>OX424441.1:5973734-10773734 GCA_949152465.1 Cantharis flavilabris
AATTCGTAGTCACATTGCTATTTTTGATTAAAATTTGTTAAATATAGAACAAAACAGTAAAAATATTGCTGCACGTTTCACAAACGTGTTTTATTGGTTTTATTTATTTATGGATAAACAATTTATATATTCAAAAAATCGAGAAATAATGTAGAAACAAAAAAAATATAGAAACATCACTTCATTTCAGCCATTCAAAGACAACCAAATTCAACATAATAATTTCCTTTGAATTGTTGATAAGAACTGCCCAATAAGTTAAGACTTTCGAAATTGATCAATTTATTGGCAGAGTGGCACAATCTTGTCAATGGGCTATTCAAGCCCTAAGTAGTTCCATGATAGTTTATTAAAAATAAGTCTGAACGCCTAGCATTGTCAACTCCCACACAAAACTTCATGCGACGATCACGTGAAATTTCGCAATTAACTCTTCCAGTGGGAAAAGAATAAATCAGCAGCAATTCTTTTATAGTGCAAAGATTTGGTCCTACACCGGATAAGAATATCCTTCTGGGAAAACTCTTCTAGCACTCAAAGCACTACAAAGCCCAATGTCGTTGATAAACAGTAAAAACAAAATGGGTCCACAATGAGGACCTCAAGAGACTCCCGAGTAAACCGTTTATGTCTGCGGAAACAAAAAATTTGAATCCTTACATTCTGTATTCTGTTTATTAAATAACTAGCCAACCAATCAACAGTATTCGAACCAAAACCCAATACAGCAAATTTGAACAGAAGAGATGTGTGGGAAACACGACAAAGGGTTAATTGCCATTTATAGTACAGCTAATTACCTTCTAGTCACATCAGTAACAAAGGTTTCTATAAATGATAAAGCCTAAAATCTCTTGCAAAACAAGATCAGACTAAAAATAGCTTTAAGGTTTCCCAAAACCAGAAGTAGGAATTTTTTAGAAGAACCTTTATGAAATCGATAATTCTGAAATAGTTGTAGAGAAAAATTAATCTAAACCTAAAGATTGTTAAATAAAAATTCTATAGCATTCTGTTTTCGGTAAGAGGATGCTATAACCAAGACTAAGAAATTAAAAATCTACTCATAGTGCATTAAATGCAAAAACCTACACTTTTAGCCATACTAATGCAATTTCCGGTGCAGCAGGAAATTCGCATAAACCTTATAATCATATAAACGAATGTTAATGTAAAAAATTTAGCCATAGACTTATAATTGCAAAAAAAGCATTTTTCCCGATAACCCCTGCGTGACATACTATCTACATAAAAAGAACCCGAACAAGGAGGCCAAACCCAAAATTTTCAATATAAAAAAAATCACTCGACACTTTAGCCTAAATATTTCTTAATGTTAAATGATAGGTTGTTAATGTTTATCATAACATAGAATTGAACAAAAACGGAATCTATCGTGCGTTTTCTTCTACACGAAAACAATTATGCTTTACAACATAATATACAATCATTTAAATTTTGTATGAATTAAATTTCAAAAAGGAAATGGTAAAAAAGTTTTTGTATAGTGGCTTGATTATCAAGATCAAGTCAAAAGCAATTGTGCGAACTTTTAACTTAAACCGTTCCAACAGCGTAAACAACAATTTGTGTATAAAAAAAATAATAGAAAATAACCAACATCTTAAGAACGCGAACGTGACACTGTATTTCAACAATGCGTGCAATAATTTACATATTGTAGCGAATGTTAGTATTGTAATGGACAATTTGAAAGTAAAATCAATGAACCAATCTTATACTGAAAAATAATATCTTTGAATACAAAAGCTTACAAATTGGCGTAAAAATCAAGTTTCATATTATATATTCCAATTCTTTCAATATCAAAAAATTAGTAATTAGTATGTTTTTATTCTCTTGTTGTTAGCTAAAAGTTGTTTAATCCTATCAATATTTTAGAAAACCCAAAAAATGCACTAAACACTTTTCAGAACTAAAATGTTTTTAAGTTAACACATGTAAACTACACTGTAAGTATAAATTCGCAAACGTTTTCACCATACTATGGCATCATCGGGCGATGAATTAGAAAGAAAATTAAGAGAGAATCCTTTAAATATTGTTCGGGGTGGTGGTGGCAAGTACTTTGAAAAAAGTATTTGTAGTGATAACAAAAAAGGGGGGAAAATAAGCGCTCGAATAGGTTTAAATAAGGGGGGGAAATTATTTATTAAAAATGTTTAATAATGGCGAATTGTTTAAATCTGATTGACTATTTAATAACAAAGGTGAAAATTTTAATTTATTGATCTCTAAAGCTTCTAAAAATTCCAATTTTTTACTTTTGAGTTCTACATGTAAAAAAACATTGTAGTTCTGAAAAATGTTTAGTGCATTTTTTGGGTTTTCTAAAATATTGATATGATTAATATCGAGTTACACTACTTGAACCACGTATCAATCGATTATTAAAAGTTGTTTACTAACTCAATCTACGCGCAAAATACAATTTGGCGACATAACGATTTCGTTTCATATCTGCTCAAATTGCGAAAATAAAACTGCTAATGCTTATTTAATAACACGTAAGAAAAGAAAGAGGAAATGCTTCCTTAATAAAGTTGAGAACTTTTATTAATAAACAATATATCAGTAGGTTAAAAGTTTTCAAGTTTCTAGGCAGCCGCATTCGCAAATCTTTCAAAGTATCAAAAAGTTCCAGCAACTAAATTTAAGTTTTTGTGTTTTTGGAGATTACCGAAAAACTCAAGTAAGTTATTAATTTATCCAGGTAAGTTATCAAGATTTGTTCTTCAAGTTGCTCTCGACAGTATAGTTTTTAGGTTGCATGTTGGCAGCGACGTATGTATGTTGTTATTTTTGCATTATTTATTTTCAAATTATACGAAAGCGCCCTATCGGCAACCATTCGGCAGAAATTCATACCAAATGAAGTACACACCAACGAACTGCATACCAATCAATTGCGCATTATTTGATTTGTACATCAATCAAGTTCCACTTTATTCGCCCTCACAGTTAAAAATTTTTTTATATATCTTATCTTTCCTTTGATTAGTTCATTAATGCATTAGTAACTAAAAAAAAAGAGATTTGCACAACCTCAATCCCCTGATTGTAGGTTTCTCACTAGCACTGTACTAAAAATGGAAAAAATATTTTTAATTTAGCATGATAATGTCGCATTTGGCTATGTTTACAAAAAATATTTTGGTAAATCTAAAATTTTACCACTAAAAAATTAAATAAACATCCAAACAATTATTACAATAATTAGTTACTAAAAGTTAAAAAGTAAAAAGTTTGTAAACCATACTTGAATTACAATAATTTGCAAAGCAAGAAAGCCCAACAGATATGCAAGGTAATGGAAATTGCTCCCCACTTAGATGCATCCAGAAAGGCAGAAATGTAAGAAGGAAGATTAAGATTAAGGGAATTCGTCATTATGCTAGTAGCTAGTTTCAACCTCTCCATAAAAGTTATGTCAGGGTAAGTTGTAGGTGTAATTTTTTTCTTTATGTAAATATTTTTTTATTTAACAAATAATAATTGTTGTTTATTATATTATTATATTGCCACTAGGGGGGCACCGCCGCCCTAGCCGCCTCTGGCGGGTAAATCTTTTTTTCACGTCGATGCGACCTAAGAAATTTACACGTATGTATTATCTAAACAAAATTTATTTATAAAACCGCTCTGATAAATAATAATGTCTCTAATAATAATAATAATAATGATGATAATAAATAAATAAATACATAAACTGATAAATAATCTGCTGTTGTTGGGGTTCACTTTAAAATTGTTTTCAACGTACACAACGGCGTACATTTATGAAGAATTCAATTCACCTAAATAAATCTTAATATATCAGGTTATCCATTAATACGATTATCCATTGATACGATTAATCATTGATTGTTTATACAGTGGAGCGTCGATAATCCGGATTAATTGAGACCGGACCCTGTCCAGATTATCAAAATGTCCGGATTATCAAAAAAAAACAAAAAAGGTCGTTTTAGTTCATAAAAAAAAAGAAAACTTGGTAAAACCGTTAATAATTCACTTTAGTGGTTAAATAATTGGAGTAGATAAATAAAACTATTAATTATTATGAACTTATAATGTATTTTAATGAAAGAATATACATATATTTTTTTGTATCGGTAAGTTTTATTAGACATTTGTTTGAGAAATGTCTATGTATTTCTTTTTTTCAATTTTTTTTTCACCGAAATTGAATCCGGATTATCGACGCTCTACTGTATATTATATACGTGTGGAGGTTAAAAAAGCGTTGCATATTTTAGCTCATCTTAACAATATGCTTTTAGGTAGGTTAAAAATAAAGTCGTATTCGGTGATTTTCTATACTTATTAGAAAATCTAATAATTCTAATATAGAAAATCACTGGTCGTATTATTGAGTGAGCTACGCACCCTCAACTATCGCTAAAAAGTCGCCCCGTAATCTAACCACGCTACATATACAACAATAATTATTATTTAAAAAAATAGGGGCTGGCCCAAAATCTCAATTCCGAAATTTAATTTGAAAAAACTTTTTAGCTTTTGAAAATACGAGAGTTAAGTTCAGGCACGTTATTGAGTAACTAAATTTAAGGCTCTAAAATTTAAATCAACTGTAAATGTAAATCTACCTATTCATTAGTTTTTTCATCTTTTTTCAAAGATTTGTGTCAGTACCAGCAATCGTTTTAGATGCTGATATTTTCGGATAACACGTGCACTTATACATATACCGGTACTTGTTTAACTTGCCGGTAGTTTTATCTTCGGAACAGGTTCAACTCATAAATTTAAATTTTAACAAAAAAATTGAAGTACAAAATAAAATGTCGAATTAAAATATGAATTTTGCGTTAAGTACATTAAAAGTAATGTAATAAGTTAATGCGTAATATTTCTACAAAGAAAATTTAAATCTGAAGTTCTGTAACCAACATATTATCTCCATTGGAACATTTTACGAATATTCCAATTTTCTAAACGAACGAATCCTTGAGGACTGCACCGTGAACGTAATTAATAATGGCAACCAGGATATACTAGGCAATGTAATTAAAAATATAAAATTTTAATCGTAATACATATTAAAAATTGATTATAAGTACACAATAAAAAATCTGTTTTAGTGCGAAAAAAAGAGAAGTACCATGTAAGGCTGCCTTCACACGAAGCTACCAGCGCCACCTTGTCGTTCGTCACCTTGCTTGTGAAAGAAGTCTCGTGTGAAAACAACATAATTTAATTTTTTGTTTATCAGCTGGACGCACTAATTTAGAATACATGCGGTTAGATCTTCTATATTAGGTGCAAATTATAGGATCGCTACAGATTAAAAAAATTGGCTATGTAAACATTGCATAACTTTCCCCATTAAATTTGGGTATAAAAATTATCGTTCAATCTTTTCTTTCCGGATACCATTCGCGGAGAAAGACCGCGAGAAAGTTACAGTTCATATCAAAAAGTTGAAAAATTTGAAAACCAGTTAAATTAGAGGTGCAGATTTACTTCTTTGCAAACATAATTGGAGAGTAAATTTTCGTTCGCCATCTTCTTGCAATGTACCGTTCAACGTGGAAGACCTCAAGGAAGCGACAAGTCGCATCTGCGGGGTTCAGAAATCGCGCTACGCGGGACACGGAACGTAAAACCCTAAAACATGTGAAAATTTCATAAACGTCAAACTTGAATTAATTTCCGAAAATGTTTGGAATCGAGTTGGGTACCACAAATGGTGGTCCAAAAGTAATTGACACTTGAACTTTTTTTATTTTCTTTATCATTTCCGCAATTTTCAACGAATTTTCACCATTTTCAGCTGGCCTCTAAGTTTAACTATGATGTGCATTTGTGCCAAATTTTTTGACATTTGGTTGCCTGGTTTAACCTGTGCAATTGATACTATTTCTTTTCATGATGTCGTAACCACACACATACATACATACATACATACATACAGACAAACATCCAACTAAAATTCATCAAAAACTTATCAGGGTATGATAAGAAACATTTTAATACCAAAATTTCCATTTTTGATTTTTGAGTGGATTACAATACTTTCCCTTATACATATGGGGAAAGTAATAATTATTCAGTCAAAGAGTAATGTCTTTTACAAATTATATTGTAGTCTGTGATATTTCATGCAATATGCAAAAATTATACTGGTACTTATTCGTTATCACGTTGATGTCAGGTTGTACGTTTAGAAATTTTGATAGTAATAGTTTCTGAATATGAAATTCTAGATTTAGCATATTGGAAACTGCAACTTTGTTTAGTAAATTTGAAAAATTTGTATACAAACTAAAATTGCTTCGTGTTTGTGCATAAAACAAAATTCTTATCTCCGTCAGAACAGATTTGTTCATTTTATTTCAATTGATAGAAGCTTAAGTAGTAAATGAATTACTTTTTCATTAATAAAAAAAACTGAATTCGTCTAAAAAACTAGTAGTTGTGTGCTTGTGTACAAGTTATCATACACTAATTTATTATGCACACTCGATTATAATCTCGAAGCAGAACATTTTAATCAATGTTCACCATATACAGAAGCAATGTTGCAGAAGGTATGTTGTAACCGAATGATCTTGTTATTGCTTGATATGACAAGTTTGAAAATATAGGTACATATTTGCAGCAGAACAAAAACACGTAATTAAACTTTTAAGTCAAAAAGTGTTTGTAAGATCCATGCAATGCAAACAATAAAATGAGACCATTAGCAAACTTAAATGAAATTCTTCTAGCTCATGCGACATTTTACTAGAATGGACGGATTGATAAATGGAGAAATAAAAGCGAGTTGAGCAATATGCACCAACATAAAATATGTAATACATCTTTTAACGGAAATGGAGAGAGCCATATAAACGAACATAATGAAAAATGGTAGCGTTTAGAACAAACGGAAAATTATAAACTTAAAATAAACTTGAAAAATTGTCATTGCTTATTATTATAGTTAAGAGCATTTTCACAGAAAAATCGGTTTCTCAAACTTTTGATCCTATGAATTCCATTAAAATAAAAAAAGAAATAAAATTAAAACAAAATTTACCTGCAAAATTTATTGCAGATCAATCCCAACTTACATCGTATGAGTGATAAACCATCTTCACTCGAAAGCAATTAGTTTTGAAAATTAAAAAATCATAGTTCAAGTTGAAATAATATTATCGAGAAAATCTATTGACCAAACGTAGATTCTTTTGTATTAAAAGTCATATTTTTGTTCAACAATTTTCCAAGCGTGTGAATGCGGTCTTAAAACATTTCATCTTTAGATTAAAATGTTTTTATCGTCCAAAGGAAAGCTCGGTCTACTTTAAACTGAAGGTTGTACATTAGAAACTCCACTAATTTCATTTGAACTTTAACGCAAGGCCAATTTGCCGACTGATAACCGAGGTAACGGCAGTAGCTAGATGGTAAAATTGTAACAGTTGATTTACAAAACTATTAAATTGTTAAATAATACCTGTGATAATACATAGTTGTTATTTCTTATTTTATCAAATTGTGTTTACCAGCGTAAATACAGTAAAACCCCTCTATAACGAGAACTCAAGGGACCCTCGTTATAACAGATTTTCGCTATAAACAGTCAGTTTAGCATGTAAACAAAAGTCAAGGGACCAAACTTTTACTTGTTATAGCCGATTTTTCCTTATAACCGGGACTCGTTATAGAGGGGTTCTACTGTATATTAACCATAATTATTTTGTTTATTTTGCCTTTGCGTATGTAAATCGTTCTTTTAGTGACAGTGGTGGCATGGCACACCATAATCCTTCGGTGATTTTTGACTATATGCATTTGCATATTTTGGTTATTTTTTTAGAATTTTGCATATTTCGGCTGAAATCTACTGATCGTGCACATTTGGGCATATTTTATAACATTTCGTGCATATTTGGGCATATTTTATGAAATTTCTAAAAAAAAAAGAAAAGATTTCTTTTAGGATAATTTAGAATTTAAATTTGGCGGTGCCAACAAATTAAATTTAAAAGCATAGTAGAAAATAGTAAAAATAACGATATTTTGTAGTATATATTGAAATTTGATGTTGACTTTTTAGCGATTTTGTTGCATAATTCGAATAATAATTATGAAATTATGATGCATATTTCGACCATTTTAAGTTGCATAGAATCCGGTCTCTAACAGTGATTTTATTATAAACAGAATACAATAATCCATTACAAAAACAAGGATACTTTTCTAGATTACAGCAAGCTGAATATAATGGTGAAGATGAGCCTAACCTGAATTTGCGAATATATTCCCTGAATTCTGATTTATTTTCATATTTTCACGAATAGTAATTATTTTAAATTCTTCAGTTCTTTGTACTACTAATTATAAGTTTGATTTAAATTTTACCACCCTGTAATTTTCAAAAGTATTTATTACGTCGGGGTCACCAACTAAAACAATAAAATAATGTAAATATAAATATATTCCACCATGTAGATTCAAACCAATATGTACGTGATATAAAATTCATGCGTTATCTGCAAGTAGAATAAAATCAATAGCGGAATGTAGTAAACAATACAATACTACAAGAAATGAAATAAAATGTCGCCTAGATAGGGTAACATTGATTAATTTGAAAAAAAAAGAAATGCAAATTGCAAATGCAAAATATTTATAAAAATAATTGGAAATACAAAACTTTCTAGACGAACTTAAAAATAATATAGTTGCAACCTTAAAAGTTCATTGGACTCGAGGTGATATTTATTAGGATTTAAATTGAATATTTTCGATAAAGCACAAACTGCATTTCAAATGCAGAGTATAAACGTCACACCTATAATGCAAAATGTCGAATAACTTGCTGCAATAAGAGTATGTTGATATTTTTAAAACAACAGAAGTATATAAGATTAAGCTATTTCTTATGCCATAAATGAAACACATATTGTGATTTAAAAATTTTTTTTTCACTATGATAATAACCGATGATTTCTTGATACCCATAGCACATTACATCAAACTTGATTACTAAATGAAAATTTTTGTTAGCAATATGCAGGAAAATTAAGAGTCAAAATATATAATAGAACAATGCTGATGATTCAGACGACGCGACATCGAAAAAAACCGTTACCCCTACGCATAAAAAATTCTAAGATGAAAAAAAATGAACAAATAAGATTAAATTGCACTATTCAAAAGATTAAAAAAATTGATGTATTGTCAAACCACAAAAGTATGGCTACACATCTTCAGGTATGCGTCTTTCTCAACGATAATAATAGTTCATTGATTGAAGAGGAATAATGTTTAACGATTGAATTAATGTAAATAAAATTAAGATAAATAAAAACTAGCAATACTATTATAGTGCCGGTATCAGGCGCCTTTTCTCATTATCTTCAAAAACAGCAAGTCTTCAAAATTTTTCCAATCACAAAATCAAAAGCAATTCAAAGTCAACCACGCTAATTTTAAAGACAATCGTGATCACTTGCTTTAAGGGTTAATATTTCAATGTCAGTTTAAACCACGTATAAACCCAACATTAAGTTAAAGAAAATTTAAACTATCATGTTATTTATTTTGCGATTATAAACAATAGACGGTCTCAGAGACAAAAAATGGAGTAGTTAGCTTAAGAAAATTATCCGGTTCAAATCTGAGAAGAGTCTAAAGCTGTCATATGACCGTCTCCGTGCTTCGGAAGGTACGTAAAGCCGGTGGTCGCCCTGGGTTCTTGATTTCCACCATCAACTATTAAAAACAGGGTTACAGGTATTCTCCAATTCGGTTTAACCAGCCGTGGGCGTCCTAATGGGCTGATGATGAAACAGTAGTAACAATTTGTTTTCAACACAATTGCGTATGTATATAGGAGATAGGTATCCCGGTTTCAGAAACAGAAGAATTATGAATAAGTTCCGTTTTTGATTTTATTAAATAACAACATTTCACTCTTTCATTACTTTCAGAAGTAACTCGTAATCCCGGGATTTCAAAATGCTCTTTTACTAAATTTTTGAGCATTAAAGATCGTTTTCCCTAAAATTTATACTTGAACTGGAACTGGAAAGAACTATTTGTTGAAACAAACCTTTTATTTTTAAATTTTGACGAAGTGTTGCACACGAATGGATTAACAAGGTTCCGGGAATAAAGAAAGATGATGGAAAATACGCATGAACGAATTAACGAGATACAGGATTAAAAAAATAGTACTTGATAGGAAACACCGATTGAAGTATAATAAAGCTAAAAGCAAAGTTAATATGAAATTTCAACTTTAACAAACATTATTCCTAAATTTTGTTTTGTCTCTCTGTATTATTTTGTATTTATATTATACGTAACTTGATTATGAATTGAAATTGAAATTTTAAAATACATACACAATCACATAGTATGAAAATTAAATGTTAAATCAACAGGATTATATGTTACAGTCTAACATTTTTTTAAGATTCTATGGTAATAAATAACAAATTGCAGTTTTTTTTTAAATTTATTTCTGTTCTTCGTAATTTTTAAATAAAAATCTTTATAGACTTGAAAATGAACTAATAAATAGCCCGTAACGTCGGTTGACCAATAAGATTGTTTTTATTAAGATCTAAACCCCAATAATAATTCTATATTAAAACGTATTATTTCAAAATTATAATAGAAGCAAGTGAAGAGGAAAGATGTTGTTTTGTCTAATAAACTGACGAGGTTCGGCTTGTTCACAAAATACACTTTTTAATAAAATACTAGATCTATAATTTTATATGTGCTTGTTTCGAGTCGACTCGACTTGAGAAACAATGCATTCAGATTGAAGAAACTGTACACGGTCAAGATTTTTTTGATTCTTTATGAACCAATTCCGGTATCCCGAAACGTGATTTAGTGATCAAAAAAATTTCTCAAATAAAGTGAGATGTGAAAATCGTTTTTCCACTTCACACATAAAATTAAAGAAAAACAATTTTCACTTCAAGTTTGTTGCAAGGAAGCTTTATTATGTACCATGATAATATTTTTCAGCATCGTCTCGCTATAAAGGAAACAGAAACATGAGAAGAAGTCCAAGTGCGGTCACCTTTATGAACTTGAACTAGCACAGTAACCTACAATGTTCAAAATATATATTAATTTCAGATTTTCGCTTCAATTACTAAACGTTTGATGTAAAAAATGGCTAAAAAGTAAAAATAATTTAATTTTCAAAATAGTTGCACTTTATTGCAAGCGTCAAAGCTAGCGAGGAAATTCCATTTTGTCACGTAATCTAATTTTTACAAGATTGGAATTTTAAAAATCGAAACCTAAAACTAGGATCTGCATAATATAAACGATCCTGAACTTGAACTTGCGAGTATTAAATTTTAACAATACTGTCGTTCCAACTGAATAGTTATTTTTATCGAAGATAATCTTTTTATCCAAAAAACAGAGAGACTGAAACATTTGAATATTATATAAGTAATTAAGAAAAAAATACAGATTACACAAAAATTTTCGAATATAATTTGTCCTGATTATCCCATAGGGGGTTCCCTTTTTCAAATACACGTCGTTAGTTGTGACTTCATAGTGTATCCAAACAAAGCGTCGATCTAGTTATATTGGGTCTTGTTTTTGGGAAATATTATTATATAATAAATTTATTTTTATTAAAATTTCCACTTCCGATTACGAGTTAATAAATGTCAAATAAATGTTGAATAAAAGGCACTGTACTCGTACTTTTTTATTGTAAAAAAATTATTGTACAGAACCAACAAGCATCTATGAATAAAAAAAGTACAAGTACAGTGCCTTTTATTAAACATTTATTTAATTTACTTTTACTTTGGTATTTTAGCTCGCAGGCGGGCACTTTTTTCAGAAACATTTAAATAATTAAATGTAACATTAACATTCAAGTAAATTATACAATTTCATATAATTAATAGTTACTAAGCGTGGGCTTTAAATAAAACAATGTCTACTATCCGTTTTTTTCACTTACAAGCAATTGGGAAGTGTTTAGAAGTTAGATCGTGGAAGTTAGAAAATAGTAAATCACTTTTAAAATACATTTAAAATGTAATTTCCTTTAGATACAATGACTGAATCAATTCATTATCCGTTTTATTTATTTATTTACAATAGTCAAAGTAACGGAAATTAATAATTAATCAATATCCAGTAAGCGTCGCCTATTATCATCTCGGATTCTCGCGTTATTATTAACAGAATTTTAATTAAATTGTTATACTACAATCAAAAATAAAATGCATTCTATTTTTATATAGCCTGCTAAAGTGACTCGATGTTCAAATTACCAAAACTTTTATTAAGAATTAAAAATGTCGGAATCAATAATCGTTATTTGATAAAAATGAGTTGGATCCAAATTTTGGAAATGTTAACAATTCACTAGTAAAATTTTATGCGCGGCTTAAAGTTAAGCTGCTTTAAATTAATGTTGTTACAGCAAATTTCATAGTACATAATTAATTCTAAGGTCACTTTAGTTCAAGCCTACTTTTATTTATTAGTTAAATAGTTCAAACATACCAATGAAATTCATTAGTTATTATTTTTGTTTTTAATTAAAAAAGTACAACACTTTTTTGTCAATTAAATAAAAACTGAAAAATCTAGTAAATTTTATATTTGCAGCGAAAAACGGCAAATTTTATTTTTTTGGCTCTAAAAGGTAGGGATTATGTATTTCACTGACAATGAGATACTGAAAGAATATTCATTAACTAAAACTGATACTACAATTAACTGTCAAAGACTTACTTACTATATTTAAAGTTGATGGTTAAGTATATACACAGGACTACGCTAATATAAGGGCTTGACCACACTGGACCACTCCAACAAAATTAGGAAAAACAAAATTGTGATTTTTCTACTTATCAATTTGGAATATACAGTAAAGCTAGCTAAGTATGGAACAAATTTAATAAAATTAAAATAACTGCTTTTTTTAAATCTCTTTTTAAGTAACAACCCCCTTTTTTCCTTAATTGTTTAACGACACAATATAAAAATGTTAACAACTTTTAAACTCTTCGAACAAAAAGCAATTGAAAATTTGAATCAATTTATTTTTTTTTTTTTTATTAATTTTTGTGGGTCAACTCAGTCGTCTTTAGAGTAAAAATTAACCTATTTAATTTAATCTTTGCGAAAATTGGCCCATTTTAACAATCTATACTTAGATCAACGGTGATCATAAGGTCAATCGCTCAATTATTTTCATTTATCACCGATAATTTAAAATAAATGTGTTGTTTCATAAAATACTAAATGGTTAGAAATCTGAAATCCTGAAACGCTCTATTTATCGTAAAACCTGCCCTGTAAACATATTTGACCTTAGAATTTAAAAAATCGCTTGAGGCACTTAAAAAAGTAAATTGCGGTCAGATATCCATTAGAAAAGTAGATTTTGCATAAAAATTAATCAATCCAAAGCCGCTAACTTAAAAGCTAAGCGACTTGAAAAGTATACCGATTTTATGGAAACTATAATAATGCTATTAACGGCTACACCTGGCTCTTTTGTGGACTTTTATTACAAAATATTTATTAATACAGTTCACTCTTCGAGAATTATCGTCGTTTGATTTTTAAAAGACAGTATACTTATATATTTTTAAAGACAGTATATATATATATTCACGATAAGAGGTAACAGGGAATAATTCTTATATCTTACTAGATACAAAGAAAAGTTTAAATAGTTTTTTATTCAACTCGAAATTTAGAAGTACTGTAGAAGTAAATTTTTTTGTACTTTAAACTCAACCGGAAGTAAACATGAATTTATTTTTTCAAATGGCAACATGTCTTTTTTTTAGCATTTTCGCAATCTGCAGTTTTTTCTTTATCCAGACATATAAAATTATCATAGGGTTACATAAGAAAATTTTCGAGAAAAATGCAAGATAAACTTATTAATTATTTAATTTGTTTAGGGTGCTATGAAAACAAAATGATACTATAGAATTGTCTTGAACAAAATGGTGGCAATTTTGAATATTTATCAGATAGGTTGTGTTTGTGTTTTGTTGTTTTGATGTTGTTTTGTTTTCATTGCATGCTAAATAAATTAAAATAATTAATAAATTTATCTTGCATTTTTCTCGAATATTTTCTTATGTAACCCTATGATAATTTTATATGTATGTATCGAGAAAAAACAACAGATTACAAAAATGCTAAAAAAATTACATGTTGCCATTTGAAAAAAAATATTCATGTTTACTTCCGGTTGAGTTTGAAGTCCAAAAAAATGTACCTCCGCAGTTTCCGAAGGCAAATTTCGAGTTGAATAAAAATCTTTTAAAACTTTTTTTTTATATCTAGTAAGATAAGAATTATTCACTGTTACCTCTTATCGTGAACACACTGTATAACGATTAAAGAAAAATGGGTAAATCTCCATTAAAAAATTTTATTTTAAATTTCTTTAGTACCATACAAAATTTCATCTTTTCCCTCCTCGGCTAGTCTGCAGAATCCCTAAAATTGAATCACTTATTTCGTATCAGAATAGATTCGTCGTTGATCTCACACCGGAAGGTCGATCTAGTTTTGAGTTTTATTGAAGTAAAAAATTCTAGTTAACGATATAATTACAGTAAGATAATGAAGTCTACGATTAAGACCATTTGAGCTCAAAATGCTAAATATGATCTTAGCAATTGATGCTAAACACATAGAAAAAAAGTTCAACAAGGATTTGAGAATTAAAAGAATATATTGCTTTATTTGGATTAGAAGTCACCCATTTTTGACGAGCAATTTTTGCATAAGCGAGGTGAAGCGTAGTTAAGGGCGTTTTAGTCGCCCTTAACAGCATTTGCTGCTGAAGGATTTTTGTTACAAATTCAGAACTACCAGTCACAATTTGGAAAATTTGCGTTTCATACTGCTGTTTATTGATTTTAATTTACAATTTATAAAATCTTTTAATAATTAAAAACACGGCAAAACAAAATATAGGTAGAAATCTGAAGTCTATTAATAAAAACGTCGCCTTTTCCAGACAGATATAACAAATCACACTTGGTTCAAAAGAAAAGCATACGTGGAAATTAGGGCGTCACACTCATCTTTATGAAATTTATTAACAGTAAACATTGATAGATGTGCTGGAAACTGAAAAAGAAAAGTTAATTGAAATGCTATTCTGTATTGTTCATTTCAATTACACCAAAATATCAAACTTTCATATTATATATAAAGAAAATTTCACACTGCAACTAAATATTTCGGTTAATTTCACTAATAAATTATCATTAACAATATGTATAATTATTTTAGATTGTTCTCGGCGGATTAATTAGAAAACAAAACATTTAGTCAATTTCTTTCTTTTTAAAAATTCTTACTTTTAATTCTAATTGCTATTTTTAAGATGCAGTTGTACCTATATTTTATTGTAATCAAGGTTAAGTCAGCTGTCTTTAAAGAACCCCAATTTAAACTGAAATTTTACGTGAGTCATACGTAGGCATTTTCATGATCCTGTAAAAGATCACAACGCTCCTACGTCAGTTTCAAATAATAATAATTTAATTTATTTATATATTTATTTGACAAAAACTTTTATTTTTCCCGTTTCAGTTCACAATATAGATGTTATTAGGTATTTTAAACTGACGGGACTGATTTGTCGCATGAGCACAAGAAAAAGTAAAGGAAAGGTTCCGCACGGAACAAGATTCCCTACGGAAGGGAATGGGGGATGTGATGTTAGTAGTTTGTATGTTTGTCTTCCCGGATAACTACAGAACGAATGCACCTATTTTGATGCACTAAAATAGCGCCGCCATATGAATCTGCCATAAGTATTGAACTTTTTCAAAATTGGTTTGATGTGAATGAATTTTAAAATCTATATTGATGTTTAAAGAGAAGTATGATTTAACAGCAAAAAACTGCAAAAAAATAGTGCCATTTTGGATCTGCCATATTGCACTCCTCAAATATTGTTTGATGTAAATGAAATTTAAATATTTAATATTGAATCGAGTATATTTAACTTTTACTTACAAGAAACAATCCAATTTTGATAAAAATTAGATTACCACCTGGTTCAAACAGCAGGACAGCTCAGTTTTCTACTTCAATGCAGTAGTTAGGTATGTATATTTGCATGTATTTTGTTGCAGCTCCCCGACTAGTGGTATGTATACAAAGTGAAAACGGAAGTAAGGTTTAGCTTAGAATATGAAAAGCTAGTTAGTGAAATTATTTAGTTTTCTTTATTAGTTTTTACATTTTTCAAAAGTTTTAGTTTTTGTAGATGTAAAAGTACAAACAAGCAGAAGATGTTCCTCGGACATTGCTCGAATTTCTTATTTTGAAAAAAAAATATTTTTGAAACTGGAGCTATTTTATAAACCTATGGCAATTCGGTTTAAAAAGTAATCGCGTGTAGTTTATTTCACCGCACAGCATTATCGTTTTATCCAGACAGATAAAAATCTGAGATGGGTCAGGAAACGTAGTAGCAGGCAGCGAGAATCTCGATCTCGAATACTATCAAAGTAAAATAATATAAGAAAAAAAATCTGCACGTATTGGCGTTAAGCCAAAAACAAGGAGCAGAGAGGATAAAAACAAAAAATTTTGTAGGGTCGATACGTAATTGTATACAAATGAAATAATAAAACGAAGGAAAGTAAACAAATTTCCAAATCTTAAAGACGATCAATTCGAGTATATTTTATTTACTTGGACCAATTAGAATTTTGGAAAATGAATGGAATCATATTTAGAAATTGACATGTCGATATTTGAAAAAAAAGTTGGAACGTGCAAGCAGCAAATAGAATTTTTGTTGATATTTTGATATTTTTTATGAAAAAGATGCTGTCACTCAAAAAGAAAGTTTGAATGCCACTGTCATTTTCAATTTTAGCATTCGTGCCGTTGATGATATCTAAATATACGAATGCACAAATTAATTTAATAAAATTGGAATTAAAAAATTAGATCCCAATCCTAATGTAGACTCAGTGACATCCTTTATCCTGTAGTGTTTATTTATTTTTTTGTGACTGCGGTCAAATGATGTACTTAATAAATAATTCAAAGACTTTTGACAACAATGAGTTAATCACGAATTTATAATTTAATTTTGATAGATAAAATGAAAATTTAAGGTTTTGCATGTAAACGGCATAGTTAAAACAAGGTTTGTTTTTAAAATTTCGAATAAAACTTGTTATTAAAGTTCATTTGTAATGCCGTTCAACTCGAATCCCCAGTGGCGTTGACACTTAGAATAGAAAATAAATTAAAAAGAAATTAAATGGTATTTTTATTTTTGTAAAACAAACACGTGAATCTTTGTACGAACGGTCAGAAGAGAACAAAATTAACATTCCCATATCTAGAGGGTGCGACCCCAACAAACCTGGAAAGACGTCTTTGGTTTCTGTGTTATGAGGATGAATCCATCCGTTCTTCTGCTGTATTATGCATTGAAACATCTCCGTGGGGATGCTGCGCACTTTATGTTCTATGTTTCACATTTCATTGACAAAACTTCATTTTAAACTATCACTAATCCAAAAAACCATCCGTAAAGACGAACAAATATAACCACGCACGTGGATTCTAAATATAATTTAAACTAATATAATGAGTACACACACCGACAATCTTTCAATGCTACTTCCACAACACGAACGAAACGAGTATATACCAACGAAGCATCACGAAGAGGCAAGAGGAGGCGAAATGCGTAGCTTCTGCGCACACCCACTATCAGAAACAAACATCCACCCTAATAACGTCTCCCCCAAGTCACACCTAGACACCAGGGGTGCATTTTTTTTAAAAATAATTTCTCCACATACAAATGAAACCATTTTTTAAAAACCACGCCTTGTCTACGGACTACTCCTCATAACAAATCTTTATCCAATTTTCAGATCGAAGAGTGCAAGAGTTATCAACAAGTCATTTAAATACAATAGGAAGCTCGTCGCCAAACAAACACGTCTGCGGCATAAAAATACGGCAAATAAAAAAGTTCCTACTAACCCAACGGTTAAATTAGACAAAAGTTTCTTACCAATGCGACATTCAATTATATCTGAATCATCAATTTTTTTCTTGCCTTTCATTGTTACAACCAAACGCACACTTTCGATACTGAATAAGAAAACTTATGTATTTGTATGAAAACGTTCTTATCTCAAAACATTCGCAGGAAAACCACATCCTTCATTAACGAAATAACTTATTAGGCTGCGGATTATTTAAACAACTAGTTACTTCCTATAATCAGAGTAATGATCTAATGAATATAAAGAAGACGTGATGCGTGTACCTACTAGTAAGCTGAATATTTTACAAACACGCCAAACAACTTCGGTTTAATCAAAACTATTGGGAAAATTACTTAGACACTTTCCGAGTACGACACAAGAACACACGATGACTAAAATTTAGCAAACCTAAAATTACATTTTAAAAAACAATTTTTATAATATAAAATGGCAACAAGCCAAAACACCGAAATTTTTGATTTTTATACAAATCGGTACTTTTTATTTTGCCGTGAACTCAACTTTTGATGACATAATAAAAACAATTCACGTTCCTAATAATTGTTAATTGCTTAAAGCGAATTACAAACGTCAACTTGATACGATTAGAAACACAACAGATAAAGTTTATTTAGTATTTCTCTGTTCCATAATTACAGAGTCAACGATCAGAACCTGTCAAACTAAAGTATGTCATTGCGGTTTTCTTTAAATTAGCAATATATCAAAGAAACTAAATTTACGTTATCGCTATCCGCTCAGGCGAGTCGCCGGTCAGGTTGCAGCCTTAAGAAATGTTTAAATGCTCGTTTATACAGATCAGTGATCAGAATCCTTTAAAAAATATTGACCGATTGGAACTATCAATCTATTTTGAACATCAACGTCATGTTTTTTAGAAAATTAAGGTGTTGAAATGTCGGAACTACTTAGAGAATCACTCGATATTCTTTTTATTATTTAATTAGAAACCATGCTGGTTGCTCTTAGTTTTCAAAATCCTTTCAACGTTATAAGCTATTTAAAGCTCTAGGTAAATATTGCCCAAAAAAACATGCAAAAAATTGGAAAAATTTAACGAATTGTTTGTAAAACAAGCGAAAAAAAAAACAACCAATTAAATTAATTAAATTGTTTTTTTTTAACTTCTATTACAAAATTTGGTATTTAAATTTTTTGTTCAAGTAAGGTTTAAAAAAGTACTGAATATTTGTATTATTTACATTTATCAATCATTAATCACCGCTTATTGTTCCCTTTTTTAGAAAATAAGTATTTTAATCTACCGCACATACTCCCCCTTTGGCAGATGCATACTGCACACGATAGCACAAATCGGCTATTCATATATTATGTTTGTACCCATTCTTTTGTCGATTCAAGATAGTTTGAGGGGTGGGAACTGAAGACATGCTAATTTTGAAATTTTGATACAAAATTGTTCGTACTTTGGTACAATGACGTATCATAACGCATTAGAAAGAGTTATAAGCAAAGGTGTGTTGAGTAAGGAAATAGTTTTTTATATTATAACAATCCATTCTACCAGGGTGTGCGGCCTAAGGGTCGCACTGATCTATCTAACAGACTGAGTTGGCTTTTTATATTAGGTATATATATACTAATAGTAGGTCAAGTCCTAGTGTTTGATGATATGGAACTCGATTGCCCAGAGATAATCAAGCAAACTTAATTGCAAAAATTTGTTAACCTTCGATTAAACTTTAAAAAAATTCCCGATCTAAACAATAATAAAGCTCTTTAAAAAGAAAAAAATAATTCCACCAACTAATTTTCTATATTCTAAACCTCAATCCATTTTTACTTTATACAATACAAATACTATACTTGTTGTGGAGCTGCAACTTGACACCAGTACTCATTCTAAAGATAATTCAGTGTCGTAACCAGGATTTGTTTGCGGGAGGGGGGCATTTACAGTAATTAATAATTTTCGCGTCTTCTCTAAAACTGAAAGGCCGTGCACGCCTCTGTAATTTTTATTAAACAAAAATTGCTTCTTTTTTGAGCTTCCACAGAGTAGAATCCTGCCTTAATACTACTCCTTCTCTCGTGATAATTATGTGATTAAATTTAGTGAAATGTGAAGACTTGATTAGTTTAGAAAAACATTCGGTTATGTAAATAGGAGGGTTGTGTGTGATAATTTTGATTAATTACAAACAATATTGTCATGACAGCTCCTTGACTAAAATATCATATGCGTGATATAAAACGTTCCCATGAGTTAATCTGAAATGCTGAAATATCTCGGACTTTTGTTCGGGGGGGTTGAACAATAAATAAATAATAACTCCAGGATTAAGCACCGAAGGCGAAAATTTTTAAACTTTTCAAGGTCAGTGCTCTAATGCAAAGTTAGAAAATCACAATACTAAAATAATTTTTTAAATATTTCATTGTTTAAAAATTCTTTGTTTTGTCAAAAAAATTGTTTAAAAGTCTTTTATTATATTTTATATTCTAGGATTTTATCTTGCGCTTTATTTGGGGGGGGGGGGTGAACCCCCAAAAACCCCCCTCAGATACGGCCCTGGATCGAATGATCTTTTAAATAATTGTGATACGTTTTTAGCTTTTTAATTTATAGCAAGTTTATCTTGCTTGAGAGTAACTGAAATTGCAAGTGGTTTACATTTATAAATTTATCCAAGACGTGCAAATTATGTTTATTTGTAGATACACACCGCGTAGTATTTACACAATAATGCATTTAAAGGTAAAAAACGATTTAAGATAACATTTTGTGTAATATTTACATTTACTCCACCATTCAGCTTTCAAATTTAATAAATCTATTTTTCGATGTAATTCAACCACACAATTTCCATTTTCTAAATCTGCATTAATTTCCTATAAAATCAATCATTTTTGTATTCAGGAAATATTTTCTTATCTTAGGCAACGTTAATTTAAAGAAAAATATCAATAATTTATCTATACACGTGTTTCGCAATTATTAGTAATCATCAGATGGACACAAAAAATTTTTTCCAGAATAAGAATCGACAATAAACTTAAATCATATGTAGAAGGAAACGTATAAGTTTATTATAAATAAATATCGTTTCACGTACTATAAATTGCGATTTAAAGCGGCGAGACAGCTGAGTGAATTATAAAACAGAATTGTAAGATTCGAATAAATATCCGACTTGTTCCAAAAGAAGTTGCTGTTTATAATGAATAAAAAAACCCACATAATTGGATTTGAAAACAAAAATATTTTGTAAAAATTTAAATTCGGTATTTATTTATGTAAACTAACAGAAAGAACCAGAAACAGACATCTTTCACTAGGTAAACTTCCTGTATTAGCATGCATACCACTGTATAATAAACAATTGAATTTTCATACCGTTTTTGTTAAAGCAACCGTGTAAAAATAAAAATAAAGAGATATCTAAATAATGGCGATTAAGAAGTGTTAAACAAAATTCGAGTCAATCAATTTTTAAAAATAAAAAAATAATTCCTGATGCAATTTCCATGACCGCTACTGTATATATAATATAGGTGGCGATACGGCTGACTCGGGTTGCGTAAAGCTCTCGGGTGTTCGCCGCGCACTGCCCCCGGCCAAGAATCAGACCCCGGTATCATCCGGTCAATGTGCGGTCGGGAACAGGCCCAAAGGGGATGCCCGTCTTAGGAAGCGGAGAATGCTTACACTCCTCACGGTCGGCCCGCGAATCCGGCCTGGGTTGTGTCATGACATTCTTTGCACCTCTTCCACTTCAAAAGAGGCCTGCACAAGACGCGTATAACCAGGGGACTAATTTTTATTTGCTTAAAAATTTCTCCCAAGTCCGGACCTAGCACCTTCTCGTGGTGGCACTGTTTTACTAAGCTAGGACGGAACGAACGTGTTGTCTCTAAAAGAGCCCCGATATTGGCGCAGGCTGGAACAGGATGTCTGCCCGAAAGTGGTATTACCCATAACCGCGGAAAGGCTAACCACTCGGGTGGAATGATCTCCATTGCCGACCAATCTTTCGGGTGCCCCTCTCTAAGAGATGATCAAACTGGAGAAAAGGCAAGATCCCATGAGTAAACTCGTTTTATGATACCTGAGCTCATTGTGAGATCGAACCTTGAGAGTCTGTAGGACCGTCTCAACTGAGGCAATGCAGGTTCTTGCGGGAGCACTTCCGTGGGACCTTCTTGTCAGACAGCGGATGGAGTCTTACAGACGGCGTAAAGAACTTGCCCCCCGGCAAGGGGAGGTCACTGATGCGCGTGAGCGCAGGCTCCCGAAAGGATGCTTCCAACGTCTCCTACTTGAAAGGTTAACGCTTGAATGGAACGAGCGCTGGACGACATCCGATAAGGGAAGAGTTACTTGGAAGTACATCAAGGACGTTCGTTTCGCAATCGAGAAGGAATGGTTCGAACCGGGATTATCTCTCGGCTTCCTCCTTACCGGACACGGTAGCCTTAACCAACATCTCCTTGATCGAAACCTCGCCGACTTGGCTACGTGTGGGTGCGGTGCGAGTGAGACGTGGAACACGTCCTGTTGCACTGTCCACTGTACGGTGACCTGAGATGGGAGGACCTAGCGAATCCAAACATCTCTGAGAACTTAGGCGACCTCATTGCGAACCGCGACTCACACCTTAGATTAACGAGTATGCCAACGCAGTGTTCTGTAGGCGCCGTGCCGAAGCAGGTGGTAGGCTAGCTGGGGATGAGCAGTCCGAGGAGTATGAATGACCAATGGCGAGTCGATGGTTGATAGACCCCGGAGGTTTAAGTGGTTAACCGATGACCATGCGACCCGAAAGGATAACGCAGACACCGGTACTACGGGGGCGGGGCCCCAAGTTTAAAATGGAATCTTGTTTGGTGATAGACATGTCCTGAGAACTTGCCCGCCTAGGGAAGGCTTCGTAGTGGTTGTGGTTAATAGCCAAAGGGCTGGTTAGAAGGTTTGCGAACCTTCGGCGTGTAAGTTGCGTTTCAACTTCGGCGCCGGCCTGTTAGTCGGAATCTGGTACAGGAAAGTATCCAGGCTCTACCCAAGAGTGATCAGTTGGTCCACCAAGCTGGTCGACATGGGACTGTCGCCTGAATAGCCTCGACTGAATAGCCTCGACTCCGTTGAGGATGTCTTTCGTGGATGTCTCTCGGCCGCCGGTTATGGCGTAAACTAACCATGCCTCAAAGGGCCGTGCCGGGAAAAGTTTAAACGACGCACCGACACGTGAAATAAATTTCTAATTTATGTATATATAATATAGTAAGTTATTACAACTATAATAATATTCTATAAGTACATAGTTTGGATCTAGGTATTTTGACAATGGACACTTTTACTAGGACAACCCCCATCGTAACGGGCAAATTTAAGATGAATGTTTGCAAGACCCTGTATTCACTACTTTTTGCAAAGTAATTAACAAACTGTCAAATTTGTATAAAAATAAAATAATATTGTTTTGTACATTTTGTATATCACTTTGATTGTTAATGTAAATATTTTGATAAAATTAAACTAGATATTTTCATTGATAGTTAAACGTGAATTTTAAAATAAATAAAATAATTTCTATTTACAGTTTTCGAAATGGCCTCCGTTATATTTTCAAAACCATTTCTATAAATTATGATAATATTTTTATTTAATGTTTTATTAATGTTCGAATATTGTTTTCAATTTTGTTGGCTGAATTTCAACAAGATTGATGTTCTTTAATTCTTTGGTGGTATATATATCTTTGGTGGTAAAGAGAGTGCGATAGTCATCTTACATGAGGTTTGTGACTTGGCAAATTTAAAATTGTAATTTAGAAAAATATTTAAGTACCTACTTCTAAATTTTTCAAATTGTAATAAAAATTTGTTTTTAAAATTTTAATTTATATTTAACATTTAAGTGGTGCCCGTAACCTTTCATAAATTTTACAATTTTTAATTTTTATATTTTAAATTTTACCGGTGCGGTGTAGGTATATTTCAATAGAGTAAAATTCTAGCATATTTTGATAAACATCCTGTACAGTGAAACAATTTTTAGGTTACAGATGGCTTCAATTTGAACAAAGGAATTTTTCAGTTTTTATTTGAAATGCAAATTTTGACTGTCCAATACTATTTCCTTTATTGATTTGATTTTTAAAACAGCAAATCAATGTAATTTTCTCATGAATTCAGAATATCATTTTCAAGCAGGCCCGGATGGACGGGCGAATTACCGAGTAAAACTCTGTAGGTTGCTTCAAATTGAACCGAATAAAGCTGCCAAATACTATTCTTTGTTAATATAAACATTCAAAAAAATTATTCGTTGCTGTAGGAAACATTTAGCTAGAACAACAAATGTGTTATTACTTAAAATCGACCCAACAAAGGTTTTTTATTGTTGCTATAACAAAAACTGTTTGTGTTGGAACTAAAAATATTAGTTCAAGCAACTAATTTTGTTAGACAAAATATTCTATGCCAAGTGCGTTTAGTCTGCCGCCCCCCGGCGTATATTACACCACACTGTATGGGCTGGTGGAATTTCATTATGCCTAGTTTACACGAGCTTTGTAGCTATTTGTCGCTTATAGCAATATTTTGCGTGTAAACATGCTGAATAGGCTTCGTATTAGTAAACTGCCAATGCGAGTGAATAGAAACCGATTCTATTTACTTAGCGACAAGTCGACTAAGCATTAGTTACAAAGCTCATGTATCCCAGTCATTATGCCTTGGGAGAGTCTAAAATTTTCATATGACTGTCTCCGTTCTTCGGAGGGTACGTAAAGCCGGCGGTCCCCCTGAACTGATGATTGCATAACAATTGATAACAGGGTTACAGGCATTCGCAGCCGTGGAGTCTTAATATCGAAATATTTCTCGAAAGAAAAGAGGCCGATGGTCCAGGAGTGGACAGAAGGGTTGATTATGATGATGTGTTGTATAAAACTTGGATTAAAGTTAGCCCAGGGGAACTCAGTTTTTGCCATTCTGATTTGATAAACATTGATCTTTCCACAAAAAGATGCCCAGCAAACAATTTTTTGCTAGTCTAACATAAAACTAGTTGCTTCAACTAATATTTTTACCTCCAATCAAAAAAAAGTTGTTTTTTTTAGATGGCTTGTAAAAATATGACATAATTCGAAATTTTAATAATTATTATATGACGTGACGTTCATTTCGCAAATTTGACAGTAACATACATTAAAAAAGAATTTACTTTTATCGGGCGGTACACTAAACCTTTTTTGTGAAGATAAGAACGAAGAACTCTTCTTTAAAACAAAAAAATTGTGTGGTATTGGTGAAACATTGGTAATTGGGTGGAAAAAGCGTTCGGCCACATGGCCACTTCTTGAGTGACCACTAATATAGTACACACCAAACCAATCTCCGGAAATGTTTAACAGATTCCGATAAAATTTGGTGTACTGATGATTGGAGGTATTGCGGCAGAAGTGACGATATTTCTGTTTCTAGCATTTACTTGGTTTGCTATAGAAGCAAAGAAAACTTTGTTGGGTGGATTTTAAGTAATACATTTCTTTATTTAGTACTTAAGTAAACAGAACGTTAAAATAATAGAATTTTAACCTTAAAGTGATACTAAAACAGTCTGACCTACTATCGACAAATCATTTTCTGAGTTTGTTTACAAAAAGCTTTCCGTTTTGGATATTTTTCAAATTTTTATACGCTGACTAGGCTGCGCGTCTGAGCCGTTAGGACATTCTGGTGCATGCATTTTGGAGCCGTCAGAGATTTACAGTTGATTTGAAACTCTTTAGTTGTAGGTATCGCATGATTTACAATCAAATCTCTATTCCGAATTTTACATTTAATTTTTTCTTTTTAAAGAATTTTTTTACCATGTAAGTGAGCCGATATAAAATCAAACTATGGCTGAAAAAGTTCCTAATCCGACCTTGTTCTCAAGAATCATCTCTTTAAAAAACCATGCAAAGTCCAAATATCTACGAAAAGGATAAGAAAAAAGTTAATTCAACGAAAAGCACTTGAAGCCGTTTGTGCCCCTGGATTGATGGTTGACCCCATCGAAAACAAAAATAGAAGTCACATTTCCAAATCAGGTTTAAGAAGGAAGCACATTTGTCATTCTCGGCAGACGAATGTTATAGTAGAGAAATATGACAAATGCACTAAATTGCAGGTTAAAAGTGTAAATTGTTATTCCACTACGGAGTTTGAGAATTGGGAAAATTAATCAAAACTTTTATTAAATTAAATCGGAACGGACGAAATCTTTTTTTTTTATCTTTTTTTTCTTCTATTTTGTTCTAATTCAAGTCTTCTAAAATTCGCCTTTTTCAAAATTTTGCTAATTGTTATCAGTTATCAGTTAATATTATTAAAATGTCCTTGGCCCAAAGTGATCACATTAAGTGGATTCTACTGTATCTACATTTTTCAATTTACCAACTTAACCAAAACACTACCAACTTAACATTATCAACAATTTTAAATATACAAGACGATTAAAATTTATTAACAACAAAACATTTTTTATACAAAAATTAAACATTTATCATCAACCCCTATTTAACTATTTTTTTATGTAATAATACAATATGTATTATGTTTGTCCAATTTAAAAATAACCGAAACAAAAATAACAAAATTTGTCAACTCGGTACATATTGCAAATTGCATAACAATTTTGATGAAATGTGTAAATCTTCTACGCAACAAATTACAACTAATTAGTAAAATTATTTTAGCAAACTGATGATGCATCTTAATTTTTATGTCCTTCCAAGTAAATACTTCGGCATTTTACATAAGATAAATCTGAAAATAACTTCAACTTATGTATATGAATTAAAGGATTTTCCAGTTTAAAATCAAATCTAATAAAAGAAAACATTTAAACAAAATTTCAGTAAATATCTTAAAAATTCGAGAAGTATGTACACCAATAAAGTTTTTATTTTCTTTGATATCAATTTTCTCTTAATTAAATATTTTAAATTGCGACGCCATTGACGAATTTCAAATTAGGTTTAACGACGTTTATTAAAATTTATAATTTGATTTTATAGAAAAAACACGAAAAGTACATTTTCATTCTAATTTTACGATGCTAGTATTGCAAAATAATTAAAATTTTGAAATCGAACCTCTATAGTCTATGCTCTATGCAGTACATAAATTCTGTGGTCTCTCTCTGTGGTAAAATGACTTAAGTCAAAAAAAGAAGTTTTGAGAAATGGCCACATTATTTGTAGCCACAAGCTCCATTAACAATTGCATATACTAAATTTTTTTTTGCACTTCTCAATATCTCGTTATTCATTGGACGAATGACTTAAATAGCAACTTTACCAAAACATTAAGCTCAACTTTCTGCATCTGATGGTGCAATAAACCCAAAATCGCCAAAAAGTGACTTAAGTCGTTTTACCCAGAGACCACAGAATTATTACTGTAAATTTTCCATTTTTGACCTCAGAAAAACTGTTTATAAAAATTACAAATGATTGTGAATTTGTTTTACAAGCACTAATTAATTTAGTAGACATTTGTTTATTTTGCACTGATGCCGACCGTGTTGATTAGTAATAAGAGAGCAAGCGATAGATAGAATGACACCTAAAAATAAGAAAAACTCCTTAGATAAAGATTTTCTCTAATAATGATTATCTTCGTTAAAATTTTTTTTATTTTCATTATTATCCTCATTATCTCTACAGTACAGTCCTCGTGGACTCGGTAACGTAATATCACGAAGAAAAACTTTTGACACCTGAAAATTTGCGAATCTATCTATAATTATTAAAGAAAAAATTTTCAGAAATATTGTGTTATATTTTAAAACTATCAGTAGTGAATATGAAAAATAAAATTTTGTCGTTGGTTTGCTTTATAAAAATTCTTATGGTTTCTATGGTCCGGCTCGTGAAATGGATTAAAAAATCAAAACGTACATGAAAATTTGTGCATTTCCGTTTTCATTGCCACATTCGCTTGAAAAATAGGATTTAGTATTACTCTCACCAAATCGGCGGCGGTGTCAGATTAACGACGGTCGGCTACATAAATAAATATCGATTTTTATTTTGATTCATATCCGAATTTACTTTAACTTAAAAATAAGGGTACTTCTACTGTTTATGCTTTTAAATACGTAATCTCACAATTAATTACAAAAATTATTGCTTTTCTTATTATTTCTTTTTCATTTCCATTGAATTTAATTAAAAACAGATCAAATTGGTTGCGATTATCACATTAAATTTCATTAGAACAAAAAATGAACTTTTCAAAAGACTCTTGATGAATTGGAAAACAATTTTTGGTTTCTTGTTTTTTCATAAAAAATGTAACTTTTATAAGTATCATTTCCTGAAGGTTTTTAACAATATCTTCTAAGGGATACTAGTAAACGCAATATTTTTTACTTTCTGTTTTTTCTTTATCAAAACAAAACAAAAAACAAGAAAAATATGAAACAGTTAAGACTATCGGTTTGTAAACAGAAAATAATCGAATCCTGTATTATACTTATTAAATATAATATACTCGATAATGTACATACATAGGTACATAACTTAAAATTTTATAAAATAAGCAAAAAGATATTTATAAATTAGTATGTAAGAGAAATAAATTGACGTTCAAGTTAAATAAGTAGGCAACAATAAAATTTAATCATTGGTACAAATAAAAAAAGCAACTTTAAAATATGAATCTAAGATAATATACTAAATAGGTCAAATTTAAATTTAAAAGCTTTTTTACAAATTACATGTACGATGCCCTGAAAAAGCAGTTCAGCGATTATCTTTTTAAAGCATGTTTGTATATCTTTTGCTATTTACATAGTATTAAGTTATGTAAGCCACCACAATCATGGTTTGGTGTGATCGCTGGTCAAATTCGAATTCGAAAAATTTTCATGATATTATTAGTTCCACTCTCTTATGTAATGTGCTAGTTAAATTATGTAATGAAATTATGATACATACTTGCTTGGTATTGGTATGGTATTGAGTCCAGTAAAATTAGATAAAAATAAAACATTAACCCTTTCGGTCACCTTGTAGTCAATTGACTACATCAAAATTAATATTTTTTTGCAAGAGAACTAGAAGCTAGAATCAGTTGGTTCACACGTTAATCAATTGTTTATACATTTGTTTTATAAGAATGCTGATAATGGTAATTTACAGTGTTTAAAAACTGACGTTATAAAATATTTTCCGAATTGAAATTTACAGCATCTACTATACTGCATTTCAGCACGCTGTAAAATCATTTATAATAACTGCTACTAATGTGATACAAGCTTGAAAACGTTCAAAACGTAAAGAGAAAAGTTTAATTATTCGATTGTATTAATAAAAAAAATATTTTTGTAAGTTGATCAGTTTGATTTTAATTTTCAAAAACCAGTGTAATCATTTGTTTACATCGTGACTCAATGGTTACAACAGAAAAGAAAAACTTAATCAAACTTTTTTTTAAAAAACCAGTAGCATCTATTTATTTAAGAAAATAATGAATCCTAAATGTATATTGACTTATGAAGAACTCTTATATTTGGCTGAAAATGCTTCCGAAATTGAGGACCTCACCGATGACGACTTGAGTATACTCTGAAGAAGAGAGTTGTAGAGGTACGTGGCACATTTCTAGTTAATTTCTCTCTAGTAATATTTATAAATATGTTGTAGCTGAGTTAGATGACCAAATCAAGAACGATTTGGAACAAGACGGAACCGAATTTCATATATGTCTTTACCATTATAATATAATGAAATTATTAACCCATTAAGTACCAACGTCCTCATTTGAGTACAGTAACTTTTTGTAGGCCTTAAAAAATATATAAGATTGATTCTTATAACAAATATTTATGTCTACATTCGTAAAATATGGTTACGCTCACCAAAAGGTTAAGCTACAATTTATGAATTTCTATGAATTTTACTCCCCCGGGAGGGTAGGTAGAGCATTGTAATTTTCATCAAAAATTTTCTAAAAATTCAAGTAAGCAATTGTGCAAATAGCAAAATTTTATCTTCTGTAGAATTAAAGAGTGACTGAAAGGGTTAATCAGTAAAGATCTGAATTTTGGAGAAAAGTACACTTTTTCAGTTTTTTGTCTATATCTCGGCAACTTGTGCTGATACAAAAAAAAAGTTCGGGTAAAATTTACCCGTAGTTTATTAAATTTTCTTCAAAAAAGTTGATAAAAATCGAAACTTTAAAAACGATTATTTCCTAAATTAATCATCATGTTAATGTAACAAAAAAATTAATTTTATTAATGCAGCGAGACACGCCTGGCCCATCGCTAGCGACGCCGTTGATTTGCGGTATTACATTCAGCAGGTAAAGGCTAGATGAAACTCAAGTCCTGCATTATTTATTTAGTTATACAAGATTTGCTGCGTACAACCACTACTCTCAAAGGGAAAGTCAATTCAAAATAATTACCATAATCTTATTATGAAAGTTAAAATATTGATGGTCTATGATATCCTTATCATAGTGACAAACAGTTATTCAACCCTCAGAGAAAAACGAAGTTCTGAAATAGGAAATACTAGACGCGTTAGTGCAATATCTATGTGTATTTGAAACCTGCATATAAAATAACAATAGTCTTGATCGTAGAAAATATAGGAGCGTAGTTAGAAACAAACTTTGTGAGAAGCTCAAAAATTCAGTCTTTAAAAGTTTTCCTTTGCAACACAATAATTATTGGACTGTAGAAGGTATACTCTATGCAAGGTTTTATTAAAAAATAAAAAGTTTTTATTCTATCGGAACAAAATATATTTATGAATTGCACTCTACAATCAATTATAATAATATACATGATTATGAATTTAAATTAAAAGCTTTAAATATACATCCATAAGCACGATAATCAAATGTCAAAATGCCCCCTGTTATAATAAAGTACGAGTTGCACTGATAATAAGCAAATAAACTCAAAAAGTTGCAGTATAGTCTGGCGCAAATCAGTGGTCTTGGCTTGGCTTCAAAAGGAAGCTTTGAAGGTAATACCTATTTGGAAATTGGTAGGGGAGTCACCCCCCCCCCCCAATGTGGGAGTCCGGACTACCTAGTTAACTGATTAAAAATTTTCGTTTAAGGGGGCATTCATTAATTACGTGAGGTGATTTTGGAGATTTTTGGACGCCCCGCCCCCTTAGTGAGATGTCGTAAGATTTGGCTCGACCCCCCCCCCTCCTAAACGCCTCACGTAATTAATGGATGCCCTCTAAATTAATTCTGGTGTCTTAATTATTTTTAATATCTCACTACCAGTCTCACTACTTTCCTGTATCTCCTTCAGCACTTTTTGGAACATCTTTGGTTTTATCTAGTACGTACTCAGATGTATTTTCTTCTGTTTCATTCTCTTTTTCAGAAACAGGAACATCTTCACGCTCGGCAACAGTATTTTATTAATTCTTTTTGAACCAATTGCCCAATGCATTTGATTTTTTTGTTCTTCCAATAATTTTTTTATTATTATTTATACTCCCAGCCAGACTTTTTCTTTCTTGTAGCCATATACTAAGTTTAGTTGATTTTTGTTGTTGATTTTTTAATTTTCAATTTTGGTTCTTACCAATGGCGCCTATATTAAATACAATAGTTTTAATGTAAATTCTTGAATTTCGGTACATTCATTCAAACAGAGCGCGCCATGTTGGCAATGCATTAGTTACGGCACTGAGTTCAATTAGTACCAAGTCTGCAGCCAATCAAAAATTTTAAGTCGCCGAAGGCACACAAAAATTTAAAAAAGTGCTTTTAGGAAAAATTTTCTACAAAGTAAATGTTAATTATTATTCTTTACGTATGAGTAACCGCTTTCGAGCGATAAACGAAAAAAGGAGAATGCGAGTCGCGTCTGATATGGGGGTCAATTTTTTAATAGTTTCATGATTTTGATTTTATAATAAAAATCCTTGCCCACTAATAATTTAAGGAAGTGGCAATCTAAAAATAAAAAATTACAATCTCATTGTAGAGCAATTAAATGTTATGAATGTATATGTACATACATAGTACATACAAACGCTATAAATAAACGAATAAAAGTTTTTTTGAAGTTCTCACACAGATATGATAATTTTTTACAACAAATTAGATGCTTGCAAATAAGAAATTATAATTATTATAAAATAATTATAAAATTAAATTAGCCTAATAAATTATTCTTTATAATATGAGAAATATTATAGTGTTAAATGAGTTCCATGTTACTTTAATTACCTTCACATTTATTCTTCATTTTACTTTTATTACTAGATATCAGTCAATCACACACTTGAAGAAAATTAACGAAACTGCGACTTCTCAACGTTCCCGGCCAGTGTTTCTATTATAAATTGTTTTAGTTTTTATTTGTTAATTAACCACATCAGAAGCTAAACAATTTATGTTGCATACTGACCTTGACTTTGTTACAAATTTCTAAATTTGTACACAAAACTATAAATACTAATACAGTAGTTAGGTATACTACTCGACTAACTGACTGCGAGAGAGACTCAAGAAAGTGAAGAGTTTACTATAAATAAAAAAAGTAAAAAGGTATTAGAAAATAATTATAAGAGAAAAGTTTTGTTAGGAAAAATCTTATGTTATCATTTTTGTGAAAATTTTCCGAGAATAATTTTCGAGGGATTACTGAATTTATCCCTTGTATTCCGTGTAACGTAAGCTCCTGCAGCAAGTGTTTCAATCGGAAGCAACATTTATTTTATGAAGAATTTTGTATATTACAAATGATTAAAAATTCACGATGGTGTTGTTAAAATTATTCAAGTAAGTTGAAAGAAAGTGCTACCAATGTGGTAATTTTGTAAAACCGCACCACAACAAAAGTGGGGTGCGCTTTATAAAACCACTGTATATTTTGGTTAATTAAGCATCAGCAGTATCGAACATTATCAAAACCAATGTATTAGCATTTTGAATATTTATAATAAAAGGCTGAAACCGGCACCTCCAATTTATTAATAATTATTTAGAAGCTCCAAACTTTAAATTTTTAAACTTTTCTCTCTAGCACCCTCGTTTTACATTATCCTGTTCCTAAATCCACGGTAATCTTCCCATTGTTGCGTTTATTCCTTTCATAAAAATTTTATACGACATATAACTTCACAGTTATTTATAACTTTAACAAATATATTTTGCCTAAAAATGTATTATTCCATAGAATAAGATGAAGGTAGAATAAAAGACGTATTAAATGTATATACAGGGTACACAAACAAAATAGGTTTTAAATGATCGATTTAAAGTTCCTCATGCCACCCCTGAACATATTAATATCAATTTAGAGTAACATATCGTGATTTCAGACTCATAGTTTTAGTAAGGGATGCTAAAATATTCTCAATATGATATAATGAAAATAAAGAGCATTTGATAGACTTCAATTGTCAAGGGAACGTTTATAATTCCAAAATTTTCAATGATCGATTCGTGCAACTGATTCAAGGAAAATGGTGATGCCTTGAGAACAAAGAGCATAAACAAGGTCAACATTAATTAGTTCGTACAAAGCAAACCGAAATTACTGTGTATGAAATATCATTGAAATTAAATAACGGTGCTTGCTGCCTACAGAAATTTTAGATAAAATTTAAAATAAAAGTAATTCACAAAAAGATTTTTTATGCGGAAAGTGTAGAGAATTAAATTGTTACGCTTCCATATTATTGAACTTGACCGGTCAGATGAGGGTCTTGTGATAAGGTCGCCGATCAAACTTGATGCGTGATTAACCGAAATATCCACATCATTCGAGCACAATAGAAAGCTTCGTGGTGGTTAGAAAACATCCACTCCAATATTATGGCATTATTTTATAAAGAAGAGATTTTTCTTTATTTAAGAAAATTTAATTTAAAAATAGAAACAAAGCAGATTTTTTATGAACGCATAAATTTTCATCCTTAGAACAAGATTAATGTGTGATCAATAGAGCTCGGATTTATATGCACCAAATTACTTGGAAATATGCGCATTTATATGCATCAAATTTCCTTAAAATATATATGTACTAAAATTCATAAAAAAGGATAAAATATGCATCTTTTCTTCGAATTTTTAAATTTTTTTTCAAATTTTCACTAAGTACAACCTAGATTTATAAAATTTAATAATTTTAATAATTAATAAGTTTGAATTTCAAATTCATGGTAAATAAATTTAAATTAAACCAAAAATTAAATTGCTTAAAATTAAATAAAACAATTGCTTAACTTGGCAAATTTAATAATATTTTATTTTCTCGATTAAAATTCTTCAAAAAACACCAAAAGTGGCCCAAATATGCATAATTAACTCAAATGTGCACCAAATGTTGAAAATAGGCAAAATATGCATTTTGACAAGCAGTTTTTCGGATTCGTTTTTACCTAATTCGTCCAGATTTCAAAACAAATCTGTTGGCATATAACCTAACCTACTGAGTTACTTCGAAAAGTGCGGAATGTTGAATCAAAGCTTCCAGTAGGTTCGATTAACGTAAAGCATGGCTTTAAGCCTCATTCACATCCAAGTAACGTACGCAGCGGACATACAAGACATAACGTGAGCAAAGTTGAAATGCATGGTTTCAAACGTCATCAGTCACATTCGTACAAGACATGGAAGACATAACAGAAAGTTGGCTCAACTTCAACTTCTACGTTATGTTTTCTATGTTTGACCAATAATAGCGTTCATTTTATTAGGTAACACCCCCGTTATTTCTTTAACAAATTTTCAATTTTAAGGTAACACTTCGGACATTTTAATAATTTAAATTAAATCAAATTTAACATTAGGTTAAATATCCTAAATAAAATCAAGTAATATACATATTAATTTTGATCTACTGAACATGAAAATAATTTAAAAAATTTTTTTATTGGTTCACGTTTCGAAGATAATTTTATGACCGGATATAAACAAAGACCTACATAATTTTAGAAAAGCATTTTCAATTTAATTTTTATAAATATGTGTTAAAAAATGTATTTAAAACATTTTCAATATTAATAAAAATTCGTAATTTCTTAAACAGGTCTCACGGTTATATAAAATATCATTTCAGCACGTGTTTCGCTTCAAATTGGCACTTGCCGAAAGTCTTTTCAATTTAAGATTACAAATAGTCATAAAACCCCAATTGATCACTTGCCGCTTTCTCTGTATTGTACAAATACGAATGCGCGCGCTTTACGTTTTCTATGTTAATGTGAATGGCAAATGATTTTCTATGTTTTCTACGTCATGTCTCAGGCCCGTAGCCAGGATTTCATTTCATTCATTTCATAAAAAAATTTTTTTTTGGGGGTTTCCCTTTCGAGAATTTTTCCGGGAAAAAAAATTTTTGTTCCCACTTTAAAAATATATCTATTTACCTATTTTATTTTCAAAATTTTTTTTTGCTTTTGAACATTTCGGGGGGGGGGGCACGTGCCCCTCCCTGGCCTCGGGCCTGCCATGTCTTGTATGTCCGCTACGTACGTTACTTGGATGTGAATGAGGCTTTAGTGTAGTAAATTTTGATTCAATTAAATAAAACGAGAACGTTTGAACGTGTTATGTTAACGTCATGTTAAGGATGGAGTCTTATGTTAATTGCACTTTTTACAGAGATATTTCAGGAATTTTTTTTTACTACAAAAGAAAATCCAATCATTTCAAATTTTTTATATGCTATTATTGGCATCTTTAATTTCACAAAAAAATTGTTTTAAGTTAATTTTATAATATTTATATAGTTTTTAATAATAGTGCAGACCTAAAAAAAATGCATGTGACTGGCCCAGGCGATATCGGTCCAGGTAATCGTAAACCAAATCTTCAACAAAATTATTGTTCTGTAAGCTTGTCGTTATTGCAGGTAACAGATTTAGACATTTAAAAGAAAAAATAAATCAATTACGGACTTGCGAAAAAAGAAAATCAAAAATCGCGATTTTTTTCTTCGAAATTTGGGGTAAAGAATAGGAAATTTTTGATAAAAATTAATAATTCTGCTACCTACGATAGCCATTGATGTTTAGAATAACATATTTAAATTTCAGCCCAATCGGTTCGGTAGATTTTGTTTTATGACCTGGGCCGATAGAAAAAATGTTGTATCGAGAAAATCGCGTTAAAAGTTTGAGTAACAGGTTTTTCGCCTTCGAATATGTACTATAACTTTCTTAATACTTTGAATTTCGGTTTGAAATTGCTACAGTAGATGATTCATACGTTGTACTTTCAAAATAAATAATTAAAAATAAATCAATTTTTCAAAATCAACACATAAGACTCCATCCTTAAAATATCGCAAAAAAGTTAAGATTTTATTTGTACTAGTTTAATACCCGATTTGCATTCGCCACCAGTAATGCAAAAACTTTGTTGATTGAATCGTTTATCATTTGATCAAGCAGTTTTTTTCTCTCAGTGCATACTACACTTTGAATAAATCATAAATACAAACATCAAATTCAATAAATAGTAAAAAATTCAGGTATTTTTAAAAAACAGTAAATTTGGAATGATAGGTTTTCGTTTTTATAAGTTTATAACAAACTTGTGTTTTTTGTTAACAAAGTTTTGTTAAACTAAATAACAATATTGAATTTTTCTAAATTGCAATTGACGCTTTCTGAATTACATTTGTGTTTTTCTTTGTGAGTGTTAGATTTCAACTTCTGAATACCTATCTGTCCAACCGACGATGTAATAATAAGTACTGATTTAAGAAAGAACCTAATGAAAGAAGGGTAATTGGCGAATCTTGAAAAATGGATGAATTACACTCAGAGAATTATTTAGGCTTATTGATTGATGCTTTTGTTTAACAGATGTATTTACATATTTCAATATTTTTGGTATGCGATTTATTTCTATTATAGAATAACTTTATTTTATTTAGCTTATCTCCTTCCAAGATTTCCAATTATATTTTTATTGTTGACTGAATCTACCCTTTAGGTAAATCTCAGTTTGTTAACTTTGTTGTTTTATTTGTTTTCTAGTTTTCATTTTCTCCAATGTAATATTTAAATTGCTTGATTCTCGTAAGACTTTTTTATGTTCATTTGCTGGCTGGTAAATTCAAAGACATTCAACAGTACACCTGTATTTTATTTGTGCTAATAAATTACAGTGACTCTTTAATTCTTCAATAGTTTTAATAACCTAAAAACGTTTTCCGAAAAATACCTTCTCGAAACTGTGTTTTAGATAACAAATCTAAGCTAGCGTATGTAGTACCATCAACAGTAGTTAAGCAAGTGGTAACTTGAAGAGTTTTCACTACAAATCGCTTTCAAAATGAAATATACTTTGTTTTCCCGTGGTTCGAATCCCACGTTAAACATTGGGTTATTATTCTCTATTTTCTATTATGTAATGTGAAAACACTTCAAATGCCTTGATCAATATCTTGATCAAGAAGTGAAATGATCAGAGCGATAGAAATTACATGATATTACAAGTTTTGAACACAAATAATCATTCCTTATCAAATTAAACATAAAACCTTGTTTTATGGACACATGAAGAAAATGTATCTTGTTATTGAAAACAAATTTGTTGTCTGTATTGTAAATCTACAATCTCAAAAACGTTTCAAAAATTTACAGATGCGTTACAGGTCTCTTCCGTATAGGTCTCTTAGGAAAAGGCTCAAGTTGCGTTTGATGAAGACAGCTCACTACTGTATCGACAGTTTTATGAGCACGCTCTTGATTGAGTGCACTCAAAGGGTGTGTGTTCAGACTCGTAACCTTTTGTATTTATTGATTTCAATTTTTATTTTATAAGTGCACGATCCTGTTTAATTTTTATTATAGTGTTTAATTATGTTGATATGAGTTTCACGCTTTGACCTCTGAGTAATAATGAGTAAAATTTATGAACCACTTAATATTTGTTAATTATTTGTATATAAACAAAGGACACGTGTTTCACATTCATTAAATAAGCCATCTGACGAACTTATAATAATATAAACGATTAATAAATGAAATTTAATAAAAAATACACAACAATAAAATAAAATAAACAACAATAATAAAAATAAACTCAATAGAAAAAAATAGTTAGTAGAATAATTTTTTCCTTTTTAAAGAGCTTTTAAAAATTTTATTTTATTTTGTAAATTGAACACAATTTTTTAAGAATTTTGGGTCAAATGATACCTAATAAACTAATTAACAAATCAACGACTCTGCGTCTAAACTAATAAAGCCTAATATATGATCTCGTGGACTTTTTTAGGACAGGAATATTGTTCCTATAAATGTTATTGTATATCTGTTACGGTTATACTCATATAAGGGTTTCTTATATATTATAACAAATAACATGATCTGAAACTCAAAATGCTGCCTCGAAAATCTTCCGTTAAGTAGTCATAGATAAACAAACTGTTCTATTTATCTTATATATTTTTTATCTTAATATAATCAGTAAAATATGGTGAAAACTTGAAAAACATTTTTTTTGTAAAATACCTAGATCTGCCAAAACCCAGTGTTTATAGGATCACCTTTGACTTACAACTAAAAATTGTAATATTATTTTAAATTAAAACTTGTATGTGTTCTCAAACTCAATCTATTAACAGCCACCGATATTGCCAAATTAAGAACAAAATAGTGAGGTCGTCTGCTTATAAAAAAAAGTTTAATGAATAATTTAATATTGTCTCTGTAGTGCAAACCTCAAATGGAGAAATATACTTGAAGTAAATAGAATGAAAAAAATTTATGACGGCCATTACAAAAAATGTCCTTTACGGGGGTATTTACGAAATATGGCGATAAAATTCACTGCTTCATTTAATCAGCAAAATAAGAAAAAATGTCCATAAGAAATTTGTTCTGAAATGTATTATATTAATGTTACGGGTTGTTCAATTTTTTATTTAATAAAACAAAAATTTAATATAAAATTTAACTTTTGGATCCACATATTTATAGTTTATGTTTTACAAATTTGTATATTATCTTAGAATGATGATTCCAATAACAATTACATCTATTTATAAATACAAACTGTTATTGATTTTAACACAAACTGGCTTTGTGCAAAATATGTAATATTATGTATTATAATTCAAATTTAACCAGGTAATTTACATCAAGTATACGTATAATTTTGTTAGGTTCGGTAGCACCTGCAATATATAGGCAAGAAGCTTAAGTGCAAAATTGCTGCTTTTTGTTTAACATTGACCTCAATTTCTTGTAATAAATATAGAAAATGTAGTAGTAAGATTTAACAATGAAAATTGCGGTTCGATAAAATGAAACTATAAATCTGAACAATTAAATTCGGATAAAATTTTAAATTTATAAGCCAGCGTTTCTACGTGCATCCGTGGTGTAGCTACAGAATACCAAATCCCTTCTTTTAAATTAATTAAATGAAATTCAAAACTAAACTTATCTCATCATGATCATAAATACAGTGGCACCCAAGAATTAATTTCTTAAAATTTAACAATTTGGGTAGTAGGTACATTTGCAAATATTCCTACCCAAAGTTGAGAACATCCAATCTGCCGTAAGCTCCATCATTACAAATTTAAAGCCGAGGTATTCCTAAAGGAGGTTTCCCATTAATTAATTGTATAATAATAATAACAGCATCAACCACCCCACAAAAACCACAAAACATTAAACTAAACAACTCGACGGCAATAAAATGTGTATTTTATAAGTAGGTAAATTATATTTGCTCAAGATAAAATTAATACCACCTTTATTTTTCCACCAAAAATTGTTTTATTATTCTAGAACAATGCACTCTAATTTGCTACATTATAGTTAATGTATTTAGCAATCTTCTCAATTTAAGTACTATTAATAAATCCCGCATAATAAAAGTTCATAATTTAATTAAATTAAAACTTAATTTAGCTATTTCATCTCATCTTTACTATAAAATTGCCACCTAAAGCTTGCAAATAAAAAAATAAAATATAGTTGGTTTTTATTTATAAAATTTTATTTAAATTTAATTTCAAAAACAATTTTAAAAACATAGACACCTGAAGATATACGTTTTTTGCGTATATTATGTTATACATTTGCTAATTAAAAAATAAAAAATATAATCTTTTAATATTACGAAATAGTACCAAAAAAATAAGTTTTAGTTAAATATTAAATTAAAAAATTTAATAAATACAAAATTCATATTGAATTACTGACTTACAAGCTGGGAAATTAGCACTATATTCAAATGGAAATGGTCGGTAAAAAAACATCTTTTAATAAAAAATTACCACCCTGGCTCTTCCTAAATTGGTAGTTTCCTTGTAATAATAAGTAGATATATAATTTGACTTAGTAGTTTCTTTCAACCTAAAGACACTTCATAGAAGAAATTATAATTTGAGTGAATGATACATCATCCGAATCAAAAAGCAGAACTTCGTAAAACGATGGGCTGATATTCCGTAAATAACCGTTTAGCATCTCAGTGTTCGCTCTATATTCATGCACATAGTGAATAAACAAATAAATAAATAAAAAACGTACGCCATCATAAATAATCTATTTTAATCTAAAAATGTTAGTCTCCCTGTAAATTGTTATAAAAATTTGACCTTAGAAATATCTTGTGATTTAACCGTTGTAAACTACATAAAAAATTTCGGGCTAGGCTGCTAGGCTTTGTCCGGCAAGTCACCAAATTTAGCGCCCCTAGGGATTCGTAAACCAAAATATGTCAGATAAATTCAGGTAATATAAAATTGTAGAGAACAGAAAATCCAAAAATTTATATTTAATATCGTCAAAGTTATTAATAAACGATGATATTGATTAAAATAAACAATTTTGAAATTCATCTGGAAAGATGTCTTCTTCGCACAAGTTTTAAATGTTGTGGGATGATACTTTGCAACATGAACAAAGAATGAATCCAACTCTATAGCAATCCAATTGTAAAGATTCTTAGTCATCAGGCTAAACTCGTACATAAGTTTCTGTGATATAAATGACTTTTTCTTACTGTTTGCGGTGGCAATCTCACAGCCCCTGTTCTTGGAAATATAGCATACCGTTTGTAGAAGGATCTTCCTTGCAAAGCAATGTTTATTTAGTTTAAATTATACAGGGAGTGGAAAAGATTACTCTTAAGTTTGAACTTGGAATTGATCGCATAGTTTAGGAGAGAATGCTCGAATTCCGCGCAATGGGTAATTTCGCACAGTTCAAAATTACCGCTAAAACTATTAAATTTGACAACGATACACTATACCATTTAGCGACATGGACAGCGACATAAAAACACTAGTTTTTTTCGCTACTGTTCTGCTGGCTATAGTTTAGTACAATTTCTGAAATATACAAGTGAGAAAGTATATTTTTATTATTGTGAATTACAAAATTTACTCTTTTTTAAAAAAACAAAACAAACTAATACCAACTAGGGTAATTTCGCGCACTAGATAATATTCCCATTTTTTGGGAATTCCCATATTTCCAAACAATTTATTCATTACAGATGCAAAAGATCTATCAGAGGGAAAACAAAGTATGTAACTCTGAACTCTGGAGCTTTACTATTAGTGCCAATAACTGAGAGGTTTTCAAACTCACCCAAAGACAATATTAGCGATTTTTGTTCAAATTAACAGGTTAACTGCCACGGCATTTTTTATTAATGCTTAAACAATATTGCTAAGTGTACCACTTATGGCACACAAAGATTGCAATAAAAAATGATATATTTTTCTATATTGTCACACCGTTTCTAAGATCCAGATGATAATATTTTTTGTATTTTACAGTCTTTATTAAGTCGCTGTCAGTCATAAACGGGACGACAAAATTGAAAAATGTATAGGTACAGAATTGAAGACAACGAAATTTTTAACGAAAAATGTCCAAAAAGTTTTACTGTAAAAGCGATTTTTATATGTCCAAAAACGGTTTCAAAAAATTGAAAAAGGTCCCCCTGCGTTGATGATTGCCGCCATCAATTATTAAAAAACAGGGTTACAGGCATTCCCCAACCCGGATTAAGCAACCGTAGGGTCTAAATGCTGAAACCTTCTTCATTGGAAGAGGCCTATGTCCAGGAGTGGATAAATAACAAGCTGATAAAGAAGAAGAAACAGATTAGCAGATTTCAATTTGTACGAAGTATCTCTAACCGCTTCTGTGAGATAAATATACATGAATCTTAACTAAATGGGGAAAAAAATTAAAAAAGAAATCAGAGTTTGAATTATCGTTGTAGCATTGCGATAAGAAGCTTACGGGTCTTAAACCAGTAATACTTTAAGTTGCCATCAGTGGAACTTACATATTTTTCCCGGCTACCTTTTGGCCATCGGTCGAACTTACATGTTTACCTTCGGCAGATTAGCAAAAAAAAGGTTTAAAAGCTGACCATCGATTGAGGTTACCACTGTCCACTGCGGGATATTCCATAAAAACCTTCAGGCCCCGGTGTAACGGGAAAATTCCTTGGGGTATTGAAATGTAAATTGCGTCCCGCGGTCACTATTTTTGAAGGTTTTTGAAGTGGTCAAAAAAAGGTACGAGTAAATTGCGTTCCGAACCCTAATCAGATTAGCGGTAATCTCTAACACAAATCCCAACAATTTACCTGTGGGTACCAGTAAAACATGAGACGCAATTTACCAGTAAAGTAGCGTCGCAAGACCGGTCGATAAGCGGAAAAAAAAGAAAACGAAATGTAACACATGGGCGACCTTAAGTGGAGATTGGGGTGGAGTAATGCGTCTTGAAATTCAAAATAAAACACTTTTCTCTCTTTTTATGGACAATTTCGCTAAAGAAAAATCATAAACTAACATTAACCTACTTAATCAATCTATATCTTCGCGCGGATATCTCCTTTTTTTACGGACAATTTCGCTAAATAAAAATCGTAAACTAACACTAACATACATAACCAATCCATATTTAAGCACGGATATATCTTTCACGGGCAATTTTGCTAAGGAACGTCCATTAATTACGCGAGGCGAAAAATTTAAAGCATTCCAGGAATTTTAGACGCCGCCGCGATCTATTACCCCGAAAAGCCCGAAAAGTGTAAAAATCCCATATTTTAAAATGCCAAATGTTCAAAAATTAATTAAGCATGTCTCTTTTAATAAATAAATATAGGTAATCGATACACAACACACAGCCGGGAGGAGGGGGCGCCGATTAATTTTCAGCCTAAGGCGTCTTAAAGCCTAAAAACGTCCCTGGAAATATCGTAAAAAGGTATAGAAACTTTTCTAAATAAGTTCACCTTACCTGTTCCAACATAAAAAACTAAAAACATACAAATTTTAATATAAAAAAATATTTACACAAAAATTGTTCACTACATAATTTTCTACAACTTTTGCCAATTTTTTTTCTACAATATACATTATATTATGTGGCTACAAGCCTATACTTAACGAAAATATACTTTTTGTTAGTATCCCTATGTATTATTTCTAATTTGTCTCGTTTTTATTATTGTACCCTCAGATCATTAAAATCTACTCGCTGGCGCTTGTGTAAATAATTATTTGATTCATTTTGGGAAGCCTATAAATATTCTGGTAAAATTATGTTTTATATGTTCCAACGTTTATTAGAGCGTTCCGATGATCAATTCAACCGAACTAAATTATGCAAAAAATATGAGAGCGGTGGTTATTGTAGCAGAAAAAGCAATAATAGCTAGATATTTTTCGATTTTTCTCTAAAAACTTTATACATATTTCTTTATTATCAGGTGCAAAATTCTTAAATAGTTAACTTGTGTATTATTGCCTATCCCATCACTCCGTCAGCTTCAGTTTCGTAACTATATGTAACTAACTATTCGTGTTAACTGGGTTGAAAAGTAGTTAACATTTAACCTGATTTTGAATCGATTTGGTTGTAATATAAGGAATTAACAATTCTTTCGTACCTTGTCTGTTCTCTACTTTCCAGTTTGCTGCAGTTCGTTGTATTTAAAGGTTACCTACATCTCTCCTTAGGAGGGTTTATTTAAAATCTTCTTATGTTTCTTACATTCACTTGTCCAATAAGTTGGAATTAGTGGGTCAAATGTTTTGTTTTTAAAGTCAACGGTTATTTCATTGATGAATTCGCAAAATTTTCATAAAAATAGTATATTAAATATCACAGAAACTAAAATAATAAATAAAACGTGAGTGCAAAATGGTTTATGCTAGAATTCAAAAATAGGATGTAATTGAAACAATCTGGCAAATAAAAGAATTATATTTAACGTAGATATGCTAATTTTAGAGGAGGGTAGAGGTAGCAGCTTCAAATTGTAATGATGCAAAATCAATAATCAAAAGCCTTCGATTCATTCCTAAAAATTATGTTTAAACAACCTTGTCTAATTTTAAAACATTGCAAGTTATATTTAAATTTAACGATGTATTTATTGATCGGATTTATTACAAAAGATATGAAATAATCGATAATTGTAAGATCGCTATTAATAGCAAATAAACAACAAATTAGCATTAAAAAAGCAGGAATTGTTTTGTTTTAAAGTCTGTGGTCCGTAAGATACACAAGCAAAATGATATGAACCACAGTGGTGTACTTAATGCTCTTTACAATCCTAGACAACCGGGACTAAATAGAAGAATTTCATTGGCTGAATTTAAACATCAACTTTTCAATTGAACAATGACGCAAAAAATGAAATGCACGTAACAACAAGATGATAGCTGAACTAGCAAGAGTTAAACATGATGAAAGGCCACATGAATAACTAGTGAAAAGGCTTCAAAACGATATACTTTTCAGTTAATCTCGTTAATCTATTTACGCACGTCAGTGGCCACGAAGCTGAACAACCTAGTACTCCACGATTTTATAGAATTACCTTTAAAATTGAAATTTTTAAATACACACTCAATAAGCACATAATATAATAATTAATTCAACGTTAGAATGCTGCTCGAATTAACGTGGTTTTATTATTTTAGCATAATAACTAATGTAATAACGTAATAAGTATATAACAATAATATTATATTATACACAATAGCGATTTACCAAAACATTATATTCAATTTTAAATACATTATTATTGTTATTGGTAACTCGAAATAATATTTTTTAATATAGGTAGAATTACGCTTTGGCATTGCATTTCTAATTGAACTACAGTTCACCTGAACTTAACTTATGTTTTGCTATTATTGAATGGACCTTAAAGACGGAAAACTTGTAAGAGTAAATCCGGGGGGGGGGAAGCTCCTCTAGCCTAGGGGTACATCACAAGACAAAAATGTGGACACCACACGGAAAAAAAATTACTTGGTTCAAATAAGTACCATTTGAATCAAGAAATTCTCTGTTTTCAATAGCCGCACGCAAATATTTTCTTTTTGTAAGAAAAAAATATTCTTAATTAAGTTTTCTTGGATCATACAAGTATATTCTTAAATGAAGTAGTTAAAAATTTATTTGATTTAAAAAAAATCTTTTTGATTAAAGAAGTTCTGTTCTCTTCACTAAATTACTCCGAAATATTTGGGTTTTTGTATATTATGTTGTAATCAAAGAGTACTGTCCCAAATATTACGGCGTCATCTGTTGGACTTCTGGCGGGATATTATATATTTTACATTTTATATAAAACTTCGCCCGGTGTGCGGTTCGAACTTAGGTTTTCCAGCTGCGAATTCGTGGGATGAGTATACAATTACCATTTGGCTATACTAGTCGAACTATTAATTGTGTACAAGTTGGTAATATAAGTTTCACAATTATAAATTTTTTTTTAAAGAAATTCAGTTACTTAGATTAAGAATATATTAATATTGATGTATTTAGAAAATAGTGTTCTTCGTTAAAATGAAATTTTCTTGAATCTAAATAATATTTCAAGTAAAAAATATTCTTGCTGGAAGAAATCTGATATTTTTAATACAAGCATATTTTATTGCGCGAAGAAATTATATTTTTAAATGAAATAAATAATTTCAAGAAAATATTTATTCTTCATTTAAGAAATCGTTTTTTTCCGTGCATATCTTTTATATAAGTTAACTCCACAGAAATCTCTGGATTTTCAACAGATTTTAGGATATTACAACATCTACATTCTACACCATATCTCACTAGGAACTTACAAACATTTCCTTATATCTCGCACCTAGCAAACACCACATCTCCATTATTTAGTTATTCAGTTGACAATGTTAGTATTCCATACCCCGCAGTCCCGAGATCATCTTTATTCGTTTGTTCGACTAATTATTCATAATAATGAAGCTGAATTAAAACTGTGCTTCATTAGTTTCAATGTATATTGGAATACTTTACAATAATTTGAAAATTCGTACTATATTTAATTCGGTAATCCATTCATGTGCGACATTATAGGGTGTTTATTTATGAACATATAACGAGATCTATAGTGTCCATTATACTTTTTCATTGAACCATGTCGTAAAAACTTGAAGACAGATACAATGTCTGGGAAGTATACGAGGAAGAGCGGTTTTTAAAGTCAACCCTGCAAAACATTACTTTAAATAGTTGATTATTTATATCCCTTATTTACTAAATTTGGCAGCCATTCAAAAGAAGTTAGGTTTTAAATATACGAACTTGCTCTAGTTTTCATTCATCCAAAACAATTAGAAATCGTAATTACCAGTGGTGTACCAAGTAGCTGAGAAACCCGTGTGCGAAGTAGTTAACGGTCTTCACCAGTAATGAATTTTGTGATTTTGTATCTTAATTTTATATAAGCGTCTGATTTGAAATCTAATAATCAAGTGTGTAATTTGAGTTTAATTTAATGATTTAGAAAGAAAGAATAGAGTAAAAGTCAAAACAAGTATAGTTAGGTATACATTGGAAGATATGAGAAGATTATACAAAAAAAAATATGGATATAATTAGTTTAAAATTTTTAACCGTTGATTTTAGACAATAAAAGGTTTAAATTTAGTTTGTAGATTATTTCAGGCTCTTTAAAAAAGTACTAAACCATTTTTACTGAAAAATCAATATTTTCTGAGCTATGACCATGTGAAGGTGGAAATTTAAAAAATGCTTTAAAGAGGCCTAACTTTCGAGGGTTTGAATTAGAAAAAAAAATTTTGTTAAATATTTTTCTAGAAAAGTGTCCTCTATCACCACCTAAGTTATGTAGAGTGTATCCGATTCCATGTCAAAATGTCGAAAACACAAACGTCGAAAAACAATAACGTCGAAAAACAAAAACGTCGAAAAACAAAAACGTCGAAATCAAAAAGGTCGAAAACAAAAACGTCGAAAATAAAAACTTCGAAGTTTTATCCGAAGATGATGAGGCAAACGAAAGATGAAAATTCTGTCGGAAAATATTGCATGTTCAGTTTTTATTATGATTTAGCAGTAACGGATCTAGGGGGGAGGGACCTTATGACACTGTATACTTGTGAAATACTAGCCTAATATTTCGTGTATTTTTTTAATTAACGAAAATGCTAATAATATGTATGAACTTTTAGCCCTCCTATTGATGTTTTAGCCCCCCTTTGATTACGTCATAGATCGGATTAATCGCATAAGAATATCGCGAAGTTGCGGCCAGAATTAAGTCAATAAGTAAAGTAAAAAAAAAACTTTTTTATTTTCAACGCTTTGACTTCGACGTTTTTGTTTTCGACGTTATTGCTTTTCAACGTTATTGTTTTCGTCATTTTTGACTCTCGACGTTTTTGTTTTCCACGTTTTGACGTGCTATCGTGTATCCGGCGACACCCTGTATTATGTATGCATTTACTGTTCACAAACTCTGTCTTATTTAAGTTCTCTTTTATCAATTCTTTCGACAATCTGCTACCATTATTGTGTAATTTTTTTGAAAAATTTGAGGAAGGTAGCAACAGAACTGAGGGCTCTTTTAGCCGGGGGCCCGTGTGTGCCGCACTCAACGTACCCCGATAGTTCCGTCCCTGGTAATTACATAGATAACATTTGAAATATTTGGAAAAGAAAATGGGCGTTCGTTGAGAGTTATAGAGTTTTACATTGCTGATACGTAACTTGATATAATATCAATTACAAAAAACGGAGCTCACATATGGATTACTAAAATGTCACATTAATGTTGAAATATTTAATAAAAAGCACATGTTCAAATATTAATGAGTGTTAAAATAATAATTAAGATACTCTAAGAAGCCAGACCTTCCATATTATCACACTTATGTTAAAAACGAATATAAATAATACCTACAAATTTACAACTTTTAATTGCAATTTTTTGTCAAAAAAGTCGTTAGAGAAGAGACTAAAAGTGTAAATCTGTTTCTTCAAGCCTCTGGACAGTTTCTGTTTTTTTTGTAGTTTTTTAGTGACATGGAAATAAATGTGTTTCTAAAACCAGAACCAGGCTGGAAGTAATTCTCTAAAATTTTACCACTCACAACAAAACATCAAACCTACAATGTTTCACCTACAACCCCTACGCTACTAGGTACAATCAAAACATTTTACCACCCTATTCATGTGACCTTGAGATCTGATAATTTTACTACTTCAATTTTTTTCAATTAAAATTATAACTATTATTGCATAATTAGAAACATGCCAAAATTTAAAATAATTTATTTATTTGTAAGTTTGCCAACTTTGAAATCTAAGTTTAGATTTAACATGGGTTTTGAAGTAGAATGAGTTTTTAAAAAAATAAACTTACTATTGAAGACGATAAGTTTTCTGGTTGAACCCAATCGTTTTATAGGTGACTTCTGTTCTAAATCGGTTTCATCCATTCCAAATAATCACCTGTTCACTGACTTATACAATACAATCTTTGTAAATACAAAAGGTACTTTCACATGTACACCACTCTCACTAAACTTGGTTTCACAACAAACGAATACGAAGAATCAGATGATGTTTCTTAATATTTACCGCAGTTTTTATTATTCGTTCGTTAATCAAAAGTTATTTACGATAACTTGAAAGACTTACCAGCAAAACTACACAACAACGCGCAACGCTTAATAAAGTCTGTTAACTGGTTTGGCTAATTTATTTTCAAACTCTGTTTATAGTTTGTTGGAACTTGAAAAAGTTCCGTGACATCTATCGATGAATTTTAAAACTAAATTCGATTACAGGAAATATTTACAGAAAAGCTGCCTAAAAGGATGATAACATGTAAAACAATTTAAATTAATATTTCTAATTAAAGTAATTTAATTTATTTATTTATTCATTGTAATACTTCCGCATGTTTAATTTTACTGTTTATATCCACCGACGCCAGGTATCGGATATTGCCAGGATATTTTACCGGAAGAACGAAATTATTTGACAACTGCTAAAATTTTAAATAACTTTATTTATTATAATAATTACTTTTACTGAAATCTAACCGATTCATACGTAATTGTAAATTGTCAAAGGTAGGGGTGAGTTCCTCAAAACCAGGAACTTAACCCTGCGTGTGAACTGTGGGACTTAAAGTACAGTTGAAATTTTAGATGCCATTATATTTAAATTAACTAATAGAAAATTTTAACAACCCGCTCTGAAAAGAAAACTAAGTGGTAAACTGAATTCATTTCTGCAAAACATGAAAATTTTCTTAAATACCTGCGTATAACTACGAAGTGCATAGGGGAGAAGGGAGCAGGTCCGGACACCTTTTTTTAAACTGCTATATATTCATTCATTTTTGACATAGAGATTTGCAAAAATTATAGAAGGTATAGCTATGTTTACTTCATGTTTTCCTGTCAAATCTAAATAAAAATAGTAAATAATTTTTCAGAAAAAATTTATTTAGCAAAATTATGAAATAGCCGGGGCAGTTTCGGACAAGTTTAATTTTTTAAAAACTTTTTTGTTTTTTAATAATTATTAGGCAGGAAATAACACAAAATTAGTTTTTATAACATTACTGAACATCGTAACAAAAAAACTGATATTAAATTGAAGGTAGGCTGCCATTCTTGATGTTCCTAGTGTTGTCGAGGGTTTGGGCATTTTTCAAGACATTATACTCGGAATTTTTGGTCGGATACGACGTTTTTTTTGTACGTTTGCACCATCCTGCAAACAAAAGTATTTCAAAAAAAGAAGCATTTTTTCTTTTTTAAAGAAGTATTCAGACAGTCCGAACCTGCCCCACATCAATTGTCCGGACTTGCCCCAGTTGCATATAATTGCATTTTATTGATACAAAATCTACAAATACATTGAACTGTTATAGTTTTGTGAGATTAGGTACATAAACGATAAACTTTTAATATTTTATTTTACCAATCAACAGAAGTATTGTAAATGAATTTTGATTTATATGTTACATTTTTTATTAGAATTAATTAGAATTTTTGCCGCTTTGCTTGACTAATGGATAAATCGGCCCTGCTTACCAATACACACATGAACCTTACATCACAAGTCAGTTTTCAACACTTCGGCATATAACTTTTTTAATTTTCACTTTTACGGCACATAACCTATTGTCCACTATTCTAAATGGTGCTCGAATGTGATTGCCACGGATTTGTTATTCTAGTATAATTTCTTGGCCGTAGCGTAGCGTAGCGTAGCATGATGGCTTGCGAAGCATGGAGTGCCGGAGGCACTTTAATCTTCTTCATCTGACGATTGAAGTTTTGGCATTGAGAATAGTTATTACGCTTGATGTGGACGGACCACAACGATCTGGGTTCTTGGCCGTAAATTTGAATTGTCTTGAGGTGCCTCATGTCCGGACCTGCCCCCTTCTCCCCTACTTGCTTGTTTTTTGTAAAAAAATTTATCTGATGCTTTTTGCTTATTTTTGTGAAATTTAATTTTAAATGGAGACTAGACATTTATAAACAATTTCTATAATTTACGTACACTTACAATTTTTCCTGTTCCTTAAAAGACCCAAACTTAGTATGTAGAGTTATTGCTGGAAATAATATTGTTTTTAATAAATGTGAAAATAATTGTACTTATTTCTTTCAGGGAGTATTCCTCAGTGGCGTATTTAGAAAATACTTTTGGGAAGGCAGATCAAAGATTTTCTAGAATCTCGTTAAGCCATTCATGCGCGTCAGTTGTAACTAATCCTAATACATACAATCCCAGCACGCTTCTGCTGCTTCCAGTGCCGGACTAAACATTTGTGGGCTAGGGCCCAGTCTAGGGACAGTTAAATTTTTGGGCCCCTCTAGAAAATTATTACTTGCATAATATGTCTTTAATTTTACTACTCAATAATTAAAATAAACAGTTTCAATAATAAAAAACTATTAATTTAAAAAAATAAAACAATGTTTATTAAATTAATTCACTGAAACTTATTCATTTACACATAAAGTTATATTTTCTACTACTTTAAAACACAGATTCTTGATAAACTATAAACAAAAATTAAAGAAATTAATTTATAATAAAAAAAATTATTTTTTTTCCGTTTTCACGGGGCCCCTAAAACACAATGTATGCAATAACTCGATGTTGTTCGTGTCTAAACCATGGTTTGTGTTATGACTAGAGCCCGGATTCTAAGCATTTGGTTATTGCTCTAAATTATAAGCAGAAGATATTCCTTTTGGATCTAGACGTTGCTTAAAAATTTCAATGCTTTGACCAAATGTTGATAGTGCTTTTTTGCTTTTTTCACAAAATTTTGCTTAAAACGTACGTTAGTGCTTATATGAGCTTTTTCTTAATTTTTTTTTGGGACTTGGAATAATTTCTTTTAAGAAATTTAGAAAATTTTAGAACACTTTTAAAGAAAATTTTCCAGATACACCTATTCTTTCCGAACCAGTGCCAGTGTGAGGAACAACATATAGCAAAATGTTTCCGACATTTTTTATTGAAAATTTCATTTCTTCATTTTCGTTTCTATACATATTTCATCAAGGGAATGAAATTTGCAACAAAAAATGTCAGAAACATTTAGCTATAAAATCGATTTTTATATGAGAAAAAAGTCTTGAAAAAGTACGATTTACATTGTTAACATAAGAGTGTATTAATAATAATTTCTGGAGCCACTGTATATTTTGCGACAAATTTTGAAAATTTTGAAAGATTTGTTTCTGAATTGTCAGAATCCTCGTCGGCGGCAATAAAAAAATGTCAAAAAAATTTTAAGAACACATTAATACATTCTTCCATCAAAAATTTGAAACAAAATTGGCCTTTAGTGGAATCGGTAAAAATTATTTATTAAAAAAATTTTTTTTTTGATTTATAAGCAGGCATTAACGACAGACGACAATTTTTCAAATTGAAAAATATGGAAAAATATATGAAAATTAATTTTTTTATAATTAATTATGAAGCGAATGTTTAATTAATATTTAAAAAATATTACATTTTGAGGTTTGATTTTTAGTGCTTTTTTTCAAATTTATATGACTTTTTTTCTGTTTTTGAAACTTTTTAAAGCGCTTATTTTGAAATTATAAGTGCTTATAAATCTGGGTTCTAGTTATGACAATGTTCTGAAAACCCTGGTTGGCTATGTTCACCAGATGTTCCTTTACTCTTTTATTGATCGATCTGCCACTTTGCCCGATATAAATGGCGTCACACGTATTGCAATTCAGTTTATAAATTCCACTGTTAATGTTGTGAAGGTGATCTTTCTTTATCAATTTATTAGTTACACAGTTACTCTGTGTGATCGACACACAGTGTTTGTGTGAATGTTTTTATATTTTAATTATTTAAATGTACTAAATTTTCAATGCCTAAGAATGAAGGTTTCACATAAATACACCTAACCGTTCTTGAGATATGAAGCTGAATATGAGTAAAAATGCAAAAATTGCCAAATTCGGGTATTATCGGTTTATTGCCGCATTTTTCACTCTACCTACTGCTCAAACGGCAATAACACCTATATAATATTATGTTTTTTTAATAAACGCCCAGTTTGGTTTTCGTACACCTATCTGTTCTCGAGATATGAGACACGAAAGATAAGTTTTGGTCAAAAATTACATCTGTTTGAACGCTATGATCTCGCTCTCTATGGCTCGCACAAAAATAAAACAAGTTATTGCTGTTAGATCATGAAATTATCTAACTAAAAGGCCTCATACAATTTTCACATACACCTTACCGTTTACGAGATATGCTGCGAAGTTTGCGGAAGCATTCATTTCCACGCCATCTTTGAGGTAGATAAGCGGCGCTCTTTTTTACATGGTTTCCAGAAACTTGGAAGGGAAATGACCTTGATCCTGAGCAGTAAAAATAAATTGGAAAAAATGACATGTTGGAGCCGATTTCAACGTAGTTACCACCTGTACCGGTAATTTTACTGAATGTCATATTTTGTAAATTTGCAAAGGGTTGCGGTGGAAGTTGTGGGTGCAAGAAAGTCGGACTAAAATGTTCTACTGCTTGTGGCTATTACCATGGACAATCGTGTATCAATGCTGCCGCAACGTTCTCTGACATTGAGGATAATGATGATATGGAGGACACTCTTTTAGTTGAACATCCGTCGGAAATCGATGGAAATTCGAATAAAGATGATTGATAGACAAACCCCATGACAAAGCATTAAAAAAACGCACCGCGCATTCTACCTCAAAGGTGGTGGGGAAATGAATGCTTCCGCAAACTTCAAAGCATGTCTCGACAATTTTGGAATCCAATAAGCTCAATCTAATAAGATCTGATTTGTTTTAGATTGAATTATTCATAAAATGATCTAAAGTGCTATATATTTTCTAAAATTAAAAACAAAAAATAAATTCTGTAGAAACATTTGGCTTCTCCAACAACATTTAGTTGGTTAATATTCTGGATAATCCAAAATTTTCATTTCGGCGACAAAGCACGGAAAAAGAAAAAACACCTAAGTAGTGGCGGATTTATAGAGGTACTTAAGATGCTGGAATATTAGACCCCCGATTACTTAAATCTCCAAATAGGCACACAAGATCTTACTCATTATTTTATAAAATTGAGTTTTTCTCTTTTTATGAGCTTCAGTTGCTTTGTTTTGTTTTTTAGATAATCAGAAAAACAATCGATTGATACGTGGTTTAGGTAGTGTAATTTGATATTAACCATATTAATATTTTAGAAAACCCAAAAAAATACACACACACTTTTTAGAACTCAAATGTTTTTAATTTATCACAAATAAAATACACCGTAAGTATAAAATATCGTAAACGTTTTCTTCATACAATGGCATCATCAAGCGATGAACTAAAAAGAAAATTACAGAGAATCTGTTTAAATGTTGTTTGGGGTGGAGCAGGTATTTTTGAAAAAAAGAAGTATGAGTTTTTTGGAAAGTGATTTAATAAGGGGAGAAATATAAATAATAAACGCTTTAATAGGTTAAACTTAGGGGGGGGGGAGTTAACTATTTTTTAAATATGTTTAATAGAGTTGAGTATCCTTTTGACTGTTTAATAACAAGGATGATTGCTTTAATTTATTGATTTCCATAGCTTCTACAAATTCAAGTTTTTTATTTTTTGGCTCTACATGTAAAATTTCGTATTCCCCTTGTTTGTGATTAATGTCTAATAGGTCTAATTGGCTTTAAAATGTCACCATCCACCACTGTACTTGAGCAATATTTGACACTTTTACCATTAAAACACAGCACTTTCTTGTAGTATTTGCATGGAAAAATATGAAATAAAACTTAAACACAAAGCAAAACTTGTGAGAAAGAAGTTTCCTTTTGGATGCTTCATTCATGAATTTTCTCTTGCGTGCTGCCAAAAATTCAAAGATTTACGTTTCAATTGTCGAAAATTCGATGAATTGTGTATTATTTCCTAAGAACGTCCTTCACGTCTCACCGACTGTAAAACAAAAATTTAATTTGAAGGTTTTGCACCAACAAGAAACTAAAGAACTTACGTTTTTATTGAATATTTTAGAACTAAACTATCCATGTCCAATTAATATTCAATTTTAAGTTCAACATTTTTATAATCATTGGCAGAAGCTACTCAAGATACCTAATATATGTAAATATTCACATGGCTGACGGCTTCCCCCGTGAAAGCAGTTTTTAATCCTTTCAGTCCCGCATTTTTATTTTTAAAGTTAAAATTTTTTTAATTATAATATATTTGAACTAAGTGAATTTTTTCAAGTAGTTTTAAAAAAAATTTTGTTTGATATATCAAACCCACTCGGGATTAGGAACTGGGTATAATTTTACATTTTTGTAAAAATTGTAAACAATTGCAAACATCATTCAATAAAATTTATTTCCAGAGGCAAATTTTTTATAGTTTATTGTTATATATTAAAAAAAAATATATAGAATAAGAAATGAGATTAATATAAAAAAAAAAGATTTATCCGAAAAGCTAAAAAACCAATGTATGCAACCAACCTATGCAGATTAAACAAATTAAAGTATTGATAGTACCTTAATTTAGTAAAAATATAGCTGACCGGGCAGACGTTGTCCTGCCCATCATTATTATTATGGTCCTTATTATGGTCCTTATTATGGTCATTGCGGCTTATTTATGGTCCCTCGCAAATGCCAAACGTGTTAAAAAGATTAAATAAATAAATATGATTAAAAAATAAAAAGTTAAGGTTTCATTCTTATATAGATAGATATATTATTATAAATTTTTATTAAGTGAAAACCAATTTCCAATTTAAATTTGGGAAACCACCTCCTCCACTTCGTCTTGTATTAATGAATTTTGAAAATCTTTTAGCGCTTCTGCGACCTAATAGCTAATTGATCACGTTGCATGGGGTCTTCGACGAAATCTTGCAATACTTGTAAACAAACCTGTCGTTGGATTGACCATCTTTATATTAAAGTGATAACTATCCTCTCCACGACAGAACATCAACGCGTACTGAAGTGCATCATATGACCGATGAATATCGCGTGATTTCTCTTTCTCGCCAACAATCACCACTGATAATGATTTTGTGGTCGTCAGAATGCATTGTATCTAATGCGATTTTGAACAATCTAACCAAATCATTATGCTCATGTAGAAGATTTTGCAATTGTCCAATCATTTTACGTTTAGTCGCAGTAAAAATTGCACAACGCTGATCTAGTTCAATTGCCAAATCACCAACGAAGTAGATCTGGAGGAACTTATGATCTTCGTTCTTATTATCTTATTATCTTTATCTTTATCTTTATCTTTATCTTTATCTTTATCTTTATCTTTATCTTTATCTTTATCTTTATCTTTATCTTTATCTTTATCTTTATCTTTATCTTTATCTTTATCTTTATCTTTATCTTTATCTTTATCTTTATCTTTATCTTTATCTTTATCTTTATCTTTATCTTTATCTTTATCTTTATCTTTATCTTTATCTTTATCTTTATCTTTATCTTTATCTTTATCTTTATCTTTATCTTTATCTTTATCTTTATCTTTATCTTTATCTTTATCTTTATCTTTATCTTTATCTTTATCTTTATCTTTATCTTTATCTTTATCTTTATCTTTATCTTTATCTTTATCTTTATCTTTATCTTTATCTTTATCTTTATCTTTATCTTTATCTTTATCTTTATCTTTATCTTTATCTTTATCTTTATCTTTATCTTTATCTTTATCTTTATCTTTATCTTTATCTTTATCTTTATCTTTATCTTTATCTTTATCTTTATCTTTATCTTTATCTTTATCTTTATCTTTATCTTTATCTTTATCTTTATCTTTATCTTTATCTTTATCTTTATCTTTATCTTTATCTTTATCTTTATCTTTATCTATACTTTAATTATATAATATGTATGTAGTTATAGTATCAGGGGCTGCAGCCTAGGTAAGTTTGGGTGTAAATACGGCCCTGATCAGAGTCTGCATTCTACAATAAAGCAATAACAAAATCCAGTACATAAATTAATATTTCTGTCTACATATTTAAATCCAAACCTACCACACCTCATTGCCCGCGTGACAAATTCAAGTGGAAATAGAAATATTTAAAATTTCCTTTTATAAGAGAACTAACGGAAAAACTTAACCGCTTGTACTATTGCACTTGAGTGATTTTCTCAGAGGTGGATAAATTCGTAAATTGAACTGTATACATGGATTAAATTCAGTTGTTTTATTTTTGTGATTATTTCGTTGTGAAATCTCTTGTACTTGTACTTCTGGTGAGATAGCGGTCATGTGGTGCGATAATATTTAAATTTAATAAATTATATTTGACAAACGATTTTAATATTGCTCATTAGTTTTATTAATTGTCGTTTTGTTGATTGATGTTTATGTGCGTTTTAATTGAATTTGATGTTACTAAGTAGTACCTACTGTTCACACTTTACGTAATTCTGGTACTACGTCCTTTGTCGTTGTAGTTTCGTATTCCGTTGTTTGAAGATTCTTCTTTTTGCAGTCGTGGGGTAACAAAAGCTCGAACGTCGATGAGAAGTCCATTATTTTTTTTTAGCGACTTCAGGGATGTTTTAATAAGTGGAGCGGCTCAGAGATTTACTAAAAATGCAAGTTATGCTCAAAACATACTTGTATAACATAAAACCATGTCATGGGCAGGACTAACCTTATAGAAACAGGTAATTTTTATGTTTTAATATAAAATTTTAAGATTTAAATTTTTAATTTACGTTTCATAATTACCATAATTTTATTTTAAATATTTCAAAATCAAAGTACTCTCCCCCAAAATATAGACGCAACTAGGTTTAATATTTTGGGGAACCACAAATAACAACCTTTTTTTACTTCTTTTGTCAAATTTGTTTTCAAACGTCTTTTACAGTCCTACTAAAACCAGACACCAAACAAACCAACAAACTGACTTCAATGAATTAATTTTCGGAGGACTAAGACTCCCTTTGCGTCTAAGCTTACTTTCAACAAGATAAAGTTGCACCTTATTATCTTTCGCCCCTGTGAGTGGTTTTTTAGCTGAAGTCCTTTGGCCACTCGTTAATAGAATGGCCTGCTATGTGCTATGTCACATTATGATCTTGGATCTTGTACAGGGTGGCTCAATTTCGATGCCTCTTATGGGGAAATCGGTAACTATAGGAGATATCGAAAAATGGATGGCGCATCCTCGATCTCTTTTTTTGAGAAAAGTTTAATGGTTTAAACTCGAATTCGATATCTTTTTTCGTTTTCGAGTTATGGCTAAAAGTTGACTTTTTCGACTTTTCGTTAAACGTCGATATCTCGGTTATTTGTAAAGTTATAGAAAAAATATTTACACTTTCTTCAGACACTTTTTTAATGGCAATAAAATGGGCTAAAGAGATTTTAAATATCTAACTTAGTTTGCGAGTTATAATATAAAGTTATGTTTTTTTAAATAGAAACCATAGTTGGCTATGAAATATTTAAATAGAGTTTTTTATCCTCTTTTCAATTATATATAATATGTGGAGTCTATTATTTCAGTTTCGTCCCATTATATTAAAAAATGTTAAATAAAAACAAACTAAGATCGGAAAATTAAATGTTGGATTTATCAAAACAATCCATTATACATTTATATTATAATATTTCATAGTTTTCATAAGCCATTTGACACTCTTGTGAAATAATAGGTAATAAGTACTAAATAAAAATAAAAATAGGTATCGAAGTATTAGGTACTAAAAACACTCTTTGAAAACAACTGGAGACAATTGTTTTAGATGTCAATAATGATTTTGTATAGTGTTTTGTTTTGAAAAAGTCAACCTTTAATTTTCCGATCTTCTTTTGTTTTTATTTAACATTTTGTAATATAACGGGATGAAAGTGAAATAATAGACCCAACATGTTACATATAATTGAAAAGAGGATAAAAAACTCTATTTAAATATTTCATAGCCAACTATGGTTTCTATTTAAAAAAACAAAACTTTATATTATAACTCGAAAACTAGGTAAGATATTTAAAATCTCTTTATCTCATTTTATTGCCCTTAAAAAAGTGTTTGGAGAAAGTGTAAATATTTTTTCTATAACTTTACAAACAACCGAGATATCGACATTTAACGAAAAGTCGAATAAGTGAACTTTTGGCCATAACTCGAAAACGAAAAAAGATATCGAATTCGGGTTTACACCTGTAAACTTTTCTCAAAAAAAGAGATCGAGGATGCGCCATCCATTTTTCGATATCTCCTATAGTTACCGATTTCCCCATAAGAAGGATCGAAATTGAGCCACCCTGTACACAATGGGTTTTTCCTCTTGGGGTATTCGAAGCAGTGAAGGAACCATCTGTATGCGATGTGTGCTTGTTATTAAAATAAAGGGTGGATAGTCTTGGTTACATCACACTGTATATAATGTGCGTACAAATTGTTATTACACGCATAGGGGACCCATGCTGTTATCAATTAAACCACGGGAAGTGTTTTACACTTCCTAATTGACAAGGTTTTCTATGCAGATTACACCTCTTTTCCGGCGGTTTGCCATTGCTTTTCGAGGGGAGACGGATAGAATAAAATTCCTTCTTCGCTCGGGTTTGAAGTGTACCTCTTGGTACCTCGGCATTTGAAAATTATTTTACTAAAATAAAAAAATATCATCTTTGAAATTTTGCCGCGCTGTCGTTTTTAATCATTTGCACTCTCTTGGGTTGGCGCAACCCTGATTGTGCATTGTTGTTAGATTAAAACAGTAGTTTTGCAATCGATAAAATTATATTTCATCCTAGCCAACTAGTAAACGCAAAGCAAACGCAAGGTACAATCAGGTAATAATTATTATGGATTCGAATCCCACAAAAATACTCATTTTTTAAATAGCATAAGCGATAAAAAATAAATTTGATGGCCAAAAAGTGAAAAAAAATGTTCGTTACTTTTGCTCGATTTCAAATGAACAATAGGTAAAATAAATTCTTTTATGCTGGGTATTATCGAACATTCGCGTAATCATGTCACCCTTATCGAACTTGAATGTAAAGAGCGTGCGTTGATTTAAGGGTTAATAACTAAGATTTCTTTCAATAGATGGCGTCAGTTGATTAAGTTTTTTTTTCTTTCTATAGTTGCTCTCGTTATATTATTAGTGTTACATACGTGCCAAATATGGAGATATCAGCTGACATTTAGCATAATTATTTTATTGTTTTTATTTTGAGATTGAAATTAGAAATTTTAAGGTTTCTAATTTTGAAAATCATAATAAAACAATATCTTAATACATAAACAATGGCAGAAAGTTAAAAATAATGAACCTTCTAACTTTAGAGTGCAAAGTGGATATCAAAATTTAAATTAAGCAATACAATGTTGACTTCCTTTTATATAATTTTATATTATTAAATATGTGGAAATATTGTCTCAAGATTTACATTTCAAACTATTTTGAGTACGTACTATACTATAATAATCACGTGAATGTTAATATTTACATTTTTAATTTTTAGTGTTTCTTGAATGAAATTGAAATTTTTCTCAATTTTGCTAACACTGATAGTGCAGCTAAATAAAAAAGGTACTTGTTATTTACGTTTATTTTTGTTTTTCTTAAAGATATGTGTTGTAGAATGAGGAGGATTTTATACCTCCTAAGCCAGTGATATGGTCACTATGAATTCAGACAAGGCTCAGGCAAAGCGTAAGCCTGAACCAAATAATGGAGGATGTGCTGGAAGTAGTACCGATAATGCCATAGGTACGTTTCACCAACTTTCAGTTCCCGATGAATCTCCTAATCATCTTTTGTATAAAAAGGTACTGCTTGTTTTCAATTTCTACAAATTTCTTGTAATTAATTTATTTTATAGATGGAAACAATTGTGGAAAAAATGCAAGATGAAACAACGGGTGTGCCAGTTCGAACAGTTAAAAGCTTTATAACAAAAATACCTTCAGTATTTACAGGTTCAGATCTTATAATGTGGATGATGAAGAATTTAGATGTTGAAGATCAATGCGAAGCACTTCATCTGGCTCATTTAATGGCTGCTCATGGTTATTTTTTTCCAATTGATGATCATATTCTTACCCTTAAAAATGACGGCACATTTTACCGATTTCAAACACCTTATTTTTGGCCATCCAACTGTTGGGAACCGGAGAATACTGATTATGGTAGGTGTTTTCATTTTCTTACATTGTTTTCACATTGTACGACTTTTGCTTTCACCAACGGTAACCTCGGTATTGTACCGAAGCTATAATTAGTTCTATAAGCTTAGTCGATTTACATCCAAGGTAGTTTATTAGACTGGCTTTAAATACTCTTGTAGTTCTGTTTTTATTAACTTGATCCTAAATAATAAATTTATTTCTCTCTCGATTCGAACTATGTACTTTAGAGTGTATCTGTATTCCGTAGGGTTTTTGCTTAAATCCTGGAGAAACTAGAAGGAATATGAAAGATGAATAAGTGCTTTCTAAAGAGCATGCAATTTTCTAAAAACTAGACTATATACCAGGCAAACTGGTAGGCAAACTTTTCAGCTGAAGGGTCGTATAATAAATTTAAATAAGGAAGCGGGTCACACAAACATAAAATTTATTCAAAACAAAGAATGATTTCTCTAAAATCTAAATAATATTTATAACAATCCAGAAATGATTAATACACTCCTATGTTAGAAATGTAAATTAAACTTAAAATTAAAATTAAAATTCATTTTTGTTTATATCTTCTTCAAACGCCATTGGTAGGTCATAATGACCTACCAGGGTATTTAATTAATGGGATGGTTTGCTGTTACCTTCCCCATAGCCCACATATTTATCTTGGGCTTTAGATCACAGCAGTATATTCGGCGCAACCAGGATTTGAATTATTATTACCTGCTTTTCAGTCTATCCGTCTAGGCATTTCATCGCACGGTTTCTAAATGGGCATACACACGATCGGACATGCCTTCGCGCCTACCTGAAGAGGCAAGTCTGCGAGTAAATACGATGATGACTTTTGCACACACACACTGGCCTGAACGCGCCATCAGTTCAACATAACACACATTCGCACTTACTTGCGAGCTCCCACGCTTTCATGTAGGAGCGAAGGCAAGTCCGATTGTGTGTATGCCCATTAAGATACAGTACTCCTGTATCTCAGTCAAAATTTTAATGTAATTACTGTAAGAGTAATAAGAGAGAATTCCTATAGCAAATATAATGGGCAAATTTAGTCGAGTAAGGTATTAGAAAAATTAATTTCCAATTTAAATTTTCAATAAAATTAAACTTCCAACTTTTTTAGTAAAAGCATAAAGGCCCATTTACACGGTTCAAGTTGATAAGTGATTTAGTTTTTAACTATTTAAATTTTTTAACTAAAATTTTTTTTTTAATTTTAACTAAATTATAGGTATGTGTGAACCGTTCATTTAAGTTGTAAGTATTCAATTTTACTTTAAAACTTATCAACTTGAACTTGAATGGTGAGTTTACCGCCAACGCTGAACGTAAAAAATTTAATCAATACTACTTAATTGTGAAAATTTAAAAAGTTTTCTTAATTTTAATTGGTTGAAAGAATTGTACATTCAGCTCTGGCTTCCAGCGCAGCGTCAGCATTCTGCTTGGACTTTTAACTCTAATTCTGTTAATTTGAATTGGAAATTTCTTTAATAGTTTTTTCGTTGATATAGTGGTATTTCATTATTAATTATTACTTTTAAAAAAATATAATCTATTCACTTTTATATAAATACTAGCTGACCCGGCAGACGTTGTCCTACCAAAATTAGAATAAATTTGTTTGTTCATTTTAAACAGTTAGTTAAAATTAGAATGTAATTTATTGGATTGGAAATCAGTACAGAGCGGTATGATAAACAATGTTTTGAGTTTTATTTTTCGGCGCAAAAACAAACAACGAAGACGATTTGCCAACACGCGAACAGGCAACGTACAGCTGACCGTGCGAAAAACAGGAAAATTCCAGATTAATCCCACAGACTTCCAACGATTGGCCTTGCGATTTATTGATTGTCATCGCAAAAGCCAATCGAACGGGGAACTGAATCCGCTTAAATTGGAATGGAAGATCCGTTGGAATAATCGGAATTCGTGGGATAAGGACTTCCTCTCCTTTGAATTTGCCCTTGATTATCGTCGCTTGAATAAGATTGTTCATCAGTTTCTTGACGGATAATCGCGTACCGTTGCACAATTTCGGATGATTCAGAGTCCGCAACATGATTATAATCGATCCCACCTTCAGTTGTAAATTATGCGGCGGAGTTCCTGGCACATCAAGCGAGTTCAAAAATTCCGTCGGATAGTTGGTCGCTTCGTCTTCGTCAGTGACGCTGTCAACGGATTTGTACGAACGTAGTTCTTCAGCGATTTGACTTTGAATCGTGAAATTCAAGCTATCGACGTCCTTATTCTTCGCTGCTAGTATTGCCCGTTCACTAACCCAATCAAGATTTCTGTAATTTTGTGCAATACCGGGAAAAACTTTGGTGATGAGTTCCTCCTTCGACGATGTGAACCCGCAAAAATTTTCCGGGAACGATATCAATCCAGTCGAAACATCTACAGGAAGTTGGCCATTGCCAAGCGCCAGCAGTTGTCTTGAGAATTCAGCAGCCGATGGGTCGTTCTGCAGCGCGACTCTCATGTTCGTGGTCAATTGCAACTTTTTGACATGCCGTCACAAAGACGACGATTTCAGGCATGCATTAAGTTCATCTGCAGCAGTAGATTTCGGGATGACGGGAAGCGTTTGACGAAAATCTCCTGAGAGCAATATCATAGCCCCACCAAATCGTCTTGAATCGCCTCGTAAATCCTTCATTGTTCGGTCAACTGCCTCCAAAGCTCGTTTATGTGCCATCGTGCATTCATCCCAAATGATGATTTTGCATTCTCGCATCAATTTCGCTGTCGCCGAATTCTTAGCTACTGTGCACGTTGGCATGTCAACCGCGAGAAGATTCATCGGCAGCTTCAAAGCGGAATGTGCAGTTCGACCGCCTTCCAACAATGTGGCAGCAATGCCCGAGGATGCAACAGCCAATGCAATTTGAGATCTTGACCGAATTGTTGCCAGAATTAACGAAATGACGAATGTCTTGATATCATTGGGGAGGTGTGTGGGGGGGGGGGGCAATTCTTGCGGCAATCGTTAATGCGTCTTCCTAAAAAGCGAAAGAGCTGGAAAAAAAAGCTTCGTGGGTTCGTGGAAAAGTTCTTACTATAAAAGTAGGTCCGTGGACCAAAACAGTTGGAAACCACTTAAATAGATCGATTAAGAAAGAATTAAAAATACAGGGTAGCTAAAAATTTTTGTGGTAATTATTCTGTTGAGTGAGTATGTCCTGTGAAGTATGATCTTATGTATGATCCCGGCAGACTAATAAATTTGTTTGAAATTTGGTATATGAAAACACAACAATTACTCACTTTATATTTACAACTTTATTAAATAATAATATAAATATAATATAAATATAATATAAATAAATAAAAAATTAGTTTAGAACTTCCAACTCCTCTTTCTCCGCCCCTTCGCCTTCCTCTTCTAATAGCATTTGGAAGGCACGCAGCGACGTTGACAAATTCTCCTGCTCTTCTTTTTTCCTTTTTGCATAGTGAGCGTCCATTTCCACTTCCCTTTTTCGCTTTCGAATGCGGTGCGCCGAGACTTTTTTTTTCGCAACCTTCAGATTAAGACGGCAATTGTCCTCGTTTAGTAGCTCTGCCAAACGATATTGGCGTACTCTGATTTGACTTGCCAATCTTCATACTTGGCAAATGATATAGCCTTTGCTAAAGCATCTTGTATGACCTTTTGAAATTGTGACATAACTCTTATTTTATCTTCTAATTCGTTAAATAAAAAACTTACGGAATGGCCGCAGCCTAATTGGATAACCTCACTTTTTACAACGCAAAGTTATTCTTTGAGGCGATCAATGAACTTTTACAAAAAACTTTTTTATATACATTCGTAGCGTAGCGTAGCATGATGACTTGCGAAGCATGGAGTGCCGGAGGCACTTTAATCTTCTTCATCTGACGATTGAAGTTTTGGCATTGAGAATAATTATTATTACGCTTGATGTGGACGGACCACAACGATCTGGGTGGGTTGTTTTGTTAGTTATTTAATAAATTAAACGTTTAACCGAGGGGGGGGGGTTAAATTTTGAAAGAAGTCCTAAAAGATGAAAGTTAAAAGAAAAAGGCCTTCAGTTTCGAAAACTTTTTGGTATGGGTCTTGACCTGTACTCGTTTTTGATGTGCTATCTGCGTGTTTATTTGAAGAATTTATTTTATTTTATTTTATTTGAGCGCGAGTTCCCTAATGTGAAATTAGTTGAGGCTGGTCTTGATTATATACATTCTTACAGACACATGGGTTTATCTTTACCCTTGGCGATAACTCTGCTAGGTACATAGATAGAGTAGCGCCATCTATCCGTTATTAAATAAATTAGGTAGTGTTCACATCTACCTACCTTAATACATGTTCCCTAAGTTAATACCTGGTACCTAATACCTACCTACCTAATTTAACCCTAAGATAAACCCTTTGTTCTCGGTAATTTCGAACTTTTTTTTTCATAAAAACCTTGTCAGCGATATAGACAATAACTCTTCAAAAAATCAGCCAAATCGGCCGAGCCGTTCTCAATTGATGAGGTAACGAAGATTTGCCCTTCATTTTTATATATATAGATTTAATTAATTATAGTTTCGGTGACTTTTTCACCATGATCACTGGCAAAAACCATTAACAAAGTAGGAATGAAAACTAGTTTTAGCAACAACAATACATTAAAGCAGAGGTTCCCCAAACAAACTGATAAACTAGAAATCAAAACAGACCTGGAGTTTATGAATTGTTCTGCAAGGATTGTGAGGAGACCTATGTAGGAAAAACGAGGAGAAGCGTCAAAATAAGAGTAAACAAACACATAAGAGCATGGAAAAATGTCAAACCATAGAGCTCCCATTTTGCAAAACATCTAATAGAAGGTCATAGTTTCGACGGAAATGACAACCACACTAAAGTACTACATCTCGATAACAAAAATAGGAAAAAATTGAAATTCGTAAAAGATTAAGAGATCCAACCAAAATTATTTTTAATGAAATAACACCAGAAGTTTATTCTCCAAGCGTTTACGCTATCACGTTGTTATGTTGTTGTGTTATCACGAAAACAAATAATTGACATTATTCAAATAATTTTATATGTATAAATTTGTAAACATAATTGTGATCATGGTGAGAAAGTCACCAAAACTGTAGTTAATTAAATATTTATATAAAAGTGGATAGATTATATTTTTTTAAAAGTAATAATTGAATTGTAATTATTGTGCTGCTGATATTGTTAGTTTAGAAATTGTGTTTTTGGTACAATATTTTTTATATTATTACACCCTTACTATGTTGTACATCAAAGCAGTGACTCAGAAAAGCAGAAGTGCAAAGTTTATAATATTATATCATCTAAACTTAGACAGAAATCACAATTTATTCTAAATTACGTAATTTACTGTATTTAACATTGCTTCATATATCGTTGAACATCACACTGGCAATTATTCCCTTCACTGCCCTCAAAGAGAAAACACTCAGGTGGTATGATCTGTTAGATTGATTGTAGATTTACGTGGTTATAATAATTAATATTAGTGTGGTAGCTGTTGTTTGAAATATCACTGTTGGGGAGTTTTTCTGAAGAAATCATACGGTTTCTTTTAGTATTTAGAAATTTGTTTAAAATTTTGTGGTGTAAAAATTCATGTTTTTTGAGCTCTAAAGGGAGGGCATAAACCAACCTTTAGGCTCAAGCTTATTTATTACTAGCGGTGTAGTGTCACAGAGGCTAGGGAGTGCTTGCTTTCCTTTCATATCATGATACGTAAAAAAATTTACTGGTGGTACCGTAATTCACCACACAGTATTACGTTATGTTAATAAATTTAAGTAGTGTACTTATTTGATTACGAAATGATCATTTAAAAAATTGGTATTGACAAATATTGTAATATTTACGATTGCTATTTAAATTTAATTTTTCTTAAAATTTGAAAAGGAAATAAAGAATTCATAAATGTTAACGTAAGAAATTCACGCTCATTTTATGTATTTTTATTTGCTTGCATTGAAAAGGAACCGAAAATATATATGATACTGATATAAATAAACCAATTTTAAAAAGTAATAAATGGAGGATGGTTACGATCCGATGCTTAAGTGCATTGACTACTAAGCCGAGAACCCTGGTTCAAGCCCAAGTGGAGCAGGAATTTTATTCTAACTGTTCTCCCTTGGAAAGGAAAAGAAAAGATTAAAATTGTTTGAAGTTTGTTTTCACTAGTGAATTTAATAACTTTGACAATTTCAAAATATTAAAATTTCAAAAAATTTAAGCAGGACGAAAAATTCGAGTAAATTAAAGATATTTGAAATATTATGCTTTTATTTCAATTTGAATAAATAATACCAAATATTTTTTATTAGTCAGTATTTTAGATACTATTTGCATATATTTTATTTGAAACAAAGCTAAAATAAAAGTAATTAACATAGAATTTATTTTCCAGCGGTGTATTTATGTAAGAGAACTATGCAAAATAAAACAAGATTGGAGTTAGCAGATTATGAGGCAGAAAATTTAGCAAGGTTACAAAAAATGTTTTCAAGAAAATGGGAGTTTATTTTTATGCAAGCCGAAGCTCAAAGTAAAGTTGATAAGAAACGTGATAAGCTTGAACGAAAAGTTTTGGATAGTCAAGAACGTGCGTTTTGGGATGTACATCGACCAATGGTAGTTTTTCCTTTTTTTAAAATGTTTTTCTTCATTTTCTTTTTTTTTCAGCCTGGTTGTATCAATACAACAGAAATAGATATTAAAAAAGCTTGTCGTATGAATAAAACTTTAAAATATAATAAAAATTTACAAATCAGTGGAAAACCTTTGTCTACGTGTGATTCAAGTTATAAAGGTTCTATAAATTTTTTTAAAGGACATATAAATTTGTTAAAATTGCGTCTCGAACGTACAAACACCAAAGTTTCTAAAGTGGCAGAAGCGTAATTTAAATTATCTTAGTAAGATTACAAATATGTTGATTCTTTCTTTTTCAGGTATATCACGTATTTTGAACAATATTTAGATTACGATAGTTTTTTTGTTGCTCCTGAAATTCCGAATCCTTGGATTTCTGATAATCCTGAGTTATGGGAACTAGAAAAGCAAGCTAAAGACATATCAGCTAGACGTGTTAAGCGTTGGGCATTTAGTTTGAAGGAACTTCTACAGGATCCTATAGGACACGATCATTTTGTAAAGTTTCTTGATAAGGAATTTAGTGGAGAAAATCTTAAGTAATTTTTGTTTAAAAGAGATTATGTTTTTAGTTTTCTACTTTGCTTTTAGGTTTTGGGAAGCCGTGCAAGAGTTAAAAGCGTTGCCTCAAAGTGAAGTGCAAACGAAGGTTACGGACATATGGTCAGAATTTTTGGCGCCTGATGCTAGTTGTCCTGTAAATGTTGATTCTCATTCTTATGAAGTTACCAAAAAAAATATGGAAACTTCTGACAGATGGTGCTTTGATACTGCTGCTGTAAGGATGCTATTATTTTACTAAACAAATTTAACTAAATTATAATTTCTTGTTTATTTAGGCCCATGTATACCTACTAATGAAGAGTGATAGTTATTCTAGATATTTGCGTTCAGAAATGTATAAGGAATTCTTAAACGGGTCAAAAAAGAAAGTGAGTAATATGTTTAAATCACTCCAAAGCGGGCTATTACAAAGATATTAATTTTTTAGACATCTGTTAAAGGAATTCGTTCAATAGTATCTTTTTCGGCACGAAAAGAAACCATCACTTAGTTTACAGTAGATAGAATCATTTTAATAATGTAACTCTTATCATGTACGATAAGGTCATCTTTGACAATACAAAATTCGCCAATATCATTCAGCGCAATTTGTGTATATATATTTTGCTAAAAATTTGATTTAATACGCGTCCATTTTTTTCCATATGTTTAAAATCATATATTGCAAATTTTTAGTTACTAAACTAAAAAATAGATTTGATATTTTGCATATTAGAAAATTTGATATTAATTACGCTTTCAAAGTGTAGGCGGTTTATTAAAATTGAGTACATAGAAATTGGGATAATTGTACGTTATATCATGTATAGAAAAAAACAATCTGAATTACTTAGTATTTATTGTCACCGATAAAATTTGTAGTTATGCGAGAGAATTAAGTGATAGCTCTAATAAAAAATTTTATATCAATTTGAATTTAAATTAATGTTTTTAATTAGGTATAAGGAAATTCTTATTTATTTGTTCACATGTAATTCACATGTATTTACAATTATTTCATAATTTACAAAAATAATTTTTTATTTTTGAGTAATAATGATTATATTATAATCATTTCAATAATTATTGAAGAAGGATGTGATATGTTTACCTATGCAAAATTAATCTTGAAACTTCTAAAACCAGTGCTCTGAGGCACTATTTATTGTCGTATGACCTTATTGTTCTGTGGTTAACCTTTGTGACCAAATTTTTTTGAATCCTGCTTGTTGATCCTTTTTATTATAAATCAAGATTAATTTACCATAGGTAAATCGTCTGGTGTCTTATTGGAAAATGAAATACAGGATGTCTGACAATGTTGAAAATCAGTTCATTAATAAAACAGCACAAAATTTTCAATTCTAAGAAATCCAAACTTTTTTAACGTTTACCTGATTTTAAGAGCCTCCTCATCTTCAATTTTTTTGTAATCAAATGTGCTAGCATTTTTGTGACACTTGAACGTACTCTTAATTGGCTTTGTTATTTGTGCGAAATTTTGTTTTCTTTTATACTTATTGTAGTGTAAAGATTATATCCAGGACATTAATTTAGCAAAGGAATAGCGCGCGATATTCCACCGATTACGAGAAAGTCAAGTTTTAAAAATTCCAAGGTGCAATGAGATTAACATTGACTTTTTCGAAATAGACCGAAGATAATTTTTAGTTTCTGTAAGTATTATAATAGAAAACAAAAATTCAAACACCTGACCTCCCTAGTAATAAATTATGGGTAGATAAGGCTCTTAAACTGATAAAATGAAGGTATGGAATAGGGCACTATCATGATGCATTAATTTTTGATGAAGTTAATATTACTGAAAAGTCGGACATTTTGGGCTACCCTGTATATTATTTCATCTGTAGGTGTGTTGTATTGTATTCCAAATGTACGTTACAATAATTTGGGAATTAATTAGTTTGATACTGAAGATGATTGATTGTTTTGGGAGTTGAAAAATATTTCACAGTACGGTAACCATTCATAGTGTCGATTTCCAACATTCTTATGTCAATTTCAGATTTCTAATAGAATACATTTTTAAGAAATTGTACAATTTTGAAATACTTTTTTAAATAACACACCTTAATTTTGTATTGTCTGTAAATTTGATTACCAAAGGTAGTGATTTGTTAGTTATAATAATAATAATTATTTCCATATCATCTGTGTTATTTACTATATAGGGTGTGACAGCAAGTATTGTTTCTAATTGTGATAAGTGTAAAGCCAAACCACTTCTAAGCAACAAAGTTTACACAATTTTTAATTTTTTTAAACTTGTTTAGAAAATAATTTTTTAAAATACATTAATTTTTTGTTATCGTTTTTCAAAAAATTAAAATTTTGTTAATATGTATATTTTTACTAATTCACTATTTTAAATTATTGTGAGTTGTCTGATTCATCCATTCCAGACAGTTGATAGCAAGTATGTCAACATGGAGGTGGAGTGACTTAATACATCAAAAGTTAGGTAGAATTCCCATGATAGAGCTCGTTCCTGCCATAAATGCATTGTAGAGATGGCCTTTTTTCAAACCGCCACGACACGCTGGTCAACGATTTTAATGACATCAGTGGTCAAAGAAAAGATAAGGTAAAGAACAAGATCGCATTGTGGACAATCTCCGGGAAGGGGGCGGGGGACATTCAAATCATTCCGTCCTATGCATGTAGTTGCTTGAAGAGGTATTGAGTTACCTGATAATACCTCTTTATGAAAAACGACAAATCACGGCAATAGCACTCTGGGATATTTCTGTGGTCGGCACCACAGATTTTGAAAGCCCTTCTGAGAGATTACCTTCTGGCTTTTAACACAAGTGGGATCTATAGGAAAAACTATATTTTTTACATAGTAAATTATTAACAATCATAAAAATCAATTTTTTTTTCTGCAGTTTGATTATACTTCCTGTGACACTCTTTATAAAAAAGGATTAAAATTAGTAATTTTCCTGTTTTGGTATTTGATTTTCCTATGATTTATCATAAAACAATGTCTTTCACATAATAAACATAATTAATAAATGTGTGTAGTTTTACTTCAGCATAAATTAAGAAAATAGTTCAAAGTTTAAGTTTTGTCTATATAATATGTATTATTATTTTGCTTTGATTTTTATATACAAAATTGTTGGTTGGTGAAATTTTGTTAAATTTGTAGTATGAAATGTATACATTTTTATGCCCGGACGTCTGAAGGATAGTGAAGATTTTATATGAAAATACATGGTAATAATGTTTTCGATTTTGTGCCTTTGAAACAATTTCAGGTTCTAGCTCAACGGAGATTCCAAGCTACTACACCTTTTCCACCAGTAATTCAGAAATCGTCAAATGAAATTCAAAAACCATTAATTGAAATTTAATTTTTTAAATAAGAGGGCTTCATAAAAACTAGAAAATGATTTTTGGGTTGTGGAAAAGTAAGTGAGGGGATCTAAAATCTTACGTACCCTTACAAAAAGGAGGAAACGTTCAAAATTATCCTTGCATAATTAATGAAAGCTTTTTGAAAAATAAAATTTTTCAAGAATCTCATTAAAGAAAATATAATATGGAAAAATTTGCTTTGCGATTCATCCATGCTTTGTACCGAAGTAGATTATTTCTTGCTCGTTGGTCCTCACTCTCTTTTGCAAGAAATCACTATCACTTGTTGAACAAAAGTGATACAGATCTATTACCAAATCTATTATTACATGAACGCAACTATTTTGTTGAGTTACAATGACTCACAAAAGCTTACAAAATTATTATCATTTGTATCTCAGAGACGGTGTGACAAATTAGAAAAATGTATATGAACAAAAATTTAGGTAATGAAATTTACAAGAAAAAATATTCATACATTGTTCTATTTTGTTGTACCGTTTCTGAGATACAGATGGCAATATTTTTATATTTTATTCATCGAAAATGGTGCCACAAAAGAGAAAAATGTTAGACTACGGGTATTTGAGCCAAATTCCAACATGTATTGTAGCGTCATCTCACGAGAAAACGAAGACTTACACAAGATTCCAGCTCCTATTGCGCAAGACTAAGACTTTATTTGCCGCCTTTTAAATCTAATTTATTACTTGTGTTTGCTTGTGTTCTTGTGTTGTTACAACCTATCGAACCAAAGCGAAATTATTTTATTGTTGTTCCTATAACTATAAGAATAAATAGCAATCTTTATTGCTACTATATAAATAACTTGTGTGTAGTGAAATTATTATTTTCATCTTATTAAACTATTAAAATACAAATAACTTCTATTATAGACTAATAATTATTGTATAGCGGTACTATTTTGTGTGTTTTTTAAAAGATTGTTTAGGTATTTATAGGTGACTTGACAACAGGTACGATGGAGAGGTAAGCTTATTTTTACATGTACATGCTAGAATTTTTATAAAGTATAATATTAAGAATATATCTATCTAATTCTTTCTTTTAGAGCTACTTGTCCTCATTGCTTCAAAAATTATAATAACACCTCTGCGAAAAATAAGCATATTAGGAAGATTCATCCCTCTGAAGCACAAATTCAAGAAAAAACTAGCCGTATATATTGTCCACTCTGTGTCAATGATGATAAGCAAGGTATGATTAGTTATATTGCATTAATTAAACATTTTAGAGATCAACACAACGTAGTTATGGAAGAGGAAAAATCATCATTCTCAAACCTTGAAGATTTCGAAAATTGGATGAAATTAGAATACCGAAATGTTGATTACATCAAGGATAGGACTTGGAAGGAAAACTGTAAGACTGTAAAGAGTTATAACTGCAATCGTAGTAATACACGTGGTTAGTAATACTTAAAATAATATAGTTGAACTATGATGATAATGATAATAATAATAATCATGATTTAATTGCAGCATTTAAAAGTAATTGCACCAAAATATTAATGAAAAAAGGAGGGAGTATTAAAATCAATGGTGTTTGTCCTTCAAGGATAACAGCACAATTTTACAATGAAGGTAACTTGGCCTCATATTTTAATTTTTTATTATTTGCTATTTACATTTAGGTAAAGTCGAAGTTCGTTTCATTAAAACCCACGTTGGACATGAAAATGAACTTCGCACTCGACGTTTGACACCTGAAGAACAAAATGAAATTGGTGAAAAATTGAGGGCTGGTGTATCATTGGATAGGATTGTAAGAGACGCCCAAAAAGTGAAGAATGGCAAAATGGAACGAATAAATTTATTGCATATAGATGACCTAAAATATCTAAGACAAAAAAATGGAATTGGAAAAAAAAGAGACACAAATGATTATATAGCTACATCTATTAAGGTACAAGAATGGAATTCGGATGGCAGGAACTATGCATTTTTATTTAAAAATATTGGTAGGTAATTATAACAAATTATACTATCGCAATGGCTAATATGTGTAAAGATTTTCGTTGGGGAGTTTGGTGTAATATTAATGAGGTGGAATTTATTTTTTATATTTCTAATATGTAATTAATGTGAGGTAATTGGATTCTGTAGTGGTGTTGGGCTAAACAATGTATTAAATCAGGTTGGTGGTGGTTTTTGTAGGTGATTCACATCCGATACTTAAAGAAACAGATTTTGCCTTAGGATTTATGAACAACACGATGGAACAGAAGCTCAAGCAATTCAGTCGTATAATTTGTATGGATGGAACCCACTGTACAAATTATAAAAAATATGACCTTACCGTTATGATGGTGAAAGATCATGAAAATATGGGTTTCCCTGTAGCCTTCTTTTTATCGAACAGGTAAAGCGTAGGTACTTAAATATTTTAAACTATGTAAAATATTAGCTTCAAAGACTTAAGAAATACAACTACCACTATCGAAAGCTCTTTTGAAATTACTAGAATTGACTTTAACTTTAATTTTTTTAGTTGAAAAATATATCTATACTGTTTGCTAATTTTAATATTTTTAATTTAAAAAAAAATATCCTGTATTTTTAACTATAATAAAATTTGTAATTACATTTATAGGCAAGACCGCTTGATTCAAGAGGTATTTTTAAAGGCATTAAAGGAACGCATTGGAGAAGAAATTACACCAGAATATTTTATGAGTGATGGCGATGCAAAATACCATGAAGCATGGAAAACAATCATGGGCAATTCATCAAGAAGACTGTTGTGTACGTGGCATGTTTTGAAAAATTGGAATCAACGAGGGAAACCAAAAATTAACAATAAATCAATTCAAACTAATATGGGAAAGGACTTGCGAGAGATTATGATGGCCACCAAAGAAGAACGTTTTATAGCATTGAAGAATGCTTACTTGAAGAAACTTGAAGACGAAAATGAAGATCAATTTTTAAATTATCTTCAAAAGTAAGAATTATTACTTTTTAAAAATAGCTTAAATACTCAATTGGCATTAAATCAATACATTATTATAATTAAATATAAAATTTAATTTTATATCCAAAAATAGTAATTTACACAATGGTTTGTATTTTATTTTTTAGAATGTATTTTAAAGATGAAGAAACGGAGAAAAAGTGGGCATATTGTTATCGACTCCATGCTGGTATTAATACAAATATGGCACTGGAAAGTTTTAACAACTTTTTAAAAAGTAAGAAGTACAATATAATATATATTTAATAATAATAGTTCTTCCAATAAACTTTTAGCAAATTTGGAAGTGCAAGTTTTTGATAATAATTGTACTTTCCTTAATAATTTATAATATGCTTCTTTTTAAATTTAACTATAAATAATAATCCTTAATAGTTGTTATTAATGTATACATTTCTTCTCAATTTTTAAAGAATTACTAACTCGCAATGCAACAAGTTCCATAGAAAGATTGTGTGATGCCCTCGATGATGCCGTAAATAAAAAAATGTGGAAAACAATCATTAATATGGAACGTCCAAATTCCAACAGTTATCAAGATAGACAAATTGCCAAGGCACACAAGAAAGCGGAACAACGAAATTTGAATAATGATGTGAAGATGACAGAATTTGGAAAATTTCAGGTAAGATCTTCAACACCAGGTGAGAACTTTTATTCGGTTGTGTATGGCGAGGTTGGTATATGCAGTTGTGTGAATTTATTGTGTAGGGTATGTCACATTTGCATGCATAAGTATGTATGTGAATGTCTGGAGTATGCAGTGAAAAATGTCATGTGCAAGCATGTACACATGGTATCTTTGTATGAAAGAGGTGTGCTTGCGGAATCTGTTTTAGATGAAGAGGCAAAAAATGAAGAATCAGGGACTTTTTGTGTTAAAGAAATAAATGAAGAAAAATTAAAGTTACGTGAAGCTACAAATGAATTCTTAGAAGAAAAATGTCAAGATTTCGACAAGAAAGAAACTGCTGTTGAGGAAAATTTAGATGTCGAAACTTATAAGGATATACTTCGTAAAAACCTAGTCAATGATATTAATAATATTAAATTAGATCTTACAGATTACAAGAAATTTGCTGTACAAGTGACATCGGTTGTTAGGCAATTCCAAGGAAATACTTCCACAAAAAGAAAAATGGAGAAGCAAACATATTATCCTCAAGAGCAAAAGAAGCAAAGAAAAGAGTAGCTAGTATCCTTTTTATTTTCCATATTATGCATTTTATATTTTTGTTTGATGATTTTTGGCATTATTTAATGTCGGTTTCAGATGAGACTCTAAAATAATTCCTACTCCGGCCTCCACGTGGCGAGTCTTGGTAATGCAATATAAATTTTCTGATGTGAAGTAAAAGGAAAATAAGTTTGAAAGTGGTTAATTTCGTTGTATACTGTAAACGTCTTTTGTGCTGTTTAGGATAAAATTATTCTCGACTACATGGTACGATTAAAATAGATCATTTTTTTATGTTATAAATAATAAATATTAACTAAAAAAAATTATAGTTAGTCCTTAATAATAATATAAAACAAAAAATACAAATAGACTTCACGTTCAGTAAAAAACAAACTTAAGTTCCTTTTGTTTGGCACCTGGGAATTATTGTAGCTAACAGGAGAGGTTTGCTACGAAATAAAATACTTACTTTTTTAATAGACGAAAGTCTATCTTTCATTTAAATAATGTATGTCAATTGTTGTAAATAAATTATTGTTCTCTTAATATGTAAATTTTTATTTATTGTAATATGGTATCAGGCTGTTACCAGTTATCGGGTTATAATAAACTTTAGCTTATAGTAAATCTAAATGTTTAGTAAACAAGTGCCTTAGTTAAAATATTTACTGAATATAACGTACCGGTAAACTGAGACAGCACAGAACTAAAAATTTTAAGTTTAATATAAAATACAATCAATTCAAGATGAGATCAAAAAGAATTATTGCCCACAATTTTCGATTGAAGTTAGCTGAAAATTTTCACTTTTTACTTTATTTTATGTAAAACATTGACATATTTATCGCGAACAAATATATAATATTGTTCTCTTTAATTTGTGATTCAATTGAAGCTTTGAGTTGAATTTATAGGTTATATTATATAACCTACAACCACTGTGCTACAACAGGATTTTGACAGAAGAAAAACTTAGAAGTTGGCGTTAGATGACGCCACAATACAGGTGGAATTTGGCTCAAATACCCGTAGTCTAAAAAAGTTTATAAACAGAAATGAAGGGAATAAAATTTGCAACGATTGAAAATTTTATGTGTCAAAAAAAGTCTTCAGTGCTAACATTGGACAGTGCGAAAACTTTTGTGAGTCACTGTATTTTTAAGTGATTTGGAAATTCCTAACCCTTCTTTTTGTTTACAATTCTGTGTATGATGCTGCATTAAATGCAGGAATGCAAAGTAAAATAAATTAATTTCGTATTATTTCAATATGTTGATTTTAGTATAATTCATAACTCAAAAATTTAACTACATTTTACAGGAATGAGTAGTGCAATCGCATCTCAAATTAAATTCAATGACTTGTGCGAAGTTTTTGAAAGCACCTATAAGTCGAAGAGGCAAGAAAAAACTATTGCTTTAAGCAAATTTATTGTAACTTTCAAATCAAAAGCAAAAGGCAAGCCGACTAGTAACGACAGTTTTTATCCAGTGCTTCGTTTACTGTTACCACAGTTAGAACGTGAACGAGGACCTTACGGTTTAAAAGAACACACATTGGGTAAAAAAATCATAAAAGTCTTGTGTTTACCTCCACAAGGAGCAGATGCCAAGTGCATCACCAACTTTCGAACGACAGGCTCAGATATTAGAGATTTTGCCGAAGCTGTTTTTTTGGTTTTAAAGAAACATTTCATTAGTGGTGGAAAATTAAGCATTGCAGAAGTAAATGATTACTTAAATAACATTGCAGAGCGACACTCGGAGAATGATCCTCGTATGTTTTTCATTCTTTGATTATCAAACATCTTAATGTCTTATTTCAGGTGGGCTGGAAGCTAAATTATTTGAGTTATTTCAAAATACTTCGGCATTTGAACAAAAATGGTTAATTCGTATCATTTTAAAAGATTTAAGGTTGGGAATAGGACAAGATCGGTTGTTAAAATTGTATCACCCAGATGCAGTTGATTTATTTTCTACCAATAACAGTCTACTAAAGGTTAGCTTGTTAACATTATATCTAAAATCTTATCTTATTGATTTTAAGGTATGTGAAACATTATTTGATTCTTCGATTCGTTTGCATGAAATTGAAGTTGCGATTTTCTCTCCTTTTCGTCCTATGTTGTCCCAAAGATGTGACATAAACCAATTTAATAAAATACTTTCCAAAAGCAGGAGTTTTTATGTGGAAAATAAGTTTGATGGGGAAAGATTTCAGTTACACATGGAAAATAACACTTTCAAGTATTTTTCCAGAAATGGGTACGATTATACGAGTACATACGGTTCTAATTTTTATTCTGGATTGTATACGCCTTTACTTAAAAATGTTTTTAAATCTCATGTATCTAGAATCATTCTCGATGGGGAAATGATGGGCTGGAACACGGTTACAAAGACATTTGGATCTAAAGGTTTGTCCATCTCTCAACTTAGATAACTTAATGAAGTTTTTGTTACAATTTTAGGAATGGAATTTGATGTAAAACATTTAAAACCAAACAGTAGGCATCAGCCTTGCTTTTGTGTATTTGATATTCTGTTACTAAACGATAGAGTGCTATCCAATTTGCCTCTTAGAGAAAGGTTGTTATTACTTGACCAAATAATACAACCAATAAACGGTGTAATTATCACTAGCAAGCGTGTTGAAGTTGATAGCAAGCAAGAAATTTTAGATGCATTAAATAAATCTATGGATCTCAAAGAAGAAGGAATTGTTTTTAAAGATATCAATTCACTCTACAAATCAAATGATCGAAATGCTGGATGGTGGAAAATGAAATTGGAGGTTTGTTGTAGCTAAAACGATTATTTTTAAGAAAACATTTTCTAACTTAAATATTTTTGTCTAAATCCAAACACTTTTTTAGTTTTCGAACTCCTTAGTAAGGAAAGTATTGTTATCTGAAATTGAAAAAAATTGACCCCCCATTTTTTCTGATTAAATTCCAACTATTTATATAGCTAATTCCAAAGCTGTCCGCCTCTCAGGTTCAATTAATATTGTAAATGATAACTAATTGAGGTAATTGAGGTTCTCTTTGACACTTTCATTTACTGTACCAATTTCTTTGATTGAATGGTCAACTTAAATGCTCTTCAGGTATCTTCACTTCTTGTAGTGAAATTTGCATTTTGGTTTCGAAGTAGGAAAGCTACCAATTTCATTAACACATTAACTATTGTATTCCTGATAGAACATGGATTATAATTGTGCGGGGTTCCCTGATAAATTTTTTTACTTTCCTTTTGGAAGGCACTTCTGTGGTTTCAAGCTTATTTTAAGCAGTAAGTCCTTTATGTCTGTAATGTAATGCTGGAGACTCTGATTGAAAAACATAGATTTGCTATCTTTATTTTTACACTGGTGAAAACTGTGGGTAATCAAATAAAAACACTTTCATCTGTAGTTTGCATTTTGTTGGGGATAAAGATCTGAACTTTTAAACATTCCATCTTATACTTGTGCTAATATTTTTCGGCAATATTATTAATTTTTGGAACCTTGACTTGAAATTTTAGTATTTTGAAAATGTCATGAGTGACTTAGATGTCATCATAATGGGAGGATATTATGGGGAAGGAAGGTACCGAAAAAGAATTACTGGATTTTTAGTAGGCATTTCTGTTCCACCTACAAGTGCAAGGAACAGTAAGTCGAGAGTTTGTATTGTTAGCTTCAAATTTTATTGATCGTTATCAGATTCCACGTCAGCTGCATATTATTCGTTAGCCAAAATTGCAAGTGGTTTAAGTAATGAGGAATTGGACGTAATTGAAGAAACTCTGGGTCCTCATTGGAAAAAGTTAAATGAAGACGATCCTTTAGAACACGGATTACTGTGGGGAAAAGAAAAACCAGATGTTTGGATACCACCTACCAAGTCGTGCATTTTATTGGTAAAGAAGTATCCCACTTTTTGCAAATTTAATTTTGGGTTGTAGGTGAGAGCATCTGAATTAATTCAAATTCATACTTCGGACTTTAAGACAGATTATACATTAAGATTTCCAAGAATTCAAAAGATTCGCTTAGACAAGCCATATTATGACTGTCTTACCATAGCAGAATTGCAAGATTTAACCAGTTCATCAAAGAGTGTGGAAAAACTAAATAAACGACACTTAGAATTGAGTGACCTCGACGTTCCAGAAAGAGCAAGGAAAGTTCGCAAACGGAATTTGGATACTGCAGAAGATCTAGCAATTCAAGAAAAATCAAAACTATTAGTAGGACATACTTTTTATGTGCTTACTGGCTGTGAAAATTGGAAAAAACCTGATGTAGAAATTGCAATTCTTGAAAATGGAGGAAATGTAGTTAAATATGAAGGTCTGTATAAATTTTGCTTAGAAAAGGTTTTTATTTGGAAGAATTTTGTAGGAAGTGATACTTTGTGTATACTTGTTGGTGACCATCATTCTCGTGTTGATAGTTGTAAAAACTGTGATGCACCTTTTGATTTGGTAAAATTAAGTTGGTTGAGAAATGTGTTAGATGCTGGAGTATTTAAAATGTATTCGCCAAAACATTTGTTACATACAAGTAAAGAAACTAGAACTCGGTTTTTAAGCAAGTATGATAAATATGGAGATTCTTTTACTGAAGATCTCAATTACGATTATCTACAATGCATTTTGAAAAATGTGGAAGAAAGCGTAAGTTAATTTAATTTAGGTAAATTAAGTGAATGAAAAAGTAATCAAGTAAATTCGATCTATGATCTGTCTATCTTCTTTACAATATATATCCAAAGTTAATGTGAGGCTACTACAGAGAATCATGTGATTAAAAACATGGGTAAGTTTTGGATATGCACTGTGGAAGAAGTATCTATTATCGATAGGTCACACAATGGAATCCACATCAAGTAACATCACTTTTTTGATTTGCCAAATATGGTCGATTTGATATGTTAAAGTTTGAATCGTTTCAAATTTTTCTTTAAAATAGATGAGATTTCCTCAACAACAATCAAATATGATGTTGCTCTCCTAAACCCTTCCAGCTTTCTTTATACTCTTTCCATACCATTTTGCTTTGTTGGAGATTTTAATTTTTAGTTTCCTAAGATTGCAAGGAGTTTTGATTGATTCAAAAATATTTTATAGAAAGATTATATATATCCAACATTATCGGAAATGAAAGATTTACATGATCAATTAAATTGTTCTTGTTGCTTAACCACATTTATGAATACGTTAGCATTTTTTGATGAAAGTGAAAAAAGTGTTGTAGAAAAGGTAGAATTTCAGTTCCTTGGAGGTACCATCAGCAACACATTGAATAAAGATGTTAATCTTATTATTGTCAATGAAAGGTAAGACTATAAATATATGCGGTGAACCAATTAATTTATTATTAAATTTGGAGTAGGGTTTGTTAGTTTTTGTTTCTAATTGAATTGAATTAAATATTTTTTTCTAATTTATTGCATCAATTGCTATTGTCTGACGTTTTGAGTATTTATTTACTCATGAACTTACCAGGTCCAGAACTTCTAAGGTTATATTTATTTTATTAGGGAGTTATCGCCACACCACGGTAAATTTTATGCTAACGCTATTCTAGTTTTAAAGTCAAATGAGCATGCGTAGAAATAGCGTAATGCAAATAACGTTACCGGGTCCCGCTATTTCTCATAAAATAGCGTAGGCATTTAACGGTTACGTTATTTTATGAACCAGGGTACCTTGTTACGATTAAGCACGGTTAAAATTTACTAATCTATCGAGTGCTAAATGAGTTAGCCGAACATAGGAAATTAAGATGTAAAAACTTATTTATGCAAATTCCTGCTTCCCTAATTATTTTAGAGAAAAAATGGAAGACATAAAAATAATGCAAAAATATAAACTACAAATGATAAGACCATTAGGTTTCATCTAACTTTTACTTAAAAGCTCAAAAAATGCTTTCGAAGTTGTTAAAATTTTCATTTATCACACTGGCCATGTAATAAATTCAATCTAATTTATACTTTCCAAAATAATTACCATGGAAACTTTTATGACCAGTCCAATAAACGAAACTTTTAACAATTTCAAAAGCATTTTTTGGTTTTTTAAGTAAAAGTTAGATGAAATCTAATGCTCTTATCATTCTTAGTTTATATTTTTGAATTATTTTTGTGTCTTTCATTTTTTCTCTAAAATAATTAGGGAAGCAGGAATTTGCATAAATAAGTTTTTACATGCTAATTTCCTATCTTCGGCTAACTCATTCAGCACCCGGTATATAAATGTTGTTTTTCAACCCTAAAGTATCATTTTACTTCTTCGTTTGTCCAAACACGACTCTTCTTCTGGCTAGAGCTAAATTAGGTTGCAGAATATTTTCCAAAATTAAATATTCAATTTCATCTTCGCTAGCCTCGTTTAATATTGCCAATTCTAAAATTTCTTTCATCGTTAACTACAGTTCTTAATATGTATTCTAACCTGTATTATAGTTGTCAATTTCAAATGACAACAACTTAAAATTTGAGGGTACACCACCTATAGGAATTTACTATAACTATAAAATAACGTCACAAAAATAACGGGATTTGCGATAACTCTAAAACTGTATTCCCGTTATTGTAAAATACCGTATTTTGTCACGTGACTTTTAGCGGAGAGTTCACCGTGGTGTGGCGATAACTCCCTATTATCACGAGAGGCTAAATCACCCACGATTCCTTATGAACTGCGCATGCGCTAATTTTAAATTGCATTGAAAAAATTCAAGAAAAAAAAGTTTGAAATTTTCAACATTTTTCTACTTTAATTAATAACTCGAAAACCGTTGGTTTTAAACAATAAAAACAAAAAAAGGTTTGAATCTAGTTTGTAGATTATTTTACGCTTTTTAAAAAAGCACTTAACCATTTTTATTGAAAAATGATTATTTTCCGAGCTATGGCTATGTGAAGGTGGAAATTTAAAAAAATGCTGTAAAGGCCTAACTCTCAAGGGTTTGAATTTAGAAAAAAAATGTTATTAAATATTTTTATTAGAAAAGTGTCCAGTAACACCACTTAAGTTATGTAAAGTGTATCCGGAGACACCCTGTATATATAAATCATTCAGGCATGCGCCGTTTGTGTGGAATCATGGGTGATTTAGCTAGCTTCTCGTCTATTATCAAAGGCAGGCGTACAAGTATAATAGGAAAATGAGAAAAATAACTAAAAATACATAAAAAAAAACTAAAAATACATAAAAAAAATAACTAAAAATACATATAGTAAAAATAGTAGAATACTATAAATATTAAAATTTTTTTAAATCTTAACACTGGATACCTTTAAGAAAATGTAGAAAATGGCGGTTATTAATAGATAAGACGACCGAAAGTAGCGTTAAAATTTAATGGTGTAATCTAAAAGTTTTGTTTTTTTCTAATACCGAAAACTAAGAAAACTTTGTTTTTTACTGAAAAAAATCGTGCACCTCTAATGTACGAGATTATAAAAGTTATAGAAATTTTCTTGGCGCTGCACCAAAATTATTCTTAGGTGATCAATCAGACCAATAACTTTATTAACGGAAACTTTAATAAAGCAATAAATTAAAAATAAAAATTACTGTGGCTTTAATTTATAACAATGCAATTTATTTTAAAGGAAGTTTTAGATTTACTTTTTTTCTAAAACGGAAACGGTAAATTTAAAAAATATTTAAAAAAAAGTTGAAGTAGTTTTTATTCAAATTCAAATTAGTAAAATGGCTTTGGACGTGTGGTCACATGAAACTACCGGATAGGTAACTTTCTCGGAATAAAGGTTGGGTTCTCACTACACGCAGACGGATGAAGTTCAAACATTGCATTTCTGTAGCATCGTTTTAGGAAGGTTTATGTCAAACGCCGGCGCACGCACCGTATGAAATTTAATGTTTGAACTTCTGCGTGCAGATAACTATCAAATATCATGGACGGGTACTAGTAACATGGATCACATTACTCTTATTGCATGACCGGTTTCGATAATACTCTTCCCCAGACTCCCTGACGAAGTAAGAATTTAAATGCTTCATCTTGAACGGCAATGGCAAATCACTGACGTGTACCTATTATATTACACTTTTAACGATTTGAATTCTACGTTTCCACGCGTATGTGTGATGAAACTTTATACGATACCATAGACATAGAAGAGGGTAATTTTACAGTTACTCTCTCTCAGATTTCTTCTCTACGTAAGAGCATATTGACTACTTCTTTTTTTTTAGAAGGGTTCTCTAGGCAGATACCTCTGTGGTTTGCCATTGCCTGCCGAGGGAAGACGGTCAGAATAAAGTTTTTACTCCGCCCGGGATCGAACCGGTGATTTCGGCTTAGCAATCGGCGCACACAAGCGCCAGGCCGTGACCGTCTGCAGTTACATATACTGCAAAATTTACAGGTTGTGTCTGTCCTAATTGGTTCACCGCGTATGCTATAATAATAATACTAATATTGCTTTATTGATAGGAACCAATCTAAAGAAACAGAATTACTACAAAATTGGAATTTTATGGTAAATGAACCATCACCAAACGTTAATAATAAAAGCTTTATTAGTAAGAAATTTAGAAGCTTCAAAGACCAAATTATATGCTTGTAATTTATTGATAGCAAATAAAGATCTTTTGTTTATTTTTAATAGAAATTTAATTATTTTGCTTGTTATTAAATAGAAATCCATACTATCCTACTTGAAAAAGAAATCAGTTCATAAGTACACGTATATAACTTTCTTAATTTCATATCAATATTTTAGAAAACCCAAAAAATGCACAAAACACTTTTCAGAACTAAAATGTGTTCAAGTTATCACATGTAAAATACACTGTAAGTATATATTCGCAAACTTTTTCACCATAGTATGGCATCATGAGGCTATGAATTATTTTAATTTCAGTATATACAGACATAGACGCCGACTTCTCGGGTGCTCTTGGGTGAAGTATCCATACGCTCAAAAATTAAAGCTCGATATCAATTCTCAATCAATCTGTAATCTTATCAACTCATTCGATATTTCAGATATCTTCGGATAAGTATAACTATAAGAATAACCAATCAAGCAACTGTAATTCAAATTTTTACGGTTGTTTGATTGGTTATACTTATAGTTATACCATTGTTTTAGATAAACAATGGTTATACTTATCCGATAGATATCTTAAGGTGAAGAAATCGGGCATTAGTAATTGCTTCCTATTTTGACAAACTCGAACCCGGGTGCAATCAATTACAAGAAATAAATATGAATATAAAATCAATGCACAATCACATAAATAAATTAATGGCGGACGTGTTTCAGTCTCACCGCGGTGGAGTTTGCTGTCATTTTCGAGAAAGCTCAAAAAATTTGCAAAAAACTGGATGTTGAATTTAAGCGTCCTCGAGAGGTAGCAAGGCAGGCAAAAATCATTTCTTCTCTGAGAAATCGATTTTCTTCAACACCAGAAAAGCATTTTTGCTTATGCAGCTCCACCCAGCAGAAAATATGAGAAAATTAGACAAATTTTTATTTTTAGCCATGGCAGATGATATACAGAATCTTTACGAAAAGTTTTTACACAATTTTATTGTCGAAGCTCTACCACGTGGTATGAGATATTGAAGACAGATGAAGCGGCACTTGCGGCACCCCATAGCTGTATCTCGTAGGTCCAGACAGGCTTTAAGACTGTTTTATATATCAGGATTTTGTTTTCAGTCGATAGTTCAGAGTTTCATTCCAATAACCAGTACATTTTGGATAATTTTAAATTTAATTGTTTCCTTTTTGTTTTTATATGTTGGTTCCAAGTAAGTCTGCGATCTAGATGTATACAGAAAAAAAAGTGGTGTGTTTTTAACGAAATTCGTCGTTAATAGTACTACATTTTGACCCTATGAAACAAACTTTTCGTAATTATTACCACAAGCATTTCGTTAATCTTATTACGGTAGTAAATAGTAACAGTAACGAATATATTCGTAATATTTACTACGTTCTTTGTTAATATTACTGCGGTAGCAGTAGTAATATTTACGAATATATTCGTTATATGTACTACGTTCTTCGTTAATATTACTAGTAATATTACTATTAGTAGTAGTAATATTGACAAACATATTCGTAATATTAACTACGTTCTTCGCTTTTATTAATATATTAATTATTATACATATATTTTTTTTAAATTTTATTTATTTATAGTATTGATTATTAATACTACACCTTTTCCAACTGTTTTTGAGAAATCCTCAATTGTAATTAATATTTTCCAATTGATATTGAGAAGTTCTCAATTATAATTAATATTTTCCAATTGATATTGAGAAGTCCTCAATTGTAATTAATATTTTCCATTTGATAGTGAGAAGTTCTCAATTGTAATTAATATTTTCCAATTGATATTGAAAAGTCGTCAAATGAAAATGAGAAAGCGTCAAATGAAGATGAGAAAACGTTAATTGTAATACAGAAAGCATATTAATTTTTAATATGCTGTTTTTACAGCAATGTTTTAATTTTATTTATTTATTTATTTATTGGTATTATATTGGTTATATATGGATTTTATTAATTATCCAAAGTAATAAATTAACCGGATTTGTTTAAAGGTTTAAAATTAGTATTTTGAGAAGTTTTTTTTGTAATTTACTTACAGTTTTGCTGTGCATTTGACGCTTTCTCATGTTCATTTGACGACTTCTCAATATCAATTGGAAAATATTAATTACAATTGAGGATTTCTCAATATCAAATGGAAAATATTAATTACAATTGAGAACTTCTCAATATCAAATGGAAAATATTAATTACAATTGAGGACTTCTCAATATCAAATGGAAAATATTAATTACGATTGAGGTTTTCTCAATAGCAGTTGAGCTTTTCTCAATTACTGTTGCAAAAGGTATAGTATCAGTATTAAGGCAAACAAAAAAAATTTATTCAAATCGCTCGGAAAATCTAAGACCACATGTTCATAACACATGCGACTACCAATGACGAACAAACTGGCAAGTATGTCTTTGAACTTGAACTTGTATGAAGTACCATCTTATCGCAAGCAGAGCATGTAGCGCCGAAGGTGCTCTAATCTCTTTCGTCTGGCGTTTGAGTCAGCATGTCGTTGATTTTTTAAAATATATTATATACTTTGCGTTTTACATTTTTTACATTTACAAATCTGTTATTTATATTATAAATATAATACATCAAACAAGTTGTTTCATATAAATGATCAAACTGATTCGATTTAAAATTTCCTGCTTAACGCTTATCTCTTTTTGATCGTTGATCTTGTGATTATGATTCTTCTGAGTTATTTCCGATACTTATTCAGGAAAACACGTTGAAAAACCTGATTTATAATAATGGGAAAGTCGAGTTGAGTTGCCGTAACCAAGTTATTCTGTGAATATTGGTAAATTTTGATATATCATTTTATGTTTGATTCTGAATGGTGCGTTGCTGTGGTTTATTTCTGTAATTTTTTCTGTGAGTTTGCTATTTTTGATTGTTGTCGAGTAAAAGGTTTGACTGGTACGGTCAATTTGGTCGCGTAAGTATTCCGTATTGGTGGCTGTTCTTGTATTCCTCTTTGATCCCGTTATTAATCTTAGGCATTTATTCTGTATTATTTGGAGAGGTTTCAGGCTTGTGTTTGATATGCTACACAGTACTGGTGAAGCGTATGTTATGGTAGGTCTAATAATTGACTTGCATAACAGCATTTTGTTTGTTTGCGACATTTGTTCACTTTTGAGTAGAGGCATAATCGAAGCCATGTTGCCGTATGCAATTTTGCTTTCGTTGTTGGATGTGTGCTTTGAAGTTTAATCGCTAATCTGATGTTACTCCCAGATATTTGACTTTATCGCTTGATTTTATTTTATGTTCATTAACTCGTAAGGGAGAGAATATTTTTGTATATTTTCTTTTTCTTGCAAATACTATGTGTTCCGTCTTTTCAGGGTTTATTGAGATTTTCCATTTCTTGTAATATTCTTCCAGCATGTTCATGTGGATCTGGATTTGTTTGTTGGCTACTTCGGCACTAAACGAATGTGCATAGATGGCTGTATCGTCGACGTAAAGGCCCACTTTGGTTTTTTGGAATAGCGATATAGAGCCATGGGGAACTCCAGCTTCTATTACTTTGGCGGATGATTTTATCTTGTCGATACTGACTGCGAGCGCTCTGTTGTTTAAATATGAGTTCGGTAATTTTACTAGTTGTGGCGAAAAATTATATTCGATTAGTTTGAACGTGAGGCCTTCGATCCATACTTTATCAAAGGCTTTCTGGATGTCAAGTAGGTGGATGTCAACCATTGCGGTTGTGTTGTCCTTGTTAAAATTTGTAATAATGTTCTTAGCTATTCTTGTGATTTGTAGTGTAGTATTGTGTCCTTTTTTAATTAAATCTGAATTGGTTTGGATTGTCGATTTTCAGTTTGATTTCTTCTTTCTCTAATCTAATTTGTATAATTGTTTCGGTTAATTTTGCCAAGTTGCACAATAGGCTGATTGGACGATAGCTGGTAGGATTTGTGGGATTCTTATTGGGTTTCGGTATCGGGATGACGGTTGCTATTTTCCAGGCGGTTGAGAAATATTGAATTTTGAATATTGCGTTATCATAGGACTATTCCATTTATAATTCAAAAACATGTTTCGACCTTATTAGGTCTCATCAGTATCATATAGTTGAATTCTTGAAAATATTGATTTGATTGTTCACCTTATATAGCATTTTTCGCGCAATGCTATATGTTGGTATCGATATATGATACTGATGAGACCTAATAAGGTCGAAACATGTCTATCATTGTTGGGTTCTTGATTATATTGATTTAACTTTGAATTATTAGAATTCTCAGTAGCTAGAATAAGCTACGGCCAAAATAACCTTAAGGTTATGAGCGAGGTTTAATCCTCAACGCCCCCTCCCCTGTACTGTCCTTATGACATGTCATTTCGACCCCTTCGGAAAGTGCTCCGTAGAACACCCTGTGTTTATAATTTGAATTTATAATCAGGGGTCGATACCAACATATAGCATTGCGCGAAAAATGCTATATAAGGTGAACAATCAAATCAATATTTTCAAGAATTCAACTATATGATACTGATGAGACCTAATAAGGTCGAAACATGTCTATCATTGTTGGGTTCTTGATTATATTGATTTAACTTTGAATTATTAGAATTCTCAGTAGCTAGAATAAGCTACGGCCAAAATAACCTTAAGGTTATGAGCGAGGTTTAATCCTCAACGCCCCCTCCCCTGTACTGTCCTTATGACATGTCATTTCGACCCCTTCGGAAAGTGCTCCGTAGAACACCCTGTGTTTATAATTTGAATTTATAATCAGGGGTCGATACCAACATATAGCATTGCGCGAAAAATGCTATATAAGGTGAACAATCAAATCAATATTTTCAAGAATTCAACTATATGATACTGATGAGACCTAATAAGGTCGAAACATGTCTATCATTGTTGGGTTCTTGATTATATTGATTTAACTTTGAATTATTACAATTCTCAGTAGCTAGAATAAGCTACGGCCATAATAACCTTAAGGTTATGAGTAGAGTACGGACTTCTAGCAAAACGTAACCCGATATTTCGTATGCGGCATACAATTTATACATAAACACAAGATATTATACATATTACACATTATATGCCACATACTAAATATCGGGTTACGTTTTGCTAGAAGTCCGTACTCTAGTTATGAGTGAGGTTTAATCCTCAACGCCCCCTCCCCTGTACTGTCCTTATGACATGTCATTTCGACCCCTTCGGAAAGTGCTCCGTAGAACACCCTGTGTTTATAATTTGAATTTATTCCATTTATATTTATTTGATAGATAAGTGTTATTAATTGAAATAATTGTAATGTTCACAGTTTTAATTAGTTTTATTAATTTATTCATTTTAGTTTGTTTTTACATTAACCTGTGTGACTTTGTTGTAACCTGTTTGTTTTACCTCCGAAGTTGTATAACATCTCGCTGTCCCAAGTTTATCAAATCTTTACACCACGTTACAGAGGTGAGCTATTTTACTTTTTGCAGTTTTTTGCTGCCTGTATGCCGACGTTCTTATTGTTGTTTTCTCTTCAGTCCTGAAGATGATAGCCTAAATACACTTTCGAAACGTCGACAACGTAACATTGTTTGATTTATTGAGTCCGCATTCCCAATATCCCTCTTTCGATACAATTCATCGGACGAGAATCATCTTTCCAAAAACTGGTTGATCCTTTTCCCAGCGTGTAGAGGAAAATTCTGGAGGCCCCATGAGGGGAAAAGGAATTGTTTGTTTTTTAATTTGGTAATTTGGTTTTTTAGAACCAAAGTTACACCTTGGGTGGATTTAGGTGCTGCACTACTGGGCACAATTTGTTTGCAGAATCGGAGATTGGGAATTCGGTTGGTCCCCGAGGAGGTGAAGGAATTTTTTTTTTTATAGAGTTATGGAGCCAAAATGCTAAGGGTGGCAAAATTACCAGCCTATCCTCTATTAAATTGTGAATAAAAAATATTTCCTTTTTGCTTTTTAGTTAACTTTTTTTTGAAGTTGGTTTTTTTAAATTAAAAATTTATTTATTTTATAAATTTAATTGGTGGGTAAACCTAATAAGGATGCTTCTCTAATGAGAAAACAATGGCTAGTTGAAACGGAAGGTGAAAGACGGAAACACTAGGTACTGCGTACCTTAGCTGGGATTGTCATAAACCTAAAGTAGCTTCTACATTTACGGCCAATGGTGCGTATACTCACCAAATTACAAAAATTGTAATGTTTTGTTTTTGCTTTAAAGTGCAACTCTAACAAACATTTCTTTTTGGAGTTCCGTTGTGTGCTTTTGTAACTGGTCCATTTCAGTCCAGCATGTCATTGACCATAGTTAGGTACCTACCTTATTCTGGGATTGTTATAAATAAATAGATAAACTTCGATCTACTATCAGTCGTACAATTGGAATTTTTTAAGTTGGATGGTTCCTTGACCTATTTACCTCAAGAATGAAAAGTTTTTAACTTTTGTGCCATTAATATTAAGCCGAAAATGAATATTTAAAAAACCCAACCACGTCACTAGGACACTAGGAGGTGTTGCGATATTCATATATGCTACGTATATTCTGCCCTCATAACTGAAAACGACGTATCTGCTCATATAAATCCATGTAGATCTGCTCATGTAAATCCATGTAGATACGGCGTTTTCAGTTATGAGGGCAGTATTGTGGTAAGACAAAAACTTAGAAACTTAAAATTTTTTTACATTTGTTCTAGTGTACTTACTTTTAAACGTTAGATTATACTTGTATATTATTATTATTATAGTATAGTAATAGTGTAGACTATTTTTATACCCAAATTAAATGGAGAAATTATGTTAACTTAAATTAAGCGCAACTCAAAATTTCAGGAGAAATTTATTTTCGGTTCAGCTTTTGAAATCCACTCCCGTATAAATTTTACACATACGCGACTGGTGGAGAATTTTACCACTTAAATTTTATCTAGAATTATTTATTTTTGATGAATATTAATTTCGATAAATGCACTTTTATCAAAATAATACAAATCTGGTTTATATTATGTTACGTTGATATCGGAATATTTCAACAAGCAAACAAGACCAAGGAATTACTTTTAAATTTGACCTTTTTTCAGAAGTGAATTAAATAGTATATACAGCACATTAATAAAGAAATAATATCACTATTAAAGCTCAGTGATTTGATGGGGAAAATGTTGTCATTTTCACAATTTTAAAATAAAACGTATTTTCAAAATGCATAATTTATTAAAAGTTTAACAACAATTACACTTTTTCATACAAATTATATAATCAGTCAACCGCATATTGAAGCAGCTTTAATTGGTAGGATCACTAATTCTAAGTTTTGGTGAAAGATATCTCGAGGAAAATGATTTTTTGAAATCATTTTGTAATTTATTTACCAATTTTGACTGCTTTGTTACCTTACGTATATTTAACAAATCAATAAAAATTTACTACGTATAACTAAAAGCGTTTTAAGTATTACTTTATTCGCTATCACTATAAACGGTTCGTTTTACATTGTGTTCCATTTTTCTAATATTTTGTACAGTAGCAAAATTTAAAACTTGATTTTTTAATTTTTTACGTAACTGTTTTTCTTTGATGATATAACGAATTAAAATAATTATAACTATGGCTAAAATGATCCAGAACAAAATATATACTCGGAAGTACCACTTTTCAGCTTGTAAATTATATACTATGGAATGAGGATAACAATAACTTTCTAAATCGTTTGAGCTAACTAACACAGCATCCGGATAACACGCTGTACATTGGTAATCATTTGATCCTATACAATTTTTGCACATGTAGTGACAGGGTAAACAAATACTGTGTCGCACGCTTATTTCTTCTTGATTATCGTTTTCTTCATTAGTTAAGGAGTTGATGTAAGTAGGGTGAAATTGATCGGGACATTCTTGCAAGCATTTTCCCCTGTAAAGATAATAACCTACGGCACATTCTAAAAAAGAAAAAAATAGTATTAAATATATTTAAAAAAAAAGAAAAAAAAATAAAAATAATACCGTCAACATATACCGCACCCCTTAGATTATTAGTTACTTTATCCCTAAATTAGGTAATATTAAAGCCCAACCATATCTGCTACCTCTATTATTGCAGAAGTTAATCAATAAATTATTGTTATAATAGAACATAAACATAATAAATTATAGGTAAATTACATATCATTTAAGCAAGCTATTTATTACATTGTAACTATCACATAAGTAAATAAAAGTACCCAAATGTACAAATATAATGCAACATAATAAAACCCAAAAATCTGTCTTAGTACAAAAACTTAAGGTTTAAAAATACCAAAAGTAAAGGTTGGTTTATCTAGAACGCCGACGTGACGCAACCGCTACGATCGAATTAGAATTGAATCGTGGCGGTTGCGTCACGTCGGCGTTTTACATAGATCAACCTTAAGAAAATCCCAAACAAACCAAATCAATTATAAAGCGCATATCCCACTACTGACAACGAAAATCAGTTCAAAATATTAAAGTTTGTTATAGTGGGTTAGGAGCTCCAATGTTACAAAAATAAAAATAAACTGTGACTGATATAAAAGCAAAATAAAATAAACTTGTAACACTAAAATCAAACAAACAAAAATTTAGAAGCATGCAAAATACAATCAACTTACCTAAATTATGTTGGAAGTTATTGACTGGACGTCGAATCATCCTATGTTCACATTTATAATGAAAACGATTTGAAGAAGACTCAAAAATTAGATGTGTAATTTTGAATTTCAGCCACAATTTATTTTTTTTTAAATATAATAATATTTATTACAAACACTTGCTTTACATTTATCAACAATAAAAATTAATATTAACTTATTTGTTCAGTTTTAGCACCTAATAAATAAAATAATATTTTGAACAGTTTTAAAAATTGATAGGCCGTTGTGAGTATAGTTGGCAGTTTAAAATTATTCTAACTACAAAATTGCGGCAACATATAGATTATTTATTTGTTGATAGATATTTGTGGTAAATAATGAGTATTAGCTGGAACACAGTTTTTAAAATTAGATACAACTATTAAGTAAAAAATAAAATTAAACAACAATAAAATTAGGTACCTCACAAAAATATCAATTAACACTAATTACCTAATTAACATTTATTATAAATAAAAGATTCTTTGGTTTCTTAAATTGTATAAAGAAAACCTTATATAAAATGGAAGAAAACGTACAGGAACTATTAGGTATAATATTTATTATATATAGGGGAATCACAAATACTGCTCTTTAAAAAATTTTACAATTAGGTTGAATTTAAAAAATTCATAGTTTATACTCCCACTTTTCCCAATAGGGAAAAAGCAAGTTGATTGAGTATTAAATTCCGCATTGGATTTGTATAATTTAAAGTTTAGATTAAATTTAGATAAAAACGTGTTTTATAAGTAAATCGTTACCAACGTAAACATCATTAAGCTCGGTTTATACTCAAAATTAAATTATACACAGAATACGCTTGATCGTATCCTTAAAATCGTTAAAATTTGAAGTACACCTTCAAAAACTAGAAGATTTAGTTTGGAGACGATCAAAAATACGCTTACATAGTGTACTCGTTGAATAATGAGACTTATCTTTTTGCAAAAAAAATGTTAAAATATATTTTTTTAATTTTCAAAACTACCACGAAAGGGTTCATTTAAAAACACCTGTATAATCTACTGTAGAATTAAAACTTCTATATTATTTATACCCGACCCGATTTCTTCACTTTGAGATATCTATCGGATAATGAATTCATCCGACAAATTAATCAAGTAACCAATCAAATTTTTTATTTGTTATTTTGAATTTGAATTGAGGTTGTCTGATTGGTCACTTGATTAATTTGTCGAGCGAATACGTTATATTAAGGTGAAGAAATCAGGCATACATTATGAATGTTTATAACTTAAGTATAAACTTTTAATGAGCGGTTTTGTAAATTGCCCTGTATATGTATGTAACATGGTAAGCCTTATAAAATATTGCAAAATATTTAAAAATGTTTAAACTTTATTGCATTTAAAATACCATTTTGTAACATATATAATTTAAACTTGTTTTTCTGTATAACGGCACGTAATTGCTCAAAAAATGTATTTTAGATGTTACTAACAGTTATAATTAGAAAAATCTGTAAACTTTGAATAATTAATAGCAGTGCTTATGAATCAGATTTCTGCTCGTTAACTCAACCGCGCGCGTCATTTTAAATGGTAGTTTATCATGCTTTTCCACATAAAATAAAATATATTAAAATTAATAGGTAACAATAATTAATAAACGTTTGTTTATGTTATCAGTAAATTGCCTTTGTTAACTATTCGGTGGTTTAATATAAGAAATATAAACCAAATAAATAAAGAGTGCTTAATATACACACATATCTCAGGTATTCATCAACTGAAGTAATTTTAACTATTTAAATTGCCAAAATGATTAAAAGTGCATTTATAAATTAAAGTCAAGTAATTGCACTTACACTTAATTAAAAAACACTCAATTATTTCTTACAATACACACTCGAAAGACAATAACTGGTTGACTATTATAAACATTTATTAAATAGACAAATACGAGTTAAAATTTGGCACAAATATAGTAGGTAGGTAAATATTACATACTTACTAAAAAATTTAATATATCTAAACCTAATTGAAATATTATAGATTGTTTATTTATTATATAAGATATGAAATTGTTATCAATTTTATTAATTATAAAAAATGATATATTTTTGGCAAACGAATACGTTTCAATACCAACATAAAAATTTACAACTAAAAGTTAAGTTGGCACGATTATCGTTTCGATTTTTAAAATTTATCTAATTAAAAATGATATAAAATCGTTGTGTAGTAATAATTGTATAGGTATTAAGGTAATATTATAGGTAGTTGTAATTTATTGTTTTATTACTTTATACTATTTTATATTTTGTAACGTTTATTATATCTGTGCTTTTTTACAACCAATATGTAAGTATCAATTCTGAAACATCTACGATGAAATATTCTATTTACTGAATTTTTTATCAATTAACCACAGCCACTATAAAAATTCTTGTTAACAATACGCACAATTTTAAAATGAAAAAAATGGCACGTTAAAATTTAGCACCATTAAAAAATGTAAAGATTAGAAAACATTGTCATAAGTGGTATATATATGATAGGTATATACACTTAGAAGTACCAATGTGCAATAATTGGGGAAAGCAAGAAATTGTGCAACCCCGAGTTGTGCTACCAAATTACGGAGTGAGTCAATTTAAATTTATTGACATTCATTGCAATTTTGTACAAATAAAAATTTTTGATTATAGCAATAAATAAGACTTGAGTTTGGTAAGCACGAGCAAAAAATTGATATTTAATTTTATATCCATTATATCTAAACGTAAGTAATTAGAAACAGTAAACTGTGAGAATAAAATTGGCTAACATTAAAATCGAACTCGCAATAAAAAATATTTTTCCAGATTACCAAGCCTCGATTTAAATAAATAAGTATTTTTCCCCACTTTTTTAAATTTCAAAATTATAGCATTTGCTGATTTTAATTAGTCGTGAGTTGAAATCCCACAAGCACCCGCTGGGTGAACTCACTGATCAACATTGTTAAAAAATGCAAATAATTGTGTGCATTGGTAAACAAAAAGTACTTTATAAAAAAGTGGTCAGTTCTAATTTCTTTCTGCCTTATTTAATTTCCAAGGACACTTACATTTCCTATTAAATATTGTTGGCAGTTTTGTAAGAAAGGTATATTTTAAATTTACAGTCGGTTCCCTAAAATATTTCTCTTTCCAACGTACAGTCTTGCCTGTTCCTACTTTGCCTATTTTTTTAAAGAAAATTATGTTTTTGTTAAAATTTTGTTTTATCTTCTACCTCCCCCCCCCCCCATAGCAAAAATTTTTACGGCATTCAACGGTTTGGATCCAAACTATATTATAGTATTTTTTTCTACAAATACCCACTCATAAAGATAATATAAAAACTTTTGAAAAAATTATGAAAAAATTGAGATGTCAGATCCACAAAAGAAGATACATTCTAACACATAATATCGTTAAGTTTGCGGTTGCGGCAAATTACTTTTTGGAACCATCACGCTTATATTATTTTTAGTTGCTTCAAATTGAGTGACTTGGGTCATAGTATACTAGCTTGTCCTATGTTGCTAGTTAAGCAGGATTATTTATTACTTCAGGTACAAAAAATAACATAATACAAAATTATCCACGCTGGATCTAAGTCACCCCCTTTGTAGATATTTATTCCCAAACCTGTTTTGAACCTAAACGAAAAGGAAGCTTAACAAAGGCTGAAAATATTTGAATCAAAATAAAATTACTAAACAAAGGAAGCTTTTTAAAATATGTTTTCATCATTTGTGACTTAATTAATTTTAACTTAAAAAAAAATTAATTTTATCTTTGATAGGTATTTCGATGCGCGATCTTTTGATACTGAAAACAACAAAAACCTTGTTTTTCAATTTTGAAATATTAGATTACGTCCTGAAAGGATATTTTTGTTTAATAAAATGTTTGATTTATTAAATCCTTAAAACGTGACGAGTGACAATACTGAACCAAAAGTCTTATTGAGAGTTATAATCATTTTAACCAATTGAAAGTAATTTAATTGCTTGACTTAGCTACTAGTAAAACTGTGCTATGTAACCGTCCACGAAAGCTACTGCGAAAAACAAACAAATAGTTTCAAATTCAAGGACCTAAAGGTTGTATTCTCCAAAATACTCGTTGCGAGAATAGAAAAAAAGTCAGCGAGTTGTTTATTTTGTTGTGCAAGTTAATATTTGTCAATTTTCTTTGTGCTGTGTGTTTTCCCATTTCTAATATATATGTAATTACTACAAAAAATAGGCGTCTCGCAGCGACTATTAACGATTTCTTTTGCAACTTTCTGAAAAACTCACAACAGTGTACCGGAGAATATGGGGTTTTATTTCTACCAACTTTGCTTCGCATTACATATTTTTCTTCAGGAAAATTTGTGATTTGTAATTTGAAGGAAAAACAAAATGTCAACAAAAATTTAATGGTTATTAGAAGGGAGCAGGGGTTTTATGTGCATGAGCTAGTTACCATAAATTCGCTTACGACGAGGATATTTTGACATCGCGGTAGTGGCTATCCAATAAGAACGTATTTCTGACATTAACATTTGTACTTTATCGCATCTACTCATTGTAAATAAAAATTCATTTTTAAAGTGGGAAGACCCGTTATTTAAAAAAAACAACCATAACTATAAAATAGTTGTTTAAAATAACCAACAAGGGTACCTACGTGAAATAGGTATCAGGACGAAATAATAATAATAATTGAGATCAAGTCGTTACAACTATAACTAGAAAATCACTAATTGTAGCTTACAAAACAAGGACGAAGATAAAAATATTATGTAAAAAAATAAGTGGGTGGTCGAACAAACCTTTTTGCGATCTAATAGCTACGCCCCTGTTTTGAAACACAGTTTTACCAATCTAAAAACCTATCCTTACTAAGATATCGTTTTTTAAATGATAAAAAAATTTATGCACCTATGAATATATTTACAGCATACCGAATATATTAATTAGATTTATTATGAATTGATATAGAATAATAAAAAAAAATGAAAGGCTAAAGTAATTCAATAAAATTAATAACACTTATGACTTGAAAATATACCCAGTGTTTCATAACTAGTGCCCTTAAAGTTTTTGTGCTACAATATAATAAAACTACATCACTTGAGAAACCACCTTGTGAATTTTCATTAAAAAATGTCACTAATGTTTGTAAATCTACAAGTAATAAATTATTTAAACTAATTGTTTTAAATTTGTTATCTAAATGTAACAGAATATTCACGTTAATTTGTTTAAATTTATTACCATTTATTTTATTAACTAAATTTAAATCAATTTCGTTGCAACTGTACTTTTTGTAATCGCTATAAAATTGATTTAAATTTTTATTATTTTGCTTTACTAATAATTGAAAAAATATTGTTGCTACTCTCGTACGAGTACTCAAACTTATATTTTTAATTACATTATTTAGAGATTTTTTATCTACTGTTTTTGTTGGTACGTTAAGAGAATACAACAAATTTTGAAGATACGTATAACATAATATAATTGTAATACACAAACCTAGACAATATTGGTAATTTGCTTTTGTGCAGTTTTGAGCAGAACTTGATTGGGAGAAATCTTCTAAAATTGATGTATCTTTTCGAATCTGAAATAAAATAAAAGAGTTACACTAACTAATCTATTGTAATACTAATATTGTAATAATTAGTAACCTAAGCGATTAATCAAAAGAATTTTAAGCAATAAAATGCAAAACACCCATGAGATTAGACTTTAGACTTTAGATCAATTAGATTGATTAGAATAGATTTGAACTAGAGTATTTGCATCAGCAAGTCGTAAACTTTGTTCGCCATGATATAAAATTAAAATGTTGTAGTAATCAATTAAAAATTAAATAAAAAAAGCACATTTGATATATCTAATTTGAGATAATAATAATATATTGATCATATGGATCAGACGTCAAATCCACTTCAATTTGGTATAAAAGAAAACTATTTGATACAGAAATTTTTAAACTACAGTTTTGTAGAAATTCATACCAAAAATTGTATTAGAAAATTTTATATTAGAAATAAAAGTGTTTGGAAACCCAGTTTCGTACTTCCCTCCGATTATTCATATAAAATTTATTATTACAAATTATTAAAATTCCTAATTATACCTGTAGTCCAGTAAAATTTAAAAAAATAAAAGCATTAATCGGTAAAGATCTGAATTTTGTTAGATACGTTTACTACGGCTTCCCGTTAAACATACTAAAAGTTTTCGACTTTAGATCGCAACAGTGTAGTCGACACTGGTCTAATCAAAATCAAGCTGAAATCATAAGTAAGAATAACTTCCATTGAAGTCAATGCAAAAGTCACGGCATTTCCAACGTAAACGGGTTAGAAGACAATTGGGGGGGAGTATATTCAAAAAAAGGCAAAGACTCTGGCCAAGCTCCTGGTGGTACTTGCATGAACGTCGCTAGAGTGGCTGTTTAGAGAGACGTTAGTTCTAATTTACGATTAAAGGTCGTAACTCACCTATCAGCACAGCATAGGAACACCTACTGATCATCGCAAGCACATTTTATTTCTTATGTGTATTTAAATGTAAGCGCGCCCACCTAACAGCACAAGCACATCACCTGCAAGGCACGTCAACGCTTCAACCACTAGACATTTCTCCAAGAGAATATTTTGCGGACGCCGTGCTTGTTATGTGCTGATACCTTGCCGACGCTGTACGCTCACTTACCATCACATTTCGCTTAGTACAGATTTTACAAATACTCGTAGGTATATTTCACTATTGCATTTAGTCTTATAGCAATTTTAAAGAGTGAAGGAGATCATGAATTCTGAAAAACTTATTGAAGAAGTTCGGAACTATCCTTGTGTATATGACATAAGTGATAGTAAGATGTATCCAGTATCTCCTTTTTTGGCGTTTATGATTCTCTTCTTCATCTAATGCTACAGCCATGGAAGCTAATTCTAAATTCGAAAACCGAAACATCTCTCAAGTAACCAAGAACACAATCTTCTAGAAACAAAACGCAACTGCTAGAATATGTAAACCGTACCTACAGTACGATCCTGCGGCGGTGCTGTTCCTATACCGAGGCGTTAAGTGAACCTATACACAACCATCAATTTGACCACTCGACGGTGCTGTGACGATGCTTGTCAGCCGTTGTGCTGATAGGTGAGTTACGACCTTAAAGCCTAAACGAGACCACGATAAGAATGATCAAATGTACGTACAGTGGGCCAAGAAAGTCTCCGTACGATCCCATATTTTCCTATATTATCAATGTAAATTGCATCGTACGGAGACTTTTTTCCGCCATATAAAGACCGATTTTTCAGCAAAATTTCTTAGATATTTTTTGTTATAAATTTAATTCCTTTCATTTTTGTTTCTATACATTTTTGAATTTTGTCGGGCCGTTTCCGAGATATTTTGACTTTAAAAAAACTCGGTAAAAATTTTATTAAAGCTCCCATAAGAGCAATGTTAAATTTTCTGAAATTTTTACCGAGTTTTTTTAAAGTCAATATATCTCGGAAACGGCCTGACAAAATTCAAAAATGTATAGAAACAGAAATGAAGGGAATTAAATTTACAACAAAAAATATCTAAGAAATTTTGCTGAAAGTTGGTCTTTATATGGCGGAAAAAAGTCTCCGTACGATGCAATTTACATTGATAATATAGGAAAATATGGGATCGTACGGAGACTTTCTTGGTCCACTGTACATCGTCGTCAGCTTCACGTTATAGGTTTAGGTTTGTTCAGATTCTCAGGAAGCCCATCGTTTACCCGAACATCCTGTTTTTCTCTTTCATTTCGGGTCTTCCATCTTTTCTACATGTTCCTCGATTGGCTTTTTATAGTCTATCACTCTCTCTTCTATAGAAAAGATCTGCAATTCTTCTCTGATGTCTGTATTTAGCCTCATGGCCAATAATGTGCAGCCATTTACTGTTCGCACGAACTTAATTTCTGCTCCTTGTATTTTAGATATCTGTCGGGTTGTTGTTATCCAAGTCTCGCTGGAAATTATTTGGATTTTTTTTCATTTTTTGGAAACAAGTTACTTTATTTGTGATATCGTTGTCATATTCGTACGATACGTCGCATCCTAAGTACTTGAAATGCCAGACTTATTTGACATAATGGGATCTTTTCCTTTAGAAGCCATTATGTTTGACTTTGTTATAGATATTCCGCAGTTATATTCTCCAGTTTTCTGGGGAAATCTCCCAATTTCTATATTCTGATATATCTCACATATATCGAACCACAATTTCGTAGGATACGGTCGGGCGAGATCCGTACGCGTCCCTCGCCGGGGGCGCGTGACAACCCCCTTCGGGGCGTCGGTTCGTCGATCGCGCGAAAAACATCCTCCCTCTCTCGAGCCGATAAAGAGAAACGCAACGGACGACGCGTGAGCAACTTGTAACTAGTACATAACTCGTATATACGTAAAGTAATATACATAGGGAGAGTGGGAGAATAGCTGCTCAAAATGGTAAAATTGTTTGGTCACTTTATCTACTACGAGATTCTTATAGTGATTTTTCAAAAAAACAAATGACTTTATTTTTACGGTACATTTTTAAAAAAAGAAAAAAATTCGGGTAATTTCGACCGGTAGGGTAATGGAGGGAAAAATCGACCAACAGTAATATTTTGAAATAAACTTTATTTTAACATCTTAATGTTCATTAACCCTTACATATGTCACAACCATACCTATCAAGTGTAAATATTGTAATAGTATCTAATATCTAAAGTATCTAGTGTAATATCGATCACTGGAGGGTAATACATTGTACATTTACACCTGTACATTTAACCTTAAAAATTATTTTAGCGAAAAATACAGATTAAAACTGCACCAAATTAGATTAAAATTATGGAGAACTATCCACTGTATCCAGCAATGTAAAATTCAATACATTTAGAATATATAAAACTGTCCCAGCCTTAATAAAAGCAGCACAATTTTAATAAAAAAAGTCTAAAAACCAGCAAAACTGACAGCATACACACATGAAGAGTGATAGCACCATACTAACTTTATAAATTAGGCATATACAAAACTATCTTTCGGCTGGTAGGTAAAGTTCGCTCGATTGGTGCCAAGTTTATGAGATTTGAAGCTGGTCGATTTTACCCGACGCGACGGTCGATATTCCCCCACTCTCCCCTACTACTTAATAATATCTGGATTTGACGCTTCTGAAGACGCTCCGAAAAAATCATATGGATGTGGCTATTCGGAATCTCACGAAGATGATACACATAGCATTAGCGGATGTCGACAAGCTAACGGGCAAAGATGAAGTACAAGAATGTCTCAAACAATGCATTGTGGTTGATGGCCAACTAACTCTTCGGCCTTTCAAAACGGTGTACAGAGACACACAGGTGTCAGTCATCAGATGCGACACCGAAGAGAGCAGGCTGAAAGTGCGTCTGATGACGGTTACTGAGCTTTGAAGTTGATCAGGTGCTTTTAATGTTAAGCAGTTAAGGGTAGAGTTACAGGAGCAATGAAGATCATTCCAAGAGGTGCTAGAAACTAGCCTAGCTGGCCACTTCGCCGACTCGAGCACCAAAGTAGCGTTATGCATAGACTGTAAAAGGTCGGGTTACGTTGGGCAGCAGGCAATATAAGGTCAGCCGGTTTAAGAAAAATAGCAAGATCGATCAGGACGAAACACCATACCCTGTTTTTAGGGAAAAGGTGCAACCAGGAATTGGAGCAATCGCACATCACGAGGTGTGATACCCGAAAGGGCATGAAGTTGGAAACCTAAAAAAAGACGTGAAGCAAAGAAGAATATATGAGAAAAGACTACACCCTATTAGGAATTAGTATCCAGCATCAAGAGAGAAATCGCGAGAAGGCAAGAAGAAAGCAAAATACCTGGACGAAACGGATTCAAATGGCTGGTCCGTGGAGTGCCCAAAGCGCCTAAAGGCGGCGATCCCCGACTCCACAAAGTCGAGGAGAGGTTTTAGTGAGTGAAAGCCTCACACTAATGGCTTTGATTAAACCGGTGCTGCTCAAAGCAAACAAAGAGGTACATTTCAGTGTCAGTTGAAATCCGAATTTAATTAAATAAACTTTTTAACCTCTAGTTTAAATTTTTTGCGAACACTTCGACGTTAATATTATAACCATTTTTTGCCGTTGAGATTCGGGATTTCTGGGTAGACTGATACATATGAATCTCCGCGATTCGTTTAACTTATCAATTAAAAACAAGGTGGAACTCGCTTTTGCGACAGTTCTTAGGCTTCTATACATCTACTTTTTTGATAGATTAATTTATTTGGACTTTATTAAGCCGTTTTATATTTTATTATAATATAATATATTATATAATTATCTGTTGATACGTTGATCAGATGATACATTGATGCAAAATGCGGGAGTAACAGAGGGAGGTAAGGAAACAGTTAAAATATTGTATACCCAAAAGCTTTCCAATAAAAAGAATAACGAATGAATATTATATTCTGTAACGAGTTAGGAATTGGCATATTCTGCACGAGGGGAAAGTTTGTCACCCGAGCCGTTTAGGCAAGGGTGACGGTCCTTGAGTGCAGAATAGCCATTCCAAACGAGTTCCAGACTATACTCTCTATATGACGACGCACAGTGCTAGTGTATTTCTTGTAATACGCGAACACCAACTTGACAGTTTGCATTATAAAACCAGTAAAACAACTTGTTAATAGATATCACTACAAGGTTTTAATATTTTTTGAGATGTGAGAATATAGTCATTCTGTAACGGATGTTACAGAATAAAATATTCTGTAACTGGTGCGAAGAATGTGTATTTTCTGAACTGAAAATTGAGCCAGAATGTTCGTATTCTGTATTAGTCGTATAGAAAAATTATTTTTTCGCTTTGAATTCATTACGTTATATTCGTTATTCATTACGTCGATTATTTGGTCATCGAATTAGCCGTAGACACGATTAGCCGTAGCGTATCAACGGATCCACGGATCAGCGGATCAACGGATAGAGGTTTATAGAGTATATAGGAGTTATATATGTATAAAAGGTGGAACTCGGATGACCGTAGTTCTTAGGTTTCTATACTTCTATCTTCCTGGTTAAACTTGAAAAATATAGATTAGCCTATAAGGTAGATACAGAAAAATTCTAAATAAAGTCTACATTATCCGATAAAGTACCAACTTAAAAATTTTAGTATATAAGAACATTAAAAGATGAGAAAATAATATAACAGTTATCTATGGTAAAATTATAACGTAAGTATGTTTTTCATACTATAACAATAAACACAATACACCAATAGTATAAAAAACAGAAATACGTGTCCGCCCGCCTTCCGTCCGCATGTTTCAAATTTAAGAACTATGCCTATAATTTAAATAAGGCCCCTTGCTATACTTTGTATGGAAGCCTAAAACTATACTGGAATAGTTCTTAAAGTTGAAACATGCGGGCAGACAGACAGGCAAACACACACGGAGCCAGATCATAAGGCTTCTTTCTATACGTTGTATAGAAGCCTAAAATTGGGATAGTCGCAGCCTAGTGCGGTCAAGGCCACACAACTTGGGCAATCGAATATTGTAATATCGTATTAGCTAATTACAATTTTTATTTAAAAGCGGGGAATAATAAAACTTTATTGTTCAATGGCTTTAAATGGATTAAATTATACTAAACAAAAAAGTAATTAGAAAACATGTTTTAATTTGAAAAATTATATGTTTTTTAATATTTTTGGCAATATTGTTGAAAATATGTTCGGAAAAATATTCGGATTTATTTTGAATATCTATATTATTTATATGTGAAATTTATTAAATCTATGCCAATTTAATAATTTATTGTTATTACCACGACCTTCGTCTATGACTTTCGAAAAGTCATGCATTCTACTAAAAATAGTAATTTTTAAATACGTATGAATTCTTATTTATAATAAATATATGGATGACAATGGATAGAGAAGCTCGATCATCGTTAAGTTCTATTATAAAAATTGCTTACCTCGGCATCATTTTTCCAATAGTCATTTGGAGCGTCAATATCTAATGAATTGTGCTGGAAGTCACTCAAAACGTTAGTTTTTGACGATACCACTTTTGTTTTAAAGTCGTTGACAGTTGGAGGCGTCGTTGTTCCATACAAAACCAAATCCCATGCGAGTACTTCCGCTGAAAATGAAAACTAAACTAATATTTTGTTGTTAAATGTGAAATACCAAAAAATATCTACAAAAATAATAATCAAGCCAAAATAAAATGTTTAGGGTGTTTAAAAAATAAAAACTAGGTTAATACTCATATGCAGAATTAAAATTACTTATTGCGTGAGGTTTTCAAACAGATGCCATCAATAAAGTAAATAGAGCATACAAATTTATTGATACGGTGAAAAACATGCATCATATGAAAAATTTCTACCAGATTGTCATATTACCAGTGGTTTTGTCCTTTGGTGCAAGTGCACCAAAAAAGGTAGTAGTGGCATCTGATGGTCTAGAAGTAAACATTTTAGTGTTACGATTGGAATTTATATCACGACTTTTTTCTTTCTGTTTTTGTGTTTTTTTGAACTTTGTGCCATCCCGAGCCGGAATCAGAACAGGATATGTAATGCTTATATTTTTAATAAATTTCCAATACTGTTTTCCATTATCTCCACTATGAAATTTGGTATTATTTAACGTATAATAGTATGGCGAAACCGTTACTAACGGTTTCCTATTTTTATTATAATTTGAATTCAATGTTAAATTGACTAATTGTTTAGGTGTATTATAAGGTATTACTTTTTGTTTTATTTGATTTTTATATGATTTAGGGGTTGTAGAAATAATTCTTTGGTTATTTTTATTTTTTTGCTTTTTAGAATTTTTCTTTTTATTGTTATTATTAGATTTTATTTTAGTATTTTTATCTGGTTCCGTATTTTCAGAAGCAAGATAAAACTTTCTTGTTCCATATAGGACAAGAGACCAACTTTGTAGAGTAGCTCGGCCTGCAAAGCGAACAATTGGGTTAGCTATAGCAAAAATCTCATTTTGTTAGCAGTTTATTGCTCCAAAAGATTACTTTTAATCTTTTATTTTCAAATAAATACAAACCTAATAGATGTCCATCGTTGTGAATTTCTAATTGCCATGTTCCAAATGGGTTTTCTCCCCATGAATGTACGGACATGAAAGGCCAATGATTGAATCCTGCTTTCGAAGCATCGTGAGCTCTGAAACAAATTGTTTGAAATTTGAAAAAACAAAAATTAATTTTTTTAATTTCTTTATTGTTTGCTTATTATGTACTAAAAAAAGTTCTAATAATCCATAGCTATATTTTGAAATATCGAAACATCGATTGGATTTACAGTTTTTCCTAAATTAATGTAACTTATCATTTTAAAGAGGGGTGTCAACTGTGAAAACTGCGCATCCGTAGCACAAATATTAATAATGATATAATATATGCCTTTAAATTTCCACCGACAAAGTCGGTGAGTCACGTGACACACTAACCAGTGTGAATTTGATGTCTAGATATGTATTGCTATAGGCGATTTACATGAAGGGCACCCGCCACCACACGGAAAAATATTAAGTTAATCTGATACGTACGTCGATAAGAAAGTTTTGTTCATAAACCAAACGTTTGCATTTTTATGGTGTTCTATTTTTTGAATTATGATTTCACCGCGGTTTTACCATAAAAAGTTCAGAATCAATCTCAAAACAACATCAAGTGTACGTAATAGAGCCGATGTTGTTAACATTTGGTAACGACCAACAGTAAGGTACGAATACGACTGATACAATGCAATGTCGATGTGACGTCACAACTGCTTTTCTTCTGAGTGAAAAACTTCGTATCTTCGGAAAGAGTTTGAAAATTTGTTGTTAGGTTATTCTCTACTATAACGCTTATTTTTAAAGGGAGTTTATGTTATTTCACTGTCAATGTTATTTCACTTGTGAGGTATTTAGCTAAAGAAAATCTGCCAAAAATGTGTCACCGGAAGAATTCCATTCATTTCAAATTTGTGTGTTACAATTGCTTGAAAATAGTTTTTTCTGTTGCCAGTTTTTGTTTACTTCCAACTAATCTTTTTCATTTTTTCTACGCTGATCTATATTTTCTACTAAGTACAGTATAACTTTCCATCAGCGATCTGTTTAACATAGTCTTTACATTTCTTCTCCTCGGTCTCAACTAAAACCGCCCAAGTTTAACCCTATGATCGGGATAAGCTTTGGCAGGGTGAAAGGGCACTAAAATTAAACTTAAATCTGTTTTTTAAAGTGCTATGAGCAACCATTTCTTAGTTTGAGTGCAATACTTCACTTAGTTCATGCAACAAAATTCCAAAGGTCTTCTAGTTGAGATGATAACTTGAACAAGGAAAGTTTGTAACGTTCGTTGGAAATTTACCGTAAAAACTCTTTATTTGCACTATCCGTTAATTTAAAGTTAACCATCTCAGTCTTTTCCGTTTTTCACCAATTTTTAAATTGAAATTCATTTTCTAAATTCATATTGTAATTTTACCAATCTAAATAATATAATATTATGGGAATTCTGGTTTAAATTAATTATTTCATTTTATTGCATAAAATGCATTCATGTTGCTTTTGGAATTTTCCAGTCACTTCAAAGTCATGGAAGTTAATTATAATACAACTAACCATCACGATTGAAACTTCACCGGGGTCGGGTGGTACTTAATCGGCCAAGTTTTTGAACAATAAATTTTCGAAACCAAAATTTAATTTCCCCCGGTTTACTTTCCAAAAATTATTTTCCGCCATAAAGGGCGTAGCGAGCCAGTTTGCACCCATCAAGTATGAAGGGGCAATCTAGACTGACTAATCTGGGTTGCGAGGGGGCACCATAGGTGCAATACGTACGTCGGAATTTAATTAATGGGGTGCTTTCCCGTTGCCTTTCCCATAGCCCACAGATATATTTTTGGCTTTAGATCACAGCAGTTTATTCGCCGCGACCAGGATTTGAACAGCGGTTGCCCGCTTTCCAGTCGCTCGGTGTAGGTATTCAATACCAATTGCGACCTACCTATTTTTTTCTTATGTACCAAATTTTATTTAATTTTCGTTTATTATAACCTATGTAAATTTTCTGTTTGTTTTATTTGTTTTTTTTTGATAACCATTTTTTTTGTGTTTTGTCTGTTTGTGAATTTGTTTGTTAGCGCAATCAACCACTGCGGTACTGCCAGCGCCATTGGAGACTCAAATTTCGAATACTTCCTCGTACGTGCACTGTGGTTTCCACGAGGACCCAGTTATTTTGGCACTTGACTCTTGTGGTGGCGTCCATCTTATTGCTTGACTTTGATCATTTGGGGATCCACACGACTTCCAAATTAAATTATTAACCTATAACGCGGTTAGGGCTAACAAGGTCCCCCTTTTTGCATTCACCCACGACCTCCCGCTAGTAAGCCGAGCACCCCAAATATTCTGGGGGAGGGACATTGTCAAACCGCAGTTTTGTCGCGTAACAAGTTTCCCTGCACATAGTAATTATTTTTGTATTTTCACTACGTCATCTAATAAACCGATCTGAAGAAAAGCAACTATACCTGCGGAGAATTAAACCTAGGCCCTTCCCAACCACTTGTGGATATTCAACATCGTATCAGCTAGAAAGCTAGGACGATAAGTGTCGTTTGAATCATTTGTTAATATGAATAGATTTTACGATATCACGGTTGTACAGGGTGGTTTAAATTCGAATGTTCTTATGGGAAATTGGATAACTATAAGAGATATGAAAATATAGATGGCGCATCCTCGATCTCTTTTTTTGAGAAAATCTCAATGGTGAAAACTGGAATTTGATATCTTTTTTCGTTTTCGAGTTATGGCCAAAAGTTCGCTTTTTTGACTTTTCGTTAAATGTCGATATCTCGGTTGTTTATAAAGTTATAGAAAAAATATTTACACCTTCTTCAGACACTTTTTTAAGGAGAATAAACTGCGCTAAAGGAATTTTAATTCTTTATGTTTCCGAGTTATAATATAAAGTTGTGTCTTTTTAAATAGAAACCATAGTTGGCTATGACATATTTAAATAGAGTTTTTTATCTTCTTTTCAATTATATATAACATGTAGGATCAGTTATTTCAGTTTCTACCGGTTATATTCAAAAATATTAAATAAAAATAAAAGAAGATCGGAAAATTAAATTTTGGCTTTGTAAAAAAACAAAATACTGTCAAAATCATTATTGACTTTTAAAACAATTGTCTCAAATTGTTTTTAATATGTGTTTTTAATGCCTGCTCAGATCCACTATTATTACTATTTTTCCATAGCTCTTATAGTTATCGAATTTCCCATAAGAACATTCGAATTTGAACCACCCATATACTAACTGAATTCTGAACAAACAAAAAATGTTCAAATTTTCCAAATAATTATTTAAGTTTTATTTGGCTTGAAATCGGAATGTGATCTTATTGACGTAGCAGTTCAGATCTGGGAGTTCTGATCCCAATTAACAAATATGAATATCTTGAAATAAATATCTTAAAATATAAATATAAATCTTTTAAAATGTTGCTGAGGAGGCGATTACATTAGCGGCGTCTAGCAAAATAAACAATTTGATAAAAAAAATTTGCAAAAATTTTTTTGTAATGCAAGAATTGTTAGCCGAACATAGGAAATCAACATGTGAAAACTTGTGTATACAGATTCCTCTTTCCCTAATTATTTTAGAGAAAAGATGAATGACAAAAAATGTAGAAATATACTACGAATGATAAGAGCATTAGATTTCATTTAGCTTTTACTTAAAATCATAAAATGCTTTTAAAATTGTTAAAATTTTCATTTATCGGACTGGCCATGTAATAAATTCAATTTAAGTTCTATTTTCAAAAACAATTTTACCTTGGAAACTTACATGGTCAGTCTGATAAATGAAACATTTAAAAACTTCAAAAGCATTTTTTGACTTTTTACGTAAAAGCTAGATGAAATCTGATGCTCTTATCATTCGTAGTTTATATTTCTGCATATTTTTGGGTCTTTCATTTTTTCTCTAAAATAATTAGGGAAACAGCAATTTGCATAAATAAGTTTTACATGTTAATTTCCTATGGTCGGCTAAGTCATTCAGCACCCTGTATACGTATCGTGGTAATCGTAGTGAGATATAATATATCGGACCGTACTGTATTTGTATTAAATGTCCAGTTTTAATGATCATTTATGCATACTTATTAAAACTTGAGTTAGTTTGTAATATTGTGTGGTTTGTTTCCGTAGTAGATAATATCAAATTAAAGTTAGTGTCACGATTATTAAAATTAACGGATCTATTTGGCAAAGTTTAATCTCGCTTTATCCTATTGCAAAGTTAGAACAAAAATAAAGTTTACCTGTGCGCCAAAAGAGTGACCCTAGTGCCCATGGGAGATGTTAATTGGATATGTAGATCCCCACGGCGATCCGATGAAATCGTTAGCTTTGCTTGAACATGTTCTAATATTTTAACACCCTCGCATTCAGAAACTTGTAATTGTAACACAACAACGCTCTTTGCTGGAATCGATCTGTAAATAAAAACAAAAATTAATTTTTTGTTTTATTGACTTGACAGTTTTTATTATTATTTAAAAATAAAATTAATTTTGATTTAGAAAACAAAACTTACTTCTGTACATGTGGAGCTGTGATTTCACACTTATGTTGCTCAGGAACCGTTGCCCATTTTCGTGCCAGTTGGACCATGGCATAGGCGTCCATAAGACCATATCCAAAACTATGTGAAACGTTTCTTCCTACCCCATTAGTTTGCCAATCCGAAGAAACCAAGTGGTAAGGTCTTGCAGTACGAACAACAATGTGCTGCATATCTCTCCAAGTAAGGTTAGGATTGGCTTCAAGTGCAAGCGCACATATACCAGCAGCCAACGGTGCCGAAGCACTAGTACCAGTGTGACTACTAGTGCAAGAATGATGAAGATCGGTAGTAACAACTTGTTTTTCTCCAACAGCACCGCTGCTGTAAGTGGAAGCTAACGTCGAACTGCACGCTTCGCTATACCAAGGCACATGTCCTTGCTCAGTGGCACTTGAGATTGACAAACTGTAAATGGAATTTGTGTATCCATCACAATTGCAGTTGTCGTGATCTCTTCCACCATTCCCCGATGCCCAAACAAAGATCGACCCTTTTCCGCTTCGACCCTGTAACAAAAAAAATTTTTTTTTTTAAATTGTAGCTATCATAATTTAGTTTATCAAGAAGTGTTTCAATTTAATATGTGCAAAATTTAAAATTTCAGAAATACGATTGGTGCATTACCTTGGTAACGCCTTCGATGAAAGCACGTCGTGCTAGTTCCCCAGGTCCATCTACTGTTTTACCATCATCATCAGGTCCCCACGAGGCACTATATATATCAATGTGCTGCGGATTTAAACTTAGAGAACGTGCCTCGACTGCATCTGTTACATCTCCATCCAACATTCGAACTCCACCTACTTGAGCACCATGAGCGACCCCCAAAGCACATACAGAATTATTACTCGTTGCAGCTACTTCTCCAGCACAACGTGTTCCATGACGATTCGAATCTATCATATCGTATCTTGGACTTGGATCAGAATCGTGATTATTTACATCGTATGAAGCCATTGGATCCTAGAAACAAAAAATGAAATTACTCGAAACGTGAAATTTCATATCACGAAATTTTCTCATAAAAATCGGTTAAAATGACAAAATATTATGACAAGCCAAAATTCCAGCCAAGTAAAAATGCATCGGGATTTTATCCTGACAAAACTTTATTTTGCAGTAACCCTATCGATTTGCTTTTACGAAATACTACGAACAAACATTTTATCAAATTAAATAATTTAAAAATAGCTTTATTTTAAAAGCAGTGCTAGTTTTAGTTTACAAAACACGCTCCAAATTTCATGTATGGCAATTATCCAATATGCAAATGCAATAGAGCACTTGACTGAAATCAATAATAAAATTCACTGATGCCATACGACATCTTCTACAGTGTGCCATAAATTTACACAATAAATAAAGAAAAGAAATTTTAAAATTACAATTGTAATAAATTTAGTTGGAAAGAAAATTATGCTTGAATTAGAAATGAAAATTTTTCAACTTACGTCTCTTACGTTAATTAGAAATTTTGCGGTTGAAATGACAGAATACGTTCTAATTTTCATGTCTAATAGTGCTAATAATCAATTTTAATTCCCATTGAGAAGAAGTGGGTTATGTACAGGGTGACGTTTGTATGGAGAACATCGATAACAATACGAGAGATGAGAAAATGTATTTTCTTACAGAAAAAGAAAAACTTGACTGTTTAAAACCAAAAGTAGCCGTTGTCTTTTGTTTTCGATTACAAATACAAATTTTCCAATACAAACGGTCGATTTTTCCACTTTTAAATACATGTCGATATATCTATTATTTGTGCCGAGAAAGCAGTAGTTTCAGTGAGTAAATAGAGAAAAGTTATTTACACGTTCTCCGGACACCTTTTGAGTAGAATGAAATGGTATTGACAGATTTTGTACATCTTCGCTCATTTTGAAGTTATACGATAAAAGTGTGTTTCTATATTCATGACCTTAAATAATTTTTACTTTATTTTCATTATTTATTATTATTTAATACTAATTCGGCGCCACCAGGGCTAGAACCACGGTTGCACGCTCCCTAGTCTGCACCTGGGTGCTTAACGCCACACTGCTGCTTAAGTTTGAAATCGTGATAATTTAATATTAGACGATTTAGACGGACTGCAGTCCGCATCCGTTTAGCAAAATTTCAATTGCAAAAACTAAATGGGTGCGGTCTGTCAGTCCGTACACGTGTGATGGAACTAATTTGCTATATTATAAACCTCAATTCCGTTTCAACATTCTCTTACTCATACGTGGTATTAGTTTCTATTGCAGCTCCCCGACTAATTGTATTTGTATTGTACAAAGTGAAAACGGAATTGAGAAAACTAAGCTAGTGGAATTATTTTCTTTTTCGGGAACTTTTTTTTCATCATCATCATCATCTATACGTATAAGACCGCGGTCCGTTACGTCACTCAAAACTGATCTCGCCATCTCTTTCTGGGGCGACCTTCCTCTGGGTTTGTATTGGTACAGTTTCTTTGGTATTATATTATTATTTAATTTATTCTTATCGTTTATTTTTTAGATTGAGAGTTTTTTAAAATTTTGAATTTCATTTTCATTTTATTTTGTAAATTTTTAAATAAACACACTTTTTTTCATTTATAAGAATTTTGGATGGCGGGTTAATTTTCTGAAGGAGTTCTAGAATATTTTGCTACGAGATATTTTGCTCCCGAACAATTCGTTAGGTACCACTTTTAGTTATTAAGTAATTAAAATTAAGAAAAGTAATTAAGATTACTAATTGTAAAAAAATATTAGTACTTAAATATTAGTATTAGCGACTAATTTGACCCTTCTAAAGTTGTCGATTATCGTCGCTGCACTCCTTGCTTCTTTTTACCGGGTTTGATTGCGTGGGCGCCAATTCGACTGGGTCGAATATGTATAACTGGTTAGAGGGGGGGGGGGGTAAATAAATAAATAAAAGAACGATTTTGGTAAAATTATTATACTAAAATAATGAAAAAGTATTTACAAAAAAAATAATAATTGAACTCCGGTTATACTTTCTGCACGGCACTGGGTATGTTATTTACAAACGAAAATGAAATTGTAAGATTTTACACTGCGATTTGACAGTTATAATAATAATTACAAAGTGCGGGGACTTGTGTGTGGTTGAGTTGTTCCCAGGGAAACTATTGGTAACTATTTTCATGCTACTGGAAATTACTTGACAACTACTGGTACCTATTTCTAAACTACTGGTAACTGTTTTCAATAAACGACTGGTAACTACTTTAATAAACAGGTAAGCCGCTATGATTCTACTTTCCTGGTTTTCTAGTTGGTATAACTAGTGGTTGCAAAATGAAATAAAAACTATTACTATCAATCACTACAGGAGCCGAATGGATAATATCTAATCTAAGCCTAGTAAAACTGGTCTGGTTATCTGGGAGCTACCATAAAATTACACCTGTGTCTGATTTGCCCTTACTGGTTAGCAAATTTTACAAAGTTTGGAAGGTTTTTCACCGCTGTGAGAAAGCAAATCTGCAAATCTCTTCTAGAAGGTCAACTGGTTGGTAGCTGGGTTTGGAGGGGATAGATTTTGTCTCACCAAGCTATACACAGAATCTTTCAGGCTGGATAATATAAAGCCGTTACGCTAAATGGCAGAAGCTTCCGGGAAAACTGGAGAATGGGTGATACCCCAAGACAAGTAGCATTTGGATAAATCAATCGACTTTCCAAGCTGAATCGACAATTTATCAACGGCTCTTACTTGAAGTATAACCACAATGATCACCAAGCAGACACGTTCCTGAAGTATCGCCAAAGCAATACTCAGATTGAAGTGAAAAATTTATACCATCGTAACAATCTCTGTTATAAATAACAGACCAATAATTGGACGTAGTTATGCAAAAAGGAACCATCCGCCAAACGTGAGTTTTGAGATATTAAAGCTTAAAGTTTAAGGGTTATAATTAAATCGGTTGATAAAATTATGAATATTTTAATTTTGTTTAAACAAAACATAATGATGATATTTATGTTGCCAGAAAAATTTTTGAAAATTTGTTTATTGTACCACTAAAATTTTGAAAAATGTTGTTTGGTTCCCTTTTGCGTTTTAAAATTTGAATCGAAATAAAACTAACACTTATAATAATATTCTATCTAATATTTATTTAAAAATTATTTATTATATTATTATGTACATATACAGAAAATATTATAAAAACAATAATAATATAAAAATATATACAGGGTGGCCGTTTGAAAACGAAACGGAAGGGATTATGGCTAGCAGAATTTTTTTTCTAGAAATGCAAAATCACGTCAATTTTATCATGGAAGGGGACAACTTTTCCGACTAATGTCACTCCCGTATTGTTTCATCCCTTCGCGCTGCGATGACAACCCCAAAAATGTTAATAGGGATGATATGGCAAGTGATACCTCATTTGAAAGGTCTTGCTTCCCTGAATTCAGTGCAATAATTTTTTTTAAGTTTTATCAATTATTCAACAAAAAAATTGAAGCTTCAGAAATCCGAAATAAATACGATATTTCAAGATATTTAAGAATAAAAAAGTGAAAAACGCTTGGAAAGGTTCACTTTAATTTCAAGGGAGCTACATTTACTGCTATTCATAAACATTGACAGTTCAACCCTTTTAAGGTTAAGAGCAAACCACCCTTGGAATTTTAAATGAAAAAATGGGTCTGATAAAAATATCAGTTTAATCAAATTAGATGTTCAACAATTTGAACAATTTTTAATTTTTAAAAAAAATTTTTTTAATTTTTAAAAATTAAAAAAAAATTTTTTTTTTATTAAAATTTTAAAAAAAATTGTTCAAATTGTTGAACATCTAATTTGATTAAACTGATCTTCTTATCAGATCCATTTTTATTCAAAATTCCAAGGGTGGTTTGATCTTAACCTTAAAAGGGTTGAACTGTCAATGTTTATAAATAGCAGTAAATGTAGCCCCCTTGAAATTAAAATCAACTGTCCAAGCGTTTTTCACTTTTTTATTCTTAAATGTCTTGAAATATCGTATTTATTTCGCATTTCTGGAGCTTCAATTTTTTTGTTGAATAATTGATAAAACAAATAATTGAAAAAATTATTGTACTGAATTCAGGGAAGCAACACCTTTCAAATGAGGTGTCACTTGCCATATCATCCCTATTAACATTTTAGGGGTTGTCATCGCAGCGCGAAGGGATGAAACAATACGGGAGTGACATTAGTCGTAAAAGTTGTCCCCTTCGATGATAAAATTGACGTGATTTTGCATTTCTAGAAAAAAAATTCTGCTAGCCATAATCCCGTCTGTTTCGTTTTCAAACGGCCACCCTGTATATATTTTTATATTATTATTATTTTTATAATATTTTCTGTATATGTACATAATAAACAACATTTTTCAAAATTTTAGTGGTACAATAAACAAATTGTCAAAAAAATTTTCTCGCAACACAAATATCATCATTATGTTTTGTTTAAACAAAATTAAAATATTCATAATTTTATCAACCGATTTAATTATAACCCTTAAACTTTAAGCTTCAATCCCTCAAAACTCACGTTTGGCGGATGGTTCCTTTTTGAATAACTACGTCCAATTTATATAAATAATATCCGTTCGTTATTATATTACTACAAAAAGTATAATATTACATTTTACAAAAAAGAACCATGTCGCTTGGTTCTTTTTTGCAAATTTACTTTAGACGATTTTATTCATACCGATATTTCTTATAGCATTAAAACACGAGTTAAAATAAATTTTCAGATGGATCTTTTTTCCACAACGTATATATGCCTATTTCGGCCACTTATAGCAAATAAACTAAATTTTCTGATTTTGTCGCTTGGTTCCTTTTTGCATAACTACGTCCAATTATTTTTAAGCAATTCAATGCAGGTATATTTTTAAACAAAATCAATTTTGGATAAGATGCCTAATCATTTTTAATAAATTTAAATTTTGTTTAAAGTTCAAATAAATTAAATTTTTAAATCAGAAAAATGATAATTTTGTTACAATAAGATAAAATAAAAATTATTAATAATTTAGGAGTGGCAGCGAAATATTTGGTAGCAAAATGTCCGCCACCGTAATAACTACGTAAGAAAGATGATTCAACAGTGATTGAAAAATCATTCCGGTATTATTTTTATTTTCCTGGCACTAGTCATCTTGGCTTCAGCTAAGTTGATTAGCCAACTTCCGACAAGAAGCAAAACCGGAAAAATCTGTATCTCTTACTTACTGAGCAGACATAAACATAAACAGTTAAATGAAAAGTTTATTGAAAAATAAACAAAAAATAAAAATAAAAGAAAAATCAAAAACTTCTGAGAAATTCTGAGAAAACATTTGCAATCTGCGGAGAATCACTATCAGAAACAACCGGATAATGTTTAATACAAAAACCTGTCTTTTTAAGACATTTCTGTCAATTATTTCAAATTAAATTATATAGATACTTAAGTAAATCTTAAAAAAAAACTAAATAAAATACACATAAATTAGTCGGTTAAACGACCCGCTTTTATTAAACTGGAATTGGAAATTATTTTGGTACGGTATAACATATGATGTTGGGTGACGTTGCGCTGGAGAGTACTTCTTACCCTAAACCTCCCGGCATACGATTCTTTATTTTTAAGTTGCTGATTGACCAGTTAGTTAAGTGACCGGTTAGCGCGGTCTTTAAGCCGCACGACTTTGGTAATTAACCGTAATTAACGGCAGTTACCGATATTGACAGGACCGGTTAGAGTTTTTATTAACTTTAAATTTTTGTTATTTTAAATTATTATTTTACTTTTGTTCAAGTACCTACTTTATTTTTGTTTCATCAGCTTAATATTACCGTAACACGATATTATGATGTTTATTGTAAGTGAATTCAAGTAATTTTGCATGTGCTTTCAACGCATTTGTGAGATAGGGTATCCATCTAAGTTCATTATTTTTTAGAATAGGTATGTTTTTTCAAAAAAAACCATTTATTAAATTAATTAAAAAAATCAAATTAAAATTGCTATTTTATAAAATTAAAATTCAATGAATAACTACGATTACTCTAATAATTATGCGGTAATAGTTTAAATGAGATGAAAATCAACGATTTAATTAAAAAAATCAAATATAAGCAAACTTACGTAGTTTTTAACAAGATCAGGATGATCCTTCTCTAATCCATCGTCCAATATAGTGACGATTGCACCTTTCCCGGTAATTCCTTCCAACCAAGCTGGTATAACATTCATGTCCAAACCGTTTCCTCGATTCTGCAATTATAGAAAATAAAATTAAAGTAAATGTTTTTCAAAGTAATGATATATTAATAAAAAGTAAACTTCTCAAAGGAAAAATTAAAAATTAATAGAACAACATATAAATTTTTGGCTTGACAGGAGACAGATTCCTTTTAACAGATGAATACCAAATTTAAAATACCTGAAGGGCAAGGTTTTTTAGTCCAATCAGTGTTTTTCACTCTTTTACTTGTATGGGGATTTCAATTAAGTGGATGTTTGCCATTTTCCCGATAAACTGTTTTATTTTTAATCTCGATCAAGAGTTCTGTTCTGAGCAGCGTTAAATTACTCGTTGCAACTGCATTTGATGCACCGAGCATTTCAGGTGGATTTTATCCTTCCAAAAATCCTGGTATTACTTTTTGTGTGGGTTGCTCTTCTGTCTTCAACGGGAAGTAACAAAGATATTATATAGTGTGCAGTATAGATTTTGCTCTTTTTCGTCTTCTGTACTGGACTATTCTATTTATCTTACGAAAAAAACAGCTCATAGTGTAACTCTAAGAGTGGGACAAGTTTGGCAGAATGAAAGAGTTATTAAATTAATAAAAAATAGCGTTTAAAAGTTAGTTTATGTAATAAAAACTCAAAGGTCTTCTAGTTGAAATCGTACTGTGTTCGCAAATGTCCAAGTTCACTTCCCCGCAGTAATAGTTTTAGTTTTGTACATTGTCGTGTTACAAGGGTAACAGAATCTATCATATTTCCTTTGATCCTTTGACTCGAGGATTTTGCAATCCACCAATCCATTAAAAAAATCTTTGGATTATTGTAACATAAACTAACTGATTTATTGAATTTAAAAACGCTAATTAATTAGATTATTCGGTTGGCTGCATCCATAAGGTTAACCTCGCCCACGGCGTGTTTTTATGTTATACAAGTGTTTTTGACATAATTTGACAAAATTTTTGAGTTACTATACGGGCAGAAACATTAAAATTATGGTTTTTATTACTTTTAGTAAAACATTCGGTCTAAACGACAGATTTAAGAAAATAACAAAAGATGAAACTAATGAGACATGTTATTTCCCTATGTTCGGGTGTGAGGTCGGTCATCCGTATATAAAGACAATAAGCACCATGGGGTCCTGGGCATTAACTGCGGTATGTGGTGACTATTTTATTGATTAAAAATGAATTACGGAAGTACATGAAGTACAGAATCCTGTGGGATACTGTAGTTTGCGAAAATTTGTTTGATGTTTCACTTGTACAAAGCAAAAATTGAATTTAAACCGAACCTTATCTTTTCTTTTAAACTTTCCAGACAAGAAAAGATAACTTCGGAAAGTTTAAAAATGAAAACTGGATTTTAGAAAAATCAAAATTGACTAATATAATAATTTTCCATTTTTGTGTTTCTGCAATTGTACAGGATTTACAGAATTGTCGCGGAAGAGTTTACCAACTTATAAAGTTTTACTACATTGTATTCAATTTCTACAGGAGAGATTCTGGTACGAAACTAGCAACATTACGAAACTAAGAAAAACTTGATTTAAAAATGTTATAAAGAAAATACTATCAGCGAAATAAATGTTGTAAAGACCTTCATCGATCCTCATTTATTATTTCAGATAAAATTTCTTCACCACCGAAGATTAAAAATTAACTCAAAAAGAGCATCGAAATATCTTTTAAATTATCCAAGTTTGTAAAATGCTAAATATTTTATAATTTCGGTGCGTTTCTTTTAATTTATTATTCTTTGCTCACCGAGGTTCTGTAATATTTCCATCTACTTTCCGTGTTTATAAAAAGTACATAATTTATTTTTGTAACGTTTGATGGGTAAGTTTCTGCTGTTTCAAAATTTATTCTTAGCAATTTAGAACGTATAGCCTGTATTTCGTTTAATTGAAAAATATTATTTACTTACCAAATACCACATACTGGGCCATTTTGGATCGGAGTCTAACAATTTGAGATCCCTTTTCACTCTTTTTTTCACTACTTGTTGTTGGGCCCATCGAACTCGAGTGTCAGCTGCTAATTGAACTTTTTTTCCTAAATTTGGTTTCGTTGATCGTTTCGAAACTTTTCGATGCGTAAAATGATAATAATCGTCGAATATCTGAAACAATAAACTGGCCTTAGAAAAACTTTTAAAATAAAAAATATAATAAAATGGCTAATTTTGACAAATACAGAACTCTGTAATTTAAAAAGTTGGCCATTAAAGTTGATAATTATGCAAATTATTAGTGACAATATTCACAATCGAGTTTGTTAATTGAACGACAAAGAATTTGTTTTCAAAATACAAATTTTTTATAAAATAAAATTTTATTGTGTAAAATTCGAAGAGCAATTTACATTTCGAATACATTATCTACACGTTCCAGTTGGAGCGTACTTTCGTTTCAGTATAGTGATATTGATTGCAATTAAAACATTATTGCGAATGCCTGTTTTTAAATTAGCGAATACCATAAAATCTGGTAATTGAGGTGAATCTTTATTTAATATGACTACATTGTTTCATTTTTATCTAAAATTTCCTGAATTCAGAAACGGTGTTGATCAAGACTGCGTGGTTTATAGCGCTTCAAATTCAACAAAATGGATCCATTATTTGAATTGATTCCAAATGCAATATTGTTAGTCGGCTCGTTTGTTAATACATTGACGTATAGAACGTTTACTTCAATTGTATCGAATTGTCTTCTATTAAATTTTGAAATATAAGCAACTCTGATAAATGTATACACGTCGCCTGGTACTTGTACTATTGCTATTTTTATATTTTCGACTACTTTCTTATTGTGCCAAATAAATCACGAAATACCAATAGGTAGCTACAAAAAGAATTCATCCATTTTCCATTTGCTACGTATTTAATAAAAATTTATTTGTTAAGTCGAACGTAGCGAGACTAAAATTGAACGGGATCTATCAGGTAATCAAATAAATTCAAGCTGGTGAAGGTGCAACAGAATGATTTCATCACTCACATTGAACCTTTCTGCAAAGTCTAAAAACGTTGTACTGGAATTTGCCTCCACAACTTCTCCCGAAGAAAATTTCTTAAACCACTTTTGTGCTGCTGTCCGATCCCATTAAGTCAAAACCGTTATTTTATTTAAATTCCTTGTGACTTAATTTTTACGGCTGAATTTCGCTGGGCCTGACATACTTGTAGTTATTAATTTAAAAGCATACAACTGAGACCTTCCACTCCAGGCGTGTCTATATTGCGTCAAGTTCTGTAATGATCTGCCTGAAGATATTAAGCTTGTAGATAGGCACTTTTTCGGAGTAGAAGAATTTTGAATTATCATGTTATTTAATTATCACAGAAAAGTTTCAGGATGACCCCAATATGAACTTTTATTTTTCTTTCTTATGTTATGTAATTAAATTGGAATGTTTGATATTGTAATTACAATCCTATGGAAGAAATAAATTCCAATTTGAATACCTATAATAAATCTTAAATTAGTAATGAAAAATTAGACGTTAGACCTTTCGTTATGTCCTAAATCAAAATTGATATTTGTTTTTAGCAAAAAGTATAAAATATTATGACAACTTTCTGTAATTCAAATGCTTTCATATCTCTGCGGATTTCTAAGCATTGAACGGGAACAAAACTGCTGCGATATATTGTTACTCCCCTAGGGAATCCAATACAGTCGGTAGCGTCTGTGAAGAGATGGCCTACCAGTCAAGACAGTAAACTTCTCAACTAAAAATAAATCAAGATTTTTATTCTTAGGAATCTCGTTAAGTTTTAAAAGAATAAAATTTCAACATCAAACGCTTCCCAATTTTTTATTTTATTTTTAATTAATAATTTAAAAAGTTCCAGCGTCATATACTAATTACGTCGGTGGCGTTGTTCAGAAAGTTTTTTATTTTTATGACATTTATTCGCTGGTGCTTCCCTGTCCACTCAAACAATTGCTAATATTTTAGTAAATTATTTAAAAAAACAGCATGTTGGATAGCTGTTGTCAAAATTATTATATAAATATTGACAAACATGTCAAGTGTTTAATTTAAAAAAAGATAACTGAAAATATGCACACAATATAATAAAAATATTTGTTAAATCAATAAGACGTGTTTCCGATAAACACAATTCAAGTTGTAAACATGAAGTTCAGGTATAAGAGTAAATTGATTTTTTTTTAAATATTTGTGTACATCACAATTAGTTTTTCAAACATCACAATTAATAATTGTTGACAATTGCGTGCTAATTTACAACCGCCATTATAAATTTTCCTTTATCTAAAGTACATCAACTAAAAGTTTCAAGTTTGCAAACGACATTTAAACAATTCAAATATAATTAAATTTACACTGAACAATGCTCCCTCAAATTTATCCCGCAATTAATACAAATTTCTAACATTTTTTTCTACATAATATGATACACACGACATTAAACTCGCTTTCATTTTAATTAGGCATGAAAATATTATGTAGGTACAAGATAGAAGAGCGGGAAACGTTTAATTTTAAAATTGTCCAGCCATTTCCGAGTAAAATTTTGTATTTTCCCTAAATGTTGGTGGTTCGCTAAACTTTGCCTTCACTCGAATAATATGCAATTTAATAAAAACATATTATAATGTCCGACTTGCTGAGAGATCGCCAATATCTCGGTGGAATTGCCACGTGTCACGTATTGGCGTGAGATCACTTACCAACAGTCATTTTCATTCATCGTTACAAATAATAATGTATTCTACCAGTTTTTATTTTTTTAACTATTTTTATTAATGCATTGAATAAATCGAAACCAATAGCCTAACTATTCAAATTTAATGTTTATCATTCATGAATTTCGTTTATTTTTGCAAGATATGCTAACGAAAGAACGCCTTTAATAGATACACCAAATTATGTCTAAAATAAATTGCTCCCATCAAAAAATACATACCTACGTATGTAATTGTGCTTCCACACAATCACACAATGAGGGATTCGGCAAATGTTTGCCATTGTGCGGGAGACAATATTCGTTGAATCTAACGTTCGCCGAACATTTGGCCAACTTACAAATGTAGACATTCGCCTTATACTACCTGCATTAAAATAAAATAGGTGTTCAGTTCGCGTACTATATAAATTATTACTCCACTGGGTTAATTCATATAATTACATGTTATTTGATATTTAATTAAATGAAAACGGATAGCCAGAACTGCAATATTGCATAGTAATCCCGGTAGGTTCACACCAATTAATATGGGAATAGTCCTAGACATGTATCTATCATATTACTACTATAAACGAGATTATACGGCCATCATAATTCTTTAGGTTACCTCAACCAAGATGAGCTTTTTGTCACTTTATTAATAACCTCAACTCTGTTTACTTAAATATTTCTATTTAAACATTTCTTTCTTTTTATATTTTAAAATAGTAAATAATAATAAATCCAATGCTCCGAGCAATATGTGCTCTATAAAGCTAGTATATAAAGCAACAATAAAGACTACGCGAATTGAAAAAAAGATTTCATTGATTCAAGTTAAAGAAATATTAAACTTGGAAAACATTGCAAAAGTGTACTCTGTTATAAAATCACGATTTCTCAAAAACTGTTATATTGAGTTATAACTTCGATAATGAAAAAAAGAGAGAATTAGGCGATTAAGACGCGAACCATTTCTTAACGTTCTTTTTAATTCATATATTTTAATTAATTCCCGACTGAAGGGAGAATGATTGTATTCTTAAAAAAATCATAAAATATTAAAAACATTAAAATTATTTGTAAATTTAAATTTTATCATGTAAACTCAAAACCGTTCCCATTGCATTTACGTTATAATACATATGTATTACCTTAATTACTTTACTTTAATTAATAAACAGGGCCGTTGCCCAAAAATCTTTGATAATTGGAAAAAGTTGTGAAGTTGACTATAAAGTTGGTAATTCACTGAACAGTTGACAAAACTCCCAGTTATTACAAATTGTAGCATAATCTCTTAAAAAAAAAGAGCGAATAATTGTTATTAGGTAGCTAAAGAAGTATTTATAAGAAGTTGCCAATCAATCGAGTTAAGTTCCAATCGACATACTCACCAACGGAGTCGTAAACCAAATATACCTACCAAATAAAAATATTTGATAAATTAGGGAGTAGGATGCAAAGCGTCCGCCGTAATTTAAAAATTCCACAAGTACTTATCCGTTTTTTTTTGGTATAAATTGCACTCAAATTAACGGATCCAGAACACTGAGATCTCTGAGTAGCTCAAAAAAATTAAAAACATCGGATTAATTACGGAATTACGGATCTGCAAAACTGGAATCATTATTTTAAATTAAATTCTGCTTCAATTAACTATTAAATAAATTTATAATATCTTAACAGTAACACGGCTAGAAATAGAGCGCGAGTACTCCACTAAATCACATTATTTAACAGAATTTTAAATCACCGATTTTATGGTAAAAATCTAAACTTTAAAATGGATTTTTTTGGAAATTAAACAAAAATGGCTTCATTTTCAGCAGCTTTATTCTGGTCCAATATATACAAAGGGTAGATATAACCAGGTTTATATTTGAGTCGTACTTGGGGGATCATTTTTTAATTTTTGTCGTATTGTTGCCTCACTTGAAAAAAATGGAAAAAATTCATGGGTATAAGGGAGTATAAAAGACATTTTCTGACCAAATTTGATGAGTGACACTTTTCAGAAAGGCATAAAAAATAAGATTTAAATTTTATTTATTTCGTAAAAATTTGCTTTTCGTTTAAGAATCATTACCAAAGTAAATCACCGTTCATTTACGTACTAATTTACAAAAAAATAAAATCGAAAAAGAAGTTTTTTTAAAAAAACTCGAGAAGCGTTTCAGATAAAAAGCTGAAAATTTGGCTGAATTATTTTTATTTGATAACCAAAAGGATCCCCTAAGTACGAGTCGAAAAAGCCGTGAGGGCAGATTTCCCATATAAACCTGGCTATACCCTTTGAGCAAATTTGCATTAGTCTCCATCTGTCCGGTGTAAAGCTCCTGGTCGATGGTAAATTTGTCAATTAATTCGGAAACAATAGCAGGACTCGTAACCAGAAGACAAAATAACGTTAGTTCCCCTGGATTTGTACTTAATTTGTACTTAATTATATAAAATAAGCAACATGCGGGCTTAGTAAGTCAATGATCCTGCTTGCACACATATATTTTATTATATTAATAAGAGCAGGAAAATTCGTCAAAAATAATAGTTTTTCTTGTTAAGATGTCTGGGTTTTGTTCGAGGAAGAGAAGAGACGGTAGCTTCATTTTGCTTTCAGCGGACAACCGTCACCAATTTTTAAGAATAGTAAGTGGTGGTAAGTAATAAGTAATGTCAAATCGAAATCGACCGGCATGATATTGATCATGATCGCCGATCGTGTAGTACATGAACCGTTAAGACACCAAGAGCAAACTAGGATGTGTGCCCTAATTCATCTTACTGCTAACCTTTTTAACTTGAAGTAACGTTACAACTTAATAACTCAAGGTTCTTGGATTGTGCACTAGCACAAGTGTATGAAGTATTACTAACAATGAGTTAAGGAATTTTTTTTGCACAGCAAAATTGCACAGCAGCTATTGATCCCTAAGCGGTAAAGTAGGGAACGATTTGATAATGTAGTAGTTCCCCGACTATAATATTAACCTAATTCGGCATAATAAAGACATTAAAATGATCATTAATCCCTATTTTGTTAGTTTAATTTATTTGAAAAGAAAGTAACGAGCATTAAAAATGTTGTCCAGAAAACGTGAAACAAAATTAAATAATTTTGCAGTGGGTTAATTTAATTAGAAAGCTTTTATAAACTTTTAACTAAATTATTCACAAAATCCCAAAACATAAAACTTTTGTGTAGGGATAAATAAATATTTTAATTGCATGATAAAACGAAACATTTAATTAAAATATTTTGACTTTTGAAATTCTAAGAAGCATTCAAGAGATTTACTTTATAAAAATTGTTCAATTTATTCAAAAGCTTTGTTGAATATCATTATGGCAAAAGAGATAAAAGAAATTGGGTTGTTAAAAAAACGTTTACGTTCGTGTACTGCTGAATCTTGATATCTTCATTCTCACTTATAAAAATTATGTTTTATTAAATTATTGCCTACGAAAAAGAGAGATTATCGGAAATAATTGTTGGGAAAGTAACAAATGAAAATAGAAAAATGACGGTTTTGTTATAAATTATAACAAGTGTTTAAAATTGTTGGCAAAATCATATGGCGGCGGCGTGGATATTATTAGCCCAATTTGCATCAACAAAATATTTTTTACCTTGTAAATAAATATCACACTAAGCTGGTATGTCGTTCTATTTAAAAGTACATTTCGTCATCTGTCCCATTTATCACTTATCCTACTTTCATAAACAAATTCGTTTTACTTGTATTCAAACGCTTAATATGTCAAAATGTTTCGAACAGGATATATAAGAAAATAACATGTTGAGTGTCACATTAAATTTTATTTTCATTCCTATTTTCAATAAAGCATATCCATTATCTAAATTACTTTACCTTAACAGAGCCAAGGGTTAAATATAGCTACCTCGGTTATCTATAAAACAAAATCAAAAGTTGGTTTGCAAAATTTAGTTTTGGGGTCTAAAGTGTGATTAGTAGCGCGTAACTAATTAAACCAGACAAGATTGTCAAAACTTTGTTATCTATGGATAACAGATACTATCTAGATATTCACTCACTTCATGGCGTTTATTATATTGATTAAGTAGTCAAGTCGATTTAATCTGCAATCCCATCTACAGGGCGGTGAAAAAAGGTGATAGCACATTTTGGAATTTATAGAACAAATCCTAGTCCAAAATATGTTTTATTAAATAGACTTTTCTATTAGCCATTTTATTGGTTTCTTTTGATGATTTATGTGTACTACCTCTGAAAATTAAGAGTTCTGTATTTTAACACCAAGTATATTTCACAATATATGGGTCATTCATGAAAAACGTTAAATAATAAAAGTAATCAGTACATTTAAACTTTTATTAGAACTTAAAGTTAATTACTCAAAGTAACATTTATTATTACAAAGTTTTCAATTTGCTTAATGATAGTTGAAAAACACACCTGACACCATATATAGTTGCAAATATATCGCTTAGTAACAAAATCACCTAATAATAGTTTGGTACGAAAAGCACACAAATAGGAACATCTCTCGGCTCTCGCATACCTCACCCTAGATATGTACATATATTTGTATATACTGGAATGCTATCGAATATTTTATAATTTATGATAACTGCTTATATTTTATGTACCCTTATACAAATTATTGGACAATGTTGGAAAATTGATTATTCATAAATATTAAAATTGAAAATAAAATTCTAGTTCGATTAAATGGAATTCATTATTAAATAACACAAAAATTTTCTCCCCTCCGGTTCAAGTACAAATTTATAAATTAGTTCAACTTTATATATGCTTTCAAACTATTTAAGATAATAGAGTCGACCCAAACAATTCACAATTTGCGTAAACTTGGAGAATGTTTCCAATTTTGATTTATTGTTAAACGCCATAATTGCGTTTAATAAATTAAACTTTAAAACCAAAAGCAATATTTGACGAACTTGTTGTGGACACGCGCATACGCATTTTACTTTTTCATACGAAGTATGAAAAAGTATTGTTATCGTGCAGAAAAAAATTTTGAATTTGATGAATTTAGGCATATTGGGGTCCCAGAACCGGAAAATTATCATTTCCAAAAATGTCTGTATATATGTGTGTGTGGTCACATTTTGTGTGCACTCTACCTCAAAAAGTAATAGGAATTTTTTAACAAAATTTCGTATTTAGTACCTACATATATATTGAGACATAGAACTGATTAGATTTTGGTTAAAATCGGTATATGGAAACGCAAAAAAAATAATATTTTAACTAAAAAAACAATAAAACTTTAAATAGGTTAAATTCAATAATATAATGAAATTATATTTTTAAGCATTCTTATCGCCTTAGTCAGAAATTTATTTATTATAAACAAGATAAAATACATGGAAACCGGGAACAAAACACATTGTCATTTGATACTATCTAAGATCCAAAAACATCGTGAGTTAAGGAACAACCTATAATGAGTTTCGGTCAAATAGGAAAAACTTAACTCCAATGTGAGCAGGGAGAACTAGACGGGTAAATGGCTGTAGATGTTGCTAAGCCGTCTATTTTTGTTTTCCTATTCATAACGTTCTTCTCTCTTCTAATACATATCATTTCATGAAGAAGTCGATCTTTGTAGTTAGTAACAGATTTGATTATTTTGGCGTTCTTAAAATCTGCATCTGTCCATCGACTAGAATATGTTTAGCAATAGCTGTAGATTGGAGCTTATTGTGGAGATTGGAGCTTGAAATGTGTCTACTCATTCTTTTATGATGCCATTGGTTTATTTGTCCAATATATACCAAATTGCAATTATTGCATTGGACCTTTTATACTAAATCTGACCTCTTTTCAGGAGGTACGGGTCTTTCAATTTATTTCAATCAAGAGAATACTAAAACCTTACAAGACCAATGTAACCTTCAAATCCTAATTACTAATTAATAACATTGGCCAACTTTATACTTAAAGTTTATACTTAATACTTAATACTTAAAGTTAAACTTACAGCTTTATACTTAAAGTTGGCTAATGTTATTAGTTAGTAATTAGGATTTGAAGGTTTACATTGGTCTTGTCTCTTGATTTTTTCGCTTAAATCTTTTACGTACGGCTTAACTGCAAAGTTGGAAACCTCTTTCTTCATTGTGGTACCATTATATAGTTTGTTAACACGATCATTGATAATTCTCTTCAGCAGAGGTCCAGGATAACAGTTCTTGAATAAAGTTTCTTGTTTTCTTCTTCTTTTCTGTAGTCCATGTGTTAATTTTAAGGATCTATCCAGAAGTCCTATAGCTGTGCCAATTGCTTGACTTTTGTGGTGATGTGAGCTATGTGAGATACCACTAAGGTATCTTTTTGACTAAGTTGTTTTTTGTGTCCATTTTATACTTCAGGTGATTCGTTTCGTGAATAAGTTGTATATCTAGAAAAGTTATCTTCTTGTCTTCTTCTTTCTCAATAGTGAACTGAAGACGTGGATAAAATCCGTTGAATTGGTTAACGATGAAAGCTTCGTAGTTTTTAGGTATAGTGGTAATAATGTCGTCAACATAGCGTTTGTAGAAAGGAAGTTTAAATAAAAGTTTAGATATCCGGTCTTCTTCCAGAATTACCATTACCAGATTTGAGATCGTAGCTGATATGGGACTTCCCATGGCGGTACCAAAAATTTGCTGATTTATTATCGGTTTATTATTTTTTTATTTTTTTTTTATGATTTATTATTGGAAGTATACTGTCTCCAAACATAGCTTAAGGGCTTCCAGAAATTTTTTTTTGGGGTAATGAATGGTGTGAATTTTGATATCCCATTTTCCTTCTACAGTATTAATTCCCAAATCAATTTTTTGATTTTTTTTCCCTTTTTTTATTATAATAATTATATACAATTACAATACTTTCCCTTATACAAGTAAATAAATTTTTAATCGTTGAAGATCTGTTTTTCAAAAAATTTAGTTTAACACTTTGCATAAGAGTAAACCAAAAATTGTCATTTTATAACAAGGTTTAGAAATATGCAATCAAAAATCTGCCCATCCCCACAGGTCCAAAAAAGCAATCTTAACCCCTAAGTAGCGAGGTGGTTTTCTTGTCGCACAAGAAACGCGGTGGTTTACCCTAATTTTGTTTGAAAGGGATAAATTCATTCAGACGATATGAAACACACATGCCCGAGGGGTATATGAAGTCCGATGATACAATGATTACACTTATAGATATCGTTAACTGACGGCATTTTGAAAATCTACTGGGAGCTCTCACACCCCACCTTGCTACTTACGGGTTAAACTAAGCCTACGCCTGCAAACAGTAGATACGACTGGAAACACTAGGATCGTCCGACACTCCACGCCTCTCTCATCAGCTTCTATCCCCCTCCCTTTTCTTTGAAGCATATTTATTAATCGATTAAAGATCATGATGATTTCTTAGCTTTTGCTGCAAAGACCTTGGGCTCTTGGAGTACCGATGCAAAGGCTTTGATCGCTTGGATTAGATTATCCATATATCAGGGGATAGATGCGCAAAGAGTTTCTTAATTCACAGAATCGGTTTGTGCAGTCAACGTGAAATACCGTTTCAGTGCTACAATCAATTTATGGAAGAATTTTTCCATTTTACTAATAGGTTGTTATTTCTGTTACGGTTATTAATTTATAAATTATTGTTAGTAATACATATAATAAAATAAAAAAAATCGTTTAAAACATGAAATTGTATTTTTTGAAGCTATCTTTCCAAATAGCAATTGTTAACGTAGAAGTAATTGCTACAATGTCACGATTTCAATTTAATTAGACACTACGTGATATACCAAAACAAAAGTAATTACTCCAAAATATAGCAGATTTCTTAAATTACCACAGAATAGTTTCTAATTTTATAAAAGTGTTGGGAATTTGAAAATTAAATATTGTTTTCAAAAACAATAAACAAGTTTTCAAAAATTTATTAAAAATAAAATTTTAAATAAAATTTACCGACTGAACCCTATAAATTTTTATCAAATAACCAAGTTATTCTTAAATAACTTCATAAAAATATATAAAATGAGCTTTTTAGAAGAACAAAACAATTAATATAAATGACGTTAATCTCGTTAAACGTTGTTACATTAAAATTTAATTTCTTTTATACTTTCTCTCCATTTTAGAAATTTAAATTAATTTAGTTGATATTTTTTAAGTAAGTAACACTGCAGTTTAACCCAATATTAGGTACAATGAAATTATTAATTTTCTAGAACTCTTGCTAAAATTTAATTAAGGAGACCAGGGTTTCTTGGATGCAGGGTAAGTTGTCACGGTTCAATTGTTCTTGACATCACTGACATGAAACGTCTTTTGTCACAACTGTTTGTTGTTTGATGTAATATACACCTATCATTATAGTTTCAGTTCGCTGGAAACATCTGGGGCTGAATTATAGTGGTTCTTTTGCAGTTTCCACATGATGAGCACCTCATTGTAGTCAATTAATCTTTTATCATTTATTTTCTCTGATGCTACTGTTATAGCTTTCGCATCCTATTCGTATTCAAACTTCAATTAATTATGTTATATTGCAGAGCTTGCAAGGGCAAATTCAACTATAAGTAAGATAGCGAAAATAAACACTTTATTGTGATTGGTTGAAATGCAGGGACGTTTTTGAAATATAGCCCCCTAAATCGTACAAAAAACTACAGAACATGTTCCAAAGGCAATATCTGACAATAACTTGGTCAAGCAAAACAAAAATAAAAACCAAGAAGAACATCTGGATGAGCAAATATGCGACAATCGATAAAGAAAAAAATAAAGACAAACAGAAAAACAAATTATTTTTACAGAAATATTAGAATTAGAACAACTAAAGCTTAATTAATTTTTAAATAAACACCGGAGATACGATAACTTAAATTTCATTAATGTTTTCTATTGAAAAATGTTCAGATGGTTTAGTCAAGATGGATCAACATAAAGCAAACAAATGAATGTTAAGCGTCGGAAGCGAATTAGGAAAATGTGTACAACGCAGAAAATCAGAACAACGTCCTTGTCACTACGAATCATTAACGAACGAACAAATGTTCGTGGTGGAACGTTTGAGCTGTCATCATTTTTTTACATGTGTAATGACGAAGATCAGTCATTTTTATTTTGTATAAATAATTTTTAAACCAAATATACATACCTAGTCGGGACACCTAGTCGGGAAGTTCTGTTACACAGTATTAATTAAATTTTTAATGTTTCAAAATAATAAATTCAATTATGATATATACTGCTTTATTACTTAATATATAAAGAATACATTTTTAATATATTTACTCAAAATGTCCTCCTTTAGCCTTTACACAAGCCTTTAAACGCCGTGGCCAATCATCAATTGCGGCACGGACGACTTGTAACGGTATCGATGCTGCTGCTTTCACCAAATCCCGCTTCAGAAGCTCGATATTTTTATGAGGCTTACTACAAGCCATGTTTTCAAGAACTGACCACAATTTATAATCCAAAGGATTCAGATCAGGACTTCCAGAAGGCCATTGTTCTGCTGCAATAAACGCAGGTAAATTTTCTGCTAGCCACCTTTGGGTTGTCTTAGAAACCCAATGGTTTCCTTGAAAGAGAGAGTCGTTAAGAGGCTTTACCACGTCTTCTAACATTTCTTGGTAAATTGGTGCCGATGTTTTAACGCCTTTTTCACAAAAGTGAAGTTGAGTAACCCCTTCGTAGGATACACCCCACCAAACCATCACAGATGCTGGATAATGGCCTCTTTGAACCCTCGGAATTTTTTCTGCCGCTTCTTTAGAGCTGTGAGCATAAACACGATCGTTTTGCTTATTAAATTTTTCTTCGACGGTAAAAATTTTTTCATCGGTAAACAAAATATTTTTAAAATTATTATTACCGTGCCTCCTTAATAGGGTTTTCGATCTCTCGTGCCTAATTTTTTTTAAAGCTGTTGTTAACCTTTGTCCTGTTGCTCTACGAAAAGCCCCAAGTTTTAGGTCCTGCCTCAATACGCGAGACACGCTTTTTTTTTAAATTTGCATCTCCATAGCAAATTTTTTGTTTTCGCAGAGGATTTCGTCGTATTCTTTCACGCACTGCTTTAATCACTCGTGGAGTTCTTATGGTACGAGGACGTCCACTTCTTTTTCTGTCAGCTATTGCATTTGTATCGGTAAACCGTTTTATAGCACGACTTACAAACATTTTTGAAATTTTTAACGGCTTTAGCAATTTTAAAATTTCACTATTTGATACACCACATTTATGTAACGCAATAACTGCTATCCGATTTTCTTTCACACCCCAATCCATGTTGCTGGTTGAACTCAAAAATTTTAACTATAGTCTGTACAAGTTGCCAAAAGAAAGGGCTTTCTAAATATGTAATTGTTTTCCACCCTCTGTAATCTTAAGCTGTAAAATCTAACGGTTCTTTACAGGTAACAGAATTTATGTCCCGACTAGGTAGAATGATCTTGTTGAATTAAGTAAAACTAAATTTTTTTCAAGATTTAATTAAATAAAAACTCGTGAAAACATGCGTGTTTGAGGGGTAATAAATGTATACAGTCTTACTATTGAGCACGGCCGCAGGCGATACACCCCAAACCGCGTCTGAGCAACTTAAATAAATTAAGGGGCTCTTATTATTTAATATTATTTATTTATTTTGATTAATTTCATCATTAAATGTGTAAAATCGGTATTAAATTCTTACAACCACTAGATTTCCTATATTCGCTGTAACATCTACATATACAATACATGTTCGGTTAAATGATTTCTGATGATAAAATCATATCTGATTTTACATTTTATGGTATAAATGGTTTAAACGTTTGGTATATGGTAATAAACGTTTAGTTAATCTTTCGCTTACATAAGTAACGACCTTATACCTAGTTATTCCACTTTTACGAATCACTTAAATGCATTTAAAAAAGTTTTTAACCGATTGAGATAAAAATTTTTGTGCTGATGGAGCTTTTAAGATACAACTATTGGTGGGGAAACGAAAATGTAAAAGCAAGGAAATTAAATTAATATTAACAGATAATATTTACTTAAATCTTAATTTTTGTGAAAATTTGTTAGATGGCTTGTAAAAATAATAAATACATTCGAAAATTTTAATAATTAAGATTTGACTTGACATTCATTTCATTTGACATTTAATGACTATATAGTCATTTGTATTGTTTACATGTAAAAGTGGTAAAATATGTTAGTATCAGTAATTTAATAATTATTTCTTAAATATTCATATAAACGAAAGTCATCGTATCTCCGGATAAAATTTGGTGTGCTAATGATTGATGGTATTGCAGCAGAAGTGACTATATTTTTAAAAAAGTTTTCTGTTTCAAAAACTTAATGAAGTTAAATACAAAATTGCAAAAATTCAAAAAATCATAACTTCAAAATGCGTTCATATTGAAGGCTAAAATTTTCAGGAAGTGTTTTGAAGAATGGACAAAACAAAACAATGAACAAAATCAAAAGTGATTTTATTCGGTGGAATGAACCTATAATATTTTTTAGTTACCTTCATACGATAAAATAAGTCTAAGCTTGTTTTTTACATATTAAATTAATCTGCTAAACTAGACATACACAACCTCTCCCATTGTGTTATAAGCAAGAACTTTAATATGATGAAATATGATGAAAATACGACCTTGCCTATTTACCACCTTTTTTTAATTTTTGCAACTCAATTGGGTAATTTTATAATTCAAAATTAGCTGCACGGGTAGGGGTTCAATGCCCACTTTGTACTGAAGCTCTAGGCTTATTGTACCCCGTTTTCCATTAAGATGTTAAGGAAAGTTATTAGTATTTCGATCCACAGTTTGATGTTCACCAGAGGGCTGGGCTAAGAAATTCTGCCGAGTCCGGGATTTGAACCCAGAATTTCCGCTCATCACTCAACTAGTGATCACATCAAGTCACCACTGTGGTAATTTTTATAATAATTTCAGTTATTAATTACTTAATACTACAAACTTACGTATAATATAAAAAAGGATGTTAAATGGCAAAGAACATCCTAAGAATTGTAAATGTTATAAATTTCACACAAAAACTTTTTGCAAGTACTCCATTGATAATCCGTAGAATACGCGAAAAAACTGAGATGCATTCAAACCTACAATAAATTCATACAACTTCTATTGAAATACAAACAAAAGTTCAAATGGAATCTAAAGTTTAATCGTCAGCATGAAGGAAGACTAAACAAAAAAGCACTCTAAAATAAACATGCAAACAAATGCAGAACAAATTTTTTTTCATTCTCATAATTTTCGAATTTCAGACAGCATTATAAAACTTGACAAAAAATATTCAGTCAATTTTCCATTAGCAACAAAGCCATTTTCCGACCATCTTTTAAACAGTCGCATTAAACGTATTTTATGATATTGTATTACAATAAACCAATCTAGTTCAAAATTAAGTGACATCAAGCGAAAATATTTGATATGTCAAATATCAAATTTCAATGTGTCAAAAAATTTTATTAAAAATATTTAAAAATTACTTTTGTGAAATGGAACGTGTAACCATTTTGATATTTACATAACCACAAAGCATTTAGGGTAGTTTAAAGTTTCGGAGCAGCTAAGAATATTGTGGATGAGATCGAATCCGCGGTCATTCGCAAAACTTATAATCATTCAAATTCATTCAATAAGTTTGCTTTGATAGGATTCGTTTGGGAAAAGTTAGTTGCAGAAACATTATTGGGTACATACTCGCTTTTGGTGATGATGCTATTTATGAACAATTTTTCATAATTTCTTACTACTGGTTATTCAGCGTCTGTCGGTGTGCGTACCGCCAATAATAAAAGTTCTTTAAACAGGCTGTGGCTGCTATAGATAAATTATTTTTATACATTTTTTCTTTGGAAGGGGAGGGGGGTTAATTCTTAAAGCGGTAGAACATTTTGTACGACGAATAATAATAGATTTTTGATGGCAAAAGTTGATTTAATTTTATTTGGTCGATCTAGATAAAAGCTTTAAAAAGAATTAAACAAACATTTGGGATCAATAAGTACAATCATTTTAATAGCTAGGATCCTATAACACACTTTAATTTAAATTATTTAAAATCTCTGCTATTTGAATTCTCTAAATTGACATAAAATCGATATTGTAGTTTATCCAATTTAGTTGTTTGCGGAGTTTGTGACAATGTTATATAACTTTAATTTCCACTAAACTAATCCTACATTTAAACTGACTGCAGCAACTAATAAACTAAATAAATTATTTCGAAGCCTATAAATTTTAACATTTAAACCAAGTAACTTTAATGCCTAATTCCTAAATACTTGATTTTGCTCAAAGTTAATTAATTTATTTGTTAAATACTTAAAATGGATCATAATTTCTGTTTGTGTAGCGGTTTTGGATTACCTAACACATTTAGAATTCCTGCACAATAATTCCTAATTTTTAAAATTCAAAACAAAATTCAGTTGCCATTTAAACCACAGTTGATCTTAAAAACGTCCATTAATTTAAAGAATAATTGCTCATAACCTTCCCCCTCGCAACCTTTTATACAACCTTTGATGGAATCATTTTAGTTTTTGTTTAGTTTTTGAGATAATTCTTGCTGCAAGTTTTCAAAATAATAATTTATTGTAGTCTACAATGATTAACTTTGACATTAACCCGTATTTATGAACGTAAAATGCATTTGATAATGCATAAGATAAGAAATAAAAGTATGTCAGACTGCTTTAATTAGTAACTTGTAGATAACGAACTGAACTGTAGAAGTGACTTCTTATTTAAAAATGTTGAATTTTACATTAAGACAATATTACCAGGATGTTTTTATTGATAAAATAGATTTAAAGTAAAATATAATTAGATACATAATATTCCACAAAATATACTTAAACAATTGTGCAAGAAATTTGTGCAACCATTATTCGTTAAGTCAATTTGCGCCGATTATTTAAGCGTGTTAACCCAACTTAATATGTCAATATTATAACTCTAATATTTGTCTAACCGCAATTACAGTCATTTTAGAATTAGAATAATTGTTAAAATCTAAAATATTTAACATAATTACAAGTAATTTTTATAATCGTAATAATCGTATAATTAACGTATAATCATGTTTGTATTTTATATAATACTTAATATAGTCGACATTTATTTAATCTTTAAGGTTATTTAATTTGGACAATTTTTCCCTCCGCAATTCATGCTTACACGCAAGAATATGGTATCGCAATTTAATATTTTCGATTTCTAAAAAGGCAGTCCTAACAGCAAGTTCATCTTCTTTTAATCTTCGTTTATTGCGAAACCTTTGAGAAGCCATATTATGTTGCAAACGTTTTAACATGGAAAAATCATAAGCATATTTGTTGCTGACATCTACATTCGTGGTTTTAACATACGTGTTCTGAACGGATGCCAACATTTCATTTCGATATTGATAATACATCAGGTCGGAATTGAAATTTTTAATGCAGCTTGGCAAATTAAGGTTAGCCGTTAGTTCCATTGGGTCATTAGGATACAGTAGAAACGGTCGTGTGTTTTTCTTATCTTTCAAATACGGCAATTTAATATCACGAGGGTTGTAAATTTTACATGAAGATTTTACGATTTTAGGTATCCTTGACTTCTTCGTTGTAGAAGACGTAGATGCTTCACCAAAGTTAGCTCCAGTATTTTGAGTATCTAAATTACGTCGGGTTTTGGGAAAAGTTTTCATTTGATTTGCAAACAAATTTTTACGTTCCGCAGGTTCACTTGCAAGCACAATTGCAGATGTTGAAGGTGTTATTCCACTAAATTTCGGTTGATTAACTTGTTCTTGAAAAATAGAATTTACATTCCCATACCGATCCGTTGGTACCGCTGTACTTTTTGGGTAGAATAGCAAAGGAGGTACGTAGTTTGGTTTAGATGATGCTATCAATAATGTTGGTATAGTTTTGCTATTCATATTTAATGGTACTGCTAATGGTGGTACAGGTTCATTTGCCGCAGGTAAGTTAACATATCGATTTGATGTTGAAGTTCTCTCCACTTTTGGCAATTCTCGCACCCGTCGTACACATAAATTTAACGGTTCTTCTTCAGGTGGAACTGACGATAATCGAAGGATTGAATATAATATTGAATTTTCGTATTCATTTATCATTTTTATTTACACACAAACTGTTCACCTCAATCAAAAAAGTATTAATGTGGTATATAGAACAGAAATAATAATTAACTGGTTATGAGTGTTTAATCAATATGCACCTGTAAAATATGACAAAGTGATTTCAGGATTATAGTGAAGGCATGAATAACTATTACTTTGACAAATTATATTGCAATTTGCAATTAATAAGCGGATGATTGAAAATCTTAACATTCCTGTTCAAATTTAAATTGTTACATTTATATCCATTGATCACTCTACAGGTGAGTGATACTTTATATAATTAGGATACTTTATATAATATACTTTAGGATACCGTTTAGGGTTGATATTCAGTTGTTATCAAATTATTTGTTTATGTCGTGGTTTGTACTCCACATAATATATAAAGCTGTTTGACAGGAAAACAAAATTTAGCAGGAAAAAATTTATTAATAATAATTAATGACGCGTATGAATAGATTAACAAAATTTCAATATCATAATACAATTACTGTAACAATTCTTCTAACAAAACGTGCTTACCTAGGAGCTTAAATATTTACATTTTCTTTTCCGTCTTTGAATTTTGAATCTAGTTTTGATTCAAAATGACTCAGTGATTATAAAAAATAGATGAGAGCGACGGTGTTACGAATTAAATATAATTAAAAGGTTTGAGTGTATGACCAAAATCCAAAACATTCAAATTTTTAACATGAACGTACCAAAAACCATTCATATCTTCATTTCTAGTCAAGTATGCAACCTCTGACAAAAAGTTCAACAGTAATTCCTCATGAAACTACCCCAAGTAAATTGCCCTCCCTGTCAACCCTAAAAACCCTACATACTTGAAGGACGAACGAACTCGAGAATCACGAATCTATTAAGACGAATGGTATAACAAAAGTAGGTTGTTAGATAGAAATCTTGGGATTAGGAACGCAAAATAAAAAACAAATTAACTATGTGTCAACGTTTCGGATCATTTACTGAAACCATTTTCAAAGACTAATAGTCGGATGGAAAATGTTTTGCGTAAATAAATAAAATATGTGGAGACAATAAAGAAACAGTTAACGTAAATAAATTAAATAAATATAAATTTATAAAATGAAATAATAAAATCAATTTTAAAAAATTAAGTGACGATTAATAAATAAATTTTGAATTGTTCCTAATCCCAAGATTTCAATCTAATTTTTGGACGATATTGGACATTGGACGATATTTAATATTATAAAAGTAGGTTGTTTGGGGGGTAATTTACAGTTTATGGTTAAGGACAGGTTGTCACCGATAAAGATACATATCTTCGGTGAAACCAGAAAACGGTGTAACTCCACTATTTTTTTACCATTTTGATATTTTATTAAAAATTTTCTTTTTTTTTTTTAATGCAGTAAAATAATATTGAAAATTTCATTATTGAGATTATAAATAAAAAATACGATAAAATTTTCGAATACAATACTACAAATTATTGTAGTTATTTACTGTCAGAAAATTATTTCGTGGTGGTGGGAAATGTAAAATGATACAAATTATCCACTTTGTCTTCCACTTCAATATTCCCCTTAAGTAACATGTGTTAGCCCTCTTCTTAATGTTATTTTTATTCCCAATACCATATCTTGTAGGCATTTCCTTCCCTCAAATAATCATACTACCCCAAATTTTCCATATTCACCCTATTCAATTTAGAAATGCAATTTTCGAATAATTATTCGCGCTTAGCGTTGATGCATTTCCCCGCATTTCTAGGGTTCGGAAAAAATCAATTACAGTTAGGACTTTGAAATAATAAGTAGATTTTAATTGAAAAAACGACAACCTGCAATTTTGAGCGTGAAACGAGAAAATTATAGAAAAATAAAACAAAAAAATTGAAAAACTTGAACCTCATTTATTATCACAAAAACTAAATTTGTAAAAATTTAAAATTAATGTGTGAGCAGTATTTTTTAATAATTTGAAAAGTTTAAAAAGTTAAGAGATTTGCGACTCAACCCTAAAGTAAGATAAGAGGTCAACCTTATTCGAATAAAAAACCTTAATTTATCGTCGAGCCATTATTTTCAAAAACCGTGCAATTTTTTAAACAAAAATAATTCTTTCTTGCAGATTCATAATTGACAAAAACATATAAAATAACAAAAGTAATTTTTGAGTTTTGCAAAAATTGAACAATAAATTTTTTAAATTTTAAAAAGGTGAAATAACGAGAAGATTTAAATTGAAAATATGATCATTAAGCTCACAAAACGTAAATATGCCTAAGGATTCATTTACAACAGAATAACATAGCATTGTAACGAAGTTGCTATTCATAAAAACAAGTCTTATTTTATACATCCCCATCTACATAAAGCAGGTTTTTGCTTTAGAACAATGCAAAAAATATTGTAAGATATACAATACAGAAAGTTACGACCAAATATAAAAACTAAGTTCTTTATTTTGCCAACACCGAATTAGTAAGTCGAATGATGATTTGTAAAAAAACTAGCAAAGCGGTTATTGTCAATGATCCAACAGCCCAACACCGTTATTTTGTTAGCAAAATATAAAATCAGAAATATTTGTACTACGCGTAGATCATCGAGAGACTTGTCAGTAAGATTTGTCACCAGTTGCCTTACATATATCTTACAAATCCATCAAATTTTTGTTAAAAAAGCAAATAAAGGATAATAAAAACAATCGTAAGTACTCGTAATAATAGGTTTAAAAATTGCATTGAATATAAACGAATTCATAATAATAAACAAATTCATAAAAATGTTATTTGGGAACTTTCAAAATCAAATCAACAATTCATATTAGTCCATCGAGTAACTTGACCAAGTAGACCAGTAGACCAAGTAGACCAGGCAGGTAGTGACCACTTATAGTTATGCTTAAAAGCAACATTAATAATTTAATTTTATTATTCACTTAAAATATGTTTTACTTAAAAAAAGTGTATAATTATAATAAAAAGAAAGTATAAGACTAGTTGATTCCGGGGAGCAGTGTTTTCTGAACACCTACAAACACCCTCTGATACCGTACATCGCAATATATTTATACGGGGTGTCTCTGGATACACTTTACATAATTTAGGCGGTGATAGAGGACACTTTCCTAAGAAAAATATTTAACAAATATATTTTTCTAAATTGAAATCCTCGAGAATTAGACCTCTTTAAAAAATTTTTTTAAATTTCCACTTTCACATCCCCGAAAATATTGATTTTTCAGTAAAAATATGTTAGTACTTTTTTAAAGAGCTTGAAATAGTCTACAAGCTAAATTTAAACTTTTGATTGTCTAAAATCAACGCCTTCGAGTTTTGAATTAAAGTAAGTAAAAATGTAGAAAAATTCGAGCTTATTTTTTGGATTTTTTCAAAACCATGTATTTTTTAAACTAAACATTTTACATAAAATCTGACACCTCATTCCTTTTCACTACTTTTGTTTAGTAAAATTTTTTGGAAAACTAATCCATTTCGCAGAATATCAAAAAATAGTAGTCAAGGCAGCTACAAAACTATTACATTTTTACTTCCCCTAGGGAAAGTATTGTAATCCACTCAAAAATCAAAAATCGAAATTTTGTTATTAACGTGTTTCTTATCATGCCCTAATAAGTTTTTGATGAATTTTAGTTGGATGTTCGTCTGTATGTCTGTGTGTGGTTAAGACATCATGAAAAAATATAGTATCAATTGCAACCAAATATCAAAAAATTTGGCATAAATGTACATCATGGTTAAACTTCGAAGTCAGCTGAAAATGGTGAAAATTCGTTGAAAATTAATTCAAATTTGACGTTTATGAAATTTTGACATGTTTTCGGGTTTTACGCCGATTTTGGAGCCCCGTAGATGACACCTGTCGATTCCTTGAGGTCTTCCACGTCGAACGTTACCCGGCAAGAAGGTGGCGAACAAAAATTTACTCTCTAATTATCTGTGCAAAGAAGTAAATCGGCACCTTTAATTTAACTGGTTTTCAAATTTTTCAACTTTTTGACTTTTGATACGAACTGTAGCTTCCTCGCGGTGTTTCTCCTCGAATGGTACCCAGCAAGAAAAGGTTAAACGATAATTTTTATAAAAGTTATATATTAAGGAAAGTTATGCAATGTTTACATAGCCAATTTTTTAATATACAGTACAAAATTTTAAAATTTATTATTTAATATTATTATATAGTATTTTTTCCATTTCTAATATTTTTTCTAATATTTTTGATTTTTTGTATTAAATTTTTTCAAGTCATTTTCTTCTATATTTTTATTTTTGTTTATATTTTTTAGCCTTAGAAAATGGGTCAATAAAAAAACCGGAAACGTCGGACAACATATTATGTATTTTGTTCTTATTGACCTCTAACTCAACCATAATTAACTAATATACTAACTTTTATATTTGAATAAAATTCTGTAACCTTGTGAATTTTATTAATTCTGTTTCGAATTTCAAAATTAGTAAGTTTAGATCACGTTTGGTTTCATTTTAAAACGAATATGTTAAACTAACCGTATAGATTTTGGAAATTTGCAAATAAAGTTTCCAAAAATTAGCAAAAATTAGACCATCAAGTGCTAAGTGTAAAAGTTTACCTGCTCTATCAATTCTGTAAGTGCATATAGTATATTGAAACTTGCCCGTACTGGTATTTACCTGCAACAAAAAATATAATATTACAAAAAAGTTACTATAGGTAAATTAGTCCAAGAACTAACAAGGCGTAGTTATTCATTCAATAAATTAAAATTTTACATCTTTTAAATAAAATTATGGATAATATAATACGTAGAAAATCAATAAGTCAAAAAATTAATTAAAAAAGGCGTAATTATCACATAACAGGTCTGAATTACAAATATTTGAAAATATGAAAAAATTTATAATACGATATAGGGTTCTTATTTCACGGTTATTTCGGATCGGATTAGGCGTATATAATGAAGAAAATATTAGAATTAAGAAAAATTTTCAATTAAAAATTGACAAAAATGACTGATCAACTCAACTAACCCCACAAAAAAAAATAAAAATTTTTGTTTCTTGTTTGTTTGGTTAATAAATAAAAATATATAAGAAACTGTAACATCTGTAAAACATCATGTAAAACATGTAAAAACATCTGTAAAAAATGTAAAAAATTAAACACAATAATCAAAAATTTTAGAAAAAATAATCGAAATACAAAAAAATTTTCTTTAATATTTTAATCATTACTCTTGATAAATTTCTTGTTTGATTGGTTCGAATATTTTTCTTATTTCTTATGTTTTTTTCATTATATACTGGAGAATGGGAGAATATCGACTGTCGGGAAAAATCGACCAGCTCCAAATCTCAGAAACTTGACGCCATACGAGCGAACTTGACCTACCAGCCGATACATAGTTTTGTATGTGCCTAATTTACAAGGTTGGTATGGTGCCTTTAGTCTTCCTGTTTATATGCTGTCAGTTTTGGTCGTGTTTAGACTTTTTTTATTAAAAATGTATTGAAATTTACATTGCTAAGATACAATGGATATTTTTCCATAATTTGAATCTAATTTGGTGCAATTTAATCTATATTTTATATATAGGTAGATATAACCCTAGTGTATATTTGTGACTTCTCTCTCTCTCTCAGATTCCTTCGCTTTATGTAAGAGCAGCGTAACCACTTCTTTTTCTCTAGAAGGGTTCTCTAGGCCAATACCTCGGTGGTTTGCCATTGCTCCTGAGGGAAGACGGTCAAAATAAAGGTTTTAATCAGCCCGGGATCAAACCGGTGATTTCGGCAGGAGTCGACGCACACAAGCGCCAGGCCGTGACCGTGACCTATGTAAATCAACATTAAAATGTTAAAATAAAATTTATTTCAAACTATTACTGTTGCTAGATTTTTCCCTTCACTATGGTCGATTTTATCCTACCGGTCGAAATTACCCAATTTTTTTTCTATTTTAAAAAAATACCGTATAAATAAAGTCATTTGTTTTTTTGAAAAATTAATATAAGAATCTCGTAGTAGATAAAGTAACCAAGCAATTTTACCATTTTGAACATCTAATTCTAAAGATTACTACTGGGACATTCCGCGGTGACGGGTGTTACATTTGTACGCATTCAAACCATTAAAATTACTAAATTAGAACAAAATGTCTACTAATTTTAAACAAAAACACATTAGAAATTATTATTAATGCTTATAGACATTATACAACACGGCCCCGTTTTCGTAGCGCTGAATAGTGAAAAATTTGAAGAATTTCAAGAAGAAAAAATACACCAATTATTTCAGCAAGATATAGAAAGAAAAATAAACACTAATATAAAAAAAGATGGAACAATTGATGGGGACTGGGCAAGAATAGGAGAAATAATAAAGAATTCCACTAAGGTGATGTCGACAAAAAAAGAAAAAAGCAATAGTAAAGATTGGTTTGACAAGGAATGTAGAAATGCCGTGAAAATGAGAAAACAAAGAAGAGAAGAAATGATGACAAAAAGGACGGACGAAAACAAAAAAAGATACGAAGAACAGAGAAGAGAAACAAAACGAATATGTAGAAATAAAAAGCGACAATTAAATGAACTAAAAATAAAAACAATAAAAGAAAAGATGAAAAATAAAGAAATCAGAAATTTTCATCAAGAAATTAAAAAAGAATGAATTGGGTGTCTAAACAGCACTAAATACTGCCGAAGTAAAAATGGGAATTTGTGAGGAGGTGAAAAGGAAAGAATCGAAAGATGGAGTTAATGGAAAAAGACGAAAAAATTGAAGACGAAGATGACGAACAACAAGATATACACAATATGCAAGCCCAAGAAAGTAAAAATACCCATCCATCAAAAGAAGAGATAAAAATGATTATAATGCATCTGAAAAATCACAAAAGCCCAGGAGAAAACGAGATTAGAGCCGAAATGCTTAAGTTTGCAGGAGAGGTCCTGTTAGATAAAATATATGAACTCATAGTTGGAATACGGAAAGCAGAGATTATGCCAACAGGATGGACAAAAACGGTGCTTAATATAAGAAAGGCGATAAAACCTTGTGCGAGAACTATAGAGGAATAACACTAACAACTTATAAAGTAATGGCAACCGATTTAAAACAAAAAATTGCTACACATGCGGAAAAAGTGATTGGTGATTATCAAGGGGGATTTAGCAGTAATAGATCGGTGACAGATCAAATATTTACCGTAAAACTTTACCGTAAAATTTACCGTAAATTACCGTAATTTACCGTAAATTACCGTAATTTACCGTAAATTACCGTAATTTACCGTAAATATTTACCGTAAATTAATTGTTACGAAAAAAAGGTTGCACTTTATACGGTATTTATAGACTTTAAGCAAGCATACGTTTCCATAAAAAGGCAAAATTTGTATGACGCAATGAAAGAACTAGGCATATCGAAGAAACTAATAAACCTAATAAAAATGACCCTGCGAAATACAAAAAATGTAGTAAGAACAAATGGACTAAAATCGACCACTTTTAAAGTAGAAAAAGGAGTTAGACAAGATGATCCGCTTTCAGCAACACTATTCAATCTAGCATTAGAAAACATCATAAGAGATAGTAGAATTGACTTGAAAGGAAACATCTATAATAGAAACCATCAATGCATATGTTAGCCTACGCAGATGATCTAGTAGTCATAGCAAAAACACGGAAAGAACTGAAAAAAATATTACAGAGATTAATTCAAGAAACAGAAAAAATGGGTCTTAAAATAAACGTGGAAAAGTCAAAATATATGGAAATGGTTACCACTGCAGAACACGACGATAACCCATACCTGATAGTCCAAGTTCGAAATAAAGAAGAATTCCGATTTGAAAAAGTAAAAGACTTCAACTATTTGAGAACTTTAATAACTCAAAACGGTGACTATACAAAGGAGATTTTGCTAAAGAAAATAAAAGTCCGGGTATTTTAATAAAAGTACTAAAATCTAAGGACGTATCAACGAAAACAAAAGTGAGAATCTACCAAACAATAATAAGACTAACAGTGACTTACGCATCAGAAACCTGGACATTAAATAAGAGAGAACAAGGAGTTCCTAAAAGATGGGACAGGAAAGTGCTAAGAAGAATCTATGGAGGCAAAAAGATAGGTGAGAATTGGGAAAGAAGAACTAACGACGAAATAATGGAAAAATACGGACAACCTGGAGAGATAGCAGTAATTAAATCAAATAGATTACGATGGTTAGGACATATACAAAGACTGCTAATGATAGAATAATAAAAATCATGCTGAGATCAGAACCAATTGGTAGCAGAAAAAGAGGTAGACCAAGGAAAAAGTGGTTAGTTGCGGTGGAGGACGATATGAAGAAATTGAAAGTAGAGAACTGGACAAGAATTGCTCAGAACAGAGAAGAATTGAGATGGGTAGTAAAACAGATGAGTAGTGTCGAGTGTCTGGGTAGATGCTGGCTTTTTAGTGATAAATAATAACGTACAATTGTGCTCTTTTGGAATTTGTAAAATTGAAATATGAAGTACAATCATGAAATGCAAAAAGTAACGAACTACTGTGTACAAATTTGTAATTCAGCCATGGGCCTACAAGGCCTGAAGTGCTTAAATCTATATATATAGATGCAATAATGGATTTAAGCTCTGTGACGGGTGTTACGGGTACTTTTGCAGAATATGCTGCCTTGTTAACTATTCATCAAAGTTCAGCTAAATTACAAATTTTTGTTACAAAATGAATTGTTAAGTGGACAGTTGAAGGAATCTTCCTACCTGATACCTCGGTATTTTGCGGATATATTATTTTTCATCTTATTGTTTTTACAATAAAAGTTTGGGACGGGTGTTACAAGATTTGTGACGGGTGTTACGAGTGCAAATAAATTCTATTCAATGCAAATGAAATTCCTTGATCCAACAAAAATTTATTCAAATCAAAAAACATCTTAACAGAAGAAACCAAAAATTTTAGTTGTATTCACGCACCTTATTGTTAACTACAATAAAATATATAAAACCTTATTTTGATTTAAAACAAATCTCTGTTTGAATAAAAATGCTTTACCTAAATTTAACAAAATTTACTTGCTTAAAAAAATTAGGAAAACAAAATAGTTTTTTTGCTTCAAAGAAATTTCTTTACTGTTCTTTACTCATATTGGGGCTTTAGGCAAAAATATTGGAAAATTTCATTTGAATTATGAAAATTGAAAACATAGAGCTTGTTATTTTTATTATTTTAATTGTTATCGGTTACCGCCGAATAACTTGGATTTTTATTAGCGCTTAAGCAGTCAATATTCCCCCACTCTCCCCTACGACTGATCGGATATAACGGTGAAATAAGCCTATATCGTATTATGAATTTTTTCATATTTTCAAATATTTTTAATATTTTTAACCTGTTATGTGATAATTATGTCTTTTTTGATTTTTTGAATTATTGATGAGTATTATTCTTAACTTTATATAAATTTTATCTATAAATACATACTACATACCACAAATTTACTTAAAATTTATATTTTGGGTTCATTTTCTATTTTACAGTATGATTAGAACATTAGACAATGGGTTCGACAATTTATTCGAAAATGGAGACTGCAAATCATATTGGAAAAGGTATAGTGTACAATTGAAAAACATAAATATATAGTAGTAAATCAAATTACTATTAAAAATATATGTGATGGTTTATTATTTATAAGTTATAACCATAAAAAAACTTTTAAATGCTGAATATAATATTTTAAATGTACAATTAGATTTTTTTGTAATTAAAAATATAAAAATTAAAAATTAATCCATTAACTCAAATTTTAGTAATTCGACTTACAAGGGTCTTCATTTCTACGTTAGATATGCGATATATATGGATAAATATGATATATATGTTACGGTCAATGATGACAATTCGGCCATTAACGTTAATGGCTGGACAATAACGTCAATGCCCACCTTAGTTGGGCATTGATGTCATTGACCGGCCATTGACGACAATGCCCAATTTACGTCATTGACCGTAACATATATATATAGATGCAGTGCATATAGTTGCAGCAAGTTCTTTTGTAGACGTTTTGAGATTTGAACGTGTTAGAAACAGCAAACCAAATTAATGTAATAAGTTATGGTTAGTTACATTTCTTACTTTATTGGTCTCATATTTTTGACATTGACAATTTTATGCATTAGCAAAAACAATCGGCAACTTACAACTTAGAACAAAAAGTAGAAAATTTAATAGGTTTTGACTATTATTTAGGTATATCAATTATTAAACTAAAATTTAGCTAAGATTATTCTTTAGTCAGTTCTGGTGTTTCATTGATTTAACTTTTTTCTATGTTAGAACCATGCTGCTGTAAATAAATGGCGACGAAACACCGCAAGTACGATCGCAGGGGAGAGATTATAACACGTGTACGTGACAATGACTGAGTGTTGACTCTGCAGTCGCGAGATTTTCGTATTCTTCCGCTCGATGAAACGCCCGATAAGTAACGTTTCTTTTGTAGACGTTTTGAGATTTGAACGTGTTAGAAACAGTAAAAATGTTACAGTTTTTTAGTGAATTCTTCAAGCGTAGTTAATAAAAACGGAACATCCAAATATTTTATACGACTTGCCAGGAATTGAACCCTAGCTTTTTGCTTATATTGCTTTCGACGAACGCGTGTTGTAAAGCTAAACTAAGCTAAGTCTTTTTTCAGGTTGCCAAGTAGTTCAGTCTTAAATAAACAAATTTTATGCTGAAAGCAAAAGCATGGAGTTGACACTATTTGACTAAAAAATTACGCCTTAATATTTTGTATATTTAAGGTTCCCACGTTTTTCAGTAATAATTGAAATTGTTTACCTAATTAATGTATTAAAATTTTTATTTATAAATATTTACAATAATCTTTGCTGCAAAACCCTTATAGAAGGGAAATGGTGAGTAAATAAAGAGAAAGAGATAAATGGGCGTTTACCGTTTAAAATAAATGAAATTTTTTTATTTTATTTTAAAATTATTACAACCTCAATAAGGCAGTTAAAATTTTAAAATCATATGTTTTAAATGTTTTTGTGTAACAATTTTTGTAATTTTTGCTTTATTTCGCAGTTGGTGACACTTTGTTCTTTGATTTTGCACGAATTGACTTTTTGCAAAGATGTTATGCGCGTTTCTTAGTTCTTCAAGAAAAAAGTTTTAATTTAAACTTTTATTTTTGGATGGTGGGCTCAAACCTTTAGTTTGTACGCCATCACAATTTCCATAGTGTTATGTAAAGTTGTCACTGCAGAGGTTTGATTTGCATTGTCTTTTTGATTTATTGATTTTTAATTTATTTATAGGTTAATATTTATATATGTATTTTTAAAATAAACAAATAGACGCGTGATATAATATCAGATTTCAAAGTAAACGTGATATAAATGACATTTCATGCATTAGACGAAATTGAAGCCTTAAGTATAAAATGAAATTAACAGCAAAATTGGAATCAAATATAAGAAAATTATTTGAAAATGTTGACCAGAGGCATTGATTTATTGCTATATGAGGATTCATCTAAAAGCTTAGTGCTCATCGGTAACAGCTAATCTGTACCAATAGTCAAATAAACTTTAAGTAAACAAATGCTGTTAATGACATTATTACCTCTACAAATATTTCTCAAGTGATAGCCGTATAATATTAAAACATAATGAAATATAATACTAGTATTATATCATTATTATTGTAATAATGTTTATTGTTTGTGCAATAAATTTAAAAGTAATTAGATCGTAATTTTTAATTGCGGTAACGTTTTAATTACATCGATACAATGTCATAAATTAAATGCAAATTTATAACAAGGATTTTGCGATTTTATGATCAAATAAATAAATTTAAAGTTTAGCATTTTCATAGTTTAGTTCTAATTTCAATAGAGCATACAAAATCAAGTTCGACTGTCAAAAGTAAAAATTACGTATTTTTCAATCAAAAAACAATCAAAAAGTGCGATTAATATTGACTGGAGAAACATAACCACAAAGATTAAAATTATTACTGTAACTGTAACCTTCAAAATTTGCGGGAATTTTGACTTAATGATAATAGATTTCCATTATAAACTAGTCGACTAGTCCATAAATGAAAATTTGCTTGGCATTATTTTTCAACCGTAATGCCGTTTTATAAAAGATACGTTTCCAATAAAATCTTCTAAAACAAATGACTTGAACTCCTAAGAGATTACATCTCCCCTAGATAATGTAAGAAAAGGGATATCGATCGTAAGTAGCCTTTTTGTATTTTTCTAGAGTTTTAACAATATTTATAAAAAAAAGAACACAAAAATAAATTAAAATATTTTATCGAATTTTAAACTTTAAAAAAATGTAAATAAACTATTATATATTTCGTAAAATATTATTCTGCATTTAATCTTTTTTTAACAGTCTAGGTTGATGATTATAAAATAATAACCAAAATTAGAAATAGTTGAGCATATTTTACAAACATGCACCGACGATTAGCTAATTGTACACAGCGGCCAAGTGAAATGTAGCACTCGTTAAACAATAACTGTGGAACTTATGCAAAATTAAAGCGAATTTTTGTTAGTTTATTATATTCTTAGCGAAACTTGCCACTAGGAAACCTAACGGAGCGCTAAAATAATTTCAGAAAATTGGTTTTATCAACATCTAAAGTGTGGTTTGTGCTATCTAAATGATTTTTTAATTGTTTTATGCTATCTAAAAGTCAACAAAAGGTAGTTACAATGCTTAATCACACTAATTTTTAGGTTAGGTCAATCTTATTAGCAATTTTATAAAATAAGTGTTAAAAGTAAAAAAAGAACTTGAGAAAATATTTAGTTAATCAGGGAAGAGTTATTTGTTAAAAAAGTAACGTTCCAGAACGTATCTCGATTTTCTTTTTATTTTAGACTATTTTAATATAATTCAGAACAAAAAACAATATTAAGTCAAGTGACAGTCTGCTAGTCATTTAATTTCCAATTGTATTCGATGCTATGTCGGATAGTGTCGATTTACATTAAAAGTGAAAAGAAATTCAACTTCATGTTTTGTTAAACAACTTCAAGCTAACAATGCTATGTTACATATTCCAGAATAATGTTAATAATTGTATTGTATCTGTGGTTTAATATATTGCTTCAATATTGTAGTTTAATAATCTAAATAGTTTGTTAAACAACAAACGTAATATTTAATTGTAATATAAAAAGCTCGGGTAGCTACATACATATTACATAATAATTACTGCTAAAATAAATAAAATGGAATGATAATAAAAACAAAGTTAAAAATGCTAGAGGAAATAAAAATATCTCTGTGAAATTTAAAGTAATTAAAATAAAAAAATGTAAAAAATAAAATAATTAAAATAAAAAATATATAAAAGAAAAAAATAATATGTTGTGTTGAGGGGGGGGGGCCCTCAACACTTGTTTCAATTAATCAGATAGAATATCATTAATTTATTAAGATAAGAAATTAAAAAATTTTAAATTGCCAGTAAAATTTTTTCCATTCAGTCAGCTGCAAAAAGTAAACTTCGACTGTGTACCTGTGAGCTGTATGTACTTGTAACCTTTTAATATGACGCACCATTACTTTAGTAATTTAATAGCTACGCTACTTTAAACGACAAAAACGTGCTTTGAAGTTGATTTATTCTATTTCTTCACTATAATTTTCCTACAACTGGAACATTTTGTAATTACGAAGCTGCAGACTTTTTTGCATCTTGAAACCTGTCAGCCGAGAAGTTTATTTCAGTTTCATAGTCACTTCAAAAGAAATATTTTTAAAACATAAAACACTAGTTTATATTACATTCTTTATTAATTCAACTTGATATTTAAAAAATTAATTTAGGTAAGTTAAAACTATAAAAAACACTTCTCTAATTATGACTTATTCGGAGCAAATATACTTTTAGTGGTTTATCTGTAATTTTAGAAATTTTTGTTAATTTGACAAATTCGCTACTAAAAGTTCAGCATTTGTTTCTAATAAAACAATACACTATGTTTTTTTTCAATATGAAATGACGTTTTAAATCTTTTGTCAAACTTCCTTGTCTTCCTTTGTTCTTCCTAAATATGTATACTTTAATTTGATTGGTTTCTATATCTACATATGAATATGACCAATACTTATACCTACACAGAAAGAAATAAATTCGAATTTACATCTAATCTAAATTAAATGAGTTGAAATTATATAATTTATTTAAAGTTTGCTTTAATTCGATTATAGTATTTCTCTGTTTCAAATAATCAGTATAGTAAATATATCTAATTTAAAATAGATGATTTCTATTTAGTTGAATCATTTAAACTTTTGTTAAACCGTTTACAAAAAGTAACTATTTCATTAAATAATAATCTTTGATTCATTTAAAAAAAATGTCTGAATATGAAAGATTTAATTTCAATGAATTAATAATAGAACTAAGTGTTTCATCTATTTCTTTATTGTAATATTAATTCTTTTTATATAAATCAAACAATCTAATTTAGTGAAACATCTAATCATGTTTACTATAAAATGCTGATGCCATATACAATACAGAAAATGCTGTACTTTCATGGCGTCGTCGAGTTAGAGTGTCGTTTTAGTGCCAGTTATATTTAAACATTAAAAATATTTCGTATTTTGCATTAATATAATATATAGTGGCAATTAACAATATAGTGATAAATGTTCGGTGATAAGGTCATCTGTACAACTGCTGTTAAATCTATGGTGCTCGGAAAAAGAAATTCCAATGTTTAGTTGCTATTATTTAAAAAAATATCAAGTGTTTAAAGTGCAGTGATTTAAATAAGTAATATGTATTAATTGTACAAAGTGTAATGATATATCCACTCATTTGTATCTAATATAATGTTATGTACCTGCATTTATACTTACTTTGTATTATAATTAATAAAAATTCTTGACAAAATGTAGATTTAAAGTTAAATGTTAAATTGTTTGCATTTCTCTTTATTCATTTTTTAGGTATCGTCGCATCAACTGGGAAAGGTTCATTTACTTAAATTGGAAATTGGTTTATTTCAAGTAAGTATCAACCATAACTACAAACTAGCAGCTGATCAACAAAATTATCTATGAAAGTGAATTCATCGTCTAAAGTGATAATTATACAAAATATTTAATAAGCATAAAATAACAATGAACAAATCAGTAAATAAAAGTAAATAAGTCAATAAATTACAGTAAATATATCGTTCAATTATAGTAAATGTATCATTTAATCTAATTAATTAAAATATCTAATTTTATTAAACAATTCAAAGAATTTTGTATGTAAATTGTCTATTCAGATTAAATGAAATATATATATTAATTCATCAAACCATTGAAACAAATTCGAAAATTCATCTAATTGTTTCTATGATTCGTTTATTCTGTAAATCTTAAAATCAGCTAATTTAAATTAAATGTATTACTTAATCTAATTAGAAGGCTAAAATTCAATGAATTTCTTTAGATGATTTCAACTAATGTTTAGCTAACACGCTATTCTTTTCTTTCTGTGTATACATTATCTTTATTTATTTAATTAATTAATTATATAAATAATTAAACAAAGATATAAATTATCTAAAACCACCTAATACTACAACCAATCGCCATTGTTTAGTGAACGCTATTTTTCTTTATACATTTGTGTAGAAATGGTTGCATATACATTTTTGTTTATTTATCAACAAGCTTGAGAAACAATTTTCATCTCATTCCATGAAAACTTGATCCAATACGGACGCGCAAATTGGATGAACGAAATTTTTTCTATTTTGCTTTAATTATATTTTAAATTGAATAAATTATGTTTATTTTTTGAAGGTTATAAAAACTTTAGGGCATATTTTAGTTGTTAATTATTGGATTTTGGGAAACGAATGAAAACAATTTAAAATATGTATCTTTAAAGGTTATTCACTTTATAATAATTAAAGAACGATGTTGTAAGTTGGTAGTAAGCATATCTTAAATATTATATTTATACACAGTGAGTAACTATGTTAACAATATTTTGAAACCGTTTTTTGACATATAAAAATTGCTTTTACAGCAAAACTTAATAGACATTTTTTGTTCAAAATTTCATTGTCTTCAATTTTGTACCTATAGTCCATTTCTTTTAAGAACCAAGTAAGAATTTGTACTAAACCGATGACCTCGAAATATTAACCAATGAAATTAATTGAAATTTGCGTGTTGTTGACAGATAACATTTAATTTTTTGTATTATATTAAACAGTTCCTATGCAGTATTTCTTCATTTATTTTATCAAAATTACATTAAAATTAAAATAAATTTGTGAAAATACGATTTGTAAACATATGATGTAAACTTATAAACATTCTAGATTAGGCAACACACGTAACACAATATATTAATGACGTTTCCTCTTGTAAATGTGGTTTTGCATTCGATGTGCCACCTACATTTTTAGATTTTGATATACAGGTGACATTTTTTTTGTATTTTACAGAATCTTGTTTAAGTCGCTGTCAGTTAGGTCGCTGTAAAACGATTTTTATAAGTCAAAAACGGTTTCAAAATGTCCAATTTACATTGTTATATTTTCGGATATTTTCGTTATCCACTGTATATCTACATAATATTTAAGCTATGGTAGTGGGTTCGATCTCTGAGCAACTACAAGGGATGTATATATTGGAGAGAAGAAACGAGATCATATACGAGTAAACTATTTTACAACTACTCATCTACATATTTTTCAAATCATTAAATTAAATAATTTTCTCTGATATTTTCTGTCTGTTTTTAATAATATTCAATATATTGCTATAAAATAGCAATCCATGCGATGGTTAATAGTTATTCAAATTTATTAAATTTTTTCAAAATTTTACTCACCCTTGTATTTTATAGATCGCTTTGATGTTGTTAATATTGATAGTTTGACAGGAGATAAAAAGATTACAAAATTTTTCGATAACGTCAACATTTGTGAGTAGTATAAGGATTACCAACTGTTACCGTCGGTCGTCAAGTTAAAATTTTATGGTTTTTCGAAGATGTTGAAATATGTCGAAATAAAAATATTATTTGTGCCATTTTGTATGAAAAGTTACAAATATTAATTAATTTTTATAGGTTGGTAAGCATTTCCTAAGCTTTTGAGTAGCCTAATCAAGCGATTAGGAAACCGTATTTGTTGTTCCGTTTGCCTTTATTTGCCATCAAGTAAATCGTTTAACCTATAAACTTTATTTCTTTACAAAAGCCTCAATTTTGAAACTTTTTACACCTAATTTTTCAGTCAAGTCCGATAATATTTCTGACAAATTCAAACTTTTTTGTTTAATATTATAACACAAAAACAAAGAAACCCACTGTGTGTACGAATAGAGCCATCAAACAAAATTGGGTGTGTAAATTTAATTAAAAGTTCAAAGCACTATTTTTAAAGCGATTTTCTTAAAAACACCGTCAATTAATTTTAACAAGTCTACAAACTAATGAAATAATTATACAGGATACTCAAATATTCTACGTCCAATTAATAAGGGGTTAGTTAGAGATACCTTTATAATATGTACATATGTGCCGAACCTACATATTCATCAACTTCAAACAAATTCAAATTTTCGTGCCAATATCTTATACAATTTTGTCTGTCAAAATATTCGATTACTATCAATAAATTGTTAATTAAACTTCTTGTTACTGACAAAAATACGGCAAGAATATTTCGAAATATTATTTATCAAGCAAGGCTTCAAGTTGTAAATGTGTAAAATACTTAAAATTAAAGCAGACTATCATCTTATCAAACTTATTTGAAAATAAAACAAAACATTTGTTTAAAACAAAATAAACTTTGTTTTGTAAACAAAGTTTAAATTTACTTTCAAACGCAGTTGTTTTTGTTACTGAATAACTATTTTTTGTTTCCATTGTAAAATGTACTTTAGATAACCAAAATTCCAAATAGCGAGGATAGAATACTTTCAAAAGTGGGGCTAATTCAGATTTAATTTTTCAAAAGTTGATCAAATTGATCACACGGGTGAAGTCTCAAAATAAATTTCAATCATGATTTTTCGTGAAAAAAATCATTCAAATCAATGTTAAAATACAAACAAGTAGGTAGTAAAAACGTATTCCGCACACCTGTAACTGGTATTATTATATTATATTATATTGGTATTAAAAATACCAAAGTTCAATTAATTAATTTCTGATTAGAAAAAGTTTGATAATTTCAAATAATTTTTGACTTATGTATCTGCTGTTTTCTAAATTTTTTTATTGTACGTCATTGAAATTTGAAATAAACCAGATTGTATATTTACGTGTAAAGTTTGGTTTAAAAAGTTAGTGTAATGTAATTAAATTTTTTTTGTTTATACAGCGCAATTTTGTATCCAACGAAAATGTTTTACTTCATAAAAAATTATTTTGTACAATATTTTAAGTTCGTAGACGAGATGATCGTGAGCTGAAAGCAAATTTTAGTAGTTTGAAAAAAATTGTATTCAAAATTTTTGAGTGAAATTGGCTCGTTTGTTGTTGAAAGATCGATTTTATCTTGTCATGTCTTAAAAGCAGTAAACCTGAAGATGATCTTTGTACGTTAAGGACAAAGCATCGAAAGAAGCTGATGCTAGGAGCGAAAAATTTAAGTTTTCTTGTGTTGCACGAACAAAGGGGTGTAAAGTTGCCAAGGATACACGAGAATCTTGTTGATTAAAGAACAGGTAATTATTGTAGGTTGATGTTCATACACAATTAAGATACAAGTTTATTTCCGATAATTAAAAACAGGGAAACCCTTCAGAATATTAAAATAAATTATGAACACCTCGAAACTATTTTTTCATTAATTATGCAAGATTATCCTTATCGATTATCCTAATTAACAACATAATAATAAATTATTAACTTGAAAAGTAACAAAATAGTTATAAAACCATTCATTTACGAGTATGACAATTGGAACAACAATTAACTTACTAAATTTGCATATCTAAAAATATTTTAATGTCACTTTCAATAGTCTTTACATGTTCAATAAATTAAATACAAATAATTCATTTTATCTGCTCCTGTATGCGTAATATGGAATAAACGCTTCGTCAACGTCTACTGTAAGTAGGATATATTAAATACCTAGATGTTTTACTTTTAGTTTCTTCTCTTGTGGAGACTTACGGATCAAGTATAATCGATAGTAGATAATCGATAGTAATAATAGCACGCCAGTATGACATCAGAGTGAATCCAGTCTATCTGCAATGGTGTTGTATGAAGTTTTTTGATAAACACGAGACTTCAAATTACTATAATAATTTTTTTTTAATTTCTATAGAATTAATTCGATAAACGATAATAAAAATTTGAAACTACTGACAAGTTACTAATTTTTCAGAAAATCACAAGTTCACACATACACCATTGCAACGTGAATCAAATCAAGTATGGCTTATTTTGAACAGGTTCACGTTAGAATTTTTAGAAAACAGGGCAATACAAAAACACATTAGGAATCTATTAGCATGTGACAACTCTCTGACATGAAACTCAGGATAAACTCGCAAGACAGGAATGCAGGTCAGGAGTTGTATTCGCTGATTAAACGTTATGGCCGATCGAATCAAATAATTTATTAGCTACTGGGAATCAAACAAACGAAATATCTTTCTAGATCAAAGAGTTCAATTTTATAAAACTAAAATCAATAAACCACAAACTAAAACTAATTCGGGTTATTCGTAAGCAATTTACCTAAGTAAATAATTAACCTCTTTATGTGTGAGGACTATTAGATTTTGCTACAACGTGATTAATTTTGAAAGGACAAACTATAAAATATGTCTATTGTAAACTAATTGATATGCTTGAAAATTAAAACTTATAGTTCAGGTTTATCGTTTTAGCGGCCTCCCCAACTTTTAAAGTGAATTAAATTATGTACTGAATTATTTACATTGGAAGCAATGTAGCTAGCACTGCGCTTCAACCGAGTGTACTATTACTCCCCAAGTAGGTGTAGTTGGTACAAGACCTTTTGCAAAAATATGCTTGATGTATTGGCGTATCCAAATATCAAATCCGATCAAGTTAAAGTTGAAATAAATAAAACCTGAAATAATTAAATGAATTATATTGTTCCACTGCTGATTAAGTAAATTATTTATTAAAATCGAAATCTGGATTGCTTATACAGCAAAAATAATATGGATTATAAAATTTTGGATTCGAACTCTCCACCTTCTACATCACCTATCTGTACCTACAAGTAATATGATTATGTTTGAAGTTGATAAAAAATACTTCATGGATATTTTTCTCGTGTTATGAATTACCCTGTGTAGACAATTCATATGTAACACAATATATTTTTTATACAAATTTAAAAGAACATAAAATCAATATCCAATAAATACGACAGTCAATATGAGTAGATATAAAATTACAACGAAACAAAAGACCTTTCTTGTGAAAGAAAAACTAATATAGCAAATAATGGACACTGATGAAAACAATATCGTTTACGATATCTAAAAACAAAATTATTCGGTAAATTAAGTTCCAATATTTTTATGATTATTTTTTATATTAGGACGTCCAAATCGTTCAGGAAATAGCGAAAAAATACTTTAAGGTTGCGTAACTTGCTCGGAGATGCTAGAATTTCTTGACATATATAACATAATAAAATAAATTTTATAAAATAAAGCTGGTTCGTAAAACCGGCCCGTTATGGAAATGATTTAAATTAAATTACGGAATTATCTTGGTAACAGTAATTTGACTGTAAAAATTAATTATGAACGATTACTTCACAAAATTCTGAAAATTTAAACTAGAACCTTTTTTATAAAATATTGCATAATGTCGTGACAACGCAAGCAAATAAGTGGAAAATAGCAAGTAGAATATCATCAGAATTTTAATAAGGATAAGAAAACCTATTTCGATATTCTGTATTGAATAAAAATATTTCGCTATTACTATATTTCAACGGTTTTCCGATAATTTTTTTATTGAAAGTATGTTTTCACGCTAATGACATATCATAAAATACGAAGAAAGTTTTCAGAATATGATATTTTGAATTAAATAGAAAAATTATTGGTTAAGTACTCAAAAATTCCTCAAAAATTATAAAGTAATAATCAAAACCTTGTATTAAAGAAATTCTTTAAAAATGTTTGAAGTTTTCAATTTTCTATCATTTGATGTTAAACCGGAAATTAATCTCAACTTTTTATTATAAATATAGTTTTGAATAGTAAACTTAATTTCCTTGTTCAAATTTACCTATTTTCTATAAACAATGTCTCTTGCTATAGCTGATCCACTTTGTAAGTGTAAATTCATAATTAAGAAACAATAATTAAATTACTAAATTGTCAATTATTTCAGACTCCTAAATTAATACTTTTCCATACGTATACGTATGTATAAGGGAAAGTATTGTAATCCACTCAAAAATCAAAAATCGAAATTTTTGCATTAAAATGTTCCTTATCATGTCCTGATAAGTTTTTGATGAATTTTATTTGGATGTTCGTCTGTATGTATGTATGTGTGGTTACGACATCATGAAAAGAAATAGTATCAATTGCACAGGTTAAACCAGGTAACCAAATGTCAAAAAATTTGGCACAAATGTACATCATAGTTAAACTTAGAGGCCAGCTGAAAATGGTGAAAATTCGATGAAAATTGCGAAAATGATAAAGAAAATAAAAAAAGTTCAAGTGTCAATTACTTTTGGACCACCATTTGTTATATCCAAATTATTTAATCGTGCCGTGTCGCATCTCTTTCTAAAGCACGTATATCGAGTTAGACGGAATACGAGTCGCGTAGCAACTCGATTCCAAAAATTTTCGGAAATTAATTCAAGTTTGACATGTTTTCGGGTTTTACGTCCTGCGTCCCGCATAGCGCGATTTTTGAGCCCCGCAGATGCAACCTGTCGCTTCCTTGAGGTTTTCCGCGTCAAATGGTACCCGGCAAGAGAGTGGCAGACAAAAATTTATCCTCTAATTATGTGTACAAAGAAGTAAATCTGCACCCTTAATTTAACAGGTTTTCAAATTTTTCAACTTTTCAACTTTTTGATGCGAACTGTAGCTTCCTCGCGGTCTTTTTGGTCGAATGGTAACCGGAAAGAGGAGGTTGAACAATAATTTTTATACCCAAATTTAATGGGGAAAGTTGGGCAATGTTTACATAGCCAATTTTTTTCCAATAGTTCAATCACCATCACCAATTCACGTTTGCTTCGTGAAGGACTTAAAATTTAATAAAACTGAACACTAGATGAGCAGAACTTATTAGCCAAAATCTTCGAATTATTTAAATTATCAAATTTACTTAAAATAAGCAAAATGATCCAAAATTGTAAATAAATAAATACATAAAACAAAATTTAAGTTTTCCAAACAATTTAAATCTCAAAATCTATAATATCTTACTTTAAGTATAATATATCGATGATACTCTTTAATTAATTTTGCGTAAGTGTTCTATTTTTATGAGTAGTATTTTAAAAATAGATTTGGAAAAGTTTCAAAATGAAAAAATAAACAAACTTTTAATAAACTCGTTCCCGTATATCCGAATCTAATAAGTTTGACTTAATTAAAGGTTTTTGATTTATTTTTATCTACCACACCTAAATTAAATTATGCTTTATGAAAGCCTTCGAGATTAGTGTTAATAAGAAGTGATGATTAATTCAATTCAAGTATATAAATTATTTTCTCTTGTATAGTAAGCTGTTGAGTAGCATCCAGTTGATACGAGTACATTCAAAATTAATTTGTTTAAATTTATAGAAACAATCAAAAATACATTTCCTATAATTTATTTATTTTCATATTATTTTGGTTACATTACGAGAAGCAACGTCACTTTTTTCTTAGCAAAAAATACATGCCATAGAATCCATTTGTAGAGAACAGTCGACGGCCAGTTTAACGTACAATTCAAAAACCTAGTAAGTCGAGTTTGTAAAGTTGATTGTGAGTTAATGGTATCTTATTATATTCTTATATGATTAACTCAAACTTTTAGTAGTTTTTGAGTATATTTAAGAGAAACCCATGTCTATCGCTCTTCCTTAATTATGCAAGTTGTCGAATTAGAGTTATCATTAGTTGCAAACAAATTTTTGCATAATTAGGACAGATTCCACATTTTATATCTCATATAACTTTTATTACATCTAATCTAGTGATTTATTAAACTGCACCTGTGTTCTGTGTATGTAGCTTTTTGAATTAATAAAATAAACGGAATCAAATACACCAAATTAATTATTGAAATATTTTAATAATTAGCGTGACATGTTTCACAAGCCATGTTAACATTATCAAACGCCATTTCCATTTGTTTAAATGTTCTAAGCTGTGGTATATAGTAAATGATTTTAGAAAACCGAAAAATTGCACACACTTTTTTGAATAAAAATGTTTATAAGTTATCACAAATAAAATACACTGTAAATAGAAAATATAGCATACGTTTTGCAGACGAAAAATCTGCTTTCCGAAAACATTTATTAGACACAAAGAACATACAGGGGGATATGAAACTTTATATGTAGAGCCAAAAAGTATAAAACTAGAATTTTTAAAAGCTATAGATAAGTAAAGATAAGCAGTCAATTTGACTTAAAACAGATTTCATGGGAAAAATCGCCAAGAACTTGAGAACATGTCATTAAATTAAATTCTGTACAAATAGTCTAGAAATTCTGAAAATTTAATTCTATGTAGTTTGTTTAAAGGAGTTTAAAGAAAGGAAAAGAGTTCAGGAAAGCACTCAAAGTGTTACGGACTGAGAGATCTGAGATCTTTTAGGATGTCTATGTGTGGCCGTTTAAACACGCAAAGCCGTATAAAGTGGTTCGAATACTTCGAATACAAAACCGGATGGACGCGAAGCTAGTTGAACGGCAAGTCCTTTGGAAACGGGACGCGCAATAAAACTATTTAAATGAAATGCCGATTGTGCGGGAACCGTTTGATCGCAGAACCATTTTGGTTCTTTTCGGTAAACGGCCATAACTGGGCTACGCCATATGAAATACCCCCAGTCTGAAATAATAGATTTAGTAGAATTAGTTTGAATTTAAACAAAACCTTTAATGAATTTTTCAATATGAATATAAATAAAGCAAAAGTTCCTTTGTTATATCCTTTGAAATATTTTACTATCAATATCAATCACAAATTATTCATAACTAATAATATTAATAGATATAGTGGTATATTTAGATAGTAAAAGGGGTATTCAGTAAAAGGTACCCTATCTGTAAAAGTTTCAACTATTTGAAAACTTTGTTTTTTGTGGGCGGTAACTGTTTAATGATTACGTCCAAAATTCATTATAAATTTCTCGTGCTGGGTAAAATAAATAATAAAAATAACATTTTTAAAAGCATTACACTAGCTACATTGCTGTATATGTCATAAGTATAAAATGTCTTTCTCGACAAGTTGAAAATAAAAGTGTTGGGGAAAAATATAGTTAGAAATATCAACTCTTGAAAATAAACAGGTTAAAAGTCATTTATAAAGAAATAACAATTTTTTATAATTTATGACGTTTGCTTATTATGTTTAATAACGTAACATTTAATGAAAATAATCCCAACCGAGAAAGTCCAAAAGTCGGGATTGTTTTTGCTACCTTTTTATCACAATTTCTAGTAACAGTTTTTTTTTCTTGTGATTTTAAGTACAATTAAATCGTCAATTTAATTAAAAAAATGTATTTGTAATTGTAAGACAGATGGACTATTTCATAGATCATGTGTGTCGTGAAATAGAATAAGGATTGAAGCAGGGGTTAACGCAAAGTTGAAATAATTTTATATAATATCAAGTGGTTTGACGAAGCGCAGAATCAAATTTCTCAACTTGTATAGTACTGAAATATAAAACCGCACGTTCTCCATGCAGAACAAGAGAGTATATTTAAAAGCACATTTGCAGTTTTTGTTTTACTACCCTCATTATTAGCAGATACATTAAAATCTTGTGTCTAAATAATGCTCTCCGGGTTAAACCATAATGTATTTTGGTTATACATATATAAATATGCAATTAGCAATAGATCTGCCAGCACAAGCTTTTACAATAATTCAATTTAAAAAATCTAAATTAACAGGACAGTTTGAAATTAAGCTGTAAACAATACTTGAGATATAGAATCCACTTGGTGCGCGTCAGTGCTCGTAATAAATTATGTTCTTAAAATACATAATTTTACTCGCATAACCTAAAATCAACGGTGTCGGTAATTAAAAGTAACCCTTTTCTAATTCCTCGATGTTGCCTGTAATCATAAATTTATTTCCGAAAACCCGTCCGTAATATTGTTTCTATATCGAGCTGAAAAAACAAAGGAAATCTACATTTACGTTATAAGGGTTTCGTACTTTCCTGCCAACAGATTCATGATTTAATTTAGAATTGATTTATACAAAATAATTTATTGCATTCTATTATTTCAAATTTTTATAGAGTTAATAAATAAGGGTGCCATATAAAATAAGCGATAATATTGTCCAGAATATTAAATTCAATTGGTAATTTTGTTAAAGGGAAGTTCAGATTCTATTACCCATTTGATTTTAAAGTTTTGAAAAATCAAAATACGGAACTACTAAATTCAAAAGAAAACACAATAACAAATTTAGAAGAACAACATTAGAGAATGAAAATTAATGAGTTAATTTGGAACACTGCGTTGTTTGAGGAGTCGCTAATAAACCCGAATAATAAAAGCTGACTGTCTTTTAAAGCTATCTTAAATTTTTGGAATTTTTTGATATTTAGTTAATTTTCTTTACCGAAAAACTCATTTTTCTGACGAATGCTTAAATAGTATTCCCAACAAACCAACAAATCGAATAATACAAAATTAATTGTTTTAGAGCTTATAAAATTCTCTACAAATTTTATTTGAACAATTTTTTGCATTAAAATTAATTAAAAAGTTATACTACGTTTTTAAATAAAATTTGTTTTGAAAATAATTAAACTTTTCGAATACAATTTTTCCAATAACATAAAAATAAAATATAAATAAATATATATAAACTTTTACAAAACCTCCTAATTAAAAAAAATCACAGCTCTTTAAATCATTCTTTACTGAATGCACTAACAAAAATTAATGTTATAAAACCATAATTACTAATAGTTCTCCTGATAATGCATCTTTACTGATAGTGCCAAGAAAGCTCCAAGCTAATGGCAAAATTAACTTAAAAGTAGTAATGATTTTTGAAAACTAGACGTTTTTCTTCGCTGAAATACTTGATCAATTGTAATTTGCAAATTTTCATGTAAAACCAATTAGGTGCATAGCTAAACCTAGATCTACCAATAGTATAGCAAATTATTGTTGTAATATGAATTTAATCATTGGCGAATGCTTTAAATACAAAAACAGAAGTAAAAAAGTAAAATTTTAGCACAGGAATTGCTAAAATTTATTGTTTCTTTGTAACGGAAATATTCCATAATAAACGTTTTAATCGCGAAACAATATTTTACAAGCTCTAGAGTTTCGCGATAATCTGATAGAAAATGCATTTAATAGCCTTTTCACAATTATATAATACGCGTGATAACAAATTCTTTGGGATTGTTTTACGTTATCTATTCAAGACCAGTGAAATAGAAATCCTGTTATACAAAACCAAAACTATCCGTGTCTGTGACCCAGATAAAATTCAAGAAATTTTAAAACAAATGGAGCTCTAGAAATGTCGCATAGAACATTCACAGACTATTTAAAACATTTTGTAAATCTCGACAAAACGGATTCGATTGGTTGAATTTTGAACCTTCTCTCTATTCGGAGTTGTGTAAGGAAAAAAATCTAACCATACACTTTATTACAGAATCTTACAGTTTCTTGCAGCTAGGACGACAAAAACAAAATTACAAATTTTAAATCAAATGGCGCATAAAGTAAATTATGAAAATATTGCGATAAAAATGTACTTCAGCACGAGATATAGTTTTATTAGTAACCAAAGAAACTACTCAAGATAGATGAAAATAGTAATTTCACTATTCAAATATCTAAGCCGTATATTTCTTTTGTTTGAAAATAACAAATTTCTTTATTCAATTTAATTTTTTATTCACGAAATTCGAAATTGGAATTTCAAGTAGGTAATTTAACTATTAAGTCCTATCAAAATTAATAAAAAATGATATTTTATTTTATTTGATCTTATAGATTTCAGTTCCAAAATATATTTTATATTATTAACTATATAATGGAAGCACTATCCAATCAGGCGTACGAAGAACCATCTCAATATAGTCTTAAGTGTGCTGAAAATTGAACCTCGCCCATAAACCCTCTAAAGAGTTGGCGCAAACTTACCCGTTTGCCTATATATGTCACTGATGAAATCTATTAAGATAGAAACATGTATGTCGTTGTTGAAATCCCTGTTTGCAATTTCTTAAAATTGTAAATTCTCCATAGCAAACGCGGAAGTTTGCACGCAATCCTGTTTAGGATTTATGAGTATGATTCAATTTTCAACACACTTAAACTAACGATATTGTAGTCCTACGTATGCCTGATTGAAAAGTGTTTCATCATATAGTTAATATATAAGTTGAAATAACCAAATCGTAGTCTCAAAGACTGAATTCGGTGACAATAGGAGATTTCGGGATGTTTGTGGTTACTGAATTCCCTTGTGGCTTCTTTAAGTTTTAACAACACTGCATTGCCTTAACCTCTTCAATTTTAATCAATTCGATTTGAGAATTATCAATTATGCATGATACATATTTAAATTTGAGGTTATGAGTATGTTGGTAACAAGACACGAGATATCACAAATATTTAAAATAAAAATGTTAGTTTAAAACACATTTAATACTTTAACATTTTCAATATTTTAACCGTTTTGGAGTTATTTGAGAAAACGTAAAATTTAATGTATAGATTAAAAGAAGTAATGTAAATAATTATTATTATTGCCAATGGTATCAATATTATAATAGACAAATCAAATTAATACTACATTCAATTGTTACATTATCGATAAATTATATTTTGATTGTTGCAATTTAGCGTTATCGGGATCGGAAAGTAGTAGCTTGCGTTGATAGGAAGTGATGGAACAACAGCTTCGGGCGTATCCGAAATAAAACAAAAATATTATCTTACCGTTTAAAAAACCCTGAAAAAATTTGTAATATATGGATGGGTTTTTCGATATTAACATGTTGTAAGTCATTAATTAAAAAAATTAATTACAATAAATTATTTTATCTAAAAAATGACTGATTTCACAAATTAATATACCATTATAACCTTAATATAACCTCATGAAACAAACAAGATAAAAATATAATATAAAACTAATAATTCACTCTATTGCCTTGTTTTGTCGTAATAATTATTATTATAAATTATCTCTCAGATTAATTGAAATACAAAGGATAATGCCATTGGTATGATGCGAATTTCGTGATCAAGATTAACCTAAATGGAACGAATTTATATTGCAGAAGGTGAAAAAGATGAAAATAACATAACTAAAATTTTGAAATGTTTTTCCTTTTTTACCATCAAGTTGGTATTAGCTGACTTACTGTATTTGTTTGTAGCATTTACGATGGAAACTTATAAGTTCGTATACTGAAATGAATTTAATGATTAAATTTAAATAACTCTAATTTTAATGTTAGTTTCACCGTTAACCCGTAGGCTTCCTACACAGTGGGCGAGATCCTAAAATAATACGTTCCGAATTTTGATGCTACCTATGGTTGTACTTTAGGTACAGTTTTATGCTTTTGTCGCTTAAAACTGTAGATATAATTACTAAAACGTAAATTTCAAAAATTTAAATCTTTATTAACATTTCTATTTATAGAATGGAGCCATAAATGTAGTACTCATTAATTTAAAACAACCAACGTGCATTTAGAGAAAAGTAATTGAAACGCATTTACTGATTTCAACTCATAATTGATGACACACAAATTAAACATTGAAATTTATGTGTAAATTTTAATTAAACTCTTTTAAACCTGATAGTAATTAATTTTACTTTTAATGTTGAAGATGTCTCTTTGAATCTAAATTTTAACCAGAAACAGGCGCTTAGGAAGGACGAACATTCTTAATTCCACTCTTCCGTTGCAAATTAGTGTGGTCGTACTTTGACCTCATTTTTACACGGTTGTTGAATATTGTACCTCTTTTATTAGTACGTACAAGGGATTGCGGGTTGTTTTACAACTTTTATTAAATGATATTTATGAAGATTAATTGTATCAACCGCTCAGACAATTAACCATCAACTATTTCTATTAGGTTATAATTAATTGAACGCCAATTTACATTTCCTTGGATTATTTACCCTTCCGGTTTAAACAGATTTGTTGGCAATTTCTTCTAGTATTTTGTAACCCTTATAAATAAATATATATTTAGTGTGGTTTTGTATATAGAAAAAATTCAATATTCAAATTAATACTATAATCACAATATGACCACGAATTGATTTGCAATCTAGAATGCCAGTAATTCATTTAACGGTAATTTTTTTGTATTAAACATTTTTACTTCCTTGTAAAACAAGGAAGTATTGTAATCCCAATTATTTTCGGTTTCCAGATTTTGACGGAAATATCCGTTTTGACCTTCCCTGAATCCATTTTGACTATGTTTTTAAATTTGTGTATAATTAATTAAAATTATTAGCTCTTGAAAATACAAAAAATATGATTATCAATAATGAGCTAAAAGATACAAATAAATCTTATTATATGGACTTTGCAATCCTAAACTTCGAAATATTTTTATAACTCAGTAATTCTTTAAAATAAATATTACAAACTATATATTTTTGGAAAAATAATAAAATAATAAATCTAAATATATGTAATTCGGTATAAAAAAGAATTAATAAACCAATTGTGACTTAAATATACCAAGGCGCTCTTTGGTATTGCTATTATATTATATTATGCAGCAATTTTCAGGTATGCGTGGGGCATCGATAACAAATTTTGATCAATTTCTAGTGCGTAACTAATATTCTCATTTCAAATAAACATATTTGAAATTTCATAAAGTTCTACTGTATGGTATAATTATTATCTATTTAAAATAAATTATTGTATATCTGAACATTTATTATTGTCAAAATAATTATGGTTAATTTAGAAAATATTTATTCAGAATTGAAATATCTGATGATCATACAATTTTGATTTTGAACCAACCTCTATCTATTTTATTTTATAGGTACTAGTTTTAATTAATTTGAGTGACGTGAATTCTCTTTATAATATATCAACATCTATGTAGGCAACCAACATTATTTACATGTCGGTTTGGCAATTTCTTTTAATTACAAATTTAATTTTCCTATTATAACAAATTGTTCAGGCCTGCCAATTTATTTTGTTAATTTTTCAAAAAATCTGTTTGCTAAATTTCTATAGTTGGTACTTTGTACGATATTAATAAATTAAGATTTATGACAATAGCAGTTTATTTCCGAGATATGATAAATGAAAACTTGTAAATCATCAAAAGGGATTAACTTATCTCTTAATCTAAAATAAAGTTCGTTCTGATTAATAATAAAAACTAAAAGGTTTAATTAATAAATTTTAGTTCACAATTCCTTGTGAAAATATTTATTGCTATTACGCTAATACACTTTTAAATTGTTTTATAAAGTAAATATACCATAATGTAAAAATGACAACAAAAATTGTAAATGTGTTGTAAGTAATCAATTTACTTACACCCTCGCAGTAGAAAATTAGATTTTAAAAATAGATACACTAGCAACCTACACATTGAAAAGTGAAAATCTTATCTACAAAACGGAATCTCAAAGATTACTTCATAGTTATAGATACTATTACAGTTAAAAACTAAGCGTACGAAACACTTCTGTTAATTATTACTTCTTTTTTTGGAAAATCACTATTACTTCCTTCGGCTGTATCGTATATATAATTCTAATTAATTACTTAAATTCGTAAATTTGTCTGTCCTGTACATATAGCTTGAAACGGGTAAACAGAAATATTTGACTGTTTTTATTTTTTGAAAAGGAGTAAAATTTAAAAAGAAACATTTTCAGGATATAGAAGACAAATGTGATTACAGAATTGCAAGTAATTCTTTCGGACGTTTTAGCCGGATGTCTTCAAAAACATTTGTACTGTGTACATTTTAACTAAGTAGTAAATTAATTAAATGAAATCAAGTTTTCTTTCTATTCAGAATATAGCTTGACTTTGGTTCTCTCCAAAATCTCCACCGAGATAGATCAATCCGTATCTTTCGCTTATATCCGCGACAGCGTGCCTATATTCACAGGAGGGCTGGGCCAAGTCAATTCTACATTTTGCTGTAGTGAAATATAGATAATAAATATCAATAGAATGGTGTTTCTATTTATGCCAATCCGGAGAATTAAATTTCCAAACCTATAAATTATTTATTAGAATTTAAATTTAGAAGTTAGATGTAATTTTTGATCCGGGATACCGCTTTATATGGATTTAAAAGATTTCGAGGGTTCCATTCTATTTGTAATCAATTGTTTTTGATATGAATTATAACGGGACTAAAACTAATTCAGTTTTGTTAATTATACCTATCCCTCCTATCTTTAGTTAGATTGAAAATAAAGTAGATAATGCTTTTCAATGCCAGAACAAATTGCATATTGAATTGGGAAAATATCAATACTACATTGAAATCAAACAAAAAATATAATAAAAGTGGTGTATATGCCCAGCAGTTCAAAGTAATAAAACAAATTGAACAAACCTCGAACAATGTAGTTAGAATTGCTTTATTATAACGTTCATGTTATTTGATTACCGCTTCATCGTTCAAACGTTTCTAGCGACGTTGATACTTCACAAAAGCAAAAACATTTACAGCTGAAACCGTTTCAAAATAAACTACCAATTTTCGATTTAATTTTCTGGAACAATTAGGTTAGGAAACTAATTAATTTGTATAAACGAGTATACTGCAGTTTTTGTTTAACAATAATTAATTTAGTATCCGCTGTAGACTAAACAATTATAGAGTAATTGGAAGATGGTTAGATAAAACAAATAATAACAAACTGAACAAGAAGAATTGAAGTGTACAGGTACAGAAGACATAATGTTTGCTAATCTAGAAAATTTTGTAAATTCATTAATAGTAATTATTAAAGTTTCTTTCAATTCCGCGCTATTCAAATCTTATAAATACAAAGGTATACCAATTCAAATTGAAAGTGCATTAGAACTCCACCGGCTTCTTTTTGGATTCGCTTATTAATGTTATAAATATGTCGTATTTAAAGTTAGAAAAACTTGTCCAATAATTAATAAAGCAACGAATAATAATAATAACTTTCGCTTGAACCGTGATGTGTTCAGTAAAATATACCACAAAGTACACTCTTGAAGCACATAACTTGCTCTTGAAGAGAGCTGCATTTTAATAATTAATTTATTTATAATCGGCTTGTCCTATTATGTACCTACACACATGTACGTAATATAATATAAGTATTTGCATAGGCATAGTACTATGTAAGAGATTAATTCATAAATAAATAAACATCTACCAAAGAGGATTTAAATAAAATCTCATCTTCCAGTGTCAATTTTTGAATGTTTTTCCCAAACAAAATTAAAAATATATTACGTACGAAACTAGCATTCTTCTTCTATATCAAAATGTTATGAGATACACTGCAGCTGACCCTTAGTATATTGTAATGCGAATGACCTTACGCTCATAAGAAATCTAAAATAGACGAGGGATCCCACTAGAGATGGATCTCTCATAAAACAGAAATGGTAAACTTATTGCAAACATGTACCATCATCTATCATTGTTAGTGTCATCAACAGATAAAATTGAAATACTTTTATTGTAATATGCAATATTACGTAATACAGTAAAACTCATTGCAATGAACTTGGTTATTATGAATATTATGTATAAATTAAAAAAGTCAAAAAGCTTACGAAGCATTCAACGTCGCCGTTTCACTTGTTTTTAAGTGCGGTCGTGCAGCCACAAGCGGAACGGCACTTTAAGCGATAGTCTAATACTGTGAGCGCCCAAATGGAACACCCCTATGATAAGTTAAATCATATAGAGCGTTACTTGGTAAAAACAAGATCTATTATAATTATAGTATTTGTAATTTAAAACTTATCTCACCTAAAATGATTTGCTTCAAACACAAAGTTCAATATTTTTATATTTATTGTAGTTTACCATGTTTAAGTAAAACGTCAAGTACATGTTGAACAAGTTTGATAACTTTGGAGCTTATCTCATAAATTAAAAAGAATAAACATGTCCTTTATCAGTTTATGCGACGTTATCAATATTTTGAAAACTTTCTAAATGTTAGACCTACAGCTTAATGTGGAGTTCAAACCACGGTACAAATAATTCCCGTAGGTATGCAATACAGCAACTACTTGTAATAATAGTAATCAAGCTATGTAGCTTGTTAAATAAAGAAATTTGCTCACGCACTTTATGAACTTTTTTAATAAAATTTTTTATAATTTATTGTACTCGTTAGTTATCCCTAGGTTTTATCGGCGACATTACTTTGGCGTAGTGACACAGTTACTTGTTAGTAATTCAGAATAAAATAGTGTTTTGGCATTCGAATAAATCTTATTTTATGAAAACTAAAAAACGGTATTACCATTATTCGATAATTTTTTATTTATCAATTTACAATTCTAATAACTAAAGAAGTAGATAAGTCTAGGTATGTATCACTTCGCTCGATCGAAGGAAAATAAATTCGTTAGTATGTATTTTATTATTAAAGCAGAAATGGACTTTCAAAGATATCTTTGTCTTTTAAAACTATCCGAAAAAGTTAGCCCGGTGAGATAATATTTTATTAATGCACTAGCATTGCTAAACTTGACGGGTTTCTTGTGCTAGGCCTGCCGACGGCAACCCGCTTCGCTTTTTACTAAAAGGTTTTATACAAGTTTCCATGTAATTTACATTTTAATATCTTAATTTTTTTAATTAAAAACAAAAATTACAATATATAATAAAACACTTTCCTCTTGTTTTATTTTTAGTTAATTTACAGGTTTTGATATTATTTTCAGCCAGGCTCGTGCGCAAGGGGGACTTTTGGGAGTTCAAACCTTCCCCATTACATATTTTCTTTCCTATTCAAACCCTCCCTTTCTATATGTTTGAAAAATTGATATAAACATGATTTATTGATTTTTCTAATTTTTTTTGAACCCCCTCCCATAAAGATAAAAGAAATCCCCATAAAGAAATCCTGCGCACAACCATTACACGTGAGAGATTGTAACTAAACTTTTTTTAGATGTAATGTTAATTGAATTTTATAAAATGTGCTGAAGTTGACGTAAAGTCGAAACCGGTGGATCTATTGTATTCCGTGTTACAAAATACTTGTGAATTATGTTTTAATATAAATAAAACTTTAAACCAAAAAAAAACTTTTCTATACGACTAATACAGAATACGAACATTCGGCTCAATTTTCAATTCAGAAAATACACATTCTTCGCACCTGTTACAGAATATTTCATTCTGTAACATCCGTTACAGAATGACTATATTCTCACATCTAAGAAATATTAAAACCTGGAATGACATCTATCAACAAGTTATTATTTTTTATTTTTTGCTTTGTTGAAAATAAAATTTATTATTTTTATAAAAAAAAATATCAACGGGTTGTTTTACTGCTTTTATAACGCCAACTGTCAAATTGGTGTACGCGTATTACAAGAAATACACTAACACTGTCCGTCTGTCGTATAGAAAGTATGGTCTGGAACTCGTTTGGAAAAGCTATTCTGCACTCGGGGACCGTCACCCTCGCCTAAACGGCTCGGGTGACAAACTTTCCCTTCGTGCAGAATATGCCAATTCCTAACTCGTTACAGAATATACTATTTTGTAACATTTGTTAGGAACAAAACACTTATAAAAATCTAATAACATATTAAAAGAATTTAATTTATAGTACAACTGTACATAATGGTATTGAAGAACTAACAAAACCATCTGAATACAATAAACTCAAGAAAATTTCAAATAGGTATTTGCAGTGGTGAAACAAAACAATCAATATTCTGATACAAATAATAATAATTATCAATACCAAATAACTATCGAACTTTTAACTGTTAGATTATCATAAAAATAGGTTTGAAAATAATCTCTGAAAAAATTAAATAAATTAAAATAAATTAAATAAATACTTTAAAAAAAAGCAATGAAATATTAGGTGATCGTTGCAAAAATTCAAGGTACAATGAATTTTGTTACAAAACTAACGTCTTCACCGGGGGCTGCTGCATCATTGATTTTATTGTATACGAAAAGAAAAGGAAAATGCAAAGTGAAAAGGTGAAGGTCTGAAGTTAAAAGATTACTATTGCTGCTCATAAAATACAGAAATGGTAAAGAATGGAAACATGAAAAATTAACAGGTAAATTAGATTATACGAAATTGAAAAAAAGTTACAAGAAAAACAAATTGAATCAAGCCAGTTGGAAAATAAAAGGATACTAAAATATGAAATTTTACTTGTAAAAAAAAACAGATTAATTATTACAAGGAAAAACCATAAATTATAACTTTTTTGTTTTATTATTATTAATTCTTCATATTTTTTATTCCATCTTCGTTAATAATTTTATTTTTGTTGTACTGCAAAATTACATTATTATTGTCGCTTTCTTATGTATATTAAGAAAGTTTAAAATTAATATTACACCTTGCAATTTAAAAACCTCATGAAAATCGCTTATTGTATTTCTTAATAATTTAAAAAATGCATATAACCTCTAAATTTCAAACTTAACCTTTAAGGGCCGGTTTTACAATAGTCGGATGAATTTGATATATTCCCGGAATAACATTTTTAAAATTCACTTTTTGAGAAGTAAAGTCTCAAAATTGACGAGGTCGGAAATATTTTTTGCTTCAGCCTTCAATGAATTACATTTGTTTGACCATTGGTTGGCAAGATAGTAATTATAAATAGGTATAAAACCACGGTTTTCCACTCTCAAACCTGTCGTACAAAATACATCCCAAATAAATATTTTTTTTTTTAATATTTCACGAAGTTCTGTATCAATCGTTTTTAAGAATAGGAGAACTATTTAAGAAATAGAATATCTTTGCAAACCTCCGAATTCGCATTCCATTGTACAAGAAGAAAGTTTTGAGTTTTTCAGTCAAGAACCTGCAATTTCCTTAACAAAAGCAAGAGGTTCTTTGATAAAAAAGATGGTCTTGTTTTAATTTCTATAGCAAAGTGAGATTTTAAGTTAAAATGAAATTTAATACAAAAATTTATTGTTTGGTCTCAAATATAATAGCAGGAATATAATAATTTTGATTATTAAAACTCAGTTTTTGTGTTTCAATTGATGAATATTAAAAATCTGCAAATGCAAAAATAACTTTTATTAAGATTCTTGACACGATTGTCCAATTTCGTTGACACCAGTAATCGATATATTCAACCTCCCCCGTATTGTGATTTTAAAAAGGTTTCAATCACACGGGATCGCTTTGTCGCTATCCCCCATTCTGTTACAAAATAAAGACTAATAATTTCAGCAAATTTGGATTTCATGTAATAATGGTAGGTATTGTGTGAAGGGGTACTATGAAGATTAAATTGCTATTGAAATAAAAATTCGTCGCAATAGCGCATTTCTGCTCATAAATAAATTACATATCCGACACTTCGCTCTACAAAGTACGTATTTGGTGAAATATCAAATAAAATTGTACAATTTCACGTAGTACAAGTTTTTACTTCACGAAGTTCAATTATATTATTCAATTTTATAAATTGTCGATAAATAACTGTAACGTGACTTGCAAATTCAAAGAAGTTCTCAAGTTGGAAAATACAAACGTATTTGGTTGATTTTTTTATCTGAGAAACTACTAAAAGTTTTCTTGCATATAGGACACACCTATGTTACCAATGTAAATTGAACATTTTGAAGCCACTTTGCTTCATATAAAAATCAATTTTACAACAAAACTTTTTAGACATTTTTTGTGGAAAATTTCATTGTCTTTAATTTTGTTTATATTTTTCTAATTTGTCAAGATGCTTTTGTAGGTTTGTAGACGCTGTTAGTCATAGTACGGGAGGCCAAGATTGCTGTGTCATCCGCAAACGTCGCAATAAATGTGCTTAAATTAATTGGTAGATCAGCTGGGTAAATTATTCCCCCTCTCCTGGGGGACTCCAGAGTGGACTGGCAAAAGTGGTGATATCTCATCTTGATATTTTACAAAGAAGTGTTTATGTTGTAGGTAGGATTTCAACACCGGATAGAAGTTGTGTGATTTTGAATAATAGACCAATATGCCACACCTTGTGAAGGCTTGGGATATATCAAAAAATCCGGCTAAACAGTATCTTTTAGTCCCCAAATCTTGCTTGATTTTATTAGCAATTCTGTAAACTTGCTCAATCGTGGAATCTCAGGACAATCACAAGCATCAGTCTTCTCAAAAATTGTTTTTCAAATATTTTCGGAAAATAGGGAACAAGCTGATAGGCCTGTACGAGGTAGTTTCCGTTGGTGGTTTTCCCGGTTTGGGTATTAAAATAATTTGAGCCACCTTCCATTGTGCAGGAAAATATCCCAATCTCAAGATGGAATTAAAGATCATGGTTATAAACTTGATAGCGTTGTCTGGGAGTTCTTGTAGGACTTTTGCAGTTATTTCCAAATTAGTCGTTAGGGTGTATATTTCGTAAAACTACTCATAAGGACCTATCTTTCAGTTGGTAGGTATGAAATTTTTGCATTTAGCTGCTCTATAATAACTCCATAGCTTTTTTCTGACTTTTCTGAACCTGATTATTATATAGTATCTTCATCACATAGTCGTCTTTGGCTGCCTCCTCCAACAAGTCCTTTAAAGCCATCAGTAAAATTGGGTGGTGGCTTAGGGACCTTTATGGGTTCATTATTCTCGGATGTTTCGATTGGGGCATTCAACCAGTAGTTCGACAAAATAGTTTGTTTGGTGCTTCTTGGTGTTTCCGGGCTATCTCTTCTACCTTGCTTCCTGCTTACAACTTCCCACGGTCTCTTCTGACTTAGCGCTGTTGTCGGTGACTGCGGATGACTTGGATGAATTGGCGGATAATTATGATTGTAGTACACTAACGGCACTTGTTGCGTATTGGGCAAGTACATCATTGATAGTTTCAATAACATTCAATAACTGCGCATTTTGACTATAAGGGGCTGGGTTATTCGATAATTCGTTAGACAGGGCTTGGTCATGTATTTCTACTTCTTGAGGTGATTATTGTTTCTGTGGGGAGTACGAATAAAAGACGAATATCTTTGAAGTTCACATATTAACCTCACTTTATGAAGTTTACTTTATAAATTTATGTCTGTTGTTCTGTTAATCTTCAATGTTTTTGGTAAATAACACTTACACTCTTAATTCACAGTCTCTAGATCATGCAATACAATGACAATTAATACAATGAATATTTAAAGAAAACAAATAAAAACGAAATTTCAGCACTGGCAGTGTCTCACATAAAGTAAAAATGTAGAGAATAAAGTTTACAAAAATTAATTCTTATTAATATATTAATTTTTTTGGACCGTTCCGAGATATAGATAACAATATTTTTGCATTTTACAGAGTTTAAGTCGCTGTCAGTTAAAAACGGCTCGACAAAATAAAAAATTTTAATTTTAAAATTTAAAAAAAAATGATAAATTTACATTGGTAACATAGGGGTGTCCGAGGAGTTTTGCGAGTCACTGTAACTCTTAAACCGTGACATAAAAAATAGCTTTTTTGTTCAAATTTTCCGAATTAGGTTTGGTGGGTAGTTTCCTACTCACAGCATGTGCACCATAATAATTAATTAATGTTTGTAATTATTATTTACTTAGTTCAATTTTCGACCATTTTCATGCAGTATCACGCGTTAATATAGCAATAGTAGTCGAGTTCACGTTTTAAGCTGATAAATGTATCTAAATTGTAATGTATAATTAATTACAAAAATGGAAAATATTTGAAGCGTTATCTAAATAAATGTTAAAGGTTACAAAAATACAAATACCACAAACAAAACTTGAATGTTACTCTAACATACTACTAATGTACTTTTTATTTCATGTTTTCCAACCCAAGTTATATGGTAATTTACAAAAGTCATTTCGCACTTTGATATTCAAATTTATGTAATTTAGAAGTACACAATTTAGAAAACTTCTTTTTACGTTTCAAGGAACTCTATAACCTTACTTTTTTTAATTTAAATTTAGCCTTGGTATTAAAATCACAAGTTTCTGTAACCCAAGAAGTTCTAGTAAAAACTGGTGTAAAAGTCCAAGATGGAACACTAGCTCAATATTTTTTTTTTTTTTCATACGAATACCATACGAATACCAGTGTATAAGAGAAAGTATTGTAATCAATTCAAAAATCAAAATTTTGGTATTAAAATGTTCCTTATCATGTCTTGATAAATTTTAGTTGGATGTTCGTCTATATGACTGTGTGTGGTTAGGATATGAAAATAAATAGTATCAATTGCACAGGTTAAACCACTTAACCAAATGTGATGGGACGCTCCGCGTTGCGCGCAACGCGATTGTGGAGCGCCGCAGATGCAACCCGTCTTCTGCGTCGAACGGTACCCGGCAAGACGGTGGCGGACGAAAATTTACCCTTGAATTATGTGTGCAAAGAAATAAACCTGAACCTTTAATTAAACTGGTTCTCAAATTTTTCAACTTTTGACAAAAAGCGATTTTGGAGCGCCGCATGCCCGAACTGTAGCTTCCTCGTGGTCTTTCTCGTCGAGTGGTACCCGGGAAGAGGAAGTTGAACGAAAATTTTTATACCCACATAAATGGTGAATGGTTATGCAAAATTCTATATTTGATTAAATAATTAAATCATCCATAATATAATATAATGATAACCTTAAAATGTGGAGGTGATATACTCCATAACCAGAAATGGTCTTTCATAAATGTTAGAAAATAGAATCGATTAACAAATATTTCAAATGTACCTAACAGTACTTCCGATTGATTGACTTTGTTGAACTAAAATGAAGTACAACAACTCTTCAACTCCCACGAAGTAAGATCACTATGATAATTTGATGCTGCTTGGAATAAAATTATTTTGAACACTTAAGTCCGTTCATTCAAAATCGAAACAAACGAATACGCATTTCTAAAGGATTTCTAAAGCCAAACCAATACACGTCATAAGCATTAGACCAGTGAGATACATATATATTGAACTGTCATTGCAACACACAGCACTGTAATACAAATAAATATAAAGAAACTTATAAAAATAAAATTCACTATACAATCGTAATTAGAATTTAATTTTTATGTGGTGGAAATAACAAACGTTATACCTCTGACATTGTGTATCCGTTCAAGATTAAGAAACCTTATAGAAGTGTATTCTGTAAAACACTTATTTATTAAAATTATTGTCAGTTACGATGTTTTAATACTGGCGTCAGAATATAGCTTGCATTAAATTTGACTAGAGGCAATAAAATTTATTGACACAAAATATATGATTAAATGTTTTCATTTAAATTCAAAATGCATTTAGTTTATGATCGGGGACAATTAATTAATTCTATTGTTGTATGCCATATCTGCATGTTAATGCCTACCATTAACTTGGCGTTGTATTTATTCCTGTAGGCACATTAGGGACTGAGTGATACCATTGAGTTTCCAAATATTATGCACTTGGGAAATGTTTATAGTATAACGATAATATCAATGATTAGTTTTGCTCTTATACGGATTGGTTAGAATAGAAGTTTTTTTGTAGTATTTCATTTTTCTCGTTTCTCGAAGATATCTTCTCGTTTCATTAACATACATAATTTAGTTTTTCATATTGTTTTCAAAAAACATTTTTCATTTGAGGTATTATTTAGAAAATAGTAACATTTAAATAAACCATAAAACTTAATCACTATATTTAACTAATTAATGCTATTCGACTAGCTATCCCCTACATAAATCCAGTTAATATCAGTTTACTCCACAACCGTCTACCATCTTGTTACCGATTTGGATAATTTGGTAGAAAACTTCTTTCACCACCAGTTTGCACATTAAGGTTTAAGAAATATATAATTTAATTATCACAACTAATTTATATTTTCAGTCTGCTAAATTTAAGCGGCTGCATTGTGAATATTATGTAAATTTTTTAAAACGTAGTCTTAAAATTGAAAGATTCTCTAAAGCAGATTTAAAGGAATGACCAGAATACTGAAAAAAAGTACCAATCAACAAAATCATGCGGGAGAATGAGTCTAACGACTGAAAATGAGTAAAATCACTTCTAAGAATACTTAGAGATTTCTGTATTTTTTGACGGCGAATAAATGAATTTAAATATCGATACCTTACTTTGAAAACCTCGTTAGTACCGAAAAGTTGTTTTACAGGAGCTTCAAAAAACTGTTTTTTTCAACTATGAGTAATATTTCTTGATTCAATTAGGTAAATTGTAATAAACATTAATCCACTTGGATTTTTCAAAAAAATTATGAGGTTTTCTAATTAGTAGTAGGTTTTCAAATCATACGAGGTTATCAAATTCTTCTACTGATCGTACAATTGTGAAAAATAATTCACGAAATTTTGACAGAACATGCAGTACATGACCCTTATTGCAGTGCGCAATAAATCTCAATTTTGCCAAAAATGCAGTTACGAGGTTTTCAAAGTAAGGTATATCGATATGATACCTACGAATAAACATTATTTTGATGAAATAATCCAGTTTTTGATAAGATTTACAATCGGAAAAAAATACAACATACGGGATTAAACTGTGTTTAGCTTAATCTTGTGTTTAAACTGACATTCAAATACCGGCCCTCAAATAAACAATTGATTTATCAATGTCGGTATTACTTTCATATTTAGTTTTAGGAGAGCGGCGTCCCATTCGTCCTTGGTTAGGTTCGGTTTGGTTTTTTTGTATACAGACAAAATTATTGTATGCGACAGCCTATTTCCGGTGTAGGAATTTTGGAAAACCAACATTATATTTTATTTTTTGCACGTCACCCCCATTACTATGCCTCTTTGCAATATGCGTAAAAAACTTTGTAGAGAAATAGAAAAGTAGAAGACGCTTTCCTTAAGGTAGGTAACGTTTCCGATAGGACAAATATTTGTATTCAAGATCACGTTTTAGGGATTATTCTAAGTTGGAATAATGGATTGCCAAAATTTTGGCGATTGAGATTTTAGATTCGGAAAATTGACACCTAACTTATAACGTTATTCTCTTATTATACAGCCACTCTCTATTCCCGAAGTCACTCCTGAGGGGTTAAGTACCATTGTTGGCGCTTTGCGTTCTAATGCTCTTGGTCCGGATGGTATTAGTCTTCGCATGCTTTAGACTTGTTCTTCCTTTTTGTAGTGAGGTGATTTGTAATTTGTTCAATCACTCTTTTGGAACCGTGGAGGTGCCTTTTGTTTGGAAGGCATCCCGTGTGAGACCTCTTTCTAAGGTTCCACTGGCTTCGGAGCCTTCTCATCTCCGTCCAATCAGCATCCTGTCGCCATTTGCAAAAATAGCGGAGCTCCTTGTTAAAGATGCTCTATGTGAGCACCTGGCACTCTACAAGGTTTTGTCGCCTGCCCAGTCTGGTTTCAGGCCCCACCATAGCACTGCGACTTCTCTGTTGCAGCTCACGTCTGACGTGGCTTCATCAGTCGATCGGGCTGAAGTCACCATATTGGCACTTCTCGACTATTCCAGAGCATTTGACTCCGTTGTTCACGATCGTCTTTTGGCCAAGTTACGTTACTATGGCTGTGATGATTTGCTGTGTAGATGGTTGGCGGGTTATTTGCGGAATAGATCCCAGATGGTTGAGTTAGCGGGAAACTTATCTCAGTCGTTGACGGTTTCTCGTGGCGTTCCGCAGGGAAACATCCTTGCTCCTTTGCTTTTCATACTGTATACAACTGATTTAGTAGGAGTGGTTGATTTTGATTGCCATCTTGATCTCTATGCCGATGATTCTCGGATACGTGTATCGTGTTTGCCCTCGGACATTGATGCTGCAATTGATGTGCTAAATCGCAATCTTGAACAAGTGCGTATGTGGTCGTTGATAAATGGTCTGACTTTAAATCCGACTAAGTCGGAACTCATAATTTTGGGTAAACCGTGGCTTGTACGGAAGGCTTTGAGTGTTGCAAGCTCAGCTGTAACGATTGGCGATGAGGTCGTCAGGGTGGTCGATTCCGCTCGGAGTCTGGGGCTTATCTTGAACAGTGAGCTCAAGTTTTGTCAACATGTGGACCGAAAGCTTAAACTGTGCTATTTTAAACTAAGATCTCTTTATCAATTCAAAACAATATTACCTCCCCACGTAAAGTGGTCGATCGTTAGTAGTACGATTTTATCAAACATCGAATATTGTTCTACAGTGTATTACGGTTTTCTCACACAAGAATATAGACGCAAGCTCCAGCTCTTGCAGAATTCATGTTTGCGTTTTGCATTTGACTTACGAAGGTATGATCACGTCACCCGTTTTTATCGAGATTTAGGTATTCTAAAGGTAGCCCAGCGCTTCTCTTTGCTTTTTGGAGTTCTGCTTTTCAAAATCTGGAAAAGTGGAGAACCGGCTTGTCTACGAAGCATGATTAGGCCCCGTTCTACATGCCACGATCGGGTTTTGCGTGATTTGGGAAACTTCGATCTACCCTCTCATTCCACAGCAAAGTTTGAACAGTGTTTCGCGTGCTCGGCGCCCAGATTTATAGAAGTGCATCGAGGACTCTTCGTAAACTCAGCGAGTGTGGTGTCTTTCCGACGTAATCTAACAGATGAACTCCGCTTACAAATAATGTAATCTGTCAATAAATATTATATTTATAGTCTGCTTTTATGCTGCTTTTATTTTTATGTATGGGTGGTTTGAAAATCTAATCTTATTAGAAATCATCCAATTAAGGAATTGTACTTTTTCTTAATAAATGTGTATTATTATTATTATTATTATTATACATTATATTCTTCAGTTTGAAAAGGAATATGATATTAGAGGACAATTATAGCCGGAATTCATTGATGCACCTGAAAGCGGATGTATTCGTTTTGGACACATTTTGAAGTCAATTTTGCAAGATTAAAATGATAAAATGTATTTAAAAATGCAGACCAAGTTTCGTTTTCAGGATACAATTAAAACGTGTCAAGCATTTAAAAATCCACATGTAAACAAAGATCGGTTTTAAGATTCAATAAAGCAGATATATAGCTTATGGGAGTTATAAGTATTTTTCGGCAAATGTAAACGTTTTGCCGTACGTTTCGGAATTCACTACCATTTTTCATGCATTAATTGATTAAAATAATGCAAAATTAAACTTCAATTTAGTAATTAAGAAAATTGGAAAACTAAAGTAAAAAGTGCGGCTAGATTGAAAAGAAACCATGGACGTTTAATATTTCAATGTAATCCCAACAGAAATATACAATAATTTTAAATTATTCCCCGCTTTACAATTTACTGAGGGAATAAACCTTAAGGGCTTCTGTAATACTGCAATTATTACTTATTTGTAGAATACAAAATAAAATTACGTTTTTATTTAAATTTAAAATACTATGTAAGCAGCAGTACTAAAACTGCAAGGAAACCTTTCTAAATCTAAATTTTGTCAAATTTGATACTACGTTTATATATAAACGTTAAGAGAATCAAATACTCATGGGAATTTAAAAGGTATAACTCTGAAATTTGTATGGCTACTGCCTCATGTTCTTCGCATAAAACTTCATTTAAGTAATCGTGTGTAAAAGATAGATGTGTAATATACAGCTGGAGTTGTCGATCTCATTCCTAGTAAAGTGCGCCCTCCTGGCTCCGGCTCTTCTTAGGCGGTTGTCATAGTAACTGGATTTCTGCCAATGTTTGGTATTCCTGTTATTTGATACTTTCCCATGCAAACAAAATATTACCCCTATTATCTGTAAATACGACCAGGTATGTATAACCAATACCAATACAGCTTCCTAGAAGTACGCAAATAATAAAATAAATATAATGTATACCTATTCGAAAACTTATACTAAACCACCTACTTTAGCTAATACTAGTTAATTCTGTATTCACCTTACTTCATATATATAAATTCTTGACAGAAAAACTTAAAATTTTACATTAAAACATTATTAAACATTAATAAACTGCCAAGAATACAAATTAATTTTTGCGACGATAATATGAAATTCACAAATTGAGAAGTTAGAAAATAAATGAATCGCCCACAATTTTTGTTTTAAATGAAATAATAATGCCAACTTTTTAACGTTTTTTATTGCCAGCCAAGCAAACGTTTCTGAAGTTAATCATAGCTAATGAATTACTTTTTCATTATACAATTGAAGTTCAATTTGTCGTAGTAATTACATAAACCCTTTAAAATCTAGTAACTTCTTTGTTGTAGAGCTCCCAAGTTCTAATTCCTATCAATATTAGTACGTCTCACCATATTTCTAACCAACGTAATGTAGAACCTGAGGCAACCAGGTTATTTATTTTAGCTTAGTAGAAGGGTTGGCAAAGATCGACACAGCTACGAACGCCTGCAGATCAAGTTGAAACATAGAAAATCTATAGAAGCGTTTATGTACTTTGAAAACGCACGTAAATTTTGACGTCATATGCATACAACCTTAAAATTGATTTCTCTTCAAATTTGGATGCGTTTCTGATCATAAAATCGTTATTGCAAGTTTAGGAATTTTTGTTCTACATACATGTAGACCGCAAATTTCGCAGATACATTACCACTAAAATATTTTACCCATATTTTTTATACACTATATTAGTTACTATATATAAAATACTAATAAAGTAGTATATACTACTAATTCACAATTTTTTAGTTCAATAAGTTGTATCTCGTAATGAAAATATTGCATATAAATATTGAAAAACATTGCATTTTACTTGTAAACAAATTTTTAGTTTCACGTACTTGCGTCAGCTACGTCCGCGTCAGTGTTTGAAGGTTAGTTTATGCCAAACATCTATACACACGTAGCTTATGCACGTAAAATCGCATGCAAAACGATTCTTAATATATAAAAAAATAACGATTCTAGTCCGATTTCGTTTTCTAGTGACAAATTGTAGTAAAATTTTAAACGATTAGATAGCTCTATTTCATAACTTGAAGTTTGGTTTATACAAAAATGAATAACAATCAAGAAATAAATTAAATTCTAATTAAAATAATTTATTTTACGTAAAATTACTATTTCAAATTAAAAAACAATTTTTTTAAAAACCAAATGAAATACAAAATTTTAAATATTTTAATGGTAAATGGTAAACCTTCGAAATATACGATTACCAACCGAACAAAAATTTCTAAACTTGCAATTCAAATTACACAAAACGCTTCTACAGAAATTCAATGCTTCAACTTCGTCCGTCTGTGTATAACCGACTCGAATAACCCTGTTGATTAAAAAAGAATAAAAATTGAAATCGCTTCGATTCATTTGATCACACAAGAAAATTTAAGTTGTAATACTACACAACAATGCTATTTCATCCTACTACTATTACATAACCGTTTAAAATGCTCATTGGGCGGATTTAATTTATTATCACAAACGTAAAAATTACAGCAATTTTAAATTAAAAATGATAATATCGTACAAATTACACCCAAATAACGTAATCAAATTGATTTTTGTACTAATGAGATAAATCCGTGGACCAATATACACCTGCTCTGTAAAAATATAAAACACTTTCATAATCAGTTAATATTTTTAACCAAAATGTTAGCCTAAATAAATATTTTGCATCATAAAATTTCTGTTAATCGGTCGTAATCCAACTAATTAAACAATACAGATTTTTCTAAAGTTACTACTAATTTAGATTCCTGGTTCAAAGCTCAACTACACTATGAAAGTACAATAATGTTGCTATTTTTTTCTATATTTATACATTTGTTCTATTATTATATTTTCATTTATACGTCGACATTGCAGTATGAACTCACTCACTCACATAGCCTATTATGAAAAAAGCAACAAACCAAAATATTAACGAGATTAATGAAATTAATGAAGAGCCTAAATAAAATAGGTACCTAATAATAAATTAATAAATATAATTAAAATAAATTAATGAACAAAAAAATTAAATACGACACAATTAAAATTTTCAAACTCAAAATTGATACTACAAAAAAAAAACTACAATTTTTTTTTATTCTGCAAATACTTTTTGCATTTAAAATTAAAAATATTACAACTACAACCTCAAAATTTACAAATTACAATTAAACATTAAATTAAATCACAAAAAAAGTTTCATTAAAACCGCTTACTATGTATATTGGATGTAATTTATTAACTTAGCAATTTTCAAAATTTTTCAACTTCCCAGCAAGAATTTTAATGTGGTAAGCAGGGAACTAAATGCAATTTGAATTTAAGAAACAAATAACCGAAAATCGATAACTTTTGCTCCCGATTTATAAAACTGTAAAGTTTTTATTAGTTTATAGGTCAGGGGTGTGTTTTCATTGTTCACATAGACACATTCGTTTTATCGATGCGCTATCGCCATTTTTAAAAGCATAAATTTACTTTCTTCTCATTAGCGCACATTCTTTATATTACACGCTCGCATAAACTGGGGCAATAGTCGCTTACCTAGGTAAGAACAAAATAAATAATTATTGTAACAGCATAGAAAAAAATAATGTGCGTAGGGAATCCCTTTTCAAAAAATTAAAATTTGGAACACAAATTAGAAAAAATTAACCAACATTCTTTGGCCATTAAAATGAAATAAAAGTCAATAGAACATGGCAGTGCATATACAAGCCCGATAAAAATTTTCTTTTCATAGTCTACAACCTAACCGCAAAACTAGCTTATGTACTAGGTGAATTTAAATTAAAATGTGAAATGTTAGTTTGTGTTCCATTAATATTAAATAGTTACAATTAATGAGCCATTTTGACTATATAAATATATAAATCATGTAGTTACTGTGAAACATTATTTCCTTTATGGACCTTATCGCACTATTTATGTATTATCAAAATGTGTGCATTATTCAAAACTTGATAGAAACAATGAAACATTTCATAATTTTCTACTTTCCAAGATGTTTTCTGTAAAATAAAAAATGATGCGAATATTGTTTTATCAACGTGAATGTTTACTTTCCCCCTACGTATACGTATGTATAAGGGAAATGTTTCTTATCATGTCCTGATAAGTTTTTGATGAATTTTAGTTAGATGTTCGTCTGTATGTCTGTCTGTCTGTCTGCCTGTGTGTGGTTCGGACATGAAAAGAAATAGTATCAATTGCACAAAATTCAAAAAATTTAGCATCATAAATCTACATCAGTGAAACTTATGGGCCCAGCTGAAAAAGATGAAAAGTCGTTGAAAATTGCGGAAATGATAAAGGAAATAAAAAAGTTCAAGTGTCAGTTACTTTTAGACCACCATTTGTTATCCCGAATTATTTAATCGAACCGTGTCGCATCCTTTCTAAAGCACGTAAAGTTTGACATTTATGAAATTTTGACATGTTTTCGAGTTTTACGCCCCGCGTCCCGCGCAGCGCAATTGTTGAGCACCGCAGATCGACCAGTCGCTTCTGTGAGGTCTTCCGCATCGTACGGTACCCGGCGAAAGGGTGGCGGACAAAAATGTACCGTCGAATTATGTGTGCAAAGAAGTAAACCTTTAATTTAACGGGATTTTTGATTTTTTGATGCGAATTTTTAGCTTTCTTGCGGTCTTTCTCGTCGAATAGCACCGGGGAAGAGAATATTGAATGAAAATTATTATACCCAAATTAAATGGGAAAAGTTATGCAATTTTTACATAGCCAATTTTTTCTTTTGTATCTTTAAGTAAACTGTTATTGAAAACTCAATTTGTTAATAATTTTTAAAACCAACTAGAGTATACCTCGTTCCAAGAATAAAGAAAATTACTCACGGTACACACTTCGATAAGTGACCGCTTCCAGGGCCGGCAACAGTTGAGTTTTGCTTGAGTGCTCAAGCACCACACCACGGATTTTGAGCACCACACGAGAAAATTCAAAACAGTGAATAATTTGGAAAAGAAAACACTAAACACTTGAAAAAATTGTATATCACATCAGATAATATTTATGAACACCAGACGGCAAATCTAAAAGATGCCGGCCCTGACCGCTTCAGAAATACCTTTCGCTACAATTCTCCAAATTGAGGATTAAGGCTTCTTCCCTGACACTCATAAAACTTCATGGGTATCAAACATTAAACAAATTTGAGTACGAAAAAGTGCGTGAATTCCGACCATAGTGAAGTCGAAGAATTCAGCAACCATTTCCCACGAGTTATCTACATGCTCTTAGACTAGACTATTTTAATGTAATTTTGACAAATTTGAAATAACAAGAAACAAAATTTGCTTCTACATTCTGCTATGCAAAAATAGACATTGCAGAACAATCTTTCATAAACCAAAATTCTGGCTGTATTATATTGTGGAAAACGATTGTTGAAGCTACGGACGTAAACAGGCATAAGTCTTAAGGAGAAATATAAAAAGATGAAGTACTATGAGAGGGGCAAGGAAAAAACCATATAAGAGCTGGGCAACCGATATGATACCATATGGTACTCAGATGGATCTAAAACAAAGATAAGCACTGGAGCAGGTATATGTGGGAGAAGAACAGGGGATGCCTTTGGCATTAACCTGGGCTGCCACCCTACCGTGTTCCAGGCAGAAGTAACTGCAATCTTGGCCTGTGCATCTGAACTGGTGCGGAGAAACTACGATGGTAGACGAATCTGCATCATGACAGACATCCAGGCAGCTCTAAAGGCCTTGGAAGGAGTAGAAATACATTCCATAGTCGTTAAACAATGCTTTGATGCACTGGTGAAACTGGCAGTCTGCAACAGCGTTTCGCTCATGTGGATTCCGGGGCATCGAGGGGAACGAAGAGGCAGATCGTCTGGCCAGATTGGCTGCCAACTCAACCATGATAGGTCCTGAGCCCACCTGCAGGATCGCATACACGACCGCGAGGGAGGGGATCAGGGACATGTTATGGAAACAACACCTTGCTTACTGGGAGGGTCTTCCTGGACTGAGGCAGTTGCGGATGTTCATTGGGGGCCCCTCTAAGAAATCCAAGGGAAAAAATATTATCCAACTGAGTAGAAAACAGTTGAGGAGGATAATAGGACTTTTCACAGGACACTGCTGCCTTAAGAGACACCTCAAAATGATGGGGCTGACTGAAGATCCTACTTGTAGGATGTGTGGTGAAGAGGATGAAACCCCTCACCACATCTTATGTGAATGCCCAGCTTTAGCTGGAAGCAGGCTACGCCACCTTGGCTTTCCATATCCGAGAGCCGAGGAGATAGCTAAAGCACCCTACAACTACATACTCGACTTTGTCGAGGAGACGCAGTTGCTGGAGTAAAACGTGGAACGAGGGGCACAATAAGCTTAAGCTTCAGTGCAGTGGGTGTCAGAACCACAACCCGTTTTAATAATAATAATAATAATAATAATAATCCGGCATAACCTCAACCTCGAAGTATGACAACAAGAAAACTTCAAAAGCGAAAGCTATTCTACGAGGAAAAAATAAAATAAATTCAAATTTCGGTTTCAATGATTTTACAATTTAACCTTTTTTCTGTTTATGGGTATGTAACGTACCCATTGCTTTATTTTAATATGCGGTGTTTTTATAAATATTCAATTAAATGCATTGTATTCCTATGTTATCCTGAAACACATAAATATCTTTGTACTTCCGATATTAACCCTTAACCACTGACACCCATTTTTTTTCAGGAAAACCAAAGGCCTGTCAGGTGGTACATTAACCAAGTCAGCAATATAAAATAATAATAAATAAATTTTCCCTCCGATGAAATTTTTATTCGCTGAAAACGTCCTCCCCTCTTTTGTCAGTCTTGAGAATGGTTTAATTAATAAACCGAAACGTAGACCAAACAGATTATTTATTTTTATTGGCGATCCAATATCCTGCTAACCTTTTTTCCAAATTAATTGCCTTAGATGAGAATTGTTTTCCAATAATCAACATTTTTGTGCTTATATAAAAACTTGCCTAATTGCCTAATTACATCTATTATAAATATGTGTATTTTTTACGATATTGCTATTATTTATTTGCTACGAAATTAGCATAAACTCAAAAATCTTGGCCAAGTATAGTTTGCTTCAATTTAAATAAAATTTAAAAAAGTCATATCAAATTACTTGCATATAAGAACGTATAAACTTTGCCGCAAAAACATAAAAATAGAGATAAGGTGATGTTTTTAATCGAACACTAGTCATGATAACGCATGCATTGGCATTAACATAATATTATGTTTTTGCGGCAAAGTTTATACGTTCTTATATCAAAGTAATTTAATTAATTATTTTTATAATTCCATTTAAATTGGATTATATTATAAATTTTTATAATTTGTTCCGAATTTCATTAGAATAAAATTATTACGTTCACATAAAATTTTATTTGGTTTCAAGTTCAAAATATTTGTTAAAAAATTTGTTAAAATATTATATATACATTTTGTGGTTAGATATAATTAGTAAACATAGTTCAAAATATTGAAAAATACATACATACATTAGCATAAGACTGTGACAGGTGCTAAGTGTAAAAGTCTACCTGAAGTCTAACAATTTTGCAAGTCCATGGATTGAAAGCTGTCCATACTGGTATTTACCTGAAAGAAAAAAAACGTATTACAAAACAAGTTATATAAATAAGAAGAAATAACAAGCTAGTTAATATAAAAATATAATAATATAATAAATCAAAACTTTATATCTGAACCAACTTAAAAGATTATAATTATGGAGCTTGTGCTTAGTAATTATGCTTATTGTGAAAGGTTACAAGAATTAAAGTAGGTAGAAAAATTGGTCATAAAAAGTTTTCGAAAAAGATGTAAAATGAAGAGAAAATTAGATATTTCTTGAGCGAACCATCTCAATGTCATTTTTCTCATTTCAAATAATACAAAAATTCATGTTTTGTAAAACTCAGGTAAATGTGATGTGTAATTCTAAACCCAGCAAAAAATAATTTTTTGTAGTGTTTGTATTTTATTTAGGTTAACTTGTAATATCCATGATTCAACAAAATACAAACGAACAAATTACTATGCTCAGGTAAACTTTTTGTAATATTTCTAAGAATAATCCTCATAATAAAATATTTCAACCATTTCCTTTGCAAAATTTACAATCTAAAAGCAAATAAGTATAATTATACCAATATAAAAATATCCATTCAAAGTCAAGGTCATCAATAAAATAAATCTGTAACATTGTTGCATTGTTTAAACTCTTTAAAGGTATTAGTTAGTTTGGAATGCTGTAGCCTACGGCATTGTACAGACCCCATGCTAAAATAGTATAGAAACTCAACCTATCCAGGTATGAACTTATAAAATTATCTAAATACGCATTTTACTTTTGAATTGAATTGGGGAACTTACGCTTAATATGATAAAAAGGAAGCTTTAAGTTAGGGTTTTATACCGAGTTTATATCTTCAAAATAAGTATTGTGCAAAATTCCCTCAATTTACTGCTACGATTTTTTTCATATAGGGATAATAATATTTATATTTTTTTATTCAGTTTATATAGTTAAATACATTTTTACGCATCTAATCTTATCAAAAATTAATTTTTAAAAATATTAAATTATAATTTGCAAGTTTTTAAAATTGAGTTGCCATAACGTTATAAAAATTAGTAGTACTGCGCAATTTTATTCTAAGGAACTTTCTAATAAGCAAGTTTTCTTGGTTAAACATTGACGCAAGGGCGGTCATAAGGGGGTGACCATGCGTCCCATGGCCCCTCTAAACCAACGTATAGTCATTGTTTATCTATATTGTTTATACTATAGAGAAACAATGGTATAGTGTTATAAACCAATTTCCTCAATATTTATTGATATATACCTATATATTGATCAATATTTTAATTCCTTTTTTCAGCAATGTTTGATAACAGTCTGCATAAATCCAAAGCTAAGCATGGTAATCGAAGAAATGTTAAGGAGGATGGAATTAAATTTAAAAATTGTATTTTCAGGACCGACATATTATACTGCGGTGAGACATTGTTACAAGAAGTGTTATTATGATAACAAGTTATTATGTTAAAATTTTCCACTCGGACTCATTTGTTTGTTTAAAGTTTTCGAAATAACATCGTATAAAACAAATTTCGAAAAATGTATTGTAAAGTAAGAGCTAATCAGTGGAAATTTGAGTAACATTTTTGTGCGGATAAAATTTTCTAAAATGAAAATTTTCAATTTTGTTTTCCAAAGAAAGTGTTCGATCGGATTCATTATTTCCGTTCCTGGATTTTGATTAGTTTTCAAAGGCCTTCAAATTAAATTTTTGTTTTGCTATATAATACCAAGTTTCAGTCTTCCAGTGTTGTCACAGTTTCCAAGCTCCTTGATTGAGCTGATCAGAAAAATTCCAGAGTTTTCAACAACTGAAACGGAAGTCTTCGAATTATTACCTGCGCACAAAAGAAAATTCTTGAATGAAGCATCCAAAAAAAAACTTCTTTCTCACGACTTTTACTTTGTGTTTTAGATTGTTGTGTTGTGCTTTAAAGGTAGAAGTGTCAAATATTACTCAGGTCTTTTTCTTTTTCCGTGCTTTGTCGTCGTGATGAAAATTTTGGGTTCTCCAGAATATTAACTTACTAACTAATCTGTGCCAAGGCAAAGAGTTAACCTTCGTTGTTTCTAAACAATTTATTTTTTGTTTTAAATTTTAGAAAATACATAGTGCCTCAGATGATTTAATGCATAATTCAATGTAAAACAAATCAGATCCTATTACAAGTTGATTGAGCCCAATAAGTTCAATAAAATCCAATAAAGATCCAATAAATCTTAAAATTCAAAATGTTATGACTTGTTACGATTATTTCCATTTACGAATATTGCATAATATGTATTTTACAATCCTCTCTCCCCATATTGAGTAACGTCTTTGCGTGACTTAAATAAATAAAACTTAAAAATTTGAAAGTTTCAATAATTTTTTTTTAGTTTTAAAATTTTTACAACAGTAATTCTCATAGCGACACAATCAATTAACATTTATAAAGTGATTCATGTCAACCAATTATAAGTCTTTTAAATTTTATTTCAGTTATTTATGGACAAACCAATTTAAATATTCAAAAATCGAGCAAAAATTCATTATTAAGACCTGCTGTGTCCGAGTGGTGAAGGAAAAGGACGTGAATTCCTCACAGGTTCGAATCCTGTCCGCAGTGTTTCTTTTGTGTCAGAATGGCCATTCCAAAAAACTAAAATTTTATTGTTAATCTAGTTTTATTTTATATATAAAATAAATCATAGAAAATATTTCTCCAGTGCTGTAAGCCAGTCAATCGATTAGTGAAAATTTAATAAAAGGCTATTTTTAAATGAACGAATTTATAGTTGGGTACTTAATAATTAATAATAAATAATAATTGAGTTACTTAAAATTTTAGTATGTTCTGAAGTAGAAATTAATTGAGTTCTGTTTTAAAGGAATTTATATTTTTTTTGTAGGTGCTGGTTAAAAAGGTAATAAAATTCCTCAATTCATTAAATTACACTGTCAAAATTTAGTTTGTTAAACAAAATTGTTGGCGTTCTTTCCTAAGCAATCTTCGGAAAAACGATTTTTTCCCCAATTTTCATCAGCATGTAAGATATCATAAGATATCGTGTGATGCATCGTTGTAATCAGAAAAAAAAACTTTTCAAAAAAAAAATCAAAGTAAGTGTTGTAACTCTGGCATCAAGAACGCCTTGGAAAATACGAAAACAGATTTAGATTCCTTACGAAAAAATGGCCCAAGAACGTCCTAGTTAAAGTCTTGTTCTTTTGGTTTTCGCTTGAAACAATGAAAACGAAAATTACAAATTTCCTCTTTTTTTTAATAATTCACAAACTAAAAATATAAATAACTATAATAAATATAAATATAAAAAATATAAAAAACTATAATAACTCGAAAAACGGGCACCCTGTATATTAAGTAATATATAATATTATAGTAGATGCATAGCTTAAGTACAGGGATGTGCCTAACCAACTTTTATGAGGGGGGAGCAGCCGTGAAATTGCCAACAATTTTGTTGTTTTTTTTTTAGTTTTTTCGTGTCTTTTTCAAGGGAATGTCATAATTTATACAATTTGAACCAACTAATAGTTTTGCCAACTGTTCAATGAAAATTACCAACTATGCTTTATTTTTGAAGCTCCCCCCCATCCGCCCCCCTTAGGCACGTCCCTGCTTAAGTAACACCGTCTTCTAGAATAAAAAATAAACGCAAGAATAAACGATAAAAAAAAAACGATAAAGAAAAACTATAAAGAAAATTACAGCTACGCTCGGTAGCCCAAGTGGCGCAGCCCTGCCGGTAAGTTAAACGTAACCGAGATGCCCGTGCGTACATCTTAGTTCAATAAAACGACGGAAATGTCGCTTCGTAAGATTATCGGAGATGCTCAATTAGCATATATTTTAGACCGCAATTGAAGCGTTGGTTAAGGGTTGATTAAGTCTAATCCATTACGTAAAATTTATAGTCATTCAATATTTTTAACAGAAATATAGTCGATTTTAAAAAAAACGCGGTTTATGTCCTTTAAAATGCATGATGCAAGCTATGTTGGAAATATCTACTTAGCAGATTTCAATGACCTATTCCTCAACTATAATTCTATTATTAATTGTTGTTGCATTATATTTGAAACCATTTATCTCTCATCTATCATCTTTTTACTATATTTTGTTTCATTATTAATCGTCAACCGTTCGGTGAAAATCGACGTTGATTCAGCACCGACAGACCCCGAGTATAATAAATAGCCTAAACAGATTACATCGGCACCTGTGCGGTGAATTTTCCGTTCAAATAATAAACTCGGACTTGAAGATAAGCTTTGCTTACATTTTCCTCACAAAATTTTCAAATAAATTGAAAATATTTTGAAACGAATTAACCGATAAATTAAACACCAACTTGAGTTTTCACAAAAAATTTAAATTTTTTTGAAAAAGCTTGAAAGAAACTTTTTTAAATTGTTAATAAATTTATCATTCGGCATACCCAAAGCTAAGTATAAAAAAGAGAAACATTAAAAATTTTAGCAATATAACTTCAAAAGAAAAAGTTTTAAGTCTTTTACACTTAAATCCATTATGTTCACAGTAATTCATGATCATAGACTGGAAAAGTTGAGTGCTCTTTTCTTTCAAGAAAGCTTAAATCGATAGCATAACGGGGTTTTCGAAAATGTAAAATTTATTTCGCGGTTTGAAACACCAATTTTGCAAATGAAAATTCGATTAAATCAAATGTTTTCATTAAACAATTAAATTAATAAAGAGAAAATTGCATAATTATCAGCTGTTTAGAAATAATGAGACAATAAATATTAAGTAATATCAAATTATAATACCAATAAAATTACAGAATACAAAATCATCTAAATATCTATATGGGTAATCCATATATCAACCCGTGTTATTATAACAATTTTTTAATATAATGAATCTTAAAAGTGGGGTTTTATAAAAAAAAACAATTAATATGCTGTCAGTTGGGATTCCTTTCATTAAGGAGTAAATACTACTTAATTTCACATTTTTTTAATATTTCGCCTTTTTGAACGGTATGGACGAATATGTTTTTGAGTAAGGAGTTGCGCTTACAAAGTATGTTGTTACGATTATGAATACTCACGCTGATGAATTTTACAAATGTCATAAAATCTGAACTTTTAACGTGATTGTATTAAGAAATTTGAAAGGTCATATCTCAAGTAAAAAACTTAAAAGTTTAACATTAAATGATGTGCAATGTATTATATTATTATTATAATGTCATCAATTTTTATAATCGTCAAAAAGAACTTGCCTGTGACCTAAATTAGTTTTAAAATCCCAGATTTACAGATAATCTTTACATAACAACGCAATTATAACAAGATTTAAATTTTTCGCGTAACTCCCTTCCTTGGCAGCAAGCTTTCAATTATATTAGGTTAATTTAAAACAGCAGTTTTAGAAACAATAATTAAAAGAATAACAGTTTACTCATATTATATTGGTTTCTTTTGTTTCTTTTGTGGAATCAACATCCGACAAGTTGAGGAATTACCTTTTTCACCTCTTAAAGTCATAAAAAACGTCTTTGAACGGAAAGGGTAGTTTTCGGTCGGTGGATCATCTCATTTCCTTCCGAAATAAAAGAACTACTGTGGATTTGTAGATTTAAGTGTCCTCTAAGAAGTTTCTGAAGCTAGTTCCATGAGTTCCCATATAGTTCCTGGTACAAAATGTTTTCCCAACGGTTTAATATCAAATAACTATTTTCGTTTCGCCCAAAACAAAGTTGAGCAAAACGTTGATCAGTACACTGGAGTTTTATTGACAAATGTTATTTGTCAATGACAAATAAATATTTAATGTTCGTGATATCTCTTATTCTGGAATTTAAAGTTATGCGCCAACCTCTTCGTATGAAAAATAGAAAGAACAAAAACAAGTTGTTTTATATCTTGGGCCTTCTCGATAGTCATTAAGTAAGGAAAAAGATGTTTTAATGCGCACGCGAAACTTTTAGGCGATGACCATTTACGCCGTTAGGGGGGATTCCCCAATGGCGTATATTTTCTTAATATTTATTAAAAAATGACCCCCTTAAGGGACTAACAATCATCTCTCAATTAAAAATATGTTAAATCGACAAACAAAAATCGTTATTTTGCACATACGGTGTTTTTCATTAATCAGGCAGTACAGTGCTCAGGGTGTGCACATCAAATTTCAAAATTAAAATTTTTTCTGTACTATATAACTGAACTCATTAAAGCATTCAGTTGCTTATTTACAAAGTAAATACAATTGTAATTAAAAAATTTAGTCTTTCGGTACTTTTTATTGATAAAAAAAATCATTAAAGAGTGGATCACTGACACGTTTACAATTAAATCACCTTATAAATGGCAACAACTGCTGCGGTTGTGAAACATCAGAGCAAAGAACGATGACGCAAACAAATGGAATTTGAAGTGTAAAGCTTGGCATATTAAATTTAAATCGTTTGCAATCCTGGTATAACCCTAAATTTTTCGATCGATTGCGGTTTGATTTAAAAAAATTAAAAATGGGATTAGTGCAAAATAATGCAAATCCAGTGAGGTTAAATTTAAGATTTATTTAATCATAATTCTATAATCATAATTTTATAATTATGATCAAAACAAAAATATGCTAATATAATTTTTTTTTATTCATTGAAGAGCATTCAATTTTACTGCCTATGATGCGCTTCTATATTCGTTGAAAGCACTTATATCAAATTTGAAGTTTCTGAGTAAATTAAATAAAAAATGCGACAATAGAACAATAACAGTAACGTTACTTTTTCACTTTGTTCACAACAAAAATGTTACTAGAAGTATTTGGGAAGTAAATGCTAAAATTAAACAATCTTCAAATTATCACTTTATTGTTTTCATAAATTAATTTAAATTCAATCACAAACTGAATTTAAATTTTATTTTAGAATTTAAAATAAAATGGATACTTTACTAAGTACACTGGATTTGGCTCAATATTTGAATTGTGTACGTAATTCATATTACCATATAGTATATACATATTTTAAGCCAACAATTCCAAGTTGTCTTCTTCTATTCAGCCTACTCAAATTTTAATTAAAAAGTAACTTCATTATAAATGGAATTAACAGTGGAATTAATCATTTATTTTTACTTGTTATTATGCACCAAGAATAAAAATAAAATATTAATTTAAATATATAAATCTTAACTTGTGAGATTTTTAATATAACAAGTTAATTCAAATAATAAAATAGATATTATATTTGAGCTTTCAGCGATGGTTATCGCTTTAGTCAGAAATTTATTTATATATATTTGCTATATATAACATCAATTTTATTATTTGAATTAACTTGTTATATTGAAGTTTTTAGTATTATTAATTCTCACAAGTCACTATTTACGAGTCTGATTAATTTAAGGCACAACAGAAAAAACAAATAAGACAAATACAAAAAAAAAAAGAAAGAAAAAAATTCTTAAAGCCGGATTTTCGGTGTCAATTTAAACCCGAAATTTAATGAAAAAATTCTTATTGTGATAGGTATTATTTGTTCGTCTTATAGTATGAACTGAAAAAGTCAAGCTTCTTGGGCGATGCGGCAAATATAGCAAATAAAAATAATTATTTTGTTATGTTAATAATAATAGTAGTTATTATTATTATGGCATTTAAAATTTAATAATGATTTAATATTGTATTTTGGAAGAAAGGCGCTCTTTCGCCTTCCACAACCAACCACCTCTGGACACAGTAAATGAACAGTTTGTGGTTGATTCACTTTGTCTGATAATAGCTTTTGGTTTAACGCTTATTTGGTGATGTGCTCAGGATAGCTAGGTTGCGTACAAATTTAATTTTGCCGCCCCCTTTGTCTTGCTCGACATTCAATTATTGGTCAAAAATTATTTGAAGTTTTATTCACGATTGTTTTTGGTTTATAAACAAAAGCATTTAGAAAATATATTTATTCATTAAACAAAAGAGTAAACTTTCAATTCAAAATAATTAAATAAATTATAATTAAAGCAAAAAGATGGTGGTATTAGACCAATGCCATTGAATGCACATTTCGACGAATAACTTATAAAATTGTATGAAAGATTCTCTTGTGAATACACTATGCCCAATACAATTGAGATTTGGTGTAAAATGTGGTTGTGAAGCTGCGGTTCATTCGGTCAGGACATAATTATATTCAAATGACAAGTATAGCTGAAATTATTTTAAGTCAATATCAGTAACGCTTTTAACTCTTTAGATTATGGTTCTATTCTAGAATCAGTTAAAACCGAAATTCCACCGAAATGTCCATATATTTATATTTTATAATATATTTTTTTATTTATATTTTTTTATATTTTTTCTTTTGTTTTAACCGTTGGGGGGTTCACTGGTAGCAGTGGCGTATTTAGAAAATGCGTTTGGAGAGGGCAGACCATATAATTTGCGGATCTCGTTAATTCATTCATGCGCGTCAGTGGTAAACCGCCTGACAAATTTCAGAAATCTTGATGAAACTTCACAAAAGAAATCCGAAAACTAAGACCGAGAAAAAATAAAAAAAAAATTTTAACTTATTTAAATTTTAAAACCTCGTGGTAAGCATTATTTTTACCGGGTTGGGGGGGGGAACAAAAAAAAAGGAACAAAATCTGAGTCTTGTTCCTTTGCCCTTTTCTAAATACGCCACTGACTGGTAGTCTTCATTCAAAATGTCGACAAAATTCTGCATTTGCTTATGTCCGCCATTTTAACTTTTATGAAAAATAATTTTTCTTGAATAATAATTCGGCCATTTGTAGGAATTTCAATTTCTTATAACTTTGGTTTCCTCATTTCTTTTCTGAAATTTATATTTTTTAAAAGTTTTACATTATCTCGTTTATGTTAACCTTCAGGGCATACGTAAATGAGCATAAACAAACTTGTACAGGGTGGCTCAATTTCGATGTCTCTTATGGGGAAATCGGTAACTATAGGAGATATCGAAAAATGGATGGCGCATCCTCGATCTCTTTTTTTGAGAAAAGTTTAATGGTTTAAACTCGAATTCAATATCTTTTTTTGTTTTCGAGTTATGGTCAAAAGTTAACTTTTTCGACTTTTCGTTAAATGTCGATATCTCGGTTATTTGTAAAGTTATAGAAAAAATATTTACACTTTCTTCAGACACTTTTTTAAAGGCAATAAAATGGGCTAAAGAGATTTTAAATATCTAACTTCGTTTGCGAGTTATAATATAAAGTTATGTTTTTTTAAATAGAAACCATAGTTGGCTATGAAATATTTAAATCGAGTTTTTTATTCTCTTTTCAATTATATATAATATGTGGGGTTTATTATTTCAGTTTCGTCCCATTATATTAAAAAATGTTAAATAAAAACAAACTAAGATCGGAAAATTAAATGTTGGATTTATCAAAACAATCCATTATACATTTATATTATAATATTTCATAGTTTTCATAAGCCATTTGACACTCTTGTGAAATAATAGGTAATAGGTACTAAATAAAAATAAAAATAGGTATCGAAGTATTAGGTACTAAAAACACTCTTTAAAAACAACTGGAGACAATTGTTTTAGATGTCAATAATGATTTTGTATAGTGTTTTGTTTTGCAAAAGTCAACCTTTAATTTTCCGATCTTCTTTTGTTTTTATTTAACATTTTGTAATATAACGGGATGAAAGTGAAATAATAAACCCCACATGTTACATATAATTGAAAAGAGGATAAAAAACTCTATTTAAATATTTCATAGCCAACTATGGTTTCTATTTAAAAAAACAAAACTTTATATTATAACTCGAAAACTAGGTAAGATATTTAAAATCTCTTTAGCCCATTTTATTGCCCTTAAAAAAGTATCTGGAGAAAGTGTAAATATTTTTTCTATAACTTTACAAACAACCGAGATATCGACATTTAACGAAAAGTCGAAAAAGTGAACTTTTGGCCATAACTCGAAAACGAAAAAAGATATCGAATTCGGGTTTACACCATTAAACTTTTCTCAAAAAAAGAGATCGAGGATGCGCCATCAATTTTTCTATATCTCCTATATTTACCGATTTCCCCATAAGAAGGATCGAAATTGAGCCACCCTGTACAGAATTAAAGAATTGATTAATAAATTACAGAATCGGATCTATATGGTTCTCGTTTTTTTCGCCGATGGTCCTGCCAAATCAATATCATAGGTTTGAGAAGTATCAGTACTAAATGTTGATTGTGCAAGACTGTCGATATCACCATCATCATTATTTTTGTCTTCCTCAAGTATAGGTCTCATGCGTAACATTCTCGCAACTTTCTTTACTGCAGATATGGCATAAAACAGAACATTTTAGCCCTGCTTTAAGACATCCACACATTTTTCCGCAATTCATTCTACATTTGCACGAAATCATTTTGAGAAACGATTCCGGGGCGGGTGCAGCGCTGGTGGTTATCGGTTCTAACCGACGATGGAGAAACCAAAGTTGTAGGAAATTGACTTTACAATTTTTCGTTAAAATTTAAAATGGTCGAGTTATTCAAGAAAAACCATTTTTCATAAAATTCAAAATTCAAAATGGCGGACATAAGCAAATGCAGGATTTGGTCGACTTTTTGAATGAAGACTACCAGTGACCCTATCCAACGGTTTTTGTTTTCTTTTAACTAATCATAAAAAAAAATTTATGAGATGGGACATCATTTTCAGATTCAGATGCCCAAATTAAACAAACGTTAAAACTATCGACACCTTTTTGTAGTTAATAGTTTCAGCAGTTTGTAATGCATTACCTTACATAGTATGTACAGGGTGGTTCAAATTGGAATGTTCTTATGGGGAATTCGGTAACCATAAGAGATATGGAAAAATGGATGGCGCAACCTCTATCTATTTTTTTAAGAAAATCTTAATGGTGAAAACCGGAATTCGATATCTTTTTTCGTTTTCGAGTTATGGCCAAATGTTCGCTTTTTCGACTTTTCGTTAAATGTCGATATCTCGGTTGTTTGTAAAGTTATAGAAAAAATATTTACACCTTTTTCAGACAATTTTTCAAGGAGAATAAATTGGGCTAAAAGAATTTTAAATACCTTCATGTTTTTCCGAGTTATATCCTCTAAATTTCAACAAAGATTGCCTTGAGATATTAATTTTTGAGGTGTTTGTTATTTTGATTCCCTGGATTGGCTTTTATTCGAAAGCTCTTTGTAACAGAAAACTTTTTGTAAGTGTATCTCTAAACCTTAAAGGTTCCGCACAATTAAAAAAAAATTTTAAATATTGCTTTTGCCACGAATTTAATTCCAACTTGAATTATGCCAAGTCAAGCTTCCGTTACCGGTTTTATAGGACTAACCGACACATACCGTCCATCTACTGTTACTAAATAGGGCCTTACTTTTGGGTAATTGAATTAAAGTTTCAAAAAATAATAGAAATTTAAATTAAGAATTGAATCGGCTTCGTACAAACCGTATTTCGGAATAAAACGATAATAAAATGCTAGTCTAACATTTATTATGTTTACAATAAATTGTTTTGGGTTGCAATCTTTTAATATGAAAAGACTACCTTTAGATTTACATTTTATACGTAACATTGTTCAAAGATGAAAACGTTTACTACGCTCTTGAAACTTACGATCTAATATGAAGTTGGTTATTTCATTTCGAGTAAGCTTAAAATTCAAGTTTTATCAAATTTAATGTTAAATACGTTAGAGCAACTAATAAGAAAAAAAATGCAAAATTTATTCTCACAGTTGGTAAATGTGTTCGCTCGTTAATTAATATTAATTTGTAGTTAGTAGTTACAAAGCATTGTAGAGAACACTAATTATGGATTTGGTTCTGGCTCACCATTATAACATAAAATCTGTTAAGCCGATGATGGTGTTGTGTATACGGACATGTTAATATAATGCTTTACAGCAAAAAAATTGTCTGAAAAGGTAATTGAAAAAGTACGAAAGGCGAAGAAAAAAATATAGACGATAATTTATAACAAGGTAAGTTCACTTTCACTCGTTAAAAAGTTTAAGCGTTCAAGTTGTTGAGATGAATATAACAAAACGTTCAAAATAAAATGAAGTATATCATTCAAGCTGACGCACTTTAAAAAATGATAAGTGTATAACTTTTTCGATTGTCGAGTTTTAGTTGAAAAACTTGAAAAACCATTTGAAAGCCAAATCGCAATATTATAGCAATATTAAATATTTAAAAAGGGTAAAAAGTTCTCGCGACTTAATTTCACAATTAATTAAAGCAAAAAATTAACAATTGATTATATCCAGCTCATAAATAAATCAGGATGTTACATTGTAGGATTATTGCCTTACACAACGGTATTATCGTGATTTAAATTATTGCCTTTTCAATAAAGATTACACGATTTGTGCTATCGTTATTATATTTTATTTCAACTAAATCTATTCTCGTTTTCATTACCCAAAACGTTTAATTAGAAGGCTAACGTTCAAATTAGTTTAAACATGAACTTGATCCGAAATAAACAGTTCACCGATAAGTAAAGCATCACTTGGTTACTCTAATTAGAGATACCCCAAATATAGTGTGTCCCAAGCTGGATTGCACACGGCAATCGCCAGTTCCGTACAGACGTGAACGATCACAGGAAACCGTTTTCTTCCGTATTTCCTTAGCTACATCAAGATTTCTTCAAGGTTTCTTCGAAAAATTTATGCATTTGCAAGTCTCAAGTTAGAGAAACCCTGAAAGTATACATGCGAACAAAATAGAGCATTTGGAGCTTGACACGTTCGAATTATTTTGGTTGTTCACATAACCGTGGTTTTGTTATAAGTAGCAGTATAAACTGTGGCCTAAGTTAACTATGCAAGGTGATCCATACAAATAAATATTGCCCGAGTGCCCTTACTGCAAATAGAAGGAAGTTGAGCGTGTTAGAATCTCGCAAGTCCCTTAATTAAGTCTTGTATTTTGTGGTGTTATTACCCCTTTTAGCTCCACCAGCCCTTTTAATTCATACCGTCTCTTTCTTCGGCATTTAACTTAATACTTTACTAACTTTCTCGACCACAAAAACTAATTCCCACTTCGGTCTACTCGTTTAGTTCCTTGATTATATTTCTGCTCCCAAATAAACCTTAAATTACAAATATTTTAACAACTAAAGTGTCGGCCGCTGCAAAAACGTCAATATCCATTAGGTGCACACCAACCCATTGAAAATGTAACTGGAGGAATGCTATTGAAATTTTTTATAATAAGTGGAAATTTCACTTAAAAAGTAAATTAATATTACGAACACGATTTTTTGCTTTTAAAAGAAGGGTTATGCAATTATTCACTGGCTGAATTAAAGAGAAAGATTTTTAGCGTTCCTTAATGCTTGACAAACTCCAAGTTCCAAGGTTTAAATTAATGACCAATTTATTACTGCTCCACAACCAAATTGTCCAAATTGATAATGTGGATAATAAATAAATATTTTATTTTCGACTTCAAAACCATAACAAAGCATCAAGTTCAACTACCGACAGGGTTTAATCGTAAACTTTAATTAATATCCAAATTACTAATTTATCTAGTTCTACAACTTTCAACCACGATTGCACTAATTAATAAAGTTTTACATTTATTATAAAAGCATCCTGATAATGCAGAATAACTTTGATATTAAATCCCTAATAAAATAAAAGATTTCTGGTTTAGTCAGTGAAATTACTTCAATCAATCAATCAATCAATCAATTCCATTCCGGACGAAATATAACAGCACTTTCCAGAAGTCTTCTCGCTCCATTTCACGACGTGTGATCATTGATATGATTAGCTTTGTGTATGCATCTTATTGTTTTCCGCTCTTCCTCTCTCTTTCTATTAGTTTGCAAGCTAAATTGCTTCTTTCTTTACGTATCACTTGTTACGGGTTCAAATCTTTTCTGGTTGCTCCAGAATGTTTATAATCTCATTATCTCATTTAAAAATTGAATATAGAACTCTCTTTCTACTCTACTTGTTGCCTAAACTTGCTGCTGTTCTAGTGCATAACTCTAACCTAAAACGGTGCAACGATTTCTAATTTTGTCTTTGTCAGAGTTCAAGAGTGTACAAGAAGTTGTAAAAGTCATAACCGAATAACATTATGAAATATAGCCCTACTGTAATTAAACTGAAATTTATATGGGAGATGTTTTCTAATTTCCTTTTACGTAGATGCTTTATAAAAATCGTACGTGAAATTCGGTAGGTCTTCTTACGAAACGGCTTGGTGAATTGAACTGAATTTTTATTAAGCTCGGAACACAATCAACGTTTATATAAAGCTTTTTTGCACACCTTTACCGATTACAGTATTACGGTAGGATATTCTATAACTCCCCCCCCCCCCCAGTCCCAAAACCCAAGGTATTGCACAATCCATGATTGATTTGATTAAATGGGAACCTTTCCTTCTTCAGAAGAACAATATCTACAATTTTGTATATCAACAGTAGCGGCTGCGGTTAGTTCGGCAAAGGTGACAAAGCTTTGTCACTTTTGCAGAACCAAATATTTAATTTCAAATACTTTCAAAAAATTATTATTGCCAACACTAAATAATATTTTGCCTACACATAGTCGAAGAACCACCATAGTTTTGCCAAAGCAAAGAATCTAGTAATTTCAGTATCTAAAAATTGCATCATAAATGTATTTTGTTGTAAAAATTAGTAAGGTATTATAAAGTTCATCATAAGTCACTTAAAAAGTAGAAGTATACTTGAAAAGCCTCATAGAAGGCTAAACAATTTGACAATGCTCGGTATTGAAAATCAAGTTGCCTAAAATTTAAATATTGGCAAAATAATTGATGTATTGCCGATGAAAAAAAAGACTAATTCGTAATTTGTCTAAAATTATAATTACTGTATTTTTTATTCTATAAGCTCCGGTCGGATAAACCTGATGTAAAGTTAGACCTAGTATTACCATTATTACCAATAATAATTGTTATACCGAGATTAACATTATACCAAGTTTATCCGACTATTGTAAAATCGGCTCTTATGTATTTTGCTATTTGCTTATCTTAAAATGATGGTTATATAAGTTATTTATTATTTTCTTTTATTTTTGTGGTATTTGTTAATTAATGCAACCGAGCAGCTATATGAATAAAATTAACTTAAAATTTTTTCAAAAACTTTTTTATTTTCGAGAAGTGGGTCCTGCCACTTGGCCTAGAGTTTGTTATTACGAAGTACTTTACTTCCCCAAGAGGCTTTAAAATCCGTGACCCGCACGTCGAGTCCCCTCCTTGTAAGTCATTCAGCACCCTGTATATTTCTATAATATAGCAAACCAAATTATGGTATACCTATTGCATTTAAATACGATAATATTTCGAATTATCTATGACCAGATCCGCTCCTGAACTTATTTGCATTATTGAACTCTAAAACGATTGGCCTACTTACCGAACCGCTGATCATCACATTAGGGAACTTCAACGTATGCGTATATCGATATATCTAATAAATTAATTAACATAAAATAACTGAAACGAGTTAATAATGATTTCTAAAAGGGTTAAAGCAGGCCTCGTGTAGATACTTCGGTATCTTTCCGGATGAAATACGATACGGTGCATGGCATAGCCCACGGAAAAAATGTATTATGTGGGCTACTGAGAAATATTGTAATATACGATAATAATCCGTAAATCTTTAATTTTCAAACACTCTTCAATCTCTTAAATCTATTCTATGCTTGCTTCTCAGCCGCTTTCCGTTCACTACTGGACATAGGCTTATGATCTTCCGCCTTTTGTTTTGTCATTGGGAAATGTAAATCCGCTACTCCTCTTATGCTTTTCTATTTAAACTATTCTATCTAATCAAATTTAAATGTAATATCAAAAAATCTTTTTTATCACAATAGCATTGCTGGAAAAACTGAGGATGATCTAAAAAATAAAATCAATGCATTACAGAAAGTATCAAAAAATATACAGGTAAATTATTGTAACTTAAAATAAAAAAAAAAACTTAAAATTCTATCTTCTGTTCTAAGTTCAAAACAAATTATGTTAAGGTCGGTTAAGGGTAAGTTTCTACATTGAATCACTGTTCTGATTTTGTAGTACCGGTTGGTTATATCTAAAACTCACTATAAAACATTTCAAAAGTCGGAGTAGTACAATATAAATCATTGCTAAATTATGCAATACCCAAAAACGTCCGTAAAGTTTCACTGTCATAAAATTAGCAGTTTTTTCAGATAAAATATTTTACAAATGATATTTCACATAGGTACGGTTTTTTATCCAGGGTAATCACCGAAGTGCTGTTTAAATTCGATTATATTGCGGTACGTTAAATTTTTAACCGAATATAAGCAAAGTTCAACGTAGTGTTAAGTTTTTACGTTTCTTTAAGTGAGTGAAACAATATTTTAACATAATTACAATTCTATTTTAAAACAGACGTTGAATGTTAAGGAACGGCGTGGAATAAATTCTGGCACCGTCATCAATAATTGCTAGTAGCACTGAGAATGAAACCTTCCGCTTATACCGGAAGTAAACACAATTGCAATAATATTTTATGTACCAATAATTGTACCACATACTTCTAGTATTCTTATCATAATAAAATGTTCAAAACGAACATTTCACAGTAATGGCTTAATGTGTCCACTGGTTGGATCATAGATCGAAAACCCGAAGTTTAACTCCCAGATTCGTAAAATATTAAAGCAGGAAATTAATAAAGAAACTGAAATGAGCCATCAGGATTCGATTCTACTTTGGTAACTTAGCAACACAATAAATTGATAAATTTTTGTATATGAAGTGAGCAGAAGATTTTTTAAGTTAAATTAAAATAGCTGATATAAGATTTGAATCCGAATTCAAGTGCTAATTACGTTATACTAATTGCAAACTTCTTTATCGTAGGTGTACTTGTTATAAATCTGAAACATTCAAGTTGAACACCCGTCGAGGAAACACTAAATCATTTTAGTATTATTAGTAATATTCTGATGATAGTAATATTCTGAACAATGCAAAAAAAGAAAAATATATATCCAGTGCTCGCTATGATTATTGTATTATGATTTTGAAATCAAATTGTTTTCATAACCTCAAATTTATTGTATATTTATTGAAATAATATGTCGAAATCAAATCGTTTATGTTTTCATTTTTATTTCTGTGTACCTACTTAAAGCACTGACAAACCTTTATTTATATTTATAAATCTCAATTTAGATTATTTTAATTCTAAATTATGACTGCAAAGTAAAACAAATTTTTATCTAAATTGACTAGGAAATGTAAATTTTTTTGAATATGTACCTTAATCATGTAAGGGTTGGCTCGCCCACGAAGCAGATTTCAAGATTAATGACTAGTTATAATAAATTTTGAAAATACCCTTCAACGCTGAATAATTATTTATCATTTGAATATAGCAGAATCAAAACGAACAAAAGTATGTAACCAAGTCAGGTATTTATTTTTAAATTGATAATGAATATACATACATATTTAAACAGGGGTGCATTAGTAAGCAACAATAACAAAGCATGAAAGATTAATAAACAAACAACAATATGTTTTGTAAGTATATTTAACTATGTATGTTTGTGACTTGAGTTAGAAATAAAATATTTACGATAAGCAAGCACGAGATTACCAAATGAAAAACTTGTAGTGGCACGCCACTGTTAAAAAATTATAAATGTGAATAATTTTTGGATTTTATTCTTACGAAAACACTTCAAATTTGTTTTGATATAATTTATTGTTAAATAATTGATTTCCTGTTATTTATTTAATATTTAAATAAATAAATTTTTAACAATAAAAACCTTGAAATTTTGTTGTGCAAGTTAAAAATTATTATTAATAAAATTAAAAAACACATATTTAGATAAAATCTACCATAAATATGTTTTCCAAGTTTACTTGTAATCTATGTAGATTTATACAATACTAACATCTTGATTTAATAAATATTAATCGGTTACATTGAAAAAAAAAAATTTTTTATTTAATATTTCCCAAGAATTATTTTATCAATATTCCAATATGTATTATCACGCCTCAATGCCTCATCGGAAATCAAACAGCAGCATTTTTATCGTCCTGTCCAACAGAGGGATGAGCCTTCCAAAAATTCATTTATTATTAAAAATGTTAATTTGCAAATTTAAATTTTAAAAAGTTAATCTAAGTAAATTTACTTATGACTACATTAATATTCTAGATAGTAAATAAGAATCCTCGTTAAAAATTTCAAATGATGAATGAACTTGTATTTGGAAAGAAATTATTTACAAGTATGGGATTAATTTCAAAATAAAATTGATTTAAGCTAACTTTCTGCAAAAGTATTCTACAAATTAAATTGAATTTGTACGATTCCACTTACTTAGTTTTAAAGGTTGTTCCTGTATAAACACACAAATTAAATAAGAACTACGATGGGAACATTTGCCTTAAAAAGTTTTCCTAGTAATGGAAAGTTCTAAGCAAAAATTAAAACTAGTATTTTGGTCTCCAGAACCAGATTTAGAATGAGCTACAGCAGGCATAATGTATTGAACGCTACGCATTGAAACTAAAAATTTTGTTACGGTATGCTGGTAATAATTTTCTTTAATTATAAATAAATAAATAAAACTGAAATTAACGTTAAAATTCTTCTTTTTAGATCTTTAATGGATACAGAAATAGAAGATTGCCACACAGACATTTTTAATTTAGAAGTAAATCATTCTCGTATACTCTCGTTAAAAATAAGATTTTCTCATAACGTTGGAAGAGAAAATTAATTATCTAAGTTCTAAAAGAAAATCTATTGTTAAATATGTAATCTCTTTATATTAAAGATTTTTTGGTTTAATCGTATTACTTAATATCTAATTTGATTACACTAATCGTTTGGCGACATAATATAAATTTAATTTGCAAAAACTTTAAAAAGATACTTAGCAGAACGAAATTGGAAAGAAACTGATTGCTTTTCCATTAAAATGCTGTAACTTGTAACGTTGCAAATGCGAATTGCTAGAGTTTCAAAGGACCCCGCATCATTCTTATGGGAAAATGTGGTTCTGTAGATTTTGTTGATTTTTGGATATATTGTAATTCTCAATGTCCCAATGGGCACAACATGATGTAATGGATGTCTCCGAGTTACAAGCCCTAAACGGTCCAGATTTAACATGAAAAATTTACAATTATTTTATTTATTTTTTATATTATTTACATTATCAACGAATTAATAGGTAAGAGCTGGTAGAAATTGCAAGTAAATGTCAGAGTGTAATAGTATATTACGTGCCGAGGTGGAAAATGCTTCATTACTGCGGAGCGCTAAGTTAGTTGACTGAGGCGCGAAGCGCCGAAGTCAACTGTAAGCGCGACGCTGGAATGAAGCATAACACCGAGGTATGTATACTATTTTATTCACAATCGGTTTGTAAATAACAAATAATTAAAAATTGTATTAAATTATACACTGCTTTTCATTTTATTTCATTTGTAAAAATAAAATATAATTTATCAAGTAGGTGCACATTCGGTTGGCCACGCATTCATCAATGGTTTATAAAATATTAACAAATTACTATTTATGTCAAACAATAACTTTGTTGTTATTTGGCAAAAAATAACAGATTTGTTTCGCGCTTTTTGTATTGGTGTTTAAATAATTTTATAATAACAATATGTCCGATTTGAAATGTACGCCTCCCGAACTACGAGAAGCTGCGCAAAAAGCGGTCGAAAATTTGTTACCGGAAAAAAGCAAATTCCGCTATGAAAAAGCTTATATAACTTTTAAAAATTGGTGAAAAATTAAAGCGGTGCAATATTTAAACTCTGAAAGTGTTGTGCTATCATATTTTAGTGAAATGGCAAAGGACAAAAAGGCATCGACGTTGTGGGCTACATATTCAATGCTGCGCACAACATTAAATATACTAGAAAATGTAGACATTTCCAAGTTTTCAAAACTGCTGTCTTTTTTAAAAAAATAAAACGTTGGTTATAAGCCAAAAAAATCTAGTGTATTTACAAAATCAAATATAGACAATTTTTTAAATAATGCGCCAATGGAGTTTCTTCCATTCTTCTATACATATTTATTTAATTTTAATATAATTATTTAAATATCTTAGGTTGCTGCATTAATTGGCATTTCCGGTGCTTGTCGAAGTGACGAATTATATCAAATGAAAATGGATGATATACATTTTATTGAAAATAAAGTTAGTGTAATTATTCCCAATACAAAAACTTACCATCCTCGGTCATTTATTATAACCAACCCAGAGTGGATTGGAATATTGAGACAATATATAAATTTTCGAAAGAATATAACAAATAATAGCTTATTTCTGCAGTGGAGATTTAACAGAATTACAAACCAGCCATTTGGACATAATTCTATTGCAGGATTTCCAAAAAAAATAGCAACTTTTTTAAATTTGGACAATGCCGATACGTACACTGGCCATTGTTTCCGTCGTACATCGGCTACACTGCTGGCAAACACCAGATGTTGGAGATGTTCTCCAATTAAAACGATTAGGAGGATGGAAGTCAAGTGCAGTAGCAGAAGGCTATGTAGAAAACTCGGTAGATGGCCAAGTAAAAATTGCACAAATGATTTTTGAACAATTGAAATTTAACGAGCATGGAATATCGCTTACGATTAATAGTTATAATCAGTCTAATGTGACAATTAATATAAATAATTATGATTCTAAGAAGAACACCGAGCTTTAATTTTGTACTTATAACTTATTTGTAATTAACAATAAATATTTAAAATGTCACGGGTTTTTATTAAAACGCATTCTGTACTAATTATAAGCAACTAATTCTGTAGCAACCGTGAATAAGTAGGTAATTCCATTTCTGTGAAAACTATATAATCTTCACTTCAATATTCAAAAAAGCAATATTTTGTTTGTAAATAAGCAGATAATTCAATTTTGAGTAATTTGTATCAATATTATGTAAGCGTTTTTTCACAATGTATGTAAAACGAACATAAGACATAAAAATATAAATACAAGCTTAATGGAGTATCGAATAATATTAAAATCTTCAAGTACATGATGTAGAATGTTCTTTTGCATATAACAAAATAACTACAGTATTATTCAATATTCGATTAAGGTCTTATTTGTATTTGTAATTTTTACATTTTATGTATTTGTTATGTCTTATTTACATTGGAACAAGTACTAAGTCTTTAACTTTAATTTGGTCCTACTGAACATTTACGTCTTTCGAGTTACCGACTTATTCAAGGTTGCTACAGAATTCATAATTGATGCACCAACTAAGTTTCTCCTTCGAAACAAAACTTTCAGCTTTACTTCGTTTGTTGTAATCTGCAATAACAATTTGGTTTTAAATATTTAATTGATCAAATAATTAACTCAAACTGATTACCTATAGTTATGTGAAGAATACATCGTAAGTTTTCTATTAGGGTAGTTAAGATGGACACATGTCTTTGAACGCTTTATTAGTATCCTCTTCAACAATGTTGTTAACATCCAATAATTCTGCACACTTTTCGAAGTTTTCTTGAGCTGTATTTTTGTTTCGCTACTAACATGCGTTCGGTTTCTTTTCGAAACCGTTGATACTTCTCAATGTATGAGGATAAAATTGTATTTGAAACTGTAGTTTGAATAATTAACAGTATTGTTTTAAAACTTATAAAGTAACTAAAATAAACTAGATTATAATTAGCTTGTACTAAACTTATACAATTATTGTACCTGACACTTGACATAACCTTAACTAATTTGACGCACATTTTTTGTTGGTTCCTTTTCTTGCCAACCGACAATGCGACATTGCAGGTTGGGAAGTGATCACTTCCCGACCTGAGGTAGGTTGGGAAGTAAAACAAAATAGCTTTCTGATTGGTTGGTTAGTGAAAGTAAACAATAAACTGCTTCCCAACTTATTAAAAATCAGGAATGTGTTGATTACTAACCGATTGTGAATAATAATTATTTGTAATTATAGCGAATTTATAATTTTTATTATTACAGTAAAAGTTTAATTTTAGCATATAATTAATATTATATTGACATATAAATAATACTCGAATAGTATTTATTAAGATTAAGGTAAGTAGACAGAACATAAAGAAAAAAACATATTTTCTTAGCTTAAGAGGTGCAGTGTGGCAAAATTTAGTTTCAGCAGTTAATCACCTAATCATTTATTAGATAGATTAAGTAATTAGATAAAAATAATTTTTCTGTATGTACATTTTTCTAATTTAAAAGAAATTTTCAAATGGAAAATCAAAGATGAATATTAAAAGTTTGTGCAAATTTGCGTAATAAATACGTTTCTTGAAACCACATACCCGATTTTTGTACACTAGATTTTCCCGTATTTTCTAAATTTTCTCCAAAATTTCTAAAATTTTCTTGGATTTTCTATCGGATTGTCTCATGATTTCCTTTTGAAAAAGTTAAAAATGCCAGATTATCTGTAATTTCTAAGATATCTTTGGGTTTCTTTAGATTTCCTACGATTTCCTAGATTTTATAAGATTGCCTAAGATTTCTTTACATTTTCTCAGATCTCCCTTCACTTGTACATCAAATTTCCCCAGCGATTTCCTCTCCGCTTTTTATGAATTTAGTGTCGGAGGCTATGATCGACTATTCTAATTTCTGCTATAATATAGTACATATATTTCAAAAAAATTTGCCTATCTATTAATTTTAGAAAAATATTTATAGGGCAATTTAATAATGGCAGTTTTTTGTTATAATAAGCTTCACCAATTTCAGTGCGTTTCAAAGTCATGATGGATTATGTCTATTTCATTTTCAAATAAACAGCCAATGTTACTACACTGATAGAAATTAGATAGAAATCTTGGGAAATTAGGAACGCAAAATAAAAACAATAGGTTCGTTCTAACAAGCAGTTCTCTCCAGTTCTCGGATTATATGCATGCTCTTTAGTTAAAATTTTAACGAAATGATTTTTAATATGCAATAAGCACCTACATGGAATATGGAATAAGCACCTTCAAAATTTGGGTGGGCACTTGACGGGGCACTTTAATCAACAGGGTGGGCACTAACCACCTACCCCGCCTGGAGCCGATTATTTTTTTAACTGCTGTATAATCGAATATAGATAGAGAAAATATTTAATTATATGTTGTATTATATTATATGACGTATTTTGTAGAAAATTGCTCAAAAAGTTAAGATTGAAAAATAGTAAAAAAATAAAAAAAAAATTCTTATTTTTAATTTTAATTTACTAATTAGTTTTGTATGCGACGATCAAGTTTTATTTGTGTTGTGCTTAGTTAAACTTTTATAATTTATAATTTTTATATAAAGTTCAAGTAACAAAAACGAATTGTAGTCGACCTGTGCAAGTCGAACACGTAATATTTATGTCGAATATTAAAAAATCAAAATGTTTTGAAATTTTTTATTATTATAAATCTCTCTTAATCTGAATCTCGTTTAATAAATTATTTAATTTTTTATTGTTCCCCTCCCGTGTACAGCCAATAGTTAAAAAAATTTTTAAATTTGTGAAAAAAAAAACTGTGTTTATAATAAATTGGGTGTCCAAAAAGATCATAAAATTGAATTACTTAATGGTTAATTAAAATATTCATAAACACAAATTAACAAATGATGATATGACTTACTATGGCATACCTACATAGATAATTGCTTATTATCGTAACAAGTTTTAAATTAAAATTATTACGTACACGAATAATAGAGGTTAACATTAATTTAGATAATTTGATTTAAATTGCATAGTCTGATGAAATCATCTTTAAAGCTAAAAGGTCACAAACAAAAAGTGCATTCTTTTCTGTAACAAAGTATTAATAAATTGCAATTATGCAATGAAAGTATAAACTGGTACAGATGAAAAAACAGCGATGCGGTTAGACTCTAGACTACTAGAGCAGACAGATGAGAGTATAAATTGTATTATTCAAATTTTTTTAATGTTAATTTTGTCTGAGCAAGCGTTAAGTGTTACTTTACGCCCTAGGGCATAAAATACATTTGCGCCCTAGGGTGGTAAAGGCCAAGGGCAATTCAAACCAACAAACATTTTATTTTATTTGAAAAATCGACTTTATTTATTGGTTTATCAAACCGGTCGTCCTGATAAAGTTTGAATCTCGTAACTGTAATATTATGTTTTAATTAAAAAACATTTTGAAAAGCGAAAATTTTGTTAATTTGGTTAATTATAGATAAATATAGTTCTTTATAGGTTGAAGAAGATTTTTTTCAACCTGCGAAAAAGTATATAATTATAATTTACCGAAAAAGTATATAATTAAATTTAGAAATAGGGGAGAGGCTTGCAGGTTGCCACTGCTTGCAGGTTGCCACCCCTGCCGGGTTTTGACATTCTAACCTTGTCATCCCCTAAATTTCGACGGACATCGAATACAAACGAGTAGTTGTCGCTTTTAATGTAATTGTGATGCACTCAAACACAATAACAGTGTGTTTGGTAAACAAAATGTGAAATTTTATTTGTAAAAAAATGAAAAATTAAAATTGTGTTTTTCTTCTGTGCCCATAAATTGAACATTTTCAACGAAAATTTAAGGGAAATATTTTTGCTGTGTTGCATTCAATTTTTATTATTCTTAAATAATTCTAAACATATCATGAGTTGGAAGTTTTTTTTCCTGTATATTCTAAAGTGGTGTAAAAATGCAGGTTGCTACCTTTTTTGGCTTGCAGGTTGCCACCCCTCTTATTTTACATTGTGACGTATACTACAGTTAATGTTTAGGGACAGTGGCAACATAAGCCCCTAAATCGGCCCAGGACAGGTTTCCGCGCAAAGGGAGGGGGGAGGTTTAACCCCCCCCATTGCATATTTTATGTACCTATTGACGTAAACGCTTCTTAAATATTTCAAAAATTAATATAAATAATTGATGCATATTTTATATATTTTTAGATTTAAATGAAAAAAAAAATTAAATTTTGTTTTCAATTTTAACTTTTTTTTTTCTTGTCAATTTACTCTCATTTTTTTTTGTTCACAGCCACTAAGTGTAATTAATATAAATCATATGTTTTTACTTGAGTTTTTCTACATTCTCAACAATTTTTCAAGGGGTGGCAATCTGCAAGCCGAAATTTCAAGGTGTCGATTTTAGATACTTTTGAAAATATTACATTTACACATTGCCATTAATTTTTTTTTGTGTTTCCACCCTTTGCTTCAATCACAGCGCGTAACCTTTCTGGCATGCTCCGTATACACTGTGATATCATTTGTTTAATTTCTTCGTGATTTTCCCAAATATCTTGAATTTTATCCTTCAAATCGGTCAATGTTGAGCTCGGTGACTCATATAGGAGTGCTTTGAGCGGACTCCAAACATTTTCGATGGCATTCAAATCGGGAGAATTGCCTGGCCATGGCAGTACGGAATCTTCTTCGATAACAACAGGTTTGTGATTAATTTCGCTCTGTGGCAAGGTGCCCCCGTCTTGCATATATGTATAGCGAGATCTATGTGTTCCCAGAGACTCATAATAAGGCAGCAGAACCGTATTTATTACGTCCTGGTACTGCCGTGCATCCATGATTCCGTTGACGAAGTAGACTGGTCCTTTAATCGTTATGCAGGACCAAATCATAACTGCCTGGGGATGTTTGACGGCTTGAACAACACAATCATGATTAAAACGCTCCCCTGGCCTTCTTCTAACAAATTGAGCCCTTTCAGTAACAATCTCCAATAGGGTTTCGTCACTAAAGATAACCTATTGAGCATAAAATAAATCGTGAAATTAAAAATGCTAACGGAGCTATAAAATATTAGCTTTAGAGAATAAATTAATGTAAATTACCTCTTCCCAATCCTCTATTGTGAGATTTAGATGTGCTTTTGCCCATTCTAATCGAGATTTCTTCATTTGCGGGGTTAATTTTGGTTTTTTTGCTGGTCGTTTGCATTTAATATTTGCTTCATAAAGTCGTCTTCGTAATGTCCTCCCAGATATTTCAACTCCACGGTATTTTAAAGTATCCGCGAGTGCCCGAACAGTTAAATGACGGTTTTCTAAAGCAACCTGAATAATTTTCCAGTCCGTCCGCCTTGTAGTTTTTTGAAGTTGTTTGAAGTTGGTGCCACATTTTCCTTCATTGATTTGGCTATTCGCATTACAGTTTGATGCGAAACACCTTCATTTTTGGCAATTTGACGCTGTGCAATTTGCCACCTTTGAGAAGACCAGCAATGTAAATTTTTTTCTCATTATCTCATGATATCCTTTCGTTTGCCCATTTTTACTTTTAATTTAATTATACAATAAAACTTCTTGTTCACAAGGTATAAATTCAAAAATTATCTCAAATATTATTTGGATTGGTTGATTTTAAATCACTTATAATAATTTCACTTAATTTCACGTTAATTTAGTTGAAAACTTACAGCAAGACTAATTCAAACACTTTGATTTCATTTTACTTTGTTCGATTAAGCAATATTTTTGTCTTTGTCTTCAAGGGTTGATGGTAGGGTAAAATACCCCGGGGTTAAAGTCTGCAGGTACTTTACTATGCATTCCTGAGCTACTATAGCAAGAATTTGGATAGTCAGGTACAATTTGTAACTTAAAACTTAGAAAAATGAAACATTTACACGTGGTGCTAATTCAATGGCCAGGGGCTGTAGTATGTATGCGGGCGTAAACGCCAGCAAGGTTAGTTAGGTTTTCAATATTGGAATCTTATTTTAAAACTAATAATTTGAAATTGTGTTTAAAAAAGAATTTACAAAGCGGTAAATGTAATTTTTTTATTTAATTATGCGTTCTCATCAGTGACGTAGGGTCATGGGGGCTTCCTACATAGCTCTTACAGACTAATTGTAAAACACTTTAAATTCGATTTTTTTGTTCTTTTTCAAGAAAACTTTTTACTGAAGTACCTTTTACAAAAAAGTGGTGACCATACAAAGTGACGAATTCTTAAAAGATGTATAGACTTAATTTTTAATTATAATTTTAAGTAAAAAACGAATTTTGCATTGAACAACGGATTTGCCAATAATGCAAAAATATATCAACATGCGTGATGCATTCGCATAAATCCGAACTAAGGATCGAATCTCATCCACACACACAATTTGAAATAATTTATGACACGCTAAGTTATCACTATATTGCATGTGAAATAACTTTTAGATCAACCATGCGTTCAGGACCAAATAATATTTTTTTTTTGTAAATTCTAAAGAACAATACATTTTAGAATAATAAATTCGAAGTTATTTTCATAAATGTAATTGCCACGTGGTGTGATAGTTTTCAAACTGCTGCAGAAACAAAACAAGATAATTATTTTGGAAATCAATAGCAACTCGATCAGAAAGAATGAGTAATAATCGTTAATGTTATTTTTAAAATCGAAACGTATGATAAAATTACAAAGTAAACTTCGTTTTATTTGCAGGATAAATAAAATAAGTTTAGCATGCTGCCCGTATAAATCATGTCTTTGACAGAGTACGATGTTTGTTATGTCGAGAAATTGTATCAATGAAAGGTAGATAAGTGAATGTACAAGATGTTCGCCCTTGTCATTTCTATTGACAGAAATAAATTTCTATTTGTAGAAAAATATAATACAACTGGAGCAAAATCCATTAATATAACAATTATTTGAAAACGCAATTAAGGTCAATATTTGTTACAAGGTATTGTATAAAGATAACCAAGTGACTTAAGAAACTAAATACATTTCCACATATTTAAAAACTTATCTTCCCAAATACAATTCATTTGATTTACTTTCGATAAATATTTTATTTATATCCGATAAAATTATTAGCTTCAAAATTAATGATAGAAACTTTCCTGTCGATATATATCCTATTTTTCAATCAAACAATCACATTTTTGGGCCAAAAATTTTTATCCAAAAAGTTTAAATTGTACTATATACGATCGCCAAAACAGAATTCTACAATCCAACCCTCCTAGATCGTGATTAATTCATACCATGTTATATAGAAATCATATACCGCGTAATATGGAAACCACTATAAGTGAATTACTAAATAAGTAAATTAAAAATCAGATTGATTCGCTCTGCGTTAAATAAAAATTTCATTCTCTCCACTTGCCAAAATTCTAGTTATTGTATTTTGGGATCATGTTTTTATAATTGAGATTTTTGAGGAAAACTGAACTTCCCAAAGCACCAAGTTAATTCTAAGTCGTTGAAAAGTTATTGTACAAAACCGCGTTATATCGAAACCTTCCTTGTAATAAAAGGGAGTGTCGCAAAACTACAACCGTTTTATATTGAAACCGCATTTAAGAATTCCTGCCACTGAACATATTCCTAAACGATTGGAAAATAGAAAAGATCAATCAACCTATGCGTTTGTGGCAATTGAAAATTATTCCTGAAAGTAAAAAACTTTTGTTCAAAGTAAGCCAGCTTTATTGTGGTCCCTTCATTTCCCGAGATTAATAATTTTATTTTCTTGAAAACAATAAAAGTTTTAAGGTGTGCAGATCGTTTGATCTGATTTTTTCTGAAGAAATAATTCTTTCAGTAGAGCAAATATTTGGAATTAATCTTTTTTAAATGAACAAACGGTAGAAACAATTTCATTTAAAGAGGATCACAACCCTTAAATTTATCTTTGTTAATTATTCCGCGATAACACCAAAATAATTTACGTAATGTAGCAGATTGGAATATTGAGTACTTATCTGTAAACTTCAAGTTTCTAATAAAGTTTTTGGGTTTATTTTATTTTATGCATTTTAGAATTCGATTACTCTACTGGTGTAGAGCTACTACACCAAGTTTTTGATATTTAATTCGAGCCTTGAAAATGTTTTCAAGAATTTTATGAAGTTATAATGTATTTCTGAGACAACTTGAGTCGCTTTAATTAGTTTCTTATAGCCGCATATTTACATTTTCATTAATGTTTTAATATTGATTTTTAATAACGTCAACTCTGTGATGGCTCGCTACGAAGAGCCATCGTGTCGTGGCACTCTCTATAAAAATTCAGCTTTACGAATTCTTTATTTATGCTAACTAATGGTGGCTAACTGAGTAAGTCATTGAACAGTATCACGTTGAAGCTGTTAACGTTTTATTATTATTATTATTATTGGTCAAAGTAGACGCCTTAAAAAAATACATGACTGGCCTGGGTGATTTCGGCTTTAAGGACATCTGAAATACAAAAATCAAATTATTTATTAATCTATAGAATTGTCGTTCTCGTGGAACTAGGATCACTATTTTCCATCCTTAACTTTTACCACCCGATTTGTGACTGAAAAGCACCTTTATTTTAGAAATCGGCAGTTTGTTATTTTCTGTTAAATTTAATAATCCTAGTTCCAAGTTACAACGAGTACGACAATTTATAGATTAATAATCAATTTGATTTTTTTATTGGGGCGCTCCCAACGAAGACGTAAAACTAAGTAAAACTGAGTTTTACTGTTCTAAAAACAATGTAATTCAATGTTCAAATAGTCACTATATATACAAAGTCTTTTGGATGACGTAGAAACTATATATCGTGCACTAATTTGCGTCGATAGTAGTTGCCAAATGAAAACGGTGCATAGAAATTGTTTGTGCCCATGACAACTTTTGTTCAAAATGATATGAACTACAAGATATAAAAAAATCAGCCAATTTAACCGAAACCCAATTTCCATATACTTTTGTGCGGGGTCCTTTGTAAGGAAACAGTTTTTGATTTAATTTTTTGAGTATATCTCAGTATACATTTTAATTTTTTTTTGAAATCGTGATAATTATTTATAACAGAGTTTTTTACTATAGTAAGTCATAAAATTGCACTTTTGAGTTACTATAGTTTTCGTTGGAGGCGTCAAGTTGTCCTCAAGAGTCGAAATCACCCGGGCCAGTTATGTTTTGTTTAGTTCTATTAAATATTACACTAAATACAATAATTGTATTACATGTTAGAAAAATTAATTATTGAAAAATCTTACTGTTTTTTATCGATAAGATAAATTAGTTGATGGATTAGTTTGCTACACATAGGCCCTAGGTGTTTCGAATTTCAGATTCTCATCAGGCATTTTATTATTAACGTGAACAGTATTCAATTTAATAGAAAAAATAAAAATTCCAAGTTATTTGACATTTCTTTAAAATAAAATTTTTTTACCTAACTTGATTCCAAAATCAATAAAAATAACAATTTTTGAAAATGTATCTAAACCGAGCAAACCGAGTTTGTGTAGCAAAGTAATTCATGTACTATTTGCATATTTTATCGATAAAAAAAACAGTAAGATTTTTCAATTAATAATTTTTCTAACATGTTCGTAAAATATTTTCACATGTTAATAACTATACCATATTGAATATTACATTTTACAAATACATAGCTGCTATAGATATACCACAAAAATCTGCTTGAAATTTTTATTTTGGTGAGGCGCTGTCTTCCCTGCCTACCTGACAAGTCCGCCACTGATCTCCAGGTATGGAATACCCTCGAATACACTAAGATTTTTAATTTCATACTTCAATTAAACTTATGATTTTTAACTTACGGCTTTAACATTACTGTTAAATTGTGGAAAAGCATTGGAAAAGCATAGAGCAAAATATTTTCATTTTACCTTATAGCTAATAAATCATTAAGAACAATGTTTTATCTCTGACGTTAAAATGTACCGTTAATAAAAGTTTGATCCAATTGTTGTCTTATTTATATGTGAATGTAATAGGTTTTACCTCTAAAGCTTCTTTTAGCAAGGCAAAAATTTAAATTATTTGGAAAATTTCATACAAATAAAGTAAAGAATGCTAAAATGTAAAAATATAGCACAAATCCTTATTTCAAAAATATTTCAGTTGAATGAAACACAATATAAGTAGGTATAACAAACGGATGACACAAATGATGTCTTGTAAATATGTAGGTAACAGGTATGAAAAGGGTACATGGATAAGTGTTATTCTAATTTTAAATGAATTATGTATTGTTTAGGTTATTGACAAATTTACGACATAATTTATCACTTTATGAAGCCAATTTTCATTTCAAACTTCTGCTAGGCGAACAGTTAAGATGCAGTTACATAGATACCGTTGACAATAGATCAATACAGCGTGCAAGAACCCTCAGGATCCTAGCTTCACATTGAAAAGTTAATCATAAACTTATTTCACAATAAGTAAATATTACTCAGATAAATGGTACGGTTTCAGCGAACATATAATAAATTTCAAGGAAACTCTTTGGATGGAAAATTTAATTTTCTATAGCTTTAGTACAATGTTTACAAGTTAATCTTGTCTAAATTATTACTTTTTACGCATTTCCTAGAAATGCTGTAAAAGTTTATTTTTTCTTCAGTCAAAAATATTGAAACTGTGTTGGAACTTGGTAGGCACTTATAAGATCCACTCGATCGATACTCGAGTTATTATAACAAATATTTTGTCTTCCCCTATTTAGTTAATACGTGCGTTAAAATAAAGTCTACTTTAAATTCTTAATTGTACAATATACCTAGTCGGGACATAAATTCTGTTACCTGTAAAGAACCGTTAGATTTTACAGCTTAAGATTACAGAGGGTGGAAAACAATTACATATTTAGAAAGCCCTTTCTTTTGGCAACTTGTACAGACTATAGTTAAAATTTTTGAGTTCAACCAGCAACATGGATTGGGGTGTGAAAGAAAATCGGATAGCAGTTATTGCGTTACATAAATGTGGTGTATCAAATAGTGAAATTTTAAAATTGCTAAAGCCGTTAAAAATTTCAAAAATGTTCGTAAGTCGTGCTATAAAACGGTTTACCGATACAAATGCAATAGCTGACAGAAAAAGAAGTGGACGTCCTCGTACCATAAGAACTCCACGAGTGATTAAAGCAGTGCGTGAAAGAATAAATTATTGCTATGGAGATGCAAATTTCAAAAAAAAGCGTGTCTCGCGTATTGAGGCAGGACCTAAAACTTGGTGCTTTTCGTAGAGCAACAGGACAAAGGTTAACAACAGCTTTAAAAAAAATTAGGCACGAGAGATCGAAAACCCTATTAAGGAGGCACGGTAATAATAATTTTAAAAATATTTTGTTTACCGATGAAAAACTTTTTACCGTCGAAGAAAAATTTAATAAGCAAAACGATCGTGTTTATGCTCACAGCTCTAAAGAAGCGGCAGAAAAAATTCCGAGGGTTGAAAGAGGCCATTATCCAGCATCTGTGATGGTTTGGTGGGGTGTATCCTACGAAGGGGTTACTCAACTTCACTTTTGTGAAAAAGGCGTTAAAACATCGGCACCAATTTACCAAGAAATGTTAGAAGACGTGGTAAAGCCTCTTAACGACTCTCTCTTTCAAGGAAACCATTGGGTTTTCCAACAGGACTCTGCACCAGCACACAAAGCTAAGACAACCCAAAGGTGGCTAGCAGAAAATTTACCTGCGTTTATTGCAGCAGAACAATGGCCTTCTGGAAGTCCTGATCTGAATCCTTTGGATTATAAATTGTGGTCAGTTCTTGAAAACATGGCTTGTAGTAAGCCTCATAAAAATATCGAGCTTCTGAAGCGGGATTTGGTGAAAGCAGCAGCATCGATACCGTTACAAGTCGTCCGTGCCGCAATTGATGATTGGCCACGGCGTTTAAAGGCTTGTGTAAAGGCTAAAGGAGGACATTTTGAGTAAATATATTAAAAATGTATTCTTTATATATTAAGTAATAAAGCAGTATATATCATAATTGAATTTATTATTTTGAAACATTAAAAATTTAATTAATACTGTGTAACAGAACTTATGTCCCGACTAGGTAATTGCATTTGACCTACACTAAATAAAATATAAAAATACAATGTCGGTTATTAAATTTAATGCTTAATACTAAATGCTACTAAATACTAAATATATAATTTAAATATGCAAATTCAGAATTTATTAATTTCATTTTGAAATTACAAATTTTATGAAATACCTAAACCTATTTCCATTTGTCTTAATTTATATTTAGAATGGCCAAATAACTAATCATTTGGCCATTCTCATAAGGCTTTCCTATCCGATACCATAATAATCAAAACTATAACCGGATGTAAAAATTAAAAATGTTATTGTTAAATAACATAACGCTTTGACTAAACAATTGTCTAATCTGAAATACAATTGCTGCTTTCTGAATTACAAAATTAAAACAAAGTAGTTCAAGTTTCTGGTAATTAAATTAATTAAGCCTAATTAAACCTATCACTCAGATGCATTAAATATTAATATTATTTTATTATTTTTATTATTAAATATTATTTTACGTGTAAAAAGCATTTAGCAAATTGTTTACTCTCAACGGCATATACTACAGAAAGATCTTTTAGTACGTTAAGTAGGATTAGTTAAAAGATTAAAATATGGATTCAATGTAGTATAAGTGAAAATCGATCCCATGGTCTTTGCATGCTATGTATTCTGTGAGAATTTATGAAATTGTAATTATATGCTTTATAAAACATTCTTTTTTTTTTTTTTTTATTATCTTAATATTGATGAAGGCTGATGGTTTATTTGAACATTTAAATGTCACTCCATAGGCTCAGTGGAAAAAAAGAATTTAGACAATAACAAGCCAATCACGCGAATTTAAAAGTTACACTTCTTAACAAGGGGTGAATATAACTCGAAAATTTCGTGTACACTGTTTGGAATTCCCTTGGAAATCTCTGGAATCCAGTGGAAATCTCTGGAATTCTTGAAAATCAGAGAAATTCTTTAGATTGGAACTAGTTTGGAAATCTTTGAAAATTTGAAAAAAAATATAGTAGATTTTGTTGGTATTTGATGACTCTTCCCCTTCCAGCTGACCTTCTAGGAATTTGGAAAATTGTGTATCTCAGGAAATCTCACAAAATTGAAAAAGCTAAAAAATTAAGCTCATCTAGAGTATTCTTAAGATTTCCTAATTTTTCCAGCACAAACTGGGGAAAAATTGACAGAACAATCTCAAAAATAATCAGAAAAAAAATAACAAGGAGTTTCAGAATCTTAGAAAATCTCAAGAAATGCATGGAAATTTTAAGAAATTCAAAGAAATTTCAGAAAATTTTAGGAAATCCAAGAAAATTTCAGGATCTTATGACATCTTATGAAATGAAAAATCCCTGAAAATGAAACATTTGGGATATTTTAATAAATCTACAAAATCTTGAAAAGCCAAGGAAATCTTGGAAAGTTCAGAAAAAATAGTGGTCTATAATAGTATTCTTAAGATTTTCTAATTTTCCTGTATTTCCTATTTCTTAAGATTTCCTCAAAATTTGTCTCACTTGTACACAAGAGCAGATTCAGGAAAAAATCGTGTAGGAGATAAACGCGGCTTGAGAAGAGTAAATACATATTTTTTCACGCACGTAGCCAGGATTTCAATTCCGGGGGTGGAGGGGAGGGCACTCGTAAAATGAAGACATTTTTCGGGGATTCCGAGAAAAAAAAATTTTTTTTACAACTTTAAAATATATCTATTTACCTATTTTATTTTCAATATTCAAATTTATTTTCAAACATTTTTTTTTCTTTTGAAAATTTGGGGGGGGCCTGTATTTTTTGATAAGAATTTAGAATTTAAAATTGTAACAAAATTTAGTAGAATTAATGAGTTTCGTTGGGTCATGAAGGCAGTTACCCCATTACTTCTCCCTTGTTTGAAATTCTTGGAATTCTTTTTGGAAACCGTTGGAATTCCGAGTCCTGTGTACAGAATTACTTTGAGATATTTACCCCTTGCTTCTAAACATAGCTACTGATGCACTGGAAGCAGTGGCGTAAACTAACACTAAAAGGGCCCGGTCGCTATCACGACCAAAAAAATAAAATATTTTAATGATTTAATGCGAATTCAAATTTTTCTGATTTGTAGTGATTTGTAAATATTGAAAGCACTAATAAAACCAGAAAATATGAGGCACTTTTTCAAAATAACTTGTCTGCCACATTTTTCATGTACCTATAAAATATAAAATATATTTACTGTCTGTTTGGTCTTTTGTTGAATTGAAGAAACGCACTCGCCAAAGCAAAACTTCCCATCTGGTAGCGATTACAGTAATAAACAAATAAACTGTCACCCTTATATAGCAATTTAACAAAATACCGAAAAAAATAAGAGTAGGGTAAATTTTGATTTTTCACACTACACTGCTAGTTTGTTGCAAGTTTGTTGTTTGTTAGGAAGTGTTTTGTTTTTATAAATTTTTTTAAGTGTGAAATAGTGGAGTTTTTAAGTGCAATTGTTTATTTTGGAGAATAATTTATTAAAACCTCAGGTATGTTATAATAGGTATTTCTTTAAATGTAAAAAAGCTTTAATAAAACTATTTTAGAATGAGTACATTTACTATTCCATTTAGGGCCCCGCTTGAGTCATAAACACAGGCGAGTAGCTGCCTTGTTACGCCACTGACTGGAAGACATGAAATATAAAGCCCACAGGTTTTAAAGACGATAGTTTAGTGTGCATGTTTTGTGATTCTGATTAGTTCATTTTAATTTACCAACTTAAATAAATTAAAAAATTAAAGCGGATTAGTGCGGCCTTGAAGCCGCCCAACCTGGTACTATATAAAAATAACTACTTCTATTGTGTTGTTAAGTAACGCACTTCCGAATAATTAATTTTAAGTTACCAACCTATAATATTGGGAGGGTGCGAATATAATTAGTAGGAAGCGACCTTGCCAAATCTATAGCTTATGTATTGTCTCGTGTACTAAATTAATTCAAAATATTATTTATGTATAAATTTGGAAGGGTATTTTTAATATTATGAATATAGCTACTGTAATGATTTAAATTTGATGAAATAATGTTGTTTAAGAATATAACATAATTTTACTCCTTAATAAGTGCCAAGAAGTAGGGGCTGCCAGACGGTTAAATCAGTTTAATGTGAAAAAATTTATAAAAATCCATACTTTGAGAACGCAAATAGAGTAATAGAGAAACGCGTAGGAAAGAAGTTGTGGTTAAGATAAACAATACGGCGCGTCGTATTTGTAGCAAAAGTATAAAATACACAAGTTTTATATAAAATAGTAGGTAATTTATGTTCGATAAAATTGGCCGCTTTCGTGACATTTACAATAATTTAGTAGCATTTCGTCTGTAACTATAGCAACAAGAAAATTTCATACATTGAAAACTTCAATAGATATGGAGGAATTTAGCATACACATGATCAATAGAAGCGCTTGACTGGCACTGGTATTTGTGAGCAAACTAACTCCACGGTTAGGACGGTTAGTCAGTTTTAAAATATCTTCAGGCGAAATTTTTGTTGGGAAAAGAATTAATAAAATTATTATTGAATTTCTGTTTGATTTTGTTAAAAGGAAAATATGAAATAGAGTGATAAAATGCGGAAATGGAAAAATTGCATTTGGAACTTGAGTTTACAAGGTGCACTAGATGTGCAAGTAAATGTAAGCTTTACGTGCCCGGCAAATATTCGACTCGTGAGACAGCTTCTTTGCTTCTTAAAAGGGATTTTAAGATCACAAAACCCCTGATATCATGGAATATGTTGACCAGAATTTTAATGACAACACTAACTCATGAAAACCTTGAAAATTTAACCGTCCAAATTCCATAATCCCTTTTCATCACATCTGAAGTGACATCTAATGTTTTCAATGAGCAAATTTCAACTATTTATAAATTATTTTATACTTCAAAAGTTACTGAAATTACTTTTTGTCAGGTAATTACAAGTCAACCGGGCGGGGCGAATTCATAATAGAAATAATTCAATTTTTGCAAACCTTCTCCGTTAAGTTTCTTTGTTGGAAAACAAGAAACGACAATATTCGAATTTTAAATTTTAGGTTTTATTTACCAGAAAACGAACAATTATAAGAATTATTTTTGTCAGCCGAATCGTATACTCGGATGCGAATTCTGCTGACAAGGGAAAATGCTCGAATTAAATTCTTTCCTGTACATTTGATGTTAAATCTGTTTTGTATAGCAATCATATACTGGAGACACTCGACTACGATACTGTTTACTACTACTAATTACTAAAAATATGGACAGTGGCGCAGTTTACGCTAACAATTGGTGAAGCAAGGTACCTGATGTATTTCAAAACAATTAGTACCACCACTGTTGGCTTGTAATTTCAACCTCAGTTTAAATATTTACACATTTACAGCAAATTAAGTTACAATATAAAACATGAAACTCTTTCCCCCAATTTCCCCCAAGAAAATGAGAAATTTTTCACATCTTTCATTAAAACTATAAATTAAAAACTTTTCCTTATTACAGATCGACTCTCGTGATTATCTCTATCAATCTAACTATAATCTAAATAATCACTAAATAAAAAATCTGTGATTTTTGCCGTAAGTTACATTAAATCGAAAAAACTTATATCATTGTTTAACTGACAAATCCTAAGGAAGTCCTTCAACATCTGTTTTAAAGCAATTTAAAACTTATATAACTTCGGTTACTTGAAAATCCTTAGATGTACTAGTAATTAGTTAGTTATAGATTATATACAGTAGAAGTAGGATCAAAACTTATGGGATGTGTCACTGAGTTAATTTAAAGTACAAAACTTTGGGTAAACATGGACCTTGTAAATAAACCGGTGCACACCTAATTTGTTTTAGATATACACTATGTTGTACCTGAATTACCGAAATGTTAATAACTTCTACAAACATTAGTCCATTTTAAGTTATCTTATTATTTGAAAAAGTAATTATTTCAGCTAAAATAACTTGTTCTGCTACATCGACCTTTCGAGCATCTAATTTCTAATGAAATGTTCATATCCCATTTATTTTATCTCATTGATAAAACTCAACTCATCTCGTCGTCCATCTCATCAACGCTATAAATTCGTCTCGAACTCTTGGAAAACCCGAGGTCCCGGTGTGAGGCTCTCGTAAAATTTCTTCACATTTACAATTATGATTGTGATTATGATTATGAAATCGACAAGTTAAAGAGCCTAAAAATGACAGTATTATTGCACAACCAGCCAGTCCATATTAGCTCGGCCTGCTGCATCCCAGTTTAGATCTGCGTATTTATTATTTGCCTTATTGGAATAAACGTTAAGGTGGATGTAATTTTTTCCTTAAAGTGCATTATAGCTTCAATCGAAGAAGTCAAAAAGTAACAAAACAAAAATTGACCTCTGACACCACAATGAGAGTGGGTATTCAATGAGAATTTCCATGCATTTTTAAAAAATTTTTTTCTGAAAGTTTGTGCCCATTGAAGTTTAAAAATTGAATTTTTAAACACCCAGCTACATCACTAGGAGGTTTTGCTAAAATGTGACAAACCTGACAACATAATGAGTAAGATATATATCCGTATATTGTGGTAAGACAAAGACAACAATAATTTAGAAACTTTAAAAACATTTTATTTTGTTGTAGTTTCTAACATTTTTATAGATTATACTTCAAATTTGGCCGCAAACCTATGTTTTGTATAGTATCATTATAATAATTTAATTTCTTAATTTTTGTAGACAATATGTAATTATTATAAGTTAATAAGTTAATATAAGTCAATAATATTAATTATATTAATTAAAATTATTAGCTCTTGAAAATACAATAAATATGATTATCAATAACGAGCTACAAGATACAAATAAATCTTATTGTATATGGATTTTGCAATCCTATACATTTGTATAGGAGTTGTAAAAAAAAAAATTATTTATGATTGAAAGTGCTTACTGTTCATTGATACGAAAAAATATGCAAATAATGTGAAATAGCCTGAAATAGTTTTTTTTACAACTTTAAATGTATAGGATTGCAAAATCCATACAATAAGATTTATTTGTATCTTGTAGCTCGTTATAACTATAATAAATTTTAAAAAATTTCAAGTTTCAAAGTTTTTTTTGGTCTTTGTCTTACGACATTTTGTTGTCAGGGTTGTCACGTTTTGTAAAATCTCCTAGTGACGTAGCTGGGTATCAAAAAATAAAAATTCTATTTTGGGATTAAAATTAATCAAAAACAAAAATTAAAAATATTAAAACTATTATATGTAATTCAATTATTTATGTTTTATTTTATATGAAATTAACTAATAAATTTCGTTACGAGATTCAACTTATTAAACTAAAAATTTGTAAATTAATATAGAATTTCGTGTTATTTAAGAAAAATTTAACAAAAAGGGTTGCAATTTTAAATATTTTGTTGGTAAAGAGATATACCTGCGAAATATACAGGTATACCTGACTGTAGGGATTTTACACTACCGATGGTGGCGCTAGCGTCACCAGCAATATGTCTGCCATAGCGAGTATACCTCGGTAGAATGTTGACTTGAAAAGGGCTAAAAGACTGGTTGTTTTTTATTTAAACGCTGACTGAATTAAAAAATCACAGGAAACCTAGAACACTGTGGAAACACTTTAAAGACACTTAGGTATACTTGATGGAGTAGTTACAAATGCTGCCGTATGGTGGCGTTTGGTTAATGTAAAATCCCTATACAAAAGTTCCTAAACTAGTAGTAACGGGTTTTATGACCAGAAACGGTGCGTGCGTATTATTTTTTATTTTGTAAAATTTTTATTAATTTAAAAAAAAATCAGAAGCTTTATTACATCCTACAAGGTATAGAAGTAAGCAGTGGCGTCAATGCCACCAACATGTGGAAAGAAAGGACACTGAACGCATACAGGTAGCAGAACAACGCTTACAAGAGAGCACCCGAAACGGAAGAATGCGTCGTCGGCAAACTTAAATTGAATTTTCCGCAACGACAATTTGAAAAAAAGAGACAGTATAAGAGTCTAGAATAGATGACTATGTGTAAATTAAAAATTATTTTTCTACTTTAGTTAAAACGCGTTTATCTCAAAACTACATTTTCAAACCGGTGAGCAAGATATTTCAGAAACCTCTGCACAAATTTTGTGTGCTTGTTTAAACATTCAAAACTAGTCTTTAGTAGAAGCTTTTGGTTTTTCAATGCGTATTTTCTATTTTATGAACCAAAAATAACGAATATTTTTTAACGAAAATCCAAGCCCTCACTAAATAAAGGCCTTTTCAATACACTTCTCTCCAAAAAAATTGCAAAAATTAACCATTTCTTCGACGTCCCGGGTGGGGACTAAACTAATATCGGAATAAAGTAGTTTTTCAATCAAACGATTGCGTAAAAGGAAAATTTTGATAATTGAATGACAAAAATCTGGTTTATAAATTAAAAAAAAAATCCTGTTCGTTATATAAGAACACCTTATAAAAATACCTAATGTTAGCACAGGGAGGTTGTTCTCGTTTGAACAGTAACGGCGCCAGGTTGGCCGGGGAGGGGGGCGTGCCCATCCTGTTGACTGGAGTACCCAACCAAATGGCTACCCAAAATTTTAGGATATAATTTTTATTTTTTAGGTGCTTATTTCAATAATGAGTTTCTTCATGAATTTTGTGTGCTCGTACCCATCTCAAATATTATTAATATACCCACCCATTTCAAAAATGCTGGCGCCGTCTCTGCGTTTGAACGTATTCGATTAGGACTGAGCGAAAAATATTTTGTAATTTTAAAATTTTTTCGAGGAAATGAAGGAAATATTTGCTTTATATTTTATGAAATTAACCCTTTTGGGATTAATTTGACGGTTATTTTTGAGTAATAGATTTAAAATTTATGAGAGTTTTTAACGACGTTGCTAAACTTAACAAAACGTTAACATTTATTTACCACTTTGTGACAAGATAGAACTAATAGTAATATTTGAAAAAGATAACGAAATGAAAGACAGCTCAAGGACATCGTGAAATAACTTGAGGTGAGGAACAATAAAATATAATTAAATAAATTAAACACGGTCTAGATAATGCAATATGGCGCAATTTGATGAGTATTACCAATCGTGTATTACCAATTTAATCAAAAATATTCAAATATTTACGTGTTTAAAGTTTTTTGTTAAAATTTACAATTTTCAATAATTACTTAACGTACCTTTCTAAATTGATGTATATTAATTTATTAATTTAACGTATTGCTACTTCTAAGTTACCATTAATCATAATTAATTAAAAATTAATGTAAATAAAAATTATTCTAAATGAAAAACACGAAAATAACAAGCTAAAACAATAAACAATAAAATATAATTTTGTTTAATTGAAATCATTAAAAGGTTTCGGTACAAGTTAAATTTTGTTTGCTGAAGCTAAACTTGTTAATTTAGTTTAAATGTTTTAATAAAAATGTATTTAAAGGTTATGTTTACGGTATAACAAATTAATAATTTTAAAAATTCGCACACTGTTACCAACTTCAACGGAGTCTGTATACATTTAGAAAAAAATTAAAAGTAAAATATTTAAACTTAAAGTTCGTAAATCAAATCAAAATTTTTTTTGAGCAGTCTACTACAATTTTTATTGCAAAGATTTAATCGCATTTAACCTAATTCGTATTATCGCGAGTTCGTCATGTTAGATTATTGGCTCACTTGAAACCGATAATCGTATAATCCACATCAATTACTCTACTGTAATCTTTATTATTTATTGAGCTCCGCCAAGTCTTTATTTAGCAATTTAAAATTTAAACAGGAATGCGTCACTCTCTCGGAAGTTAGTCGTAAGAATTAAGAGGCGAAAGACAATAAAATATATTTAATGAATTACGTTAGGTACCTCTTTAAATAAATTCCAAAATTGCAACACCTCTGAATTTAATCAAAATTTTTAAAAAGTAAATTAGAAATTACTTGAACTTAAATTATGCATGTTTTAATAGTAATAATAGTAATTTATTTTCTGTTATTACGAAAAAATTTATTCTTCGACGTTTGGACATAATTATGTAGATGCAAACACAATAAAAAAGATACCGGAAGACTTTTATATGATATTTATATAAAATTTATTTATACGATTTATTTATATGAAATATTATAGTTATTGAAAGTATTAATTTTTAATTATTTATTTTTTTATTTTTTTATTTATTTATTTCAAATAAATGGGCATTCGCCCATTAACAAAAATATACAAAATTGCATGAGTGCATTACTCAAATACAAAATACAATAATACAAAACAAAGCTTGCTAGTATAAAAACACTTATAAAAACATCTGCAGCAAATATCAGTTTGGAAATTTTACATCTTCAATCATATACACATGCAAGAGAAGCACTAATAAAAATATATCATACAATTTACAGCAACGATAAAACAGAAATAAAAATTCACTAATGACGTCCTAAATTTTAATTGATTATTAAAATTATTAACTTTTATGAATCTAGTTATCTAGTACTTGTTTTTAAAAAATTTGAAAAAATAATATTTTTTAGTTTGCATATCAATTCATATTTTATTTATCGTCTGTTACCAATTTTGGTGCATATAAATCCGAGCTCTAATACTTATCAGAAACTTTGTTACTCTGCATTATTATTCAATCTATAAAAAACAATGTTCAACCTTTGTCTGTTAATTATACCTAATATTACTATATAGCCGATAATTAAACCAGGAAAATTAAATTAACCGGAATGTATAAGATTTCAATTTTTTCTTGCTTTCAATTTTAATATTTTGATCATTTTGCCGTGGTTGGGAGAGTTGATATCCATAAATATTTTCCTAACTCAGGACCAAATCACAAACGATGACACCGTTGACACTCCTTAAATGCAAAAATTCTATAAATCCAAATTACAAAAGTATTTATAATAAAATAAAATTTGTCCATCCAAAAAATTCAAAAATAAATTTAATTTGGAAATAATCCAAATCCAAATTTAAAACTAATATTTCAAAATACAAAAAGGGAAATCCAAATGTAGGTAGGTAAAGATAAATGCACCCATATGCACTTGTATCAAAGTTATCTCAACTTTTCTTTTTAAAAATTCAATCAATCAATTCAAAATTTAATAAATCTAGTCCAAATTGACTTCAAAAATTATTTGTCGAAATTTGGGATAAATACAATCAATAAAAATTACTCACGCAAAACCAAATTAAATTTATTCACCAAAATCAAAGTCGTACCAAATATTGCAAAATTATTTAAAATAAAAGCGACGAAATCGGTCTCTCCTGCGGCCATCTTAGCATAAAAAGACCTCGTTTAGCCGCTTAACTAGCAAAAATATAACATGGCAATAAAAATATTTTTTTTAAATTTTTAAAATATTTAAAATATTTTAAAAAAATTTAGAAACTCAAAAATAATAGAAAATTACAAAAAATAGCAAAATAAATACAACAATCAAATGGGGATTTTGGTACACGACAATATAATAAGAAAACTATAGTTTTAACGTATACATAGATACGGGGAATCAATGACATGAAGAAAACAAGAGTAACAAAAAAGCTGATGATCTGGATAAAACAGTTCTAAAGCCAACCCTTCGATTTGAGACGCAGACGACGCCGGTCATCAAAACCTTTTATCCCTTTCTAAAACAAAATACCAGAAATCATATGCTAATGTATCTAACCTAGAGAATCTATTCAAAACTAATTCTCTCGGGAAACAAAAGAGAAAACAAAAAGTATTTAATATCTGCATTATAGGTTATGTGTGTATATGACAGGGTAATTAGGTTTTTATAATCTGTCAAAGTTCACAATCAATATAAAAATCCAACATGCAAATGCACTAAATGCTGGAATGCAATACCTACCACCGTCAAAGTAAAACATTTTGATGAAATATAAAATAAAATATAATTTAGATTGTTTGGTGTTGATATTGTAGGGAGAGATTGAACTCAAAATTATGAAATTTATAAGTAATAGAGATTTGAAACTGACCGACATGACAGCTCAGGAATAGTAAACCAAATGACGCACTGTCATTCATTTATTCAGTCAAATATTCGATAGAAATAGAATAATTTAACATTTTGCGACTGAGGGTGAACTTTAAAAATACAAAGAGGAGAAAATTTTTGTGTTTTTAGAATAACAGAATCACATTAAACTTAAATATTTATCTAATTTACCTAATTTAGTGCAATCATCTGTTCAAAGACTTTAAAACGGCCATTAAAGTAAATTACAAATAAATCTCATCTAGTACATCCTTTGCTTGCTCTATGCTAAAAATATATCGATACACCCTCATAAATTAAAAATAAAGAAGTAATATACCATGCCCAAGGGTATAATATATTATCCTCTATAAGTTAAACAGAAATATGTTTTCAAATATAAATATTTTTGTTAAATCTTTATTCAAAACATTAAACTTATCATTATTTGGTATAAAAAGAAATTGGATCACTAATCAGAAAACATGGCAATATCGAACAATTTTTAATTTAATAAGACGTAATAAAATTACATTTTCTTTTGTTAGCTTAAAGCAAAAATTCAATGGTTAAATTAAATAATGCATGTTGTATTTCGTACTTTTGAACAGTGCTTCTCAACCTTGCAAATTTGTTTTCAAATTCGAAAAAGGTAAATTTTTTTATCCTCGAACCGTCTCAGACGAGGTTGCTTTAGAATTCACAAAAGTGCGTAACAAATTACGATAAAGTGTGTCGATAACATAGAATGCTATATCTTCGAGTTTTCAACGCGATACCCTAAAATGTCTTCAAAGAACTGCGTTGGGATGATAAGGGGTTATTAGGCTTGAAAAAGGAAAGAAATTGAAGAATTTAAGTCTTACTAATGGAGAATTTCATTAAAAGTCTAAGAAAATAGATTAAAAAACTAATAAGAAAGTTAAGGTAACCAACGACGGGTTCCCGACAACACTTAGCCATAATTAAATCGATGGTAATAAAGAACGCGATAACACCTACATACATCAACGAGCAAAAATTGATATTTTGGTATAGATATGCAAGCGAAATATTGCATTAATGGAAGGTTTCGATATCCTTATCTCGTAGGTGTTCCTTATTTTTTTTAATTTCCAACATCTTTTTATATTTTTTATTAAATTAAATTTAAAATTTGTAATGGAAACGGTTATTTCATGCATTTACTGCTTTCATATGAAAATTCAATTCAAAATAGCATTCTGATTATGAAGCTGAGTGTGAGGCATTTCACACTCGACTGCCCAAGAGGTTATACATGGAAGAATGAAGTGTGCCAATACCAACATTGACAATCATCAAACACGACCGCATTCTATTGACTTTATAAAATATATAACAACTTTCAAAGATACAGTTTATTTACGCCAAAACATCATTTGAAAAATTTTTGTAGGTTGTTTTTTAACATACCTCGCCTAAATTGTTGAATCCATGGTCCACTGCAACTTGATCTGCAACTTGTCGGCCTCCATGAATATGGAGAACCCATTGTTGACTGTAATGCGCCCTACACAATTGTATTAAATATATAAACGTACATAGCACATAAAAATTTGAGTACATCGTCACTTTTATATTATTTTAACTGCAAAAATATCACACTGCAGTTTCTATTTTTTCTTTAAATGCACTCAGTCTCCATTATTCAACTTAAAAAGAATAAATTACATTTTTATTTTGAAAAGAAAAAAATCGAACCGGTCATGGATTTACAAACGAAAATTGATCCTGACTGCCATTATTATATATCAATTAATTTTTATTAAAAATTGTCGCTATTTTTCCTATTTATTAGATCAATTGATCAGGAACAATGCTAAACGTCACAATAACGATTACCATTATTGCTCAATATTTAACTTCTCGCAACAAATAAAATTATTTAAATAAATAAGTGAATGTTAAAATTCGATTATCGTATAAACTTTAAATGTTATTCTATTGGTTTTCCATTCTCTTATGTTAATTGAAATTCAAGGTTACATTTACTTTCGTACCAAACGGTTCAAGATCATTAGCACTTCTGATTATTTAAAAAAAAATAAGTATTTTAAATCACTAAATATTCCAACCTTTGTTTTACAACATAGAACGGTATACCTCAACGTCGATGTGCAAAATTCCATGATAACAACAAAATTGATGTTCCATATTCTTATCTTTCGAGAACAATGAATTTGTGTGCAAGAGTATATTGACTTCAACACCGAGTATGTTATTTATTATAATTATTATCTCGCGGTTCGTATCTCAATTTACTATCCATAACCACACCCTTAATTCTTTGTTTAAGTTTTAAATTTAAAATACCTCATAAAATATTTTAATGGCTAACGTAATTACTTCGGCATAGAATTATCAAAATTGTTGGTAGTTCTATTTGCCTATTAATCCAAAATAAAAAAAAATATCTGTTGTTATTTAAAAAAAAATCCGATGGAACGCATTTGCTAGGTTCAACTACCTTTATTTGTTAAAAAAAATAAGATAAAAAAATTCCACCCATTTACAATTCTTTTTTTCTTTTACTACTAATAGGAAAAGTAAAAAACAACAGAAAATCTTATCGGTATCAAACGGATATGTAATGTTATTGTTATAATTAATCACGGTGTCAATGATGTGTACCACGTGACCCGTTATTTATGTCTAATGAAAAAGAAAAATTTAACTGTTAGTAGTAATAAAGAATAAGAAGAAAGTTAACAAGTTAGAGGACTTTCGAAACACGTCCAAACCGCATTAAGGTAGTAAGAATAGAGAATATAACCCGGGTATAACCTAATCCCGATCTTTCTTGAAGACGTTTGGGATCCAATAATCAGCAGCTACGATAAAAAAATTCGGCCAGTTTATAAATAAAGAAAAACTTAAATATTAAATTTTCTTACGCGGTTGCAATATTGCTCAGATTGCTAAAATTAAACGATAAATAAAATTAGTTCTTGATTTGATTTTCCGAATCCACCATGTTATCTAACTTATATTTTAATATTCATTACTATTGGCAAAGCAGATTAATGAAGCAAAAAAGCGACATTTAAATATTTATTGTTTGTCTAACAACAATATGCAATAAAATAAATATTGCATATTAATTAACAGGTTTTGTATAGAAAAAGCGTGCCATAAGTACCAGACAGTGATTGAGCAGAAAAACAGCAATTTGCAATTTTTTGAATTTCCTGTAGAATAATTTATAAACAAACATTCTTAAAAAAGCTACGTTAAAATTGAACAAAATGTTCATCCAGTGGACCCGAATCTAACAAAAGCTTTCACAACCTGAAAAAAAAAGTTTTGGTAAGAATTTTTATGAAAATTAACCAACCCTACATTAATAGAACTGAAATTAAAGCAGTTTTGTTTTTAAAATTTAATATGAATTTCTAAACAAAAAATGGTTTTTTTTGAATGACGTATTTTGACAAATTGAAATATTTATAAAAGCTTTTATCGGATTTATGTAAATTTGTTATTCAATTTATTGTCATGGAATTATTTAAAATTTAATCAATGATATTTGAAGGCAAAATAAAATTTCAGAACGGTCCAAAATCATACATTTCCGCTATCAGAATACTAAAATAACAGTTTTGCAAAAATTGAGTGTAAAATGTCGAGAATATTAAATTGTGGTAATTATCGAAATTCTGAGAATTTCATCACGTTTTCAATGAGTATTATTCAGGACGTTGAACTTTAAAAGTGCATCCTTTCAGTAACGCCAAAACTACGCTGCATCATTCTTGTTAAACTGCACATTTACTTATTTATTTGTTTCCTCATAAAAACTTACATCACAATTTAACCGTCGTACGACTTTGTGGTATTACAAAACTGAAATTGTAGATTAAATTCTCTAAATTAGAACATAAATTACTTAGCCTTTTAAAATATAGTACGAATAAAAATTTAAATAAACAAAACATTTCCCAAAGAACACCAGCAGATAACAACTCGGTTACATCTTTAATGGTGACCGTAATGCATATTTTACATTTACATTTCCAGTTAAGACATAGACTTAGAATACAAATTGGCTGTCATCTGTCATAAAACCACCCTGTAGTTTATAGGTTATGTTATATGTATTTGTAGGAAACATGAGTGTATCTCCCCATTGTCACCTGATGATAATCAAGGATGTACTGATGCCCTTGTATAAATAAAAATGAGAAAATTGTCCTTGCGACGTACAAGTACACAAAACCAGTAATTTTATGTAATAACAAGCAGCTTTATAAATATAATAAAATATGAACGCAGTGGTGTAGCATAAACTATAATGTATATGACTTTGTAAATAAAACTCACTGCAGTACCCCACTATTTCACCTACTATATTCGCAAAAACAAAGAAATAGTTACATTTTTAAAACTTTCGCAAGTTTGTCCATTTTATATACAAAAAAGTTAACAAAATTTTGGAAAAACTTCAAATTAAAAGTGTTTTGATGACACTATTGTAAATTTTCTGTTTTTGACGTAACAACCAAAAAAAATACTAATTACAACTTCCCGTCTATGATTAAAGTTTTATTCAAATTTTAAATTGAGGGCAATCCTTGACTACTGAAAATTCCAATTAAAAATTAATAGCTGGGTTCTAAATTTTTGCCGAATAGGTTTGCGTTTCAATATACCTGTAATAATGTGAGAATTAATATTTCCAAATTATAGTGATCGTACAAGCAAATTTAGAAAAAGCAAGGACCTGTTTACACATTAAATTCGAGCTTTAAAGCTTTTAAATTTAAACCATTTTACACGGATCAATAATATCTACGACAAACAAAATTTATGAAATATTTAGGGCAGACAGTCTAAAACTGTAATTTCAAAATAATTTTTTTTGTAAAGGGTCTAATATACTTAATTATTCAAAAGTAATTTAATAAAAAATGTCGAAAAGTTTATTATTTTCGTGCTTTTTATGTGAAAAAAATAATCTATTTTTACCAAAACAATTTAATTAAACTTAATAACTACATTTCCACTTAAATTAAAGGTAAATAATTTGTGAGAAAGCTGTCAAATTTTGAAACTTCAGTTTAAAGCTTCGGAGTCGTTATGATACTAAGGGTAGGTTTACCCAAACGTGTCACGGTACAGTAATATGATTTAGAATATCCAAACCAGAATTTGTATCAAAAATTTAGCTCGTCAAAATTCAGCACGAGATGAATAACTTAAATTAAATTAAATTAATAGAACTCTATATCGTCGATATCTCGGATACGTAAGAATAGATTTCTGTTTTCCTGTTGTGAATTTTAAAATAATTTAAATTATTCCGACAGTTTTACCTCCTATCAAACAAATCGAAAAAAAAACTAAATTTTTTTTTACATTTTCGAGATCACCGTGTTCAGAAACGTAAACGATATGCAAAAAATAAAAAATAAATTTCTGTGTCGGTCTGTCTGTTGTCAGATTTTGTCTCTCATTTGGTATGGAAGTAGGGTTTTAGTCGGATCTGTGCCATTACTAGAAAATAACAGAAGTATTTTTATCGATTTTGTCTTGTGATAGCTTATTTTCAAGACTTTGAAAAGCTTTATCCAGAATAGGTAAAATTAACTTTCTATCTGTCATCTGTCAAAAAATTACAAACTGTCAAAGTTGAAACTTCAAGAGTGAAATAACTTGTGATGATTGGAGGTATTGAGGCAGAAGTGACGATATTTTTTACTCCAAAATCAATGGCTTTTTAGATATTTTCATTCTTGTTATAATGCCATTTGTGTTAACTAAACTATATTGGGATTTTTAAACTCTTTGATATTATAATAATTAAAAAAATGTAATAAAATAAATAATGTAAGCTATCCAAAACTTGAAGGTTATATTTGCAAAGAATTCGTTTCGAATTTAAATTTATTTTTTTGTACATTAATAAAAAATATCAAGTGACAGAAATATAATAACTACAATAATAACAAATTAAAATCCGAATCAAAAACTAAGTTATGTTTGTTTAACCATTAAAGTAGCATAGCGCAACTTCGATATCAACGGTACGCCACATTAAGGCTTGTTAGTGATAGATAATAAATTAATAAATTCATATACTGTAAAAAATTATAAATAAAAATAAAAATAAAAAAAAAGCTCGAATTTTTCAATGTTTTCTTACTTACTTTAATTCATAACTCGCAATCCGTTGATTTTAGACAATAAAAGGTTTCAATATAGTTTGTACATTATTGTAAGTGTATCCGGACACCCTGTATAGAGCAAGGGTCAATCGCGAAGCAATTTTTAGCAAAAATTTTAGCAAATCTGGAGAAATTTTATGAAATCCGGGAAAATTTGGAGAAATTCAAGTAAATGTCCTAAAAGGAAATCTGGTATAAAAAGTTAATTTTGGTTTGGTAGTCTGGTTTCCTCTGCAAGGTCCTCAGTTAAGCGACGAAGCTTAGGTCTGAATAATTAATCATAGCTAAATTTAAAAGATTTCAACTATTTATTTATTTATTACAATAAAATAATTATTTTAATTAACCTTTTTAATAACAATGAATTGCAAGTGTAGTAGTTGTAGTTTGTATCAGTAGCAAAAATGGTTAATCTTCAAGTGAAATTAAGAGTACCACAATGAAAGAAAATTTATCTTTAAATTTACATGATCTGCATCATTTTGGAAATTTCGATTAGTACTTGTTTTTACTCAATTTGAAGTTTCTCGATACTTAAAAAAGATAATATTCAAGATTATACAGAATACTATTTACAGCAAACCTTCAATTTTTGTGTCGCAGATAATTTAGGTAAAAATTCCTAATTTATACAAGGCATTGAAAACTAATTCGGCATTTGCAAGTTTTCGGAAAATCAAAATTTAACTAAATTGGATTAAATAAGGATTATTGCAGGTTTTGAATAAACATGATCAACCTGTCTTTAGCTAAAATGTTTGAAAATCACCCGAATAATTAATTTATTTTGGAAGGAAAGGCGCACGATGGAGAGAAATTAAAAACCCTGATATTGGAATACCAATTTCGGAATAAACACATGACAATTATATTGTCCGACGTTTCGAGTCATTTTCAATTGACCCATTTTCAAGGCAATAAATAATAAACTGTCATTGATAATATAAGATAACGCTACCTTAATGGTATGCCTGCATTAAGGGTGAAATTATTCATTTCAAGACAACTTCTTATGAGTTAAAGCCATTCCCATTTCGTCTGCACGTTAACCGCAACTAAATCACTCAAATTAAGTGAGTATTATACAGGGTGGTTCGGACCAAGTTAAACATGATGAGATGAATTAAATTGAGTAAATAAATATTTACTTAATTTTTATAGGTAGTTATTTTAAAAAAATCACAGAGTAAGTATCTCGTATTGCAAATTTAACGGAGTACAAGTAATAATTAGTAAGAAATTTTGAAAAAAGCTTGTTATACTAAACTTGTAAGCCAATTACAGTGATATTACCAAAACTGGTTTGTTTACAAAATCCAGGTATTTAAAAAAAAACTATAAAACTACGAATTTTTACTCAAAAACCTTCGATTTTTGAAAATAAGAAGTTTAGAATGTTGTTTGTAGCTAATTTAACAATGTTTAAAATGCATCGCACAATTTACACTAACAAATCAATAGTTTCGGTATTGTCTTTTAAACGCCTGATTTACTGAATTAAGTGGAAATTAATTGAAAACATTGTTTTTTGGTTAAGAAAATAGAAAACAAAGCGTTTTAAATTTCTTAAATATCTCAAAAATTGTGCACCTTTGAATAATGGTTCACAATTCATTAACTTGTGTTCGACAGTCTCGAGTTAATTTTACTGAGAACACTTTAACTTTCAAATGATTGAACTGATAAATGCGAATTTTGCAGTTGGATTAAATTGATGACATAGTGGCATAATAACGCGGAGCGTCGCGACGTTGAAAAAGCCAGCAACTGCGATCATTAAAATGAGACAATCTAATTGACATGCAAAAAATTTATTTAAAAATTACATTTTCCCTTTTTATTATTGTATAATAAAGCGGTTTATTATTCGGCTTATTTTCACTTTTTCTAATTTACTGATAATCAATTAATTTTCAAAAAACGAAAGGTTAATACATATTTTTTAAATAATTTGTAACGGGGAAAGCAAAATGAAAATATTTGATGTTTATGTTTGAATGTATAAAAAAGTGGAGCGATTAAAGATATCTTAAAAGCACAAATCGATAATTTTCAATTTAATTAAAATTCTGCCAAATGCGTATCGTAAGTTTACTTTTATAGAAGATGGGTATTGTTATCCCACACATTCCATTGAAATCAATTTTTTATAATACCTAATAATAAAATTGTTTATAGTTTTTTAAATACGGTTTAATTTATTCGTTCATATTCAAGCATAAAATTCAATTTTTAAAGTATTAAAAAGAGATGAATTGGCTATTTGAGATAAACGTGACATTTGTGACAATTCCCATTCAAATTCATAAAATGCAAACTTTTAAAAAGATTTAATATTTTAATACAGGGTGGCCAATGACATGAGATGTTGCGATGAAGAAATCTAACGCTACGCCACTGCTTTTGAAATGAATTTAAAAGTTAAATATTTTAAAAGTACAAACCTACCTCGAACGTGGTGTTTATTTTATTTGTAAAATTACAATACAAAATTTCGTTTAGGTTGGCAAAAAAAGTATTTCTTTGTAGTTTTAAAAATTCTTGTTTATAGATACATAATTTTTACGCTAAATTATCAAACAGATTCTACAGGTCGATGCCTCATGGTTTAGCGCAAGGCGATGTTATTCATTATTAACAGCCTGTATATTAAATTATGTCTTCCTAATTAACATTCTGCATGTTTGTATTTACATTTTCCATCTAAACAAATGATGTGGTGAATGAAAATATAGGGTAATAACCCTGCACGGACATTAGTAGCCTAGAAAATTAAAAAGCAATTTTCGGCACAACAAAAATCTAAAATCCATAATTCAAAAGTTATTGCCGAAAAACTTTGAAGCGCTCACGTATAATTAATGTGCGTCAATTTAAGTAAGTGGCTAAAATGTTTGTTACGTAATTGACGTTAATTAATAACATTAAAGTAATAAATAGGTAAGCGAAAAATTGTTAATCCATGTCGGAAGCGATTTTAAAATTTTCAAAATCGATTAAAACTTTTGTTTTACGAGCGGTAAATTTAAACTATTGAAATAATATTAATCGAGTTAAAAACGCACTACATAATTTTGTCCGAAATTGGAATCCGATGACATGACAAGATGACAGCATCTATATCTATCTTCAAACCGGAACAATGTTCAAATAGCACCAACACTCCGGGCACTAGATAAAACACAATTTAAAGACTAGAAATTATTTATTACTCAAACTTTAGTACAATTCCACGTGTTTTACATTAAGAAGATAATTGATTACATGGATGTATGTATTCGTACAAAATCACGAATGTCAGTACTAAAAACCAATCTACCATACACTCGCTTACTAAACCAAAACGGAACTGAACTGAAGAATCCGTTGATAGAAGCGATACAGCTCTCGGTTTCTCGCTATCTTTAGTCACAGAAAAGCGAAAACGAGTCGACGCATTGCATAGCTACCGTATAGAGTAGATGGCGCCTAGAACCATGTAATTTTTGTTTACAAGATATTCATAAACAAATAAACAATTTAAAAATTACCAAAACATCTTCGTATTAATATTCCCGCACTAAAGCATCTTTCCTGTACAAAAAACTGCGCTTTCCTATAGTTTTTATAACCTCAGCGTCAATTGTTTTCGAAAAACAAAATTGACGACATGACTTCCGCTTGCAATTAAATACAACCTAACATTTATTGTTTGTTTATTTTTTTTTATTCAAATCACACCGAAGTTGCCACATTCATTTCCATCATTTTTTAAATTTTACGGTTTACGGTAAACTAACATCCAAAGATGAAAGATAAATTCTATACCTGACCGCGTGTACATTAAGCACTTTTGAAGGGCCCTTTCGACGCCCCCACCTAAAGAAAGAGCAAATAAACCTTAAATATTTACTTTACTTATGATAAATCAATAAATTTGTGATAAAAATCTATATCTGCTCGTAAGAAGTCAAATATAATACGGATCATACGTTAAAACATTTATAGCATTTAATTTAATATATACCATTACATTTTTTCATGAATAAATTACAATTATAATATATAGCAAGCATTTGTAGATCATTAGTTGGTCATTAGGTAGCGATTTTTCTCATTTGGTGATTAAAACTGCCATATTTATCAAATTTAAAAATTTCGAATTTTTGAAAACTTTTTGGCAAATCATTTAGTAGTCCTGGTTATTGGGCTAGTTTACACCGATACTGATAACTTAGGTAAATTCAACTTAAATGATTTTGGCATAGCTAAACTCTTGTTACCATACCAGTGATTATCTATATTATAAGGTCTGTTCGTTTGCCTGCACGAACTTGAACCGAGCAAGTTTTATACTTAAAGCATTTGTTTGCATGAACTGAGCGAACTGTATCTTGTTCGTTTGCTGCTCGGTTCACGTTCCGAACATGCTTGCTGCACTACCTTCAGAGGAGGTACAGGCCTCAAGTTATAATATTTGTGGTGGGAGTTTTTCGAACGTGAAAGATAACCTAAAATAATTGACAGTTTTGTTGAGTATCGATCCTTTGTGGTCACAAAACTCAAAAGTAAACATAATTGGTACAAAATTTACTAAAAAAAGGGGGTCAAAGAATTTAATATATTGTAATATACCTAGTCGGGACATTAGTTCTGTTACACAGTATTAATTAAATTTTTAATGTTTCAAAATAATAAATTCAATTATGATATATACTGCTTTATTACTTAATATATAAAGAAAACATTTTTAATATATTTACTCAAAATGTCCTCCTTTAGTCTTTACACAAGCCTTTAAACGCCGTGGCCAATCATCAATTACGGCACGGACGACTTGTAACGGTATCGATGCTGCTGCTTTCACCAAATCCCGCTTCAGAAGCTCGATATTTTTATGAGGCTTACTACAAGCCATGTTTTCAAGAACTGACCACAATTTATAATCCAAAGGATTCAGATCAGGACTTCCAGAAGGCCATTGTTCTGCTGCAATAAACGCAGGTAAATTTTCTGCTAGCCACCTGGTAAATTGGTAAATTGGTGCCGATGTTTTAACGCCTTTTTCACAAAAGTGAAGTTGAGTAACCCCTTCGTAGGATACACCCCACCAAACCATCACAGATGCTGGATAATGGCCTCTTTGAACCCTCGGAATTTTTTCTGCCGCTTCTTTAGAGCTGTGAGCATAAACACGATCGTTTTGCTTATTAAATTTTTCTTCGACGGTAAAAATTTTTTCATCGGTAAACAAAATATTTTTAAAATTATTATTACCGTGCCTCCTTAATAGGGTTTTCGATCTCTCGTGCCTAATTTTTTTACTTTATCATACAAAGTATGAAAAAGTATTGTTATCGTGCGGAAAAAAAAAATTGAGATTTTGATGAATTTAGGCATATTGGGATCCCAGAAGCGGAAAATCATCATTTCCAAAAAATGTCTGTATGTATGTGTGTTTGTGTGGCATTAACTGTGGCTACCTGTGTGTGCATTAAACTCAATTATGGCGTACGCTTTAGTTGTGGCAACATACATTCGGATGCCACAGCAAAATTTGTCATAACTCGGCTATTATAGGTGTTTAATGTGTTTGGATTTGAACTTGCCGCTTCTATGAGAATAAGTCGCAAAATACAAGTTAAAAGGAGGCGTTACCGTTAAAGATATGGCGGGAATGAAATCTGTGTGTAGTACGCCACAATTGAGTCTGTATCTTGGATAGTTTTAACCTGATTGTGACTACATTTGTCACTCGGTATGGTGGCGCCCTCTGGTCACACACACTATTTAGTTTTGGAATTTGTTATAAAAAATAATAGTGTCTTGAATGCCACAGCTATGGGAAGTATTTTAATAGCTGATATGAATCATGTTATAAATATATATTTAGCTTTGTTCAACCGCTTATACAGACCCGAAATAACCGAAAAATGGGCTTAGGGTTCCACAAGCAATGTATTTGCTGTGTACAGTGTGTGTTTAAGATGTCACATATAATTCGTCGTTTTTCTCGGCAGAGAGCGCGCCATTAGAAGCGTATATAATATATTATACAACCAACGATACAACGTTTCTGAGCTCGGTTATTTATAAAATGAATTAGATAACAAGTTTTATAGAAGTATAATATCATTCTTATGCATGTTTGATTTAAAACTTTAAATTGAATTAAAATTTTAGAATCATTTAATAAGTTACATGCATTCCATCAGTCTGAAATCTATCAAATTCTTTTTTGCAACAAATTTTACTAGGAGGAGGATACCTAAAATAGTTACCTAATATTTGAATTCAAAATTTTCAATTCAAAAATAACACCCGAATAAAACTTATTGTGAATTTATTTTAGTGGTAGTTTTTTTAGTAGAAAATATTCGAGCTTTCATAATCATAATTTATAGTATGTATTCTGCCAATTTTTAAAATTAACTGAATGTTTATGAAAATTAACATTGAATAAAGCTTTTGAATTTTTCATTTAGCTCCGAGCCACATACGTTCTGAATATTTCGTCGGCATTCAAGCAAAAGTGACCAACTGCATAAATGGCGAAAATAAGATGCTTGACTAATTGAGTTGAATAACGATATAATAATAAAAAAATAATTAAAATTTTAATATAATAAACTATATTAATTGTATTATGACTAAAATTATTGAAATTTGGCATTAATTGTCTGATTTTATAAGCGATATTCAACCTAAAAGTTGCTCTCCTGTAAAACTTGAGTTTTGCAGTTGGTCACTTTTGCTTGTATGTCGATGATTAATTAGAAAAAAGATCTTTTAAATTTTTCTTTTAGCTCCGAGCCACATACGTTTGGTGCCGCTGTTTAAATTTGATTTTAATATTCAATTAGATCACCAGATGATAAAAAAAATTAGCGATGTGTAAAGGCATTAAAAGTTTATCTAATCGTTGAAACATGAAAACCAATGCTGTTGAAAAATTTAATTTAAACTTAAATAAAATAAAAAACAGAATCAATGTTAAGCAATTCACTTCACGCTAAAGTTTATTCATAAACTTTTATTTTTCAAAACTGACATCCAATGATTTTTTTTCACCTTTCGATTAAATCTATAATTATCTTATAAATTTAAAAAATTGTATCCTTGACTAATTATGATAAGCTTTGTGGTAACTACTATAAAATTTGAGAGAGAAATCGATACCTCCTACGTAAACTATCGTATCTTCAAAATCTTAATTTTACAGGAGAGCATTTTAAAGTTTGTAATGTGTATGCTCCTAAATGGAATGTCAATGTATTTTGTTGCAATTTAAAAAAGAATCGGTATAATTTTTGCAACTTTCGCTTTGGTAACATTAAGATTAGATATAGTAGAGTCAATTTCTGCAAAAAAGTAAAAATTGGGATTTTGTGGGTTACGATAGTTTACGTAGGAGGTGTCGAAATGACTCTCTCACTCGCACTCGCAGACGATTTGAAATCGTACGTACAATCGTTGTACTATCCGGTGCATTTTTCCTTTTCTATTTTTAGACATGATATTAGAAAAATTGGAAAATTGTTTTACAAAAATAAAAATTGTAAGCTTAAAAATACTATACCTACCTACCATTTATACCTACAATTTCTATTGAAACATGAAAATAAATGCTTAAAAATTGAAACAATTGTTATAAATAAATGTGTATTTTCAAAATTGACGTCCAAGGATTTTTTTTCACCCTTCGATAATTCTAAGTATAATTTTTATCTTATAAATTTAAAAAATTGTAACCTTGACTAATAAATTATTATAAGCTAACGTAACCCGAATTCAAAACTTTCCAGTGCATTGTGTGCTTTTCTATTTTTTTATTAACCGACTACAAAATAAGGAGGAGATTTTCAATTCGTCTGAAAATTTGGATGTATGTTCAGCGATAATTCGTTACACGTTGTCCGATTTCAATGATTCTTTTTTTGTTAAAAAATGGGTAACACAGGGGTTGTCCCATATAAATTTGGTCACGATCAAAAACAAAAATTAGCAAATTTGATTAAACGCATAGGCTGCAGAATATTCATTTACATGATAATACTTTATAAATAGGTACCATTACCACGCATCTCATGCTAGATGTAATGTGAGCTGTTTTACAATAAACAAGTTTGATAATAAGTGAATACTTTAGGTCAGATAATAAAAATTTGTTTCTTTTTCATTTTATGGAACCCCATATAAATGACGAGCTTTCTTTTAAGCTTTTTTGCATGTTTTTAAGAAACAATTGAAGGTGACGACTGCGGAACTGGATAATATTTGTAACCCTAGTATTACTTAATTTTAATACATAATATTAAATAATTTTTGCGTAACCACGACGACTCACGGTGATGTAGATTTGAAAAAACTGGGATATTATCAATTTATTGAAACTTCGAATATTGCAATATGAATATTGAGAAGCAGAAAAGAAGGCTCTTATAGGAGTTTTATTTAAATGTGAGGCCCCAGGTGCAGCCTGATTTGGAGCCCCCCCCCCCTATGACCCCAACAAGAATGGGATGGTTCACTAAAATTCTCATGTAATCAATTCACAGTTAAATTCTGCGTTAGTGCTCGTTTAAAGTGGAACTTTTCTTGCCTTCATTCTTGCGAACTGCAATAATAATAGATTCATAATCTAAACAATTGCACTTCATTTTCTATAAACATGAGTGACAAGCTACTCAAATACGTAATTGACTTAAATAATTCTTAAGCCGTTAACCATAACACCGTGGGCCGTAATACCGATTTTTTTTGTTTCCAGATTTTCACGGAAATATCCGTTTTGACTTTCCTTGAATCCATTTTGACTATTTTTTTAACTTTTAACTTATTGATGTTAGTCGTTGAACTATAGACAGGTCCGATGATGGGGGGCGAGAGTCGATGGAAATTTCATCTGGACCCGGAGTTTCTGATGGGGATCGGAAACAAATTTTTTATTATCTGACCTAAAGTATTCACTTTTTATCAAACTTGTTTATTGTAAAACAGCTCAAATTACATCTAGCATGCGATGCATGGTAATGGTACCTATTTATAAAGTAATATCATGTAAATGAATATTCTGCAGCCTATGCGTTTAATCAAATTTGATAATTTTTGTTTTTGATCGTGACCAAATTTATATCGGACAACCCCTGTGTTATCCATTTTTTAACAAAAAAAGAATCATTGAAATCGGACAGCGTGGTAACTGAAAAAAAATCCTTGGACGTCAATTTTGAAAATACACATTTATTTATAACAATTATTTCAATTTTTAAGCATTTGTTTACATGTTTCAATAGAAATTGTAGGTATAAATGGTAGGTAGGTATAGTATTTTTAAGCTTACAATTTTTATTTTTGTAAAACAATTTTCCAATTTTTCTAATATCATGTCTAAAAATAGAAAAGGAAAAATGCACCGGATAGTACAACGATTGTACGTACGATTTCAAATCGTCTGCGAGTGCGAGTGAGAGAGTCATTTCTCTCTCAAATTTTATAGTAGTTACCACAAAGCTTATCATAATTAGTCAAGGATACAATTTTTTAAATTTATAAGATAATTATAGATTTAATCGAAAGGTGAAAAAAAATCATTGGATGTCAGTTTTGAAAAATAAAAGTTTATGAATAAACTTTAGCGTGAAGTGAATTGCTTAACATTGATTCTGTTTTTTATTTTATTTAAGTTTAAATTAAATTTTTCAACAGCATTGGTTTTCATGTTTCAACGATTAGATAAACTTTTAATGCCTTTACACATCGCTAATTTTTTTTATCATCTGGTGATCTAATTGAATATTAAAATCCAATTTAAACAGCGGCACCAAACGTATGTGGCTCGGAGCTAAAAGAAAAATTTAAAAAATCTTTTTTTTAATTAATCATCGGCATACAAGCAAAAGTGACCAACTGCAAAACTCAAGTTTTACAGGAGAGCAACTTTTAGGTTGAACATCGCTTATAAAATCAGACAATTAATGCCAAATTTCAATAATTTTAGTCATAATACAATTAATATAGTTTATTATATTAAAATTTTAATTATTTTTTTATTATTATATCGTTATTCAACTCAATTAGTCAAGCATCTTATTTTCGCCATTTATGCAGTTGGTCACTTTTGCTTGTATGCCGACGAAATATTCAGAACGTATGTGGCTCGGAGCTAAATGAAAATTTCAAAAGTTTGCTTTATTCAATGTTAATTTTAATAAACATTCAGTCAATTTTAAAAATTGGCAGAATACACATAAATGATTATGAAAGCTCGAATATTTTTCACTAAAAAAGACTTCCACTAAAATAAATTCACAATAAGTTTTATTCGGGTGTTATTATTTTTTGAATTGAAAATTTTAAATTCAAATATTAGGTGTCCTCACCTCCTAGTAAAATTTGTTGCAAAAAAGAATTTGATTGGTTTCAGACTGATGGAAATAGTATTGCATGTAACTTATTAAATGATTCTAAAATTTTAATTCAATTTAAAGTTTTAAATCAAAAATGCAAAAGATTGCTATTATAATTTTATTTAATAAAACATCTCAGCTAATTCCGGCTAATTCATTTTATAAATAACCTTAATGATATAAAGTTACTGAAGCGATGTTACAAAATTCAGTACATGTGTATTGAGCTCAGAAACTTTGTATCGTTGGTTGTATATATTATATACGCTTCTAATGGCGCGCTCCCTGCTGAGAGAAACGGGAAACTAAATGTGGCATCCTAAACACACACTGTACACAGCAAATACATTGCTTGTGGAACCCTATACACATTTTCAGATAAATGCATTTGATGTGGCAACGGATGCCACATGCTTGCTTATAGTCTGTATTTTTATCTTCGAAAATACGGAGAGTAAACGAGCGCCTCCTAGCGCAAATAAATTGTAATTTTATGTGCTATGCGCACAGTGACCAACAACAAAATCGCCACAATTGGGTGTATAGGTCGGGCTGCCACAAAGATGCATGGACATGTATATGTGTGTGTGTGTGTGTGTGTGTGTGTGTGTGGTCAAATTTTGTGTGCGCTCTACCTCAAAAAGTAATAGGAATTTTTTAACAAAATTTCGTATTTAGTTCATACATATTGAGACTTAGAACTGATTAGATTTTGGTTAAAATCGGTACACGGAAACTCAAAAAAAAAAATATTTTGTAAATAAAAAAAATAATTTTTTTCCTTTTCTTTAAATTTTATTTTTTTATTAAATTCTTCTCTATAATAATATTAAAAAAGTATTAATCAATAATCGTGTAAATATCGAATTTTTAAAAATATTCGTTTTTCAAATTTAAAAAAAAAATTTTTTTTCTTATTTTTAAAATTTTATTTTTTTTTATTATGTTCTGTTCCGTAATAATAATAAAAAAGTATTAATCAATAATCGTGTAAATATCCTATTTCTTTATATTTTTGTTATTTAAAAGTATGATAAAGTTATGGGCATGGGCACATCCGATTTTTTAAAGCTGTTGTTAACCTTTGTCCTGTTGCTCTACGAAATCAGTCGGTTATTGCGATCACTTTTTTTTGGAAACCGGCCACTTTTTCTTTCTTTTTTTTCTTCTATCTTGTTCTAATCCAAGTCTTGTAAAATTGTATCTTGTAAAAAGGCCATGCAGATACGCGAGAATCTAAAGCAGACTTGGATTTGTCACTACCGTAAAGCTCGACAACTGAAAATAGACAATTTCAAGATGAAAGATCATCTATCCCTTTGTCTTTATCACCAGAAGAACTAGAAAATAGAAAGGAAGTACTGCCAAGAAGTACATCAAGACACGGAATGACTTCACACCGACTGCGACACAGTATTTCTGCAAGCGAAAAACTTGCAGAACATTGCAAAGAAATATTGAGAAAGAGGGAGTTGTACCAGAAAGGAAAATTGGAATTGCTAGAAAGGGAGGTAATTGCAAAAGAGAGGTTATTGCAAATGAAAAAATTGCAAATGCACTTATCGATATTGTAAATAAAAAATGATTATAAATAATTCTTTCATGGAAATAATGTTTAAAATTTTTTTTTAATAATTTTATTTACTAATCATTTCCAAATTCACTCTATATAATGACAATAAATTAAATAATTTTAATTAAATGCGCATGCGCAAGTTTTAGACTTTCACACACGCTCAAAGTTTCAGCTGCTTAGACCCAGACGTTGCAATTCGTGTGATTTTCATGCGAAAGAATTCGCATTCGCATTCGCAAGAAAATGAGAATGAATTCGAGTAAGTTCACTAACTTTTCTTTTCGATCGAATCGTTTAGTTCTCGATCGATCGAGAAGTGCCAAAATCGGTATTCAGTATTGATATAGAGACGACAGCTTTCAATCGATCTCTTACCGGTCGATTGAATCAAGTATTTGTTCGTGAGCATTGAAGCTCACGAAAAGGTTTCCTATCGGTGGTAAATCCATTGCACGTGCGTAATAAAATAATTTTTATTAAATTTACTAAGTTACCAACTTAGGCAGCTTGCATTAATTTTTCATTTATGTGTTATAATCAGCCCTCTGTCACTCCATGTTACACACGTGGAGTTATGTTGTCACATCATGTAAGAGGCGCTATATCCCAGATACTAAAAATGTAGGTGGCAGGTCAAATGCAAAACCACATTCACACAGGGAAACGTCATTTTAAAAATTCAAATTGAATGCGTTATATGTGTTGCCTAACTAAGAATGTTCAAAAGTTACGACATAATTTTACGAAACTTATTTTCACAAATTTACTTCAATTTTAATACGATTTTGATGAAATAAATAAACAATTTAATGTAATACAAAAAATTAAATGTTATCTGTTCACCAACACTTAAATTTCGCTAGTGTGAAGCCGCCTAATTTCTAACCAATTTCATTGGTTAACATTTCGAGGTCATCGTTTTAGTACAAATTCTTACTTTTTTCTTAAATGAAATGAACTATAGTAGTATAGTTCATTGTTGGACGTAATAGACCACGTAAGTGTGACGTCACAAGTCGCGCGCGCATTTGAAAACCTTTCCAAACAAAACCTTTCCATATACTTATTTCCCATAAGAAGATTTATTATTGATTTGAAACGTTTTGATACTCTAAAAATTACTATAATCTAGAAAAACTCACTCTTTGATGTCTCTTGTATATATATTATATATATTATACATACTATATATATATATTAAAACCCTTATTTCAGTAATTCCAGTATAAAAAAAGCAAAGAGAAATCCTCTTATGGGAATTTGTATTCGGAATCGTTTTGTTTGGAAAGGTTTTTGAAATGCGCGCGCGACTTGTGACGTCGGACTTACGTAGTCTATTAAATATGCAGATCATTTAAAATTCAATTTATCATAAAGGGTGAGGGGGAATAAGCATGAAAAAGTTGCCCCCGCATGTATTAAGTCTAGATTAGCACCAAAGATTCGTATCTAGGTTGACTAAAAAATCCTGCAAATATCAACCTTAAAATCGAATTTTTGTAGGAGTTATGGAAGGGGAATGAGACTATAATCATCAATGAGACTACTTTAATAAAAAATTTTTTAAAAATTCTAAGAAATAAGGGTATAAAAATTTTTTTGAAATTTTCAAACTTTTTTTCTGAGGTTATGTTTTGGAGATACACTTCCAATTCCCCCTCGAATGTACCTGAACCTTGCCGTGGTGAGCGGGCTTGCGTGTTTTGAAGAAGCGGTGGGCATGTACCTACTAGGATTCGAGCCAGGGACATAAAACTCTCTCGTGCTCGGTCTGTTTTGTCAGGCTGGCTCGGGCCGGGGCTAAAAAACCTTTGTGCTCGGGCTTAGCTTGTCAAGGAAACGGGATGACAGCCATTGTGGAGAAACCAGACGAATACAGGTACCTGCGTGTTTGTGCCGTGCGCGGTAACCATTACGGTGGGATGACGGGGTCCTGGTGTAAGTAAAGTAAAAATTTATTTAATTATTTTATGTTTTTAAAAATTTAAATATTTGAAATTAAATACTTTTGCTTTAATTATATATACCCTTGCAAGAAATAAGGCAGCAAATACAATTTTGTAGTTTTGAGTAAAACACCAAAACGGTTTACGTCAAATCGTCCTTTTGTGTCGTTCCAAACTTTCAACAAGTTTGGTACCAAATCGAGTGTGCGGCGGTTTGGCGGCACCAAACGGGTCACACCGAATTGTCTCTGCGATGAACTAGCTACGCCGGACAGGCTGCCCCGAAAAGTCCCATTCCCCTCTGTATATGCTTGAAAGTTGCACCCAGCACTGAAAGTTTGATTATTCGAATATTTGTGAATCCTAGGTCTACTATTTTAAGTTGACATGTAAAGCAATAATAATTATAAAATTTAATTTGAAAAATTACATTTAAATTAGAAAAATAAATTAAAAATTACGATTGTGTTCAGTTGTCCTTTGGTTCACTTGTCGTGTGTTCACTTGTCTGTGTGGTCACTTGTCCGTGTGTTCACTTGTCAGTGTGGTCACTTGTCAGTAAGGTCACTTGTCATGTGGTCACTTGCCGTGGGTTCACTTGTCGTGGGTTCACTTGTCATGTGGTCACCTGTCCGGTCACCGCTGCCCAGAACCCCTGGGCTAAACTAAAGGAATGGTGCGTTTTCCACGACGCGAGCAAGGATGAGCCGAAAGGTAAACTCCTTGTCTTTGGCGTTGGCCAGTCAGACAGCGCCGCCATCAAAACAAGAGGGGAGAGTTTAAACTATAAGTTCACCTCTTTCAAAGTTAAGCCTTCTTAACTCCCATGGAGACGGGCGAAAACCCGGTAACGGAGGCTGTGAATGTAGAGAAAGAATAAATCCTCCAAGGTAGGCCAAATGGCTTCCTTGATAGGGTGGAGCCTTCTCCAAGCAAACCTGCAGCATTGTCGGGAGGCAGTGGCAATACTATGCCGCCACCTTGACAACTGCAAGGACACTATAGCTCTAATACATGAGCCCTGGTTAGTAAAATCTTCTATACGAGGTTTTACAAAACTAAACGGGACTATGTTCACAGGTAGTTCCACAAATAAAAGCAGGACATGTATCTACAACCTAGCAATATCCAAGCCAACCTTTTTCCGCAGTACAGCGACTGCGACCTGCTGCACCTTGAATCTGCTGCACCTTGAATCTGACAGAATCTCCCCTAAATATATATTTGACAGGAAATACAATATCCTGTTGAATCCAACAGAAACCTACGACTATGACATATGTCTATACTCGGACGGTTCCAAAAACAATGTTGGCTCAGGAACAGGCATTTTCTCTGCTGAACTTGGCCTAAACATAAGCATACCGCTGGGCAGGCACACATCAGTTTTCCAAACGGAACTTATGGGTATACTGCACTGCGCAAAAATAGTCCAAGATAAACTTATCTGCGACAAAAACATTCAGATATCTACAGATAGTAGATCGGCACTTGTGGCACTGAGGAGTCACAAGGTCACATCTGGTCTGTTGCTAGAATGCATTCAGACACTAAATGAAAGGGCATCAAGGTAACGAGGGTAACGTAAAAGCGGACGAGCTGGCAAGAAACGGCTCCAACAGCCTTCCCTGCGGTCCGTAGCCGATGATTGTACCAGCTGTTAAAACTATCGATACCCTCCTAAAACAACACATCCTAAAACTGCATTCTTGCAGATGGGCAAAAGAAACTGAATGCAGACAAGCAAGGGCAGCGATCAAAGCACCCTCTAGTAGGCATTCAAAATATTATTTGAAACTGTCCAGAGTCAATCTACGGACAATTGCAGGACAATTGCAACTGAACAAACATCTCAACACAATGGGACTTGTAGATAACCCAAGATGTCGGGGATGTAATACAGCAGACGAAACCGCGGAACATGTGCTCTGTCACTGTCCATCGCTAGCGTCAATTAGAGGTGCCATGCTAGGGGACTTCTGGCCTAACATGGCCAGAATCAGCGACACTCCGCCTGCCAAGATACTCGAATTTATCCTGGCGACAGGGTGGCTTGAGGACTGACAGGACGGAGGGCCGCTGCATTCGGAGGCAGTACAATGGGCCCGATTTAGTGGCTTAAGTGCGTGTGGGGATACCTCCCTACCCTCCTACCTAAAATCCAGAATCCAGAATCCACTTCCAATTTTTTTTCCAAAAAAAACCTTAAAATGCCTGCTTTAACATATATTTTTTCCAAATTTTTCGTCGAAGTAGCTCATGGCTAAAAATGATGAAAATCATGGCGCGGCATCACGCTTTCACAGCACACTCTCACTCCAGATGGTTTATTCTGATGTAGACACTTTTGAAACCATTATACAAAGAATATTACATCAGATTTCCCATAGATAGATTTCCCAGAAATGACAGAAAGAGATTTAAAAATCTTCTTCACTGGTTCATTCCAACTCGCTATTTGGCAAAATGGTTGACAAAGATGGTAAGCTGAAAATAGAGTACGTTAAACACCAGTCAAATGTACTCAAATTGAAAGTACCATTTCTTCATATTTCTCGCACAGCATATAAGATGCTGTTTAAGATATAAGCCTAACAGCGTTGGTGTTTCTGGTTTGACATATTACACATGTCAATATGCCAATGGAAAAAATTTATCTCATCCTAGCTACTTATCAAAAATTTTCAAACCAGCGGAAATACTCAGCGAAGTATTCAAGAAAAACAATTACATTCCAGTAATTCAGAGTGTCAGTGAAGATCTCGACCAACATAAAAAATATCCGGTTTTGTAAAAGGCGAGGGGGTCTCACACAAAAAAGGCATTCCGATAAGGAGTTCAAAACCGTACTGCAACGTCCTCGTGGTAAACTCTGGAAACTTATTTTTATTGACTAACAACAGAGAGTCTAAGGACAGTTCGTCGCGGCTGTTTCGAAGCAGCTGTGATAAATGAGAAAAAGATAAGATAAGATAATTAAAAAAAATTTTCTGATTGTAATATTTAATGGCCAAAAGGATTGGACAATCCTTTTGTCCAATGTGTCCAATGATATTATGGAATAACTAGTAATAAAGCGCAGCAAAATTGAGATTTAAATTTGACAACCAACTGGCAAGTGATATTTACGTACATATTTATGTTGTATTCATTATAAACATTAACAAATTAACAATTAACAAAAATAATAAAAATTAAAAAATATTGAAATAAATATTTAAAAATTAATCATTTTTATTCTGACATGGGAGTGCCCCATAGTACCCATAGTATTTATTTGCTGGCGCGACACGCATATTTATTGTTTTTAAAGCCACCCTTGCAATAACAAAGCTTTTAACCCGTTTTTAATTTTTTTAGTTTCAATGGTTTTTATTTATATTATTTATAGATAATTTATTTATTTAGTTGGTAATAATCCCTTAATAACTACTAGGTTTGCAAAGGCACATTTAAGATATTACTTTCAGATGGAATCTATAGAATAATAGTTTCATCATTGCCCACTCTGTGTTGGGCATTGACGTCATTGGCCGCACAATGATGTAAAAATCACACATGAAATTTTAAATGTCAACATCGCCCAATATGCATGGTCATTAACGTAAATGGCCAGTCAATAACGTCAATACCCAACTAAGCTGGGCATTGACGTTATTGTCCGGCCATTGCCATTAATGACCGAATTGTCATCATAGACCGTAACATATATAACAGATGCGATTTTCGAGGTTTTTTAAGTAAAATTCACCATTGAACTTGTTCTTAAAGTAACAATTCTAAATTAACTTCAAAAACAAAAAAATATTCATGAAAACAGGCATCAAATAAGCACAAAAATTGAAAATAGGCATAAAAAGACAAAAAAAAAGTATAGAAAAACTTCATAACATAAATCGTATACATTTCAAAACAATTTATTGTGGCCTTAAATATTAACGATAAGCATCGCTCTCTATGATCACATTTATCAATTATTTGAGGTTAATCTCGGTTAGAAAACAATTCGCAAAACGTTCCAACTCAGCTTTACGTTACTACTAGTAAATTTACTAGTGTTCCTAACGCAGGCGCAATATGTGGTCAAATTACTGGTTGCCGTCGATAATCGAATTGCTTGTTGGAACAAACCTTCATAGGGTAAAAGTACCAATAGTCAGCCAGTTAACAGTTAACCATTATAATCTATATTTTATCTGTATTTATCCTACATGGTGGCTGACATTTGGACCTGGCTGGAATAGACCGGGAAAGTGTGACGTCAAAATGTCGCCGATCTAACAGCTGATGGGTGGAAACATTGCCGGATGCATGCGTTATTTTAAACTTTTTCGTAATTTTACAATGTTTTAATTCAAAATTATGCCTTTATTGCATTTGCCCAGGTCGCCCACATAATTTAAGATGATTTAAGATGATAATTTAAAAGTGCAGTTTTTGAAGCTTATGATAACTAAACGCAAATAAAGTGAGGTTATCACCATGTTTCCACCCATCAGCTGATTGATCGTGACGACACCACTTTCCTAGTTTACCCTATAGGTATAGTATTATACTATGGTTCAACTTTTCCGTTCAACTTTTGATGAATAAGCATGCGCAACCATGCGCATTGCTACAAAACTATACAGTAAGGTTGACTTTCCTATCTACAAACATGTCCCCACCCAAAAATGTTCATCAAACTTTGAAGCAAAATGTTTGACAAGCAAGTTTAACGAAAATTTAACCAAAGTTTGATAATGTCACTCAAACTTTAAAGAGTTTTTTTTTAGAGTTTAAATTTTTGAAAGTGGTTCTAGGTTGTTTTAGGTTTGTTCTATATTGTTCTAAAATATTTTTTCAATAACTCAAATATTAATACGAAAAATCGCGAAAACCCGTTTTTCCAATTATAGCAATAATTTTCTAATTTATTAAAACACCAACAGGTGGCGCGACATCCTTATTGTTCTTTATAGACCATTGTTATTATCATATTATCTCTCTTATCTATGTTATAGACTGGGAAAGTGTAACGTCAAAATATGGCCGATCTTGATGGACAAAAACATTGCCGGATGCAAGCGTTATTTTAAAATTTTTCCTGATTTTAAAATGTTTCAATTCAAAATAAAGCCTTATTGCATTTGCCCAGGTCGCCCACATAATTCTAGAAGAGAAAAGTGCAGTTTTTCCTGAAGTGCCATCAAATGCACTTCCGTAAAATATGCCCCTATATAAAGGAGTTCTTAGCTTTTTTAAAAACACTAATTTCATCAAAAATTATCACTAAAATGGTTAAAACCATCGTTTCATTGGCTATATGGTAACTAAACGCAAACAAGTGAGCTTATCACCATGATTCCACCCATCAATTATGAGACTAGGGTAAAAATTTGTTAAATGGATAACAGTTTTTTACAAAAAAATTTAAAGAAAATCGATAAGAAAAACTACGATTTATTTTTGAAACTTGAAAATTAAATAGTAACAGTTTTCAAAAATTTTTCTATATTTTTTATAGAAAGTATGTTTTAAAACAAACATTTTCAAGAAAAGCACGTCCCGTTTGGTTAATTATTTGCGGAGTTATGAGCTTTTCAAAATCAAGTAACGTAATTATTTTTAAATTTATATAATTTTATCAATTAAAAATTCGAAAAAAAAATAGAACCCATCGTTTGCCCATTATGAGACTAGGCTATGAGACTAGACGAATAAATTTGTTAAATTTTTTAAAAAATCGATTAACAAACTAACAAACCCTATTTCAATTAATTATTAATAATAATATTAATAATCACAAAAATTGTGCCACACTCGAAATTAAGCAAAGGGATCGATGGTAGTAATCCTGATCTCAGTATATTGTATATTTTATGGTTCAATTCAAATAAGGTTTACATTCCTTTAGGAATATTCCTACTCCTTTTCAGAAGTCTTTATAATTCAATTCAGGTGAATCACTCCTGTTGCTAACTTCTTCTTTTTTCATAGTCTAGCGTGTGTTTTTGCCTCATTCACTATTCTTTTCCATTCCAATCTATCCTCGCATCTTTCTTTCCATCTCGTTACTCCCATGGCTTTAAGGTCATCCATCACTTCGTCCATCCACCTATTTCTTGTTCTTCCTCTAGGTCTTTTCTCATTCGGTCTCCATTCTGTTATCTGTCTTAATTCGCTTTGTGGTTCTCTTCTTGTGATGTGCCCCAGCCAGCTAATTCTTTGAGCCTTCATGTACCTCACAATGTCACCTTCGCCCAATGTCTTCATCACTTCGTTGTTTGTTCTTTGTCTGTATTCACCTTCTCCGGTTTTCTTCATACCCATAATCACTCTCATCATTCTTCTCTCGAACGCTCTCAGTCTTTCCTCTTCTCTCTTTGTCAAGTTTATCGTTTCCGCTGCGTACGTTACTACCGTTCTCACATATGTCTTGTATATTCTTATCTTAGTTCTTATCGATATGTTTTTGCTCTTTAATATTTTCTTGTTTACATGATAAGCCCTCCACCCCGCTTGTATCTTCTCATGTATTTCCGATGTTCTATTGTTGGTCTTATTTAGCTGGAGTCCCAGGTACTTGAATTGTTTTACATTTTCAAATGTATAGTTTCCAATTTTAAATTCGTTTTGGCTTATGTCTTCGCTTCTGCTAAGGTTCATATACTTGGTCTTGCTCTCATTTATCCTTAGTCCCATCTCTTTCGCTATTTCTTCCATTTCGCTGAACACTCTGATCAATTCTTGTTTTGACCTGGCTATAATAACAATATCATCAGCGTATGCTAATATTTGCCATTTTTTCGTCACAATTGTTGCTCTGTTTCCTAATCTTCTTATGATGCTCTCCATCACCAGGTTAAACATAGCAGCCGACAGCGCATCACCCTGTCTCACTCCTCCACTGATTGCAAAATTGCAAAAATTTTATGGTTGTATCTTGTATATTTTAATTTTGGTCTTTCTCGCTATTTGCTTGTCTTTTAAAAGAAATATGAAATAATATAAGAAATATGAGGGTAAAAGGTACAAGAGGGTAAAATTCCAACAGAATGGTGCAACTCAGCAGTCATCCTGATATACAAAAAAGGAGATTACACAAACATAGAAAATTACAGACCAATTAGTCTGCTGTCACAACGTTATAAGATTCTCACAAAAATAATAACAAACCACCTAGCGAATAAATTTGACTTTTATCAACCCGTAGAACAGGCAGGTTTTCGCAAGGGTTTCAGTACTACGGAGCACATCCAAACATTAAGATCACTATAGAAAAAGGCAATAAATATAATATCCCGATACACCTGACTTTTATTGATTTCCATAAAACATTTAACTCCATCGAGATATAGCCAATCTTAAAATCTATGGATACCGCAAAAATAGACTCTAGATAATCTAGGATCATAGAAAACATCCTCTGCACGTAAAAATAAATGAAGAGACAAAAACAAATAAAATCCCCATAAAAAGATTTAAAGAGTCCGACAAGGAGATACAATATCTTCGAAACTATTCACCTTACCTTTAGAAGACGTTTCATGAAAGTTTCCTGGGAAGGTAAAGGAATCAGAGTTGACGGATCATAAGATTTGCCGATGACATTGTCGTAATATCTGACGATGTAAACGAACTCAGAGAGATGCTCCACCAACTAGTTGGACTAAAGATGAATTTCACCAAGGCAGAAATAATAAGACGAATAGGATTTACCTACATGGGCAGCGTTCAATGCAATACAATGCATGCCTACTACCAGTAACCACTTCTGGAATAGAGACAATGACAATAACGAAACAAACAGCAAATCGTCTCAGGATAGCACAAAAAGCAATAAACGAGCTATGTGGGGGTTTCTTCGAGAGATAAAATAAGAAATGAGGAGATCAGGCGGAGAACAAGAATGATGGATGTAGTCGAGAGAATGGCAGTATTGAAGTGGCGCTGGGTTGGCCACTGGCCATGTGGCCCTCCAAGACAAAGATAGGTGGTCAACCAAAATTATACAATGGAGATCAAGATCAACAAAGGAGGCGTAGGAAGGCCACAGATGATGCGATGGAGAGATGACGTGAAAAAGACGGCGGGTAGAGAGTGGCTACAGGCTCCTCAAGATAGAGACAAGTGGAGAAAATTGGGAGAGGCCTATGTCCAGAAGTGGATAAATACAGGCTGATGAAGATGAAGATCTCAAGCCCATTTTTTCTTTCATTTCTTTTTCTGTTCTTGACATGATTACGAGATCGTCTGCCTATGCTATGAGTTGATTTAGTTGGTATTTTCAGTTCTTTCATAGTTTTCAACATTTTTTGCTACTCACTCGATCGAAAGCCTGTTTAAAATCTACGAAGAGTTTGTGTGTTCATGTCGTAAACATAACTGTTCTCTTCTTCCACTTTTAGGCTAGGATAAATCCGGTTTGCCTACTTCGGGCCGTTTTCTGTCGAAGACAGAGCCGAACTCCCAAATCTATGAGCATATTCATTGCTTTACATCTTAAACATTAAACATAACTCCTTTCTGATATTTGTTTCAAGCAGTCGATTTTCCTTTTCTGAATTCGGAGTGAGTTACCGATCATTTTTTCTGTCGATTCGTTAAGTCGGTTGTGTATAACTATTGATAGTATTTTGTACAGTTTTCGTATGTTTCCACGTCTCCTTTTTGTCTCAATACAACTATTATTCCCTCACTTATTTTCCTGTCTCCATATCCTCTATTTTAATTCATTTAGTTTGTCGTGTAGTGCCTCTCTTCCATATTTCAGCATTTCCGTCATTATTTCATCGCTGCCCGGGGCCTTTTTGTTTTTTACTCTATTCTATTAGTCTAGTTTAGTCTATTTCTACAAGTTCATCTTCATTTTCTGTCTCTTCTATTGTGGTTCCATCTATTTCCTCCTCTTGGTCCGCGTTCAGCAATCCTTCGAAATGATTAATCCAAATCTTCTTAATTTCCTCTGGTTCACTTTTCAGTTTACCAGCCTTGTACTTCATTCTTCTTGTTTTGATCGATCGTGTTTTTCTTTTGTTTTTAATTTAATTATAAATTTTTTCATATGTTTGGAGCTACTTTTCTCTATTTCTTTCAGTTTTTCTTCCATCCACATGTTCTTTTTCCGGTTATATAATTTGTCGGCTTCTTTCCTTTTTTCTCTTTAATTATTGGGGTCTATCAGAAATAACTAAAATTTCATGTACAAAAAAAATTGCTTATTTACAGACAATTTAGAAATTTGATAAAAAAAATATTTTAATTTTTTAAATATAAAAAAAAACTTTTTATTTTAGAAAAAATTTTATGAAACAAAAGTTGTAGCTAATTTGATACTGATTATGATGGATTATGTTTTATCGCAACCATTTTCAATAGGCTTCGTGCCTCACACAGTGATTTCGTTACTTCGTTTGGTTGCTATCGTGTTCACAGACATACATACGCACGCACACGCACACACACACACCCATACAGGCATTTTTCAAAAATAATAGAAATGGTTTAAGAGAATCTTTTGAGGATAAAAAAATGAGGGGTCAATTTTTTTTTCAATTTCAGATTACAATACTTTCTTTACTAGGAGTTCGGAAAGAAAAATAGGTATCGGAGTAGGTACTAAAAACACTTTTTAAAAACCGTGGAGACAACAATTAATAATAGAAATTAGATGACAATAATGATTTTGTATAGTGTTTTATTTATTCCGTCCTTTTGTTTTTATAACATTTTGTAATATAACGGGATGAAATTGAAATAATAGACCCTACATGTTATATATAATTGAAAAGCTGTTTAATATGTCATAGCCATCTATGGTTTCCATTTAAAAAAACACAACTTACAGCTTACTGTAATTATCTGTAATTGTACTTACTGTAATTGTCATTGTTTTTGTTTTTCAATTCATATTAAACTTGAAAAAGAAAGTCACTTTTCGACAGCTAGTTTAAAAAATGTGTTTTATTTTTATATCCTGTTTTGATTGATAATTCTAATTTATATTATTTTCTAGAGCTACTAATTTTATTTAATAAATTTCTTATATCGTATAGTTTATTACCATGTGAAAATATTTAACTAAATATTAATAATTGAAAAATTTTACTGATTTGTATCGATAAAATATGCAAATACATGGAGAGTTTGCGACACATAGGCCCTAGGTGTTTCTAATTTCAGTTTCTCATCAGGCAAACCTGGAATAATTATATTAACGCAAACAGTATTCATTCAATAGAAAAAAAATAGAAAAAAATTCAAAATTCGAAAATTATAATTAGAAAACAGGAAAAGAAGAACAATAATAGCATGGAAACGGGACCTGTAAGAAAATGTAATGGATTTTGGAGATGTAATGGAGTCCTTAAGGACAGCTCTATGCCATTGTAGAATGTAATGCTACAATTATAAATTATAATAAAATAATAATAATTAATACTAAATAATAATTCATAATTAATATAATAAGAATGCTTAGGAATTCATCTTCTTGTTCTACCGGAACTGACATGATGATATCATCAACGTATAGAAGCAAGAACGGCATTACAAACGGAATTTTTCTCAGTCGGTCTACCACAATTTCAGTGAGAGCAGATGACTCTGGCTTACCCATAGTACAACCAGATATACAGTGATTAGCATAACGGTGCATAAAAAGTACATTTTCATTATTAATGGAAATATTTCAATTATTCCGAAAATTTACCACTATATTTATGCATATTGTCATATTTATGCATTATGACGTTGTTAACCTTGCTGTCATTTTCTTAAGTAAGTGGCAACTTAATTACGAAATGTATAAATTATTTTCTTAAGAATTTTTCATTTAATAGAAAATAAATTAATTCAAGAATGTTTAAAGGGGAGCATTGCTGCATCCATTAATAATGCTATGTCTGTTAGAAAAATTGCAGTAAATTTGCTGTTTCAATAAGCCTAATTTTGAAAATAATTAGTAAAGTAATTAAGCAAAGCTTTCATACTGTTCGTAACAGACCGTTTTTAACAGATATACACAAAATATAGTGACTAAAGTTTTTTTTTTTCAGTAGAATTGATGGAAATCCTGGGTTTTTGGATCAATATCAAAACAAAAAACATTCTTAAAAAGTCTACTTTTATACCTGACCAGTTTCAATCCTAGTATGGGTAACAAACTAGATATTGACCCAAAAACCCACGATTACCAGAAATTTTGCTGAAGAAAATATTTGGGGTCACGTTTTTAAATTAATTGGACTGTGAACAAATGATGAGTGGATACATGGTCAGATGAAACTAAAATAAATCGCACAGGATCAGATGATCGCGTTTGGATATGGTATAACAAGAATGTAGGATATACCGATAGAAACATTCATGAAACTCTGAAATTCGGTAGAGGTTCAATGATGATTTAGGGCTGCTTTCAGAGAGATAAACTGAGAATATTGAGAAAAATCAATGGAATTATGAAATATTGATATTTTAAGTGACTCATTTCTACCTAGCCATTTTAAGTTAGGTTGTAAACCAGGTAAATACCCTATTCATGCAGGACATTTCGAAATATACCGCCAAAATTACCAAAACCTGGTTCGATAACAATGGGATTCATAGGGTTATGGATTAGCCACTTCAGTTTCCCTATCCCAGAGAATCTTTGGTGCATTTTAAAAAACAACTTTTAACTGCAAACGAACAACCTAAAAATAACTTTATGTACAATAAAATTTTAAGGAATTTTACCAATTTTATCACTTTTTATATTATTTTTGTACGTTTTTTTATATTAAAAATTTTTACTAGGTTTAATAAATAGTAAAAAATAGGCAAACACTTGATTTTTATTAACAGTTTTGCTGGTCACTGTATGTCTATAATACTTGCCATCGTAGACGCAGTAGCTATTCTCTTATAACAATCTGTGAGAATACATGTGTGCTCATTAATATGTAAAGAATGATGTGACATGCAAAATCAAACTATGGTTAGGCGGCATATTGCATAAATTATGTGTAAACGAGGTGGACATATATTCTCAGATGCATAAAATGAAGAACTGAGATCGTCCAATATAATTGCTCTGTCCAAAATAAAGCTTTTATAATACAGTGGCTCCAGAAATTATTAATACACTCCTATGTTGACCATGTTAAATGGACATTTCCATGATCCATTTTCTCATATAAAAATCGATTTTATAGCAAAATGTTTCAAATATTTTTTGTTGCAAATTTCCTAACCTTTATTTTTGTTTCATACATTTTTCTATTTCGTTGCACCGTTTCTTAGTAACAGCGACTTTAAAAACACTGTCAAAAATTTAATAAAATTAACATTGCTCTTATGGGAGTTTCATTTAAATTTTTGTAGAGTATTTCTAAAGTTGCTGTTACTCTGAAACCGCGCAACAAAATAGATAAATGTATAGAAACAAAAATAAAGGGAATGAAATTTGCATTTTGCTATAAAATTGATTTTTATATGAGAAAAGGATCATGCAAATGTCCGTTTAGCATGGTTAACATAGGAGTGTATTTATAATTTCTGGTAATCAAAAAAAAGGTAAACAAAATTTTATTTTAATTTTCCAGTTCATCGTGTTCAGAAATTTTCATTTGAAAAACAAAATTTTTGTGTCGGTCTGTCAGTCGTCAAATTTTTACATTAGCGTTTTACATCAACATACTAAACTAGCTATTACGAGCAAGCAAAAGTTATTTATTTCGGAAGAGTAAGCATAATATCAGAACGAGCGCAGGCGGTTCTGATGGCTTACGAATCCGATTCACGTATTCGGCTTTTTATCCAAGACAAGTCCTTTCCAAAATAAAAATATAAGAAATATACGACACTAGTCATAGCACATAGCATAGGTAATGAAATATAGGACGTAAGTAATATTACCATTAACGTTGTTATGACTAGTTATATCCTAGTAATAAACACAACTACCTCGACCGTAACGTATCATTTTCCATAAGTTAAAACTACATATTATAATGGTATACTTCCAAAGTCTTGGATGAAAAAGTAATTACTTTTATTAGGGCCTACTATGTCTTTTAGTTTTTAACTCCAAAAAGTAAACAAAAATTTCATTGTCTGTCTCTCTGTCTGTCGGTAAATTTAGTCCCTTCCTTATTCCTCTAAACAGTTCAACCAATGACAACCAAATTTGGTATGGCAGTAGGGTTCACGGTAGAAAGCTGAAAATAAGGCTTTCGTCGTGATCTGCCAATCAGGAGTGCCACTACAAAAAAAAAATTTTAGGACGTATGTCCAAATATTTGCTCGAGTGGTGAAAATGTAGTTTTGGTTGAGAAATCTTTGCTAGGGCTACCACAATAAAATAAATTTAAAAACATGAAAATATTATCGCATATCCGGAAATATTCAACCAATTTTTTTCAAATTTTGTGTACAGTAGTTTTGTAAAGTACAAGTATTGGTGAAATCTTAATTTGCAGTGATGACTTCTACATAAACATATATACGAAACAAATTAAAATTAAAATTTGGTGTTCAGATGATTGGAGGTATTGCGGCAGAAGTGACGTTTTTTTTTCTGTAAGCAATCCCATTGGTCTTGACTTTTTTGCTCGAGTAGTACTTTTAAGTCTTCGTTGTGAAATACATTTATGTAGTAGAAGCATGTGCATCTCAACTTTGACGATACGTAATTCTATCAGGTTTGTCCAATTCAATTGAATCATAGGCCCCTAAGGGTTTCACAAGATTTATTTGGTAACTTAAATAATGTTGTATTAAACTCCATGTTTACATTGAAAAATTGGCTATGTAAACATTCCACAACTTTCCCCATTTAATTTGCGTATAAAAATTTTTGTTTAAGCTTTTCCCGGGTACCATTCGACGAGAAAGACCACGAAGAAGCTACAGTTCGCATCACAAAGTCAAAAAGTTAAAACAGGAAAATTTGAAAACCGGTTAAATTAAACGTGCAGATATACTTCTTATATTAAAGGTAAACATAATTAGAAGGTAAAATTCCGTCCACCACTCTCTTGCCGGGTACCGATCGATGCGGAAGACCTCAAGAACACACACAGACAGACATTCAGACGAACATCCAACTAAATTTCAGCAAAAGCCTATCAGGACCTTGATAAGACAAATTTTAACCCGTCGTTTGTCCACATGTGAGCGCAGCCCTCACATTTCAAGGTTTTTTTCCAAGTTTTGTTATTGAGGGTCCAATGAACACCCTCAGATTCGTAAGATGTTGTACTCAAGATGTTGCTTCTTTTTTGCTGTCATATATGCTATCCCGCAAGTTAGTTCTGGTCCTACTAGATACCGCTTTGCTGTAGCTATAGCATATGCATCTGCTTTTTCGTTCCTGTTTATTCCACAATGTACCGGCACCTACCTCAGTGTTAAGCTGTTCTGTTGTGCTAGTGTTATTAGCACATCAAGGCAATGACTTACAACCCTGGATTGAATTTCCACTTTCTCTAGTGCTTTTATAGCTGTTTCGCGATTTTATACAGCTTTGATTCCTTCCGCGAAGTTCTGAGTGCTGTATCCAGCACTATGTTTCTAAGTACGTCGCTTTAGGTAATAACAAGGCCAACTAAATTTTTTACAATTTTTCGGAGTTTTTTTTTTGACCCCAAAAATGAAAAGTGGAATAAGGAAGTTTCTTTCGCTGTTACTTACGTATTTTGATCAGAAAATTCGAATGCCGCAGTCAGATTTCTCGTAATTTTTTAGAATTTAAAAATTACCTTGAATAGTAGTGTCGATAGGAGATCGTTACATAAATAACCTTGCATTGTCAGCTAAACTATACGTGTATGCAAAATTTCAGGTCAATCGGAAAACGGGAAGTGGATCAAATTAAGCATTCAAGAAGCTAATAAAAGCGTGTTAAAAAGCTTAGATTTGTTAAAATTCAAAGATGTAAAAAAACTCCTGAATGAGTTACATAGAAAAGTACGAGAATTCACTACCCTGTCATAACAATTTTTGAATTTATTTTTTTTACGTAGAAGTGTTATAAATCTGCAATAAATATATTATGAAAAAAAAAAATTAATCCATTTTGATTTAATACGTAATATAAAGTGGTCGGATTTTTGTAGGACAGTCTTTATTTTAGCTGCCTTAAAATTAAAAATTCTTGGTGGTTTTGGTAACCCAAGTTGGTATTAAAGTTTGTAAAGAAAGTCACTATTTCCTTATACATCAAAAATTCTCAAATTATGTTGTATAATTTTTAATTAGGCTTAAACGTAATTGAATACTTGAAGTTGCATTTTTGTAAATAAAATTGTTACATGGTTTTCCAAATTTGAAGAAATTGGTGAAACATCCATTGAGTTTTTTCAAAATATAATCGTTTAATTAATTTTAGATAATAGATAGATAATTTTAGACCATATATGTATATCCAAGGTCGATCAAATTCTAACATATCAGAAAATTATATCCGTTAGAGAAATGGAGACCAAGTCCCAAAAAGAAACAACATTTAGCGCGAAAGACGAAACTCCTTTAATACTAACAGCTGCATGTGATGTTTGTAAGCAAAAAAACTTACCTGAAGGGCATCCTGAAATAACCCATTCAAGCAGAAAGCCATATATGTGCGAAACTTGTGGTTTGGAATTTTTAGAAACAGATAACTTTACCATTAATCTCAGAACTCATTTGAGTCCAGTCAAAATTTGTTCAGGTTCAAGCAAAAGTGATGTGACCCATAATGTGAAAACCAGTACTGGCAAAAAACCGTTATTGAAGTGCAAAACTTGTACGAAACAATTTCTAACCCCGAGTCAATTAAACACGCATGAAAGAACCCACACAGGAGAAAAACCGTTCGAATGCAGTTTTTGTGAAAAGAAATATACACAAAAAAAAAATTTAATAAGTCATGAAAGAACCCATACAGGGGAGAAACCATATGCATGCCAAATCTGTAATAAGACATTTACACTTGAAGCATACTTGACTAGTCATTTAAGAACTCATTCTGGGGAAAAACCGTACACGTGTGAAACTTGTAAGAAAACATTTTCAGAAAGAATTAATTTAGAACGTCATAAGAGAATTCATACAGGAAAAAAGGTTTATACATGTACAATTTGCGAAAAGCAATTTTCGCTAAACACAACATTGATCTCTCACATGCGAACTCATACAGGCGTAAAACCGTATGAGTGTCAGACTTGCAAGAAAACGTTTACACAAAGAAGTACATTAGTTAGGCATGAAACAACTCATATAAATGAAGAGAAACAAGAAAATACAAATGAAGAGAATGAGAATGATATCAAATTTGAAATCAAGAGTGAAAGGATATCTGAAAATGTGAATAAGATAACACCTGAAATCAAATATGAAAAGATGCCCGAGAATGAGATTGATATCAAATACGAGAATGAGATTGAGATCAAATACGAGAATCAGATTGAGATCAAATCTGAGAATGAGAATGAATATGAGAATTAGAATGAGAAGAAGAAACCTTAGTTAATGAAGATGGATAATTTGGATGGATAATATAAATTTTTAATAATTTATAATGTTAAATTTTTGACGAAAATTTAGTATATTAATTATAATTCTTTGTATTTTACATTATTATGTAAACATTTATAAGTGTAAACTTCAAATGTGTTGAGGTAGACTTACCTAAATTTAGAAACAAGTTGTCTCTTTTACGTAATTAATATAAAAAGGTATAATAATAATAATAATAATAAGCATTTTATTCCAAAACTGTACAACCAATATAAAATTACATCGCATTGTGTTTGAAATCGTCAACAAGCCTATTACAGAGTACTTGAAAAATATTACAACGAATAGAGTGATGTAAAGTACAAAATACTTTATAATTTCTTAAAATTTAACGAAAAATTCACTATTTGAGTAGTGTTCTAAGTTTACCATATATTCTAACAATCGTGTCTTAAACAATTTTCGATCTTCGACATCCCGATGTAAGTCAGCAGGTAGAGCATTGTAAAATTTAATGCCCTTGAAGTACACTCCTTTCTCGAATTAATCTAACCGATGAGCTGGTATAGGGATCTTCGATGCAGGTCTTCTATTATAAATTTTTACTGTTGTAGGTGGTAATTATTTATAATTATGTACATTATGCATTTGTAAATATATAGTGCATATACTGTTAGCAGTTTTTCTTTTTTAAAAATTTCTCGACATGAACCTACCCCTGATATTCCGCATATCAGGCGAATCGCACGCTTACTACCCCATAGGGTGATTCCGTATTATAAATAAAATTTGGCGTAGTAAACCATCTTCATTGTTTGTGCCAAACAAATCTTGGATCATCCATGTACACTCCCAGAAATTTTGTAACAGACGTTGACAGCATGCCATCAATTTTTACTGATATAGTCTTCTTGTATGTTGCACGGAAAGTTAATATTTCCGACTGTTGGTTGCACCATTTATTGTCACAAAAGAACTTATTTTTTTATATCTTTGCAATATAACTTTAATATCTTTGCAGTGATATACCACAAATCGATGCTGATCTGGCCATGTTTGCTGATTGAATCACTGAATCACTCAAGATTGGAGTGAATGGAATATAAAATTTAACGAAACTAAATGTTAAACAAAAATATTTACACAAACATGGAACTGTGAAATATGGAATTGGCCAAGAAGTAACCACAATCGCCCCAAACGATAGATGCCCAGAGACTGCACTGACTAAATTTTTCTCTTTTACGTTAATTTAAGAGGGATGTTGTTTTTCCCTAGTGATGCTATTAATATTGCTATTAATACACTATTAATACTGTGTATAACAAAATTGTTTGTAGAGCAGGTAGTAAATTACAATTAAAAAAAAAAAAGTTTTTGTGCCGTCCGTTTTGTTCAATTGATAATTTTTTAATTGTCTCGAGCTACATGTCGATGTATCAACTTTTATTGATCCATTTTTATAAGCAAGCTATCAGACTACATCCTTAAATAATAGCAACTTTAAAATTTTTTTTCAGTTTCGTGAAAGTTGGTAACTACTAGCGTGCTGCTTGTTTTATAAATGTTGGAATATCGCACAATTCTTTATTAATTTGACATTGACAATATAAAATGACATTAATTTGCTTAAATTTATTAATTACCAACCTAGCCAAAATACCTATATATTGTCCATTTCGATACGCGATTGGGTTTCAAAAACTTTGTTATAGATGCAAAATAGTAAAAAATTTGTACAACACCGTGATCAAAATCTAACTCGAGATTTCTTTTTGAGTTTTTCCAATTATTCTTGTTTTTCTAGTTCACTTAAATGTTTACCACGAAGGTAACGCACTACGCACAGTTAATTTAATTGTAAATTTTAAAAGTCGTTTAAGATGCATCAGACCAAATGAAATTATTTAAATTTAGTAATACCTCACTAACTGGTTCAACTTATAACTGAGTTTTGTAATGCAGACTTGGAGTTGCATTTCGCGCCCGCATATTTTCAAACTTAGTACCAAGTACTTCGTGATCGTCAAATCCAACACTCATGTGTAGCACCGAGGTAACTACAACGTCTTGAACGTTGTAATGAAGATCGTCTTGAAATTTTTACAAATTTCTATCCAAACTCATAAAAGAAATATATTTATCTTTGATATTTAGGGACGGACATCAAACAAAAGCATTCCGGTATGGAATATTTTCAAATCCAAAATTATGAAAAATTTTTAATTTTTAAAAAGCAAGAATAGTAGTATCTACTAATATAAACAAATATATTATAAATAAAACCTCTATAAATGACCATTAAAGTGCAGAAATCTAATGCAGAAAGCCAAACCAAATCTGTAATAACAATTTTATAGTTGGTCTACAGGATTCTCACAAACAAGAACTATTTGAGTGTACACTATTTTCAAATGTAAAATTTTGTAACAGAAACGGTTCTGGTCTACAAGCCCTTCTAGATATATATATTCTTCTTCTAGTCCCCTGGCTTCCACCACTTCCTGAGCCCAGGTTCTTCCTGATCTGCCTCTTTTTTTTTCTGAAACTTGAAGTCCATTTCCATTATCTTATTAGCTAACGATATAATGTCTATTCGCTGCATATGGCATATGGCCATAATCGAGCCAGTAATTCCATTCTCTGCCGAATATCGTCATTTCAAACTTGTGGAGACAGTTGCGTCATCAGAAGTTTATGTCTGGGATTCTCAGTCTACCTCAATTTCTCTCATTTGGAATCATAAATCGATATGCTTTCCACGATTGCCTTGTTTGTAGAATTAGGTAAACGCAATGCTTAACAGCTCTTCGTCCGTGGAGAATTTATTATTTTATTAAACTCTTTTATTAACTTTTATGTAAATTTACATAATGAAACACTAGTTTATTTACACTGATTTTTAACCGTGTATCTATTGGTTCTGGAGTTTAGCAGAGTAGATTTCGATGTTGGAAACCATTAACGCCATAAATAATTTAATCTACCATTTATGGGAAAATAATTTCTGTCATAAAAACCTCGACCTTCGGGTGTGCATCAATACGTTGTTGATTTAAGAATTTGTTGTATATTTACAGTCAAAACTGAATTTAAACAAAAAATTAAATTTTAAAATATATTTTTCTGCATTTTTTTACTTATTAATTCAGAACTCGAAAGCCATTGATTTTAACAATTTGTTTTGTACAGTACAGTTTGACTGCTTTATAGTGCTTTTAATATCCACTACAGTGTTTATTGTTTATTGTAGTCTTATTGAAATAAGCACAACCATTTTTACTGAAATAGTTGGTAAAATATTACCACCTAACCTAATCTCAAACTGAAAAATAATCAACGACAACCTACAAAAAACTAACGCAGTTAAGGGGAGGAGTGTCTGGACCTTCCCAGACAGATTCTCCAGAAAGGAAAGCTGGGTAAGGTACACATTAAGGCATGGAACAGAAATAATCGAAATGAATCAAGCAGATAAAAGAAGGCGTATGAGAAGAACGAAAAGGCATTGTAAAGGGAGTGAAACAATTAAAATAGCGACGTGGAATTTTTGAACGCTTTTGAAATTTGGAAAAATGAAGAAAGTTGTTAGGAAATGCGGAAGTATAGAATAGTTGGCGGCAATACAGGAAACTCGATGGAAGAAAGAAGGAGAAATAAAAAATGGATGGAAGACTATGATACTTAAGAATCGGAATGAAGCCAAATAACCTGTCAATAATAAACGTTTATGCACCGACAGAAGAAAGTATCGAAGAGGACAAGGAACGGTTCTTCTATGATTTGGAACTGCTGTATGATATGGTACCAAAACACGACACTGAAATTTTAATGGGTGACTTTAATGCACAATTGGCAAAGAAAAGCATATTGAGGATGTAGTTGGCGGTAATAATGATGAAAGAAAAAATAAACCATGTAGTTGTGACAAAAAGGCGAGCAACATCAATAAAAGACGTGAGAACTTACAGGGGCGCCAATGCCGACACGGATCACTTCTTGATAGTCGCAGAAGTGAAACAGAAAACCAAGGTAACAGACATAAGGTACCACACAAGAAAGCGGATAGCAAAAGAAGAACTTAACAACGAAGTATGAGAAAAGAATACGAAGAAAGAGTGAATAAGGAAATGGAACAAAAAGAAAAAAACAATAACATAGACAACATTGAAGATGACAAGTGCCACACAAGTGCTGGAATATGACAGGAAAGTAAAATGGAAGGCATGGTTTGATGGGGAATGTGATGAAATAAATAAAATAGAAAAGGAAGCAAGAGTTCAATAGTTGAGTAGTAGTTGAGTTAAGAAAAAAAGCTACTAGACTATATAAAAAAGGTGTTAATAATAATGTAAGGAGGTTTTATAAGGAAATCAAGAATACGAGAAAGAATTACGAGATAAGAAACAAACGTATGAAGAACGATGAAGGGGTTCTGAAAAATAGATCCGACAAGATTACAAAAATATGGGAAAACCATTTCAAAAGGCTACTGAACACACAAGAAAATGAGGATATACAACAAAATCAGACAGTAGACAACAGCATACAGATGAAATAGATTAACCGACTAGAGAAGAAATAATAGAAGCAATTAAGAAGCTAAAAAACCGAAAAAGTTATGAACATGATCTGGATATACATATGCTGTTTGTGGACTTTTAATATAGAATATTATGAAGGAATTGGGCTAAATTGATAAGAATGACTTGGATAATACTAGCAGGAGCAAGAGCAACAGTTAGAACAACCGAAGGTGACACCGACAGCTTTGAGTAAAAAGCGGAGTAAGACAGGTAAGACAGTAGACACCGTCGCCGACCCTGTTGAACATTGTACTTGAGAAGATAATCCAAACTACCCGCTGCACAAGATCTATAACGAATAAAGAAAATCAAATAATAGCATACGCAGACGATGTAGTCATTATATCAAGAACGAAAAAAAGATTAACAGAGATTTAAAGCTAATAAAACAACAAAGCAATTAGAATGGGATTGGATATTAATCAGGACAAGACCAAATATATGAAGTGCACGAGAAAAAAATGATGCACTGTAAATGATTTAAATATAGACGGCGCCGTATTCAGGAAGTAAAAGACTTCAGCTTTCTTGGTGTGCAAATAACCGGTGAAAGAAAAGTCTGATTTAAAGACACCGTTAGTGGCCAGATAAAAGTTACCACCCATAAAATTTCTGAAAATTCCACTACTAACCAATACCCAAGCAATGAAATAAAGATATAATTTAAAAAACTGTTCTTAAATGTGATTTGAAAGAAAAATAGTATATTATACATCATAGGACTAGGTGCTACTTTTCATCCCGCGTGTCAAAAATTACAATCCATCAATTTTGAAACTTCAGGAGTGAATAACTCATCAAGTACTAAAGGGATCTCAACCAAATCTTGTATGTGAAAACATTGATCCTCTAGGGCAGGGGTCTCCAAACTTTTTAGCCTAAGGGCTAATCTATCTAGCTACAGTGGCTATCGAAAATATTCGAACCCCCCTATGTTAACAATGTAAATTGCACATTTTGAAATCGTTTTTTTTTTGACAAATAAAAATCGCATTTACAGCAAAGCTTCTTTTTAAAAATTATTTTTGTTATAAATTTCATTTTCTTCAATTTTGTACCTATAGATTTTTCAATTTTGTTGCTCCGTTTTTGACTGGCAGCGACTTAAACAGAAATCTGCAAAACACAAAAAATATCGTCATCTATATTTCGAAATCGGTGCAACAAAATAGAATAATGATTATGTACATAAATGTACTGAATCACGTTTTCAAGAAAAAAATGCCTATTCAGTTTTTCACTTCGTCGCACCGTTTCCGATTTATAAATGACAATATTTTTTGTGTTTTCAGGAGTTTTGTTTAAGTTGCTGTCGGTCAAAAACGAAGCTGTAAAATTGAAAAATGTATAGATACAAAATTAAAAACAATGAAATTGTTAACAAAAAATGTCTAAAAAGTTTTGCTCTAAATGCGATTTTTATATGTCAAAAAACGGTTTCAAAATGTACAATTTACATTGTTAACATAGGAGAGTTTGAATATTTTTGTTAGTCTCTACATCTATACCTCATTAAATTAAGATTGCTTTTTGACAACTTTTGTTGTGTTTTGACAACTATTTTTAGTCGGTAAATAAAATATCTTACTATTATTTTGTATGATTACTTTATTTGATTTGATTTATCAAAATAATGTACAGGGCGGGCCGGATTGGTGGTGCTGGCGGGCCGGATTTGGCCCGCGGGCGGTAGTTTGGAGACCCCTGCTCTAGGACTTGGTAGCATATGAAACTATTTGATAAAAATCAGGAATTCGATATGAAAAAAAAAGATTACGTTTTTTTGAGAAATCTTAAAGAAGTCCTTGTCCATCAATTTTCTTCCGCATATCTGCGTCGATAGCAATCAAGCTTTTTGGACGTATGTCTGTTGGGCTCTAGTGGTGAAAATAAGATTTTGGCAGAGAAATCTTTGCCAATAAAATAAATTTAAAAAATGAAAATTCATCGCATCTCCGGAAATGTCCGAAAATGTTTGTGTGCTAATAGAGTTTTTAAAATATAAGTATTGGTGAGAAGATAATTGAGCTACATGTAAAAGTAAGAAAATTACATAAAATATTAACTGAAATCTTAAGTTATCTATTTCTAAAATTAATCTGGCAGTTATCAGTATTTAAATAATTTAATAACGATTGAAAATTTGTGTGCTGTATGTAAAGCTATGTGTAGTGGTGAAAATTCTAAAAATTGATCAAATTTTGTAGTAATTGGCATATGCATCTTAATTTTGTCGATTACAATGAGAATCCCGCCATCATATGTAATTCTGTTAGGTTTGTCCAAATGAATTAAACCGCAAATTTAGCATTTTTATAAAAAACAATATTTTTGCGTTGAACGGTCAATTACGCAGTAGAAAACTAGCACATCCACCCCATATTCCAGAATGTAGGATTAAGTAAAGTAAACAATTAAAATTATTAATACCACTGAATTAGTTTATATTTATGTTGTACAATTGAGAATTAGTAACCTATCTTCATCACGAAAAATTGGCTATGGAAACATTGCTTAACTTTCCTCATTATATAAAAATTATCGTTCCACCTCCGCTTTCCGGGTACCATTCGAGGAGAAAGACCACGAAGAAGCTACAGTTCGTATCAAAAAGTGAAAAATAAGTAAGATAAATTAAATAAAATAAAAAAAAATTTTTTCTTCGAGCAAATTCTTTGACTGAAGACGCAAGTCCAACTCGAACAACAAAAATGTATAAATATAAAGTTACTATCAAGTTTTCTGAAATCTAATTGCGAGCAATGTGGTAATAAAACCTCGCCAATCTAATAATGCATTATGTTAATCAGTATTATATTCACTGATATAAACAAAATGCATCGTTAAACAGGCAAAACTTTTTTTTAATCTTTTGTTGAATTGATTTACTAACCAAATAAAATATTTGGAGACCGTAGTTGGTTTGTTATATTAAAAAAATATTAAAATATAAATTTTTAATTCAAAAATTTCTATTTCAATCTAAAAAGCCAAATTTTCCAAAAATAATTTACTTGCAATGAGAAAAATAATGATGGAAAGCACAATTTTTGTAGAAATATTATTTGGCTCTAAATAATATCTGAGGTTTCCCATCGATTCGAGTGACTAACAAATTTACGGCAGTCCAAGGTTACAGTAATAAGCTTACAGTGATTATTTTTCTTAGCCGTTTTTACAGTAAAAGTAAGAGACCTTGCTCTAAAAATTGCCTTTAAAAAACCATTAAATCGTTTTACCGTACAATTTTGTTATACATTTTCGAGATCAAAAAATAAAAAATAAATTTCTGTCTGTCGTCAGATTTTGTCACTCGCTTTATTTTTGAACCATTCAACTAATTACGAACAAATTTGGTATGGTATCATGGTAGCGATCTGTCAATCAGAAGTTCCACTACAATAAAAAAGGTTTTTAAAATCGATTTTGTTATGAAAAGGAATGCATCATGTTTTTTTTTTCAAGTTTTGCGAAAACTTAAAAAAAATCCTTGCCAGGGCTATCACAAGAAAATGAAAATGTCATCATATTTCGGGAAATGTTTAAACGATTCAAAAAAATTTAGTGTGCTGATGATTGGAAATATGTATTACGACGAAGATCCTCGAAGGAAAAACGGATATTAGATCCTCTTTTGCAGATGTAGAGATGATATATATATATATGATATATATAATGATATAAGATATATAAATTATCAACAAAATTTTAAATTATATTATAACAATAACATTAATTACATTCATCGGGTTTGTTTAGCAAAATTTAAAAATTAATCTTTTTACCTTACCTCTATGATTTCATTGTTAATATAGTTCATTGTTAATAAAAATTACATTTCAAAGAAACTCGCAACCTATAAGATTTTGAAATTCTGTCTGCAATAAGTGATTGTAATATCGCTTTCAAAATTATTTTCATTCGGTAGTAAGGATGAACGAATTGTATCGAAGGAACGTAATCGATCATAACTTTGAATTGCATGAAATACGTAAAAGTTTATTATGTTAAAACATTATCACTAACAAATTGTTCTATAAAATTGTTTCTAAAATTAACAGCTAATCAAATTTTTACTCCATTCAAAAAAAAAATTTTTTTTTAAGGTGAGAATCGATAAAAAATTAAAAAAAATTTTTTTTACCTTTTCGAGAGAATTTTCAGTGTCGGTCTGTCGGTCCGTTGTCAAATTTTGTCTCTCGATTTATTACTAAACTGTTCAACCAATCACGACCAAATTTCGTATGGTAGTAGGCTTCACGGTAGAAAGGTGAAAATAAGGTTTTGTCGCGATCTGTCAGGAGTGCCATTACAAGAAAATAACACAAGATTTTTAAAAACGATTTTGTCTTGCGATAAGTTATTTTAAAGACCTTGAAAAGCTTTAACCAGAATAGGTAAAATTAACTTTCTGTCATCTGTCAAAAATTACAAGCTGTCAAAATTGAAACTTCAAGAGTGAATAACTCAACAAGTACTGAAGGGATTTCAATCAAATTTTGTATGTATCAACATTGACCCCCTAGGACTTGGCAGCATATAAAACTATTTGATAAAAATCAGGAATTCAACATGAAAAAACAAGATTACGTTTTTTTGAGAAATCTTGAAAAAATTCCTTATCCCTCAATTTTCTTCCACATTTCTGCGCCGATAGCAATAAAACTTTTTAGACGTATGTCTGGTGGGATCTAGTGGTGAAAATAAGATTTTGGCAGAAAAATCTTTAAATAATAATAATAAAATAAAATTTTTAAAAATGAAAATATAGGATCTCCTGCTGCAGATTTTCTTCAAATTTTGTGTGCTAATAGAGCTTTTAAAATACAAGTATTTATGAGATACGTTCTAAAATTTACTAATTAAACTGATAGTTATCAGTATTTAAATAATTTAATAACGATAGAAAATTTGTGTGCTGTATGTAATGCTATGTGTAATGGTGAGATATAAAAACTTCTAAAAATTAATCTTTTGTAGTAATTGAAGTAAAGTAATAAAAATGGGAATCCCGCCATCATATGTACCTAACTCTGTTAAGTTTCTCCTATTGACTTGAACCGCAAATTCACCATTTGTATAAAGAACATTATTTTTGCGTTAAACGGTCAATAATGCAGCAGAAAACGAACACATCCACTCCATATTTCAGAGAGTAAAGTAAAAATTTAAATTGGTGGTGAAGTTTATACCACTGATAAACAAATAATTTAATTTATAATACCTAAATTTAATTAGGTATGTTATTTATTATTAAAAAATTGTATTTTATACTTTAATTAATTTTCTTCTGTAGACACCTGATGATGTATGATTATTCATATGAAACATGTTGTGATTATTTTTAAAGAATTAAAAATACAAAATATTTGCAAAGTCGTACTATTTTTATATTTAAATAATTTTTATTGCAATCAGAATCAATTTATTTATCCCTTATGTTAATACCCAACTTTACCAAAGTTGTTTAACACCCGGGTACCCGGGTACCCATTTATTGTAATATTGAAATTTTTAATATTTCAATAAAAGAAAGTGATTAAAAAATATTTTTTTTAAGTATACATTGTGTATTGAATAAGTAAGTTTAAGAAGAAAAAATCTCATATATATTCTAACTATAAAAATCTGATTTTGTCATCGCATAACTTTCCGAATTATAAAAATTAACACCCAATTTAACTCGCATAGGAAAAACTAAAAATACTAAATCTCATCAGGGAAGAACATCGTGAAAAACATTCAGAAAATCAAAATAATAAGCAGAAACAAAAATGCAAATAAAAAAAAATTAGAAATAACTAAAATTTTGTAAATAAAAAAAATTTGAATTTTTTTGAAAACAAAATTTTTTTATTTTTTATTTTGTAGAACGAAAGTTGTATCTATCAAATTGATAGTAACAATTTTTTTTATTACTATTACTATTATTACTTTTTTTTATTAATAATTATCGCTTCTAGTAAACCCCGTTCCCCCTATACGATTTCATTCTGCTTCAATAGAATTCGTGCCACAACAAATCAAAACTTAAATTTAAAATTTGAAGTGATTTCATTACTTCGTTTGGATGCTATGCGCACTCATACAGAAATTTTTTTAAAATAATAGAAATGGATTAAGGGAACCTCGAAACATAAAAATTTGTTAAAAAAAATAAATAAAAATTAAAAATTTTTTCAATTTCAGATAATAATACTTTCCTTACTAAGGAATTCGGAAAGTAAAAAGACGAGGAAAAACGCGCAAAAGCTATATGCAGCGAATGTCATCTGCCGGTGTGTGATGAACATTCACCAAATATTATAAAATGTATAGAATGCAATAAATAATATTGTTTATCAAAAAATAACTATTACGTTTTTCTATTTTTACAATCAAGTTTACTCACATGCGTTAAAAAAAAATTTTAATGTATTTTGTATATATACTGTTGTAGGTACACCCGCGGGTACCCGGGTACCCGGGTGCTAATGGAGCGATGGCTGAAGTTTAAACTAGTTTAAACAAATAAATAAAAAAAATAATAACTTGAATTTACAATTTGAATTTTATGAATTGAATTGAATTTTATGCTAATTTATATATCAATGATTATAATAAATAAATAATTTTTTATACTAGTTGAAAGTTCGGGTTAATTTTGTTATAAATTTTTCCACATTTTTTGTCTGGTCGAAATTCTTGACCAAGGCGAAGTACATTTTTCTCGTCAGTAATATAATATATACTGAGTTGAAAAATATACATCGTTTCAGCAAGGTTGATGCAAAGATCTAAGAAATATTTCAAATAAGTACATCAATTTATTTTTTTCGTGTTAGCATGAAAAGATTTTATGGATTACTATAATAGATTCTTCTAGAATTTTAAAAATTCTAAAAAAATACGTAGGGGAGAGGCTTGCAATTTGAACACCCTTAGCATTTTTGCTCCATAACACCAGCTAAAATAAATATAATACAAATAAGTAGTAAATTATAGGTAACCATTATTTAAATTTGTTTAAAAAAAATTTTTTTTAATTTTAAAAAAACACCACATAACTTCCTTGTAATTTTTATAATGATTGTACAAGAATTTCGTTAATCTATTTATGCGCGTCATGAATTACGACTTTTGGCACGGATAATCGCAACCAAAAATTTCAACTTTCTACGACCTACCGTATTTGAGTTATGCGACATACAGACGTCCGAACATACTTACGTACGTACAGACATCACAACGAAAATAGTAAAAATTGCTTCAGGGAATCTTTGTTTTTTCCTTGTTTTAACAAGGAAGTAATAGTCGGGTAGTTGAAAAAAAGAACAAATTTTAAGCAAATAATACAAATAGTTTAAATAATAATTTTTGTTTCGTTAGTCAATTGAAATATGAAAAATAAACCATTTTTGAATTGAATAAAATAAAATAAAAAAATGATTAGATTCAAATTAATTCAACAAATGATGCCATAATAAACATAAATCCTGTATTTTATCAAAAAAATCAAAGCACATTAAAATTACTTACTGTTTCTTTTTCTTCCATCAAAATATCGGTTGAATGCTTTTAGGTGAACCGATGCTGAGAAGTTTTTATTGAAAACACTTTCCGAAAATAATAGTATTAAAAAATAAATAAAACCACAATCCTAATTTAGGATATTAACCGAATAAAAACAAAATTAGACTGACGGAATAAATGAAAACGTTTTGTAAAGCCACCTTTATATATCACAGTAGTTAGTAACTAACAGTGCTGCCAACCATTTACTTTGAAAGGAAAGGGAGGAATGTGAGGTCTGCCCACTTTCAACTCAGATTATTCTACGTGGAAAAAATTTAAAAAATTTTTGAACGATCGATAATCATATTTCATTTCGAATAATTTACTTATCAATAATTCGATAGCTCAGTAATGCCATGATAAAAATAGTAAGTCTATATTATGTACCTATGATTTCATACTACTTAACATAATATTTAAATTTTAATTTATTATTCAGGTAATTTCTTTTAACAGGAATTCTCACAAAATTAAAAATTAATTTATGGATTTTTCCAGTAAAACAAGTAACAAGTATATTCGAAGTAACAAGAATATTGTTGCCATTGCCATTTAGGCAAGAGTTAATGAAAACCCAAATTTACTAGTTTTAAGACTTTAGACCCACTCCCGTATTTAAATTAATTTAAAATTAATGAAATAGTTAATTTAATAACTTCGTACCAATATCAGAAAGAATATTACGAATAAAAATTAACACCAGCCCCATCAAGCTTAACATAATGCAAGTGTATGCTCCTACAGCAGACAATGAGCCAATGAAATAACCCAAACAATAAAAACAATAAACAAAGAAGAAATTCTGATAGTAATGAGTGACTTTAATGCGAAAATAGGAAAAGGGAGAGCGAAGGAGAAAGTGTGGGACCCCATGGAACGAGCGAGGTGACAGACTCAAGATACAGGCAGAAGAGCACAATGTGGTCGTAATGAACACTTTCTTCAAACTACATCCAAGAAGACTATATACACGAGAGGCACCAACAGATAGACCGGAAAGAGTGGTCCGCAATCAAATAAACTACATACTAAAAATAAACGGTTCAGAAACTCTTGGCCTCTCAGTGAAAGCCCACACAGAAGCGGATATAAACTCCGACCACATCCACTTATAGGAACCTAGAACCTGATGGAACCTAGAAAGACTAGAAAGTTTGGAAATAGAAGAAGAAATAGAAGCATTAGTAAGTGCAATGACAAAAACAAAAGAACTACACTTAAAGAGAGAAAAAACTAAGCAAAGGAAACAATGGATGGATGAGCACATAATGGAGCTGATGGAGGAGAGAAGAATGGCAAAAGAAATAATTGAAAACGTATACAGAAGATTGCAAAGTGAGATACGAGGAGAAATTTGGAAAGCAAAAAAGAAAAGGCTGAACGAAAAGTGTGAGGACATGGAGGAGCCTGATAAGAAACACGACAGTTTCAATTACACAAAAAAAGTCAAAGAAGCCGATTTTCTATATAAAACAAGGCTTCCCGGTAATCTACAAGATGAAAATGGCTGCTACATACGTGACAAACAAGAAGCAATCAAAATGTGGGAAAATTACATCGAGATTTTATTCCAAGACAAACGCTCAGACATTCAAACATCAGAATGCGTCACTGGACCAGAAATTACAGCGGAATAAGTAAAAAAATTAATATCACTAATAAAAGGTGAAAAAACACCCGGTCCCGATGATACAAACGGGGAAATTTTGAAGCTACTCAACCAAGCAAATATCCAAAGACTCACTAGAATATTCAACAGAATATACAACACAGGCAACATTCCCAAAGAATGGCTAAAATCCCTAAGAAAAGAACGGCAAAAACGTGCAATGAATATAGAATAATAAGTAGGAGAGACCGGGGTAAGTTGCAACACTTTTTAATCTTTTTTTTTAAGACTATTATGAAAAAAAAACTTAAGGAACATATGTATATAAAATTAATAAACTTAAAAACAATAATGGACAAATTACTTAAAGTTAATAAAAAAGGTGAGCACGTTGCAACACATCCTGGGATAAATTGCAACACTTATTCAAAAGCACTATCACTAATATTAGGTACAATTTACACATATATACAACCGGTCTCTTTTTGCACAGGTCCAGTGTGCCCACATTTTGCAAAGTCTACATTGAACCCATTTTTCATTCATTCAAAAGTGCATTTATTAGTGACGCCCATGAATGGATTGACGAGATTCTTGCAAGATGTTTACAAAGTCATGTGGTGTTCACATCAGATTTTTTATATTTGTTTTTGTTTTTTTTAAACCACCAAATATGTGAACGTGCCCCGGCCACACTTTTTAGTTTTATAAGTTGTATAACTTTTACCTTAAAAACTTTTTTGATGATTTTTTTACGCAGAACGAAGGACAAATGTTTACTCTTATCGCAAAGTTTAAATAAAAGCACTATGACACTTGATACTTTAATAATGCAACTTCATTTAGAATAATAACAAAATTACTTATTCTGTCGAGAACACAAATGTGACGATTACTCACATACTGCAGCTATTTGGCGTGATTCTACCTGACACACCTAAGAACCATTAAGTTATCTACACTGTTGCAACTTACCCCGGTCTCCCTATAATGAGTCACCTACTAAAAACATTCTTGAAAATAATACACGAAGATTATACGCACTATGCAAAGAATACATGGGAAACACCCAATTCGGCTTTAGGAAAGCAACCGGAACAAGTGAGGCGTTGTTTTGTACTCAAGTACAGGGTAACCAGAGATGCAGGAATGTAAACTGTGACGTGCCCATATGCTTCATAGATTATCAAAAAGCATTTGACAGAGTCAAACACCAAAAGCTAATACCGATTCTGAGGAAAATAGGAATAGACGACAAAGACCTCCGCATCATAAAAAATCTATACTGGAAACAAACAGCTCATATAAAATACAAGAACCAGATATAAAAAGAGATACAAATCCAGCGAGGAGTTCGACAGGGCTGCATCCTATCGCCATTATTGTTCAATATATATTGGGAAAAAATATTTAGCAATGCGCTGGAAAAAGTATCAATAGGAATACAAATAAGCGGAAAAAGAATCAATAATATCAGATTTGCCGACGATACCGTAATAATTGCTGAAAGTATTGAGGATTTACAAGAATTGTTGGACAGAGTGGCAAAAATCCCACACCACAAGGACAACTATATGTGAATCAGAAGAAAATTGAAAAAGCGGAAAAATTTACTTACCTGGGTAGTACAATAAACGACCAATGGGATTCACGCCTTGGAGATCAGATGTAGATGTAGAAGTGCGTTTATAAAAATGGATAAATTGCTAAAGAACCGGGAATTCAACAGATGCTACGTGTTCCCAGTGCTATTATACGGCGTATAGACATGAACACTAACAGAGGCATCATGTAAGAAACTCGAAGGATTTGAGATGTGTCTGTATCGACGCATGTTGAGAATAACATGGACGGCACATATCACGAACAAAGAGGTGCTAGAACGAATGGGAAAAGAAGTGGAAATCATCAATCAAGGCAAGAGAAAGAAACTTGAATACTTAGGCCACACCATGAGAAACAGCCAACGGTATGAGTTGCTTCAACTGATACTCCGGGGTAAGGTGTATGGGAAGAGAGGACCGGGAAGAAGACGAATTTCATAGCTAAAAATCTAAGAACATGGTTTGGAACAACAACAACAGGGCTTTTCAGAGCCGCAGTCAACAAAGTCATGATAGACAATATGATCGCCAACATCCGGTAACGGATAGGCACGCGAAGAAGAAGAAGATGCTTTTTTATTATTTTCTGATTTATTGCTAAATGGATTGGTTTTTCAAAAATTTTTACTAGACAAAAGTTGTAGTCCATTAAATTTCCTATCCGGAATGGGGCGTCAGATTTTTCGTAAAATTTTTGTTTAGAAGATACAGTAATTTGAAGAAGAATAGAAAAATAAAGTTCAACATTTTCAACATTTTTTACTTACTTTTTTTCATAACTCGAAAGTCGTTGAATTTAGACAATAAAAGGTTAAAATCTAGTTTGTAGATTATTTCACGCTCTTTAGAAAAGCACTTCACCATTTTTACTGAAAAATCAATATTTTCTGAGTTATGGCCATGTGAAGGTGGAAATTTAAAAAAATGCTTTAAAGAGGCCTAACTCTAAAGGGTTTGAATTTATAAAAACAATTTTGTTAAATATTTTTCTTAGAATAGTGTCCTCTATCATACCACTGAAATTATGTAAAGTGTATCCGGGGACACCCTGTATATACTACATTATATTATAATTGCCTCAGAATCAGAGTATTCTATCTTCAATTTTTTTTATAAATTGAGTTATAATATGCCATTTATTCTATGGTAATATCTCTACAGCATAATGCTGTATCAGCACTCTAATAATAAATAAAATTGTTATTTAAATTGATTCGAAATTAAATAATTTGAACATCGCAATTGCAAATTTTAAAGGAAAATTCTATTTGTAAGTTTAATTAAATTAGCATACAATATAAATTTGTATTAAAAACTTAAATAAAATGCAAGAATGTGGAACTTGCAGAATCGCGTCTGATTCAGAGATTTAAACAATTAATTACGATAAAGGTTGTTATAAATAATAATGATATCATGTTTGTGATTATATAAGTCTGAAGATGGTCATTTTTCACTACGTGAGTTTCTTGCTACTTGTTTAAATAGCGGAAGAGATACTATATTATTAGTACAGTATAATTAGACTAAAATACAGCCAAACCGGGAAATCCAAAAAATAAACGGTTTAATTGCCACAAAATGTTCATTACTCGTTCCTCTATAAGTAATAAAAAGTCTCCCGTTCTAGAGCGACGGGTTTGGATGGGGCGAGAGGTGGAAGGAGTTAAAACCATACGTTTCTACAGTTTTTGTCAAATATCTCAAAAATGATGGAAGATACCGAAAATACTATTCTATACAAAATTAAAGGCCGTGAAATTTTCTATAAATTTTTTTGATAAACTCTATAGATTAGGAGATATGGGGGGGGCAGTTTTGATAATTTTCTTACTTACTTTTTGTTTTTAATATAATTTTTAATTAATTTTGGAATTTTGTAATTACTGATGGAAGTGATGGAGAACAGAAGTGATATTAACCCCGTAATGCCCATTTCAAATGGAATCTCGTTAACTCATTCATGCGCGTCACAAGCTATGACCAAAATCTGTTTCAGATAGGATTTTCGTAAATATTATTACATACAAACCTTCTTCTATCAATAACGAACATAACGAAAAAAAGATCAGCTAAATCGGTCAAGTCGTTCTCAAGTGATGAGCGTACATACATTTTTTACGTTTCATTATTATATACTAGCTGGCCCGGCAGACGTTGTCCTGCCCAAATTTCAATATTTTCCCACATGGATTTTCTAGATCCAATCCGCATATAACCTTGCGACTTATTTTATGGTCATCGCAAATACCAAACGTATTAAAAAAGGATTACCTAAAGAAATAAATGATTAAAGAATACAAATCAAGGTTTAATAAAAAGTTGAACAAAACTGCTAAGTACCTATTCATAAAAATCACAATTACTAATTTTATTTTTGCCAATTACTGTTCTTCTTTTCCTTCTCCCCTTCGTCTTCTAATGAAGAATTTTCAAAATTACGCAACGATATTGCCAATTCCTGTTCTTCTTTCTGGTTCTTCTTCATATAGGCAGCAGCCAATCCTTCTTCTCGTTTTCTTTTTGCAATAGTTAATGCATCAGTACGCATGGGGTATCCGCCAAAATCTTGCAATACTTCATTTAAAGAATTTATAGAGGCTTGAGTGAATTCCTTTTTCCTCCGACCAGCAATTGGTTTGAAAATACTTCACCAGATTGGTCCAAACAGGGTCCAAGGGATCTTTTTCAGGGAGGAGCAAAATAAAAAAAAAAGAAGAAAAACTAAAAAAACACTAAAAAAGTTTAATTTTTTTATTTAGGCAAGAGCCGGGGGGCAGCTGCTCTTCCTTCGATTCGGTCAACTGGCAGATATCAGTGGGCAATATGGTGAATAAGGTCGAGATATCAACCGCGATTTTCCCATTACCATTGTCCAAGAATCTGGCAGGTATGGCTTTTTGGCTTTGTGAATGGATTTATTTGGACAGTTGCAACTAATATAATTGGTGACATATTTAAGTGTCGCCATCTACCAATCACAGAATATTTAAAAATAATTATTTAAAAACGCCATCTGTTGAAAGCAAAAAATTGCTATCGAATTCATTTTTCTCAAATTTTGTAATTTTCCAGATAACTCTTCTAATTTTTCTTCCCGTAAAAACATTCCTTGGGTTATTACAAACATTTCTTTTTTTTAAGTAACAAAATCGGTCCAGCCGTTCCCACGAGATGCCGTGGTATTGTCGCGTCACCTGTCGACCACACAATTTAGTTAAACGTTAGGTCCGCCACGAACGCCATCTATTGAAAGTAAAATATTTTTATCGAATATTTTCCAAATTTTTCAGTTTTCCGGGAAATTTGTTTAAGATTTCTTTCCGTAAGAACATTCTACAAAGTATTAGGAATCTTTTAAAACAAAAATGAATGAAATCGGTCAAGTCGTTCTGAAGTTATTGAATGACCAAGGGAAATAGGGATTCATTTTTATATATATAGATATAGATTTGTATGTCCATATGTAATTTTAATTAAATGTATTAAAATGCTTTTTACAAATGCCAGTCTGTAACTCACAACAATTTTTTTTCATATATTAATCCTGGAAAAAAGTATTCAAGAAAGGCAAAAATTCATTAAAACTTTCCTCCTCCATATCTTCTAATCTGTGGGGTTTACCGAAAATATGTCTAAGACAATTTTTCTAGAAAATTTAACGGCCTTTAATTTTTTACAGGGCGGTATTTGCTCTATCTAACGTCATTTTCGAGATATTTGACAAAAACTGTGGAAATGTATGGTTTTGACTCCTTGCCCCTCTTGCCCCACCCAAACCCGTCGCTTTTAAGCGGGAGACTTTTTAGTACTTATAGAGCAACTGATAATAAACATTTTGTGACAATCCAACCTCTTATTTTTTGGATTTCGGGGTTCACATCTAATTATACTGTACTATATTGAGAGTCCGTTAATCGAGAGTTGACTGTAGATATTTATTAAACTGAATTTTTAAAAATTTTGATATTAAATATTTTATTCTAAATTGTTACCAATCTTTTTTAAATTGCATTTCAAAAATTAATAAAATAAAATCGAATTGTCCTGTACCTGCACCATCAAATTTAGTTAAAAAACTTATTTTAAGGTTAAATTAATAAAAACAGTCGCATTGTTAGGGATTTTAGTTGTTGTCGATTTGACGTATGAATGTATCATTCATGACTAATAAATGACTGTAAACAAAACAGTTGATCGTATTATGAAAGGCGTGTAACGTAAATTTAAAATCAGATTTAAATTTTTAACATTTTATGTTAGATCACTTCAATGTATAGAAAATTGTATCGTATATCTTTATTATTTTGGTAAGTTTATCTTACATTTATCATATTAAATAAAAAATATAAATGCATATATTGCCACTCCCACTATCTCTAACTTTGATAATTATCAAATTTCTGACCCTCATTTAATACAATATTCTTTCAAATTTTTAGAAAAATATAAATGGTTATACAATAATTATGGAACTGAAAGAAATAATTGCTATATGGTTGTTATTTCAAGTGGTATTAGTGAACGGACAGTACAACCCAATTTATGACAACGATGTTTATTACGATCAACTAAATTGTCCGGAATATTGGGTACAATTTCAGCAGTCATGTTATCGTTTTATAAAGTCACCATTACGTCCATTCGGCGAAGCTAGGAGAATATGCGAAGTAAGCCATTTTGCTTTTTTTTTTTAGGCATACAAAAACTTTTTATTTTAGTCTTTTGTACCTGACACTGGAGGATCAGATCTGATTTCTATTAACAGTTTTGAAGAGCACGGTTTTATAATTTATCAGCTGACATGGCAAGATCCACAACATCGGCGATGGTATACAGGAGCTCATCAATTGGGTATCAATGACTGGCAAAACGGAGATGGTTCACATTTAATGAACATGGAAAATGCATTTCTGCCGGATTTATATCCATATGGAAAAGACTATTTGGTATATAATTTTTCAACAGATCTAATGAAATGGGGCTTTCAAGCTGTGAGAGGAGATGAACCCCTTTTGTACATATGCGAAGCTAATGTTCGTAATTTGCAACGACTTGTTAGTGATGAAAGGACTTACGAGTACGGTGTCGATGTTGAAAATCCAGACTTTATTCCTAGAGGTCCGTACTTTATTAAGGAACCTTCCGATGTCACATTCGATTTATCAAAACGAAAAATTTACAACGACGCTTCTTTAAGTTGTTTAGCAGGTGGTTATCCGACACCTATATATCAATGGTTTAGAGAAGATTATCAGAACGATCGCCTAGTTGCACACGAAATTAATCCTTTGGAAGATGTTAGATTTACAATTAGTGGAGGCACTCTTATCATCAACAACCCCGAACAGGTACTTTCTAACTTATTTTTTTCTCTGCTTTAATCTATTTCAATAAATGATTAATTTTCAAACTTCAATAATTTGATTTCATTAAATCTCTCCGTATGGAACTTCTTTTACTACTTTTTAAACAAAATTTTTGTAGAAAACGGATCGAGCCACTTATCATTGCAAAGCCACTAACAAATTTGGAACCATCATTTCTGAAAGTGCTGAATTAAATTTTGGTTTTATATTGGAATTCGTGTTGCGAAGATCGCCAGAAATTGGTGATCAAAATTGGGGCAAAGCAATCTATTGTGACCCTCCAACTCACTTCCCAGGTGTTAAATATTATTGGTCTCGTGACTATTTCCCCAATTTTGTAGAAGAAGATAAACGAGTGTTTGTATCTTATGACGGAACATTATACTTCTCTGCATTAGAAACAATCGATAGAGGAAATTACAGTTGCAGTGTCCAATCTGAAGTATCAGATACTGGTAAGAATGGACCACTATTCCCACTTCGGGTGAACCCACACTGTAAGTTTTTAAAATTCATATTGATAGGAAAATTACAGTTAATACTTTCCAGCCAATTATCAACAACTTAAGTTTCCAAACAACTTCCCTAAAGCTTTTCCCGATGCTCCTGTAGCAGGAAGAGATGTCAGATTGGAATGTATGGCTTTTGGATAGTAAGTTAAATATTTGTTGTAAAAACAATTACTCAAACTTGGAAATTTTAGTCCAATTCCCAGTTACAACTGGACAAGAGTGGGGGGTAATCTTCCAAAACATGCTTTCTTTACGAGTTACAATCGAGTTTTAAATATTCCAAACGTACAAGTGGAAGATCAAGGAGAATACAGTTGCAGAGTTTACAATGATAGGTCATCACTTTCGAACAATGTAATTCTAAATATTCAAGGTAAACTTAAGGTACACCAAACCCAGAAACACTACTAATGATTTTTATTTATTTAGCTGAACCTAATTTCACAATTCCATTGACCGATAAACATATTGACAGCAGAGGAGAATTGGTGTGGACATGCGAGGCTTTTGGAATTCCAGATGTAAACTACACATGGTGGAGAAACGGTCGTCAACTAGGTAAGATTTATTTATTTATTTTATATGGACAATTGTTTATCTTTGTTTATTGATATCAAGAGCGCGGTCGTAGGCTGGCAGTTAGAATGCTAGATTGCAAAAAGAAATCTAGTGTACAAAAATTTGCCTTGACTCATCCTCGCTAGTAACTTAACTACATAAGAATAACCATTTACATCCTTGTCATCTAATATCTATTATATAATTTTATAATAACACTTGCATCGTTTCTATTGGTTTTATTATATCAATGATAGTTATAATAAAATAATACATAAATAAATTACATTTATATTATACCATATAACTGACAGGCTTCACCTGCGGCCTGGAGGGTTAAATCACAATTTAAAAAATAACTAAAATAATTGCATAAATTCATATCACGTAATTATAGTAACTAATGTAATACATACTATGCAGAACATGATTATTATTATCTTTATATAAACTTTTGCTTTTTGCTGATTTAGCAGATCTTTCAGCATTAAAATAAACTTGGTACAAGTAAAGATTGTTAGTTTTAATTGATATTTCTTTGCAATGGGTCGTAAAAAATGTGAAACAACACTTGAGGAAAGAAAAGTTATATTAAAGTTGATATGTGAAGGAATTTCTTTGCGGGAAACTGGAAGGATTATTGGTAGAGCACATTCTACAGTGCAATCAATAATAAGGAAATATAAAACTGAAGGTACCCTTGGAAATAAGAGTGGGCGAGGAAGAAAATGCATTTTAAATTCAAATACCAAAGACTATATTATGAGACAAATAAAATGCAAACCTAATATAAGTGTTCCAAAATTGTCCGCCGAAGTTTCTACAATTATTAATAAAACAATTTCTACCGAAACTGTTCGCCGAGTTTTACGTCAAGCAGGACATAAACGTTCTATAAATAAAGTGAATAGAATGGAGAGGATTGAATTTGCAAAAAAATATATTCACAAAGGGCCAGAATTTTGGAAAACCGTTATTTTCAGCAACGAGCGAAGGTTTAATATTTCCGAGTTCAACGAAAATTTGAACAACATAATGGTTTGGGGATGCATGGCTGCAAATGGTGTTGGGAAATTACTATTTGTTGATACTGTGTTGACCGATCTTGAATATTTAAACATACTCGAAAATAATTTGATACCTAGTGCTGAGAAATTGGGTCTGCAAGATACATTTAGATTTCAATACAATGTAGATCCTGAACACACTGTGTATATTGTGAAAAAATGGTTGTTTCCGAAACAGCTCCAAATGCCTTTTCAATCGCCTGATCTCAATCCAATTGAGAATTTGTGGTTAGATTTGGAAAGAAAAATACAGAAACATACAATTTCTAGTCAGTCTTCACTAAAATCTATGTTGTTGAAAGAATGGGAGAAAATCACAGAATCTAGAACACAAAAGTTAGTGGAATCTATACCAAGGCGTCTGCAAGCAGTTCTAGATGCAAAGGGATATTCCATAGAATATTAAGTTTTGTTTGAAAAAATAACTTTTTGTGCATAAATTGTATTGTGTCTCACGAATAATTTTGTGAGATGAATTTATGCAATTATTTTAGTTTTTTAAATTTCAAGTTAATGAAATAGGTTTTTAATTTTAAATTACCAATATTATAAATTTCAAATTATTATTTAACATAATAAAAGCAATTAAAGCAATGGAAGTATTATTACAAAATTAATTGTGTTTGTATAAATAGGGTTCCCATTCGTCTTAAATAACTGAAAAAAATTTTTTTTAAGCCAAAGTATTTGTGGTGTATTAGCTGATTGGTTTGATCATCATAAGCTTTCGTGCTCCTGCAGTGCAGGCAGGTTATCCAGACATGCAACCCGGAACGAAATTATTAGACACTCTTGTGGGTGATGGTAAAAGATCAGATGGGGTGACTTTGGTTCCGTAACGCCAAGAAACAGCTTGGGATGGGACGCGACGTGCATGGATACTCTGGCTCCAAATCACTTGGGAATTTTGTGTCAAATGGCCAGTTCGGCATCGACAAAAGCAGAAACTTTTAAAAGATCATTATGATTTCTTAGTTTTTGCTAAGAGAGGTTGGGCCCTTGAGTAGTGATACAAAAACTTTGATTGCTTGGATGGGTGGTTTTCTAATCAATGTATCAGGAGATAGACTTGCAAAGAGTTTCTTAATTCAAAGACTCAATTTGTGCATCCAACGTGGAGATTCCGCTTCAGTACTAGGGTCGATGCCTACGCATGAATTTTTCCATCTTACTGGATAGTTTGTTATTTTTAAATTATCGTAAACTACAAAAGCATTGTTAGTAATAAATATGTTAAAATTTAGCCAAGTCAGAAAAATTATAACTTTGGGTCAAGAAAAATATTTTCAACTTTAAAAAATATAAAAAATTATCTTTTTTATAAACAGAATGATTTTCTGCCTTGAGTGATTGGAAAAATTCCTTGGGTCGTAGAGATTTAATTTTCTTTCTTGTTTCATTGAACTTCAAAATTAAGAAACCTATGTTTTAATTTCAGTTATGGGGTACCTTGATATCGAAGACAGAGGAAGAATCAAAATTCAGGATAACATTATGACAATTACTAACGTTCATGATGAACGAGATCCTGGAATGTATCAGTGTAGAGCAACTAACGCTTTAAAAACTCGATACTCTTCGGCACAACTTAGAGTACTTGGTAAGTTTTTATTAATTTGCTATCATGTTTTTATATTTAGTGTTTTATAGCCTTTAAACCATCGTTTAAAAAACATCCTTTGGAATCAGAAACTTATGCTGCTGAACATGGCAATGTAACTATAAAGTGTAACCCAGAAGCAGCTCCGAAACCGCAATTTGTGTGGAAAAAAGATTTTAATGTTATAGGTAACTTATAGTAAAAAAGAAGTTGATTTTTATTTTTTAAATTATTACTTTTTAGGCTCTGGTGGTCACAGAAGAATTTTAGAAAACGGTAATTTGGTTATAAGTCCTGTTTCCAGAGATGATGAAGGAGTGTACACATGTACTGCTAGTAATGAACTTGGAATGGATGAATCTATTGGACGTTTGATAGTTTTACGTAAGATTTAAAAACAGACTTGGATTTATTTCCTTAATCAACCATTTGTAGATAATCCTAGGCTAGTTGAACCATTAAGACCCAGAATTATTACCTCCATGAGTCGAGATATTTATTTACAATGTCGTGCTGAAACAGAAGAAATGTTAGATGTTGCTTATATTTGGACTCATAATGGTTTGAGAATTAGGGATATCGATGTAAAAAATTCCAATTACAGATTGGTAAGTAATCTTTGTATTGTGTACTTTTGTTTATACATAAAGGAAAACTAGAAATAATTTTTAATTTTGCATTCTACAGCAAAATAATTAAAAATTGATTTCATTGCTTTAGAATGTAAATGGGGGTCAGCTGTACATCAACAATGCAACATTTTCTGATGCCGGTGATTATGAATGTATAGTAAATTCTGCAGTAGGGGAAATTTCATCCCGATCCACCATCATAGTTGAAGGTCCTCCTGGTCCACCTGGTATGCAAACAAAATGAGAATTCAGGTTGCTTGTACTAAACTGTTGTTTCACAATTAGGTGGTTTACAAGTAATAGGAATCCAAAGAACATCAGTAACTTTACAATGGACTGATGGAGCTTCACACGGGCGACCAATTCTTGCCTATACCATTAGCGGGCGGACAAATTGGAACAGTACATGGGTTAACATAACACATGGTGTTCAAGCAACTGAAATTGATCGCTACACCGGAAGAAAAGAAGCCATCATTGATAATATTTTAGTTCCTTGGTCTGTTTACGAATTTAGAGTTAATGCTTGGAATGAGTTAGGTATTGGATTACCTAGTGCACCCAGCCCTAGACATTCAACTCCTCCCGATAAGCCATACCTTGCACCTAGTAATGTTAATGGTGGTGGAGGAAAAAGTGGTGATTTAACCATAACATGGATTCCACTAAAAGAAGAAGAACAAAATGGTCCTGGAATCCATTACAAAATATTTTGGAGACACAAAAATCAAGAAATTGAATTTCAGACCTTACTATTGAAAGAATTTGGAAATATCGGTCGAGCTGTTGTGTACATATCGAAGGACAATGACTACATGCAGTATGTTGTTAAAGTTCAGGTTTGTTTTTTATATCTTGTTCTTTCGTGTGCATCAAGCACCTACTTCTTGACTTGGGTTTCAAACCACGAGAGTGTAACATTTAATTTTGAAAAGGTTCATTACTTTTTATAGGCTTTCAATGATCTTGGTGCAGGTCCAGAGAGTGGAGAAGTTGTTGTTTTCTCAGCTGAAAAAATGCCTAAAGTTGCCCCACAATTGGTCGTTGCTGTTTCTTATAATTCAACTGCACTTAATGTTAGTTGGATTCCTTACCATGAATCTAGTAACTTATCAATTAGGCATCATGGTAAACTTATTGGCTACAGGGTAAGTTCACATGAAGAAAATATTTAACAGTTTAACTGATTAGATGTTTAGGTTAAGTATTGGAAAACTGAAGGTTTTGAAGAAGAAAGTGTTTATTATTTGTCCAGAACAACTCGTCCTTGGTCTCTTATTGTAGGATTGCAACCAGACACTTACTATTACGTAAAAGTGATGGCGTTTAATTCGGCTGGGGAAGGACCTGAGAGTGAACGTTATTTAGGTTTGATTTCTGGTTTATTTAAAATAAAAAGAAATTTTATTTTAAAATTTCAGAACGTACATATCGTAAGGCACCTCAGAAACCACCAACTTCGGTTCATATTTATGGAATTAACCCGTCAACTGTAAAAGTTGTCTGGCGTTATATTCAACCGTCTCTAGATGAAGAACCCGTTCAAGGATACAAGGTGGGTGTTTCAATTGAGTTAACTTTCTAGGTTTTAACTGTAATTTTATTTAGATTCGAGTTTGGGAAATCGATCAAGATATAAGTGAGGCGAACGATACGATTGTTGTGGTAGGTGGTAAATTGGAAGCGTACGTTGATACTTTATCGCCCGGGAAAGCATATAAAATGAGAGTTCTCGCGTTTTCTAAAGGAGGTGACGGTAGAATGAGTTCACCACCCCTTACATTCCAAATGGGTAAGTTTGGACAATCTCAATAATTCTGGTGCTGGTTTTTTGTAACATTTTTGTACTCTAAATGAAAATATAAAATTGTTGTATTTTATTTCTTATTTTTTTTGTCTTCAGGTGCACCTGCATTTTTTAGAAGTGGTTCCCCAGTTTTTTACGAAAAAGTGTTCACGGTGTCTTTAATAACTGCAGCTTGGGTAGCAATAGTTTGTTTTAATAAATTTCACATTTACTTCTGAGATATACAAAATAATTAAATAAATAAGACATGGTGCCTTAAACCTCATTAGATTTAGACTAAAAATTTTATTAAAGAAGTTACGTACAAATCAGTTCATTTTACACAAACTTATGCCCGGTTTCTTCACCTTAAGATATCTATCGGATAAGTATAACTATACGGATAACCAATGAAACAACCTTAATTCAAATTTTTACGGTTGTTTGATTGCTTATCCGTATAGTTATACTTATCCGATAGATATCTCAAGATGAAAAAATCGGGCATTAATGGCATAATTTTTACAATGACAGTTATTTACGTTTTTTGTAATATAAATGTATTAACTTTGACTTTTGACCCCCGGATAAGATAATGTAGATGGCTTTAGGGTATTTGGTATTTTTGTATCGTGAAAAGTTAGTATTTTTTGTTGTGTTAGCCATCATTCCAATTTTGTTGTAATTCAAGGAAATTATTTCAAAAAATTTTTCCCAATGTATTATTTTATTAAATAGCCTGTAAGTAGGTACTGACAAAAACGAATCCGTCCATTTTTAAGATTGTTTTATATATATTTTTTCTTATTTATATCTGTTCATTCTCCTGTTTTAAACATATTATACATGTAAAATAATATAAATTTTTTACAAATAAACATTTTTATTGAAAATTAAATGGTTTTGTTCTTATGAAATTAATTCTTAAGGGATTAAGTAAATACTCTTTTCATAATTTCATTGTATTAAACTAAACGAAAAAGTAGATTCCTTGTTTTTATTGAATTTGACCGTAATTAATTTTAATAAATTTTTCTTCCTGCAGATACCTAATTGAAAATTCGGCTTTAAAAAATCAAAACTTTCTACTTACAGAAGTAAGTTTCTAACTTACAGAATTTGAAAAATGAAGAAACTATGTTCTAATTAAACATGTGAATTAGAAGAAGCTGCATAAATACAAGTCGCTTTTAATAACTAAACCAAGTATCAGTTGACGGCCAATGTGGAATCTATTACCTTTTTCTCTCTCTCAGATTCCTTTGCTCTACGTAAGAGCATAGTGACCACTTCTTTTTATTTAGAAGGGTTCTCTAGGCAGATACCTCGGTTACCATTGCCTGCCGAGGGAAGACGGTCAGAATAAAGTTTTACTCCGCTCGAGATCGAACCAGTGATTTAGGCTTAGCAATCAGCTCACACAAGCGCCAGGCCGTGACCGTCTTCCTTTTTAAATTTAAAAATTACCTTTTTAGACTTCTAAAACTTACATTTATAACAATGATTCAATAATGTACCATAATTTATAATTAATTGGATATTGTCGACTAAACCAAAACACTTCCATTCAAACACAATTTTGAAGAATTCAAGTAATTACGATTTACCATATACACAATATTTTTCACAGCATGGTGAGGTTTTCTTATCAAGCAAATTCAAATGTTCACGAGAAACTTTCTTTTCTCTATTTTCTACTAATGTAATAGAAATTTTCTAACTACAATAAAAGAAATAAAATCTTATTTTGATTTAAACAAATGTTTGTTTGAAAAAAAATATTTACAAAATTTATTTGCTTCAAAGAATTTTGCTAGCACGGCTCACTTGACCTTGATTGATATCGAATAAGTTTAAATTAAATAATTGGTAATATTTGTAAATTGAATTTATGACAAAAAAACATATTTTCAAATTGTTTATTTTTGTTATGTTACGCCACTGCTTCTTATTTCAAACGAAGTGAGGTTATATTTTTGTTTTTAAAATTTGAAAACTTCTAACTGCCAGTTAATTTTTCTAACCTTCGACATTGAAAATGAATAAAACTATAAAGGTAATTCGATTCTACTAATGACTTTTGATCGCAATGTAAAATTGTAAATTTTAGAAGTGGGTGCCTCCAGATTTTGGACCGATAGATACACCTACCAGTTGCTTAAAAAAAACCAATAAGAAATCTTTACTAAAACCAAGTAACGATGAATTTGTGAGAAATCCTAATCATAGGTTTATTAACTTTATCGATATCCTCAAACCCCAAAAAGTGGAAGATTTGGCTGTGCATGCAAAAAAGATTGCCGAAGTAGAACTTTGGTTACAACAAAATGTGATCAATTCTAACAGAACGGTACATATATTAAATATTATATTGATGGTGCACGATTAACACATAACTTTTAGGAATTCTTACCAATCTTGCTGTTGTCTGGACCTACAGGATCGGGTAAAACTGCAACAATTAACGTTTTGTGTAACAAATTGAACATAGAAATAGTTGAGTGGATAAATCCTTTAGATCAAGAAAGCGAATGGAATTATGCCGACAGTCAAATTAATAAATTTCTAGATTTTTTTGTGCAATCTAAGTACAACTCACTTTTGTCGCAAATTGGCGGTAAAACTTTAACATTAGTGGAAGATTTTCCCAACTTTGTTATTCGCAACTCGAAAGACTTCATAAAAGTTCTTGAGTAAGTAAAAATAAACTTTATTCATTTTTCGTAAATATTTTTTTATTTATTAGGAAATGTCAGAATGGAAACACACCGGTAGTGTTCATATGTAGCGACGCAGCTAACAGCAGATTAGATTTATCTCAATCTTTATTTCCTCAAGAAATTCGAGACCAATTCCAAATTTCCACAATACAGTAAGTAATACTTTTTATGCAGAGGCAGACAGAATATAGTTTTTAAGATAAGTATTACCCCAACCAACAGTATAACTTATTTATATAGAGACAGTAGCGACAATAGCCCCTAAATCGACCCAGAATATGAGGCACACTCAACCAAGAAATTCTTCGCTCTATACCTTTTAGACCCCTCGCAGACTGCAGACTTTCTATCGGCCGATAGTTTGGTTGGGGTTTTAATCAGTATGAAGATGGAAGCAAGTGCGCAAATTATAACGATTCGATATCGGCCGATAAAAGGTTTTGTGGGCTATATGATTGGTCGAGAAGAAACCGACCAAACTATCTGCCGATAGAAAGTCTGCAGTCTGCGAGGAGTCTTACATTGTGATTTAGAACACACAAAAATAGATTTATTTTAATTTTAATTTTTGTTACATTTTAAAACATGAATAATGTAGCAAAAATAAATATACAGTAGAACCTCATTTATCCAGGGAATGGTGGGGAATTATAGACATATAGGGTTTCAAATTCTTAAACCGATACACGTTAAAGGTATGACGTCTGTCATTACCACCATATAAAAATGAAATTCTATTTTATCACATATGCGAATTACAATTGTAGTATAGTGATTTTTATTTGTATAAGTTTGTTTACATTAACTTGTATTTACAACGTTGAAATGAGTTTTCTTCCTTCAGTTCTAATTTTTCTGAAATTCATGACGTCACTAAAGTCAAAAATTTTACTATTCGCAGAAGTTCAGGAGGACATTAATTACTTCCATTACTTACTGCTTATTGTCTACGAAAAACTTTTCAGAAGAGTGAGCACGGTTAATCACAAAACAGATAATCGAAGTTCTACTGGATATATCTATTTTTGTTCATAATTTTCACTCTTAGAAAATCTGTTTTCAAATGTTCCATATCATATTGTAAATGGCAAATTTTATTTTAAACAAAAAAATCGTAGTCGGGTTCATAACATTCAACAATAAAACTAGGCAGTAACTACTGGGAGACTTTCAATGTAATATTTTTAGGAATAATTGGGTTTTTCCTGGGAACAGGATTCGCTTTTGCAGAAATTGTTGATGCAGCGCAACAGACAATTTTTTGAAAATTTTCCCTTCCTCTCCTGTTTTGGTAACTACATCAACTGATTTTATTTTATTTTGTAGCTTCAATCCATGTGCTTCCACAATATTAAAAACTCTATTAAGCAGATGTCAAATAATCGCTCAAAAGTACCCAGATAAATTTAAAATACCTTCGGGTGACGTCATTGATGCAATAATCTCATCAACAATGGGTGATATTCGTTGCACCATAAACCAGTATCAGTTTTCAACTTTACGAGGCACAAGTGAGATTTCCATGGTTTCAAAATTGAATACTAGCCATGGTGTTAAGCGAAAACGGAAGGATAAAAAATCGTCTTCCATTGTAGCGATGTGTAAAAACGAATCCTTGGGTATTTTCCATGGGTTAGGAAGAGTTTTAAATCCAAAACGCATTGAGGTTAATAACTCTTGGCGTTTGCAATGCGATTTTAACTCTTTGATTGATCAATTTGGTGGTCAACCATCAACTTTTAATGCATTTTTGCAAGAAAATTACTTGAAATATTTTGGGGACTTCCATGATGTCCAAAATGCAGCCGATACTTTAAGTTTTGCTCAACTATTTTTTAATAATTGGATTGACCATCAGGACATTTTAGTGTATGGGATATGGATTGCTGTTTTAGGTCTAATGATTCATAATAATCACAAAGTTTCGAAATGGAACCAAATTAAAGGCCCAACTAAAGTCAACAGGTGAGATTAATCGATACATAATAAGTATCCTAAGCTAGAAATAAAATTTGAAAAGTTTAACAAACAGTAATCTGAGATATCAAGTGGTATCAATTGAATTTGTGGTCTAGGCGATCCATCAATTAAATTTATTATAACTTGTTTTTTTTTTAGATTTAGCACCAAATCTGAAATACCATATTTGGAAAGAACTGATTATTTGTATTATAATTTGATCACAAAGACAGATAAATTTCATATATTTAAAGTGAAACCACGTTTTTAATTAATGTTGTTTGTATTATTGTTTTGTTGTTATATTTATCTTTTTATAATTTAAAACTACACCGTAAATGAAAATTAAAAAATTATCTTCTTTTATGTTGGGAACCTTGATTTTGTATTTCGCCGCTTTGTCCAGAACAAAAACACCTCTATATATTAAAAAATCAGTTTGTATTATTTGTATAAATTCACATAATCTTCACAAAACTTAAAATTATAGAATAATGCAGTATAAATAATTGGGGTCAACAAAAAAATACTTACAATATACTGGAATGTGAAGCCACAGCAAAATACTTTCAATACACCAATACCTATGAGTTGTTAGATGTTTGTTAATGATGTTAATTAAATATTAATGAAATTTAGTGGTTCAGTTGGTTTATTAATCATAATTAAAATAGAACAAAAATTGTAAAACATTTGGTCCCTCACTAAATGAGTTACAACAATAAAATCACAAAACATTTTAAGAGTACAATTTCTACTGCCAACAATTAATTTTTCTACTTTTCTTAAAACGTCTTTCTAAGTTCAATATTTTTGAACCAGAACAGGACTAAAATAATTTTTTGAAAAAATTTTGAGGTGAGAAGGTTATTATTAGTCCAGTTCTGATTTAAATATCCTGTATACATCATAATTTTACTAGATTTTTAGGTACTAGAACTTCTAAATTTTTATTTTAAATCTACACTTAAAAATGATATGACGTTCGTACTGTCAGGTAATTTTTGTGTGATCCGTATAGAAGGCCATTTTTAAGTTTTGAAAGCATTTCACGGAACACTTAATGCAAAATCCTTAAATTCAACAAATAAAACTAAAACAGTTTCATAAATACTTGGTGTTGAATTCTCTACACTATAAAAGAACAAAAACATTAAATAACCATTAAGTATCCTCGTTTAAATTCGTTTAAATGCAGATTCGTTAACAACATAATTAATTATTAAAAATTTATAACAACAAATTTTTAAATACTAGGAAATTATTTTTATTTGTTGGATCTATTATCACTTAAGGCACGATGAGAGCTTCGTAAAGGTAATGGAGATGATGGTGCTTTAGGACTACCAGATGCAGATTTAGTTCGTTTTAGTTTGGGTCCTACTGCACCATGAATATTTCGTTCATGAGCATACAACAATACTCCAATATGTCTATGACCAGCTTCCATTGCAATTTTTAATGCAGTACTTCCATCCTAAACAAAAAAGAAATGGTTGAAAAAAATGTCTTTTGGAGTAAGTTATAAATTTTTTTTTAAATAACTATTAAAAATTTTAAATTTTATTCTTACCACATCCAGAATTGTTGAATCACAGTCAGGTAAACTTAATAAATACTTTACAATATCAATATGTCCATGTACGGATGCACACATCAAAGCAGTACTACCGTCATCATCTTGTATGTTTATGTCTGCTCCAGCTTCTATTAACATTTGTACCATGTCAACACGACCATGGCTTACAGTAAGCATCAGTGCAGTTTGTCCATGCTAAAATATAAAACTTTTAAAAAATCGAAATTTTCTTATTGCTTAGTCATATTTTAAAAGTATTGATTGGATATTGAACTTAGATTCTATGACTATATATGTACTACTGTAATATACCGGGTGCTGAATGAGTTAGCCGAACATAGGAAATTAACATGTAAAAACTTATTTATGCAAATTCCTGCTTCCCATATTATTTTAGAGAAAAAATTAAAGACACAAAAATTATGCAGAAATATGAACTACGAATGATAAGAGCATTAGATTTCATCTAACTTTTACTTAAAAAGCCAAAAAAATGCTTTTGAAATTGTTAAAAGTTTCATTTATCGGACTGGCCATGAAAGTTTCCATGGTAATTATTTTGGAAAATATAAATTAAATTGAATTTATTACATGGCCAGTGCGATAAATGAAAATTTTAAAAATTTCGAATGCATTTTTTGACCTTTTAAGTAAAAGTTAGATGAAATCTAATGGTCTTATCATTCGTAGTTTATATTTCTTCATAATTTTTGTGTCTTGCATTTTTTCTCTAAAATAATTAGGGAAGCAGGAATCTGCATAAATAAGTTTTTACATGTTAATTTCCTATGTTCGGCTAATTCAGCACCTAGTATATGATCTAAGATATTGAATAATTTATTTCCAGAATGCTATAGATATTTAAATAATTGCTAGTTTCTATCAATCATAAAGTTTCAAATTCCATATTAAGCAATTATGAGCCTGGGGCTTCGCGAATCAGATTATGTATTCATTGAATTTAAAAAATGTATAAGCCACACTCGGTAATTTATCTTTACTCATCACTTCAAACAGAAAAAGAATTGAAATGAAGTTTATTGATTAATTTGTGGATAATGCCACTATATAGGATTTTATAAAAATTTAAAAATATTATTTTGGCTTAAGGGAGGACATCATAGTAACGATTTTTAAAATTCAAATTTTGGTTCTTCACATTTATTTTCTCAATGCTTCGAATGTTAAAAATAATCCCCTCAAATATTATATTAAATTTCGCAACAAAATAAAAATATATAAGCTTGAAACTTGGATAGATCATTTATAACAAAACTGGTTATTTTTTTGATTGGAAGCTTAGTTTTTACCGTAGTTTGCCCACCACTACCGTATGTGTACTACAATGATCTGAACTACTAGAATTTCTGTGTTGAGAGCTGAGAGGCTGAGACTATGTAAAATTCAAAACAAGTTTTTCTAAAAAGTGTATTATCAAACTGATCGGAAACATATTAGCTGTGTTTGTTATCGCAGTCCTAGTGCAACCCGAACTACACTTAATACTCTAAAAGCGTTTGGTATGAATCGGTGCAAAAAATGCAGTTAGTGTAACGCGTTTGTTATGAAAATCAGTGTAGTCCAAGATTACTCTGGACCACACTTTTTACTCCGACAAAATATGTAGTGTAGAATAGAAACCGATTCTCTTTACTTAGCGACAAGTCGACTAAGCATTAGTTACGAAGCTCGTGTATCCCAGGCATTACAGATTGTTGGCTGCACTAGCGAATTCTGAGCAGCTCTGGTTACACTACCTACACTACTTGCACTGGGTTTTAATAACAAATTATTGTCATTATTTTCATCAATTTACTAGAAATTTTAACTGGAGCTTTAAAATTACATACATAATAGCTTTGTTTGTTATCAAAATCCAGTGCAAGTAGTGTAGTGTAGGTAGTGTAACCAGAGCTGCTCAGAATTCGCTAGTGCAGCCAACAATCTGTAACTGTTAACAAACGTCTTTAGTGCGCTTAGTGCAGGATTGATAATTATGTCAATATTTACTACAACTGTTATAACTTAAAAGTTGTTGGCCTTTCATACTTTCCCGTGATTCAAGCAATGATGACTTTTATAGTGGTGATTATTAGGGTTGGGCGATTTTCAAAAATCGATGTCGAATTTCGATCATTTAAAAACCATTGATAACTCGATTAATCGATATATTTGTCTATAATTACGGGATAAATAATAAACCCCAACTTTTTTTTCTTGAATAAAGGAACCGGTCGAATCCAAATTGACCAATGTCCAGCAAACATAAGACAATATAACCTAAATTAGAAATATTGAAATATCGATAACCATCGAAATTTCGATATATCGTTTACTTAATTCACATTTTCCTTTAATCGATAAAAATTTCCAACCCTAGTAGAAAAAACAGTTTAGAATTTCAAAAAGATTATTTAAAGAATTGTAAATATGGGAGTTGCCAACATATAAATAGTAGGATATTGCTAATCTCAAGTTTTTTCACCTATAAGTTGTTTCTGCACTCGCTACACTACATATTTTGTAGGAGTAAAAAGTGTAGTCCAGAGTACTCCGGGACTATACGGATTTTCATAACAAATGGGTTGCACGCTAACTGCACTTTTTGCACTGATGTAAAAGAGGCGTCCTTTACTGAACTCGTAATTTTGTAACAAAAATTCTTTTTAAAATTTGTGAATATACTTCACAAGCCCAGATAGCAATTTAAGGTTATTATAAGCTTGCAGCAAGCTTGTTATTGAAGGCCTGCAAGCTTACAAAAAGCTTGTCTAGTTGACACTTGACAAGCTTTTTTTGCTTTACGTGACAAGCTTGTCAGCGACAGCTTTGCAGCGAGCTTTTTACAAGGATTTCATGTTAAGCTTGTTGCCGAAAGCCTTGCTGCAAGCTTTCCACAAGCTAATTACGTAAAGCTTATCGTGACAAGCCAACAACAACCTTGTTGTAAGCTTGCTGTTATCTGAGAGGTCGGTATGTACAATAAAGACCTTTAAACATATTTTGCATTCCATAATCAAAAAAATGTCAAAATTGACCTACTAGTTTTTCTAGTAATCGGGAACGGTGTTTTGATGATAATTCTGACACAGTTAACCCTTCTATAAACGAAAAAGAAACCACGTTATAAGAAACTCAGAATTACTACAAATCGAGATAATTCTTTGATCACAAAATTATGAATTAAATTTTTATATATTCAAAAGTAATGAAATTTGGAAAATGTTAATTTAATACATCTGTTTGACCTTTTTAGAATCTCATCAGGCAATAAGCATAGTCGTGTAAAAATTGAATAAGAAACAATTATATATTTTAAATACCCACTGACCTGTTTAGCTCTAATATTCACATCTGCCAGTTGAAACAACCGTCGAACAACATTGGCATGAGCAGAAGAACACACAGCTAAGGAAACCAACATAACACTGGTGTAACCAGCATTGTTAGTTTGATTGATGTCGCAAACTTTTGAATCTAACAGGATAGATACCACGTCAAAATTGCCATGTGATACTGCATAGTGCATGGCAGTGTTACCCTGTAGAAAAAATTTTATTTAAAAACATAAGCTTTTCTTCACATTAGAATCTCTTACATTAGAATCGACCATATTAACCACGTACTGTAATAAATCACAAGAAATATCTTCAAAGCAGTCTAAATAATCTTCAACGTCCAATGGATTGGCATTTGCTAAGCTAGAAATTTTGAACCATTCCTGCTGAATAATATTTATTGCACTTTTCAGTCGATTTTTTATATTTTTAACTTGGCCTTTTTGTAAAGAATCGTTTAACACTTTCAGAGCTGCTTGCATTTCTTTACTAGGTTTAACTCTGTAAAAAAATAATATTATTTTTGAAAACACAAAAAAATTTTAATTACTTTTTCCTACACGATTGAGCAAATTCTGTTTCCGGTAAAGACAATGCTGCTTCTTCTTGTTGTTCGTCTTGGTCAGATTTTGAAGCATTTTCATTTTGTGAAGTGGATACTTCTGGTAAATTATAGGTTTGTTTTAGTTTTTCAAAAGAACTGGGTAATTCGGTATCGTGTTTTCCGCTCAAGTCCAAACCCGAGAGTCTGTGAAATAAGATAATAAATTGTTAAATTATTGTTTTTTATGAATAAAAAATACCTTGTTAATAAGATATGTTGATGCATATAAGAACTGTGACCATTTTGATTTATAGTTTCTTTTAACCTTAACATTCGCTTTTTAATTACTCAAAATTTGAACTCATCATATTTCTAATAAACTACAATAACAATGGCTTACTTTTGTTATTTTTTCCCCTATGAACATCAATATTAAGTTAGAAATTTGTGCGCGTGCGTCGTTAATTGATTTATAGTCAAAGTTCTTTTGGCGCTTATAATTTGAACAAAGAACTTCCAACGTTAATTTTATTGAAAAATGAAATAAAAAGGCTTACCCAGACGCTTCATTAGGAGATGCAGGTATTTTGGTGTACGTGTCTTGCCGTCTGAATTTTCTATTTTCTACAGGTGTTGTGGGTATTTGTAGCCTAGGAATTCTAGAGGGTGGTGCGTTTTCGTCTTTTTTGCTATCTTCTCTTTTAGAACATTTCACACACGTACTGATAATATCCTCTGTATTACACGCTATTTCGGCTAACTCTATTTTTGTATTTTTGGTGTTACAAGCCACATGTTTTCTACCAAGATCTAAATCTTTGGTGTCTGTATTTTTGGATAGAGTGGAACTTTCGTACTGGACTCCTTTATGGGTTATTTTCAGGTCTTTTTGACATGCCTTTGTTTGTGTTCTAAATTCCGACTGAACAGCCTTATGAGAACTGAAAGAATCGTATTGACAACCGACGGTTCGCCTTTTTTGCTGACTGAGATTCAGTTTATCATCCCCCAAATTAAACGATTTACTACGTGAAACCGCTAGCGACGCCAAAGATATAGAATTAATTTGACTATTCAAAACGGATTTTTGATGAGACTCAAATTTAGAGTTACATTTCGAACATGGAACATCATCAATTTTATCATCTGAAACTCCAACCGTGTTGCATTTAACAGTTGTTTGACTACTCGCTTCCAAAGCGAAAACTTTTGCTTCAATTCCAATATTACAAACACTTGTTTTATTTGGTAATGTTTGGGTCGCATTACTACTTTTAATTATTGGCTTTTCTATTGTTTGGCTTGATGAATGAATTTTTGCGATTGGTAAAGGAGTTTGTGTGTCTTTGGAAATTAAAATAGGCTTTCTGGGCGTGTGAAAACTTTGCGGTGTATTATCTAAAAATTTTAATTTTTCGTTGTACCATTTATCCGTATAACCCTCTTTTAATTCCCCATTAGTCGTTGTGGTGGATACCGATTTTGTGTTTGGACATTGATGACCGACTCCTACGTTTCTGGTAAGAACACTGCACATAACACCAAAGTCTTTCCGCGTTGTAAAAGTTTCTTGTTTGAAATTTGCATGTGAATCATTTTGTACTTGTCCAGCCTTTTCGGAATTATTTATATAGTTGCCGTTAATTGTATTTAACTTGGCGGTCTCGTAGTTTTTTAACTGAATAATTAACTGTTGCTTCTCTTTTTCTAAAGTTGATAACTGCGTCTGATGAACAAAAAATATGTTGAAATATGAAGATTGAAAAATAAAAAATGAAACAAACCCATGAGCAGTGAGCAGTAATTACGCCCAAAAAATTATCAATTTAAATGTTGGTGTGTCTGCTTATTTTAATTAAAATTCAGGCCCTATAATATTATGTTAGTGTTAGGTGTGTTTTATAAACACTATTTTCAAATTCACATTTAAAAATAACCATTATTGAGTATTAGTTTGGGGACATATTATGTTCAAAAAATTTTATTATAATGTAATTAATAATATGTGCAATTGATCCGGCTTAAAATCTACATTACAAATTAATTTCAGGCCATCGGTGGAGGCAGAGCGCTGTAAAGCCTTTTTGACCACCGAACAATAAACATTTAATAACATTTTTGTTCATTTTTCATAATTTATAATTTTACTCAAAAACTATGTACCTTAAGTAAAAAAGTAATAGAAATGAATTTGTAAGGATTTAATGAAGTAAAATTTATTAAAGTTGGTTAATAAATAATGGAACTATGGCAATTTAATTGCTCGGGTCAAAAGGGCATTATGGCGTTCTGTCACAACTTTCCACTTCAGAATAAACGTATAGCATGATGTTAACAGTTACACACCTTGAATGCAACCGCGGCCGGCTCTGACCTTTAGAAAAGTTGGCTTCAATGTTTACGTCGGAAACACGCACCGTCAACAGAATGGAGCTGCTCGCTCTTTCTTATGTGGAAAATCGAAAATCGATTACTTTCTAAATTAATCGATATTTGAAGTTCGCCCGGGGGTTCGCCTAGAGTTTATTCGTTTCTACAATTCTACAAAAAAATTTCTTTGATCTAATAACTAGCTGGATACCCGGTTTCGCTCGGGGTCTTACTTAAAATAAAATAATTTGTCGCACCTATTTTGCATTGTTCATTGCATTTTTCAGGTACAAGTGATCATATCCCAGCGAATTTAGTTTAATTGGTGCACAATTCAATAATTTATGTGCTACATTGGGAGTGCCAATAAGTAAAACACCAATCAGATTGAAAATGTATGTGAATTTGATAGGTTTGGGTGGACGCGCGTGCCATTTATTTAATTTAATTATTTACAAGAGAATAAAATAAATCAAAAGAGATTGAAAATTTAAGCAAATAAAAAAATTTAGAATCGTCCTGTATATTTTTGATTTTAAAAATGGATAATAATTTATTTATGTTATGTACATACCTACCTATTATCTACTATAGTAAACGTGTTTACTTTTAACAAGTAGGTTTAACATTTTACTAGTTAAAAGTTATGTTAATTAATTAGCATGCCTTGCCCAACTTTGAAATGTTGAATCAAAAATTTCTAATGTTTATTACATCACCACATAAAATGACATAAAGTACCATGATAATTAAAATCCTTCAAATTGGAAATAAAAACGATAATGAGGTAATATTAAAATTCTCAATTTTGTTTAATCGACTTGGTTTAATGAGATAAAATTGATGGAAGTGTTTTATTACAAAACTTTTAATAATAAAAACTAATTCGCAATTTTAATAAATCTCGTATCTCTTCATGAACATCGAGAAAAACTTGAAGAGCTTTCGTATAACTTTGCACAAAAATTGTCGTATTTTCCTGATACAAGCTTTTTATTTACATCCGAGAAGTCACAAGTGATGTTTAGTATGAGGTAAATCAATTTGTATTCGTTGTCCGTACTAGTTTCTAGTATAGAAATATACAGTCGACTACTATTCAAGTTTGGTTACGCATATTAATTTTTCTATTCTTTATCGCAAATTTTAACCAGTTGTTATCACTAATCAATCATACAGTATCTTTTTCCTAAACAAAATTGTTTTGAAAAAAAATCGAGATGATTTTGACTTCAAGTTTGTAAATTGAGGGAAGGAGAAATGGTAATTGACTGTCGAATCCGAGAAGAAACTAACTTTTTTATGTTATGATGAATGCAATAACAACAATAAAACATGGTCACATGCACATTCTCTAAGTTGAAGAAGAAATCGAATAAAAATCTAACTACTAGATATCTAACAAAGAACAAACAAAGCCACTTCTATTGTTCTATAGTGGCTATATAGTGATCTTCTATAGACAGAATGTCTCAATGACCGATATCAAGCCAGAAATTATCTACAAATTAGATTAGAATACTTTATTGTTTAGAATTGTCTAAAAGAAAATCCACTTTAAGGAGGACTACTCCAACAGTTCGGATTTATCAGTCATTGGGACACCCTTATTGTCCCCAAGAGATCCAACTTTGGAGTCGAAGAATTTCCAAAATCTCGATTACCGATTTGGATTGGACGTACTGAACCCTTGTTAGTCCAGGGTAAAATCGGATGTTTCGGCTTTGCTGTGGACGCACTAAAGCCATAACCGTCTTCTACCAGGCCATAACATAACATAAAATAAATTTACAATTATACCTTAAAATTACAAAATGACTAACATTGGATTTCGGAAGCTTAACCGCAAAAGTGCAGGACTAATATACTTTATTTTGCTTTCCAAAAAGTTAAGCTAGCCACTCTAGCTAGAATTTGATTGTATATTGTAGCGGTTCGACCAAGTTGGTCGGATCGGATTGCAGACAAGACGGTCAGTTTTGTCCCAACAACAACATGTTGTATTGTGGTTTACAACTGCGTTGCACGATTTCAATACTGCAAAAGTAAATAATTTTCCAGCAAAGTTTGAAAATGGCTTACAACGAAACATTTTTAATAGAGGTTTTCGATCTATATAAAGAAGAGGGTCTTTGAAAAACAAAATCGCCATTATATCACGATAAAACAGCTTGAAAAAATTGAATGGATATAATAGATAACAACTTTTTGCACTACCATATACGTTTTTTGTTTTTCTTTCGTTCATGTTCTGTTATACAAAGCGCAATAGCCCCTAACAATATATTTTCACCCGACCTAGTGATTGTTTGGAAGTAAAAACTCGTACTGCAAAATCGTATCACGTGTGGTCGTCCCATCCGATTTCCAACAAAATTGTAGTGCAATCGCATTCGACAAAATCGTACTGCGACGTTGGAACGTGAGTGGCTACCTTTAGAAATAAAATTCTTAGTTTGTCCGGAGTCGAACCGGGTAATTTAATTATTCCGATTAAAAATTGAAGTCGAAATCGCATATTTTTATAAAAAATGAATTGAATGCTTGTAGGAAGTGAAATTACACATTTATTCAAGAATAGCGAGAAAAAATTGTGAGAGTATGAGAAGATACAAAATCACTCATTGATATTTACTTCGTGTAAGAACAAAGCTTTCTAAAAATCCGCGTTACATTATTACAGTAATAACGTTATATAATATTAGCATATTTCTTCCTCATGAATACTCAAGTAAGCGAGCAAAACAATGTAAATTAACATTTAATACGATTTACATTTCCAGTGTGGTTCTTTGAGAAAGTTGTGCAGAGTGAAGATTTATTCAATTACACAATTTAAAAAAATAGGGTAAGTAGCAAAATCTTAAGTTCGCAAGTATGGAGAAGACAAATTTAAATTGGAACTGAGAAAGTTCGAATTTATTTAAACTTGGAAATGACTTACCTTTAATAATGGGATAAGTTTGACACGTTCTTCCAATTCTTTTGTTCGTTCCAAACTTAGAGCCATTTGCTCTCTTATATTTTGTAAAGCCATTGGACTCAATCCGCATGATTCTATGCTAACGGTGTCAAAATCCTTACATACAATTCCGTCAGTCACAGAAGGTGGCAAAACTGTCATACTTGATCCCGATGTAGATGACATTGACGAAATTGATGGAGCCCTCCGAATAGTTTCTATAAACAATAAACATTTTTGTATCATCGATAATATAGCATAGCCAATAAAATTTTATCTTCCACTTGATAAATTGCTTTCAAAAAAGATTAGATAAACTACCATAAATGTATTCAAATATTTACCAAAATGTCGAGTAAAACTTCATTACAATTAGCAGATACAACACGACAATTCAAAATGAATCAACAAGCGGAACTTTTTGAACAATAACAGTAAAATTATTCGCGCAAGCCTGATTTACGGAAACGTACTGATGAACAAATTAAATTTACTATAAAAATTCATTTTTAAAAGTAAAATTACGCTTTTTAAATAACAAACAGTACTTACCTAAAATACTTTCCCACATCCCCATTATGCATTTAACCGCCGAATAAATAAATACTAAACGATAACAAAAAATAAATCTGAGTCATAAAAAAATTATACGACTATTTAAGGGTTGTTTGTCGCATCCCCCTTATCCTATCCTATCCTATCCTAAACATCATCAAACCCTCGCATAAAAACTAAACTAGTTTTAATCAACAGGTAAATCACCTAAAGATTTTTTATACGTCAGGACCGTAACTACGAATTTTTTGGATTTTTTTTAATTAAAATTTTCAATATTAGCGTAATAATTAATATTCACTGTCGGTTTTCTATTGTTATGCATTATCAATTTTAGGGTTATTAAATGTCGAGTACTGTGAGAATGTCTCAGGTCTCATTATGAATATCCGGTTTCTCATTGTGACATTTGAATTTTTTCAATTTAAAAAAGTAACTGTTCCAGAAGGTGATCAATTAGAAACATATGTTGTTGCATTATTTTTATAAAATTTAGACAGAAGAAAAAACTTGCTGTGATCATCGAAAAATTAAATTACACATTTAAATTATACAAAATATTCTTATATTTTTTGTTGATAAAAATATGGGCCCATAACGTGGTTGAAAAGAAGTTTTTCTCTTCCGCAATAAGAGTGAAATGCATTTTATAAAAGTCAAAAATTGGCATATAAGTACATACCCTGTATGCCAAGTAATTAACAACGATTTGGGGCCTTACCAGTTTTGACACTTTCAGAAAATCAATTTATTTTTTTGTGCCTTTTTGGGCAGCTTATACTTTCAAGAATATCCTGTAAAAATTTCAAGGTCATATCTTTAATACTCCCCGAATGGCAGCCTTCTAAAGAGCAACCGCTCGGAGGTACGAACTGCCCCATCTGCCTGGAGGCGGAGCACCGATACTTTTACAACACTAAACATTATTTTAGTAATATTAAAAATTAAAAATAATTACTAGAGCGATGCAAGGAAGGGAACACGCAGAATATCAATAAAAGTTATAACGGCTTGCTCTGGCACCTTCATAATGGATTGAAAGCGATTAAGCTCGCTAATTTCCTTGCAGTCTCAATATTTAACGATAATTTTTATGCTATTCTAAAAATGCTGTAAGTAATGGACGTCATCATCAGTCCTATTGCAAAAGAATATGCCATGGAGAGCGATAACAGCCGAATCAACCAGGCGGAGTTACGTCATGCAGCACCTCAAAAGAGGGACGAACAGCTTGGAGAAAAAGCTTCAGCCCCTCAGCAGACGTTATTTGATGAAGAGGAGGGACCATTGTATGAGCCAGGTATAGCTGATCAGCAGTTTTTTTTTGATAAAATCATTTTATCTTGCAAAAATCGATAGTTAAATCTTTAAACGCGTATTTCTCGAAATGACATTTTTCAAATCTGTTGCCATTGTAACTCAAAGAGCAATAATCCGATTGACTTGAAATTTGAACCGAGTACTCTTGAATATATTTACTCTACAATGACGTAGGACAATTTTGATTGAATGAAAATTGACAATTTGGCATTGAAAAAACGACCATTTTATCGGCAAAAAACAAACTTTTTTTTCATAACTACGCCATTTTGTTAGATTTTGATATTTTTCGAATATCCTACGTCATTGTACAGGAAATACCTTCTAGTTTAACGACATTTTTTCCTTTTTCGGTTTCAGCTACTCAATCGGCCGGAATCATGACAAGAGTTGAGGAACTTTTTTTTTGCGCTTCCGAAGCTAGCACATAAGTCGCTTGGATTTCAATATTTTTTTATGAAAAAATTATGTAATATAGGTCAAATATAGCCAAATATATCCTTAATTTTTCGAAACATTTAATTGAGTAATTTTCTTTCAAAAAATTCCCAAAATCACTCAAATTTTCAGCGTTCATACTGGTATGGCCCCTTAATATATTGCGAAAATGTATATTTTTCTTCTGTTATAATCCATATATTTTGAAATTTAAAGAATAATAAAATGTTATATGGAAAGCAATTGTTGCTTATGAAAAATAATTTGTATAATTTATACAAAAAAAATATGTCGCATATTCCTCAAGCCTTAGGGAATGTAGCGACATATTTTATTTATTTAAAACACAAGTTTTTGTGGTTTATTTAAAACTACTGCCAATGGATATATTCACTTTCTGCATTGAACTGGAGCCATACACCGTCACAGGTTCCAAAACAGTCTTATTTACCCTTTTGCTCAGTGTCGCATTCCAGATTAGATAATATAAAGTAAAACAATTGCTTTAACAAAAAAGTGAATCCGAAATTTGACAATTGAATGACATCAAGTCAGGTTTTTTTGGTTTTGTGACGAGTTTATATGATCGCAACGGGCGCAAGCGGAGCGTAGGTAGCGAAGAGAGTCCGACAATTACAAACGATCTACAAAAAGTATACATTAGCTCCGAATAAAACATGTTATTTTTTTACGAAAACTTAAAAACATAATTATTAAATTTATTTTAGTGTGTAGGCACTAAAGTACTCTTTGTAAAAAGTTTCTTAAAGCCTGGGCTCTTCAAAAAGTTGCCCGGTAACTAAATTATTACCACTTCGGGTCAGTATACAAATGATGTAAATAGTTCTTCCAACTAGGATGAAGCTAGGAGAGGCTAGGCCTCCCTCTAATGAAAGGTTTGAAAAAAGAGAAATAAAAAACTGTTTGACCTAACCAAACGTAGTTAGATAAGATAACTCAAGATAATTTAACCAGTGACGTAGGCAAATGTGACCCAAGAGAGTTGCTGCAAAAAATCAGCATGTTTGTAAAATCGTGAACTATTTGAACGAAATATTATACACTCTTTAGTTTTCACATTATTTGAAAATAGAATGGCAATTTTTCTCATCCACATCCGTTCGCTTTCTCTCTTCCAGCTACTTCCCATCTCCAGATTGAGTTTATAAGTACACGAAGATAAGATGTAATATGAATTTGAAAAATATGGAAGCTTTGAGTAAAATTTTTTAAAAGAAAACAACAAGATTTAATGCTGTTAATAAAAAACAGTTTTAAACTAAACTAGAGCACCGAACCCTCGTCCTATACTTCAGCTCTGCAAGAGTAGCCAAATTATAAATCTCTACCGATGCGTATGCTATATTCCTACTAATAATTGTATCAAATTTAAATTTAATCGAATAACAAATAGTATTGATTAACCCAGTGGTATTCAATATTTTTTGATCTGCGTATCCCTGACATTTGCTTACCCCAGATACTAATCTGTACGTATTATATAATGCTAAGTTTATTGGATTATATTGTGACGAACAGATTAGGTGATCTTTCGACACGGGTAGAAGCAGATGCTTTGGATCCTGATTTTTTATGTTGAAAACTAATAAAAGAACCAATAAGATGAATTATTTAGCGTGACAGATTAAGCGTTACATCAGGGTGATCTAGACGTTTGGTATTATATTGGTGCGGTCTATGAATGAGGGAATACCGTATAACTTGATTGTGTGCATCTAGGTTTTTGTGCACCTCGATTGGTGTACCCTTCATTGACCTTCAAATTCCACGTTCGATTGGTAGCTACTCGTAAATATTGTTACATGTAGACAAATGAAGACTTTATTAAATGAATTGAGAGTAAATACTCGATTATATTAGAGAAATATTAGAGATTATCATGCAGATAGTTTGGCTTTAGAGAGATTTGAATTATTCATTGAAGATTTTTAAATCTCCACGACGCAATGTCCGTAGAAAAAAGCTGGTTCGTTTAAGTGTATCGCAACATATTCAAAAGCTTGACCTTTGACAATGGTCATTCAATAGTCATGGGTAACCTGACATCGGTCAATGCCAAATCTATTCTGGAAATCAATACTACATACATATAAAACCGCGGTTACATTTAGAAACGATTTCTGCGGTAATAAAATTATTTTGGAGTGATTTTATAACCAACCAAGTCCCATTGCAAAGTCCTTTTGTAGGATTGGGAAGCAGCATTACAGTAACTCCAAGCTTAAGTCCTAAGGTATGTGGAAGCATACTAGATGACCTTTAATTATGCAGAAATTCTGAGCGATAATTTAACACATCGAAAGGGTTTTTGGCACAACCAATGAGAGGAGCATTACGGATAGATGCATGTAAGTGTATCACTGGCCGGATATAGGTTGATAGATTATAGTAATGGGTATTGAATTTGATTTAATTGCTTTCTGTTTTGATTTTTCAATAAATCGAATCGATTGCCAATCATTAAGCTCACAAAAGAACAGGACATTTGAATTATTGTGAAATGTATCATAAAATAGAGTGATGAGAGATGTACAATGGTAAATCATGAATTTTATCATTCTGGATGAATGTAGTTGACTCAAAGATTTCTCCTTCAACTGGAATTCTCCGTTTTTATTTTAATTTTATATTTGATGTTCCATGTTTGTATCGATATATTATGTATATTCATATGCATAATTTGATTGCGAAGAAATAGGGAGCCGGATTCTGGGTTATTCCAGAGATGAAAGAACATCACGAGCTGCAATCCCACGGGATCGGATAAATATTTGAATTATTATTCTTCGACTTTGAGAATATAATTTTGAATAAATATTGAATATTTTGAAATAAAATTGATTTTTTAATTTATTGTTCAAGTAATTCAGTTGTAATAATAATTCTTAATTAAACCTATTTTAATTTCTGGCGAAACAAGATTTTAAAAACGTTTTTATGTTTAAATCTCATCAATTGGAGGTTGAGCTTATAAGCTCTCTGCTCTAATCCGATAAATAATTTTTGAAAGTTCATATTATAAAATTAAATATAAGTTGATCATATCATTTTATATCCTCCCACAATAAGATGTAATGATATACAAATGATGTCAAGCTTTTTTATACCAAAAAATAAGATAACTTACCATGCACTGCCGTTACATCCGGAAGATTTTTATTAGCGAGTTTCTTGGATCTCTTTAACGTTCGTTCGAAATCCGACACCGCTTCCTCCAAGTCATCTGGGAGTGAAGTGTGATTAACAGGTTTTTGCACCAATTTTGATGTTTCTTCCTCAATTATCTAGCAGGAAAAAACAAAAGAGTAAAACACCATTTGAGAAAAAGAAATTTTACGTACCTTCTCATTTTCTTTATCGAAATTAACAGTGACAGGATATGGTTCCAATCCCAATAAAACTTCCATCGATTGACGTTGTCGTCTTCGATCTCTACGCCTTTTAATGGAACCTGTACGGTCGGCTTGTTGAATGATTGAATCGCAAAATTGAACAAAGTCAAGATCGATATGATAGCCATATGGGCAACAGGTACAATTTTGATACCAAGAACCATATCCTAGAAATTTATTCATAAATAAAAAGTGATAGAAATTTAGGGATGAAGTTTTACCATGCTTTTCGTTGTTGTATGGAGTAGGTGAATACTGTTGATAATACGAAGCCATTTCGCTTCCTTAACGAATTCGCTTGCACTGTAAATTAGAAATAAAAAGTTGGTAAATAAAATTTGCAAAATAAATTTTGGAGTTTTATGTTTTGACCTCAATTTAAATTTTATATTTTCAGTAAAATTCTTTCTAACTTTAGAAATAAAAAGTTGGGATATAAATACAATACCAACGAGTTTATATTTGTGTTTGTGTAATTAAATGTACCAACCATAAAATTGAACTTGCAAAGCAGAAAGTTATGCTACCTACTCGGGGGCATTAACTTTCGGACCACCAATGGAACGTTAAATGGTGCAAACACCATACAAATGATTTGTTTTGTTTTCAATTCGATAAAAGTTATGAAAATGAGCAAAACACCCACAAATTATATTTTCAAAAAAACTTGGATATTTAGAATATGCAAAGGATAAGTTTCGTGTTGCAATGCATCTAGGTAGGTGGTATCGTGTGGGTGGTTTGCAAATATTTTGTTATCAAATTAATAAAATATCGAGTTTGCCATGAGCGAGCATGCTGGGGCTGGAGCATTCAGAAAGAAAACTGAAAGTATTTGGTATCGAGTCTTTTTTTCAATACCAGATTTACTAAATTTAATTTAGACAAAATTATTATCGGATTAAAAGGTCGATCATAGAAAGTTATTGATTTTATTGATATGTCTTGCCGAACGAATTAATTAGTCGACTATACCAAATAAGGTTAGATAATACAAAATAAAGCAAATTTTAATTAAATAATACAAAATACTCTATATATTTACACACAACATAACATTACATAATGTCTATTACATTCAATTAACAATCATAAAAACAATTTAGTTTCATGAATTCAGTTTTTTCTACGTCAGAAACATAAAATTATTTAATTGCAATAGAATAATATACATTATATCTGATGTCACAGTGCAAACCAATAATTTTCCCAAAATCCAATCGACCGAATTTCTGTTTGTCTCTCAACAATCGATCGCACTAATAAGACACCGAGGTGGTTTTGTGGTTGTTCATCGAAAATCATAAAACCCAAATGAAAAACATCTCCCTGCCCAACAGGAGGCTTCTGGTTTATTGTTAACTTATTCCAATTTGATCTTGAAATTGCAAAACCCTTGGTATATTTAAACCACCTGCAGTCTCACCTATTGTTTGTATTTGTATTGTGTAAATAATAAATTAGAAGTAAAAAACTGATGTCCAAATAATACAATACAAAATAAAATAAAAGGAAGAAAAAAAGGTAGTAAATTACTCAAGATTTTTTGTTGACAAACGTCAGCGGAAGACTTAGAAGAAAGTAAATTGACGGCAACTAAAGAAAATTATAAGTCATTAACCTACGACTATTTTTGTGAATGAATGAGCTATTTGCGACTGATATTTGGATGTTGAGACAAAGCTGCATACCTTTTAATTAGAGTTGTCAATTAGAACGCTCTAATCAGTCTTTGATTACAATTTTGAAATCTCACTAATTAGAAATATTCAGATAAAAATGTTGGCATTGTAAAAAGCAAGATTAATTGATTGCTTTATTTAGAATCAAAGCGGAAAACTGAATCATTGAGACTAAAATTACCACAAGTAATTTATAAGGTAGTCTTGTTTTGAGTGTAAACTACCAAGAATTGTCTTCCAAAATTATTTTTGGGCTAAAATTTTTTGCATGAAGCTCACGAACAATATTGTTGAAAGATACACCCGAATACTTCGGATTGGAAGATTTGCAATTTAAATTTTACGTTAATATAAATATTCTTGAATTAATTAACAATTTAGCGAATAAATAATTAATGATACCAATAGTTCCAAGTTCAAACAAATATGTTACAACATACACGAATAAATAAATAAATTTTATTTTCATCAGTACCAGTCTACAGTCATAGCAAATTCCTTAGATTACATTCTACTTGACTTGCACACAATCCTATAAGGAAAATGAAATCCAGATTATTTTACTCTTATTCATCTTTTTTGCATATTAAATTGTGTCCTCGCTCTATAGAATTCAATTTACCCACGGTCAAACCGTACACTTGCAAAACTATTGGGTTTACAATAAACACTTCCAAATATTCCTAATATGTTATCTAATTTGTGTAGATAAGATGAAGTAAAACTAAACAGATTAGATAATCCACTGTAAATATTTTGTAATTTTTGTTTAAATTTATTATTAGCGACCCGTTTAAAAATTAAATAAAAAATAAACTCAAATAGGCGAAATATACAGTGGCTCACAAAAATATGCGTCTAGTCCTATGCTAGCTAATGTAAATTGTAGGTACTATTTGAGGGCATGTTTTCTCATATAAAAATCGCTTTTACAGAAAAATTTATTGGACATACTTGGTTAAAAATTTCATTCTCTTCAATTTTGTTTATAACCATTTTTCTATTTCATCGCACTGTTTTCGAGATACAGCAACTTGAAAAAAATCTCGGTAGCAATTTTAATTAAATGAACATTTTGATACCCACGAACATGGGTATTATTAGTCCAATCTTCTTAACCCATTCTTGCGCGGCAGCTAATAGAAAACCTTCAAATTATTTATTAATTTAAATATTTCGAAAATGTTTTCTTCTTCGAACTCGATTGTCCATTACAAGACACTTGTAGAGACCCGAGCAAAAATTGCGGAGACAGTCTAGTTTGTTTCTGGTGGACCCCCGACTCTTAACTTAATATCAATCTTAACATTGTTATTGGCAAAAACAAAGACATTTTTATGCTGAGACAAATTTTAAACTTTTGTTAGTTCATCTGTGCTGATCTTTTGTCTGCATTTACGAGTATTATACATTGTTAATATTTTATTACAATTAAAAAATTGTAGAAATATTAAAAACTATTAAACCGCAACAAGGTATTGACGATTTATTGGGAAAAAATTATGACGTAAAATTAACTTTTATATTATGTGCATATTGAGATATTCAATACCCCCCAACCTCCCGGTACGTATTGCAGTGATTTATAAATGTATTGATTTTGAATAATGGACCAATATTGGAAAATGTTCACATTCGTATATTGGTCCAATATTGAAAATCAATATTGGCCCAATATTGGTAAATGTTCACATTCGTATATTGGCCCAATATTGAAAAGCAATATTGGCCCAACATTGCGCCAACATTTGTGCTACATGGGTACACTGGCTCACAGAATTATTGGCACAGCCCTACGCTAGCAATGTAATTTGTGCCTTTTCAACACTATTTTTGACACATAACAATCAATTTTACGGCAAAACTTTTCAGACATTTTTTGTTGCAAATTTCATGGCCTTCAATTTTGTTTCTATACATTTTTTCATTTTGTCGCTCCATTTCTAACTGACAGCGATTTAAACGAAACTCCGTAAAATGCAAAAATTAATTTCAGCTGTATCTCGAAAACAGTGCGAGAAAATAGAAAAATGTATAGGAATAAAAATGTTGGAAATGAAATTTACAAGAAAAACTTCCTATTCAGTTTTCTATTTTGTCGCACCGTTTTTAAGATACAGCTGAAATTATTTTTTGGATTTTACAGAGTTCTGTCTAAGTCGCTGTCAGTTAGAAATGGAGCGACAAAATGGAAAAATGTATATAAATAAAATTGAAAGCCATGAAATTTGCAACAAAAAATGTCTGAAAAGTTTTGCCGTAAAATTGATTGTTATGTGTCAAAAATAGTCTTGAAAAGGGACAAATTACATTTCTAGCATAGGGCTGTGCCAATAATTCTGTGAGCCAGTGTATTTGTTCTGAAAGAGTGGAAGGTTTTTCTTCTTATTTAATAACATTAATCACAGAACACGAACATATCCTTTCAATTCCTGAAACTGGTGAGTATGGAATACTTTCAGTATTTATTAATCACTTCGTTTTTTCTACGTCTTTTCGAATTTAGACAGTGTTTAGCCACTATGTTTTGGCATAGAACCGCAGTTTTTGACACCATATCTTGCAATGCTGACCTACAATACAGGTTATACAGTTATGGTGAATGAATATATATGGTGATAACTATTACTATCGACCGAAGAGGATCAACAACTTTACGTGCTCTCCGAAGCATGGCAAAAGTCATAACAAAGTTAAAAGCTATGAAGCTATAATGATCATTTCCATGATCCTTTTAATCATATAAAATCGATTTTATAGCAAAATATTTCAAACATTTTTTGTTGAAAATTTAATTCCCATTATTTTTGTTTCTATACATTTTTTTATTTTGTAGCGCCGTTTCTGAGTAACAATGACTTTAAAAAGACTCGGTGAAAATTTAAATAAAACTCCCATATAAGAGCAATGTTAATTTTATTAAATTTTTTACAGAGTGTTTTTAAAGTCGTTGTTACTCAGAAACGGTGCGACAAAATAGAAAAATGTATAGAAACAAAAATAAAGAGAATGAAATTTGCAACAAAAAATGTTTGAAACATTTTGCTATAAAATCGATTTTTATATGAGAAAAAGGATCATGGAAATGTCCGTTTAACATGGTTAACATAGGAGTGTATCTTTCAAGATTCTGATTGATTTTCTATTCCATTTTGTTCGACGAAATATCATTAACGTTTTCGTTAAGCTATCAGCGCCTGTTAGGGGCCGTCCATTAATTACGTGAGGCGTTTAGGGGGGGAGGGGGTCTATCCAAATCTCACCCAATTTCATGTAGGGGAGAGGGAGGTCTGGCAAATATCACGTAATTTTTTTGTCTTCGCTAGTCCTAAACAGAAATAATTAAGCAAATTATATTTTTTTAAATAAATCCAACACAATCAAGCACAGATTAACGTATTTACACTAAAAATACGCATTTTAAAAAATCTCACGTGAGATTAGGAGGGAGGAGAGCGGGTCGAGCCAAATCTCACGACATCTCACCAAGGGGGGAGGGGGTCTAGAAATCGCTAAAATCACCTCACGTAATTAATGGAAGCCCCCTTACCCCAGTTGCGACTCATAGCTTTTTCATTTGGGGAGACTAATAAGGAATTGCCAGATATATTGCAATCCGGCGTTAAATCCACGGCATGCGGAGATTTCAGTCGATACACATAGTCGTTGCGGATTAATCAGTGGCGGTGCCACTGAGTAGCCTGGGCCCGTAAGCAAATATACAAATGGGGCTCCTAAAAAGACAATGTATTAATTTAGAATTGCGTATATTATTTAAAAATCTCTTTTTTGGGATTCACTACCCTTTACGGTCCCGGGCCCCTAAGCATTGCTTACATTTGCTTATTGATATCACCGCCACCGCAATGGGCCCGATTTAGTGGCCTAAGTGCGCGTAGGGGTATTCCATACCCCCCAGACTCCCCGGATTACACAACTTCTTTTGTGACTCAAATAATATGTTTAGAACTTTGAAATCGGAAAGAACTGGTTTCGCTGCTAAGTCCAAAAGTAATTTTATTTTTGCTCACCAGGAAGTAAAAGTTTATACACATTATTTAAGTTACAAAAGAATTGGTGTAATCTGGGGGGTCTGGAATACCACCCAGTGCACTCATCTGGATTCTGAATTTTAGGTAGGAGAGCTGGAAGATATCCTTAAGCGCACTTAAGCCACTAAATCGGGCCAATTGTACCACTTCCGATGCAGCGCTAAAGCCATCCTGCCTCCGGGATGAATTCGATCGAGACAGCTGCATCGGAGGTAGTACAATGGGCCAGTGGCGGTGCAAGAGTAGCTAAGGCCCGTAAGAGCACTAGCTCTTTTTTGGGATTTACTACCTTTTATGGTCCCGGACGGTCTACGACGTTTCGGCGCAGCCGATTCGGCGCGACCGATTCGGCGCAGCCGGTTCGGCGCGTAGACAGTTCGGCGCAAAGACGGTTCGGTGCGAAGACAGTTCGGCGCGTAGACGGTTCGGCGCGATCCGGTTCGGCGCAAACCGATTCGGCGCGAAACTAGTTCGGCGCGAGCCGATTCGGCGCAAAGATTTTTCGGCGCGAGAATAAGATATTTCAAAAAAAAAGAAAAAAACATTAAACATTACATTACATTAAACATTAATAGATAAATAATATAAATAATAAATTTATTACAATTAATATACATGTATAAAAAATATATAATGTTAGGGATTCATTTCGTAATTATACGATAATCCTCGCAGATAGTCGATTATATTATATAATGTATTCAATTCTTAAAGGGTACCAACTAAATAATTTTAAACTGTAATCCTTTGTTCCGCCACAAGTTTTTTAAAGTTTTTGCCAGACATAAGTTGTAGTCTGTTAAATTTCCTATTCGCAATGGGACGTAAAATTTTTTGTAAAATGTGTCATTTGAAGGATACCGGAAATAATTAAATCTATGACACGGATACGGGGTTTTCAAAAAAAAACAAAAGAAAAATCTTGATTTTTTCAACATTTTTTTACTTACTTTAATTCATAACTCAAAAGCCGTTGATTTTAGCCAATAAAATAAAATGAAATGAATCCCTAACACAGTAGCTACATTAACTTATTTTTTTATTCATGTGTATTAGTTTTAATAAATTTATAATTTATATTACTTACCTATTAATGTTTAAATTTTTAAAATTAAATTTTTCTTCTTTTTTTCAAGTATTTTATTCTCGCGCCGAAAAGTCTTTGCGCCGAATCGGCTCGCGCCGAACCGGATCGCGCCGAACAGTCTTCGCGCCGAACTGTCTTCGCGCCGAACCGTCTTCGCGCCGAACTGTCTTTGCGCCGAACATTGCACATGCATAAGCATTGCTTACATTCACTTATTGATATCACCGCCACTGGGATTAATATGTGCTTGATGATGGAAATCTCTTCGGAGTAATATCGAAATCATCATTAGTACAGTAAAACCTTGCTGCACGTGTGATGGTCACACCATCTTCATGTACATATGTTCTAGGCTGAGAGTCTAGTTTTGTGATAGCGTCGCGTTACTTTTTGGATATGTATTGTGAAGAAGACAAGAAAGTCTTTGATAGATCTCACGATCGATAATACATTTTTTTTGAAAATTTTAATAGTTTAATACTTCAGAATTTCCTCTCTTGCCTCCTCTGACGAACCGCCGCTGCTGTTACCCTCTATAAAGACACTTTATTTCGACCTTGTATACAGGGTGTCCCCGGATAGACTTTACATAATTTCGGTGGTGATAGAGGACATTATTGTAAGAAAAATATTTAAGAAAATTTTTTTTCTAAACTCAAACCCTCGAGAGTTAGGCCTCCTTAAGTTTAGAAAAAAAATTTTCTTAGAATAATGTCCTCAATCACCACTGAAATTATGTAAAGTCTATCCGGGGATACCCTGTATAATTACAAAACCTTAGGTCTAAAAGTGTTAATAAAGCATCTTTTTACTACTACAGAAAAATGTATTTAGTTTCAGAGAAGGCAGAGAAAACCTGATCTAATAAGATCAATAATAATTATTATGAAACTAATTTCCAATAACATAAAATTTAATTTTTGTTTGGGAACATGAAATTTATATTTAAATATTTATTTACACAATAAAAATAATACCCGATAAAGATAATAAACAAACCGTTTAAAATTGTCGTGGTTTAGCCTACAGCGATTCCTCTGATGGTTTCCCTTTCAAGTAACATTTGCAGATAGTAAAAAATTAAATACTAAGTTTCCAACGGCGAAATGGCTGACGGCGAAATGTAGTAGACCCACTTATCAGGTGTCGGCTAGCTATTGCTGCTATTTTACTTATAATTATCAAATTTTCTGGCAGTAATGCAACAGTTAACTGGAAGGCCCTATTAGCACTGTAGTTACCGTCTGGTACAATTAATTGTAATTGTAAAAGTAACTAAAAAATATTATAATTTTTGAAACGTTTGACATGAATTGACAGGAAAAAGTGAATGTAGAGTCAAGGTAGTCTACTTAGAATATTATTGGAATAAGGTAACTTATTATGCTGCAAACCAACGTAGATAAAAATGCCAATTACGCCCCTGTATTAAATTACAATAATTACAATATTAAAGAGATTTCCCGCCCATGGAAGTTTATTTGAAATATCCCAAAATGTGATTACGTAAGAGAAAGATATAATAAATATTACAGTAGATTGAACAAAAAGTATTTTAAATTACGAATCAACAATCAACAGGTGTGTAAACATTTCCTAAACGTTCGGAAACACATGATTAGTAAAAACTTTGTAACTATTTTATTTAATAAAAATTTTTCCTATTAACTTTTACGAAATACTGTCAAGTTATTTAAATAATTTTTGTAATATAAAATCAGCAATAAATTAGACAAAATTCAAATAAAAAATGCTACCTTCAAGTACTTATTGGTTGTTTGTCATCACTAAAAATAGTGATCAATAAATTATATAAATTAAGGAAAGAATTTTTTTTACATTTTTGGAAAATATAAAGTTAAGAAATATTAAAATTACGCCTACCGAATTCTTAGGAGCGAACTTGCGAAATATTTAACAAATGGTAAACAAAATTTTTTTAACCATTTTAGGCGCACACTTTTGAATAAATCAAAACTCCCTCGTAAACTATAGTTATTAATAAACTTCACATTTTAACTTTTACACGAACGAGATCAACTAGAAAGATGCTTCCGTTATTTAACTCACGATTTCTACTGTGGTCGGCAGGCAATTTTATCCCATCAACGAACTTCGGCCTTCGCTTGCCATGTGCGCATGTGCAATTGTATTTTAATTTTTGATCTTATTTTTTAAAAATTTTAATGGTCATAATTATTAATTGCATTATTTAAGAAAAAGAGTTATTACGGACATACTTTTACAATACACAATCAGTGTCGTAGTACAGTTTTTTTAACTTAAAAAGTAATTAACATTATTTGAAGCATTGAAGAATGCGGTGCGCGCAAAATGCCGATTATCGCATTCAAAATAATAATAACGTAATAGCGCCTTATCTTACTTTCAAAATATTCTGCACTATTGTTCGTCCAAGTATTGAAATTAATTTTTATCTGCATGCAAATTTGCCAGGTGCAAGGCGGACTAGCAATAAAGGTCAGCGGGCGAGGCCCGGTAGGCCGGTTGGTTAACACCGTGTATATGATAATGTACTAATAATTTTTTATTGTTTAAAATCAATAGCACTAAACATTAAATTATAAAATTCGGAATAAGATGGCTGCTTATACTATTAGCACAGAATTGAAATAAAGGATGCTGGGAAAGGGGGGATCACTCCAGGTTAGAGCTCAAAATATCATCAATCTTAACCCTCTATTGCGTTACTTTTTTTATTCCATTCAGAAAATTGTAATGCACACAGAAGAGTATTACGCAAGTTTGACGGGGAACTATCGGGGAATTGACTCCTCGAATTTCACTGTTTTCTACCCAGGGGTGGAACTACCGGAGTGCGGTGGGTGCGATGCACGTGTGCCCTTTGCTAAAAGGGCCCCCAGTTGTACCGAGACCTTTTCAATCCTCATAAAAATCTCAAAAATAAGAGCTGCACAACTAGATGCTAGTTGAATTCTGGGAGGTATAGAATACCCCCAGATCACCAGCAATTGTGTTCAAATCATTGCCATGCTTCAGTACCAAGAATTTTATTATATTCTGTTGGGTGTTCCCCCCAGACCCCCGGTGAGAGTTTTCACGACGCCTAGATATATGCTGTATATATTGTTGTGTTCTGATAAAGAAATGAAAAGTGAGTTGCGTAATTTAGAAATAAAGAACTGACTTTGCAACCTGAGGAACAATAAAAGCAGGACTCTGAATTCGTTTTTCAAATTGTTTTTATTAGTGTTAAGTTTTGTTCGTTAGTTAAGTTGTATTGTTTAGTTTAAGTTTGTTGTTCCGGTAATTTAGTTCATTGTTGTTTAAATTTTAATGTTTGTATTTTTAATTTTTGTTGTTTAGCGACTCACACGAATGCAGCTGAGCAGTAAGCGAAAATCTTGATTTTATTTAAAAAAAAAAAAGAAAAATATAAGAACCAATGAAATGAGAATACGAGAAAAAAAACAAGGAAAAAAAGAATATAAATAAAAGGAAGAACAGTCAATCGTAATTTAAAAGCCCGAGAGGCTAATAATAGTATAGAGCAGGGGTCTCCAAACTACGGCCCGCGGGCCAAATCCGGCCCGCGACCATCACTAATCCGGCCCGTAAAACACAAAAAATATTATCATTTATAAATAGGAAACGGTGCGACGAAATGAAAAACTGAATAGGCATTTTTTCTTGAAAACGTGATTTTGTATATTTATATTTTCATAAGCATTTTTCTATTTTGTTGCACCAATTCCGAAATATAGAAGACGATATTTTATGTGTTTTGCAGAGTCCTGTTTAAATCGCTGCCAGTCAAAAACGGGGCAACAAAATTAAAAAATGTATAGGTACAAAATTGAAGACAATGAAATTTAAAAAGAAGCTTTGCTGTAAATGCGATTTTTATATGTCAAAAAAAGGTTTCAAAATGTGCAATTTACATTTTTAACATAGGGGGGTTCGAATATTTTTGTTAGCCACTGTAGCTAGATATTGGCCCTTGGGGCTTTGTGCAGCAATCAGTCTGGCCCTTAGGCTAAAAAGTTTGGAGACCCCTGGTATAGAGTCTAAAATTGAGAGCCCGAGAGGCAAGTCGTGGTGGTGAGTCGTAATTTGAGAGCCCGAGAGGCAAGTCGTGTTGGTCAGTCTTAAATTGAGAGCCCAAGAGGCAAGTCGTGGTGGGCAGTCTAAAATTGAGAGTCCGAGAGGCAAGTCGTGTTAGTCAATCTTAAAATTGTGAGTCCTAGAAGCAAGTAGGGTGTAAAGTTATAATTTGAGAGCCCGAGTAGCAAGTTGTGTCGACAGTCGTCACTAAAATAATTGTTGAAAGTTGAAGTGAAGGGTTTGGTGTTGAAGAGTTCAATCAAAAATAAAATTTATTGGGATTAAAATGCAGAAACCATTATTGAAGAATTTGATTACGCATTAAGTAGTTCCGAATTGGAACAAATCGAGTATCCGAGGAAGGAGGTGGATCCAGGACCAGATATCCAAAGAAAGTTCTCCGAATTACGTGATCAGCTAATTCCGTGTGAGTCCTGTTTTTATAAATTGTTTCTTGTGTTCAGGTTGAAAATAAATTTTTTTTAATTCTTCGTCAGTTTTTTATTGTCTTCATGTAACCATTTTCGAGAACCAACGACAACTCTATTAGAAAGTTATCAAAGAGCACTTCAATATATATATGCTCTAAAACTTTTTGTTTGTATACAAACGATATGTAGATATGTAGGGGTATGAAATACCGTGCACCAGCAATTATGGTTAAAGGATTTTCTGTTCCAGGAATTTAACTTTCTAAAATGTCTTACAAATACTATGTTCTGAGGGGGTGTTCCACACCCCCAGACCCCCCGGTGAGAATTTTTACGGTACATGATATGGGAATATGCACCTTTTGTTTATAAAACTGGGGGTATGAACTATATACAAATGACGTATAAATGTATTTGTTCTGACAGAGCGAAAAATTTTTATTACGAAAATAAATCACAAAACGTATACACACACTTTTGGGGTTTCAAACCGGGGGATCTTGGGGTATGGACCCCACCAGTGCACCAGCAATTATATTTGTTGAAAAAACAAATTAAAGTTAAAACCCCCCAGGTTTTTACTTTTCTTTTGTCAAAATTAAATCTTTTATTTTACTTTTCGATCCCAGGCTTAGATCCTTTTTAAAAGGAATTAAAAAAATTTAATTAATAAAAATTAACATTTAAATAAAATAAATTTAATATTAAAATTTAAAAACAGATTTATTTTAAAATTTAGAAAAACTTTTAAATTAAATTGTTCCTCGGCTGAAAATTTAATTTCCTTGACTTGGCACTAAAAATGAGAAATTTCCTGACAAAATTAGGGAAATCTTAAATTTTCCATGACTTTTCCAGATTTTCCAAAGAAGTGGAAACCAAGATTTCCTTGGAAAGAAAATAGGTAGTGAATGGTAATAGAAAAAGTTCTAAAAAATTCCAAGACATCTCAAGAAACAGATTCTCAGAAAATTTTTAGAAATAAATCTCAAGAAATCCATAGAAATTTCAAGAAAATCTTAGAAAATTTTAGTAAATAGGAAATCGAGAGAAATGCAGAAAACTCTAGAAAATTTTAAAGCCAATGAAATCTCAGAAAATGGAAAAAGCAAAAAAAAGTCTATAATATTCTAGATTTCCTCAAATTTTCCTTTCGTTTTCCATATGAAATTTCTCTATCACAAAAAACGGGAAATTTTAAGAAATCCCAGAAAATTTTAGAAAATCCATAAAAATGTCACTAATTTTACAATTAGGAAGTGTAGAAAATTAGAGAAAATAGAAAATTCTAGAAAATCTTGGAAAAATATCCAAAAAATCTTGTGAAGTGGGGAATCAGAAAATTCTAGGATATTTTATGAAATTTAGACAATCTCAGAAAATTGAAAAATAAAAATACTCATCTATATATTTAAAAAAATATTTCCTAAAAATAAATAGGGGGGGGGGGTAGTTACTCGTTTCTATAGTAACTCGACTCTATTACAACTCTAGTTTGGAAGGAATTCTTTGGAAATCACTGGAATTCCATAGAAATCGTCGGAATTTCGAGTCCTGTGTACAAATTTATTTCTGTCTTTTATAAAAGCAGGGCCTCCGTTAATAACTTTGCACACGGGTCCCTCACCTGCTTGTTAAGCCACTGTATATAGTATATACTATAAACTAGGAAAGTGGTGTCGTCACGATCAATCAGCTGATGGGTGGAAACATGGTATATGTATATATGGCACGAGGACGCCTTACAATCATGATTTACAGGGATTACTTATAGATAATAGGGCAGACAAGCCCTCTCTTCTATATATTTTTTATACTTAAGAGATTGTCCGCTTTTCAATGGTATACGTGAAATTCGTAGTCAATTCTCTGACAGTAAGCAAGAAAGCCACTTTTCCTGTTCTCTTTCTGACATGTCATCTTCACCCCCCACCCAGTAGATGAACCAGTTCATCGCCTGGTCGTGTTCAATATTTTACCAGGTAAATATTTATTTTATGTGTTGTACTGGCGGATCCATTCCGATGTTGTAGGTATGCACTCAGACTCCAACAATTTCGGCGCATGCAAGTAAATTTGTGCCAAATACAGCAAAAAATTAAAATTTTTATTGAACCACTGAAAAAAATGATTAATCAGATTTGATGAACAAAATTCATCAATACAATGAGTTTTTCATCAATTTTTAATCAATACCCAACCCCGTTGACACGGTTCAAAAATCACGTGATTTGACGTCAAAAATACGTCAAATAACGTAATTTTGACAAATTCTGACGTAACCATGTCACTGGGTATGATGAATTTTGTTCATCGACGCAAATATGATGAAATTTTGATAGAACCGGCTTATAGTGTTCCCAAATGGGAACATAAACTTGATATTATCTTGTGAGATTTCCTATGTGCATTCAGTGCTGTAATATTATCGCAAAAGCCCATTAAGCCCAGGCTTGTGCCACAAAATTTCAATGAAGCAAAATTTAGTTTCAGGAGTTATAATTACCTAATTATTAATTATCTTAATTATTATTAAAAATAAGTTTCATTTTCTTTTTAAATTTTTCTAATTTAAAAAAAAAGATGAACTGGAAAACCGAGGATAAGGGCACAAAATATTAAAGGCATGTGGCGTCAAACGCCACATTTTTAACTCCACGAATTTTACTTTTTCCCATATACCATAATTGCAAGTGACGGGTTTTCTGTTGACGGTACATATACTCTGAGTCTTAGTGATAGCCGAGCCGTCATACGCGTGATAATAAAGCTTATCATTATCAGACAGGCTCGATACCACCTCCGGGTTAAGTAATTCTCTAAAAATTACCCACGCCATTTCTCTCTTCGTCAGTTCTAGAAGATCCTCCATTCTAGTCACTTCTGCTTTGCTTTGCGTGATAAGGCCTCTGCTTTACAAATTGTTCCGGGCGGGTCTACCAACATCACTGGAATTCTTGTTAGCCTGATATCTTATAATGACAGACACTTCCGGGTCAAAATTATTGATGACTCAAAATCCTCCCTCAAGAAGATCCCACAAGGCTCAGTACTAATAGCCCCAACACTTTTCACTACCTACATACATGACTTCCCCCTCCCACATGAAAGACAGACCAAAAAAGGTTTTTACGCGAATAACACTACCTACTACAGTAATTCATTCAGACCCCAACCAATAATAGACCGTCTACAAAACGCTCTCAACGACCTTGAAAAATGGTTCCGAGTCTGGAGGATACAAAACCATTATACGTCCCATCATAACATTCGCTTCGACCTGCAGCGCAGCGCAGCTCCAGACAACCCAAAACATAGCCATTCGCCGAGCATTTAAGGCTCCCCACTTCACAAATGAAAGGCTGCAGGAAGACTACAACATGGAGTTTATCGAATAGAAGACCTGGAGTCTTCCGAAAACTCACTAATCCGAGAGATAAGAGACCCTAGTGGATCCTGCAGCCACAAAATCCCAAACGGACTCCCGTAACCCAAGAAGATAGAATATGGCCATCCTCTGAAGCGCCAAAATGTTAGAAAGGAGCACATTTTGAGCTGTTTTTATTTGTTTTGTTTTCGTATCCACCATTTTTGTTTAATTATTTTTTATTAAATAAAAATATGAACGACGAGGCGTAACAAGCAAAAGTATTAGGGGTCGGCTCGAACCGACCCCCCTTGATTACCAAATAGGTTTAACCTAAGAAAGAAAATCTCCTCCAGTCTAACGACATTTCCTGGGTCTAATCAATCCGTACGATAAGAGAGGTATGGGTCTTAGACCCGGTACTCCGTAATGCCATGAAGACTTGGCTTGGCATACGCGTGTCGTGCCTAGCCGAGTGCGGTCTTTCCAGTCGAGGTGGATTGATCTCTGCATGTTTTTTAGCGAGTTAAGCGCCAGCCAAAACGGTTCGGAGTGCAGCGTAGGGTCAGTTTTGGCTGGCGGAACCACGGCAAATCACGGATTCACCCTAAAATAAGCATTTCTGTTTTTTAAATTAGCGTACTATTCTTATGCAAATTTACATGTTAAATTTTCAATCTTTAAATGCCGTTTTTTCGAAAACTCGTGGACTCAAGAAATTTTTTTTTAATGTTTAAAAAAATTGTTCTTTTTCCAAAGGTATATATAGGAAAAAGTGAAATTCGTTGAGTCAATTCTCTGATAGTCCCCTGAATTTGTTTGCAAAATTTGATCTTGTAAATAATTTTGTGTAATTGTTGTAAAAATTTGTTTGTGCGTCTTTTCGCGCTAACAATTTTTAAGTTGGCACGAAATTGAACAATAATTTTGTTTTTTCCCGGTGAAAGTTCAACAACGCATAATTAAACTCAAAAAAAAGGAAAAGTGAAAGTGGTACAGGTAGTAGCACGCTTTGGGAGGTTGATTTTTAACCTCGTGGCGCCTAAGGTAAAACATTCAACCCTCCCAATTATTATTGTTATCAGTTTTAAAACTCATCAACCACCTTTTTTTTGTATTTAGCCAGGGAATTGCCAATTTTACCCTGAGATTGGGATTATCACCATCAATCCCTTTGCTCAATTTTGAGCGTGGCAATTGGCGTAGAGAAGAGAAACCTCGCAGATGTTGTTGAGGGTCAATTTTCCTTATAGTAATTTTTGTATTTTCAAGAAGTTGTAAAGATGACTAAAATAAAAATTACAAACATAGTTTGTATTTCTAAATTAAAAATTTGTACTTACAAAAGAAATCTGAATACTAAATCCTCCAAAGGAGGTAAGATTAAATATCTTCGAATCGATAACAATCTTCAATGCTAAGTGCAACGAATAAATCCCAATAAATCGGAGGGCTAATACAAAACATAAACCCATTTTCGTATGCCAATTCAAAATCTCTTCCAAGACCAAAATTAAAAATTTGTCAACTTGAAAATTTTAACACGAAAAATGTGTTTGATAATCATATCAGGAAAACAGGACCTCCAACATAATTTTTATATTTCTCAAAATCCACCAACCAAATCAAAACAAGGAAATCTTATTTTTGTATTTCAAGAAAGCAAAATCCTGGTAAACCAATAACAAAGCAACGGACTCGGGAGCTGCTATAACGCACCCCCGCGCCACTTTAATTGATCCACCAATTCTGAACCGTTACACGGTGTCTATCTAATAATTAAATAGTGTTTAATACAAAATGTAGTTTAGATTTCTGTCCGATAACAACAACCCGAAGCAGCAGAAACTGAAGTTACTATGAGCAGTAAATGGCTGCACATTATTGGACATGACGCCAAATAGAGACATCAGAGAAGAATTGCAGATCTTCTCTATAGAAGAGGGAGTGATAGACTATAAACCCCAATTGAAAGAGCATGTGAAAGGATGAAAGGAAAGAGAGATATAGGACGTCCAAAAAAAGGATGGGCTTTTAAGGATGAGAATCGGAACAGGTTTTTAATAAAAGAAAATTCATTGTTGGGCAACACATCGATATTTAATGTTACCTAATATATAACGTAGAGAGTGGATTTCCTTGCTTTGGGCTTATCGTCAATATTTAAAAAAAAAATGTACTATTCTTTTTATGATAGTAAAAATAGTACATTTTTGACTTATGTGCTTACGTCCGCCGACCCTAGATATAAAAATTTATATAGCTGGTAAATTGTGTTTTTTTATCTAATTGCTCCCTGCTTCAAATTGTTTCTTCTTTCCTGTATTTCATACGAACAGATTCCAATTGTGCGGAATGTTATGATTGATCTTGAGGGCACAAACTAACTTAAATTCTTTATTTCAAGGGTTTTTTCTAGCAAAGCTTCTTGCAGTGCTTACTAATTGCTTGCAGATTGAAACATTTTTGTTTCCTAAATTCCAGTTTAGATTAGAACTGTAAATTTTTTAATATTTAAGAATTTATTGTAACAACGTTTTTTTTACAGAAAAGTTTTTTGACTATATTAGTTTGGTACATTACGAAGTTTTTTATACAAAAATTTCATATTAGGCTTTGATATTATGTAGTATAAAACAAGTACATACAATTAGACTTGTAATCTACTCAACATATAATTTTGAATATTTAAATATTGCACTTAACTTACAAACAGAAAAATTCGGCCGTTGTTGTCCATATAGTGAAACAAATAGCATCAACAAACACAACCCATAACAACAAAATTTCACAATTTTTATGTGTTCTATTATATTATAAATTACATTTACTTCTCTTTATAATACAATTTATATACAAAGATTTTGATTTCATATTTATGATTTTTATAAATAAAAAATTAGTTTAAAGAAAAATGTGAAATTAGTTGGCAACAAACAGATCGATTTCACTATAAAATCTTATTTAAATATGAAAAGAAAAGTTATACATGGTCCATTTGAATTATCTAACTTGGAGTTTTGGGTTTTCTAGTTTTGCTTTAAAAGTGACTACAAATCTTTTCAAGAAGATACTACAACCACAGTTCAAATTATTTAAGTAAGAAAAAAAAATTGAACATGAGCGTACATGTACAATTGCTTTAGGTTTTCATATTGTCAACTGTCTCATAGTAATGGCAAATGGTCGTACTAATGCTATGTTACAATAGTATAAATTCACCCTACACGTAACAACAATTATTAAAGATATACAAGAGTTAGAACATAATAGTTGCATATTTTAATTTAATCGATACGTACAATAAAAATATTAGATAGATCACCATGTTACCTCACTTTAAAGGCACTTACATAGTCACTTTAAAAGAAAATTGTTTTCAATTTTAATTGTCTAATTACGTAAAAATAAATAACCTATGCAACTAATCTATTAAACAAAACATTGACACCAAAACACACAAATACTAAATCTACAAGATAAAAATTTGCTATCTACATTTCTATCAAAATAATTCTGTATTAAATTTGTACTCTCTACATCGTTCACTGCTTGTGATGCTTAAGGACCAAGAAAATCAAATTATTGCTTTGCTTCAATAATAAATAAATATAATAGTGCTGTTGCCAGATAAAAAACTTATAACGATTAAAATTTGAACTATTTGCTATTTATAAAAATTCAACTAGTTTTATTTATTTCTGAAATAATTACATTTTCAATTTCTTGTAAACCCCATTGATGATCAATTATTTCCAGTGCCTCCCATTCAGCTTTAAATGCTACTTTTGGATCTGGTGGCATTGCCATTGCGGCACCAGACATTTGATCCTGCATTTGTCTTGCTTGATCAGCTCCTAATTTGTTTTTTTCATTCAATGTTAAATTTTATTCAACAAATAAAGAGTGTTAAACTTACCATTATTTTCTCCTAAAACCAAAGCGTATATACTCCTCAATCCAAAAACATTCAAAAAGTACCACGAGGCAGAAGACACCCAAGAAGCATCTAAATGCATAAGTTCAATTCCACGCTGCAACATGGGCTTGAATCGTAACGTTAATGGAAAAGGAACTCGAGTAGTAATAAAACCGGAAAACATCCAATTAATCCAACCGCCGATTATAATCATAGGTAAAACATTTGTAACGTTTCCTTTCAACATGTCGGTCATCATACTTGGATCAGTCATAACATTTTGTGTGACCGGTGGTCTTTGTTGGGTGAGGTAACCAATTTCTTCATTATTGAAAAACTGCCTACGCATCAAAAACGAAGATCTGGGAATGTATCGATAATTTTCTCGTAGCACTCGTGAACGGAGAATAACTTGACTGCAAAATAAACTTCAATAACTTTTTCCTTGCTGAAACCAAACACAATTACCTGTCCTGTAGTTGTTGTGGTTCAATTTTCTTTTGTGAAGCCAATAGTATTGAAATGTAATGTCGAAGAATTCCAACAAGAAATGTGATAACAACGATGGGTAAAAAGACCCATCCGCGAATTTGTGAATCGACAACTAAATCACTCATTTCACTAAAAGGTAACGCAATAATTAAGACACAAAAAATTAATTTAAATAAAAATGATGTGTAATTATTGATTTAGGTTATTTTTGATTTATTTACTGTGCCCATATGAATAACTTCACAGTCAATTTGTTTATACGTGCTTTAAATTATTACCTGAATACTCCAATAAATAGAATTCCAAATTAAGACCCAGATTGATAATTTAACTTTAAATTACTTCCTACAAACCAACACGATGGCCGACACTGTTTGAGAACACAGCAACGGGAATATAATGACAGCTACAGTGGAGGTTCTCAAACTGTTATTGTGCATAAATTTAAAATTGACAACCGGTAATTTATACTTGTTTCAGTTGGTAACGTAAAAAACAAATTAGGTTAGAAATAGAAAATCATTGGTTAAAACTGATTTTCGCGATACATATTAGACGTTCGAAGAAACTTACTATGCAAGATACATCCGAAGCAGGACCTAGTGGAACTAGTAGTTCACAAATAAAAACTGTGATCGCACAACTCGCGCAACTTTATCCTGCCGGAGTTTATAACGATGCGATCAGTACAGTTCTACCTGATACTTCCGCCACTTCTATAGCGGGAGCTATCAATGAATTATTAGAAAATGGGTAAGTAAATTTTTTACTAAAATCAAACCGGCGTTTATGAGGGTGACCAAGTTCGGAATCTTTATTTTATTCATGAAAAATAGGTAATCCTTACTCCTTACATATAACATTGGGATGAGTTTTTTGCGTATTGTCGGAATCGCGACGTTTAGTAAAAATAGAAAGAAGTCTACTTGCGTGTACATATTAGTATCCAAACTAAATAGTATTTGGCATGTAATGTGAATTGGATTGTTTTTTTATAAATGCACTTCTAGGTTTTCTAAACGTAGTCGATTCATCAACAAATTTGGGTTACAAAAGTTTTGTCAAACTGTCAAAACAAAAAAATCTGATGTGGACACCACATAACTTCCTTGTAATTTTTATAATAATTGGACAGGAATCTCGTTAATCTATTCATGCGCGTCATTAATTACAACTTTTGGCACGGACAATCGCAACCAAAAATAGGAGGTGCACAACTAGATGCTATAAGTGTCTCAAATCCAAAATTTCAACTTTCTACGACCTACCGTATTTGAGTTATGCGACATACAGACGTACGTAACGAAAATAGTCAAAATGGATTCAGGGAAGGTCAAAACGGATATTTCCGTCAAAATCTGGAAATCGAAAAAAATCGGTATCACAATACTTCCTTGTTTTACAAGGAAGTAAAAAGCAATAATATAATAAACCAAGCATGGTTTGTTGTGGTTCGCACTTGGACGGATGACCCCACGCAAAACCTCTTTATGAACGTCGCGAGTCGCTGCTCGTCGCAACCATCGCTGGCCTGAGTAGTTAGAGTATTGCTAAAAAATCCTTTTTCTTGATTCTTACTTTCAGGTTTTCTATCTACATGAATAATAATAATTATTGTATACCTCCAGCACTATTATGGATTTAAAAACAATCAACAGAGGTTGATTGCCTAAATTAACCTAAATTGCCTAGCCTAAAAGTGAAAGAAGAAGACTAAAAAATTTATAAAAACCAGCAGTATGGCGTAAAGCCTACCTCGACTGACTGGGAAGCGGGTAACCGCGGTTCAAATCTTGGTCGCCTCGAATATATTGCTGTGATCTAAAAAGCCTAAAATAGATCTGTGGGCTTCCCTCGGAAGGCAATGGCAAACCACCGAGGTAATTTGCTAAGAGAACCTATAATGTACAGGTCACGATACTTCTGTCAAGAAGTATATAACGACTAAATAGAAAAAAAATTTAGTTAAGGCTGTTTGCCTACAATCCTGTCTTCCTGCCAGATTTTAGTTTGACATAATTATATCAAATTGGTATAATTACCTTGAGAGATTATAAAGCTTGAAACCTCAAAATTTCATATTGACGACTCTGACTTAAGATTTCTTTTAATGTTATATATGGGGGGGGATTTCACAATTTAAAAAATGATTAGATAATAAAGTAATTTTATTTATTTAAAGGAGCCTTAAGTTGTATATAAACAAGGATCAAGTTCCGTTTTATAAATACTCAACTGCGACTGAAACGACAAAAAATCAATTGCAAAATTTGAAAATTCAAGAAGAGGCCGTTTTTAGGAGTATAAGCAATGCAGGAAAGAAGGGAATGTGGGCAAAAGATATCTATTCCACGTTACACTTAAGCCAGGTAGAGCAAAACAAAATCCTAAAAAGTTTAGTAAGCAAAAAGCTTATCAAAAGCATTGTGGTACCGGTGAGTGAATTTTTAATCCTTTGCATTTGTTTATCATTCATTCAATATCTTTATTCTTAGGGCAACAAACTGAAATGTTATATTTTGAACAACTTGGAACATGAAAGTACTAAGACTAACGTTTATTGGTATGAAAGTCAAGATAAAGTATTTTTTAGCTATTTAAATCAATGGTGCCTGGAATACTTAGAAAATAAAACCAGAGCAGCCCAAGAAACAGGTGGAGGTCCTTTAATGGTTAGAAATAATAGTTTTGTGAAAGCATCCGAGGTGTATCAATACATAACCAAAGTCAAAATAAATACTGTGCTATTAGATGTGGCTAATATCGAAAATATCTTATATACCTTCGTATTGGATCAGAAATCCGAAAGTATTAAAAATGCACAAGATGAGATTTTGTACAAAATGAATACAAATTGGATGTCGAGAACTGGAATTGTGACTTCTCCTTGTTGTGGTTGTGCAGTTCGTTTCAAATGTGGCAAAGTCGGTTCCATAACATCTCAGACTTGTCAATATTTTGATGAGTGGTTACAAAAGTAATATGTATTATTAATATTTCAGATTTCAGAAAATATTTATGTTTGTAATTCATAAGACTGATTATGTACTCGCTTTCATTCCAATAAAACTTTTATAACTAAAATTTCTTATTCTAGCATTTCTTTCTCAAATTTTCAAATAATTTGTAACGCGAACGAATGGATTAACGAAAAATAATTTCAAAAGCGGTTAATAAATAAAATTGTGTGAATTTCTTTAATTATCTGCCCATTTTCTAGACTCACAATAAAGTGCTGAATTTCAAAGACGCGACAACATATCATTTAACAATTGATTTTATGAGTTTAAAATATTTTAAAGTAATAAATTTTGAAATGTGAGAATTTTCTAAGAAAAACTTGGTAAGTAGTGGTGATTGTTAAAAACAGGAAATAAAATCCAGGGGGTCAAAACTCCCTCCCATCCTAAAATGTTGACGCCGTGAGTTCGAGCCCATTTAACCTGTGGTTTGGGAAGATCAAGAAGTTTTCTGAAGACAAGGACACCAACAGTCCAACAATCAAAAAGACAATGCAAGTTGCAAAGTCTGGTTGTTCCAAGATCCTTTCATCTAGATATGCGGACCTAAAGACTTGAAGTCCTGGTCCTATGAACTGCTCACCCATAAAAGAGGGTCAAAACATGGCTAAGGCACTGACAGGAACACAAAAAACCAGGTGTTCTTAAGAATTCCTCTCGTGCTCAAAAATTATTAATAATAAAATAATATTGCAACACCGTGTATATAATTCAAAAACTAACCTTACGTGCAAATCGATCGAATCCGATTAATGGATCGATTGTTCTCGTTGACGTCCTGTTATCTTTGATCTTATTATCGCGACAATTTTAATTGAATAACAATAAACAAAGACGTAATTTATTAAATAAATTATTGTTGTAGTTAACAGAACTGTCCAATAAAAACTGACCAATAAAAGTTAATAATAATTTTAATTAAATATGATATATAATTTTGAATTATTTGTTTATTGAAATTCGTAATGTTTTATCGTTTATGACAATTAAGTGTCGGGTAAAGTGATTTACTTTACCGACATTGTAGTGACAAGACACCGGCGTCAGCGCTATCCCGCTGCTATCACTGCAGTAGTAATTTGTAAATAATTTTATTACATAAAATATTTTTTTCGTTTTAAGTACCGGTATAATAAATTGGGAACATATCGGAATCAAATTATTGATTAGACCATTAACATAGGTACGTAAATTTGTATCTAGTGATTGTCACATAACTGTCAAAATTACTTATCAGATAGGGGGAGGGTCCATTATGACATTTTACTGGTAAGATAGGTAATTTGGAATTTTAATAAATCAAATTTTATTCGTTTTCAGATTTAGACGAACGAAAATAAGAACAGCTAGCCAGAATGCCAGCTGTTCGAGGAGATGGCATGCGAGGTCTCGCTGTATTCATATCAGACATTCGCAACTGTAAGTTAAATCAAATTACAAAATAAACTAATCTAATACTTACTTTTCTTCAGGCAAAAGTAAAGAGGCGGAGGTTAAACGTATAAATAAAGAATTGGCAAACATACGAAGTAAGTTTAAAGGCGATAAAACCTTGGATGGATATCAAAAGAAAAAGTACGTTTGTAAGCTCCTCTTCATATTTTTACTTGGACATGACATAGATTTTGGTCATATGGAAGCCGTTAATTTGTTATCTTCTAATAAGTATTCTGAAAAACAAATTGTGAGTAGAAATTTTTGGCTTAAATTGAAAGTGAAGGTTTGCATTTGTAGGGCTATTTGTTTATATCTGTACTAGTTAATACGAATAGTGAATTAATAAAACTCATAATTCAAAGTATAAAGAACGACTTGGCTTCTAGAAATCCAATTCACGTTAATTTGGCTTTGCAATGCATTGCCAATATTGGAAGTAGGGAAATGGCCGAAGCTTTTGGTAACGACATACCAAAGCTTCTTGTTTCTGGGTAAATAGTGGTATTATCAATTGGTTTTAGTACTAATCAAGTTATTTAGGGACACCATGGACGTGGTGAAACAAAGTGCAGCTTTATGTTTGTTACGATTATTTCGTACTTGTCCAGAGATAATTCCCGGCGGTGAATGGACGTCTCGTATTATTCACTTATTGAACGATCAACATATGGGAGTTGTCACAGCAGCCACTAGTCTTATTGATGCTTTAGTTAAGAAAAATCCTGACGAGTACAAGGGTTGCGTGTCTCTTGCCGTTTCTCGCTTGAGTAGAGTAAGTAAACTGTGATATTCATTTTACTTGTATTAAATATCAAATTACAGATTGTTACAGCAAGTTACACAGATCTCCAGGACTACACTTATTATTTTGTGCCAGCTCCTTGGTTATCTGTGAAATTGTTGCGCTTACTACAAAACTACACTCCACCTGGTAAGCCGTTTTACACACTCAAAGATCTTTTTTAAATTAGACCGTTTTACAGCTGAAGATCCTGGGGTTCGTGGAAGACTCAACGAATGCTTGGAAACGATACTAAATAAGGCTCAAGAACCACCAAAATCTAAAAAAGTTCAACATTCGAATGCTAAAAACGCAGTTTTATTTGAAGCCATTAGTTTAATCATTCATAATGACAGGTAAGATCTTATCACAGATAACGACATTTTTTAACAATGTTTTTGTAGTGAAGCTAATTTGTTAGTAAGAGCCTGCAATCAACTTGGACAGTTTCTAAGCAACCGAGAGACAAATTTGAGATACTTAGCACTAGAATCAATGTGCCATTTAGCAACTTCTGAATTTTCTCATGAAGCCGTCAAAAAGCATCAGGAGGTTGTAATTTTGTCTATGAAAATGGAAAAAGATGTATCGGTTAGACAACAAGCAGTTGATTTATTGTATGCTATGTGCGACAAAACTAATGCAGAAGAAATAGTTCAAGAAATGTTGAATTATTTAGAAACTGCAGACTATTCAATACGCGAAGAGATGGTTTTAAAAGTAGCCATTTTAGCTGAAAAATACGCCACTGATTACACTTGGTAATTCTGAACGAATTTAACTAGCAATTTTTCAACCTTACATTTCAGGTATGTTGATGTTATATTAAATTTGATTCGAATTGCTGGAGATTATGTATCGGAAGAAGTTTGGTACCGTGTTATCCAAATTGTTATAAACCGAGATGAAGTACAGGGATATGCAGCTAAAACTGTTTTTGAGGTTAGTTTGTTAGAAGGGATCTCACTTTGGCTTTAATTGAGCCCAAATTTATGCTTTAAGTGGAAACTCTTTCTTACCAAATTTAAGTTTTGAAATCTGACTATTTGGGCGTTAATCAGCAGAAGTGTAAAATTAAAATATTCTTTTTTTCTAAAGGACTCGGGTGCAAGATTGCAAAGATTTGGCAATACAAAGAGATATTAAAGTCATAGAAATTTAATTTAAAAATCAAATGTACAGCTTATAAATTTTCAAAGAAGGGTAAAAATACCTCAAATGAGGAGCTTTCATGCAGAAGCGAATAAATCCACTTTGGTGAAAAAATGAGTTAGACATCATTTTTATATAATTCGAATGCCAGCTTTCCATTGCCATAGTTATTTTGCAGCTAAAACGTATGTATTGTATAGTAAAAGGGCCTCAAAGTATACATAATCGAGCAAAAACGGATAAATCCATTTCGTCTTTTTGAATATCTTCAAAAATACTTGGAATTTTTTAACAAGACTTTTCATATTTTATTCTTACCAGAAAGCACGCAACTTTGACCTAAAAGTTGTTTTTCATCTTTCATTGTTTACCCTGTTCAACAAAATGGTCATTTCCCGAAAACTACTAAAGATGGATTTATTCGCTTTTGCATGAAAGCTCCTCAAATACACTCAGGCCACTAAACTGACATGAGCTCTTTGTATGACACTCTACAACCCTGTTACATTTCAAAGCTGCAACTCAAGAATCTGGGCAGACAAAGTACCTGTGATCCTGCTTTAGATACCTGGTAGACCTGAAAAGTCTCTCAAGATGCTTCCTCTTATTGACTTCAAAACTAAACAGTGACAAAGTACATTCTCTGCTATAATCTTTCTGTATTCCGTTATCATAAATTTGCTTGCAATACTACACCTTGAGCCGTTTGGATGAAATAGATAGATAATTATATAATTCTTTTACTGGTTACTATCAAACTAGCAGAATTTGAAAACTCAAATTTACGAAATTAGTCTTTTTATTTTGGTATAAATTTCAAGTTAATTGGAGCTGGGGCAGATTTCATTATCTTATCCAGGGCTCTCCAAACATTTTAGCCTAAGGGCCAGACTGATTGCTCCACAATGCCACGAGGGCCAAGATCTGGCTAACTCATCAGATTAAGATTACTTTTTGACAAATAATTTTAGTTCATAAATAAAATATCTGATTATTATTTTGTTTGATTTCATTTATCAAAATAAATTCAAGCTCGCTGTTGCGGGCCGGATGGCGGTGCTCGTGGGCCAAAGTTTGGAGACCCCTGATCTTATCCAACTGAACCTTCGGTATATTAAATTATTTTTGTTTATTTTTGTTAGGCTTTGCAAGCTCCAGCTTGTCATGAAAACATGGTAAAAGTTGGTGGTTACATTCTTGGAGAGTTTGGAAATCTCATTGCTGGTGATCAACGTTCATCGCCGCAAGTTCAATTTCAGCTTCTACATTCAAAATATCACTTGTGTTCCCCTATGACTCGTGCTCTTCTACTTTCAACTTACATCAAATTTATAAATTTGTTTCCAGAAATACGTACTCAAGTACAAGAAGTCTTTAAACAGCACAGTAACTTACGTTCTGCAGATGCAGAATTACAACAAAGAGCTTCCGAATACTTGCAGTTAAGTATTATTGCTAGCACTGATGTATTGGCAACGGTACTTGAAGAAATGCCTGCTTTCCCTGAACGTGAAAGTTCTATCTTAGCTGTTCTTAAAAAGAAGAAACCCGGACGAGTTCCTGAGAACGAAATCAAAGACGGTAAAAGTCCCACACCTGTTAATAATCATAACAATGAGATTAATAGTACAAGGTGAATTTTTTACTTCTTTATAATATGCTTTAACCAACTTGATACTTTTAGTAGTAACATATCTGGAGATTTACTTGGATTATCGACACCACCTACTTCTCAACCGCCTTCTGGTAATACAGGTGTTTTATTAGACGTGTTGGGAGATGTATATAGTTCAAAACCAAGCACAAACAACTCGAATAATATTCAAACCTTGAATGTTCACAATCCTAAAAAGTATAAAATTGGTAAGGAAATTTAGAACCTTTTATTTTATTTTATTTTCAGATTTGTATGCAAAAATAATGGTGTTTTATTTGAAAATGATTTAATTCAAATTGGAGTTAAAAGCGAGTTTCGTCAAAATTTAGGCCGCCTTGGTTTATTTTATGGAAATAAAACCACCTTTGCCCTTCAAAATTTTGTTCCTACTTTATTGTGGTCCGATGATCAAACTGCCAAAATGAGCATTCAAATGAAACCGGTTGAACCAACTTTGGAAGCCGGTGCTCAAATTCAGCAGTTAATTAATTCTGAGTGTATTGATGATTACACAGGTATGTAAACATTTTAAGTTTAATGTATGAAAAAATATTTAAATGTCTCTTTTAGATACTCCTAGCATGGTTATTTCTTTTATTTATAATGGTGTTTCCCAAAAAATTACTGTTAAGTTACCATTGACGCTAAATAAATTTTTTGAACCCACCGAAATGAATGGCGAATCTTTCTTTGCTAGGTGGAAGAATTTGGGAAGGTAAGACATTTATTTTTATCAAATTAAAAAAGTCATTTTTGAAATTTGAAAAGGAATTTAGATCAAAAGAGTACCTTATTTTTTTTGTAAGGGTGAAGGAGTTCTTCTAAAAACCACCAGCCCATTAGTTAGTATTTTGCACTGATTACACCTATTATAAAATCGCCACTATAAGTTTACAGAATAATGCTTTGTATGTAACCTTCACAGATAAGAGAGTATTTTAAATAATGAGTGTACCCTCACAAATGTATGTTAATAATAGGTCTGTTCCAACAAGCAGTTATCTCCAGTTCTCAGACTGTACGCATGCTCTTTAGTTAAAATTTTAACGAAAATGATCTTTACTACTTCAAAATTTAGTTAAAGAGCATTCGTGTAGTCCTAGAACTGGAGATAACTGCTTGTTGAAACGGACCTAATATTAGGAATCTTCAAACAATCCTCGTTTTTTTTAGTCGACGAAATCCTCTAAAGTTCAAAATTCATATGTAACAGTACTAGAGAGCAAAAACTATCTGAGTATTTACCCAGGACAATTCTAAGTATTGATTTTTTGATATTGATATAAAGCAGACTAAAGAACTGCCCGAGAGAAATACTCGGGATAGTTTTGTTCCCGTGGGCTATTTAAGAGATTATGAACTGAAAGAAAAAAATATTTGATTTTTAAAATTCGTATACAACTTGACATGTGACTACCACTTGAGTCATGACTTACAGCTTCCAGCATTCAGATCAAATGGTTCTTCCTTCCCTTTTTTTTACTGAATAGCTGTGGTAAAATTTCTTTGGCCTCTTTCTGCAGGGGAGGAATAATTTAGGTCTTAATCTTTCAAAGTGTTTGGTAATTTCTTACTCCAAACATGACTTAATACCATTTATTTATAATATGGGTGGTGTCAAGTTACTCCGAGTGTAGGTAATTGATGATTTAGGGGTTCGTCTTGACAAAGGTTTAACCTTCAAGCCTTATATAGATAAGGTCTGCAAGAATGGAGTAGTCCTTTATTCGATGGCAAAGCACTCTATTCTCAGTTAATATAGTGAAAATTTTACATTTTTCACTTGTTAAACCGCAACTGGAATACGCATCGTCAGTATGGTCGCCTTATTACCAAATTGATGTTACCAGATTGGAATCAATTGAACGGAAGTTCTTGAGGTTTTATAATTTCAAGATTGGTCATACATCAGAGGAGTTTTCATATGTTCACAGTCTACTTCAAAGCAAAGCAAATTCTTGAAATATAGAAGATTTGCTACTGACCTATGTTTTCTTTTTCGATTGTTGAACGGTAAGAATGAATTGCGAATTGTTGCTATCAGGCATTCAACTAATGTACCAATGTATCCACGAGAAATCCAAGATTGTTGAAATGTAACAGTGACGCCTTACCTTAATCTTGAAACGTGAAATTTTGATGTTTGATCCTGATGCGTACTTAAATTTTTAAATAAGAACTTTTTCTTCTGCTGCAGCTTTCATAAATAAAATTCCAAGTAGAACTTATGGGAAAGCAAATTTTTAATTATTTTATTTCTGCAGATATAATGAACAGTATTATGTATGTCTTTTATTTTAGTTCAAATCAACAAAGATCTCAAAAAATATTTAAAGCATCTGGTGTGATGGATTTACAAGCAACTCGAATGAAACTCATTGGTTTTGGGATGCAACTTTTGGATGGCATTGATCCAAATCCAGATAATTTTGTTTGTGCTGGAATTGTTCATATGCGCACCCAACAAGTTGGATGTTTATTACGTCTGGAACCAAATAAAAATGCTCAGGTGAAATATTTGATTTTATTTCTTGAATTAAATGGAACTAAAAGTTTTTTTTTTGTGTAGATGTATCGACTTACAGTACGTTCTAGTAAAGAAAGTGTTTCTGTGGAAATATGTGATCTCTTGGCTGAACAATTTTAATTTACCAAGTAAAAATACTTAGAGAGCATTCCATTATAGATTAATATCACTTTACTCATATGCACTTGCCAACTTTATGCGCTCTATAGTTAAAATCCGTATTTACATTACGATATACGTATAAAATAATTAAATGATCTACTGTTTGAAAGAAAATTGTGTGTGAATGCATGAATATACTCTATTGTTAAATGTTGATTGTAATGTTGAATTTGTTTTGAGTTTTGTTTTCTTCTATTCTTGATTTAAACGCACATTTTCTATCTTCTATTTGAAGGTTATGATTTGATGAACGTACGATTATTTTATTTACAGCAGTTGCAACTGTATTTTTGTTAGGGAATGTAAATGACACACTGATCTCAGATCTGTGTGATATGTTCTACACTTTACTGATATTTGTGGTACAAATCCAATATATGCTCGTAAAATCATAACACTTTTTTCATCTTGCTCAACTTAGAAATCAAAATCTAACAACACCCTTTTGTGTTTTGGAAAAAGAAAGGGGTTCAAGAGTGCTCGTTCAAACATTCCCCCAGTTTCCTAAAAGTGCCATTATTTTTTAAGTGTGGAATCAATACCATGACACTAACATCTCAGAATTTCATAAAACATTTTTCTGGAAGTATCAAATTCAGACAATTTATGTAAGTAATTGATATTAGTTTAGTACCTTGTAAATATGTAGTGCTATTTAAGAAGTTATACTTGCCGTTTCTTCACATCGTCAAAAGTACAGGGTGTACATAGAAAACTTCTGAAGCTGAAAACCACAGTTCAGGCAAGTTTATTAAGTGTTCTTATAAAACTTCTGTAATTCCCCTAACTAAGCATAATTTAGTCACAACTTCCATATGAAGATTTTTCACATTACATTTTAATCCTTTGGTTATTGGCGTATCATTGAAAAAATATGATAAGATGATGGCTCTTTTGTAAGTTATGGCTGATTTAGCTTAAAGTTTGGAAGCAGGAGATTTTGTAAAAATTGAAACTGTTTTGTGACCTGACCATTAGGAGAAGACATTATTCTAAGATTATTAAGCAGATGTAAAAATCTTTCCCGGCTTTAGATTATTAACATAATTGTTACATAGTTGGCATTACTTGGATTCTGAACTCTTGAACTCATTGATTATATATTATACTTTTTCCTTGGTCTTTTAAAGCCAGTATGGTGTGCAACGCCTCAAAAAGTTCCTTTGCATTGGTGCAGTTTCTTTAATCCTTTTAAAACTAGCAAAAACTTTCTTGCATAGTAAGTAGAAAAATGAACCCAATTGACAATATAAAGAAAAAACAAGTCGTAGAAGCGCATTTGTACTGATGATTTGTTTAAGTATCAAAAGATGCTTTTAGAATCTTATTGTGCTGTAGTTATGTTTAATAATTCGAATAATCTTACTCATTTTACTCATTATGACTATATTGATAGTACTGTCATAGAATTAAGATAATGAAAAATGTTATATTATGTATATGTTAACTGTATAAATAACAAGTCTTGTATATTATAGCACAGAAACTTTTCTAAAAAAGATGATAAATATTTTGCTTTAGTTACAAATAATTATATTTTAGTTTTGGTTTCGTTTTTACTCAAAAGAATAGACAAGGTAGCAATTTTGATTAAGTAAAATCAACAACGAAAATATAATTGCTGAGAAAAGTTTCTGAAGAGTCTAATATTATTAATCGTATATTTATCTATATAATTCGATATATTGTTTGTAAAATAAGTTATTTTTTTTATATGTATACATAGCAGTGTGCATTATATTCCCTGTAAAAATTAAAATATATACATATAACTGCATATTATGTATATATTTACATATATGTCAAGTGTAATATAGTTTAATCTAAGCATTTCCATTTTTTCTCGTATCAAATTATCTATAAAACGGATATCGGAGGATTATCCACATCATCAAAAGTAATAATAATTAAGAGCGTGGATTTTTCTAGCACAAAGAAAGCTTTAAAGCATAAAAGTATGACTAAAGAAACTTTCCACAAGCACAAAAATTTAAAATAAATGCTAAAAACGTTTTAAAAATAATTTTTTTAATTAGTTTGCATTATTTACTCATTTCTCATTTAGGAAAACTATTGAAACGAATGTAGGCTGTACTAACTTATGGTACTATCTCTTTACAATAGAAGAATACTATCTCCTAAGGCAGCGTTAGTTCCTTAGCGTCAGATTGATATATTTTCTTGGATCAACACAGAATAAGTCGGAAGGTTTCTAAAATCTATCTTTCAGTCATGATTTTGTGGATGTTTTCTCAGTGGGTAGTGAGCAATGGTAGATATTGCAGCTTGAACAGTGTTAAATATTTTGCAGTGTCACATGTTTCATACATGACGCTTTCAATATTTTTTGATACATTTATTCAAAATTGTATGAACTGATTTAAACTGCATATCTTAGGTAGGTGATGCCAAATACCTTGGACAAACTAACTTGAACTACGGGTATAAACTAACAGAAGGAATGAGACCGTACATTAAGATCGGCTTCATCATTAACAGCTATGTCATTTATTGTAGAATGTAAAGTCTCTTTCCTCTAGCAAAGGATTACTGTGCTGACCAGTTGGTGTATCACAGATTTGATTGACATTCGATTCATATGTAAAATTCTGAATAAGATTGAGAACAGATATTACACTTGGAATCTTCATGAGCAGCCTTAAATTGATTTAAATTTCTCTTTTAAGGTTGATTCTGAGAAATCTGTTTAACCGATAACAATCGTTATTTTCTTTTGCTTTAATTTGTTTTCGTTCATTTACAATTTGATTATAGTGAACTTCCATAATTATTAATTGAAGCTCTTTTAGATACGGATAACAAATAAGAATGGTAAAGATTTTGCATACAAAGCAAACACTTTAGAATCTGTATATTATGAAAATTATCAGAGTAACTGTGACATCTATGGACAAATTTATTTTATGAAAATTAAATTTTGCAGAATGACTTAGGTCACGGGCAACGCAATAAATAATGTAAGTATATTATAGTTAATACATTATAGATAACATTAATTTGTAACTTTTGTCAACGGCAAAGGTAGGTTTATAAATGGAGACCCCTTTTATAGACGATAGTACTACCTACGTTACTAAACAAAAAGTGTTCAGTTAAATATAAATAGGTATCCATTTTATGAAACAAAAGCAAAGTTAATATTTTGGACCAGATAGTCGATCTGACCTAACCAGTTTACCTTTGTTAAACATTTTTAATAAAATAATAAACCCCTTAATTCATCGAACGTCGTGACCTGTGTAAATCAATTAGACATCACGGTGCGCCAGCTTTGCCTATCCTCAGATTTCTTCATCATCTACTGTACTGGTAGGCCAGTGAGGTTTGCCAGTTGCTCTATATATCTGTTGAGTGACCGTCCCCTTCTTTTGCCATCGACTTTTCCTTGTTGGACGAGCTTTTCCATTCCATCTCGTCTAATGACATATTCGAAGAAACCCATTATACGTCTCTGAATTGTTGGTAATAGCCGCTTTGTAGCACATCTGGAAGAGACTTTTTTATTGAGCAACATCAAATATTGATGTGTTGCCTTTAGATAAACTTTCTTTATCTAAATTTAGTAGTAGATACTTTTTATAGTCAAAATAACTTACTTCTTTTATTATAATAATAAAAGAGGAACTAATTTTGACTATAATTATTAATTATTCTTTTTTTATAAATAAATTTGTGGGTTTTTCCGTAATTGCATGTTAATACAAATACTCTTGTTCAAATGGTGTCAATAATCCATGATGATGACATGAGTAATTAAATATCGATCTCGGTTAACTTTGTGACATTTGCTTCTCCATGCATAATTAAAATAAACCAATTTATCTTTCGGTGTAGGTTTTAATAGAGTTAGTTTTCAATTTTCTCTCGTAGCGTTCTTTTTTATTGTAATGCCCTGGACCGATCGATAAGGGAAAGACCACCGCTGCTGCTTCAAACTTCCGAAGTCGATAGATTTGGGTCTTCGGAATTCCTCTTCGGTGTTGGTAGCGACCAACAAAGTTTTTATAATATAAGGGATTTGTAAAACGTAGCGAGCTCGGAAGACGCAGGAATTAAACCAAAATTTAAATTCTCTTATCTTTTAATTACCTGTTTATTAAAAAATAAAATAAAAAGTATGTATGTTGATTACAAGAAAAGTTAAACTATATGATTTACCTTTTCTTCTTCACATCAGGGATTAGGCCTGTTCCGACTTCTTATTGCCATCGCTTTCGAGGTTTTCCCTGGTCTCTCTTTCCTTTGGGACGATATTAGTGGGCTCTCCAATTATTTCGGTTGGTATCGATAGAATCGACAACGAGTGTCACCTTCAATTCGTTTCTTATGTCCGTATTCTATCTCATTCTATCCAATCTAGTGTACCTTGCTACCTCTCGGAGAAATTTCATTTCACTAGTTTGAATGTGTGAGCGATCTTTTTGCGTCAGAACCCAAGTCTCACTTCCATATAATAGAATTGGCATCGCCATAACCTTATAGAACTTGATTTGAGTATCTTTCCTAGTTTTATTTCGGAATGTTCTTCTTATCCATCTCTCGGCTGGCAGGTAAAGTTCGCTCGTATAGCGCCAAGTTTATGAGATTTGAAGCTGGTCGATTTTTCCCGACAGTCGATATTCCCCCACTCTCCCTATTACCAGGCCCGTAGCAAGGATTAAAAGAAATAAAACTTTCAGGGGTTCCCCTTCCGGGAATAAATTTTTTTTCCATTTTAAAATAATATATCTATTTACCTATTTTATTTTCGAAATTCAAATTTACTTTCAATTTTTATTTAATATTTCGGGGGGGGGGGGCACGTGCCCCCAGGTTACGGGCCTGCCTATTACCATATCATCTGAATTACATAATTCACTAACTTCTACTCTAATCAATTTCCAGTATCTAACACGGTACAGTTTAACATACACCCTTGATTCAGTCAACATTTTTGGATTCCAACTATTCCAAACATCGTCTCTTTTAATTCTTGAATCTAAATTATATTAATAAAAAAGTAGCGTTTTTTCGAATTCTCAGATTACTTCCGCCCCGGGCCTCCTCAGGTGTAGTTACGCCACTGACTGCATGGAGTTTTGTTTTTCATTTCGGGCCGGTCCTGTACTTCCTTGAAGTATGGGTTGCCTATATAGCTATATTTTCATGTTCGGAAAAATATTTATCCCTTGTATGGAGGCATGCCTATAAACTGGATTATATTATTTAGTTATTGGATAAGTTGGAGGTGCGTAAACCGTTTTATTAAATTCTAATATAAATTAGCGTGGCATACGAACAAAAGCAACGAATTCATTGATCAAATTTAAACAAAAAAGTAATTGATGAATCATGTTACCTTCACTCATGTAACGTAATCCGAAAGGTTAAATTCCATCCACTGATTTGTTTTATTGGTGTACACCTACACAACTTCATAGAATTCTTAATTTAACATTTGAAAAAAATGAAATACCGGAAATTAAAAAAACCTACGTCCTTGATTGAAAATGATTTTTGTTTGACTTTAATCAACTGCAAGTTGTATTTTGCAGTAATAATTGAAGAGGTAATTGGCGAATTAGATAAATTAGAGTGGGCAGAAATTTAAAAAACGCATAGGTGGAGATAAACAACAGTTAAAATTATGAAGATATAGCTATCCTTTATTTCGGACAGGTGCTAGATTATTTCAACGTATGGAATGGACAACGGTGGACTTTTGATGTCCGCGTTGGGGGCACGATGCGTACCCAAGGTACGACTACCTGTTCCCTCTCTACTTTTTGCTTTACGTATTCGTACTCTCAAACTATCTAACAGAATGTAATAGTGAATCTATAAACTCGTTTCCACGTACATCACAATAAACAATTAAGTGCTTTTTTCGAAAATATTTAGTTTGCGTTTCTTTATTAAAAATGCATGGCTGTGTTGGTGCTTCACTCTTCTACTTATTAAATATCGGTGTCGTGGTGCTCGAAAATGGTGATTTTACAAGTTTAGCTGGATTTTTGTAAAATGTGTCCAAGTTTTTAAGGATCAATGGCACCTATCTTGGTGTTACGATGTTAGGTAACGTACGTTTTTTTATTAACGAATTTCTTCATGATTTTACAAGAATTTTTCAATTGGAATTTCTTTGAGGAAAAATATTTACATGTGGGTTCCCGACAAGGTCACACAACAACTAAGGGTTTTCGTTCCAACACTTGAACTTTTTTATTTTGTTTATTTAAATATCTTTAAAAATAGTCAAAATGTTAGAAAATTGCAACTTTCTAATATCTTTTATTTAAATATGGTAATTGAAACCTGTCCATTTAACAGATTTTATTACGTTTACTTTCAAAACTTCTTAATTTTGTCATGTGACATTTAAGTCATTCGATATTCAACTGTCTAATAATATAAACAACAACTCATTGACAAGATCCGTCAAGTGCTATCGTAAAAATATTAGTTCGCGTGCACCCTTCGGTTCCGCTCAATGGGTAATAAATTATTCATCATTGGAACATCTTCAAATTCTTATCAGACCCAAGCCCCCCAGCCCCAGCTAACTAATAGCATTTTTATCAACAACCAGATATTGTTAATTTTTAATCTTATGCCACTTCACTTTTCCTATCTCAAGACTTTAGGGATTAAGGGAGGGATAAAGGGATCTTTGTTAACTACGGCTTACTACCTGATAAAAGTGTTCTTAGAATTCAGTTTTCCTGCTTATTGTAAGCATTTTGTTGCTCAACGGTGACGTATAATTTTCATCGAGGCGGTTTTATAGTGGAAGTGTGATTAATTTCGGCAACTTAGTAAATTTATATACAGGTCAGTTCAAAATTTTGTAATTAAATTGTCAAAAGTGAAAACTACTGTTAATTCAAAGAAATCCCACTCGACTAAGTTTTGCTTATTTTTTTTTATAAATATAATTTGTGTAACAAGTGTTTATAATTGCGTGAAAAAATAACATTACTATGCGATTTTTAACGATCAGATAACACAAATAAAAGTGAAATTTCTGTATTCACGCCCTTATAGGAGGCACCTGCAACTCATACATTTTCCAGTTTTTTTTTTGTACTTTCAACCTTAAGTAGGCAGAGCTGTAATACGCACCTGGTTTTGCATCTAAAAAATATAAGACTTAGAACCTCATCTACCCCCTAATTTACGGTGTGTGAGATTTTTTAACGTATAATTATTTTTAATTCACGAATTTGACTACAGTGGCTTAAGAACGTATTCGTACACTCCTATGTTAACAATGTAAATGAATCACTGAGTGAGAGAACGGTGTAAGTCCGAAATGTATAGTTTTAAGAAATCATAAAAAAACTGTGTGGTTTTGAAATTGTTATTATTTTCATATTATCATTCATACAAAAGTTGTAGTACTATATTCAGGGAAACATATAGTAAGAATAAGAATTTCTAGAATTTGCTATTTCACTAAATATACAAATAAAAAGATCTTGGACTTTTCCAACTCATTCAACTTTTAGACATAAAAAAACGCAAAAATTTATTTTTTTAAAATAATAAAAAAATTAAAAGAATTTATTTATATTAGCAAAATAATAATATTTTAGCAACTTATGTGAGTGCAAAAACGGTGTATATCCTGGGACTTACACCGTTCTTTCACTCAACATTATTTAATTTCCATGCTGTGGTCTCAATATAACTGTTATTGCACTGATATTAGACTCAATGATGGGTCTACGTATTTTAAACAAATTTGCTATCTCAGTTGAAAGGGCATAGCCCAATAAGATGGTGCAAAGTCCCCCGTCTAGGATTTTGACTGGAACTAGGGCATTTGATTTGGTATCAAAAAAGACCAAGCCCCCCAAATTTTCAGCCCGCTAGGGCAACCCTAGCGTCTGCTACCGCCGAAAAAGCCACTTTTCACCATTTTTACGAGAACTCTCGCTAGAAATAACATTTTCACACCTGGTTTTCGGCATTCAAAGGGTGATTTAATGAAGAAGACGTCTGAATTTTTTGGGCTCCATAACCCAAAAATGACACCCATTTTAATATTTGGAACGTGATTTTCAGGACTTTATCTCCTCCCGGCACAAAATTTAAAAACGTTAATTTTTGGCATTTTTTATTACCTTTCAGATGGTGTATTGCGAAAAAATTTTTAAGTGGGACCCAAGGTCAAAAACATGTGAAATATGCGATTTTGCACATTTTTGGCCTATTTTCGACCGTTTTATTGATTCTCTTGTGGCGTTTTTGGAAACATTGAGTTATCATGAGGTTCATGAGACATTTGAGCCCAAGTTCCAGCCCCTTGGGAACGATTCTGCCCAAAAATGAAGCTCCAAAATCAAGTCAGCACCATAAAAACCCCTCAACTCCCACTCTCTGACCCCTACAATTTTTTATTATAATTTTTTTCATTTAAAACCCATATTTCGATTTCAGTCATAACCCTTGCAAATATTAAATCAAACAACTGACCCCGGAAACTGCATGAGCGCCCCTGAAATCTCCCGAGAAGGCATGTTTGACCTATGATGTACTTGCTCGAGGTTAGGCATTTACCTATACTCGAACTAAATAATTTTCTCAGTATGTTTTTTAACAGATTTTATTTATTAGACAGTTTCTTCTATATTTACAAATTCCATAATTTTATTCATTGTCCCAGAAAAACTCACTCGTCATCATCTGAATCGTCGTTGATGCACGCCACTACATTATCGGTCATGAATGATTTTGTTAAGATCTCGGCTGGTCTCAAAATTCTATCTTCATATCGTCCATTGGAGAGATAATAAATGATTGCAGCTACATGAGCACAACATCCTACTGTTCGATTTCCATTCGCACAGTCACAACAATACCTCAATATACTTCCAGGTCCAATTGCATTCGGTGTATATTCTACAAAGCAATTGTAATTTTTTCTGCTCTTATGCCTGGAAGGTACAGAAACTCGAATCATTTTTTCATTTTCTTTGTAAAACAACACTTTGAGGTTGTCGTGTTCATCCAAAATCTCGGCGAGGTAAAGATAAAGTTTGTTTTAGTTGGTATGTACCAGTAAACAATATTACGAGGTCACGCCTTGTTAATTCAGGAAAGTCCAAAATATCTGCAGATATCATATGTTTGAAGTCTCGCTTACGCCTGTTCCAACGATTTTCCTCAACTTCTTTGCTCAGTGCATTCTGACAAGTTTTTCTGGCGTTCATCGCATCTACAATTTCATTACTCATTTCAACATCAGAATCGAGTCGTTTACCAAATTGATTATTCAGGAAGGACGCTATTCTGCAGTATGCTCCAGTCTTTGGCACCATTTTATTGTCCAATTTATTGTCTAGCAAGTGATATTTCTCTTTTATGATCCCGTGGACGGCTTCTACCACCCATCTAAACTTGGTCACGAATCGAAACTTCTTCAAACTTTAAATGAATAATCCATTGTTTACTTGAGCTTTCTAACCTCCAATTTTAACATATTGGAAAAATTATTATGGTAAAATGGACTTTTTCATGGCCTTTGCCCATCAAAATGAATCAATCATCTAAAAAGTCAGGTACAAATGAGATCAATTCATTCCAACTCGCCCGCCAAACTCAACTTCTCAGACGGTAAAACGCCATGTGGATTCACCCTTACCGTCTCAGGATTCACCAAAACTTTCGATGTCTATTTGCACAAATTATGGGGGTCAGAGAGTGGGAGTTGAGGGGTTTTTATGGTGCTGACTTGATTTTGGAGCTTCATTTTTGGGCAGAATCGTTCCCGAGGGGTTGGAACCTCATGATAACTCAATGTTCCCAAAAACGCCGCGAGAGAATCAATAAAACGGTCGAAAATAGGCCAAAAATGTGCAAAATCGCATATTTCACATGTTTTTGACCTTGGGTCCCACTTAAAAATTTTTTCGCAATACACCATCTGAAAGGTAATAAAAAATGCCAAAAATTAACGTTTTTAAATTTTGTGCCGGGAGGAGATAAAGTCCTGAAAATCACGTTCCAAATATTAAAATGGGTGTCATTTTTGGGTTATGGAGCCCAAAAAATTCAGACGTCTTCTTCATTAAATCACCCTTTGAATGCCGAAAACCAGGTGTGAAAATGTTATTTCTAGCGAGAGTTCTCGTAAAAATGGTGAAAAGTGGCTTTTTCGGCGGTAGCAGACGCTAGGGTTGCCCTAGCGGGCTGAAAATTTGGGGGGCTTGGTCTTTTTTGATACCAAATCAAATGCCCTAGTTCCAGTCAAAATCCTAGACGGGGGACTTTGCACCATCTTATTGGGCTATGCCCTTTATTTTTTTAAAATAATAAAAAAATTAAAAAAATTTATTTATATTAGTAAAATAATAATATTTTAGCAACTTACGTGAGTGCAAAAACGGTGCATATCCTGGGACTTACACCGTTCTTTCACTCAACATTTTTTAATTTCCATGCTGTGGTCTCAATATAACTGTTATTGCACTGATATTAGACTCAATGATGGGTCTACGTATGTTAACAAATTTTCTATCTCAGTTGAAATTTTCATTTTTTGGACTTACACCCTTTTCTCACTCAACGATTCAAATAGTACTTTTTGAAGCCATTTTTGACACAAAAATCGCTTTTATAGAAAAACTTATTAAAGATTTTTTGTTGAAAATTTGATTCTCTTCGTTTTAGGATATATAGATTTTTCTTTGTCAAATACAAAAAATATTGTCACCTGTATCTCAAAAACCGAATCAACATAAGAGTATATAAGACGTTTGTGAGAACGGTGGTCACTTATACTGCAGAGGTTCTAAACCTCACTGAAGGTGAGGAAGAAAAACTGAGAATTTTCGCGAGAAAAATATTTAGAATCATGACAGGACAAAGAAAGATTGGTGAAAACGAATATCGAACGAGAACAAATGCCGAAAGAACAAGATCTAGATGGTTGGATGAAGTGGTAAAGGGCCTCAAAGATATGGGAGTGACAGAATGGAGAAAGAAATGCGAAGATAGAGTACTGTGGAGAATAAAACCAGACTGAGCAGGCGACAAAACATGGTGGAGTACCAAGTGCTCACATAACGCAACCTTAATAAAAGACTCCGGTATCTTTGCAAAAGGCGACGAAATACTAATAGGACGGAGATGAGAAGGCTCCAAGGCTATTGGAACCTTGGAAAGCGGTGTGACACGTGATGCCTTCCAGATAGATGGCACTTCTCCGGTTGCAGATCACCTCACTGCAAAACGGAAGTACAAGTCTCAGCATACCAAGGCTGATACCATCAGGACCAAGAGCATTGGAACGGAGAGCCCCGACTACATCAATTAACCCCTCAGGCGTGGCCTCACAAATAAAGAGTGATTCCACTTCAGGAAAAAGCAAATCATCCATCCCCAAATCCATCCCTGTTCAATTTCAATCAATTGAAATAATGGTCGAGCGACCAGAAACCAGATTGGACCACTTGATATGGAATGACCCCGTAGTAATATAGAATATTTTAATACATTATTTGTCATTGATACTTGTTATGACCAAACGAGTTATTGATAACAAAATTTATTGAGAATGCAGATACAGAGAGTAACATACCTATGTACTACTTATTCAGGCCAATCCAATTATCCAAACATGATGCATTTTCTGAAATTTTGGAATCGACGATTTTTTAATCTTCATCCCGGCGCGTGGGCGGTAGTTTACTGTCTTTCATAAAAATGTAAAAAAGCAGTATCTCCATTTTAAAGATTTAGGACGATATGTGTAGAGGAATATCAAGATATCCCTGATATCCCTTCTCACATTCATTATCATTAGATCAGAATTTATTTTCTTAACTTTTAGAACAAATTAGCGTTACGCTTGCTTGCTTGCTTGCGCTACGAAAAGGGGCGCGCGCGCATAAAAACAAAAATTGTTCGAGTTATTTTGAAAGTCAATTTTGCAAACGTAGTTTTGAGAAAAACGAGTTTAACACTTTTCAACTTAAAATTAAATCAATAAAAAGGCGAATACAAACGCAAGATGAAAAATAATTGAAGTTTTAAAAGTAAAAATCGAAACGAAAATTACTAAATAAATTTTTGTACAATAGATTTTCATTTAAACTGTTGAGGTCACACGTCCAAATAAACGTCAAATAACATAACGTTCACATGGGGTCTACTGGACCCTCTTCATAAATTGCAATTCTGTTCTTTATTGTCCAATAATTTTTTTTTATTGGAATTCCAATTTCTCATAGTTAAAAATAAAACTGCAAAATTTGACTATATACAAAAATATTCATAACATTTTTAGTTTTAAGATAATTCAACAAAAATTTAGGGGTTTAAATAGTTTCAGATAAAAGTTGTGTTTTACAGAAGGTTCTGAAAAAAATCTATTTGCTTTGAAGTTTGAAGTGCCCAATCTTGACAAAAATCGTAAAATCAAAGAGATGAGTTATAACTTATAAGACGCAAAACAGGGTAAATAAATTTTTTTTCTTGAAAAAATATTGAATAAGTTAGCGTGGGTTTTTTGACCCCTTGGTGACCGTAACGGGTTACGAGATTTTCTTAGATTTTAGAGTAAAAAAAGGTGATAAGATTGGGAAAGTAAAAAAGGCTCACTGATTAGTGAAACATACGAGGAAGAAATTTGGTGTATATGTACAAGCTAAATGATATCTTAGGAGTGAGATGTTTTTTGCTTCCTTTCAATATTTTCGCATGGAAATCTTAAAAGCAAACCATGAGACAATCTTGGGAAAAATCTCGTAAATGGAAATTCGGTGTAGGTACAAAAATGTATGTTGCTATTTCGTCTTCGGAAATATGTACCTACATACATATCTATCGTCAGTGGCGTAACAAGCAGGTGAGGGACCCATGTGCGAAGTTGTTAACGGGGCCCTGCTTTGATAAAAGACAAAAATAATTTTGTATACAAAACTCGGAACTCAAAGATTTTCATGCAATTCTAGTGATTTCCAAGGAATTCCTTCCAAATAAAAGCGGATATAAAGACGAGTAACTACCCCCCCCTATTTAATTTTATTAAAATTTGAAAATTATACCTTAATTCTTATCAAAAAATAATATATAGATGAGTTTTTCTATTTTTCAATTTTCTGAGATTTCCTTGATTTTTCTAACATTGTCTAGATTTCCTAAAATATCCTAGAATTTTCTGTGATTCCCCTCGTCGCAAGATTTCAAAAAATTCTGAAAATCTTAAGATTTTTAAGAAATTTTTTTGGATATATTATTAAGATTTTCAATAAATATGATTATCAATTGGGATTTTACCCTACCGATGAGGGCGCCACCATTTCGGCAAAATGGTTTCGCTTGGCGGTATAACATTATTTGTTTTGCATTGGAAACATACACATGTTCATGTTTATTTATGTGTTTTAATACACGATTTTATGTAATATCACAAAATTAACTAAGAAACACACGTATCTACCATGAGAAACTTATGCAAGGGTATACCGGGCTACCGCCGAACGTAGTTAATATTTTAAACGTATGGTGGCGTTTAGTTAATGTAAATTCCCAATAACGAGCTACAGCTAAAACGAGCTAAAATCCTGTAGCTCATTATTGATAATCATATTTATTGTATTTTCAAGAGCTAATAATTTTAATTAATATTAAGATTTTCTAGAATTTTCTATTTCCTTTAATTTTCTATATTTCCTAAGATTGTAAAATGAATGAGATTTTTTGGATTTCTTAAAATTTTTCCGGAGTTCTTCAAATTTCCCGCTCTTTTTTTACCTAGTAGAACAATGATGGAGAAATTGTCATATGCAAAACTAAAAACAAAATCTAGAATATTATAGACTATTCCTTTTTGATTTTTCCATTTTCTGAGATTTCATTGGCTTTAAAATTTTCTGGATTTTTCCAGATAACTTAAGATACCGTAGAATTTTCCATTTCGTATAATATTCTAAGATTTTGTCGAGTTTTCTGCATTTCTCTCGATTTTCTATTTACTAAAATTTTCTCGAGTTTCCTGAGATTTTCTTGAAATTTCTATGGATTTCTTGAGATTTTCAATATTTTTACAAATTTTCTAAGAATCTGTTTCTTGAGATGTTTTGGAATTTTCCAGATTTCTCTTCACTAGTACACACAATTTTTCCGTCGATTTCCCCTTAGTTTTGTACTAACTGGAAAACCGAAGGAAAAATCGTGATATACGAAAGTGAAAAGAAATCCAAGCAAATTTTAGGGTATCTTAGTGAAACTTTAGAATACTATTTTCTTCCCAAGGAAATCTTAGGAAAATTCATAGATTAATTCTTTTATTTCCTTTTTCAAGTTTCTGAGATTTCCTTGGCTATTGATTGGCTATCCTAAGATTTTCTAGAATATTCTAAATTTCTTCTTTTCTAAGAATGCCAGTCAAAGGCAGATATTATAGCGGGATATCAATCCCCAACTGGGGGCCCTTTTAGCCGGGGGCCCGCGTGCGTCGCACCCACCGCACCCCGGTAGTTCCGCCACTGTCTATAGTATTCTTCAGGATTTCCTTTCTTGAGTAGCTTGTAGGCTTAGGAAAAAATCTGATCAAAATTCGAGCTATTTTTGCAATTGACAGCCTGGAAATTAATAATTTATCGTAAAATTTATTGATGTAGTATATTACTAGAGGCACCCCGGGCGATCCTCCCCTTTAATGATATGTACACACCACGGCAACCCTTTCATAATAATACGAAAAATTGAATCTTAGATCAATACAGTAAATAATGTTTGATGTTTGATAAATTTTAATTTTTTCACATTTTGAATCATAAACTGAGGTAATTTCTAAATTTAATGCTACAAAAAAAGATAACTGTTTTTAGTTTGGATAATATCGTTTCCTTGACGCCCGTATAAAACTAATCACTTTTTTAGATAGTTCACTGTTGCTTTCACAGGCCGTTTAGATTAGTTTGCTATAAAGCGAAAGTACCCGGACACTACTGTAATGTTATTTTAATCGTTGAAACAAATGAAAACATAAAGTAACGTAAAATGTTATTGACTTCACCACTTCTAAGCCAAAATATTGAGCATCGGCTTTAAATTCGCCGCACATCGCTGAATTTAATACTGTAGTAGTCGGGGAGCTGTCAATGAATAATAACAATATACTGACGTTTTTATCAGTATTTCCATATTCTGTTCTTTCATGTTGCCTTTTTTTCGATCTGCTCAACTTTGATGTGCAGTGGTTGAGCCGGTGCAGCGCTACTGTTCTCAGTCATTTTTAGGTGACCTCGTCACCAGTTTCAAATATTTGATGTTATTATTCCATGTGCACATTTTATCTTATTGTTACCTACCTCCCAAATATTATCTTGGATTGTCTTCTCTCTAGTGATCAAATCATTATCAATATAAAGCTTCGTATTCTTCGATGTGTTTTTGTTTTCCAGCACTGTAATTTTTGACTGCTATTCAACAGCTTTGCCCCAATGATTTGATTTTCCGGTACTTTTGCTATCTTAAATGTACCACATTAACTTGTATTTGCATTTTTCTTTAAAAAAATCTTCAACATTTCTTTCATTTACAGTTCTAATCAGTGGCATATTACATAATCTGTAAAAAAATATTGCAAAATCGGAGAATTTTTGTCCCGTTTGACTTGGAATGAACCATATGGAGTTGCTATCAAATTATTTGTGCCGTGGGTTTAACACCACGTAACGACTACTGACGTGTAATTCATATGAAGGGTTTCAAATTGGGGTCTTCATAGTAAAATTTTTTCAACTTTTGTTTTTTGAAATTTTGTTGTAAGTGATAAATGATAATATACCTACTATTGCGAGGAACAATTTTTCTGTATAAGTGAAAGCGTAGGTGTGGTTATTTTAGTAGTTGGCAAATTTCAAGTTGATTGACTGTTTTATAAATAATACCATTTAGTTTTTCTGAAAATTGTAATTATTTTCGACAGATAAGTCTTAAAACATGGATCGAGAAGCCGATATGCAGAGGCATAGACAGATATAATGTGCCTTGCTGGCAACAACTTCGCCGGAATTTGAATTCGTTTTTACCAGGTCAGCAACCTATTAAAAGTGCAAAATACATAAAATGTAATTTAAAAACTGGCGAAATACCAGTAAAACCAGATGACACGTTTGAAAGTTTCAAATAATACATAATCAATGCATTACCCCTGTGCTGATTAAAAAAGTCGGATAATGGAATGCTTGAGATGATCTAGGAATACAAATATGTGTTCTCTACACGCCCAATCTATTATTCGTTTGCAAAACACGTTAAACATTTTATGTTAACAATCGACACGTGATAATGCATTGTAACTACCAGTTACAAGTATTTAAAATTCATAACATTATATTGTTGTTAATTGTGTGAATTTAATTTTAATTATTACTTTATTCATTTTAAATCTCGACTTACTTCGAGAAACTAAACTGCACATGAAAAATTTTAATTTCGAATTTACCGTTTTATTTAGGGCAGAGCAATAAAACTTGTATTGTTGAGTGCGCCACTGGCACTGGCGCCTTACCATCCCTTACCACGCCAAATTTTATTTTTCATTATTTCCATCTCGCCCAACTTCTCGCATATCAATTAATTTTTTCTTCTATTCAAATTTTTTATTTTCTGCTCTTAATTAGCAACCCCTGCTGTGCATACTTATTTATGCGATAGATATTTTGCAAAATTTCAAAGTGGAAAATTCCTGCATCGGGATTTATTGATTTTTGTAACTTTTCGGGCAGTTTACATAAAATTTTATGTGCCAAATAAGAAAATATCTTTCGAAGTAGAAATTCATTTTGGAACTAATCTTTTAATGAAAATCGTGATAACTTGTGGCGAACACTTGAAAGGCGTTTGTCGCACTTGAAACGATTCTGCGAAGCTTCAGGGGTTGTCTCTTATTTCAACCCCGATTCGGTGCTGAAAATTCGACGTTTATTGGCGCCGGCGTCGTAACCCTAACACCAGAAACTACATCATGTCGCAGGGTTTCAATTATATTACGTGATAATGTTCTCATTTTCAACTTTTACGGTCAATTTCATAGTGATAAGTGCTAGCATAATATAAATAGTTTAAATGTAGTTGGTTGTTGTTATTATTTATGCATAGCCATCGAAGCGTACGAAGAATAAGTGATAATTTTTTGTAGAATTTAGTACAAATTTTATATTGTGACCTACATCAATGTATTCATTTCAAAATGTGCGACACCAATTTAAATATAGAGCCGTTTATTTTTATTTATAAATATTAACAAGTGTGTAATTTGTTGGGAGAATTCTATTTAAGATGTGTCTAAATTAGGACTGTAAGAAAAATAAATGGAAAAATGTTTAGTTGTTTGTGGCGTTTGTGGGATTGGTAATGTCTTGTAGTTTTTTCTTTATTACATCAAATAATTTTGTATTTCTCCATAGGTTGGATCCCACAAGTATGGAAAATAAGAAAGGAAATTTAGGAAATATTCCAAATAATGAAGCTTTAGGGAACGAAGCGATACCAAAACACATTCATAATACAGCCCCGCAACATTTACGCTTATTACAGTATGGGTTAAAAATTCCTAATCATCAACATTCTCAACTAAACCAACCCTCGTTACACCAACATCCTTCGCGTCCTGTCACTCCTCATCTCCATCAGCATCAACACCAATCCCAACCCGTATATCAGTCCTTACCTTCACATCTTCAACATTCTCCACATCAGCATCAACCTCCAACGCTAAACATATATCAGAATCAAACATTTCAACAAATACCACATCATCATCAATCAAACCTACAAAGTCAATCTCCTCTTCCTAACAATTACTATTATCAAAATACAAATCAACCTCCTCTACATGTTTACAATTTAAATAATCAAAATGCACAAGTTTGGGTACCTCATCAACCACCTGAACATTATCATCCCCAACAGCAAAAATTCGAACCTCAAGTACTCCATAATACGAACACTAATCAAACATCGCAACAGAACAAACCAAAAGAAGCGGAACGCAAAAAAACATACACCGTCACGTATCACCAACAACTTCGCTCACCATCAGCAAAGCGACCCATAGAAGCACCAGTCACAATACAAGGCTGGCTACACAAACAAGGCTCCGATGGTCTGATGTTATGGAAAAAACGTTGGTTTGTTCTATCCGAATATTGCTTATTTTATTACAAAGGTAAAAATTATTCTTCTTCGCTTTTAGTTCAAAAATAATAATTCCAATTACTTCCAACAGGTGCTGAAGAAGAAAAATTACTGGGTTCTATTTTACTACCTTCGTATAAAGTGTCCGTTTGTAGTGCAGATGATAAAGTCAATCGAAAATTTGCTTTCAAATGTGAACACGTTAATATGAGAACCTACATTCTTGCAGCGGATTCGCAGGATCTTATGATGCAATGGGTGCGAAATTTAAATATGGCTTGTCTTTTGCAAACTACAAGGTAAGAACCATTAAAAATTTTAAATAATATGGTTACGTTCATGATCTTGAAATAAATCCAGTCTTCTTCAAACTATAAATTTAAGGCGGTACGACAGCACGTGAATTTTTAAAATCAAAACATACAGCCCCCTTACGTCTTGCTTTCTGACATCTTCTCAATGATTGACAGCGCCACCGTACGCAATCATTATGTACTATATAATACAGATTCTTATTATTTTGAAACCAGGATCGATCACCAGGATTAACATTAAAAAAAGACACCGGATATTTCTTGTTCATTTTCGAAACGTAATACTTCCTAGATAAGAGATAAGAAGTATTATCCTATCTGAAACAGATTTTAGTACAGATTTTGGCATAGCTTGTGACGCGCATGAATGAGTTAACGAGATTCCATTTGAAATGTGCATTGCGGGGTTAATATCACTTCTGTTCTCCATCACTTCCATCTGTAATTACAAAATTCCAAAATTAATTAAAAATTATAGTAAAAACAAAAAGTAAGTAAGAAAATTATCAAAACTGTTCCCCCCCCCCATATCTCCTAATCTATAGAGTTTACCAAAAAAATTTATAGAACCATTTTTGTAGAAAATTTCACGGCCTTTAATTTTGTATAGAATAGTATTTTCGGTATCTTCCATCATTTTTGAGATATTTGACAAAAACTGTAGAAAAGTATGGTTTTAACTCCTTCCACCCCTCGCCCCACCCAAACCCGTCGCTCTAGAACGGGAGACTTTTTAGTACTTATAGAGGAACGAGTAATGAACATTTTGTGGCAATTAAACCGTTTATTTTTTGGATTTCCCGGTTTGGCTGTTTTTTAGTCTAATTATACTGTACCATTTCTATGTCTCGATGTTGCAATAAATTGCAAATTCGAAAATATAAACTTTAAAAATTAATGTTTTAAAACGGAAAACACTCGGACATAGAGATTATTCTTTTATACTTCCGTACAAAATTTGAAAGCATAAAAATGAAAATTATAGAAATGGTTCACGTTTTAAAAGCCAATGTCGCGAACAGCTGATGATTATTCCCCTTAAGGGTGTTTCTTTGTGTGGGTTGATAACAAAATGTTTTTCTCGATATCCTCCCGAAGTTGAAAAATCAAAAAAAGGTCATATGTGATATTTCTAAAAGTTTTCTATTTCCTTGGATTTCTTCACATTTTTCCGAATTTTCTTCGATTTTCCTATATTTATTGATTTTACAAACTGTTCCTTCTCGCCGTTTCCTGAACTGAAACGCAGTAGCTAGCATACATATTTTATTAAAAAACTTTCTATAGGTATATTAAAATACCTTCTAGCGAGTGAATACAGTACAACTCGATTGGTAAGAACTTAAGCAATAAGGGATTGGTTATGCAGACGCAAAGAAAGAGAGATCGAGCTATGTGATTTCGCTCAAACAATATAATATTGTCACATATATTTTTGTTACTCGTGACTGGGGTTGTGTAGTTCAGGAGTTTAGAGCTAAATTGAGTATAGTTTGTTTGTTAATAAATCAATGATAAGCACAGGTGTAATAATAATTAAATAAAAATGTGAACTAAGATTAATAATTATATACATACTTATAAACTAAGTCTTACCCTACACTCTTGGAGGGTGGAACCATCAAGCGGCTACATCTTGACCTAATGAGGTCCACTTAATGACTAATGACTGACTTACTCATTAATATTATTCTTCTATTGCACCGCTTGATGCTTCCCCTTCCAGATTACGTATTAATTATTATTACAATATATTGTCAACTTTTTATATGAGGGAGCTTCAAGTGGAAATCCATTTAATTACATTAATTTATAGAATATACATTTTGCTACATATTGCTATGTTTTGGTCAAAACCATGCATTTCCACAGTTTTTGTCAAATATCTCGAAAATGATGTGAGATACAGCAAATACCACCCTGTACAAAATTAAAGGCCCTTAAATTTTCTACAAAAGTAGACTGACATGTTTTTGGTAAACCCCCCAGATTAGAAGATATAGAGGGGGAAAGGGCCCCTTTGCCCCCCCCCCTAAATACGCCACTGGATCACTACAATGCACTTCTTCTACACTCACAGTTGATTTCACAGTCTGAGGTGCGTAAGCAGGAAAGCAGCTGTAAGAAATGCTCTGGAACATTAGCTAGAAAGGTTGTTGTCGGGCGCAGATACCAGCAACATTTTTCTAGTCCCATTTCAGCAGGTCCAACTTTGCATCATGCCACTGCTGAACCTGGTGGTACACTCTCATTGAGTTCTCCCATGCAGCTGTTGTGTTTGGTGGCAGAGTTGCTAACTTGAACTCTCCTTGCAGTGATTGTTTAGCAACCGTTAATAAATATAGTTGTAGTGGCGCAGAGCATCTAAACTGCACTCTTTTTTGGATCCATATATATATATATTGATAAGAACAAATTATTACCAGCATCAGCTATTGCCTCTCGTTGGACTGTAGGGTCAACCATAAATTTTTAAAAGAAAAAAACATTTGGAAGAAAATTTTGTATTCTTTGCCAATGAAAATTCTTGGATCAAAAATTAAAACTTTCTTTTATCAGTGTCAAGATATGGGCGTAGGCGTATCATTCTAAGTGTATTGTGGTGCGAGTCTTTATAAATTATCGATAGAATGTGTAGTTTAGTAGAGAAGTTATTAGCGTTTGGGGCATTAAAGGTACCAAGAATTTCCTAGTCAAATGCAGTGAGTAACATAGTTATAAACTAATGTATCCACCGTTTGTAAGATTTACTTTTCTAATAGTTTTGATATCAAATTTTTATTAATTAATTTATTGTTGGGTATTTAAATTTTATCAATAATTTTGCAATCTTAATTTTTATAATTACTTTTTATAATAAAACTTCAATTTATCAAAAGATAAGATTGCAAACTTGGATATCCACGAATTGATGCATGAGAAATGCTATAATTAAATTTCGATTTAAAATTTTGTTTTATTTACAGTGAACCTGAAGGTTACTTAGCTTCGACAAGCACACCCATAGAAAGCGTCAACGAAAGACAACAGCAACAACCAATACAACCTCAAAATTTACGAAACACTCCAATTCATATACATTCTTCTAGTAACACGACTGATTTAAGTAATCCAAGTCAACAAGAACTGAGTCAATATTCGCAACCGTTATATGCAAACGCTCCCCCAAAACCAAGACGATTAACGGACGGATTTTCATCTCCAAGTTCTGACATTTTAGAAAAACATTTGAATGAATCAAAATATGTAACACTACAACAACCAAATCACAATCAATACAACATGCATACAGTTTACATACCGAGAAATTCAACAACGTCTCCAATAAATATTTATGGGAATCCCCAAATGCATTTGGAATATTTGCACCAAGCATCTCCTCAGCAAATGATGTACAACAAGCGATTTCATCTACCCGAATATGGTACTAATATGGTTGGAGGTAGAGAAAACCAAAATTCAGAAAGAAGAACCCCAGATACGTATGGTAGATCAAAATTAAGTCTCTCCAAAGGAAGCCACCCATCAGATTATGAAGACGTTTATACGGAACAGTCAATGTATAAGCGTCCATTAAGTCCTGTCGCTTATACCAACAACCGATTGAACACTGGAGTAAGACCATACACCCCTGTCATCATGCGCAATTCGAAAGATAATCTTGCATACACACCACTTCAACAACTTAAAAAGTTTCCAAATACAATACCAAGACCCCACAGTGCGGATTTTTTAGAATATGAAGTGAAAAATCAACTACCCATTGTGATATCTCGGCAGCCAAGGCCTAAATCGAGTTTAGATATAAATAGACATACTCCAAACGATAATTATTTTTACAGCGAAGAAAGCTATGCCGAAAAGATGAGAAAATCCGCTCAGTATTTACCAAAAATGTCGAAATATTCGGACGGGAATACAGAAAATGAAATACGTCATCAGAAAAGACCTACATCAAGTAATAAGTATGAAAGTGAGACCAATTTTCATGTTCCTAGACCAAATTCTCGTCCAACAAATTTTAACGAAGATTATCATCCTTTGTATGTACATCCTGTACGAAGTCGTAGTGTTTTAAGTGATGGATCCATCTCCAAAGAGTTGGATATGGATTTGCAAAATAATATGCGGGGTGAAAATTTTAATAAAGAAAGTGTTAGTTTTAGAAATCAACAGGATCTGTATGGTTATAGTGGTGATGTTCGGAAATCAAATCGCGAGTACGATCAATTTACACGATCTGCAAGTGCTCGTTTAGCACAAACTAGTGGCCAGTATGAAGGAAGACCAGGAAGTCACGATGGAGAACGAAAGGTAATTTCGTCAACTTCTATGTTTAGTTTCTAATATATTATTTTTTTGAAGCGAGAAGAATCCATGAAGAGGCTTTTGGAATGGAAACAAAGAATGCTGCAGTCCCCATTAAATAGGAAAGTCAATCAAAGTCTAAATAAAAACGTCGCAAGTAAATTTAATCCGTACTACAGAACGTCTGAAAATCCATATCCACAAACGCCAACTAATGAAGTGTATCCTGATGGTAGAAGATCCACCAACCCTTTACCACAATATAACAGTTATTCTTCCGATGATGAAGGTAAGATTTAACTTTTTTTTTATTAATATAAAAGAAATAACAATTTGTGCATTGGAAAACTGAGAATTTAAATATTTTTAATTTAATGCATGCTTGGAAAGGACGCATGGTCTGGTTAATGATTTTAGTAAATCAATTTTCTTACTGTGCTTAATAATCGAGTGCAGTGGTGTCAACAGCTGCGTCTTTTTGCTCAAATTGCTTAATTAATTTTTAAGCTATTACAGTTGTTTGCGCTTTTTATGAAAGCACACGAATTTTAAAAACTGCCGCTAAATTATGCCACTCTGGTTTGAATCGAGGGGCGAGTCATAAGGCAAATTTTTGTACACTAGATTTCCTATGACAAGATTTTTTAACCCTCTGTTAGGCTCGCTATTTTAAGCTCCATAAGAAATACATTAGCGTGGTCTACAATCGTAGACCACGCGCCTAACCGAGAGTTAAAGATTTCCCCGATTTCTTCCTAAATTATTTTTAAGATTTCTTTCTGAAAAAGTTGAAATAGCAAAAAAAAACTCATCTATAGTATTTCTTAGGTACTCAAAATTTCTAGGAATTTTCTAAGATTTTCTAGAGCTTTCTAAGATTTTTTTAGATTTTCTAGAATTCTTTACATTTCTTAATATTTCCTAGAGTTCCCTGAGATTTTCTCAAGTTTTCCCAAATTCCTTACGCTTGTACAACAGATTTCCTTCCTCGGTTTGAAACTTAGCTTACTCGATATTGCTTAGGAGTTAGTGGTGTTCTGTTCTAAACTTGAACTTCCTCAATTTCTAGCAATAGAAGTTATTGGTAAAAAATATATGTAGCTGTTTTTTTTATTGCTGGTGCGAGATAACATTTTGTAACGTAGTCAATAGAGAAACCTCTGAATGGCATGGGCGGACTGGCCGATTATGGCGGCGACACTAACATGGGGAGGCTACAAATTTGCCCGTCAAAAACCTCATTTTACAATTTGTAGCCTCTCATTGTAAAATAGTTTTGAACAGATTTAAAAAATGAACTAGTGAGTTTTACTCTTGGCTTTGACTTCTAGTCAAAGCAGGTCTATACAGATTTTTCTAATTCTTCATGGAGCCAATCCATCCCAGCCATAAGGGATATTTTTCGCTGACACTCGACGTTACATAAAAAATATTGTTGCCTCTTTGCATTTCCTCCCCCTGATTTTGAAATTCGAACCATAGCTCAAAGTGGTAAAATAATAAAATAAAAATAGAATTCCATTGCTCGAGGATTGTAGGCGGCTTACTCCACAAAACTGCCCAAATAGTCATCGTTCGAATTTTAAAACGGGACTGGTTCAAGTGCAGTTCCCCGCAAAAACTAAACTAACTAAAATAAATAATTTGGTTTATATTAAAGTTAGAATTTTAAAATATTTTTTTATGAAGGAGTTTCCCGAACACTTTTTACTATTTTATTTTCTACGTCAAAATATTGTTGTTTATGTAGCATATGGTTAGAGTAGGTACACATAAGTGAATCGAATTATGAGTATTTGTTCTATCATATAACATATCTGTCTACTTTGAAATATGTAGTAGAAATGGTTCGGGAATCGCTATTTCTAATCTGAAGATTTCTCGCTGTTAAATTGTACTACGTTGTATATTAATTAGTAAATTTTAAATTTTGTTTATAGGGGTGTGAGTTTTTGTTGATATTTAGTTATAATTTTTTCTTAAATTTTTTAGTATGTACCTGTATCAACAAAACTTAAAAAATTCTCAGTAACTAATGCACTTGGTGATATAAATATAATAGGAAATAGGGTATTCTTGAGGTGCATTAAATTGGTCCTTCCTGCCTGGAATAGCTTGGGGTCTCGACTATCTCCTACTAACTTTCGGTGGTAATTTTTAACTTTCGATACCATACTAACACATTAACTTATTTGGAAATTTATGCACTTTAATATAAAAATTGTAAAATTTTTTATGGTCGGTTCAGAAATTGAGGATGGCAGCAAAGAAAACGTGCAAACTCAGGCAGGACGGACCACGGACACATTTCCAAGCATTTCCAACCCTCGCATACCTGCACCCACAACTTCTACTACTGTGTTTAATTCCTCGCCTATAACTGATGAACTTATCACTGCACATCAAATAGACGCCGTCAGTAAACTGCCTGTGGTATGCACCGAAATCACCAATAAAACCGTTTCTGCAAGTGTCGAAGAAAACGTATTTGAAAAACCCTTAAAGATAGCCACCAACAATTCCACACATACTGCTCTGGTTTCTAGTTTACGTTCAGAATTTTCGACCAAATTTGAAAAGAATGTCGCCGTAGCCGAACTGAAAAGTAGTGTTGCTTCTGTAAAAAGCATTTCAGCTGAGTTTGAAAAAAACGAAATACCTGATTCAAGTCACACCAATGAAGATGATTCGTTTTCGAAAGCTTCGGTGGAAGAAAACTACATGACGATGACGTCTAATAAAAGTATATTAGATCCTTCTAGCTTAAATTCAACTTTTAGCTGTTTAAATCTGGAACTGGATGAAAATCCATACGTTGAAATGACCCAAGGGTCGGTTATTTCACTCTTGGATCCTAATAACGACAGCAGTTTGACTAATAACGACATGCAAACTTACGAAGCCATCTGTTTTTCTACTGGGAAAACTGAGCCGCTTTATATGGAACTAAATCAATTTGCTGGTGATAAGGAAGGTATTTTTAAGGATTCCAAAAAGTATAAATTGCCGGATATTATTATGTCGCCGCAGAACAAGAAAGGAAATTCGGATAGCAAATCAGACAGCTCTGATGCAGATGACGAAGCGTCGAAAGACTTAAATTCGTTAGACACTCCCTATCAGAGATTCAGTTTGTCAGATACTTTCAGACCGGCGTCGTATTATCTGGGTGCTAGTAGGGTAACCCAAGAGCATCAGGACAGTTCGGATAGTGAATTGGTTTCACCACCTCCTATACCGACTACTCCTCCACCTTTAGATGAATTGGATAATGAGGAATGCTTGCTGCGAGATACCGAACAGTCGAGTATTCTGAGTTTGGAGCAGAAGAGGTCGTCTTATCTTACTTTGACTAACCTTTATCAGGACTCTTCTTTTTTGTGCAGCGAAACCGATCACAGGTCGCATAATAGCGATTCTGACGTGGAATTGCGGATGACAGCTGATTATGAACGCAAGTTAAAAAGAAGGCCCGTTTCTGACGATTTTTACGACGAACTGGTATCGTTGAGTAGTCGGAGTGCAAACGATATAACTAACAGTTTTGACTTAAGTGGTACAAATTTAGAAAGCACTAAGTATCACGATTATGAAAATATGTATATTTCTGGTGAAGTAGTACCACAAACGAATTATACACACAGTCGGGATACGAGTCGTGATACTATGAGTAGTCAGCAGTCGGTTAATACTTTTAAGTCAGGTTCGAGTAGCAGAAAATCAATGTTTACTCCAAATGATTTTGTTTTACGAACTAGACCTGAAAGTTCCACTTCGATTATTGGTGAAGTAAGCGGATTTTTATTAAATTCTAGTCCACGTTCGACACCAGTCATGGGAAGACTCAGTACAGAAAGTGTACAAGAAATAAATTCAAGCAAATTTTACTTTTCTGGAAATAGTAAAAATCAAAATTCATTTGGGAGTCTATCTGCTCCATACTATTACTCGGACTTATCGATTAATACATCGCGAACAGACAGTAACTCTTCAATTTTAACTCTAAATAATCAGAGATCTATGAATGGAAACAAACGTGATATCACTAGGATTGTAAATCCAATAAGGTGCAATAATTACCAGCGAAATTCGACTAGGACACCTCAACATAGAGTTTTATTTGATACAACTTGTAAACTTGCAGCAGAAGCGCGTTCGGCATCTGTGGATTTTTTAAACATTGCCGATAAGTCTGACAATATTGATAAGAAAAATATTTACGAATCGGATACTTTGAAAAGGTTAAAAGCGACAGATGTGACTTCAAATTTGCTATCCGAGAGCAAAAATGATAAATTTTCAAAGAGCGATGTGAGTTTGCATGAACCTCATGTTAGACGGTCTTATTCATTGGAAGGGTTGTTAGAAAACGTTTTGAATGAAAATATGTGCGCTTCTCAAGATACAGTACCTGAGAATGTTAATGTAACTGCCGAAGGAAGTCATCTATGGGAGGAAGATTCAATTTGGCGGGAACGATTACGTTCAGCAAGCCAACGGCATACTAAGTCTTTGGATGATTTAGATTGTATTGGCGATATGGAAAATAGACCCAAGAAGCAAGGACGTGGCATTTCAAGGTTGGTGACATATGTGAATGACAATATGTTCAATATGCCGATTCAAAACAAGCAGCCGTCGAGTTCCGAAGACTCTAAAGATTGTAGCAGTAAAAGTGAAGGTGGTAATTTTATTATTGATAGGGAAAAGTTAAGACAATGGGATTTTTTATCTAGTGCACCTTCTGATGCACAATCACCTGCTGAGGGCTGTATTAACTCGGTGGTAGACTTGGGTGCAGGTGTGAATGCTTGTGAGTCATCTGAACAAAACAGCACACAATCTCCAGGTATAATTTAAATCTTACAGGCTTATGTAAAAACTGTATATAATAAATTGACTTGAATTATGTAAATTTGTATAAAATTATTTAAAAAATGCAATTTTTTTCCCTTAATTAAATTCGCAAGTTAATTTTTGCGTTTTATAGCATCGGGATCTATCTCAATAACAACTCGAGATACTTTTCCACGTTCAATTGTTACAAAAAAAGTATGGACTCCTTCAAACCCAAGACCGGAGCAATCAAAGTCAACAACTAATTTAGCAAGAGGTTACGAAAACGATTATCCAACGTGAGTTATATTTTTTCAATCTTCTACTCAAGGTATGTTTTTCAAAAGACCAATGCGACTGACGACTCTACATTATACATACGATTGTGCGGTGGTTCTTTGCAAAACATACCTAGAAAATTTTGGACAAGTCAGTTTTTTATTTGTAAAGTTGGAGAGTATAAAATTTTACTTTCTACAATTTTGAATACTTTCATTAAGTTCAGAGGATTACATAGCTCTCGCAGAATAGCTTGACTTGTGACCCTATGGTGCGCAATCGAATTGTATTTTATTCGCTAATCTCATGAGCCAAGCTATGTTGCAAATTATGCTGGTGTAGTTCCAGTCTTATTATATGAGGTATATTAAAAACAATTATTATCTAATTTATCTAATATTATGATAGTTCATGCGACTGAAGTCACTAAAAAGCTTTTTAGATGTATCATAATTATTGCGATCAACTTTGATATATTCAAGTTTGGATTTTCAAATTTTAATATTATCTTCTATAAATATTGTGTAATTTTCCAGACAAACTCAAAGTTACACGATGTCTCAAGGTCCTAGTCAACAAGATTTAAGTTCAGATACTTCTCAATCGAGCGGACAACGAAGGGTAAATATTTTTTTCACTCAACTAATTTAAATTTGTTTATAAAATTCGTGTAGGTAAATTTTCAGTTGGGAGACAAAATGAACGTATCAGCAGGTGAACTTCTAGGACGTACACACGAAGAACTTGTGTTACTTTTGATTCAGTTGCGCAGACAAAGTGCAAATAATTTAAATTCAATTGAGACCTCTTACATCGAAATTGATAATATTCAGGTCTGAATTTAAGAAAAAATATTTGTTTAACATTTTTAGCAAGCTAAACTAACAACTCTACCTAGAGCTTCTCTTAATTCTAACCGCCGAAAACTTGCTTGACTAACTGCCCGCTTTTATTTTATTCTTGTCTGATTTTTAATTTGTTTTCAATTTTTTACAGGCGCAGTTGCCCAAAATGGACGCTGCTAAAAGATTAGAGAATCTTCAAAAACTTGAACAAATTAAACAGCATTTGCTAGAATTAGAAAAACAGGTATGTTTTAACTCCTTACTGTGTGTCTGTGGCTTCATAACTTTTCAACTGACGGGTGAATTTTCATGAATTTCTTTTAATAATAGAACAGTCTATGAGAAGATTCTTTATATGAACAAAAAAGTTCGGGAGAGAACATACATACATAATCAAATTTAACCATTTACTTTTCGGTGTAAGTTGTTTGTTTTTTTGGGCATTTGATACAACAAAGATGTTGCCAGCATCTTGTGAGGGAGACACGGTCGAAACAGCCAGACGTACCTAGTTGGGGATCGGACCCACGCCTGCAATGTAGTAATCTAGCATTCTATCAACATAACAATTAAAAAAAAAACCTAAAAAATAAACAATAAAATATTTTAGTTTAATTTATTTTTCGAGATTTATTTTGTAAAGAATTGGTTTAAAAGAAATAGACGGACACTGCTAGGGTGCTGCGTGTGGCAGCCTTGATTTTTATCAAGGCTGCCACACGCATTTTGTGGCTTTTGGCTTTTGCCTCACAATGTGTGGACCATATTTCCTGCGAGGCAATTATTTTGGCGTATTTTCACTCATAAGTGCTTTTTTGCATGCCACTGAATTTTTTTGAATGATTTTGAATACGGACAACTTATTATTGTACTTTTGAATATATACATAATATACTACACTTACATAGTATTGTTTTACAGATAAATAATTTGACAGAAAAAATTTACAGCAATTTTAGTAGCACTTTTTCGAACTTATAAATCATACATAATAATTTTTTGTTGGTTACTACATGTGGTTTTTATTCCATACAGCTTCGTAGTGTCTGTACACAGCTTAATAACTTGCAAAGAAAGTTTCGTTTCTTTTCTGAGTATTCATATTAGTTAGACTTCATAAAGGCAAGAAACTATTTTAGTAGTTGATTTTACTTACCCAGATAATTAAAACTAGTTTTGTGAAAATTATAGTTGTTGTATATATGACACGCTTAACTACATACAATTTATATATGTAGGTCTACATAAAAAAAACTTTTTTCAGTATGAAAAAGGCAAACCTCTGGTGAACTTGGTGGATAATATGGTCAAATTAGGTTCTCTATACAAGTTTCCTAAAGAGCATAGCAATTACCCCTATGTTAAGGACCGACTGGAATTTAATCAACAAATTCAAGAGCGGCGCTTATTGGCTGAAGAAAAACGCGATTGGAATCGACTCACTTCAAATCATTCAGAACTTCAAGTGAAGGTACAACAACTGTACCAGTTGGATAATTTAATACAGGAAGAATCTGAAACACTCCAAGGATTACAGCATGATAAAGAAGAAATTGAACGAGCACTAGGTGGACTTAGATTTAGATTAATTAAAGGTTTTAAGGATCCCGCCGAAATTGAACAAGCTAGAAAGCAGCAAATAGTATTAGAAAATGAATTAAGTAGGGTTCATTCGATGTTAGCACAAAATTCAAGAAAACTTGAAGAAACGGTTGCCGGGAATGCTAGATTGGAACAGGAATTATTGGTTTTGAAACAGAAGCTACAAATTTCAAGGCAGCACCGAAATTCGCCACAAATCTCAAATGCAGGTAAACTATTACCTAATTTTTTATCAATGTGATTTAACTTGGAATGACATTTTAGATTGCTTTTTTTTATTGTGCATGCTTTGTTTTAACCTCAACATGTAAATTCTATTAACTAAATATCGAACCTATTTTTTATATGTTGCTAATTGTTGTCGGTAGGAGATAGTTTGCCATGTGTAATTGGAACAAGTGCCATGTTAGAATCTGACCTTCATAGAGTTCAACAAAAGGTTGGGGATTTACACCGGCAACGTCAAGAATTGAGTATGCAAGTTAAGCAACTGACTGATCGTTCAAATAATCTTCAACAAATGAGACTATCTTCTATGGTACCTGCACAAATTTTGGTTGGAAATAAGAAAAAAGTGACGTCATCGTGGCGTGAAACCGATTTGGACTCAATGAGTATAGTGGATCATGAAGAGTCTTGGGATAATTCTACATCTTCATTAATTTTAGGAACACCTTTATACATAAACACGAATCTTAAACAAAACCAGGAAAGTGATCTCTACAGTAGCAGTATTAAATCGAGTGATTCTGTTAGTGATGATGCTATTCAAAATTTAATACCCCAAGAGAAACAAGAAATAAAGACAGTCAGGATAGTGAAGCGAGAGTCTGAACGTAGACAAAGAGATCGTGAAAAGACCACTGTAACTGGAAAATGGGATACGGTCGTAGAAGAAGACGATCCATTGCAAAATTCTAATTTTAGATCCGTCCCGGTACAAAAAACTCTTAGTTCAACGAATTTAGAAGTAAACAATTGTGATATGGACAATTCTAGCAGTGGAGTTTTAAGCCGACAGAGTTCGATTTCAAACCCAAGCTTACTAACTGCCAGTTCAAACGCTTCAAGTGTTGAAGGCGGTTTAGAGAAATCCTGTAAGTTATCGCCGGTTTTTAAAAGTGAAGCGGCTAAACAAATAATAATAGAAATGTCTACAACTCAAGATCCGCCAAAAAAATCGCACAGGAGAGCTGTACCTAAAGAACGACGAAGGCATCACACTGCACCTCACAACAATCTGATTATGAAAAGTTTAAACCAACTTCCTACTACTGATAAAGATTTTGATACTGCAGATTTGAATGTAAGACGTGCTCGTGATGATTTAGACATGGAAAGAGCTTTACGACAACGAATTGATGCACCCGATGTTGTGCGTTCTACCCTCAGTAACAAAGAACTTAAATATAACGAAAACACAATTGACAATATTTTGGGAACACCAAATAAAATTCTCATACCTGAAAGGTATGTTCCTGAACAGTTGCCTCAACTAACTGCGGAAGAACAACAATACCGATTAAGAAAAGTAGAGTCCATTAAAAAAATGCTCTCTGATACCGCAATTATAAGTGGTAGTTCAGTTAATTTAGCATCTGGTAAGTGTATTATTTTTTAAACCAGAGCCCTCTACCATAAAGCATGACAAGTCTTTTCAGAAACGAGAGAAGCGACTAGTCGCATCCCACTAACCGTTCGATTAAAGTAAAGCTATTACACATGCAGTATTTCTAAAACTGAAGGTTTCATCCAAATTGTTTACGGAAGGGGGTTTCTATCAGTCTAATAACCTTAATTCAATAATAATTTTAAAAAAATTAATAAAAGTACCATTAGACCTTAGCTCAAATAGCATTTTAAGTATACTCTTTCTAGTTGCGTGTGCAGTTGTTTTACTTTAATTTGATTGATAGAGAGCTGCCACTAGTCGTATATGAAATAAGTGACATTTAAAATGAAAAAATGACTTTTCAAATTTTATTAATTGATAGTGGAGCGGAAGTAGGCAAATAATGTAATAAAACAAATTCTTGTTAAGGAACCTTTTAATTATTAAATTAAAAAGTAACTCAAGTTAGCTTTAATAAATAAAAAATTAGACCCAGATTCGCTCCACTATAAGTAATATGCACAACCCAGAGATTTGCAACAGCGAATTACTGTGGTGAGTTGCAGATTGCATACCCTACATTATGAACTTTTGATTGAAGTGGTAGCACAATTAGATTATTATTTGTAGATGAAATCCCTTCCGAAAATGTATTAAGTAATGTAACTAACATGACAAGTTGTAAAATAATGGAAGAAAAGAAGCAACGACAACATCTTTTACAGTTGAATCAAATCCTTGCAAAACAAGTTATGGAAATGAGCAAAATTGTTGCAGGTACTTCTGATTTAATGTTTTATTAGCCTGTTATAATTGCATCTTGAAGTTTAGTTTGGCATTTTTTTTTATTTGATTTTTTATCATAGGTTCCACCAGTCCTGACGATTAGTAGTTGTCTTGCAGTTAGCTTTTTAGTTAAGGTGTGTTTGCATTTTTGCACGATTTTTTTTCTTTCTTAATTTTTAATTTACTTAATCTTAAAATTTTGTTTAAATTGTAGTTAAAGCACTGGCAACTTTACCTTTAGAAGCAAATAAGTTAAGTTCCGATGAAGATGATCTTTCTCCAGATACTCCTCTACCTATTTATCAGCAACGTGATAATTTTTACAGTTAATATATTATAATATAAATTTAATTATTTGTACAAATTATAATTAATAGTTGTGTTCACGTTTGGCCTATCGTACATTTTAACGTTTCACTCAAAAAACAGTATTAATGTGTTGATATTTTGAAATTAAATTTTTGGAATGTACGAAAAGAACTGAGTGCCAGACAATAATATGTTTATTAGTGTAAATATTATTTTATTGTATATGATGTTATTTAGTCCTTATTGTTTATTTATATAAGTTTATAGTGGGAATTTTTAAAAGTTGCTCAAAATATCAAAAAATGTTTAATAATTTATCACATAATGGTGAAGGTTAATAACATTTTTTTCAATTATTAAATTATTAACATCACAAATTATTTATATCGAGTGTCAATGATTGTTTCATTTAGAATTAGTTTGTTTTTTTTGTTAATTTAATAAATTATCAACTTCACAATTATGTAAAAAATGTATCTTTATACCTCTAAAGTAACTATGAAAACAATTTGTTCATTTTTTTTCTTAAATTGGAATGGCCCCCATCCGAGACCCTAGTCCGATATTATTTATAATAAGAAGTTTTAAATTTTACGTTAGATTAAAATTATTTTAATTTAATAACTACGTAATCAAAATTCGAAACACTGTTCGACCAACTCAATTAAATAGTTTTAGTTTAATAATAATGTAAGCTATGAAATTAAAATTATTTTAATCTTGCATGTAGAATTTAAAACTTATTATAAATATTAATAGTTACTAGAAAAGGTTCCATTAATTTGAACCTTTCATATCCAGCCACCTCAACGTTAAATAATCACTACCATACACGGGTAAGTAAATAAGCACATTTTGTGATGGTAAATATATTTGACCATGAAGATAGGCTAAGGCCGTGTTCAATTTGGAAGCTTACGGCTCTTTTGGTACCAATAATAACTCTCTAGACCAGGGGTTCCTAAACTTTAAAGATAACGAAACACCAACCAAATACCTTTTATTTTATGGAACCACATATCATCAATGAGCTTCCTTTTTTTAGCTTTTTCGCATTTTTTCAAGGGAATGCTATAATAATTGAAGGTGACGACTGAGGAACGGGATAATATTTGTAACCCTGGGATTATTTAATTTTATACCTAATAAATAATTTTGACGGAACCCTGATGACTATTCTACGGAACCCAGTTTGGGAATCCCTGCTCTAAACCAATCATTACTCATAAAAGAACAGACATTGGTACCAAAAGTGCTGTAAGCTTCTAAGTCGAACACGGCCCAAAAAAGACAATCCTTGATATCAATTCAAGCCCGTGGATATTAGCACTATATGAGATTTAATGATTTTTCAGCTGTTTCAACAAAGCCACAGGTAGGCATTTGTATCTAAAGGGGGAAATTTTTACCTTGTTTGACATTCTGATCAGGGAGAACGTCGGCTTTATGTGCCCTTCTCTTTAGAAGTTAGACATGAAGTCCAAGAATTTCAACTAGGCAGATTAATTCTTTCTCATGAAAATTTTAAATTAATGACCAAATATTTGTCACTATGAAACACCCTGTATAAATAAGAAAATCTGTACCAAGTTTCACTTTATTGAATTATTCAAGTATCTACACACCGATAATTAAATTACATTCAAAATAATACACAATCAAGATTTTAATCCGGTTTTCATGTAATTCATCAGGAATCTCTCAATAAATTTTTAACATAATTCATGTAACAATAACAATATTTCACTGGAAATAGTAAAATCTGGTTCTATCGGTGAAGCCAGTTGTCTATCAAACAAAACAAAATAAGTTAACGAAAACAAAACAAATAAATTTATAAAAATTTAAAAACAATTTCAAATAGTTGGATGAATTTAACTAACTTATTTGGCTTTTCCTTGAGCAGCAACTGCTTCCATAGCTTTCTTGACAGTTTCAGGATCCCCAAGAAATTGTAAACTTTTAACTGGTTTCAAATTTTCGTCTAAAGAGTAAACAAAAGGAATTCCAGTTGGTAAATTTAATCCCATAATAGCTTCATCAGACATGTTGTCTAAATGCTTGACAATTCCACGTAAACTGTTTCCATGAGCAGCTATTAAAATCGACTTTCCTGCTTTCATTTCTGGAACAATGACTTCATTCCAAAACGGAAGGGTTCGCTGAATTGTTAACTTTAAAGATTCAAATTTTGGGAATTCATCCTGAGAGGGTCCATCAGCATAACGTGGATCTTTCACAATTTGATCATAATACGAATGGTCTGCTTCCATGGGAGGTGGAGGAATATCGAAACTTCTGCGCCAAATTGCTACCTGTTCTTCACCATATTTGGCTGCAGTCTCCGCCTTGTTCAAACCGGTCAATCCACCATAATGTCTCTCATTTAATCTCCAACTCTTGGTTACAGGAATGTCTGTTTGACCAATTTGTTCCAATATACTTTGCAAGGTATTCTGAGCCCGGGTTAAAACCGAAGTAAAAGCTAAATCGAATTTATAGCCAGCATCTTTCAGAGCCTTTCCAGCAGCCAAAGCTTCATCCTTTCCTGAAAAATTACGAAGTGTCCATAATATTATGAAGGTCATTCAAGGACGTCGATATTTTAAACTGAATTTTACCTTTATCGCTCAAATTAGCGTCGTACCAGCCGCAAAATAAATTCTTTTGATTCCATTCTGATTCTCCGTGACGGACCATAACAATGTTGTATTTCGCCATGGTCGTTTTTATTGAATTTATTAATAAAGTTGAATACTTGAGCACTTCCACGGTTCAAATTCACCTACAAAAGTTACCGGATGAATCTAAAGTGACAGATAGGGTAAGCAGTGGTGGGATGGACCCTGACGTTTGCTTGCTGATTGGTTGTAGAAATGAAACGAATTTCAAATTAAAAATACTAAATTTTGTTGATGTTTGAATTAAATTAAACGAATTAAATCAATTAACTGAAACCAAATAGGCATCGATTTAAAAAATAATGATTTTGCTGAAAAACCTCGAAAAGGTTTAAGTAAGTAGTTCGATTAAATTTATGAAAATGTCAAACAAACGCAGTAGTTAATATGTACTCCTCAGTATAGTTAATTTGTCCCCGATGAATCGTCATCATTAGTTTACTATTAAAATTTTCAATTTATTAATTATAATACCAATATGACCATAGATCAGAATACAAAAATTGCTAGAGAAAAAACTTTAGCGACTAATTATTTGGAGTTACACAAATTTGGTCAAAATGGAGACTACGACCGGGCAATTAAATGCGCCAATAGAAGTGAGTATAAGTTTCATCCATATGGTCTTTTTATTATTAATTAAAAACAATTCTTCAGTTCTCAATGTGGCACCTCAAGAAGAAAAAGCACTTCATTGCAAAATAATCTGTCTCATTCAGCAATCAAAGTTTAACGATGCGGTTCAGCTGATCCAAAGGAATGCAAGTTCGTTTACTTTTCATTTCGAGAAAGCCTACTGTCAGTATCGTTTAAATAACACCATTGAAGCTTTGGAAACATTGGAGCAAGTTGAAGTAGAAGATTTTCGTGTGAAAGAATTGAAAGCTCAAATTTTGTATCGACTGGAAAAGTTTGACGACGCACTGGTGATTTATAAAGACGTAATTAAGAATAATGCCGATGATTATTCCGATGAACGTGAAACGAACGTGCTTGCTGTTATGGGCCAGTTGAAAAATGAAGACGTAAGTAACGAATGGTTGTGGTTGTTTAAGGTTAAATGTTAGGTTTTAGAAAACAATAGTAGATAAATTAAGGAGTGACACGTACGAGTTGAGTTATAACTTGGCTTGTTTACTGATTGCTCAAGATAGGTTTATTGAGGCAGAAAAAAAATTAAAACAATGTGAAAAAATGTGTCGTGAGTCTTTGGAGGAAGATGGTGCTTTAGAAGATGAAATCGATAGCGAATTGGCACTTGTCAGGTGCGTCTTTCTCAAATATTTTAAGACTGTCTTACACAGTGAAACTGTTAACAATTTCTTGTGACAATAAATCACTTGTCAAAATTTGTTTTGATAGGGTGCAGTTAGGTTATGTCTACCAGAAACAAGGTCGTATTAAGGAAGCTCAACAACTTTATTCGCTTGCATTAAAACTGAAATTGGATGATGCTGCTCTTGTAGCCGTTGCAAGTAATAATAGTGTTGTAATTAACAAAGATCAAAATGTGTTTGATTCGAGAAAAAAAATAAAGGCTGCCACCAACGATGCTTTGGTTCACAAGCTAAATTCAAAGCAGAGACAGTTGATTGCATTAAATCATGCAATTTTAATGTATTATACAAATCATTTTGATCAGTGTAACAAATTAAGCACTACATTAGAGGAAGCGTTTCCCAATTTGGCTTGTCAAGCTCGAGTCATTGGTGGGTTGTCGTTGTTACGGTCAGATAATGTGACTGCCGCAATTAACTTATTGACCAGTTATGTCCCAAAAGATGATAACGAGAAATTATACATTTCTTTGGCACACGTTCATCTTTTATTAATGCAGGTTTGTTTTTATCCAAAAATCAAAACATTTTGTTTTAATTGTATAGTTTTTCAGGGGGAACAACTAAAAGCTTGTCACGTGCTGGAAAATATGGGGGATGATATGTATAAACCAGGTATTGTTGGAATATTGATAACCTTGTATTTGGGAATGAAGAACAAAGATACTGCACTTAAAATTTTTGAAAGGACTGTGGAATGGTACAGGAAGAACAAGGTAAAAGGTGACCTCAGCAACATGTGGAGACAAGCTGCAGATTTTCACATGCATAGTGGACAACCTAAAGTTGCTGCAAATTGCTTAGAAGAATTGATCAAAAATAATCAGGCCGATAAAAAAGCAGTGGCCCAGTTAGTTTTGGCTTACCTTCAGGTAACTATAATATTTTCTAAAATCAGCCAGTACAGTCAGACCCGGATTGGACCCGCGAGTTACCGAGTAAAGTTCGGTAGGCCGGTTCAATTGGGGCCAAATAAACCCACCAATTAATATTTTTTGTTAATGTGAACATTCAGAAAATGAAATGTGGTATTATTTAAAATCCACTCGACAAAGTTTTTTGCTATTATAACAACAAATGTTGATGTTGAGAACAGAAATATTACTATTGTTAAATCAACTAAGCACTAATGTGCTTTGTAACTGCCCATCGCTAGCATGGAAAAGAGGATCCATGTTGAGGGACTTCTGGCCTAGCATGGCCAGTATTAGCGGCACACCGCCCTCTAAAATACTCGAGTTTATCTTAAGTGTGGGATGGCTCACGGAATAGATGGGAAGGTGGGCTGTTACAACAATCGGAGGTAGCATAATGGGCCCGTTTTGTGGCCCGAGTGCATGCAAACTTCGAAATCCATGTAAGAAGATATAATTGTGTAGTTTTGTGCAATAATTTTAAATAAAATAGCTCTCTGGGACTTTTTATAGTTTTTCTAATTGAAATTATCAAATTGATCAAAAAAATTGGTTGACACAAGCTTTCATAATATTGAAAAATTATTATTAATAATAATTAATTAATAATAATCTTTGAAAAAAAATAAATATGCAAAAAAAAATCAACATTTGGTAAACTGAAAACTGTTTTCCTTACAAAAGATCCGTTTTTGCTTTGATAAATATTAAACTTATAAACTCGAGTCCAAGTTAACTCAGGGTAAATCAGTTTTTAACCGTGCTGTTCAATTGCTTTCAAAAGTTTTCCTACGTCCTTAGATTTTAGCTCCTTCATTTTTTCACGATAGCTCTCATATTTGGGAGGTTTGGGGATTCTGAAATACTTCCAGTATCTACTGAATAATCGGATACCTCTTCGATTTTGGTGCATAAACTAAGAGCAAATGGTGCACTGGTTATTCCAGACCCCCCGGTTTGCCAATAACTACATTGAAGCTCAACCAATATTTGAGTTAAAATACGTTTAACTACTAAACATAAACTAACCACAATGAAGCTAGCTACTTCTAGGAACTCCTACTACCAGACGTGCAACAATAAAATTACTTGTGGGCTTAGCATCGGAACCAGTTTTTTCGACACTCAAAGCTCTAAACATTTTGTGGAGTCCCTAAAACTTTTTAAATTTTGAATTTAAGTTTACTTTTATTCATGATTACTCCTTAGTCCATGTCACCCAGATTTCTGATTGGATAAACAGTCAATTATTGTTTAACTTGGATACAACTATATTCTATATTTAACACGTTTTAGGGTTAACCCCCTGCACTCAAATAAGGTCTTAAAATTTATATGTTTATTTTGTTAATTTCTAGTTTGACAAGAAAAAAGCTGGTAGCCTAATAAATCAGCTTCCCTCGTTCCAAGATATACCTAATGAGGGTGAACTGGATACTATAGAAAGTTCAAATTGGCTGGCCATCAAGAAAATCGTGAATAAAGCAGAATTATCACCAAGGTAAACACCAATTTTTGGGTTTTGTAGAGAATTTAAAAATATTGTTTTTAGCACTCCGAAAGTGGAATTCGTCAATAAAATTAAGAAGAAAAATCGTAAACGAAAAACTAAATTACCTAAAAATTACGACCCTCATGCAACACCTGACCCTGAAAGGTGGATGCCTAAACACGAGCGATCAGGTTTCAGGAAAAAGAGAGACCGGCGTATGAAGGATATCATTAAGGGATCGCAGGGTACCACGTCGACCCAATCTGAACAATTGTAAGGTTAAGTGGGACTTGGGTAGAAAAATATTAAATGTTTTTAATTTTTAGTGATTTTTCAAAAATGGCTGAACAAGAAGCACAAAGTAGTCCAGTCTCGAGTGTAGAACCTTCTCCAAAACCGAAACCTCAACAACTGAAAAAGGGGCAACAAAAGAAGAAGGGTGGTAGTAAACGGCGTTAAGTATCGATATTCAAATTTTTAAACTACAAAATTAATTTTTTTTATATTATAACAGCAAAAAAATGAAAAAACAAATTGCATATGAATAGAATTTATTTACATCTATTATACCATACTATACATTGAAGATTTTATTATGTTTATACAATCCATATTCACCATTTTCTCGTTTTTTGTGATCTAACAGAACAGAATAAAAGAATTTTTGTTTATGAATAGAATTTTATTTACATGCATAAATAATTATACCATTAATTTTTTATGATGGTGGTCATAAAAATTTTGAAATAAGATGTGTTTCTGACATAAATAATCCTCATTTTTCGGATTCATTATTATGTAAGAGACATATCAACGTGGTGGATTATTTCTATTACCTATTCTTCAACTATAATTCTAAAATTATCAGTTTTCGGTCAACTATAACTATGTTCAAATTATTTTTAACACGTTTTTAAAAAAGATGCATACACAATGATCATTTTTATAAATTTCAGATCAAACGGTAAAAAATTATAATTAAAATTATCAATCAACTGACACATTTTTGAAAAGTTTTATGAAATGGTGTAAATTTGACATACATTTTTCTATGCTACCTCTAACAAATTTACAAAATCATCCAAAGAAATCACTGATGCTATATTTAAGTTGTCTAAAAGCTTGAAATTGTACATTAAATTTCGATTTTCTTATGTTAACTAATAATTTTATTTGATTTTGGCATTTTTCAAGTTTTTCACAGCATTTTTATAGTGTTAAGTAAAAATTTGATTATCTTAACAAATATTGCATGTTGTATAAAGATCACAGACTTGAAAATTAAAATTAATTTTGAACCAAGGTTGAGGTATTCTGTCATAAGGGTCTTCTAGAAGCATTCGACTTTAACAAAATAGGAATTTGTTATTAATAAAATTTAACAATGTTTGACATAACAATTAAAAAACATACAATAAATTAATTTACTTCGATCAATTACACAACATTAAGAGGAACACTGCGACTTGGCACTTCGTAATCGACCTTCCCAAGCATCTTTTTCGTTTTGACGTTCTTGACGTCTTTGTTCTGGAAAACAAATGCATTATTAATAAGTTAAATCACAACTGGATAGTTGGAGTTATTCATCGCAAGAGTGACTAACCTGTAATCACCTGCAATGGTGATCAATTCTCTGAAGAAAACTAATTTTCAAACTATCCTGTAGATAGAAATGAAAATAAGCAAATCTCAATTATGATGGAGTGAACATAGCTTTATTGTAATCAATAAAAAATACTTACCTCGAGCAACACGTAGGGCTTGTCTTTCTTGTTCAGCTTCTTCTTTACTCAACGATGACCTTGTACCAAGGTGTGTCGTAATCAATCTCCGTGCAGTTTGCATACTTGTTGGTGGACGTTTCATTGCAGGCTTCAAATCGGCATTATATGCTGTAGCAATTGCAACAGAACTTCCTTCACTTAATGGACGTGATTTGATAATATCATGGTTAATTTCTAACGCCCTTACAGCTGTAAAATATTTAATGTTCAGCAACATAAACAAAAGTATTTTGGTAATAATACAATGAAGTAGTATTCACGTCAAGATTAATTGTATTGTGAATTTGCAAAAACAAATCAAATTAAAATATCTATACGTTCACATTTTAATTTGAATGATTTATGCAAGCATGACAACATGAAAAAATATTTTAAAATTATTTAATCTATTCTTGCGCGTCGTGCAATTGATCACTAGAAACAAAAGTAAAAACACTTCAGGATTATAAAAATCAAGATTTTGTATCAAAAATCCATGACTTTCCAGATTTGATGGAAACTCTGCACTTACGATTATTTCTTTTATTTAAATTTTTAACATGCAAGAAGTTTAGAAAAAGTTTAATAGGAAAAAACCCAAATTTATCAAACTTACCTTGCGAGAAAGAAGTCAAAACTAATAATGCGTGAGTATCATCACACCATTTTATATACATCTGTTCTTTGTCAACACTGGAATATAGTTGAATTAAATCTTGTGTTTTAAATGTCGATGGAAAATCATATAATTCGATGACGTGATCCAAATCCGGACATTTTGTATTTTGATAGGCACTATAATCATGACTAGCTTTGACTACTTTTACATCACAGCCTATATGTTTTACAATCTACAAAAAAAAATGTTAAATGATGTTGCTGAGGTTGATTTAAGAAATAATGAAATGGTAAAAATACAAGACGAACTTTAGTAGTTGTGAGGTGGGGAGCTGCCAGTATGCAATATTTAAGAAGCTTTGCAGGCTCTCCGATTTCAGCAGTTTTAAATTGTTGACCTAGTATTTTCATTTTAACAGGTTTTTCAATTAAAATTTCTATTTTGTCAATTAATTTTTAATTTAAAACTAACTCAGTTTGCTTGTTCCGAAATTATAATTTTACAATAGGAACTACACGTTTAGCCATTCGAAGAAAGGTAATCTCGATCCTCATAGAAGACTCGTCATGTCGGCTTTTGTAATCTTGAAATTTTTCTATTTTAATAAAATTCTCGTCCAAACTTTGATATATAAAAATGAATATTGGGCTTAGTGGGCTAAAATCAAAAAAAAACTTAAAAACTTAGTTTGATTTTAGTCCACTAAGCCCAATATTCATTTTTATTTTTCTATTTTATTTTTCAGGTGTTTTGTACTACTTTCAATGTGGATTTTAGCAATTTGATATTAGTGAATAAACAATCTATTACATAAATTTATTGTTTGTAACTTGAAATATGTAGATAAACGGAAGAAAACTGGCTAATAAAATTTAAAAAAATGAAAACTGGCCTTGTTGAGTTTCTGGAAATCAGAAAAATCTTAATTGCACACTTAAATTCAAAGCATTTTAAATTTAGATTTAATTTATAATTAAGATTTTCCTTTTCATCAAAATTTTTTTGATTTCCTAAAACTCAACAAGTCCAATTTTAATTTAATAAAATAATTGTGTGAAATTAGAGTCGAAGTGTAAATGTGCTGTCAATGACGATAGCCGAAGCCGGTACATTTAAGGAGTTAAATAGAAACTAGTATGTAGTTTTAGAAACGAAAGGGTTCATTGTGTGGAGCAGGAACTGCAGATTAACGGTAAGGTATTCAAATGTAATTATTTTACTGAAAAAATTGGTTGTCAAACGTTAAGTGCATTATTTTTAAAATTATAATTTTAAAACGGTGTGCAGGATCCCTGAAACTGCAACACAACCAATTGACTTGAAATTTAAAACTAAGTTTGGAAATCGGGTAGTTTTCAACCAATGCAGAATGTTGAAATTTTGTTTTGTTAAATTTTTACTAAGGAAATACAAAAATATTGCAAATTTTTGTCTATAACAACTGACACAGTAACCCAAAAACCAAGTGTAAAATTTGTAACAGAAAGAGGTCGTAATTAAGAGGAAGAAGTATCTTGAACAGGATATCCCTAGCATTGTAGCTTCATATAATGTAATGAATTTAAATAAAAAATGTGTAAAATTATCTAAACAAACTATAAGATATTGATAGAAAAATTATTGCTTTAAATTACCAATACAAGCTTTCTACTATTATTCGACATCATATTTCTTTTTGAATTTTTGTTGTCTTTCCAACACCGAGTTACAGACTTTTGGTATTGCAAAATATTGATTAACACAAAATTGGCTTGCAGTCAAAATGAGCAGTGCTGATATATGCTAAGCTATTTTAGCTTATACAAAAAATTCGTTTGTTTGTAGAGGGAATGTAGATATTGCTTTAGAAGTTTGGCAATTCAAAATTTAAATTTCAGATCTGTACAATGAAAGCAAACATATATCGGGTGCCAAGTTTTAAACCCGAACATAGAGAAATAACAGATAACAAATAACATTAAATTTATGATTCCTGTTTCTTATTGTAATGGGTAAATATGAAAATATGAAGTATTCAATATTTTCAGATAAAATAAAATTTACTTACTTTTTCAAAATATTTAGGTTGTAAATCCCCTTCATCGTCAAACAAATCTTCCCAATTTGACACATTTTCCAGTTCCGCAGTTTGTTCCTTTTCTAGAATTTTTGGTTTCGGCAAAACTTCATTCTGAATATTTTCGTCATGAATATTTTTTATGATGGATCTTCGTTTTCTATTAATATTTTGAAGTGCCTTTTGCATCTCTTTCTCCATATCGGCCTCACAATCTTCACTCTTGGTTTGTTTATCGTCATATGGAATATACAACCGAGACATCCTCGTGTCCTTTTGGGGTTCCGAAAGTAATAAATTATTACTATTTTTTGTGGTAACTTGCTTATTGTGAGAAATTGCAGATTGTTTTATTGGAAGATCCGATATAATAATCACATCTTTTGTTTCTAGAGAATTTTGATGTAAGGTTTCTGATTGTTTGGACAAATTGTGACTTTCGTTGCAATTTTCACTAACAGATAAACTTTCAATAGTCATGGTGGCACTTATCGAATCACTCGATTTTTCATCGACACTTAAATCTTCAATTTTTGCACTAAATTCGTTTGCACTAATTTGTTGTTGACAGGTACTTGGAGCTACAATTTCAAACACTTTTTCGATTATGTGTGATAAAGTTTCTGATATAAATTCTTCATTTACGTCTTCTTTGACGTTGTTTTTGTGTTTGTCCTCTGGTGACCTTTCCCTTTTTGTGTGTTCTCGACTGCCTCTTCTACAATTGAAATGGTTTAATTAAAAGAAGATAAAAACAAAGCTGCACTGGCTTACTTTTTAGTTGCAGAACGCTGTGCCGGTGGAACATAATAAGTTTGTGTTGGTCTGTTAATACGAGACTGCTTTTTTGCCTTTTTGATCTCGTTAGAATCCTTCTTCGTTGTTTTAATAACTTCCATTTCTGGTTCGATTGACTCTCTAAAATTTTAAAATAAGCAATATATTACAAAATAAAACTTACATAACTCAAAATTACACAATATGTATTAGAAAATGCTTACTTTAATATTGCTTTTTTAAATACAATTGCAGCTTGATTAGGGCCTTCTCCAAATGGAAATACATTTAAATCGAAAATAAGTGCTTGGTATCGTAATAATTTAAGAAAAAACGGTTTCAACTTTGGGAATAAAACACTGAAAGTAAATGAAAGTAAAAGCAATTTTACATAACAGTGAAGTCACAATCTAAGACTTTCTCTTTCCTTCCGCGTGCAACATTCCTTTTCCTGCTTTGTTCTCATGTTTTATTAAAATTTTAATGCTTGGAATTTTTCAAAATTATTACAAAGCAAAAAAGTGCAGCATCTTAGGATTTTAGAGGTTAAATTATTGCTTACCAATAATCATCGGGAAGTTGTAGTATAACGTTAAAATCTTCTTTAACACATCCAACAAATTCGCGATCACAAAATATTTTATTTATTTTCGAAGACAAATAAGACAATATTGTATCAATATCACCATCACTCATACTAAAATACTCAGAAGTATACGTCGTACTTTCGTACAAAAAGGACCTTGAATTCCTCGAAAGCGAAAGCTACCGTAGTTATAGACAGAGACGGAGTTGGTTTTTTCGCAAATTAAAAATAAAATTAATTTCAAAAATGATGCTGAACTTATTTTGACATTCCTCGACTTGATGGAATAAAATTTAAAAGTACCAAAACATAACCTGCCCTGCTGTTTACCCAGAATTATCAATAAATGTCAAAAGTGAATACCTAATCTGTGAACCGTGATTTTTAGTTGTGGTAAAAGTGAATGTTATCGTAATATAGAAAAAAATATGCGGTTTTGAAATATTCCGACACAGTTTTTCCAATACGTGTTTAGAATTGTCTCGAAGTTTAAAGCATAAGGAGTTAAAATGTCCACTTCTGCCGGCCGTGTCATCGTTTATGGAGGAAGAGGTGCTTTAGGCGCTAAATGTGTGTCTCATTTTAAATCCAAGAATTGGGTAAATATTATCTCTAATTAAAATAATCTTGTGTAACAAATTTCTTGTTTCAGTGGGTGGGGTCCATTGATTTAGGAACCAACGACGATGCAGATTTCAACATTTTGGTTAACAGCAACGATACCTTACCAGAACAAGTAAGTACAAGTAATTTTTATTTGTTGAGTACAAAACGTTATGCCATGTCCTTGACATATTTATGTCTTGGTATATGTTCCAAGTGTTATCATATTAGGGGACCTACCGTACTTTTCGACAAGATTTTCCTAGTACTTCACGTTAGCAGTCAATGCACTTAACCAGCATACCGTGAAAACTAATAGTCCTGACTGGTAATGTATGATGTAAACTTTTTAATCGCCTGGTACAAATTAAATTTATTAATACTAATTAAATTTTCCTTGGAGCGGAACTTAATTATTTCATAAAAGTTATGTTAGCTATGCCAGGAATGTAAACAAAACTGGACGAACGGTGAAAACCTTGTTGTTCTAGTTATCTCTTTTTAATTTTTTATTCTTTCACAAGTAAAAGTTGAAATATCGTTTGAAAGTCTGGGAAGGGGTTATTACCTGTTCTTTATTTGCAAAGAACAACATTGAGTCAGCGAACTTATGAAACTTGGTTTGAGTTTTACCACAGATTATAAATTAGTTATAGATGCACTGCCTTATGTCCCTGCTCGAATTTAACTGAAATTTGTTGATATTATTTTAATATCACTTTAGTTCAAATAAACCAACAAAAATCATTAGCATAAAATCGAATTGAAAATTAAAGTAACTTTAAATGAATATTGGCAAATTGTTCTTGGTGAGGCTTAATCAGATCAGCAGTTTGGCTTCAGAATACAAAAAATACACAAAATACACAATACACAAAAGAATACACAAAATTTTGTGAATTTAGATTAGTTGATTATAATACTCATATTTACACTAACCAATGCCAGTCCGTAAACATCAACCGTTTGTTTGATAGTTTGATTGTGGAAAACGGGATTTATTATTAAATAATTTTTTTTTCTATTATTTATACTGGGTGACCGACCGTTCATTCAGATATAGGGAAATAATATGGAAAATTAATTTTTTTAAATTCCTGCTACGCATTATAACTGATCGGAATAAGAAAGGTATCAATTTAAAGAGGTATTTTTCTGCGTCTAAAGATATCCAACACATTCAATTATTATTGTTCAAAACTCAGTAATAAAATGAATATAGTGCACTTAATAAAACCTTAGTAGCCTAGCTTGCATTTCATTGACATTCTTTGCAATTGTTTGGAGGCTACTCAAGTTTTATGCACTATATTTTCATTTTATTATTGAGTTTTGAACAATAATTAAAGAACAAAATATGAAATGTTGGATATCTTTAGACGCGAAACAAATCTATTTAAATCGATACCTTTCTAGTTTTTATCAGTTATAATGGTAAGCAGGAATTTAAAAAATCAATTTTCTATGTTATATCGCTATGTTCAGATGAACTGTCGGTCACTCGGTATATGCACACACCTGCACCCTAAAATTCTACAGTGACTTACTCCTCAGATTTCACAGTGAATCACCCGCCAATTACAGTGAATCTTTAAAAAAGCAATTAGAGCCATATTCTGGAAGCTAATCCAGGTATATTTTTTTAAGTTGAGAATTCAGACCGCTTCATTACTTTGTTATATTATATTGTCTCCTTATTTTCTAAACTTACACGATTTAAATCGCATTTGAGCTCGACATCTTATTGTGATTCTACTTTTAATAATAAAAAAAAAGTTATTGAAATCGGCGGGTGGTCCCCTGTGGGGTTCACTTATTATTTTACATCAAATTTTATAAAATCATAAAATCAATTTAAAATTCCAGATCGATTTACGGTTTTGCCCGCTCGTAATTCCATGTATGTAAAAAATCTTTCACGTTACAAAACTTCTTTCCATACGACATTTGCTATGTCGCTTTCACTTTGAATTTTTATTTCATTCTTTGCTCGGCATCTTGATAATGCTACATGACTAAATAAAGGCCTATCGATATATATACCAACTTTGGTTAGTATCGTCAACATCTCATCGGTATCCGATTATTATGAAATAGCGTTACATTAAAACGTTGCATTTTAGCGTTGTGTTGGGATTACTTGGTCTATATTTATTGAGTTATGTAAAGGTTGCTTATATTTAAACAATATTTCATGTATGTAGTACAAAAAGGATTAATAATCTTAATCTGGATCACTACAGTTGCATTAAAACGTTGTATAAATAGGTTTTACGTGAATACGTCGTCTAGAGATACCCGTTTTCGCCCAGGTCTACCGATCGAATAATATCGATTTGAAAACCTGAAAACAACTTCCAAGCTTTTACAGAATATTGACAATTTGAAATCTATCATTAGTATTTAGCTGATCGGTAGACCTGGCCGAAAACGGGTATCCCTCGACGACGTATTCATGTAAAACCTAATGGCTGTGTCCCTCGAAGCCTAGGCTTCATTTATTTTCATTAAATTTTTGAATATGCTACCGAGTTTATAGACATATTCACCTCAAAAGCCTTACCTTTTTATATTATAGAGTAGATTTTTACCTTGCTGTCAAACTAACAAGAGTAGGCTACAAATTTCTCTTAAGCAAGGAAAAAGGATTTCGGGTTGGCTGGGTAGCAATCAAACAACTTATAACTTGTAGGTCGACGTTTCGGACGCTTTATGCATCCATTATCAAGACTGTAATGGAGAAGCCTGTATTACAAAAAGTACTACAACTCAACAAAAACTACACTCACCGATGACAAGTTTAGGTGGAAAAATGTTTGATGAAAGCTATTGGGAAACAGCGTAGGTCGACGATCGTGTTTACCGCTCAACAAAGTCAAATTGTTTAAAAATGTAAATAATAGGTATAAAAACATCAAAAGAAACCTTTGTTAAAAACTACTAAAACTTTCGACTTGTAACGAATTTTCATTTACAATATAAATTTTGTAATTTTGTAATACAGGCTTCTCCATTACAGTCTTGATAATGGATGCATAAAGCGTCCGAAACGTCGACCTACAAGTTATAAGTTGTTTGATTGCTACCCAGCCAACCCGAAATCCTTTTTCCTTACTCACTGGCATTGGGTGTGAACTCCTTCTCTTCTTTTCTCTTAAGCGTTATGATTCATTTTCAAACAATTACATGAATATGTAATATTAATAACCAGCAATATGGCGTAAATAAAGCCTATATCGGCCGACTGGAATCCCATTAATTAAAAATTCCCGAGTACGTGATCTTGGCTTTAGCCAAGTTTCGACCACGACTTCTCTGCAAAGAGGAAAAACGAAGAAGAAGATAATATTAATACATATAGTATATGTAACGGTCAATGATGACAATTCGGCCATTAACATCAATGACCATTGACCACGCATTTTGGGCGATGTTGACATTTAAAATTTCATATGTGGTTTTTACATCATTGTCTGGGCAATGACGTTAATGCCCAATACAGGTGGGCAATGATGAAACTATTCTATAGACACGTTTCATATTTCGCCGAGTTCGAACTTCCCTGGGGATGTCGGGCCTCCCAGTCGAGGTGGATTGATTTCGGGGATGTTTTTAGCGAGTAAGAGAGCTTTTTTAAGAAATCTTTTTGTGAATCACGGATCCACTCTAAAATGAGTTTGCGTATGTCTAAATTAAATAAAAATCCCTGTACACTTATGAGACTTTGAAAAGGGCCGAGTTGTTGTCATTTATACGGAAAAACGCGTGCACCACAAATAATTGACCCGGGTTGAAGTACATCGCCATTTTGCTGTTCTTTATAGTATTTATTCTATATCATCATTGTCCAATTCATTTTGGGCATTAACGTCATTGACCGGCCAAAGTCGTAAATATTACAATCATATAAAAGTATTTACTTCCTTGCCCACCGTTAACGTCATTGACCGTAACATATTATGTTAATAATAAACAAATCTTATATACTTACATAAAATACGATTAGATTTTATAACAAACTCACTCAAAGCCACAAAGCAGTTCAAAACCTACTAAAATAATTTTTGTGAAGATATAAAGGCATTGAGTAAAAAGTACCAACTTTCTGATACCAATGCCAATATTACTAATATTTTCATTTTAAATGCCATTTCATTTCGTAAAGCTGAACTTACATAAATTATCAATAAAAAAATTTTGTATTCTGTGAGTTACACCCCTGTTAGGTGGGACCCATAGAAAAAAGACCCACTCAAAAATAAAGTGTATTGCACTCTTTTGGAATCCACATTAAGCAGTAGGTCTCCTACCCAAGAGTTATGATAATTCTTAAAATTAAAAATATTCTTAAGATTTTCTGGGATTTACTACATTTATTCGGATTTCCTAATTAACCCAGATATGCCTAATGTCCTATACATAGGACGCCTATATTAACTACAAGTACGGCTCCTCCGGCACCCTAATATTAGTAAAAATGTATTGAACTGGATCATTATAGTGTGCCCTTAGTTTGGTGAAGTTGTGCGACGTTTATTATTTCAAATCTTAATTCTGTGAGTGTTAGAAATTGACTATTTTTGAAAATGGAAGAAAATGATATTATCTTGTACGGAAAATCACTTTATGCTTTTTTGTTTTCTCGTATAAAATTTTAATTTTTGGTTACTGACTTACTAATTTTATAAACATTTAAGTAAAAATCATCAATATAACAATTTTAAATGTTTTCAACATACAATATCATACAAGCTAGTAGTAGTTGTGCTCAATGTCCTATATTGTGTATTACGTAGTAAATAAATATTTTTTTTACTTTTAACTAGTGCTGGGACATCGATAGAAGAACATCGATGTTCGATGTCGATATCTAACCTGGACATCGATGCCAACGATAACATCGGTTGAAAACATCGATGTTCGATGTCGATGTTATTGTCTATTAGTTTAAATCAAGGAAAAAACATGATAATACACTTAAAACTGTTATTTTATTTAGAAATAAACTGCAAATAAGTTATAATACAGAGTAATTTTTACAAAATTACAATTACAAGTCCTAAATTTTTTTATCAATGCCGATAAAAAAAATTGGTATAATACCAACCGTCGTGTATTTCACGTGAATTTATTTTATTTTACAAATTCTCTGTAACATCGAATGCAACGATAACATTGCATCGATTGTTTCGATATATCGATACGTCTGCCATCGATGGCAAAACATCAAAACATCGATCGGGTAACATCGATGTTTTGATAACATCGATGAACATCGCCCAGCACTACTTTTAACGGTTTTTTCTGTGTTCACTAAGTCAAAGAACAATAATTATAAAAATTAATTTTTTAATCTTAAAACTACCCCATAGGCATATCTGGGTTAATAATAATAAAAAAATAAAAATTCCTTCTTTTGTGTTATCACAATAACTTCGTGATGACAACTTGGCCACACTAAATTCGGCGACATAAAGGGCTTGCACTAACTTGAACTGAGCAAGTTGGTGCAAATAAAGGCGTTTGCTGATTGGTTCTTTGCTTGCTTGGTTCAAGTTAGTGCAAGCAAACGAACAGACCTAATGTTGCGTCGAAAGAACTGTTGTCCAGTTTATCGTCTATTGAGCGTCTCTCAATTGTTGGTGCCTAGTTGACGGTATTCAACTTGTAGAATTTTAATTCGCGAAATTAAGATTTCAACAGATGTACAATTAAGATAATTTTTTACACTTTAAAAACTCTCATTTGTTTAGGAAGAAAAAGTCTTGAATTCAGTAGGATCTGCACTAAGTGGTGAAAAATTGGATGCAGTCATTTGTGTTGCTGGTGGTTGGGCCGGTGGTAATGCCAAAAAAGGTAATTTCTTTGTTTTAAATCTGCTTGTTACTCAAACTGAATCTTGACATTTTTAGATCTTGGCAAAACCGCAGATTTAATGTGGCGTCAAAGTGTCTGGAGCTCTGTAATATCATCCAGCATTGCTGCAAGTCACCTTAAAAATGGCGGTTTACTAACTCTTACTGGAGCCAATGCTGCTCTTCAAGATACTCCAGGTGATTTAAAAAAGTTAATTATCAAACATTACATAACATTGGTTTTATTTAGGTATGATTGGTTACGGACTTGCTAAAGCAGCCGTGCACCATTTAACCAAAAGTTTAGCTGGTCAAGGTAGTGGTATGCCTCAGGATTCCTTAAGTGTTGCAATTTTGCCCATTACATTAGATACACCAATGAACAGGAAATGGATGCCCAATGCCGATTTCAGTACCTGGACTCCTCTCGAATATATTTCTGAGTATGTAACTTGCTTTTCATTCTTTCGAATTAATAACATTGAATTCTTGTAGATTATTTTGGAAATGGGCCTCGAAGGAAGGCAGACCTGCAAACGGAAGTTTGTTGCAGTTGGTAACAAAAAATTCACAAACTGAAGTAATTGCCGTCTAAAACGTAATCTCATATTTACACAAAAACTAGAGTTGCTAATATTTTGTTGTGGACCAATCGATATTATTGCCAAAGCTTTTTAAAGTGAACAAACAATATGATATTAAATTTGTTGCATTTTTGAATAAATAGTTTTTGAAAATTATTCCAATTTTTTTATTGTTTGTTGAAAAGGGTCAAGGAATTAAATTTTCAACGCCAGGGTCCTGCTCTAAGATCGATTGCAATTTTTAACCGACTTCAAAAAAAAGAAGAAGGTTCTCAATTCGTGGGAATTTTGTTGTTGTCCGATTTCAATGATTCTTTTTTTGTTAGAAAGGGGGTACCTCAGGGGTGGTCCGATATAAATTTGGTCAAGATGATGGAGTCTATCAGAAAGTCGAACACTACAGAGCACAAAAATTCTTTGTTTTAATTATTCATCAAAACCAGGCGAATTACCGAATTTTGGTAGTGATTTTTGAAGAATAAGGAAATGTAGTTGTTAACTAAAAAGGAATTTCAAATGTTTGGAAATTAAAATATTCTTTTATCATTTCATGGAATTTGAATTTATCCTGTAGATAAATTTCTAACCTAAAAATAGTTGTGGGGTTATGTCAGGTGCTCCAAGAAGAGACTTTTATAAGTTAAAATTACTGCTCGGAATTGCGGTGTCTTTGCATATAGGAACTTATTTTGCCAAACCTTACTTTTTACGCAAAAAGGATTTAAATATAGATAAAAGCAATTCGGACACTTGAATTGCCTGAAATGAGAATTAGGAAACCTTCCGGAATAAAGGGATACGAAATAGGAATTTGTGTTATTCTTGGCTTTTTTGGAGGTGTTTATATTTGGAAACCACTTATTTTAAAACATATTCCATCCGAGTCGAGTAAAGAAACGACAGAACAAGAATGACTGCATACAAAAATTGGGTTAGTAAGCAACGAGGGAAACCAGTGTGGCTGGTTTCTGCTGGATTTGGAGCAATATTGTGTGTGTATATTGGATTTAGTAAAATATGGCTACCGTATCGTCGACGTATGAAACGTGAAGTAGCTGCAAGTTACGGAAGTTTCCTATACGAACAGGAAAGAAAGCGTTAACAATTACAATGTATCTTATAGTTTTAAATAAAGGTAACTAAATCAATTGTTTTGTGTATTTCTAAGTGTCTACAAAAAGAAAAGAAATATCGGCAATAATTTAATGGAGACTTAACAGATTTATTACTACAGTTTATACATTTTTATTCGGTCTTAAATTTTCCATTGTAGAATGGTAAATATTCTACCACTACTTTCCAATCAGTGAAGTAAAGCAGTCCTACTGTTGCACTTCCCCCAAAGGCTATTCCAGATCCTAACCTGAAGTAAGAGCAGTTACATAATCAATTTTCTAAGTAAACTGTCGTTTACTTACCATATACCAGCCAATTCCATGTGTTTTCTACCTAGACGACCTAACAAACTCATTTTATTAGATAAATCAAAACTTTTCACAAAAGAAACAATTTAATATTATCGAACGGCCAATGACGTGAGATGTCAAGTTAATGTTGATAACAATTAATCGATAAACCGACAGAGGGCGTTAGTTTGTTTAATCTTTGTACCAAGCAGTACCGCACTTTTACAAAATCTTTGTGTACTAACATTTTCAAAATGCATTTTATTATTGATACTGTATCAGAATCCACTTATTTTCAAAACATTCTGCTTGGACTTGACGAAACTTTAGGTAAAATATTAATTAGAAACATATTAGTTCATTAATTTGATAATTATTACAGAAAAATGTGTTGGTATAAAAAATATGAATTTAAAAAAAGTAAATCCATTGATGTATTCCGAAATATCTGCGTGGGAACATAAACATGGTGTTCTGTTACCAGAAGATTTGCGTTCATTTTATTCTTCCTCCAATGGTTACTATTTTGAATGGACTTACGGATTTGATGGTAATTTACACGTCTTTATGACGTAAAAATATTTAATTCGGGTATTTTACATTATGACACTAAAAAAATTTACAGATGAAAATGATGAAGAAAATATCGTTGGAAGGATCGCGTTAAATCCACTAGAAGAGGTTGTGCCAGTGTTTGGATATGAAGCCACCAACGAAACTGGAGTAAAATTCGAGGGTGACCGCTACTCTCTGAAATTGTCTTCAGAGAGTAAAGTATTTTCGTTATCCGTAATTCCGGAACGTGGAAAAGTGAGTTCCAGTTCAATAAATGGAATCAAATTTTGAGAACTTTTTTAAGGTTGTTCTAGTGTACTTATATCCAAAATACGCCCCCACGATTTGGATACTAACAGCAAATATGAATTTTTATTATTTGGCGGACGACATAGCAACCTACTTTCGTATGGCGATTACCCACTTGGGAATTCCAAATTGGCAACTGGCGTACACACCGCAAGGAGTTCCTCAGTGGTCAGAAAATATGTTTATAATTTTAGCACCCCATTTGCTTCCACTTAATAAGCGTCTAGAGAAAGTGGGACACGAACGAAAGCAGCGGAGAGATGAAGATTTCCACGACGTTTCAATCAATAATTTGGATCCGAATGTTTTTAAAATACCACCCCGGTCTAACGTCTCGGTTCCATCGTTGCTAGATCTTCCGACGTCAAGTTCAGAGTTATTGAAGCACTCAAAAAAAAATAAACAGCAAATTCAGTCGAAACAAGCAATCCAGCACATAAAACAGCACAAATTTCAAAGAAAACCGTTGTACTATTTAAAGAAGCGCCAGGATAAATAAAATTGGTTAAATAATATTGTTTAGTATTTTTTATCTAATGTTTACATTGTGTAAACAAAATCTTTAGGATAGCCCCTTGTATATTTTATATTTAGTTACTTTCGTGTCACGTTGACAGATCATTGGTTATCGTGACAATGTAAACAACAATGGCAGACGTCATTTTCTAAAGTTGTGAACCTTTGTGATTTTAAATAACGTTTGAATTTAGAATGTTGAACTTTTATGATCGTTTATTAAAACCATTGCATGTTAGTATTAACATAAGAAACGTAATTACAAGAGTAATTAGCAGTTTAATTTTGTTATAATTGAGGTGGCCATATTCTGTAGTGATGCCAACTGTAGATGTTGTTTTCATTTTATAATTTTTTAGTGACAAATTTAAGATGGCGTCTACTAATATAATGGCTGATAATGAATTTAAAGTATTGATATTTATTTTAAATTTATAATTTAATATTTCAGCATGTATATTGCATTTACATTGAGAAGAGAATGATATTCCATCTTAATGATTTTTTAAATTAAATATATTTTTATTTTCTGTATTACATAAACCAGGTAAGTGTTTTTTTAATTACCTTTCCTAATTTGTTTTGGTTTTCTCAAATTGAAATAAACCTTTAGTATATTCTGGTTTCGTTGTTTTAGGTTCTGTTGTGTGATTTGATTTTAAAAGACAATAAATAGTTTTATTTAGCTGCCGAAATTTATTATCGATGAATACCTCGAATTGGTATATGTGAGACACCAAACTTAAAAATGATACTTAGGAATTGAAATTTATTGTAACCTCTGAAACAGGTAAATTTTTTTTGTAGCTTATTCATCTCATTTTTGCCATTTTCACTGTTTGTTTTTTTTAAATTTGAAGTTGGGATTCTGTCTAAATATGCAAGCTGCTTTTTATTATAGAAAACAGTTTTCACACACTTATCCTCCCGTTGAGTGCACATTTGACTTTTTTTAGTTTACATTGTTTACATACAGGGTGTTTCGGAAAATTCCTTTTAGCACTTCTTGTACGTTAATAATTGATAATTAACAATTGATTGATAAAAAATGACCATACTATTTATTTAATATTACTTGGGCAGGGCCTATTTTTTACCCAATCGAAGAGACCAGTTGATTTTTACGTTTTGTAGAGTCCGCCTCTGTAGTTTCTTTGTCGAGGAAGGAACAGTGGTGGGTAATTCAAAGCAGTTAGTATAAAGCTTACGTCTAGTGTGTATAGCTTAGTGTATCTTCTTGGTCTTTTTTTTGTTTTTAAATAGTGCTTGATGAATATTAACGCTCACATAGTTCTTTACCCCAACTGTCAACAAGTTGTTTCACGTTTAGTTAACTTATTTTGGTCCCACGTCATGGAACCAATTTACGTTTTTGGTGCCTTTCGAAGGTAAGCAACTTGCAAGTTTTGATTTATTAATCACACTTTTGCTTCGAAATTCGAAGCCTTATTCATCAATTATATTGATAGTAAGTTATTCCATTTTGTTTTGTAAATTTCAAAATTGTTTATAATTGTGACTCACTAAGTTTTGGTTTCAAGTCTCATTATCATAGTTTAATGTTTAATAATTGGAAACTAATGACCTTCTGCAATGATCACCCTATATGTAGCAACCAAAGGTTGTAATTTAACAATATATTTTCATATTTTTAAAAATTGCTAATGTTTATTATTATTATTTTGTAAACTGAAGTCAAATCAAGTGCTGTTTGAATATTTATTTACATATGGTAGGCACAAATGTTGATAGTGTTGACCACATAATTTATTTAGTCTATAACATTATTTGGGAGTGGGTTTTTAAATTTGATGTGTTGATTATGTCAAAAAGGTGAAGACAATTTAAACATAATGAAACCATGTAAAAATGGTTTTGTTTTTAGACGAACAATGGCACAACTTCCACTTCAAAAACGTGGTCGTGGAAGTAACAGTGGTGAACCATCAAGTTCAGGTACGACTTCCACCAATTCTACAAATCAATTACCAATAATAACCACAAGTCCTGGGACATTAACCGACGAATTAGCAGCTTTGTTTGAATGTCCAGTATGTTTTGAAATTGTATTACCTCCGATTATGCAATGCCATGTTGGTCATCTTGTTTGTTCAAGTTGTCGTCCTAAGCTTTCTTGCTGTCCAACATGTCGCGGTACATTAGGTATGTCCGTAATAAAATATCCTACCAAGTTTTAATATTACATGTTTCTAGGTAACATTCGTAACTTGGCTATGGAAAAGGTGGCTAATAATTTAATGTTCCCTTGTAAACATAAACAAACTGGCTGTCGTATGTCTTTTGGTTTAAACGAGAAAGCCGAACATGAAGAAGTATGTGAATTTCGTCCTTACAGTTGCCCTTGTCCCGGTGCTTCATGTTCTTGGCAGGTTAGACATAAATTTTGTTTGTAATTTAAGAAAACTTCAAATTGACTAAAAATGTGAGGTTCACTCTACTCAGGTTGATGTTTCAGTAATCAATAGAATATTATATAAATTAGAAATTCTGTAAACTAATTAAAATATCTGATTTAGGGTCAATTGGAAAAAGTGATGGTTCATTTACAACTTGCACATAAAAATATAACAACTTTGAATGGTGAAGATATAGTATTTCTCGCAACCGATATCAATTTGCCTGGAGCAGTAGATTGGGTTATGATGCAAAGTTGCTTTGGACATCATTTTATGCTAGTCCTAGAAAAACAAGAAAAATGTGATGGACATACTCAATTTTTTGCAATTGTACAGTTAATTGGATCTCGTAAACAAGCCGAACATTTTGCGTATCGGTATGTATTTTTTTGTTTTAAATTTGCACAAATGAGTTGGTTTGGGTTTAGAGAATATTGAATGAAAATGTGAAACTGAGTTGTTTTGTTGTAAAATAGCTCACAAACAGATTATCAGGTTTTATTACTAATTCTAAGCTGCCAGTGGAAAATTTAAATTTGTTTTAATATTTGTCATTCTTCATACCTCAGTTTCAATTGTTTATGAAATTAAACCTCATCTGATAAGTAAGCCATAACAATAATAATAATTAATACATTGACAATGTTTGTTAATAATCGAAAATTGCTAAAGCTTTGTTTAATTATTTAATTTTGATTCAGCTATTGATTCATTAACAAAAACATTCTTCTAAAAATGGAAAAAAAATTTATGAAATACAATAGAAAATGTAGTCAGGGTGACCAAATTCACAGAATTGGTCATTCAATTTCATGTTCTAACAAATAGGGGAGTGCAGAAAATATAATTTTTAGGGAATATATGATAACACAAAGTTCTATATTCTCATTCCAACTCCCACCTGCTTTTATCAACTACTTGTAATATCTACGTTTGTTACTGATAGGGGAATACATCTACCAAACTATAGAAAATAGGAAAAAAAATGGAAAATTCAGAAGTGCTGAATTCACCAAAAAATTTCAAAAAACATTTAATAAAAAACTTACACATTTATTAAAGGAATTTAATACAGAATCCAAAAATGCAATAATATACAAGGTCTATTTTTTCTTTTTAAAATATAAATATTTTTTACTGTCCAAACACCAGGTATAGCTGTAATTATAGAGATTTTGCAGTTATTATTAGGCTTTTTTATACAAAGAAGTATACATTTCTTAATTACACCATAAAAATTTGTTTATACGTCAATTATATTATAATTGAATTAACAAACAATTTTTATCAAGCAATGCTGTATGTAAACAAATTTCAATAACTTATAAAATATTTTCAGCATTGGTAATAATTGAATCGGAATTAATTGAAATTTTTAACATTTATATATATTCTTACATTTTACCTGCGGGTAACAAGGCCTAAGCTAAGGTATATTTGAAATAAAATGAAAAATATCCAATTTAATCGACAGGTATTAATAATAATCATATTTTAGGTACAGCTTCTATAAAATGTAACTGAAAAAAGTAACTTATACCATAGACAAAAACAAAATTAAACATTTTTAAAAACCTTGCCAGTAGGCTTTATTTTACTAGGGTAGGATAAAAATGGGCATACACACGATCCTACATGCCTTCGCGCCTACTGCAGAGGCAAGTCTGCGAGTAAATACGATGATGACTTTTGCATACACACTGGCCTGAACGCGCCATCAGTTTAACATACACACGTTCGCACTTACTGGCGAGCTCCCATGCTTTCAGGTAGGCGCGAGGCATGTCCGATTGTGCGTATGCCCATTAACATACTTAAATAATACTTGATAATACATTATTTGGTATTTGAAATCAATAAACACATAAATGCAACAATTAAAATTCTTTAAAAAAGTATTAATTTAAAAAAAAAATAAAAAATATTAATTGTACTATTACAAAAAATGCTTACAATTTATTTGAACTGATTTTTATTATTGGGAGCTATTAACGGGATATTCCGGTACCGCAAAATTTTTCGTGCAATACTGCCCTCATAACTGAAAACGCCGTATCTACATAGGTTTATATGAGCAGATACGGCGTTTACTTCTGCCTTATTAGCCGACAAACCTCATTACCCGCAGGTATCTTAATATCTGATCATTTGGTAATGAAACGGATTACATAGTATTCCACAGTATACATAATCGTACCATAAGTTCTGTTACAAGATTAGTGAATTGTTTAAGGTTTAAAATAAAAAAAACATTTTTATTAAGACCATTTTATTGTTGAGATTCTAAGGTTTTCATTTCATATAGAATTTATTCAAAATGACCCATTTGGGCCTTCACACATGCCTTTAAGCGCCTCGGCTTTAAATTTAAATCAGGACTTCCAGAGGGCCAATCTTCAACGGCAATAAACCCAGGTCGATTTTCCTGTAGCCAGCATTGTGTTTTTTGGTGGTTTTTCCGAATCTCCTTGGAAAAACCCAATCTTTATTTTTGAATAGAGTGTGATTCCCAATCCAGGGAAAAAGTCCTTCATAATTATGATTTGAAATTTGTTAAACTTTTCCGAAAACAACAAAAACTAACTTGTTTTATGTTAGTAAGCTTTGATTTAACTTCATCGAGATACATCCGGCTGTCTCTTAGAAGGATTCTTCGAACTGTTTATTGCCAACTCATCATTATCTTGATGTCTTTTAATTTTTGGAGCACCAAACCACAAGTGATTTCATACTTAACAAATGGCATTTTGATAACCTGATTTTGCAATAAAACTTAATTTATCTTTCAAATGTAATGCTAAAATAATCTTTTTGTTAAAACTGATGGTTTTACCTCTTCAGAGGTTACACAAAAGGAAATTAAAAATTTTCAGTAAATGAAATCTCGTAATAAACTGATTTTTTGATACTTGGAACTATTTTCAAGTTACAGCATTTTCTTGATGGTAAAAAGGCAGTTTTAAATAAAATTGGATAAAGAATTGAAAAATGTTTGTATGGTATTTAAGAAGAACAGAAAATTTTTGTTAATCATTTGTCAATGGTGTCAAATACTATACTTATAGTTTACTCTACAGTATTTGATAGTATAGACTCACAATCTACAGCAGTGGTCGGCAACCTTTTGGCAGGCAAGGGCCACAGTGGCAAATTGAAATAATGGCAGACCGCACTTGTTCATAATTTTGAGAATAGGTATTTATGATATCAGAAATGCGAATACATTTTATTTGGATTTATTTTATTATTAATACGTAGGAATAGTAACAGAAATAAGAAGAAAAAAAAAGGAGGTTTATAAAACAGCCACGGGCTGTTCATAATTGATGGGTTACTAGTATACAAAAATTTGTGTGTAAATTTTGCTATAAATTGATCTTTGTGGGATGGCCTTTACCATTATGGATTTATTTTTTGTATAACTTTCTATTATGAAGGTCAAAAATAAAAGAAGCTTCTGCCATCAAATCAAATGACAGAAGTATGCACTAATTTGGTTTTTTACATTGAAAGCTCTGACGTCACTATAGCATGTTTTTTATCTAATGAGTTGTGCAAAAAACGATGTCAAATATGGTTTTCGCAAACTTTACACATAAAATATTTTTGTACGAATAAAAACTGGCAATAAGCGAATCGCCCTGTATAATATTGCAGCATTTTGAATTCTACATTAAATTTTCTTTTCTGAATTTTCCAAAATTGGAACAAAACACGGTAATTAAAAGAAAACTATTTATTAGCAAGTAAAAAGAAATGATAATTTAATAGTGATTTTTATTGTTAACAGATTAGAATTAAATGGAAACCGCCGTCGACTCACGTGGGAAGCTATGCCTCGTTCCAGCCATGAAGGTGTAGCATCTGCTATAATGGGCTCTGATTGCTTAGTTTTTGACACTTCCATCGCCCAATTATTCGCTGACAATAATGGTAATTTGGGCATTAATGTTACCATATCTGTAGTATGCTGAATGGAATTGTTTATAATTTGTTACCTTCTATGTTTACTTAAGAATTTACTTTAATTTAAATTTTTAAATCGTTATTTATTTCATATTTTTATTTTATTGATACGTAACACATGCAGTTAAATTAACTAATAAAACACATCTTAAACAGTCTAAAAAATTATTAGCTTCAAATTGAGACACCAACTTGTTACATTTCTCATTACGTGTTAAATATTTCATGGACTGATGTAGTTTTAAGTGTTTATTTTACTTTAATATTTTTGAATTTAATTATAAAAATATGTTTTTTATTTGATTAACTTTTTTTTTTTTTGGAGAATCCTTTTAATGCTCGAATATTCGTTTACGAAAATTATTTGGGACATTTTTAATGTTTTATCTGACTTCTTGTATTACAAAATTTTTATTTAATCGCAATTGCTTGCAAAATCTTTCTGTTGGAGGGAAGAATTATAAAAACACGTCGAGCCGATAATTAACTACATACAGTAAAATTTTCTGTTGTGTGCCCGTTTTGGAATTTTTAAAAAAATTATTAAAAATCTGTTTCAAGAGAGGGAGGTGTTGCGGAAAATATTTATTGTAGTTTTAATTTATTATTAATAATTCTATTGTTGAACCTAATTTTTGTAATATAAAAGGTTTTTAATTGAATGCTTATTTGTACAAAAACCGATTGAACTGTAAATAGTAAAATTTTTTTTATTTTCATCACTTCATTATTTGTTCTGATGTATTTCGTCATAAAATAAAGCGTTTTATATTCGGCTAGAGAGCTGTTTGTATGGTAATTTTGAAAGCAAATACGGATATATTTCTGTCGTTTGAAAAACTTCTTATTTTTCAAGTGCTGTGGTTTTAGGTACACTAGAAAACTATCGGTGAATTGATTGATACACTGTTGAACAAATTTGTAACTAATGAACACAAAATATTTGTGTGATTGATATAAAAAATTTCAATTATGTTGCGCTTACTTTTGTGATTTTATAATAACACTTTAATTTATTTTAAAATTGCATACTTTAAGTAAAATTTGAACAAAATAACAAATTGATATACACGAACGTTGATGATATATACGGGGTGGTTTGGAATTTAATGTTGCTTGAAAAAATAAGTGACTAACAACTGTGTTGGTTGGTCGATTATTTTGTTTAGGTAATAATAAAAAATGTTGCGACAGTAAATTCTGAAGCACGTGGTATAGATGTGGTGAAATTGTGTGTATCGCCTGGTATGTACAAAACAAAAAGAACGAGTGTGTAAACGTTTTCAAATTAACCTTGGTGAAGTTTTGATGTAAAGTTAAAATGTGATCTTATTTTGTTTGAATAACAATGAATTTTTGAAAGAATTTGAAAACTTTATTATACAGCGTGCCTGCCATTTGTTTATATCGATTAAGAAAAACATAAATGTGGCTGAGAATATAATTATTATAAAATAATATATCGTTAGTATTTTTGGTAAATATTCATATTAAACTGTATAGTGTAATTTTGATTTAGCTAAGTGAACTGCAATTAAGGGTAGTAGTTTGACTACGAATTTTGGGTATGGTAATTACATTAAAATTGATTTTTTTTTTTTTTATAAATTCAAACGTGGAGAGCAATAGTTTTGATTTTTGAATATGTGATTAAACCAAATAATAATTTAATGAATTAAGAATGAAATCAAAATTATTTTAATCATTTGTAAAATGTATAATAAATAAAACATAACAATGCTTTGTAAACGGTAATTTTAAAAGTTTTGTATTGGGTTTTCATATGAAAGTAACTTCTAGTAACATACCGAGTGTTTTAAATATGTCTGACCAAATTTTTTCTTATTATTTTTATTATCAACCATATCTGTAAGTGTGATAACAATTATGCGACCATCACCGGTCAATGCCTAATAAACTTACAAATAAATCAACTTTTAGAGAGCTTTTATTAATTTACAAAAAATAATCAAGTTTTAAGTTTGGAGATATTTTTAAAACACACTGTATATTAAATGTATGTCATGTATAATATATTCTGATGAGAGATCATTTTGTCCATACAGTATCCAAATATCTTTTATAAAAATATGTATGGTGATCTCTCATTTTTGTGATACTGGATTCCATTGTCGAATGCGTTGTAAAATTGACATTGGTTTTTGTTTGTTTTATCTAATCAGTACTGCTGTAAATAATTAATCATAAATGTACGATTTATTTAATAAATTAAGTTTTACAAACGATAACTGTTTATATTTTGGTAAGCCCGTAGAAATAACTATACTGCACCTTCGTGCTTGCTCGCCCAAGCAAACTTAGATACCTCGGGGTAGTATGTAAAAATAAAACAACAAATATTTTTTACAAATTTAATGGGGGTTAACGTAATTCAAAATTAGAAATCAATAATAATTTTGGTTACAATTACATATTTTCACCTCAATACTAAGAACAATATAATAATTTTTTATGCCATCAATACAGATTGATTTATGAAAACAGTTCATAGATTCTATTCAGGTTTCTTTTTTTAATTTTATTGACCGAAAATTAGATGTATTTTTTAAAGAAAATATTTTCACAATTACTTCTGTCTTTCTGGCAAAAGCTAAGTATCCAATTCTTTTGGAAATTATAGTTTTAGATTCTTTACTGAATCCAATTGTGTCTGTTGATAGAGGTATCTTGAGCCATTCTCTTCCATGAATGTCATGTGCGTTTAAAATGTTTTCACATACATACGTAGGGGACCTACTGTTTAACGTGGGTTCCGAACCACGGGAAGCGTTATATGCTTCATATTGAGAAAGGTTCTTATGGCACTTGAGATCGAACCAGGTTGTAACTGAATTTATCTTTATAGTTTTGAAACTATTTTAACATAAAAAATTGTTTTTTGGACCCGTAAGGCTACAGTAAAGTACTATCAAAATGGAAGATATTTTCTCTAAAAACATTTTATTTGGTTCCCCCCCCCCCTTGCCAATTTGATAACTAATCAGAATGAAGCTGTGCTTACACAGTATTCATTAGTTCATTTTATCAATGATTTTTTTTTTGAGAACTGAGGACTCGTAACAATCCGAGATCTAGGAAATTTTTGAAATAAAACAATTTTTTTTTATAGTTTTAGTTTTATATACAACAATCATTAGTAATCCGTTGTATTCGATCTCGGAACCTGCAACGATCTCAAATTCCACACATTTCGTAATGAGAAAACTTGCTTCATTCTGATTAGAGTAATCTGATTTTACAGTAATTTTCTTAGAGTCACTGTAACCGATTCTATAAACTTATTCAAAAATCATCCTGTCAGTTTAAAAATGTGATAATAAATATTTTTTTTCCTTTGGATTACAGAAACATTTTATTAATGAATAAAATATAAAGTTACAACAATTGAATAATAATTAATTTTTCACGTAATTAAGAATAAAATGGTTATATTTAGCATTGCTCAAATATTACTAGGAGGGATCTTTGTTCAATTAATTGTTGCTTTGAAAAATACAAAAAATGAAGTATGATTGATCCGACTATATCACACATTAATATTGTAAATATGTGGTTTTGAAAATATATAAAATATTAGACATAATATCACAACCATACTTATATGACTTTAAGAGTGCAAATAATTTGAGCTCAAATTGGCGATGAATTGCACTTTTATGCCAGACAGCGTAACCAAATTATAATTGCATTTCAGTAATTAATAATAAAACTACAAATATACTAACTAATAAATAATAAGTAAACAACCTTATTTATAAACAATCTAATGCCTAAACATACACCAATATATGTTAATAAATCAACTTTCAAAAATGATTACAAACATTAAAATTTCAATTTCACAAAAAGTCAAAAAAAGTCAAAATTACCGCTCGATGGTGATTGTAATTGTAAGGGTAAATTTTGACGTTACCAAGACTATTCCGTCATAATTGAAAGTTGGTAATAAATATTAAACAACACAAAAATTAATTAATACCTAAGATATCTAAAGAGGGTCTGCAATGATTAATCTACAAACTAGGTAACAAACTTATTGGAATAAAAATAATAAAATTGATTATGTATCTACATTATTGCAATAGATTATCTCTGAAAATTGTTTTAAGTATACAGCGGTATAATCGTTCGATAATCATTGACATTTAAAACAAATGTGCAAAATATTTTGTTTATAATATGTAAACTGCCGCAAAATATTTATATAAAAATATATTATAATAATCTATAATGTAATTGTTTCATAAAAAGATAACTGCATTGTAACACATCATTTTGTTTGTCCCTAAATCAGAGTAAAAGTGACTATAAACCAGTAGATACGGTTCAAAACTTCATCCGTTATTTAATATGTATATAAATATATATTTGGAAAGAAAACTCCTAAGTCGCAATTAAAAAATCGTTTCCCGCACGATTTAATTAAAAAGTGACAAAAGTGTTTTGGTTTATTCTTGTTTAAATGATAATCCTCCGGGCCGAGGCTGATATTTTACAATTAAGTGTAGCCCAACAAATCTTGTTAGGCTAAACTTAAGAAAGATATTTCCCTTTTTTGTTATTGCTAAACGCACCACGTACACTATATATATTATATACATATGTAAATAAATATCTATCGTAGATATGACTAGAATACTTTTTTACTTTATAATCAAGTTAAAACAACAATGTATTGTAATGAATTATTTAGATACAAACACCTAACTCACTTCAAGAAAATACATAGAAATTAATTCAAATAAAAAACGACGATTAAATTCAACACAATGTTACTAAATATTATACAATCTTATAAAACTAGTTAGTGGAATAGATTTTCTTACGGTTATTTAGATATACTAAATAAATTTATTTAAAAAATTATTATGTACCTATAATATAAAGTTATGAAATTGAACAGTTCCCCTTTTCGTTCATTTTTGTATCTGCTTTTTCTATTTCGGCTAATAATGTGTGGAAGATATCAGACACTGACTGAAATAAAACACAAAAATTAACTTGAATATGCAAAATATACAAGAAAAAATTACTTTTATTGTTCATTTAAACTTATAATTAATATTGAACAAAGTAGAATATTTTCTCCAGTTCAGGTTTAAGTCTACGTAATGTTTATTTTCTCAAGCATACAGATTAAGTGAATGATTTTTAAAAATGTATATGGATGTACATTATTATTTTATAGTTATATAATAAATATTATAACCTGAAATCGACTGATTTAGTTAAAATGACTGACTTTGATTTTGCGTTAAAAATACATTTATTAAATTTATTGTCTGTCTTGAAGGCGATGTTGAAATTGTGATTATTTAAAAATTTGACAATTTTTTCTGACTTTCTTTTTTTAATTGCTTTATTACATGAATGACAAAAATAATTTCAACTTTTAATATTTGTATCAATTAATATTTTTTTCAACACAAATGTGACCAGTGGCGCAGCAAAGTTTTGCAATAATTTTACCGAAAATAAGATGACCACGCCCCTTTTTCCAAAAACTTTTCGCCACCGGCGCGCGCTTTCTACGCAGCTTGCGTCGCTCGCATTCTTTAGCCCCCCCTATAACTAAATCTTGGCTGCGCCACTGAATGTGACCATGGCAGGAGTAGACCTGTATACGGGAGAAGTGGCAGAAAGTCATTTTATATCTTATTGAAATATTAATAAATAATAGAAAAGTTTCAGCTTTTAAAATTTTCAACATTCACTTTTTTTAACATCTTTGGCAGCCTGTTGTCAATCGCTGTCTCGCCAACAAGATGGTAGGAGTTCATTTTGTTGATAATATTCATTAATATTATAAAATGTGACAATGAAAAATGTCGCTAGCTCCCGGACAAATACAAGGCAGCACCGAATGTAACCACCAGACGCACAGATCAATTTACCCAAAAACAGCCAGAACCAACCTCTATCAAAATAGCCCGATATACAGGTTCTGTGCTCTGGCCAATAATAGTAGATTACTGGCCGAGCCTCGAAAATTATCCGTTACTGGGCGCGCAGCTATATTGAAAAGAGAGCGATAAGCAAATATTTAGCAATAACTCAAGAACGGCGCTAGATATCGAATAACTGAGCAAAAAATTCTCCCCTCGCGCCTCCACCCCCCGGTAGGAAAGAATATGCAAAAATTCAGATCGATCGCTAGCAAAAAAAAATTCGTATTTTAGGTTAGATTTGCTTAAAATGCGAAAAAATTAAATCCGAAACAAATAAGACAAATTAAAATAATGTAATTAGGTCAACCCAGTATGGCGAAATGTGTTGTGTGCTTGGATCATAATTATATCGCTTGGAAATCGTGAGTTCGATCCTGACGTCGGTCAAATTATTTTTAATAGCATTTTATAATAAAAATAATTGGATATGTTGAAGTGACATAAGCGACCAGTAATGAAAACCATTACCAGTCGATTTTACATTACTAGTCGATTTGTTAAGTGACTAGAGAATGCTTCGCTTTCTCACCTGAGAGGAGATTCGGAAAGATTGGCTTTGACTGTTTTCCGATAAAATATTAAAAGATGTAGACATAGAGAGCATGAACACCTACAGGCTCAAAAAGATAATCGGGGATCTCACCTAAACCAATATTTAAGAACATCGGAAAATTAATTTTCTGGCAATGGCCACTACTTTTTTTGTATCTGTAATTGGTCATTGGCTGTTGATACGTAAATGAAATAAAATAAATAAATTGAATTATTATTGAACGTATTGTGAATTATACCTATTCAAAACACCAAGAGACACTTCTTGGTGTGAACATTAGTCAGAAAAGATACTTATTCTTTAACATCGCTAAAAATCTTGTAACGCAATGTTCCTTTCAAGGCAAACCTTGCATAACAAATCATTTTTTCTTAAGCTGGTGCCTGCAACTGTTGATAAACTAGTGCCTGCATTTTGATTGAATACTACCATGACGTAATGTCTCTTTTCCTCAACAATAAATCCGAACATTTTTTAACTGTCTGTAAAAGTATACATCACAAGGCTGACACCGGGGGATACACCTTTAACGTGGATGTCGGTATTTTATTGTCGTCAGAATACAGCATGTTCTGTATCGTATTCAGAAAGATAAAGAATATCTGGAAAAAAACTACTAATGCGGAGAATCGAACCTTCCAATCCACTTGCAAAACCCCCGTTACCGTCGAAGCTATAAGACCTTTGGGTTTCTGTTACATAAACTAGCTAAAGTAAGCATTCAAAACAATTTTAAATTCTATTTTCTCAAAAACAGTTGCACATAGTATTTTAAAAAAATGAATATTGATCCAAGATAATTTTTTTCAAGAATTGGTCGACTACAGTTACTAGATACTTATCTCGTGACTGTATGGTAGACCGATACAAGCTGCCATCTACATTTGTTTGCAAAACTATTTTAATTTCTACTATACTTCATAAAAACAATACGTCATGAGCATTGACGACGTCACATTAGACCCGTGCTGTCAAAATTTTAAACACCTTGCGACTATACGTGCAACATATACACTGTACATACAAGTTGTTGACGTAAACCAGAGATGCAGATTTAGTGGGACTAGGGACCACTCGGGCAGATTATGAGTTAAAGGGGAACCACAAGAAATAAAAAGTTAGCATTTACGAATAACCTTTTTTTAATTAGCTTTTTCGTTCTTTTTCCAAGAGAATCCTACAATTTATGCGATTTATAACATCATGGTTCCGATCGCGAGCTCATACAGCACAGCACAAACCTAAGTAGTCAACAGTGCATTCAAGATTATCAACATTATTTTATTTTTTGCTATTTCTATTAATCCGTACGTACATCGATGGAGGTCTCTCCGTCTATGCTTTCTTCGGTTGCATTGACCCTTTACTCTTTCGTAACCTCCCATTTTTAATGAAACTTATAATACTTAATAACCACATCGGTATTTGTAACCAGATATGAGTGGATGCACGAGGGAAAATCATTACTCTTTTATATTATTGAGGGTCTTTATTTCAAGGCCATATGCGAGTCCCTCCAGCGATAATGCCCAGAAAAAGGGATTAACGATATAGAAAAAATTTGAATTTTCTACAAACAAAAACCATAAGCTCACCAAGGTAAATATTTGGAGAGGGGGATAATGACTTTTTTTAGCTCCTTACGTCTAATTTTGGAAAAATTGTATTAGAATACAATTTTAATGGATTATAGTATCATTTTAAAAATTATAGTACTATAACATACAGTACAGAAGCAGAGAAGGGCCTTAGAGCTCAAAACATCAATTCTTAATTTTACAGTCACTAGATACTTAGTAGGTCTGTTCGTTTGCTTGCATTAACGGTTCTTTGCTTGCTCGGTTCAAGTTAGTATAAGCAAACGAACAGACCTATTAACTGTATTGAAAATCATCTTTCAGCACCGCAACACCATCTGATCGCCAAGTAAACTAGTGAAGAAAGAAATAACAGATGACGTTGTATAGAACTACAATCGGTTAAAAAATTAATTTATTTAAAATAATTTCAAGGTCTAATATCGTAAAATAATAATATTTTTGTTAAAGAAAAAACTATCAAATTTTTATTATATTATATCCAATATATAGTTAAACACCTTACTTAAAACTCTCCAGTACAATGAAATTTTTTTGGAGAGTATGAAAACCTTTACCCGGATTTTAAAAATTTACTAATGAAATTATGAAAGTCAGGAAGTAAATTATAAATACAAACATTAATTTTAAAAAAATTCCCAAAATCCCAAATCGAATGCGTTTCTGCATTGGCCGTTTCCATAAAGTTAGCCCCGCCCAGGGGTGGACAAAATACACACAAATACGGGTAAACGAGAATTATTAAGAAGTATTTCAATTTTTAACATTTTCTTATTCTTCATTGATTAAAAAATTGTAATGCCGGTATATTCCGTTTGGACTTTGTATTTTTGAAGTTTGAAATAAAATACAAAATATGTTTAAATATGTATTTCAAACATCCTGACCCCACCGTTGGAATATCTATATGTTATATGTGTGCTTTTTTGGCATAAATAAAGAAAGATTTAAGAAACTAACAGAAGTTGAAGCAAATTTATTGGTCTCTGGGCCCTATTCAGGGAAGTTTTACCCTATAGGCTAAAGCCTAAGGCGCCAAATTCTAAGAGGCGCCGGAAATTTAAAACATTCCAGGAATTTTAAACGCCGCCGCGATCTGCTATCCTGAAAAGCCCGAAAACTTTAAAAATCCTGTAAATAAACATAGATAATCGATACACATCAGCGGGAGGGGGCGATTAATGTTTAGCCTAAGGCGCCTTAAAGCCTAAAAACGTCTGTGGTCCCTGCCCTGGGTGTTGAAACTTGGTGGGAGAAAGTCAAATAGTATAATTTATTACACGACCACACGGATAGATGGCGCTATTCTGAAATCTACTTTAAAACACGCCTACTGGAAATCAAAATAACCTATAAATTTATAAGTTGGGTTTTTCTGTCCATAGGCGATTGTGTTTAAGGTGTTTAAGTAAATAATTATAATTAGTGGACATAAAAAAATAATGAAAAATTTGATCGTCGTTTGTTTAACTAAAATGTTATTATTTTTCAACATTTAATACTTCAAATCATGTCTTCGGGAAAAACAATACAATGTAAAAGTTAAATTAATGTAAACAATAAAATTATATTAAATTTACATATATTTTTAAGATTGTATTAAATACTGTTAGTTTATAATCATTAATGTTTTGTGGATTCATTATTGTATGAATTCGTAAAACATTAGTGGTTATAAAATAGTAACTTAAAATTAAATTAATTTTTTAAGCGTTTTTAGTATTCTGTTTCTATAGAACGCCATCTATTATTGGTTTCTGAACTATTTTACTTGGCGACCATGCGGTGTGGCGGCGCTGAAAGCTGATTTTCAATTTTAATATGGGAGTTTCCCTTCTATTATAAATAATATGTTCTGTGGTCTCTGCCCATATTATTAGTAAAAACATTCCTGAAACTACCCGAACTCAAAACTATGGGTCTACAATAGTAGGAATCTGTTTTTAAGTTAAATTCGGATGTAATTAGCATAATTAAATTTAAAATAAATTTATGATATAATATGATTAATAAATAAATTAATAGGTTAGACAGTACCTGCAAATATTTATAATTATGAACAATTTCAAAGAAATATACACTTCTCGCATAAATTAATATTTTATTTTAGGGCTAACCGGTTTCGTGAAACAAATTCACATCATCAGAGCCTTAGTCAATTAAACGTACACAACACGAAACTGGTTAGCGTTAAAATATTAATGTATGCAAGAAGTGTATATTGTTTTTCGAAATTATCATAATTAAATGATTAACAGTTGCAAGGCTAGTAGACAACTGCGGCCGGTTCCGCCCACTAAAACACATTGTGGCACCTATTTACTTCAAGCCCTCGTACCGTTAACAAAATGAAGCTTCATTTTAGTGTTATCTCTCAGATGATGTCGCATTTTTGTAAATATCCATAGTATCTCTGGATAAATTTTTTAAGTAATACTATAAACATTATTTAGATTTTAGAGAAAAAAAAATTGTTTATTTAAGTGGCCCGCTTTGCCATTTAAATTTATTATGTGGATCTTCAGTTAAAAAGTTCAGTGAGCACATCACTGAGTTTGAAGGAGACCAGAAGAAAATGGAAACACTGATAATCTAAGACAAGATAGAAGAAAAAAGACCGAAAGAAAGATGGTCATCCGATCACAAAATGGATAGACCAGATGAAAACTCAAACTGGAAAAACTACGAAACACTTATAACTGTATACCTACGCGTAGGTTACTCTGTTGTTGTTTCCTCTGTCAAGTTATTCACAGTAGCAACATAATATTTGAATAATTCAGTAACCATTCCAATAACAATGAAAGAATTTTGCGTATTGTGTTCCTTAAGCTCGACTTAACCACTTCCAAAAAGTTTCCAGTACGACTGAAATTCTGTACACTTCCATGGTTCGTAGTCAATGTTAAGCCAGAGGTCTCCTATGTACATACATTGGGAACGCTTCACATCACATACATAGGAGAGAACATATCACTTGTATAACAGAAGATCATCCTCGAATCAAAGTTAACCCAGGGCTAACTTGGACATTGAACACTCTGATTAGATCAACAGTGCTAACTCTCATCCGATCTGAAAAGCAGCTTCTTACCGCCTAATTTTATTTCTTATGTATAAATTATCAATAACCAATTTCGACTCAGCCACTAAAGTAAAAAGTTATTGGCATAAAGTACTAATACAGTAGTCACGTTTATGTTGTATTCATTGTAGTTCTGTCTTTATAATCAAAGGTTATGTATAACTGGAATATCATCTGAGGTAGATTAACCAAATAAATCTTAAAGCCAACTTAACCCGTAACCGGTATCTTGGGGCCTGACAGACACTTGAATGTAACACGTACGCCTTTTAATTCTAATTATTCCTTAAATTAAATTTTATTTGATTTGTTTTTTCGCGTATTCTAACTTCATAAACACATACTAATGTCCTCCAACCTTCAGATACCAAATATTATTAACACAGGCTAATTTTAAGGACTAGTTGTCTCACAGATCACTAGTACCGGTTATGAAACAAAAGTACTACTGTACCGGTTACGGGTTAATAAGGCTCATCCTCCCTTAAAACACTTGCAGTGTGTGATTGGTGTAATTTATTTTTTACTAAATTAGGTAGTTATATTTTCATAAAACTTCACAAAATATTGTTGACATTCATGAGTTGTGAATTATGTTCATTAGGAGTGTGGGAATGAATCAAATTTTGAAGATTATTAACTTTTTCTTTTGAATATCACCTAAACTGTTATATTTGTAATGAACATGAAAAACACACCTAAAACTATGGCCAATGCCAAGATGGTTACCGCTTCCTAATTAGCCAATGTGGTCTCTAGCGTGAGCTAAATACATTCATTATATTTACTCAAATCTCCTTATCGAGAAGTAGGAGTAAAATGTATTTTTCTTAAGTTGTTCTATAAGTAAACATATAATCAAGTTCCGATTATTGTAATATACAGATAATAGAATTCCTATATAAAAATCTAATTGTACAAATTATAACTGGTAGTACATGTAAGAGAAACTCTACTGTAATTACCAATTAATCAGAATTATATTGAAAATACTTATTGTACTGAATCATTATTATCAAATAAGACGTAATCTATTTCAATGTTATTTCTTTCTACAATTTCATTTACAGATAAACAATTTTGCAATAAGAATAAGATAGAATTACAAATCACAGTAATTGCTACTTAGTAAATGTAAACAAAAACCTGCAGTAGAATCCAATTGTCAATAATTATTTTGTATTTTATCAAAATAGAATGTATTGTTTTATATTGAAGCCCACTATCATTCGACTTTGCTTCCATAATGTAAATAAAAGTTTTTCTTTATTTATAATTTTTAGTCGAGCTCTCTTGCAATTAACTTTTAATATTTTAATTCCTGTTTACCTTGAATATTCTTCGTAATTAAAATTTTCAATTTTTTTTCCTTTTCGATTTTCTATCACTTTCATTTAACTTCCATAATTAAACAATCACTCTATATATGTTTAAATTTTATTTTATTAATCACTACAAATTTTCCATAATCTAGCTGAAAATACATTTCCACCTAGGTAAACTTAAAGCAACTATCGCACGCTCACACCACAATCGTTCCTGCCTATTAGAAACAACTGCTGAATTCAAAAAACACAATTTCAAACAATCAATAATTTCCCTACAAATACAAATAAAAAAGACATCGAAAGTCACGTCATAACTGATAAAGGATGAATTGCCACCTTAAAGGAGTAATGTTCCTCTCATCGCAAAAATTCACGGATTACAGTGATTTCAACATCAATAACAAATGCTTCGTGGTATGTTCCTAATGTCATCATCATTGTGAAAAAAATATCCTTTTTGGGTAGAAAATACCCGACTTTCCTGGTTAGGTTTTCTTCTATTAAAATCCATGTAAACAAAAAGAAAGTTGCCGTTGGGCTAAATTTGACTAAGTAATCTATTCTTACTTACTGCCCTGTCAGAATAATGTTATTGCTAACATGTTGCTAAAGAAAGCAATCTTTGGATTGGTAGACCATCAGGAAGATGGCTCTAGATTGGAGAGTTTGTTAACATTATTCTGAGAGGGCAGTTAGAGAGATTCTAATATAGCTGCTAGTAGAGCAGCCGTTTGTGAGAAATTGGGGACCAAAAATTTTTAAGCTGTTCATAGCTCTTCAAGTCTTTTCCAGATAAATTGGAATAGGAGTCCAAAGTATAATTCTGCTGGACCACCACTTGCTAAATCTTAAGAGCTAACACTTCCACTCTCAATTTTCTGAAAGAAGCTGCTCAAAGCAAATGGGGTAATATAAACAGAAGAGATGTTTGCGATTATTAATTAAAATATTTACCAACAATTTTCCCAGAAGTTCAAAAAACCGGGACGTTAAGGCTGCTTACGGAGCTAAATAAATTAAAATTTTGAAAAATGTAATTGAAACGTACCGATTTTTATAGTATCAATTTGTAAACAAATCCTTAGATAAAAAGGTTAGCTTAGTTGCATTGACCTATTTTCTCAACTGAATATATCAATAACAATTTCAACATTCAGTTAATCGATGGAAGATAATCATTAAAATAAAAGTAACTCACAGTATTTTGTTTTGCAGAGGCTTCTAAAAATATTGCATTCCAATCTTCGGCTAACTTTCTACCTTCATCTGCAGATATCATTCTTTCCATATGTAAATCGGTTTTATTGCCAACTAAAACTATGGGAACGCTGATTCCTGATTGCTCATTTTTAGTGTTCCTACATTTAAATAAATTAAAGATGTACAAGAATATAGTTGGTACAACACTTACTGCACTTTCCCCGTGATGTCTTGTAGTTTATCGTAAATTAGTTTAATTATTTCAAATGATTTTGTACTCGTAATGCTATATACTAAAACATAACCGTGAACATCAATACTATATTGAGAAGGAAATATTGAATATTCGTCTTGTCCAGCCGTATCCACTAACTTTAATTCATAATCTTGTGAATTTACCCTTGTTGTTTTTGTAAAAGCTGGAAGCACAGCGAGATAAAGACACATTGGTTAGATCGTTAGATCAAGAAATGCACTTACTATTTTCGATGGTTGGATCGTAAGAATCTACAAACTGACCTTCCACAAACTGAATGCTCAGGGAAGATTTGCCTAAAAATAATTAACTATACTGCTGGTTTACCAGGAATGTACCATACTGACCTACTGATCTATAACCCATGACGGCGATTTTCCGTTGTTTGGATGGCATTTCTTTCTTCAATTATTAATAAAAAGTTTTATTAACAAAAAGTGAATAAAATAACAAAAATAAACAAAAAAATATTCACAAAATAAAATTTATTTAGGGACAAACACAGCCACACTGCGTATTTTTGAGGGTCACGACAGTGTCACAGTTCATATGCCATGGCGTGGTGAGCAAATCGTAGTAGATAGCTGTGTCTACGAACACTACCAGCGGTAAAATTAACCGTTTTTTTTTTCAAACATTGTAAATTACACCAAAATTTAGAGAATTTATATACCGACATTTTATGAGATAATTAAAAGGTGGTTTCATCATCAATAGAATCTAAATCGTCGTCGATAATTACCTCGTTTGCAGCAGCATATAAACGATTCTGTGAGCGGTAACTTAAGATTTTCTCACATTGGAAACTGTTAAAGGTTCCTTTACGTTTTCTAAAATTCAACCGTGTTTTATCAATAAAAAAATATTGCTAGATGCTTACTTTCGAATCATGTCGATGGCTTCTGGTCCTGGAACTCCAGATTCCATCAGAGCAATCGCCACCAAAACGGCAGATCTTCCAAGCCCCGATTTGCAATGAACTGCGATAGCAGTCCTGGGATTACTTTTAAAGTGACTTTCGACGATTAAAATCCATTGGGATATTATGGCTCTGCTTGGAAACGTTCCATCAGGATATTTCAACTCCAGTACTGGTATTCGGGCAATATTTAGCGAACTTAAGTCATAATGACCGGAACAAACCCGAACGAGTAATTTTGTGCCATGTTGCTCTAAATCCTATATTATAAAATGAGTTATTAAATATTAAAAACGATAGGTATTTTAAATTTTACCTCCACAAAAGGACTCATGTTGCAATCATGCGGCAGGTGGGTTATAACAAATTTGAAGTTTTTAAATGCGATTAAAGTAGCTTGAGGTCCTAAAATCATGATTATTTAAACTAAACTAAGTACTTGATATTAAATTAATTACTGTCTACCTTCAATTGTTTATAGGTAGGTTTCGAATTTGTTTTAAAAATTTATCGACAGATATTTGTTATCATATCGTTTCACATTGCAACTGTTTTAAATACGTACTAGCTGACACACTACACGAAAGTTACGTCAAAACTACGTCATTTTAACGTAAACATATCAACCGTCAAAATCTCTTCCCCTTTTCAAGTATAACAATTAGTTATACTTGAAAAGATAGTCAAATTTCTTCATTTATGCAATTTTATTACCCCCGCATCAGGTCGAAAAACGTGGAAAATACTATATAAATATTCAATTTTACTGGATTAAATATTTATGTCAAGTTACGGAATTTATCTACAATACAAGATTTGTCAAATGATTATATTAAAAATTAGTTACAATTTTTGGGGGTCTGCATTCTTCACTAGTAAAATAAATAATAAATTGCACTATTTTACCTTCTCCAACAGTTGTAATTTAAACTATAACGAATTAGATCCCTATCTAAAAATATTTCATGAATGTCTAGCTAACTCCAAAGGTCTAAATACCATATACCACAACAATCGTTTTATTTTTCCTAGAATTGTCAGTGACGCTTTTAACTTTTCTTCGAATAAAAATATCCAACACTTCCCCTACTTTACAGAAAGTAGGTACCTCAAAATGAAATCAGGTGATACCACGTTGAAGAAACGGAGTCCACAAAAAACTTTACTAATGCTCCGTTTTTTTCCGACTTACCAAAACAATGCTGTGGACAAAAACCCAACATCCGGTATTTTCCGACTGGATAGAAGAAAGAAAGAAAACACAAGATAAATAAAACATACGACAGAAATTTTATATTTTTGGTTTCGAAAGTAAACATTCAAAAAATTAACATAAATTAAAAGGACAACCATTGAATATGGTCCCATATAACACAATACCGTATATTAAAATGTTGGATTCCCGATAAACATTTTTAAATTATAACAAAAATAAAAACACATTAAACATAATAATGGGGTTTCTTGACGGTGATCCCATATTCTGCAAGTGCTGGTCCCAGATCTTCCATGGTCAAACAATAACGGCGATCCTTTGTGCCTTTTCCGCCTTTAGATCCAGTAGGTGCGTTGTTCGTGCGCATTTTGCAATGTTGTAGAGCTTCGTTAGCAGTATCGGAAATAAACTTCTGAGTTGCAATCGAAATCAATCTCACCAATCTGGGATCCTTCGGATCAAATCCAGTGCTGTGCAAAATGTGTGCGGTGACCGCATCAGGTATCTACATAATTTTATTATATTAATACTTTTGTCTACAATAAAAAAGTACTCAACTGTTGGGGTGTAGTTTTCGAGCTGGAGAAGGAAGTCGCTCAAAGGTTGACCAAGTGTTTGTGCGGCTTGGTTTTCATTTTCTTCATTTCCTGATTGATCCATTTTTGTGTTTCTTACGGTTTTACGTAAAAAATATTCTAGCACAATATTTATATAAAAGTAAGGTTAGTATGTGTTGCAGGGTCGGATTAACAACATTTGCTTATTGCAATCCAGGGTAGGCATACCGTTTTTTGGAAAGTCACATAGTAAAATAAATTTTTAGGTTTGTGGATCTGGGAAAAAACAGAACTCTTTTTATAACTAATCAGGTCTGTTTGCTTGCATTAACTTGAACCGAGAAAATAAAAGCGTTCATTGATTGCTTGGTTCAAGTAAACGTACAGGCCTATTATTGTATCATTACAAACATAAATTTTGTATACTAGATTTCTTCCTGTCTTTCGAAAAAGCTTTATATGACGCCTAGGGTTTCTGAGACCCCAGTGTGCAGTTCCAGGGTTAAAATATACTTTGCAATCTAAAAAATTCAACTTTTAAAAAATAGCAGGTGCATTTTCAAATAAGGGAAATTCCAAGTAATTTAAGAAAATTCGAAGAAGTGTAAAAAATCCTAGGAAAACTAGAATTTTTGTTTGCCTATTTAATTTTTTTTTAAATATTTTATAAAAGGAAATCTAGTTTACAAAAATTTGTGACTTGCCCTACCAGGGTTCCCACTAAATTTTTCAAAGCAAATTCATTAACTTTTCTAGGTTTCCCCCACATTTTAGTATCGTAATACCAAACAACGGTAATTGTTTCAGAAATTGGAAAACAATTTGCATTATTCCTCACAACACTTGATACTTTGTTTGTTTACTCTGAAAATAATAATTATTATGAATATTTGTGACTTCTATATGCTATATATGCAAGGACACAGGATACATAGTTACTCAAAAACAGAATATAGTCTTATATCTGGAGATATTAAGTAAAATCAGCATTTTACAAAAGTAGGTTAACAATATTTTTTCATATCAGTCTTTTGCTATCAGCTGAAGTGCATAAATATACTTCATTACAAATTTGTTTTTGAAAACAATTATTTCAAATTTAAAAATATTTCCTGGACAAAATTTTAAATTCCCGGACTTTTCCATACAAGTGGGAACCCTGCCTACCCTTAAGAAACGCTCGTATGAAGATTTCCATATTGAAATATTAATAAACCAATTTCTTTTTAGAAACTTGTTGGTATTTAAATTTTTGTAATATTTTGGAAAACAGCCTCCAAGTTCTGTTAAATCGCAAAATTTGCTCGTCGACTTACCAGTATTCAAAATTTTGCTAGAGAAGTCGAATAAGTTTTGCGAGAATAAAATTCGTAATGCACAACAAAGAAAATTTTATTTGAGACAGAAAATAAAAGTTAATACCATATGGAATGTAATTTGAACATATTAAAAAGGTGAACTAAAAAGCTACTGTACAACCTGGATGAATTAATTACACATTAAATAACAAAAGTTAGAAGTCTCAGATGGGGATAAAATCAATACTTAGTTTTTAAAGTTTGTTGTGAGATTAAAAATACTGCTCAAAAATAAAAAATAATAAATAACTAGACTAGTAATGCCAACGAAAAGGTAAAAATGTTTACCTTTTGTATGACAGTTGTTTAAATCTGTGCTTAGATAACTCGATTTAAAGCATATGCACAATATTTCTATTACGTATTAGTGTGTAATATTATGCATATGATGGTCAACTTAGAATTAAATTGCTATCACATGTTAAAAAATAGCCTATTTACTATTTAAGATAAAAAATAAGTAAATGCCGATTTTTTGTGTCGTTTTGATCTATAAATATTTGGTATTTTTTGTTACCTTAGATAGTAATTGGGCTATTTATTACCTTCATGTGTTAATACTGTATGCCCTTCAATAATTTTGACATTTACGAACAAAAATTTATAAATATAATGCAACAGATAAACACATCTAGGTATTTCTTTTTAAATTAAATTTTTTAACAAAAAAAAACAATAAAGCAAATCTTTTATATAAATAAATAAATTTACAATTTAAGGAACTATTTATTCACTTGTACGTTCTGATTGATACCAGAATTAAGCGCCAAATTGAGCACCCAATAGGAAAAAGATCAAAACTAAAACCGAGTTTGTGTTGTGAATAAATAACATCTCAATTAAACAAATACTTAAAAATAAGATTATAAAAACTCTTAGTGTGGGATATGAAAATATAATTGTAATATATAGTCAGAGACTACATTGCTAACAATATTATATCTTTAATTTACAACAATCTTAACATTCACTATGTAAAAAACTGTACATATTATATACTACATAAACACACAAATTTGTAATAATTACACTTCACCAAAATGAGATCAAACCATAATATTTTACAACTAAATTGATACGTTACGTCTTTCTTGCAAATTTTCCTAACTCCTCCCTTCTTCAAACAAAACGTAACGCCTCAACTTAACGTAAATCAAATTTCTGTTGAATAGTGGTACAATTTTGTTGGTAACAAAAATCCACTACCAAAAAATAAATTAATTGCTCTCTAGTTAAAAAAAAAAAGAAAAGCCGAATAAAAATAAAAACTTTTAAATATTCATTATGTCTAAATATTGACCATTTTGCAATTAATTAATTAGCCCATATAAAAATAAATATGCAGTTACACTTTTCTTTCCATTTAGTAAAATAATTTAGAAAATTTTGGACAAACAAAACAATTCAACTGTCAAATATTCGCACACACGTACGAAACTACCTTATAAAAATTTGTATATTTACATCAAAAGTTACAAAAGTGTCTAAAAAAGTGGCACAGTTCAAAATTTATTTGCACGGATCCTTTTTATCCATATTTTTTAGAATATCTCCCAGCACATCCGAGGACTGTGATAATCGTGGGCGCTTTATCACTTTTGAAACTTTTTTGTTACTGCTCAAAGTTGTTTTCACGTCCACACAAAACAAATCCCCATTATTCTCATTATTTACCTTATTTGCACTACTTAAATTACTACTAATTGTACTTTCCTGGTTTAAACTTTTATTGGGTTCGCTTAAACCAACTTCAACGGGAGGGGGGAATGCACTAGGTAATAAACTTATAGGTGATGTTAAATTTTTCGTACTTTCCTCGACAGGTTTTATACTGTTTGAGTTAGATTTGTGTGTTTTTGATTTGTCGGTACTCCTCTCGCTTGACTTATGATGATCGTGCTTATGATTTGTACTTTTGTGTTTACTGTGACTGTGATACTTATCTTTACTGCTGCTGTGTTTATCTCGATGCTTATCTCTATGATCCTTATGTCTATCATGATGGTGATGTTTGTGTCGATCGTGGCTCTTCTCATGTTTACTACTGCTACTTCTCTCCTTTCGTTTCTCTCTATCTTTTTCTTTTTCTTTATCGTGTGAATATTTAACCTTATCATGGGACGATTTACTTTTATCCCTGTCTTCTCGATCCTTCTCGTGCTTCCCTTTATCTTTCTCATATTTATCTCTCGATTTTTCATGTTTATGCTTATAGTGACCATCTTTCTCTTCAACTTTAACTGTACTTTCTGAACTCATCTTATAATCACTTTCAGTCTTAACCTTGTGTTTGGTATCTTGTTCAGTATTCACCACAACGGATTCCTTTTTGATCGTCACAAGGTTTTCTTTATTTTCGGGTAACTGATTGTCACTAGAAGTACCTTCAGTTGAGTTGTTATAATACTGCCTTAATCGAAGATGCCACGCTAAAAATTTAGGAATTAAAAAACAAAACAGTTTCAATATGCAAACTTACCGACGCTAGTAACGGCTGTAACCGTCCTAAATTGATGAATGATATTCCTTGGTAAAAAATAAATATCGTTATCGTACAAACTAATCCTAGCATATGTGATCCCATCCCGCCGCAACTGATTCAGTTTAGCATCTTCTATCCATGTTATGCACTAATAAAAAAAATTAGTTTTATATTTACCTTGCAAGTAAGTATAATGGGCTTCAAATAAGTCAAAACAATTTTTAAGGCAAGGAAAAGAGTTAGCATAGGTACTATTTTTCCGTTAAAAAATTATAAAGCCGCAGACAGCCGGACAAACAAATTAAAAATTAATATAAAGAACTAACCTGTGATGTAGGAGGTTCGTGTAAATCGAGTTGCAGTTTTTCTGATAAAATATCAAAATCTTTTGCAGAAAAAGCAACGACATCTTTGGTAATACGATTGCAATCATCTTCCTTCTTTCCACAGTGAATTGCTTTAAGAATTCCTACAGCAGCTGTGGTTTTTCTATCCAATCCGTGACCAACGTGATCAGCATGAGCTTTTGTTCGATCTTCAAATAAATGTTCTCTTGCTTCAGAAAACCTTGGAAGATATTGAAGATTTCGTAACTCATTGATTCCAGTTCTAAAAAAATAAAAATAAGCAACAAAATTTTGAGAGAAAAACACAATATTTACCTTTTTCGCTTAGCAGGACCTCTTCCACATTCTGCAGTTGGCACCAATTGTTCCCCTGGCCTACACCACAAAATCGGACCATCGTTTGATTCTTGCCGCTTCATATGAACAACGGATAAGTCGCCCCATGGCATTGACTAAACAAAAATATTTCATGTGACTTAGTTACAAAAAATTTCAAAAGCTCAAAAAAAAATGATATGAATTTTTGACAACAAAAAAGTTTTTTAAGCTCTGGGAGATATTACCCTTCGGCTTCACTAGGCGGTCCCCACATTTAGCTTGGACCACAATCTCACGATTTATTCATGCTTTGGGTATCTTCTACAGCCTTACAACCGTCTGCTCTTGAACATTCTTACTGTTTCTTTGCCACATATTATTCTCAGCACTAAGGTGGAAAGAAAAGGAAACCTACTGTTTAACGTCGGTTCCGAGCCATCAAATATTGTAGAAAAGTTTGGAGAACAGTTTTTTTATAAACTAGTAAAAAAATAAAATATGGAAAACCTTCCTCTAAATAAAGTGTACTATGCTGCACGTGGCTCGGAGTCCATGTTAAACAGTGGACATCTAATTTATATGAAAATACTTAGGATAGAATAGGACTGAGAAAGAAAGAATCCAGAACATGAGATAAACTTACCTATCTTCATCCAAAATTTCATAAAAAAATTGACAAATAAATGGAAAGAACTCATAATATAAGTCAAAATTTAAAAAACTTGCCATGAAATTTATTTCAAATCGTCGAACTGCTGCTGGTATTTTATTCATTGATCTAACAATTCGTAAAATAAAAATTCGATTTTTATAGAATCAAAATAAATTTTTTGGTTTTTTAAAAAACCAGTTGAGCAAGAAATTAAGAAATTCCTTTTTGATATTCTTTTAATTGTGACTTCATTTTTAGAAAACATGTGCAAAAAGCAAAATGATAGAATGTCCAAAACATTTTACATCGTCATTAGATTTTAAATTCTTTTGGTATTTAGGATTTTTTTTTGAAAATTCACATTTTCGATCCAAGCTAATAAAATTTCAATTAAAAAGAGCTATCTCATTGAAAAAAAAATGGGTAAAAATTTATCAAGTTTTACATTTAAGCTTGATCTGTGGCTTTGCAATTAATATTTAGCTACATTTAAAAGATTATCTCAATTTAATACTTGACTACATAAACTTGCATTACATATTTGTTCACAAAAAAAAAATTGTTCATCATAGTGATGAAAAATTCATCAATACCTACAATGAGTTTTCCATCAATACTATGAATTTTTCATCAATACTATGAATTTTTCATCAATATTGATGAATTTTTAATGTACTTTTTTTTCAATATTTCAACCATGTACAAAAGCGCCACACAAAAAACTAATTGGAAGTAGTTTTTTGCACTTTTTAAGGGCAGCTTTTTTTATAATTATTAAATGCATTTTGTATACAAAATAATAAGTTCCACCGTAATTGAACCACAATCATGGGAGGGTATTTACATGATAGTCAAACACTAAGACGTTTGCACCAACATGTTGCATTGTGCTATATCTACCTAACTTCACTTTGTACCCAATTTTTAATTTCAAACATATACACAATTAAATTTTAACATTCGTTCACATTATCAACATTTATCGACTTATAATTAATATACTATCCTAACGACTAAATTTTGGGACAAGTAATATTTTTTCATAAAGCTCCTATAAATAAGATGTTTCATTAAATACCTCGAAAAGTGAATTAGAGTCAGTTTTGGGGAGACATAAAAAAAACGAAAGAATAATACAAAAGGAAGTTACAAACCGAATCAATTTATCAAATCAACAACAAATATTTTGTATGTACATAAAGGACAAATTTGTGAACGATTCTGGTATTTTATTAAACCATTGGCGTTTTTGGCGACAAAATTTTAAGCGCCACTTATGGTAACTACTATAGGTGGTATTTAGCGTGATTTGAGTATGTACAATATGAACAAATCAGCAGTTATACAATTTAAAAATATAAATAAAAAGTAATGTAAACAAAATTAATTCAAAAATACACGATATCCAATGTAAAAATTCAAAATATACCTCAGAAGTTGTCCATGTTATCATTGTACAGTGCCATATATATATATACAGTGGTGGTCATTGAAATAGAGCCACCGCATTCATATGTAAAAAGTACCTAATTTGTAGTACTTAACTTCATGCTAACGCTATCTATTAAACAATAATTGAACTATGTAGTATGTAGAGTTAAAAAGTATAAATATTTTCCGTTAGGGTATTTTTGTATTTGTTGTGGGAATCCCCAATTTATTAAAATGTCATATATGCTTGGTCAATAAAATAGAGCCATACCTGAATAGTGGTAGTTTTTTATAAGAACAGGTGGTTAAATGTGTTGATTTTTGTTAGCATTTTTAGGTGAGAATGTAATTTATCTAAATACACGAGATTTTCATGAATTACTTCGTAATTTTTAGTTAAAATGGGTCGCGGTGTCCATTGCACTCCTCTCGAACGAGTACAAATTCTTACATTACATAGAGAAGGTAAATCCCAACGTCAAATAGCAAAAATTGTTAAGTGCTCAAAAAAAATGGTTGAAAATGCATTAAAATTAAAAAAGACTGTAGAAAACCGGGGTTCAACACGAAAAACTTCGGCCAAGACTGATCGCAGAATTGTGAATATTTCTAAAAGCGATCCTTTTAAATCTTCTAAGGACATTAAATTAGAACTGGATCTCAATATAAGTGCACGTACTATTAGAAGAAGGCTAGCAGAGAATAATTTAAACGGCAGAGTGGCTAGAAATGTTCCTCTTCTATCTTTAAAGAACATTAAAAATAGGATAAAATTTGCGAATGATCACTTAGATTGGAGCGGCCCAGAAGGAGTAAAAAAATGGAGAAATATTCTGTGGTCTGACGAAACTAAGATTAATTTGTTGGGATCCGATGGCAGGATGTATGTACGCAGACCCCCGAATCAGGAATTCCACTCTAAATACACAAAAAAAACAGTAAAGCACGGAGGTGGAAATATAAAGTTATGGGGAGCATTTTCATGGCATGGTGTAGGTCCTATTTATTGGATAAAAGAAAACATGGACCAACACGAATATATCAATATTTTAGAAAATGTTATGCTGCCATTTGCAGAAGAAAATATGCCTTTGATATGGTCTTACCAACACGATAACGACCCTAAGCATACATCTAAAAAAGCAAAGAAGTTTCTAGAAGATCAAAAGTTATCAGTTTTGCCGTGGCCTTCTCAATCCCCTGATATAAACCCCATCGAAAACCTTTGGGGGGAACTAAAGAAGGCAGTCGGAAAATATAAAATAAAAAATAAAAAGGAATTGTGGCAAATTGTACAGCAAGAATGGAAATCCATACCTGTGCAACGGTGTCAAGAGCTTGTGGAGTCTATGCCACGAAGATGTCAAGCCATTATAAAGAATAAGGGTCATGCAACTAAATATTGACTCAATAATATATTTCTAACCTTTATTCTTAAAAAATAACTGTTCTTAAGCGCTAAAACTGCACTGGCTCTATTTTAATGACCAACCTATTTAGTGTTTAAAATTTTATTTTATAACTATTATTAAAAACAAGTTAGTTAACTTTGTAGGTTTAGTTAAATTTAATAATTTTAAAAATATATTAACGATAATTTTGTTAGTTTTTCGTAAATTTGTCTTTTTTTATTGATTTTTACAATTTTTTTATGGTGGCTCTATTTCAATGACCACCACTGTATATATAGGCAATGTAAAAAATGAATACAGTGCAAAATTATCAAGTGTATTATGAACAGAATTACAAATCCACTTTGTGGTCTGAGCCTTTTATCACGCCGCCCATTAAAACCCTAAACACATCATAACAGAACAAACCCAAAAACTACATGCTAGAAGATGGGCAAATGTGACTGGGTACTGACAAGCAAGGGTAGCAATACGTGCATACTCTGACAATCACGCAAAATATTACTTCCTCAACCTTTTATTATTTTTATTCATATTGCTTACCTGTCTCGAGATAGAGACTCTCACGGAGCACTGGAAATTAAAGTAACTTCTACATTTCTGAGATTACGTCTTTAGTTAAAACCAAAAGCATGATCTTGGCAAATACTGGTTTGCCAGATACTTAATCTGAAGTTTAATCTGTTTGTTATAGGGGAGAGGCTTGTAAGTTGACCATGCATGTAAGATGACCACCCGATACTTTAGAAAAAGCTGTCAATAGTAATACCGCTATTTCAACTGTTATCATACTCTGACATATCCTTCAATTTTTATTATTAAAAAAAAAAATTTTACTCATAAAGTGAAAAATTTTCGTTGATATCCCATGGTAAATATATATGATAAGCATCAAGCAAGAAAAAACATCAATTGTAATCAGCACAATTAATTCATTTTTGATGTTTTTTTATTCACTTTTTCACTTAAAACTCAATAAAAGATCATTAATTTTGTACATCAGTCGATTTCAGTTAAGTTTTTTGACTTTTCAGCAACTTTTTAGGGGGTGGTCAACTTACATGCCAAAAATAAAAAGAGCCAATTTTAGTCTCTTCGGGAGAATGGTCATAACTTTTTTGTTTTTCGAGTAATCTAAGAAGAGTCTTTAGCAAAATTTTAGCTAATGACGTCCTCTTTGCAATGGTATCATTATATATCCAAAAAATTAATTTGAAGATGAGTTATGAGCAAAAATACTAAGGGTGGTCAAATTACAAGCTTCTCCCCTACTAATAAATTTTTTTTTGAAATTGGTTCAAACGTTTATGAGTTGGGATGTCTAAAAAAAGAAAACACCTCTAATTCAAAACACAAAATAATTCAAAGGTGAGGTGAAAAGTTATCATATAGCCTAGTAATAAAGTGCGTGTCTGTTAATGCCGAGATATTCACTTAATCGCAAAGTAAAAACTCAAGTCATCTCCCCTTGAATGGTGAGATGCTTGCAATGGTATAGATGCTCTATTTATACGCACGCACACCACAGAGATGAGAAGAGAAGATATATAGAGAACATAGAAGAAGTTAGAAGAACATTTAGTCATCAAAATAACTTGGAAATATATTTATGTAAAACTGACCATCAAGCTTTTATTCTTATATTAGATAACAACAATAGAAAGACATTTTCAAGTTTTTACTACGCAGTAATACATTAAGTTTTTCAACAAATTTTTTTTTGGATATTTAAATCTGCTTACTTGTTCTCGGGATCCTCTTATTTCATCTACACTTTTCGTATAGTAATTAACAAATTTACTATTCTTGAATTATTACTAAAATTTAATAAAAAATAAGAATTATTAAAAAATAGGTAAATTTCACTCATTTACATCAATTTACAATCTGTCATAATAGGAAATATGCATATTAGTCGTTGAGCTTGGGTTTCATTTGAATGAACTTGATCTATAACATTTTTTGATCCACACTAGTTCCAACATGGCATTTAACCACGATACTCTGTTACGGAGTTGCTAATGGTCATTATATTGGAAAAATGAACGCGGATATGGTACTAATGTTAAATAACATTTTTTAATAAAACCTACAATTTTTAAGATTCTTAAGTCTAGTACATGCAAAAAATCAATTCACAATTTTCACTATGTGTCCTATGCACCACCTAGAATGCATTCCCTGAAAGGATACGCTAGAGTAAATACATTTGCATATAAACGAAAATATGCGGTCTACAAAGTAAAAGATCAAAACTCTGAATTCCGAGATGCCAAGGTACTAAAGCTGATCTACAGGTGGAAACAAAGCTGTTGTTAATTATGACGACAGCAGTGAAGATAGCAACTGAGGTATTGAATATGTGTTGACAGTTAATAATAAGTCAGCACATATACATCCAGATGAATCGTGGGTGATTAAACAACATAAGTTCTATTTATTTCTTAAATAGGAAGAGCCGTTTATAAGATAATTACAAAAAAACATGAATGTACATTCATGGTTGGCAGTGATCATTTTTCCAATATGGCGGCTATAGCTATATATTCGGAGCGAATATCATTCTTAAATTATCACCTAGGACCAATGTAAATCCAAAACAATTATTTATACATTATCAAGTCTTACAGATGAAACCAAAAATCTTTAATTTTTAGATCCAGGCTCAATTACTATTATGGCAATTTTTGATATGGTCGTTCCATGACTTGGTGGAAAATTGTATATACAAAATTTGGCATATAAAAAATTACTTTTATTTATTAAATATTTTATGTGCGTGGTCAGGAAAATATCATATTTTTCTTAAATATTTTACCGCTAAATTAGCTTTACAACTGCACTCACATAAATTAATAAGTAAGTCATTTTCCTTTATGTGAGTTAAATTGGTTATAAAACAAGGTAAAACATATTAAGCTACCAGATCATAAGATATGAGAATAATGCTTTCTAGGGCAGACATCTAAATAGTATTATATGGTAAACATACAAATAGTAAATTCGTCCTATTCATACGTCATACTTAAAATACCTATTTATGGGGCAGACTGCACATAGCCACTGCCTATTACTTGTAACTGTATTTAACTATTTTTACTAAATTTAAATTTTCCAAACAAAATTAAAATTTTCTTTTCTAATATTTATTGAACTTAGTATATCAGTATAAAGTAATTTTGAGATCTTGAGATCCAAATAAAACTAATGAAAAGCCTTTTTCTGAATAATCGTCGCCGTCTGTGATGTATATTTTTCCATAAGCAAATAATGAGATGTTATAACCAAGACAATTATGGTTGCAAGTACGAAACGTAGCCCAAAATTTTGGGAAATGATAAAATAAAATAAATAAAATTATAATAAAAAAAAACTTACCACATTTAAAAAAGGATTTTCTTCAAGTTTATCCAGCAAATCTGGAAAATAACCACCAACTTCTTCGTGAGCAGTCCCAACTAAACTAATTTGATGTAGTGGTCCACAACGATAAGTTCCTAAGCTATAATTTTTAACGACGTTGTCGTGATAAGCCACCATAGTTGTAGTTTCCAAATCAGAACCTCTTGTGAGCAGACCGTTCTTTACTGGTAAATTTGGCCGTGTCTCAGCCATATAATCAAGCAAATCTGGTAAGTAACTTGCAGCACCATGAACAATTGCCATTACGTGATATGCTTTACCATTGGAATCTTCAGAAAAAGCAACTCGAAAAAATTCGTTCACCAAGTCATGCATATCGTTAGTATTAAGATGTTTAATTTGATCATGATAAGCATGCAAAACTAAAGCACCGCCGTTACAGTGTTCTTCAACATAAAAATACTTTTTCCATCGTAATTTATACTTAAAAAAAAGAAAAAAATCAACAAAGAGACTTTCAACAATTACAAATTCTTACATCTCGAGGTGGGTACACATAATTCCCGCTAGGTAACAATGACGATCGAGGTTCCATTACTTTTAAATAGTGCTTATTGCTACTATCTTTTGAGACTCGAGCTTGAACACCAACATTAGAGCGCGATGATCTTTTCGAGGAAGAACCATGCTCATATTTTTTATGAGAAGAATACTTCTGTTTATTATTTTCGTGAGACAAATCTTTCTTACTACCATTCTTCTTAGGAGTCACTTGAGGCGTTATCTCCACATCAGTCTTTTTGTTTTTATCCAAACCTGCCATGTCAAATCTCGCCATCTTAGCTTTTTGGAAAAAGTTAAAATCAACAGATCTGGGCCGTTTTATCCCACGTTTTTGACCAAAATAGAATGTTTCCTCCGAATCATATAAAACTGTTTCAACCGAACGAGTTCGTTGCGCTTTACGAGGAACATCTTTATCAAAACTCGTCGAATTAAAATTTGAGTTAGAATAAAATTTAACTTCCATTTGAGCCAATTTGGCATTTGTTTGTTCTTCAATTGCAGTTAACAAATCAATACCCTTTTTACCTTCGAGTAACGTGTAATCCAACGTTTCTACTAGAGCTGTTGGACGATTTTGTTTTAGTACTCTTGTTTCAATAATAGCAGAACCTTCAGATTTCTCACATTTCACCTCTAAATCACTCTCAGGTACTTCCTTGCGTTCTTCTTCCACATCTATGCTGACTTCGTGAGCAACAGAATTCAAAAGTAAGTCTTCCGATTCTAATTTTGGCAAATTTGACGTACTTAAGTCGTTTATGGAAAGTACCTCCTGCCTGTTGATTTCATTTTTTGTTGCTTCGCCATTATTGAGTTCTGATTTTGGGATAGTAATGTTTTGGAAGTTTTCATAAACCAAAACTTTTTTCGATGCATCAACATTGCTTTGATAAACTCCATTGTTGACACATTTATCTGATTTTGGGATATTAGTGTCACACACGCCATTTGAAACTACATCTTCTTTCGTCCCATCGTAGTCTTGTTTGATATTACCTTGACATAGTAATTTATATTTTTCTTTAACGAATTTATAAACGTTGTTTTCGGAGTCTGGACAATCTATTCCATTTACTTCATTGGTTACCTCTTCGTTCAGTGGTTGAATAAAAATTGGGTTCCGGTAAATCGTACCATCAGAGAGCTTAGAATTTGAGAATATTTCACATGGGGATGGACTTCGCGATAGGACTGGTAGTTCTTGTGAACTTATCAAGTCCAACGAATTTATTTCTACACCATCTGCAAGAAAAATAGGTAGAAACGTTTTATTAATCATTTTGTAATAATTAAAGAATTTGAAATAATAGATCAGTTAATTTATTACGATAGTTTTTTTAGGTAGCAATAAATAATTCGGTTAATTTAAATCCATTTTTATAACAGTTTATCTATTGAATTAAATTAACATATTTATAATAAATACAAAAAATTTGTATAACAATTCAAGGATACCGATGACTTGCAATCTCCAATTAACTAAAATTTGCAAACTGTTTCAATAAACACTACTGCTAAAATCGGTAAATAAAAAAATTTAATGACATCAAAAATTACAGTTTTTTCATTTTGTAAACTATTTTTTTTAATTGAATGCACAACTTCCTTTTCTAAATATGTAGTAACCATGGTAACAGACAAAAAAACGGCGGAGACATTTTCCCAAAAAAGAAAACACTGCTGGCAAATTTTTTAATTACAAGGTCGACCATGTTTATAAATAAAGTAAGTTTTATGAAAAACCGATTTTTGTAGGTCTCGAATTTTAAATGCTTCCAAGCAATACAATGAAAATTAAGTATGTGTTGATGACAAGGGGCGAGTGACAAGGCCAATTTTTGTACCCTAGATTTTCTTTTACGATATTTTTTAAGCATTTCTCTGGATTTCCTTTCGAAAAAGCAAAACAATGCATATCTATAGTATTCCTACGATTTCTTTAAATTTTCCCGGGTTTCCCTTCACTTGTACATCAGATTTCCTCAGCGATTCCTGTTGGCTGGTGATTACCTGATACAGAAGAGATTTCTTCTAGATTGGAACTTTTGTTTAATCCACTCTACTCTAATTTCGTTCAGTTTTTATCCGTCTTCTAAGTTGTCCAATTGCTTAGAGTGGATATTAGTCTAAGTTCTAGCGAAGGATAAGCCTACTTCATTTCATAACTTTTATTTTCTATATGAATCAAACTTGTAACCCTTAATTCAGAAACCAAAAGTGTGGCAGCAGGCAGTTGGGGGATTGAGCTCTATCAGCCCTCAAAAGGGATAATACAATAATAAAATTAAAAGGTAGTACAAACGTCAATTTTTTCCATTAAAATTTAAGAACAAGTTTTTTTATGTTAGAAAATCTTACTGTAATTTGTAACCAGCTAAGTGTCATACATTTTTATAAATGTATGACACTTTATGTCGGGCCACACGACTGATTCCTCAACTGATTCTACTTAAAATTTTTTTTTTCATTCCAATTGCTTTAATTAATTTTTAATAACTTATGGATTAGTTATATAGTGCGAGCTAGCATCCGAGGTGACTTATGGCCTGGTTACACAGTGCGAGCCAGCATCCGAGCTGACCTAGTCAGTTACTGCAGTGTAGCTACTCAGACCGTTTGGCCGCATCATACGAGTTAGTGTCATGTGCAAGTCGGTCAGTACCTCGCATCTGAGCTACTACAACATTTTTTTATTTTAATCGCCTTTCGCCTTCAGTATGTATAAAATGTTAAAAAAATCTTAATGAAATTGGCCTAAAATTCGGTTAGTAGCTCCAATACGTTGAAATTTACAATGTTTTGAGGTAATGCTTCTTTTTTTTGCAGACAGAAATTTTAGGCCAACTTTATTAACTTTTTTTGACATTTTCCTATTTAAATTAATTAAATCAATTGGAATAAAAAAATTAAAGAAACACATTTAAAAAAAAGTACAATCAGTTGGGTATCGAATCTATCGTTGCCATATCGCAGTGTTATACATTTTTATAAGCTGGTTATAAGTCTTGACCATTTTTACCATTTCACCATCGAATGTATTGAAACCACGTTCAACTTGACAGTTATTTCAGGTAAAACTGCTTATGTCTTTCAAAATATGCAAACCAATCTGGCATCATAAAACATAAAAACTTTTACTTTTATATTAATGAAATATTGAGGTTTATACTATCGTATAATTGCATCATTTTTTACCTCTTTTGAGGGATAATTGGAAGACGGTCACGGGTTGGCGATTGTGTGCGTCGACTGCTAAGCCGAAATCACTGGTTCGATCCCGGATAGAGTAAAAACTTTATTTTGACCGTCTTCCTTGGCAGGCAACTGTAAACCACCTACGTATCTGGAGGATAGAGTACTTTTTCTAAAAAAAAAAAGAAGTGGTCACTATGCTCTTACATAGAGCGAAGGAATCTGAGAGAGAGATAATTGCATCATTTTTTACTTCTTTTGAGGGCTTGTTGCGCTCGATTTCTTCAGCTGCCAGACCTGTAGTTTCAGAAGAAATGGGTTACAAGTTAGATATTCATATAGAAAATAAAAGTTTTGAAATAAGGTAGACTCTTATCCGTCGATAGCTTTCCGACTCCTAGATACTTTTCTTCATCTATTATGTAGCATTCATTCTTACAGGAAAGGCGAAACCCAAGAAGGAAATGAACTTATTGCTGTTTCATATCCCAGTATTGCTCACTTATTGCTACTTATTATCACAATTACCGCTTATTGCCGTATATTACTGTCTATTTCTTCTTATTTCCATCATATTACCATTGATTTGTACAGTGCCGTCAGTGAAGATCCTTTCGGTAAGATCTCAAAATCTCATTTTGTACGTTTAGTTATTTGACGATCTCTAACTGAGTTTCAAAAGCAGAGAGCGTGTACCAAATTATCATTCCAATAAAATGATGCATTAAAGCACGAAAGCATTAAAATGACAAATAACAAAACAATTGGAAAAACGAAGAAAATGTTATTAGAAAACAGTCGATTGACTCAGAAAGCTTGTTGATAATCTTAAAATATGTGTTGTATCCTGGCATGGGAAGGACCACTCAGATTCATAAAGTTCTTTTTGGGTATTTTCTAAATGTAGTTATTTATTCTTGGCCTCCTTTTTATAATATCTCCATATTTCTCTTCTTGTTAATATTAATGTAATTTCGGACCCCAGGAGCATTTTCCTTTGCTCCTTTTGCCTTTTGCAAAATTTTAGACAGGTCAAGTTTTTCAAGCAAGTTTATTGGTAAATCAAATTGAAATCTGGGAAACAAAGATCAAATTCATGAAATCAGTTCGTAAAATCTATTTCGTTAATCCATTCATGCGAGTTTGAGACAAATAGAAAATAAAAAAAAGTTCTTTTCTTTAAACCTCTAGTATCTTATTTATCCCGAGGTTATAATCCTACAGTAAAAGGTTGAACAGTCGAGAGAACTTACAAGAGAAAAACCAAATGAATTACAAATTTCTACTTTACAATGAAGAAGAACCTAATCAAGCTATTTATAAATATATATAAAATGATTCTAATCAAATTAAAACCTGTAAAATAGCACTTCGGTCATCAAAATTACAAATTTACAGCATTTTATTGAAATTAGGATCAAAATTCTTTCGTTACGAAAAAGTTTTCTTTTAAAATTTGTCTAAATAATCCATTTTATAATTATTTCAAAATTGCAATTGATCGAATAATAAGAAGAAATTTTGCTTTTGCCAAATTACATAGATTTATTCAGAATGCATTCCAGAAGTTTCAAGAATAATCATTTGTAGAAAATTGAAATGCATCAGCATATAAGTCTAAATAACACAAAAATATTAAGAACCACTGCGGTAGGTAACGATTAATCAAGACAATATTTTTATGACTTACTCAAAAAAGAATTTGAAGCAGAGATATTGATGAATATAATACGAGCAAACAATTTTGATTGCAAAACTTAAATTCCAAAATTATTAATAATAATATCGGCTTTCCTTCAATCAGCCAATTTAATATTAAAAATGAAACCTTTGGTATCTATTTGAAACGTAACTTAAGATGAACGATTAACGAAACCTTTTGAGGTACAAGGTAAAAATTTTGGATAAATCTTGATCAGACATGAAAATTGTAACAATTCAAAATTTCTTATTGCCAATATTTTAATGCTCTTACTGAAGGACGAAGGTAATTGACGAAAAAAATTGTTTATTATAAATGGTTACTTCATATAATATGCAACATTTTAGAAAATGTAAATGCATCGGAAAGGCAATAATTTTGTTGGAAAAGTACAGGAATTGTAATGTTCAAAGAATGCAAATTGTAGTTATAAAATAGATAACCACAGAAAAATTAAATTATATGTTTACAAACAAAACTTACCGATGCCATTTGTATCACCATTAGGTATATGAGCCGTTTTAGAACACTCACAAATTGAAAATGTCTTTTCACAATTTGCACATTTACTGTCGTTTTCCGAATCGTTGGTAACTAATGCTGTTGAATTCACTTTTTCCTCGTCTGGAACATTATCCTCGCTAGACGCCATAATATCTAATATTGTAACCTGAGCGTTAAAAACCAAACGTAAAGTCGAATTTTAACTTACGTACCCTGTTATCACTAACATCCAAAATGCTGTTGTATGATTTTGCAGCTATTTTATTTTTGTAGTATTCACAAACATTTCGGTTTTTTGTAAAGACTGACGGACAACCATAACACAATTGCATCCATTATACAAAACCCGTGGGCGATTTGAAACCCATTGGCGTACCTCGATACACCCGCACAACAACTTCAAACTTGCACTGCTCGAATAAAACATAGACAAGGTGGTTGCCGCCAAGGCGTCGATTTAAATTACAATTATTTGTTTCAACTGCGCAAATAATTTTGGATATTCTTTTTAACTTTTAAAGATGCCCCGACGACACGACACTGAAAATTGTCAGACTAATACCATGCACAAATAGCACACGGATGCCAACTTTATTCTCGTCACGTAGACCACGGCGTCGGAAAATATTCATCGAAAAATTTGTTATTTTTCTTATTATTGGCCTGCAAATTCAATATAGCTGTTGTAAATTATAACGAAGTTCACTTTTTCAGTAAGTTTTTCTATTATCAAATTTGTTTGTTTTACCACCTAAAATTAAATGATGCAGTGCCGTATTCGGGGATTTGAAGGTGTACGTCACTACGGACATCCATGACGTCACTTCATAAAATCTACAAAAATCAAGTTTCAATGCCGATTATTCTGTTGGTAATAACTAATAAGTATTTTAACTAGTTCATGGTTATGATTAAGCCCAGTACCATAGATAAGAGAGATATGGACTTAGAAAGTTTATGGCCGGTACCGATACTTGGTTGGAACCGTACAGCCAGGTCCAACCTTGAAGTGAAAATGTCAAAATAAAGCTCTCCGAGCACCAGTTTCATTCTACAGTGATACTTAATTTGCATAAAAACGTGAAACGACTCGTTTATACTGAAATGAATACGGTTTACTTACTCGGTAAAAGCTTAACCACATTGACGATTTTACCTGAACCAATCCTATGCCTAGAATATTGGTGGTCAAACGTTTTAACCGAAGGGCCACATAATATGAATATTTAAAGGAAACTGACTAAACACATTTTGTTTTCATAATTTATTCAAGACAAAAAATGATTAAATTTCTCTAAAGTAGACGTCGACAATCTTTTTTTGGCTATAGGCAAAAATCAAACAAAATGGAATTATTAAGAGCCAGTTCAGGTCAAGAGGTATTTTCATTTTGTCACCATTTTCATATATCTATACTTTCTATATTTTTTTTTTACATCTTGTACTTATTTGTAGAACTCAAGTAGGTCACTTGGTGACATAGGGAGCCGACGTCTAGCCTTTTTTTGAGGTACACTGAACCAAAAGCTGTCATTATACAATGAGAATTTAATAAAACCTTCATTAAATCAATGAAATTTCAACCAATGAACTCACCTATATTTATAAATAGTTATAGTATAAAAAGTCCATAATCCATAGTATGCAGAAAACCACTCTAGGTGTGCGATCACAGTGGCAGCTAGTTTTCTGCTTAATTGTTAATAATTTTCTTTTTGATGTAGACCACATAAAACGTAGCGGCCCACCACTGCCCTAAAACCTAGACCAACATGTCTATCTCTCTAATTTATCTCCCTTCTATAATTAAGAAATTTAATAAATTAGTGCCAACTGAAGATATAGGGCCTCTTTTCCTTCCCTCTTCATTCAGACTTACTTCTTATTTTTACCACCCTGGATCACTAACTAATAGTTTCTAACTTAAGCATTTTTTCTTTTCGGCCAAGAAATCTTATGTATATTTTCCCAGAAACCTGTGAAACCATCATTCACCATTGCCCTCATTCCTTCAACAAACTCATTAAACTGCAACCGTCATCAGATTGGCTCGACGCCACCTCCATGTTATGTAATTCCCTAAAAATTACACTCTTGCCACTTCTGCTGTGGCCTCTTTACTTATATTTCCTTATCAAACAACCAGTGAGATATGGGAATAAAAGGAAATAAAAGAGTAAGTTGAATTAGCATTTCTTTATATAAATTCAAATGCATAACATCTTTGTTTTGCACAATTAATGTATGGCAAATTTTAATAATGTATTTCAAACAAAAAAAAAATGTATAAAATTTTTTATAAATCCGGAAGTGATGATCCAAGTTTTTTCATAACACAAATATCACCACCCTAAGCATATTAAGATTTTAAAATTCCAAAGGAAAGCCAAGTATAAATAGTGTTACAACTAGGCACAATCAAAAAGTACTCGATTGTAAGATTGACGCTAAGAAACTTAAAACTAAAGCAGTTCAACAAAAAAATTATAACTGAAATCATGATTATTTAGTGGCCCCCTCCCCTGCACACAAAAACAGTACCCAAATATAAAACAAACGTATTTAAAAATTAAAATCAATTTTAAAAGTCTATTACCATAATTAATTTATATTCGTTTAAAATCAAACAAGCAGGACGATTATAATTTTAAGTAGATATCCTTCAAGGTATCTAAAATGCCATGTTTTGAAGAGACGACGGGCTGCATTAACAATTAATTTGTAGTCTCTTGTCAACCAAAATGATGATGCATTTTAGCAATTAATAACACCTCTACTAAAAAACCATAAAAATATACAAACAATAATAAAATTTAGCAAAAATATGCAAATTCAATGCGCAACTGATGTCAATTGTCAAGGAATCAAATGTAAGTAGGATCTGTTGAGACTATGATAACCGACATCTAGGAAAATTAATTATGTTCATGACCTACTTTGCCGATTTTTCAATCTGTGTAATATAAAATTCAATTAATCTGAAAAATCGCCCTGTAAAAAATTTACATTCGCTATACAATTAATACAATTTAAAATAAAGCAATGAAAACTATATACAAAACTAAAATAGGATTTCGTTGATAATATAAGTAATATAAAATCAAAACAGTTTACAAACCAAAATAACAATATTAATAACAATTACATTTTCAATTTGTTATTCTAATCAATCCTAAAACAAACAAAATTCATACTTTTATCTTAGAATTGGTTGTAGAGAAGAAACACGAAGATAGTGACATTAAGTTAGAAAAAAATTAATATGAACAAATGATTTTGAAAAGTAATCATACACAATAAGTTATAAAATTGATGTTTCACTATTCGATCCACACAACTAAAATCAGTCAAGATAAAAAAAAACTTGAGTGTGTTTGTAAAAACTAGAAAACGAGTTTTATTAAATTTACAAATTTAATGATGCAGCTAAAAATGGTTCACTTTTGCTGCATTCTTCAAGGTAACAATCAATGTAGTTTACACTGACTAGTTAGTAACTTCAAAAGTCTATAAATCAAATTTTGCTATCATTTCTATTAGCAAAGTTGTTTTAGGCTAAAGGTTTTTGTACCAATTAAGAAATTCGAATGATTACTTTACATTTTGCATAATATAATTTTAAAAGTGACCAACAAGCAATTAACCAAGGAACGGAAAATCACGCTCATCATCAACTTTTGGAGCTTTTTCGTTACGTTGTGAAGCGTCTTCTGTCGAAATAACCACATTACCCTAACAAATAAAAATAACAATTATTCCTACACTCTCAAAAGAAAAAGATAAACTTAAATAATTAAAACAGACAATACAAATAATTTTGTTATCAAGTTCTGAGAAAATGTTTGTCAAATTGTTTTCAACTGATAAAAATTTGATATTGCGATCTAAAATCTTACCAAGCTGACGAATCTGATTGTACAGCACTAGCAGGCAACTTAGCAACTATTAGCAAAAATTAAAATTGAAGCGAATATTATAATATTTGCTAGTAGCCACTAAGTTCACCATAGGTTTGTTCCAATATGAAATTCGATTATCATATGCCACCAATCTTTGTACTCTGTACTGCGACTGTGCGAATAACATTAGTAAATTGATTCGAAGTAAAAAAAAGTGGTGTTTGAGAATTGACTAAATGTTTCTTCAGATAGTGATGATAATTTAGACAGCATAGGAGACAAAATAAGAATACATGTAATGAATACATGTAATACAATACAAAAAACAAGAATACATATGAATAATAACCAAATAACATTTGCACATGCATGACAAACTTGACTTGAACGCACTTGACCAACTCTTAGTTCTTGCTCCAAATTGTGTCTGTTGGAACGACATTTCATTATTGAGCTTGCTTGTAGTGATATTACTGGAATTACTCATTGGAAGAAACCTTGATGTAGCCATTATTGTTTAAAAAATAACAGTTTTGTGAAGTATTTACTTTATCTGTCAATCATGACATTGCATAAAAATCAATAAAAACTGATAACTTCAATCCAAATATTTAAACAGTTTACTTTCTTTATAAGAATTACAAAAAGTAAGATTGAAAGATTACAAACCTGTTCGTCATTTACACGGAAACGTTGTTGTCTGTCACGGTTTGGGCGTGGACCTCTTCCAGCTCGTGGGCCCTTTCCACGACCTCCTGGACCCGAACGTCTAGCATCATTAAAGGTAATATCGATTTCCAGAACATGTTTTTGCCGTCCAACCCGCTGTGGATACTCAGATGCATCAAACTCTTCTTCCTCAGACTCTTGTTCTTCTGAAACTTCCTTCTTCTTCAATTCATACATCTTATTCCATTTGCTTTGATCCTCTCCTTCACCAGCTTTGCGAGTTTTAAAAGTAGGCTTAGTACGTCCGGCACGCTGAGCTTTCCATTCATCCAGGGTCAATTCCTTAGGTTCCTCTACCTCAGGGGTTGCTTCAACTTCAACTTCAGTGGTAGGTTCCCTAAACGAAATGAAATTAGAATACTTCAACAATTTTAAGCAAAACTGAATTACTTGATTTCAGTAACAGGTGCAACTCCCGAGTCGTTCTTCTCGCCTTCTGGTCCCCAATTAGGTTCAACCTCTGTGGTCTTATTGTCTGCCTCTCTGGAAACAATTAATGGTTAAGACTAAATCTTAAGCTGAGTTGAGAGAATGAACATGAAAAAAGCTAAAAATTAACTTTGCCTAACTAATACATAGGACTCGGCAATGTGGTGCAAAATAAAAAAATAATTGGTGCACGCAATAACAAAGCAAATAAAAATGTTTTAAAAATTTCCCCAATGAAATAAAATTTGTTGAAGTAGGAAGCCCGAGTGAAAAATTTGGTTTTTATTTTCAGAATGACCTTTTGCACCATAATGCATTTGAAGTCTATGCTAAGAAATTTAAAATAATTCAATAAACAAAAACCTACTCAATAACGTCCTTATGAGAACCCCAATTATGAGCGCCACCTCCTTCACGTTTTTCGACAGGTTTCACACCGCTGTAATAAAACATTGCTGTCATTACTTAAAAAAATAAAAAAAAACAACCCCAGAACCACAGAATAAGTAGTAATGACAGTGAATAAGAGCGGTCACCAACTGTTTTAGAAAGTTGTAAACAAACTGTTCCTTTAAGTCTTCACCTAACCTGCAAAGTAATCCTAAAATTAACTACAACTAAAGTAACTTAATCTGTATACTAGAACCAGTTGAACAATATCATATTAGCGTTAAAAAATGTGCAAACAAAAACGCATGAGGGATTAAAATTTACCAATGATATTACCATAATGAAATTTACCAAGGAAGTAGAAATTGCAGCTATGAAATAAAGTAAAGTAGTATTTTTTATGAAGTAGAGCGTTAATGTTATAAATTTTTTAGTTGTAGATGTAAAAGAATAGATTTTATCTCATTCAGAGCCAGGGTGTAGAAAGTGCAATAGCAAAATTTATTTGGCTACCACACGGATAGGTGGCGCTATTCTAATAATTTACTACTAACACGCCTACTGGAAATCAATTTAACGCATTAATTTAAGTTGTCTTTTGTGAAATTTATAAAATTTGGAACTCAGGTTGATCTCGAGATAATGCATTGTTAACTAACTTCACTTCAACTTTGGTTCAATAATTTTAAATGCAGCACGATGCACTAAATAATTAAGAACAGGATTCCCTGACTTTTCAATAAATTGAAATTTATTATTTTTAAATGAAATTGATTTGCTCGACTGAAAATTTAATATCCTCGTCACAAAATGAGAAATTCCCTGATAAAATTAGAGAAATCTTAAATTCTATGACTTTGATCATCATGGAAAATTTGATTGTTGATTAACAAAAATGTTAGTTTACAATATTAAAACTTGAAATAATCTTGTCTTCGAGAAAAACAATAACAATTAATGTAAACAATAATATTATATTAAATTTATATATATTTTTTTAAGATTGTATTAAATATTGTTAGTTTATCATTATTATAAGAATTCGTAAAACATTACTGGTTATAAAATATTAACTTGAAATTTTTCATTCAAGACATGGGAAAGTATAGCATTATATGTAGTTTTAACTTATAGAAAATGATACGCTGCAGTCGAGGCAGTTTTGTGTTATATTATCAGTCATAACAACGGTAATGAAAATATTACGTATGTCCTTTATGTTATGACTAGTGCCCTATATTTCTTATATTTTTATTTTGGAAAGGATTCATCTTGGATGAAAAGCCGCATACATGACTCGCTGCAAAAGTGATCCAATGGATCACTTTTGCTAGCTCGTACATAAATAGCTATTAGTATTCTGCTTTTTTTTTAAATGTTAACATGGCAGATTTCCTTCTGTTGTAATTTATCTATTCTGCATTCAGAGCTCTACATGTGGGCATGCTTACCATGACCCACCTCAAAGTTTCCGGAATGATCTTTTTAGTTCTTCAACTTTCTCAGCATGCACGTCGCAGGCCAAAGCTACTAATTCTATGGATATGTAATGTTGAAGAAGTATGTATCGTAAGACTTTTTACTATTATTGTTTTATCAAATATAGATAACCTTACTGTTGGAAATGGAAAGAAAGACTTAGTGGAATTCAAACTATTTGAAGTTTTCGTTTGTATTAAAATGTTGATTTCTATTTAATTCATTTGAGTGACTGTTTTAGAAATTACGTAGTTCATTTAGTTTAATTTCTTCGATTTTCTCTTGAAAATATCTTTTTTAATTTACTGTATAGAAGTCTTACTTATAGAGACAGGGCTGTTCTTTTTCTAATTTTTTTTACAAATTAATTTGCCCATCAGAAAAAACTTGCACTGGCAGTGCATATTGTTGACTTACCATTGTGTGGAAAACTGATTATAAATTTGATTAAATAAATTATCCAGTTGTTAGCATTTCGGATATTTAATACAGTTAGTAGGAAGTTAGTGGGAATTGAAAAAATGAGAAGAAAATTTTATTTAAATCTGAAATTTACAGCTTCAGATCTGAAGTCAGGTAATACAAATTACAGTTTGAAAAACTGCAGGCAGTTTTTCAAAACCAGCATCCTGATTAAGAAGAATGATACATTTAGAGATTATAATCAGTAATATCTCCATTTCAGACAGGAATTTTTACAAAACATGTGGATGACTCCAGAAAAAATTTTCACGAATACTTCTATATCACAGGGTGTTTCAATAAAAACATTTAGATTAACAGTCAATAATATGCAGATTAAATTAAAGAAATTAAAGAATTCAATTTCTTCTGGTTGTACTGGCTACTGGTGAACGCTCTTAAACCCAAACAATAAAAATAAACGTAGTGTAAAAAAAAAATTAGAATGGCTACTAAAAAGCAAAAAATGATTGAAACAAGCCAACAGAAAGTGCGTGCAGAATTTTGGTTAGAAAAAAGATTTGTATAGGACTTACGTCTTGTCGGATCCACTTTGCCTGTCATATTCCCGTTTTCCACGCCGATTATCGAAGTTACGTCCTTTAGAACCGCCACGAGGTCCACCACTTTCCTTGTTTCCAAGATTCCTACCACCACGGTTACGGTTTTCAAAGCTGTTGTCACCTGCATTGTTGTCTCGCCTTACTCGGTCCTCACGATCGCTGTATTAAATTGGAATGTAATAAAAATTTATAATTATGATTAAATAAAAAATGGCAGTAAATCTTTTTTTTTTAATCAATAACAAGGATTAAAATCACCAATAAACAAACAGATATGATAACCCATTTAAGTTTTGTAAATAAGTTATTAATAGAACTTATTTTTTTAAATACAATTTCAATACGATAAAATAAATTAAACTTGGCGTGACAAACTAAAATTGAATTAATTTGGGTAATTAAAAATGTGAGGTTATGTGAGCGATCCCCACATGTGTCTTCTTGTTATAACCTTCAGAAGAAGCCCCTGCATTAATTTGTTGAAAGAACGGCACCTTTATGTTATTAAGAATTGAAAATAAACATTCATGACATTGCAAAATTTGGTTAAAAATTGTGATCTTAATTATTTGACCTGCTTATATTGCCCACCTTGCACTTTACATAACGCCAAGGTTATGTAAGGCTAAACTGAGGTAATCTACAACCACATTATGCAGAAATAATTCAAACATAATTAATGATTTTATAATTTTACGAAAATAAGAAAAAGTATTTTAAAAGACCGCTGTTGAAAAATTCAAAAGATCAAAATTTCACCTTCAAGTAAGTAAATTCTCACCAAAAATTTAGTTATTCAGGTAAAATGATTAAGTGAGGGAATTATGTAACAATAAAATTAAAAAAGCCATAATTTAAAAAAAAAAAGGTTTCGATGCCAGGCCAGTCAGAAAAAGTTCAAGTACCGAATAATAAATAAATTCCTGATTTATCCACTGAAAACAGGATATCGGTAAACGGAGTTGAAGTAATGTAAACACAGAACTTACCGGTTGCCTTCGGGTGCACCATTGAACTGTCTGTCTTCACGATTCCGCCTGTTGTTACGTTCTTCGCGGTTTTCATTATTAAACTTAGTAAAATTTCGTTCAGGTTTTCCGTCAGCATTATTTCGTTGGTGAACAGGCTTAGCGTCTAAAAATCGATTAAATTTTTTTTTGAAAGTTTGAAGATGAGAGTGTCAAGTAATAAACAATAAAAACAAATTAAACAAGTGTAAGTAAATATACTGAAATCACATGTGCAACAAGCTGGTTTATAGTTATGGCGGCATAAAACTACATTTGCTTACCTTCACGTTTGATATCTTGTCCTTTATGAATAGCAGGTTCCTTGATTATTTTTTTTTGTCCGGTTACGGGTTTTGGCTTGGTTTGGTTTTCGGATTTTCCCTTGTTTTCCTTTTCAGCTACTTTGGTTTTTTTCTTGAGTTCTTTTTCTTGTTCCTTCTCTTTCAACAATTCCAACGGATCGGATTCATCGTCCAAAAATAACGCGTATCTATTGCATACGCCAATACCGTACGAATTCTCCATTATAATAAATAGATGTTTTTGTCTTCGCAACTAGTCGATGTTGGAAGATTTAAGAAGGCTAACTTTAGCCGTACAAATCACGCACTCATTCGATACAATATGGACACAATATGGCCGTCTGCACCTTGAATCTTATTGGTAGTACACACTCCGTACTGCGCATGATCACTAATTTACAACGTGATTGATCAACTAGAAAAACGGATTGTGTTCAAATTTGAAAAAATAACAAATAATAATAACTACAAACGAAAGCATAAACATTATCGATTTATAGAAAACTGCAACGTTATAATTACTCGACTTTTGGATTGGTGTGGTTTAAGATAATTTACACACAAATAATTTTTACTTTTAGGTGTATATAAAAAATATATTCTATGATTGACAATATTTTTTTCATATTGTTAATAAATAATAATTAAATTAATTTTTTCTAATTAACATATTATAATCACATTTTGTTGTAGCTTACGAAAAAATTACGTTATTTTAACGTAATCTCAGGGCCGTACTGGTTTGCCCCAAAACGCGCAATCCCCCCCCTCGGGCTATTTATCTATAGTATAATATCGAACAACTATTTCTTCCCATATTCTGAGGTAAATTTACTCTATTTTAATTAGTAAGTTATGTTTGTACTCGATAATAATAAATATTGGTTTTTGTCAGATTTCAATTTGCCATCTATTGGCAAGTATAAAGATATAAAGTAATTCAGCAAACATTTACATTTAGCTATAGGTAGTGAAGGGGGGGGGGGGGTAAGAAAATATTTTATGATGAAGATGGAAGATATATTTTTTAGATTTGTCACAATTTAATGCATTTGACCGATGTTTTATAGATCCTGAACACTGGCGACTTTCATTTCTAAAATCAGGTATTTAAAAATACAAAAAAATTGTAGAAAGTAGTTACACGAAGAAAGGTTTTTTATGGTAGAATATTAAAGTTTTAAACATTGCAGATCCATCTCTTAGTAACTCGGTTGTTCAGATTGTGCTGCCTCAAGACCGCACTGACTCGTCCATTTCAATATTGTTTCAGATAATTATTTTGCAATCATTATTATCGACTTATCGATAACTATTTTTTGATATTTAAGTCATCGGTTAATCAATACTAATTATTAATATTATATAATCTAAAGTAGAGCTTATGCAGGAGGCAGTTCAGGAGACCAGACTAAGGCGAGTCCATCAGCGCACCTGGTTACCCCAATGACGACAGGACAGCGTACAACACAGATATACTAGCTGGGGCGACAGGTTTGAGAATCACTCCTTCAGCCCGACAAGAAATACCATACCACGTCAGCCTGACAAACCGAACGGAAACGCTCTATCAGTAAAAATCTAGTCATCCAATTGGACGAAAAATTTGGGTTCCAACCAGGTCATTCAACAATCCATCAAATTCTCCAACTGAGAGAATAACACATACCGAAAACTGGAACACGAAAAAGGCAACAGAAGTATTCTTCCTGAATATTTTTAAAACGGTTTTTAGTTTTTATAAAGTATATGTATGGTATTCCCCGTTGACATGGTTACGTAAGATCACGTAAAAATCACGTGATTTGACGTTAAAAACACGTAAAGTAGCATGATTTTTAAATTCCATGTCAACTGGGTTAAAGCCTACTTTACAAAATGTTTGAAGCAGGTATTCTAGCCTAGAACTTAGTTGCATTTACTGCACAGGATATTAAGTAAAAAATTGTATAATTTAACTGTTTAAAATCTTTTTAAAAATAAAATGAACTAAAAATAAGAAAGTGAATTTTTATTGACTGTACTTTTACTAATTGATCATTTGTAATCGAAAGTTACAAGGTTTGTGTCACCAGGATATCATAAGTTTTTGAAAGGTAAATTTAACTTGATTATAATGATTGAGTGGACATCAGTAGAAAATCAATAAAGTTTTAAAATGCTCTAATAAATACTATTTTAAAACATCAAATATTCCATCTAAAATGCTGTCTGTTTCTCGGGGTAGTCTAAGGGTGAGTTCACAACCTCAAAACCCCCGAGTTATCTATAGCAATTCAAATTTAATCTCAAGCATTCTGAAGCGATTACTTTTAATCGATAATACAAAGTTTTAAAATATTAACAATAGATGGCAATAAACGACAACAAATATATGTTGTTCTTCCCGCTTAATTTTCAAGAGTTCAGGGATTTTTATTATTTTTGGTCAACTACGACGTAGTGCTGGCCGATGTTATCCGAACGATATTACAGGAAATTCTTCAAAATAACAATTTACATGAAATTTCTAAATTTTATTTTCTAAAACAGGTCATATTCTAACTCAAAAACGAAGTAGTTTGCAAAGTAAACATGTTGGCCAGTTGATAAAAAGTTAGTCGAGTAAAAAGGTCATCAATATTATTCCCGCAAAATGGCCTGGAAGTATTTCCAAAATATGTATCATCCGGAAAAAGACGTGAATTTATGTTTATTTACTATGTTTTTGTAATTAAAATTTGTAAAAAAAACTTGGGATCAGTGCGGCCCACAGGCTGCACAACCTAAGCAATCAATTAATAAAAAATAAATAGGTACCTCATTTTCAATTAGTCAATAATCAGCTAACAAAATAATATAATGGGAATTTAGCTCAACGAAAAGGTTTATATTTTGTAAATAAATTTTGAACTGAATGTTTTCTGCATTTTATTCTAATACATTTTTATTTATACAAAAACATTAATTTGTAATTTAATTTTTATTCTTGTTTTAGTTTTTTGAAAACGATTACTCCGCAGAAAAATAGAATTTTTGGTCTACAACTCAAATGGGGAACACCATCTGATTGGAATCCAAAGGACCAATTTCTATGCTTTTATATTAAACTTTAATAGCTATGAGCAGTTACAATAGCTTCCAACTTCAATTTCTCGAAAACTGAAGGCTGAAGAAAATACAGGTGTCTGCATAACATAAAAGCAAATCAATCGGTAGTTAAGCTGGTAGAACACCATTCGTCCAGAGCTTAAAACTCAATCTAGTATTTTTTCATCTCAGCCGTTAAATACTTCTCGGGGAGTTCACCAAGGAAATTCATGCCTTTCTACTATTTATATTATATGTAATCAATGAATCCCCCTCAGCCTTTTCTGTTCACTGCAGGCCAATCAGCCTCTTTCTCTTTGAGAAAGGTTTTAGCATTATTAGACCCCACGGTTGCTTAATCTGGATTGGGGAATGCCTGTAACCCTGATTTTAATAGTTGATGGCGGCAATCATCAACCCTCCGAAGCACGAGACATATGAAAGTTTTACTCTCCACGAATTCGAACCGAGTACCTTAGAGTCAACAGTTGTTCTGCTAACCTACTAATGTCCGATTTCTTCACTTAGAGATATCTACTCGACAAGTATAAACATACCGATAACCAATCAAATTAATCAAGTGACCAAACAGACAACCGTTTTGATTGGTTATCGATATGTCTATACTTGTCGGGTGGATATCTCTAAGTGAAGAAATCGGGCATAAGCTAATGATTTCTTGGATCCAGACTATTTTAATAAATAAACTTATTTTTAATTAATTATTGGAAGTGATTGATCTCGCTCAGCATTTTTGAAAGCCAATCTACATTGTTTTTGTAATTTTTACATTGTGTACAAGTAATTTGTAAATTCAAGTTTTGTTATAAATCATCCTATTATAGTATGCAAGTTTTTTTATCAAAATTTATAAAATACAAAAGCCAGATACGGTCAGATCCTCTCCTCTGTATACTGTTGGCTAGTATACAGTAAAATTTGAAAAGTATGCCATTGTCAACTTAAGCAATGAGTAGTCTCTAGATTGTGAAAGATTTCGAGTCGACTAGTTCATGAAGCACTTAATTCCCAACCTGGCATCAAACACTAGAAGTGTAGTATCAAAATTTGCTTTTCAGTAAACCCGACAAACAACGAAAGACCATTTACGACCCACAAATTTGTTTTTCCTTTGTCAAATTTGAAAAATCTTTTTAAGATGGAATTGTACCGTAAGTTAGTTACATTATAAAAAATGGTACTTTGCACATGTAACATTGGCAATTTTTGAACAAAAATTTTGATTGCAAGGTAATGATAAACCATAAATTATATTAGATGGAAACTTTAATTTTGAATTTATTTACATTATGCTATTATACTGAGCCAATATATTTAAAAATTAAGAGTAACATAATCAACATTAAATAAAAATGTGTCAGAAACCTTAAAAAGCAAACTGAAATAAAATTATTTAGCAACTACAAAATACAATTTCTTATAAGTAATAATTAACCAGTTTTACATGTACAAACTTTATTGAAATTAATTCATTTTTAAATAAATTGTTCCTTTTAAGTATATAAACAGATTAAATATTTAAAAAAATAACTTAAAAATTCCTATAAAATTTAAGACAAAGGAAAACTCTTAAAAAAGGAGATAAAATATGATGTCCCCACTTTTAATGATAAAAAAAACAATTTCAAAAAGTATATAATACATAGATAGAAAAAAATGTAAACTAACTGACTAAAATAATCGATAGTGCAGTTATGACTTGGAGCTCTAACAATAAATTTGCATAAATGAATAAACCGTTACCGGAAGTTAACTTGAGCTAATAATCGTAATTTGTGGACAATATAAAAGCTACAAGTTACTAGCGTAACATTTCCTACTGCACATTTTCTTAAAAAGTACACCAATAAAATGTAAAAAAATGTATATACATTTTTAAAAGTATCCTGAAATTTTTTACACATCTTAGAAAATACATCTATCATTTTATTTAATTACATGTAATGATGGTTGATAACAGCCACATAAATAAAATCAATGTAAATAAAAATCGAGTAAAAATTTTCCGGCAAAAAAATATAATTAATTAGTGGGGAACAAAAATGTTAAATATACGAATCTTCACGTTTTGTAACTATAGACTAAATTTAAAAGATTGCTAAGCACCTTAACAATACACATAATATTCTACAAATAATACAAGATCTTCCCTTTTCACAAATCAATAATATAAAATTAAGCTCCGTTTCCATGATAAAAAATTTGTAATTTTTCCAAATTAACTTCAGTATTTCCTCAAACATTTATTTACCTCCTATTAACAATTTTACGGCAAAATAAAAAAAAACAAAAATGTCACAAAAATATTGATGCAATAAATTAAAAAACACAATTTTAAGTTATTAAAAATAAATCAAAACAATTTGAGAAAATAATGTGATTGTAATACTCATAAAAAGTCTAATAAAAAATAATTACAAAAAACAACGATTTAACAGTTTAGTTAGACCATGTTTCATTTACATGATTACATTTCTTCTTTTATTTTTTTTACATTGGCCTGTAAATTTTCTCCCGTACGTTTCACACCTTTATTGGCTGCTTGAGGATCTAAAAATAAGCCATTAAAATCAGCCGACAACTACTAGTTTACCTTTTTACCTTGTAACCACCTCACTTGAGTAGCAGGCCCGTAACCTTTGTCATTTCTAGCAGCAATTCTAAATATAATAGCAGCTTTTGTAGTGGTGTCTAGGTGTGCAGCAGCTAGAGACGAATTAGGAACCGTGCAGGTATTACTAGCCCCACAATACACTCTTACAAAAGCCATTTGATTTGCAGTATTGATTGCTTTATCCTAAAATACAAGATTAGTCAACTTGGTAAATTTATAATTATTTAAAAAATCTTTCATCAATTTACAAATCACTAAAGAATGAGATTTATATGTACTTTTATCAATCTATCGCCTTCCAGGCTTTCCATAAGCTTTTTATTAAAAATTATATCATATCCAAAATAAGAAAATATTGAGTCCTTAAAAGGTACAGGTATTTACCTCCATCAAAATATACAATTTATACATATAAATCCGTTCCTTACTAATCACACATATTTTAATAATATATCACAATATCCCCGTAGAGTTGGTGCATTTATAAGAGAACAAACAACTTTACACAATTATCTTATGAAAAACAGAAATTAACACTAACCTTTGCATTATTGCGCACTGCCAAGTAAACAGAGTACTCCAAAATTTCGCCTTGTGCCGCACTAGGGGGTTCCCAGGATAAGTGAGCTCCATCTCCCGACTTGGCGATTTTAATAGCGGAAGGTGCACCGGGAAAACCTGGCAGACAAGTCTTAAAAGCTGAAACCTAAACAAAAAAACCCAATAAGGTCAGGAAAAACAACAAACAGAACAGAAACTAACCTCACTCCATTCACCTCGCCCGACACAATTTATAGCAGCCACCCTAAATTTGTAAGCAGTTCCCGGTTCCAAATTAATTCGAGATAAATGTGAAAAATCGGGTAAATTATCAATTGTAACATTGGAAGTATCTCCTTCATAATTAAAGTAGCTTTGAACATCAAAGCTAGTCCCCTTAATGATACCAACCGTGTACCAAACATCTTTTTCATCTTTCGTAACTTCTTTAGTCACATTATCAGTCTTGTTAAAATCTTTTGAGTGGTGCAAAGCAGCAGATGCTAAAGCAGACAAACCGTCACCATTCTCTTGCTTCTTAACTAACAGCGGTAATTCCATGTTTCTGCTATCTAAACTGTCCTTTGCTTCCTCCTTAATAGAAGTAAGTAAAGCAGCTTCCTCTCTTGCTTCGTCTTCAGTTTCAACTGCGTCATCTTCCTTAGTGTTACTACTCAAAGTTTCGCTGTCCTCCGAGTTGTTGTCACCAGGTTGTGGCTGTATTGCATCAGTTAAATCTTTGTTACCACCAAAAAGTCCACCACGGTAAGTGACTGGTCGAAGTGGTGGTATCATCGGAGATCCTCCAAACAAACCCAACTTGAATTCGCCACCACCTTTCAGACCGAGAGATCTAAAGTTGGGATTTCCACCAAACAATCCAACAGTTGCAGATTCAGTTGGAGAACTTGCATTGGTATCCGCTGAAGCTTCAACACTGTCATCTGCATTAACAACCATAATATTTTGTTCCAACGCAGCTTCATCTGCTTTAATTTCGCTTGCTTTAGGTTCGGGATCAATCAAACCTGCTTCAGCGGCCAATGCAGCAAGAGCAGCATCGGTGGTTGCCGGACCATCAAAAGATGTTGCAGCTGAAAAAACAAAATTAAACAAATTTTGATCTACTTTTTGATGAAAAAGTTACTTACCCAATGTCGCAGTGGGTTGTTTGGGTCTCATAATCATAAGTTTTGTCTGCTCGTTTGCACTACTCGTAGCCGTTGCTGATGCGGTTGGTAAACGCAGAAGTTTTCCGGGTTGTAACTGATTTACTAAAGTGAAAGTTTTATTTGCACCAGTCATTTGCACTGTGACAGGTTTGCCTCCTATCATCACTTGTTTCTAAAAAAAAGTTATATTAGAAAGTTCCATTTGTTATTAATTTAAAATCCTTACAGTTCCTTTCGATAATGTAACTGTTTTTGTTGTTCCCATTGGCATGGAAATTGTAATTGGTTTTCCGGTTAATTTAACTCCTTGCAGGCTGGGCATTGTAGTGATTGGTTGCATGTGGACTGTAGTCGTCTTAGTTGGAGTGGTGATACTTCCGGATTGAGTTTGACTCACCGATTGGATGGTACGTACTCCTGTATTCGTACTCACAACCAAGACTTGTTGATTATTTATAGTTTGTAGACCAGCAGCATTTTTAGATAATACCAATTTACCGGTAGCTTTATTCATTTGAATTACATTGGAGGGAATGGTTTTCATGTTGATAAGTTTATTAGCTGAACCACCCGGTAATATTTTGACAATTGCATTTTTCCCTTGTTGTTGAATCACGGTATGGCCTTTAGTTTGACTTTGAACAACATTACTTTTTGGTAATGCTGCAACTGTCATACCGGTACTAGTTTTAACCAAATGTACAATTTGAGGAGTTACATTTTTTTGTAACATGGTTCCACTTTTTTGTAAAATTAATTGTTTACCCGGAAGTTGGGTTGTTGTTGTTGGTCTTACCACAGTCCCTGTTGTGCCTTGTAACCTGACGTTCGATGCTGCTGAAAAAAATTATTTCTTTAAATGGTACACAAATAAAACCGACAGACCACCAAAAGTAACAATGAAGTGAAATAAAAGTAAACGAATTTATTTTCAAAAAATAGGTTAATACAAATTAAATATATGAACAGTGCCAGATTTGTTATAGTGACCTCAACAATATAATAAAATTGTGCCCATTTCGTGCAAAAGTACATCAAAATTCTACAGGTAAATTTGGTCATAAAAATTAGGCAGTGAATAAAAATGTTGGACTGCCTAGTCACAGATCTGGTATTGCATACAATCATAACCTCGAGAGCTTAAGTATACACAGCGTTTCTCTAATAACTCGAAAACGATGTGAGATATAAAAATGTAGAAAAGACAAAATGCGTACAAGGATAAATATTTCTGATATCTTAGTTATTGAGTTATCCAAGAAAAACCGAGATATCATATTCTAGAACTCGGAGCTTTTACTCTATACATAATTTTATAAATATAATGTAATGTGAAAATTATCAACTATTCCGAGCTAGTAATTTTAATGTCCATTTCGTGTTTTCTCCCGCAATTGTTATTTCACTCATCCCCAACTAAAATTCAACTAACTCAATTGATTCAAAAAATATTGCCTGGTTTCATAAAACTTTTAACAATCCGTCAAAGTTAACAAACGATTTATATTGGATTGTTAGTACTTAGTGCTAAGATTTAATTTACATCGGTTAGCCAAATTTGACAACTTGTTAAAAGTTTTATGAAATCTGGAATAAATCAACTTCTATCAGTAGAATTTTAGTTGGTGACTGCAGTGAATTAACCAGTTTTAATTTTAATAATGCTAAAAAAAAAGAAATGTGAATAATTAAGTTGAAAAAAAAAATTGAATTTTAAAAACGTAATTTTTAGTGACAATCCTGTAAATCTTGAATCAAAATATTTATTTAATTTAGTCAACGAATACATGGCAATTTAATAGTTTCACTTAATCGTTGATGGAATGTTTTCCAATACACAATGACAATATTTAATGAAAAACATTTCTACCACAACAAACATTTTAAAAGAGCTTACCAATTTTTATAGGGGAGGTTTGCGGACTAACAGTGATTTTCTGAGTTGCAGCAGCTGCGGCAGCCAATGCTTGAATGCCCGACATAGCAGAACCTTGTGTTGTTTTACCGTTATCTGCATTGAGCGAATTCGACTGAGATGCAACGTTTGTCAAAAGGACGGGTTGATTGGAAACCATAACTTTAGGGGGATTTGTACGTACTAAAAATAAAATTATAATCCAACAGAATTTTAAATTTGTTTCCGTTACCTCTAACTAAAGGATTTCCAATTTTTGGGGAATTAATTAAGGGGGCTCCCAATTGTAATGGTGATTTTGGTGTTGCAGCTGATGTACCAGGTGTGGTTGTCGATGTCAAAGGTGGTGCCATTGCTTGTGCAAGTTTTGGTGTTGCAACTAAAGCAGGTATGGCAGTTGGATGACCTGGAACCTGCTTGGGAGTGCTGGCTGTTTGTGGAAAATCATATTTTTGAACTTGAAGAACATAATTTTGTATAGACGGCCATCCAGTCCAATTGATTTCTAAGGAATGTGTGGCGGCTTTCACTAAGGAAACTCTTCCTGGCGCTGGAGGAACATCCACTTCTAGGTACCATAAATCCTTACAACAAACCTGGAACAATTATTCGTTATCTTTACCTTTAATTCCTGTTTGCAATTAAAAATCTTACTTGGTTATTCCAAGCTTTCCGATATCCGTCGCGCCCCGACCATACATATAAACGTGTATTGATACCTACGGCACAATGTCCAGCACGTGCACAAGGAGGATTTCCGTCTTCGTTACGAATTAATAAATCTTCCCAAGACATCGATTCTAAATTTAAGAAAAATTAATACCACACACTAAGCATTTCATTGATCCTGCTTACCAAGATTTAGACAAGCCATTGTGCTTGTACACTTCCATTCTTTTTCGTTTGTGGCTGTTTTTACATCGTCGGCCACCACGGGCACCCATCCACCGAACACATACATTTTGTGTCCGATCAATGTAGAAGTGTGAAGAGATCTAGGTAAAGGTGTGATTCCTGATACTTGAGGTTTGCTCCAAGACAAAGTGTCAGTGTTCAAAAACCATAAATCACCCAAACGGCACCCACTCATACCACCATATATAACCAAGAAAGATTTTCCTTGAGCTTTATCTACATATGCCACACCAGTATGTGATTCTCGAGGAGGTGGTGTAGGACCATGGGTTGAGGGGATTTCCCATTGAACGGGTGTTACTCTTATATCCAATGCATACAAGTCGTTTAAATAACGTGGAATATTATTTTTAGGGTCATCGCTATCATTTGCTAAACCCCCAAACAAGTACACTTTATTTGTTACAAGAGTAAAACTGTGTCCTAATCTGGGACAGGGTGGACCTGATTTGGGTGCTTTTGGCTTCAATTTTTTCCATTCCCACCTCGAAGCTTGCAATTCATACAATTCGTTACTATATTTTCCGTACTCAACCATCCCACCAAACACCAGCAACCGTGTGCCATCGACGACAAATCCATAAGCTGCACATCCTGGTGGGACGTCGCCTTTCGTTACAGGAACAAACCATTGATTTGTAGCTAAGTTAAAACAAATTTTAGTGTCGAAATTCAGATTAAAAAAAATGTAACTTGAAAAATTTAAAACCAGTCATACAAATAAAGAATTTTGAAATGCAACACCAGAATGCGATAAAATTGCAGTAAGTTGAGTCGATTGGGTATAAACAAATTTTATAAGTATTTTATTTCAGTTATTTACGATAAACTGATTATATTAAGATTTTGCTCAATAAGTTCATTGTAAAATTTAATAATTTAGTTGAACGAACAAATTGTAATTAAAATTGGAAATTGAAAATGAAAAAAATTGCAATATTTAGAATTTCTAATGCAAATTGTGACGCCATGTTCCTTGTACCCAAACAAAAGCCTAAAATTTGACAACTTGACACAATGACCTCATATAAAAAAGATAAATGTGTTTCGGTAAATACAAAAAACAAAAGAGACTGAACTGAAAACAATTGCCGCGCTGACAGTGTTACAATTATCAAATATTCAAAATTTAACAACACATACCCGCCATATTTATCGGCGGATACCTCAAAATAGTACATACCTGTGTTGTAAACATGAAGTTCATCGACAATTCCTTCGTTTCCGCCACCAAAAACTACCATAAGATCCTTAATAGAAACTGCGCGGTGTCCATGGCGAGGTCTAGGTTGCGGTCCAGTAGGATTTGTCACTAATTTCCACTGTAACGCCTTACCCGCCATTACTAGCTCACATTGCAAACTCAACTTAACAACGCCAAAACGTTCATGCGTCTAAATTCAAACGACAACTCGGTTTATAGGAATCTACTTATCCAACCCAATTTCACTTAAAAATAATTATTCACAAATATAAAGCTCCAATACTAAATGCAAATCACTTCAAATGTTAAAAACTAATAAACATATAAATTCTACAATAAATTTAAAAGTGCAATGTTAAGATTTCAAAATCAATCCTCAACGGTCTCTGATCAGAAATCTATGTCGGCTTCTGATTGGACCTTCTAGCACCTGACATCTAGCGTCAAACAATGAAACTAAATTTCGATGATTATGTTGGTTAAATTAATTCCTGTTAGCAATAAAATCTGCAAAAAAAATGTACAAACAAGGAATTTTAGAGGTTTTTATTCTTTTTATACGGATTTCCACAACTATAATGTTTAACTTTATTTGTAAAAATTTCGAAAAACAATTTGGTAAAATTTGAAAAAAATCGAAAATTAAGCTCTGTGGCAACAGATGTCGTTGCACCATAACTTTTAAAACAAATACGAAATTTAAAAATCTTATAAACAGTACCTACATATCAGATCAGTGACGGCCCATCAGGGTAAGCAAATAAGCTAGCAGTGTCTCGCTAAACCAAGTTATACAAAAAATGATTTACGTTTTGTACAATTTCAATTTTTGTGAAGATTATTGTTGACTTTCTAATGAAATAGGGGAAATTATTTAAACTCAAATATCATAATATAACAAATATGTTTTTCCTATTTCCGTCAATATAATAAGGGGGAGTCCATTAATTACGTGAGGCGTTTAAGGGGGGGACGGGGTCGGGCCGAATCTCGGGTGGGGGAGAGGGGAGATTTCGGGAAATATCACGTAATCTGTTTGTGTTAACTATTTTTAAGGGTGCGATTTTTAGAACTGTTTCAAAACTTCAGTTACAGCTTAAAACTGGTTATATATACAACTATGATTTTTTTTTAACGGAAAGAGGAGAATCCGGATAACGGATTAAAATTTTGATTAATTTAATTTGCGGTTTTATATAAAAAAAAATTTATAAATACAATTTAAAATATACCATAGTGTAGTTAACATAGTAACCTTTAATATTCTGCATTGAAATCGTTTTAATATCAAGTATTATAAGTGCTGTAATTGAAGTTTTGTTTAGACTATAATTTGAATGATTTAAAAAAAAAACGCCTTTTAAAACCAATAAAATTTTCATTTCATTTTTTCCAACCAATGAAAGGCACCCAATTTTAAATTTAGATAATCGCGCCACCTGTTGAAAATTTTTTCGTTCAAATGAAAAATCGCAGCCTTAAATTAAAAAAAACGCAATCAAGCATAGATTAACGTATTTACACTAAGAATACGCATTTAAAAAAATCTCACGTGAGATTAGAAGAGGGGGGGGGGGAAGCACCTCACGTAATTAATGGACGACCCTTAGGATAAAATAAATGTTCATTCAGGGTTCTCATACTTATATGAAAAATCTGGAAAAGTCAGGGAATTTAAAATTTGTATCGCAAATGTCAGGGAAAACAAAAATTTTCTCAGGGAAATATTCTTAGATTATAATACCGATCTAAGAAAAAAAAATATTTTTAAATTTGAAATAATTTTTTTTTCATTTTCAAATATTTTTTCAAAAACAAATTTTCAATTATTTACAAAAATTACAATAAATTATTTACAACGCCAAACTAAACATAAAACAATCAAAATCTCTTATTTACAATTAATTCAAAATTTATAAAATTAATTTTAAACTAAAAAAATTATTTAACAAAAATCAAAAATTTAAACTTTCAAAAATTAAAATAAAAAAAATTGGTAATACGACAATAAATTACTGTATGAAATAAATGTTATAATAATAATTATTTTTATTAAATTATGTATTTTTTTCGGTGCAAATTGTTTTCCGATTAAGGGGCGTCCATTATAATTAGGGGGCGTCGATTAATTACGTGAAGTGATTTTGGAGATTTTTAGACCCCCCCCCGCCCCCCTTAGTTAGATGTCGTGAGATTTGGCTCGACCCCCTCCCTCCCCTTCTAATCTCACGTGCGATTTTTTAAAATGCGTATTTTTAGTGTAAATGAGTTAATCTGTGCTTGAATGCGTTGGATTTATTAAAAAAGCTTAATTTGCTTAATTTATTTTTATTTAAGAAGAAAAACATAAAAAAATTACGTGATATTTGCCGAGACCCCCCCTCTCGAGATTTGGCTCGACCCCCCCCTTAAACGCTTCACGTAATTAATGGACGCCCCCTTACGTGAGGTGATTTTGGCGATTTTTAGAACTCCGCCCCCTTTAGTGAGATGTCGTGAGTTTTGGCTCGACCCCCTCCCCGCCATCTATTATCACGTGAGATTTTTTGAAATGCGTATCTGTGCTTGAGTGCGTTGGATTTATTAAAATGCATAATTTGCTTAATTATTTTTATTTAAGAATAGATAACACAAAAAAAATTACGTGATATTTGCCGAGATCCCCCCTCTCCCCCACGTGAAATTTGCTAACTTACCCCCCCCCCCGTATATGCCTCACGTAGTTAATGGACGCTGTATTCCGTTGTTTGGTATTACGATACCTACTAAAATGTCAGAAAAAATTAAAATTCTTGTCAGGGAATTTGCTTTGAAAAATTTAGTGGGAACCCTCTCATTCCGTTTATTTAAAACACATATATCTCTACATAGCTTTATTTGATTTAACATTTACTTATTTATTTATTTAGGACAAATAAACTTTTTTTCAGTGTATCGTTTATAGAAATTATTATGAATAAACCTTACATCATTTTAATATGTAAATGATCTAAGGCAACGGTTTCCAAATTTTTTTGGCCCACGGACTCCTGTTCATATTCAAAACAAAGCGAAAAAACTGATTTTGTAGGTACCACAATTTATTTGGTATATCAATTTTACTCAAATATACCTACGTAACGAAAGTACACTGTCTGAGTAACAATACACAATTTTTGTAGTTTATTTTCAATCAATTTTAATTTTCCACAGACTCATTGAATGAACCCGGGGACCCATGGAAGTGCGCAAGGCGTAGGGATCACTTTTAGGAAGCACTGATTCAAGGAATTAACTTATTAAAAAAATAGTTTCATACAGAATTCAAATTTTTTAAATTTTTAAACTTTTAAATTTTTAAACGAGAATATCAAACAAAAACAACCTTCTGCAGAGGCAAAGATGGAAATTTGATTGGATCAAAGAGGGGGTGATAGAAAGATGGGTCAAATATTTTCAAGAACTCTTAAACAAACAGGAAGAAAATGGCGAAGAGAAGCCTATGAAATACAATGAAAAGTCGGGATTTGCGGTATAGAGGCACCAACAATAAGGATGAAATCTTCGAAGTAACACAAATACATGAAAAATAATGGAGCTAAAAAAATAAAAATTTTGTGAATTTAATTTTTTGTTTTGTAGCTGCTTTTTTTATTGTTTTCTGATTTTCTGTGAAATAGATTAGTTTTTCAATAATTTTTACTAGACAAAAGTTGTAGTCCGTTAAATTTCCTATCCGGAATGGGACGTCAGATTTTTTGTAAAATGTTTCGTTTAGAAAATACAGCAATTTGAAAAAAACCAAGAAAAAAAAAAGTTCAATATTTTCGTAGTACTTACTTTTTTCATAACTCAAAAGCTATTGAATTTAGACAAAAAAAGGTTAAAATCTAGTTTGTAGATTATTTCACACTCTTTAAAAAAGCACTTTACCATTTTTACTGAAAAATCAATATTTTCGGAGCTATGGCCATGTGAAGATGGAAATTAAAAAAAATGCTTTAAGAAGGCCTAACTCTCGAAGGTTTGAATTTAGAAAAAAATTTTTGTTAAATATTTTTTTTGGAATAGTGAGCTCCATCACCACTGAAATTATGTAAAGTGTATTCGGGGGCAACCTGTATATATAAGCCCTGAAAAGCAGAAAGTAAAATATTCATATTTATTTTTTTAGGCTAATAAACACATTTTAATGTCTTCGACCAACAAAAGTATCAGAGCTTGACCATTAACACTCTAAAGTCAGAAATAAACCTGGATTGCAAGATCTGTGTGAGGCCATCACATCCTAGCCACCGTAACAGCTCCAATTGAAGTTTTAGCGCAATCAGCTCTAAATTTTGTTGTATCAATTAATTGGCACCACTGACAATGATAGAGAATTCCACATCGATAGGGTAATTGGAAATTTTAAACTAGCTATAATACGTGCAGGATCCAAGTGCAGACCAACTTTCTACATTGGAATAACCGGAGTCTTTAATTTTGCTCTGCTAATTTTAAGCAGTTGCTCGCCTTAGTGTGCGTGGAACGCAAAAGTTAAAAGCTTTAATAATAATTGCAAACAACAAAATGGAATTATAAAATAGCAGTGCAACAAAACAAAAAAAAAACAAAGAGCAAGCAAAAACTGTAATTTTTAATAAAGAGTTTTTATTGAATCCTATTAGTATGATATAGATATATAAACATATTTAACTAAATTACATACATCACATCATTGCTATATGTTATTTATGTTAGTAAGTTAGGTCATGCAGACTTGCCATAAAGTTGGAACGCATCAATTTGTGCAGTTGTTTAAAAAGAACACAAGTTGGTAATAAGTCATAAAAATTGTTGAGGCCTGAAAGCATAGCCCAAACAAAACATAAGTAACAATTAACATTACGAGATCAAGCCCCTTAGAAAACGGCAGCTAAAAGCTGTATCCTACATACATGCGTGCTCGGTCGTTAGAGTGGCTCCTTTGACAAATCTACAGTTGGAGCCATAAACAAAAATTAAATTGTACGATCATGTCCACATTTATTAGCTAAAAGTACAGGAAAAATAAATCAGTGAGCAAAAAACCACAACATTCAAATTGTAAAAATGTAAGTTAAAATTAAAATAAACTAAAATGTGAAATACTTAGATTATCGTGCATTCCTTAAAAATAACGGTTTCATTTCAGTCAAAAACTTAAAACCTAAAACAGAAAATGATTTACATCACTTGTAGCACGGGGCTTTAAATTACATCTACATTAAATCACCATAATGCCAGATCAAATAAAAAACAGCCTTGACACAAGTCTCTTATAATAAATTTTTTTATTTTGTTCAATATGTAACTCATGACAAGGCTCAATCTAACTTATGCTAATTATTTACACTTGCGCAACTTAACACACTATTTTTTACTATAGGCACTATTAAATCAGCGGCTATGAAACAAATGCTATCAATCCATCTTTCGTAATACTTGTGGTAAACACAACAAAAAAACATTTAAATAAAATTAAGCTAACCTGCCTTTGCAAAAATTAACAGCATTTGTTTGCTCAACACACCAGTCATTTTTTCAATACTATAAGATAAATCTAACTTCTACTACATTCTAAACGATAATAGGCAGCTTTGACTTAGTAGAAATGCAACAAAAAAATTAGAAATTATGTCGGCAAGTCTGTACGAAACAGAATTTTGGTTTCCAAGCTCATTAATTAAAACTTATCTAATAAATCGCATTTCTTAATGTTAAATTAGGAGGTAACATTAAGAGATGCAAATAATACATGTGTAATCATTGTTCTCACATTATTAAGCGCAAGCTAACATCGTCTTCATTACTTAGTATAAAATTTTTAATCTACAATTCATGAATCTGACTTTACGTACTTTAAAAGTAAAATAATTGAGCAAATTACGGGCAGACATAAACCTTATACTTTTAGTCCAAAACACTTGTAACTTTTGTTACCATTCCATTGCACAAATTCACTCAAAATTAATTTTAAGAGTAAATTAAACCATTTTGAATTGTTTATTCACTTCACAAAAATTGTTAACTATGACCAATTTATTGTAAATAAGAAAAAAACACACAAGTTTATGTACAGAAGACTCTCTCATTTATTCACAATAAATTTATCAGAAATGAAATTCGTTCAGCGTTATTTTTCAAATCCAAACATCTCCAAAAGATGCAAAACCATCAATTTACAAGCAAAACATAACATTAACCACAAAAAAAATATATCACAGTTCACGCTTTTCATATTTTTAACAATTTTTTATTGTTTACGATGTTCAAGCCTACAAGCCAACTTCTTTCCTTAAAGGTCCATCTAAATCATTCAATGATTATTTATTTACAAAAGTGACAAGATCAAAATTTAAAAAAGCTAAAATTAATTTTAATGCCCCAATTACTATATAACATGGTAAAGTCCAAAATTTAACAACGTAAGACTATGGAAGAAGATCTTGGTTCTAAACAATACACAGTCAAAAGTCACTCTTGTTTGACATAATAAAAGCAATTCAGTTCAGAAATAAAATTAATTTTGCAAAACAATTGCACCATTTTGAAAGTCGGCTTTTAGAATTAAGAATCGAGAGGCGACTGCACCAACGTTAAACGAAGTTCGTGTAATCGACCCTCAAAAAACTAGTCGATCAAAAAAAAAACTAATTTTTAAAAAGTAATTCTTAATTCTGTGTTCAACACAAAAAACTATTTACAAAAACGAAAAACAGAAGCACATTAAAAAAAAAATAATAAAAATAAAATAAAAAAGAAATAATAAAAAGAGGCAAGCAAGTTTTCAACTCATTAAAATAAAACATTTCTATGTAACATTCATCTGTTTCGATAAAAAACTGTAATATACAAGCACCCTGTATAATAAATTCTTAGAAAATTCTTACAGGACTATAGTTTTTATAGTTTCAGCTACAAAAAACTTTTAAGTTCACTACACATCAAATACTTCTAATCAGCACACATTAATTTGACACATCGGCCGAAACAAATTTGAATTTTTGGTTAACATTAAAAATTTATTTTTTGGAACATAACATCACACTTGATATTCTAAAAGCTTTATAAAAATCAAAGATAAAAAATTAGTTGTTATAAGAGAATTTCACGAAAATTTGACTTGTGTTTTTAATATTGCACATGTAGTAGTTAAAAAGTAAAGTCAAATTCAGTACAAAATTCTTATAAAAAATTTTAATCATAAAAAACAGTCAAAACCCCGATCAATTCGTACTTTATAAAAGTTGAAATGTCAACAGTGGTCGATATACAAAAAAACATAAAAATAACGATTGGTTTACAAAAATGACAAATGATTCATAAATTGTTAGCTAGCAATAGATTACTAAAAATGAAATGAAAAATAAGTCGATCAAATTTGACTACATACCATCACGTGTACGTATTGTACGATATGTGCAAACCACACAGTCATTGACTAACTAATTAACCTAGAATCACATGGCAAAATGAAGAAGGAAGAGGCTATGTAACAGGAGGCAATTTTCCTGAATGAGTGCTGTGTTGAGAATGAAGAGTTGCCGAACGTTCGTCACTAAGTTGAACTCGAACTTTGTTGCTGCTATTATTTAATAAAGTATTGCTTTTTGGAGTTCGCGGACCGCTAGGTGTTCTTACTGTTTCTTTTTCTTGTGGTGGACGTGGAAGCCTGCGTCGCAGCCATGCGTGACGTAATGCAGCAGCCGGAGTCATCCGCACGTCTGGATCCCATTCGAGACATCGTTTTATAAAATCTAAAAATAACGGATCATCGCACCCTTTCAAGGCGCGCTTTAATTCTTTAGATCCAGGAGGTCCTCTAGGTTTTCCACGTCTACTAAGACCTCCACTTAAAACTACGGTACCATCAGCTAAAGTCGTTGCAGTACAATAACGAGGATAACCCTTAGAACTAATAAAATTTTTTGCGCGTTTTGATTGGTCCAATAAACGTTGTGGAGGCATTCCTAATAATTCGATTATACACGCCAATTGATCTGCCTCATTTTCGCCGGGCAACAGTGGAAAACCTGTCAAAAGTTCCGCCAAAATACACCCCAATGACCACATATCTATTGGCATGCCATACTTAGCACCTAAAATCACTTCAGGTGCACGATAAAACCGTGACTGTATGTATGTATAAACTCGTTGATGTTCGTAACAGGAAGAACCAAAGTCGATCACCTGAAAATAAAATTACAAAATCAATAAACAATTTTAAAAGTTTAAATTAAAATATACTTTTAAATCATGCCTATTTGTACAGGTGTCCTGTACAGGTAAGATATTTAAAAAATTGACTAATCACCCAATTAGTCATGCTAAACATTTATTCAAACAATCTCCAACATATCAAGGTAGTAAATCATGAGTAAACTCCAAGTCATGTAAATAAATTATCAAGATAATTTCTCACATGAACAACAATTTTGAGAAGATTTTTCTTCCGATAATAAATTTTCTCCCTGTGACTGACTCTCCCCTTTTATTTTCAATGTGGTTGACATAATAATTTAAGTTTTATTGTACCGATAAACTTGGAATTTAGGAGTACCTCCAGTATCTGTTAGTTGAGTGCAACTTTAAATTATTTTGATTTATATGGGGATGTCGGAGTTAAAAAATGAAAATTGATAAATTTTAAAGGATTCTTCTGAACTGTAGTAGTTACATTCCCCGCTACATGTATGAACCATAACCCTGTAATGTGGAAGTGAGCGGGATAGGACAAAATCCCGCCGGACTGAAATTACCTTAATTTCTATCGCAGGCTTAACTCTTATGTTGTCGAATAGCCGAATAGGAGTACCAGGTACTTTATATCTTTATTGAATATTTGTTTTCAAATTGGAATAATTTATTCCCTCTTATATTGGAAAATTAAAGATTTTTTTTTTTTTAATGCAAATCCATTTAATTAATCCAATTTCCTAACTTCACAAACAAAAATTTGATGATAAATAAAAGAAATTAATATTAAAACAAAAAATTATAAATATAATAGCTGCAAAACACTAATAATTACGAAAAAAGCACTGAAAACACATAATTCTGTAAAAGCTATGTAGGGGTACCGGGTACTTCATCAAACTGATATATCTTGTCTTTTTATTCGATAACATAAGGGTTAAAATTTATTATGGTTAAGTTAGTAGTTTATGATTTTTCTTTAGCGAAATTGTCCGTAAAATGAGATATTCGCGCGAAGATATGGATCGGTTAGGTAGGTTAGTGTTAGCTTATGGTTTTTCTTTAGTAAAATTGTCCGTAAAAAATCGGTGGAATAGTACACTTCTCTACGTTGACCATTTTAGGGTTGGGGATTAAATATCAATCATCAGTGGAAAAGTCTCCATTTAGAATTATGATTTGTTTAAAAAATTAATCAGCTAGCTAAAATATTTTAAGCTTTAAAACGAACCGAATATTATTCGCACAAGAAATCTTTCACACAACAAAAATGGCGCGGTGGGATTTCGGCCCAGCTGGATTTTCGATCGGCGGGATTTTGTCCCAGACCGGGATGTGGGAACTAATTAAGTGATGGAGGGGAATCGACTTAAGAATTTGCGATTTTGCAAAACACGGAAGGTAGAAATGAGTTTGTTTGGCGCTGTTGACTGTGTTTCTATAGACGGTAATAGACGGTATTATGGACAAGTTTAAGTATTTGCAGGATACTTTAGTGGCAAGAGCTACAAAATGGATTACAAAGGAAATATTATGAGGGCAACGATCCTCAACATAAATCGCCTTTAGTTCAGAAGAAGTACTACACGCGCCTCCTCATTCCCTTTACCACAATCCCATAGGAAATCTATGGAATGAATTGGACAAGACAATAAAAAAAACCACCATAACCTCTTCAAACTCACAATATACTAGATGATAACTCCAATAAATATTTTTATCCAGGCGTTGCAGCTTATAATAATTATTCTATAGGCTATACGTTATAGGATACCTATTCAGACATGTGCAAAAAAATCTGCATAAACTTGGTACAGTAAACTTGTAGTGTAATTTATGATCTGCGGTAAGCCCCGTAAAAATATCGAACTACTAAAACGCGATATCATGAAGATAGGAGCATCGATACCGATGGAAGTCATGCGTACCGTGATATATGACTCGTCACGACGTTTGGAAGAATTTGACAAGTCAAAAGAGAAAAATTTGGAGTGAATATAATTTTAATTATTTGTTTACAATATTGTAAATAAAATCTATGTACAAAATATGGAATTTCTTAATTTTCAATTTATATGTAACAGAACTTACAGTGGTGGTCATTGTAGAGTTCGTTCAGAAGCTTAAGTCTCATACAATGCGCGAAACGGGCAAAATACATAAGAATAAATGTTAAATGAAAACATCAGCTTGGCGCGAAAATTTAAAAAATCTGACTTGAACATTATTTTCATTATAATTATAGAAAAGAAAAACTAATTATAGAAAAAATAAAATGATTACTATAGGAATGTAATTTATTGTAAAACTTTATTATTATAGTACAAGCAAATACTATTGTACAAGTAAAACAAATTATTTTTATTATAATAAAATAATAACGAACAAGAAAGTGAGTAATCGCACATTGAAGTAAATTTTATTAGCCGAGTAATTGATTTTTTTTATTTTTATCTTTACAAGATGGGCTCACATTCTAAATTGAACTCTTCATCATCTTCTTCATCTTCCGAAGACAGATAATCTGAACTGTCACTTTCATCTTCGTAATTTACTCTAATAATGAGTTCATCTACATCATCCATAATATATTCCTTTTCTATATATTCTTTTTCTGTGGCTTCTACATGGCGACAAATATTTTGCCAATCTTCTATTGTGACTTTATTAAATTCTTCTTCAGTCAATCTTCGGACATCGTCCATTTTAAATGTGGTATTTCGTGCGGCAACACGATTCTTTACCAACGCCCAAATTTTCTCAATAGGGTTCAATTCTGGGTGATATGGTGGTAACCGTAATACAACGTGGCCATGTTCGGCTAAAAGTTTATCGGCTACATAATTTTTATTACGTGGCTTGTGTAATTTAATTATATTATACAGATCCATTTTTGTATCACTGATTTGCCATATTATATTTCTTTCTGATAACCATTGCTGCATAGCACCTTTTCTCCATGAAGACGTAGGGCATTTTAAAATACTAACGTTATGATACGAAGCGTTGTCAATAACCAAAACGCTATTTTTTTCTAGATTTGGAATTAATTTTTCATTTAACCATTTCAAATAATTTTTGTGATTCATGTCATCGTGATAATCTCCAGTTTTAAGGCCAGATTTAAATATTAATAAGGCCCTCGTAACAAAACCTCTTGCACCGCCAGCGTGAACAATAATTAATCGTTGTCCTTTAGACACTGGGGTCTTTAAACCGTTAGTACTTCCATCGTCCCAACATTTAGGAACGGTATGTGAACTATGGATGTAAGTTTCATCCGTATAAGCAATATTTCTTCCTTCTTCTTTATATTTTATAAGGTTTCTTAAGAACATAACTCGTTTACCTCGAATATCACTTTTTTCAACAAGTATTTGCTTATTACATGGGGATTTTCTCCACCTAAAACCAATCCTATGTACTACAATTTGAAATGATGAAAGCGATCCAGAAAAGCCATGATCTTTTTTCATCGCTTCATACACAGTTTTCATTGTAGGTCGCCTTTTATGTATAGTCGCATAAGAATGAATTATACGCCTAATAACATCTTCTTCAAATTGGCTTGTTGTAGTTTTTGGGGATGGCATTTTAATAGTTTTCCTGGGAGTAGAAAACTTGGCTTGTTGAGGATTTTCAGCTCCTTCCTTCATTATTCTTATAACAGTTTTATAAGAAACTCCAGTTGCAGATGACACTTTTGCATACAAAATATTTCCTTTGCATTTTTCTTTATTCATAATATATTGAATGACATTATAAATTATTTGTCGTCCTTGACTATGAACTACTTTACGGTTATTCATATTAGTAATGAATTTTAACTGTAAAAAATATTGTTTGTTTAAAAAACGATGTTAAATTAATTTGTTTATGCATTACCTACCACAATAAAATAATAAACGTTTTCGTCAAATAGATGTAAAAAAAGATTTAGTGGTGAAACACAGCAGTTTAACCTAAAAATAAAATTTTCGTTTAAAAACGATTTTAAATTAAAATGTTGTTTGTACTAACCTCAGTATAATAAAAATACTCAAATTGCGTTAAAAAAGGCTGATTGTTATTTAAATTATCAAATAATGTTAATATCATTTAATAATCAAAAGCACGAAAATAGCGAATCTGTCAAAGCAAAACGTCAACAAAGAACGATATTTTCAGGACTGTATTTATTTTGTTAAAACGAATTTTATCATTTCTGCGCACTATTGTATGGGACATGACCTCCTGAATGATCTCTAGTACTTAACTTCATGCTAACGCTATCTATTAAACAATAATTGAACTATGTAGTATGTAGAGTTAAAAAGTATAAATATTTTCCGTTAGGGTATTTTTGTATTTGTTGTGGGAATCCCCAATTTATTAAAATGTCATATATGCTTGGTCAATAAAATAGAGCCATACCTGAATAGTGGTAGTTTTTTATAAGAACAGGTGGTTAAATGTGTTGATTTTTGTTAGCATTTTTAGGTGAGAATGTAATTTATCTAAATACACGAGATTTTCATGAATTACTTCGTAATTTTTAGTTAAAATGGGTCGCGGTGTCCATTGCACTCCTCTCGAACGAGTACAAATTCTTACATTACATAGAGAAGGTAAATCCCAACGTCAAATAGCAAAAATTGTTAAGTGCTCAAAAAAAATGGTTGAAAATGCATTAAAATTAAAAAAGACTGTAGAAAACCGGGGTTCAACACGAAAAACTTCGGCCAAGACTGATCGCAGAATTGTGAATATTTCTAAAAGCGATCCTTTTAAATCTTCTAAGGACATTAAATTAGAACTGGATCTCAATATAAGTGCACGTACTATTAGAAGAAGACTAGCAGAGAATAATTTAAACGGCAGAGTGGCTAGAAATGTTCCTCTTCTATCTTTAAAGAACATTAAAAATAGGATAAAATTTGCGAATGATCACTTAGATTGGAGCGGCCCAGAAGGAGTAAAAAAATGGAGAAATATTCTGTGGTCTGACGAAACTAAGATTAATTTGTTGGGATCCGATGGCAGGATGTATGTACGCAGACCCCCGAATCAGGAATTCCACTCTAAATACACAAAAAAAACAGTAAAGCACGGAGGTGGAAATATAAAGTTATGGGGAGCATTTTCATGGCATGGTGTAGGTCCTATTTATTGGATAAAAAAAAACATGGACCAACACGAATATATCAATATTTTAGAAAATGTTATGCTGCCATTTGCAGAAGAAAATATGCCTTTGATATGGTCTTACCAACACGATAACGACCCTAAGCATACATCTAAAAAAGCAAAGAAGTTTCTAGAAGATCAAAAGTTATCAGTTTTGCCGTGGCCTTCTCAATCCCCTGATATAAACCCCATCGAAAACCTTTGGGGGGAACTAAAGAAGGCAGTCGGAAAATATAAAATAAAAAATAAAAAGGAATTGTGGCAAATTGTACAGCAAGAATGGAAATCCATACCTGTGCAACGGTGTCAAGAGCTTGTGGAGTCTATGCCACGAAGATGTCAAGCCATTATAAAGAATAAGGGTCATGCAACTAAATATTGACTCAATAATATATTTCTAACCTTTATTCTTAAAAAATAACTGTTCTTAAGCGCTAAAACTGCACTGGCTCTATTTTAATGACCAACCTATTTAGTGTTTAAAATTTTATTTTATAACTATTATTAAAAACAAGTTAGTTAACTTTGTAGGTTTAGTTAAATTTAATAATTTTAAAAATATATTAACGATAATTTTGTTAGTTTTTCGTAAATTTGTCTTTTTTTATTGATTTTTACAATTTTTTTATGGTGGCTCTATTTCAATGACCACCACTGTATATGTCTCTACTAGGTATAGGATATAAATAAAAAATACATTAATATAATGAGCATTTGCTAAGCTTTCTTATAATAATGTTTTCATTATTTCTGTTCGTTCTAATGTTTGACTACCTTAGGATTATGAATAATGCCTGATAAGCTTAAAATTTATGAAAGTTTCATCTTTTAACCTGACACTCTCATAGAAGTCGAAACAATTTCAAAATAGCACTCTATTCTCTCTACTCTACAGGTGAAAGGGTGCGGCAAGTCTGAAAAGTTTAATTTGAATCATTTCATTTAAATGATTTAAAATAATTACTTTCATTAATTAATAAATAATTAAATACTATTACAAAAAATATTCTATAAAAGTTTATCTTTTTCAAAATGCTAGCTTTCTTAAAAGAGCCCAGTTTATTTCAATGACAAGATTATTCTGTGACTTTTAATGGTGACCATAAAATAAATAAACTGAGGTAAGAAAACATTTTTGTAAAATTATTTAAAAAATGAAGTCGGAAAAAGTTTCACACTTATCCTTTCTCTTTTTTATACTTTTAAAAATCTAGCTTTTAGTAAAACGTTTGTTAAGGTTTAACCAGTGGTGGCTTCCCAAAACCAAGCACTATCTTAAAATAATTATTTAAAACATATTTTTTATGTTATACATTAATTTGTAATTTATGCCATTATAATTAATAGTTTATATTCAAAATTTAAAAAAAATTAGAACGATAAACATGTGCAAACATTAAAGTAAATACTATTAGCGTTACGTAGATCGTCACCCAAATATCACTTAACGCTAGTGCCCGAAAGCAGTCAAAGTTCTGCTCTCCTGCTAATATACTTGCACGTAGGGTGCATTTTAAAGTCTACCGACTGGTTAAAAAGTAAAAACGATATCATCTACTTTCTTTAGAAAAAAGTCACGATCCGCCACTGGGTTTAACGTAGACAAACATTCAAATTTATTTGAATTAAAACTTAATCAGTTATTTGATTTTTGTAAGATAATACTTAGTTAGTAGAAATGCAATCAGTACGTCAGTAACTATCAAGTTACTGCCATTAATCAGAATATCATGTTTACATTTTTGCAAGTTGTTTCATTTTAAATTTTATTGAAAAATTTCATAAAATGGCAAAACTTTTCAAATTTTCTTAATCAATGAAAGGTACCATTGGCGCCTTAACCAATTTTTGCTTTTTTGGACAAACTGATACGGAAATGTGTTGTTGCATTCAGGGCCAGATTAGGTCTTCCTTGGGCCTTAGGCTATGACATTTTGAGGGCCCACCTTCAGTAAGGTGACAAATTATTATTTTTCGGCAACCTTTTTTTAAGCTAAATTTAGACTAACAAGTAATAAAATAGGTTTTGATCTTCATTTGATAATTTTTTTTGATACTGAAAAAAAAGCGGGAACCATATTTAAGGGCTCCCAATGTTTCTGTTACACAGTTTCTGTTAAAACTAGATAAAACTTTTATCGAAACCTTGAATAGTAGTGTCGATAGGAGATCGTTACATAGCTAACCATGCATTGTCATCTAAACTATACGTGTATGCAAAATTTCAGCTCAATCAGAAAACGGGAAGTGGGTCAAATTAAGCTTCCAAGATTTTATTACAGAGTTAGTTCGTTAGAAGTGAAGCTAATAAAAGCGTTTTAAAAAAGAAACTACTTACCAATAATACTACTCTAAACAAATTATTGTAAGTTGAATAACAATCACGCAAATAGAAAAATACAATTAGATATCTCATATGATATATGTTAAGTATAGAATTATCGAGTTTCAACTTTTTCATGAAAAACTGATATTTTTCAGATGACGAGTTTTGAAACAGCAGTACTGAAATACGTTACCAACTTATTACGTTTTGCGTGTGTGCACCTCTTTATGCTATTAAGATAAGATTTTGTAAAACGTAATAAAAATTACCATGTAATTAATTACCTACTTGGAAAATTACTTTTTTCAAGTTATTTTTATCCTATTTGGGAGAAAAGCTTTGTTTAGTACGTGGTAAAATTTAATTTCTTAAAGGCCAATTAAATCATGCGTAACTAAAATTTTACAATAGTATGTAAATGCAGTAATAATTGTATACAGTCAGTAACAAAATCAAGTATACAGTTCATATTAATTGCTAAAAAAAAACTTTCAGTCAGTTAATCCTTTCAGACCCAGGGTACACTATAGTATAGTGTACCTACGTTTATTAAATTAAATATTTTGAAGTTTTATTGAAAATAAAATTATAAAACACTCGAATGGAATAAAAAAAAACAGAAGTAAGTTATGTAGATTTTTATTTTTTATAATACAAAATTACTAGAACAATAAGATTAAAGAATAAGTATTGAATATTAAGACTTCTCCATAACAATCAGACGCAAATTTAAAGGTCAGAGAAATTTCTAGCACAGCGTAAACGCGACTTATGTCGACAAGATCTATTTTGGGGGATTCACCAGAATGCTTTTTGCGTTCTTTTTCAACTTTTTTAGTGATTGAGTAGTCGAATAATCAGATAATCGGATTAAAAAAATAACGGATAAACTGCTCAAATGATTTTCTTTAAAATTATAATTTTTAAAAATAGTAAAATTTAAACCAAAGGGTATAGCCGGATCGGAAAATGTAATTGCGCAAGACAGACAAGGTGCGATGGCAGTAAGTGGTTTTACAACTACTATCTGGTCGCTAGAATTGCAAATTTAGAAGTTGAAATAAAATTTGAAAATTCAAATATTTAATTGAAAATTTAGACGATCAAGTTGTTTGATTTGCAATGAAACTATTTCCGTTTTTTAAAAATGTAATTTAAAGGCATTTTTGAACCAAACATTTCGACAAATATTACGTCGTTGAAATGTGTTAACCTGCTAACTCCATTTAACATTAGTTTACAGGCGAGCAAACACAACGCTACTACTGATTGCCTACTTGATTAAAAATTAATGATGATGCTGTATGCATTTACGCATTACTGTCGGATATATGCTTTTCAGATTTTGATTTAAACTGACTGGAGATAGCAGGTATTATTGAGGCAAAATTCTGATGAAGTTTACATTTAAAAGATGTTTAACTGATTTTCCTACTAATAGCTAATTTTTTCTTTCTGACAGTATATTTAATTCATAATTCCCTATAAGTAGAATTAGCAGGTTAACACATTTCAACAACGATAAACTATTTTCATTGAATCAAATGAAAATTTAAACAGAAAAATTAAAGTGGCTTGCGTAAGCAACAAAATACTTTTAAAATTTTGTCAAATATACTAAATGGATAGGCTTGGACAAAAGCTAGTTTGATTACTAATTAATTTGGTAATTCAAGTAATTTAAAATTTTTTAGGTTCTAAATTTTCCGACCCGAGAGACGATAAGAAAATTTCATTTGGTCCGCTGACGAAAAAAGTTGCTTGCCCACCTCTGGTCTAGTACCTAACACACTACATTTGATAGTAGACATGGACAACAATGCAGCAGAATATTACAACTCTGTTTTATGTAAATTTGTGGGAAGTAAACAAATAAACTTTGCCCTCAAAGGTTCCTATCAGACACGATGTGAAGCAGCAGGATTATCCTATGACTCCGGACGAAAATATTATTAAAATATACACCGAGCTGTAATTAAGAGAAATCCTGGAATTCTCACTAAAAAGTTTATTGCCAAAGAGGTTTAGAACGATTATTATGGAACTGTTATGCACAAAGAAAACTATTTGTCAAGGAATCCAGAAAAAAATACTTAAAACTGTAGTAGAAGCAGATCAGGAGTATGGAACTTGTGAGATTCCAGAGTTACCCGAATACGTGTTTAATGACAAAAAAAGAACTTTCAAATACATTTAAAAAAAAACAGTACAGGAAAGAATGGAATTACAAGTTTCTACTAGCTCCTTTGGGAAGATAACATGTAAGTTACGTCCAACTACCTCTTGTGCAAAAACAATTCAAAATTTGATGCACACAGAATTTTTTGGAGACGCTGCGACCCGTTATGCGATAAAGCATTAACCTGCAGCAAAAAAAACGTGCTCATCAATAAAGACTATTTCCGTCAACGATGAAGAGTTTGATTAGCTGAGCTGAGTTAAACTAGACAGCTTTGGTAAGATCTAGTTCATGGGGTGCAGAGTAATTGACTTTGGCTGGCCGAAAATCGGTTTTATATTTGAAAAATATAAAATTTTTACCTTTCTAACTTCATTTGGACATTCCAAATGACTATTAGTATGCATAGAAATAATCAAATTTTAAAGTTTGTGTGTTTGTTAAAGTAATTGTTTGCAGTTTAAAATGTTTAATAAAAAATAACATAAATATTTTACTCGATTATAATACTGGCATGTAAAAAATAAATCGATAATGTTTAACATTTTATTTAGAATTCAATGTGAAAAAATCTCAGGCGTTCGAAAAAATATTCATAGTCAGTGCAAATAATTGGACAATGAATATGAATGATTAATACATAATTATATGAAAAATTATGATACAGCAAAATATTTTGCAGTTTTGTGGAAGATTGTTTTTATTATAAGTTGTAACCTTGTGTAATGATTTGTAGCAAGGCAGAAAAACTTTTGACGCACCCTAATGTTTTATATTTACGTTGGTGTTAGACTACAGTGGCAGACGAGTAATTTGACATTTCGCTTCCAAAGGGACGTTTAGAATAATAACTAAGTTATTTATGTTTTATGTGATTTATTTTCAGAATATTGAAAACATTGAAATAGTACTCGTAATTTATTTATCTTAAAACCTTCATTTATAACAACCCTGTGCAACACACTGCCCACTTACATTTTTTATGTAGCCTTATTTGATAATCTACTAATTATCAAGATCAACGAGCCATGCTAGCTAAAAATAATTAAATTAACTATGAAATTTTATCAACAAAGTATAAATTGAAATGATACTACCACCTTCTACTTTAAGTCTGTGTTTTCCAAGTTGGTCTCTCTCCAGATACCTCTAGCTCACTGCTAAGGCAATGCCGTCTCATCAATACCTAATCGCGAATATTACTATGTATGAATAACTTGCTTCAGTCTGTGAAATGCTTAACGATTTTCTAGGAATATTTCTTTTTATCTATCTGAATTAAAACTACAAAAGCTTTAGTCCAGTTTGAAAGAGCTAACGCTATTCGGGCAAAGATATAGATACAGAAAGCGTTGGTAACTATTATGATGTATATTACCTATACATAACTTTTTTGGATTTCCATTTAGAATTGCGCTTGAGGCTTTCCTGTTTGCAGGTACACTGATTATCACTACAAAAACTGCTGTAGTTGTATTTGAGAAAACCTGAATCAGAACAGTTCGCAAACATGTTTCTTAATTTTCTTCTTTCAGGATGATTCTCTGGTTATTTTAAATTATAATGGTATAAGCATAGAAGACTTGAAAAAATAGTAAAAACTTAATTTTTTTAATTCATGATTTCAGTATAAATTAAGGTGACAAAAAGCCCGGAGATCTATTGGAGATTAATACTTATCCCAACCAATAAAATAACACTATCATCGAAGTTGCTGTTAAAAATGATCAAACTTTAATCCCCATCAGAAGCTTTAACGACGAGCAATGGTAGAGAGAGGTAGAACATTTTCAGTAAAGTTCATGAGTTGATTTTGGATGAACATGGTTATCGTAAGCCACTGTGCATCTGAAGATGGTAAATCCCTATGTGAGACTATGTGGGCAATGTTTTAGATTGCCATATGCATTTATAATCTATGCGAAAGTCGCTAACTTTATCATAGCTCGATGTTAAAGTTTTGGATATGTATTATGAAAGTAACTATGTATACCTTGGATAGAACACGCGACATATATGGCTCGCATTCAATGAAGTTGGTGTTGTGTAGACTAGAACCACATACATATTTTCTAAATAAATCAACTTTAACGTCAATCGATGCTAGAGGTGAACGGATTAGCGGTATAAGTTCATGAGATGGTTTTAAATGTTTATGGTTATCGCAAGCCACTGCGCATCTGAGAATCGTAAATCCCTATAAGATACCAAGCTTTAACGGCAAGAGATCATTTTAAATTATCATAGTTATCGCAAGTCACTGTGCATCTGATGGTGGTAAATCCCTAATAATAGTACCAAAACTGCAGTTATGCAATAAGACTATGTGAGCCATGTTATAGATTGCCATCTGCATTTATAATCTATGAACTATTTGACGTCAAACCAAGAATATATAAATATATAATGATAAAGCATCCATCTATGATAGATTATGCAGCCGAAGCCATTTAACTTTTGTAATAGAAATATCAAATATAGTCGATTTTTGGTATGTTCAACATTTTTAACTTGAATTCAAGCTGGTTTAGATTTTCAATGTCAGTATCAATACCATCAAATATCAATTAGCATCAATCAATTGTTTTCAAAATAATAAAAATAGATTTGTACTAAAACAATATGTTGAGATAAAACAAACTCTTGCTTGTTGAAGTACCATAATACACTCCAATGCAGAGTACCCACTACAAACAGAAATAAGTAGGTATCAATCGTAGATTTTATTTACGATAAGAAAGTGCAAGAAAGCAACAAAGAAAAAACAACGACTATCATTAGAAAACGGTCTATCTGCCCAGTCAGAATCGTGTTAATGTTAACGAACGAGAGTTTTGAATTGATAGATCAGCAGAAATATGGCTTTTGGAAATATGAAAGAATGATTTGGTGACATGCGGCCCTGAGTCACTTGGCCCTGCGACAACTCACCTCGGACAACTGGCCTAAAAATGTTCACGGAAATATATTATTTCGCTTCTTGTTACATTTTATTACCGAATTTCCGAAAAATAATCTAAAAAATTGGGCAAAGAAATAAGACATTTAAATTAAGTCGAAACTATACATTTTCAAGTATAATTTGGAACAAATGAAAACACACTCGATGCAAATGATAACAGATTTGGAGCAAACGAAAACCGACTTGGGGCAAACGAAAACTGACCTAGAACCAATGAAAATAGACTTGGAGCAAATGAAAACAGACCTGAAGCAAACGAAAACAGATTTGGAACTAACGAAAACAGATCTGAAACAAGTGAAAAACATTTGGAACATTTGGAACAAAATGCAAACAAATCTGAAAACATGAAACATTTTGAACTTTTATGTTTAATTCGCGGTACCTTCTTATTTGTCGACATTGAGCACCCGCAACTCCTTGCAGAAATGACGCTACATGCATCTGGCTGTCTTTGTAAAGACCTAAAAATTTCGAAAGATTTGGATGACGACACTGAAATAGTTTCTATAGACCGAAGTGCCATCCTTCAACAATATCTGTTGTTCGTGCAATTTCGCCAATAGTTGCTTCATGCTGGTTCCACGAATCAATTAAAAATTTTATTGATCGAGCGAAAATCTGAAATAAAATGTAAGAAGCGAAATAATATATTTCCGTGAAAATTTTTAGAGTAGTAGTCATCAGGGCCACTTGTCGCCAAGACCAGTTGTCCGAGGCGAGTTGTCGCAAGGCCAAGTGACTCAGGGCCAACTGTCGGTACACCGTCAAGATTAGTCTTGAAAAGGTACAAATTACATTGCTAACATGGGACTGTGCCAATAACTTTGTGAGCCTTTCTATGTATTAGAAGAAATACCATTGAATAATATCCAAACAAGTTGAAAATTTGATCATTTTAATTTGTATTCTGCTGATAAATTCTAAAGAAATTTTTCAAGTTTCGAAATTGTTAATCGTGTTCCGAACTTTTTAACTTGTTCATTGAAAACTTATACAAGTATTTCGAAAAAAAAAACTATGAAATGATTTCTATCACATGGGAAAAAACCATGATATCTAATTTACCTGAAAAATTGATTATTTTATTTTGACTTCCGATTATAAATGCAAAATATACCGATATAATACAATGTGTTATCTTTCACTTTTAGGCTAAGATAAATCCTGTTTGCCTACCTCGGGCCGTCCTCTATCGAAAACAGAGCCGAAGTCCCAAGTCTGTGAGCATATTCATCCAAGCACGGAGAAGGTTTTTGCGGCAAGAGTAGGAGATCTTGTATGAATAGACGGAAAATTAAATGCAGAACGTTTTTTGGAAATTATTAAGAAGCATGCAATTCCTTCTTGATTCAAACTTATTGGTAAAAATTTTGTCCTGCAGCAAGATAACAACCCTGAACACACCGATCAACTAGTAGAACAATATTTAGAATTCAATAAATGCATTAGGCAATAATTATTAAATTGACTACCTCAAAGGACGGATTTAAATTTAATAAAACATTTGTGAGAATACCCGAATCGAATGAAGACGAAAAGACGTTTCTCAAATGCAGAAGACTTATGAAAGGTACTGGTAGAAGAATAGAAAAAAATACAACTTGAAGTCGTACAAAAATTAATGAATAGTACGTCAGAAAGAATTAATTCAACTATTAAAGCTTGTGGAGGTCATACCAAATATTAACCCTTTCAGACCCATTTTTATTAAATTATTTTGGAAGTTGGTGATAAACTTATATGCTATCCTATAGAGAACAGAAATGTTTTTATATTTGTATTAAATTTCTCGCTGTTCTTTCATTGAAAAATTATTGTTATCTAGCATATAAGTTTATCATTATCACCAACTTTAAAATAATTTCATAAAACGTGGGTATACTATAATAGTGTACCCTGGGTCTGAAAGGGTAAATTCATTTTCATATATCTGAAATAAGTATTTATTGATATTATATTTAATTTAATTAGCGTCTTTTTAAATATACAATAGTTGATGGTAGCAATCACCAACCCAGGGGGATCGCCGACTTTACGTGCCCTCCGAAGCAAGAAGCAAAGATTTTATCTTTGTCAGGGTGTTTTTCTCCCGCCCTTGAAGATTATTATTTAAAATATTTCAAAAATATTAACTATACATATGCTAGTATTAATAGCCAAACAGGTTCAAGAAACAAGTCACAGCATATTAAGATTTCATTTCTTGTAAGTACACGAGGAATTCCGCTTTGAGTTCCAGAACCTTGTCAATATGAATAGTTCACCTAACCTCTGTGTGATAAAGGAGATTTTGGTGAAGCGAACCCAAGTCTTCACAAATTTTTCGAACGCAATCCAAAGCAATAATTGCATACTAGTCGAGATTGCAATATGGAGGTCGCGAGCGGCTAAATTTATTATTTTTTGCTCTTAGGGGGTCGCAATTCGAAATACGCTGCTCTAGTGAATATCGTGCAATGCAAACCCAGACCTTTATCGTTCATACAATGACTCGAATAAGAACTCGGATATTTCTATGTTACCAATGTATATTCAACTTTTCGAAGCCGTCTTTTATCATACAAAAATCAATTTTACAGCAAAACTTTTTTAACATTCCTGGTTGCAAATTTCATTGTCTTCAATTTTGTTCATATACATTTTTTTATTTTGTCACGGCGTTTCTGACTGAGAACGACTTAAACAAAACTCTATAAAATATAAATTTTTTTTTAATCTATATCTCGAGAGGGATCCAAAAGAATTTAAAAATGAATAGCATTTCTTGTTGTAAATTTTAACTCTATAGTTTTGTTCCTATACATTTTTTTATTTTGTAGCACCGTTTCCGAGATATAGATAACAATATTTTTTTGCATTTTACAGTCATGTTTAAGTCGGTGTCAGTCAAAAACGGCGCAACAGAATAAAATGTATTATATAAACAAAATTGAAGGCAATGAAATTGGCAACAAAAAATCTCTAAAAAGTTTTGCTGTAAAATCGATTTTTATATGAAAAAAAAAGCGGCTTCAAAATGTTCAATTTACAATGGTAACATAGAAGTGTCCGGGTTCTTATTCGAGTCACTGTATATTGGGCTGACGGTATCTTAGAAGTCTATTAGTTATTGCATAATTATTTAAAAAAATATATAGAAATTGTTTCGATACTTGCGAATGGAGGAGAACAGGTCGCCCACACTCTACTTGCCAATCCTGCATTAGATTTTTTTGAACAAAACCAATCTGTATCTCATAGATTGAACTACTTATTCACAAACCTGGTCGTAAAATCGCAAAGCAATAAAATTTAGAGAGACAGAAAGAATGTGGCAAGTCACCAGTACAATGTTTATTAAATGCAAACTGAGAAGCCAGCAATGATTTATAATTTTAATAGTCTCTCGAGCCAGACTACTTGTAAACACAAGTTGAGCAACAGTAAATGGTTCAATTGCCTTTTTCCAGTCAGTGAATTATTCATAAAATACTAACACGAAAGTTATTTTGGCAATTGTATAAATCTCCAATTATGATTAATTTTTTTTTACGCATAACGGGAGATTAAATTTTCAGGTGTTAATTTTACAAAGGAAACAGCGTTTACTAATCAATTACGACATTGACACTGATTGCAAAAGTGTTTTCATAAATTCATATTGCTGCACGTGCATAATCAACAGACTAATTAATTACGTTGCTAAAACAAATAAAAATATATTCAACCAAAATCCAAAACACTTTTTTAAATTAAATTGAAGACAGGTGGATTTAGCAGGTATTTGCAATCATCTCATACCGAAATGTTAAAACAAAATTTAAACAAAAAATACAATTAAGCATTTAGAAATGGAAAATTGAAATTATGAAGATTTGAATTTTAAATTAACAAAAATTTGAAAAATAGCTTGCAAGTGCTGCATTAAATTAATAAAGCATAACTTGAAAAACTTCCAGTTAAAATTAATTGTTTTTTTTGCAAAATTATACCGAGTGTTATCGAACTTTGTGGATCGAATTTGAAAAATAGAGTTCCAAATCCGGCACAACAATGACCGAATTAAACCATGGTTAAATCAACAGGATAAACAATAACATTGAACTACACTATGGTTCATTAAACTCCAAAAAAGGTGAATTAAAAAAGCAAACAATAGTAGTTTCCATTACAATGGTTGAAAAATTGCCTCAAATTAAAAATGTGTAAGGTAAGAAGAAGTTCAAGTGTCCAAATAATTTGAAAAATGTGTTGTATTTAAAATGTGACCTCGTATAAACTGATATGTTTAAATTAGTTTCTCTTGAATAGAAGATTATGTAAACTATAACGATGGCCAACGTATGTGAAAAATAGAAGCAAGTTAATCTTGACAAAAAGTATAAATAGAGTTCCTTCAGGGTCTACATCTAAACACAAGTAGAATGAAAAAATTAAATTTTAAAATATACAAAATTTTGAGAATCTTCGAAAAGAGCATTTTGAAAATTTAAAATTATAATTTTGTATCTTGGTTGGTAATAATTTTCAAGTTTGATTAGCAAACAAAGTAAAGTAAATATGTGCGGAAAATATTATTTACTCAATTTAGCATTTAAGATTGATAAATAGGTTACTAGGTGCATAGTAAACCTATTTTGGGGAAGATAAAATTAAATCGTAACAATAGAATATGTGTTGGATCGTTCATTCATTCATCGATATAGGTAGACAGATAGGTTACTAGAAACTAAAAATAAAATGCAATTCTTACCTTAAGTCCACTTCGTCCTTGTTGCTTTAAAAGTACATTTTCTGGTTTCATATCGCAATGTATAATTTTATTACGATTTAAGGCATCTAAACACTGGAGTAGCGAGTGACTAAATTTACGTACTAATTGCAAACTGAATCCCTGAAATTTGTTCTTTTTGATGAGTTCGTATAAATTAATGGTGAGCAGTTCGAATGTGATGCACATATGATTACGAAATGTGAATGAATCGAGCATGTGAATAATGTTCATCTGGTTATCTTTGTCTTGTTTCCTTAAGTGCTCTAAAATACGAATTTCTTCCTGGGCTTGTCTATGAAAACGTTTTTCGTTGCGTACCATCTTGAGTGCAACGTGCATATGCATTTTATGGTCGTAGGCTTTAACAACTTGTCCGAAAGATCCTTTACCGATAACTTTTAAAACTTCGTAACGATACGCTACATGATCGTGAGGAATATGAATGTAGGACCCCTGTTCATTGTCGTATTCACAGTTATTAGGACCACCGACAATTCCAGGTCTTTTCTTTGCGTTGGCTCCGATAAAATAAATTTTAGGATAATTGTAAATTTCTTGTTGCTCATATGGAGTTAATTTGTTTATGTATAAAGCCATCACCTGATCGGGAGTTGCAACTAGTGGTTTTGCCTTTTCTGGTTGTTGTTGCTGCTGTTGTTGGGTTGTGGGTGGCGTTGGACCCTTAATGGCTCGGCCCATCATTTGTGACTGCAAACAATGTAATGTGCAGGGGCTATTCATACATTGAAAGTTGCAGGGATTGCTTTGTAAATCTGGTAATGCTACCGAAGCAGTAGTCACTGTAGGAGGGCTTTGATCCTTCATCTTCAGCGGTGGTAAACTACCTCCATCCTGTATGTAAGTATGGGACGAGGAAACCGAAAATGGATGAGCACGAGAAAGGGGCATTTTGATGCAGTTTACAACAGCAGCACTAGTCATTTCTTGAAATCAACCAACGCATAATTAAATTTCACAAGGTTGATGGCCAATCATTAGAGCGAACCAAGCAAACACAATTCACGCACCACTGCTAAACTCGCCAATTTAAAATTACCTAAAGTTCATATTTACTAGTATTTGTTAAGTTAAATAAACGACATGTTTCGGAACCCAACTCTTCACCAACGCAAATACCTTCCAATTGAGATCAATTATTAAACAGTTCATTTAAACAAAGAAATTTGGTTATTTTACAGCCATACTTTCTAAGCAACTGCTAGTTCCGCATGGTTCCGCTGCAAAGCGCTCGGTGACTCACTTCACCACACGCGTGCGCAAATCGGCCGCTAAATCTCAAAATTTAAAAGAAAGTCAATTTTCACCAACATTTTCTCTTTATAAATCAACCCGTAATCACCAATTAACCCGCACGATTTAAACTGCATCGAATATTACTTGCACGTTATTTTTAATTACTTCTTATCGAATTTGTTTGCGTTTAGTTAGCATTATTTGGAATTTTACAGGTCAATGACTTCACAAAATGTTGGGCGAATGTCCGTCAATACACTAAAAGCAATAATAATTTATCACAAAAGCTACACTTCATTTCAAAACATTGTTACTTTAGTTTTACTAATTTTAGTCATTTTATTAATAAATCCTCATCAATTTGCCACTATCCCACTATGTACCACGTTAGGTTAAAAACTTCACTACTTAAAAGTCAAATTTAAACACCAAATTCAAATAATACCGCAAATTTACTTTATTGTTTTTTGTTTAATAACAATTAAATTAATTCTTTAAATAAACATTCGATACATTAATTCCTTATTCTTTGCAAATATTACAGGGTTATGACCTCTCAATAACAATTTTAACCGTTGCGCTATCTTTTATCGAATTTTAACACTAACACTCATTGTTGCTCTAGAAATCTACGACATTTTCATTTTCAATTGTCAAAAACAGCTGACTGATCTGACTCACATCTACTTTTAAAATTTTTTTATCTTCAAGATTTACTGATTACTGTATTTCTAATTTGTAAAATATGTTTATTTTCCTATAATTTTTTTGTTTTAAAGTTCAGGCGCAAGGGGCAAGCTCATAAAACAATTTATAATCTTTTTCAATATACAGTTACTCACAAAAATATTTGGACACTCCTAACGTTAACAATGTGCGCTTTGAAGACATTTTTGTCATGTAAAAATCGATTTTACAGCAAAACTTTTTAGACATTTTTTGTTGAAAATTTATTTCCCTTCATTTTTGTTTATATACAATTTATTATTTCGTCGCATGGTTTTCAAGTTACAGTGACTTAAAAAATATTGTAAAATAATGCAAAAAATATTGTCGTCTGTATCTCAGAAACGGTGCGACAAAATAGAAAAATGTATGTGAACAAACATGAAGGGAATGAAATTTGCAACAAAATATGTCTAAAAATTATTCAAACAAAGTGTTTTTTTTTATTCAAAGAAAAGCGTTTTTAAACAGAAATTAAATTTTCCCGCACTTTATTAACAAGTTTGTTGTAGTTTTGTTGTTATGGTGACACTTATATTTGAATTCGGGTGTACATCATGAGGTATACCACGTGTTCGGTTTAGTAAGGTAGGTTGCTCACTGGTGTCACTTGCGTTGCATTTTCGTCATATTTTCATAGAGCAAGATATTTTTAATTTATTGATTATTTTAAGCTTTAAAAATTATTAAACTTTTAAACCGTAAGTATATAATAAAAGCAAGAAAACATGGTTACCCGCGTTATAGGTGAGAAATTTCTTTTGGACAATAAATGGCGCAAGTTGGTAAGTATCTGATTATCTAATAATTCTGAAACGTAGATTCGTAATTATTTTGTAGGCTGAAAATCTTAATCACAGTAAACAGTCCGTAAGATGGGTTAGTAATTTAGTTGCAGTATTTTGATAATAATTTGATTATTTTATCTGTATGTTGCTTGTAAGTTAGTTCCGAGTGGTACCTGAGCACCACTCGGAGAAACCATTTTTGTAGTGTTTTGTTGTAGAAGAAATTTGAGACCAGGATTTTTAAAAATGAGCGGTCCCAATCAACGTCTTCTGTTTTGGTGTAGTTACTACGGACATTTTATTGTAGGATTGATTAAATTATTTTATTATCTGGACAATTCAATTGCATGGATAACTTTGATTCTACGTATTTGTAATTTGATTATATTGTTTTTGGCGTAATAATTAATATTATTTTCTAGTCCGATATATTAAACCAACGTAAACCCGATTGGCCATGGTTACAAAATACAGTAAGTTTATACATATCATTTCAAATTTGGAGACAGATTATTTAATTATTTTGTAGGATGGTTCTCGATGAGGGAATAAATTTGGGACCAGCATTTTTAAAAATATGGTACAAATTGTCATCTTGAAAGATTTAATTTTATTTAAGATTTATTTTTCATAACCAAATGCATGAGTTTTCCATTTTTTTTCTTTGTCTAATCATGCATTCTCAATTTTTACCAATAATTAATAAGTTGTTTTATAGGCGTCCGCTATGGGAGAGACCGTCTCGGATTACGATAGGCAGCATAAACAACCTTTGGTTAAGAAAACCGTAAGTTGTTCTAAAAATGTTACAATTTTTTGCTAACTTTATTTTTGTTTTGAAGACGCCTATCCCAAGTTCGCTATATGGTGGTCGCCATGCTGTTACCGTTTTGCCTGGTTCTGGTATCGGTCCAGAACTAATGGCACATGTAACAGAAATATTTAGGTATTCGGGAGCACCAATCGACTTGCAAGAAATTTATATTGACAGCAATTCAGCGGATTCAGAATTTGAAGATGCCGTCACCGCAATTAAACGAAATGGGGTTGCTTTGAAAGGTAATTTTTGTACATTAATATTTATACAGAGTGTTCTTAAATTGGTCTCAACCACTGTGAACAATTGTTTTCAAGGCGATTTTTAGGAATTACATTTGAAAAACTGTTAAAGCTTTTTTATTTTATTTAAAAAAATATTATGAATATTTATTTGTCTATAATGATTTTCATCTCTGTTAACATAATTACGAGGTATAATATTGTATTCCAAGTTTAAAGGCAATAACTAACTGTTTATCAGATTATAGTAAAAAACCATTTTTTTAATATCTAACTGACATGCAGAGTGAACTGGTGCCTGTTAATTGGATTAGTATTTAATTTCTATAATTTACAGGAAATATTGAAACGAGCAGCGAGGATACAAATACAATTTCCCGTAACGTAGCTATTCGTAATGAACTTGATCTTTATGCCAACGTTCTTCACTGCAAATCATATGATAACGTTAGATCAAGGCATAAGAACGTTGATATCATTATTATTCGTCAAAATACCGAAGGAGAATATTCCATGTTGGAACATGAGAGTGTGAAAGGTTTAGTCAGTAGTTTAAAAATTATAACTCGCCAGAATTCAGAAAGGCTTGCAAGGTTTGCGTTTGAATATGCACGTAGACATGGACGCAAGAAGGTTACCACAGTACACAAGGCAAACATCATGAAGCTGTCTGATGGGTTGTTTTTGAAAGTATGCAAGGAAGTTGCAGAATCGTATCCAGATATTGAACACAATAATATGATCATCGATAATTGTTGCATGCAACTTGTTTCCAATCCTCATCAGTTTGATGTTGTGTTGACAACTAATTTGTATGGAACTGTCGTGTCCAACGTACTTTGCGGTCTAGTAGGAGGCGCTGGTTTACTTTCTGGAAAAAATTATGGAGATCATTATGCTGTTTTTGAACCTGGTACTCGTAACACCGGAACTGCTATTGCAGGAAAAGGCATAGCCAACCCAATAGCCATGATCAATGCTGCAACGGATTTGTTGGAACATGTAGGCAATAACCAACATGCTCAACTTATTAGGAATGCTGTTTATAAAACAATTTGTGAAGACAATATTCATACTCAGGGTAATTATCAAGACAACTTTTTTAAATTCAAAAATTAATTTTTTTTTTTGCAGATCTTGGTGGTACCGCTACAAGTATTGACGTTGTCTCGAGGATAATTGATCACATTACCAAAAGCAACAACCTCTGGTATGCTCAAAAACCTCAAGTCCAAAAATGCTAACTAAACTTTTAATTTATTGACTCTTGTTCCTTACTTCCAAGCATTTCACTGTACACACAATTTTTAACTTGTGTTAACTTAATTGAAGCATTCCATTAATTATAGTTTAGGAAATTGAAAATAAAAATTTTGTGTATAGTTGGCCAATGATAGCGTGTTTGTATTTAACAATAAACCAATGCAAGATGTACTCAATCTACTAATTTAAAGAAAATATAGGGTTTTCTATTGAATGTGCATGTTTTCTTTAACTGATTAATCAACAGCTATGCTCTATACGAATGGCACGAGACTCCATTTCCAAGAGCACTTTTGAATAACAGCTTTGCATCATTCTAAGGTAGAGGTACTAAGATTGTACAAATATAATCATCAACCTCATGTTGTAATCATTTTTTGACTTAATTTTATTTTGCAGAGTGGAGGAATATAGTTACGTGATAGTTGATGGTACAAATGTAAGTCATAATATTTGATTGTAAACCCAAGTCTGTTGAATAATAAAAGTCTTTTATTTTAATTGCAACCTCATTGTTGGCAATTTTAATTTTAATTAATTTTATTGTGCTGTTTTTAACATAAGTTTTTAATTTAATAAACAAGTTTAATTTTGAAACTGTCTTGAGAGTTTCTAATTATTTATTATTAAACTAAATATTATCGCATTAGGTGATATTTCGTGGTAGTTCTAGAAAATCAAAAATATGACGAGTATTAATTTTTAACCATCGGAACGAAAAAAAGGAGCATTGTATTATTGTCACGTGAAGACTGTAAACGTCGTGTTTCAAATTCAGTCTCATACAAGAATTTTTCTATAAACAGAATGGTAAATAAATATACAGGGTGTCGGCGGATACACTTTACATAATTTCAGTGGTGATAGAGGCCACTTTTCTAACAACAATTTTTTTTTTCTAAATTCAAACCTCGAGAGTTAGACCAAAGTATTTTTTTAAATTTCCACCTTTGCATTGCCATAGCTCGGAAAATATAGATTTTTCAGTAAAATTGGTTTAGTGCTTTTTTAAAGAGTGTGAAATAATCTACTAACTAGATTCAAACCTTTTATTGTCTAAGATTGAGTTATGAATTAAAGTAAATAAAAAAGAGTTGAAAAATTCGAGCTATTTTATTATTATCAGACTTTCTTTTGTTACTGTACATCAACGATTTAACAGCACACGGCACACCATAAAAAATGATTAAGAAGAGTTAAATCTGGAGATCTTGCCTACCAATTAATAGTTCCTCCCCTTTCAATCCATTTTTCAGGATTGCTTCATTAAAAAATTTTTTTACATGAAGCCCAAAATGTGCGTATTAAAAATGAGAGTGGTCATTTTGAACATTTAGTTAAATAATGTAATAGTTTAAACTTAAGGGCAAGAGAACGGTAAAATGCAATTGTAAGCCAGTAAAATACGTAAAGTTCTAAGCGAGACAGACCTATTTAAATTAAATGCACGACGTATGGTACAAATTATCATGTTGCGTAGACATAAATACCTTGGGATAGAGATTTCAGTACAGTCAATGCATTTTATTTATGCAGTTACTATATCATTTTTCTAATTGTGATAATTCCTACCTACATAATATTATTATCTTTTGCGTGGGTACATTATTTGTAAAGCTTTCTTTATTAAACAAAATTTTGTTAAAGTGATATTCATTTTATTTTCTAATAATTAAATTAGAATGGGCAAGATAAAAACTGTTCGTAAGCAATATTTTCTATTAGATAATTATTTTTCATTCGATTAAACTATATCGAAAAAAAATATCGCAAAATTTTACATTGATTTTCTCAATACTATTTTTGCGTTTTTTGTATCATTTCAATTTATTTTTTTCAAATCATTTTGATTTCATAAACTATTTTGTGTACCTACTTAGTTATGCAGGGTGGCCGTTTGAAAACGAAACAGTGGGGATTGTAGCCAACAGAATTTTTTTTTCATGAAATGCAAAAACACGTCAATTTTATCATCACTCATCACAAAAGAAAAAAATTAAAAAAAAATTGAAATTTTTAAAAAAATTGTTCAAATTGTTGAACATCTAATTTGATTAAACTGATATTTTTATCAAACCCATTTTTTCATTCAAAATTCCAAGGGTGGTTTGCTCTTAACCTTAAAAGGGTTGAACTGTCAATGTTTATGAATAGCAGTAAATGTAGCCCCCATGAAATTAAAATGAACCTGACCAAGCGTTTTTCACTTTTTTATTCTTAAATGTCTTGAAATATCGTATTTATTTCGCATTTTTGGAGCTTCAATTTTTTTGTTGAATAATTGATAAAACTTTAAAAAAATTATTGCACTAAATTCAGGAAAGCAAGACCTTTCAAATGAGGTGTCACTTGCCATATCATCCCTATTAACTTTTTAGGGGTTGTCACCACAGCGCGAAGGGATGAAACAATACGGAAATGACATTCGTCGCAAAAGTTGTCTCCCTCGATGATAAAATTGACGTGTTTTTGCATTTCTTGAAAAAAAAATTCTGCTGGCCACAATCCCGTCTGTTTTGTTTTCAAACGGTCACCCTGTATGTATACTAGGGTAACTTTCAAGACTAAAAATAAATAGGTTATCACCGAATTTGTTTCTAGTAACTTATACCATATGATATAACAGTCTGTGATAGAGTGTATCAAATACTAAATGTAGCATAAAAAAACATTGTTGTCAAAAATGGAGATTGCCGATTTTGATTCTAGCCCCCCTCAAATAACGTCTTTAAAATTTTATTACCTGCACAATTTCAACTCAATGTATCGGCTTGTTTTTTTAAAACAGTGCACATTACACTAGCATGCGATACCATGGATTTATAAAGTGGTGACATCATGTAAATGAATATTTTGCTGCCTATGCGCTTAAAAAAAAGCAAATTAGATTAATCAAATTTGCTTTCTTTTTTTTTTGATCATGTCCAAATTTATATGAGACTACCTTTGAGATACCTATTTTCTAACAAAAAAAGAATCATTGAAATCAGACAATGGCAATGTGGTAAAGAATTATCTTGAAAAATTTCATTTAAAATGAATGAATAAAATTTTTTGAAGTCTGTTAAAAATATACTTCTTCACAGATTAAAAATCAAAATCTCCAATTGCGACATGTTTTGGTTTACCCTATCCTCGGACAAAAATTATCATTAAAAATAAGTATCGTAAATGTTGATTATGAATTTTAATCAGCGAAAAAGTACCTCCCTAAATATTTTTTCTTTAATGACTTTAATGACTTCTAAAAAATGAGAAGGTTATTAATTCGATCTGATGTATTTTTTATGTATGTATGTTTACGTATAAACATTATGTAAGTTGAATCCTTAGATCCTATAACATAATATATGATAAAAAGGTTGAATCGGACTGTACATGACGAACTTGGTACTTTTAACCATGTGAGGCAGCACTTGACGTTACCAAAACTTTGATGCAATTTTTTTTGGAAACTATAAAGAATAAAAAGTTCAATTTTTGGGTATGCATATAGAATTGTGTTCTCTAGGGCCAACGCATTTAATATTACAAAATATAATAAAATCAAACAAATAAAATTTGTTTTCTTCATGTTATGATTAAAATTTTTAAAAAAGGATATGCGTAGGTCCTAGCTCAACTATCTATATGCCTTCCTTTAAATTTTTGTTCAATTCTGTCCATTCATTGCTGAGAATTTTTGTCTTAAAAATTTACCGCACCTATTACTTCCCCTTAATTAATAAAATAATATTTCAATAGAAATAAAAATTTCGTGATACAGTAGAACCCCTCTATAACGAGTCCGGTTATAATGATTTATCGGCTATAACGAGTAAAAGTTTAGTCTCTTGACTTTTGTTTACATGCTAAACTGACTGTTTATAGCGAAAATCTGCTTATAACGAGTAAGTAAGCTGGTCCCTTGAGCTCTCGTTATAGAGGGGTTCTACTGTATTAATTTTTTATTTTGTAGCTGCTTTTTTAATTATTTTCTGTGAAATAGTTTGAAAATTTCAACATTTTTTTACTTACTTTAATTAATAACTCGAAAGCCGTTGATTTTAGACAATAAAAGGTTTGAATCTAGTTTGTAGATTATTTTATGCTCTTTAAAAAAGCACTTAACCATTTTCCGAGCTACGGCCATGTGAAGATGAAAATTAAAAAAAATGCTTTAAAGAAGCATAACTCTCAAGGGTTTCAATTTAGAAAAAAAATGTTATTAATTATTTTTCTTAGACAAGTATTCTCTATCACCACTGAAATTATGTAAAGTGTATTCGGGGACATCCTGTATACTTGAATTGTTTCATTTTTTGCTTTGTTAATTAAAATTAATCTGTATCCATTTTGTTATAATGACAATGTTTCATATCGTTTAAATTTCCATATTGGTGACTCGTCATCATTGCATAAGAGAATTAGATCGCTTCGACCTGAGATGAGTTGTAATTTTGAATAGTTTTGGTGATACTGCAGCTAATACAGTTTCAGATTCTGTACATCACTGTAATTTGGATGGATTAACAAGAATCCTTCTGTCCTTGTTATTTTTATACTTCTTGTTGAGTTTTAAGATTGATCTACATTCTACAGGATGCCATTTCTGAAAAATACGAAAAAACTTGTAACCCTAAGAAAACGCGTTTTAAAATAAAATTGTCGAAAACATAAAATTGAAGGTAGTAATGAATGATTTAAACTGATTACCGGTTAATAAGCGATTTCAGTACCATATAACAAACTTTCATCTTTTTCTTATTCGACGTTTTGAGTTTCCGAAGCACTTTTTTGATTTTATCGGCTTATGTGTCGGTCGTTCATTTTTTGAGCTTAACTTAAGCTGATGTTGCCAACTATCATATTTAGTTCCTTCATAATTAATAAAATGGCTGAACCTTGTTCATTTCTCGTATATATTGACATTTTTTCACCGAACTTCTTATTTTATTTATATTCAAACTCGGTAGCAACTCGAAACAAATTTACGAGTGATTACAATTTTTGAATGCAGCTTATTATATATTGAAACTTGCAAAAAGGTCCTTAAATAAATAAATCTACAGTTTGAGGTAATTACTACCTGCTATCTAAGTGATCGCTTCATTTTACCTGCTACTCGCTCCGACACTTACGATCATAGCATCAGAACGAATTGAGATTTTTATTCGAAACTTGGGGAACATGTTCTTAAATAGTTTTACTTACAGTTTATGAAAAAAGAAAAAATTCGTTTTTTTGAGTCATCTAAACTGTTTTCCCCCTTTAAGGAAACGAACTTACGCGACATTTTGAAATACTGACTGTTGATCAATAAAACGAAATTTATGGTTTTACTATTACAGGTATTACAAGTTTTGTAAAATTGTTTGGTACCAAAGCTACATATTATATAAACTCAAATTTTGTCAATCTCAGTACTGTGTTGAACTGCATTATACAAGAATTCTTCAATTTCATATACAGTTAAATATATTCTGGTTAAATCAGATAGATCCGTAGAAAAGCTTATTGGTTTGTCAGTCGCACTTTCACGTCGACCTGACAGCTTCTCCTCTTGAAAATTTACTGCCAATTTAGAGTTTAAATTAAACCAAACTTCCAGCAAATTTTTGAAACTTTGAAATGCTAAGAAAACAGACGGTCATTTAAAATGAAACTTAAATTCTAAACCATAGAATGGTAATTTGGGCAATACGTCATAGTCTACTAAATTATTTGTCCAATGGTTTGAAGTCTATCTTAACATGTTGGTCCAAATAAGTAAAAACCGCTAATTAGTATTGCTTGCAGTTTATCAGAGTTGTATTGATACGAATTTTCTTATTCCAAATTTTATCTGCTTTATGAAAATTTATACTTTTTATCACTTCGGGGGTAAACATAGTGAAAAACCTATTTATTTCCAACTATATAACATAATATAAAACTCTTTATTAATAAAAATTAAGGCTTGCAAATTTTGTATCAACCATGTTGATTAAATGCCGTATAAATATTTAATATAATAACATTATACTTTATTGCTTTTAATAAAAATAAATTCAGTGTTAAGTTAGCCAGTTGTCGTTGGTTTCCATTGGTATGTACCTGTGTAATGGAAGTTACTATTGTATAACAATTCATCTGCTTCTTTCGGTCCACGACTACCATACCTGTAAAATTGTAATTGTTGATTTGCTAAAAATTTCAATACCTGCAATACTTACTTATAAGGAATCGGAGGTAATTTCTCCTTCTCAATATGGTGTAACAGTGGCGTAAAAATACGCCATGCTTCACTTAATTCATCAGAACGTACAAAATGCATTTGTGAACCACAAAAAACGTCAAGAATTAAGCGTTCGTAAGCATCGGGTAATTTGACATTCTACAATAGTTTCTAAATTAACCAAAATTCATACAAAAAAACTGAATTTATTACCGCATATCTGTTACTGTATGTAAGATCCAGCTCAGTTTCTTCCATATCGAAAGCCATACCAGGAGTTTTTACCATAAGTTTAACATACAAAGCTTCTCCAGGTTGAACCCTAATAACAAGTTCATTTCGTTTTGGTTTTCCTTCAAAAATATCTCCTGGGACATCTTTGAACTGAACACGAACTTCCGCTTTTCTTTCATTTAATGCTTTACCACACTTAAGTACAAATGGAACGCCATCCCATCGTTCATTGTTAATATGTAAAACACCTAAAGCAAACGTAGGTGTCGTGGAACCAGCTGGAACGGTTTTATCATCTAAATATCCTAACGCAGCTTCACCTGAACCTTCAGAGTCTCCAACATATTGGCCCAAAATTACGTCACTTAATTCCAGCGGTTTGATGCATCTCAATACTTTCACCTGCATTAATGACATTAAAACTTGATTGACCTTTTTCGTAAGTCTTTACCTTTTCGTTTCTAATATCATCTGGTTGACAGGAAGCAGGCTTCTCCATTGCAACTAATGTGAGTATTTGAAGTAGGTGATTTTGCATTATATCACGGATTATACCATACTCGTCAAAATATCCACCACGACCTTCGGTGCCGAATGGCTCTTTGAAGGAAATTTGAATTGAAGCAATGTTGTCTCGGTTCCATGTTGGATTGAAAATTCTGTTACCAAATCTGAAATTTTGAAATTATAAAAATTGATGTTTCCATAAGTAGTGTGATGTAAAGTTTAAATCACTGCCTACATTGCTGCAAGTACTTACAGAACCGCAAGTGCCAAGTGTAAACTTTGTGCCTTAATGATAATGACAGAATGAAGTTCTTCATTAAGAGATGTTTTTTTGGCGTCAGTCTGAGATAGGCGTGGAAAAATCGGCAATGTAGTAATCACATTTTTTAGCTTAAATTATTCCAAGTTAGTTCATCCTTAGATTGGATGTAACTCACAAGTCTTAATGTTCTACCACTACTCCACGATTACTTGTATATATGGGTAACAGTAAGTTAGTTAAATTTCAAAAATTCATAATTCAAAAAAAGGAGCATTCGAAATAACCCTGAGACATGGCATAATTTTTTTTGACTCCTAGAATCACCTAAAGAATTGGGATCTCGATTGCCGATATACCGAATGTAGTGAACCCTTGTTAGATTTTACAAAGCTTAAATTGCACACAAATTAGAATCTGAGATTAAATTAAGTAAAAATCTTGGTTTTTATATTTGAAACATAAAAAAAAATTATATATGATTTTCTTCTTTAAAATCATGTAACTATGTTAGGGCCCACAGGTAAATGTATATGTAGCATATAATGAACTGCTTTAAAATTCATTGTCATTAGCAACATCATCTTTACCCACCTCTTCTTATCGACGTTTTCTCAAACCCCTCCCACAGTTTCTTCTATTTAAGAACTTGTTTCTCACTACTAAATCTTTCTCAATATATCTAATAATAATTAAAATGGACACTGCATCTGCTCATCACCAAGTTACGTAATCCCTTAAAAATGACCCATGTAATTTTTTATCCATTTTACCAGATGTAGGAGATTAAGGCAGCATTCACATGCTCTACTTTGCCACTTATGCTTATGCCGCTCCTCACAAGGTTTTGAAAATTAATACATCTACACATAGATGTAGTTGCACCTCATTATTTGCGCCACTTCATTATCATAATTATCGCTACAAATACAACACAATACCAATTTAATGTTTTTTCAACAAATTATGTTTTAAAAAAACTACATTAAAAAAATAAATTTTACTTTTTTTTACTAAAAATTAAAAATAAAAACTGTTATAGTTTTCTGGCATAATAAAATTTAAACTCATAACGAGGGGGAATTGCTGAGTAAATCTGGTGTACAAGTGAAGGGAAATTTTAGAAAATCACAAAAGAAAATCTAAGACTTTCTAACTTAGAAATTTTTTTGAATCTATAAATTGTTTTATAAATTATGTGAAACTTCAGAACACCAAATCCAATCTGATTCATATTGATATGAATTCATAAATTTTATGAAGAAAAAATTTCTTTCATGTGAAATTGAATATTAAAAACCTATCATTTAAAATAATTAAAATTTTAATTAATCAAGTTCGGACTAAGAAAAGTTTTGCTCAAAAGTGATTTAGGTTCCACTTAGCCCCTAACTACTAAAGTCTCTTTTAGGTTTCTATATGCAAAATAGCAAGAAGCCTTACCATCTCGATACCCCCAAGGAACAACGTCGTAACTCATTTTTACCTATTTTTCAGGAAAGACATTTTCAAGTTTTCAAAAGTACATACATAATATATAGAAGATACAACTTTTCTCCGGTGATTATCTCTGGAACTACTGGTTGTAAGGAACGTTTTTTTTACCGAAGAAAGGTTTTTTCTCAGGATTACAGCTGTAGTCATAACTCAAATTTGTCGTAAGTCGAGTTACAACGTTGTTCCTTGAGGGTATCGATCTAGTTTAAATTTCTCTCGCACTAGAAGTTATTGGCGTTCTTATATTTTATTAGAAACATGTCTAGGCAAGAGGAAAACCGATAGGGAAATTTGGTGTACAAGTGAAGTACTCAAGGAAATCTCAGAAATACTACAAACAACTGTTTTCTTTGCTCTTTCAACTTTTTTGAAAGGAAATCTTACGGCAATCCAAAAAGAAAGGTAGCTGAAATAGACTAACAGTTGGTTGCTATTTAAAATCACGCTAGTGCCTAACTTTCCGACTATGTATAAGGCTGTGGGTGCTACAGGTCATAAAGGTTTAAGGTGAGATTATTACATGCTCCTTATTACATTTTGTTCTCCCTTGTTACTTTCATTTTGCAGTAATAACTGCAAAAATTGATGAATTGGTGCAAGTAGGTGCAGCTAAAAATGGAAAGTACTAGATTGGTACGACCTGTATTGCTTGCACCATACAGTCATCGATTAACGATCGAGCAATTAAATCTGACTATCTTGTTTTATTAAAATTAGCGGTAGTGCGGTGAAAACTAAATATCTTTAAATGGACTACCACACTTATGGTCGGATATCCTGTTCAACGTTATCAAGGCATCATATAAAATTTCTGAAGAATTAAAAAATAGCATACATACCTAAGTGTCATTAAATTTTGCACCATTTCTTTTCCTAGATAATGGTCGATACGGTACAACTGTTGTTCAGTAAACAAAGAAGATAAGTGATTGGATAATTTTTGGGAAGAATCAAAATCTTTTCCAAAAGGTTTTTCAACAATAATTCTTGTCCAGCCCCTGTTAAAAAAAAAGAAGTGAGCTATTTGAGGTTTTATTAGGGATTTGTTATACTTTTGTGCCATGCATGCGTTGCGAATGTTAACAGTAACAGCTTCATATACCGACGGTGGTAGAGCCAAATAAAAGACTCTGTTAGCAATCCTGCCATTTTCGTATGTTGAAATTTGTTGATTTAGATTTTCGAAATCAGTACGAGAATCATAACCACCAGCAACATAGTGATTTAATTTCCAAAATTCTTCGTAAGCACATTCATCTTCAGGCTTAACGTTCATGTAAGGAAGGCACTTGGTTTTGATGTCTTGGATTGTTGTTTTACTTCTTGCATATCCAAAGATTGCAATATCAGCAGGTAATAAATTATCTCGGTACAGCCACCACAAGGTAGGGTAAATTTTTTTACGAGCCAAATCACCCTAACAAATACAGTGTCAATACTCTTTTAAAATCAAAATAGTGAATAAATATTGAATTTTCTTATCTTAAGTATAAAAATTTAGTTTTGTTTGATAACCGTCAAGTATGTAAATATTCATAAAAAAACTTGTCAAAATTAAATTTTTATCTAATCACGCCGATGGGTGTGCATGCCTACATGCCACTGACATAAACAATTAAATGTGCTTATGATCGAGTGATGATCATGAAGGAAGTTGGTGTAAACAAATCGATGTCTTACCGATGCTCCTAAAACTACAAATACATGAGGATGTTGCCCATCAAAGTAAGCTCCATCATCTTTTTCGGTACATTTATGTAATGATTTTCTCAGTAAACGGAGACAAACATCTGAATTAAATTTATCTAAAACAAAAAATTAGGTTAAACACAACCAACTTTTGAATTATTAAATCACCATCGTGTTGGTCAGTGTGAACCCTTTTATATTCCATATTTAAGGATAAAGTATAACAAGTGTACGAGTGATGGACTTGCAAAACGTGTGCGAATAGGTGACTTTCAATAAATCAAAGACGGCCAAGGTTACTCATTAATTATTATTTGAAAATTTCCCGCCATCATCGTTCGTGTACAAATTTGAAATTCAAAGCCCCGATCGGATTGAAAGCAAATTTATAACAAAAATTCAAAATTTTTAGATGATTACATACAATTGTCCTTAGTTAGATATACAATTTCCGATTTTAACCGCAACTTCCTGTGGAAATTCCAATGTTGCATATTACTTATTAAATTTATTTATTCCGTGTACATTAAATTGCAAGTAACAATGAATAAATATAATTATTCGAAGTATAATATAATTAAAAATTTACGCAAATTTTACGTGCACCACCTAGGTATTAAAAAAAGTAATTAAATTTATCAATTTCTGATTATATTGTGTGTTTCGAATACGATTGCTGTAACGAAGAAATAGAAAAAATATAATTATTTAATCTGAAACTCCTCAATAGATAAATAGCATAACAAAATTGAATATTTAATTTGACCTTCTGCAAGGTTGACCTTGAATTTTTGCAATAAAATTTAAAAAAAAGTCTAGCGCACCTGTTGAATTATTCATTTATATTTTCAAATTTTTGAAATCAGTTTACTTTAATAAAATATTTAAAAAAATCTTACTCGTCATTTTTCCTGTTGTCCACGCTAAACTATTGACTCAAAATGCAACTTGGGTGTATTTCCTCGATTTTATTACTATTTAATACCACTTTTAATTACTTTGGCATGAGCAACAGTTTAAATATTGAGAGAGCACTTGATTGGAACAACGCTTGCGTGACATGAAAAAATGACTTAAGTAGTAAAATAGCTAACTTGAATAATCTTAACGGGGCAGGTCCGTACTTCAATATATCGCAAAAACAATGCAATTTGGGTTACTTTATCCAAGTTTTTCATTTTGATAAATTTTTATCATATTCCTCATTTTGGATTTCCAACCTTAGAATTGATTCGGCTAGTCCTGTGTTAGCAATGTAAATTGTACCTTTTTAAAACTTTTTTTCATATAAAAATCTCTTCTACGATAATACTTACCAAACATTTCTTGTTGCAAATTTTATTCTCTTAATTTTTGTTTATATAAATTTTTTTATTTTGTTGCGCCGTTTCTGAGATATATCGATTTTAAAAAGATTGTGTATTCATAATATAAACATATCACTCAATAAGTTCGTAGGATGCTAGGATGACATGGCGCCACTACCAACCTTCAAACGATACGTGTCTAAATTTCATGGAATTCCGACCATCATTTATTAGAGAATAGAATTTGAAATAATTGGGAGCAGTGAGGAGAGGGTGAGGATGGGAAGAGCAGCTTTGAGAAAGAAACTTAAGGAACTAGCTTAACTGGAATTACTAATGCATCTACATACCTTGGAACTCTACCCGTCGTTGAGCTAGCGCTTGTTGGAAGAAGAGAGGATTTACCAACAGGCTGAGTAGGCTGAAGCCTAGGGCGGCAGATTTTAGGAGACAGCAAATCTGACGTCTGTATGTGAAAAATTACTCGCTTTGTAAAATATACTTTTGTGATCATGAATTTTAAAAATATTCCAATAGTTTTTCAATATTACATTTTAAATTTAGTAAATTTTACTTGTTTTTTTTTTATTAATCATAAATTTGCAAATCCGCTACTGCCCCAGCGTATGTTATGATAACAGAAACTTTAAAAAACGTAAAGCGTAGGAATAATCCGGGGGGGCCTGGGGGGTCATGGAATGCCCTCCAGTGCACTTTCTTCACGGGTTATTCAGTTATCAACGTTTTGAGATATTTATCATCGAGATAATTAACAAAGAATGCACTGGAGGGCGTTCCACGGCCCCCACACCCTCCGGATTGACACCTTTATTTTATGTTACACACAGATAACAATAACTATACAAGATAGCTGGACTCTAGGTCCACAAACAGAGAACGCTGAAGGTGTGTAAAAATAATTATTCTGCTGCTGATTGACTGATGGTCGTCTACAAACAAGAAGCAAATATTCCGAGTGCCAACAGCATCCACTCCCGCCAAACTAATCAAATAGAGTGGTGCAAGGCTTGATGTGACGTTAGACAAAAAGTGATTGCAAATATACTAAATGAACAGCACTTACCCAGTCTTACTCCTTCCAGATCTGCTATTGAGTAATAGCAGAGACACAAAGATGTTATCTGGTCCGGGTTCCTTTCAAGAGCTCTTTTCTGGATCCGAAGCTGCGTCAATGAGCTAGAACTACTAAAACAGATAAGGGGTATTCACACAAGCAATCTACAAAACACAAATTATCCAACTCAAGCTATCTGCTCTGATCAACCCAGCACAAGCAGACCTATCGACAACCCGAATACCTGATTGCATGTTAAAAAAAAAGGTTTTGTCAGCAGCAGTTACAAATGTCTTCCAGGGTCTATCAATTAAATATAGTACAAGTTGGTAGATGATGATAAAAAATAACAATTGTCAGTCCTCCACGTTCTGCTCAGATTTTAAGTTTCTTTCTTAACTCTTCTTGAATTACCTCCCAAGGAATGTAAGGGAAAATTTCCAAAAAGTATATAAATTGAGTTCAGCAAACTTTAAAACTGGCATATCCGCTGATAATATTCTGACCTTGTATTTTCCTATATTGCAATAGTAAATCGTTTCAATTACCAGACATACAGCATCAATATCATCCAGACTACAAAATGATCGCTACTATGGTTAATCTTTCTTCGTATTTACGAAAATGTTGTAAAAAAAATATATAATTTCAATTCTATGCGAATATTTCTTCTACTTTCAAATAAAACGTATAACCACGTTCGTCTTTACTAATCAAAAAGCCTCTTATCCGGGGCGAGCGCTCGGTTGATTACCCTTCTACAAGGTGCGTCGTAATTATTCATTTCTGAATAAATGGAATTTTAAGTAACGACAAAAGTAACGTTACAACCGTCTTCAAGTAGCTCTCGACGACCTTCAGAGGTGGTGCCGTACCTGGCGAATAGGTGTAAACCCATCCAAAAGCAAGGCAACATACTTCTCAAGGACACACAACCCCCCTGTCGATAGCCAACCCACTTAAAAGTAAATCTCTACGCAAAACTGAGAGACTCCCAACTTCTAATCTCAAAATATTTGAAACGGAGATCCCTTGGACAGACACTTCCAAGTATCTGGAAGTGATGCTGGACAAGGGTCTCCGCTGGGCCCAACATATTAAAGCGACAAACCGAAAGGCCAGGGGTGCTATATGGCAGCACTCAATCCCCTGCTAGCCCAGATCGAGCAGTTCTCTGTCCACCTCAAATAAACTCATCCTGTACAAAACCATAATTAGGACAATCATATGGTACGCCTCGAGAGTCTGGGGATATGCACCATCAAAGTCCCATATGGTGCAACTCCAGACAACCCAAAACATAGCCATTAGAAGGGCGTTGAAGGCACTTTTCTATGTTTCCAACGCAAGACTACAGGAAGACTCCAACATGGAGTCCATCGAAGCTTGGAAACGATACCTTGGAATCCTCTGACAACTTCCTAATCCGCGAGATTGGAGATTACAATCTCGAAGATTTTCTGAGGTATAAGAGGCCCAAGTCGATCCTGCAGTCCAAAGTCCCCTAACCGATTTTTTCAGCTCAGACAAATTTCTACATCAAGAAATTAAGAAGACGGCCACCTTCCTGAATGTGAAAGAAGCTAATGTTAAGTTTGGAAATTTTTGTTTTTGATTTTGTTATTGTTTACTTTGTGTTTGTTTTGTTTTTGTATCACAATTTTTGTTTAAATGTAATTTTTTAAATAAAGATAGAGAAACGGAGTCGGAATGGAGCTAATGCCGCAGGCCAAGAAGTTAAGGGTCAGCGCGAACTGACCCTTAACGATCACCTAACGGGCTTTGTCTTAAGCGGGGTTTCCCTCTATCCTAAAGACAAGCCAGGGTTTAATCAACCCACCCGACATGGGAGGTGTGGGTCATCGACCCTGTACTCCGAAATTCCATGATGACTCGGCTCGGAAACCAGCCACACGAGAAGAGAATCTCATATAATGTAGGTTAAGAAGCTTAGATCATAAAGCTGCTTTACCTATACCTACTCTAGATTGTGGTTCATGTGAAACAGAAATAGGATGAGCAATGGTTGGGTCCAGTTTGATGATATACTTATAGTGATTGTTGGAGCGGATTGGTTGCTCTTATGGTTGATCCTCATCAAAACCTCTTGGTTTGTTTTGAGTATCTGTAAGAAGAAGTAAAAAGAGATCTGGTGAAAGAAGGGGATACTTAGGGGTTCGGTGGAGCTCAAATATAATTTCTTCATACTTTATACTTCTTCAAAGCCTTCATACCAATTTAGCTAGATAATGCTGAAATAGTATTTGCGAATATGGTCGATTGACACAATTAATTAGTTTTCAATAATGATTAACTTGAATTAGGTAAAGTTTACCTACTTAGAAAAATGAAAAAAAATGGAGTTAGTGCATACCATGAAATGCGATAAAAGATATAACTTGGCAAAAGTATTTTAATTTTGATTCTATTAAAAATGGTCAATTTGCATGATTTTTAATTTTAGCATATATAACAGCATATGAGTAATGTGTCTCAATTTTTTAAAATTTGGTTCACAAATAAAGCAAGAAAAAAATATTTAAATTTGAATGTATATCTATCGCGCAAAATCGTATTAATCAACATGGCGGGTCTAATGTGACGAGCGGATCAAATCAAAAATTAAACTTCTTTCTTTTTTTTTTAAATCATTTTGTAGTTATAATCAGTGACGGTGCCAGCATTGTTGAAATTGGTGGGCACAAATTGGGCCCAATATATTTGGGGTGGGCAGGAGCCCACAAAATTTACTAATAAACTTAAAAAAATACATTATTGAAATAAGCACCTAAAAAAATTTGGGTGGGCACTTGGGTGGGAACTCCAATCAACAGGGTGGGCAAGTGCTCACCAGGAGGGCACCAGGAGGGCACGCCAGGAGAGCATACCTACGTCTGAGGAGGCTGACTGTCCTACGACGCGGAGAAACACTCTCAACCCAGTGCGAAGAGGCTAAACAAGAGCTGAAAAGACTCAGAGATATCCTGACCATGAAAATCAGAGAGAGCAAGAAGGAAAACTGGAGGAAACTCATAAAAGAAGTGAATGAAGATGTCTAGGGAAGGGCCTACCGGATAGTCACCAAGAAGCTGGGTAGCCAATCTATCCCTGGCTTGACTGAAGACAGACTCAGAGAGATTATCCGGACCCTCTTCCCAGAACATCCTGAAATGACATTCCAGACCAAAAAAATTGACGAAAACGTCCCTTATTTTGACGAAGCTGAATTGAAGGCAGCCGCGAAGAAGATGCCCAACAACAAGGCGCCGGGGCCGGATGGAGTCCCGTCGGTCATCTTCAAAGAGCTGGCAGAGACCCGACCAGAGGTGCTACTGGATGTTTATAACGGGTACCTAAAAGAAGGGATATACCCGAAAAACTGGAAGAAAGCTAAATTACGACTGCTGAGGAAGGGAGACAAGCCGCTCGAGCTCCCTAACTCGTACAGACCAATCTGCTTACTAGACCACGCTGGCAAACTGTTCGAAAGACTGATCCTGCACAGGCTACAGCTAGAGATCGAAAAGACCGAGGGCCTCTCGGATAGACAATATGGCTTCCGAAGAGGTAGATCCACCACCGATGCGATCGACAGCGTGGTCCAGAGAATCAAAACGACATTGGGCAAGAAGAAGAAGAAGCGTTACGCCGTTCTGGTGACGCTAGACGTCAAAAACGCTTTCAATTCGGCGAGATGGCAGACGATCATGGAAGAACTCGAGAAGAGGGAGGTGTCACCATACCTCCTCAACATCCTGTCAAGTTACTTTCACGACAGGACTCTGGTAGTGGACGAGAAACTCTGGCAACAGACGCTCCCGGTGTCCAGCGGAGTTCCACAAGGTTCGGTACTTGGCCCTCTGCTATGGAACGTGATGTATGAAGGCGTCCTCAGGCTCCCCACGCCACCCGGGGTGAGCATCATCTGCTTCGCTGACGACATCACGATCGTGGTAGAGGCCGACACGGAAGACGAGATGGAGCGATTAGTCAACGCTACCATCGCCGACATCGCTGAGTGGATGGCTGCTAGGGGGTTGCAACTGGTCCCGGAGAAGACGGAAGCGGTCTTGGTTATTGGAAAGAAGTGGATCAGGCCGGTCCGGTTTTCCTTGGGAGGTCACACCATAACACCGTGCGACCAGGTTAGAGTGCTGGGCGTGGACATCGACCGGTGCCTGTCGTTCAAGCCCCACATCACAAGGGTTGCAACAAGAGCAGCAAAAACAACAGAAGCACTTAGCAAGATAATGCCGAATTTGAGCGGCCCAAGCCAAGAAAAGCGAAGACTACTGTGCACCGTGGCGAAGTCCATCATCACAGAGGCGGTTCTTGTCTTGGCGTCCCTTCTGCCAATCCACCTCAAGGCGGAGATGCGAGACGCCAAATACAGATCCGAAAACAAGACCCTCTTCAAGGGCAGGTGTATGGATATCCAAAAGCAGTGGCAGTCGTCATGGACAGCGTCAGATAAGGGTCGGTGGACTCACCGTCTAATTCCTGAATTAGAGCCTTGGATAAACAGGAGGCACGGTGAGCTCACCTACGAAACCACACAGGTCCTTAGCGGGCATGGATGCTTCAGGAGCTACCTACATCGCTTCAAGAGGTCCGATACCCTCAGCTGCCTCTTCTGTGGAGAGATCGATGATGCAGAACATACTATCTTCTTCGCCGCCCAAACGCAGCTGGGGCAGACCCTGACCCCCACCAACATCGTGAAGCTGATGCTGGTTAGCGAAGAGCTCTGGATGGTGATCGAGAGGATGCTGGTCGACATCATCTCCGCCAAGGCCAAACTACAAGATGAGTCACCAACATGAAGAGCAAAGTCCCGAAAGGGCGAAAAACCAGAGGCAGGAGAGTGTACGGAAGAAATGCCTAGCGATTCCCGGCACCTCCAAGGAGTGGGGTTTTAGTCGGTAAAAATCCGACACTACCACCCTAATCATCGGGGTGGTGTCTTTTTGAAGATTTCCCCACTCCCAACGCTCAAAAAAAAAAAAAAAAGTGCTCACCCTGGCCCACCCCTGGCGCCGTCACTGCACCTGTGTGCTTTACGCCACACTGCTGCTAGATTAGTTGTATTCCATAATCAAGTAAGTGGGTCAACAAATTTCCGGTGCACTGGAGGGCATTCCATGCCCCCCAGACCCCCCCGGTTTGAAAATCAAGGGTACATTGGAGGGTATTTCATACTCTCGATCCTCAAGTGTAAATGTTCTGAAAGAGTAAAAGTTCCTTAACTAATCAAAAACTATGCAAACAAACTTTTTGTTGTTCAAATCGGGTGGTCTGGGGGGGGCTATGGAATGCCCTCCAGTGCACTTTAAATTTGTTGACCTAGTAACTTTATCATAGAATACAACTTAACACAATTATAGATGCACTGGAGGGTATTTCATGCTCTTTGTCTTACTGTTTTATGTCTCTCAGACCAGTCTCAGAAACGGCAGTGGCAATAGCAGTGAAACGTACATGTTAATCCCAGCGAGGGCGGCAGCAGTTTTTAAATGGGTGGGCACAAATTGGGGTCAATATATTTGGGGTGAGCAGGAGCACACAAAATTTATAAATAAACTCAAAAAAATACATTATTGAAATAAGCACCTAAAAAATTTGGGTGGGCACTCCCACTGGAGTGCGCCGTCACTGGTTATACTACTATTTGTTTTTATTAAATTATGTATTTTTTTCGATGCAAATTGTTTTCCGATTACTGTATTGCCATTGTTTGGTAAATGTCAGGAAAAATTTAAATTTTTGTCAGGGAATTTGCTTTGAAAAGTTTAGTGGGAACCCTGCACCATATATTTTTAGGTTTGTAAAAAAGTTGACTAATCAAAGGTTTTCATAGGTACCAACATAGAAAGATAGTTTTATACTCGGCAGAATATTTAAAAAATTTAGAAGAAAAAAGTTAGAAAGTGTTGAAAATCCTTTAAGGAACATGGGTGAAGAAAATGATATTAATCAATTATATAGAAACTCTAGTTTGGGTCAAACCCTTCAAGCTACTTTAGACGAATTGGTTCAATCTGAAAAAATTCCAGAAAATTTGAAAGACACTATTTTAAAAAAATTTGATGTAGTTGTAAATCGAGTATTAGCAAATCGAGCTAAATCCCGATTAAATTTTAAAGCTGGTAGAATAATCAGTTATCGTTATTGTGATAATAAGTGGACGTTTATTCTGGAAGATATTGAAATTAAAGAGATACATGAAGTTGCAAGGACTGAAAAAATTAAGATCATTTCACATGGAGGGAGATTCCTGAAAAACAAAAGATGATACTACAAGTAGTTAACATATTGATTAAACGAAACAGAGCTAAATATTATAATAATTTTAAATTTTACTATGATTTTTGTAGCAGATAATAAAAATAATAAGTTAATTCTATGGTATTATGTGATTGCTCGACTATTTTAGACATGAAATTATGTATTTTTAATAAACAATAATGTATTTAACAAAATGTTTAAATCTTTTTAAATTATATGAAAATTAATCAAATATTTTATCAATTTTATTATATAGGCGTATAGAAGATATTAAATAAATAATTAATATAAATTTTTTAAACAATTAACACATGAAAGTTATGAAGAGATTGCCAACTCGAGATATATAAAAATTACAGGCAAACTATTACTTTACTTCTGTTTCCAAAGACTTTCAGTGTGTCCTGACTAGAATATTTTTTAATCTGCTCTAACACATATCCTGCTACACAGGATATCCCGAAAACCGCTACTATGGAATAAAGCAACTTTTTAAGACAATTTGAATTTATTATAATAAAAACCAATAGATTTTGTCGTTAAAATCACAATGAGGTATACCTAATAATACTATGAAGTAGATTTCACTACAACTAAATGAGAAAGGTACAGATATTTAAAAGATGTAAAAAAAAAACTAAACTAAAATAACAAACAAAAATTGTATTACATAATCTAATAAAAATTAAAGTATAATAGCGTAACTTTGTTTTGACTCAAATTTAAGTAATAGAAATTTTGGCATAAATTCAACTACCAAAAGAATTCTTGGTACAAACTTGTGCTATAATAATATATTCTTAAAATCTATCTTTATAAAAGACAAGCACACAAATTTTAATAAATAAAACATACATCTCATCAAACATAACAGACATAAACAAAAAACAATACTTTACATCATTCTTGTTAATAAAACTACAAGAATACATTTACATACACTGAATAATATACTAAGTTGAACAATTAAGCTCCTTTTCTTCTTTAAACTTACAATTTGAAATTGCAGGTGATCTTCGACTTAAATAGAAGAAACAAAATAAAAAATATATAGGTAGGGGAAGTCCATGGAACAAACAGATCCAAAACTGTTTACACCACACAAAATGGCACTAAGTAGAATGGCTTTTTCATTAAACATTCTTATGTTTAGTGTGGGCTGTTAATCTAAGTAAAAAATTAATTTGGTCCCAAAGATTTTAACAAAGTATACTTCAAATTGCCCGCGGTAAACAAAGAATTGTTTTCTAATTCCAAAACATGTTGAACTAATTTTTCTACCCAAGTCAGGAGCCACCTGTATTTTTGTACTATGGAGTAAATATGAGGAAACATTAAAAAATGTTTGGAAATCACTGGCAGATGCTAGTTTTCGTTGAAGTCATTGATTTTCGAACAATTAAAATTATTTCTGTTAAAATGTAAAATCTAAATGAATGAATTGCAATACGCCCTTCTGATATAATCAAAATACTTAAAATTATCGAGGAACTAAATATGTAGAATTGTTGCATTTTTCGACTTAAAAAAAAAGTTGTACATTTAATAGGATATTTCAAGACTAACTTAACTGCCTCTGAAGTTTTTTGTGATATTAAATATTTACGTATACTTTAAATAAATAATAAATAGTTGCCTATTCAATTAGCTTTCTTCTATTTCTGTAGATACACTATCATCCTTAATTTCTAAAGTGGTGCTTTTCGTTTCTTCCAACCTGTCGTGATTAGTCGAGCGTTGGTAGGGTGACTCATCTTTGTGTAACAAAGGGGTGTGAGAATTGTTGGTATCAGACATTAAATAAACTAAGCTAGCTGCTCTTACCGGAGCACCTTTTTCTTCTGTATTATTTTCTGAAAATAAGACATGTTATAATTAAAATTACAGAAAAGTAAGTTGATAGGAATGAGTGAAAAATAGATTTATAACAAGATTGGTTCATTCAGGCTACATTGCCATAGCTTCAGTTATAAAAGAAATTAAAGATTTGTGAAACATGAAAAATGGGAAAACTTACCAATTATTAAAGCATATTCATCTCCAGGAAGTAAATCATCGTTACTTCTCTTCGCTGAGTCACCAGTTCCACTGTCTTTACAGGATGAATGTTCGGATGTATTATCACCAAATTGATTCAAAATTTTATCACTTATATCTAACATTGGAGGATCCATGTGTTGCTCGATAGTCTTTGATGGAGTTAAACGTTTACGGGTTTGATAAATAATAACCACCCATACAAAGGAAGTCAGTACTGCACAGCAAACCACTGTTATTATTATAATTCCCATCAATTCGTTATCGTTACTAACATCTGAAACATTCCAAATTAGTACAAAGTTTAATTTAGGGACTTTTAACCCAATCTGACCACTTTAATATAAATTTCAAGTTAAAAATTCAATTTTACATTAAAAGTGGTAAGATAGAATGTAATGTAAAATTACTTGGTTTAACAGTCAACTTGCTAAACCCATGTTCAATCCCCAATGAATTATTCAATTGACACTGGTAAATTCCACAATCTGATAACGAGGTATCCACAATTATCATTAATTGTTCTTCGGCCGTGAAAAAGTGCCTTTCGGTGGCTCGAATAGGTTCACCATCTTTCAGCCACTCTATACTGGGTTTTGGTTGTCCACCGGCCATGCACTGAATTACTACTGATTCACCTGTATTTACTTCTTTGTTTTCCATTGGTTTTGTGAAGAAAGGCATTTCTGTAACGAAAGATGTTAGTTTCAAACTTACAACAAAAACAAAATTTTACCTTCGATTACTAAAGTTGCATTTGCAACGATGGTGCCAGCTGCATTGTTTGCAGTGCAGCTGTAAACACCCATATCGCTAAGTTTAGCGTTAATTATAAAAAAGACGTCATCTGTGGGCATGACATGCATACGTCTTTCTCTAGCTGCTGGAAAATCATTACCACCATCTTTTTGCCAAGCTATTTCTGGCGGTGGTTCACCATGAGCTGCACATTCTAACCGAACCATTGTACCAGCTTTAACGGTAACATTTGAGGGAATTTTAACAAATGTCGGAAAAACTAAAACAAATTTATATTAAAATATAAGAAAAACAAAACAAAAAGGAAATGCTTACTTAAAACAGATATAACTGATTTTTGAGAATAGGTAGTTCCAAATTTATTAGCTACCGTACACTGATACTTTCCAGCATCGGAATGTTGTACATGAAAAATATTTAAAACAGAAATGCTTTCTGTATTTTTTCCATCTAAAGTAGTCGCAACAACGTTTATATTCGCGTCAATAAGTTCAATGTTATCTTTCTTCCATGTAAAAACCATAGATCCCGTTTCACTGGACATTGCTTTGCAACTCAAACTTATATTTTCATTTTTTAATGCCATTATTTCAGCTGCAGGTTCTTCTATCAACCTGGGTTTTGGTAATTCATCTAAAAAATACGGATGAAAGCAATAAAAAAATAGTTGGATAAGAAAACTAACCACAAGTAAAATTACTGATAGGCACATCTAATAAAGGCAATCCTCGTAACCATTCCGGATACGAACAAATAGTACGTACATTGAATTTTTTAGTGTTCAACCAATCGTAGAACCATCGCAAATTACAATCACACAACAGCATAGTTGTATTTAAAAAGAATTCCTAAAAGAATAGGGTAAGTTTGCTAAAAAGACTAAAAATTGGCGCTTCTTACCTCCAAAGATGGTAATTCACCAAAGGCATTTCGTTGTATGGACGTAATATTATTATTATTTAAATCTAAATAAACGACACTACTAAGGCCTTTGAAAGCGTTTCTATTTATTGACTTAATATTATTATGTGTAATGGAAAAATTTAATAAATTTTTTAAACTACCAAATATTCCATTTGCATCTTCAATCGTCCAAGATATATGATTATGGTTTAATTGCCTATAATTTATTAAAAAGATAGAAACATTGTTTAATAAATAAATAAATAAATACTTACAACATTTTTAGATTGGAAAGATGATCAAATGCGTTCTCTTCAATAAATGTTATATTGTTATTGTTTAATAACAATTTCTGAAGATTGTTTAGGTATTTAAAAGTGTCTTTCTTAATTGATTTCATACGATTGTTTGACAAATCACTGAAAATATTTTCAATATTCATTAACAATGCTAAAAATTTAATCACTCAAATGTAACCATTTATACAAATCATTGATTTTACTCTAAGCTAATAGTCTCAAACTGAAAAAATTTTATTAAATTTTTGCCTTGCCGGCGAGTACCAATGCAGTCATATACCTACTTTTTAGTGGCTACTTTTTGCCTAAAATGGGGCAATAAATAATTACAAATATACAGGTAATTAAATTACAACTGATCTTAAAATAAAGAATTTTAAGATCTTAAGTGTAACAGTAATGTGTTAAGAAAATCTGTAGCTTTAGTAATAAGCAAGTTTGAAACGAAGAACCTATGCGAACGTCAAAAGCAATTGAAGTTTTATAATTTAGAAGTACTTTGGATTCAAGTGATTTATATCACTTAGTACCTCAGACGCTGAGTACGTAGAATAGTTTAAAATATATTTTTGAATTTAGCATCAGATTAATAACCTTAATAAAAAAAATGCAAACTGGCGTTTAAGTTTTGATGACTTTTCAAACTAAAATCAATTTTTTGTATAAAAGTTATCAGCATTTGAGTGATTAAACACAAATTAAGAGGGTGACTGGTCATTTAGTGACCCATGTATTATCTATCAGATGATACTTACAGATCAATTAATTCATCACAAAATTCCCAAGCGTCAAGTTCGATCAGGCTAACAACATTGTTTGAAATAGTTAACTCTTTTAAATTATTTAAACCATATAGCCATATCTTGGAAATGGTTTCAATGTTATTCCAATCCAGCATTCTTTACAAAAAAAAAATTAATTAAACCACATTTTAAAAATAAATCACATTACTTACAAAGATTTAATTTTTGTCAAACCAAAGAAAGCTCCATCTTTGAGATGAGTAATGCGATTGTGTTTTAATTTTAAAACAGTTAATTGCTCCAAGGACTTAAATGTTAAAGCCTCCAGGTCTTGTATTTGATTTCGATTTAATTCTCTACAATGCAATTAATAAAGTAAGGTTGGTATAAAATTACGGTCTCCTATTCCAGAATGATTTTTAGATTTTCAAAACAAGCCAAGTTAAAATTTTCCAATATAAGTTTACTAAACTCAAGTAATTAAATTGCATTTAAATCAAATAACAATTCCGTTAACTTTGATTTATTACTCATTATTTTTAGAATAACTATTAATTAAGAAGTCATAAAATCATTGATTTTCTTCATCACGTCAAGCCATAATTAAAATTTCTCGATTGTAGTTTCTACTTTAATCATTTTATTTATTTTAAATTGCCCTTCAATTAATATTATCTAAAAGCAATTATTGCAATATTTTTTATCATTTTTTGTTGACTCTCATAAGCATTAAATTTATCACTAATATTGAATTTTATACGTTTCAACTGTCACAACAAAATAATTTTTAGAAATTGATTTGAATCTCGCATAAATATTGGTACCTATTATTTGATCTCGAGAAATATTAAATTTACATGTCTCGTTTAATAATAAAGACCAGCCCCGGTTCCCTACGTTGGCTAATAATTGAACCTTTGTTTTATCTGTTGTGGTTGAATAGTATCGCAGTCAAAACTAAATCATAATCTTTTAAAAAATGCCAAATTAATATAATAAACTTTATTATTAGTCAGTCTGGTTTAATATCACTAATTTTTTTTTTTTATTTTTTATCGTTTATTTGAAACAAATATTTTTATATCAGCACATATTGAACCAGTTATTTAGTAATATTATGCCTCATTAAATATTAAACACTTCATTAATAAAAAATAAATAGATTATTTTTAATGACCATTGTTATCAAACCGATTTGCGAAGATAAAAATCTTAACTAAATAATAACAATAATATGAACATTTGCGATTAACTTCGTTAAAAGGTGCATTTATAATTTATTATTTGAATGAACACAGCTTTAATTTTATGAATTGAATAATTGGAAGTTAAAGTCTGAAAATCTTCGAACGTAGTTTGTTACCAGATCAAATTTCTCAAAATTTGACATACTAGACTTTATTTGTTTAAAATTAATTAAATGTTCAATTGTGAGTGTTCACTAGGGATTATTATTATCTGTTGTGTTGCTGCGCAATACTAATAATACACTTGACGATATCATATAATTAATGATAGATAGCACGTACAAGTACATTTTTGTCAAGTATACATCCGTTCAACTTAGGGTAGCTGGGTATTCTATAAATATTTTGATACTTTCTCAGGTTCTGATGCACAAGGTTATTTGTACCAATAATATATTTAACTCAAAATTGGGATTCGAACCTGAGGACTACTATTTTTAGTCAACAATTGCTATTGCCATTGAATCCAGTTGATAAATAAAGAATGATCCTAAACCCTAGACGTATGAGAGCTAAGTGAAAATTTTTAGTTTGCTCATAAAAGAGAAAAAATTCACCTTTTCAATATTAGTCTTTAATGTTTGTATAATATTGGAAAGCGTTCGAAAAACAAGCTTAACCTCTAATTAAATTAAATGCTACAATACAGACATGTTAAAATGACCAACCCAATAAAACATACAATCTAATCATGGTAATGTACATTACGGCACAGATTTTTGTTCAATTCGATTATTGGCTGATTCGAACAAGTAAACAACATCATATTTATTCAGACAAATAGCAAATCGAGACATCGTAGCAACTTATTAGCTGACTAAGCTCTAGTTGGTAAAATAAAGTTTCATTTGATCTTGCAAAGCCTGTAGACCTACTAATTTGAAAATTATCAAGCAAAAGTTTGTAGTCAAATTTACTACCAAACAGCTTATGGATTAGTTCCGTTTGAACTTGAAAGTACAGTTGTATAAAGCTCAGGTTAAAATAAACCCAGGGTTAACAACTTCTGATTGGATAAACAGACAAACCCAAGAAAAATGAAGAGTGACTAAAACTGCCACCCTTAATTTCTCAAAAACGGCTAATATTTTACAGATCTTCCATAACAATCTTCCCAAATAGTTAGGAATATTATTTATACTAGAATTTAAGGATTTGAAACTAGACAATCAAGTTGCAAATATGAAAAAACTATCTTCTCATTGCTTTCGAAATTAATATTATGCCTTGGAATATAAAAATAAAATCAAGTACATTACCAAATAACTAGAAAAACTTATCCGTTAAATGTCAAAGTGATGTCTTCCAAAATTTATTATAAGAAACAACTGTGGAGATATCATTTTGAAATTTAACCGTAAGTAATGAATTTTAAAATAAATGTTGATATTATTTGCAAAAATTTGTAATTGTGGAAAAACAGTAAACATCGATACTATTCGTTGATGTTAATGTAGTAGAAAGGATTTTTAGGGGGAAGAGGGGATTGCTACTTTACTATGAATTTTTGAGGCAGAATTTTGTACTCGGACATCAATCATCATCTGTTCGGTTGATATTTTAAAACTTTAAATAAAAGACAAATGAGAAGCCCAAATTTAGCCACGTCAAGTAAATATTTGTCATGATTTTCTAATTCGATTATTTAGCTGTTTTCAAAATAGAGGACTGTGGTGTACCAGATGTGTCAAACAAATTTGAGGTATTGGCAACTAATTTTTGTTTGGTCCTCTGGATTTTCTATATTGCCAAACATTTCCAGATCTTTTGACACTACAACAGTAAAACATTAAAGTATTATTTTCCGTTTAATTTAAGGATTCTTAGATAATTATAGAAAACTTGAATTCCCATTTGACTTTCGAGTGTTACTTTGCCGAAACAAAAAAGGTGCAAATTAATGTATCGATCGAATTGAATTTAAATGAACTATGAATATAAGACTCAGATGAGATAAACTTGTTTGAAAATATCTTTTCAATGGGTAAGATCAAAGCAACTGTCAGTTGACAAAGATTCAACTGAAAGTAAAACGGTATGTGTATTATTCCATTTCAACAGGTTTGGCAAAAAATCAATATTTCAGAAAATGTTATAAACTATTATCATTGTTAGATAACAATAAATAATAATCTTTGAGAGAGTCAATTGGTTTGAAAAGTTTTGGATCATCAACAAACAATAATTCCAATATCAATCAACAAAATAGAATCACAATGAAAACTTTGCAGAGCAACGATAACACGCAAATAATTCAAGTTGTGAGTAGGTAATTTTGCCCTGCATATATATCATGTTATCTGGCATCATAGCAAAAGATAACAAATCATTCTCTAGACCAGATAGTATGCTACGAGAATGAAATCCATGAAAACATTGCGAGATATTATTATCTAGATATTACTAGAAAGAGAAACGGGAATAAATGTTATTATCTTTTTTGTGAGGTTGCTAAGTGTGCAAAATTAAATGTCTTTTTTGAGATCAAAAGAATTATATTCAAATTTATTCCAGCATGCTCTTTGAAAACACCCTGCTAACTGGACTAGAACCAAATAATTGTAGGTTTATATTAATAATGATCAGCAAATCAACGGATTTTTCATATTATACAGTAGAATCCGCTTAATGTGATCACTTCGGGCCAAGGTCATTTTAATAATATTAACTGATAACTGATAACAATTAGCGAAATTTAGAAGAAGGCGAATTTTAGAAGACTTGGATTAGAACAAGATAGAAGAAAAAAAAGAAAGAAAAAGTGGCCGGTTTCCAAAAAAAATTATCACAGTAACCGACTAATAACATTATCCGAGATCACATTAAGGGGATTCTACTGTACATAAAATTTTTACTGACTGATTATAGTATTTATTATCTATGTTTTAATTAAACATTTTGAGAATGATTGTCAAGTTTTGACTACAAACCAAAATAAACGAGTTAAAAAAGATAGTAAAATATTTGTATTTATTTGATTTTCAACACATAAGGTGGTTTTTCAATGATTTCTCTATTTACTTGATTTATTTTTGTTATCGCATGGACAACGCTTTTCCTGCGTTTATAAATATATTTTACATATTAAAAAAAAAATTAAATCTATTAAGTTTAAACAATGTAGATATATAATTGAAAACATCCCATTCTATCTGTTTTATTTTTGATCGTACAAATAATGTGTGCTATTGAAAGTTTCCACTAAATACTATTTCACTGTTCGAGTTCCAAAAAAACACCAATCAAGTAATTACATTTCCCAAGTATTTGAGCAAAAATCAAATAATATAAATAAACATTCCTAATTATTTTTGACTTTTTTTTGTCAAATTTGGTGGAGCTCGAGGAGAGGTGACTGTTGGACCGCCAAATCGACTAGTATGTAACTAATAAATAAATAAACCGTAATTCATTTTAATAAAGTGTAAACATACTTGATAGGTTTATCTGTTGAAAAGGCTTAACTCGTCAGTTTTTCTTATCCTGTTATAAAATTTGTCAGAGTAAACTCAAAAAAATTATAAATTATTTTCGGGAAGAGGAGAGGGTATTTACCTTGAATTAAATATTTAGATCTGTATTCTCACCTCTTTAGTCAAACGAATAACTGGTAAATAAAGAAAACCATGAAAACTTTGTAACGGATTTCAGTAACTTTTTATACATTTAACAGGCTTAGCAGTTACAAATGAAAAATATGATATGCTATTATTTACCTTCACCTGTAAGACTAAGATTTTGAATGTGAAACTTTTAATCGGCTATGACGATCTCGTTACGAATTTGAAACAAGTCGAACTAAAAATCATTCTGTTGGGATGAGGATAATAACAATAACTTACAAAATTTTTAATCTTTTTAACGTATCAAAGGCATCTTTGGAGATGGAGCCGATTTTATTTTTAATTAATTTTAATTCAGTCAATTGTGTTAAACTTTTTAAAGCATCGCTGTCTATTGTTGTGATTCGATTGTTGTTTAAATTTCTGCAATCGTAAAAAATCATAATATTTTGGTGCGCAATTACAAAACATACAGAATAAAGTATGTAAACAATAAAAAATAAACAGGTGCACAAATGTAAATAAAAAACAACTTACAATTGTAAAGCCCATTTTGGTATATTGGAAGGCACTGTCGATAATTTCTTTTTAGAACAGTCAACGTAATCACCCAAACAAACGCAATTTTTCGGACAATCTTTAGCACAATTCGCGATAGAACACAAACAACAAATAAATGTTATCAAGTAAGAAACACCCACCATTTTGGAAAAACAAGCTAATTATCCATGGTTATTTGTGTATATTTTTGAATTTTGCACATAATTCGTCACCATTTCGATGTTACTATGAATTTTATATTACCTCTTATTAAATCAAAAAACCTTTCAAGCTTCAAAAACTGTAACACTTAACTAATCATTTAAAATTACAGCATACTGACGCACAACCCAAACCATTAGTAGCCATAATAACATTGCGGCGTTGCCAAGTGCTATTAAACACTTTCAATTTTGAATGTTGAAAAAATTATATACTATATCTTATTGTTTCATTATTCTCTTCTTTATATTTACATTAATTAATCAATTTCTTTTTGAAATCACGTTTTCGATATATTTTTATTAAATGCGTGATATACCTACGTAGGACCTGTTCTAACCAGTGGCGTAACTACTCTAATGTACATTGTGGGCAAAAAGGAGAAATATATTTTTATTCATTAAAAGCAGAGTTAGGTAAACATTGAAAATAAATATTTAAAGTTGTCTATAATCAATATAGCGACAATTGTAGGAATTTTTAAAACTGATGAGAGTTTTTTTATATTTATCAAATACAAATATACAAGACAAAAAATTGAAAAATTCATTAAAAAACAATTATAAAATTTATAAACAGCAGGTAATATGAATATTTTTAAAATATTATCAATAAAATTATAAATGGGTGAAAATTTAAAATTTTGTTGAGTAAAACCGGACGATTGCAAGAATTTCAGTAGCTTTTACATTAATTTTCGTATTTGATAAAATATCCTCTTGCTGGCCTGATACTTTGGGCAGTATCGTAATATGTGGCTAACGGTTAAGGAAAGGTTGTCATAAGAACAGTAGGGAGGATGTTCGTTTATAAATAAATAACTGCGAGTGAGCATGACCACATTCATAGTTTTTTTTTAATATTTAAATTTTTTTATGGAGAATTTCTTGCCACTCATCTTTCCATTTTGCGAATATTTTAGCGTTTATCATGAATTTTTTATTTTTGAATATTAGTTTTGAAATAAAATTAAAAATTAATTCAATAGAGAACAACAATTAAATTTATAACCAAGCATACATATGTCTATCTATTTTCCGATTTTATTTAATTTCAAATTCATACCGAAGAACTTTTTGGAAAAAAAATTATATTTAATATATATTTCAGTATACCAGGGATTGCAGATGATCTTATTTGTTGAAGCTGCAATAAAGCAGACAAAACCATCAAGCATGTGATTGTACTTTTTCTTGCACTTGGACTTTTCTTCAAACTATCACATCTATCATGAAAACTAGACTACTTGGGTGATTTATCCCTTGCCATATCAACAATTTTTTATGTTCAAGAAACTGACAAAAAGCAAGAACTATTACTTTAATTATAATAGTAATAAATAGACATCGGATTATATGCAAATACAAAATATTCAACTAGTAATAAGTTATTAGTTATTACAATAAGTTTTATAAAATTTGTATTAAATAATTATATTATACAACATTTTTACAACAGAACAAAAACAATAACAATTAAGGGTTGATTTAATTTTGTAACAAATATTTCATTATATCGAAATGATTAAAGTCTAATGGATCACAGTTACGCTTTTCTTTATAGTTACTACATTTGGTATTACTCAAGGGGGCAACTTTTTTAAAGCTAATAAATTATCTTCTAGACTCGCAGCAACTGGGGCACTGCTAAAATAATTGTGGTTTAAAGCTGCTTCAGCACTTATCCTATTAGATGGATTGATCGTTAAAAATGCCATTAACAATTGCATAGCTTCTTGATCGTTTGCTATCATTGGGAAACGTTGTTGAATCTGATTCTAAAAAAAATGTAGTATTAGTACAGTGCATTATTTTAAAAATATAGCACGTGAAATATAATACCTGATTATCCAAAAGTGGTGGTAAAGTAACTATATCGTAGAAAGGACATTTTACAACATCTGGCCACACTTTCGGAGTGATGGACCCCAACAAAGAGATGATTAAGCATAATTGACCTTGCGGTGTATCGCCTTTAAGGATGGGTTTCCTGGTGTACAACTCTGCCATTATGCAACCCAAACTCCACATATCTACATTGGAAGAATACATACGATATTCTAGCAAGAGTTCTGGAGGTCGATACCATAGACTGACGAGACAAGGAGTCATTCTAAAATTAATGGAACAATATAAATATAAATGCAAGCAATATACACCAATGTGATTGTAACAGTTTCAGCTCGAGGTACTGCGCTGTGGTACCATAAATTTTTTATTTAATGCACATAATGACTGACGCATCGTATGGTAGTTAACCTTTTCGCTCCGGGACTGGTCCATATACGGACCAGCACTCCAAGTGGCGACTTGTCATAAGAAGTTCATTCATTTAAGTCATGAAATTCAGCTAAAATGTGAGGTCAATTTTAAAGGAAAAATCCCCGGAGCGAAAAGGTTAATATGGTAATTTTCAGAAATTACTTATGATTTTCTCATTTTAAAATTTATACAAGGCATAAGTAATTTTTATGTATAAATATACTACACACAAAAAGACAAAATGATATAGCAAAAGTTCCACGAACCGTGCCTGGATTATATAGTAAACTTTATTTATGCTTAGAATGTTAGATTGGTTCTGCTTTACTGCAATTAAATTAATTATTGATATAACTTACGGTTCTTTCACCTCCGAGGGAGTAAATCGGGCTAAACCAAAATCACCCAATTTTATTTGTCCCGTCTTGGTGACTAATATATTGCTCGGCTTTAAATCTCTATGAATGACGTTATTGGAATGTATGTAATGCAGACCTTGTAATGCCTCTTTCATTACATATTTTATTTCTGGTAGGCCAATGACTAAATCTAAATTTTTAAGTAAACCGGATAAATCAAATTTACAATAATCCAGAATTATATATATATTTGAAAATTGATCTGCCGTTCTTTTGCATATTTCATTTAGATGTATTATATTTGGATGGTGTAATTTTTTTAATAGAGTTATTTCCCTGAAGACTGTACTTGGATACTACAAATAAAAATTTGAAAAGATTAGTTAAACTAATCTTCGGATCTGCAGAAATTACCTCTGTGGTGTCATCTTGCAATAGTAGTCTCTTCACCGCAACAACTTTTGTCTGGTCTTCTTTTTCTGTAGCTTTGTACACAATACTAACAAATTATTCAAAATATATAAAAATAAAATCAAACATATAACACAAATAGCAATAAAAACAGTACTAACCCGTACGAACCTCGTCCGACTACTTTTAATAATTTGTATTTGCCTAAATCCTCGAATTTAATTGTATCCTCCATGGTCCTTATTAAATAAATTGATTGAACCGATCCCAAGTTTTTAAAGCTATAAAATTGGAAAAATAATTAATCAGAAAAATAATAAAAATAAAAAACAAAGACATGACAAACTGTCGACAAACAATTGAAAGTTTGACAGCCCAAACACTTTTTTGAATTAACAAATATCTTAATTAACCAGGCCTAAATTAAACTGAATTTAAATCAAACCGACCTCAAGTTTTTAAAAGCATAAACTACACATTAAAATTCAAAAATTACAAAATTTGGAAAGATAATTAATGAAAGCAATTATCTCCACAAAGAAATCACAGATATAACTATTGCCAATGTTTTCCATGGCCAACTAAAAATTTTTAACAATTGAGTTTTTAACCGATAACTAAATTAAATCAGCCCTGATTAAACTGTCTTTAAATCAAGTTAATTCAATGAAATTTTGACCCGAATCTCAACTAGGAATTGCAATTTGGATTAAGTTTAAAAAATTTATCGAGTAAATTGCACAAACCACCCCTTAGTTCTTAAAACTATAAACTAAATAATACATTTCAATTTGCATAAATTGAAATGATAATTAATCAGAAAAACTTGGTAAAAAATGTCAATTACCTCCACAGTAATCACAAATTGTTAACAAACAATTGAAAGTTTGACGGCCCAAACACTTCTTTGAATTAACAAATAACTAAATTAACCAAGTCTAAATTAAACTAAATTTATATCAAAACGACTCCAAGTTTTTAAAAGCATAAACTACACATTAAAATTCAAAAATTGCAAAATTTGGAAAGATAATTAATCAAAGCAATTATCTCCACAAAGAAAGCACATACCAATAACTGTTGCCACTGTTTTCCATGGCCAACTAAAATTTTTAACAATTGAGTTTTCGGCGGCTAAAAAAGTATTTTAAATTAACCGATCACTAAATTAAAGCAGCCCTGTTTTAAACCGTTTTTAAATCAAGTTAATTCAATGAACTTTGGGCCGAATCTCAATTAGGAATTACAATTTGGATTAAGTTTAAAAAACTTATTGAGTAAATTGTACGAACCAACCCTTAGTTTTTAAAACTATAAACTAAACAATACAATTTAACTTGCATAAATTGGAATGATAATTCATCAGAAAAATGGTAAAAAACGTCAATTACGTCCACAGTAATCACAAATTGTTAATAAACAATTGAAAGCACACACCAATAACTGTTGCCAATGTTTTCCATGGCCAACTAAATTTTTTTAACAATTGAGTTTTTGGCGGCTAAAAAAGTATTTTAAATTAACCGATAACTAAATTAAACCAGGCTTGATTTAAACTGTTTTTCAATCAAGTCGATCTAATGAAGTTTTGGACCAAATATCATAAATCAAAATCGAATCACAAGAGAAGCCACGGTTTTCAAAATCCTAATAATTCTGTGGTCGGCACTTAAAAAGTCATAAGTATACATTGTTTCCCTATCTACTTATGACTTTTTAAGTGCCGACCACAGAATTGAACTTTTTTTCTAGCTTTTTCGCTAAATTATCGACATTTTATATTTTGCTATTTCTATTAATCCGTTCACGGGCCGCGGTTTGTGCATCCCTCATCCAAAATATTCTTCTATAAAATCCCCAGAATTAATAATTTCTTTGCTAAAATCAATATGCAATGTATGATACAATTAAAGAAAACTTGCGTTGAAATTATTTTCAAATGACCAAACAGCAGTTTTTGTAAATACTGTACACAAAAAACTACAATTAGACATTTAAATTTTAACCCTTCGTTTCATGATTTTTTCTTTAAAAAAAAAAATCTTTTTGATGTCAGTTTGTATTGTAGATTTTGGGAAAAATAATGAAAAAAATCCTAGCTCAATAGTTTTCAATTAAACAAGCAAAATAAATCTGTTTTAAATATTTAACACCATCAGAATCATTAATAGTAATTAATTATAATTTAATTTTGTAATTGAAATCGAATTAAAAATTAAATAATTAAAAACTACAACACTTAAAATTAAAATTAAATTGAATAATCCCAGAAAAAAATAATATTTTTATAAACCACGTTTTGCACGATTATTCACTCGCCACAACTAAACACAAACTATTTTAATTATCTGCAATTTTATGCTTAGCATTGCGCTCTAACAATAAAATATAACATTCAATATGTTATCTAGTGTGCTCCAAATTAGTTGTACTATGAAAAATTGCTTTATAATATCAATTTTTGGAATTTAAATGTCTGTTGCAAATTTGCAACAATATGAAACGAAGGGTTAAAGAACATATTTTTAACTTATTATACAAAAAATAAGTGTTAAATTAAGTTTCAGGCATCGATTGTTCAAAAACTTTGATTTGTTATCCGAGTAAGATTTACTTAATATGAATTTTGAATGGAAATCAACGATAAACTGAGAAAAATCTATAAAAGAAAATTTTAAAAGTAAAAAAGAAAGTAAAAATTTACCTTCATTGGTTGCATAATGTTTGGTTTTGGTGGGATGCAGGTCGGCTGACATAGTCAAAATCATTCCATTGCATTGGCTGCAATCATACCTAGCATTGGCGAGATGCAAATTACGAGACTTCTTAGCTTGGTCTTCTGGTGAATACCGATATTCTGCAGTTTAATACACAGCATTAGCTTGATGTGATCACTATATGAGTTACAAAGTGTGAGCTCTATAGGCTGCGTAACGATCGTTGAAGTGCAGAGTCTGGGAATGAGCAAAAGGAGTAATAATACAATGAGCGCACATGAAAATTATACTTACCTTCTTTGTAAAATAGAAATTTTAAAAATTTAAGTGCTTTCCCCAGCACCGACAGTTTAAGCTGTGAACAGGAAAATAATACTTTTGTACTTACTTTCAGACTCTCAAATTATGTAGAAGCATATTGTGTTTGCGAAACCTATTTTTCTTTGTAAAAAATATTTGTACGAAGAGGAAACCTGTCACTTGTATAGATCGTGGAAGAGACCTTCTGCCCAATCTAATATTCTGAAAGAGCTTTTAACCACAGTATGCCTATATTCAAAAATGTAGACAATTTGCTTGTGTTCAATTTGAAAAATAGACGAAGCGACTAAAAACAGCACGAAATATTTAGTATTTAAAACATTTTTATTTTAAGTTTTATTGTGTCAAATATTACAAATAATTTTTCAAAACATCACATAGTAATCACAGATTCGGTAAGTAAACAAATAATTTGGTATGTCCAAACACGGTTTTAGTAATATTGTATATTCTTCAATTCAGCAATTTTGTTCAGTAACAAAAAGGAATCATGGGAAAGATGATCTTCAAGAGGCGTTTTTGGTGGACAACACAAGCACATGTTAAGATAGCATTCGGCAAAATAATGTTGTCGTATGTAAAATGTCAGCTTTCCTAAAAAAAAAAGGTTATAAGAGTACTAGGGAAATATTAACAAACCAGATAGATATGAAAAACTCTGGCATAAAAAATAAACAACAAGAAAGCGCTTTAAAAAGGAAGAAAATAATTCCACCAACTAATTTTCTATATTCTAAACCTCAATTCCGTTCTCACTTTATATAATACAAATATTACTATTTATTTCTCTGCATAGTGAGTATAGGTTACGAAAAAGTAATACAAAAAACAAATTGATAATTGCAAAGTATATAATTTTAAAATTTTTTTTAAAATGATGCAAAAAGGACCACATCCAATAAGAGAAATACTCGAACAAAACCAAGAACAATTTGAAAAAGTTTTAGACAGCAAGATTGCGAGGGTTAACCTGAGAAACCTCGATCTGAACGATATCTTAGAAAATAACACAAAAAATATACAAATAGCGGTAAGAAAAATAAGGAAAAAATAAGAAAGGCAGAGTAATAGAAACAGCAAAAAGATCAGTAAAGAAACAAAGAACCTCATAGAAAAAAGAAGTAAGTTGAAAAGAGACTCCGTGAAATATAAGAAAATAAATAAAACTATTAAAACATGTATTAGAAGAGACATGAGAGACTATAATACCAAATTGATCGAAGAAACAATATAAAACAACAAAAATATGAAAGTGTTAAGAAAGAAAATAGATACCAGCAGACAGCGCATGCACTGTATCAAAGGTGCGGATGAACATATATCTACAGGGAAAGCAAAACTGCTAGCGACAATTAAAGATTTCTACATAAATTTGTACTCTTCAAGAATTAAAGAGCCAAGTACCGCCAAAAAGAACGAAGTTGTCATGAACGTGAATTCGGAGGAAATATCCGAAGTGACAATCGACGAAATTAGGGCGTCACTTAAACAAATGAAAAACGGACGATCCCCGGGAGAAGACCGTATAACTGCTGAAATTAGGCGGAAACACGCTAATGAACGCCATTAAACTCCTTCTGAACCGTTGCATAGAAGAGGGAAAAATACCAAGAAATTGGAGAAATGCAGAAGTAATTCTTATACACAAAAAAGAGAACCCTGCAGATATTGAGAACTATCGACCAATAAGGCTTCTGTCACACCTATACAAGCTGTTAACAAAGATAATAACCGGACGACTCACAAATAAGCTCGACTTCCATCAGTTAATTGAGCAGGCAGGTTTCAGAAAAGGATTTGGTACCAGTGACCACTTGCAGGCTGTCAGAACTTTAATTGAAAAGTGCGAGAAGTACAACGTGCCTCTCCATCTAGGATTCGTTGACTTTAAGAAAGCATTTGACACAGTGGAGCTGTGGGCGGTATTCCAAGCCTTAAATGACGCTCAGGTGGACTCGCGATACACTCTCTTGCCGAAGGATATATCTCCGAAACTGTTCACATTAGCCCAAGAAAACATATTCAAGGAATTAGAATGGGATGAAAAAGGAGTGAACATCGACGGCGCACTACTAAACCATCTCCGATTTGTAGACGACATCGTTGTTATTAGCACAAAAGACGTAGAACTGGAAGAAATGTTGAACGAACTGGATAGGGCATCCATAAATAAAGGTTTGCAGATGAACATAAACAAAACTAAAGTCATGTCAAATAGCGATAAAAAATTTAAACTAGGCCAAAAAGAGATTGAAACAGTAGACGAATATGTGTACTTAGGACACTTAATGAAGCTAGGAAAACAAAACCAAACGGCGGAAATCTCAAGAAGAATCAGACTGGGATGGGTAGCATTCGGAAAGCTGGGATGGATCCGGCATACCTATGTGTTTAAAAAGAAAGGTATTTGACTCATGCATCCAACCAGTACTGACCTACGGAGTTGAAACAATGGCATTGACGGTAAAGAGTGCAAATACACTGCAAATAATCCAAAGGGCAATGGAGAGACGTATGCTGGAAGTGAGTCTGCGTGACAAAATAAGAAACGTTGAAATTCAAAAACAAACAAAGATAACAGGCGTTATGAAAAGAGCTGTGGAGTTAAAGTGGAGATGGGCTGGACATATGGCAAGAGAAAGGACTAAAAAGTGGACAAGCAGATTGATCGAATGACGTTCGAGGACTACAAAGAGAAGTGTCGGTAGACCCCAAAAAAGGTAGTCAGATGATATAAAACAAACCGCAGGTAAAAAGTGGCACAAATAGGGAAGAATGGAAATATATGGGAGAGGCCTATGTCTAGCAGTGGGCGAAACAAGGCTGAGAAGAAGATATGTAGGGGATATTATAGAGGGACGACAATTCTGAAAGTAAATTTCATGCAAAGTTGTCATGTTTGTTCTATGAATGATTTATAAAATTTTTGTTTCACTTAAAGCTCAGAACCAAAAAGGAGATGATAGTGAGTAAGACATTGACGATGTAAGATAGGAGAATGTCGCAGACAAAAATATTCGAGATAAGTCATTGTAATTATAAAAATAAAGGTTTTTTCATAATTTGTAATAAGTCTTTTTTATAGTTTATAACAACCTTGCCTTAGTGTTTCAGGGTAAATAATTCTCATGAATTAAAAAACCACATTCCACAATATATCTTAGTCTGCCGACGATTTTTCCCCCACTTTCAAGTCTGCTGTGTTTCACAATAAGATGAACTACTCAGCCATACGTTTGCCGAGTAATATCACCAATTAAAAAGAAATAAAAATTAGTCAACAAAAATTAGTAAAAGTAATCCAAGAAATCAATTTCAAAACTGCCAGAACAAAGTTAATTTTTATGACTTTGACGTGGTGCTCCAATTCGTTATCACTTAGCTGGCAGTCAGTCTATAGTGACATCATATATACGAAAACTTTCGTGGCTGCCAGAATAACGTTTTTATCTTCAAAATTTATTGATTTCGATCTCCTACCCATATTTTATGCTCCATGTTTGGTTTGACAGACTCTCTCTTTGAGTCTTCTCTACTATACTTGTTATATTCATTTTATGAGAAAATGTGTGCAGCACGCTCTTAGATCAAACCAGAAATTAAAACATTGAACCTCAGTAAGTTTGCTATATCATTCCTTTAAAATGAAATAGCTCATTTTCAGAAAGATGAAACAATTTTCTAATTAATAAAAAATATCTCACCTAATATAAAAGCAAATGGCAAGAAATATTCCGGTAGTTGATCTATAACGTTTTTATAAAATTCTTCTGGTTTTCTAGAGGTTATTTCAGGATACGGAACTGTTCTATGGAGAGAAAGAAAAACTTAAAACTGAAATAAAGACGAGGTTAAAAAGATATTTTACCCGCTTAAATCAAAATAGGCATTATCACACACGGTGAGTAAATATGGAGCCATGATATGGTTAGGTTTGTGTTCTATGGTAAACTAAAAACATAAATTTAATGAATAAATAAATAAACGATAAAAAAATATTTACTTTGAAGTGCTGACGAGCCTTCATAAGACTCTCCATTTTTTGTAATAAAGAAAGCTGACTCTCGTTGCGAAACTGACAAAGCTTGAGACAGCCAGCCCAAAAGTGTATTTGAGACTTATTTTTTACAAGGCAAGTCAATCTATTGACATCACTATAAGCAGTTTTAATAAATGCGTTCTTGAGAAATATTCGAGTATTGACGGTGCAATCATCGACAATTTGAAACATGAACATTATAGCTTGTATAACGCCCATACGAGTGAAGTTCTTCTAAACAAGAAACATTTATAAATAAGTATAAAATTTAAAGGTTTACATTTTAATATTTCATAATAATCGTAGTAAGAAAATTAAGGGAATTTACCATAATGGCTTTGTTCATTACTGTGAATGCATCATATATGCGACCTTCCGCAGCTAACTTATCGCTAGCCACAATAGCAGCCATCAATTCACGATCTTTAATGTAAGACATGGTTAACTAAAAGTAAAATTTATATTATTGTATTGTAATCGTATTTAGAGCAAACAGAAATAGTCCAGTCAACAAATGCACAAAAAAAAGGTGTAGAGGGAAATGTTGGGAACACAATTTTTGACTTTGTAACTTTGTTTGGACTAGTTAGGAGGTGAACATATCAAAAGTCCCCGCCCGTATCTCTTGAACCAGGGGTGAAGTGGGGGTTTGAATGTCCAATTTTTTTTATTTATATCTCGGAAACTAGACGTCCTAGCGACATGACCATTCTCTACAAAATGAAAGTTGATTAAATTTTCTGATTTTGGGTGGAAGATTAAGAACAACTGCCTGGTCCCAGTGCACAGTGAGTTAGCAGCTGCACCGGAGAATATCCTGAAAATCATTTTCTGCCGATACACGAAAGACTGTGCCATCGCAAAGTGTGACTGCAAAAAAGCAAGCTTCAAATGTTCCTCAGCATGCCAAAATTGCCGGGGAAACTGCCTGAATGGAGCCCCTCGAGTTGACTCCGAAGATGAAGAAGAACAGGAAGATGCTTTGACCGTTTCCCTGCAGGGGTCCGATGGAGAAGATGTTTTATGTTAATCCACTTTTCTATGTCAATAAACTTCTTTTTCATTTAATGGTTGTAATTTATAAAACTTGATGAAGTCAGAACAAGCAAACACTGCCTATACCTTGAAAGGAAGAAGAAGAATTTAAAAAACTATCCCAATGCCTTATCGACATTTATATTGAAAGATTCATTAGTCGAGAGTTGTCGCAAAACTGCAGATTTCACGCTCAACTCTGAAATTGCTTTAACATTTGAAGTAAACTAGATAAAATACTAAAGTAATATATATTATTGAAGGGAATTTAATGCTCTAAAACCCTATTGCCGGCATTTGTTCCTTGATTGCATCGTTGAAGAATTATACGGTCAAAAAAAGCAAAAAATGTGAGGCAAAAATTTTTTTTTTCAAAATTACAGACTTTCAAGAGCGGACATCTCGAAAACTATACAAGATATCAAAAAACTTGACCGAATAAAGCTGGTAGCAAATATTATCAGCTTTCATTTTCTATAGAATGGTTTTGTCGCTAGGACGCATATTTTCCGAAATATAAGCAAAAAATCGAAAATTGGGACCTTCAAAACCTCTCTTGCCCCCCGGTTCAAGGGCTACGGGAGGGGACTTTTGATTTGTTTACCTCCTAACTAGTCCAAACAAAGTTACGATGTCAAAAATTGTGTTCCCAACATTTCCAACATAAGGTATAGAGGGCTATACCTTTTCGTTGACCGGACTAAAAGCATAAAATCTAAAATTTTTTCCAGTAAATTCAAAATTTTAACCTATAAATTTAAAATTTGTAAATTATACTTACTCATATCAGTTAATATAATTTGTAAATATAAATACAAATTACTAGACGTAAAATATCTAGTTCCTGTAAAAAATAACAATGTAATAAGTAATTCTGGCACAAAAAAACTTAAAAAGTCAACACTTCCTACCGTTAAATATAAAATTGAAAAAACAATATTTCCGGAGAAACGAAAATGTCCGGAGGTACTCGTATAGTAATATACACAGTAGCACGAAAGAATTTGTTAACACTCTCTTTTTAGTTAGTAACAGAAATAGAAATAAATCATCAAAATTTTGAATCCATAAAAACTAAAATTTTTTGAAATTATTACAGATCAATTTTGATATTTTGAGATTACAAAATCTATGATAATTAACAAATATTTAAAATTATTTATATTTTTATATTTTATGTTTTATGTTATCATTATGTAACATTAACATAACATATATTATTTAATAACATAACGATTTAATATATAACATTTTTGTGCTGCAAATTACAATATGCGTGGACCAAAAACGCCAAAACACCAAAGAAATTTACACGGTAAAGACAAATTCAAGATACATTTAAAAACAAACAAATTATAATTATTGTTTATGTATATATTTGTGTAATTAGCACGGTCTTTATTTAAACTAAAAATATTTGAAAATTAGTGATTAAAAATGTTTCATTTAATATCCGGTACATTTTGAATTTCCCGGTCAAAACACCGGCGTGTTCATTCTGTTGCGCTAGTTGTCATAGTTCACAGTGTTTTTGTGCAACAGCTATTATTTATTTATAAAAAGGTAAGTTAAACCAATTTATTGTTAAAATTATATTTGTTGAATACAATTTGGGTGTTAGTATAATTTATTTTATATTATTTTATAACTTATTGCCGTTTTATAACTAAAATTGAGAAATTTAAGTAATGTCAAGGTCGCCTAAATATTTCAACTTAATTTTCTTGAAAAAGTACAAATAATTTGTATAAAAATGTGTAACATATGAATACAACTTTAATTTAAATTGTTTTAATTATGTATAATCTCATAAAATGTAAATTTTTTCACATTTTATCAAATTCTTAATCGGCAACCTAACCTCACTCGGAATGAACGCGAACGGGAACATTTTGTACCTTAAATTTAAAGAAAAGATAGTTCCAATGCCACTCTCATAAAACAGAAGTGCCAAGGGGTTAATTTAACGGCTATCTTCCTTTGAAGTGTTCTTTTTTTGTTAATAAGTTTTAAAATTAGAAGTTTTCTTAATAAGATTTTGTCACCTTCTTTGGGTAAGTTACAATAATCAGCAGCAAGGTTTACTTTTTCTAGTAATTTTATGGTAGGAATTTTGACTACCATTTTGACTAGTCAGTTATTGTAAACCTTGATGTGATTTTACGACACGCTTCTTAAAATATTGTAAAATTATTATAGTATAGGCGGTTGCGGCGGATCTACATAGAAATTAATGAAGCTAAAACGTCGGACCCCTTGCTCAAGTAGGGGATCCATCAGGGCAGATTGATTGATAACTAAAGTATAAAAGACCCCATATTTTTATTATTTTTATTATTGGGCCCTAAATACGTGGTGCTTAACAACACGTCACACGTTGCGAACATTGGGCATTCATGTAAAGTTCGGGAAAGGTCCATAATTTTTGACATTCTTTTTATGTCTATCCATCAATAGCCGCTGGACGTGCAATTTATGTCCAGAAGTCAAAATCCGCATCAACATTGGACGTTTATTGAATGACTATACAAGGTCCATGGACGTGTATGGACCTTTCCTGAACTTTACATCAATGTCCATTGTTCGCCTTGTGTTGTCTGTCTCAAGTTCGCAAATTTTGTCCAATCAAAATCCACATGATCTTTTTATAATTAATTTTAATTGTGAAATTTATGTCTAATCAAAATCCGAATAAAATTTTTGCCTCCCTACTGAGGGGGCCAGACTAACAAGATCTGTGGCCAGGTATAATAATAATAATAGTAATAATCTTTTAATAATCTTTATTTACGGAACAAATCTCCTTTAAACAATAATAATAAAAAAATCTGATGTGGACACCACACAACTTCCTTGTAATTTTTATAATAATTGTACAAGAATCTCGTTAATCTACTCATGCGCGTCACGAATTACGACTTTTGGCACGGACAATCGCAACCAAAAATAGGAGATGCACAACTAGATGCTATAAGTGTCTCAAACCCAAAATTTCAACTTTCTACGACCTACGATATTTGAGTTATGCGACATACAGACGTCCGTACGTATACAGACGTCACAACGAAAATAGTCAAAATGGATTCAGGGAAGGTCAAAACGGATATTTCCGTCAAAATCTGGAAATCGAAAAAAATCGGGATCACAATACTTCCTTGTTTTACAAGGAAGTAAAAACAGGTTACATGGTTTAGAGCAAGTCTAATCGACGATTTAAATCTTGTTGAGGAGGTTTCATGGAAATCAATTCCAACCTTATTGGCAAGATTCAGCATCCTTGTAATAGGCGAGTTCATTCCAATGCTGGTCCTATGGAAATCGACCAATCGACCAATCGACTTCCGTACTGAATATGGGTGAGCCCTGTAATTGATTTTTTGCAGCAACGATGAACAATCGATATCATTGTTCAAGAGTTTGAAAATAAACAAAAGGTCTAGGTACTCTCTTTTGACATCCAACCTTGATAATCCTAGATATCCCAGCAACAAATCGTAATTAGTGTCGAAGCAAATATGAACCTTGAAACATATAAACTTGACATATCTTCTTTGAAGTTTTTCTAATCGAGAGATGCGCGTTGAATGGTGTGGATTCCAAACCACAGAACAATATTCCAAATGCGACCTTATGTAAGCAGCATACAACAAGTTAAAAACTCTCAAGCTGCTAAATTCTTGAGTATGTCTTTTGATGAAACCCAACATTTTGTTACATTTATTGACAATTTCGTTCAAGTGCGACGTAAAATCAAATTTGTAATTTACCGTTACACCCAAATCTTTAAAATTTAAAACAGTTTCAATGGTTGCAGTAGATCGATGTTTGAAGAAACCATGTTGTTCGTCAATAATAATGCCCTTAGTAGCCAAGTATAGCTTATCTGTTACAATCCATTCAAAAACTTTTGGAATTACCGAAAGTATGCTTATTGGCCGATAGAAAATAGGCGTGACAGCTGAAATCTTCCATGCACCAGGAAAATAGGACGTCTGCAAGGATTTATTAAAGAGGAGAGTTAAAGGTTTAACAAGACTCTCACGACAATTTTTGACAAATATAGCAGGGATACCATCCGAGCAGGGATTCGAAGAATTATTAAGTAATAGTAATTTATCGGCCACTTCCTCTTCAGTTATAACAATATTTACCAAGTCAACACAATTCACTAAACAAGAATTCCAATTCATATTTGGTATTAAATGCTCAACAGAAACATTTTTGATTTTCAGGTTACTGCTTATGGCAACTTTATAATTAAACTTTTTAATTAGTTGCAAAATGCAAAATTTAAAGCAATTGATGTAAAAATATACCTTTCCAAACATTTTGTTATCATATTTTGTGATCAAAATCTTGAAAGTAACTTGTAATATTGTAATATATTTATGAGAAAAATTAAAAGTTAAAAACGTGTAATGCGATATTAGGCCCAATTTCACTGTTATTTCCAATCTTCAGTCGCACATAATGAAGAAAGTGAAAGTCTGTTTTGGGTTTTAAATAATATTTTTTTTATATTTTGTTATTATTTAATCATTTTAAAGTTTTTAGTTTAGAAGGCTTAGTTTAAAGACCTGTCGGATAGATATTTAGCTTCAAAAATCGAATTGTGGGAAAAAATTATTATAAAATAATTCGAATAAAATTTGTTTATTTTTGCTATCTTCAAAATAATTTTTTTTTTTGGGATTCTTACAGATTATTATATATACCAAAAAGAAAAAAAATAATACTACAGACTCTACAAGTTGTGATGAAGCGTAAAATAAAGTGTATAAGTTTCCATATAAAGGTAAGTTGTATTTAATAAGTAATACCAGTAGATTTTTTGTAATAGTAGATAATATTTTTAGGAATGTAGTGATCTATACGAGTACAGGACATGCAATCCGTACAAATATCCAAAATGGGGTAAATATACCCTACCCGTTCGAGTAAGAACTATCTTTTTTCATTTTATGTAAAATTTTAACTTTGTTTTAAATTCAACAGAAAGTCTTGTGTAACTATAAAAAAATCATTACTAAACATTGTAGGATAAATGACATCCAAAAGTTTATAAACACCGATTCACTATTTCCGATGAACAGTGAAGAATACGTAAATCTCCTTATCGAAGTTACCCAAAATACAACTAGTTTTTTTAACTTGTTGTCATTGATGAGGGGCAATAATCATTGTCTAAAAATACTCCGACTTGCGTACCATCCCATACAGGAAAATTATACTTCAATTCAAACCCTGCTTTACAGTGAATTGGAAGGATCATATTCATCTGACATTAAAATTCATGCTAAAATCCTAAAATTGAATCTCGTGTCCTGTATTGAAATTCTAGAAGACGTAAACAATTATACTGAAGATTGGATGGCCGCTGATATTGTATTAGAAGATTTACAGAACTATGTAAACAATCTGAGAACTATATGTAGTTTTATATACTTAATCATATTGAAGAAAAAGTCCATAGTGGTAAATAAAATGTTATTGCCGGTATCTTATAGCAGCTCCAAATACCAAAAAATTTGTTCATCATGTGGGCAAATTGAAGCGGACTGTAGATGCTTTGTCGATTTAGGTAATGAAATATATAAAGTTTTTCCTTTTCATTCTATTTATGAAAATTTACTTACTCTATTTTTTTGCAGCATCTACTTCCTATAAAAATTATGATGAAAACGATGATAATATTTCAAGAAAAGTTGAGAAAAATAATGATATAGGTAATTTGTTTACTTCTTTTTATTGTTTTCTATTTACTACGATGTATGTTTGGATTTGTTATTAGAAAACAAGCCCCATTGTTCGAAGAGCGCCGGACATGCTGAAATGGAAGATGCTGATTTTTGGCGTCAATATTTAGAGAATTATGGAAACGACGACAAAAAATCAAAACGCGACTCCCAAGAGAGTAGCAGTGATACCGATTAAAACTAAATTATTTTTATTTCAGAACGAATTTATCAAAATTAAAAGCAGTTACTTTTCACATTGTTAGAGAAAATTCGATGTAATTTATTTATAAACCCGAAAAATAAATAATAGCAGCCAAATTTTGGGGTTTTCTGTTCTATATAATAAATTTAATTTTAAGATTAAATAACTACATTGCTTGGGATGACTCCAGTATTTGTTCAATATCAAATCCAAACCAATTCTCTACTTCGAAACTAAAGCTAAGTGTTTGGGTCGTTTATAAAGATACATTGGGTCAGTAGGCAGACCCATAAATTATGACACAAGTAACTTTCACTCCAAACGCTTGGATAATTACCATCCTCATAATTAAAAACAAATAAAAGTAAATAAAACAAATAAATTAAAGCTAAAGATGGGTTTTCCCCAGTTTGTTTCTGAAGCTAGTGTTATTTCATGCTTCAACAACGCCTGTTAATAATTTCCAGTCTTTCTTCTTAGAAGTGATAAGTTTTTCCGAAGGGTAAGACAGATTTATTCTACAAAAAGCTAAAGAGCTTACGTGCTAGTTGTAAGCAGAGGAAAATCTTGTAAGAAAATTTTTTCTTTATAAGTTTGACTTGGTTGTTATGTAAAAAAATATCTACAATGGTTGATATCCATAAGATCTCTTTCAGGGGGAGAAGCAAAATTAAAAAAATTATTTATTAAAAAGAAAATATTAAAAGAAATTAATTAATTAAGAAACTAATGTTTTTTTATATATTCAGAATTTAGAAAGCAGTCCAGCGTTTACTTACATAATTTTTCACAATATTAACTTTTATTCGGTTCTCGTGCTAAGCAATGATTCACACCTTTACTCGGGAAGTACTCGAATGTTATTCGAGCCCTTGTGCTATATTTAAAAGTATTACTTTACTCCTGGAATTGCGAAAACAATTTTTTAAGGGCATAATCTCACCTTTTTTGCCATCTCTGAGCCTTTTTGTGCCATACTTGAGTAAACAGTCCCGGGCTGCAGTCGGGAAAATACCCTATCGGGGGCTTGTTCCGGATATTTTCCATCCTGCCCGGGACTAATACCTACGAATATATTGTTGTTCCAAAATCATCATTCGATTCTATATTTTTCTCTTCTTCCACTTAATTTCGGACTACGTCCTGTTATTACTATGGGATGTACCAAATTTGCACTTAGCATTCATGGTCCTTTGACCACTTTGCATATATTCTAGTAGGAAGCTAACCTTGCTAAATGCATAGACCATAGGCGAACCTTAGGTTTTTAGATTACAACATTGTAGTCGGCGCCACCAAGTATTCAACCGTGCTTTTCCGCTTCGTAGCTGGTCGATTTAAGCCTTTGGTTTTTATGCTATATGTTTTTATATTATAGTTTGTTATTTTTTAATTTTGTACAACTCGATATTTTTTAGTTTGTAAATATTTAAATTTTGGGATTTTGCTGCCAGGTAGTTGAGTTCGGATTAATAGGCGGCTGAACGAGGTCTCTCGTTGCCAAGATGGCCGCATGGAACGTGGAGACCAAAAATTGTCTCGAGTTTAATTTGTGATTTTATTTTGAGTTTTGATATTACTATTTTTTTTATATTTCTTTTTATTTATTTATTTTTTGTTTTGAATAAAGTGTGATTTGTTTTGAGTGAGTTGATTTTTGGTTTGGAATGTTATTTGTCATAATTTTGGACATTTTAAGATTGCTTTTGGATGACTAGTAATTTGATCGAGTAGAAGATTATGAAGATCGAGATTCGATTTTTGAGATAGGTGGTGTTAATTGGAATACTTGAAATTAAAATTTAAATTAAAGGTATCGGGACATAAATTCGATAGCGACGCGTATAGTCCGATTTATCAATTCTATTTACGTTTCATTTCATTTGCGTTGGAAATTGGATTTGATTGGAAATTACAGGGATCTTAACTGAACAAACACTGGGACTTGCAGGTAACCCCAGATGTCGGGGATGCAACAGAGCAGACGAAACAGAAGAATATGTGCTTTGTTACTGTCTGTCGCAGGCGTCGACAAGAGGTGCCATCCAAGATACTCGAATTCATCCTGGAGACAGGATGGCTTAAGAAGTGACAAGACGGGGAGCCGTTGCATGGGAGGTAGTACAAACGAGTCCGATTTTAGTTGCCTAAGTGCGCGTGGGAACACTTAATCCCTGTTCCTTTACCTAAAATTCAGAATCTAGATGATGATCAAAGATATTGATATTGATTGCAAAAATATTTTATTGATATTAACCTACCCCCCCCCCCCGATTATATGGTAATATATTAAAGAAAAATTTTGTCAGATTCAAGGTACAGAAGAGTAACATAGCTGAGTATATTACCCACATTTTCTCGCCCGTTGTTCCACAGCGAAGGCTACCTTGGCTACAGCCTATGGGCCCGCACCACAAACAAATTTTTTTTAAATTTAAAATTTTAATTTGAAGTAAAAATTACTCCAAAGTAGTCAACTTTTTTTTCGCTATAAGTCAGATTATATTGAGCATTGTTAAATAATTTGAAATGTTGGTATCCATTCATGCGAGTCGGTGGTAGATAGATGATGAAAAAATTTAATGAAAATATACATTTCTTTTGTAGTAGTCTATGAATAAACCTATGAATAAAAAAACGAAAAACACAAATAATTTTTCAAAATTTTATTTTGTCTACACTTAGCAATTGTAATAATAGATATTGTAACAATAAATTTAGATCACAACAACATTACATTATACAATAACATAGACAAACAAAAACAGTAAACAAAATATCAAACAATTTAATATTAAATTAAAATCAAAAAATGAGTTTTTACAAGAGTAAAAAATTATCAGTTTTCCCACGATTTATAGTATATTCGTAATTTTTTATTAAAAAATAGAGTTTTCAACATTAGTGGGAAACGTTATCTTCAAAAGCATTGTAAAAATATATTCATAACAGATATATTGTAAATATTAGCTATATTTATCAATATGTTGGATAGTGAAAATTTGGTAAAAAATTGATTAATATAAAAAAAATTTCAGAAATGTTGATTTTCAAAACAGTTTTCTAGTGCTGCTTGGCGAAAGAGGACGAATAATGTAACATAACTTCTAACCAACATATATATTTAAATACAGAAAATATGATTTTACACTCAATATTTGCAAAAAAATTGTTATTGTTTTTTAATGGCATATTACTAAATTTAATTTTTAATGTTTTGGAAGATACGATGTAAATTTAAAATTTACAATTTTAACAGTAAGTTAGATACTCATTAAAGTATTTAACTGTATTCAACGTGTTTATAACAAAAATATATTCTTAACTTAAATTTAATAATTATTTTGAGACCAATAAGTCTAAAACAAAAGAGGCCTTTTGTGTAGGTCTAATTAGTTTCTTTGTGTTTCACACTTTAGCGCTTCACACTTGTAGGTACATTTGTTATCATGGTGCATTACTTTTAACAATTAAAGAATAACATAATAATAACTTTTGTGATCTTAAAAACAACTAAAATTTATGTTAACAGTAACTATAGAAAACACTACATGTATAAAACTACAAATACGAATTCATCTTTATTAAGGTTGTTAATATTTAACAAGGTGAATGGATGTAACGAAGCAGACTTAACCTTAAATTTCTCGCTTTCATTACAATACACAACCTTAAAAACTACGGTTCCCAAAATAAAGAGAACAGGAATAATTTTACTGCTTAAGGATCTTGAACTCCTGAACCGAACGCTAAAATATCGTAACGTATCGTAACGTAACGTAACGTATCGTATCGTAACGTAACGTAACGTAACGTAACGTAACGTAACGTAACTTAGTGCTTAATTTAAAAACGACTCTGCGCTAAGATTACAGGTTTATGATAACATTAATCTTAAACTAGCGCTATCTTACGTTACGCCACGCTATTTTTTCGATAAATTAGGATCCCTATGCAGAGTTGAACTAATAAAACTCTAGATGTAACTACTAAATAAATTTACTTGTCAATTTAACACTATTTGTATTTATTTGATTACAAACATATTACACATTTCTATTATATAATTTCAATTTAGATGCTATTGTGGCTAATCTATCAGATACTAGAAATAATTAACACACTTTCATGATTTATCTACTATTTAACAATCTACAAATAATTAAAAGTATTACGTTAGTTGCTGATAATATAAATTAGTAATTTTCCACCCAAAAATTACTACAAGTTAACAGATATATCGAATTGCATTAAAATTATTGCAAAATTCAAAATTTGCTATGATTTTTTAAATATTAAATTAATAGTCATATACGGTGAGATATAGACATCACATACAAGAGGCATGGTTTTATATTGAGCAATATTTAAATATCAAGGTGTAACAATTTTATGTTAAAATTTAAAGTGTATGAGAACCTTTTTTATATCTCACTCCGGTGCGCCTAGGCGTATCTTCAGTATTCCGAGAAGAGACAAAAGTTTCTCCGATTGGGGATCACAAGACGATGCTGGGAGTACAGACATTGCATCGCGGATTTATGAATATAAACTGGATAACTAATGCTGATCCCCACTATTGTCTCGATACCGATGGCCGCCATACTGTGCTAAAATGCTACCTACCTACCCCAACAACGGTTTATCTATTGTTATGTTATAAATAATAACCTCACTATACCTTGAAATTACCGACTAAATGACAGACTGGAGACTCAGGGTGACAATTTTTCGTAGCTCCGACAACTGTAAGGCATTAAAGTTACTGAAAGTTACTAAAAATTAGCACAGTATGGCGACCAAGAAGGGTTGGACATAAATTGTGGTGGGGATACACAGTAACTGGCTATCCAGTTTATATTCATAAATCCGTGCATTGCTGACACTAATATTTGAGATTTATTAAAACTCCATTGGTAACAGCGATCTGGCTTTATTCAATACCGACAAATTATTTTTGAATCGAGTTTAAAGTAGATATTATGAGTATTGTAATCACGATCAACTTAGTTACTGAAAAAATGGTTTATCATATTGATGAAAAATTAATCATTTTTACACCGACGAACAAAATTCAACATAATGATGAAAAAATTCATAAATACATTGATTTTGTTCGTGAATACTATGAATTTTTCATCAATATGATAAACCATGTTTTTCAGTGTACGTATAAAATCAATCGATTGAATTTTACGTCATCCGTTATCTTGTCGTGGGTCAGCTGTGAAAATTCATTTCAACGGTAACACAAGCAGTTTGGTGGAATTCGCTTGCCATCACCATGGTTTGTTGCTCATCTTAATTATTACAGTGACAGAATATAATTCAAATTGTATAAGGTTGAAATTTTTGAACTTATGAAATACTTTGGTAAGTAATTTTTTCTACTGGTGTTTGAAAAAGTACACGTAAGTCTAAGATTTTCCGCTCTGCAACTCAACCAGCGATCACACCAATCCACTTCCGTGGTTACCATGAGAGTGTTGTATTGTGTGTATTTGAGAAAGAAAATAATCATCTTGTAATCCACGCTTTTTGCTCTACATTTCAAACAATAATAGAGCTAAAAACCGTATTCAACGTAGATTTAAAAAAAATCAAGTATAAAAATCAGTATGAGTGAGAATTTGGGACGTTAAGGTTGGTTTAGGTCAAAAGTACCGCACCGCAGAATAGAAAATTTGCACGCACTGCACGCAGACGGATGAAGTTCAAACATTGAATTTCTGTAAGAGCGTTTAGGTTAACTCTGCGGTAGAAATTCAATGTTTGAACTTCATCCATCTGCGTGCGTTGCGTTTGACATAAATCAGTACACGTTGCAGTAGACGTTAACTCACCGTTATCTCAAAAATGTTCTACTATCGTTATATCTATTAACATGCGACTTTGTTTTCCACATATATATTGTACTAGAAAAATTAAGAAACTGATACGATTAATTCTTACATTTTTAAAATCACATATCATTAACTTTAGGATAGTTTCCGTATTTACAGAATATTTTTTTACAGATCTTTAAGTCAAAAGTAATACTGTGAGAAATATTAACATTAATGGAATAAAAAATAATATAAAGCACCCTGTATTCGAGTATTTTAAAACTTAACATTAACATATAGTGTTATTGGTTCATAAACAAATTTACAGCAAAACTATAATATTGCGAAGTGTTCAAGTTGCAGAAAGTTAATTCAATCTACAGGGTCATGGTAAATTTAGGCCTTATCTTGAAATAATTAGAACTACCAATAAAATTAAGTTCCGCAAAACAACAAAGTTGAGGTCCCTATTAAGTGCCATGCGATACATCCCAAAATTTTCAATTTTGTAATAATCTTCTTCACAATTTCATATATAGTTTACTGCAAGCTCTTTATCAACCAACAAAATATTGTTGGAACAATCCAAACTTTACAAATAAGAAGAAATTTATTTATGTTAAACACCCTGTAAATTTCGTTATAAAAATAAAGCAAAAGTATACTAAAAATAATTGGAAAAATTACTTACGCCTGTATGTCGATATATTTTGCGAACTTGTGTAAACTTGTCTTAAAGATTCCGATTGGTCTTCCAAGCTCCTCTTTAAACTTGCGATGGTGTTTAACAAAACTTGTTGACGTAAGTTCTCGGTGTTACTTTTGCTATCTTCCTTTCCGTATTTTGTATTCGGAACTTCTGCAAAATGAACTCAAATTATAGTTTTTTAAAAAATAATAAAAATTTTACATACCCAAAGTATCAGAGATGTTTTCATAGTTGAGATTGAATGCAACTGTCTTACATTGGTTGCTGTACACTTTTCTTTTTACAGGTTCACTCTGTGGACACCAAAACTCGATTCCTTCAGAACTTTTAATGCATTCCGTTTCGCCATCGGAATCAGACCCAAAACTTGTTTTTTTGAATTGGGTGGTCCTGTTACCTTTTCTCTTTAATTTTGGACTCTTTCCCAAACTTGCATCTATTTTAGACAAAGAAGATTTTGGTTTTGGTGTTGAAGAATTAGTTTGTGCTTTTAAACAAGGTTGAAGTTCTTTTCTAGAAGCTATAGGAGATCCTCTTGCTTCCAATTCTCTTCGAATTAATACAGGAGAATTGTTATTTATAAAATTAGTAATGTGATTTTTTTTAGGGCTAAATCTTGGCGAGTTAAAATTATTGGACGGAATTCTCGACAAATGCATATTTGCAGTATCCTCTATCAGTCTATTTTTAATAAAAGCGTCAGGCTTCGACGATTCGGCATTACGTAACAGTTCTACCCTCTTGTTTGGAGGCCCTGGTATGCGTCTTGGTGAAAAGCCACTGCTCTTCATACTCATTAAAATGTGTTCGGCTTCGACAATAAGTTCCTTATATTTTTGATTAGCTTCTTTATCCCGTTGGTCTATAGCTTTAGATGTCGGTGTGCTGAGACTAACCGAGTTTGAACGACGCTTCAAATGTTCATCAAATATTTGTTTGGAAAACGATTGTTTTGTACGCCGTACAGATAATGGAGTTGTTCCGGCACTTCGCGATCCGTTCATTTGGGAATGATTATTAATTAAGCAATGATTTATTTTTGCAGTTGTCTCGGTGATCTTTTGCTTTCTTTTGGACGAAGTCGATCGACGTCGCTTTTCACTAGTCTGTTTAGAAGATGGATTTTGAAGATCATGCTTTTGTGATTTTCGCATGGTTTTACGACGAGACATTTTTCTATGCACTTCGTAGTTGTAATAAATGCAGTGACCCGTATTTCTTGCATCCTTGTCGATATTAAAATCTAAGTATGAGCCATTATCGATAAAATCAAATTCGTGATCGAGAGGATCGTCCTCATCTCCGCCATCTTGTCCGGTATCAATATCGGTATCACAATCGGTTGGATCACTGTCACTGAGAATATCGGTTTCTTTTTCGTAAACGTAGCTTTCATCATATTTTCCCATCATTTCGTTTAAAGTGCAATCTTCTCCGTCGCTATCGGAATTAACTCTTGGGGTTCTTCCTATTAAATCGACATCCCAATTGATACTATTTGTACTGTTCGAAGAACACGATGATGAGGATATAGATTCTCGTCGCTTTATAGCTCGATTTATTGGACTTCGATGAAGGGAAGGACTTAAGCAGTGAGATGGTAGTCTAAATTGGTTTGATTTATATTTTTCTCATTGTAAATTTTAAAAAGTACTTACGGGCTATTAAGATATGCTTGTTTTGAAAATTCTTGACGAACATGAAGACCGACGCAACTATTTCCAGGACTTAGATTAGTACTTGGCACCCATGGATTTGTTCGAATGCGATTACGCTGTCTAGGTGATGTAATAGCCGAATTTACAACCAATTCCGAAAGTCTTGATGGAGTTGCTCCATTTGGTGGGTGAACATTACTGGGAATGGCGACGTTAGATTGTAACATTGAGTTTTTATGTTTTTCGTAGTTCGATGGCTACAAAAAATAAGTTCTTGTGAAGTATTTGTTTGCTTAAAGATTTTTATTTCGACGACTTTTTAAAACTGAAACGATCAAGTATCTAAGTGAAAAAAGAATTACTAAAGTAGAAAGCGGAAAGCCAATAGACTGGTTTAGATAAACGCCGGAGGCTGTGGCATAAAATAGTTTACATTTGCTTTTCCGATATACCACCGAGGAAGTTTGTGTAGTATGAAAATTCTCGAAACTGAGTTTAAATTGGAACAATTTTGATGATAATTACCTCCTTAGCCAGAGAAACTGCAGGATGATCGTTCTTGAAATGAACTGACACATGATGTTCTTTAGTTGGAGGGTGATGCCCATTTGTTAGTAGCGTTTGAGACTCGCTAGTATAAACTTTTGCGTAATTTGTTTGAGGTGCTTGCGAAAGTTTTTCACTTTCTAGTGGAAAATAGCGGGTCCCTAAAAAACATAATAAAAACGTAACGGTTTTTGGCGCCAAAACTATATAACAAGAAATATCTTTTATTTAGGTAGCCAATAAATTTGTTTTTATAAAACTATTGACTTTTGGATAAGGTTTTTGTTACTTTTTTGAGTGGTACTTAAATTGACTTCAAAGATTTCGTCGATAGTAACATTGATTTCTTTTTAGCATGCACTTAACCAATAAAAATTATATATACATAAAGAAAAACAAGCCATAAATTTTATTTTGGAACAAAACCAAAAACATTAACTTTTGAACTCCCACTGGAATATTCCATCATTTTTCATCTCGCCCTTTGAGACTTTCGTGTATAGGCACAAAAAACTAAGTTTTCTAAGCGGTCTATTTTTGAAAAAAATGTCGTTACATAATTTATATAAAATTTATTTATTTTGATAAAAATTGTTTTTCTATTGTGAAAATTTTCTAGCAATTCCCAATTGCATCATCGTCTAAAAATTGCACTTACCTGTTCTAATATTTATATAGTACTCTGGGGGCGCAGCTCCAGGGGATGTCCCATCGGTTGAATATCCTGTTGAGTAAGCAGATTCTGGTGAAGACAAATTGGTGCCCGAATAACGTGGCGCGTGGCTAGCAATTGTTTGAATCGACTTTCTGTTCACGTCTTCCTACACAATAGAAAACACATAGGATATCAGCACCTCGTAGAAATTACTTTACAAATAAAAAATATAATCGAAAATTTTGCTTACCAAGATTTCATTCTCCGATGATTGCGAACTGTATATGGATTGTGAAATTGGTATAACTGCGCCATTAGAGTTTGTTAAATTTGATTTTAGAGATTTTTCTTTACGTTGTTGCTTTTTTCTAGGTCGAACCGCTTCCATCCACGACCGCAATTTACTTCCTAACATTTTTACTGAAACAAATTTATTTTATAAAATTGATGTACGATATTTATTCAAATAAATGAAAATTGATGGCAACGAGTGAAATTCTTTTCGCTTTTTAAGAATTTAAAATTACTGCTCCCAAGTTATAGCCAATTTCAATTTTTAATAATATTTTAGAAAAAAAAAAGATTAATAAATATTATTAGTCTTTTTGTAGACAGGGATCTGCCAAGGATTATTACTATTCGGGTGTTAGCCTTAAGATGGATTTATGTCATAGTCAAGCTCTCGACGGTATCAAGAAACTGAGACATGACGAGGGTAAAAATATATGAACTCTTGCAAGGGTTCAAATTTAAAACTTTTTTATTTATATATCTTAATAACTTTCTAATAAAAATTACTAACTGGTTTTATTAGTGTTAATTTTAGGCCCAACACGTTTCAACTACAACTTCTCTAATAAGTGATCTCACACTGGATGGATAAACTGAACACCTACTAGTGTTCATTGATAAAAAGTTTGTAGTTCAGTTCGGCACATTTTTTCCCGATAGCCCATAGCCTTTTGGCAGTGTCGTACAGCAACGAATAGGTCATGAGATTTCTCTAAGATCTTCTTTGATTTTATACAGCTATAATTAGATCTATGCTTTACTATAGCTTCCTTGTTTGATGCCCCAGAGTCAATCTAAATTGGAGGACTGGAGTAGCGTGAACGGCTTGCAGTGTTGCCCAGGAAGCTTTATATTGAAACAGAACTCCGTACAAACTCTGTTTCACTCGCAACATAAATTTCATAGAAGTGCTTCCACTGTAAACGAGTGAGCGGAGCGGACTGAACGAGTACAAAGAGTTACAAAAGTGGTCAGTAAGTTGAGCAGATTTCCTAACGGATTTCGTTCGACCCGCAGCATATAAATTTCATAGAAGTGCTTCCACCAATAAACGAGTGAGCAAAGCAGACTTAGCGAGTTAGAAGGAGTCCGCTGCGTCATTGTGTCGGGCGCTAGTTTTGAACGGATTTCGCTAGCTCCACGCCCTTCCATCCACCAACATTTATTGTTTCAGTTAAAACAGCGAAATCTGAGAGGAAGAAATTTAGAGATAATTACCGAGATAGCTTTTATCAATCAATATCTGATTTTTGACTCGTCTGTCGCCTAGCTCACTCTACAAAGTCCTCTGGTAATGTTTTGCTTAGTTCTTTCCTGTTCATTACCCTTTTGCAGTGGAAGTTCGAGAAAACTCATTCTGCGATCATGAGTCTTTCGTTACCAATCACACAATGTTGAATACCCTCATAATACACCCAATAAAAAGAAGTTAAAAGATGAGTAGTCGGTGAAGATCAAAATGTAATTAACCTAATATATAGTTCTTGCCTTCGGCTAGTGCTACTACACTAGCTTTACGTTCTTAGAGGACGTAACTTATAGGAATGATTAGTTGGATTTTTTTGTATTTGGGTTTGTATAGAACACCACGTGGCTGGTTGGAGCGTGGTTTTTTCTATATAGGTTAGTATTCCAACTACTAATTTTTTGTTTTCCAACTTTGTTCTTTCAATTTTAAAAAAAATATTTCTTTTGTTTCTAATATTAAATTTTTTGTATTTTGATTATTTTTTATAGTTTGCTAAATATTTTTGATTTTTTTTGATTTTTGATATTTGTGTAAAAAATTTTTCTCATATATTTTTAGCTTTGTTTATATTTTTGTAGCCTTGAAAATGGATCAATAAAAGAACCCGAAACGTCGGACAACATTGTGTTTTGATCTAATTGACCTCTAACTCAACAATATTCAACTAATATCATGAAAGGTCAACAATATTCAATCATTTTTATTACGTGATGCTTATAACAAGTAGCGCTACATAGATTTATGATCAATGTAAGAAATTACAGCGAGGCAAAAAGAAGAATTCTGAGCAGCGTCTCAATATGCTTTAAGCTGCTCCGATTTAGCTCAAAGCTATGACGAAAGAAACATAAGCAGATCCATATCAATATTTTAGAAAACACAAAAAATGCATGAAACACTTTTCAGAATTAAAATGTTTTTAAGTTATCACAAGTAAAATACACTGTAAGTATAAATTATCGGAAACATTTTTTGGGTCTTCTAAAATATTGATATGGTTAATATCTAGTTTACACTACTTAAACCACGTATCAATCGACTACATAAGTAGAGACTTGCAAGCGTCCAACATAAAAACGTCCTAAAAATCTGAAGAGCATATAGAGCAGCCTCAAAATATTCAGTGCTGGTGCTGTTGTCATAAATTCCAATACCTCTAAAATTGGAACTAAGAGACGTTAGTGTCTCTCAGTTCGTGAGAACTGAGGAAGTCTTCGAACAATAGAAAGCCGAAACATATGAAAAATTGCAGAACCTGTGGGACAGGTCGACAAAAGGAAAGTGGACAGACTGATCATAAAACTGTGGTTCTTGCGAAGCCATAGCAAGCGATAAAGATAGCGATAAACTTGGAAAAAAATTTAATTCTAGTTTCATTTTCCATTCCCATATACTGAGATCATCAATTATTTTCACTGAAAGTCTAATTTATTTGTTTGCATTCCTTTATGGGGGTTTGGGGCACAGGGTACTCGTCAATTGGTGAATGTCCAAGGAAATTATTAGTAGCAAAATAAACAAAATCGTTATTATTTGCCTTAGTTCTTTTGGGCATAGGCCGTTTTTGGGTTTTGGCGTCCGTTCATTATGAACACGTTTCGCGTAAGTTTGTGATGCCGAAATAGTATTGGCAGACCAAGAGAAATTCCTGTAATTCAATAAAATCTCACTTAATTATTTTGTAAAAAATAAATCTCGATTAATAATTTTAAAATTCAAAATGTACATAGGGTTGAATGCCTTACCGAAATAAATAACAGTGAATAGACTAATAATGAAAAAAAAAAAAATTAATCAAAATACAAGTTCTTGTCAGTCCATTATAAATTATTATATTCTATTCATAGAATTGTAAACATCGTGCTCAAGAAGCGAAAGAGAATATTTCTTTATTGTGCTACATATATCGATTGGGGTTGAAAAAAGCATCCAAACAAACGACTCTCTAAAATAAAGAAACGCAAGAGGCAATGCCATCATAATTAATCTATTTTTAATATTTTATCATTTCGAATAAAAATGTATTCGCTTATGAACGATATAAATGTTGTAAGTTACTTTCTTGGCACTTGTTGTGTTTTGACAAAACAATGAGAATCTTGAATCACAATTTCTCTTTGTGCTTCCAACCGTATGCTATATAAAGCTCCCATCTGAATACATAGTACAAACCAACAAACATTTTTCTAAAGCTTTATTATATTGTTCTACAAAATTTCTATTATAAAGGTATACAACTGAAGAATTTGTTCATTTATTTCTCTGTTGACAATAACAATTCATTTTCCTTTTCAGTACAGTAGCATTTACAAGTGCGGTTATAGTACAAACTGTGGAAACTATATACAGGCAATTTGATAACAAGTGATAACTACTAACAATTGCTTGGGTAAAAGAGAATCTCGCATTTCTTGTTATTTATATAGCACAATAAAGTATATAGGGCACTTCAAGAATGTTATTTATATATATATATATTTTGCCAACAGATATTTCAATTTCAAAAAAATTGTTTTTATCAAAAAGCAAATATTCACATTTTTCGATTTTGGCCGGCTATGCAAATTGTTACTTTCATTTTCTGCTTAACTTTAATATACGACCGATTCATAAAAAACGCACCAGCTTGTGAAAATTGTATTTTTAAATTTTCACCCAACAAGCTATTACGTGTCCATTTAAAAATGATCCATGTTAAGTTTTTTCTAAACAAGAAGAAACTTAGAGAGGGTGAGATAAAACTAAGTAATTATGGAGATTTTATGTTTTACCCCCTCACCATCAACCACCTCCACTTCGTAAACTTAAATTAAACTCTAGCGTCTTGCCTTTGTAATATACTACCTCATCAAAACGAAAGTTTTGGGGAAATAAACATTTTCCAGTAAAAAAATGTGTTTGTATGTTTTTTAATTTCGTTTAATATTTTAGTAGTAACTAAAAGAAATACTAGGATTTGATTAGCGAGGAGTTTTAAGATTCCACAAAACTTAAAATTTTTCCATATGTATTGAAAATGATATTTCGCAAAAACACATTTTTCTATTCAAATTGAATTTCATTGTATGTTGGTTATACGTAGGTTATTGTTAACTTTTAATATACGATACTTATTTATATTTTTCAGATATCGATAACACTTTGTCTTCCGCCCCAATATTATAATTTTAACTGGTCATTTACCCCTTGTGACACTTTATATGAAAAATTTTTGTCAATGCTTTCAATTTATTTTTTAATTGAATTTAAATTGATAATTGATTTTTGAACAAAATTCTTTAGAACCATGTGATTCTGTTATGTTTATCTGTAATTCGGTTACTGCAAACAAGTATTCGTATACCCGTTTCCACCAATCTCTTTTATTTTTCCAGATTTCATAGATTGTGCGACCTGAAGACCGCACTGAGACGTCATTCTCTCATAAAGTTTCATTTTTATTTAGGTTAGTAACTTGGTATTATTGGAATAAACCAATCGGAACCACGTTATGTATTTGGTTCTACTAGATCAAGAAGAGAAGAAAATGTAGAATAGTATATAATTTTTTTTACCTATTCCATTAAGTTGTCCAACTAATATATTTTGACCTGAAAATTTAGGATTTTTCTCACCAAATATACTCCCATTACACTATTTATTACATATCTTTACTAGTCTGGATTTTCCTTCTTCTGTGCCAAAGTCTGGGTATCTTACTGAAGCACAAGAATATTGAAAACTTGTAATCCACCATGGCCACTCAGAAGAATTTGAGTCAGCAAGTTGTGCAGTAAATATCCCTAGCGATTTTCTCTTTGAGTAATATGTGTTTAATCCGCTCTTGAAGTTTGTCTTAGTAACATAATTAGATTGATGGAACACAAATATGTACGAAGGAACCAGAAGGTTCCTAAAATGAGGAATTGAGATTATTTATTATTATTCTTCACCATAATATAATTTGGAGTGAGATTTGGCCAAAACACCAAGTAAGCTACATTGTAATTTGATAACATTATTGGCTTTTAGGATATTGAGTTGTGACTATTGGATATTGCTATATTATGCATATGATACCGCAATCGTTGCTCAGTTATAAAAATGCTCAAACCTTTGATTGGTTGGGTCAATCCTTCAAGATAACTCAATTGTTCTGTTCTTCGAGCAATTTTCTTAAAATAATTTAGTTTGAAAATTATGTAAATATCTTCTGGAGTCAAGTTTTCAACTTAACCACACTTATGTATTCAGGAAAGCTCTAGAAGTCTCTCTAGTTCCTCCACATACATAGACTTACATCTATTTTGTGTCTATATAAAATGTCCTTGCTACAAGCTCAACGAATAACAGGTTATGGATCCAGGGCAAGAAGATTATGTAGTGGTCTCTATAGTTACAGTGCAACAGATAAGACAAATCAGAACATACATTCTAGTTCATCTTAGGTGTTTGTTTGTTTTTTAAAATACTGCTTGTTAAAGTCAAGAATGTGCAATCTATTCCAAAAAAAAAATATTTAACAAGAATAACTGCATTTTTAGACTTATGTTGTCACGTTCCAAAATCCATATTAATTATTTTGAATATTTTGTAATTTTCTAAAATTTTGAATCTTTAATCTTCCCGCCTATCAATTAAGTTGGCATTGTGTGAACATGGGGGAAACACGAAATGATCTAAGTTGGTCTCCGGTTAAATTGATTTTATAATTGAGGTTTTACTTTGAGTTTTTGAAATTTATGAATAAATATTATTTAAGTTGTTTGCATGACATTAAAATTAAATTTGATTATTGATAATTATGATTATATTTGAATATTCGGAAATTGGATGATTAAAAAATAAATAGAATGATCACAAAAAAGCAAATTTATAATTGGTATAAATTGGTAAAATTGGAAAATCTATTTGGATAGCGTTATCGTGCACGTTTAGCTTTTCCATTTGGATAGGTAAAATTATTTAAAGTTAATTTGAATTTTGATGATAAAATTATCTAAAAAGAGTCTCATGCTCACAAAAAATCGATTGCTGGTGGTATTAAAACAAATTTATTCGGAAGTTTTATAGATTTATAAAAAAAATCATTACCAGAACATCGCAGTATATAACCATTCTTCCGAATTAACTTAAAAAATATAATCAGATTATACAAGAGGAAATATAGAAGCGGCAAATTTTTATAATTTGATAAAAAATATTAGAGAAGATTAGCCCTAAATCTGTTGATTATATATTAATACTATGAATGGTGAACCATTTTAGTAAAGCATATAATATTAAAAATAATTCAAATAAAGCCGGTATTATATTAAAAATATTGGATTAAAAAATAATGCTGTACGTCTGCTGTTCTTCGTATAGAAGCTTAAAACTAAGCGAAATACTTTTTATGAAAAACTTTTAAAATAATTCCAAAGCGATTTGTTAAGTAGAACACCGTAAGCTTAAGCTAATGTATTTGGCCAAAGTGTATTCATACGAGGTTTCTAACTTTTCACAATATGGAAGATTTTGTATTATTAAAATATTTAAATAAAAAATAAATACGACGTAATATTTAGGTATTATTGATAAACTTGAAAAGTAAAGAAGCGGAAAAAGTAAAATGAATTTAAATTTGAAGTATAAACAAGAAAAATCCGCAATCTTTTTAAAACCTAAAATTACTTTCTGAAATGAAAATGCTTATTTACATTATTTCTGGTTGAATAACGATACGGTTTTTAAAGTTTTAATAAAAAGGTAATGAAATTATAATTCCAATTTTATCAATACTGAAAAATTCACTTTCTTTGATCTCCATAATATATTTCAGTGTATAAAATGATATAAATTTTCTCTTTTCATATTTTATCATTCATTTGAATACTTAAATACTTATACCGTTTTTAATTCTAAAAGAACTTTTTGAATTAAGTCTAGTTTAATAATTTACTTTGAAATTTGAATGCTTCAGCATTAAGTCCAGTGGTGTAATAAATCGGCAATCGATGCCGAAAACCTTTCGAGTGTGTGGATTATTAAATAATTGATAATGTAATAATTTCAAGATTAATTTGTTCTCGAGACAAACGTACAATTCAACTGTATTGTTCCAAAAGTAAAATAAAAATTTTCATAAAAAGATTTCAAAAAAAGTTGCAAAATTGATAAACGTTTTATTAAAAGCGGAGTACTAGATAAACTAAAGTTTTAAATTCTATTTATATGGACATACAGTCCAATAACAGTAAAACTATCACAATGTTTTATTGTTCCATACAAATGTTTTCTATTTAATTTAATATTCGGTGTTCTTCTTTGTATTTTCTTTTTCATTACAACATAAATTGTACTTGCTTTTGTCACTAAAATAAATCTTGTTTCAAATCTTAATACATTTATTTAAATGAATTTTAGAGAATTCAAATGTCAAATCAAAATGAAATATATATGTTACGGTCAATGACGTAAATTGAGCATTGACGTTAATGGCCGGGCAATGACGTCAATGCCCATTTATGCTGGCCATTAACGTCATTGACCGGCCATTGACGTCAACGCCCGTTAACGGTGGGCAATGATGTAAATATTTTCATTTGATTGTAATATTTACGTCTTTGGTCGGTCAATGACGTTAATGGCCAAAATGGATTGGACAATGATGATATTCTAAAATGACTACTATAAATAACAGCAAAATGGCAATTTAAATTTGACAGCCAACTGGCAAGTGATATTTACTCACATATGTTATATTCATTGTATTAGGTATAATATAATAATATTATATTATTTACATAATAATATTAATTATTTATTAACAAAAATAATAAAAATTAAAAAATACTGAAATAGCGACCTGTGGTACTTAGAATTGCAAATTTGTTTGCTAGCGCAACACGCACATTTATTATTTTTACATCCACCCTTGCAATGACAACACTTGTAACCGTGGCCTCCTAAAACACTGCTTTTAGCTGCTGCTTGTCTAAGAGTAATCTCAATTTCTTTGGTCGTATCACTAATATTTTCTAACCAAAATTAACTTTTCAGTATCCCTTAATAACTAGTATTAATTGCAAATGCACATTATTACATTACTTTCAGATGGAATCTATAGAATAATTATTTCATCATTGCCCACCCTGTGTTGGGCATTGACGTCATTGCCCGGACAATGATGTAAAAACCACATATGAAATTCTAAATGTCAATATTGCCCAAAATGACGGTCATTGACGTCAATGCCCGGTCAATGACGTAAATGCCCAACTAAGCTGGGCATTGACGTTATTGTCCGGCCATTGACGTTAATGGTCGAATTATCATCATTGACCGTAACATATATATTGTACAATTGTTTAACATTTATTAATATCGGCGTTTCGTCTATAGTTATCTACCTAATTAGTAATCTAAAATAAAGTTAAAGTAAAAAAAAAACAACTAATCAATGCATTTTTGGGGTTGAGAAATTTATTTATTTAAAAATTATTTATGTATAAGGGTCATTCCATATGAAATCAACCAAAAATAGATAGTTTTCAAATTGACCATCACAGATTTTTTTGAAACTTTGGTAAATTATACTCAACATCCTGAATTCAAATGTGATTTTTAAAAAATTCTAACTTTTATAGTTTTTGAGTTATTTAATTCTAAAAATCGCAAAAACGATACTTTTTAAGCTCACGCTCAAGCTGTGCTATAGCTCATTTTAAAGAGGATTTAAAGGGCTTTAATTTGATACTAATCTTGATTATTTTCTAATAAAAATAAATTTTTTTCGAAACCTCAAAAAGTGTTTTTGAAAAAATGTTTGAGTTAGTGTTTTTTGAAAATTATAAAAATAATTTATATTTATAATGGTGACTTGGTGAAAACTTCATAAAAATTTCAGGGTGGGACCATGATGGGATGAGCAGTTATGATAAACAATTCAACTCAATGTTTTAGCCCAAGTATCCCAATTTCAGTGGTGTAGAGGTCACCTTTTTAAGGAAAATATTTAATAAATTTTTTTTTCTAAATTCAAACCTTCGAGAGTTAGGCCTCTTTAAAGAATTTTTTTTTATTTTTACCTTCACATGACCATAGCTCCGAAAATATTGATTTTTTAGTAGAAATGGTTTTGTAGTTTTTTAAAGAGCGTGAAATAATCTATAAAGAAGATTTGCATTTTTTATTGTCTAAAATCAATGGCTTTTGAGTTATGAATTAAAGTAAGTTCAAAGATGTTAAAAAATTTGAGTGTTTTTTAATTTTGTTTTTTTTCAAAACCCTGTATCTTTTAAATGAAAAATTTTACAAAAAATCTTAAGTTCCCTTCCAGATAGGAAATTTAACAGACTTCAACTTTTGTTTAATAAAATTTTTTTTAAAACCAATCCATTTTACAGAAAATCAGAAAATAATAAACAAGACAGCTACACAAGAAAACATTAAAATCACAAAATTTTTATATTTATTGAAAAATTATATTATTAACTAAACTTAAACTATTAAATTATTTGAGTAATTATTCAAAATGGCCAGAGTTTTGAAAAAAAAACAAAAAAAGGAAAGCTTGAATTTTTCAAATTTTTTTTACTTACCTACCTACTTTCATTCATAACTCGAAAGCCGTTGATTGTAGACAATAAAACGTATGAATCTTTTTTGTAGATTATTTCACGATCTTTATAAAAATACTAAACCATTTTTACTGAAAAATCAATATTTTCGGAGCTATGGCCATGTGAAGGTGAAAATAAAAGAATTGCTTTAAAGATCTCGACGGTTTGAATTTATCAAAAAAATTTATCAAATAATTTTTTTAGCAAAGTGTCCTTTAACACCACCGAAATTGTGTAAAGTCTATCTGTGGACACCCTGTATGTATAGGCTTAAAATTGTAATTGTAATACTTGAGCTAAAACATAGAGGTGAATTGTTTATCATAACTGCTGATCCCTTCATGGTCCCATTCTAAAATTTTTATGAAGTGAAACACCAAGAAACACCAAGTCACCATTATAAATATAAATTATTTTTATAATTTTCAAAAAACACTAACTCAAACATTTTTTCAAAAACATTTTTTGAGGTTTCAAAAAAAATTTATTTTTGTTAGAAAATAATCAAGATTAGTATCAAATTAAAGCCATTTAAATGCTCTTTAAAATGAGCTATAGCACAGCTCTGTACGACTTATAGAACTGAAGTTATAATATTTTGTATGATTGAGCGTGAGCCTAAAAAGTATTGTTTTTGCGATTTTTAGAATTAAATAACTCAAAAACTATACGAGTTAGAATTAAAAAAAAATTATATTTGAATTCGGGATGTTAAAGAGTATAATTAACCAAAGTTTCAAAGAAATCTGTGATGGTCAATTTGAGTGACTAGTTGGTTTGACATGGAATGACCCATAAGCTACAAAAATAAAAGGACTAAGAATGACTAAAATTGTATTAAATATTTGTGTATTAATTAAAATACTACCGCATGCTTGACCCCTTATTTCTCAACACATCAATATTCTCGACATGTTTATTAATTTCTACAGTTCTGATTACTTTTATTTCATTTTGATTTTGCATTGTTTTCTACATTGGTATTCATTTCAGTTGGTACGCTTGAGAATTCAACAATCAAGACTCAAGACTTGCATTTAATTCTTGAAGCGCAGATCAGTTTGTATTAAATTAATTTTCTCTTTGAAAACAGCAAATAGTAGATTCTTTGTTGCTGAAATTGTTAGTTACAGTGTCAAGCATTAACGGTTTATTTATAAGTATTTTATTACATTTGAGTCATTGTTTTGGTATTAATGGTATTTACAGATGATATATCCTTTTTACGTTAAACAGAAAATTCTATATTGAAGTGATATTTTTCAAGGTACGGAATTTTCCAAATCTAAATTTACGAGAAACATAAATTTAAAATAATTAAAAAAATATTTCAAATTTTTAAAATAAATTTTTAAATACATTCTCAACTCAATAAAAAAAGTATGCGTCAATATTGGACCACATGTCCGACGTGTACATAAATTTTACTAAATTTTTCAATTTTACTAATAAAATTATCCAAAAATGAATTACAATTTTTAATATACAAATATCCAATTATCATTAATTAATGGATCCAACCTTAATTCAAATCCAAAATATCCATAATACAACAAAATATAAATCAAAATTCATTAACAATTAAAAAAATTTCCAAAATTGATTTGGTAACACGACAATATATATTAAAATGAAGAGAATGAAATTTGCAACAAAAAATGTCTAATAAATGTTACTATAAAACTTTAAATTAAATTCGGCTATAATTAACGTAATCCAATTTAAAATTAACTTATAATTTGATATTAACAGTTGTACGGCTGGAAGACAACTGCGGTTAGCTCCTCCCACTAAAACACATCGCAGCACTTCTTTACGTTAAACACACGTACCGTCAACAGAATGGACAAAACCGGCTCTCACTTTTAACAAGTGGGTGTTTCTTACATAAAACATCGGATTTTTAATATCGATTATTATCGAAATTAACCGATGTTAGAAGTTTATTGGTTTAATTTTATAAATAGGGGTGCAGAATTGTGAAAGAAGCTTCAACCCACCCAGATCGTTGTGGTCCGTCCACATCAAGCGTAATAACTATTCTCAATGCCAAAACTTCAATCGTCAGATGAAGAAGATTAAAGTGCCTCCGGCACTCCATGCTTCGCAAGCCATCATGCTACGCTACGCTACGCTGAAAGAAGCTTCATTAATAAAAAAGAAAGCAGCATTTCCAAACAGTACAATTTGTGTTGTGAAAATATTGGTGATTATAAGTTTTGATTAAATTTAATTTTAAAATTAAATCGATTGGAATTTAATAGATTAAACAGTAGAAAAAATTTCACCCTTTTTTTTTTGAAAACGGCTGATGGTAGTTCTATGTATACAAAAAAACATGTTTGCTTAATTTCCGACTTGCCCGATCTGCAGTTGCACTATAAATGTTCTTTCGTGCTTTCTAATTATAATTTCTCTTGTTTTTTCACGATTTTCATTACAAAGTTATATTTGCCACAGTTATGCAAACCAGTAGCTTAGAACCCATTAATTGACCGACCCCTTCTTTTGATAAGTATCGTTTCGTATACTTTGGATTATTTTATAAAAATCCATTAGACCATTTTATCAGAATTCAATGATAAGCACCGAAGTTATAGTCGCACTCAGTCACGACATTTTTTGTTGAATTTCTATCCATTGCTCTAATTCGAAATCATTTCACATTGTTTATAAATGACATTTAGGGACAACTCCTCGATATTTAATGAATATTAAATTAAAAATTAACAAGATAAAAATCGAATTGTGTAGTATTCTCATGTGTCCTTGTATAGTATATGTTGGCTTATTTGAGGGTGAAATCGATTTATATTAATTTAAATATAATAAATTATTTGTGTGACAGTTTAGTGAAAAAAAAAGATGAGTGGGTTATAGCCAGTGGCGTAACGAACAGTTGAGGGACCCATCCCTGTTTTTGGTAGTTACAGGTCAGAAATTACATTAATAAGGGCTGATTTTACAATAGTCGGATAAACTTAGAGTAACGTTATTCCTGGTATAACAATTATAATTGGTAATAATGGTAACACTAAGTCGTACGTTATACCAGGTTAATCCAACTATCTAAATTTCAGACAACTTCGTTTTTAATGCAGAGCATTACTAAAGTACTTGGCCATATTACGAAGCTTCTTAAGTATGCCAAGGTGTATTTATTTAAAGTAAAGTTTTAATTTAAATTGAAATTATTTAAAAATTATTAAATAAAAAGAGTCTCATGCATATAAAAATGGATTGCTGGTGGTGAGACGTAATTTTTGGAAAATTTTATAATAAAAAAAAATTATTTATAAACAAAAACATTTTTTTTACTGAATAATGGAATCCTATACGGCTCTTATTTTGTCCTGAGGTGACTTTTATATACCCCTATAATATACTAATTTTTATCAAAATTGATTCAGCCTTAGCGGAGTAATTTTTTTTTTTATTTTTTAGTTTTTTTTGATTTTCTCGAAACCCCCTTGAGTTCGAGATCTAAAACTTTCACGATTTTAATATTTCATCAGTACTTACATATTCCCACATATTCCCCAAATTTTCTTATGTAACCCTATAATAATTTTATGTCTGTATAGAGAAAAAATTGCAGATTACGAAAATGCTAAAAAAAAGACATGTTGCTATTTAAAAAAATAAATTCATGTTTACTTCCGGTTGAGTTTGAAGTTGAAATATCTAGTAAGATATAAGAATTATTCAATGTTACCTCTTATCGTGAACACACTGTATAGATTGAGACCGGTTAGCAAATAATCTATAGAAACATTTTTATTATATAAAGCCCAAATTCCTACGATACAGTCCGTCTTCCAGTTTATTATTCAAGCTATATAGGGTATTAGCAAATAAGCTATTAGCAAAAAAATATTTTGCGGAAATTATTTAATTTTATAGTTTTATAAAAACTGGTTTTAGAGTTTGTGCTAAATAATGATGGCTTTTGGCATTGTAAACATATTCATAATCTGAAAATGTGTGATGGAATGTTGAGAGAAGTTACCAAGGCAGTTCTTGCCAAACAGTTTCCATTGTTTGGAATGGCCTGCTAGGGATTACGGTGTCTCATTAAAGGCACTTTATAGATACCAAACTGAGACCCATCTATTGATGCGGTACTTAGTAACCAACATTAGACCGCCACCTCCTGTATACTAAACCGTATCAAATTTCTATTGTTAATTGAAAATTAATCAGCCGCAGTGTTGTAATTATTTTTACACAAAAATCCCAATATATTTAAAAACAGGATGAGTAATTAAAATTTTGCTATAACTTCCAATTAATTAAGGAAAATTGCCGATGGAAATTCTAAATAAAATTTCAGTAATAGCATTAGATGTGTTTCAGCAATCCCTACTAAGAAGGGTTAATGTAATCATTAATATAATAATTGATAGCTATATAATAGATCGCTCGATTCTCAAATCTCAAAACAAAAGGAGAACACTCAAGAAATTAAAGAATGTACTTGTCACGAAAACTATAATAAACTTGTCACCCCTACAAAATTTATCTCGTGCACATAGCTATTACGTTTTCCCTAATTGCCTATTAGTTTAATTACTGAAAATATCCTCGGTTCCAGAATTTTGCAAATATTTCATAGTAGAGTAGTTTTAGTATGTTCCTTCAAATTAAACATATTAAAATAATAGTGTTTGTGAAGAATTATGCAGATTTTGTTTACCGTAGATAAGAAATTTTCAAAAAAGTGCAGATACATTTTTTTTTTAAATAAATTCAAAATAAAATTAGATTACTGTGGTTATACGAAACTGGGTAATTAGCAGGGGTTGTATGATTGCAATTTGCATGTGATTATGGCGTGATTATTCAAGTCGCATTGTAAAATTTTGAATAAACAATTCCGATACTGTTTTTAATTATTCATATGAAAGTAATTAAATTTAAATTTAGGAAATGCAGAAAAATATTTAAATTTGATAGTAGATAAGGTTTCAGTTGTGAATGCGAGGTGCGCTAGGGTGAAATAGCAAGAGTTGCTATGGATACAGTAGTACAGACATCCCCAAATGTGTGCAAACTGATAGCGACCTTTAAAACAATACTCACCCTAATGTAAAATAATCAACCATAATCTTACACCCTGTACATAATTCAGAAATATGAGTCCTAACTGAAACGTTTGATAAAGACGAGGAGTATACTAAACGATGGAGACATTTAAGTGCTTCACCATTATTACTATACCGAAGGGAGATAAAGGAAGTACTAAAAAATCTGATAACTGTAAAAAAGTTGAAATTATTTTATCGCCCCGTATTTACTTGATAACATTTTTACAGAAATTGCACATAAAAAACGCGCAATTTTGAAAATCGATAATGAAGTCAGTTGTTGCATCGAATTAGTTAATGAAACAAACAATTTTAAAGTAAAATATTTTTAATTTAATTATTCCGCTATTTTAATTAAATACCGGCATTAAAAAACTTTTCTTTTATTTTCTAAATGAACGTTCTTTTAACAAATGAAATATTACAAAATTTAATGATTCTTCAATATTCATTAATTAAAACATAAAATTTCCATATTTAAACTGCTCCCTTAAATTACCAATGTTTTGTTACGTGAATACAAATTTGATATTATAAAGAAAAATTTCTGAGGAAAATTCTTATTTTATTACCAAAGGGGCGAGATTTTGTGGAAGATTAATTGGTGTTTGACAAATAGCGTGACATGTTTTGCATATAAAATTTTTTGCTGAAAAACAGAATTAATAAGGGAAAAATGTCATTGTATAATTTGTAACTCTAGCCTGTCTTTTTCATTCGTTGAAAAAGCTAGACGAACGATTCACCCATTAATATATTTTTGTAGATTTTCTCAAATTTTTTGATTTGAAATATGTACAAAGAAAACTGCAGCTTACAATTCTAGGTTAAGCAAAATAATTTTTCCACGGTGCACATTTTTTGACTAAACTTCTAGTTGTTTTCTGCGCATATGAATGGATTAATCAAAATTTTTTTTTTGAATTTTTTTGGAATACAGATCAAATAGACCAGTGAATCCGCAAATACCAAAAATATCTATGAGTTGAAAAGTACCAAGAACTTTGATGACTCCTTTTTGCCATAACCAGGGAAAATACAATTTTCGGATGCAAGCATTATACCTATATATATTCCATAACACTGGTTTGATAGTAACGTAGGCACTTGGATACCCCCCCCCCCAATACTTTTGACAGTTGGCAAGAGTTGATGAATCCACCGAACAGTTATGGAAAGAACCTTAAAGTCAATATTTACGAATGAAATGATGTCGTGACCTACTTACGCACACACCTGCTTAATAGCTGATTTAAATGTTTTCTATTTTATTTGCGGGTTTTGTTGTTACAATTAACATGTTGTTAATTTATTGCGAATTTTTCCAACTACCTGGATAGTTATTTTGTTTTAATTTATTTACTATTTAACTTGCAATCCTCTCATTTATAAAATAGGGTTCGCCACAGGTTGCAGAAATACCAGAAAAACCTACAAGATACCCATACCAAGTGAGCAAAATAACAACCAGTGCGGTGCCGCCCATCTTGAAGTATGATGTAAGGGTTATTATCTCCCTCAGTGAGTATAAAAGTCGAGAAGGGAGTAGCACAATAAATTAAAAATGTTCCTAATAAAATTTATGATAGTTTCGGGCACAAATTTTAGAAAAAAAATACCCAAAAATAAGCTTCGCTCATTTTCGTTACTTTATGTAATAGGGGAGAGGCTTGTAATTTGACCACCCTTAGCATTTTTGCTTCATAACTCATCTTCAAATTAATATTTTTGGATATATAATGATACCATTGGAAAGAGGACTTCATTAGCTAAATTTTTGCCGAAGACACTTATTAGATTACTCGAAAAACAGAAAAGTTATGACCATTCTCCCAAAGAAGCTCAAAATTGGCTCATTTTATTTTTGGCATGTAAGTTGACCATTCCCTAAAAAGTTGCTGAAAAGTCAAAAAACTTAACTGAAATCTCCCGATGTACAAAATGAATCATCTTTTATTGAGTTTTAAGTGAAAAAGTGAAGAAAAAAGAATAAAAAACATCAAAAGTGAATTAATTGTGATAATTACAATTGATGCTTTTTCGCGCTTCTCAGCCTCCTTGGGCATAGCAATGGCTTCCTTGTCCTTATCAACGAGCTCCTAGAGCTTAGCAGCTAATTCCTTCTTCGCTTTTGCAACTTTTCGCCTTGTGGTCAACTTACATTCTCGACGATTTTGAAACAAACACAAAAACAAACATGCAAAAACACGATATATTTAGAATTCACTTTGGATTATTAAAATTCTATGGAATACAAGTTTAGCACATATATTTACCATAGGATATCAACAAAAATTGTTCACTTTATGAGCAAACTGAAAAATCAAGATTTTAAAAAAATTATTTTTTTTCACACAATGTTTGTCGGAGCTAGTGCGACGCACTAGCCACATAAAAATAAAAATTAAAGCTATGTCAAAGAGCACGATAACAGTTGAAATGGCGGTATTCCCATTGACAGTTTTTTCTAAAATACCGGGTGGTCATCTTACATGCATGGTCAACTTACAAGCCTCTCCCCTACAAAATAATGTTTTTCTGGCATAATTTGTTGGTGTTACGTTAAGCCTAAACGACATACATAAGAAAATAAGAAAAGTTGAAGGAAATGGGTCTTTGAACCCACAAACTTGGTAAAAGCATTCCTGTGGGCCGCCCACTCAAAAATGACAAATCTAAAAGAGAGTCTCCGAGTTCTCGCACTTGGTAAAAACATTCCTAAAGGTGGCCGAAGTTGAAAGGCATGGATCTAGAATAGCAGGAATCTTTTTTAAGTATAAATTCGGCTATAATTAACTAAATCTAATTATGAATTTGATTGTTATTATGAACGATTATGAAGTACCGCGACTTTGCCGTTTATCTCCTGCCTTGTGCGACCATAATATAGGTGTTTTTATAGTGATCGTACTCTGAATAATCCATAATTTGACTGTCGTATATGGCGTAAGGCTTACATAAGCCTAAGACAGGGTCCTCTTTAGGCCCAGAAGTTTGGTCTACGCTGCGCGGATATGTTGAATACCCTATCTGTTGGCCGAAAGTGGTAGATCCACTTTTTTGATATCACAAATTTTCACCTGTGCCGGGGTTTGAACCTGTGCTGATCAAACACTAGAAGAACCTGGATGCTACTTTTCTATGTTTACTCCCCCATGTACTTATTTGATTTTTTTTTGGTCTGCGGAGTGCCAGAGTGTACCCATATCTCCTTCATTTTGTGTTGGTCTTTGGCGATGAGAATGCAACGGCGGTGACCTCCGGGTGGGTACATGTACTACCGCAAAGCAACGCAGAAGTGACAAGATAAGAGCATGCGGCAGTACGTACGTGCTGTCTCAATCTCCTACAACTGATGAAGAAAGAAATGGCGTGAGTAATTTTTAGGGTATTACGTAACCCGAAAGTGGCATCGAGCCTATCTGGTACTGATGAGTGCATTTTGAATTAGGGAGGAATTAGGGAATCAGATACGCGTACCGTCAATAGAATGAAGCCAGCCACTGACCGTTTCGAACAATTATATGTTTTCTCAGATCGCACAGTGGGACGAAACCCTGAATTCGTTGCCAAAAATACGAAAAATTAATTGTGGATTCGGGGAATTTTAACCCTTGGATTGGGTAGAAAAATGATTGGTGCATTCAAACCTCGAAGGGTAGGGTCGTAACTTCCATACCTGGCTCAATACAGTAATTCAAAGTTAAGCTTCGTTAAGAGTTCATGCATCACGCCAGAACGTAAAGCAAAAACAGTGATCTTTAAAATTGCATAACTTGAAAATGAATTAACTTATTTCAATTCTTCAAAATGGATTTTATTCCCGGAGATATGTAGAAAATATTCATGTTTGAATTAAATTGAAAAGTTATGTTTAACTGCTTGAAATACGGCCGTGTTCGATACCCTCGGGAAAACAATAAAATTTTCGAAACCTCTACTTTCAAATAAACAAAAAGTATAATATAACACCATTTTCCACAACAATTCAAGTTGAGGGCTTTAGATGAGTCTATCAGCTATCGAACACAACTTAGAATGCCTGCGGAAAGCTGCAAAAACTGCAGTTTTAGCTGTTTTAGCATAACTTGAGCTATGACAGGTAGAATGCTTAATACAGAATAGGAATAATACAGGAAACTTATGCTTATACCGGTCTTGGCGTGTATAGGGTGTTCGTAACAAAGTGGTCACATAGCGTATATAGGACAAGCGGCTAGGTACACGACTCTTGCGCATGCGCATGGGCGTTTCAAATTTTAAACAGATTTCTTCTACATATTTGATGCAATAATTCTATAGAAATCGTCGATAACAATATTTATGGTAGCAAAAATGTTGATTTAAAATAAAAAAGTTATAAGTAAAACCTAATTTAACCTATGATTAAAGCCATACTGAATGGAATTTTTATTATAAAAATATGATAAATTATTGTTGTAGCGGACAACAGACTAGGGAATCCCTGTAACCCTGTATTACTATAATAATTTGTTTATTTAGTTGTAACCTTATTATACCTTGTATTGTAATAATACAGGGTGTCACAAAATCCTTTGGAAGTAACCCCGAGGTATAGATTTTCACCCGAATTGAACAGGTTTTTAAAGAAATTTGTTACCGTTTTTGCCCGCCATTTTATTTTTAAGATTTTTGACTTGAGATTTGTCATCAGCTACCCCAACAACCCCCGATCACAGATTTTCATCCAAATTAGACGGATTTTTGAAAAAATTTGTTACCGTTTTGGATCCGTCATTTTGTTTTTGAGATTTTTGACTTTGGATTTGTAATCAGCCACCCCAAAAAACCGCAGTACAGATTTTCACCCAAATTAGACAGATTTTTGAAAAAATTTGTTACCGTTTTGGGTTCGCCATTTTGTTTTTGAGATTTTTGATTTTGTATTCGTAATCAGCGACCCCAAAAATCCATGAGTACAGATTTCCACCCGAATTCTATGTGTTTTTGAAGAAATTTGGTACCGTTTTGGGTCCGCCATTTTGTTTTTGAGATTTTTGATTTTGAATTTGTAATCAGCGACCCCAAAAACCCCGGAGTGCAGATGTTCACCTAAATTAGATGGGTTTTTGATTATTGGCCAAGAATTCAGGGTTTCGTCTCACTGTGGATCGGCGCGAACCGACTTAACTCTACATACCGTAATGTGAACAATTGAGGTTCCTATTCCACTCCCTCTCGCCACAGTCAACGCTATAACAACCCACCAGATGAAAGAGGTATGGGTCAAAGATCCGTCGAAGATTCTATATTACTCTAGAAACCATGACGACTATAGACCTAGGCCTAGTTTTTTAGTGGAAAATCGCTTACTATATAACTAGACTTTATAAGTATAATATTTAAATTGAATCAAATACATACATACAGGCATATCGACTCCCGGTTCACAGGGACGCACTTCAGGCACGCAAAAAAAAAGGAAATTACGAACTTCGTAAACAAACGAGAAACGGGAATCAGAACTGGAAAACGTTCGAGTACGCACTGCTCTATCTAGACGAACACTACACGCTGATTCCTTAATAAAATGCTTTCGGACAGGACAAATGCTTGCTTCCGAGAGCAAGAAACCAATTAAACTGTGATGAGCGAGGTAGGTATAGTAGTGCAACACGCAAACAGCAACTAAAATCGGCTATGAAAATAATTTTGGTTTTGGTTAAAAATTTACAAATTAAAAAAAATGTACATAACATCACAATGTACTTCAAAAGTTAAACAAAAATATATAGTTAATGATGAAATTGTACATCCACAACATCTCCAACCACGGAGAGCGTTAATACACTTCGTTTAGAGAAAGCTTCTTATAGCAGATTACCTCGATGGTTTGTCATTGCCATTACTTCAGCCAAGCTGAAAAATTTGGTGATTCTGAAACTCTCATAATTTTCCGTATCAATATTTTAGAAAACCTCAAAAAATGCACATAATGTTTTTAAGTTATCACAAATAGATACACTGTAAGTATAAAATATCGCAAACATTTCTACCATACTATGGCATTATCAGGCGTTGAACTAAAAAGAACGAAATTTTGCTATTGTGCATCCCGGTCACATATTTAACTTAAGATGTTTTGTTCACAAATTATCGTTTGTCTTTTATTTTAAACCGAAAAAGTATGCTTTGTATTTCTAATGGGTACTTTGTAATTTTCTCTTTTCTTTTTTGTACGTTTCTTACTGAAAAAGAAAATCAATTACGCATTAGCACGAAAATAGCTTTCTTAATTTTAGTGTAACAAGAAATCCAAAATAACGCAAGATGTTCAGTGTAAAAGGAATTATGTATGACAAATTTAAACAAGTTTTTGTATTACAAATACTGAAATATTTTCTTTTTGTAAAGAATGAATATGGGAGATAAAGCACGTTTACATATTGCACACTTACGTGTTTAGAGCTTCTGAAAAGAACACTTTATTCTCCTTTTGCAATGGTGCGTTATGTACAATAAAGCATTGCATAATAATGTCTCTACGGTTTTGTCAAAGTTGTTGATGACGGTGAAATAAATTTTATAGGTTAAATTATTACTTTTTGTCTTTCAAAATTTGTCTAGTGCAATTATCCAGTTTCTCGATATTATCTACTCCAGGTGACCGATTGAACACATTTTCTGCACTTTAAATTTCAAGAATAAAAGTATTTAGCCACTTGTTATCATTATAAAATCCTTATTGTACGTGTCTTGCGCTCCATGTTAGAGCAATATCAATGCAGAAAGTTGATACTGATATAATTATTTTGAAATTATTAATTACCCCACGAAGAAGAAGGAATTCACTCAAATCGGTGCCGGTCGTGAATGGATTAACGAGATTTTGTACATACATGTCCCACAAAAACGTTTATTAATGTTGGCCAATGAATTTTAGTTGTAGACTAAAATTGTAGTTGTAGACTGAACTTCCGAATACAAATTTGAGAAACGTGTACTAATAACATATTAATCGAAAGAATACCGAATCATCATTCGATGAATATATTACTAGAAAATTTTTTTTTTACTTGTTAACCATTCCAGTTAAGAAATGCCCTGAACGACCTTTAGTATATTTAACTAAATAAAATAAAATAATGGATTTAATAATAATAGTATTAAAAATATTTAATATTTTAGTCCAATTTGAGACCTCCCACGTAATTTTTTTATTTACATTAAAAATTAATGAACGAATTAATAGCATACCAATTAAAAAACTGCCCTACTTTAATATAACATGTATGAAAGTATAATGTAATTACTGTATTATTTACATTCGTAAATTTCGTAAATCTGCATAATATGCAAGTTTCATAATAATTGAACTTGGTATGGGACTCAAGACTCAAGTGACTGCTTGGTATTATACTAATTTTCTGCCAAGTGCCTTATAGAAAACTCTACTTATTTAATTTGTGATGGTAAAACTACGAATGTTTAAAAAAAAATTCCTTCGGTGGAATTAGCAAATTTTTACGTTGACACTTGTTAGAGATACTGTGTAGTAGTCTCACAGGCTGTAGCGAAACTAAGCAGGTGCTGACGAATGCTGTAAATTACTTTGAAAGTGTGGGTATATTGTAATTGGTATAGGTAAACCCCCTTAGACCAAAGACTTACTAGATTAAACGATTGAAATCAGAAAAGATGTACCCGACAACCCGACAGCTCTGTTTAAAAACTCAAACCGGATTTATGGAAATCCTGTAGGCGAATACAGGATGGTAAAACTTAATACTGCAAAGAAACTGAACGATAACTCTCAAGAAATAAGGAAAGTTTGAAAGAAATAAAAAAACCACATGACAAGAACAAAAGTAGAGATCTAAATCTAGGAATTTTTTTTTTAATTTTCAAAAGGGGGGGAGCTGGCAGAAAAAAGAGTTTTTTCTGATTTTTTAAATATTTTTTTGCAAAATCAAAATAAAAATCTGATCAAATGTAGAACAATCATTTGTTGTTGAGGTAAACACATACAGCCAATACAGTACACTGGAAAAAAAAGGTAGATTAAAAATTCATAATTTTTGCGCCGATGAACAAAATTTATAGGTTTAATGAAAAAATCATTATATCGATGAATTTTGTTTATCAATATGATGAACCATTTTTTTCAGTGTATACGTATTAAATTTTTGCGGTTTTTCGCTCGTCTTTACCCACATTTTTTAATGATTCTCTAATATAGTACTTATTTTAGGTTTATTCTGAAACTAAAAATGTTCGAGTTAATCGATATATTGCTTTCCGAGTAACAGTGATTGTAAAGGTGAAAAACGCATCGGTTTCGATAGAAACCTTACAAAAATTGTTTACTATTTAGTCGTGAAAGTACTTTTATTTCGTTGACAATAAATATGGTTTGATTAAGTTTTAGAGTGATCCCGACACCAACCTAAACGAAGCTCAGATAATGTAACCTACTCCAATGGGATGTTTTAATTTATTTATAAATATTGTGGCGTTGTAATTTTTTTCTTAATAGTTTCATCAGCGAAAATCGAAATTATAGGTATAATACTAATCTTTAGTAAATTTGTATGAGATTGCTGAGAGAGAAATGCGAAGTACATAAGCACCAAAAGAGCAAGTGCTTAAATAGCAGCGGAAGGTTTTTCGTGAAAATCTAAATCGAATCTCTAGATAAGGTAAAGAGAAGGAAACTTGCGCCGGAACGGAAAATACTGACATACAAAAAATTAATTTTCATTTTCTCCTTTGGTGCATACGTCATTCCTACTGATTAATTAGACTTTAATGGCAAAATTGCTAAAAAATATGCAATAGAATAAAATTTAAGGAAATCGAAAAAAAAAATAAAATTTCTTATATTTGTATGACTATTCCTAAGTAATTAATAATAATAGTTAATAATTAATAATTATATATATTATGTAAAACCAAAATTGGAAATTTTACCAATTTCTAAGTAAATTCAATTAAATTTAAAATATAATATCTCGATAATTTGAAAAATCGATTGATTACAAAACCCGTGATAAATTTTTCAATAAAGAAACCAATTTATTATTTAATCTGAAATTTAAAAATGGGTTGGAATTTGTCAAATATTAATATCTTCCACTTGAGTGCGATCGACAGAAATTTTCTTTAATAAAATTTCTATATTCTGATACTACAAAAGCGATAACAAATAAATTTTCTATTAAATTATTAAATCATCAGGACACAGAAGATGACAAAAATTCGGAAAAAATTTATTGATTAAATAATACAAAAACTGAAGTTAACAGTGGGAAGAAAATATTACATTTTCTATTTTATAAAAGTTACGTGAGTGTAGAAAAGCTGACTGACGTTTTAAAAAGTAATCCTCAATGCTTTGAATTATTATGATTTTCAATTCAGTCATGTGGAAAATGAGCCGATTGCAAATAAACGCTTCATTTATACTAAGTACTCAATCTTTTCACAATTTAAGCGGTTTAAAATATAATTCAAAATGTGAATTTGCAAATTCAGACATTTTTCAGATTGTATGAAAAATGTTTTTTTTTTCAAAACGAAATCTGTAAATTACTAACTACTCTCCTGAATTCATTAATGTTATAAATTTTTTGGTCTAAAAGGGAAAATTGTTCATTTAAAATTCATAACTTTAAAATTATTTAGATTCAAAAATATTAAATAATAAAATTTTGCATACAATTTTAAATAAAATTTTCATCCTGAACTAAATTACAAATTCCTTCCTTGTTTTTGTTCCAGCAATAATGTCGTTAAGATAATTAAAGTTGAGAAATTAGTAAAACTTTCGGGATGAAAAGTTATCTACATAAATTTGAAATTTTGCCGATAACTATTTTTGACATACAACTGTGATGTGAATTAGGTTACCCTGTTATTTAGTTTAATCACATCATGCAGTTCTAGAGAACCCTATTTGTTTTAAAACTGACATATCAAAAGGTTGACATGTTGACCCCCATAAGGCTTCATCTCATTTTGGAATAAAACAGTCGTTTGAATGCGACCCTCAATCATATTTTTGATTATAGCTAGAAAATTCAGCAAAGTTCGATTATTATTAAATTTTATTTTATTTAATTCAGAAAAATAGTTAATTGTATAATAAATGTGAAAAGTGCACCAACTTCTAGAAATAAAATGTATAAAGTTTCCCTAAGAAGGGTATAATTTGATTTTACATGCATATTTAATAATAAAACAAGGTGGAATTCGGATGACCGCAGTGCAAAAGACTTCTATACAGACCTTTCTAGTTTAAAAAGGAAACCTCGACTTAATTCATTAATCCGTTTGTAGTGCGTGCGTACGGCACTTAATATTTCTCTGCTGCATTGTCCTAAACAGTGTCAACAACCTTGGTATAATCTCGATAATAATACTTGATAAAAATTTTCCAAACTTCATGATGGAAGAGAAATTTAACGAGATTCCAATTACTGCTGAGTAGATTAACAAGATTCCCACTGTAGACGTATATCTAACAGTTTCTGTTTGATTCGTTCCTTTTCTTTTAAGTTAGCTTTGTTAAATTTTGTTTTCGGCATGAAATCCTAAGTTACATCATAAAACCATGAATTTATCATTTCATTACATTATTCAGTAGAACGAATTAATGGTTTAATTTTAGTTAGAGGAATGAACCTGGAATTGTTTTATTTATGCTGTTGTTTTAGAAGGTTTTTTGATTAAACGACAAATTCGTTTTTCCCTTTTTATATTGACGGGTTGTCTGTTATATGATTTTGCAAAAACAGTGCCAGACTTCGAAAATTTTCCATCTAATAAGTTTGAGATGTGATATGTTCATTTTTAAACGTATATCTGGATAGAGCATGAATTTCAACGAACATTGCAAACTGTTGGATCGAAAAAGTAATACTACTGATCTAGGACGGAATCGGAGAAAAAGAGTAGGTATTTACCTAATCGTGAAAATAGCTATGGTTGAATCTTGGCAAATCTTATGGAAGATTCTATGTAAATTATTTCTAATTATGTTTCCTGTAAATTTTTTTGTAAAACAATCTACATTTTTCTTTTTTGCTTTCTGGTGTTAAGTTTTCAGTCGATTAAGTGTATGTTCTATTATATGTTCATTTTTTGATTAGTGAATATGAAATATGAACGATGGTTCATTTGGTTTCCTTGTAATTATCATTAGTTTGATAAGGAAATAGATAATATTTGCATAACTTTTGTTAAGAAAAACGCGTGCATACACAATGAGTGACGGTGAAGTTTCACACCAAGTTAGTTTGGTGCCGATTCAAATTGGCGTCAGGCCGACGGCATCGAGTCTATTTGCGATATTCCCAAAATTTTATAGTTGGCTTGAAGCACAATGGAATTCCACTTCGTTCGTATTACCTCCATCGGAGCGTTTTCAGCGGTGGATCCGCTGAACCCAATTCTCGATAACTCGGCCACACATTATTGTGGAAATGGTATCTATTTCGCGATCTATATTGGCTTTGAGCTCCTGTAACGCCGCCGCTTTGTTGGCATAGACCTAATGGCCATTTAGACAATGGCCTAAAAGTTCTGACAGAAATATATTATTCTTGCTTCTTGTTAAATTTTATTACATACTAGCTGGATACCTTGCTTCGCAAGGGGTCTCACTTTGTATGCAGTACTTCGATTTAGGCCCTTGTACTTTGTGTAGCAACATTTTCAAATTATAAACCTCCTCCGGTGGATAGGTAACAATTACACTTTTTTCCTGAAGCTCTCCTATGGGCTCTCCAATAAGCTTCAGCATGATTTTGCTGGTAATTAGTATTAGCAACCTGATACGCAAACCAAATTTATTTTCATAGCCGATTTTAATTGCTGTTTGGGTGTTGCATTACTATACCTACCTCGTAAGTCGCCGTTTAATTGTTTTTTTGTTCGTCTGGATAGAGCAGTGCGTACTCGAACGTTTTCCAGTTTTGCTTCCCGTTACTCGTTTGTTTGGGAATCTCGTAATTTCCTTTTTTTTTTGCGTGCCTGAGATGCATCCCGATGAACCGGGAATCGAAATGCCGTTGTTTGTGTTTGATTCAATTTAAACATCAATTTATATAGTAACCTACTCAAGTTTAAGTTTAATTGATCCTGAAATCAATCCTTCAATAGCAATTATTGGAGTAAACATTTATTACCATCTTACAATTTAATTTTTCTATTGTTGCGCCACCTGTTGATGAAATTTTGCGATTTGTATTTTATTTTGCGAATTTAATGCCAACTCTCTTTCCTCTCATATTTTTAAAGATATTCTTGCACAAAAACCTTCCCCAAGTCCTACTGAGTAAGTGTGCCAAGTTTGGTTGAAATCGGTCTAAGGTAGTGCATAAGAGACGAGCGAACAAACAAACAAACTTTCATTTTTATAAAATAGATTTCCGCTTAATCAGCTTTTGCTGCAGCCTTTCCAAAAGCCATTATTACTGGATGCTATTTCCATTTATGCCAAAACAGGCCCGTAGACATGGGTAGGCCAGGGCAGGCTTGCCGTAGGAGAATTTGAGCCTGCCCTAGCTTTTTTCTGTTATGATTTAAAACAAATATAATTTATATATTTTTTTAAATAAAGCAAGCATAGTTCGACGTTCGACTTTCTGGATGTGAGTGATGAGCTTTTTTTTTTAGACATTAGACAATATTCAGCCTACCTTAAGCCTGCCCTAATCTTTCAGCCTGGCTACGGCCCTGTGCCAAAACATCATAAGAAAAGTTCAGCAATTTGGAATGAAAGAAGATTATGACACTAACGACGTCTCTGTCACAGCATTCGTAGTCTCACTACTCTTGTTTATGTGCCTGCCTCTGAAGTTATTGCCGCTTTCTATTTTCTAGCAGAGTCCATGCCTATTCACGAGCATATGGATAAACTCCTGACGTATTTTGAACATACGTATGTATATTCGAGGTAGATGCCGACATACCTACGCACGTTTTTCAATTTATTCGTGGAACCAGCATGAAGAATTTCACGAACTACAAATATTGTTGAAGGATGGTAATTCGGTCTGCAGATACTATTCCAGTGTGATCATCCAAAACTTGGAAAAATTTTAGAAGGTCTTCACAAAGACAGTTAGATGCATGTAGCGTCATTTCTGCAATGTTGTTGTTGCTAGTTGTTGCTACGGCCAATCGTCGCCAGGCCCAGTTGGCCAACTCGAGTTGTCGCAGGACCAGCTACCACCAAGCTTAATATTTTTTAATGTTTAATTAATTCTAATTATTTTTTTTTATTACCCTGAATTTAAGTGGATTAATGTTGTATTATACATCCTAACAGTAATTTTTCTGAATTGTCGTTAAACAGTACAAGTCTTCTATACTTAACTTGCGCGATGGGGAAAAAACATGTGGTAAAAGAAAAAGGTTTGGGTTCAGCTGTTGGCAGAAGACGGTAATCTGGCTGCCTTTATTAGTGGATTATTACAGGTAAGTATTGCATCAGCTATAATAGCAGCTCGAATAGATATTGATTTTCCATTCAACGGAATTTTAAAAACAAAAAAGTTTGTTGTTTGTGCAATTAATTCAGGTTTTTCATTTAAGCTACTATATTTTTTGAAATTATAAGACTTACCTAAACTGTTACTACTAAATTTGATATTTTTCAAACGAGGTCGATCAATCATTCGATGATGCATTAGCTTTGTCTACGCTTTTGTTTATTTAAAACTCATGAAACTAAATTTAGTTAACATTTTTTGTGCTTCCAACAATCTCACAGTTGTAATTAGTAACAAAATTACTTTACAAACTTGAAAGATAATTTAACTTTCTAAAGTTCAAAAAGTTAAATTAAAAGGGGAAAAAGAAATAATTTAATGAATTGAAGATAATTAATTAATTTACTTAATTAATATATTAATATTGTCGTGAATTTGTTTTGAGATAAGAAAAAGTATAAAAAATTAAATTAAGAGATAAAATGTAGCCACCGGGAATCGAACTAAGAGCCCTCGTATAGCTTGCGCTCAACTTGGAAGATTTTAGCTCAGCTAATGGAATTTACATAATCGCAAATATATTTGATAAAATATTATACAGCATATAAAATTTCCAATGGCAGTTATTTGAGTGTAGTTTATTTATGTCTAGAATAATTTAGATAACCAAAGAAGCTTTTAAAATTTAGATAATTATCCTATATTTGTTGTATCGAAGATTTTAAAATAAACGGCGGCTGAGCTTTCAAAGTACTTTTAATAAAATAACTGAAACACTAATTTAAGTAATGCACTTCTTAAAATAGAAAAAACCCGAAAGTTTATTTATTGCCGTATTTTAAGTGGAATAACACGTTCACGTCGGGATTGTAAATTGGTCAGGAAATTGATAATGATTCATTTTGCTTAATTTATTTCTGCAACCACACACTAATAACTTGAAAACTGATTTTTGCCAGGATTAATTAAAAAGCTCTGAAATTTAATTTTTTGCAACTTCCCAACAGCTGAGCTGCTTGTGCAAAGATCTCCTGAGAAGACGAATGGGATTTCATCTAGTGTCACGGTCCTGATCCTTGAACCCATCAAACGAACGAGAAAACGTAAACTCATCTTATGTTCGCGAAAACCTAAGAAGGAACATAAAAATATATAAATGGTTTTCGGAAATTAGTTCGTGTCGGATTTGAGATACTTTGCCGTTTTTCTTTGTCTCATATATTATACAATTTATATAACTATATATTTTTATTTAATAAAGTTTCATATAATTAACTTATGCTTACATAAATATATTATTTGTATTTATAAAAAAAAGCTAAAAAAACAACCAATTTTGTTTGCCCTACAATTATAGTGTCTCGTATCGCTCGAAGCTGTATCAATATATTGCAGTATCGTAATAATGTAAAGTGCCATATATCTTGCTTGTCAATAAGTGCAATATACAATTTATCAATACTAGTAAGGGTCTCGACGGATATATTCGATAATTCTTCAACACGAGAAAAGAAAAAGGCTTTTATTCCTTCACAAATTAAGATTCGGTTACTGTATGAGTCTAATTATGATTTACCCATCACGAAGCATATTTTGAATAAGATGGATGATTCAAATATTATTCAAAATGTATTTGCCAGAAAAATTTACATTTCTTTAAATTCTGAAAAAAGATTTTAAAAGAATGAGTTTTTGATTTTCTGAATATTTTAAATTTTTTGACGTTTCTCCTATAATATTTAAACTACGAGTTTCCACAAAAATGTTTCGAGATAAAATTGGTATATTTTTTGAGTATATAATTTAAAATCTAACTTATTATTAATTTTTTAGATTAAAAAATAAAAAACTGGAAAAAGTAGTCCGCTATCCTATTTTCAAAAATTAAGAAGCTTTCGACAAAACCTCGAGCCACGGAATAACTTTTTTTAGCCTCCTAGATTCACCAAAAAATTAGGATGCAGTGAGCCCTTTTGAAATATTTCAAAATTTAATGTATAATTTTAGTAAAATTTTGAAATGGAAGGAAATGGAAAACTATTCCTAGTAGCTCATCGGCTTTTATTGCTGGTCCCAAGCCAGAATAAAGGAGAAGGGTTGAACGAAGGGCTAACAACCGCTTATTGGAAAACAAAATTTGTTGTAAAGAGAAATTAAAAATTGATGTTATAGCTATCTAAGAGATGAGATGGCTTAATGCCGGTAACACCATGGTTGATAACTCGGTTGGGTTCTACAGTGAAGGAGATAGTAACAGACATGAACGTGGAACCAGGTTTGTCATAAGTGAACTTTTATCAGAAAGATTGATTCTTTTTAAACCTATAAATGATAGAATCTTCTGATTGGGAGTCAAAGGTTTGTGGTATTATTCTTTCTTATCGGCAACCGAAAACAACCAAAGAAAGTAATGACAAAGAGAAGGACGTTCTATAAACTGGTTGATATAACTACGGAAGAGATGCCTAAACACGATATGAGATGCCATGCAAAAGTGGGCAAAGAACAAAATTTTGGGCTGCGATTGGCAAATACAGTCTGCACAACCCGAATATTTCTTATATGGGTTATTATAATCTTATCGTCACGTAGTCAGAACATATCATATCATCAGCGGCGGCTCTAGGCACCGGGCGCTGTCATAAGAAAGCGCCAAAAATGCAACCATAGATCGTCTAGGAAAAAATATAACCCAAGCACCTTAATACCACTTATGCCTAATTTCTTCACCTTGAGATATCTATCGGATAATGAATCCAAATGAAACCAAATCTTTGATTTGGTGAAGGTGAAGAAATCGGGCATTAATTGTATCCGCCAAAATAAGAGTAGCATTATAATTTTTTTGCGGACGAACTAAAAATTAAACTTTATACTGGATTCATTATTAAATAATATAATAGCATCAGTGTTTTATAACACATTTCATATCCTCTTTGTTTTGTACCGAGTGTACTAATCATGTGCATTTGAAGGAAATATGGGGAGATGTGCGAAAATATCGGAAGATGTGAGGTTAATCAGGTTAATCATATACTGATAGATGCAAGACATGGAAGTAATGTAATGGACGTGAAAAGCCTTTAGAGGGGCGGACGGAGACTCTGACTACTTCCTGGTAAGATCCAAAGTAAGGCTTCCAATATCCACATATAAAATAAAAAATTAAAGTGATACGATTTAATGTAGCCAAACTGAATAATGCGGAAGAGAGAAAGAATTTTGATCTATAGAAGATAACGTGGAAGGTATATGGAAAGATATTCTAATTAAGACAACTAAAGCAACCGACGAAATGCTTGGTAGAGAAAATAAAACCAAAAAGAAATCAAAAGGATGATGAGATGGCAAATGTCAGAAAATTTTGAGAGATAGAGAAGGGTACAGAAAGATAATGTTACAAAGAAACACACACGAAAATACACTACTGCTAGAAGAAGAGCAAGAAAAACAAAAAGAACTAAGAAAAGAGAATGTGAACAGAAAATAATGAATAAGATGGGGGAAAACAGAATCCGAAATTATCATAAAGCATTTTATGCCGAAATCTTCAACACAAAATCAAGGTTTAAACCTAGATCAAAAACTTTTCTCAGAAACTTTCTATACGTAGAAAGTCCAAAACTCTCTTACTCAAAGACTTGAGACAGACGAACTAACTATTTAAGAGGTTACAGTAGCAATAAAGAAACCTAAGAATTCAAAAGCTCCTGAAACAGAAAAAATAATGACGGAAATGATAAAGTGTGGAGAACGGCCCTTGCATAAATATTTACCCGATTTAATACTCCAATCCTGGAAAATAGAAGAGCATCTAGAAGACTGGCAGAAAAGTATCGTAATACCTATTCACAAGAAAGGAGACAGATCAAAATGAGGCAACTATATCTTTGATCAACACACCATATAAAATACTCTCAAACTACTTGAAAAAAGCTGGGAATTTCACAAAACCCTATATAACATGTTTATGGACTTTCAAAAGTCTAAACTTGTCTAAATCAGACTTAACTTTGGAGCGCAATGTTTGAACCCAGAATACCCTGAAATTCATCCAGCTCACAAAAATGTGTGTGGACACACATTTGACAGACGACCTGACATAGGGAATAAAAAACCGACTCCAAAGTGGAAACTGATGCATAAGTATACGTACAAGCAAACAATTTTCATGCTAAGTCCAATAGTAGCATATGGTTCTGAAGCATGGATTGTCACCAAAACAAACGAGCAACGACTTCGGTGTTTTGAAAGGAAAATACTGGAAGAGATCTTTGGATTGTTTCACGATCTTACTATAAACTTTCACTTGATAAGAACAAACGCCGAACTTAAAAAACTATACAAAGACCCGGACATAATGCAAGAAATAAAATCATAACGGCTGAGATGGGCGGACCACGTACCGAGACAACCAAATGATAGACTAATCAAAATAGTATGAAAAACAGTACCCGAATGGAAAGACTCTTTGGACCACCACGTTTTAGATGGAGAGAGACCATCAAAACCATACGAATACACGAAGATCAGATGGAGACCCTCATAACATGAGCCAAAATGAGATCTCGCTCCAACTAAAAATCTTGTTAAGCCCGCCCCTGCCACCTATTTTTTGCTTAATAGGTTTATTATGTTTCTTATAACTGTAGTCATAGGAAAAATCATATAGTGTAACCAAAAAATTTTGTTTTAAGATAAATCATATGATCAAATCATAAGAAAAATCTTATAGTCTAAACAGGCCTTTACAAATTTTTCAAATTCAAATTTATTTTTTAAAGTTATGTTAGTACTGTGTACTACTGCTTGATTACATTGTCTTTGATTTTGCGGCAAACAGTCCTGCAGCAAATTGTCCATGCGACCAAAAAATTTTGCGTCAAAATAGCTTTGCGACGAACCGGCTGCGGCTAAAAACGCTCGCGGGGAAATGGCTCATTCACTTATGGCATGTCGAAAAAATGGAGAGAAATTGTGAACCATAGCATAGCCAAGGATAAAACCGTAGAAGTGGCTAATTTTTCGAAATTTGTAATCTGTAGATGTTTAAAATGCGGAAAGTAAATCAGTATTAAGTTTTTACTCGTGTTTGCCTTAAATCAAATAAATCAAAAATTGGATTTTGTAAAAAATTATGTTGCAACCAACACAACACAAATCTGTCTGTTGGATATCCAGATGTCTAGACTGGAAAATGGAATATTCAGAAGATATCTATTTTAAAGCTCCTAATGAATATCTTCTGGGTATTTAAGTGTCACAGTTGTCGATTTCGTACTTTCGCGTTTTAAGCCATTTGCTTGTTCACAATTAACATTTCTCAAGATATTTGCATATCCACTAGATTTTGAGTTTTTTCGTGGGAAATAATATTACTAGAAATGAAAAAAAAATTTGAGAAGCCGGCCCATGTAAAATTTTCGGCATTTTCCGCGTAGTTAGCGCACTCCCGCACCCTCAGTAATTATTATTATGGGTCTATGTATACTATGTATACTCTGTAAATTGACTGGTTTAGTTGAGTTTTATATATTGTTATGAAGTCGAGCACTTAGAGAATGAAGCAATATTTATTTTACAAAAATATAAAAAATTAAATTATTTAAAAAAAAAACCGTAAAAGGTTCCGTTAATATAATAAATTTAATTAAAATAAAATCAAAAATTTTGAAGTTACTGTTATTTTGAATCATTCACGAGTTATCTTTACTGATGAGTTACCCAGGTAATTCTTATTTATCCATTATGCATAGTGACATATCACAAGTTCGAGGATAGACGAATAGCATAATAAATCACGTTGTTTGAAATTCTTGCCTGCTTCTTGTTTTCAATGTAAAGAAAAATGATTCAGTCAAAAGTTAAGAAAAATGAGATCGTCAAAAACTTTTGATTTAAAATTTTTGTTTTTCGGTAATAAAATTATTTTAATATCTAAAAAATAGATTGCTTGAAATTAATGGTATATCTAATTATACGGACTACGGCTTTGTTAAAAATCAAAACTTTAAAGGAATTTATTAAAAACTACAACTTAAATTACCATTTTTGGATGACTGATTTCCACTTACAAACTTACAATTAGTTTAGCCGACGAGGATTATAAAACTAAGTAAAATTAAATTAGAACCGCTTAAATGGTTATAGTTAATTACCGTGATAGACAGATCGACAGATTGATCAACCCTTTTTCAAGTCCCATCTATGTAGTTTTGCGTAAGAAATTTTTTTGACGAATATTGTAGCCCAAATAAAAATATTATATTAGTTGTCTCAACGTTGTCGCCAGAGATAGCTCATCTAAAATTTATCTGGCCAACCCTTCGGCTCACCCTAAATTAATTAATTAATTTTGTTATTTCTTTTCTTTAAAATAGTTATTTGTATAACAAGGCAGAAAAGTGAATTCAATTCAAAGAGAGATCTCTCTTTGAATATATTATGGATTATACATTATATTATTATCCATGCATTTTTTAGACAATTTTAAATTTCAAAAAAGTGTCAAAATGTCGTTTAATATTGTCTAAATTTAAAATCTTTGTAGCAAATAAATATCTATACCCTCATGTGGTATGGTTACAAACCATAATGGCACAAACCGCCACTGGTTAGATGTATGTTTTTTGCTTCATTCTTTTTATGGGAAATGTTTTGACAAAACATGCTCTCGAGACTGATGAGTTAAATCTCCAAGCTAGCTAACGCGTGTAATAACATCTACGATTTCATATTTTGATCCTTTACTTCACCTAATATTTTTTGAGTAATGAAGTTGTTTTTGTAACTGCCACAATAAGTAAATTTTTGAGAATATGAACTTTTCGTTAACAGCAGAAGTCGTAATTGTAAGCGACTACAAATTAGTATTGTGATATTATGTAGCTATTATGTTGATGACATTTTTATGTGCTTTCATTTTTCTGTGCTTTGAAGGTTTTTCTATACGAATAAATCGGCTTTTCAAGTTTATTATTGTATAACACGCGAATGTAAAATTTACAAAAGAAATCAAAAGTAACAATAGTATCAATTATATCGATGTTTTCATTTTCACATAACTTAATGGTCATTTCATTGATAATTTTTATGTAACGGGATCAGTTATTTGTAACAGTTTTGAACACCTTTTTACTCATAAAGTTGAGTATTATCCAGCATCTTAACAAGAATATCCTAAGTAAAATTATTATCCATTTTCGCAATTGATGCGCATATACATACTACGCCAGGTAGAGAGTAAAAAATAATCTATGCCGAATTACATATTATTTAGTTTATTATGTGGGGGGGGGGGGTTCATAATTAAGGTAATTCGTCAGTTTTTAATTTTAAAAACAATTGGAAGATCTAAAAATGATATTCTTACTCGGTTATGTTCAAATATATGTATAAAATAGGGTGGTCCTTATTTAGGGTCTACACTAATGTTCACTTAAGGCCGCTCCTCGATTAGGCTAAAGAATGAAATAAAAATTTCAACCCTCCATCTCAATTTTAAGGGGTGTTTGTAAGCACTTACTGTTTTGCAATTACAATAATTATGTTTTTAGATACTTTAATTTTGTTCTACAAAACCGAAAAAATAAAAATTTTATGCAAATCTCATGGGTACTTTTCGAAATAATTCTTATGAACAATTTGAAAAGAAATTATTAGTTGAGATATTGGTCATAAAAATCTACAAAGTAGATGAAAAATTCTAAATTTACAAAATCGTAGCAAGACATCGGCAGACAGGGCCGTTTTAGGAATCAATGAGGAATGAAAAAATAGCAAGAAAAAATCCAATTAAATTCAAAAACAGCCTTAACGAATTACATGTTTCGATCTTATTCGCGGTGTTATCCGCGACACTGATCTCATCAGATTCGTACTGGCAATTGAAAAATTAAAATTAAACTTACCATTATTTCAAACGATCATGAAACCGTCCACGTGCCGTCCACGTGCCGCACGTGGACGGTTTCATGATCGTTTGAAATAATGGTAAGTTTAATTTTAATTTTTCAATTGCCAGTACGAATCTGATGAGATCAGTGTGGCGGATAACACCGCGAATAAGATCGAAACATGTAATTCGTTAAGGCTTTTTTCTTGCTATTTTTTCATTCGTCATTGATTCCTAAGGCGGCCTTGCATTGAAAAATGATTAATTTCACTTTCTGAGCTAGTCGGAGCAAAGCAATTTTGGGTAGGAAAAGGAAATCAGGATATTCCATAAGATCCTTATAAGATAAGATTTTGATAAATTTTAGTTGGATGTTTGTCAGTGTATGGTTGGAGTGTGAAAAGAAATAATATCAATCACACAGGTAGAACCCTGCAACCAAATATCATAAAATTTGGAATCAACGTGCATCATAACTAAACTTAAAAGGTGAAAATCATATTGTTTGTTTTCCTATTTCGAACCAAGGATATAAAACCGAAAGTATAGTAAGTTAAACAAATTGAATAAAATAGTAAAAAAATGGTGGTCCAAAAGTTATTTACACTAAAATTTTTTTATTTTACATTATTTTCAGCTGGCCTTTAAGCTTAGTTAAGATGCACGTTTATGCCAAATTACACATTTGCGATTGATACTATTTTTTTCATCACAACCACACACACATTGAAATACACACAAAGGTAAGCTAACTAAAATTTATCAAAATATTATCAGGGCATAATATGGAACATTTTAATGTCAAAATTTCGATTTTAGAGTAGATTGCAAAGCTTTCCCTATATGCATACTGTAATACGTAAGGGAAACGTAAAAATATTTTTAAAAATGGTTTTAAATTTTTAATTGAATTAAAAGGAAAATAGTCCTGGAAAGAAGTACCTAGCAAGTTTTAGTTTTTAGATTTCTACAAAAATGAGAGAAAAAGTGCGATTGTGCTTATTTTGAAGTTTTATATTTGTAAGTTTATGAAAATCTTTTCCACTTTAATAGAATTTGTAATTTATGTTAAAACTAGATAACAAACTTTTACTACTTTTATATAAAAGTTGACATATCTAAATTCCTATAAGTTGCAATTTTATTACAAAATAAAATTGTTGCAAATCTTCCGCAACTGATAAATGAATTTTAATAATTTTTAATATAATTATAAATTGTAATGAAGTGTAAATTATCAATATAATTTATTTGATTGGATAATTTAAATTTATTCATTTTAACAAAACGATGTGGATTCAAATATTGCATATGCATAAATTTTTGATAATGAAATAATAAATAACAACGTCATCATATCGTTTCATAAGATATTAAATTTTTAAAATTACAGCCATAATTCTTGAAAAATTGCATTGAAACACTTTTTTCAGATTGTAACCCTCCTAAATATAAGATTACGGAAATCTTTTAAGCCACGCTTATATTTAAAATTACAATTTTAAACTTCTTTAATATTAAAAATTTAAAACATTTTAACATTTTTCATTTTTTTAAGGATTTCAAAGTTATTCGATTTAAAAAAATGCAAACTTTTTATAAATTCAAGTAGTTAAGTGCCATTACTTTTGTAATGCACTTCTCTCACATTTAGCGACACTTAAAAACTCTCATTCAGCTTTTAAAAAACCATTATGCGAAGTAAACATAAATAAATTTATTTTAATTCTAAACTTTAAATATTTAGTTGAACCACAGCTTAAAATAAATACAAATATGTATAAAAATCTATGATATTACCTGTTGCAGAAAAATACTAGGTAAACAAAAAATTTCTTAAATCAGACTGTAGGAAATTATTAATTGAATAATTTCCTGTTTTCCGTTTATCGATAAAATAATAGAAAATTCAATTTTGGAAGCTAATTTGTTGAAAATTGAGTTAAATTAAATCATAACAACTAAATTAGAAATGTAAGAAAAATTACCCCGAGAAAATCAAATTTGTGTTATTAAATTTTGTTTTTAATTTAAATTTAAAATTGCATTGAAAATAATGCAAAAAGTATTTTGAAAGAGCTAATTTTTATTTTGTGTGTTGTAATTTGGAATAAGGACTTTTATGTTATACTTTTTATGTTATTATAAATCAAACATGTTTTGGTTGATTAACATTATAACATGTAAATTATCTCTAAGATTTCACTTACCGTTTCGTTTTAGACTGCTTATTAGGTTAAATTCTCAATTTAAATTTGTAATTAATCACTACTTATAACTAAACAATATAACATTTTTTATTAAACTAAATTAATTTAAAGCTTTTAGGTTTAAGGAAGTACATATTATACGACGCTCGTAGGGCATCTGGGAAAGCGTCGCTGTAATCGACATAAACGATGAGTTTTCGGAGAGGACCGACGCCGGCGTTTATCTTCGGTTACGGGTGCTTTAGTGCGCACGTGCCAATTACTTGATTAAACTAATTACAGAAGATACAACAATGTAAATGTGATCATAAATTTCTTACCATAAAGTAACGAAATACTTTTTGCATATTATGAATTTTAATTGTCTTCTGCAATAACCACCCAAGCATTGCTCACATTTCACATATTAAACAAAAATTATCATGTGATGTTGGTGAAAATTGATCAAGTATTGGAAACAAGTGTTGTTCGATTCTGGAAAATTTATTTTTAAATTTTGTATTACCTTTCCTAAAAATTCTGATGTGGCCACAAAATGTTGATCAAAACCAGAAAATTACAAGAAACTTTGAAGTTTCTATCTCAAATAGTTTCGCTATCATAAAATAAATAAAATTATCATTGATTTTGAAATCATGAAAGCATCAGCTTTCAAGCGTTGTACCTTCGAAACGGTGAATTTTTTTCTATAAGTAAATTGATTTCGATATGCTTAATATTGGTCCTATGAGTCTACCGGAAATGGGACATTCCACGTCAAAAAATTTTTTTTTTTTAGTACTAGTTGAGACTAGTCTCCATGTAGTGCTGGGACATCGATAGAAGAACATCGATGTTCGATGTCGATGTCGATGTTATTGTCTAGTCTAGTAGTTTAAACCAAGAAAAAACATGAGAAAACACTTAAAACAGTTATTTTATTTAAAGATAAACTACAAATAAGTTACAATACATAGTAATTTTTACAAAATTACAATTACAAGTCCAAAAACATTTTATCAATTTATTTTCTTTTACAAATTCTCTGTAACATCGAATGCAGCGAGGTGCATTTTGCCCCCCCCCCTCATTGCAAATTTTGGATCCAAAATAGTTTAAATCGTTTGTACCTGATTGTACCTTCTTTATTTTCGTTTGTACCCATTTTGTTTTTGAGATATTTTGAAATATCCAAAATGGGCATTTTGCCAGCCTCCCCCCGCCATTTCGAATTTTGGATCCAAATCGATTGTACCTCGTTTGTACCTGTTTGTACCTTCTTTATTTTCGTTAGTACCCATTTTGTTTTTTTAGATATTTCTAAATATCTAAAACAGGTAAGCCCCCTCTCCTCATTTTGAATTTTAGATCCTAAATGGTTAAGATCGTTTGTACCCAGTTTGTACCTGTTTGAACTTTCTTTATTTTCGTTTGTTTGTACCATATTTTCTTTTAAGATATAGAGAAAGAACATACTAACGCGCAGAATGGATCCAATAAATAATATTTATTATAAAAATATTGAATAGTACTAGTACTAAACATATGTACCAAATTAAAAGTTTAAATTATGGTTTTAGACTATTTTTGATCTATACTTAAACAAGGTGCAACTGGAAGAGAACTTAACCCCTCCCCCTTCTTAAAAGTTTTCAAAGATCTGGAAAACAAAATGGGTACAAACGAAAATAAAGAAGGTTCAAAATTATAGTTATATTTTTTATTATCACAGTTATAGGAAGTTCATGAAGATATCTTTACTTTTTTAATCGCGTAAGGGTTTTTAGGCCACTCTTTTACCCCCTCTTTTAGTGATAAGTCATTAGATTTGAACCTACCCCACCCCTTCTCTTTCCAGCATCACGTGTAATTTTTTAAAAATATCTTTAAGCATCACGAAAAAAAAAACGGTTGTCTGGTCACTTGATTAATTTGATTGGTTATCGGTATGTTTATATTTATCGGGTGGATATCTCTAAAAGGAGGGGGCGGCTACTCGACATCACCGAATTCTTCCGGATTTATAGTGTATAGAGGGCTTAACTAGAATTGAAACTGACACAAATTGTAGCTCCAGATGGCCAAGCGTTTAAAAATTAAATTATTTTTCGGGGTTAGTTAATGTATACATAAGTCTTTTTCGTTAATAAAATTCCAAGTACAAATTAACACAGTGGTAATGCGAGGGTCTCTGGTTCGAATCATCGTACAGAAAACTATTTTTTTTGGTTTCTCTTCAATTTTTATGTTATAAACAGTAATAATTTGTTTTTTTTTGTATTGTATTTATTTATATTTTCAAAGAAGGCAGAGGGCGTCAAACCCGAATATTGCATTACAAGGGGATTATCCAGGGCCACATTTTTAAATGTGTTTTTACATAGTTACAGTGGTAAGTTTATTCTTAATTTTACTAGCAAACATATAAAATTAAAATAGCCCAAAATGTTGGTTGTAATTTTTCAAAAATATTAAAATATTTCCCGCCAAATGTTCCCAAAAGTTAGCTCAAATATACTTTCTTTTTCTATTTTGTTAAAATAATGACGCCCTCTGCCTTCTGTGAAAATATAAATAAATACAAAATAAAAAAAAACAAATTATTACTGTTTATAACATAAAAATTGAAGAGAAACAAAAAAAAAGTTTTCCGTAAGGTGATTCGAAGCAGAGACCCTCGCATTACGAGTCCAACCTCCTACCACTGTGCAACTTGTACTTAGAATTTTATTAACAAAAAGACTTATGTATACATTAACTAACTCCGAAAAAAAATTTAATTTTTAAACGCTTGGCCATCTGGAGCTACAACTTGTGTCAGTTTCAATTCTAGTCAAGCCCTGTATACACTATAAATTCGGACGAAATCTGTGATGTCGAGTAGCCGCCCCCCTTTAAGTGAAGAAATCGGACATTAGTAAATTAAATTATACACTGTTCTCAATCAATTATATTATACATATTTATTTAATGAACTAGTTCCGACTGGTGCTAGTCTTCTTCAATATATTCTTTGAAACAATCTTTAATTAAATAGTTAATTTTAGCTTTAATTTTTGATAAAATATGTTGAAGAAAACTGACACCAGTCGAAACTAGTCAATTAAATAAATATGTATAATAAAATTGATTAATTAAATAAAATTAAAAAATATTCTTGCTGGAAGAAATCTGATATTTTTAATACAAGCATATTTTATTGCGCGAAGAAATTATATTTTTAAATGAAATAAATAATTTCAAGAAAATATTTATTCTTCATTTAAGAAATCCTTTTTTTCCGTGCAGGGACGGCAAAGCAGACGGCAGGGCTAAGAGCGCGTCACAAGGTCCAGTGTTCGAAACCAGCTGAGAGCTAAATATTGTAATTATGTTGCTTTTTAGGCACAAATGTGCTCGCTCGGGATTTTACGTGGTCGCACGAAAATATACACGTGATTATGAGAACATCCCCCCCCCCCCGATATCGTGATTAATCCTAATGATATTCTAACCCCCCTCCACCCCTGTTAAAACCTCGCGTGCTTAAAGAATAACTCCTAAAGTATTTGTATTCTTTAACCATGAGCGTCGCCAAAAGAGGGGGCAGGAAGAGGGGAGGCTACAGCCCCCCCCCCCCGGCTTTTGGCAAAACATATAATATTTAACAATTGCAATATAAAAATCCAAAGAAATAGGCAAGCTTTTATTTTATGCTGTGTTCTTGCAAAGGTATTTCTTTTAGTTTTTATTTTCGTTATTACATTAACTAGTAGGTGTCTACATATTAGCTACTAGGTTTGCTTATTTTGTTAATGTGAACCTTTTTTTCTCTTTGATAGAATATATTTTTATTTTATATTTTTATATTTTATATTTAATCGTTTTTTTAACATAATAGCTTTTAATACTATGTTTAAAAAAATTTGCCCCCCCTGCAAATTTTGGAAGCGACACCCTTGCTTTAGTCTACAGTAGTACAGTACAACATTGAAATACATGCTTTGTATAATTTCAAAAAGTTTTCAAACATCGATAGTCAGCCATCAATGGCAAAACATGGAAACATCGATGTTTCGATAACATCGATGAACATCGCTGAGAGCTATCTCCATGCCTTTTTTCAATTTTTTTTATTAAGCCATTCAAAAGATATAAATTTGTAGAAAATAACAATACAAAATGAAACTAGGCTTAAAATTTGTTAAATGGATAACAGTTTTTTACAAAAAATTTTAAAGAAAATCGACCAGTGGGTTTTTGAAATCTATTTTTGAAACCTGAAAATCTAAATGTGCCATTTTTGATAATTTAAAAACTGACCATTGTGCCGGATTGTGTCCGATGTATGCTACGCTGTGGCGTATTTTTTTAAATTTTACTGTTTGTTTGATTTTATAGAGATTCCTTATTTTGGGGTCGAAGTTAGCCCCATTTTCGATAATTCTAAAAATCAAAATTGTATTGCATTTTACTCGACGTGTGCCGTTGTGTGCCGTAAATTATAAAATTTTATTTTTATAAATAAAATTTTTTTGTACCACAATCTGGTGTAGCCAGGAATATTAACCCCCTTTAATTTTACCCCCGGTAAAAATTCCCTAGCGAAATTTTACCTTCGGTAAATTTTACCCCCAGTAAAAAATGATTAGGGAGTAAAATTTCACTAGGGAATTTTTACCGGGGGGTAAAATTTCGCTGGGGTAAATATTTCCGGTTACAAAATCACACGAAAAGTTTTAGTACAGAGTAACAACAGAGGAGTAATCCACCTCATAAAATGGATTGTGAGGACTTCTAAGAAGTGGTTATATCCCGAGGAATGGAAGCCTTTGATTGATTAATATGGGACATTCCACCCCAAATCGGACACCATTTTGCTTTTGCATCTCGGATCTTTTTGAAATTTTTTTATCAAGCCATTCAAGAGATATAAATTTTTAGAAAATTACAATACTTTTTTTTGAAATGCTGATAACTCAACAAAATTTTTTTTTGAAAAAGTTATATTTTTATATTTTAAAACGGTATTACTATTAGATTTTATGTGCATAAAGTTAGCCCCGCCATTTTTGCCAAATTAAAAACTGAATATTGTGTGTGAAAATTGTACAAAAAAAATTTTTTGCTGAGTTATCAGCATTTCAAAAAAAAGTAATGTAATTTTCTAAAAATTTATATCTCTTAAATGGCTTGATAAAAAAAATTTGAGAAAGTCATGGAGGCTAGTCTCAACTAAGTACTACTGAAAGAAAAAAATTTTAAAAAGATCCGAGATGCAAAAGCAAAATGGTGTCCGATTTGGGGTGGAATGCCCCATATCAATCAATCAAAGGCATCCATTCCTGTCGGAATATAACCACTTCTTAGAAGTCCTCACAATTCATTTTATGAGGTGGATTACTCCTCTGTTGTTACTCGGTACTAAAACTTTTTGTGTGATTTTGCTCTTTTTGCAATCAGTCTCCAAGTTTTTCTATTCGCACACTTTTCTCTTCAGTTCTTGACTTCCATTTCATTTAAGTCTTTCATTGCACTATCCCACCATCTCATTCTTGGCCTTCCTCTGCATCTTTCCTTATCTGGCTTCCATTCAGTCACCAATCTTATTTCTTCATCTTTTTCTCTTCACATTATATGTCCTAACCATTTAATTCGCTGTGACTTGATAAACCTGACTATATTTTCATTTTTTAACAATTTTTCTATCTCTTCGTTCTTTCTTATTCTTAGATCTGAGTTATTAATCTTTTTTGGTTCCACGTTTTCTCTAATCACCTTCCTCTCAAAGATCCTTATTGTTCTTCTTCTGAGCTTGTCATACAGAGTACTTCAGCGGGGTACGTTACAGTAGGTCGTATCAGTCCCTTATAAATTCTTATTTTTGTATTTCGACTCACATTTCTATTCTTCAATATTTTCTTGTTTGTATAAAAGGCTCTACTTCCCACTTGTAAATTTTCCTTTATTTCGTCATCTCTGTTACATCTGTTGTTAATCTTTACTCCTAAGTACTTGAAATCATTTACCACTTCGAAACCATTTTGTCCTATTCTTAAGTTTCCAGTTGTCGCACTTAAATAAGTTTCTTCCTTAACGCATGTATTTGATCTTCATTTCATTTATCTTCAAACCCGCTAACGTTGCATGAAGGTCCAATTTTTCAAAAATTTCAATCATTTTCTTCTTTGTTTTGGAGATTATGACTATGTCATCTGCATACGCTAATAATTGTGCTTCTTTATTAACTATTGTGCCTTTACAATTTAATTTTCTAATTATATGTTCCATCATCAAGTTGAATAACGGCGCCGAGAGTGCGTCACCCTGTCTTATACTCCTGCCATTATTTCAAATTCTTCGGTTTCCCCTTCTGCAATTCTTACCGAGCCTTTCTTGTTAGCTATTGTCATGTATACCAGGTTTTTTAGTTTTTCTGGGATTTTCATTTCGCGCAATATTATAATAATTTTCTCTCTATTCACAGTATCGAAGGCTTGTTGAAAGTCTACAAACAGCATATGCATTTCCATGTTATGTTCATAACATTTTTCTGATGTTAACTGCTTTAGGATATGTATCGCGTCAACTGTCGATCTACCTTCTCTAAATCCTCACGGATATTCTCCAAGTGCTTGTTCTGTATAATACTTTTTTAATCTTTCTAAAATTAAAGATGATTCAATCCAAGCTGTTCTTATGAGGTTATATACTTTTTGCTGGAGTTGGTTTCCTATATTCTTGATCATTTCCGCGTGCACTCCATCTTTGCCAGGTGCTTTCCCGTTTTTCGTTTTACCCATTACCATTATCATTTCATCAAATGTAGGTTCCTCTGGCTTTCATGTTCGTTTCTAATTCTCATACGTTGTTCCTTTCTACCGCCTGTGTTCAGTAATTTTTTTAAGTGATTTTTCCATATTTCTTTAATTTTTTCTTCATCATTCTCTGGCTTACCGTGCTCGTCTTTCATTACTCTGAGTCTTATTTTATTAATTCTTTTTTGGTTATTTAGTTTCTTATAAAAATTCCTTGTATTGTTATTTTTCATCATCATATCATTCCAGCCAAGCATTTTTTCTTTGTTTACAAACCTTACACGCAACCTTTCTTACTTTGACGTACTTGTTTTTATCCTCCGGTTTTCCTGTTCTAATCCAGATGGCTCTTGTTTTGTATTTTATCTTTACTTTTTCTTCACAGATCTCATCAAACCATTTTCTATTTATATTTTTGCTTTTACGTTTTATCGTTTCCTCAACTGCTGTCTGTATTACTTGCTTTATACCTTTCCAGTCCTCATCGATGTTTCTGCTTTCCCGCGAGATCATTATTTGTTCGTTTATTTTTTCAATGTACTTTGTTTTTATTTTCTCGTTGTTTAATTTCTCTAAGTCCCATCTTACAGTACCTTTTTCTTTCATAGTGGTCTGAGTCGATATTTTCTCCTCTGAACGTTCTAACATCTTTTATTGACGTCGCCCTTTTCTTTGTTACTAATACATGATCTATCTGGTTTCCATCATCGCTAGTATTTCCTGGCTTTATCCATGTTACTTTGTGTATCTTTTTGTGCTTCAACATTGTACTGCTAATCGTCATGTTCAATGATGATGCAAGCTGGCACAGTCGAGTCGGTTACCGTTATCATTAGTGTCATTGTGTATTGTGTGTTTACCAGCCACTTCTTTTACGTAGTCTTCCTTTCCTATTTGTGCGTTGAAATCCCCTATGATCAGTAACGTGTCATGTTTTGGTACTTCCTCCGCTATTCCTTCTTTTTCATTATAAAATTCGTTTTTTTCTTCCGCATCTGTGTCTTCTGTTGGAGCATACATTAATTATCAATACATTAATTATCGATATGTTGAAAGGGTTTGCATTAATTCTCAAGTATGCTATTCTATCGTTTATTGGTGTAAAAATCTTTACATTTTTCGATATTTGCTTTGATACAAAAAAATGAATCCTTCAAGATTCATAAACATTTGGACAGTAGTAACTTCCACCGATGGTAAGGTTTTAAGCCTTTTTTTTGCTAAGTTGCCGAAGGTAAATATGTAAGTTCCACCGATGGCCAAAAAGGTACCCGGGCAAAACATGTAAGTTCCACCGATGTCAACTTAAAGTATTACTGGATTAAGACCCGAAAGTTTCTTATAATACTTATCGCAATACTGCAACGATAATTCAAACTGACAAAAATTTTTTTTTTGAAAAATTTAAAAAAATCACTTTTTTTACAAATTCAAACTCTGATGTCTTTATTAATTATTTTTTCAAATAAAAGTATGCAAGTAACATAAATGTAAAATTAAATTTAAAAATGTTTTACTAAACTCCCCCTCCTTCAAGATTCATCAACATTTATCTCGCAGAAGCGGTTAGAGATACTTTGCACAAATTGAAATCTGCTAATCTGTTTAGTAGAATATAATTGAAGTAAATGCTCCAACCGTTTATGTTTTTTTTATAGTATCAGAGTTACTGATTTTTCTTATGTGAAGGCTGTTAAGTTTGATATACGTTTCTGCTTGTACTTCTTTCAATTTCTCTAGAAACGTATATAATGGTGGGTGGGCAGTATAAAACTGTGAATTAAACATATTATGAAACGACTCACACGCGTTGGTGGTTCGGCACATACTAGCTGAATTTGCAGCCCAAAGCTTAGAATGATATGCAGAATTTGCATCTATATACGTGCGAAATAGAAATAAATAATCCGAATATTTTTGCAACCGTGGATCGTCCGATATAATGGATATTAGGTCTTCGCTGTAGACTGCATCGACTTCATTCGGACTTAAATATTGCAAAGCAAAACTGTATCGCAACCAATTACCAATTTGCGAAGAAGGATCGTTATATTCTCTAGATAATCCAAATTTCTTAATATTCCTATACCAAGATTGGCCTAAATGGAATCTACAGCCAATGAGTGTAATATTTTCCCAAACCGATTTTAAGCTAGCGTGTATTGCAAGTTCAAAATCTACAGAACGTAATTAGAAATTGGCCATAGGGGGGGGGGGGGTAGAAATTAAAAAAATGGTTGCTATTGTCCGTATTTTAAATTAATTCTTGTAATGTAGTAATTATTTCGAATTACTTAACTCATGGGGGGGGGGTTGAACACCCGAAAACACCTCCTTATATACGGCCTTGTAAAAGACTACAAACCTACCTTTAAGAGCCCGCTGTATCTATAAAATTAAATAAAAATGTGGTTTATTTGCCAGATGTGCTTGCGCAGCGTTTTATTTTGTAAAATCAGAATACTTATTGCCCCTTTATATAGTTTATCGAAACCAAGTCAAATTGCGTCATAAATCTAAAGATTTTTGTATAACTTGAATAAAACTCAACTCCCACAACACAACAAAAGCTTAAAAAGGCTCAAAAGATTAACATTAACCTTGACCACCTCGACTTAATTGACCGACCGGTGGAACTTACATGTCAGAAAAGGGAACGGCCCCAATCGGCGCAGCGGTTTCGGCGAGGGTCTAGTTTCGGCGCAGCCGTTTTGGCGCGAGTCCGGTTTAGTGCAGGACCGATTCGGCGCGAGTACAGTTCGGCGCGAGTACAGATTGGAGGTATAAAGGGACCGGTGGAACTTACATGTCGGATTAAAAAAGATTTGACCGACCGGTGGAACTTACAATCGCCCGACTATGCTACACGTTACTTTTTATATATTCTTGAACCCCCTTCTTTTATTATTTATCGTTAAGTAAAGTCTAAACAAAAAAGCATAAATTGCCAAATTGTCAATTACAAATAAATATAGGCTCACTGTTGTGAGATTTTGTATTAAAAATTTACCTACTCTGCACAAACCTTAAAGTTTGCCAGACTAGCTCAAAATTGTCGGTAAACACGAGACGCTCAGATAGTCGGTTCCTGTGTGCCCCGAACAGCACGAATTTATTTTTAAAAACCAAAAATCAACCCATAAAATAATTTTTCCAATTCAAATTCAATTACAAATAACTTTAAAATAAAATTTTCGTTTTGTAAATGGAACGGTGATTGCGAGTACGTTATCACCCCAGGTGCGACACGCGTATACAAATCTTCTACGCATTTACAATTTTTATAATTCCAATTTTTCAAAAAACCAATTCTTGCAATATCCAAATTTTAATTTAATCAATTAATATCCAAATTATCAAAATCCAATTATTGATATCCAAATTATTATCAACTTTAATAAAATAATCTTTGAAACACGACAGGACATTATATTTTACTAAATACACTTATTGTATTACATGTTAGAAAAATTAATAATTGAAAAATCTAATCTTACTGTTTTTACTTCCTTGTAAAACAAGGAAGTATTGTGATACCGATTTTTTTCGATTTCCAGATTTTGATGGAAATATCCGTTTTGACCTTCCCTGAATCCATTTTGACTATTTTCGTTGTGACGTATTATGTACGGACGTCTGTATGTCGCATAACTCAAATACGGTAGGTCGTAGAAAGTTGAAATTTTGGATTTGAGACACTTATAGCATCTAGTTGTGCACCTACTATTTTTGGTTGCGATTGTCCGTGCCAAAAGTTGTAATTAATGACGCGCATGAATAGATTAACGAGATTTCTGTCCAATTATTATAAAAATTACAAGGAAGTTATGTGGTGTCCACATCAGATTTTTTTTTATGGATAAAATATGCAAATACATGAATTAGTTCGCTACACATAGGCCCTAGGTGTTTCGAATTTCGGATTCTCATCAGGCAAACTTGGAATAATATTATTAACGCGAACAGTGTTCAATTCAATAGAAAAAATAAAAATTCAAAGTTATTTAACATTTCTTTAAAATAAAATTGTATCTAACTTGAATCCAAAATCAATAAAAATAACAATTTTTGAAAATGTATCTAAACCGAGCAAATAAAAAATAATAATTAAGGCGAAGTAAGATTTTTCAATTATTAATTTTTCTAACATGTAATACAATAATTGTATTTAGTAAAATATTTTCACATGTTAACCTTTTAAGGACGGGTAATTTACAGTGAAATTGGCCATTTTTTATGAACAAAATTTGTGCACGAATCAATTTGTTTCTCGCGTAGCATATGCAACATTCCATGCTGGGACATATCATGTCCCAGCCCGTCCGGAACGGCAAGTTCAATATAAAGCAAATTTTTTTTGCTGTTTTCTACGTAATTTGATGCGCTGAAGTAAAAAAAAAATATTGAAAATTTTTTTGCAAGCGCCTATGACCTTGAGAATAATTTTGCAATTATTACAATTCCAAAAAATTTTTACTATTGTTTTCGTCTTCAGCGCATCAAATTACGTAGAAAAGCATCAGTAGTCGATTTTTGTCCCAGCCCGTCCTTAAAGGTTAATATAATATTCTATAATTCTATAATATGCATAATAATTATTAAACAAAACTTAATAAATTTTATTAATTCTGTGAATTTTTGGAGAATCTTATTTTTTGAATTTAATTTTTTCGTAAATTGAAGTTATTCACAGAGATATAAGTATACAAAAAGTATGATATGGAACTGATAATTAATTTTTTGGAGTTGTACAAAATATTTGAGCCGACAAATACATTGGAACTTACTACTTTCAAAGAAGATAACTATAACAGAAGCCTAAAATAAAAAAACTATCAAATTATTAATCCAAAACCTAAGAAACTTATGATATCAAATCGGAAACTATTTAGTTCCGGAGAAATGGAAGCTTAGAGATTAAGATAATAGATGGTATTTCACAAAAATCAACGATGTTTTAGGTCTGCTTGGGTTTGCTGTCGCTTTTCATGTACATATTTCGGTTGTATGAAACCAGACTAGGTTGTCGTATTTGCTGTATCTACGACCGTAACCAGTATTGTAGGGAAAGCTAGATTACTATGACAACATTTTGTACACTAGATTTGCTATGATTTTTAGAGATTTCTAAATAGGTAGCATATTTTCCTGAAATTATTTTCATAAAGTTGTACAGAGAAGTGTGGTAACTTCCACCTAGATGACAACACCATGAGGTGAGGTCAGGGCCGATTTCTCCATAGACAAGCAAGGCAGTTGCATAGGGCGGCAGTCTTTTAGGGGCGGCAAAAACACTATGCTGTAACAATAATTTTTACTTTCCCCATACGTATACGTATGTATAAGGGAAAGTACTTATTGCAATCCACTCAAAAATCAAAAATCAAAATTTTGGTATTAAAATGTTTCTTATCATGCCCTGATAAGTTTTTGATGAATTTTAGTTGGATGTTCGTCTGTATAGGTGTATGCATGTATGTATGTCTGTGTGTGGTTACGACATCATGAAAAGAAATAGTATCAATTGCCCAGGTCAAACCACGCAACCAAATGTCAAAAAATTTGGCATAAATGTACATCATAGTTAAACTTAGAGGCCAGCTGAAAATGGTGAAAATTAGTTAAAAATTGAGGAAACTATAAAGAAAATAAAAAAAGTTCAAGTGTCAATTACTTGTGGACCACCATTTGTTATGCCCAAATTATTTAATCGTGCCGTGTCGCATCTCTTTCTAAAGCACGTATACCGAGTTAGACGGAATACGAGTCGCATCGCAACTCGATTCCAAAAATTTTCGGAAATTAATTGAAGTTTGACGTTTATGAAATTTTGATATGTTTTCGGGTTTTAAACCCGTGTCCCGCGTAGCGTGATTTTTGAGCCCCGCAGATGCGACCTGTCGCTTCCTTGAGGTCTTTTTTATTATAAGAAGCGGCAAAAAATCTGCATAGGTTACTCACATGCCTTAAAGCGGCCTTGGGTGAGGTGGTTCCAAGGATACGTCTGTACAGATACTGTGCGAACTTCAGCCTTGCGACGCAGACATGATCCAAACTGACGAGCGTCAAACTCCGCGCAGAAATTGTAGCAAGCAAGTAAAACATTTCGTAAAAATTTGATATTTATTTCAAATTATGGAATTTTCAATTTTGTTTTATGTTCAGTGCCGTATTATCGCAAAAACTCATGAAGCCCAGGCTTGTGGCGCAAAATTTCAGGGGCGCAAAATTTCAGGAGACGCAAAATTTAATTTCAGGAGTTGTAATTATCTAATCATTAATCATCTTAATTATTATTACAAATAAGTTTAATTTTCTTTATAAATTTTTCGAATTTAAAAAAAGGGCCAACTGGAAAATCGAGGATAGGGGCGCAAAATATTAAAGGCTTGTGGCGTCACACCTGGTTCATGTTTAAATATTATTTACTTATTAAAAAACAATTGATTTCATTTTATTTAGATACGATACACATTTCTATGTTTGAAGTACTCGCGGCACACCATATTAAGCTGCATCCTCACTAAGACGGCACAGCAAGCGGTACTATTGATGCTAGTTGCTGTACTATTGATCTTTGTTGCAAGATTAAAGTGCCGCTTGCCGTGCCGTCTTAGTGAAGATGCAGCTTTAGGTCCACACTGGTTGATAACCTTATACACTGCTAGCTTGCTTTCTAACGAGAGTTTTGATTTTCTCCCAATTAGCCAGTAAAGTTTAGATAGTTTCAAACCAAGTTGTTTGAAAGGATAGCTGTGTCATCTGCAAATGTAGCTGTTATGTGTATATCTACAGTGTACAGCAGGTACAAGACCGGTCCCAGAACGCTACCTTGGGGTACACATTGTATTTTGTGTAAGTCTGTTATATCTCCTTGATATTTAACCATGAAGTATCTGTGGGTCAAATAAGACTACCTACAATACCTTGTAATAGGGTGTAGGCAATTTTGTTTTTATTTTATACAGTAGTCCTTGTGGTGCCATACTTCATCGAACACCTATAGTTGCATGCTGTTCGCGAAATCCAAATCCAAATTTGGTATCTGGTATGATACTGAGTTGGTTGAGTTCTGGTTTTAGCCTTTTCAGAAACCATTTTTCAAAGAGCTTGGACAGAATAGGCAGCAGACTTATTGGTCTATACAATGTCACTTCCTCGAGAGGTTTTCCTGGCTTTGGAATTAAAATTATTTGCGCTACTTTCCACTGGGATGGGTAGTAGCTAGTTCTTAAAATTGAATTGTAAATTTGAGTTAGCGCAATTAACACTTTATCCGCCGTCAGTTGTTTAATGACTGCGCCAGGTATTAAGGACGTACACGAAAGCCTTCTTTGGATTTATTTTTCTAATGAAAGCTTTGACTTCTTGAAGTATTATAACTACACTTGGTACGGTGCTTGCCTGCTTGCAAAAACTCGGTAATCTCATTCTCCACCCCCCGAGGAATCATAGGTGGAAAATGTTTGAATACACTGAGCAAACTTCTCAGCCTTTTCTTTGTCTGTTCTTATCCACGTTCTATCGGGTTTACTTATAGGGGAAATGTTTTCTTTCGCTCTTTTTAATTTTACCGTTGCCTTCCACAGAGAGTATTCGGTAGTTTCGGTAGATGTTAAATTTTAAAGATATTCTTGGAGAGCTATATTTTTATTGTCGCATTCAATAGCTTTTTAAGATTTCGCTGTGCTCTGTTTAGGTTTACTTTGTCTTGAGAGGCTCTTGTAGTCATCCATGTATCGGCTGCGCTGAAAAGTCCTAGTCCCATATGTTTTAAAATATATGTATAACTTATAGTAGACTAAGCAATGGCATCAACGCCCACCGCAGCCATGGAGGTTCTACTGGGGCTGCACCCACTACACATAGTGGTAGAGGCAGAGGCCTTACTAGCGGCCTACAGGCTATCAATCAACGGCTATGGTAGGAACACTCCAATAAAGGGACACCATACCATAATCTTTAACTCAATCAAGAGTAACAACATGCTTAGCATGCAATCGGATAGAACCAGCACAGTAAGGGACTTCCGAAAACCATTCAGGGTAATAATACCTGAGAGGGGCAAGGAAAAAACCATACAAGAGCTGGGCAACCGATATGATACCATCTGGTACACAGATGGATTTAAAACAAAGATAAGCACTGGAGCAGGTATATGTGAGAGAAGAACAGGGGATGCCTTTGGCATTAACCTTGGCTGCCACGCTACCGTGTTCCAGGCAGAAGTAACTGCAATCTCGGCCTGTGCATCTGAACTGGTGCGGAGAAACTACGATGGTAGACGAATCTGCATCATGACAGACAGCCAGGCAGCTCTAAAGGCCTTGGAAGGAGTAGAAATACATTCCATAGTCGTTAAACAATGCCTTGATGCACTGGTGAAACTGGCAGTCTGCAACAGCGTTTCGGCACCAGGGCATCGAGGGGAACGAAGAGGCAGATCGCCTGGCCAGATTGGCTGCCAACACAACCATGATAGGTCCTGAGCCCACCTGCGGGATCGCATACACGACCGCGAGGGAGGGGATCAGGGACATGTTATGGAAACAATACCTTGCTTACTGGGAGGGTCTTCCTGGACTGAGGCAGCTTCGGATGTTCATTGGGGGCCCCTCTAAGGAATCCAAGGGAAAAAATATTATCCAACTGAGTAGAAAACAGTTGAGGAGGATAGTAGGACTTTTCACAGGACACTGCTGCCTTAAGAGACATCTCAAAATGATGGGGCTGACTGAAGATCCTACTTGTAGGATGTGTGGTGAAGAGGATGAAACCCCTCACCACATCTTATGTGAATGCCCAGCTTTAGCTGGAAGCAGGCTACGCCACCTTGGCTTTCCATATCCGAGAGCCGAGGAGGTAGCTAAAGCACCCTACAACTGCTTACTCGACTTTGTCGAGGAGACGCAGTTGTTGGAGTAAAACGTGGAACGAGGGGCACAATAAGCTCAAGCTTCAGTGCAGTGGGTGTCAGAACCACAACCCGTTTTAATAATAAATAAAAAAGTAATGGCATTGATCATAGTTTGTAAAAATTCTAACTCGTCCTTATACATATATTACGTTTCTACTACCATGGCCTGTTCTTAATAAAGCAATATAAACACAATGTACTGTCATTAGCCTAGTATGTCAGCTGAATAACTGCTGACACTAAGGTACCCGGTTCGAATCCGGCAAGAATCTAAAACTTCTTATGATCGTCTCCGTGCTTCGGAGGGCACGTAAAGCCGGCGGTCCCCCTGGGTTGATGATTTTCCCGCATCAACGAAAACAACCAGGGTTACGGGCACATCTGAGACGAGCCTAGCAAGCTACCTCAGATGTGAAACAACTAATATGCTCGCAGTAATAGTGACACAGGAATAGAGGTCCAGGCAAACAGGAGCTATCCTAGCCTAAAAGTGGAAGAAGAAGAGAGAATGTATAATGTAATATAATAAGCAATATAATATAATGTTGCCGTGCATAAAGCAGTTTTAATCTATCTTTGATTCCAAGCAGGGCCGTAGCCTGGCTGAAAGATTAGGGCAGGCGTAAGGTAGGCTGAAATAGGAAATTTGTCTAAAAAAAAAGGTCATCACTCACATCCAGAAAGTCGAACACTATGCTTTATTTAAAAAAATATATATTTTAAATTGTATTTTAGTTTTAAATCAGAACAGAAAAAAGGCTAGGGCAGGCTCAAATTATCCTGGCCTACCCCTGGCTACGGGCCTGATTCCAAGTCTATAAATCCATCTAGAATTCAAAATTCACATATCTGGGTTTTCTAAAATATTGATATGGTTAATATCGAGTTACACTACCTAAACCACGTATCAATTGATTATCAAAATTCACAGTTACAACAATTTGTCATTCCCTCGCCCACACTCTAAATTCTATGGACTGGGAAAGTGGTGTCGTCACGATCAATCAGCTGATGGGTGGAAACATGATGATAACCTCACTTTGTTTGCGTTTAGTTACCATATAGCTTCAAAAACTGCACTTTTCTCGTCTAGAATTATGTAGGCGACCTGGGCAAATGCAATAAAGGCATAGTTTTGAATTAAAACATTGTAAAATCACGAAAAAGTTTAAAATAATGCATGCACCCGGCAATGTTTTCACCCATCAGCTGTTCGATCGGCCACATTTTGACGTCACACTTTCCCGATCTATAAAAATTATCTTATAGCTTTCCTATCGGCAGACAGGGCCGTCTTAGGAATCAATGACGAATGAAAAAATAGCAAGAAAAAATCCAATTAAATTCAAATTCTAAATTTGAATTATGGACTACGACAGGTTAGGCGCATGGCGCACGTGGACGGTTTCATGATCGTTTGAAATAATGGTAAGTTTAATTTTAATTTTTCAATTGCCAGTACGAATCTGATGAGATCAGTGTTGCAGATAACACCGCGAATAAGATCGAAACATGTAATTCGTTAAGGCTTTTTTTGAATTTAATTGGATTTTTTCTTGCTATTTTTTCATTCGTCGTTGATTCCTAAGACGGCCCTGTCTGCCGATGTCTTGCTACGATTTTGTTTATTTAGAATTTTTCATCTACTTTGTATATTTTTATGACCAATATCTCAACTATTAATTTCTTTTTAAATTGTAGTTTCTAAGGGTCAACTAAAAAGGTTTTTCAAATATTTTTTTACCGTTATTATTTTTTAAAATAAACTTCTTCTTTTAGGCTAGGATAAATCCTGTTTGCCTTGACCTCGGGCCGTCTTCTATCGAAGACAGAGCCGAAGTCCCAAGTCTGTAAGCATATTCATTGCTTTACATCTGATGCAGCTTGCTGGCTCGTCTCAGATGTGCCCGTAGCCCTGGAGTTTTGTTGATGAGGGCAAATCATCAACACAGGGGGACCGCCAGCTTTACATGCCTTCCTAAGCACGAAGACGATCATAAGATATTTTAGACTCTTTTCGGATTCGAACCGGGTACCTTACTGTCAGCAGTTATTCAGCTAATATACAAGGCTAATGACTGTCTCAAAATAAACTTGAAAATTTAATTTGGCGACCACTTTTAAGACTATTAACCCTTTCGCTCATGAATTTTCGTTTTTATAGGTAAAAAATTGAATTTAGTACACTAGCTATATAATTTTTTTACAATTTTTTGATTCCTTGATGGGATCTCTAAGACCCCTCGTTAACGAGATACAGGATGTGCTAAAATTTGGACATTATGTTCTATATGGAAAAATAGAAAAATTTTAAAAACAGTGGATAACTGTTACATGTCAAAGCAATAATCATTTTAAACATAAACAAAAATCCACGTGTCTATAATCCACACAGCCGTTATTAAATCTACCTTACAATTAAACCTGTAATGAAAGACAGAGTTCTACTAAGCAAACATTACTGTTATTCAAAAAAATTTATTTAAATCACAGAATAATTATGACTCACAAATTTTTAATACGAATTTATAAATGTCTTTTTAGTACATCAAAATCAAATGACGAAATTACGTTCCTGATTTCATTAAATAATATAGAAAGCCATGTGCTAAATTTAGCACGCCAGTAGCGAAAGAGTTAATAAAAAATTTGTTGACGTTAAAAAACTTAAAAATACTATTTTCAAATAAGAGACAAGGAGAGACAAAACATAAATAAGACAAATATATTTTAAATGTAAAACATGTAAATCTAGATATATACATAGGCAGGAGAAACATAAAAAAAATAATTTAAAAATCTTATTCAAATTTCCTAATGTATTGTTTTGATTACCTGAATGTAATTATTACGTATAGGTTTCCTCCTAGTTTTATTTAAATTAATTTAAAATGCAATAAACCTTAAAATTAAAATCAATTTTAAGATAATGTAGTTGTATAGTGGTGTCAGGCAATAACGAACTTCTGTTAATAACAACAAAATTTCAATGTTCCATGAAAACAACCCACCTATAGGACAAAGGTCTTAATTTTATATTTACAGAATATAACATACTTTGGTTATTAGGGGGCAAAATCAGTCGGGCCCTTCAGGTACGTTACTACTGGACACCACTATTATTAAAAATTGGCATCACAAATAAAACTCCTGATTGAGTAGCCAACAAGGTTCAAAGTTTGCCAATAAAAACAACAGAATTTCATTACTGTTTTAATTCATAACAACTCATAACATGCTTTCTTTTATATATTTTGTTTTTATAAAAATTATGATATTTTTATTACATAAAATTATGAGTCATTGTAAATAAAAGCTTTCTGGTAAATTAAAATTGTAAAAAACAGCCGACAGAATTTACCACAAAATCAAAAATTATGTTATTACACATATTATTATACAATACTATAAAATTTATATTATTTGGTTTGTCATTTTCTAGTGCACAGCATAGAATATGATATATACATTTGCGATAATAACAATCGGGAATTAAACTAAAATATAAATATATGAAAATTGTAATAAAAATAGTACTTCGACAGGGTCATTGAGTATTTAAACTGCCGGTTTTTTGAAAAAGTTCTTTCCAATCAGGAGTTACAGTATATTTCTCCGTAAGTGTTCCTAATGTTACTAATGAAGGATCTGTTGACATACTTTGTTCGCCTGGAAACAGCATTGCATACTGAAACATAATTAAAAAATGTTAAAATAAATATTGCAGTTCTACAAAAATTTTATTTAGACTTACATGTAGACCATGAATCAAATCTTGCGTCACCGTATGTCTAATATTGTTTATATTCATTTCTATTTTCCCTGATTTACGTATGATTAATTTACCAATTTGTCCTTCGGGTAAATCTCGTAAGTTACTATGAGCTTCTTGATCTGCACCAGAAAATCCCAAAAGAGAATCTGGAAACTAAAACAATGATATTTTAACTTGGATTTAGCAAACTTTTTTCAAATCTAAGTAAAGGTACGGTTTGCTAACAACTGCACAAGCAGCACTGCATAACCTTGGCTAACTGCTCTTACGCAATAACTGTTACGTGTGTTGCTAGACGATACAATTGAAGCGTGGCACCTCCCATTAGGTATTGCACTTGCAGTTGACGCCGGCCGTAACTACTCTGCTGCTACGGTTTCTAGCAAGACCGAGATACAATTGAAGCGCAGTACCTCCCATTAGGTATTGCAATCGCAGTTGACACGGCTGTAGCTGCTCTGCTGCTACAGTTTCTAGCAAAAAGTACCTTAAGACTCAATATTCGGCATATTTTGAGACAAATGCAAATATGGAAACTTTTCTTTCTTTACTAAATGCGAGATTTTGAAAACAATCTAAATTTATAAAATAATTTGATTTTCAAAATTTAACTTTAAAAATTTCGAATTCTATAGATCTTTTTATACTTAACAAAAAGATGTATCTGTTATATTGTTATGTTTTTTTATGGGCCAATCCAGGATTCAACAGATTTTATAAATAGTATTTGGTGTGAATAATTTTATTATTGTACAGAGCGATATTTGGGTGTAGAGTGTGGTGTAGAACCATGCCGTAACTAGATTTTCATGCTTGATAAATTTAATTATGTATGAAAAATAAAAATTTAATTAATGAGAAGCAGTGCGTTTCATTGTGGTTTATTGACTTAACAAGAGAAAAACTATTTTGAAATTTTTAAATCTCGCTGCCCTACCCTCCTTCATCCTAGTCTTTCCAACATGACAAGCAAAAACTTGAAACAATGTTATCTTTGTATTCATTTTCGAAGTATGATAAAAAGTATTTCATAACTACGAAGCCTACAGGTTGCCATGACCTTCTGTTGTTTAAATGGTGCTTTTTTATTCTAGAATTTTCAGATTCAGCAAAAATTTCATAAAATTGATCCAATAGCCTTTGAGAAAAATAATGTCTTTTAATATTCGTTCAGTTATATATGTGCTGTATGATAAAAACTAGAACAATTCCCGAACTCAAGAGTGAGATTTGACGACTCATTGACAAAATTTTGTCAATTACCGACCATAGCTACGCCTTTTCTCATGCAAAAATTCCCGTGGTGTACCATACGACAAAATACAAAACAGAATTTGCTCGCTCGATTAAATAGATAGTTCAAAACAAGAACGTTTAGTAGAGTGAGTACTCTATGAAGTTGCGAAGTTTCTAAAGTGGTCGGGTTGAGATAAAAATCAACCACAGCTGATCTCCACTGTTTAAAACCAATATTTATATTTTGTATTTTTGTAATTTTAAATAAAGATTATTATTATTATTATTATAATAGGGAAAAGGCGGGTAAAGTGAAATATTATTTCTATATTATTTAGGTAACTGAAGAAGATGCAGAATTGTTATGGAAAACCATGTGCATCTGCCAATTGAAACGTCTAGTATCAAAAACGGCAATCTCCATTTTTAGCAAAAATGGTTTTTTATGCCACATTGAAGTATTTAACCCATTCGCAGCCATGTTCCAATTATGGAACAGTTGTAAGTGTTTCATGAGCTAATGAACTTACTAGTAGTATCATTTATATTAAAAATATCAAATAATTTGAAAAAAGGCTTGGCCTCGAATGGGTTAATCACTCTATTTATGGTATAAGTTACTCGAAAAAATGTTGATAATAACCCATTTGTTTTGAGTCTTGAAAGTTACTTTTAGTTAGCAACTAAGTGGGAACACAAAACAGTTTTTCATCAATTACTCGAAACCATCCGAAGTGGAGATTGCCGTCTTTGATACTAGACGTTTCAATTTGCATTGGCATTAATGCAAATTATGCATGTTTTGCAGAAAAAAATTCATTTTGGTTAAGGAGGAGTAACTCTACATGCCATTGTTTTTGAATCTTAATCACTTACAGGCCCCTCACAACTAATTTTCGTTAGGAATTTATAGAAATTTCGAAAAAATTTGCAAAGCGGTACATTAATGTGTTCAAGGTTAAGACCACTATTTCCAGCTCTCCGCGACATCCCTTTAGCAGTACAAAAACTGCAAAATATTTAGTAAATTTCGTCTAACTAAATTGTAACTAATATTACTGGTGGAACTAGGTATTTTCACATTGAAAATTTTTTACAACTACTTCAACCATTTAGAGATTTAGACCAAATAAAGTTTAAATGGTCCTTTTAAAAAATAAAGAAATTTTAAATTCCAATGAAAACAAAAAAAAACAAAATACAGTAGTCTCGATAATCCAAACACACGCTAATCCGAACACACCCTAATCCGAACAAAATATCCAGTAATCCAAACACGAGAAAAAAAAAACTTAGTAGTCCGCATAATTTGTTAAAATCACAACTTAGTTGACTATTTGTGCAGAGTACCGAGTTTTTCTTCTTTTGTTCGGATTACCGAGACTGTACTGTATAAAATAATTTTAAGAATTACATTTAAAATAAATTTTAGTAATTTTTAGAATTTTAGGACAAGTGGGAAGCCTGCACTTAACATGTTAACCGATATGGCAGTCTCTAAGGCTCGTTTTAAAAATGTCTGCTGTGGCAATGGAGGTCATATGGAACACTACTACGATGGTTTAATATTGCTAGTAGAAAACATCGTAAAGTGGTAGAATATTTCAAGAAAAACTATTTGGCATTTATGCCTGTGAAAAAAATCCACGAAAAAATCCAATTTTATGAAAAAAAGGAAAATAAATTTTTAGGAGTGTATTTAAAGTTTTGAATGTTAACTATCTCACTTTGCCCTGTCATCCCCTACATCATAATCAATGGCAGAACTTACCTTAAATATAGAAAATGCAGGCTTTTCATCACTAAATTTATCCTTAGTTGCAGTAAAAGCAGAATAGGTCACACGAGGGATGCTAATTTCTTCATCTTGAACTAAAATATAAATTATATTTTGCATGAAAATATTAGAAACTATTTGTAATTTAAATGTTGCTTACATTCATTTTTAATTTTATTATTAATATGAGTATCACGTATTTCATCACCATTACATTCTTCTTTTTTAATTGTTACTAGCGGTTTATCATTAGCATTAAATTCTAAAACGTAAAAATTAATTTAATAAATAAAAAAATTTCCAATACTAACCATACGTAACGGGATCAACAACCCGAAGCGCTCGGAATATGTCATCAGACTCATAATGAATGTCACCATTGCATTTAATATTACGGGAAAGTTCCAAATCATCTTCATCTTTAATCTGTTATAAAAGAAGTTGCACTCAATACAAATAATAATAATACATTCAAATTTTTTTACCATAAAATCGGTAGCACTAATTTTTGGTAAGACTAGTGCATCTATATTTTGTCTATCCTTTGCACTGCTAGTTTTTACCGAATACGATCTTGAAAAACTTGTTGCTTTTCCCATTCCTTCCGAAAATATACCTTCCGTTTCTACATATTTTCCTTGTTTATTATTTCTAACCCCACCAGAATGCTTTTTAAGTCCTCGATTCCCTGGCTTTTGTGAAGAACGATCATTTTTAACTACAGGACTTTAAAAAAAAATAATTGCATCATTAAATTAAATATAAGAAAGTTCAAAACTTACACATTATTTCTGTCTTTACTTCGAACTGCATTAAAATTTGGTGTGTAACTTCTTTTGGCTTTCGTTCCACCTAAATTTAAATCTCTTGGTGAACTAAATGAAGGTAGACGATTATTACCACACAGCCCTTCTTGTCGAATAATTTTGTTGATTTCGGTAGTGGTTAAAACTTTCTTAGACATGATTTTATATAACAAAGTGTAAATATCTACAATATTTTAAATGAAAACTATGAGGTTATGTATTAACGCACGTTGTCAATTTATGTTTTATACCTTACTTCAAACAGTGACGTACTCGAATATTTATTCAACGGGGCGTTATTTAAAGTAGTAAGTTTTTAGATGATACCAAACCAACTTTTAAATTCTGTATAGTTGTGTTACAGGTTGTATTGTGTTTAAAAAATTTTAAATAAATCTGAAAAATCCATGTAACAGATTTTATTACTACTATTATTATTATTATTATTCACAGAACATATTCGGATCATCGAGTAACTGGTTGATTCCCTGGTTAGTAAGAGGCTGACCAAATGTAGATATTACAGGTTCGTATACCCCGTCTGAACCCATAGGTGGAGCCTCACATCCACATAGTGCTAGGTAGAAGGCGAGTAAAGTACGCAAAACGAACATTGTTAAACCTAAAATAATAATAAATGTTTTAATATTTAAATATAAGAAAATTATAATTATTTACCTTGTGTGAACTATTGTAATTTACACGTTAAAACAGAGGAATAATACTAGATTTTCTCATAAATATTATAAGTGTTTTGAGTAGGCGCATGGGGGCGTCATTGGCTGGCCTTGACCTTGGCCTAATGACCTTCTTGGGTTAATGACCTCAAGGTTAAAGAACTGGGGTCAAATGAGGTCAGCCAAGGTGCCCCTTGCCTACTAAAGTTTGTATTATAAATAATCGAAGATTATGAAGAAAGGAGGCCCGGGGTGTAAGTTAGCTGATAAGTCCCCTTACCTAAAAAAAAGTCACTTTTCATTAATATATTTTAAATTCTAAAGTTTGTATTATATATAAAAAAAAACATATTTTTTATGCCATTTACATATAAAATTTTCGTCCAAGTCCAAACTCTTGAAGGGTACCTCCCTTTAAAGCAATGTTTTGAATTTCTGATTTCAAACGGCCATAGCTCCGATATTATTGAATTTTTAGGCTTAATGGATTAGAACGTTTTAAAGATCACTCGCTTTTCTAAAAATTAGGTTAAAACCTCTTATTGTCTAGAATCAACGGATTTCGAGTTATAAATTAAATGAAGTGAAAAAATGTTAAAATGCAGGATTTATTTTTTTTTACCTTTCTTGCGAACCCCGTATCTCATAAAGGAAAACGTCTTCACGGTTACGGCGACACCCTGTATATATACAATACCTATACATTTTAGTTATTTTTAAAAATTGGCCCCTCAGAAATTAGAAATATGACCGCCCCTGGATCAATCTCATAAACTTTCAAATGCGGCATGATGTTGAAATCCCATTTTTTTACCCTCTTTCAATAAACAAAGTTGTGTTTATTTAAAAAATTAAATATTGACAGTTAACATATTGCAAATCCTAGGTTGTATAAAAATAATAGCTTAATTGGATTTGAAAATGGATCAAGCTTGATTTGAAAGGCCGTTTTCTACTTTATCGATAAAACAATTTATCCAATCAACTTATTTTCCGTTGCGATAGCAACCAAACACCGAATGCGCCATTTTATTTTACGTTTTTAAGGTATGTCAAAAGCAGAATAAAATTAAGTATATCTTGTATACACTGAAATATTATTATACTTTATTTTCAAGATTACCATGGAAAACATAAATCACGGTGATCATTTATTACCACTGAGGTCCATTCGAGTTACCGAATTAAGTTACGATGTAACTGAAACTTTGCTGTTTGAGAAATTTTCTACAATTGGACCCATTTTATCTTTACATTTACACAAAGATCCAATTACACAGATATGTAATGGAGTCGCTCACATTACTTATTATCGTAGCAGTGATGCTCAACAAGCATTCGACACATTAAATAATGACTTGTTGTTAAACGAACCGATGTTGCTGTATTGGGCAGAACAAGACAACGATATAAGTAAATATCGCGTCGAAAGCTTTTTTATTGACAACCTGAATAAAAACATCAATGATGAAGGAGTCGAAGCTTTATTTGGATGTTACGGTAAAATCTTATATTGCACAGTGAATCGTGATTCAAATGGGAATTCGTTATCGTCTGCTTACGTCCATTACAAAAATGGTTGTAAATTTCAGGACTTGATGGCAAATCTAAATGGAAGAGAAATAAATGGCAAAATCTTATCTGTTTTGCATATCCAGGCTCACGATGATATCCCATTCACTAATATTTATGTAAACTATTTAAGCAGTGACACAGAAAACGTCGATTTACATAAGATGTTTATTCGATTTGGTGCAATTAATAGTTGCATAGTAATGAGAAATCGTGATGGAACTTCCAAACAATTTGGTTTTGTTAACTTTGAAGAACCAAAGGCTGCAAGAAACGCCGTCAAGGATATGCATTTAAGTAGAAATTCTCAGCAAGAAATCATGCATGTAACGAGAGCTGACACAAAGCCTACCATACAAAGTAGCTTGAGATATTATGAAGAACATCTGGGAAAACCAGCGCTCACCTATCTATTTGTAGATAATATTGGAGCCGCGATTACCGAACTCCAGATACGTCGTGAATTTGAAGTATTCTTTAATTTGATAGGAGTAAAACGTATTAAAAGCGAAGATAAATTCTATGCATACGTTTTTTATAAGGACTCAAAGCATGCCATAGAAGCGATTGGTTTAATGGCTGATCAAATGCACTCTCTCCAAGGAATAAAGATAACAGTGGTAAACCGTTTTGAGCATCCGTCTTTTTGCAGACAAACTTGTGCTATTCCTGTTATTCTTAATGCATTTTGTTATTCTCCTGCAACTAAATTGTCTTGGAAATTAATTTGGCAGGTTAACATAATACCTGGATGTGAACCAAGAAAGAAATGGAATATCTATCAGTTATGTCGTGCAGAAATGGTTTAAATTCTTGTTTTTTTAAATTTCAATTAAACAGCAACCAAAAGTTGAAAAGTTCGTAAAATCCTGTGTGCAAAATGTGTTATGGGAAATTCTAATTTCCAATTTGTTGTTACATTGTTCTGTAAAAAATTCTTTATTTATCAATTCATTAAAATATTTCTTTGTACTTCGTATTTCTTTTTATTGCTATTATTAAAGTACACAGAAAATAGTTGGCCGTTTTGTTTTAGTCAGTTACCATTTTGATCTTAAAACTTTCATTTCACCGAAGTCATTATTTACTCGTCTAGAGTAACTTGGAGTTCATCCATTCCCACTTCATTTCTGTAAGTAAAAAAGAAAAGATTAATTTTTATTTAAAAAAAACGTAAGTAGTTTAGATAACACGTTAACTGCCATTGAAAATGTTCGCTGTTGCCACACTAATTTAATATTTCTAGATAAAAATATATTTTGGCTACATGAAATATTTTTAAAAAACCCTTTGGCGGTTAACGTGTTAGAAATTTTAGGGGCATTCCACAGGATGAATCGATCGAAACTAATTTATGATTCATATCACTTTAGTTGTCCAACTTAAATCGATTGCAAAAAAGTGAATCGTAAATTCTTGTACAATCCTTTGAAATAAATGCTTTACACAAAGATAAATTGATTCAAACTGATCCGTCCTGTTAAATGCACCTATCGACTACACACTGCAATAAAAAGTTGAACTTTTTTAATTATGGAACTTTCAGCAATGATACTCAAAGGGAATTTCTTCAAGTTTTTAAATTTAAGTAGTATAATATTATTATTCCACACAAAAAGTTCAGATTGAGAATCGTATTTGAAAATTTGCCATATAAAGCCTGTATTTTAGGAAAAAATTGATAGATTTAGGTTTTCATAATTGAACTGTATCATCACACAAAAAACAAAACTTGAGCGGGAATAACTTTTTAGAAAAATAGGTGGGTACAGCATCGGAACAAGTTACATGAGAATTGACCATCTCACATCACAAGACAGGTTGGGATTACCATACAAAAAAAAACTAAATGAGGTTTAAGAAAAAAATGACGGTTTAAAAATACTGGACGATATTATAGTAAAACAATATCTGGAGAAACAATTCTAAATTTGGAAATGGATCCCTTGGTTGTAGAAAAATTCAAGTTTGCACCAATCACTAGTGTTGACGTTTCAAAATCTTTTAAGCGATAGAAAGATGAATTTTACTCCAGAACATTTGGAACAAATTTTTAATAATCAAATTAATGCTTTCGATAACCAATAAAATTTGTGCTTTTTTAAAATTAAATTGATGCTTTTCTATCCGGACTAGTTATAAGCATTTATTGGTCTTGAGTTTTTCCTATAAGGAAATATAAAAATAAGTGTAAAAAGTCATTACAATAAATACCTCGAAGTCAAGTTTCATTACAGCCTTGCGCTTAAGTGTTGCTTTCAGTGCTTAGGACCTGTCAACTATCTTGGCGCTTGGCTGTAATAAAGTCTCTACCTCGGTACGTAATATACTATTACTCTTTTCTTTATATAAAAAACGCGATTGATCAGTTCTTTATTTGTCGGAACTAGATAGATTACCGAGGTATAAATCACGTGTGCAGACACTTAAAAGATTAATATGTTTACTTGTCAACTGAATAAAACTATTCAAACTTTTTTAACAAAGAGAGAAAATTTACCTTCCACAAAACGCAGTACATAACTGGAAGTATCCAATAAATTGCAACATTTTCTTCACCCTTCGTCAACCTTTTTAGCGTTTAAAATCAAATCAATCCAGCTGCAACGACTTCCATGTTTCACTAAGCTAAATTTTCGAACATAAGGCTTCCCACAATTCACACAAATATACGGTTTCTCTCTCAAATGTTGTGCTTTGTGTCGCTTTAAATTATTTGACTGGGAAAATGTTTTATAATAAATTGTACAAAAATAGCTCCTTACATTTTCGTGAGATTGTTCATGCTTAGGTAAATTAACCTGTTGAGCAAACTTCTTCTTGCAATGAGAACAACTATACGATTAAATACCTAAAACACCAAACGAAATCAAATTTGCTGATTCCTGTTTAAAAATCTCTACCTACCGGAATGGAAAACCAAGTGATTACGATGAGTTTCTGGTGCAAAGGATTTATAACATAATTTACAACTAAATAATCTTATGTCGTCATCGAGATTAGTTTTCTGAAAAAATCTTTGGATTCTTGGTAACGTTGCCCGTCTATAAAAAAAACAAATTATGCACTTCGTTAAATACACATTAAATGAAATACCCGAATTAATCATATAATATGTTGCTACAAGCTGCTCTCGTAGGAAAATACTTTTTCACACAACTAGCATACAAACGATGGCTTCTTATTCAATTTTACATTTTGCAAGAAAGTATTCGTAGAAAAACTGTTATCAGCACTAAGCGTAGAATCGGATGACAATAATTTTTTGTAGTAATTATGATTGTGCAGTGCATTTTTCAAAATTAACGACTTAATATCTAAATATTTTTGCATTGTACTATGTATCTTATTTGACTATACGGTTACGAAAACAGTTTGAAAAATTTCAAGTAATTTAGGTAGTGTCTCCAGTATCGGGGTTACTAATAAAATAGAATTGTTGGTAGTGTCGCAGTTTGCTCCAAGGAATAAAACGCAGAACAAAATCTCAATAATCGAATTAATGTATAATTTTTTTATTTATGTATATAAAATAATATGTGAATGTAAAATAATACATTCAAAATAATAAATTTTTAAGAAATGCGTATTTCTACAACCGGTAAATTTTGAGTTTCCCGCTTAAAATTGCTGCGCCTACATTCTGATGCGTTAGTTGACATCGTTAGTAGTTATAATTTATTGTGCCTCAGCTATTAATTATTTATAAAAAGGTAAATAAAGTCAATGTATTGCTGAAATTACATTTATTGAATACAATTTAGGCGTTAGCATTGTTATTATATAAATTACTTTATTAATTATTGTTATTGTATTATTAAAATCGACAATTTTAAGTCATTTCAATGACATCCAAATATTTTGATTCAAAATTTCTTTTAAGTTTTCATAAAAATGTATAACCCGAACACAAAACAACACAAAATTTTACAATAGGTACGTTAATTATGCATAATGCTATAAAATGTAATTTTTTACAATTTATCAATTACTTATTCTGCATCCTAACCTAAAAAATCATAAACTAACTCTATATAACCGATTTACAGTCACTCCCGGTCGTATTCGTACGCTCCTATGTTAACAATGTAAATTCCAGCTTTTGAAGACCTTTTTTCAGACATAAATATTACTTTTACAGCAAAACTTATAAGACAAATTTTGTTGCAAATTTCATCCCCTGAATTTTTATATATATACATTTTTTCGATTTGTCGCACCGTTACCGTTTTGTAGTGACTTAAAAAAGACTCGGTAAAATACAAAAAATAATTTGATCTGTATCTTAGAAACGGTGCCAAAAAATGGGAAAATGTATATGAACAAAATTATATAAAATGAAATTTACAATAATTAATGTTTAATAATTTTTTTATTTCGTTTCACCAATTTTGAAATACAGATGAAAATATTTTTTGAATTTTACAGTCTTTTTTAAATCGCTGCAAAACGAAAACAGTGCAACAAATCGAAAAAATGCATATAAACAAAAATTAAGAGGATAAAATTTGCAACAAAAAGTGTCTAATAGGTTTTGCTGTAAAAGTAATTTTTAGGTGTCAAAAAAGGTCTTCAAAAGCTTGAATTTACATTGTTAACATAGGAGCGTACGAATACGACCGGGAGTGACTGTATATCTTGGCACGGATATCTCTTTTACGGTCAATTTGCCCAAAACAAATCATAAACTAACACTAACCTACATAACCGATGCATATCTTCGTGGGGCCGAGTTTGCTAAAGAAAAATATAATTTAATACTTCTGACTATATTCGGGGTGGAGGTTTTATCTCTGCTCTCTAGAGAGCATGCAGCTTTTTAACCATCCATTATTCATTTTCTTTACTTTCATTTAATTATAATATTGTCATTATTATTATAAAATAATAAATAATAAAACCAAATAATATAATAAATTATTTTTGTGATTTTTACAGATTCTTATAGAGCTGAATCAATAGAGTTGTGATATGGAACGTAATATAAAATATATAACCTTCAACACTAAGGTAAGTTCTTGCATTGAATTAAAGATATTTTTACAATAATAGATATTATTTTTGAAAGTGTACTAAAGCATATGAGAGCAGAACATACAGCCCTTACGATTCTCCGAAATATAATAAATGTACAGTACCTGTTAGGGTAAGATCTCCCTTTTATCGCTTTAAATAAAATTTTAACTTTGTTTTAAATTCAATAGAAGGTTTTATGTGGGTACAAAAAAATTGTATCGAAAAATTGCAGAATAAATGATATGTCGAAACTTATAAACTCGGATTTGTTATTTCCGATGAATCGTAGTGAATATATGAATCTTCTGATCGATCTTACCGAGAACTCGACCAGTTTCTTTGAATCGTTCTCAATGATGAGCGGCAACCAAGATATGACTATCTTTCGACTTGTAGCTTATTCGATTCAAGGTAATTGTCGATTTATTCAAGCGATGCTTCACAATGAAATTGAAAAAATATATTCAGTGGATATTAAGCAACAAGTGAAAATTTTGACATTGAATTTCACAATCTGCAATCAAATTTTGAAAAGAACAAATGACGTTGCTAAAGATTGGAAGATCAGTAATGTTGTGGAAAAGTTAGAAATATATCTTCGCCATCTAAGAACTATATGTACTTTTATTTATTTAATTATATTTAAAAAAACAACGAAGCTGATAAATGAAATGCTACCAACCGTATCCTACAAAAACTCCAAGATCTATATCTGTGCATTATGTTATGAACCTGAAGAGACCTGTATGTGCTTCGCCGATAAAGGTAATGAAATATTAACATTTATTTTAACATTTCGGTTAAAACTGAACGAAAAGGATTAAAATAGTTCTTCTACTTATTATTTTGCATAGCTGTGATTTTTTTCTAAACCGCGGTTCTTTTTTCCCGATGTAATCCTAAGCCCAAGGTTGTTTGGTTAAACTATTCAATCAATAGCAGTTATCCATGTCTATCACAGCACATAATATTTCCTAACAAGTTGAAGAAGTTTTTGTCCTTTTTGTTGCACCTGAAAATTTACTTACGGTATTATTTTGTAGAGTCTACATCCAACAAAATCTATAATGATGATGATCATTTTTTACCAGAAACTGTAAAAATTTTGGAAGATGGTAAGACTGATTTATTTCTTTTTATTAATTTTCTATTTAATACAATACACATATTTGGGTTTGTTATTAGAAAACGTCCTCCATTCTTTGAAAAGCCTTGCACATGCTGAAATCAAAAAATCAAAACGTGACTCCGAAGAGAGTAGCACCGATACCGATTAAAGGTAAAATAGATTATTAATTATTTTGTGGTTATATAATAATTACTTCAATTTATTTTTATTTCAGAACGAACCATTAAAATCAAAACCAGTATTTTTTTATGTTGTTAAAAAAAATTCTATGTAATTTATTTACAAACCTGAAAAATAAATAATAGCTGAAAAAGTTTGAGGTTTTTTGTTTTATATGATAAATTTAATTTTAAACCTCTATAACTACGTTGCTTGGGATAATTCCAGTATTCGTCCAATTCCAAATGAGAACCGATTCCCAACTTTTAAACTAAATAAATAAATGCCAAGAATGAGTTGTCTATTCTTGAAACCGTTGACGCTTAGAACTTCAACAAAGTGCAGTCACAACCTCCTAATAGAAAAAGTTTCTTGGTGAACTAGCGGGAGGTCGTGAAAAACTAAAATACAGAGCTAATATATAATTATTGGACATACTAGTTATGCAAAACGGATTCAATACCACAGTCAAACTTTAAGCAAATCAACTTCAACAATTTATTGAGAACTAAATTAAATTTAAAATAAGTTTAAAAAAGCCTATTTAATTAAAATAAGTTTATTTAGCGAACACTAGACAGTTATTGTTTTCATGGAAACCCCCTTTCGCTTCAGGCATTGAGTTCCATGCAGATTGCTGTATGTAGTATGACTTTTGTAAAATGATCTACTATAACGATCAATATCTCTTTCCCAATTTTTTCTCTCAAGTCAGATTCAATTATTTTTTTTATTATTGTCGATGCTTCCAGAATTATAAATATGTAAACAAATAAATTAATTATAATTTTTAGTAATATAAAATTAATTATTGAGCTTAGTGGACTAAAATCAAACTCAGTTTTTACGAAGTCGACGTTTCGAAGACTTTATGTCTTCATCTTCAAGACTAGAAGAGAAGCAATGTGACTCTCCCTATTTAACATCTAATTTTATACAGTCAAGCAGCTCGACATCCATTTTTTACTAGGTATAATTATTGCGTTTTAATGTTTTTATTTATTGTAACATTGCTTCTCTTCTAGTCTTGAAGATGAAGACATAAAGTCTTCGAAACGTCGACTTCGTAAAAACTGAGTTTGATTTTAGTCCACTAAGCTCAATAATTAATTTTATATTATCAAAGTTTGGACGAGAATTTTATTATTATAATTTTTAGTTATTTCAAATTGTTTAAAACCGTTCAGCTATTAATTTAAGAAGGATTTGTTTAATTATTTATTTTACCCGGTGTACACAACTGCGTAGCAGTAACCAGGCTTTCAAAAATTAGGATCAAGCACAAAGTGCGGACCCAAGGGTTAGTTTGTCATTAACTGTGAATTGTACTTCTTACTTTATTGTCGATGTATTATATTAACTATAGCAGAAAATTAAACTGGTGATATAAACAGACAACTTCATCTAGCGGTGCTTTTAGATATTATACTGCAAAACACGATTATGTTATTATGATGTAGGCCAGCCCCCTATCACTCCAATGGGAGAAAATTTAAAAAGCGGTCATAAATGTTGTCACAAATTTTAGTTCCTTAGGACGGCGTTAGTAGTTTGGACTTATGTAAACTCCACCGACGGTCAATAATTAATCCGTCCTTCCAAAATGGTTAGCGTCGCGTCGGTCACCTGTAAATTCCATCGCTAACCGTAATTAGGGATTACAAAGTATTTGTAAGTATTAGTAAGTAATAGACAGATTAATAATTAAAATACGTTTGGAAGAGGCTTTTTATCGACCATGAAATTATAAAAATATTTTATTTAGCATAAAAATTCAAAACAAATAATTACTTGCTGTGGATACAATGAATTGCCATCTATATAATTTCTGAATATATAATCCGAATATTGGTCCAATCTTGTATCGTTTGGTGATACCGCAACTAAATCTTCGCTATAAACGGCATCAACTTCGTTTGGTTTTAAATATTGTAAACCAAATGTGTAGCGTAACCATTTACCAATTTCTGATAGATCATCTTTATATTCAGGGACCAAACCTAAGTTTTGGATTTTCCTATACCAGGATTGGCTTAAGTGAAATCGACATCCAATTAATTCTATATCTTGCCAAACGTGTTTGAGGCTTGCACGAATGCCCAGTTCAAAATCAACCGTAGCAGTTTTTGGCCGAAAGACTAATTGATTTTCAGAACAAATATTTATTAACGATTGGAGGCAGTGTTGGTAAGTCTGTTGTGATTTATCTTTCAAAAGACAAAACGCCAGTGCTATGTAATACCCATTCGCGTAGCTATGAATCGTAAACAGCTGCTTAAAAAATTTAGTGCAATAGTCGAAAGTTCCATCCAAGTATATATTTTCGACAGAACATAGACATCGTAAATTTGTCTCACAGGAAAATATAATTAAATGATTTTCGCTGTCATTCAACATTAAAAAGTTTTCATTATTATCCGTTTCAACGAGTATGGAATCTAACGCCGAATGAACATCCATTATCGATGACGGTAAAGGTGGTTGTTCCTTTCGCCTTGCATTGTATACATTTCTAGCGATCAATGTAGCATCATTGTGAGTAATATCCACTCCAACAACTTTCGTCTAAACGATTGCGCTTTTAAGAATCTGAGAAGGTCTTTGCGAAGGATCTTCTACAGCTTTTCGTTTGGCAACAGCGCTAACAATTTGCCGCTTTAATTTTGTTTGATCTTCTTCGTGATTATGGTCCAAATTTTCTCTTGTAACTGTTCTGTGATCTCCGTTTCCCACAGTATACATATATATTTGCAGAACATTTTTTGTTGCAACATCGCCACTTAACTTCTCCGTTTCGCAATACATTCTGTTGATAAAATTTGAATCCACCACACACCAACAAAGTTTTTCCGCGAGAACTGAGAATTTCTTGATACATTGCTATAACGATTTAATTACGTTTAAAGAATTTAATTAATTTTTTTAACAAAATCAAAAGTATTTATGTAGTGATTTAATATTACCAATACAAAAAATATACCAATAAATTACGTCACACGATTTTTAGGGTTTTTAGACCCCTCCCTCCCCCAAAATTAAAAATTTGACTTTGTGACATCACAACATTTAAAACCCCCGGACCCCTTGTCACATTATTGTCACAAATCTGAGATGACCCCCATACCCCTAGCGTGTGACGTAATTTATGGATGGCCCCTGAGTTGTTCAGAACATGTTTGATGTATTCGATGCCCAAATTTTTGGAGGAACAATGTTCTAATTTGTTTGCCAGGAGACAAAGTGATAAAGAAATATAAATCCAGCAACTACCAATATGGCCTATTTTATCATTGGGCGCATTAGGCACGTGTCTAGGGCCCAATGGCCAGAGAGACCCGAAAAGAGAAAATATAAAATCGTAAAATAAAAAGCAAATACTGATAATTGATAAAATAACCCAAAAATTGGGAAACAATCGAAAAAGTAAATATAGGCTGTCGGCTAAGTTTCCAGCTTGAAGAAGAAGTGGTGTATCCCTTCGAAACAATTGTCGTTTTGATATGTTTATTTTGTTTATGTATTCAGCTAAAACCATTAGCAGAATGGAGTTTGTGAAAAATATTTCTAATCATTTTTGTCATATTAATGATAAAAAATAATCTGAAGAGTGGTTTATATTTGATTATTTTTTAATAAATACGTATTTTAATAATTATTGTTTTCATGTAATTATTTGTTTTGAATTTTTATGCTAAATAAAATATTTTTATAGTTTCATGGTCGATAAAAAGCCTCTTCCAAAGGGATTTTAATTATTAATCTGTCTATTACTTACTAATACTTTGTAATCCCTAATTACGGTTAGCGGCGGAATTTACAGGTGACCGACGCCATGTGACAATGAATTTGTGACAACATTTATGACCGCTTTTTAAATTTTCTCCCATTGGAGTGATAGGGGGCTGGCCTACATCATAATAACATAATCGTGTTTTGCAGTATAATATCTAAAAGCACCGCTAGATGGAGTTGTCTGTTTATATCACCAGTTTAATTTTCTGCTATTGTTAATATAATACATCGACAATAAAGTAAGAAGTACAATTCACAGTTAATGACAAACTAACCCTTGGGTCGCACTAGGCACTTGCCTTTGTGCTTGATCCTAATTTTTGAAAGCCTGGTTACTGCTACGCAGTTGTGTACACCGGGTAAAATAGAATTAAACAAATTCTTCTTAAATTAACAGCTGAACGGTTTTAAACAATTTGAAATAACTAAAAATTATAATTAATTTATTTGTTTACATATTTATAATTATAGACCGTAAATTGCGCCAGCGGTCGAGGGTTTTTCTAATCCTATCCGTAAATTGCGCCATAACATTTTAGGCTTGACCTTAAATTAAGTCGAAAAAGGGTAGTTATATTTTTAATACTTTGCTTGTTTGTCAATAGGATTAGTATGGCTTTAAAAACTAATTTTTTAATTTTACAGAGCTGCATTTAGCCCGTATGTCCACACTGTAGAAGTTTCATTGATTTTTACTTTTTTAAATATTTTAGGGCTTGAAGTTATGCAAGAAATTGTGAGCGAACGTGGCTAGCAAATTTTCGGGCCCCTTATATTCGAGTGCAACTAATAGCATAGAAGACCCAATTTTTGGTGTAACTAATAAAACCAGTAGTAGCACATTTTGTGCGGAGCATGATTACAAACAATCGAAAAAGATTTTGATAGTAAATATCGGCTATATCTCATGCGAAGCCTATTTATTAAAACAAAATAAACATATCAAAACTACAATTGTTTCGAAGGGATACACCACTTCTTCTTCAAGTTGGAAACTTAGCCGATAGCCGATATTTACTTTTTCGATTGTTTCCCAATTTTTGGGTTATTTTAAGGGGCGTCCATTAATTACGTGAGGCATTTAGGGGGGGGGGGGAGGGGGTTAAGCCGAATCTCACCAAATCTCACGTAGGGGTGAGGGGGGTCTCGGCAAATATCACGTAATTTTTTTGTGTTAACCATTCTTAAATAAAAATAATTAAGCAAATTATGCTTTTTTAATAAATTTAACACAATCAAGCATAGATTAACGTTATTTACATTAAAAATACGCATTTAAAAAATCTCACGTGAGATTAGCAAGGGGGGGGGTTAAATCAAAACTCACGACATCTCACCAAGGGGGGCGGGGGGGTCTAAAAATCGTTAAAATCACCTCACGTAATTAATGGACGCCCCCTTATCAATTATCAGTATTTGCGTTGTCACTTTGTCTCCTGGCAAACAAATTTACTAGTTGTTCTTAAGCTACCGATCGACAAAATACTGACCGCTGGCGCAGTTTACATACGTCCAAATAACATTACCCTTATTCTTAGTTTTGGTGCCTTAATGATAGTTATTTGCAGTGTTATAAAAATTAAGTTAAGTTGGAATCTAAAATTAAACAATGTTAGGTAAATTAGAAAATTTGAGTGTATCCAATTATTTTTTGACTTTATCGTGAATTATCGCCATACATATATGTCTAATCAGTTGCTTTGTTAACTTGGTTCGATATTTTTTATACAAGTACCCTTGCCATAGACGCTTGAAATTTGTGGGCGTATTTTCCTAACTCCTAAACCCAAGGTGCGACTTTGTTGAAATTTGATGAATACCATATTATGAGTCCAGATAAAGAATTTATAAACATTTTTTTTCGACTACAAAAAAGTCAGGGCTGAAAGGCTTAAAGATATAGTAAGTAATCTTTAATATTTTTTTCAAATTTTTTGCTATTGGATTTGATTTGATGCCAGAATTTACTGCCGTACTGCATACTACTTAATTTTGTATTAGAAAATTGGAAGAAACTTCAAATGTCTAAACACAAAGTTTATCAAATTAAATATTATTCTTAATGGATTTTTAAAATAGTTTAAAAAAGGATTACTTTCACTTGATTGATTGCAATGATGCATTCAATAAACATAGATATGCAGTAGAAAATCCGAGTAAAAAATTTGAATCATTGATGCTTGGAATATTACATGAGAATACAGGAATATTGGTGTGAAATACTAGGAAGCCAAATATTAGTTTTTATTTTCCAAGTAAGTTCCAACTTAATACTATAGAATATCTTATGTTTACTTACAAATTTTTGTGAAATGTTTGTCTTTGGATTTAGTAATTTTTATACATATTAGTGAAGAATTTTAGAATTTCTCTCATTATGGCTGGAAAATTATGAGAAATTCAGAAAAAAGTATTTTATTTTCCATTTTTTCATAATTTTTTATCGACTAGAAAAAAAGTTATAAGTTCAAAACCGAAAACTTCTATTGTTTATTACTACCCCAATAATGGGGTAAGAAATTAAAATTTAAAATGTTTGTTGATAACATAACTTTAAATGAACAGTGTAGTAGTGTAGTAGTTCACTCCACACCACAGCCAATTAGAATTTCCGAATACAAAAATTGCTATTAAATAATAATTAACGTTGAAAAAATTAAATACGAAAACATTGGTTTTGGAAAATGTAAGAATACATGAATAACATTAAATATTAATATAAAACTTTTTATACGTAGGTTGTTATTAAATCTCTGAATTAAAAACAAATGACAACGCATATTACTTTCTTTCTTGATGATACTTCTTGGAAATTCTACATTGTCGCATAACCAAAAATCTGAAGTACAACCAAACAAAAACAAATAAAATGTTAACCTCTGAATTGATCTAGATAAGCGAACGGGTTTTCCCATATCCGAATTTATTCGATTTGCTCAAGGCGAAGACTTCCCATGATGTTCCACTGCAAATAAATACTTCGCTTGGTTGCTTCTACAATACATTGCTAACTTGTACTCCGAGTATAGTAGTTGTTGTCTATTCGTTCGGCTTGTTAATCAGTTTTAAACTTTTTTTTTGCAAAATGGTATGTACAATTTTTAAATTTAATAACATCACTTAAAATAATAAAATAAATAATTTATAATTTAATATTTTATTTTCAAATTACTTTTAAATAGATTAAAAATAATTAAATTGAGATGTTGCTTAACATTTTTATAATCAATAAATTGAAAAGGTTCAAGTGTGAAGTTTATCACAAATTATATTTTTATTTCAGAAATTCATTATTTTATCGTCATTGCTGGCTGTTGTGATTGCTCAACGACCTGGTTATTTGGCAAGTGGTCCGGTAGGATATCCTGGTCTTGCAAATCGTTTCAAAGATGATAGCACTTCTACATCCCCAAATCCATCGATAAATAATAGATTAGGAGAACGTGATGGAACCACTGCAAGAATTCCAGTTGATGCACGAGGCGATTCTGAATTAGTGAATAGACTTAATACCTGGCCAAGAGAAAATAGACCTTTCTGGATTTTAAATGCCGATCAAATTGAATCCCACAGAAATCCCCAAGGAGGTCAACCTTTGCAAGGAAACGGACAATCCTTCCAAGGGAATAATCGTCCAGTCCAAGGGAACGGCCAACCTTTCCAAAGCAATGGCCAATCTTTCCAAGGAACTGGTCAACGTTTCCAGGGAAATGGTCAATTTTCACAAGGAAACGGTCAACCTTTCTTAGAAAATGGTCAATCTTTCCAAGGAAATGGCCAATTTTATCCAGATATTAATCAACAATTCCCAAGCAGACTTGGCACACCTGATTTCTTAACTCAAGATTTTAGCGGTCAAGTTCCTTCCGTACCCATTCGTCCTGTCCAAACACGGGGATCTTTTGCTGGAGCTTTGTAAAATCCAACCTTTAGTGTTTTCTCTGCATTGTGATATATAGTATATATATTTGCACAATAACCATATTTTCATAATTTATTGCACCGTTTTAGTGTTTTGAAGATGCCGATTGTGGAAATTGTGTACATTTGCATATTTAGTGATTTAAAAATTCATCATTAAACATTTGAATAAAATAGCAATTTATTTTTTTACATTATTGTTTATTATATGAAATATATATAACCCAATTAACGTAGAAAGGAATTTTTAAATCAAAAGCAGGAAATACAACTATTGAAGCTAAGTACCGTCACCAAAGACAGAGAGCCAGATTGTCAAAATAAGTGATTAAATTGAAATATTAAGAATCATAATTTTGTAAATTAATAATTTTTGGAAAACCGAATAAAAAAAAAGTGTGCAAACTTCGGTCGAGTTACATCGCGAAATTTTACAAGTTTCTCTAGTTAAAATGAATTTTGCATTGTCAAAAGAATTGATTTCATTTTTATAGCTAGATATTTTGATGAGAAGCCAAGGTTAAATAATAGAAAAAATTAAAACAAGTTTTAAATTAATATAATATAAAAAAATGGCCAGTTTTACAGGTTTTAATATCTTGTATGTTTACTATATAATATAGTTAAGTATAGGGAATAAATCAAAACATCAAAATATTTTTGTTGTTTCTATAATACGATAAAAACTTTTTTTAAATAAATAGAATGCTAGTATTATTCAATATGGCACTAGTATACACTAAACGCTAATTTAAAATGTGAATTTAATTTCTTTGTAATTTTATAATAAATTGTAATAAATAAACCATTACGTGTATGAGCTAATTTAGTTACATTCTATATTTTAATTATGATATGTTATTTTAAATTTTAGCTATAATTTTCAATTCTTTGTATTAAGATTAAATAAATTATCTTTGCATTATTATTAAATATTTAAATTAAAAGTTATATTTTATTAAAATAGTTTGTTTGACTCCTTCGCGATTATTAAAAGTAATAAAAAGTAAATTTGTAATTAACATCTGTAGAATAATAGTAGTTTTCGCAATAAGTGGGACAAGAATCCGATTACTGAACGAGAAGACCGATTTAATCGCAATTTATCTAAGAGTTAAGAATCTTTTTCACATGACTTTTTTACAATTTTTTACTAATTTCCCTTGAGAAAATCATTATTAGGGCAATCAATAATTTACTAAAAAAATGCAACAAAAACGAAAATTAATTTAATTTAAAAAAGTTATCGTGTTATATGGAACGCAATCAAACTCATAAAGTTGTCAGGTCGACGTTTCGGAGGACTTTATTCACTCCATCTTCGGGACTAAAATTAAAAGTTGAATATGGAAAATTAATTTGTAATAGTTATTTATAAATACCGTAATAGTCCAATCATTTGGTGCAAAATAACGGCTAACCTGGAAAATTTTCATGTAGATTTGATATTTGACATTTTGATAGATTGCTCTTTTCGAATTTTAACTTTTTTGACAATTTTTTGACATTTTACGATGGAAATAGTTGTGTAAGAAATTGAACTGGAGGACATTTTCTATAATTCCTATAATTGTAAAATTAATAGTTGCCGCATACGAGCGGATCAAAACTTAAAACTTGCGTGAACAAAAAATACTTATTTTTACAACCCTATAAGGTATCTCCTATCCCTAAACAGGGATTATTCTTGAGCAATCTTATGACAAAATCGAGGTAGAAGAGACGACATAGAAGAAAGAAGAGATTCCCATCTATTAAATTCTGCTCGATTTTCACGACGAAGAACTTACAGTACTTAGTGCATCAGAGACAGTGAAGTGAATGAGAATGCACTAGATATATTACCTCCTTAGTTCATTACACGTGGGTTATGCGTCCCCAGTATTAGGGGATACCACAAAAACAAAACGCGCAACATAGTCTACCTTATAAAGTTGTAGCTAAAGAGGTGTGACGATGCGGAATGCGTCAAAGTGAAATCAAAAAATTTTATACAAATTGTAATTTTTCAATTTGTTTCTCTCTATACCCAATTTCACATGGCTTCGGTTTGACCACTGTTTTTGAGACCTAGCCAAATATGACATGTAGAGAGCCTGACCAACGTACGCAATATCAAAAAATATCAAATCCAATGTCATTATTTCATAAAATACTCAAATTCCCAGATGGTTTATCACTTCCATGATTGGGTAATTGTTTTTCAAGTTAGTGCAGTGAAAACTGTTTATCCGGCATATTAGATTAACCGGTATCCTGCTAAATAGACCGGTAGGTTTCAAATGGTTAAATGCGAAGAAATTTATCTACGAAATATTATATCTTTGAAATATAGGCTTAATCAAATATATTGGATACTCTTTCATCTGGAAAATTCTTTTAAGTTTTTCAATTTCCCTTAGGCGTTCTAGATAATCTAGCTATTACTATATTCTAAAAATTTAATTTAAGTCTTAATCTTTTGAATTGAAACTTTGTAACTTGGTTTTTGTTTTGTTCTTTAAAAAAATATCCATACTCCACTGAAAAAAAATTTATATTAACACAAAATGTTGAAAGTAACATACTATAGTTTATAGTTTAATTTTATGCTTTTATTCGTGGTATTTTTGACTTATTTGAAATTCAAGAATATTCCAGTATTAAGTATGACTTTTGTGATTGATGGGCCATTATATTATAATATAAAAAATTATCAAATTTAAATGTGTTTTTGCAAATCATGTTTGTTTATCGGTTTTTTATTCACTTTTACAAAATAAACCACAAGGAAGAAAACAAACCACAGGAACATCATTTTCTTATAATGTGTTTATTAATACAATCATTAAATTTAATGTTGATATTTTCCAAACCACAACTATTATTTATAAATAATTTACTGCTACTAATATTAAGCTAACACAAAAGAGAGTAATAATTAATTACTACTTAATTCATTTTCATTCATAAGTCTTGAAAAAGTTACTATAACCATATCAGTATTTTAGAATTACCAAAAAATAAGTTAAACAATTTTTAGAGGGATGGGACATTTTGCTGGGGGGGGGGGGGTCATTTTGCCGTCGGAAATTTCGTATTTAATTTTTTAATGCCAATATTTATTTCTAATATTACATATTTTTTCAATTAAAAATTCATAATGATAATTCAGTAATTTATTTAATTTCAATTTCGTAGATTAAAAATTCACACTTTTCATAATTATTGTCTATGCTAAAATATGGGTAGTTTTAGTCCTTATGAAACGAACAGACATACCATATATATATACACAGCCAGTGTATGTATGAAACAAGAAAGAAAGAAAACGAAAGCATTAAATGCCATAATTATTGTTTGCTGTAAGAACGAGCTCAAGTAGGGGTGGACTTACTGGTTCATGTAAAGCTTGAAAATAACATCGAATATATATAATATACATATATATGTTACGGTCAATGACGTAAATTGGGCATTAACGTCATGTTTATGCACCAGACATAAGCAAGCCATAGAGAATTATTCTTCAACCAAGCAACTCCAAAGGGTAATAGATGGAATCCCTACAATTGAAAAAATGTTGTTAATTAAACCTGTGATTTTTCAATTCACACTTTAAATGCTATTTCCTCAGAAACAGTTCTTCATAGCTCTTAAAAAACAGACGGTTGCTTAATTTTAGTGTTCCTTCAACCTTACAAAGCTTTGGGCGGTTCTCCTCGTAAGTCAATATCCCCGGTTCGAGCCCGGGCGAACTGAAAGCTTAGTTCTGAATGTTTTCCTTTGGCAACCCTTGAGATTCTACCAAAAGAGTCTTTCCAAAAAAAAAGAAAGTGGTCACTACACCGATAGGGGTTGTCCTTTAATCACGTAAGGTTCTAACAGGGGTTAGAATAATATCACAATTGATCACGATGGGGGGGATGTTGTGACAATCACGTGTATATTTTCTTGCGACAACGTGAAATCCCGAGTGCACAAATTTATGCCTAAAAAGCAACATAACAACAATATTTAGCTCTCAGCTGGCTTCCGGCACTGGACCTTGTGACGCCACTCGTCGCCCTGCTGCCTGCGGTCTTCTGTCTCTGCTTGAAGAAGTTTTTGAAAAAAAATACACGTGATGTTGGGTAGGGGGGGTGGGGTAGCCTAAAACCTCACGACGTATCACCAAAGAAGAGCGGGGTAGTAAAAAAATGGCATAAAAAACCTCACGTGATTAAAGGACGGCCCCTTACGTAAGGCGAAGAACTCCAAGGGAGAAAAAAGCATAGTTTTTTAAAAGGTGAGAACAAAAAAAAGATGCTTTTACATTTTTTTGATATTTTATATCGTACGTGTAGGTACGTAAATATAATTAAAATATTTTGTATTCCATTCCAAAATGTGTAGTTTATTTTTAAATTTATTATAGTTTTATATAATATGTAAATATTGTAATTTTATGTAAATTTAAATAATAATATAGCTAACAATAAAAAATATTTCATTTTATTCATAATCTCAGTACCTACGCAATGCTTGTCATAATTACAAACAAAAACAAATTATTATTATTATTATAATAAATTACTACATACAAAAAAATTAGATATATAATTTTTATTTAATTTAATTTAATTTAATTAATTAATTATTTAATTTAATCACTTTTTTTTTAATTTAATTAATTTTAATTATTGTTAAATTTCCTTATACTATATTAGGGATGATCTATTATTCTACGGGAAAAGGGTTAAAATAAATCAGCACTAATTTATCTGTTTTTTAGATCAGCGACGAGCTGATCTGGCGTGAAGTTGTCGTGACACCGAGTGGCTAGGCGCCGAGTCGGCTTAGCAGCACCAATCGTTTATCAGCGCCGAGTTGTATTGGAGCATAATTTTTAATTTTTTAAATTTAATATTATCAAAATCCTATAAATAGTCCGACGGAAAAATGTATTCCGTGATTACCTTGTGATGCAAATGTACATATTTTACATACAAAATCGGCAATCCGCCTACAACTCGGATTAAATATTAAATTAGTGAAAATAAAACGAAAAATTATTATCATTGGTAAATTAGATGCTCTTTATGATTCTTTTTTCCTATAATTTTCAATTTTTAAAATTATATATTTTATCATTTAAATTATTTTGGATTATGATTCCAATCTTTCAATCAATTTTGATTTTTTCTTATCTTTGAAAATCTAACACTACTTCCATTAATTTATTAATTTTTCAAAATTACACCAATTAATTTGAAATCCAATCAAATTTTCTTAACCAAAAAAATTACTTTTTTTTTCTCTACTGGTTGGCGTGAAGTCTACCAATTCGCGGCAAATATAAAACTTTACAAATCATAAAACAAAATCAATATTAACAAAAATACAAATTAAGAAAATTCATGACAATCCGTAATTTTCTTTATTCCTATATAGTATACTATAAGAATAAGAATTGTAGTAATGAGACGTAGTAGAGCCAGAGTAGAGCAATAACTTGATTCTAACCTAGGGTTACCAGATTTCTTCTGAGCAAAAAGAGGACACGCCGCCAAATAAGCTTCTTTTTTTTTTAGCTTTTTCCCACCAAAAATAAGGAAACTAATTTAAAAAAATTAATAAGGTTAAATTTTGCATGATATTCGGAAAAAATTTTCCAGCAAAAAAATATTTTTTGCGAGTTTTTTTTTTAAATGGCCGCGGGTTGACCAAATAGAGGACATCTTCCTACAAAGATCGAAATATATACCGGACAAAAAATTGGCCGCCAAAAAGAGGACTTGTCCGGGAAAAACCGGACGTCTGGCAGGCCTATTCTAACCGTCCTCCCTTAGCAGGCAATGGCAAACCACATAGGTAATCTGCCTTGAAAACCCTTCAAAAAATGAAGTGATCATCCGAAACCTACCATGAAAATTTATTTATTTGTTTTAGTTTATCATACTTTTAAATAATTTTTTTTTTAAATAGGATGATTACATGATTAGGTATTGATTAATACTTTTTTATTATTATTATGGAGCAGAATATAATAAAAAAATAAAGTTTAAAACATAAGACAAAAATAATTTTTTTAATTTACAAAATATTAGTTTTTTTGCGTTTCCATGTACCGATTTTAACCAAAATCTAATCAGCTCTAAGTCTCAATATTTATGTATTACTAAATACGAAATTTTGTTAAAAAACTACTATTGCTTTTTGAGGTAGAGCGCACACAAAATTTGACCAAATACACATTGTATACAGACATTTTTTGGAAATGATGATTTTCCGCTTCTGAGACCCCAAAATGCCTAAATTCATCAAAATCTCAAATTGTTTTTCTGCACTGTTACAATACTTTTTCATACTTATGATAAAGTAAAAAAAGTGACTATATACTAAAAAGTCGTAAATTACTGAATATGGCTTAAATAAAGCTGAAACGCGTCGTCTACATTTAATTTAATTTAGTCATTAATTATCTAATACGAATTAAGTGCCAAAGAAACCTAAAAATTATTAAAATTACTCGTATCAATTAAAACAAAAATAAATAAATATATCATTTTATAGCTATGGATTGGAATAAAAAGTAATAATTAATTATGCTAATTGCATTTATTGTTAAGATAAAGGAATAGATGTTTTGAAAATAACCCAATATTTAATTTTTGAAAACTTGAATTACAAATAGGAAATCCTTTTAATTTGTGACGTAATGTAAATGTTTGTAACATATTATTATTCCGAGTCATTCTGGTAACTACAGGGTCAAGCGTAAACAGTCTACCATAATCTAGCGAAATAATCAGTAGCTATGAGTAAGTGTGAATGTGTTAATTACTTCCTTTATTGTGTTTTTCTCATTGTTTTGGATCTATTGGGATAAAATAAAAGTTGTTTAAAAAAGAAGGGGTAATAAAGTTTCCATTCACACAATATAACGAGGGAAATATAATAAGAAATAAATCACAATATTTCGTTTGCACATTTTGTAGTTCGAGACGTTAAGATGAGGATAAAAATATTTTTTGAATAAAATTTTCTTTCACTGTGTACTGTGTTTACGAAAAATTCACAAAACAAAATTATTTTTAAATAATTTCCTACGATTAGCTCGTTCATATTAATTATGATTAAAAACAAGTTCTCTTAAATACATATGGAATAAGTAAAATAAAAAATAAAAACCCATTTATGCAGATACCCCCACTTGGTACTAAAGGGGTTGTAAAGTTGTACTTTTTTTGTCATAAACAAGAGTGCATACAGACTTGATAAATAGTTATGATATAAATTAATTAATTAATAAATAATATAATATAAATATACATATTTTATAAATATTATACCAAAAATTAAAGAATATAAAGAATTTAAAACAGTGGTATTTTCTTACCATATTTTTTAATAGGTCAAAAGTTGGGCCGTGTAAACTTAAATTTCCCATTTTAATGGGAACGAAGGATTGTAAAATATTTTGATTTTTAGAAAATGCTAACAATTGAAATGAAAATTTATGTTTTTGGACATAAACGTTCCTAGATTGAAACCCATTATAAAACCTCTCAGGACCCGTAGGGGCCCTTGAAACCTTGCGGATTCGATGGCAATTGCCCCCCCCCCCGGTAGTTACGCCACTGGCTACTATTTAATATCACACTTTTGCTTATTACTTTAATTTGGTCCAACAAACCAAAATTAAGCACGGGAGAATGTTCAAACTTACGGTTTTTTCAAACGATTGATGTATAAAATATCTGATGTCATAATTTTTTTAACAATAAGAAACAAACGACCCGGTGGAATTAAGATATTTGAGTGGAAAGAAAGAAAAAAAGATTCAATGAAAAAGTACCCGACACAAAAAAACTAAAAACTGAATAAAATGCAAACAGGCAAACTAGGGAAAAATGTCAGGAACAGATGGAAATGAATAAAAATGAAAAGTAATACCTGCTTTACAAAATAGTAAACACTAAGAAAATTCTTCTGCCGCAGAAGAGAGAGAAATCGAAAGGGAAATAAATGATGTACTGGGAGTATTGCCAAAAACTATTAGCAACTCACCATTTGTCAAAAGTCAATAATTTAGGGATAATAGTAACAAATAAAATTGCATTGAAAGGAACTATGATGATTATAGAAAAAATTAAATTGGGTGAAACAATCCAAGAATCCATGATTGAGCTGACCATGAAAGAAATTTCTGCAGCTCAACATCCCATAAAGAAATAAATTAATATCGAAGATAACTTCCGAATTACAGAAAAGAAAAGACATCAGCTAAGATAAAAAACGTATACACAGACAATAAACAAATTAACTAAAGCCATTAACTAAATTAACTAAAAAACACTAACAATCAAATAAAATTAAATTAATGAGTCTTTGAATATATAGAATATTTTTAATTCATTTCATTTTCAATATAAAAGGGTTGTTTTAATCTCAAAAACTGGAATCAATTCGACAAATCTGAATTTTTTTTCGCATTCGGGAGACCATAATTACCCAAAATCGACTCATAAACCCCACACCGCAGAATCACTGTTGCCCTGTGCAATCAAGTGATAGTTTTTGATAATTAATAGATATTTTGACGTCAAATATCAACTAATTTTATAACATTTTATTGTTTTCTTTTTTTTACTACAATAAATATTATAAAAAAAAAATACAAAAGTTACTTCCCTATAAAGAAAGTATTCAAAGTAAAAACATTTACAACAATTTTATTAATCCATGTGTTGTAAAAATTTCAGGAAACCGTTAATTAAAAGTAAGAGACTGTTTCTAATTTAAATTAAATTAATTTAAATTATTTCAAGTTCAGCTTGTACCAAGGACAAGAATAATTAGTTTTTTTTCCAAAAGTTATAAATAAGAACTACAAATCTGATTTGTAATTATTAATTTTACTTTAAAATACAAAAGATAATGAATTTTTTTTTATTGTAGATCAGTGGTTCCCAAAATTTTTGGGTGACTACTGGTATATACCGGTTTTGGAATATTCCAAAACAAAATTATTCCAATAATTAACAATTTTGTGCTGTAGAATACATTCGACAACAACATACGACAATGGGTCCGCAGTGGGGTTAAGAACCACTGCTATAGATTAACAAAACCATGTTAAATAGTTGTGATTATAAACAGCTATAAAAGTAATAAAATCAGTTTTACGGGATAAAAATTAATTAAAATAAAATTTATGAACTTGTTAGTTCTTAATCGCTTCAACAAAGAGCAGCAAACATGGAATATTTTGATGGAAGAGGTTTTTATAAACATCAATGATTTATAACTGCCCTTTTGAATATAATTTGTTTTTAATCGTTGATTTAAAAAAAAATTTACTGCTTACCAATAAACAAATAATATAATGAATTTTAAACAACCAACTACAGTAATAAATTTATAAAAACTTAATTAAAAAAAGTAAATAATGTCAATGTGTTAAAAATAAAGAATATTTGGTATTACCGTTGAGTATTACTTAAAAACAAAACATTAATATTTAACAGAACTAAACAAAACGTTAAAATAATTAATTTTTAACAGTAAGGAGTAGAAAAAATACAATACGCAAAAAATTATCGTTTAAAAAATTCAAAAAATGTCTTTTAATTATCACTTGACAGATAAATATTTAACATTTAAAATATTTAAAAAAATTATTCATATTATATTACAAAAATTATTTTTGAAAATAAAATGTAATAATTAAAAATTTGTAATGCGATATAAGGCCCTATTTCATGGTTATTTCCATATTTCCGTTCTTCAGTCGCATATAACGAAAAAATAAAAAAATATAAAAAACAAGAAAAGATATTCGAACTAAATAAAACAGAATGTACAAAAAATGATTAAAATATTAAAAATTAACTTAAGGCATTATTCATATCAATAGTTTAGAAAACCCAAAAAAATGCACTGAACACTTTTCAGAACTAAAATGTTTTCAAGTTAACACATGTAAAATAAGTATAAACTCGCAAAAGTTTTCACTATACTATGGCATCATCAGGCGATGAATTAGGTTCAAGGCATTATTCTACTTTAAAATAAAGTAATTTTTGTGAATTTTTTTGAGATTATTAATAATGATATTAATATAAGGTTTGTAAGGATTAATAAATATTCTGTTGAAATACTTAAAAAAAAGTTTTTTTAATATATTTTATGCATTTTTTATATACAGAAACATTATTTTTATTAAATATTATGTCTCTTATCTTGAAAATGGGCAATCTTAAACGAAACAAATCAGAAGTTTTTGGTTCCGTATAACACTAGCAACCTCCTGAACTAAAATTAACTTAAAATTTTAATTTTAACTATATTTTTTTGCAAGAAACAGCAAAAATTTTTTACAGTTTTTCTGTTTTTTTCTTTTTTTTATCGCAATTTTATTATTTTTGTATGTATATAAAAATGTTAATTCAATTACAAAAATTTTAGTTCAGTCGGTTGCTAGTGATATATTGAACCTAAACCTTTTGATGTTTTTTGTTTTAGATTACCCAATTTCAAGATATTAACACCAGCTCAGCCCCACCTACTAATCGAGGCATGACATTTATATAATGTTTCTGTATATAAAAAATGCATAAAATATATCAAAAAATTTTTTAAGTATTTTAAGAGTGCATATTTAAAGCCTCATATCAATATCTTTATTAATAATCTCATAAAAAATTCATAGATTGCTTCTTTTTTGAGCTTCCAAAGTAGAATCCTTCCTTAATTTTTCACTTGGAAATTGGAAAACATTTTTGAGATGTTTCAGTGATTTCATCGTAATAAAAATTTTTTTCCATTTATTCAACCAGATATACTGCATATGGAACAAAATATAGCATTTCGACTTCGAATTTCGATTTGAAACTTCAGGAACATATTTTTGAGATGATTTACTACAGTTATTTATGCAATAATTTTTTTTTTAATTTTTAATTTGCAGGATGGATTTTCCCCCTTAACACAAATGATGTAACAAAAAAACCAAATAGAACATCAAATGAGGTTTGAAGAAGTTGACATTTAACCTTACATATGTATAGATACTGATTCCAACGGGCAACGGATCAATTGAAAAGTTCTTCGTTCTGAAAATATTAAAGTGTTTTAGAAACAAGTAAGTTTGGAAATGTAACTTGATCAATTTACATAATCAATAAACATTAAAAACATTTTTTTTTTAATTTCAAAATAATTATTTAATTTTGTCTGTTTTGCATTGTCAAGGTCACTTTAATATTTTAACAACGCAATTCTATAATTTTCATTATACCAAAAATGGGGTTTTTAAGACCAAAATAAGTAAAAGTTTTCGCATTATAAAAAACCTAAATGTTTTCAGTTTGTTTTTAAAACTACGATTACCCAAATGTTGTGACGTCAATAACATTATGATGCTATCACAATAATTATGATGTGTAATGTGCATCATACAACTTATTAGTAGGCAGTGTTTCAAAATTCCCGTCTGTATTGCATCTTATTCTAAATACTTAGTTTAATAATAATTAAGAAGTTAAATTAATCATAAAAATCATTTCTAACTTACATCTTTTTGTTATGTTTTTATTATGTTAATTTTCTTTAGAATTCCCTGTAATTTGTAATAAACAAAATTAAAATTACTAACTTAAAACCCATATGGAAAATTATGTTTAACTATTGTAAATACCAAAACAAATTGAACATTCTATGATCATTCAACATTCTCAGAAACTAGGACTCATTCGCCAGAAATCTAGTTTCCTAGATTCAGTGCCGGCTCGTGGTTTTTTCATTTGAGGAGGTTAATCATAATTTTCTACGATTTTCAATATTTTCTCGAATTTAATATTTCTTTGGATTTCTCCGAATTTCCTTAGTTTTCCCTTCACTTGTACACTGGATTCCCAGTAGTGGCTTAAGTCTAGTAGAGGCCCCAAACATTTGGAGCTCACAAATTCAAGTTATAAATAATAGAAGTTGCAAGAAATTACAAAATTCGGGACCCCATGCGGCCGCTTAAAATTGGTTTATGCAAATCGTCGACGCACGCACCGCACCCGTCTAAATAAAGTTGAAGTATTGAATTTTTGTAGGAGGGTTTATACACTTAGTTTACGCGCGTGATTTTTGGCAACGTGCGCACATAAACCCTTCTACAGTAATTCAATGCTTTAACTTTATTTGGACGCGTGCGGTGCGTGCGTCGACGTTTTGCATAAACCAACCTTTAGTGATTAGTGTGCTCATCGTTAAACCCGTTGTTGGCTATTCCCATTTGGTTTCAAGTGAAGGGAAATCTGAGGAAATTTCACAAGTATAATGAAAATGCGGTGTACAAAAATTTATGTTGCTGTTCAATTCTCAGAAAAAGTGAAAGGCTTCCTACTTAATAATGAAACAAATTTTAGCTTTTGAAACCAGGGGGTCTTTTAGAGTCACTAAGAGTGCCTCTTAATCTCTTAATACATACTCACCTGCTGGTTAATCTGTGCGGAGTAATTTCTTTAGAGTAATCTCGAAATCATCAGTAATGTAGTAAAACCTTATGCAGTCCATGTAATGACTACATCATCTGCATGTGTGTTCTAAGCTGAAGATTCTGCTTTTGCGGTAGCCTCATGTTACTTTTTTGAAAAGTAGAATCGAAAATCTACCTTTTTACTTTTTTGAAAATACTGATGTTTAATTAATAACACACTCAGTAGCACTACAACCCAGAGTGGCCTGCGGTTGTAGTATACAGGGTGATTGGTCGACGATCTGAACATAGTAAATTGATTTTTCTTTAATTCCTGCTTTCCATCACAACGGATAAGAATTAAAATAGTATCAATTTGAAGATATTTTTATTCCTCTTCTAAAGGTACCTAACGCTTGATATTTTGTTTTTTAATTACTGGTAAAAATTCACTAATAAAATGCAAAAAAGAGATTTTAAAAATAATTTTAGTTGCCTGGATTGAATTTTATTGCAATTGTTTTTGCAATACAACTACCACTGTAATAGAATTTTACCATAAAAACTTTTTCTTCCACAGAATAAGTGTTTGCGTTCATAGTTAACCAAATTTATTGTAATCTGTCAAAGTAACTTGTTGGAAATTATTAGTTTTCAAACAAAAACAATTGCAATAAAATTCAACCAAGGCAACTAAAATTATTTTTTAAATTTCTTTTTTGCATTTTATTAGTGAGCTTTTACCAGTAATTGAAAAACAAAATATCAAGTGTTGGGTATCTTCAGAAGCGTAATAAAAATCTCTTTAAATTGATACAATTTTCATTCTTCTCCGTTGTGATGGGAAGCAGGAATTAAAGAAAAATCAATTTCCTATGTTAATTGCCTATGTTCAGATGGTCGACCGGTCACCCGGTATATGGTTTCCATAGTAGACGATACGAATTAACGATATTTGTAGTGCTAATTCCGGGTTTCTTCTTATTTGGTTTTCATATAATACGCTAGGAATTAACCACATTACAGGAGGGTTCACTGTATACAATTTTATTTTCATGTTTCTCCAAATTAATTTTTTGTTCAAAGGATCGTCGAAAGTTTAATTATTCTTTGAGCTGCCATTTCTATTATTCGAGCTACAGCCATTGAGAATTATTCGCGAAAACTTTTTCCTGAAGATTTGCCACTATGTAAATTTTTTGTCCTGAAAATCTGGTCAAAATTAAAAATTGTACTCTGGTCCAAAATTAGTCTTCGCTTACAAGAGATATTTGAAACTACTCATTGAGAATGAAAGTTCATTATGGCTTAAAGGTTTGACACCAGTTTTACCCAAATTCAAACACATAGGGGGCAGAGACGGTGACTTACGCACACACTTACTCATTCATTTTCTTAATTCAAGTGCCATACACTATGCAGTGCGTAGGCGAGCACTTGGCTGAAGCCAAGGTGACTTACTAGGGAATTACTTACAGATTAATCTTAAAAAAAATTTAAAAGAATGAAAGAAAAACATAAAAATTCAGAAATTAGTTATATTTCTGTAAAGACAATATAGTACAACATATTGGTTTGGTTCTGCAAAAGCAATATGCATCTTATGAAAAAAAAAGAAACAAACAATTTTTAACAATAAATTGCGATATAAGGTTTAATGAAAAATGTTTGGAAGCTTTTTCACACTTAACAAATTTTGTTCTCGATCTAGTAATGTTATTTTCGTCCGCTTCGACTTTCGTCTCTGAAAAGCAAGTAAATTAAAAAATAAAACTAGAATGCGTGCAAGTTGGCTTTGTTAAATTTTAATTAAAAGTTGATGACTTATGTACAAATGCAAGAGATGAATGTTACTGTTGATGGTCGTTGAAGATGCTTATACTAATAAATTTTCGTTTACATTAGTACATAAGTGATTAACTAATTATTATAGAAATTCTTAAATTATAAAGTTTTATTCACAATGTAGTATGATACAGAAATGAAAATTCTTGCTGATGCAAGTCGTTCGTTGAATTTCTTATTCACTTCTAAATCTATTACAAGTCGCCCGGAGGAATCACATTAAGTGAAAACGCAGCCAAAGATTCTCCTTTTTTGCCTATCGCCTTAGCTTGGTATTGACCAATATCATTCGAATCACATGAAATTATTTGTAACGAATAACATTTTCCATCTACCGTGAAAGCGTATTTAGAACTGCTTTCTTTAATTGGTTTGCCATCTTTTAGCCAATTAATTTGTAGAGATTGCTCTTCAGTTTCAGCTTTAAACGATGCTGTTTCTCCCTCTGCAATTGTGACGGAAGTAGGGAATGTTTTAAATACAGGGGCTTTTGTTGGCTCGTCAGGTATGTTAACACATAATGTACAGCTGCTGAAGCTTTCTCCAGCGTCGTTAAATGCTTCACAGGTGTATGCTCCACCGTCTTCTGGGAAAATTTCTGCAATACAAAGTTTATAGATATTTGCTTCGTTGGTGTATAGGAAGTCTTTGCTGGGCTTGATTTCTTTGTTATTATGGAGCCAAACGACGTCAAATTTCTTAGCACCAATGATGCGACACGACAAAGTCACAGATTCCCCATCTTTCACGTGCGCCGATTGTAAATGGTCAACAATTTTTGGGGGTTTATCTTCGCTCGATTTTTGTTTTGATCCAGCTGAATTTTGCATTGCTAAAAAATTTAAATTAATTCTCTACTTTCATTAGTTACCATTCATCTGTACGTTTAATTTTAAGTTGGCATTTTGTTTCTGCTGTTCCTACTGAATTTGTTGCTTTGCAAACATATTTTCCTTCGTCTTCCGGAAAAACTTCGTTTATGTGAAGAACTGCAACACCATTTTTATACTTCAAATCCATTATATCTGACGAACTTAGTTCCTGAAACCCAAGATTCAATTTTGTTACAAAGACGACAACGACAAAGAAGCTACATACCTTATTATTTTTTGTCCAGACAATTTGTGGTTCTGGGTCACCCTGTACGTTACATCTAAGCGTTAGAGATTCTCCGTCGTTTATCGTTAAGTCTTTTAATTCTTGAGTAAATTTGGGCAGGCACCTTGTCGAATCGTCTGGTGGCACTACAACAGCAAATAAATCACAAAAAAGAAAATTAAAATTTTATTCAAAACCCGTGAAACCTAAAAGTTTATTTTTTACGTACGCGCAAGTTCCTTTGTTGTACTTCGTGATCTGTTTGGGCTTCCTGTTGAATCTAATCTACCGTATCGTTTTGGAGCACGCTTTTCTATATCATTTACACTCAAATTTGAAGAGGAATGATTTAAACTTGTTGGTCGTGTTGGTTGAGGTGAAGGAGGAGAATAAACCGGCTTTTTTATTGTTATAGGAATTGGTGCTGGTTTTATCGGATTTTCTATGTATTTACGATCTAAAAAAATTATCACATTGAGCAAGAAATCCATTTTGACATATTCTTTGTGTTACCTCCAGAATGCAATATTTTTTCTGCTAATCGGGTTTGTTCCGCTGTGCTAGTGATACCTTCCACAATAACTATACAAGAGGTTTCATCTTGTCCATGCTTATTATTAGCAACACATGTGTATTTGCCCGAATCTTCGGGTTTGCATCCCACAATCTCCATTGTTACAACTCCATCAGAATGCGTCATCGAGTATTCATATTTGCTAAGTTCTCGTTTTTCTTTGAACCATTTAACCGTTGGGAAAGGTCTACCGCTAAGACAACACAATAATTTACAAGTATCACGTTCTTGCATAACACGGGGACGTAACAAGAAAGTAAAACTGGGTGCACACTCTTGTTCTTCTTGCCAGAATGTATATGGAAGAGCTTCACGTCTTCTAACTGGTTGGGTGTCTGGTTTATATTCGGGAACGACTTTTGGCAATGCTAGAATAGTTGAATCGTATTTTTTCCCCGTTCGTTTTTAACAAAATACTTACGTTGTACGTTTAGGAAAACAACTTCTTCTCTTGCTCCGTAATGGTTTTCAGCCCTAATTATGTACTCTCCTCGGTCGTCCAATTTGACTCTGTTTATGATGAAGTAATAATTGTCTTCCGAATATCTTTTCATGAACTTAACGCTTTGCCTAAGTTCTTGATTATTTCGTAACCAACTAACCGTGGGAGCAGCAACTCCAATAACCCGACAATACAGTTTAACACTTTGTCCTTCATAGCAAAATGCGTTTTGTGGTTTTATTACGAATCTGGGTGCAGCTTGTCTTCGATCTAAAATAATCAAAAAGTTAACCACAATCTTTGCCTTAAAACTTTGATACCATACCAAAGTATGTATCGTAAATCTTATATTTCTCCAATAATAATTTACGTAGAGAGGAGTACTCGGATAATCTGCCAATAGGTAATACGTATTTGTCCCAGTTTTCGTATTGGGCACGGATTTTATCGCGAATGCTGAGGTACCTAGATTGGCTTATAACGTCTTGTCTACTGCTATGGTCACCACTCAACCAAGAATGCATCAAACACTCTTGGGCAGTCATTCTCTTCCTATTTAAATAAAACCATAAAGGAAATTCTATTCCAAAAATGAAATAAACTTACTCTTTGTTTTTAACTAATAATCTACGAATAAAATCTTTGCCTTCTTCAGATACATTCGAGAAGGATTCTTCATCAAAGTCCCAATCACAAGCTTTAACGTTTTTAAGTGTTTCGATATCATTTTCTCCAGCAAACGGCGATAATCCACTCAATCTAAAAAATTATATTTAATTGTTAAGGACAATTTTAAATTTTGCCTTAGGAACTTACAATACATAACCTAAAACACCAACTGCCCACATATCGGTATAAAATCCTACAGGTTCACGTTCTACAATTTCAGGTGCTGCAAATTCAGCTGTTCCCGTTGAAATCTTAACCAATTCATTTGGATCTAATTTGGTAGCTAATCCAAAGTCTATCAATTTTATGTTTGTGCTCTTCTTTGTTTGGCACATAATATTTTCAGGTTTAATATCTGAAAAAACAAATGTAGAAACTTACTATCTTGGTTTGAACTATGATTTACCTAAGTGAATGATGTTACGTTCGTGCATATGTTTAATAGATTCACAAATTTGTCTCATGTAATTAATAACCTCGGCTTCAGACATTTGGTATCCCTCGGCAGTTATTCTTTCAAATAGCTCGCCTCCAGATAAGCTAAAATGATCAAAAATTAAGACACTTGAGCTACACGAGCAAGCATTCAATATTTACAATTCGTATATCAAAACCATTTCGTCGTCATCTTCAAATGCATCATGAAGATTGATAAGTTTAGGATGGTGAAGATGATTCATTATGTCAATTTCCTTGCGAATAAGCTCTTTCTCCATTGCATGTGACACCGGAATGAATTTGGCGGCAAAGATGTTTCCAGTTTTACGTTCACGACAACGATGAACAACACCAAATGCACCAGTTCCAATTTCTTCCAAAATATCATAATCATCATACACGCTTCTTGATTTAATCTCAACTGGTTGTGGGACATATTTGGAATAAATATCAAATACATATTGGTCGTAATCCTTAATTGTTTCATGGGCAGATTCACGTTTCTTCTTTCCTGTTTCGTCAACTTCATACTTTCTTTTTTGTAGTGTTTTCTTAGTTGTAGATTTAGTTGTAATCAAAGTGCTAACTTCTGATGCGTCCGAACGGCCGTATATGTTTTCGGCATAAATTCTAAATTCATATTGGTGACCTGGTGTGAGTCCTTCGACTGCCATGGTAGTGAATCGAGTATTTCCAACTCTAATCCAAGTTGACAGAGGATGTTCTCGTCTTTCAACCATATAATTGGTAATATTGCTACCACCATCCCATATGGGAGCTTTCCATGAGAGTGACAATGAATCGATTCCAATATTTTCGACCGTTGGGAATCTTGGAGGATCAGGTCGATCTAAAATTTTAATATGTATTAGTACTATAAGAAACTGTTTAAAATTTGTTTACTTACCACTAATTTGTATTTTAATTATAGCTGAATCTTGGCCAAGATCGTTTTCTGCAATTATCCTATATGGTCCACTATCCAATCTACTTCCATCACGAATGGTAAGAATTGCATGCCTTTCTTTAACTTCCAAATGATAATGACCACCAGATTCGATAGTTTCGCCTTCTCTGACCCAAGATATTCTTGGTTTTGGATGGCCAGTGAAAGGAATTTTAATGACAACATTTTCTCCTTTATCAAAGAATGCCAAATCTCGGAAACGTGGTGGAACATTTAGTTTTGGTGCAGCTGTAACAGAATAATATTAAATGTTTAATCTATTTATATTTTAAAATAAAGTTCTTACTCATAATAATAAGTTCAGCTCTTGTTGACTTAACTCCTCCTTTGTTTACCGCTCTGCAGACATACTCATCAGCATCTTCTCCGTAAACATCATTTATAACCAAACGCTGAATTTCGCCTTCATTGTAAATGTGGTAACGAGCCCCATTAACAATTTCTCTTGCACCTTTATACCATGTGATAACTGGTTTAGGTGTACCAGTGATGGTGCACACAAATTCTGCATTGTGATGTTGAATACAGTTAGCATTCTTGAGGGGTTTGATAATTTCTGGCGGAGATGCTGCTAGGGGATCAATAATCTTGACAGATGTTGACGCAGATGATGGTGGAGACAATCCAGCAATGTTTTGAGCAAATACGCGGAATTCGTATTGTCTTCCTTCAATTAGGTTAGGAATGCTGATTTGTGGAGCAGGACACAACGAGGAATTAACCCGTTGCCAAGTGTAGCTGCCTACTTCACGTTTATCTATCCAATAACCTTCAATTCGTGAACCTCCGTCTGTTTCTGGCTTATCCCATTCAAGATGTACGAAATCGCCACCAACTTGTGTTACTTTAGGTGTACCAGGTGCAGATGGTGGATCGAATGGTGCCTTAGCTTTAATTGGATTTGTTCCGTTCAAAGGTGGTCCCATGCCATTGTCGTTAACTGCCATTATTCTGAAGTCATATTCCTGTCCTTCCGTTAAACCTTGTACAGTAAAGTTAGTATCCTTGCAGGAACTAGATATAACTATCCAGTGTGGGAGGGTGGTATCTTTACGCTCAACAACATAGTGGGTAACTCGTAACCCACCATCATAGCTAGGCGGTTTCCAACTGAGAGAACATGTGTGTTTTGTTATATCAGAAATTTCAAGTGGACCATTTGGTGGACCAGGAAGACCAGTAATATACACCGGGAAAGTACCCGATGCACTACCGCTATCATTTTTAACTGTCAAGTTATATGATCCGGCATCATCTTTTGTGATGTCTTTTATAAATATAATGATATAATCGTCGAAAACTGTATACTTAATGTGAGGAGATTCCTCGATCTTTCTGCCATCTTTAGTGAGAGAAATGTCGAGGGGTTGGTCTCCCGAATAATAAATTTTGATTTTGGTATTGTCTCCTTCGGGAAGATATAAATCTCCAGGTAATCGGGTAATATGTGGTGGTGCTAAAAGAAAATTCAGATAAACCATGGAATACATTAATAAATTTTTACTTACATCCAATTTTTAGTCGAGCGGAAGTTGTTATAGAACCAATGGAGTTACTTGCTTCACAAGTGTAGTCACCTTCATCGATGTCTAATACTTCAGATATATGTAACCAAGCCGTTCCTTCTTTGTTTTCCAATCTAAATCTTGCACCCAAAGTTAACTCGCGGCCGTTCTTTAACCAACGGAATGTGGGCGATGGTTTGCCAAAGGCTTCGCATTCCAAAGAATGTATTTTGCCAAGTGGAGCAGATTGATTGTTAAGACTGCGTACCCAATGTGGTTTTTCGCCATCGGCCACTTCACATACTTTAACTGGAGTTGTACAGGCACTTGCGTCGCTCTTACCAACGGAATTCAATGCAAATATTCTAAATTCAAAATCTGATCTTTCGGTAAGATTAATAACCGTGTAGTTGGTGTCAGTAATGTTGTAAGAGTTGCAAATGGCCCAAATAGGACTTCCGATTTCTCTCCTTTCAATAACATAACCAGTGACTCTAGAGCCACCGTCATTCGTAGGTGGTTCCCAAACAAGATCTACGTAGTTTTTACCAACTTTCACCACTTTAGGATTATTAGGAGGAGAAGGAACATTAAATTTGCCTTTCAATTTGAATTTAGCAGAAGAAGCTGAAGGTTTGCTAAAACCTGCGGCATTTTTAGCGCGGACTCTAAATTCGTATTCGTGTCCACTGGTCATGTTGTAAAGGATGAATCGACTATCCTTAATTAAGTAATCGCTAGCGTTCAACCAGTTCGCGTCTTCGGCAACATCTCTGTATTCTAGTTTGTAACCTTGAACACGTGAACCACCGTCGTTAATTGGCCTGTCCCATGTAAGAGATATTGAGCTGGCATCGTAATCAGTAACACGTGGTGCACCAGGAGCATCGGGTACAGTAAATGGAAATTTGGCAGTAATTGGATCGGTTGTTTCGAGAGGTTCACTAACTCCATATTGATTTTCTGCCCTTACTCTGAAGCTGTATTTCTTATTTGGTTCCAATCCCATCACATCATAATGGGTGTTACGAACAAAACTGCTCACTTTTACCCAAATCTGAAAATAATGAAAATTGTTAATTTATGCAATTACAAATTTAAACTTAACACTCACTCCACTTGGATCAAGTTTTTCAACAATATAGTTTGTGATAGGTGATCCACCATCGTCCAAAGGTGGTCTCCAGGCCAGTGAACAGTTATCAGGTGTAATATCTGAAACATCCAAAGGACCTTGGGGAGGTTGAGGTTTATCTACAACTTGCACTCTGCAAGTTGCAGAATCAGAGCCAACGCTGTTTGTTAATTTAATTGTGTAACTGCCGGCATCAGAGCGTTTAGCACATTTATTATGGAACACGGATGAAATCTCGTTTGTATCGATCTTAATTCGACCATCTTGGAATACTTCGTTACCATTAATGGACCACGCCGAAGTACATTTAGGTGTAGCCACATATGGAACAGATATTGTGAATTCTTCACCAGCAACAACCACAATATCTCGTATGCTGAGATCAGATGTAATTTTAGGAATACTAGGAGGTGCTCTACAAACAATAATATCCGATGAAGAACTGAAAGGTCCTTGACCAGCAGCATTGACAGCAGCTACACGGAATTCGTACTCGTGGTTTTCAATTAATCCAATAACCCTAAAAAATAATGTTTAGTGTCAATAACAGATTTGAAATAGGTGTTACTCACTTGTGTGTTAAATCAGGAATTAAAGCATGCGTAGCTTTTATCCATTTATCGTCGGAAATCAATCGTTTTTCAATCACATATCCAGTAATAGGCGATCCACCGTCATGTCGTGGTTTAGTCCATTGTACAGTAATGGAATCTTCTGAGCTGTCTATTCCTCTTGGAGCTCCAGGTGCTCCTGGTGGATCAAATGGATATCTTGCTCTAATAGGTTCGGCTGTAACTGCAGGATCAGATTGTCCATACAAATTCTCTGCAATAACTCTAAATTCATAATCGCGACCTAGTGTCAAATTACGAACACGCACGAATGGTACAGTTACGTAACTGCTAACTTTAGACCAAGTAGGTGATTTAGCTTCTCTCTTTTCTACGATGTAGTTGGTAATTTCTGCACCTCCATTGTCTTTAGGTGGTTGCCAGTACAACGTGAGGGAATCTCCAGCAAATTCATCTGCTCGAAGATTTTCGGGTTTACCAGGACGGTCTAATACTTTAACGTTTAAGGTTGCTGTATCAAAGCCTGATGGATTTCTCAATTGAATACGATATTGGCCAGTGTCACCACGTTTTGAGTTCTTGACAATAATACTAGCCGAATCATCTGTTAATTTGGGGAATACCCTACTATCACTTTCGTCTAGCAATTTATCATTAGCAAACCAAGAAGCAACAGGTTTGGGGAAACCAACATACGGAACGTGAATGCTGAAATCTTCACCAGCTTTAACCGTAATATCTCGTACTCCTCCCAAATCGATGCGAGGCTTGTTGGCTTGTTCTTCAATAAGAATATTTGGACTAGGTCTACTAGGTTCTGAATTGCCAACATCATTCACTGCTATTATTCTAAATTGGTATTCATCACCTTCTTTCAGGTTGGGAACAGTAAATACTGTGTTAGGTGTTGGAACTGAATTTACATCAGTCCAGTCATCGGAACCTTTAGGTTTCTTTTGTACAATATAACCTTTAAGTTTAGAGCCTCCATCACTACGAGGTGGTCTCCAAGATAAAGTAACACTGTCTTTGGTGATACGATCAGGTTTAGGTGGTTCTGGTGGATCAGGTTTAACTGTAAAAATAAATTTAAATAAAGCATTGATATTTAAATTATAATATGGTACTTACATCTTTGATGAGAAGCAATGATGGATTCTGATGGTTTACTGGGTTGACCAGCACCAGCTTCATTTACAGCGCTCACTCTAAATTCATATTTGTTACCTTCCCTTAAATCTTGTACGGTATAACTTGTGTTAGGAGTTGGATAATTGTTAACTTTAACCCAATCACCTCCACGTTCTCGTTTTTCAACATAATAACCAGTTATTGGTTTTCCACCTGTATGAGCAGGTGGATTCCATTTGATGGAACAACTTGATGGTGTATAACCGGTAATTTCTGGTTGACTTGGAGCATCTGGTGGATCGAATGGACTCTTTGCTACTACTGGTTTTCCTTCTAATGGTTCCGAAACGCCATAAATGTTTTCTGCTCGGACTCTAAAAACGTATTTTTTGCCTTCCGTTAAACCTCGTACGGTGAATGAAGGTTTCGGACAATAACCAGCAACTGGACGCCAACTATCACTTCCATATTCACTAACTTCTACTATATAGCCTGTAATATCACCACCTCCGTCGTCATTTGGTGGATTCCATGCCAACGATACTGAATCTTGTGTCGTGGCTGTATATTGAAGAGGTCCTTGTGGTATACCAGGTTTATCAACAACTATAACCTCAATATCGGCTTGATCAGCACCATGTTCATTAGTAGCATGGATGGTATATTTTCCTGTATCGTCGCGATTTGATGCTTCAATACTGAATACAGTATGCTCGCTGGTAGTATCATACTGAAATCATAAAAAATAAAATCAGTTTGTAAATTTATATTTTTTACATTAACTTACGGATACTCTATTAGATTGAGGAACAGGGATAGAATTCTTGGTCCATGATACGGTAGGAGTTGGTGCTCCAGATATAGGAATATCAATGTTAACAGGTTCGCCAGCGCGTACTTTAATTTTTCTTCCAATTAAGTTATCGAGCCACAATTTTGGTTTTTCTAGAATTAATTTCGAACTCAATACCAAACATTAAAAACATTACTATTGGATTACCTTTCAATGGTTTGGCGATAAATGCGTTAGATGTATCGCTTGGTTTACCTGGTCCAGCTGCATTAACTGCAGAGACTCTGTATTCATATTGATGTCCTTCTTGAACACGGTCATCGTTATAATCCATGCTTCGGATTGGATCTTTGTTAAGTTTGACCCATCGTCCAGTAATAACGTCTCTTCTTTCCACATCATAACCAACGATAGGAGATCCACCGTTACTGATTGGTGCTGCCCATTTAATTTTGATGTGATCTTTATCACTATCCACAAGTTCTGGTTTTCCGGGTTTACCAGGAACATCTAGAAAATCATGTTAAGAATAACAGAAACCTGAGAAATAAGAAGCACAAACCGTATTGATTTTTAGCGACAACTGGTTTTTCTGTATCAAGAGGATCAGAGCGACCTTGCAAGTTTTCGGCAAACACTCTAAATTCGTACTTTGTTCCTTCCAATAATCGGGGAACCACAGCGTGATTATATTTTGGATTTACATAATTAACAGCTGGTACCCAACCACCACCATGAGTTAAATCACGTTTTTCAATAACATAGGCACTGGAAAACAATTATATTATTTACTTTTATACAAGTGACAAATAATTATCTTACGTTATTTCACTGCCTCCGTTATCGGTTGGTGGTTTCCACGAAAGAGTTACGCTTTGAGATGTAACTTCTTCGTAAGTGAGTGGTCCCGTTGGTGGTCCAGGACGATCTATCAAATATTTATTAGTATATTTCAGCAGTTTTAACTTTCATAACTTACCCAAAACGGTAACTTGGAATGAACCTTCGTCACTTCCCGAATTATTTTTTAATGATAAATGGTATGTTCCACTATCAGAGCGTTTGGCATTTACGGTGTGTATTACAGTATGATGTCCCAAAGAGGTTACAGTTGTTCTGTCGTCACCTGTTAATGGTCTACCACTGACACTCCATCTTACCTCTGGAGTTGGTTCTCCGATAAAATCGATGTCGACGTGAAGGATAAGTCCAGCTTTAATGCGGATATCATTGAGGGGTGTTTTGATTTTAGGAGGCACTAAAATATCAACTTATTTTATATGCTCACTCGAAATTAGTGATTTACTTACAATATCTAGATTTGGCTGTTACAAGATCTGAAGGCTCAGATGGTTCACTTTGTCCAGCGTTATTAGTTGCAATAACTCTGAATTCGTACTCTTGTCCTTCAATAAGATCTGGCACTGTAGCAGTAGTCTTCTTAGCAGGAACATTAGCAGCATTTATCCAGTATGGGCTGCCCTTTTCTTTCTTTTGAATAATGTATCCAGTAACTGGTGATCCACCGTCATTCTTAGGTGGTGTCCATTCCAAATCAACGTGATCTTTATCCCAATCGGTAACTACTGGTTTACCAGGCGCATCTGGTTCATCTAGAAAATAAATAAATGCACATAATGTTTACATTCTTTAAATTATTGTTTATTTTAATTTACCAAATTCATTTTTGGCAATAATGCCTCTTGTTGTTTCTAATGGTTCAGATTCTCCAATTGCATTAACAGCTTTCACTCGGAAGTAATACTCCTTCTTATGAATTAAACGTTGAATATCGTGACTGCAAATGGGAGACATACCAGCATCAGCCCAGGTACCTCGAGAAACATCCATTTTTTCGACAATATAATGAAGGATTGATGAACCACCATCATCTAGTGGTGGTTTCCATGTTATATGCGCACTTTCTTTAGTTACGTGTGAAACATCAAGTGGTTGTTGTGGTGGACCTGGACGGTCTAGTACAGTAACATTAGCAGAAGCAGTAGTTGATCCATGATCATTTGTTAGTGTTAAAGTGTATCGTCCGGCATCAGATCTTGCCGAGAATGGAATATCAAAGGTAACCCTATTGCTGAACACTTGCATATCTACTTTATCGCTAGGCTTGATTTCTTTTCCATTTACCGACCATTTTGCAGTTGGTTTTGGAGAAGCTTCAATTGGAATATTCCAACTGATGCGATTTCCAGCTTTTACAGTTAAATCTTGCAAAAGAGATTTATCAAAGGTAGGTGCCAAAAATCTTGGTTTAGCAATAACTGGTAAGGAAGCTTCACTTGGTTCTGAATTTCCTCCCTTGTTTACAGCGATTACTCTAAATTCGTATTCTTCGCCTTCGTTTAGATTTGGAACTGTTCCTTTGGTAGCGTTTCCAGGAATTTCAGCAGCTTTTTCCCAAGTTCTATAAAACAAAGTGATTAATGATTTTTAAAAAATAAAATAATAAATTTATTACCCATGTTTTGGTCTCTTTTCAATAATGTAACCTGTGATTGGTGATCCTCCATCTTTTTTAGGTGGAGCCCATTCTAAATCAACGTGATCCTTATCCCAATCGGTGGCTTTGGGTATGCCTGGTTTGTCTGGTTTACCATAAGGATCTTTAGCAGTTATGCTTTCTACGGTTGTCAATGGAGCAGACTCTCCTTGTTTGTTAACGGCACGTACACGGAAGTTATAATCGTGTCCTTCAGCTAAATGATCAACACGCATAGAAGTACCAACAGCTTCACCGACAGGTATCCATCTCATATTTTCAGTATCTTGCTTTTCAACTGTATAATGGGTAATTTCAGATCCACCATCATCTTTGGGAGGTTTCCATTGTAAGGTAAGTGAACTTTTAGTGACGTTATCTGCTCTTAGAGGACCTTCTGGAGGTGAAGGAATGTCTAAAACTGTTACGTTAACAGTTGCGACATCCTTGCCATTAATGTTTTTGGCGGTAATTTGATAAGTCCCACTATCGGCCCTCTTAGCATCAGAGATTCTAAGTTTGGTATTATAATCTTCATTAACAATTTTGACGCGATCGTTGTTAGATAATACGATATCTTTAAGTTGCCATTCTTTGGTCGGTGGAGGTTCTCCAATGATTGGCACATTGAATTCAAATGTTTTACCGGCAGGAATTTTAATATTCATCAACGCATTTCTATCGATTTTAGGTGCAACTGCAAAAATAATATCAAGTTTACTTACCTATTCAATAAATAATAAAATAAATAACTTACGATTTTTAGGCCTTGCAACATGAATCTTCGATGCATCGCTTGGTTCACTAGGACCTGCTTTGTTTACAGCTCTTATACGGAATTCATAAGGTGTTCCCTCTATTAAATCTTTAACTTTACCTCTTGGAGTATCACCATCGACTTCTGCACATTTTTCCCAATTTGGATTAAACTTATCACGTTTTTCAATAACATATCCAGTAATTGGTGAACCACCATCACTTTTAGGTTTGTCCCATTGAAGTTCAACGAAATCTTTATCGTAATCTGTAATTTCGGGCACACCTGGTTTATCAGGCTCATCAAATGGATTCTTAGCTTCGATTGCTTGACTTGTTGTTAGAGGTTCAGATTTGCCTTGCTTGTTAACTGCACGTACTCTGAATTTGTATTTTTTGCCTGGTACTAGACCATCGACAGCCAAAGATGTTGCTGGACCATCAGTTTCTCCTGCAGGTACCCAACGTCCAGTAGCTTCGTCCATTTTTTCAACAACATACTTTTCAATTGGATTACCACCATCATCTGCCGGTGGTTTCCATGCTAACTTACAACCATTAGCGGTGACATCGGAAACCTTTAATGGACCACCAGGAGGACTTGGTACATCTAGTACGATTACTTCAACATCGGCAATATCTTTGCCATTGATATTTTCAGCTGTAACGTTGTAAGTTCCAGCATCGGCACGGGTTGCTGCACGGACATTGAGTTTAGTGTTATAATCAGAATGTTGTACCTTAACGTTATCGCTTGATTTGATTTCTTTTCCATTCATTAACCATTTTGTGATTGGCATTGGCTCACCACTAACTTTAACATCAAAGTTAAAGTTTTGGCCAGCTTTAAGTCGAATTTCGATGAGATTGCTTCTATCAATTTTAGGTGCCAAGTTACGAGGTTTGGCAATAATTGTTGGAGTTTCATTACTTGGATCACCTGGTCCTGCTTGATTGACGGCTTTAACTCGGAATTGATAAGGTTGACCTTCAATTAAATCTGGTACAGTGGCTTTTGTTTGACCTGCCGGTACTTCTAATGCTTTTTCCCATTCTCCAAATTTATCTTTTTTCTCGACAATGTATGCGGTAACTGGAGATCCGCCGTCGTCTTTGGGTGGTGTCCATTGTAAATCAACATGATCTTTATCCCAATCGGTAGCTTTAAGATTGCCGGGTGCTCCGGGTTCATCGAATGGATTTTTAGCTACAATGGTCGACTCTGTTTCTAACGGTTTAGATTCGCCTTCTGCATTAACTGCAGCAACTCGGAATTTATATTCTTTTCCAGGAGTTAAACCTGTAACCTCAAAGTTTGGTTCTGTTGCTCTGCCACAAGGAACCCAAGCTCCAGTTTCTGGATCCATTTTTTCAACTTGGTAGTATTCGATTGGAGTACCACCATCATCTCGTGGTCTTTTCCATTTAAGTTTGCAACCATCTTTGTGAACATCGCTAGTTTGCAGTGGACCTTCGGGTGGAGATGGTTTATCGGTTACAATTACTTCTATGTTAACGCTATCTTTTCCAGAACTATTTGATGCAGTTACAGTGTAAGTGCCGGTATCTTCACGTTTTACAGGGCGTATAGCAATTTTAGTGTGATAGTCAGAATTATTTATTTGAACTTTGTTGCTGTCTTTCAAGGTGATACCACTGCAGCGCCATTCCACTACTGGTGGCGGTTCACCAATAATATTGGCTTCAAATTTAAGCGGAGATCCTGCTGATAAAGTGATATCGTGCAAATAACGACGATCAATACGTGGAGCCACTATAAAATAGTTATTGTATTAAATCTCACTAAAAAATTATTATAAAAACTTACAGTAACGTGGTTTGGCGGTGAAGGTTTTTCCTGGTTCTGAAGGTACACTTTGACCAGCTTTATTAACAGCTACTACGCGGAATTGATATTCATTTCCTTCAATAAGTCCATGAACTGTACCGTTTGTCAATGGGCTAGTAGTTTCAATTGCTTTTTCCCATAGAGGACTATATTTGTCTTTCATTTCTATGATATAACCAGTAATAGGAGAACCTCCATCAGTAGGTGGTTCTGACCATTTTAAGTCGATGTGGTTTTCTGACCAATCGACAGGTTCTGGGGCTCCAGGTTTTCCAGGTGTTGCTATAAGTTTTAAGTTATTAAAAGAAAAAAAAATATTTTTTGATTATACTTACTAAATGGATCTTTTGCAACAATGGTTCCTAGAGTTTCCAATGGTTCGGACTCGCCTTCCTTATTTACGGCTTTCACTCTAAACTTATATTCGTGACCAGGAACAAGGCCATCAACTTTAACTTCTGGTGTAGGATCGTTGGTTTTTGCTACGGGTAACCAAATTCCGGTTTCCGGATCGAATTTCTCGACTACATAACCTTCAATTGGCTCGCCACCATCATCCTTAGGTCTTTTCCATTTAAGAGTACAGCCATCTTTAGTAATATCAGATACTTCCAAAGGACCTTCTGGTTTACCTGGTTTTGCTATAGAAGTAAAATTAAGCGTTAATAATTAATGGTTGGCTGGTTAATTCATATAAAACTTACAAACAACGGTAATTTCAATTTCTGCTGTATCTGAGCCATATTTATTAACAGCCGTAATTTTGTAAATTCCAGTATTCTTCCGTTCGGGTTTGTCGTTGAAGAACTTGGAATTATTTGGTTTATCTTCAACACGAATATGGCTTGTAGGGATAAGTGTTCTATTTTCATGGTACCATGTAACATCTGGAGGAGGTTCACCACTAATTTTAACATCGATGTAAATTGGTTCTCCTTCTTTAACAGTTAAGTCTCTCAAATTTCGTCGATCAATCTTAGGTGGTACTGAAAATACAATAATTATGAATTGGTATTTTATGCAAAATGTTGTTATAACTTACATTTCCTTGGTTTAGTGATAACAGATTTGGAAGCATCGCTGGGTTCTCCAGGACCAGCAGCGTTAACTGCTTTAACACGAAATTCGTATTCAACTCCTTCGTCTAAATTATCGGCAGTAGCTTTTGTATCATTAGGACCAACCTCGCATGCTTTTGTCCAACGTGGTGAACCTTTTTCTCTTTTCTCCACAATATAACCGGTGATTGGAGACCCACCATCTTTTATTGGTGGGGTCCATCTTAAGTCAACATGGTCTTTATCCCAATCCGTAACTTCAGGAGTTCCAGGAGCACCAGGTTCATCTAAAAATAAATTGTTAACTATTGAACAGTATCGACTACTTGCAAAACTTACCAAACGGATTTTTGGCTATTATGCTGTGATCTGCTTCTAGTGGTTCTGACACTCCTTCGGGATTAACGGCAGATACGCGGAACTTATATTCCTTACCAGGTTCTAAATTGTCTAAATCAATTTTAGGCTCTTTACATCTACCAGCAGGTACCCAACGGCCTGTGTCGGTATCCATTTTTTCGACTAAATAATTTTCAATAGGTACACCACCATCGTCTTCTGGTGGATTCCATCTAAGGCTACAACCTTCTTTGTGCACATCACTGATCTTAAGCGGACCTTCTGGTTTACCAGGTTTATCCAAAATTTTAATTTCGATAGTTGCTTCATCACGTCCACAACTATTTTCAGCTTTTAGTGTTAACGTACCCGTATGTTTACGTTCAGCGATAGCAATGATAAGTTTTGTTTTATAATCTTCGTTTTCCACGGTGATGTCATTACGATCTTCAATTCTGGCTTTATTCAAGAACCAAGTCTTAGTTGGTACTGGTTCGCCAGTGACTTTTACATCCAATCTAATATGTTGTCCAGCTTTCAATGTTAAATCCTTAAGTGTTGTTCGATCAATTTTAGGTGGAACAAACCTATCTTTAGCTGTCATTGTTTCAGATGGTGGAGAAGGTTTACTTTGTCCCCCTTTATTAACTGCGCGTACTCTAAATTGATATTTTTGGCCTTCGATTAAATCGGGAACTTTGGCTTCGGTCTTATTGCCAGGAACTTCCACGGCTTTAATCCATTTAGTACCGTTAGGGTCTTTCTTTTCAACAATATATCCAGTAATTGGAGCACCTCCATCGTCTTTTGGAGGAGTCCATTTTAAGTCTGCATGATTTTTACTGAAATCTTTAATTTCTGGTTTTCCTGGTGTATCTGGTTCTGAATATGGATTTTTAGCTGTAGTGGCAGTTTCTGTAACTAAAGGTTCTGATTCTCCTTCAGAATTAACAGCTTTTACACGGAATTGATAGTCTTTTCCTTCTACTAAACCAGTAACATCTGCTTCTGGAGTTTTGGTAGTAGTTACTGGTACCCAACGTCCAGTATCAACATCCATACGTTCTACTAAGTAAGCAGTAACAGGTTCACCACCATCATCTTCTGGTTTATCCCATTTAAGTTTACAACCTTCAGCTGTTACGTCAGATACCTTAAGCGGTCCTTTAGGTTTAGATGGTTTAGTCTTGACTACTATTTCAACTTCAACAGTATCAACACCAAATTCATTTTTAGCTGTTACTATATACAATCCGGTATCTTCCCGCTTGGTCTTCTGTAGAACAAAGTTTGTCTTATGTTCTTCATTTTCAATTTTTAATCTATCTGTATTTTTTAAAGGTTGATCTTTCAAAGTCCAGGTAATTGTTGGAGCAGGCTCTCCTGTGACATCAGCTTCCATACGTAGAAGTTGACCAGGTCTCAATACCTTCTTGGTCAAATTTTTACGGTCAATGCGTGGAGCCACTAAAATAAAACATGTACTAATTTATAAAAAAATGCTATAGGTAAAACTTACGCTTTCTTGGTTTGGCAATAACAGGCTTAGATGCATCACTGGGTTCACTCGGTCCAGCTTTATTAACGGCTACAACTCGGAATTCGTATTCGTGTCCTTCTTCAACGTTTTCAACTCTACCATTGGTTCTATTTCCAGGTACAGTTGCTGTATCTATCCAACCACGGCCAGCTTTATCGTGCATTTGAATAATGTATTTTTCAATAGGTGCACCTCCATCAGATTTTGGAGCAGCCCATTCCAGTTCAACGAAATCTTTATCCCAATCTTTAGCTTCTGGTCTACCCGGTTTGCTAGGTTCATCTACATAAAAGAAATTATTGTAAAAATGCAAAAGTTTTGTAACAACAAATTAATATTACCAAATGGATTTTTAGCAATAATGGATTTTTCAGTCTCTAAGGGTTCAGATTCGCCTTCTTTGTTGACAGCTTTTACTCTAAACTTATACGGTTTTCCTTCTTGTAATCCAATAATGGTAGCTTCTGGTTCATTACTTCTGGCGCATGGTACCCATTGTCCTGTTAGTGGATCTAGTTTTTCAATTTCATAATAATCTACAGGACTTCCACCGTCATCATCTGGTTTTTTCCATTTCAGTTTGCAGCCGTGTTTATGAACATCGGACACTTCAAGTGGACCTTTCGGTGTGCCTGGTTTTCCAAGAATATTTATCTCTAAATCTGCGGTATCTTCTCCAACTTCGTTTTTGGCAACTATTGTATATTTTCCACTTTGCTTCCTTTTAGCTTTGGATATAAAGAACTTAGTTTTATAATCAGAACTATCGATTGTAATTTCATCATTCGATGTAAGTTCTTTTCCATCATAAAACCATGTAATTTTCGGTGGTGGTTCGCCAGCAACATTGATGTCTAAGTTTACAACCAAACCTGATTTTATCGTAAGTGGCTTCAAGTTTGTGCGGTCAATTAATGGTTTCACTGTAAAAGTTGAATATTAAATTTGAAAGTTGAATAAAAGGTTAGACAATACTTACGGAATCGTGCTTTGGCAGTGTGCCAGTTGGTTTGTTCGGATGGTTCTGACGGCCCAGCTTTATTTACTGCACGTATTCTAAATTTATATTGATTTCCTTCTTCTAGTTTTGGCACTGTTGCAGAACAATTAGGTCCTACTTCTAGTGCTTTTACAAATTGTCCTCCAAATTTATCCATTACTTCAACAATGTATCCTGTAATTGGTGCTCCTCCATCTCTTATTGGTTTTTCCCATTTTAGTTTTACGGAATTTTCATTCCAGTCAACTATTTCTGGTAAGCCAGGAGGTGCAGAAACATCGTATGGATTCTTTGCTAATATAGAACCGTCGCTTTCTAATGGTTCAGATTCACCTTCTTCGTTGACAGCTTTTACACGGAAATTGTACTTTTTGTTTGGTTCAAGACCAGTAATTTCAAGATCTGTTTTTTCTGGGTCTACAAAGCCAGCAGGTACCCATCTACCGGAAACGGTATCTTGCTTTTCAATTGCATAACCAGTAATGGGAAGGCCTCCATCATCTTTTGGTTTATTCCATTTAATTTTACATCCTTCCTTATGAACATCGCTTATTTCCAATGGTCCTTCTGGTTTACCAGGTTTGTCCAAAATAATAACTTCCACCGGTGCTTCATCAAAACCGGATTCGTTTTCAGCTCTAAGTGTATACGTGCCAGTATTTTTACGTTTTGTATCGCTGAGAACTAGTTTAGTGTTGTAATCCTCGTTTTCTATTTTTGTGCGTGGTCCGTTTTCCAATGGTTTATTAGCAAAACTCCAAGTCATGGTTGGTGGTGGTTCACCTTTTACGTCTACGTCAAATTTAACAATTTGTCCAGCCCGTACTTTAACGGTGTGTAATTTATCACGATTAATAAGTGGTCTCACTGAATAAAATTTTAATTTTAATTTTTGAAATAAATTTTAATATATTAACTTACGATGTTTATGTTTAGCAAGGTGTGGTTCTGTTGGATTAGATGGTTCTCCCGGACCTGCTTTATTTACCGCACGTACACGGAATTGGTAAGTGTTACCTTCTTTTAAACCGGTAACTCGAGCTTCAGTATCTGGTGTCTAATATTATAAAATAAAAGATTTGGAAATAAAATAAAAAATTAATTGAAACATCTGAAAAAATAGAAAAACTTACATCAGTTGTAAGAATTTCATCCCAAGAAGTCGAGAATTTCTCTTTTTTCTCGATGACGTATCCTGTAATAGGAGCACCACCGCTTTGCTTTGGTGCGTCCCATTTTAAGTCAACACGATCCGCATCATAATCGACAATTTCAGGAGTTCCAGGCTTACCAGGTATATCTGAAATGTGTTATTATGAAAAAACTTTTTGGTGAAATTATTAACGATATACCATATGGATTTTTAGCAATTATCGATCCATCTGTCTCGAGAGGCTCAGATTCTCCTTCATCGTTGATAGCCTTAACTCGGAATTGATATTCATGGCCTTCTTGTAAACCTTTAACGTCCATTTCAGGTTCAGTGGTTTTACCAACTGGGACCCAACGTCCGGTAGCTTTATCTAGTTTTTCGACAGCGTAACCAGTTACAGGCTTACCACCATCATCTTCCGGTTTGTCCCATTTAAGCTTGCAACCATTTTTAGTAACATCTGATACCTTGAGTGGTCCTTTAGGTTTGCTAGGAGCCGCTATTCATTGAATTAGTAATAGAAATCACCTTTAAATAATTAACTTACATAATACAGTAACTTCCACTTCGGCTTCATCTTCACCATGTTCATTAACAGCTTTGATTTTATAAAGCCCGGTATTTTTACGTACAGAATTTGTTATGTTTAATTTTGTATTGTAGTCAACATTTATAATTTCAACGTTACCCTCTGATTTTAGCTCTTTACCAATTTGGAACCAAGTAATTGTGGGTGCAGGTTCACCTTTCACATTTACATCATATTTGATTGGTTTTCCAGCACGAACGGTTATTGGTTTTAGATTTGTACGATCAATTCTTGGTTTTACTGCAAACGTAAAAATTTAATGGTATGTTTAAATTAGAAAGTTGAAGAGAAAATAACTTAAAAAATTTACTTCTCTGCTGAATCTTTAAATCGGTAAAATACGTTTTATATACATAATCCACTGATTGTGGAAGAAGGAAAACTTATAACTAACAAAATTAAAAAAATCAAACATATAACCTAAGAAAATAAAAATGGAAATAACAATAAGTTTAAATAAATGGAAATTTTAACCAGAAGGTACTAAATACCGGACCAATTTCGATAGAGGATGATCGTATGAGAACCAATTTTTGCTGAAATTTAAACAAAGCTTTTATTTGGGCATATTAAAAACAGCTGCCGTATAAAAAAATAACAGCATCAAAATATGCAAGCTTTGCTATTCAAAATTCGTGTTAAATGCAAAAAATACGTAGTTAAAAAAAAAACTAAATCAAAAGGCACATTGAACACAGAAATAATAAGAAAACTGAAAAACATTTCTCCTAAACACCTACTTATACTTATTAAACCTAAAAGCAGTAATTCTAATCGCGTAAGTAATATTAAAAAGCGCATATCTAACATACAAGCTCTGTGTTTGATGATCTGCGTTTTGGAAGCATCTGATGGTGGTGACGGTCCTGCCTTATTAACTGCAACAATGCGGAATTGATATTCTCCATTTTCTTTTAAATCGTTCACTCTTGCTTCCAACTGGTCACCAGGAACTTCTGTAGCTTTTTCCCAGTCAGGTTTGAATCTGTCCTTCTTCTCAATAATATATTTTTCGATCGGAGCTCCACCATCACTTGCAGGTTTTTCCCATTTCAAATTCACACCTCTGTTATCATAATCTGTTATTTCTGGTGTTCCAGGTTTGAGAGGTTCGTCTGTTGAAATATCATAATATAATAAAAAAAAGTTAGTTATTATTTGATGACATACCAAATGGATTTTTAGCTAAAGTAGCTTTATCAGTTACCAAAGGCTCAGAATCACCTTCGTTATTACAAGCTGTAACACGAAACTGGTACTGTGAGCCTGGATTTAATCCAGTAACTTCAAATGATGGTTCGTTTTTATCACCAGCTGGAACTCTACCAACACGAACCCATTTACCAGTAGCAAGGTCCATTTTTTCAATTTCATATTCTCTAACTGGACTTCCACCATCATCTTCTGGTTTCTTCCAAGCTAATTTACATTTAGTATCTGATACTTCTGAAACTTCCAATGGACCTCCAGGTGGGCTTGGCTTTCCAAGTACAGTTAATTCTACAGTCTCCGTATCTTTTCCTGATGCATTTTCTGCAATCAAGGTATATTTGCCAGTATCTTTACGTACACAATTAGTCAATGTGAAGTCGGTATGATAATCAACATTTTCAATTTTAATTCTTTCTGTACTTGTAAGTGGAATATTATCACGCCAAACCCATTTCACCGTTGGTGGAGGTTCACCGCTTATGTCTACAGACCATTTATGTGTACGTCCAGCTTTAATTATTACTGCTTTGAATGTTTCTCTATCAATTCGTGGTTTAACTGAAAGAAATTTTTTAATAAATGCAAAATTTTACGTAAAAATATTTTGACCATGTTTTAAAAATCTCACTGTTGCTGTTGCACTACTAAATAATGCTGTCGCATTCAGATAGTAACCGTTAAATTATTAAAACGTATAAAAAAATTATCATTGGAAAAATGATTTATTTACTATATTAATATATAATAATTATATTAATTAATATATAATAATATATTATAGTATGTAGTTTATAGAAGCATAGTATATACTATAATATACTGAAAAGTGATACATCGTATTGATGAACAAAATTCATTATTTTTGTATTTGTTCATCTGTGCAAAAATAATGAACTTTATATATACCTTTTTTTCAGTGTATATACTAAATATAGTATAGGTAGTATGGGTAGTATAGTATATTATATTATTAGTATATATATTATAATACCTACAGTTTTATGTATATATTAAGTATATAAATATTAATATTATTTTTCATTTTGTTTAAAATAATATTTATACTATATATAAGTATGGTATATTTATACTCGTAGTTATACTATTATATACTATAGTATTATACCGAATATATATGGTAAAGTATGTAGGTATTGGAGCATATTGGTAGGTAATATATTATTATATTAGTATAATATAATAGAATGTATATTAGAATAATCTACATAATATAATATAATATAAGATAATATTAAAAACTTTCATATAAAAAGTTAATTAAAGTTATTAATATATTAATTTTCACAAATTAATATACTACATAGTATATAATTTATATAATTATATAAATTTACTATAGTTAATATAGTACTACATATTATGTATATAACATGTAAAATATACTATGTAGCTACCTTAGTTAGTTCCTATATTATCCTATATTATGGAAATTATAATATCTGTATTTCCAGATTATCTGTATGCCATTCCTTCCGTAACCCACTTCTGTGATTGGCCAAATTTTATTGGCAACCTAAAAAATTGAGTCTGTCTGTCTTTACATTGTTCGCACACTTCGGGTCGTAGAACCCATATACTAGGTATAGTACTTGTATACAACCTATACAACCTATATCATTGGAAAATTGGTATTAAATATTCAGTTAACCAAAATTTTAAGTCAATTACTATATTAATTTTCACCACATTTATTTTTACTCACAAATTTTGAATTTCTAAAAGTTTTAAACATTCAAATTACGTTTTACCAAAACTTCAGTTTAATTTGATATCATATTTTCATTTAAAGCTCGTTTTTACCTGTTGAGATTTTTAAAAAATGGCCTTTTGACTTAAAAATTAGAAATAATAAAAAATATATAAATAAATATTTAGTCAAAAGCAAGTAAGTGTTCAAAATGTACAAAAAAATTATTTTCTTTTATTTTCCACATAGAAAACTTAAAATTCACTCTCGATAATACTAGAAAAAAATTATGCAAAAGTCGGTGGTTCCCAAAAGTACCTCAGTATGCATGACAATATTTCATAATGAATCATTAGTAGAATATAGCATCATTTGATTTCTAAGTTTTTAGCCGTAATTAGTTTTATTTTCCAAATTAATAAAGCCATACGCAATAGAACTTAATAGAAGCAAAAAATATTCATGTTTCATTACTTACGATTTTTATGTTTGCATAAATGATTATCGGTAGCTTCGGAAGGTTCACTCTTTCCCGCTTTATTATGAGCACGTACACGAAATTGGTAAACACTTTTTTCTTTAAGACCTTCGACTTTTGTTTCTGGATTATTGTCACTAGTTCTAGCAATTTCAAACCAATCTGGGGAGAATTTATCTTTAATTTCGACTGTATAATGCGTAATGGGACGACCTCCATCGTTGCCTGGTTTTTCCCACCGTAAAGTGGCACTTTTATTATCGTAGTCGATAATTTCAGGCTTTCCAGGTTTACCTGGCTCTTCGTACGGATTTTTAGCCACTATGGAATCATCTGTCTCTAACGGTTCCGATTCTCCTTCTTTATTTTTAGCCTTAACTCTAAATTTGTACTTTTTATTTGGAGTCAGTCCTTTAAATGTAAAACTGTCTTCATTTGCACCGACATCTCCTGCTGGTATCCATCTACCAGTATCCATGTCCATTTTTTCTAATACGTAACCAACTATGTCCGTACCACCATTGTCTTCTGGTTTCTTCCACTTTACTTTAACATGATCAGAGCGTACTTCTTCAACTTGAAGTGGTCCTTTAGGAGGTGTAGGTTTGTCCAGAACAATGACATCAGCGGATTTTTCACATTGTCCTGAACTGTTCTTCAATATAAGTTTGTATTTACCGCTATCACCACGAACGGCTCTTCGTGTAGTTATCACAGTATTTCCTACATACCCATCAATAGTGATTCTTTCTTCGGGATCAGGTTTGAGTTCTGTTTTGTCACGCATCCAAATAACTTCTGGTGCTGGTTCACCACCATATTTGATATCGTATTTAATGACTTGGCCTTTCTTTATTACCATATTAATCAAATCGTCACCCACAATAAACGGTTTCACAAATCTACACTTCGCTATAATTGGTTTAGTTGGATCGCTAGGTTCTCCTGGGCCTCCTTTATTTACTGCACGAACTCGAAATTCGTATTGATTATTCTCTTTTAGGCCTGGGCAAGTAGCATTTAATTGATCTCCAGGAACTTCAACACCTTTAACCCAATCTTTTCCAAACTTATCTTTGTATTCTACAACATAACTTGTGATTGGTGCACCTCCATCGCTATCCGGTTTAGTCCATTTTATATCGGCATGGTCTTTGTCCCAATCGGTAAGTTCTACATTATTTGGTTTACTCGGTTCATCTGTACAAATTAGTTACATATTTAGTATTCAACTTCAGTTTTACGATAAAGCAAAGCAAAAGCGGAATATAATCTAGAGAATGGAAATAAATTGCAAACAAACGTGTGGTGTGTATTTCAGAAATTAGGAAGTGCATCTAAAAAGCGTGGACTAAACAATACCAAAACTTACCCCAAGGGTCTTTGGCTAGAACTGGTTTACCAAAGAGAGCAGGTTCACTAGACCCTAATTTATTTACAGCGCGGATTCGGAATTTGTATTGTTTCTTTGGTACAAGTCCTTCTACTTTATATGTTGTTGGTTGTCCAGCGGGAACTTGACCGACGTTGTCCCATCCGGCTAAAATATAAAAAATATACATCTTGTAAATTTTATTAAATTAAATTTCTATACCTTTTAAGCTCAAATCTTGTCGTTCAATAATATAATGCTGTAAAGGAGCACCACCATCATCTTTTGGTGCTTTCCATGAAACCTTACAATTAGTTTGGAATATATCTGTGACATCAACATCTTGAGGTGGAGAAGGTACATCTTGCATGGTAATATTAACATCTTTCATATCTTCACCTTGTCCATTAGCCAACTTAATTTGGTATGGACCTGATAATTCACGTGCTGGTTTCTTTATTTTAAATGTTAGTTTGTCTTCACCTACAACAACATCGACATCTTTTAAAGGTAAAGGTTTTCCATCTTTAATAAGTTTGGCTTCGATTGGTGTCTGCCTGGTTCCATCAACTAAAAAATTTCCCAAGTTACAAGATATTTTTTTAACAAAATGCTGTATTTACTTTTAAATGGAACTTCAATGATAAATGGTTTGTCCACAGGACCTTCAAAGCTATTTCCACATTCGATGACAGGTACTGTTTCACCTTTTTTGACAGTAAGCTTCATAGCTGATTGCAGTTTTCCTGATTCACACATAATTTCACCGTCGTCTTCTAATTCTAGTTTATTGAATACTAACTGATGTTTACCACCTCCCAAATTTTTGATTTCAACTCTCTCGGAAGGTACAATGGGTTTACCATTAAATGTCCATTCTGCGGAAGCAGTTTGATCTTGTAATTCAACATCTAGCACAAGTTTTTCACGTTCAATAGCTTCAGTGTCTTTCAATTTCTTGTTGAAACGATTAAGGTAATTTATTACCAGTTCGGCTTCAGTTTTATCAGCATTACTGACGCAGCGGTACATGCCTGCATCTGTTACTTTAGCATCCTTAATAACAAGTTTACGTTTACGGCCATCTTTTGAGATTACCATTCGTTTGTCAGCTTTTATTTCTTCTTCTCCTTTATACCATTTTACGTCTCCAGCTGCATCGTCAAGTTCGCATAAAAAGGTAACGTTGTCTTTTTCAACCAACTGTTGATGTTTCAAAACTTTAACAAATTTGTAAGGATATTCTACAATTTTGACGGAAGTTTGAGTTTTGTCGGCTTGTTTCTCCAATTTACACATAAACTCTCCAGCATCTTCTAGTACGCAATCGTTTATATTTAATCTACACATTCCAGTCATATCTTTGGAAATTGAAAATTTCTCTCCATCGCTCAATTTTTCTGCACCTTTATACCAACCAACTACAGCCATGCTTGAACTTACTTGACATTCTAGCAATACTTCGTGTTTTGTATAACCGCTGTAGGATTTTTTAAGTTGTTTTACGAATGTGTAAGTAGGATCTGCTTCTTCAACTGTAAGAAAACCTGTTGAACATACACCTCCAATTTCAATGGTATATTTTCCGGTATCTTCCACTTTAGGATTCCAAATAATGAGTTGGTACATATCATTTTCGTTTTTGAATTTATATTTTGATCCAGAAAATAACTCCTAAAAATCAAATTTTAAAAAAAACTCCAAATTTTAAATAAATACCATACATCTTTCCTGAAACACCACTTGGGTTTGCAGTTTTGCCTCGAAAATCCACCTTCAAATACAACTTTCTTATCTTTACCTTCCTTTGCAAACTGGTCCACCAGAGGTTTGAGGAACGATTCTTGTTTCTAAAATTAAGATACAATTTTAACATCTTCAAGTCTCAAATTTAAGAAAAAAACCGTTGCAAAAAATTGCTGGACTTTAAAAAATTGATGTTCCAACTTTTAAAAAAATCAGATTCCAACAGAAAATGATGTAAAAAATAAAATCTGTAGAAAAAAATTGTTTCATAAAAAAATATTTAAAAACGCAAAAATCTACTGTTGGTTTGATCTACACCCAACATGCAGACAAATACAATAAACAAGACAACATCTAGAATAGAATTTAGTTTAGTGTGAAGAACAGTTACTTAATAATGTAAAAATGTTGTGGAGTAATGTAGTAAATATGTAATAATTAAATTATACATTTGGATCGTAAAACTACTATACAATTGAAGAACCTAGTAACTCGAATTGTTGTTTTATTAAATAGTATATTATCTTTTTGCATAGCTAATATACTAAGAAAAACAACTTCAAATCAGTATTTAGTAACTGTAATTACTAGATTATTTACTTGTAGAGGACAAGAAATGTCAAAATTTTTGGTGTAGGTGCTTGATGAAGCTTCTAAATGATTCTGTTAGTTTAAACAAAAATAAGATTACCCACGATATCTAATTCTACTATCAGCTGCACCTTAAATTGGTCACACTTTCATGAACGTTTTCTGAAAAACCTGAAGGTTATTAATCACACAAATCGCATAGTTTCCTGATTGAAATGGTGCCAACCGGTAATATATTTTAATTATTACAATATTTGAAGAATAAAGAAGAAGAGTAACATAAGAAATAGTAACGAAAGAATATGTTCAAAATGTTAAAATAAAGACGTGCAATTATAAAAAATAACATCGACAACTAAATCAGAAGATTTTTTCGTTACATCCAACCTCCTTTTTTTGAAAATGATGTAATACCGGCCAGTCTGGTATTAATTCAGCTAGAGATGGCCTTCGGGACGAAGCTGGTGTCTACAAATAAAAACTAGAACTGAAAATTTATTCAAATACCTAAAGGAATATTAACGTCACTTCACCAATTGTTTTATTAAATTTTTTTTTTTTTAGATCATTCTATTAGGTATTCAAAAGAAATTGGGCAACAATGATGTATTGCATAACACCCCATTGTTACAATAACCTAACAAAAAAAAATGAAGATGCTGAAAATACACAAAAAGTATTATTTCAAAAAAGCAACATATTAGTTCTCGTTATTCAAAACGACAGTTTTGAGAGATTTGTGTTGATATAATCAGTGCTATTTTTATTATTTTTTTTTAAATATTTTTATCAATATCTCTTGTCAATTAAACAATGTTTTTTGCACAGCTGCTATATATTACTTTAGTCGCTGATAGAGATATGGCAACATTGCATTTTGGATTGAGTTTTTTTAATTACAGAAAACTTACAAAAAAGAATTATAGATCACCTTAAAACTGAAATTTTTATATTCTATAGATTTTATTGTCTTTGATTCGTTTTCAAATGTTCAAAAAAAATTTATTTTATTATTTATTTTATTTATTAAAATTTATTAAAATAATATTTATTTTATTTTATAACGTGAATAGCACTGATTATCAGAATATAATTGTTCTAAAATTGGTAAATTGTATATTAAGTTTTTTATAAGTGCTCTTCTTATAAGGTATTATAAAATTACATTATACCGAGTGTTCATTTTTCAATTAACATTTATACAACTAGAGGAAACATTCAGATATAATATGTAGTACATATAGTTGCACAAGCTTTCAAGAAGTCAAGGAGAACAATTTTCTAGCAAATTCACAAACAAACTCAATGATTAAAATATCGAGGTCCTCATCAAATGGTTACAGGACATCAAAGCAGTTGTAAATTATATGCAAATAAAACAATACAATACAATTCAGGAACATCAACAGTGGGACCGATTCATAAATTTCTGGTCAAAAATAAAATTACACGATTTTAGCAATTTTGCAGAAACAAGTAAATAGGCTTATCAGCTTTAACTTAAAAAAACTGAAGAAAATTTACCCTCTATCTTTCTCAACTTTTTATTTTACCGCTATAAGTAAGAGAGGTGTTTAAGTGAATAAGTGTGTAACGAAAGTCTTGTGTTTGCAACTGTATTTTATTTTGTTTTTTGAACTGTAATTTGACTTAATAACGATGTCCGATACAGAACAAGATAAGGGCTATATTATCTATACATAATTGACTTTGTTTAGTATATGGTGTATCAATTAAAGCCAATCATAAAGTAGGCGATTTCAACTATTGAAAGACAAATTTAATTTTATGTTTTTATAACTTTTTGTTGCCACAAGGTTTCAAGATATTCATGGTTCATGGTTTTTAAATGTTGTATTAAGTGTGCCTTTGATGGTTTGTAATTTCTAGCTGCCAAGAGGTGCCATTTTGTGAATACAGTAAAACCTCTCAAGCTCGACATAAACGGGACCCATTTCCCGTCGAGAATTGTTATTTTACTATTATCATGTAAGCATGATAACGTAGGTAATCAATCTGTCTGCCTACATGCTGAATTCCGAGTCGTAGCGAGATAACCTTACAACTTGTGAGTCGTAAGCTCATAATTATCTGTCCATCACCATGAGAAATTCTCAGAATTGTCGAGCTTGGGGGGTCGAGCTAGAGAGCTTCTACTGTAATTCTATTTTGAACATGCTGATGTAGGTGAATCACATTAATAATATTGTAGTGAGCTATTCGTTTTATTTGATTTTTGAAATTATATACTATTACCATATTTTAACAAAAAGATTTTTTAAACTATTGTTTCATCATTTTAATTTTTATTCAGATTAACTTCTATACGAATGTAAGATTTTTTATAACTTTCCTCAATAATTTTAATTTTCACCCACTAAAAACTACCCTTTTCCAACAAAATTTTTTTTAACTATTTTCCCATCAATATTCGGATTCACTTCTATACGAATTCAAGATTTTATAATTTTTCTAAGTTATTCCAATTTTCACCCCCTAAAAACCTCCCTATTTTACGAAGTAAATTAAAAAAACAATTTATTTCTTTGGTTCTATGTATTGAGTAACTTTCAGAATTTTGGATAAAAATTTATGAATCGGTCCCACTGTGCTATCCTTTGAAACAGTGATGTATGAAAAAATAAGACGAAACAATTTATTAAATTCAAGAATCATCGTAGTCATCTTATTCACGATTTTGTCCGTTAAATGTCATACTGACAAGTGAAATTATAAAATTATATTTACGATTTTCCATAACGACCATGAAACTTCCAACGTGAACCAAACTGTTAAATGCCTATATTGCAATGATATAAGTAGAAGTTTGTAAGCGTCATTTATAGATTTGCCTTTATGATCTATGGAACCTAGGTACACTTTTAGTTTTCTGATATTGAAGATCAAAACTTTCAAATGAACACCTGATATAAATAGTGACGGCTACTAATTCTGCACCTCACACCTTATTGTTTATTTCATAAACTCCTTACCCTCCTCCAATAACCTTCCAAATTTTTTAGGTTTTCTACTAACTCTTCTAAGTAATCGGTTTTCTTTTTACTATATGGTGTTTATACCAAGAATTAGTTAAAATTGTTGAATGAAAATGCTTTTAATTTAATAAATAGAGTAAGAGAAACATAGAAAAAAATTATGGAAATTCTTTAATAAATAGATGGAATGAGATTGTGGATGCAAACATGCCAGAAGACTTTTGTGAACAAAAAAATACTAGAACTAAAGTTGAAATTTGGTTAGAAAACCATAGAAATGATGTTTCCGTGAACCAAACCGTCAAATGTCAAATTTGGAGTTACTGACGTTAACCGCTAGACAATTCAGGTTACAAAAATTCAATTTTTTTTTTTTAATTTAAAAAAGATATTCTTATAAAACTGCAGTACCTTTTCCACTTTTTTAAGCGTTGGCATCGGTTTCTCGGCTTCCTTCAAATCTCCCCAGTCTGGATCTTCCTTATCTTTAGCCCATTTTGCATATTTCCTCTTTTTTAACATGGCACGGAAGTCCATACCACTGGAATCTATTTAAAAGTTTTAAAATCAACTATATTTTAAAAATTATAAAGGGGAATTTACCTGATACATATAAATTCATATCGGCGCTGTCCGATCCATGGACGTTGGAAATAACTGCTCGGTATTGGCCTTCATCGTTAGGTTTAGTTTTACGGATAATTAACGTAATTGTATTTGTTTCACCATCTGTTAAATATTTAAACCGACCACCTTCAATAATTTCGGTAACACCCTTGAAAAATATTAAGGTTTGAAACAGTTCATGTTAGGATTAGAGTGCAAGCTGATTTAATCATGTAAACTCATAGAAGCTTCCAAAAAGTTTACTAACAAAATAAAAGGGTATCGCTTTGAAAAACTTTAAGGAAGATTAAATGAGTCTCCTGTTAACTTGGGCATTGTTCTTGCTGATGAGAACTTTTTTTCGGGAAAATATTGGAAAAGAGCTGTTGGCCAAACAATTTGATGAGTTTACCTTGTAAAATTTAAATGTTGGTGGTGGATCTCCTTCAATCTCGATAGTTATGTAAGCAGATTCACCTTCAACGGAAGATATGCTTTCCATAAAATCTACAACAACCGGTGGTCCTCCACCTCCGGTTGGTTTTAGTGGAGTGGAAGGTTTTTCTTCTAATTCAGACATACTTGGTCTTCTAACGTCTGCACTCTTTCGCCTCTAAGTATTTAAATTGATGTAATTATATCGAAATTAAAAAATATAGCAAATTGAAATTTTTTTATGCGATGTTAGTAAATGGTAAAATTGAATAATTATTTTTTTAATGTGTGTTAGTGTAATGTAAATGTAAGAAGAACAGTTCATATATAGTATCAAAATTAATTAAATAGTAGCTATCACAATATCTGGCAGTTTAAGTATTTAAATAGCTTTAATTTCATTAGCCAATTTCTTTTCAGTTATTTTCTCATCCAGTGACACAAATTATGGATCAAGTGCCACAAAATTTGTGGATGTTGACAGTAGAGTAATTGCAAAAAATTAATGTCTTATTAAGTAATTACACTTGGACATCGTATCAAAATAAATTAATAAATAAATAAATAAATAAACGTGGTTGGTAATAACGTTCTCGAAATTGGAATATTATAATGCCAGAAATTTATTATATAATTATTTAATGGTCCATGTCAAAATAAAATTAAGACTGCATTTTTGATAAATCTAATAAACAGGTTTCGTTTGAAATTAGATAAGCAAGGTTGTCCAGTTTTGAATGAATTAAAAAAAAAACAGTAAAAACTATGAAATCAAAATAAATAAATCTTAGTTGTGGAGAGTAAAATTGGAGAACTTTCGACTTTCAAAAAAGTAGAGCTAGTACGTGACCACGGATTTTTTCTGGATTGATATGTTGAAAACAAAATTTAAAAATATAAGATTTATTATATCAATTAAGACCGCAAAGTGAATTATAAAAATAGATGATTTAAATTGTCACCACTAGAAGATATTTAAAAATTATTGCGGTCGGTTTCTGACGTCGCCGTTTTTAACTGAAAAGTTGAGAAGACGTCATTTGAAAGATTTATAGCTGCATCGAAATAGCTATCGAAATCACTTATTGCAACCAAGATCAAAAAGATTTTTGGAAAGTTTTTTCCCTGAATTTTGCGGTCGAACTTTTTTCGATTGATAGAAACGGAAATAACATTTTCGTCCAATTTTTTTATCTCTGCTGTGACTGCGCCAAAAAAGTTGATTATTAAATATGAACTTCTTCTGCGTTTAAATAATAATTCAGTAAATTTTAACGGTTAATATGACAGAAAAAATTCGGTACAATTAACCGTTAAAAATTTGATTGTCAACATAGAGCATGGTAAGTTGTTAAGCATAAAAAGCAGCAGCTAAGAAGCGAATAGCGATATTTTGTTTATATGCAGAAGGAAGTGACAAAAAATTAATTATGCTTAGTTTTTGGCTACATACCTACGCGAAATTTTATATAACATATTTTTTTAATCAAAAATAGTGCTAATTTGCACACAAACAAACAAGTTAAATACACAGCTTCTAAATATCTAAATAATGCTGGACTATTCTAAATATCATAAGGGACACCGCAATTTTTTCAAATCTATGTATTTATTAGATACAAACACATAAATATTTTAATCACATTTTTTGCTACTCTACTTATGGCCCCGCGCTAACCTGTTTATCTGAACTATGATGCAATTCTCCTGGACGAAGGCCTTTTTGCTTTAATTTAAAAAATAAGTAAAGATAAATAAGTGGAAAACGGCAAGCTTATATAAATATATACTTTTTAAATAAATAGCCCTTGTAATAATAATCAAAATAATACCGACGTTGTCAATTATTTCACCTGCATAATTTAAAACACCGCAAATAGTGATAGATATACAAACAAATAAAAAATGTTGGAACTTATTACTTATTGTATTGTTATATTAGTAAAATAATATAATTAATTTATTTATTATTTGTTCGTAAGTGTAATTAAATTTATGAGCATGGCGTGCATTGATTTGCCCAAGGCAATCCAAGCTATAAACACGCTGTACGAGCTGAAATGTGAATTAGATAATTAAGAGAGGCAAGGCGAACAATACAGGTGAGATGATCATGGTTACCTTTTTATCATCCAACACCTCTCCTGGTCGAAGTTTCCTCGAGTCCTATTATACAAACATAATTTACATGACCGAATAACATAATCATCAAATTTGAACAAATTGGACAAAAGAGAAAATGTAGGCAAAAATGACTTACGTCGTCTGTGATGATTATACTCGCTCTGCGACCAGATTCTTCCGGTGGAATGAGAGATCCTCGTCTTCCAAATGGTGGTCCTCCAAGCGAAAGAGAAGTTTTTCGGCTATCCGGCTGAGGACTACTTTCTTTAATAATTTCAATTTTTGGTGCAGCAGGTACTTTGGGATCTGCAGGCTTCTTAATTTCTGGTAAGCTTGGCTTCTCCTACAACATTCAAAGTCACTTAACTGCTTTTCACTTGATTGCAAATAGTAAACTGTTTAAAATTAACTTCAAAATGAATAGACAGGTACTTGTACACTGAATATATAATCAGATGTCCAAACCAAAATAAATGTATTCATAAGTTATTATGAGCCCAGATTATATCGAATGAAAATTGTTAAGGTGCCAAGATTGCAGATTTAGCATTAATTATTTTGCATTCCTGGCTAATGTGCAATCATATATATATGAGCGAATTTACCTTAGATAATTTAGTTTTATCCCTTGGGTCGGACGGATTGAAATCTGACTTTTGGTACTTTTCGAGTACTGGTCTTTCGTAATCTGGTATGGTTTCCCATTCGTTGTACCCTTCTTTTTTGGTGCCAGTCTTTTTGCCAGCACTTTCAACTCCAGCTTGTTTTTCTGGTACTTTCTAATAAACAAAAAAGGCAAGTAAATACAAATTCTCTACTAATACAAACTAATGAAATTAGAAGTATAGAAGTAAAATATGGAGAAACATTAATAGCTATAAAGTAAAAATTAAATATTGCTATTAAAATGAAAAAATATAAATATTTATTATTAAGAGTAGAACGAGTAGAAACGATAGTGGAGAACAGTATAGGTAGTAAATATAGACAGATTCGTCAGAGATTTTTACCAGCACAGCTGACCTTGTTAGGTTTACCTTTAAGGAGTATTCGTCAACCTTAGCTTGCTGTGCATCCTTAGCTGTTTTCACGACTGGTTTCAACTGAACGTGAATAAATGATTCTGCTTTTGTTTGAACATGAGGGATTACTTTGGGACTATTTCTATTAGCCTTTACACATTGAACATACTATTTAATTTCGATTTCATTTTTTATATTATACAGTAAATAAAACTTAATTTAACTTTTTTGTTCATTCAATATCTTACCTTCAATTTTATAGCTTCTGCTTTGTCTTCGACTTTTTTCTAAGTTGGAGAATGGCCATTACGAATCGACAAAAGTGTCGGTGATCGATGAAGACGAACGTAAAAAAACACAAGAAAAATAAATTAAAAATGAATTAAGGTAAAATTTGTGTTGCACATTAATTTGAGTTTTAGTAAGCTGCCGTAGTTATAAATAGAAGCAATTAAATTATAAATAATTGAACAAGCTAAAATAATCCTATCAAACAAGCCAGAAATTTTCTAACGACATTGCTTACCGACGAAGAAAAGGTAAGGTAAAAAAGACCCTTAGTGTTTTCAAAACACGGAATTTACCATGGAAAACTTTTAAAATTTTTATTTTATTTTAGCTTGTTTATTAGTTACTTTTAATATCAGTGAAAAACTTCATAATGCTAGGTACTTTTAGTGACATGATTAGTGTTTTAAACGGTCTTATGACACCAGTGTAAATATAGTGTAGTTGGTTAACCTATAAAACTACTACGCAATAAATTTTGACAAAAGTGTTATGTACCTGTGCAACAGGTGATAATTTTATGTTTGGTCTTTCGTTTGGATTTGGTACAACGATTTCTGGTGTTTTCAACCCTTTCGGAGTTATACCAGCAGGTTTTAAGTTTTCAGGTGTTAATGATGTAGGTTTTGTATCAGGTTTTTTAAATTCTGGCCTTTTTAATGCCTGCTGATTATCGGCAGGTTTTAAGTTTTCAGGTGTTAATGGAGAAAGTTTTTTATCAGTTTCTTTAATTTCAGGTGTTTTCGGTGCCGGTTGCTTGGGTGTTAATGGTGATGTTTTTGTATCTTGTTTTGTTTCAGGTGTTTTGAGTACCTGTTGGTTATTTTCAGGTACTAATTGTGAAATTTTTGTGTCGGGTTTTTTAATTTCTGGTGTTTTCAGTGCTTGTTGGTTATTTTCAGGTGTTAATTGAGAAGTTTTTGTGTCAGGTTTTTTAATTTCTTGTGTTTTCAGTGCCTGTTGGTTATTTTCCGGTGTTAATTGCGAAGTTTTTGTATCAGGTTCTTTTGGTTTTACAGTATCTGGTTCTTTCAGATTTGGTTTTTTAGTTTCAGGTTCAGATTTAGGTGTTGTGAGTTCAGCGGTTTCTGCTTTTTTACTTACGGTTTCTCTAAGAGTGGGTTTTTTGAATTCAGGTTCTTTGAGTTCTGCCTGTTTTAGTTCAGGTTTTTTAGGTACTGTTTTTTTGAGTACTGGTTCTTTTATGTCTGGTTGTTTAAGTGAACTTTCGGCAGGTTTTTTGGAATCTGGTTCTAATTTTTTAGATACAGGTTCTTTTAGGTGATTAACGGATTCGGGTGTTTTAGTTTCTAATTCTCTAGGTGTAGACTTTTTAGGTTCTGGTTCTGTAAGGGTTGATTTTTTAGCACCCAGTTTTAATTCATCCTTTTTGCTTATGTCATTTGTAGGAGGTTCTGGACTTTGTCGCTGTGTGTATACAAAAGTAAAAGTATGAAAGATATCAATAAATAGAGAATAACACTAAATACCTTTTTATCGACGATCGATGTTCGTCTGATTTCCGTCTTGCTTTCTTCATGTACCTAAGATAAAGAACATTAATATTTTAAATTATTAATGCTTTATTTTATAACTTTACTTTTTGTACAGATGATCGGCGGCTTGTTGGTTTTGAAGAACCATCTTTGGTAACCTAGAACATTTCAATATGTAAAAAAAGCGAATTAAACCATTTTTTGTTAAAAAATTCCTTATTGTAATATTTTAGTTTAATGAATATACTAATTTATGCTAAAAATTATTTTTTATTATTTTTAAGTTATTAACAATTAAAATTGTTTGAAAATAGTCGACCTTTCACTATTAAGTAGTTGAAAATTTATTGGGATTGCGGTCAAATAAAACAAAATCATATTGTCCGATGTTTCGGGGCTAAAAGTATACAAAACAAATGAAAATATGGAAAAACTTTCGATAGAATATTAAACCGTTATCCACCATTTCCAGGATAACCCTTACTCAAACCAACAAAGGATTTAATAAAGTGTCACTTATTTTGTTGGAAGCGTGATTAGAGTAAGAATTGTCCTGAAAATGGTGGCTCTTCTACGTCAATTTTTCTCCCAACAGGTTAGTATTTTATTGAAAGTTTTTCAATATTTATATTTGTTTTGTATGTTTTTAGCTTTGAAAATGGGTCAATAAAAAATCCGAAACGTCGAACAATATTATTTTCTTTCATTTAACCACAATCTCAACAACTTCTCCACCATTATACTTATTAACCATCATTAAACGTATTATTAGCCACGACATACCTTTTCTTCATTTTCTACGAAAGAACTTCTCCTTGATTCTGTTTTTATTTCTTCGATCTACATTTAGAAAAACATTGACATGAGACATGACACAAATACAAAGAACCGTATTACTTACTCTTTGACCAGATGTTTTTTTCAGAGTCGGCTTTGGATCAGGTTCCTATAAACACAAAACAATAACAATACAATTACATAAAAACTAAGTACACACAAACCTTTTCATTTTGAATAGTTTTGGTTGTTGGTGCTTTTTTGTCTAAATTGTTCAGCTTTTTGTCATCCTGTCATGTATAAAATGTAAATACTAGAAAACTTTATGATTATTAAATATTACCTCTTTAGTTTCCTCTTTCTTTTCAACTTTTTTGACAGATTCTTTCTTTTCTTCAACTTCTTTCTTTATTATTTTTTTCTTAATTTCTGGTTTATCGTCTTTCTTTTCCTCTTCTTTTTTCTCTATTTTCTCTACTTTCTTTTCTTCTTTCTTTTCTTCTTTCTTTTCGGCTTTCTTTTCTTCCTTCTTTTCTTCTTTCTTTTCTTCCTTCTTTTCTTCCTTCTTTTCTACTTTCTTTTCCTCTTTCTTTTCTTCCTTTGTTTCTTCCTTCTAAAATTAATTTTTAATGAATTTTAACAAATAATTAACCAATCCTAAATATTAATAAGTAATGCAAATAGAACAAAAAATAATAAAACATTTAAAAAACATAACCTGGCGAGTAAATTTGGTTAGTACGTTTTCAAGTAGAGCAAATATTGTATAATGATTAATATGTATTATGTATGTATGATGTATGTATCTATATGTAACATATAATATGTATTTGTATCTACATATTATATTCTTATATTTAGTTGTATCAATGCAAGAAAAATCACACAATGACGATATTGTAAAAGAAAAACACACTAGTTTTTCCAGTTCGTAGAACAAATAAGGAATACTTGAAATATAAGTAATTCTTATTTCAATATATTGAATATACTATAATTATAATAGACATTATGTTTTGGAAGCTGAAAATAAACTATAATTTAATATTGGAATTCAAACCATCGCACAGATAATTTTTTAAGAATTACTGGGATTTATTCAAATCAAAATTTAGAGCTCTAATTACTTTACTTATTGGATATTCGATTACTACTACATATATCAAGTTAAATTAAATAATTCATATTATATTTACTAACCAATTTAACTATTTCTTTTTTGATTTATAATAATAGTATATTGCTTTATTAGAAAAAAAAAGTTTCTTATCACTTTTTGTGATAAGGTATAGATTTGGCAATTAAAATTATGAGGTGTGACTGTCAAATTACAGGTAACAATAAGTTACATTACTTTGAATAATTCTATATTTTCTCCAACTTTGAAATTGCTATTATTTACAAAAATTTAATAAATAGCTAAACAATCAAATTAGATCAAATTTGACAGCTTACGATTAGAGCCTACTAAGGTATTTTATACATAGATTTACATTGAATTGGATCTAGTTTCATTTATCTGTAGATGACTATTAATTGTGTCACATTTCATTTCTGAGTTATTTCCAAGCAGATATGATGTTATTTTCTTCTATGTTAACCAAATTATGATCAAAAATTGAAGATCAGGTTAACAAAATGTAAAGTAAAAAATTCAATTTTGAAAATAATAAACGGTAATAGAAAACTCGTATGACATTTTAGAGAAAAAATTTTGATTTATGTAATTTTATTGACTGATGAAATATTTCAAGTTTGAAATACGTTTTCGTCAATGATGGATTTTCAAAACAAATTTTCTTTTTGAATAAATGAGCAAAATATATTTTGATTCCGTAAAATTTTTTTGAAAAGAAAATCTATTGTAGGTTGTGACCCACTTTTTCTTTTTAAATGAATTGTTAAAAATGAACACGTTCTGAAAATTTTCAAGGTCAAACGTACTCATAGCACAAATGGACAAAGATGTTCAAAACAAAAAATTAATCAAAATGGATGGTAGTATTTTTTAGGGAAAAAACCATGTGAAAAACAAAACTTCATTAGATGTACAAAACCTGGGATTTTGAGAAAATGAAACTGATGAGGTCAAGGTCAAATTTGTACTGTAAATTTGTAAAATGTAACCAAAGAGCCCATTCGTAAAATTGATCTTTTATTTTCAGTGAGCCAAAAAAGCATGATTTCTCGGCTTAGTATTAGGTGTGATGTGCATGCGTTCAATATGTTAAAAATGAAGTGTAATGCTGAAACTTGTATAATACCTTTTGCGATTCTTCTTCTTCGCTAACAAATTCCTCTTCTTCTTCCTCTTCTTCTTCCTCAGATTCGTCCTTGTGAATTTATTGTATGTTAGTTAAAGTTTGTACAGTATAATATTGTTTGTTTCATTGTTTGATAGTTAAGCACAGTAAATAAATATACATATTATGTTTACAAAAGCACAACAAATAAGCTTAATTGGAATTGAAGAATCCACTAAATGATTTACTTTTATTACCTTTTCTTCTTGCTTCTCTTCTACAGTAAGCAAGGCCGACGACTCGTCTTCTCCAAATTCGTTTTTCATTACCACTTTGTATGTTGCCGAATGTGATACTTTACATTTACTAATACTAAGTCGAGCCGTAGATCCATCGAAAGTTATTCTGGTATCGGAAGATTCTTTTATAACAGTGGAATTTTTGTACCAAATTACTATCACAGTTTTGTCGCTAACTTTAAGAGAAGATATAAAATCGGCTGTTCTACCTTCTTCAATAGTCTTGAAAAAATAATTTAAATTAAAATTACGTATTTGGCGCAAAATGCAACCCAGAAAAGTTTATTTTTACTTACAATATTTGAGAGTTTTGAAACTTTTGGTTTCTCTCCTTTTGGTTTTTCTTCTGGTGGAAGTTCAGTAACTTCAACTGTTTGAGATGCAGCTTCGCCTTTTTCGTTTTTGGCAACCAATTTGTATAAACCTTTGTCTGATGTGGTGACTTCGTTTATTTCCAATTTAACGTTAAATTCTCCCTAAAATTTTAGGTTTGCACTTAAGGTTGTTATAAAATGACGAAACTTACGTCTTTTGTTTTTTCTATATGTATTGTGTGACAGGAGTCTTCTTTTACAGCATTTGCTTCTTTGAACCAAGTACATTGTGGTGTAAATTTGCTCTGAACTTTACATTCGACGATGACTGTACGTTTTTTAATTATTTTTATTACTTTAGGTTTTTCTTTTATGACGGGAATAATTTCGATGTTCAAAGTGAGGTTTGCGTTAAGTTCACCTAAAGTGTTTTTAATATTGCATTTGTATAATCCCGAGTCTTCTAATTCGGGGTCTTTGAGTTCTAATTTTATATAGTAAACTTCTTCTTCCACTTTTTCGATTGTGATTTTAATTTTGCTCGATTCGGAAACAACCTTACCTTCTCGATACCACACTATCGTCGGTTTTGGATTTGCCCGAACCTGTTAGGTTTTGAATAATAAATGTTTCGTTTAATGTGAATTGTAACTTATCTACCTTGCAATCCATAATAACAAGTTTTCCTCCTTGATGTGAAGTTATTCTAGGCTTTTCTACAAACGTTGGTCCATCTCCCTCGGGCTCCGGTTCCGCTTCGATATTAAGGTTTAAGTTAGCGTTGCTTTCACCAAATTCGTTTTTAACGTGGCATCTGTATGTTCCTCCATCTTCTCCTGAAGGATCCTATTAAATTTTATATTTGGAATTTTCAAATATCCTTGGTCAGTTACACTTGATACTCCCAATTTTATTAAAATGAAAATAAAAAGAAAATGAAAATGAAGGAATTTTAGAAGAGTTTAACAAAATCGGGAGTATTATTGGCGGCGCGTAGAAATGTACCTTTATTTGTAAACTAAGTTCATATATGTCTTCTTCGACATCCACAATCGTTATACTGATCTTGGAAGATTCGCTGACGACTGAAGTTCCTCTATACCACGTAACTTGAGGTTTGGGTTTGGCTTTACACTTACACTTCATGGTAATAAGTGTGCCACTTTCGTTTGGTATAATTTTAGGTTTTTCGATAAAGGAGGGTGCAAAACCAGAGGCATTGTCACCACCTGTAAACATACATATGTGAGCATTTGGCTTCAGGCAGTCACTTCAGGGTGTTACGGCCATGCTCATGCAAACGGATAAACGTAGAATAACAGACATCGATAGGTCGATAAGGCTGAAACATATCTGAGACATCAAGTATTACAACACGGGGATTCAGCAGAGAAGTTGCACAAAAGTCCGGATCATACGCAGCATACCTTGGAAGTTAAGCGAAATGTTCGCATTACTTTCACCATAAATATTGAAGGCATTACAACGATAATTTCCACCGTCGTTGAGTGTAGGATGTAAAATTTCTAAAGTCAGCAAGTACATATCTATTCCTGTAGCTTTTCTTGACATATGAACTCGTTTACTCTCTGTAATGACCTTACTACCCTGGAACCAGGTTATGTCTGGCGCGGGGTTAGCTTCTAATAAACATTGCATTATGAGAGTATCCCCTTCTTGTTGAATGGTTGGTTTCTTGGGAAACCTTGGGACTTTTCCTTGTGGAATTCTGTGGAAGAGAGCACTATATTTGTGCTAATCTCTGCAATAATATGCAATCTTACTTTGGCTTGCCATCACCCTCGAAGTTGAGGTTGATGGTGGCCGTTCCACTACCATATTTATTTTTAGCTATAGCGCGGTATTCTCCTTTATCACCAGTTTCGACTTCGTTAATATCTAAGCGTGCTAAAAAATAAAGTATTTCGTCGATTTCCATCGATGTGGTGTAACGTCCTCCTTCCTTAATTTCGTTATTTCCATGGAACCTGCATATCGCCAATAAAAGTCTTCTTTTTTTCACATGCAGGATAAAATACGTACCATACAAGATCTGGTTTTGGATCCCCAACACAACGACACTCGAAGGAAATCTTGTTGCCATCGTCGGTTTGTCGGATGACGGGGCGCTCCGTGAACGTAGGTCTGAATCCCTGATCGGGTACTGGAGCCTCATCGCCTATGAAGAAACTCTCCTAAACTGGCTATCAGGATACAGGACAGCCAGCAACACTCGCGCAACTTACAATGTTCATCACCGAATAAGCTCAGCTTTTAATATTGCCCTAACCGTGTTAAGTATTACAATGCTGAAATAAATGTGTCACATTTGCAAGAACATGGCCTTTTAAAAAATAGGGGTATCGTATCGAAAAATAAGAAGAATGTCCATAGCTTCTTAGCAGGAAACAATACTGTGCTAAAAAAATAATGCAATTCACAGCCTTCGACGCGGCAATACATTCATTATTTAAGTTAATACAAGACAAAATTTAGTCTTCAGATATCAATGAATTACGCAATATCAAATATTTTTGTATCTATTCTAAGCTTTCGAGCTAAGTATAAATAATAAAAAAAGATCACACAACACGGCTTCGTCAAAGGCGGCACTGTACACGGATTAATATTGGAAATGTTAAAAACTTGCGGATTAAAAGCTGAGCTGAGATTAAGCGCAGTTAGTCCATTGTAACTGTGCACGAGTGCTGACATAATTGTCCCATTACAGTTGCTATTGTGCTCAAGTATACAATATTACATATAATTATGCATGATTAAATTACAAATAATTACAATTTATTATATGAATGCAAAATGTTGAGTATTAGAAAATAGTTCATAAAAAAAAAAGAGAAAAATATTAATGATTTTAAGTGTGAAGTGATATTGACTTGAGCAGCTGCATCCGTGGAGCAAAGCACCTATTCTATAAATCTTACTGCCACACAAATGCAGTTAGAAAGCAGAAAACTGAAAGCTTTGCAGTTATTAGAACGTTAATAAGATTACAAAGCATAGTCTTTCAGTTTCTGTGCTTTAAACATATTTTAAGCTACACTTGGATCTCCTCCGATATTTAAAACAAATACCTTAAATATTTTTATTTAATATGAACTATAAATAAAAATGGAGGAAATCTTTTATGCTAAAACAAGGTTGCGAAAAAAGCACATAAGAAATTATCCCAAACAACTTACTGTCAAAATTAAGACTGATTGTTGCGTTGCTTTCTCCCAATTCGTTCTTTGCAGTAACTTTGTATTTTCCAGCATCTTCAACAGTAACATTTATTATTTCAAGTGTTGCAAAGTACGAATGTCCATCTTTATCTATTTTTAACTGAAATTATAATAAACCATTATTAATGTGTCATTTATTTATTCCGTGTTAATTTGTCTTAAATATTACGCGGGAAGTACTTGTTAATTTTGACAGATGTACTTATTTCAAAATATTTTTTAATCCACTGCCCAGTTTTTAATTTAGTGGAATGTTTGTAGTTGAAAATTTTGTTCTGATTTCCGTACAATTATCAAGTAAAAATTAAAATGGCAGGTGCAAGTTCATTCAAAATAAAAATAGCATTTGCTTAGATTAAGCTGCCAGAAATTGAAGAAAAACTTATATTGAAACAGTAAGTTATCTGTAACTGCTCAAGAATGTAAATATACAATCGACTTAAATTTAGGGGGAAGTACCTTATGACGTGGAGACTCCGACACAGGGGTTGTGTTATGAAACCATGTAACAACGGGACGTGGATCAGCTTGAATTCTACATTCAAAAAGAAGTCGTTTTCCATCTTCTTCTTGTCGTATGCTTGGCTTTTTTGCAAATGTCGGTGCAAGGCCATCTATTTGTCTATTTAAGTTTAAATTTTAAAATTACACAAAACTCTTTTTACTAAGGTATTTAAATTTGGTAGGTAAATAATTGAAAATTGATTGGAATTTTTAAGGCAAAGGAATTTAAAAATAGATCGGATTTATTTGTTTTTAAGATCAATGACTTACTTTTCTCTTGGTTCGTCCGTAGCTGAAAAAATTAACTATTTTAAGAAAGGGTCGCAAGAAAGGGGTACTGCATAATTTAAGAAAATTTTTTGGGAAACTTACGACTAAAATTCAAGTTAATCGAGGCTGCAACTTCACCCATTTTATTTTTTGCCTTAACTTTGTAAAGGCCTGCATCTGTTTCGATGACATCGTCCAATTCCAAAACCACCAAAAATTTATTTGTGCCTACTGATTGAATTTTGAAAACCGTCCGGCTATCTTCCGATAAAATTTGGTCACTTCGAAACCATTCGATATCAGGTTTGGGTGAAGAAAGCAATTGACATTCGAAGATGAGTTTATTGCCATCATCTTCTTGCCGCAATTGCGGTTTTTGTGTAAAACTGGGAGCAAAATCTTCTGCCACCCCCATTATTATTTTTTTGTTATCCCGGTAACATGGAAATTAACTCGGCCCTATAAAATGTTTATTATTTATCTCACAATTTATTTAAATACAACTAAAATTATTTAAATTGTTTATGTTGTAATTACGACACTGTAACATTTCAAGGTTGTTGAAAAATTATTGACATAGTTTTGCGACCCCTTGACGTATTTTGTCAGAAGTATGCTAAGATAAAATTACCTCCTAAATGAATCACCTTTTCAGCCTAGTTACTAGCAGCCAAAAAGTATTTTTGAACTGTTACGTTCGCGTACGGAAACTATTATTAAACGGCGACTTGTATTCAAATTTCTACCTCTTAACTAATAAAGTTATGAAATTTTTTTAATTGTTAAAATTTGATGAAATTTTTAAATACATAATAATATGTACTCAATTATTTTTTTGTTATGTAGAGGTTAATCCTGCAATATATCCTGTATACGATTATCACTAATACACAATAGCACGTGAAGCACTCGCGTGCACACCAAGAAGAATATTTCCGTGGAGATAAAAACTTACTTCTGTGGAGGGAAGATAATTTCAACACTAGACCACTTCACTGCACACACTAAAAAAAAATATCCGCGTGTACAATTTTGTGGTTATCCCGTCACACAGGCGCGCCGTCGAATCGTTCGCCCTATCCTCAAGTTTATTCTGTGGCTTTTCAAAGCACTGAATAAAGAAGTTTAAGGTGCACCCCAAATCTAAATCAGACCGTGACTTATCCCTCCTAGACGCTTAACCCCACTCTTATATTTCCTACAGGAGTAACGATGTTGTTAACAAAATATGTGCCGCCTCCACTCCAACCGCTATTCCAATTTGTGATCATTGATAATGACTAATCAACTTGTGATAACTGGTATGCAATTGCTATTCAATGAACCATCACACTCTTTCCGGAATGCACCTATGTCATCAAACCAAAATTAATTTTATTCAAGGCCTTTTCTTCAACTTGTAACCGCCAAAACAATAAAAAAGTTTGCTTTTTGACAATCCAATCTTCCCAACTTTCTACCACCCGAATTTAATTTTTTTTGCCCACAATATAACCAAAATTTGTTAGGATTTATGTAATTTTGTTCCACCTATACATAGAATATTGGCTCATGTTTTTTAAACAAATTGCCAAAATCTATGTGTTGACACATTAAATTGAAACAATTTAATTATTCATAGGTCTTGGTCATGCTTTTTCATCAGAGTTTTCCCAGAAGAAATTTTTTCGTTATGTCGAAATTTTGATGCAACGAACATTTTGAGAAAATGTCACGTTTAGTTGCGCAGCTCAACTCTAGTTAGTTTTCAAAACGTCTTCTTGTTCTAAACATGGCAGTATTGGTTATTTTCGTAAACCAACACAACAGTTGACTGAATCAAAAATAGAATACCACATGATGGTTCGTAAGTAGGCTCAAATCTACAAAGCTCTGTAGTAGCAATTCGGGCTGCGATGTTACTTATTAGTATTAATTACAAATTCGGTCTCAAGCGTTTCATTCAATTTTTGCTAAACTCCATCCTGTCGAAATTTGATAAAAAAAACGTCAAGTTTAACTTTCGACAGAAAAATAATCAAGCTTTTAATTCAGATTTGGTCATCGAGATTTTGGCTACTAGGTTTAAAAATAACAAATTTTAATAATTGCATTCCAATTAGATATTACTAATAAAAAAATAATAATTAATAATATTGAAATTGTAAGAGGTGTATATGATTCTTCTAGAAATAACTATCAGTCTAAGTATTTTTAGCTAGAGAGCAGTGAAAAAGTGGTGTAATCTTACACATAGACCAGTGTCATGCCAAGCCTTATAGGGCGGCACGTTGCGCCTGCGAAATTTGTGAGCGTCGAGACGTCCGTCGTGGCAAGCGCAAGCGTACGTGCGATTAAGCATCATGCTAAGTATGCAACATCTAGTAAACTGAAATTCTGATTTTCGTGAAAGAAGCGGCCTACCCTTGAAGCTCGGCGTCACTTTTCAAAATTGATACGTAATCTCCTATGCTATAACTCAGCACTGTTTACATCAATATAGCGTTAATGGTTCACAAGCATGGTTATCTAAAACCAAATTACTGCATAAATATAATTCATTTTTTATTGGTATAAACAATTTCATTAAATTACTTTCTAATGGAAACATTTTCCTAAATAAAAACTTTAAAGTTCGTCGAACATTGCTTTTCTATATTTATGTTCATAATCAATTTTTATGATTTTTCAGGTGAATCCTTATGTTTATTAATATAAAATTTATAGTATAACCAAAGGAACTGATTGAAATGCATTAAATCTAAAAATAAAAACTTTAGTGTAAACGTTTCTTCATTTTTTTTAGTTGCCAACTACTACATCTTTGGATTACATTTAATTTGTAATTAACTTTTGATTCTTCGGTTTCTGCTTAAAAATGTATTGACCAAATTTATTAATTTAAGTGGAACAAAAATAAACTAAAATTGTTTGAGGGAGCACGATTTCCGGTATGTTCGAAATTTAATGTTAAAAATGTTAAAAAAACATATTTTTGCAGTATACAATTAATATTAAGGAGTTCTTGCAAAAAGTTATTTCAAATATTTTTATTTTAATTTTTTAAATCAAACAAAAACATAAAATAGCTATAATAAATTAAACAATAATAAATACAAAATAAGAATAGCTTTTAGTTTAATCAAAGAAAAATATTGTATTTAGTATCAGTAATGGTGCTCTGTTTTATTAGGAGAAAAAGCAAACCTTTTTAAGAAAAGTTTACTTAAAACAAAAATTTTTTTTTAAATCCAAAAAATCTGATGTGGCCATGTACATGACTTCAACATTACCTACTCCTAGAAATAATTTTAGAAACAAATAATTTAATATTTATTTAAAAAATATAAATAAAAAATAAAAGTCTCCTTAACCGATTTTAATCGAAATCTCATCATTGTTGTTCCAAATTTAAAGTATCTATTAAATACGAAATTTAGTTAGAAAATTTCTATTTCTTTATATATAAAGAAAAAGAAATGTATAATAAAAAAGAAATATTGACAGGAACTTTGCCCGAAAGGGGCGCCACAATTTCAAATTCATTCAATCTATAGAGTAGAAACTCAAAAAAAAGGAAGAAAACAGGGAACACAAAAATCCAAACAAAGAAAATTTTATGTTTGAGAAGCTTGCACCAACCCAATAATTTGAGTATTATACATAATAGTAGTGGAACCTTAGTTTTTTCCAACTTCCTTCTCTACCTTCAATTGTCAGCTAGCTTAGCAGTTGGGAAGAAGACCTCTCAGTAATGGGTAAATCATTACACGTTGCGATGCCTATCAAAATTTTAAATTTAATTTCCAATTCTTAAAACAATTTTAAATTCTGCAGTAATATCCTAAATCAAAATTCCAATTATTAATTCAACTTTTAAATAAATTTTTAGATCGGAAATGCAACGATAACCGTAAGTGCACATTGCAATCAAGCCAGGTGCTCACACTCATTGTATTTTCATTTCATCCATTCAAATTTTTTAATGCAAGTTTAACCAAATCAATTATTCGAAAACCAATTATTAATTTTTTTATCATCCAATCATACAATTTAATTTTTTATTCATTAATGGATCCAATCTTATTTTATTCACCAAATCAAATCCAAATCCGGACCTTTCCGCAGAAAAAGTACGTTCACTTCGGCGTACTTCTTTTGAAGGAAAATATATCTTTATAAATTTCATAGTTGATCGAGGATCGCACCTGCTACTATGCTGTGCAAAACTAGCACTATATTGATTTCTCTTTCGTGCCAACACTATTTGTTAATACAAAAAAGGCACAAAATTCAAAAATTTACAAACCGTTTTTACAAAATTATTCACAAAGTAAAACAAATATAAAAATAATCAAAATCCGTTATTAACAATAAATTCAGAATTACCAAATTAAAATTCAAATTTCAAAAAATATTCCGCCTAATAAATCAAAATTTATAAGCTATAAAAAAAACTTTCAACACAACAATATGTATACGAGACATATTCAGTAATTTAAGTATTCATTATATCTTCTGAAATACTAATTTAAAAATTAAAGCAATATGAACCAGTACCAACATTTGTCGGGAGCTGACATGTCCAAACAGAAAGAAACTGAAAAATACGATAGAAGCCAGCTGGCCAAGCTGACTTCTTTTTTCCATCGTTTAGAGAAAAATACAACTGAATCTGAAACTGAATATGAAAATAAGAATAACTCCTGCACAACAGAAATTGTGACTTTACCGTTACTGACAGACTCGTCGTTGATACCCAACACATCTAAGTCAATTATGGCAAGGATTTCGGAAAAAAAGAACAAAAAGAAAAGACAACTCTACAATTTTATCGACTTCTGTCTCTATCTCTATTTCACAAACTTGCTTTTTGCTTCCATCCTTTTCTAACAATGCCTGTATTGGTAGCAACTTCGTAAAGATCATTTTCTATCTTAAAATTGATGAAAAAACTATTTGAGGAAAATAAAATGTCACAGAGCAGACTCTCTAGCTTGGCCATTTTATTATTAGAAAATGAAACAGTCAGAACTTTAGATCTTAATTTCAGCAAGTTTCGGCCAAAATTACTGGTTTCGGCGATAGTTTCGGTCAAAAATTGGCCGAAACTAGCGGTTTACGTAACTACTTAAAGTCTTCAGTAAGGACTTAAAAATTAATATAAGTTGTAGTTTTATGAATTTCTTTGTTAATAAATAATAATTTTGTACCTACATTGTACTCCAAAAATAACGTGATCTCTCTCACAAAATGCTGGCAACATGCATTAAATGCTTAAATACTACTCAGCCCTAGGCTCATATGGCATGTATGGCTTATCTACATGTTCAATAACAATTTTCTTTTAATTTCTTTTTATTTTCAACTTTTTTTATACATAACAAGACTTTAAGTACTGCCGTTTGGTTTAATAGATTATTGCAATCTACAATCTGCTATTGTTAGCAAATACAATTGCAAATTACAGATTCTAGGACAATTGTTCGCCGGACAATTGTTAATTTTTATTTTTGGAATGTTTTTTACAGTCAAAGTTTTTCAAAATTTTCAATTTTATTTTTAAACGAAACATTTACCAACTTGATGTAATTTCTCAACTATAGATGTATATATAGAATACTGAATTTGTATTTAACTAGCCAGGAACATTCTCCTGATCTTTACACACATCCTGTCAAAAAAGTACGTCGCTACTTATAACCGTTCGGAAGATATGGTGACACAAACATATATATAGACCCGACGAACAAATAGCGAACAATTGTCCGGCTAACAAATAACGAACAATAAATTGTAGGGTTCATTCGGATTTTTTACCATATTATGTTAGACATTTTTCTATCTTTGAATTTTAATTACCTAACAATTTTAATTACAAAATTTAAGGGATCAGTCACAGGCCCCCGCCTGGAACTTTCCGATTTTCCGGTAGGCCAGTCCGGGCCTGCACTCCCATAAGAAAGCATTCACTGCGACTTCAGTCGCAGAGCCCCAGCCGCAGCTTAGTAAACACATCTTTAGCCGGGCGAAATTATCTGCACACACACTAAGGGCTTGTTAAACGTTAGGTAAAAGTTAATCCAAAGTCAATCAGTCTATAGGAAACACTCCCATAAGAAAGCATGATTAATATAAAAGCATGAAAGATATGGTCTTTAACTGCGGCTGGACACCAAAAGTGACCCAAATATGCACAAATATGCATTATTTACTCAAATATGCAAAATTTTGCAAATTTTACGTAATTCGTTCAGATTTATTATTAAAATTATTAAATTTTATAAATCTAGGTAGTACCTACTTATTGAAAATTTGAAAAAAAATGAAAAATTCAAAGATTACATATTTTTTAGTTTGCATATCAATGCATATTTTATCTATTTTTATCAATTTTAGTGAATATTTTAAGGAAATTCGGTGCATATATAATATATTAAGCTAAGTCCTAGGCGAACAATTGTCAAGAGAATAAAAGTCCTGTGAGAACAATTCTGTGGTAGGCACTTAAAAGGTCATAAGTATATGACACATTACCTTTTAAATGCCAACCACAGAATTGTACGGCGAACAATCGTCCGGTGAACAATTGCCGGCGAACAATTGTCCGGACATCCAAATTACAATAGAGCCATTCCAGAAATTTAAAAAATGAAGTTGTTTGTATAGTTTCAGTTGGCTTGCTTTTCGTAAAACAACCATAAAGATTTGTTTTCTAAATTTATAAATGATGAAACGCCGGCGCCAAAATGCGCATGGCGTCAAAACGACGGCGCCCAAATGTTCTGGCGCAAAAATCACAAAGCCTAAATGGCAGCACCTAAAAGTATCTTCCATATTTTCACATCTCTTTGAGTTTTTTTTTCTACTTCTAGAAATTTAATCTAAAATGTATGACGTTAGAAATACTAATCTAGTTTTGCAATAACTCCAAAACTGTAAGAGGTATCGAAGAACTTGAACGGGCTAAATAAATTAAGCATTTTTCAAAAGTTTTTGAGTTATTATAGAAAAACGAGTGTGCAATTCAGCTAAGTGAATTGAAGAAATCTTTTCAGCTATTTTCTTCTATTGGATAATTGGACTGTAGTCTGGACAACAGACTACAAGTAGGGCGCCCGGAATCCCCACTCCTTTTTGTAGAGTTGCCGGAGAAAAGCAGAGTTACAATTATAAAGCAAAAACATGGTGACACTGAAACAAAATTATGTGTGTCAATGTTTAAAGCTTATTGCAACACTCTTTAGCAAAGAGTTTCGACTTGTAAAAAATTGCATTAAAAATGAAAAAATTGTATTTTGAATAACCGGAAATGTAATATATGCATTGTATTTAACTATAGCTATCTAAAATTATACGCATCAAAGTTTCGGACCGTAGAAAAATGAATTATTGAAATGTACTCGAGGAAGGAATTTATCAAGGGGGAAATTCTCTACTTTTTTGTTAGTGGAAGCTGTAGAAAAAATTTATCGTGGGCACGGGAATGTTATTTTAATAAAACAAAGTTAGTAACTGAATAATTTTTAAATTCATTCCAAGTCAAATCAAGTCCAACGGTACCTATTTTTAAGCGCATATAAAATTGAAAATTTGACACGCGCGCACTTTCGGAACATTTTGATTTCTTGTACCCAGACGGTCTTTAAAATTATTAATTAATACTTATAGGTAAAGTTGATGCAAATATTATTACATCTGGAAAAAATTTTAGGAACATAAAATTAACTGATTCTAAAAATATTGGTATTGTTTATGAAATTTAACAAACTGCATGTATGTAGAGCAAGTTATGTCAACAAGCTGCTTATAATGTTTGCCAAAATTTTAACGAGTGTTCTATTACAAAATGTTAATGGTTTTCTCTCCCACATTTTTGTCAATTTTTAACTAATAGGTTGTCGTACATCAAAATTTTGCCTACTACATTTAGAGAAAAAAATATTTTTAATCGATACGGCAATCATGTAATTGCTCAGTACTACAGTTTGGCACAGAAATTTTATGGTAAAACAAACAATTTTAATTTCATTAAAAGAGTTTCATTTCGATTTGGCTTTTTTTACATTTTAATGTTAAAGAACTTTTTACATCCTAATCATTATTTTTAAAACGATTTACAGCAATTTTAAAATAATTACAGACTTTCTGGTCATTCAACTTTTATTTTTCAAATAAATTTAATCCCGACAATTTATTATGTTAAGCTGTGTGTTTAACAAAATTGTCAAACCATACTGATTCATTTTAACAAAACAATTTCACTCTTTACCGTTTAAAGTTATTAATAACTTGCCGTACAAATCAATATGCACTAAAACTATTTATGATCATTGAGTTTATTTTGGGAAACCACGGTTCAAACTAATTTAAAAAAATTATTTTAAATTGTAAAAATAAATAAGAAATGCTTTTAGTTGATTTTTCCATACCACTGTGGAACCATGGTAAAATCTCATTCTACCGTACGGCCATTCGTTCAACCGACCAGAATATTAGTGACACCACAATTATAGACTTTTTTAATTTGAAAACATTCTACCCATATTTCGGTCTTTATAATTTTATTTTTTTTCTTTTTCCTTTGAAATAAAACTTTAAAAAAAATTAAAATTTTGGGCCAAACGTAGACAAATATACAGAGTTTTATTAAAAGAAATTTAAAAATAAAAAAAATTATATTTAAATATGGACGAAAATAATTATTTGAAAATATATATTATTTTGTTATGTATAGTTTTCCACTCGCTTCGCGTCTGTAAAGCTCGCTAGCCAAAAATTGTTAATCTTTCTATTCTAATAAAACAATATACTATTAGAATTATGTCGGAAAAAAGCATTCGCCGCTAGTAGATTTCTAATCCACAACTTTGAGATTCAAGTCAATACTATCACCACTGGATTTGTTTGTCGAACTTGTTTTTCGAAAAAACCTTACCACTTAATGAAATTTATTAAGATACAGTAGAGTCTCAAAAGTATGAACAGCGAAAATCATATTTCTTTTTTTAATATTAAATCTAAATTTTTATGATTAGTAATAATTTTTATCTATTTGTTCAGAAAAAAGAAGATTTTTATAGCATAAAAAAGAGAAAAGAAAAATAAGTAAATTCTGAATTTATATTTAAAAAAACACGATTTTCTCTGTTCACTGTTTCGAGAGTCTACTGTAAATAATTTAAATAAAAAGATAAAAATAAAATCGCAAAATTATTATCCGCAAAAATATAAACTAAGCCACTCATATGAGAAAAAAAACATAATTGTTCTTTATTCATATTTAATAATAGGAAATACTACGTTAATGCCCTTACGATTTAAATTTTTTTAATGGTATTATTGAGGACGTAAATTGCAAATATAAATATTAAGTTTAATGATCGTTAAATAATTTTTCAAAATAAAAACAAACAAAGCTTCTTGAAAACATCAATATTATAAAAGCGTGAGGGTATGAGTTTCACAATTTAATATCTGTAATAGCCCCACGATATTAAATTGATGTTTTCAAAGAGCTTTGTTTGTTCTTATTTTGTTAAATTATATTTTACTTTTTACTACATTTTTGTACTTTTTATTATTATACTTTTATGAAAAAGCTTTGTTTAAAAAGCTTTTTTACATTTTTTTTATTTTCAACTTTTTAGTCTTTAAATTTTCATTAGTAAAATATTAATTGTAAAATTTTTCTTTAAATAACGAAAATTAATTATCATATTTGTTCTTCAATTAACTTTAACATTAATAACTGTAGGCCTTAGAGACCCAAGCTGAAAAATATAATGCTGTGCCATTTTGAAAATTACGGGATTCGAGTAGAATGATGAAAAGGTAAATTCCTTCGTTAAGAAAGTAAGGATAACAAAATATGTGTGGGAACCTAGTTAAAACTAGACTTCCGAGCAAGCTCAATTTTAAGAGTTAAAATGCAGGAAGTTGTTTTTATAAACGTTCCATTTCTTTAAGAGCAATCTGTGTTACATAGTTTTTTACTCATTAAAAGACATGAATTCAACTCTTCAATTCTTATGTCTTCCAAAGAACTAAGTCTGCTTAAAGTCACATAATATGCTTGGCCTTTAGCGAATAGCAATGAAAAATATGGAACTCCTTTATCCAACGTTTCTCCTTGCAGTTTATAAGTAGTTCTTATAAATTCTTATAATTCTTATAAAAAATCATCTGCAAGCACAAATTTTTCACTCAAATATTAAAAAAAATTATTCGCGATTATTAATTAATAAGTTACCGTGAAGCTTTTCAACAAGGATTAGTACTCGACACATCACACTCCTGTTTGCAAAAAAAATTTGTTAATTCTTATTGTGATTGTATATTTTGCAATCGAGGTTATAAACAATAATGAAATTGTTTATTGTTTATACAAAAGAAACGCTGCAGACAGGATTCAAACCGGTGCGGGTTAAACCCAATGGATTTCAAGTCCATCTCCTTAACCGCTAGGATACCACAAGACTTGTTACTTATTTTTTTAGCATTAAATTTTGTAACAAGGGAGGTATTCGATTTTTAAACATTTAGAATAAATTAATTAAAATGTAAAAAAAATATATTTGTTGATATGAGAATTATAGTTGTAAAGCTTTATATTATAACTTAAAAAAAAATTATTATAAAGAGCAAAAACTACTTTAAAATTTTTAAGTTTTATTTGTCTATTAAGTGACGCAAACACGCTACTCATTATGGTGAGGGGGGATTGTAAAATATTGTGTAATATTCGTAAATGGAAAGAAAGGTCACGAGTCATAACAATTTTAATTTTGGAATCCAATAAGCTCAATTAATAAGATTTGATTTGTTTTACATTGAATTATTCATAAAATCATCTAAAGCGCTATGTATTTTCTAAATTTACAACAAAAAATTAATTCTTTTGGCTTTTCCTATAATATTTAGTTGATATATACTAGAAAACTCCAAATATTTATCTGGACTACAAACCACGGAAAAAGAAAAAATACCTGAGCAATATTTGATACTTTTACCATTAAAACACACTTTCTTGTAGTATTTAGAGGAAAAAATATAAAATCAAACTAAAACAGAAACTCGTGAGATAGAAGTTTTCTATTTGGATGTTTCATTCATGAATTTTCTTTTGTGTGGAGGTAAAAATTCAAAGACTTACATTTAAATTGTTGAAAACTCTGAAATTTTACTGATCAACTCAAATAAGGAGCTTGGACGAATGCGATCCTTATACGTCATCCACCGCCTGTAAAACAAATCTGAAGGCCCTTGAAAACTAATCAAAATCACAGAACGAAAATAATCAAACCGATCAAGCACTTTCCCGAAATTTACAAAAACTTGCAAAAATTTGCAAACAAAATTGAAAATTTCCACTGTTGGAAAATTTTAACTACACCAAAATGTTACTCAAATTTTCAGTTAAGTGGATAAATCACAAACACTTACCACAGGATTGCACATTTAACATTTTTCCAAATTTTTTTAATATTAGGAAGTTATTTCAAAGGCTTTAATCAAACAAATAAATCTGAGTGGAGCGGCGCGTCGTAATTCGTATGTCACTTTCTTTGTTACCTAAAAGGTGATCATTTGTTAGAATGTTTTACTAAAACAAAAATACAAAATATTAAAGGCATTTGATTAAATTTTAGATTTTTTCACTTTTTTTATAAACAAAAATAGTTAGTAAATTTTATCAAAATTACGAAGTATTAAATATTACAGACAGACAAAATGTTTTCGAATTATAATGAAATCAAAAATTTTCGGTTTTTTAAAGAAAACTACTGATTTCTCAAATTATATGTTCATATTTAAGGATTTCATAACAGTCAATATCTATAACTGACAACTTGGAAACTCAACAGTATTTTGAAGTTTGTGTGTAATTCGAAAGCGGTCCATTTCAGAAAAATTTGTTCAATACTTTTTTGTTTGTAACATTTTTACTTATAAAAAATGTAAAAAAATCTAGAATTTAATCAAAGCCGTAATGCCCTTAATACTCTGCATGTTTGTTTTACTAAAACACTGAAACAAATCAGTGTGTTTATTTTTTATCGGGAAAGCTGTGCGCCATAATTGTTTTCAGAAAATACTTCTTGCGACGCAACGGCTGTATTATGGATGTTTCCAATAAAATGGCCACCCACTCCTTTAACTCGACAGCCGTTAATTTTAGACAATAAATGGTTTGAATCTAGTTCTTAGTTAACGCTAACGAAAAATAAATATTTTTGGGATTATGGCCATGCGAAGGTGTAAATTTAAAAAAATCCTTTGAAAAGATCCAACTCTGGAGGATTTGAATTTTTGAAAAAAATCGTTTTTATTGTTAAGAAGTCAAAAACTTCTAGAATGAAATCCCTGCTCGTGAGGTATAAATTGTTTAGATTCTTTAAATTGAGAAGCTGAAAGTACTGGATACCGCTTGGAAGATAAAATCAGCATGTATGCAAAAAATGTGAAAACGGAATACAAAAAATACTTACATATGTGTGTAGTATAATCAAATATTAGTAAGCAACCTAATATACATTTTCATCCAACAATATAGAAATTTGTGTGGGACGATAGAGCATACTTATTTATAAGCATTTCTTTGATCTATTAGTCAATCAAATATTGAGTATTATTAATATTTGACCATAATATCAGGTGTTGCATCTGCTTATCTGAAATTTATAGCAGTTGTAGTGATTGAAAGGACTTCAAAAGTGAACAAAAATAATCAATAATTTTTAAAAACCATTTGGTAAATATGTTAGATTGGCACTTAAGCCGTTGATCTTCTAGGTTTACCCATCATTTGTAAAAAGTAGAAAAAACTATCAACCCGAATCAAACAATCGAATTTTCGATCGAAATCAAACTTTAAAATTTCGAAAAAATCGAAACTTATTTATAATTACAGTGAACATCAAATTTTTTACAAATATAAATTAAATTTTGGATCTTTATAAAAAAAGGTGTTTCTATGTTAGTGACAATAGGTCGCATCGGTATGCCGTCTTTGTGAAGCTTTGGTTGTGCTTTCAGATGAGGCATTTTTGAATTCATTTGTATCCATCTTCTATTGCTGGTGTATTTTAGGGATATTTCTTTATTGTCGTTTATATTTCTCTTTATCGTTTTAATAAAGCAGGGTAGATGGTTGTTGTTCAGTTCATAGCATCCACTTGACGTCAAAAAGTCTTCTGTTTTTTGTATATATTCTTCCCTATGCATTATAGTCAGTCCCGCTTCTTTGTCTGCTAAAGTTATTTTCAAATTATTGTTGTTAATTTTGTTTTTAAATTAAAAAATTTATACAAAAATTTACTGATTTTTCTATTGTTCTATTGCTGTATACCTGTTGTATCGCACAGAAGAAAACCTAAAAAAAAGATACTCCGTTTTTTCGTGTACTGGTTTTACATTTCATAAAAATGGTTACCTTAACGACAGAGCTACAGAGCACTTTCAATTTCAAATGTAGAGATAACCCATTCGAAGCCATGTTCCTATTATGGAACAGTTGTAAGTGTTTCATGAGCTAATGAACTTACTAGTAGTATCATTTATATTAAAAATATCAAATAATTTGAAAAAAAGGCTTGGCCTCGAATGGGTCAAAGAAAAAAATTTGTACTAATAAGAAGCAAATGAAATAAATTGAATTTCAAATGCAGGGTCGGCATAAGATCGATACCGGCTTATACTCGGTCGGCTGAAAAGTTCGTATCGTTTCTAAGAGAAGGGCGCCACTAGAATTTTTTTCATGTGATTTTCTGTGAGAACTAACATTCAAACGATATGGGTCAAAAATTGACAGCGATCTATCAATTGGTTCGTGAGTTATAGCATTTTGAGTAAAGCAACTTTTGTTATTGGGAATAAAATGGATAAAAAGGAATTTCGTGTGTTAATGAAACACTGTTTTTTTATAGGAAAAAATAGTGCTAAAACAAAAACTTGGCTTGATAAGTGTTATCCGGACTCTGCTCCAGCGGAAGCAACCATTCGTAAGTAGTTTGCTAAATTCCGTACAGGCTATATGAGCATCGAAAATGATGAGCGCAGTGGACGTCCAAAAGAGGACGTTACAGGTGAAAACGTCAAAAAAATCAAGCAAATAATTTTGGATGACCGTAAAATGAAGTTGATCGAGATAGCTGAGACTCTAAAGATATCAAAGGAACGTGTTGGACATACCGTGCATGAATATTTAGGAATGCGAAAGCTCTGTGCAATATGGGTGCCGCGCGAGCTCAATGTCAATCAAAAGCGACAACATGGTAATGATTCGAAGCAGTGTTTGGAGCTGTTCAACCGCAATAAAGCTGAAAATTTGGGTCGATATGTGACAATGGATGAAACATGGCTCCATCACCACACTCCTGAGTTCAATCGGCAGTCAGCTGAGTAGACTGCACGCGACGAAGCCAATCCAAAGCGAGGAAAAACACAACAGTCGGCTGGCAAGGTTATGGCGTTTGTATTTTGGGATGCGCATGGTATATTGTTCATCGATTATCTTAAAAAAAGGAAAACAATCAACAGCGACTATTATATAGCATTGTTGGAGCGTTTGAAGGATGAAATTGGGAAAAAACGGCCCCATTTCAAGAAAAAAAATTTTTTGTTTCACCAAGAAAATGCACCGGGTCACAAGTCGATAAAAACGATGGTCAAACTCAATGAATTAAGTTATGAATTGCTTCCCCACCCAGAGTATTCTCTAGATTTGGCCCCCAGCGACTATTTCTTGTTTGGAGACCTTAAGAGAATGCTCGCTGGAAAGAAATTTAGAACAAATAAAGAAGTAATCGCCGAAATAGAGGCCTATTTTGAGGCTAAAGACAAATCATACTACAAAAATGGTATCGAAAAGTTGGAAGACCGCTATAATCGATGTATCACCAGCAAAGGCAACTATGTTGAATAATTAAATTGAATTTTTCCAAAAAAAAATGTTTTTCTTCAAAACGATACGAACTTTTCAGCCGAACTGTTATATAGTAGATTGAGAACTCTTCGTGATATATTTTATTTATTTAAAAGAATAGGGTTTTGGATACATATGGTTAATTCTCATATAACTTGTTCCGATGCTGCTCCCACCTATTTTCTGAAAAGTTATTCCCGCTCAAGTTTTGTTTTTCGTATTGCTGAAAAAAACTAAGAAACTCTGCACGTCTATCCCCTGATCAAAAATGAGTTCGATATTTATGTTTTATATTGTTTATTTTAATGTAAATGTAATTAATAACAGTTGGTTGGTTAATGAATAGTTGAAAGCACCTAACTGTTGCAATAAGTTTTGTAGAAATTCACTAGGAAAAATGTGTAAATAATATAATAAAAGCTTTTTTATTTCTCAAAAACCTTCACCATGACTTAGTCGTAGCCAAAATAAATTTATCAAACTATTGGATGAAGTTTTTGAATTGGTCAAGGATTTATTGAGTCACAGGATTAAATAATAATAAGTTGAATAACAATGAAACAAATAAATTTCATTCTAAAAAAAGTGAACTGGAAAGTCAAGTGTCGTGATAAAATTCAAATTGCAAATTGCACCATTCGGCGATTATGGAAGAAACTGATTGGTACTTGCACTTGTCTTTGCAATAATATTTTTTATTGCCTCTTGATAAATTGCTTCATCAATCACGTAAAGATAAACGACTCATCTGGTTTTTTAAGTGGTATTTTCGATCATCACTCCAATTTTATTGACAGGCAATCTTCATTTTGAGCACACGAATAAGCGAAATCTCACGTATTAATATTTTTAAATATTAAGGATTATGAACTATGGAACTTGGAAACGAAAGAATGTTATAAATTAATGAAAGTCCGAAACTAATATTATTCACCAAAACAAAATTCTCCAATGGCATAATAATGATTTAAATAGAAAGACTTTTAATTCATACAAAAACAGTGTTGCCAAAAGTTTTGTAAACCTGTGATTGTATATTTTTAGAAGTTGTGCTAATTTGAGTACCATATCGTCCTACTAAAATATTTCGAAACATATGCCTCCATACTGTGACGTTAAGTGGTACAAGGCGGGCATACTTTCATCCAGCAAATGTACATCTTGAATATATAACTAGAAATTAAAAAATTTCTTGCCCTTATTTCCCACATATTCGATATAATTATACACTTTATTGTATGCTTTGTGCCCAGTATTCTATTAATACATTGCTTACTGTAAATAAATACACGTACTCACTTGTTGCCTATACATAAATTTCGCCTTGGTTATAATTGTAATTTACTACAACTTCTACTACATATTTTCTATATTTTATTATTCTTATGCAGTCACGTAAGACAATTTCTTACATGCAAAACCATTTTTTGGTTTAAATATAGCCATATTAAGTATTTAATTTTTTTTTATTAAAAGTTGGTTTAACACCACAGATCGCTTGCCTACAGTAACATTTGAAACCACAGTAGCCGTTCGGGAACACAAAAGAAACTCTAAAATTAAAAATTGTTAATAAATAAACAAAATTAGAAATTTAATTTCATAACATATTTTATCGATATCTATCAGATGTTTCCACTGAACAGAAGAAATTTTAAAATTATAATCCAAATATTTATCTTTAATTTAAAGAAATATAATAAAGTATTTTAAAATACTAAATGAAAATCCTGATGTTAGTATTCTGAAGCCAAGAATAACATTATTGCAAGAAAATTGAGCATTTAACCTTCATGTTTTTTCAAACGGTTCTACTGGGCTAAATTTTAGAAATAGCGTGAATTTTCTTAATGAACTTTTAGTAAAAATTAAATATTAAAAAATAACAATTTTACTTTCCAAATGATTTAAAATTTAAAAAGCACAAATTGAACACAAAAAAATGTATGATAAACAGTTGCTTTTTACACCTAAAAATGTAGATACTCTTCAAAACAGCCAAGCTCGGTGATAATTTTGGGGGAATTTGCATGTTATCTTCCCGTTTCCCGTTTCTTCTTGCATACCACTTTGTTAGCTTGGACATCATTTCATGGATTTGTTGCTCTGTAGTTCTTCTACACTTTTTTTTAGCAGAAATTTACACATTGTACAGATTTGTTTCTTTCTGCATGATGACCACAGATGCCAGGATTTCATTTTATGTTTGATCCCACTTCCTATGTGCGAGAGGATTCTGGAAATAATGGTTGCTTTTTTCCGGAGAAGAATATACTTGCCAAACGAGAGTTCTTGGTCTAGATGGGCTCCAAAAATTTCGATGTATACCATGAACTATAGTTTTGGGATGTTTGGGATACGGGATGCTTCTTTCTTCCGCTCACCTCCATATATGTGGGTATCAGACTTAACTCTGTCAAAATTTTTGGAATAGAAATGGAAAAATAGGAAAACGAAAGGAAACTAGCCGAGTCAAACGCCAGAGAAAAATTGATTCAAGTCCAAAGTATCAATGAAATGTAAATATAGTCTGATGTACACCATTTTTTTTTTAATTATAGTGGAATTACTGGAATGGAATTACTATAATGGAATTAATATGGAATTACTAGAATAAATGTGGAATTACTAGAATTTTTTGGATTTAAACTGGAATTAAAATTAGAACAAATTAACATATAAATATAGAAATGGTCCTAATCAAGTCTTCTGAAGCACTCGAAATTGTTATCTGCCAGACAATGATTTTTAAAAAACGCCCATGGCAGCCCTCTAACACCATACATATCTATCTTTTTTAATAATATATCATGGTTAACAGTATCAAACATGTTTTCAAGATTTAAAAATATAACAAGACATGGTTTAGCACCATCAAAACTACCGCTAACTTTAAATTTAAAAGAAAAGTTTGGCTCTTTTGGAAGTTAAATTGCTTATTATTTAGGAAGTTATTCCTAAAAATTTTAGTTATAAAGAAGTTATACTTATTCAACTGTTTTTTATAATATTTTTAAATAAATTGAAATTTCCAGATGTCAAAGCTATGGATTCGTTACAACTAAACCCTCAAATGAACAAAGTTCTTTCTTAAACTTCTTTTTAGTTTAGTATTAAACCTTGTTTAATTAACAGCTCTTTTGCCTGATTTGGAGATTTAATTCATTATAATGGATTACACGTTGCTGTGGTTTATGAATATAAAAGGTCTGTCGGATGGTCGAGCACGATGGAGTACTAAATTGTTATTTTACTTAAAGGTACTCAAATGACAATTGTAAAGTGTATTATACGGTTCAATAAATATTACTAGCTTTCTGATCCTGTTGGATAAAAACTCAATGCTGCGTAAATATCGCTAACTAGTACAATTATTATGATATAGTAGACTACTTGTACAAATGAAGTATAAAAATATTAAAACATACTTTAATCGCTCACTAAAACCATAGAAAAGTAAAAAAACTGTAGTTTTCAAAAAAGTGAGAAAAGGGCATTTGAGGAAACTTTTTAAATAATTAACGTTTCATTAAAAAATATACATATACAGTGGATCAAGAAAGTATTCGTAGGCTCCTATGTTAGCAATGTAAATAGTAAGTTATTTTTTGTAGTATAAAAATTACTTTTACAATAACAACACCTATTAGACATTTTTTGTTAAAAATTTCGTTATCTTCATTTTAAAATTTATAGATTTTTCTATTTTGTCACACCGTTTCCGAGTTACAGTAACTTAAAGAAGACTCTGTAAAATACAAAAAATATTCTCATCTCTCATCTGTATCTCGGCAACGGTGCGACAAACTAGAAAAATGTATATGAACAAAAATATAGAGAATAAAATTGACAAAAAAAAATACCCATTCAGTTTTCTATTTCGTTCTACCGGTTCTCAGATACAGATAAAAATATTTTTTGTATTTTTTAGAGCCTTATTTAAGTCACTGTAACTCGGAAACGCCGGGATTGGGGACAAAATACAAAAATCTATATAGTATATACGCGGTAAAGGTGCCACAACACTTATATAATATATATGTATACACTGTATATATACCGGGTGCTGAATGAGTTAGCCGAACATAGGATGTTAACATGCAAAAACTTATTTATGCAAATTCCTGCTTCCCTAATTTATTATTTTAGAGAAAAAATGAAAGACACAAAAATAATGCAGAAATATAAACTACAAATGATAAGACCATTAGATTTCATTTAGCTTTTAGTTAAATAGTCAAAAAATACTTTTGAAATTGTTTTAATTATCAGACTGGCCATGAAAGTTTCCATGGTAATTATTTTTGAAAATATAAAATAAATTAAATTGAATTTATTACATGGCTAGTGCGATAAATGAAAATTTTCACAATTTCAAAAGCATTTTTTGACCTTTTAAGTAAAAGTTAGATGAAATCTAATGGCCTTATTATTTGTAGTTTATATTTCTGCATTATATTTTGGTCTTTCATTTTTTCTCTAAAATAATTAGGGAAGCAGGAATTTGCATAAATAAGTTTTTTCATGTTAATTTCCTATCTCATTCAGCACCCGGTATATATATAACATGCCTCAACGCAATATTTTTTCGGGTCACTACGCACATTTATTTTTTGGTGCCTGATAGTGAATCTACGCGTATATTTACATAAATAAAAGGAATAAAATTTTCAACAAAAAATAAGCTTTTCTATAAAGCGATTTTATGTGTAAGAAAAAGTCTTCAAAACGTATAATTTATATTGTTAACATATATAGGAGTGTATAAATATTTTCTTGAATCACTGCACTGAAAAAGTAGTTCATTATATTGATGAAAAATTCATAATTTTTACGCCGATAAACAAAATACATCAAATTGATGAACAGAATTCATCAAGATAATGATTTTTTCATCAATACTATAAATTTTTCATGAATATAATGAATTTTGTTCATCGGCGCAAAAATAATACATTTGGATATGCCTACCTTTTTTTTCCAGTGTGTAGCTTATTTTTATATTTTATATCTAAAAAATTATTTCTAATGGTTTATGAAAGCGCCACGGGCGCTTTTTAAACACATGAAGACCAAGAAATATAAATATTTTATAAAAAAGCGATGAATATAACTTTTGTAACGCAGACGCAATAATTCTCTGTGGATTCCAATTTAAAGATCAGTGATCTTCGTGCTCGTTTTAGTTCAAGCAAAAAATTTCACTATACATTATTGAACTTAAAAAAAGCTATTATGAAACAATGTTCTAAAACACTTATTTTTTTTATAGATATTTATGCAAAGGGTATATGGTTTAAAAACAGAAGTATTTATATATTTACCTAAGCTTGCCAACCTGTTACTTTTACTTATTTTTAGTTCATTAAATCATTAACAACTGAGTCATTCATTTATATCTCTGTACCCCACGGAAATTGAATTAATTTTCTGCTTTATAAATTAAACAATGTGACTTCGATTGCAATCTTAATTGCATTTTGCATTCATGATTCTTTAATTTATTTTTATTTACTATTTATACAATTATATCGTATCAATCTAAGTTCTATTTAAGTCCATTGCCAAGTAAACAACAAATAATAATAATATTCAAAATTAATTCTGTACCTACACTCATAAGATTTTAATGTTTATTATATCCTCTACTCTGGAAAGTGACGCCAATTTAAAAAAGTCACAAGTGCTGTGTATTATAAAAAAAATTAATAATAACATGCAGGTACTAGTACACTAGATTTTTCTAATACACTCATATTCTTTCATACATTTAAATATAATTAATTTTTTTGGCAAACTTCGCTGATCTAAACTTTGTTGTAACTGTCAACTAACAGAACAAACGAGAATAATAGCATTCCAAACAAAAATTAAATTTTATCACCCATTTTTTATGCGAGGTTGCTTTATCATTTTCTTAAATTTCCTCGCTAACCATTTTTTGAACAAATTTATATTTTTGGATACTTTGGTAACCTAAAAATCAATTTTTTTATTAATTTTATTTAATATTTGAATATAAAACGCCAGCGCTGCCAGTTATTAATTTGACAAACTACGATATTCTATAAACATTAAACGTAAAAATTAAAAATTAAAACTTTCTACAAAATCATTTATTTAAAATAAAAAAAGTATACTAAAAGCGTAGGGCTATTAAATTCATATATCTACCGAATTAAACTGTGAAATTTATAGCCCCACGCTTTTCAAAGAGCTTTGTTTGTTGTTTTTAAAAAATTATTCTACTTTTTAGTGCACCTTTTTTTAATTTTAAATAAATGGTTTTTTAAATTTTTATTTTTTTATTTTATTTTGTCAAATTTATTTTACGTTGTAGGTACTTTTAATAACTTTAATCTAAAATTATTTTATATCATTCTACAAATATGTAATATATAATTATTTATAAGTAGATAAATTAATGAATTATTACAATACTGGATTATTATGAATTTTATAATTATTGGTTCCCATATAATTTAGCTTAGATTTTTTTTGGTATTGGTAGTACGTTTTTGATTAGGAGCGGATCTAAGAGTTAAAACTTTAAACGAACCGTTAAATCTAACAGATGATTTCTCTAGGACTGATAACCCAGTATAAACCAACAAAATCCAATATTAAATTTTGTTAAAATATGAAAATTATACCTAAATTCTTTCCCAAAACTTAATTACCCCATACATGTACTTTTCCTGGAGCCGCCCTTAATAAATGCAGACAAGTAGAGTAAACAGTAGACTACCAGTAACGCCACCTATTGAGAGTAGTCTACTAAAATCATAAATTATTATTACCTCAGTAAACAATATTCACTAAACGCTATTTGTATCGACCAAGAAAACCTAAATGTCTCAACAAAAGCCGCCCTTTACTGGACGAGTAAAACAAAGTTTTTCTTCTAAAACAGAAGAAAAAACAAAGTTTTCACCCGTTATGGTGAAAACGTTCAATGCGTATCAAAGCTTTCCGCTTTATTTTTTTTTCATTTTTCCCGCTTTTTTGCTTATTTTCCAAAATATTTGATAACTAAAGTTAAAATACAAAAATTCGCCGCTAGTGGAAGCTGTGTACCAAATTTTAGTTCTCTAGGACGTAGAAAAATTGATGAAAAAAAGTCCACGCACACAAACAACGCTCACACCAGTAAGTTATCTAAAAGCTTTTAAAAAACTTTTTGAATAATTTTGATAATTTAATAAAACACAAAAAAATAATTCGTATAACTTATAATTTAAATTCAGTTCTCTCATTTTAAGCAAATATTTTAATAAGAAGAACTTATAACTATTTTTTTGCTTGCGCAGGAAGAGGAAATCTCGTACGAGGCACCGCACGGTTTAATCAAAACCGACCGACATCGACAGTGTGATACTTTCATTCACTAAAACCTCTCCTCAACCTTTCAAGACTTTTTGCTTTATCTTCAACAAACAAAGAAATTGCGTTTCTTCCTTTCTTCGTACCTTTTTCCTTTAGGATATCCCAGCTTGTGATGTGCACTTGTTCTAGTTAAAGTAATACCACTTTTTGTCCTGGCTGCTTTCATGCTCTTTCAGGTCGTTTTCTAGCATGATGACACCCAAGGGCGTCGCTTCCAAAAATTGCAGGGGGGGGGGGCGAATTTTTTTAAACGCTATTAAAATTTATTATGTTAAAAAAACGATTAAATATAAAATAAAAATATATTCTATCAAAGAGAAAAACGGTTCATATTAACAAAATAAACAAACCTAGTAGCCAATAGGTAGGCACCTACTACTTATGTAACAACGAAAATAAGAACTAAAAGATGTAACCTTTGCAAAAACACAGCATAAAACAAATCTTGCCTATTTCTTTGGATTTTTATATTGCAATTGTTAAATATTATATGTTTTGCCAAAAGCCAGAGGGGGGCAATAGCCCCCCTCTGCCCCCGTTTGCGACGCCCATGATGACACCTTTCGCAAACAAACAGTGTATGGTGTATCTTCCTGACTCGTTTTTATTTCTTTTTTAGACACTGTAGGATTAACACTGCCTGCTGCATTTTTAAAAAATAGCAGATTATGCAAGTGACTAAAAAAATATTTTTGGAGAATTGTCTTTCCCTTTTCTAGAATTATTTAGAAATCGCTTGTTAAAACCAAAATTCACTTTAATATCGTGGTGTATGCATAGTACAGTATAGGGGTCCGAAGCATGTCTTTTGGGAGTCCGCGAACCCAAGACATAAAAAAAAATTTGGCAAACAGGCAAAAATACGTTAACAATAAAGTTTTTCTTGATAATGATACGCATTCATTGTATTTTATTTTTCATGATTCATACATACCTATCGTAAGTCTTTTAATAATAATTATTAATTACAATAATTATATTTTATTTTTATTTGCAATAATTATATATTTATTGTGAAAAACGCAATTAGTTGCTTTATTTTTGTAACGAAACTGTTTTTGGGGGTTCCCATGATACTAGTATCTAATTTTGGAGGTCCGCAATATCAAGACATTTGGGAAACACTGGTATGGTATAGTACCTACATATTTATTTTATTTTTTGTAATTTCAAAAAGGTTACCTTTTTAGCACTTACAACCTGTTCGAACGAAATACGAGGACCCACTCCTTACTTTTTACTTTTTTCGCCTTCTTGTGGTTGACTTTTTTTCTTTTTCTGGATTTTTGAATTTGAAAGCGAAATGAGACAGTAAAATCCTTTAAAACAATAACTAAAGTATTTCCGGTTTATTCTATTTTCAGTTTCTTGTTTTCTCTTCATGTGAAAGAAATCTCTCTTCAACCACAGTTTAACGTGGATTCGAACCAAGGAAATAAATTAGTTTTACTGTGGGGCCAGAAGACAATAATTTCTAAGCAAAAACTCCTACTATCGGTAATAGTACGTCACGAAAATCAAACCTATGAATTATTTTGGCACAGAAAGTAAGTATGGGAGTAACTTATCCCTTTTTACGCGCGTCAACAAATTGATTAATTTGTCAAAACAAATAACTTTATTTCTTTGTAGGTATATATTTTAAACATAATTTGGAATTTGTAAAAGCAATTTGGCATCGTAGGTACCACCCCCGGACTTTTATTTTGATATTATTTGTATATTTAAAAATTGCAATAATAAGTTTTTTATATTATTTAATTTGTTGAAGTATTACATACTAATCTGCTTAAAACTATAAAATAGGAGCCTTTATTATACATACATACATACGTACTGTGCTATATGTTTTTGAAATAGAACAAGTTTGCAACTTATAACATTCTTGTCAAATTAATATTTTGCACCTCCTCAACTTGGTCCCATATAGATGGGACTTTCAAACCAAATTTGAAAAAAAAAATCTAGAGAAATCAAGCTATACATTTCAACAGTGCTCACAGATCCATGAGTTTTAAGTATAAACTTTGGGTTACTGTCAGTCAAAGTGCACCACGAATTTCACTTTTTCCTATATACCATTAGAAAGAGAACATTTTTTTGTGTATTATATTTAAAAAAAAATGTTTGCGGATTTCCATTAGTTTTCGAGAAAACGGCATTTGAAAATCAAAATTTTCCATATGTTTAACATGGAAGTACATAGAAATTGCAAGTAACGGGTTTTCTGTTGACGGTACGTGCACTCTGAACTAGTCTTAGTGATAGCGATCACTCGCATATCACAAACAACCCACCCAGATCGTTGTAATTCGTCCACATCAAGCGTAATAACTTATTCTCAATGCCAAAACTTCAATCGTCAGATGAAGAAGATTAAAGTGCCTCCGGCACTCCATGCTTCGTAAGCCATCATGCTACGCTACTTGCATATCACCCAGACCGTTGTGGTTCGTCCATACCAAGGGTAATAATTTTTAATTTCAATGCCAAAACTTCAATCGTCAGATGAAGAAGATTAAAGTGCCTCGTTATAGCGTCGGGTTTTCTTCTGTTGATATAGCATAACGCTTTAACAGCACCCCATAAAAAATAATCAAGAAGATTTAAATCTGGGGATCTTGCTGGTCAATTAATAGTTCCTCCTCTTTCGATCCATTTTTCAGGATTTTTCATTTAAAGAATATTTTATTTGAAGCCCAAAATGTGTCTATTGAAAATGAGGGTGATCATTTTAAACATTTATTTAAATAATGTAATAGTTTAAACTTTATTAATAAAATAATTTTTCAATAAAAATAAAAATTTTGTGAATTTAATTTTTTGCTTTGTAGCTATTTTTTTAATTTTTTTTTGATTTTCTGTGAAATGGATCGGTTTTTCAAAAAAGTTTACTAAACAAAAGTTATAGTCCGTTAAATTTCCTATCCTGAATGGGGCGTCAGATTTTTTGTAAAATGTTTCGTTTAGAAGATACAGCAATTTGAAAAAAAACAAGAAAAAAAAGTTTAAAATTTTCAACATTTTTTTACTTACGTTTTTTCATAACTCGTAAGCTGCTGAATTTAGACAATCAAAGTTTATATGTAGTTTGTAGATTACTTCACGCTCTTTAAAAAAGCACTTGACCATTTCTTCTGAAAAATCAATATTTTCCTAGCTATCGCCATGTGAAGGTGGGAATTAAAAAAAATGCTTTAAGGAGGCCTAACTCTCGAGGGTTTGAACTTAGAAAAAAAATTTTGTTAAATATTTTTCTTAGAATAGTGTCCTCTATCACCACTGAAATTATGTAAAGTCTATCCGTAGACACCCTGTATAGTGAAACTTGAAGAAGTGATGTATCCCTTCGAAACAATTGTCATTTTAGTTATGTTTATTTTATTTTAATAAATACATGCTTAGCGTGAGTTTTAGCCGATATCTACTATCAAAAAACCCCTTTCGATTTTATTACAAATTTTCATTGACCCACATTAATCTATCAACCCATAATGAAGTGCCGTATAAACAACTAGCAAAGCTGAGCGTAGCCCACTGGCGGGCTTTTCATGTATTGGATAATTGCATACCTAAATCAAAAACAACTGTTCTTCACAAAAAGTGGCATTTTTAACCATGACTAATAAGGTAGCAAATGATTGTGGTGATGAAGCCCCATGGAGTGAAATCCAGTGGCGTAGGCTTCAACTCTTCTAACAAGCTTGATCATCTTAATCTTTAATCATTCAACTTATGTGAAGGATTCACCTATGAAACTAATTGTTAATTAATTAATTAATTAAATTAATTTCAACTCGGTTGATTAAACTAATCTTTTTATTAGACCCATCTTTTCATTCAAAATTCCAAGAGTGGTTTGCTCTTCACCTTAAGGGCACTGAATTCGGGGAAGCAATACCTTTCAAATGAGGTGTCACTTGCCATATCATCCCTATTAACATTTCAGGGGTTGTCATCACAGCGCGAAAGGATGAAACAATACGGGAGTGACATTGGTCGTAAAAGTTGTCCCCCTCGATGATAAAATTGACTTTTTGCATTTCTTGAAAAAAAAATTCTGCTGGCCACAATCCCGTCTGTTTTGTTGTGCGCTATACACTATACACGTCTAAACCCTTCGGCCGATTTCAACCAAACTTTGCACACTCACTCAGTGGGACTTGGATTAGATTTGTGTCTGAAGAAAACCGAGAAAAATTGACGAGGAGAGCTAAATCTTACGAATTTGGGACTGTTAAAGACAATACGATTTAGGGAATCTATTACATTCCAATATTGTTAAATTGTCGGATAATAGGATAATGCATGGATAAAATAGTATATAGCAGTAACAACGACGTACCTAAGAAGAATCAAACCGCAAATTACGAAAAATGTCTTCAGCAGAATTTAAAAAGATTGCAGAAGCGGCGCTATACAGAGTTGTATCATTCGCTAAATATAAAAATTGGGAAGTTAAATTAGAATACGTTGAAGCTATCGAGAAATCTTTAAAAGATGTATTACAAGATTGTTGCAAAAGCTCCATGCGTAACACTGAGTTGGCTATTGTAAAAAGGAAAGTTGCAGCAAAACAAATACGGAAAAGAAAAATAGAAGAGGAAATGGCTACTACCTATCTGAACAAGAAAAAGAAAGAAAAAGAATTGTCAATATTGCTGAGCGACTTTCAAAGATCCTTAGTAGAAGAGGAGGAAGGTCAAGGAGGAACCTGATTGGTTAAATGTTTACATTAAATAAAAATCTATATACCGGGTGCTGAATGAGTTAGCCGAACATAAGAAATTAACATGTAAAGACTTATTTATGCAAATTCCTGCTTCCCTAATTATTTTAAAGAAAAAATGAAAGACATAAAAATAATGCAAAAATATAAACTACAAATGATAAGACTATTAGACTGATAAGACTAAGATAAAAAATTGTTAAAATTTTCATTTATCGCACTAGCCATGTAATTTGTTGTTAAAATTTAATTTAATTTATATTTTCCAAAATAATTACCATGGAAATTTTCATGGCCAATGAAACTTTTAACAATTTCAAAAGCATTTTTTGGTTTTTTAAGTAAAAGTTAGATGAAATCTAATGCTCTTATCATTCGTAGTTCATATTTCTGCATTATTTTTGTGTCTTTCATTTTTTCTTTGAAATAATTAGGGAAGCAGGAATTTGCATAAATAAGTTTTTACATGTTAATTTCCTATGTTCGGCTAACTCATTCAGCACCCGGTATATGTTAAGGTCAATGTTGACAATTTAATGGCCGGACAATAACGTTAATGCCCAGCTTAGTTGAGCATTAACGTCATTGATCGGCCAATGACTTCAATGACCATGCATTTTGAGCAATGTTGACATTTAAAATTTTATATGTGGTTTTTGCATCATTGCCCAGGCAATGTTTAAATGACGTCAATGTCCAATACAAGGTCAATCAGGCGAATTCCGTGGTTGTTGGATGGTATTCGTTCTGCTCTTGAGCAAAAAATCACGGATAACGATAGAATTGTGTGACGGTGTGTTATCCTGGTGTAAAATCCAAGAGTTGTTTGCCCACAAATCATGTCTTTTCTGGAGAATTGCTTCACGAAAATGTCTCATAATACCGTCTGACCTTCTGACAAAATTTCATAATTCACAACACCATTGTAATCAATGAAAACCGTGATCATCGCCTTCTTTGCGATTGAAAACGACGTGGTTTTCTAGGTGTTGGCTCATTTGGTGTACGCAGTTTGGCGTACGCCAGTATCATTACCGAAACACGTCTACGACATTTACAAAGTCTTCGCACCATTGAATCTGTTTTTAACACAGAATTTCATGCAACCTCGTTGTTACAAACTTGGTTCCATTTTTAATAATAATTGTAATAAATCTAAAACACTGAACTTTTACAAATGTCAAGCTATGACGCTGAAATTTCGCGCACATATCAATTACATAGATTGTTTGTTTTCAAATTTTTTTAATTTCATATCGAAAGAAGCATTGCAATGCATGCTACATTTTAGTCATTTTTGACTGCAGAATTGCAGTAATGGAAAAGTTTAATTACCAATCAGATCGCAACCCGGGATGTTTAGATGTATGCTCGCTATACACTCCTAAACCCTTAGGCAGATTTCAACTTACTCAGTGGGTAAGTGTGTACGCACAGATCCTACCAATGCCTTGGTCGATGAACATAATCATGAAGCTCTTCGTCACCACCACCAACAAGTTGTAAACATGGCAAATATTACAGCAGCTGATCGAATCTCCGATGCAATAAAAAAATATTTGCAACATCGGCATAGAGAGAGACTCATTCCAGAAGATATCAACAAGACCGGGGGCTTGGCAAAGCAGTTGACGCTCTTTGTCGGTGCACAGGTGATGCTTAGATATAACATCAATACAAGCAAAGGCCTAGTTAACGGTGCGATAAGCGAAATAGTCGAAATTATTTGGCCATTATATATCATCGAGCACAAATGTATGCAGAAGATTTTCCCAATGAAAAAATAAATTTTGTTTAGTTCTGCGAACACCTAGAGCCTAGGACTATCGAATTTCCTGCAAAATTATCAGCCGGTACAGCAGAAAGACGAATGCTTCCTCTAATTCCCTGTTGGGCTGTGACAATTCATAAGATGTAAGGTACAACGGTTGATTGAGCAGTCATGAACTTGGGACCTAAATTATTTGCCAAAGGTCAAGCATATGTAGCTCTAAGCCAAGTAAGATCTCTCGGAGGAATTCGTTTAGAAGATCTAGATGTTTCCAAACTGCAAAACAAAAAGTTCTGCAATCTTCCAGCGTTGCAAGAAATGTAGCGTTTGCGGAAACTTCCGTCGTATAACTACCGATAGCTATGATGATAAATAACTGCTGGGCCCAATGATTCTATTATAAAATCGAGTATTGTGTATAAAAGATTTATAGTGAAAAACTTGTTTTTACGAGTTCATTTTTTTTGCTCATATCGTCACTTTGAATTAAATTTACATCTAATAATATTCACGTTTCAAATGTTCATAATATTCTTCGATCACATGTTGCTCGATAAACCTTTCCCAACACATCGCACAACTCCTACTCAATTACTCTTTCTCTCGCCGTCTCTATCATCCCTGATCCCACAATAATAGAAAAAATTTCATTAGTAAAATTTAATTCAAGATTTAGTTAACCATAAATGGTTAAACTAACTTTAACAACCCTATCCCAGAGGGAGCTGACCTAGTTTTAAAACCGCTGATGTAGCAATCCTTGAAGAAAATTAATAGAATCGAAATAAACAAATTTAGATAGTTTTATTATCGAAGGCGATATTTATAGTATTTATTCCAACATAATCGAAAAAAGTATTACAATCTAAAAATTATTACTTGTATAAATCAAATTTTTTAAATAAAAAAACTTAATAAAATTGTAAAAAGTAACAGTTAGAAAAGATGGGAGTATAATAAATTATCATTAATTAAGGTCAGAATTCGAAGGACCATCTTTTTTATTATTATCACTATCGGGCTGATCATTGTTACCTCTTGTATCAGAGAATTGCCGGCGTAAATTATCTACAAACCCTGGATTGTTGATCTGCATTTGTTGAGCCAATTGCTGCCCCCTAAAATAAAAAGAAAATGGCTAAAAGGAGTTACATGCACTTGCGATTTGCGGAACGCGATTTTTGTTTTGATTGGTTAAATTTGAACGCAAATTTGAAATTTGATGATTTCATTTGTTGAAAAATAAAAATCGCATTCGGCAAATCACAAGTGCATATAACTAGCTTAAAGCATGACCACAGGAAAACTGAGCTTAAAAAATTCTGTAAAGTACATAATTCAAAACTGAAATTTCTGTTTTGCACCTACCCGTGATAAAAGCATTCCCACTCATATTTCAAACAATCTAATTTTTACAATATATTTTGTTTCTTTAAGTTTCGAAAAAATTTCCCTGACCCCAAAGTCGTAATTTCCTTGACTTTTGCTTAAAAATTATAAATTCCCTGACTTTCTGTGACAAAATTTGTATAAAACAAAATTAAATTCCCTTATTTTTCCAGCTATTCTAGACAAATGGGAACCATGGAAGACATCAAGCCACTGCTATAAACTAAAGCGGCGTTCAGATCAAGATTCTTGTCTTGCATTGCTTAGGTAGAAACTAGCAAAAACCAATCAGATTGAAGTATTTTCTTTAAACCTTACGGATTAAAAAAATTACGGTTGCAGTGCTGAGGTCTTGCTAAACCTTAGTAATGCCAAGCTTTTCGACTCTGCAACACAACGAGACCAAAGCAAGGGCCAGTCAAATCGAAGTATTTTAAATGAAACTGCACACGTCCTTTGTAGAAAATTTATGGTGGTAGTATCATAGTTTGTAGTATGTTGGTAATCAGCTAATTCTGTTTACTAGTACTTATAAAGAATGGCCGATATACCTTCTTATGAATTAACGTATATTATATTTATAAATTATAAAATGTATAAAAATGTACTGCATGTCAAACGTAAAAATCTAGATGTCCCTATCGCTGTTGTCTGAACAACGCCACACAAGAATTTCTATGTGAACGCTCAAATCATGTAAGCAAGACCACAGCAAAAGCACGCAAGGCAAGAATCTCTATCTGAACGCGACTTGTACAGTAAATATACTTACATTTGCAGTAATGAATCGATGTTGGGATTGCCCGCTTCATCTACATTGAGTAACCCAGACATCCTAATTATAAAAAACATATTAAAATACTGAAAATACATAATAATGTGGATTGTTTAACATAAATCATGATAAATTAAAATTCAATTGTTTAGATTTTTATGATACTTTTATATAAAAATTCTATTGAGAAAAAAACTTACATGTTACGAACTCCGGGATCGTTCAACATTTGAGAGGCTACATTTAATAAACTTGGATTATTCATAAAATCACTTAAGTTAACATTAGAAGCGGCACCTTCTCCACTAACGCTTCCTCCTTGTAATTGTCTTTCAGCCAACTTTAAATTTTCACTGTATGTAGTATTGGTGGGGTCCAAGCACAAAGCTCTGTTGTAAGCTTCTTTTGCCTCATTGAACATATTTAAATTAGAATAAGCAATGCTAAAATTCTTCCAATTTAAAAACAAACCATCAAAATCTTAGCAATTACATACCCCAAGCGTCCGTAAGCTTTCCCATAATTTGGATCTAATTTAACAGCTTTCTTGCTATCTGCAAGAGCTTGTTCATGATTTTCTAGTCTACTGTATGCAGCAGCTCGATTGCAGTAATAAACAGCATTGCGGGAATTATAATTTATTGCTCTAAAAAAAATAATATGCATTGATTGCCAAGAAAACATTCAGGAAAGAAGATAAGGCTACCTTTTTTGATAAGCAAAATAGGTTGAAAATGAATAATTGCATAACTTAACTCTTATCAATGGTTTCACAAATTAGAAGAAGTTACTAAAAAAATTCGTAACAGGTCGACTACCACGTTGATTTTCATAATGGTATCTCATATTCATAAATTAAGTCCCTTCTCCATTACCAAAACAAAATTTAATAAAAAATATGAAGAAATCAGTATAAAAACTTCTGGCATTATCATATACCACACCCTTAACCCCCTCCTAATATAAATGTGAGCAAATTGTTTAAAAGCTAAAATTACATGTTGTCCTTGATCTAATGAACCCTTACTGTATCCCGAATACACATAGCAGTCAACATGTTACTAGTTTTGTTTACTTCTAAAACTGGAATAATCACTACTTTAGAAAAACTATAGTATTCAAAATTTACCGGCTATACTCTTCCACTGCTTCTTTGTATAATCCGTTTCTCATCAAATCATTGCCTTTTATTTTGTGACCTTCGGCTGCCTCTTGAGCCTTAAATATCTTTCATTTTAAAGTAATCGTGTGTAAAATATTGGGTACATACCTCCGGTGTTGCATCTTTCTTGTCAAAAAGTGACAATAGTTCATCATATTGATCTACAGCTTCAATTTGTTTAGAATAGTCCACTGAAAACGCTGCTTCCAAACATTGGATTGCTACTTCAAGGGATTCTTTCTTTTCGGGAGAACTAATTTCTGCTTCTTTACTTAAAAATTTAATAACGTTCAAAATTAATCGTTGCCTGTAGTCGCCCAGAACTTCAGTCTATAATAAACACATTTTATTTTAGTATATGAAATACCATTCCGTTAGTTGGGTTATGTCAAGATTGTTAGTAAAACTAGTACTACAAATATATCGCTAATTATAAAATAAATATTACATTTTCAGCCATATCTTCCAAGAATTTTAATTTTTATATTACACCAAATTTAGTATTTATCAAAATACGAAATACCGCAAACGATTGAAATATGACAAATCATGAATTTAATAATTTTGTAACCAACAAACAGGTAACCAACTGTGGAATCACGTGATAAGTAATACAATACATGATGTAGCAAAATTGTCATATTCCAAATACAAGTAAGTAGTTGATTGGTTGAAAATCAGCCACGCCCCCAAGGCCTCTTTTATTTACGGCAAAATTTAAAAAAATGATCAATGAACCTCAGGCTCAAATACGTTTAAGTTTCATTTTATGAAAAAACCCAAATTGAGGAAATTTCCCCATTCTACTTTCAAATAGTCACTTAATTCTAACTTTTTATTGTCTGAAATCAATAACTTTTGAGTTTTATGATTTAAATTAATTAAGAAAATATTAAAAAATTTGCAATTTTACTTTTTTGTTTGTCTTAACCCGTAGTAACCACACCTCGATCATGGATACATACAAACCACACTAGTGTAGGGTTGCCATCCGTCCCGGTACACCGGGACATGTCCCCTTTTGGGACCTCCTGTCCCGGTCGTCCCGGTTGATCTACAAAATGTTCCGGTATCGAGGTATTTTTCAGTTAAAAAAAAAATTTTTCAGGGCGCCGGACGTTTGGGCGCCGGACGTTTGGGCGCTGGGATGGGACAACTCAGCGCCGCAAACTCGGCGCCATGGTTTCCAAACCATCTTCAGGATACTGTGTCAAAACGATAAAACAATTGAAAATCCTGTCATAAAACAAATCATGACATCATAAAAAATAAAACACATTTTGCAATCACACGTAATTAAACAATTTGTAATAAGTAGAATAAAATGCAAGTTTGCTGCAAAATTTGAACTGTCTATGTGTCTATTTTATTAACCCACTCGATGCAAAGGCCGCATCTAATATGCAGAAAAAAGATTTTATCGCGCACCAACTTTACTAACGCTAATACCACACTAGTGCTAATTTGCACTTCGTTTCACTTTACGCACTGCTAGAACTGTATTTTCCGAACGAATTTTGCCGGAACCTTCTTCAGGTTGTATCCTAATTGTAAGGAGACAACACATTTGTCGTGATAAAGGAATATCGTTACAGAACGCCGTTAAAGAGAGCTAAGAATAAGAAATTTTAGGTGGTGCGAATTTGCACTGGTGTGGTTATCAAGCGTTTACACAGTAAAAACGTTTTTCTTTTAATCAAGAAAATTATTTTGTTTGAATAATTTTTTTTAAAGCATCAGCATGTTTTAAATTGGTGGCCACAAATTGGACGCAATATATTTGGGATACACTGAAAAAAATGGTTTATCATGTTGATGAAAAATTCATAATTTTTAACACCGATGAACAAAATTCATCTTATTGATGGAAAAATTCATAAATACATTGATTTTGTTTATGAATACTATGAATTTTTCATCAATATGATAAACTATTTTTTTCAGTGTAGGCAAGGGCACACAAAAATAAATAAACTCAAAAAATACATTATTGAAATAAGCACTTAAAAAGTAGAGCGCATATTCTAAAAAATTTGGGTGGACACAGATTCCTGGTTCGAGCCTGGGTGGAGCAAGAACTTTATTCTAATTATTCTTCCTCGGTGGACAATAGCAAACCACCGAGGTAATCGCGATTTAACTTATTGTTGATGGTGCTCTTGACGCTACCAAATGTCAACAACATGGCGACTCTATTACGTACACTTGATGCTGTTTTGAGTTTGATTCTGAATTATTTTATCGTAAAACCGAAAAATATTCACAAAATAGAACTTCTCAAGATTTTATGTGAAGTTTTATTGATAAATTCAAAAAAAAAAAATTTTGAATTTAACCATAAATACATACTAAAAACCACAAATTTACTTAAAATTTTTTATTTTGAGTTCTTTTTCTAGTTTTATTGATAGTTTGAACAAAGTGCAAAAATATATTATTTATCATCATTTCAAAATTTTGAGGGGTTAATAAGCTGGCCCTGCAGGCAACATTTTGTTATCTTTTGCATAAAAATGTTATCGAAGTTTATGTAAAAATTTAGACCAATTTAATGCTCGAGTAGTTACGCCACTGGATAACATTTGAATTCAAACGTCCTTCGTTTACCGTTTGACTTGTTTGACAGTTGTCAACCGCTAGTGGTTTAGTGTCTAATGTTAACGTTTTTTATATCATAATAAATATTACTTTTATTTATATCTGAAAGGTTTGTATTTTCGTTATTTAGATTTAATATTACAATATCTGTATTGACCATAACTTTTTGATTTATAATCTCATAATTTTCGTGTTTATTTTTGGTAATTCAACCCTTGACTTGAAAAATCGAAAGTTTTCTTATATATCCTTTTGAGAACAACAACTTGGATTATATTTTATTGTGATTTTTATGAACTTAGAATTACCTTACGTAGTTTGGGGTTTTAATATAAAAGGAGTCTGTTTTTTTTCCCCTCTTAACACCTGATTGCTAATTACCTGGTTTATTTTGTTTCAGTTGTTACATATTTTAATGACAACATGTCAGGAAAACACGTAGTTCCGAACAATTTGGAAAATTGTGTTTCCAATGGGCACTCACCAGAATTAGACGATGATATGGTGCGGAAACTGTTTACTTGCAGTGGAACCAATTGTACTAACTTGAAAATTGGTAAGGGCATACTCTTGATATATTTTTTAACAAAGCTTTTAAGAATTATTGAAATTTTCCAGGATGAAAAATTTATTTAGGTTACACTTCCCCTTGTGTTACTTTTTGCTTCTTATTTTGTTAATTAAACTGGCATCAAACCAGAAATTAAGCTTCTGCTTTTTGTAAAATTGGGTAAATTATTAAGTTTTATACAAATTATAATTATTTCTGTGTTACTAATAATAATATATATTTTTTATCATAACCAAACATTGGACCTGTAGTAAAAGTAAACTTGTAAATTTTTGGTTCCAGTGTATATGCAAATTTGAACTAAAGTTTTGAATAAATGTGAAACTTGATCTGTTTATATTCAGCTGTAATAGTAAACTGTTATTGGAGAAAAGCGAATTTTTTAATTCCTGATATAACTTGAGCTCGTGGGCTTATCTAGTGTAGGTAGCATTGTGAACTTGAAATTAATAAGAGAGTGAAAGTGAAAAGAATAATTTAGAAAAAATTAAAGCAAAACGTTACAGTTATGCTTACACTTTTTTTGAAAAACCATGGATTTAAAAAAAAATCATAATATAATAACCTAAATTTATCTATCTATCTGTTATCTATTTGGTATTTTTGTCAGCTGTTGGGTATAATAAGTGAATTCACTTGTGTGTAATACCTGCACATAGGATAATGCTCGAGTTTACTTTTGGCCTACCAACATCAAAGATGCCGTCAGGAAGTGAAACTACTGATTTTATACCTAGTTATTTACTGTGCTTCAACTGCTTTCAAATTGAGAAAAAGTGATAAAATTTGCTATTGATATTTTAAGTCTATTTTGAATTTGGAATTTTCACTACGTAATTTGTCTGAAGAATCTGTTTATGACAATGAATATTTTTTTATTACTCTTCCGTTTTCTGATTTCCGTTTATCAACAGGTCTACAGATTTTTTGTTTATTTTAAATTTAAGGACTACTTATTTGTATTCAGATTCTGGTTGCTTTCTTGTAGGGCTGACAATTTTTAATATTCAAACTTCCAGTTCTAGCTGAAACTTACAAGTTTCAGTGTACATTTGAATGCATTTTACTAATTCCTATTAGTTAACTGTAAACTTAAGGGGTCAACAAAAATAAGTACACTGAATTTCAAATCCACTATCATGAAACTCTGAAAAGTAGCTACAAGATGACAGTAAGCATTAGTTAATATGATCATGTGTAGTAAAATGTTTGCTTATTTTTATTCTTTTTGCAAAAATTATGAAATGAAAAAAATAAATTATTAAATAACAAAAAACCCAACTGCGTTAAAAAAAAAGAGCTAAAATAAAATAGTAGTTGAAAGAGGTATTGCAGGCGGGGACAAGCTAATCGTAAATTTTTACAACACATATATATTTTGTAATTCTCTGCTTGTCCCCGCCTGCAATACCTCTTTCAACTACTATTTTATTTTAGCTCTTTTTTTTAACGCAGTTGGGTTTTTTGTTATTTAATAATTTATTTTATTTTGCCTTTTTTAGTTATGATATGATGGCAAATTTTGCAATCTTGTCAATGCATTAAGGAAGTTAATATCGTGTGGATTATTAAGAAACTTGAGGTGATCTAAGCTACTGCTGATTAATCCGTCTGAAGATCTGACCCGGCTCAAGGCTACATAGGCCTGACCTTTCGCAAAAATGCGTGAACTCACTAAAAACCCTTATCAATCAAAAATTTTACACTACAATGGGGTGAATTAAAGAATTTATTCGTTTGTGTGTGAATTTTTTATACCAAAAAGAAAATACACATCGATACGTGTCGTTTTGGCTACTGGTACGCACCGAATGTGTGTTTAAACATTCCAAGCGGGCTAACGAGCAGGGCCAATGGGATGGAGGGGCACTCGGTCTAGTAAGTAGAAAAGGGTCCGAGTGACTGTCTCGCCATTCTACTAGGCCCAATGCTCGCCCGAGCGCTCGGTAATAGTTTTATACCAACCGAGCATTCGGCCGAGAACACTGTACTCATTACGTGTAATTGAGCCATTATACTGGCTCATTAACATAAAATTCAAGTTGGTGCAAATTAGAACTGAAATAAATAAAAAACACAAAATTATAATTTTATTGTAACCTATAGGTCTGTTCGTTTGCTTGCACTAATTTGAACGAAGCAAGCAAAACACCAGTCAACGAACGCTTTTATTTGCACTAACTTGCTCGGTTCACTTTGATCTTCTTCATCTGGTGATGAATGTTGGCAATGAAATTCTTTGGAATTACGCTGGCGTGGTTTTACCACGGCGGTCTGGGTTGGGCTTACGTAGCTGGTTTTAGTGCAACATAACATAACATAAAAAACTCTTTATTTCTTTAAATATTTACATTTTAAATTTATTTTATCACAAATGTCTAAAAAAAATTAACTCTTCTTGCTTTTCCCACTCACTTCCATAATGTTTTTGTAACAGTTTTGTAATACTTTGCTTCTTGTCGTTGTTGATTGGTAACCCAATTTCTAATATTTTTGGGGTCATTTGAGAGAAATGTTTTCCTCTTTTGCATAAGCCTTTGGGTGTACATAAATCGCTTGTATAAGTTACTGCACCTCGTACAATTGGAGCTCCGCTTTTTCCTTTATTAATTATTAGTCGTTTGAAGGTTGAAACTTGAAGTGCCAATAACCAGGTTGCTTCAAAACTTTTTGAGTTTCACTTCTCCAATCTTTAATTTCCACATTGAAACTTTTTAATTATATTAATGTACTCAACAGGATGAACTACCACGATATGTTTTTTATAAATCTTTTCTATTTGTCCAAAAACACCATCAGGGGGAATATAGGAATGGCCTACAACTGGAAATATTACCTCAATTGTTTTAATCTGCGGTGGAGCTTCACACTGTAGCCAATAGTTTAACATGGCAATGATGGTTGAGTTCTTATTTTGTGCTCGGCATCCATCACAAACAAGACGAATAACTTGAGTTTTTTTCCCCAAAATTAAATTTTGAAAGAGTATGGTGTAATGAAGACGCAATTTCATTTGAACTTCTCTGGTGGTCCAACTCGGTCCAAACATACGAACTAACATTAGCTGCATTCAATTTACTTTTGGATGTTCCACACACTATGGCTAAATGGTAGAAGTTAATTTGCATGCTGAAGTATGCAGATTGATCCGGGAGTTTCGGGAGAGCAAAATTCTTTTGACAGTCAAAGGAAAATGTGACCATTTCTTCTTTCTCTTCTTGAAGAAGTTTATAAAAAGCTCCAGCTCTTAATTTGTGTAGCCGTTGTTGTGCTATTAAATTTTGCTGTTTTGGTCTCGTCTATTTCTTTTTTTATTAGAAATGTGAATTGTAAGCATGTAGAACACAAGTTTAGTTTTGGTGTGCGTGCCAAAACCAACGTTAAAATTTTTTTTTAAGTAATCTCTAAAAAAACATTCTTTTGCTTGTAGTTCCTCGTTATTATTGGTCATTTTTTCGTTATAGATTTTCCACAGTTTAGAGATACTTAATTCGGAAGGCAAATAAATTCTGTTGAATGCTTTTGACCGGCAATAATGCGTATCCGTACATTTTAGAGATTCAATAAACTGTTTAATAGATTGCCTTTTATGTTCGTTTTTATGTCCAACTCTATCTTCACCTCTGTTTTCAATAGGCATAAGCGAATTATTCTTATACTTTTTCATGATATTCAAAATTCTATCTTTTTTAATGCCTAAAATACCTTGGAACGCTTGTCTGCACACAGAAACCACCAATCCATCACTTCTCTTAACTGTGTAGCTTATAACACAAGATTTGGGCTTGTTTTTTCCATTTTCTGTTACGCCCGGATTCATAGTCAAGTAACAAGTATCAAGTATTGAGTAGTAAGCATCGAATTCGTATTTCATAGACGCATAATAAGAAAAAAAAAAAATTCTGTGAGCCTGTGTATAGATCAGTACCAAAATATTATATATTGTATATAATATTATTATTATATTTTATATAGAAATTATTACACATTTTCATTTTAATACTAAGGGATGTGTTTTATATACTCTACTAGAGAGTGAAAGTAAACGAGCGTGTAGCTATAAGAGAAGATATTATTAACAAATATATTGTTAATAGTTATAACTAGTGGCTCTACAGGTAAGCCACGATTACTATCTTTGCGTAAATCTTGATCTACCAGTGGTAAAATAACTGATATTACGCAAAGCTTAGAAAATCTGTATCGAACACGAAAGTCACTTTCGGAAAAACATTCAATGGAGTTGTTTCTATCACGAATATATCGCTTTGATAGGTGATCTGGACGTAGTTCAACTTCTTCTACCATTTCAACGTGTTCATAAAAATCATCCATTTCAATTAACAAATTAATTTTAAGGTAACAAATTTTAACGTTGGTAACACAAATTGTTAGGTTAGGTTCAAATTTTCAAAACAAAATTGACGCGAAACTACACGAAATAATAAAAGTTACCAGATATCCCTGCTCGACACGACACGAAATAATAAAAGTTACCAGATATCCCTGTTCAAGTATTACTTTTCCGAGTATTCACGAAGTAGCGACTATGAAATGCACTGAAAAAGTTGTGACATGTCGGCTTTTACATCTAAGCGACTGATTATGACAGTTGATCAACACTCTTCTACTTTTGCACCATCTAGTGGTTCAGTTTGGAAGGTATGAAAAGAAAAAGGCCCGGTTTCTGAAGCTCGAGTTATACAAAGGTTAAGCTTAACCGCAATATACCTGCAGATTTTGAGTTTCTATAGCGAAAGTTATCCTTAGACCTCTGGTCAAAGTTGACCTGCGGATGGGCTCGAGTTATCCACTGGTTAACTTTGTAGAACATGCGCAATCGAATTTATAATGACAGTTGAATTGAATTCAACATGCGTGCATGTAAATAAAGTTTTTAACAAGCCGTTAAATTTAACTGACTGACTGAAAATTTATTGATGCTGCAGTGTCAATTAACAGAACTTGATGTCGACAAAAAAAATGCCATTTGGAAGCAGCAAAACTGGATATAGCCATGGGACTAATAGTACCATGGATATAGCCATTAACCCATTTCGGCCCAAGCGCCTAGGACGTTGGAATTTTTTTATGAAATTTTCAGGAATGCCTTATTTTAGCTAAAAAATTATATTTTTATTAATTTTTTTTTTTAATTTTAAGTTTTTTAATTTTTTTAATTTTTTTTTTCTAAAGGACCAGGTGAACCGAAGGACAGAAAATGAGAAAAGTTGAGAAAAAGTATTTTTAGCAATGAATATTTAGTTTAGTTTACTATTTATTATTTATTTATTTTTATTTAGTTTACTTTATTATAATAAAGTAAATCTTTTATTTCATCTTTCATTTTGTAAAAGCATATTAAAATAATTAGTCGGGTGCCAGTTACCTCCTAAAAGTAATTTACTTCTTATTCACCGCTAAGTAAAAATCTTACAGGTAAGTAAATTTATTCTACAAGTAAATACTAACTAAACATTGATCAACCGAAATTCATACTTACTTGTCAGATAAATTTACTTGGACACTAACTAGAGATTGATAAACTGGCCCTAATGGAAATTATCTTTCTTACTAGAAATCATTTGTTAATTTTAACGGCTTGTTAAAAGTTGTATGAAACTGGGTATATGTGGTTATACATAGCTACATAGGAGACCTACTTAATTTGAGCTCCAAACTACGAAACTTTCTTTTTGAGAAATTTTTGCTAGGTGGATTATATGGTTACAGAGGATTATATAGCTACATCTTAGTGCTTTGCTATTACACAAAATCAGAGAAATCTAGTTTTTACTGTTCTTGGAGTCGACACTAAAATCTCTTTGATTGGCTTGCCGGTTAAGTGAAATAATCCCATAACTCCCAATTTCTTTACGACACAGGTCTCTTACGCCGGTTAGGTCTAGTTAATTTTTCATGTAAAAGTGACTGTTCCCGAAATACTATATGCAAAGATCGTAGGTAGTCAAATTTGTCTTGGGGGTAATTTTTGATAATGAAATTAAATTTTCAAATGTTTAAACAATTTATTCTGAACTTTCTTTATAGAGAATTTAGTTTTCTAAATATTATTAGTAAAATATTACCGTTCTACTTTTTTAATATAAAATTAATTATTGAGCTTAGTGGACTAAAATCAAACTCAGTTTTTACGAAGTCGACGTTTCGAAGACTTTATGTCTTCATCTTCAAGACTATAATATATATAATTATTGCGTTTTAATGTTTTTATTTATTGTAACATTGCTTCTCTTCTAGTCTTGAAGATGAAGACATAAAGTCTTCGAAACGTCGACTTCGTAAAAACTGAGTTTGATTTTAGTCCACTAAGCTCAATAATTAATTTTATATTATCAAAGTTTGGACGAGAATTTTATTATTATAGTTCTACTTTTTGTTTTAGTATTCTCTCTAGATGAATTCAGTTCTGGTGTTTGCAGACGCTCTTTCAAACCTGAAATGGTACATCAAGTATATGGATTTAAGTAATTTATATAGTTTTCTATTTAAAAAATTTATTTTAATAAACTTCATTGTAGTGAAATGATCTATGGTTATAGAGATCTTAAGGTAGATTTATACTTTCTGGCCAATTCCGCAAGATGTTTTATAAATATATATTATTCGGAAATTATTAATGTTAAGGATGGGCATCCAACTCCAGATCGTATTTATAATAGTCTCTCTTCTTGGCTTCCTGTGGGCTCTACAATGGACAAAACGCAATACATAAACCACATCATGGAAGAAGACTTTACAAAGCTGTATGGAACAATCATTGATAAATTTGATGCTTTTAACAGTGAGATCTTTTTTTATTATAATTTCACTATTTTCAAGATTTTTTTTTAGAAAAAGATAACGAATCTCACACTTATACAATCACAGAGTGTTCGATTACCGAACCAGGATTTCCAGCATTCCACGAACGTTTCCAATGCTTTTTAGTATGGTTTATTGATGCTGCTAGCCAGATAGATATGACCGATCCAAACTGGATGTTCTTGTATATGTGAGTATTTTATTTACGTAAATAAACTTTTTTAATTATTTTAATTGTAGTTATGAGCAAGTGCACACAACACGAAACAGAGTATTGTCATATCCTGTCGGATTCTGCACAGTTTATAAATTTTATAATTTTCCTGATAAAATTCGTACTCGTATTTCTCAGCTTTTTATAATGCCCTCTTGTCAGCGCATGGGGCTGGGTACACGACTTCTCAAGGCCACATACAATATTATTTACACTTTACCGAATGTAACTGACATAACGGGTTAGTATATTTTAAATTTTACCAAACTAAGCAAACACAATCAAATCTGATTTATATCAAAAGCTTTTAGCAATTAACTAATGCCTTCTTTATGCTTTTAATTTCTAGCATTAATTTTATATATTTTTAGTGGAAGATCCTTGCCCCGAATTTGTCAAAATGAGAGATCTCTTAGACTGCAGGCTTTTGGCACAACTTGAAAGCTTTAACCCTTCCACCCTCAAAAATGGATTTAAAGATTTTATGTTTATGGAAGCAAATACGCATTACAAAATAAATAAACGTCAGTGTCGTAGGTTGTACGAAATATTTCGAGTGCACAATTATCAATCGTTAAAAGAATTTACAGAAATCTGTGGCGAAATTGAAAAAAATTTTCAAAATATTTATGTCAACTGTAGAAAACTTAGTCGAAAACTTTTTGGTAACAATTCTGACAAGAATGAAGATAGCAGTAACCTCATTAACAGTATTCGTGATAAAGATGACCTTAAAGAACAAATGGAAGCTTACTTTAAAGATCTCCAAGCAGTTGCCATTCGATTACGTAAACGAGAATAAGTTTATGACTTGTTTTCATGGGACTTTAATAAAATTGTTCATTTAAAAGTTTTGTGAAAATTTTGGTTGGGATTATTGACAGTAAAAATCGGCCCTGTGCATACCGAATGTGTGAGTGAAAAAAATATCATTGATTACGTTACTACATGCTAAGAACAAGTGATGGCAAAAGAAAATTTTAAATTTTTTACAGAATTTGAATAATTAAATTTTTTTTTATATTTTGATTTTTTATATGATTTTTGTATATCTAGTCCAGTTCCAAAGGTTATATTTCATAATATAATTATTTAGAGCTACCATCAAGATAACACTATTAACTTTGATGAAAATGTTTCACATTTGAAGGTTTTCAAAAAATTTATTTAAACCATTTTGGTTCGAAAGTTCTAATAAGCATACATCTTTACGTGCACTATTTTGAAGTTACTTTGCACTTCTGATGTACATATTTGAGGACTTTTAAAATAATCACCAAGGCATGAAACACCTTTCTCTTTCAATTGGCCGTTTGGTTTAAAAGGTTGCACAGGCCTGGTATAAACAAAAGTAAGAGTGTCTATTAGATGCTTTGGATAATGTATCAATCTAAATAGTTGTTTATATTTTTTGTTGAATTTATTGAATGATTTAGTCATTTCATCAGTTTTGATTTTTAATAGTGCATGCCAAACGAGAAGAAAGTATTTATAAAATGTTTCTATTAAAATATTGTCCCATGCGGTTTTTGTTGAGAAGAAACTTGTAACATTACGATGCCCTATTTTTATTTAAGAGTTTCTGTTTGAAAGGTGTTTATTTTTTTCTTATTTAGAATTATAAATATTTGTTATTTTTGTATTAATTTAAAACAGTTTATTTGTTGATTAGTTTGTGACTATTTGGTGGTTAAAGATGTTTGAAAATCTTGAAACCTTTTTTGTGTTACGTATAATATTTATAAAGCATCATTTAAGTGATATTTTTAAAATGTAAACAATTTAAAAATAAAGTTGTCTAGGTGGTATCTAGTGAATCGTAGATACTTGACCCAAGAAATTTTCATGTTATGCAATGGATCTTTGTAATGTGTTCAGTAATTTGTAAGTTTTGTTTCCTTAAAATGCTGTATCTATGACAGTCAAATAAATTTTATTCTAATAATACGTTTATTTTTCTTATACAGTAGAATCTGCTTAATGTGATCACGGATAATGTTATCAGTCTGTTATTGTGATCATTTTGACTGGAAACCGGCTGCTTTATTTAATTTATATACAAAAACCACCGGATAATGCCGTGATCAAAAAGCCGCTTATTATTATCACTTTCAAGGAATTTCCTACACAATAATCTCTTTCTAAGTATCTTTTTCTGATTCGTCATTGAAATTTTATATATCTTTACAAAACACTTCACACGTTTTAATTTCTATACAAAAACTAATGTAGTTTCCCGTTTCATGGTTTGCTAAATGTGCACTTTGCTTTATCCATTTTTATTTAAGGTTAGTTTATTCTTGCTAAATTTACCAAATTCTTCTAAAATTTGCTTATTGTTATCAGCCGGTTAATGTTATCAAAATGTTCTTGGCTCAAAGTGATCACATTAAGCGCATTCTACTGTATTTCTTCACGAAATTATCTGTATTAGAAGAAAGAAGAACGCAACGAATACAAAAACTGATATAGACGGCTTAAGCAACATCTACTTGTCTAGTTTCCAGCTCCAAGCATTGGAATGTCTGGAGATGACACCGAATTATTTGATATAGACAATTTGATATTCCTTGGTGGCCAGACTCACAAGGAGGGGACTCGTCCTGCGGGTCACGGATTTTAAAGCCCTTTTGGGGGAGAAAAGTACTTAGTAATAACAAACTCTAGGCCAAGCGGCAGCGCGCACCTCTCGAAAAATACAAAGATTTTGAAAAAATTTATTACGTTTATTCATATATACATATGTAGCTGCTTGGTTGCATTAATTAACATATAACCGCGATGGTCGCGAAGTAAACCTTTACGACTATCACCCGGTCGGTCCCAGGTTTCAATTCCTCCAAGAGTAAATTTTTTCCATTTTAAAATTGACCGACCGGGTGATAGTCGTACAGTTTACCTATATGAATAAACGTAATAAATTTTTTCAAAAACTTTGTTTTTTTCGAGAGGTGCGCGCTGCCGCTTGGCCTAGAGTTTGTTATTACTAAGTACTTTTCAACCCCAAAAGGGCTTTAAAATCCGTAATCCGAAGTCCCCCCTTGTCAGCCTGATTGGGGCGATTTTACTCAAGTTGATTGGTGTACAGTTGAGCCATTCAAAGTTGGGTTTTGCAAGTTTTTCCGAGGTTTGGCTATCGGAATAACGTTGAATTTTTAACCACTAGAAAAGCGCTCACTCGTTAATTAAAAATTAAAAGTTGTTTATTGCAGTCAGCGCTTGACCATGTCCTGGCACCTTAAGATCCTTAATTGCCCAGTGACGAGCGAGTCACAAAGCAAATTTTTGTACACTAGATTTCCTCTTGAATTGCTTTAAGATTTTCTTAGAATTCCTCGGGTTTGTTTAAATTGCCCTTCACTTCACAGTTACTAATTCTGCCAGGTTTTGGTGCTTTTTTAACATGTAACTTTCAAAATAAAGAGAGTTAGTATTAAGTTGAAAATCTTGGATTGAAGAAATTAAAATAATATTTTTAATCTTGTAACTTGTAAACTTTGAAATTTATTAATATCATAAAAATCTCATCAGCATATTGGAAGACAAATTACTGTGGTGGTTTGCCATTCCCTTTCAAGGGAGAACAGTTAGAATAAAGTTATTGCTGCACTCGAGCTCGAACCATAGATCTCCGCTTAGTAATCAAAGCACTTAAGGATTAAATCGTAGCAGTCCTCGGTTAATTTTTAGTCAACAACAAAATTTAAGAAAAGAGGAATTTTGACCCTGTGAGATGCAATAAAATGGTGGAAGTTAGAACATACTTTTAAAATTTCTTTTATTAACACAAATATGCAACATTTTACACAATGAAAACTTTTGAGTTATACATATAGATTTTGTAAGTGATGTACACAAAACAGTTTTATATTTTTAAATGAACACATATCAACATTTTAAAATCTGAAAATACTGGGAAATGCTTAAAAGAAATTTTCATTTAAATTCTAAAAACTAGTTTTATAAAACTAAAAAAAATCACAGTTAAAAACATAATAGTTACAGTTTATGTAAACAATTGTCGACATAAATAAAAGCAAGGTTGGCAAAAATGCCAGGTGTCCACACTTAACGTTTGGTGGACGGATACTATTCTATGTAACATTAACATGTATAGCGGTACTATTATAAGAGAATGAACAACATTTAGATATTGTAGACACCTAGCGATATTACTTTTCTGTGAGCACATGAGATTGCATGAAATATATTTGTGTAACACTAAATTGGTCCAGGTATCTTAATAATAAAATTAATCGGATCGATGTATCATCAAGATAAATTAATTGTATAGAAAAAACTAAACTATACACTTACATAATACTGCATTAAAACTACTATATACGTTTCTTATTTATATATATATATAATAAATATCTGATTTTTTAAAATTAATCACACATATCATTTATACATAAACTACATAATTATGATACACATTAGCGATAATGTTATCAGAATATCTTGGGTACAATTAAATCATGTTTATTCTTTAAATGTCTAGGCCAAACTGCAACTAGCGCCACTTGTCCAAATTCTTCACTTAACTAGGCACTACTTGCATAAGGCAAGGAAAATGTATATGTATATAATTACGGACATGCATACATTAAGCTAAGGTTAGTTAAAATTATTCAAATGATGAACTATTTTTACTTCATTACACGTCCATGGACAATTAGAGGAATTTCTGTAATTAAACAAAAAGAATTATTGTTAATTAAGCTAAAGCAGACTTATAAACACATAAATTAACAACGTACGTGCATTGGTTGCAACAGTGAATAATAATAATAATAGAAGTAGCAAAAGCGTGTCAAAATGTTTGGTAACTTAAAATGTTCTGACAAATCTTAAAATCCATAAATGTTACATAATCAAAGCTAACTACATCAGTCTGAAAAACAAAACAAGTTACATTATTAATTTAATAACATCAAACAAAAATCACAAGTGAGTTTACCACCCAATAAAATCTACTTTACTAAAGTAAGTAAATCATATTTGTGGTTTTTAAACAAATATGTTAATGAAACAAACAAGTGTAAAAAATTTAGTGCAACATTAATTAAGCAACTGTGATTCGGGTTCCCACTGCCTCCGTACCTTCAGGAGGCATATGAGGGCGCTCGGTGGTTGTAGTAGCAACGGAACCATTAATTATTCCATTTGCCATTACATATATGTCTGGAGCTCCTTCAGGTGGACTACAAAATGCTTGTAGAGCCAAATGTAACCTTAAGTAATCTTCACATAAAGTCCATATTCCTGGTCTTTTATTATGATATAGTTTAGCATACATATAAACATCGGCATGATTTTCATACAACAATTGCTTCTTTAAAGTCGTTAAACAACAAAATGTTGCCGCTTCGGGGCCACCAAATCTACAAGCAAATATAAAAATTTCACAAATTACAATTTATTTTTACTTACTTATCGACAACGACTACTGGACCATTTTGAAATCCCAGTTGAGTGTCCTGAACAGCAGTGGGTAATTGAAAAATGTCGGCTATGGATGCACAGTGGTGAGGCCAATTGGTACAATGTACCATACGAACATGTAATTCGTAATCGTCTTGTAATGACTGCATTGTAAATTCTCGTGAAACATACATTCCCTGAGCTTGTTCGTTGGTTAATTTAATCTTGTAGTTATCTGTGTCAATAGTTTCTTGATCCATGGGCCAAAATACTTCAAACTCCTACAAAATTGACAATTTATATTGAAAACTAAAATCTACGTTTTTCGTACCTGATTATTAATAACACTGAGCATAACAATTGTTTGAGCATTGTGATCCCACACCATTTGCCAAAAATCTTTCACGGTGTTTCGCAATGGATGCTGAGTTATAATAAATTCACGAAGACTTTGAAATCCTTGCATCCAGGTAGCATTTACATAGTCGGACCCATCTTCCCCAGGTTTTGGAGTTAAATGTACCCGAGAACTCTCAACAGGTACAATGCTACTTCTATTCTTTGGTTGATTTATCACTTTATTAGCAGAAACGAGATTAAAATCTTGGCACTCAAAACTTGTCGCTAACTGGAAACAAATTTTATTAATAATTAACAAAAGAAGTAAAGAAAAATCTTTGAAAAGTGAAATAATTAACCATATTTCTGCATTTTAAAAAAAAAGATAACTTTCAAACTAAACAAGTTTCTTGAACTTTCCCCAAATCAAAATTAAAAATTTTCTCACTTTTCGAAACCTTGTTTTTCAATAAAATAATATAAGTGGACAATTTTCGTTGTTTATACAGATTAGTTTTGTGGTATTTAAACTTCGAAAAAAGTAGGAAGTATGTTCTAAGCCAATTTAGTTTTTTTTTTATTAGATATCATTTTTTGTTACCAAGTTATGCGCCATTATTGATATTTCGAGAAATTACAATTTCAAAGCTTAAAAAAATTAGTCGTTTTTGTCCTAGGCATAATAAATTTACTTACCTTCTTTTAGAACAGCGCTAACCATTATTTACTTGGCTATTAACTTTGGTTTGATGCACTAGGAAAAATATTTAAAATTTACTTTCCATAATTATTATAGTAACTCCTACTGTTAAAAATATGTGTAATAAATCTAATAGTGTGAAAATAATGTTTTGAATTAATTCAAAAATTATGTATACATACAGGATGTTCTTCTGAAAATAATGAGTAATGAAGCTACTTGAAGCATTTTCAAGTTTATAATTTTTAACACTATGCAGAATGGAGAAAATATAATCTTTTTACCAAAAAAACAGATCATTTCCTTCAAATTTTTTTTTTGTTAAAAATGGAACATAAACAATAAATAAATTTTAAAAATTCAATATTTTACAAAAAATTAATTGATTTGTTGATTGAAATTGAACTATGATTAGAAATTCACATAATCTGAATATTCAGTACCCATGCCCGGTTAATGTGGAGGTCATACATTTATGATTAAAACCCGGAAAATGGATATTGTTGAAGGGAAAGAAGTATGCCAAGTGTGGATAGAAAAGTGTGGAAAAAGTTAGTGGAATAAATTAATTTAGGAGTTTTTTTTGCATTATGCAGTGTTTATGAATCAAAAATACTAGTCGTGGTATTGTCCCTATATATAAATACATCTATGTCAAATTTCAGAGTATTGTTCAGCTAGAAGTGATTAAAAAAATCATACCAACATCCAAAGCAGCCTGAATAAAAGCTTAAAAAATACAAAACTATCAGTGACGTAGATCAAAAACACATGCCATTCAAAAAGATGTGTCATTTAAATCGTCTTAAACAGTTTTTTAGCACACGACTTGATAACTAAAAATGATAATCCAAATTCTATAATTTATTGTACTGCATTAAAAATTGAGAACTTTTAATTTGAATCCTTCAAAATTGAAAAACTATTTCGACTTATAGTTGAAAATCAGATATCCATGTTTTGATTTAGGTATGTATCAAGAAAAGTAATTTTATTAAGGGAGTTCGGTAAAGGCTGCTAACCTTATAAAATATTGAAAAAATGCTCAAACTCTTTTGAAAAGATATTTTTCAAATATTAAAATATATAAATCTTAACTTGTGAGAAAATAAACAATAAAACTTGAAACAATTTCTGACGAAGGCGATAACAGTCGCCGAAAGTTTAAAAATATAATTTCATTATATTATTGAATTTAACTTGGTATTTAAAGTTTTATTGTTTATTTTACAAATATATAATTCAAGTTTATTTATGCCAGTTGTGGATTGATGTGGTGGCTGGTTGAGTTACAGAGCAGAAATTTTGGGGGGAAATCTCGAACTTGACAGAATTTCTTAGCTCGGCTTTCCAATGTGTATCAACATATTGTGGATTTAAGAATTGGTTCTATATTTACATGTCAGGCCAATTGATAAAATGTCAAAGTCAAAAATGAAAAAAAAAGTTTATATATGAATCAATCAGCATGATCTTACGGAAAGCATTTATGCAATATTAATTTGCATAAAATTATAAAGAATAATATTATTTTTTACCCAAATTTGTGTTGCATTCCTTAATATTTTGAAGCTTGTACCAACAAGAACAAGAACATGAACTTTGGGCACTATCTGCAAAGGAGAGCAGGCAGTGCAAGTTATATTCAAGTTATAACATTTGTGGTAGGAGTTTTTCGAAGGTGAAAGATAATCTAAAATAGTTAACAGTGTTGTTTCGTATCAATCCGTTATGGTCACAAAACTCAAAAGTAAACATAAAAATGGAACAAAATTCCATACAAAAATTGAAGATGCTGTAATTTACTAAATAATATTGTATTTTATTGTTGAAATTTTCTCTCAAAAAAAAATTATTTTACTTTTGTTTGATGTTTATTATGATCAAATTTAAAAGTTGATTATGTTTGCATGAAATTGTTCTAAAAAGAGCTTCTCTAAAAAGTTGGCACCCTTTACTGAACTCACCCATTGTAATAAATTGATGTTAAATTAATAATTAAATGATATAAATCTTAACTTGTGAGAAAATATAAACAATAAAACTTCAATAGAACAAGTTAAATAAATAATATAATTAAAATTATATTTTAAGCTTTCGGCTTAAAAATTGATAAAAATTAGAAATTAATTTCTGACGAAGACGATATACTTTACCTAAAGCTTAAAATATAATTTCAATTATATTATTTATTTAACTTGTTCTATTGAAGTTTTATTGTTTAAATAAATGATATTACATAAATTGGCTGATTTTTTCTAATTAAATTACTGATTAATATAGAAACCAGCTTACCTGGTATTGAGTTCCTAATGGCTTCCAAGGTTCTAATTTATCATCCACATTGGGGTTTTGCAACGCTTGAACATATTTTGGTATCTTTTCTCTGTTGATGTTTGTTTCTCCTGATTCAATGGCTTCCAATAAAGCGTCATGTATAAAAATGTACTGTTCTTCAGTTTGTACTAGGAAATTTCTTTGACTACGAATATGACGCAAGAAACCAAATATGTTGACTTCATTTCTGCTACGAATTTGTCTTAACATTGCATCTAAAACTATGTATGTACCAGTTCGACCAACACCTGCACTACAATGTACAACAATTGGACCACCTTCAGGGAGATTAGCAGAAGCCGATTTTTTAACAAAGTGTAAAACTGGCAATGGATGATCTGGAGTACCGTGATCTGGCCAGTTAGTGTAATGATACTGATATACTATTTTTTCGGACATAGCAGCTTTGGATTTCTTAATCTAAAAACTCAAAATAAATTAATTTCATTTGTTTAACTAATAAAAAATAGGTTACCTTAAGATGCTTAATTTGTAAAGTGCGTACAGTGTAAGTTGCCATAATGTCTTCCTTAACTAATCTTACTTGAATAATACCATAGGTTTCAATACCTTCCTTTGGCCAATACATATCACATTTTCTCTAAAAAATAAAAAAAGTTAAAAAACTAAAATAATATCAACAACACTAACAGATTTGTTAAATGTATTAAAAAATAAAATCAAATAAAACAAAATGTTATAGAAAACATTTAGTGGATTCAAAAAAAGAATGAAATGAAAATTACACAACAAATACACTCCATAGTAAAAATACCTCAAAGTGATCTGTACCAAACTTGCCGAATACACTTTCCTATTAAAGATAAATAACTTTTACTATTTAAAATTTTTAAAATTTATCAACACATTTGAAACCAATTTTATAAATTTTTCAGCGAGCTATACAATTAACTATAATATTAAAGACTTTAATATAACAAGTTAATTCAAATCGATATTATTTTTGAGCTTTCAGCGACGGTCATCGCTTTTATTAGAAAATTTATTTATGATATTTTACGAATAATATTGATTTTTATTAGTCAAATTAACTTGTTATATTGGAGTTTTTAATATTATCCATTTTCATAAGTTAAGATTTATATAATTAACTATATAATTGGTTAAAAATGTGCCAAAAAAAAGAAATGAGACCTACCCGTCCTCTTTCAACTAGATTAGTAATCATCACAATAATGGTAACCCTCTGCTCCCACACCATTCTCCAGAAGCAATCAAACGTTGAAGGTAAAGGACCCTGTGTACCAATGTAAGCTTTGGTCCATTGAAAACCATCAATGTAATTTGCGTTAATATAATCAATGTTTTTCTTTTGACCAGACATTTGTAACAAGTGTACTCTGCTGTGATCATCTAAAAAAAAAAAAAATGGAAACCTCCCATTTAAAAAGAAGCAAATAACTTACAGGCAATTATGTTAAGATAACGATTTTTAGCCCGATTTTCATCACTCTTAGAATGCTCTGAAGGATATTCGTCATTACTAGCTTGAATAGCTTCATATTCCTTACTGAAACCAATATCTCCATCTGCATGTAACTCAGCAACATGTTTACTGAACATGTCGACAGCAATTGCACCTTTATGTTCGCTAGATTCACCGGGAGGTGCATTCCATTCCAATGAGTTATTGGGAACAGAGCATGGCATATCATCCAAATAGTAGTAAGAAGCACGAAAACATTTTCTATAAAATCAAAAATACTGTAATCCAAGAATTTAAATTTATCAATTTACGCACCTCCAAAGAATAAATGCAGAAATTGCCAGCAAAAATGCAAAAGCTGCACAGCCAACACCGGCAATCATGCCGGCACTAAATTCAACAGTTGTATGTCGCATATATTGTTGCAGTTTGTCGCAATTAATTTGCATGAACACTTCTTTTGCTTCAGATACCTTACCGTGTAGTAATCGGCCTGTATATTTGCTAAGAGAAGCTCCACTAACTTCAACTTTATATACTGTATTCGTGGTTACATTTTGAACAGGAAACTAAAATGCAATTTTATTATAACAATAACAATTTTAAAATATTACATTATGTAAATAAGTTTAAAAATAATAGGTTTGTGGTCACATAAAAGGCATAATAAAAATTCATACATTGACCTTGCATAATATTATAGTATTTAGACGGACATCTATTAATAATTTTTAATTGAAATATTGGGTTCAAATTAACAAGGCAAAATTTTAAATTGCAAATTATTTGTCCTATTATTTTCTATTTTTTTGTTCAGAAATATAATCCAACTCAGATATTTAATAACATAATTGAAAAAATAAAACTCCCACTGATTATACATAGTAAATGAATGATAAAATTAGACTATTTTTTAATATTAAATTTGAGATTGCAACCTTAATCTGATTAAAAGTATTAACTGACAAATAAATATGACTAATGAAATATCAAGGTGTTTATGGATCTTTTATTTTTATCTTATCACATTTTTAAATACCAAAACAACAGCAGGTGTTTATAATTAGCAGCCAAATAATATTTGGTTCATACATTTTTTCTTGGTGTTACAACAAATTTTTATGGTCATAATCATAAAGATTTATAAGTTCTAAAAGAACAAAACTGTAGCCAAAGAAGTCGGTACTCTTTTCTCTCAAGCAGCCTACTCTTTTCCAAGACAAATTATTATTTTTTTACTTATTTTTATCTGAGTTCTCCCCCTCCAAATATTACATCACACATTTTGACACCTCCACCATAAAATTAAAGAACCTCGTAAGTCGAGTTACTACAAATGAAGTTGAGGAATGATTCTACCAATGCAAAAGTTTAATATAAAAATAAGTCGCATAATATAACCCCGAAGACTGTGAAAATGTCGACCGACTCTACATCCAAAGATTATTTTATTTCTACAATTATTATACTGTACTAGCGGCTCAACCCCCAGAGCCGTTTCGCGGCACTAATAGCATATAAATGAAAAAACTTCAAGTTATAAAACTTCTTTCCATACAACAGTTGTTACGTAGCTTTTACTTTGAATTTGTATTCCATCCTTGCTACATTTTCATAATGCTACATATAACTGTCCATGACTAATCAAAAGCTTATCGATACATACTAACTTTGTTGAAGCTCTGCCCTTGAGATTTATTTATAGTTACTGTGAATGCTAAAACAGTATCGGAAATTGTCGTCTATGTAGTACAAAAATGGTAATCTGCTTGCAAAAAATTGCCAGTAACCAATTTAATTAAGGTTTGTAAAAGAAGGTTTGTAATCCTTTATCCAGAAAACGTTCTGAAATTTCATTGGCAATTGGTTAAAAGAAAAGAACATCACGAACTCAAAACCATTGCACATATCTTTAATTAATTTTTTATTTGTATAGGGTAGATAATACAATCACATGTAAATAAATTTACATTTACAATTTAAATTACATGAAATAGTCTGAAGTTCAAGTTTGTTTGTTTCTTCTCATATCAAAATAGATTAGTTATCAGGGGAGCTTGGATTTCAAGCTTTTGCATGTTTTTTAATATTGATATGGTAACAGATTCATTTTGAAATCGCTTGTCAAATTGCATATTTGGGCCACTTTTGGCGTTTTTGAGAAATTTTAATAGAGAAAATAAAAAATTATTATTTAATTTGCCAATTTAAGTAATTGTTTTATTGTAATTTGAAGCAATTAAAATTTTTTTTTTAATTTAAATTTAAGCAATTTTAGATGTAGGGAGATATTTAGCATATTATTAAAAATAAAAATGAATAGGTAGCTTTGTATATTTTTTAAAGTATTAATTAATTTATAATTAAAATTGATTTTTGAAATTTTTTATGAATTTAGTTAGTAGATACTTATTTAAAAGAATTTACCTATAAAAATTCGAAGAAATAATATTTTTTAGTTTGCATATCAATGCATATTTTATCTTTTCTTATCAATTTCAGTGCATATTTTGGAGAACTTTGGTGCATATACAGGGTGCTGAATGACTTAGCCGAACATAGGAAATCAACATGTAAAAACTTATTTATGCAAATTCCTGCTTCCCTAATTATTTTAGAGAAAAAATGTAAGACACAAAAATAATGCAGAAATATAAACTACGAATGATAAAAGCTAATGCTCTTCTTATGTATCACTGTATTTCAGAAACGATGCGATAAAATACATTTGAAATATGTATATAAACAAAAACAGAGGGAAAAGAAATTTGCAACAAAAACTGTCAGATAAGTATTGCTGCAAAAGCGATTTTTAAGTGACAAAAAAGGTATTCAAAAGTTGCAATTTAATTGTTAACATAAGAGGGTTCTGTAAACGGAAATTACCTATATATTAAATAATTTTGATAATAAATTATAGGAAGAATAATAGTATACTACTGACTGAGATTCAAAAATATGTGAGCTTTTTAGAGCTGTAAGCCCAGTAACAAAGAATATTTTATGTTAGTTTTTATGTTGAGACTGTCATTAGCCTGGTATGTTAGCTGAATAACTGCTGACACTAAGGTACCCGGCTCGAATCCGGAAAGAATCTAAAATTTCTTATGATCGTCTCCGTGCTTCGGATGGCACGTAAAGCCGGCGATCCCCCTGGGTTGATGATTTGCCCTCATCAGCAAAAAAAATCCAGGGTTATGGGCACATCTGAGACTAGCCCAGCAAGCTGCCTCAGATGTAAAGCAATGAATATGCTCACAGACTTGGGACTTCGGCCCTGTCTTCGATAGAAGACAGCTCGAGGTCAAGGCAAACAGGATTTATCCTAGCCTAAAAGTGGAAGAAAAAGAAGTTTTTATGTTATGAATGTTATATAAACAAGAATTTAGGTAGATGACAACTTTTACCATTTGATCGTTGACCTGAGTTTGTAATAAAAATATTCAAAGCCAGATGAAATGTTGAAGGTTACTTTAAATAGCCAGAGCTTAAGAATGATCCATTTTCTCCTTTATACCGAACAACTAAAATAATTTAGTTAAAAATTCAAACTTTGACAACCCAACAAAATTGTAAGAAACTAAGAACGGAGGGATAAAAGAGTACCCATATTAATTTCATAAAAATTTTATATTGAAGTATTTGTTAAGAATAAATTTTGAAATTCTATTATTTTGGATATTTTTGACAATTATGAGATGCAACCTGGGAATTATTTAGTGCAGTAAAATTAGATAAAAATAAAACATTAATCGGTAAAGATCTGAACTTTGGTACACATGTTTATTACGGCTTCCTGTTAAACATACTAAAAGTCCCAGTCGAAATCTGTTGCGCTCGAGCCGCCATCTTGGAAAAAAGGTACACCTTTTCAGTTTTGTGTCTATATCTTGGCAACTTGTGCTCATACAAAAAAAAGTTTAAGTAAAAATTGTAGTTAATTAAAGCTTCTCCAAAAAAGTTGATATACATTTTTTTGTATCTCCAATACTTTAGCTTCACATTCGTTTAGACACTTTTGAACGAAGATGCATTACTAGTGCAAAATTTTATCTTTTTTATACCTCTTTGTACTGGAGAAACAGTCAGTGCTAAAGGTAAAGGATTTACCACCTTGAAAAAATTAATTGACTGCATTGAAACAACAAAGCTGCAAAAAGACCTTTTGTATGCAACGTCGGATTATAGCTAAAGTATTAGAGATACAAAAAAATATATATCAACTTTCTTTTTGTATCAGCACAACTTGCCGAGATATAGACAAAAAACTGAATAAGTGTACCTTTTTTCCAAGATGGCGGCTCGAGTGCAACAGATTTCGATGGGGAGTTTTAGTCTGTTTAACAGGAAGCCGTAATAAACATGTATACCAAAATTCGGATCTTTACCGATTAATGTTTTTATTTGCCGAAAATTGATCTAAATTGACTGGACTAATTAGGAAATAATCCAGCAATACTGTACGGTGTATGCAGTATGAACATTTTACAAAATAAATGTATTTCCAGAAAATGCACGTGATTCACTCCTGACGTCAATATTCGGACTATTTTTGTTGCTATTAATATAATAATAAAATCAAAAAAAAAAAAATTAACAAAAGTTTAGTAACTCAACTTACTAAGTTCTTCAAGTCAGACTTCCTTTCCTTAAAAAAATTTGGATTTTATGACTTACGAAAACGACTACATTTTAGCAGAAACCTGGTACAGTATGTTGAACACTTGAAAGTAATGAATAGCAGTTACAGAAAACAAAGTCAAAAAAATTGAGTTGAAATTGAGTTTTATAAGATTTTCCCAGATTTTCTCCTTAATTTACTTAGATTTCTCTTCACTTGTATACCAGATTTGCCCAGTAATTTTCCCCCTCGTATTGAGTTTAATAAAATTTTTTGTATTTTCATCTCTTCCTAACATTGCCAATTCCAAGGTAAAAGTAATTTCATTTCTCCATTAGAGTAAAACAAAGCATTAAGTATTTCTTTCTAATTAAACTAATCTTTCTAATCTCGTTGAACGATGTTATATGTTACAGTAATTTAACATTTGAAAGTCACGTAAACAAGATTTGTAGTGCTGATTATTTTGAACTTAAATCTTTATATTTTTTAGTGTCCTTTTTACTAAAAAAAAATTAAATTTAAATTGTAGTAAATGTCAAATTTAATAATATTAATAAAAAAGGTTTTAGGCGTTAACGACATTCATATGCAAACTCAATGGCAAATAAATACCTCCAATCGTAAGATTTTGTTATAAGTTGGCTTACGAGTTCAGGTTCAAGTCTTTTACTTGTACGAGAAATTCTGTGATAAATTGCAGTGTAAAAAATCGTTAAATAATCTTGGGGGCTAAATCTATGTTAAATAGTAGGTCCCATATTTCTAATTAACTTTAGTGATAAGGAGTATGTGGAATCTAGAGGTATATTTTCAAGCAAAATTTGGAAGAGTTGTTAGTAGATTTTCAAAACAGAAGGTGAAATTGTGGTAAAAATAATAAAATGTAGTAGTCATAGTTAGGAATCTGAAATGACAGTAAGTCGAGAGATACTGAATTCTGGTTATGATTATCGAAACAAGTTTCAATTTTCTTTTCAAGTAAAAAAATACTGTAACTGATGAAATATAATTTATTAAAAGGTCAATAATGAAATTGTAATTTAGCCTTGGAATACTAATTGCTATCAGTACTATAATTATTTTATAGATTACTGACTAAACGTGATAACAAAAAATGAAAATAATAAATATTTAACGATTGATGCATAAAAAATGTAACTTACCGAAACTTCTAAATATTCTTGTGATGTAGGAATACTATAATTTTGGTATGAAATATCTTCATCTAAATAAATATAAATGAAGTAAAAATCAATAGTATAAAAAAAATCTTGAGGTCGTTCCCACTGTACAAAAATTGTGTCTTGGGTTTGGCATGTTAAATTTAAAAGTCGAGGAGCACTAGGTCCACTAATGTCAGTCTTATTTACAGTCGATTCAGAAGGTTCACCTTCATTTCTAGAAGTAAACGCTTTCACAAATATTGTGTATTCAGTATTAGGTTCTAAAAATTATTGATTAGACATAAATCCCTAAAAAGAAAGTAGTCATCTTACTTAATTCGCCTAAGGTGTACTTAATGTGTGATCCCATGGGATGTGATTTAAAGGTTTTAACGTCGGTATAATTCGAAGTCATGTAATAAACAAAGTATCCATCGATGTGCCCATTTGCTCGTCGTGGTTCGATCCAACTGAGACGAATGTCGTTGGAATTAACTTCCAACACCGAAAGGTTTCGAGGTTTACTTGGAACTGTAACAATAATAATAGCATTAACACTGATGTAAAATTAGAAAACAAAGCTGAAAATTGGTAATATACCTAAGTCATCTTCAATAGTGGTTAAATTATCAGATGTGGTTGTAGTAAACTGTTGACTAGCTACAAAAGCACAAGTAACGGCTAATATGCAAATACCAACATGATCCATTATAAGTTAGATAAATATATACACAAAAACCAATAAAGGAAACAAATTAGCACCTAACTAGAGCACTCGTTATTTTCACTTCCATTTTGTCTCTTTATTAAGCGTTCGTACGATCTATTATCAAAACGTGATAACTAAACAAATATAATCCCAACACTTGCATTTTAAAACATAACAAAAATTACTTATTTAATAAAAAAAAGCCGTCATTTTGCACCACCCAACCAGAGGTAACAACGACGGTGTATAATTTGAGGCAGAGTGGGGTACAGAAGTTGTGGATCGGTGACCGGATTTTTGGTGCATATGCGCATCACTAAATCTGCATTTTTTTACCAAACATTTTCTAGTAGCGAGTAAAAATATTTTATCGCGAATATTTTATCAATAACACGGAAAAAATCTTTACTGAAGTGTATTATGTAATCACAATAAATTGTTTATTTTAGTTATTGTTAAAATTTATATTTTTTTAATTTAAGAGTAATTTTAAGTAATCTGTAATATAACAGTTAATAGATTTGTTATCTGTGTTATGTCTAATTCCTATTGTCAAATTGATCTATCAAATCCATGCAGAACTGTAATCATTAAATTAATTTTAAAGTAAGCAGCGGCGCACCTATGGGAAGTACAACTGGTGCACCATGAGCGCCGTCACAGTTTTGAGAGTGTAAAAAAGTGAATTGGAATTATTACAAATATTCAGTAAGATTATTAACAAGTATTGGTGTTATATTGATATCAAAGAATTAATATGGCAGTGGATGATATGAGTCCACTAGATGCAAAAAAAATTCGAAAATGAGTTATTGGTGGCGTTGTATTCGTTATTCGAATGCGCTTCTTTTAAATATCAGTGTATGATTTTAATTACTATTTAGAAATCAGTAGATAAATTCTAAGTTGGAGAACATCAAATTAATCCTAATGCTTCAGTTGCAAAACTGTGTGTATACAATTTTTATACTAAAATTCTACGGTTAATAATCAAAATATTGGTAGAAAAATTATCACTGTGACCTCAAAATGCAATACACACACTGGCGTACCTAGAGCTTTTGCCGCCCGGGGCGGTCTTAAAATTTGACGTCCCCCCCCCGCTTAATATATTTTTTAAATATTTTTTTGTAAAAAAAGTTTATTTTTAAAATAATTTTTTTATCAAAAGAAGCAAAATGCCGCCCCTAAATATGTGCCGCCCGGGGCGGTCCGCCCCCCCCCTAGGTACGCTAGTGAATACACATGATGACAAACAAAATATACTGGAAGAATCTTTCGTATTTTTCCTCATGTAAATATCTAATAAATATATTATGTAAATATCTCAGAACAACTTGAATGTCATATACACGCTTTTGCATCTAGTGGACTCATATATTGGTAGTGCAAGGTCGAAACTCAATATTTCAATATTTGTATCAATACTTAATTTAAAATTCAATTAATTGCAGGACTATTGTAGAAACTATTTGTAGAATGCTATTTTTTCATTAATTTTTCATTAAAATTTTCATTTATTTCATCTAAGAGAGAGAAAGAGAGATAGAACCGAATACACAGCAATATACAGTTATACATTTTGTCTATTAACCCTACAGTGCATAACGCCAATAAAAATCACACCAGTGCATACGGAGGGCCTGTCAGACCCATAGGTTTAAATCGGTTTAAATGTTTGGATACTTCAGGAAAATTAAATAGTTTTTGAATTTATTAAACTTGATAAAAATAGAATATTAACCTTCAAACTTCACACTTATTTTTTGTAACGTGTCCTGCACAGTGGGTTTCAGAGATCCCAATAATGTTTCTATGATATTTTAAAGTAAACAACAAATTTTAACAAAATTTTTGTTTAGTACTCTTTAACAATACTTTGCCTTAGTACTTAGGATATATTAGACAGTAATTTTTCGTCCTTTTTGGTCAAATTATTATTAAAAACTTAAAAAATGGGATAAATTTTGTGAAATTAAGCTCAACATTTATTATAAAAAAGTATATTTATTATATGAATTATACATTGAAAAAGTTATTGACAAGGTATACATTAAACAAAAACAAATTTTAGTTTGCCAAAAAATGTGCTGGCTACTCTTAGCCAAGCTTCTCAACTTTGCTGTTGACATTTATAGCACAGCTTTTTACTTTTTTTAATTTTATATTTTAAAATTTGTCAAAATATGTTTATAATGAAGTCGTAATATCTTTAAAACTCACTTTGATATAAATCAGTAATTATTTTACGGTAAATAAAGCTAATATTCCATAAAATTAAATTAATGTTAGATTTTAAAAGTATACGCTAGTTGGACAGCTATGGTGCCGCCGCCTAGGCGGTGATTTTGTGCATAAATTAGGTAAGAATCTGGCCATAATTGACCAGAAGATGGCGCGGCGTACGCTTTTTTGGGATATCCAACTAGTAAACTGCACATTGGGGTCTGAGATACTCATAAAAATTTATTTTCAATTTTTGTAATTCGCTTAATGGCTAAAAGGCACCTACGAATATTCACACCTATTCAGATAACTTTGAACTTCATTTAAAAGAGTGGATTTAAAAAAAAAATCATTACAGTACATGTGGCATTAATTTATATGACGCGTAGGGTTTTTGAGGTGTGCAGTTCCAGGGTTAAAAAAACAAAATTGTTGAAATTGCACTTTGCTGATGTCCCATATGCATAACTTCGGCATTTCCCCAATGGTCAGAAGTTAATCCTTTTTTTTTGGGTTTTGATCGAGGGTCACATCACCGAGGATCATTGCACCGATTTAATTACTAAATCTCTTAAAGCGTCACATGCAGATTGCACCGGTATAATTACTAAATCACAGCAGAGGCGGTCATATCTCTAATAATTTCTGGGGGGGGGGTATTTCTGAAGATATATATGTTTTACCTTTAACCTTTAAGACTTTTTAACCTTTTAAGGGGGGCCAAAATAAGTAATTTAATGAGTATATTTTATTTTCTTTAAAAAAAAATTGTTTACAATCGTATAGAGAATTATTAGTCTGCATTCTATTTAATTAAAATACCAGATGCTTTAAAAATGAATGAAAAAAAACCGTAAAATTTCAAATTTTTTTTGGAGGCTCAGTGAGCCCTCAGAATCTGTCTATCCGAGAAGGGGCGCAGACTTTGTATCATGTCCCCGGACGCATATGACCCTAGCTACGCCACTGCTGGAGGGTTAATGGAAAAATTAGATAATAGACATTATTTAAGAATCTCAAATCTTTTGAGATGAAAATATACGTTTTAAGAAAACCTGAAGCTTAATGTGCACTTCTGCAGAAATTATATTTAAATAAAGTGTTTCGTACGTTAATTTACCTAAAACAAGCATGCTCAATACTAAAAATAAACAGTGTTGATAGGTAATTGTTTTTAAATCGGAATGTTTCTAATTAAACGTTCCAATTAACTAAATTAGTCAATTAAAAAAAAACAACGTAAACGCTCTTTAAACTATTCTATTTTGTTTTTGTTAAAAATGATTACAAAACTGTAAATAATTCGGAAAAAATTAATTTATCAATGCAAAGCACAGTGGTTCAAAATTTTCAGAAAGTGGCATAAAGAATTAAATTTTCGAGTTAATAAAAAATGACTTATAATATACGAACTTATAGACAAATGTTTATTTGATGAAGTTTTAAGAGTTTAAGGGGGCTTCCATTAATTACGTGAGGCGTTTAGGGGGAGGAGGGGGTCAAACCGAATCTCACCAAATCTCACGTAGGGGTGAGGGGGGTCTCGGCAAATATCACGTAATTTTTTTGTGTTACTATTCTTAAATAAAAATAATTAAGCAAATTTTGCTTTTTTAATAAATCTAATCTAACACAATCAAGCACAGATGAACTTATTTACAATAATAATACGCATTTTAAAAAATCTCACGTGAGATTAGAAGGGGGGGGAGGGGGTCGAGCCAAATCTCACGACATCTCACCAAGGGGGGCGGGGGGGTCTAAAAAACGCCAAAATCACCTCACGTAATTAATGGATGCCCCCTAACTTAGCACACGCGGCATTCAACATCAAAAGGCTGGTTTATGCAGAACACCGACATGATGCAACGCCAGATTTACTATTCTCAATAGTTTACCTCAATAGTTTAAATGCGTATTACTATTACAATAGTTTTCATGTTAGACCAGTCAGTATTGCGAATCGTAGGAGTTTTTTTCTGCAGTAAATCGTACTAAGTTATAACTTATAACTTATTAGAAACATCACAGGTTTTGAACCCTAGCTCTTGTCCTGAAGATTAAAAAATCAAAGTTTAGCTGATCTGTACACACTATCTACCATCTACGTTTGATTATGCATTATTGCTTTTATGAATTTGCTTTTTTAATCTTTTTTTTACTTTATTTATACTTCACAATTATTTTTGACTTTTTAGTGTATATTTTGTATTTTTTATTTACTCTTTAGAAAAAGCTTTATTTATAAAGTTTTTTTTCATTTATTACTATTTATTACATAATATCTATATGTTGCAGACAACATGAAGATTATTATTGTAATCTTGAACAATGAATCGATCTCTAGATTACAGTCCGATCTTGATCGAATGGTTATTTGGTGCGATAGTAACAAATTTGATCTTAAAATATCAGGAAATGCAAACACATTCATTTCTTTCGCCATCAGTGCAGCGCTCCAAAAGTATAATGAAAGTATCTATAAAATTTTGCAAGAGAATTACAATATATTATGCGTAATTCATAAAGTGGCCTGTAACAAGGAACAAGGACGCTTGCAATATTCTTCATAGTCTCTCCACTGCAGGGTGCCATTCGTGATATGCGCTTCTTCTAGTTGTCAGCAGCACTAATATAGGTTGGTGTCTTGACAATACTCGGAATTGTTATTGGCAATGTGCAACTGATAAGACAAATCCCGTAATGATAATGTCGAAACTCGAGTCTTGCTCTACGTTAACACAATCCTTGCTTTTATCAAACCATCTGCAGTTTTGCGTCTCATACGGGGGTGGCAATTACTACAGTTTGGTACCCAAAAAATTAAATTTTTTCGTTACCTCGCCTTCAAGCTGCGTATCACTTCGCGAGATCGGTTACGATAATTTGCTGACTTGGCCTCACCACACTCGAAGAGCGAAGAAAGTTGATCCACGCCAAACACACTCAGCACAAATTTATTTCGGATCAAGGCACTCAGCATCATTGAAACATAGAAGCTGTTCATGAACACAAAATTTTTTATTTTGATTAATAAATAACTCCTCTGTAGCTATTTGGGCAACGGAATTCTAAGCGTGTGATTTTCATTACCTAGCAAATAATAAAAGCGGAATTTAACTTTAAAAAAGTCAGTAATTTATAATGTTCTGTGGCACCTCAGGAATGTTTTTAATTTTTTAGAGCTACTCAGAGAACCCAGTTTTCTAAATCTATCAAATTTTAATGCAATTTATGCCCAAACATATGGGTAAATGCTAGTATAAAATAAAAACACGCCAAATTTAGATATTTAGCTCAATTCTAATAATACTAATAAAAATCATTACAAAATTAGATCTAGTTTCACAGGAAACAAAAATTTTTTAAATTTTGCAAAATAAAAATTCTTTTTCTGAAGTAGAAGAACGATTGTTAAACACATTTATATTTTCTTATGGGGCACTGTTTTTCTGTAGTTTGAGCCGTAGTAATGAATTATTACTAGATAAAGTTTATTACGTTTTTCCGTGGTTAGGGGCCCACGTTAAACAAAAGGTTGTATGCGTGTGAACAATTCGAAGTTTGAACACACATCGCTTAAGTCATAGGAGAGAATTTTCTTCTGTCAAGAAGTTAAATATAAGAATAAGGAAGAAGAAGATGAAGGCGAGGAAAATATAACTTTGCGATTTACACGATTGCATTAACTTGAATTAAATTTATGCAAAGCTGAATATTTATTTAGCTACGAACACAGATTTCCATTTATAAAGCATTACAATGCTAAAATGTATATTAGCTTAATTAGACTCTAAAATGCCTACCTTATATTATTTAATAATAATTTTCAAAAAGTAATAAAAAAAAAGAATAGAATAAGTATTCGGAAAACTAAATTTATATTACTTATTCATTAGCGGTATTTTAAAATAAGAGTGTTTAATTAATAACACTTTGATACTTTTTCGAACTTATTTACTAACGGAAAATTTAGGCATTTAACAAATCCATTGTATAAATTAATCCCTTCGGTTTTCTCGGAGGTCAGTATAAATGAAATGGCAAAATAATGTTTTTATTTGCACAAATTTTATTATTTACTGGGGATTCAACACCAAATTGGCAATAAAATTTGTTTCATTTTAAAAACATTTCGTTTTACAATCTATAAATGGAGCATTAAGAGTAAAATTCACATAAGGTAAAAAAACTTAAATAGGATTTATTATAAAAGGGATTCTGTTAATACTACTTTTCTAATTACGAATCACTAACTCAATTAATATGATTTAATATGTCGTTTGATGCGTTTATGAACATCGATGTAATTTTTATAAATGTAACCATTTTTAAGGTTTAATAAATTGCCATTCAGTATCAGCAGCATAGAAACGGCAGCGCATAATCGGCGGAAGTGTATAATTTTTCGCTTTTAAAGTGGGTTTACTTGCTATCATAAATCATAATTAATTTTTAGATGTACTAAATTTTAATTAAATTTTAGGGACCATCACAAGAAGGTAATTTGTAATTATTGCTAAATTTTAATGCAATTACTGTATCATTGCGGTGAAAGCACTCTCACATTGTCACACTAGTTACGTTTTGTTATAGAATACAATTTGAAAGGTCCATTGATAAAATTCACACAAAATAACAAAAACTTTGTAAAAATCTTTGGGTTCCGTACTTGTATTCTGTGAGAATTTAAATTAAACATATTCTAGAGCCATCAAGTTGGTCCTTTCGTTTTGGAATTTGGAATTTTTTTATGTAATTTAAAAATGCTTACGAAGTGTTGACAAATGCTATAAATTATTTTGAAAGTGTTGGATTTGTCCGTGGGTCTAGGACAAATAGGCGCCGCCGAATAGGCGCCGCTAAAAAGGCGCCGAATCGTTTAGGCGCCGGGTGAATTAGGCGCCTGCCATTTAGGCGCCGAGCTATTTAGGCGCACAAATATATTTTTTTTTAATTTTAAATTAAAATCCCATCCGACGCCGACTCACCAAATTCAGTTCAAAACACATTGGTAGTTAAAATTTATTTTGTTATCATTTTTGTTCATTTAAAATTCATGTTGTGTTGTAGTTGTAGTCTTTTAGTTTAAGGACACGCTTATACACTATAACACCACCAACATACGTTTATAAAAAATGGAAAGCTTGTTTCAAACTAAAATAGTAACATTAAAAATTTAATTTTTAAATAAATTTATTTTTTTTATTTTGTTAAAAAAAAAAGAATATAATATATTATAACATTTTAAATTTACATTACGTAATTATGTGAGAGACCGCGAAGAAAGTCTATATTATTCCGATTATCGTAGTCTAATACCAAAAGCTTGATGCGGTCTTCGGCAGTAATATATTTTCTTTTTTTCTTTGGAGGAGGAGCTCCAGCATTTAGTTGTTCATAGAAAACATCTCTACCACGTTGAATTTGTTTGAAATAATCAATCAGCTTCCAAATCGTCGGATGGTCCATTGACAGCTCACATTGCAAACGTCGGTGAGCTGCTTCGGCGTGGTTGTTAGTTCGATCCGTGTCTGTCAGAACTCTTGCATGAACAGACCATGTTTCCGGAGGAAATATAGGCCGACCTCTTCCATCAGTTCTGCGGAGTGCCCTAAATAAGAGTCCTCAAACCATTGAAGCAATTGTTGTAACTCGGGACAAAGCTCATTCGATAACGCATCAACAGCAGTATCCAAATCTTCGATGCGTACAAATGCTAAGAAAGTCACCATTCGCGCTTCTAAAGCAAAATCACCTTCAGTATTGTAGCGCCTCAATAAATGAAGATCTCCCAGATGAAAAAAGCATCCTAAAATTTCAGAGTTAGGAAATGCTTCTCTGAATGCATTCATAGCCGCTAATTCAAAATCGCACGATATCTTGGCAGGGTTTAAATTCGGCTCTACTTCTTTTAAAAGCTTTATCATTTTTACATAAGTCATAATACATAATTACATAATATTATGCTAATAAACGTCTTCTATTGGTTAATTTTTAAAAATTTAGTTAAATTTTTTAATTTGGGCTCAGAGTAGACAAAATTCAAAATATTATGCAAATCGACGTCTTCTATTGGTTAATTTTTGAAAATATAGTTACATTTTTTAATTAGTTTCTAAAGCCGGACCTTAAACTAGTAGTACACTATTTGGTCATACGCGAATATTAGGCAAATGTTAAAACAATATAATAAGTAAGAACAGAAGTAAGACAATAGTTAAAAAATTTGGCGCCTAAAAGGCTCGTCGCCTAAATGGCTGGTGCTTAAATGACTGGCGCCTAAATAGCTCGGCGCCTATATGACTGGCGCCTTAATGGCTGGCGCCTAATTGGTTCGGCGCCTATTTGGCTCGGCGCCTATATGGCGCCTGTGTGGCGCCTATTTGTCCGGTTCCCGTAATTTACTTATACAGTGTGTTCACGATAAGAGGTAACAGTGAATAATTCTTATATCTTACTGGATATAAAAAAGAGTTTAAAAAGGTTTTTATTCAACTCGAAATTTGCCATCGAAAACTGCGGAGGTACATTTTTTTGGACTTCAAACTCAACCGGAAGTAAACATAAATATTTTTTTTTGAATGGCAACATGTCTTCTTTTTACCGTTTTTGTAATCTGTAGTTTTTTTTTCTATACATACATTTAAAATTATCATAGGGTTACATAAAAAAATTTTCGAGAAAAATGCAAGATAAATTTATTAATTATTTTAAATTATTTAGTGTGCATGAAAACAAAACAACATCACGGTACAGAAAACACAATCTATCTGATAAATTACTCAAAATTGCCACCATTTTGTTTAAGACATGATACTATAGTATCATTTTGTTTCATAGCACCTTAAATAAATTAAATAATTAGTAAATTTATCTTGCATGTTTCTCGAAAATTTTCTTATGTAACCCTATGATAATTTTATATGTCTGTATAGATAAAAAACTGCAGATTACAAAAATGCTAAAAAACAAGACATGTTGCTATTTAAAAAAATAAATTCATGTACCAAACAATATACATCCTGGTTGTTTAGGTAATATTTACTACCTATTATATTTTCCCATATTCAATTTTTATTTTAGTCCCGAAGATGGAGCGAATAAAGTCCTCCGAAACGTCGACCTGACAACTTTATGAGTTTGATTGCGTTCCATATATCCCGATATCTTTTTAAATTACAAATAAATTCATGTTTACTTCCGGCTGAGTTTGAAGTACAAAAAAATTTACTTCCACAGTTTCCGATGGTAAATTTCAAGTTGAATAAAAAACTATTTAAACTTTTTTTTGTATCTAGTAAGATATAAGAATTATTCACTTCTTTTCGTGAACACACTGTATAGTAAAATTATATTATAATCTTTATAATTGATAATTTGTATAATTTCCTAGTAATTCTCACAATAATCAATTAATTGCAATTATAAAAATTAATATATTTGTACTGTTACTATTACATTTACGTAAAATAACTAAGCAAAAACTTAGCGAGTACTTACAAATTACGCAAAAATAATTTCAAGTTTTAAAATATGCGGGCCATCTCGACGGAGTCACATTTTAGTACAGGGCTAAACAGGGCCGTAGTTAGACAGTGGTCTTGGGGGGGAAGGGGGTAGGAATTAAAAAACAGGTTGGCATATACATGTATTTTAAATTAATTCTTATAACGTAGTAATTACTTAGAATTACTTAACCCATAGGGAGAGGGGTTTGAACTCCCAAAACTACCCCCTTAGACACGGCCCTGGGGCTAAACTTCAGCAGCAGACGCGCTGCTGTATAAAATACAACAACAAAAGATTTAGAGATTTTCTTCATGAATAAATTAACTGTTTTCTGAGTAGTTATTTCATTTATATCAAATTAACCTTATGGATAGTAATAATCAGAAAAGGTACAAACAAAGTTTTTAAAAACTCGATTTGAATGTTCACTACAACGATTGAAAATTATACATGTTGTAAAAAGTACAATCCGCGCCCGGTCGTGTTTCGAGCCTTCCGAAGGTTAAGCATTGCTTTCATTGTCCCATTCATTCAATTTTACGCCATTTATTTATTATGCCGCGATTTAATAATTTTTTTTTTGTAAAATTTTTATTATGTAAACTTTAAATTTGAGATTACGAATAAAAAAATTAACTTTTTACCCCACTTTAGGTCATCTCATCTTTATATATTTCAGGTAAGAAATAATTTTTTATACAGTGTTGATTTCCACGGGTTCAATATTGCAAAACTTTGATGATAAACATCACAATTTACACAAATGCTGCTTAATCAGAAAACATTATTCTTTTCAGAAGCATTGGATCAGCATTGTATACTATAGACATTTCCTAATAAAATTTTCTCCTACGATCAAATCGTGTTTGGATAGATCCGGTATAAGGGTGTCATTTCTCGTTCTTTAGCATCTTACAAAGTGTAGAATGGTCAACTTTATAGTCCGATCTAATCTGTCAATTGGAGATATGTGGATCGTCTACCAATAGAACAAGGAATTCGCATTTTCGTCTTTATTACTATTGCGAACATTACGGGTCTATATAATTTTCATTCAATTTTATCCACTATTTAACGAACAATTGGTTGCTGATTTGAATTTTCTGAGGTTGAATATTATGACATACTTCGTTTTAAATTCCAGTTTTATTGCCACTACCAATCAAGATAAAAATTTCAATTATTAAAGTTTTGGTCAATCTCATTGTAATGAAATTACTTAGTAAAAATTGACACAATAAAAATGTAAAACCTTGTTTAAAAATATAATTTTCACCTCAACATTTGAATATATATTTTGTATTTACGGGTAGTATTAACATGAAATATGAAATATGACAAAATATAAGCCAAAGAACAAACTGTTGACTGCAAACGATGCAGACATAGAGAAAATAAATAAAATAAAAACTGGAAAAACAAAAAAGAGAGGGGAAAAGAAGTAATGAAAAGTAATGAAGTAATTGAGTACGTGGTACGTGGAATCTGAGAACAATGTTAAGAGCTGGACAGGTTTTTGAGGTAGCGAACGAGCTAAAGAGATATAAGGGTGTTTCAATATTTTGAAAGTTTCACCTCTGAAATTTGACATCTGTCATCTATGTTTGTTCCGATTATTAAAAATGGAGCGTTACACCAAAGAAAATCGCGTTATTTTGTGAAAATCCATTACGCTGAAACTACTCCAAACTTCACTAAATTTTCGATCATAAAAGTGCAATAAATGAGTCAACGATTCGAAGAGTGATCAATAAATTTGAGGAAACTGGGTCGATTGTAGTCAGTAAGTCTTCTGTGGGTCGGTATACCGGCTGGTCTCTTGAAAACATTGCTGCTGTAAACGAGAGCTGAAAATGAGCTTAAGTGTGCTTAACTGGATTTAACTGTGGATGGAAACATAATAACGGAGTTCTTTTGGCCTCAATTAGACAGTATGGATCTGAACGACATGTGGTTTCAACAGAACGGTGCCACCTGCCACTCTGCGCATGAAACAATCAATTTATTGAAACAACGATTTCCAAACCGAATCGTTTCTCGAAATTCTGATGTCAACTGGCCACCAAGATCGTGCGAACTAACACCGTACAAATTTTTCTTATAGGTTTTGTGAAATCTCAAGTCTATGTGAATACGCCACAAACAATTCTTGAGCGTCATCGATGAGATAAAACCAGATCTTTGCCAAATGTCATCGAAAATTTCATGAAAAGAGGAAGGGCCGGTGTTCAGAGATGCGGGAGCCATTTACCAGATATTTATTATTTAATATTTGATAGAAAGGTATATTCTTGCAATAATGCATTATTGCAAGAATATACCTTTCTATCAAATATTAAATTATACCTTGCACAAGGAGTTAATAATCATCATAAGATATTTATTCCATTTATAATCGGAACATGTCTACTTTAGAACGCAATAAAAATTTCACCACTTTCTCAAAAAAATGCATTATTTTCTTAAAATTACATTATGCACACTATGTAGCAGCAGTACAAGAAACCAGATAGGGCAAACAGGGTGAAGTTGTGGCTGGAGAATACATATTTATGTACTTTTTGTGGCACCGTTTTTGAGATACAGCTGAAATTATTTTTTGCATTTTACAGAGTTTTGTTTAAGTCTCTGTCAGTTAGAAATGGAGCGACAAAATAGAAAAATGTAGGGGAGATTGGTATAAAATGATCCCTCAAGGTAAAATGAGCCCTTCTCGTTTTTATGAAACTATGAATGCCAGCTAAGAATTAACTAACTTGTAGTTAGTAGGTACCGATGTTAATGGCGGATCACTTATTTGTGTCTTTTTTGAATTATTGCAGATAAATTGAATTATCTTGTTTTCTTCTAAGGGAAAGATTTTTTTAAGGCCGTAATATAAATAGAGATGTGTTTGTTAGTATTGGCTGTGTTATACTAGCACATAGCACTACACTATCGTTAATATTGCATTAGATATTCCTTTGGTTCGTATCAATTTGTGTAAAATGAAGTTTTGATTCAAAATGAAAAAATACCGATTGAGGTGAAACGATCCCGTGCAGCGTGTATACAATGATCCTCGGATCATTTTCAGCACATTTCGAAACCATTTTTTGACATAAAAGGATCGCTTTTACATTAAAACTTTTTAGACATTTTTTGTTAAAAATTTCATTGTCTTCAATTTTGTACCTACATATTACTATTTTGTCGCCATTTTACACATAGATGTGTATAAAATGATCCTTTTCTAAAGTTTTTCAATAAAATTAATAAATAATTTGCAAATATCTTTACTCAACTAATTTATTCTAGCAGTTGTAGAAAAGAGGCCATAGTTTCGTTACATATTAATGAAAATTAAAAAAGTTTCTTAATTTGAAAATTATGTTGCTTTTTCCTTAGAGGGATCATTTTGAACCAGTCTCCTTATATAAACAAAATTAAAGGCCATGAAATTTGCCACCACATAACAAAATTAATTGTTATGTATCAAAATTTGTCATGAAAAGACACAAATTGCATTGCTAACATAGGGCTGTGCCAATAATTGTGTGAGCCAGTGTATAAGAAAACCAATGTCGTACTTACACACATACTACATGCTTAAATGTAGTTGTAACAAATTTTTATCTGAGTTTTTTTTGATAAATTTGCTAGTTATGTAAGATTATATTTTTGAGACATTCGTAAAGTGAAGCATATTTCAAGTAAACTTTTGTCGAGATCTTTTATTATAACGACGACAACGTTGTTCCTTATTTTCAGAGTTATTTATGCCGAATTATATTCAAAATTTAAAAATTTAATTCATTTTAAGAAAATTTACTAGGTGTATTAAGTGACGGTAAGTACCCACAATGCAATAACAAATATATTATGCAAAAATAAAATTTTGTGCAATTTATCTTTTTTTTCTTTCTTATATTAAATTTTAAACAATACAAAACCAAAATTTTAATAACGGAATTTATTCTTACAAATAATTGTTTAATAAAATAGCAATTAACAGAAATCATAGTTTAAAATTTAACAGAATAAATATCAGTGTGGTGTAGTAAATATGATGTAGATGTCGACTGGAGTGCCATAGCACTGAATATTATTTTGACTAACTTCAATGTGAATAAGTTTAAGTGATTTGATCAAACTTTAATTTTTCTATTATTTTAAACATTTGTAACCCACCTTAGATCTTATAGATTTAAGATTCGTTATAATATGCATTAAAAATTTGTAAATATCTCGTAGTAATCTGTTGACTGTTGAAATATAAACTAATAGATTAGCAGATAAAAATGATTTATAAACGTAAATTACCATCCACGTACAACCATTTTTATATATTTTAAATTTCAGTTTTTATTTGAAATATTAATAGCTTACGATTAATTTAAAATATTTTGAATAATATAACCACCTCTTATAATTTAATTATATTATGTGTTTTAAATACTTTCAGCCGTTTTTATTTAACTAACAATAACACCAACGAACCTTGTATAGTTTGTTTCAATTTAAATGGAATTATTAAAAAAATTTAAAAAAAGTCTTATCAAATTACTTTGTATTGTGTGTGAACGTATGAACTTTTCTGCAAAAACATAATAATGCTACTGCCAAAATGGCTAGCGTGCGATTAAAAACATCACCTTATCTCTATATTATGATTTTGCGGAAACATTTTATTAAAATATCGTATTTCTTATTTCCAACTATAATATGGTTTCTACTCTTCGGAAAAAAGGGCAATTTTCTATTTTAGGAGCGTGAAAGTCAGAAAAAATAAGTGGAAGAGCAATCCTTATGCCGGCTGTACACTCTCGCCGAATGCTCTCGCCGAGTGCTCACGCCCGAATGTTTCGGCGAGAGGACTGTGCCCTAGTACGACCATGTACACTCTCGCCTAGTTCAGTTGTAATTATTATGAAATCGAGGGATATGGATATATGGATGTTGAAAATGTTTATTTGTTTATTAGACATCGAAAAGATGTTATTGTAAGCTACTACGGAGAAATATTAGGAATTGGGAATTTACATTAACTAAACGGCACCATACGTTTAAAATATTAACTACATTCGGCGGTAGCCCAGTATACCCTTGCATAAGTTTCTCATGGTAGATACTTAATTACTTAATTTTGTGATATTACATAAAATCATGTATTAAAACACATAAATAAACATGAACATGTGTATGTTTCCAATGCAAAACAAATAATGTTATACCGCCAAGCGAAACCATTTTGCCGAAACGGTGGCGCCCTCATCGGTAGGGTAAAATCCCAATAATGAAAGTAATTTTTAAATCTTAAATTTTTAATTTTAAATAAAAAAAACAAGACATTTTCTAACATAAAATACGCAATTATTAAGTCATGAATAACAAAGAAAATTTTTTTCCGGGCAATTAAAAGTTGTCTTTATATCACTGCAAAGTCAAATTTTTCAATTTTTTACTTATGCTGGCGCTCAACATTGCTTAATTTCATGAACTTCGTGAATTTTTTTAACTGTTTTCTAAAAAAAATGCAAATATTTCTTCGCAGTAGTTTATAATAACGATGTCTAGTAAAAAAATGAAATTGATAATTTCAGCAATACCTTTAATATTTGGTTTAACAATAGCACCGATTTCAACATATTTTCAGCTGCTAAAATCTCGCATAGGGGATGCGAGAGTGTACAGCAACACATTCGCAGGTCAGACGAGACCCTTTGACTCGGACAAGCTTGTAATATAAGTATACTTTTCAGGTTGGTTGGGTAGCAAATCAAACACAAGATCTGTCTGTCGACGTTTCGGACCCTTTATGAGTCCATTATCAAGACTAGGATGGAAACGGCTTTATTAGATGTTTGGGATTACAACAATACAATCGTATTACTCACCGATTAATACTTTGTGGAACCTGATTACCATCGAGACCTGTAAATGCCATCTATGTGATAGCAATTATCGAACAAATTTACATCTTTTCTTTTTTTTCTTTTCTTTTTAGAGGTACGTGGCACCTTTCTATAGTCTATTCATTTAGCACATTCAGCTGATGTAAATAATGTTTGCTGCGTGATATCCACATGCTTGCTTTGCTCAATTGCGATTAGATGCAAATAAGGTCAAGATAACCCTATGTACCGTCCGTACTTAAAGTTTTTCATTGTAAGTAGGGGCATATAATTTTCACATGGCGTTTGAATTTCTAAAAATACAAGGCAACCTAGATTAGTTCCTCTCTGTCAAGCTCCTCCCCATAAATCACGTGCAAACTGCATGTATTTGTTATTGTCCACTAAATGTGCAAAATGACTAGACTATAGTGAATTTCTCTCTAGTAATATTTATAAATATGTGGTAGCTGAGTTAGATGACCAAATCGAGGACGATTTAGAAAAAGAAGGAACCGAATTTCATATAGTCTTTACCATTATAGTATAATAAAATTATTAACCCATTAACGGCCGGTTTCACAATGTCTGGTTAACCTATAGTTTAGTGCTAACCATAACTTAACCTGTAAAAAAGTGTTTCACAATCGTTGGTCTGATGGGAAACCTTAAGTTAAGTGCTGGTATCTTTAACCCAGAGAAGTTCCTTGGGTTAACTCGAGGTTAACTGTCAACTGTAAATTTTTTATGTTTATAAATTTGTAATTCGGAATAAACATCCATAATAATACACCTTGTAACTTTACATAACGGTATTTTACCTATAATAATTGTAGAAAACGATGCGAAAGTTATTGTTAAAAGTGAGTAACATGGATTTATACTATATAATGAGTATTAGCAGCAACAACATAGCCAGGGTTGTACATAGAGTTAGCAAAGCTATTGCTTCTCTGGCTCGACAATATATTCAAAGGACCGAAGAAGAAGTAGCGGAAACTCGTTAAGCATTTTACAACATTGCAAGATTTCCAAGATACATTGGTTGTATAGACTGTACACATGTAAAATTACAGACACCTGGGGGAAATGATCCTGAGATATTTTGGAACAGGAAACAATATTTCTAATTAAATGTAAAATTAAAATAAGAGATATAGTTGTTAGATGGCCTGGATCTACCCATGACTCCAACATTTTTAGAATCTCCAACGTGAGTAGGTTGTTTGAAAAAGGAGTTTTCAGCGACAGTGTCCTAGTTGGCGATAGTGGGTTCCCCATAAAGCTTTATTTGATTACCCCATTTTAGCAGGTGTGAACAAATGCTGAAAACCTGTTTAACAAGTCGTTCTTAATTAGAAAGAGAAATGAGGTCGAAAGACAATATGGTGTATGGAAACGTCGATTTCCTGCTTTAGCTATGGGTCTCCTGATAAACTTGAATACCTCTCAAGCAATAATTACAGCCATAGCTGTTCTACATAATAAAACTTGCGAGGAAAATGAATCAGTACCTCCAGTCAACGAGAAGCAAGAGGCGGCGTACAAGATTGGACACATTACTAATTATTTTGGACAAATATGACCTTAAAGTGTATGTTTTAGCACCGTATAATGTGTTGATGTTAAATTCATATTAAATAGGAAGTAGTATTATTTATTTTTTTTAGAAAACCTACATTTTATAATACTATAAATTTAATGTAAATGTAATAAGCATTTTTTAATGTTAGATTTTCAGGAGCATTCTCCTCCAAAAATTTCTATTTTTGAAGCCTTACAAAGGCTAGTTTTCTTCTTGCAATTCATAATAATTTTCAACAGCACAAACTTCGAATATTAAGTTGACAAAACTTTATCAAAACTCAAATTTTTTAAATATGACACATGACAGACAAATGAGTACTCGACAGAGATACCAACATTTCTTAACCTATGGTCAACTACCGGTAAGCAGACCAAAGGTCAAAATTCGGATGTGAAACAGTGCCACATCTCAAACTCCAAGTTAACCTTCAAGTCAAGGTTACGTAACCTTAGGTTTTGACTATCGATTGTGAAACCGGCCGTAAGTATCAACGTTCTCATTTGAGTACTGTAAGTTTTTGTAGGCCTTAAAAAATATATAAGATTAATTTTTATAACAAATATTTGTCTACATTCGTAAAATATGTTTATTAACTTAATGGGTTAAGTTACTATTTTACCATTACGTCACGGTGTAGTCATTTCAATACATACCCTTACTCCCCCGGGCATTGCAATTTTGATCAAAAATTTTCAAAAAATTCAAGTAAGTAATGGTGCAAATAGCCAAATAGACTGAAAGGGTTAAGTTGCTAGTTTTTTTCATTATAATTCAATTTTATTGCGGTAAAAATATAAAAATTGTAGAACAGTATACATTGCGTGTTTCTGTAAGTTGTTCAAATTTTTATTACAAAACTCATATATGTAGTTTGTATCGAACACGTTTACTGATATACAACTATACAAGATAAAATCATAGTTGCACCGATAAAGATTTTATGTATGGATGGAAGCGAATAGGATATAAATAATGATTGTTTCGAGTCTGATGGTACGTGAATCGGCCTGCGTGGACTTACAATCAATTTCTACGATAGGCAGTAATAGAACCAGAACAAAGATAACGATAAACAGAACGCGAATGCATTCGGCAGCAACTGATTTGGTATATTGTACAAAAAGTTTTTACTTGACAGAATTACAATCTAGAGACGATTATAAATCAAATTTAGAACCAAGCTGAATAAGCACGTTATATAAAATTGTTATAATTTTGAAGAAAATATATATCGTACATCATATAAACTGGAATTGAGGATAGTTATGGAATGAAATTGTACAATCGGTACTTACCGCCCTCATCCGTCATAACAAGAACTGTTGTGTTCGGCCCTGCACCTTCGGGATTTACAACTTGTAACGATACCAAATATTGTGTATACGTTTCTAGGTTTCCAATTGTATAACTCTGAAAAGAACATTTATTTTAAAAATATCTATTTTCAATTAGTTGATGTTCAACAATACTGTTATTCTATTATTCTAGTAAAAATATTATTTTTTTGAGAAAACTCAATATAATGTCACATACAACAAGTGAAACTGATTTCCGTTCCTAAATAAATAAAGAAAGCTCAAGGAATGCAAAATATTGCGGTTTTTTAATAAAAATTTAAGTTTTAAGGTATCATATTTTATGAAATATCCCTTTTTTAGGGTTAAAAATAAAATAAATTTTATCTTGACCTTAAAAGAGATAAATTATTGGGTTTCAGTTAAAGTGTTACATTTTTTATTGACCAATGCATTGTCGAAATAAATAAGCTGAAATATATAACATCAGGTGTATTGGAAAATACATCGTTTCCTAAATGTAAACTTTAAAATATTGCCCATATTCATTTTAACAGTTTTCTGCAAGGCTTCTCCAACTACTTTTGATGACTAACAATTGATTAGATTTAGCATGTAGCGGAATAACTTCAAAAATTGAACATTGGGGAAGTTATTACCAAAAACTATTTCGTAGTTAGTTGTAACTTTATATACAACTAATCTATGCTTGTAATTTCGCTTCTCTACAGACAAATAAAATTGTTCAATTAATGTTTGTTGTATACAGTGTGAGGGTAACGTACACTGCTCAATCCGAGTTAGGTCGGATTCGAATCCAAGTACAAGACTTTACTAATTAAAAATGTATTGCTCGTGAACAATTGTTTTTTTGTCCAAGTTGGAATCCGAACTTAATCACTGTAAGTTGATTACCACGTAACCAACAGTTTTTCAAAATTTTGGGAAATCAGAAATTTTCCAAAATTTTCACAAATGTAAATTGGTGGTTACCCGCTTCCTTATAAGTCATAGGCTTTATTTATACCGCTAGAATCACAATTCAAATCCTTGACGCGTCGAATACATTGCTGTGATCTAAAGCTTAAGATACATATATCTGTTAGCTATGAGGAAGGCAACCTCCTCATAAATAAAATTCCTTAGTACGTCATCTTGGCTTTAGCCAAGTAATCGCTTACACACTGCATAGTGTATGGCACTTGAAGAAAAAGAAAATTTATAATTTTTAAATAATTATAACAATAATAGTTTATTTAACAAATTGATCTTCTCCGGATGGGCGCCAAATTATTTATATTAATTAATAAAAAAATGTTTGTCTCAATTAAAATCACGTCTATGGATAAAAAAACAAAATTTAATAAAATAAATTAAACTGATCGGGTTTTAATAAAATAAACAAATTGACAAAGTTAACTTGAAGTTGTAATGTACGTGTTGTACTAAATCTAAAATGTACACAAACAGACTGCGACTGCAATAATTATATTGTTGCCTTCTAAGGTTCGCTCAATATTCTCGGATACCGAAATCTGAAAAACTAACTCTCGTACAAAACACTACCGTTCTGTCTATTCAGGATTTTTAGACTGGCTGCTTGTATTTTGTTATTCTTACCATTTACCTTGGAAATGTAGAATTTAGCACGCCTTAGTATTTCCAAAATAAATAATTTTTATATTAAAATTCTTCATCTTCCTAAATCAACTAAAAAATGGATCTCTGGAAAACTTTGAGATTTGGTTGAAAATTTTATCCTCCGACTCCAGTTTGTGGCACAACATTGCCGTTTAGCATGTCTGGCAGTCAGAATTCAAATCGATTTTGAAATGGTCCTCCTGGTCCCCAGACTTCCTTCTGGAACTTTGTGGTTGGCTTGGTATTCCATCTTGGATGGACTCCGTTGTGCCTGCATGTTTATTTCTTCTTTTGTTGATAAATTTTGCTTAAATTTATTTTTGTAGAATAATTTTTGAAGTATTTTGTAAAAAAAAACAGAAAATTGAAGTGTTAAAAAAACTTAAATTTAAAAACGAAGGTAACTTAAACTATTTACAGGGATTAGAACTAAATCAACGGTGGTAATTTGTTTCTCGATTCCCAATATCCTGTAAACAAATTTTAGGATAATGGAAATCCTTCTCACCAAGAACTTGCTTCCTCGACCGCGATGGACATCGTAATACTAAAATATACATAACAGCATTATAAGAAGCTTAAACCAAAAGCAAGTAAGTTATGAACCAAGGATTACACTCAAATAATGTATTCCCGACATTCGTACATAAGGTATTATTTCAAATGTAGATATATGATGATTCCATTTCATACTACCGAAGTTATTGTGAACAAGATTATATCAAGTAGTGTGCTAAGCAAGAGAACTTATATCTTGGAAGATGTAGAACCCAAACAGATAAAGTTAATGACAAATAATTACAAATATTTATTTAAAATTTATCTATAAATATAAATAAAAAAGTTATTTCTTTATAAAAAGCAATTAAAATTACAAAATATTAAAAATGGTCGAAATAAATAAACATTCTATTACCAAATATCAAATTATTATTTATTTATTATTATTATTATTATTTATTATTATATATATAATCTTCAGGTTGGATGTTATGGCGTTGCAAGAGACCAAACAGGGGACAAGGAGATTATGATGAATATGGGGAAAAATGTGTTGGAAGATTTGGAGATGGGGGAAAGAAGGGTTCTAAGAATGATTGACGGAGGGAGGACAGTGGATGAGGAGTGGAAAAGAAGAACTAATGCTACAGAAAAGTATTGGATACGAGAAAGAGAGGACGACCAAGGAATAGTTGGATGCGGTGGAAACGGATTTGAAACTGCCGGGAGTTGGTGGATGGAAGGAGAAAGCGCAAGGCAGTGAACTATAGAGAAGGATTATGCAATAAGCCTTGGGCTTTCATGGCCTGTTGAGCTAGTTTATATATATATATAATATTACCAAAGAAGCAATAATGAGATACCATTGACTTTGCATCGAGAACCATTTTGCACTCAAAATTTAATTTGAAAATTAATTAAAATTAATAGAATATACGTAATCACTTGCCAGTTGGCTGTCTAATTTATAGTATTCTTTATAATAGTATTTATTATATAATATCACCATTGTCTAATGCTTTTGGCCATTAACGTGATTGACCGGCCAAGGACGAAAATATTACAATCAAATGAAATATTTACATAATTTCTCACAGTTAACGGGCATTGACGTCAATGGCCGTTCAATGACGTTAATAGCCAGCGCAAATGAGCATTGACGTCATTGTCCGGCCTGTCTAATTTTGTCTAATTTTACAATCAGTTAACTGTAAGCACAATGAAAGACAATATTAAAACTTAAGTAAAATATTCGGATTATTATTTGAAAATTGACGTGCTTTAATAGCCTGACATGTTTGAAAACTTTCGTAAAACTTGTTTGGTTTGAATGCTTGTCATTGCATATCAGTGCAGTGTAACATGTAAATCCATACTTAAGTACATGCAGATTGAGCTCGATTTAATCACCGATAGCGATATTAATATTCGTTAAACGAGTTATTAAAAGTATCTCTTGGTATTCAAGAGATAGCTCAAATACTCTCGTATCCGAACACGAATCCGATCTAATCATAACTAGCTGTAGGAGTCCAAATCTTATTTTGTAATTTTGTATTCAGTACGTGCAAGGATGCAGTCCTAAAATATGAAATTAAAATTTTTGGCTAAAAAGCTAGCTCCCGAATCTATGAGCCGATGACCTCGAAATATTAACCAATGAAGTTGGTTTGAAATTAAATGGTTTCACGCTAGCGAAATTTACGTGTTGGTAACAGATACCATTTAATTTTTTGTACTAGGTACTGCTGACCCGGCAGACGTGGTCCTGCCCAAATTTGAATAAATTTGTTTGATCGTTTTGTGAATTTATGAGAAGACCTAACGTGTTTGTGATAATCGATTAATATTTTTTATTGAATGAAAACATTTAACCAATATTTATAGATTCCTACTCCTCTTTCTCCTCCCCTTCGTATTCTACTGAGGATCTTCAAAGTCACGCAGCGATATTCCCCCATCGATATAAATGTGTGCCGAAAATAAGGCCGAAAAAAAAGCAAAATAGAAATAAAAAATGATGTTTAAACAATTACAACCCATGATTCACTATTGTTAGCGGAGTTATAAAGACAGCAGTAAACGTTTCAAGATAATAATTTAATAACTGAACAAAAAAGGGCACAAATTGAAATTAGGAACAACTCAATTAAATAACATGTAGTTAACGACCAAAACAATACAACATAATACAAACATTCAGTACGCTCTTGATTTTCATACGCAGGCGTAACTTACGCATAGGCGGGTCGCGCGGCATTGCATATGGGGTACATTATTCTTAACAACTATCGACATATCGACCTCTATATCCTGAGCTTTATGTACATACCATAATACAGTGTACTGTATACTATAGATATTAAATAGTTCCTAAGCAGTATATTAGCCCCATTACAGTTTTGTCACAAATCCACATTGGATATTTTCGAATTTATGCTCATAGCCCAAAATGTGGGCAAACATATCGCCAGCACTAGTGAAAAGAAAATTGCTATTTGACGATCGATCAGCGGAAGACTTGACAAGACTTGACTTATATGATCAAGGGCGTCTTCGGCAGCTTGAACTGCAAATAGCCCAACTTCATAATTATCCCGACATCAAAAACAAAGCGGGAAACACATACAGTCGCATTCGTGCAATGTAGTTATTGGGTTGCAATCAAAACTGGCGGCCATCTCGATTGCTGCACTGATTTTAAGCAAATTCTAGAGGTTTGAACCGAAAATTTGAAGTGTCAGAAAAATAGAAGAGATCAATTTTCTCAAGGCACCGTGACACCAATGCGATTTACACCAATCGTATACACCAATCAAATTGTTATACGATTTAATTTTTGTACTATTTGACGTTCAGGGAGGAGAACAGGCCGTGGATCACATGGACAATCAGAAAGATTGCTAAATTGAAAAGGTCGGCATACAAAAAATATAGATGTTCGCAATCGATAATACATTTTGAGTGCTATCGTGATCTCAGGAATCTCAGGAAAAATACGAGCTATATTAACCATCGGCTTTTGATAAATCGTTCAAATCCCAGAAAACTGTGGCGGGACCTGCCATCATGGAGCGTGCATGCTCGCCCGGCTGGTCAGATTTCTGAACATTTGTGTGAGAATCCTGATCATGGCTATACTTTTTTTCTCCGCTCTGTGCCGGAAGTGTTAGGCCATGTGCAGTCTGATTTCGAGAGTGTACTGTTTCCTGGAGTGGAATCACTCTCTGTTCCGAGGGTTACGCCGGGGGCATTGAGTGAGATTGTCGGGACTCTGCACTCCGAAGCTATTGAGGTGGATGGTATTATTTGGAAGGCATCGCGTGTGAGACCTCTTTCCAAGGTTCCGTTAGCTCCACAGCCTGCCGATCTTCCTCCGATTAATATATTGTCACCTTTTGCAAAATTTTTACCGGTGGGGGGGGGTAAGGCTCTTAAGGCTTAAACATTTAAGAGAAATATACTAATTTCACTGTTCTTTGAAATAGAGAATAGTGAGTAAGCAATAGAGTAAGCAGAAGTAGAAAATAAAAGAAAGACATAAGTTTCTGTTAAATCTATAAAAATTAATTTAATTATTTTTTCGAATTCGAGTTATCGAATTAAATTAAAATCAAAAATAAATATTTTTGAATATTGACAAAATAAATAAGGTCAGGAACATGATGTGTAAAAAGAATTAAGTTAATTAAGCAATGTGATGGCGTGTTTGTGAAATATATAGCAGCATTGGTCAAATATGTGATAAAAATTTATGTTTTCTGTGTTATTTATAATGATAGCTTAGAAAAGCTTGATGCTGTTAAGGATTGGCTTAACTTTATTTGCTGCACTTACTGTAATTCTTAAAACTACACAATATCATCATGTTTTTACAATCGGTTTTGTTTTTTCATATTGCTAGAGAAAAACACATGTTTTTGTAAGTAATAAAAATGTATATTATTTCCGTAATTTTGTAATCAATAACAGAACAATTGAAAAAAGCACTTATTTTGCAAAACAACACTTTAATTCTTCAGCGACTGCTTAGAAAGAATTATATTCTACATTGTGCCAAGTTACTAAATCAATTTGTTGCTAAAAGTAATCGAACGTTTATTTATTTATTTATTTATTTATATATTTATTTATTTATTTATTTATTTATTTATTTATTTATTTATTTATTTATTTATTTATTTATTTATTTATTTATTTATTTATTTATTTATTTATTTATTTATTTATTTATTTATTTATTTATTTATTTATTTATTTATTTATTTATTTATTTATTTATTTATTTATTTATTTATTTATTTATTTATTTATTTATTTATTTATTTATTTATTTATTTATTTATTTATTTATTTATGCAACTGTAAGCTAATTCCCCTATTCCCTAAATGTTTCCCTATTTGAAGCAATAAAACCGAAATCAGTAAATCATTTATCAATATTAATAAATTAAGAAATTAAAACTGTTCATTTAGATTCTGGTTTAGACCAGAACTTCCCAACTAGAGAAGCGCGCCCCACTAGAGGGAATAAATAGATCATAATGAGGACGAAATGTATTCGGACATTCTAAAAAAAATGTATCTGATCGATTATGCTTGTTATTGAGAAATAAATGTCGTAAAAGTTATAACAATGAAAACAATAAGGAGGGCAAGAATATTTATTTTTATACTGACCGGGTACGCTCAACGTAAAAAAGATGGGGAATCCCTGATTTATATAACAGAGTCTACTCTCGCGCTACGACTGAATAAGAAATGTAATTATTGCAAAATTTATTACAAATCTGACGACGATAATATTTGTGTGCTGCATGGCAGCTGGCAGTTTAGCGGAGTGCAGGTAGCAGCTTGCAAGCAATCCGTAAGTGAGTAGCCATTATTATGTTTAACATAACAAACCGTCAGCTAAAACAAAGTATAAGATAAAAAGGAATTCTGTAATAAAAAAAAGTGAAATGTAACGAGAATACGTAACTAAATGGAACCGTCGGTAAAAATTAAATATGGATGTTCTGGTGTTATTTTTGAGACTAAACTAAAGAGACTAGTAAATTTAATTATGTTATTTTGCGGAATTAAATGATTAAATTAAAATATTTTTATATATTTTTTAAATCTTTTTTCTATTTTTTGTTATTCTACAAAAACCAAACACTCGGTAAAAAATCATATTTGGTTTTTTATTTTATCAAGTTTTCATTTTTAAAACAGTTTTCAGAGGCAAATTAAATATTTATACCGTCTACAATATTTAGATGTTAGAAAATTCTGCTTTGTTAGCTTGTATACATTTACTGCTTGAAGTTTTATTGGTTATTTTTACACTCGTAGCAAAAGACTATTATTACATACTCGATGTTACTTTTAAAGTTTCAATTTTCAAGTAATCAATTTTTAAAATAAAGCTGCAACATGGAGGAAATAGTATAGTATAGCTAAGAAACATTTGGAAATATTTCAAAGCAATCATATTGTTGTGCTACAGACTTCTTGAATGACTTGCTGTTCAAATCGGACTTCACAATTTCTATTTGATTATTATTTGTTCTCTTGATTAAAATATAGCAGCATCGTTGATATCTAAACATCTTAATCTAAAAGGAAAAACTTTTCATTTGTCAATTTTAAGTTTTAATAGCTACTGCTTCCACAGTATGTTCAAAATTTATAGTTTTTGTGCCGATAAATAAAATTCATCAATATAATGATTTTTTCATCAATACTATGACTTTTGTTCTTCTGATGAATTTCTTATGTAACTTTTTTACTTTCCCATTAGTAAAGGAATTTATTTATATACCTTATATTATATAATAATGAAAATTTGTTTGTTTCTTTATTTGTTCGTCTTTTATGCCTTAGACCCTTTGACCGATTTCAACCAAACTTTCCACACTTACACAGTAGGACTTGGGAAAGGTTTTTGTGCAAGAGTATCTTTAAAAATGTGATAGAAAACTTATGTATGGATTAAATTATAAGTTGGTAATAAATTTTTACCATATAAACTTGGATTTTTGAAATCCAAGTTCGAAAAATACCCAATACCAATTGCTCTTGAGGGATTGAGCAAAATATTGAGCTGCTTAAACTTGAGTCGCTACTACACAAGTAAAAAGTTACTTAAATCGAATCAAATATAAAAAAGGACTTTCGTTTTTCGGTTCTCGGTTCACCGGAACCTCACCACAAGCATACAAAAAAAGACATTACAAGCTTCACAAACAAACGAGCAACGGAAAGCAAAACTGGAAAACGTTCGAGTATGCATTGCTCTATCCAAATGAATACGGCAGGATGATTTCTAAATAAAATGCTTTCGGACAGGACAAATGATTGCTTCCGAAAGCAAGAAACCAGTTAAATAGCGACGTGCGAAGTAGGTATAGAATGCAACACGCAACTAAAATCGGCTCATAGCAAAATCACATAAAGCTCATTGGAGAGCTGCAGCTAAAGATCACCAGACAAATGCAAAAGGTTCATAGAGCAGCTCAAAACAAATACCTGGAATTCGAAAAAAATACGGAAACGTTAATAGACAATAAAAATTTGTGCAGCATTTAGTAATAAATGTAATTAAATTAAAAAAGATATGATGAAAAACGAAAAACCTGAAATGTGCTGTAATGGTGGAAAAGTGCAATTGTTACCTATCCAACATCCGCCGAAGGTTTTAGTTTAAGAATGTTGCTGCACGAAGTTCAAGGGCAAGCTAGATTTCTTGCGGCTGTAACTCCGAAACGCTTTATTTCACACAGAAAGTTTTTAAGACGTTTTTAACCCTGCAGTCTACGGGTGAAGCCTGTCAGGCATCACTTTTGTAGTTTATTCTACCCGTTTACATTAAATAACAAGTTTAATTCAATAATGCAATCAAATTATATTTTTTTAAGCTTTCAACGACTTTTATCGTTTTCAGAAATTAATTTAATTTAACTTGTTTTTAAAGTTTTATTGTTTTCTTCCTCACAAGTGAAGATTTGTATATTTTAATAATTATAAAAAATCATTTTACCATAAAATGAAAGGTTAACAAGATTTTTGGCATTATCTTTCCAAGATGGCGCCGACGAAGACCTCTTAGGAGACTAAAAACTTATGTTTATTCAAAGTATGTTTATTCAAAAGTGAAATAAAGTGATTAAAACAATTTTCAGATATTTTCTAATTATTCCCGAATAATAAACCGCTGACGACTAAACTAATACAATAAAAGCTATTGCAAAATTGTACCCACATATTGTATTTTTTATTAGTGAAATGTGCATTTTAATTGTGAAAAGTATTTGATACATTTCTGGATAATTCTAAAATATAGATATGGTATAAGCCAACATTTATCGATTATTATCAGGGGAGTTTATTTCTCTAAAACCATAATTCATTGGAGAGTCTAAACTTGAAGACATATTACTTCAGCTAAAAACATAAATTTTAACTAAAGGGTGAGCGTGTGTTTGTAATTAATAATACATTTATACAAATTTACGTACGTGATTTCTACGTGATTAAACAATACATTTAAATAAACGATACTAGTTAACGCGTTGAATTTGCTAATCTGCCGTGGTGGATAAATTATAATAAATGTAACAGTCTGTTATTATTTTATGGTTGGAATGGGGTATAGCAACTTAAATGTCAGGAAAGGCTGACCAAAGTAGCGGACAGCGAGTAAATGGCACATCAGGATATCGTTCTAACGTTAAGCTAATAATTATCTTGCAACAGCCGTGCATTAGCGATTAATTTAAATTAAATACTCCCGGGGCATAAAACGCTTCAAGTTGTTTTGTATAATTATGAAGCATTAAAATTAACCAAATCTTTATCTCATTTTCGTACTAATTAGTTAAATTTCTCTAAATAATTCACAGAGGATTTAATATTATTATATCAAAAAATTATAATTTTATGTTTTAATCTTAATTTCACTGTTTTAATTACTACAGCTTTAAAAAATTTAATAAAACAGATTTACATATTTGAAAAATAAATTCATATAAAACACTTGCGTTTTTCGCTAAAAATTTGAATAAACATTTTGACTTGATTTTATTTTATATTGCCTTCATGTTTAGTCTTTTCTTAATATTCGCCAGTCAAAAATATTCAATTTTGGTTATCTAGCTATTTCATTATTTTTTTAAAGTCTACACTAAAAAGATGTTTAACTTATTTTAATTGGCGCAGTCGGTGTGCTCGCCATCAAATAATTACTACAGTGCTTTACCATAATAATTGCAATTAATCACACAACAACGCAAAAGTTGCATGAATTTAATTTAAATTTTATTATATTGTTGGGTTTTTAATTTTGCTGAAATTTTCCCATTCTATATATTATAATATTCAAATTAAAAGTAGCTCATGCAATTCAATGTTCTAGCTTGTTTTGTTTCAATGTTGAAAATGTGTACACAGGTTTAATTCAGGTTCAGTTTAGCTATTTTTGTGAAAATTCAAACAAGATCAAAACTGAACATTTGAATGGCTTGCTAGATTAAAACATAATATTACGAGACGTTCCTCATAAGAATGCTTTTATTTTAATATTTCAAAAATTCTCTTTCAAAAGTTTACTTTTCTGTTCAGAGTCCTGTTGACATAATAGCGAGAAGCATCACAATGAAGCTTGTAATGTGGACTAGACGTTGCGTTACGTTGCATTTCGAAGCCGTTTACGGATGAAGTATTTTAAAACAATTTTAGATAAACTTGTACGAACAAATTACATCACAGTGGTTTTAACTACTGACTTTTACCACATATTACAAATCTTAGAACTCAACGTGAAATCCGTACCATGGATTGACATTTCTGAAAGATACCATTGGTTTAGTCTCTCTGATGAGATCCAAAAGGTGAAAAGAAAATAGAAGCTTTGATTCTGTTTTTATAAATAAGTTTTTAAAATTTTAAATATGGAAAAATCTAGCTTGGTAGCACGTTTTACCTTAGAATTTTTTAAGAAATTTACTGCAGCGATCTTTGAAAGTAAAAGAGAAGTGCTTTAAAGCTAACTCAAGTTTTACTTTGCTAAAGTTTACAAGTATTAGTGAACCAGAAGAAAATCAGTCGCGTGCTGGTGACCTACGGTCTAGTCTCAGATAAAAAGTTGAGACTAAATTATTGAGTGCAATTGCCAATATAAATACCTGTCAGAAAGCAGAAAGCATTGCCTTGCTCTATCCATTAAGTATCAAACATTTAAACTAAAATTTTTGCTTTATTGAGAGAATATAATTTTCAACTTCAAATTTAAAAAAATAAAAATAAAAAAAATTGGCCATGAAGCTAAAACAATGGGTGTAAGAGATGACCGGTATAATATGTCTGCAGGATTTTCTTTATTTCTGACAGCGGTTTTACAATAAGTGGTTTATGCAGAATGTCGTCAAAGTCAAAAGTCGTTAAATGGAATAAGATTAAGCAGAGGGACTCTTAGTAGGAGTTTATGTGAAATACTATACTTACGGCATCCTTAAACTTTACTACTGCCAATTTTAGACTTCAATTTACAATTCAATGAATTTGATTGAATTTTTGGTGTTTTTTAATTTAAATTTCAAAATAAATTTTGTTGTATGGGTTATAGTTTTTTAGTGGTTTTTATTTAAGGTTGCGCTGGATGTGTTTTTGCGTGCTGCTCAAATTTTTATTTTGGTTTACTATAATTACTTTAGCAATAAGCAAAATTAAATCTACAATACTCTGAAAAAATTTAAATTTTAAGAAGGTACATTTAAGAATACTGATTACATGCATTTAATTAATAGTCCCAAGCTTAAGTCATTTTTATGTTTTCGAAGGAATGCACAAAAGGTAGATTTGTAATTAAATTTTAATTAATTTTCTTTATGATTACAAATTTTGTTAACCCTTTCGCTCATGAATTTTCGTTTTTATAGGTATAAAATTGAAATTTGGTACACTAGCTATAAATTGTTTTTTAAGTTTTTTGCTTTTATGTGGAAAAAGAAAATATAGAAAAATTTTAAAAACATTGGATAACTGTTCCACATTACAGTAATAACCTTTCCAAACACAAACAAAAATCCCCACAGCCGTTTTGAAATCTAGCTTACAATTAAACCTGTAACGAAAGACAGTTATTTGAAAAAATTTATTTAAACCTCATTAATTAAAACCCACAAATTTTTAATACGAATTTATGAAATATCTTAAATTTACTACATCAAAATCAAATGACAAAATTACGTTTTTGACTTCATTAAATAAATTAGAAAGCTGTGTGCTAATGTTAGCACGCCAGTAGCGAAAGGGTTAATGTACAATCAAGTAAATATTGGTATTTTCACTTTGATCTTTCAAAATCAAGATGAAGTATAAACTACTTAAACTTTTTAAAAATTATAATAATTAAAATGGAGAATCTTGGAGAAAAATTTGTGTTGGTTGTATTTTATTATAAAATAAAAATTATATATTGGTACCTAGGTAACTTATTCTTGAAAGTAAAAAATTAGAAAGGAAAATATTACATAAAAATATTTATTAAAATTGAATAAATAGGTAATAATTAATTATAATTATAATCAATTTTTTAAATTAAATAATAAATAAATGAATACATAATATAATATTTGCAATCATATTGCATTTTGAATTTTATTGAAAATAAAATATTGAATTTTTTAAAATCGATTTTGGGTTATTTAAATCTTATTCAATTTAGATACTTTTAAAATATTTGTTAAATTTTAAATGGGTGCAGGGTGGCTTTACATTATAATTTAAAGTTTCTTTAGATATTTTATACTATGCTATGGTATGTTTTTATTATCAAACCTTCCAAAGGTTTAATAAATTTTATAATAAATTTTTTAATATTTTGTCCAATTTTGCAATTATGTAATATAGCTGAACATTAGAAATAACAATGAAATAGCACTATATATTATGTTAGGTAGATTATTTTCCTTCCTTTTACTGTTTTAAAATATTTTTATATTTACTATTTCACGTACTAAGGAATTTAATTAATGAGGTGGTTTCCCGTTGCCTTCCACATGGCCTTACAGATATATTTCTTTAGATCTTTAGTCTTTAGATCACAGGAGTGTATTCAACACGACCAGCATTTGAACCGCGGTTGCCAGCTTCCCAGGCGGCCTGTGTAGACTTTACGCCATACTGCTGGTCAAATAATGACTAAATAAACTAAATTAACAATTATTGACGAAAATGACTTACCACTAACCCCACAAAAATATCAAATCGAAGGGATGCTGTAATCAATTTTAAAAGTATTTTGAATAACAGATTTTCTAAAGCTGGCACTGATTATATACAAGTGAAAATTATGATCAAAATTAGATATATTTTATTTTTATGTTTTTTAATTTAAGTTGAATATCAAAAGTATCATTGATCGATCCGGGTTCGAGTGTAAACTTGGTTGATTTAAAATGGAATGATCTTTATTATTTGCTTAATAAAATTTTAATTACTGCGGAACTTGGATAATGTGAACATGAAGGAAACTTAAAAGCGTTCACATAAACGCTTACGCTATAAGAAAAGCAAATTTTATTGGCAAAAATTTAAAAAATAATTCAAATCTTACAAATATTCAAAAATAAAAATTTATTTTTGCAATAGTATTATTATATGTATTATATTATTTAAAATAATTAATTTTGATTGATATAAACCAATCCGGAATTTTTAATTTATATACAATTAACACAAATCAAAAATAAGGGCTTACATCTATATGTTTTCACACAGGACTTCTCATAAGCGAAAACATTTTTCTCGAAATTGGCTAAACTGTATGTTTTTCAAGATTTACCTTCAAATCGTTATGAGTTATGAGTGATGAGTGATCTTGTTATTGCAAAAGAAAAAAGATGTAGAAGGATTAATTAAAATTAATTTTAATAATGAATTAATTTAAATTCACTATTTAATTTAAATTCATTATGAATGTTTACTACATGTTTACAAAGCACCAAACCAACTTTTCTTTTTTCAAAGTTGTCAACTAGCTTCGTATATGTTCGGCACTTTTCGTTCGGCACTTTTCGTTCGTATGTTCTGTGCATGGACTTAGAGCTAAGTAAGCTTCTAAGTCCATAGTTCTGTGTTTTCTCATACACGAAAGACGCCGTTCTATTTTGAAAGAGTACCTACTACGGCTATGAGAAAACATACAGTGTAAGCACCTAAATATTTCTCATATGAGAAGTCCTGTGTGAAAACATATAGATGTAAAGCGGCTTTAGGAAAATACGGGATATATTGTAAACCAGCTAATGAAATATTGAATTAGATACTTTAGATTTGCCTTTAAAACTTACAATATTTAATTATATTAAACATTTAATAAACCTTATAATTAAACATTATTACCACAATTTTTTATATTCTCTTTGTTTTCACCGTTATATTATTATATTGAAGATTAAATTTTATTAATTTTCCCAAGTTCAGAATTTACATAATATATATTCATCAAACATTTTTCCACCTAAACTTGTCATCGTCTTGATAATGGATGCATAAAGCGTCCGAAACGTCGACCTACAAGTTATAAGTTGTTTGATTGCTACCCAGCCAACCCGAAATCCTTTTTCTTTACTTACTGGCATTGGGTGAGAACTCCTTCTCTGCATATATTTTAACCCTAGATTGTACATGGACACAGGAAAAATTAATGTACCGAAAAAGCAGGTCGATAACGTTAATATTCTTGTGGTATGAACATAGAAAAAGTGTATGTGGTATGAAAAACATATTTTGAATTCCTTTCCAATTAAAAAAAAAATAAATGAAACCAAAACAAGCAAATTTTTATATTTACAAGAAAACTTTTGAATATCGGTTGAAATCTCGTTCTAAAAATATTTATTACAATTTATTCAAATATTATTACAATAATTGTTTCAAAGGGATAATTCACTTCTTTTTCAAGTTATCACATTACACTTTTTTTCGATAGGTCTTGTTCCCTTGCGCGCAATGTAGTCAGTAGCGGTGATATCGATAAGCGAATGTAAGCAATGCTTAGGGGCCTGGGGATCATAAGGGGCCTGGGGACCATAAGGGGTAGTAAGTCCCCAAAAAGAGAATCCCAAAAGAAAATAAATACCTTACCCCGCCCTTTAGTGGCATAAGTGCTAGCAGGGATATCTCCCTGCGCTCCTACCTAAAATCCAGAATGCATAAAAGTGCACTGGGGGGTATTGCTCCCAGACACCCGGATTGCACCAATTATTTTGTGACTTAAATAATAATGTTTAGACTTTTACTTCCTGATGTGCAAAAACAAAATTACTTTTAGACTTAACAGCAAAACCTGTTTTTTCCGATTCCAAAGCTCTAAACATATTATTTAAGTCACAAAACAATTGGTGTAATCCGTCTGGGGAGTATGGAATACCCCACAGTGTACTCTTCTTAATTCTGGATTTTAGGTAGAAGGGCAGGGAGATATCCCTACGCGCACTTAAGTAACTAAATCGGGCCCATTACAGTGGCGGTGATATCAATAAGCGAATGCTTAGGGGCCTTCTTCCATAAAAAGTAGTAAATCCAAAAAAATAGATTTTTAAATAATATACGTAATTCAAAATTAATCATTGCCTTTTTAGGGTCCCGTTTTGCATATTTGCTTACGGGCCCTAGCTACTCTTCCGCCGCCACTGAATGTAGTAAGCTATTGTGCAAAGAACATCGCGTGATATTGTGCGGTAATTATTTGCGCTAGTGAATACCTACTAAATATATGTCTTACTTTAAGTTAAGTATTATATAAATTTTGTAACTAATTTTCATATTAGAAAACTACCGAAATGTAAAAAATCAATTCATTTCTCCCCGATTGTCTAAATTTTTTTTTTTAATAACATGTTTATTTTGTCTATAACAACATACACTTATTACACTTATTCTGTATAGTACAAAGTGTTTCCGAACATTTTTAGCAGTTCTGAACACGAATATTGGTATATAGTAAATATTGGTAAATATATAGAGATATTTTGACTATTTTAATTAGCATAATTTAGTTAAACTAACAATATAAACTTATGCTTCATACATTGTAAAATGCAAAAAGATCATTCAAGACTGTTTAATTTTCATAGAAAAATCATAATAGTATTCAGTTCGTGTATAAAAATTAAATACTTCTTTGAATGAATTAGGATATTCGCTAACCACTCCGTGTGACAAAAACATTTTTGGAAGTAATCACGAATTAGTGTTCGCAGAATGATACTATTTCTTTACATGAAAATTAATTGAATATCGGGCTGTGTCCATAAATGTAAACCTGGTTAAATTTAAGTTTATTTTATTTTCATTATATCCGATTGGAGTACGCAACAAACAGATCTACGTACATTGGCTACTACCTAGTAAAAAAAGATTCCATTAAATAAAACATTCAATTTAACAAAAAAAAAATTTAAATAAAAACCTGATTTGTATTACTAAATGTATATTATGTCATTTTATATTGATAAGTAATTTAGAAACTCAAATCAATTCTCTTTCGTAGTACTACATTGTTTTTAATTATATGAAATCTATAAAATATTTATAAAACAATGAAATATTTAGTATCATTTTAAATGTCCCATAGAGCAGATAGTATTACAATAACATTTACCATTCGAGAAATGCGCCATTCAATAACAATATTAATTTAAAATTAATAACTAATGTAGTAATTAATTGCTGCACTTGCCTATCAGAAAGCTATTTGTAATAAAACTTTTAACAAGTCAAATTTAACAGAACTAAACAAAACGTTAAAATTTTAACAGTATGTGAAAAAATACAATATGTAGAAAATTAATTATTTAAAAATATGTTTCCTCTGTAACCTACTTTTCTCGGAATATTATATTAATATGTATCCAAATTAAAAACGATCAATTGATTAACAACAATCCAGAATGACGGATTTCCATCAGACTACTTGTCTTGAAATCTCCAACACGCTTCTAAGGCTCTAATTCTCGTCCATTACAAGCGGAATGGGAAATTGCTTGAATTGTAGAAATTTAATGATATTAAAAAGTTTTCAAAATATATTTGTAGACGCCAACATCGGACGTTTATGTGTTTTTCTGAGTTGGTAGGAAGGGATACCTTCTGCACGTCACCAGGAATGTTTCATCAAAGGACCATTTTGAATTCAAACACCTTTTTTTTGTATTGAGTCTATGTATTTATTATAAATTTTAAATAAAAATGCACTTTACATGATACAACTTTGGGCTGTACTACAACTGCAATCGACCACGATTTTGTTAGAACTACTCTTGAACATAAAACATAAAATAATTTGTAGTTTGCATTTAGTTCAAAAGTTGATCTTCACTTCGAGAATATAATTTTAAATCGTCCATGTAAAGCAAATGAGTTATCATAGAGTTGTTTTTAAAATTTAGCTTAAATCCTGCATTGGAATCGTTTAATAGTGCCGAAAGTGGGTTCATAGCTAGACAAAACCAGAGCGGACTCGAGGAATCTCCTTGAAAAATGCCACGTTTTATTTTTATCGAGTCCCAACTGGTTCCATTATTTATGATAACAGTGTTCCATTTCGACATCATTGAAGATAGAAGCTTCACAATCTTCGGATTAATTTTGTAGATTTTTAAGATGTCGAGAACCCAATCGTGAGGGACCGAATCATATGCTTTTTTGTAATCTATGTAGCACATATGTAAATTCCTTTTTTGATTTTTAGCTAATTTAGTTATTATCGAATCGACGATTAGCAGTTCCCGACATCCTTGTGAGCCTTTGACACAGCCTTTCTGTTCAATGTTCATAATCTTATTTGCTTTACAATGGTTTTCGATTTTTGATGTCAAAATAGAAGTGAAAATTTTGTAAATAGTTGGTAAGCAGGTAATTGGTCTATAATTTTTCGGATCTAAAGGGTCCCCAGTCTTAAAAAGCATATATGTAACACATGTACATAAAAAATTTGCTAAAACTGAAGGATCGTTCAATGCTTCATTAAAGCAGAAAAGTAAAGGCAAGTGAAACCTTTTCAATCAAAAATTATTTTTACTATTATTATTATTATTATTTAATACTAAGAGACTTGAGGATATATCCAATAAACTCGATAAATAGCAAATTGCAACTAGATCACAGCAGTGTATTCGGCCCCACCAGGGCTAGAACCACGGTTTCACGCTTCAGTAGCTTTTCAGATGGCGTAAGAAACTATTTGCATTGATATGGACAAATGCGCCAAAAAACGCTTTATTCCGTTCAAAACAATTGACATGAGATTTTGCGCTTTATGATAAGGGTAGTTTTTTGTTTCTAATCAATATAAAATGTAAAAATTAAAATTTTTATTCAAAAAAATTACAGCTTTTTTGGGACACGAAAAGGTAAGTCTCCTCTAAATTTCAAAAAAATAATCAATTTTGTGGGAGAAAAAATTAATAAGTCACTCCCTTCATCCCTCCTACCACGTATCGATTTGAATTTATTTTCCTGTAATTCTAACGCATTTTCTACCCTTTCCCATCAGTGTCATGCTGTGGGTAATTTTTTCATAAAAAAATATTAACTACACTGTGTCTATGCAGGAATTATCGTGAAAAAATTTAAAAATCGATTTCTTAATAGATTTTGAATAGGTTCTTAGGTATATCTGATTTTGTTAGTAATGACATTTTACAAATGATTTTCAATTTAATAGAGATTATAATTTTGTGATATGATAAAATCAAAAGCTACATACAAAAAAAACATTTTTAATTTATGCCCCAATAAGCAAATCAATCAAAATGGTATAATGGAATCTGAGAATAGCGTAGTGCTATTTGGAAACAAACCTGAAACTTCTAAATATAAACATTTTCAACTCCATAGACCATAAAAGGAATATTTCTTGATGAATGTTTCCATTAGCTAATTTTGATGCAAATAGTTTACTTCATCCACAATTTAATTCTGTCGGCCCAAAAAAAGTTTATCTAAAAATTTATGTTTTGCGAGTAACGCATTTCTACAACTTTTAGCTCTATTTTAGAGGACTTAAAATAACTTCATAAACAATTAAATTTCTCTAATTACTCTAGAAGGTTAGTTATAATAGGCCATTCAAGAGAAACGTTGTTTTGTGGTATTATACAACAAAAACTTTTGACACATTATAAACTGACAGTCAGATTAAGATGAACGATGATCTTAGTTTCAGATATAATTAATGTATTATCATATTCATACATTATAATATACAATATACTAGAAAAACCAATAAATATATGTTAGCGCATACGGAAAATTAGTTTTTTGTCTCCATTATGATTAAATATACAAAAAAATTATAAACATGCATATCCTGATTCAAATCTTTGAATACAGTCAACTGCAGAAATAAATTTTGTTTAAATTTTATTTTTTTTTCAGTTGTACAACGTTATTGATGTTTTAAAACATTTAAAAGTGTTTCATACTTTTATAAAATAGTATATTAAGGTAGTAGTCTGGTAACTTGCACGTTTTCTCACTTCTATTGGAATTTTTTTTTCTATGGGAAAATAAAATTGAAATTTTGGTATTAAAATGTTTTTTATCATGCCCTGATAAGTTTTTGATGAATTTTAGTTGGATGTTCGTCTGTATGTATGTATGTATGTGTGTGGTTACGACATCATGAAAAGAAATAGTAGCAATTGCACAGGTTAACCCTACAGTGCATAGTGATGCACTGGTCTCGTCTCGTCCCGAAGGTGTCAAGTTGGGTCTCGTCTCGAAGTCTCATCTCGTCTCGAAAAGTCTCGTTGGTCTCGTCTGATTAACCCTACAGTGCATAGTGATGCATATATGAATCACTTGCATTTAGGCTTATATAAATTTGTTTTGAAAACATTTTATATTGCAAATGCACTCTGTATCTAATATGAACCAGTAGCCTCCTAATGAAAACATGAAAACACAAAAATAATAAAATTACAACCAATTTATGACCTTAAGAACGTGCGATGTACGAATTATGAATTCTAGCTATTTTGTAAAATGATAACGCTTGTTATGTATTAAAGGTATGTATATTTTTTACTTTTTTGTTTTTAACGGCAATCAAAACTGATTTATAAATTTTCATAAAAGTTAAATATTACTATTATTTCAGGCCCTTACAGCATAGGGATGCAGATTTACATCGCACAATATTTTTAATAAAAAACTATGAAAATTTAAAAATATATTTTTGAGCCCCTGTCGCTTCTTGAGGTCTTTCACGTTGAACGGTACATTGCAAGAAGATGGCGAACGAAAATTTACTCTCCAATTATGTGTGCAAAGAAGTAAATCTGCACTTTTAATAGGTTTTTAAATTTTTCAACTTTTTGATGCGACCCTTAACTTCCTCGCGGTCTTTCTCGTCGAATGGTTCCCGAAAAGAGGAGGTTGAAGGATAAATTTTATACCCAAATTTAATGGGGAAGTTATGCAATGTTTACATACCCAATTTTTATTATTATTACTGGTCAATGGTAAAGGGAATGCCACAATTTGCGATTTGTAACAACTGTACAGTGAAAATTTGTTTACCAACAAATCGCCAACTTTTTCCAAAATCGGCTTATTCCAAGAAACGACGTATTTTGTGGAAGCCGCATTTAAATAGAGAACTCACAAAATTAAATATATTACGATAGTTTTACTTGATATTTCACAATTTAGCAAAATACACAGTCCCCTGGCAACAGTCCCCTGCTTTGTAATTTAGCAGGGAACTGTCTTTCATTCCAGAGAACTGGAGATTTGACTACAGTCCCTCTTTTGAAATTACTTTAAAATCTATCCGATTTAAGAATTAAGTAAGAATTTGTACTAACAGATGACCTCGCACTATTAACCAATGAAATAGATTTGGAATTAGGCGGTTTCACACTAAACAAAATTTTCGTGTTGTTGACAGTTATCATTTAATTTTTTGTATTATTTTATTATTTATTATTAAAATTAAATAGTTTTTATGCAGTTTTTATTATTATTTTTTTATAATTTTATTTTATATTATTTTATTTTTTTTTATTTATTTTTTTTCTAAACAATTTAGATTATCGATATATATTATAAATGAACTACTACCTATATAAATTATAATTATTCGTCTTTTCCTTGTTGATGGTTTTTAGTATATAAAATTAAATTTATTTTTAGATTTTAAATTTGTTTATACACAAATTTTACCCCAGTGACGGTGTGAACCACCGCACCAACTGGTTAATTGTGATTTTAATGTATGTGCAAGAGGCCTCTGTTACACTGAACAGACCCCTGCAACCATTTACCCGAAAAAGGCTAATATCTCGAAAAGTAGCTATAAATTCAATGGGCTTTTTAGCACTTATTTAACTATTACTTTACTAGTCCTTTGTATTGTTTTTGTTAATAGAAAGAATATTAATATGACAACAATGTACGGGCTGAAAACGTCTACACCTAGAATCACCCACAAACAAACACAAGAGCAAACAAATGCAATTCAAAATATAGACAGATTCGCAAAAACCAGATCTAACGGTATTTGAATGAATCCACAGATTCTACAGCAACTACGTCATTAGGAAGATCATTCCAGATTCCGAAAATCGCTTCGATAACAAATGTTCCCCGGCTCTACCTTTTCGATATCTAACGCCGTTTTCGAGTTATTGCTAATTCAAGTTTGTGTGGCGGAAACGCAGCAATAACTCAAGAACGGCGCTAGATATCGAAAACTGAGCAAAAAATTGTCCCCCCTCGTACACATCCCTAGTGAATTATCGGTAGGAATATATGTGCAAAAATTCAGATCGATCGCACGCAAAAAAGTTTACTCATTTGCCAAACTTGATTTTTGTTTATAAAATTTGTGAATTAAAAACAAAAGACAAATTGACATAGGTTAAATCAATAGTAAATCAAGAGGTTAAATTAAATGATAAATTTAAATTAAATCCAGGCACTTAAATATAATATTTCTTATTAATTTGACAGATGTGTAAATAAATTGAGTTCAAAAATTTGGTAATAGATGTCACTTCAAATAGTAGTCTATTCTTTGCTCTAATTGGTCTAATCTGTGTGAGAATAATTATTCTCGCACCGATATCGGTGTGAGAATAAAAAAAAGAAAGAATGTAGATATTCTGTATTTAAAAATAGAATCAGAATGCCCACATTCTATGATAGTCGTACAGAAAAATATATAAGGCACCAAAATATACCTAGAAAGCGACATAACAATTCAAGAAAGAGAAATTCAAAACAAAATATGGAGTTTAGCTAAGGGGCAATTAAAAACGTAGAAAAAATAAGGTTGGTTACCAGAGAATGTACAATCAGGAATTACGGTGGGATTCTTATCAAGGATGCAAAGATGACTAAGCGATGATATAGGTGGTAATCGGAAAACAACAATGGATACGAGACACTCAGCGAAAAACTAACAGAATGAATCGGTGTGTCTCCACATCACGTTCTCTCGAAAGTCTGAGCCTGAAACTCCATGGATACCTCCGAAGATAAAGAAGACAATAAAGCAAATCAAAGGGACAAACGAGACAAACTCTAGAATGTCAACAAGAAACAGAAAGCAAAACACAATTAGAGTGGGCACGGAACATCAATTATATTTGTGGCAATGCGATTTCTAAGCGTAAAAAAAGCGTTCTGCTATTCAGATCAAAATATTATAAATGATAAGAGTTAAAAACGTCTATAATAACCCGGCATAGCGCAATTTATAACTTATTATTAACAGTTGGTTGGTCAAATATTTGAAAACTGCTCTGCGGTTTAAATAGTGCGACATGCAAGAGCTTTTGAATTATTGATCTAAAAAACACAAGTAAAAATCGAAACACGTCGGTGATTCTGCTTACAAGATAATGTTCAATGTACTACGTACATGATTCGGTTTATGCAAAGTTGCTTCTGTTAACGTATAATTTACTCAGTATATATAATTCATAATTCATATTAACTATGTTAATCAGGTAGAGTAGATTAGTTCGATAAAGATCAATTGAATATATTTGTTAAAACTTTTGTTTGCTTAGATGTGCTAAGTAATTGATTTAAGTAAAGATTATTAAATTGGTTTTTCTTTTACATTAATAAATGGAGAATTGGCTAAGTGCAAACACCAACAGATTACAAAGTTCGAGTTCCTCAATCGATTTCTCCTGAGGCGAGACCAAACAACAATTTTGATCTTAAATTATGCTAGGTGAAAGAAAAGCTAGCCGATGTAGAAAATAAAGCAAAACGCTCATACATGAAAATGTAGCTATAATTTGGTATAAATTAGGAGATCAAAAAAGGAGCAGCAAAGGAGTTTTTGTAATGGCTTCATGAAGTTTAGAATTTATAACTTTTAAACTGTAACTTAAGCAATTACCTAAGTTAAAAATTATCGTACAAATTACAAGTTGCCACACAGGTGGATTGAAAACAAATTCCATTCATTAATATGAGTAAATGAGGTAGAAATCATTCCTTGTAATTGGTATTTGAGTATCACGGGACTAAAATATCTTATTTGCGAGAGAATTGAATTTTGTAAGCCGTATTGTTGCTACACCAGACAAAGCATTTAAGATTTTTGGATTTGTATTGCGCAACTAAAGCTTTAATGAATTATGCTTAATATAATTCTTGCATGAACTAGCGTTGTTATATTCATGATTAATATTTTTAAGAAGGTGGAAGCAATTATCCATTTGGTATCTAACGTAAAGAAACCATTCTATCACAGCCAACCATTCTATCACAGCAAAATTCGCATTTTTACCAGAATGGTGGAATCTAATTTTTACAAAAATTAAGATATGCATCAATTTAAACATTTAAACATTTAAACTTGTAATAAACAATATGTGTGTAGGTGGTCAAATTTTGTGTGCGCTGTACCTCAAAAACTAATAGGAATTTTTTTTTGAAATTTTGTATTTAGTACATAAATATTGGGAGATTTATTTTTATTTATTTTTATTTTTTATCATACTTGTATTTTGAAAGCTCTATCAGCACACATAATTTTATCGGAATCTATTTACACGGAGATATAATTTCATTTTTTTCATTTTTTTCATTTTTTTCATTTATTTCATTGTAGTAGCCCTGACGAAGCTTTTTTGCCGAAACTTTATTTTCACCGATAGAGCCCACCAGATATACGTCCAAAAAGTTTGACTGCCATCGATGCAGAGAAAAAAAGATTTCAAAAAAAAAGTTATCTATTTTTAATGTATAATTCCTGATTTTATCAAAATAAGTGGTTTCATATGCTGGCAAGTTTTAGGAGGGTATTGCTTCCTGCATCCTTTCAGTACTTCATGAAGTATTCACACTTGAAACTATTACAACTTGTAATATCTTTTATAGAGTTTTTTATTATCTAGTACCATGTATGCACCTAATCTATAGTACGGTTTCAATATCGTGCTCAATTCCTCCGTGATAATTCTTTTGTATGGAAATGTTAAATATTTCTTCTTAGTCCCTTCGCTTCTTAGCTGTTACTTCCTATCTCGCCATTTGACTTTGTACCTTTTTAGTTATTTTCATCCATTGCTTATTAACGAACCATGTAGGATATCTATTTCTTTGTTAAAAATTTTTAAATTTTTTCTTTATTTTCTGTTACAACCCTGGAAGGTTGATATTTATCAATATCTTAATATTTAAATTTAAATATTAATAATAATATTTAAATATTAAAATTTAAAGTACTGATACGAGTTATAATTAACCAATCATCCCAACGTAATGGGCTTCATGTACCAATCTGACTACATTGTATTTGACTGACTGCATTCATTGTAGTACATTATTGGTTTTTAATTTTATGTTACATAGTGTTGATGGACGATTGGAAAAGTCGATGCTTCTGTTCTAGTTTTTGTGTTCTATTTAGAATCTAGAGGTAGGAATGTGATTATTGTTGGTTGCACTTTATCAATAAAGAAGTTTTAGTTCTGAAGAAGCCGTGAGATACGGCGAAACGTTTACAATAGATTGAAACAGGAGAATATGAACATGAATATTTTCAAACACAAAAATGCACGCAATCATTTTGAATTAAAATGTTATTTTTTAAAATAATAAATAAATTTTTTTTTACCACACTTCTATGTATTTAAGGGGTTTTGGTGGTCGAGAATTTTTTTAAAATCAATTTTTGTTTTTTTTGATAATTTGAATTTTTGAAAGGATTAAATTTTGTAAGGATATTCGAGTGACAATTTGTATGCATTTTTGTACACGAAATTTTTTACATGGTGTTTTTCGCAAATGTTTTTTAATACATATGACTATTTATACTTTAATTTTTACAATTTCATTGATGTGACTTCGTTTGTTGTGACCGCCAAAAGATATCATTACTCTCCATATAATTTTGTAATTGAACAAGTTAACACCTTTATTTGCTTGGTGAGTGTAATCTGTGTTTTTGCTCCGTTACAGGGCTTATTTGTCATTTTATTTTGTAGTCAGAAGATGGAAAATTAAATTTTCCGAAACGTTGACTTAGCAAATTATTTTGTTTGATTGGATTTCCAACATACCCGATATCCTTTTACTTATATTTTACCTATTCATTGCGTTTTGGAGCTATGATGGATTATGTTTTATTGCTTCAAGTAAACCCCTACCCCCATTCGATTTCATCCATTTTCAATAGGCTTTGTGCCACAACTGAAATATATTAACGTGTAGTGTGAGTGGGTAATTACTTTTAAAAATTTATTAAATAGTTTTCACCTCCCAACTACCCCACAAGAACATGAGACTCAAATTTTATTCTTAAATCCAATTTATATTTGTAAAAACCAAATGTGCATTACCCATGTGTCTGATAACGCCTTGCACTGTCCACTCGAATTATCTTTTAGTTTTAGCTTTTATTTATTTTCTTCGAAGTAGTTTTATTTTTTAATTTTTGAATTTATCGTTGTCATTTTGCGATGGTGTTATTTAGCTCTATTTTCAACGCAATTAAAAATTATTTTCAATTTAAAAAAAAATTTAAGTATGCCCAATGGGTGTTATAATATATCTCAAAAGTATAAATATTGATATTCATTATTTTAACCTTAAAAAAAATTCCTAAAAATCACGCGGTGATGAGAACTAGACTGGGCGCCAAAGATATAAATAGCGAATTTAGACCAAAAATGAATTTTGAAAATCTTGAAGAAATGGGATGCGAAGACGTCAAGTTTATAACGGCGCAAAGAAAATAGAATGGCTGGGTCACGTATGGAGAAGTGATAGTAAAGAAAATGTTAATCGTGTGAGAAACGAGTTAGAAGCGGACCAACAATGCGATATGGGATGATAAAGTCACCTTTAAAATGTCGTTATTTCAGAAACAGGTAAATGTTTTCTGAAAACAACCATGGTACTGTCTTCCTAGTAAAAAACTACCTTGTTTTAATATTTTAGTAAATCCAAAAATACGAAATATAACAGCATTGATTGATTAAAAAATCGATATTTTCGGCCACTTATATGAGCTAAAATCTATAGTAAATTTTACCTAGGTTATGTAGTACTAATCAATATAAACAAAAATGTTCAAATACTTTTGGCCAACCTGTATGTATATATTAATTTAATTAAGAGACGAGTTATTTAAGTCAGACCTTCCTTTTAACCATAAGGATGGTTATTTCAATTTATTGAATTCTATAGCGTGTAAAAATTAGTTTTAGAGATTTATAGAGCATTAGCAGTAAGCTTATAAAACGTGTCGGCCATGTTTAGAGTTTTCTGAAATATTGAATGGTTAATTCGACAATCTAAACCACGTATTATAAGAATTATAACAATCTAAGAATTATTGAAATTCAATTTAAAATCATTTAATGGAAATTTACAAATGCATTGTTATTGTGTTTGCTTGTTGAAAATAAAGCTTATTACGCAGCATCGTAGCAACTCCAGACCATATTTGACATAATTATAAAGAAATTGCAAACAAGGAAAACGGTGAAATAATAACATTGATTTAAATCCATATAACCCGATAACTTTTTATATTCTACATTTTTTATATTAACATAATATGATATTTTGAAAATACGGAATAATTATTATTTATGTAGTAGTATCTATTATTAAAATATAAAATGTTAGTTTATGAAATGTACCTAATTTTTGTCTAGCTATTCTGTCAATTAAGTGGCTTGATGTGAAGAATCCACTCCTTCCTCCAATTAAGAAATCATGGTAACTCTAAATAGGCAATTATAAAGTTAACACAAAGTTTGAAAGGCGTATGCATACTTAACATAAACCTATTACTAGTCAAACTTGAAAACGTGCAATTATACAAGAAGAGTTCAGAACAAATTGTAACTTCAAAATTTAAGCCAAAATTATATTTAATATATTTAATTTTAATTATATATTTTTATTAATTATATATTATATATTAATTTAATATATTTAACTATTTTCATTTTTATTATGCAAAGACATTATAATTTATTAAAACTATCTGCAGTTTACTATAGGGTGGCTTGCTCTAAAAGTTAGTTTAGTTGCGAGTAAGAATTATAAATCCAGAAAAGTAAATAATTTGAAACTGGAACTAATTTTTGCGCTATGCGGCCTAAGACCGCGTAGGTTTTTAAATCGTTGATTTGGCAATCACGACAATTGATTTTGTCGATTAGTAACCGTACAAGAACAAGGAATTTACTAATCTGTTTTAATAAACATTAGATTAGTAAAGTCAAACGCAAGCTGTTATGTTTAACCAGGTTCCTTAACCTGGTTCAATTCAAGATGGCGCCAGCTTTGATTTTGTAGAAAAAGAAAAGTTGGTTTTTTAAGAGATATATTTTATTTCCAAATTTATGCTTTCGTTACTCTCTGATTTGCTATAAAAGAAAACCAAAAAACAGCAATTGCTATACGAAGTCCGAAGTATGTGTTTAATTAAAATTGTAAATATGTTTAAATAAAAAATGTTTTTCACATTGTATGTAAGAATTACAATTTTTTTATGAATGACTAATTCTGCAATTAATCAAAGAAGTACCACTTGTTAGTTATACTAATCTGTTATTCTCAGGTCCAATTTAACTAGGTTGTTTACGAATGTGCTTACTGGTACATCTCGCATAGTTAATAACCTCCGATTAATTTATCAATGACCTCGACACCCCTATTCTAATCCATTGTTATCCTTAATTATTTGTCCCTAAATATTTTATTTTACAGTGTTAATTACTGCAATTTGATACCTCGGGTTATTTACATGTAAAAAGTCGAAAGGAAATTGTTACTTTTACTTCCGTTTGTACTGCGCCATTATACTACTACGTACAATATTAAAATAAAGTAAAATATTTTTTAGTTAGTTTGAAACTGCATACTTGGAATTTACATTAATTTAATAATAAAATTCTCGTCCAAACTTTGATAATATAAAATTAAATATTGGGCTTAGTCTTCGAAACGTCGACTTCGTAAAAATTGAGTGATTTTAACCACTAAGCCCAATATTTAAGTTTATATTACATTAATTTGTTCATATTAGCGAGGTTGTACTGTATTTAAATTACGTTTGTATAGTACTGTAGGGCGATAATTCAGTTTCCACAAAGATTAAGAAATGAAAGCAATTAAAACTTTCTGTGTTAAACTGAGAAATTCAAATTAAATTTTCATGCTCGATTCAAAATTAAATGTCGACCGACCAACTATAGTCTTTAGGTATTATAAACCCAAGTCAGGAGACACTGTTTTCAATAGTTAGTACTAAGAGTATTAAAACCTCTAATCAAATAGGGGTTTATTAAAGCGTGTACAAGTTAGAGCAAGACCACATTCTATAACCACTGGTTTATTACAAGGCAGAAATGCTGAATTTGAATCGGACTTCATAGTTAGCTCCGTGAAGAGCTAAGCTTAGCTTCTGGTAAACTAGAACACTATAATATGAGATACACTGTATAAACGTATATGGTTTGTTTAGTTAAAGTAGCGCCCAAAGCTTTTATGTACTAATTTAAATAGGTTTAATTTTTTCATCAAATTATATTTTCGATGTAATTAAATTCTGTATTCTTTAATAATCCTTGAATTTACGTTGTTTCTAAATTGTGATTTTGTTAAATATGTATTTATGATTTTATTTTTGCATATTTTATAACTTCATAATTACAATTAAAATTTCGCAGAAATCTTTAAATTAAATTTTTATATTTGAAAAAAGCTTACACATATCCGTAATCAATAGTAATAGTTAAGTTATTCAATCTAAATACCAAGTTACTAATTTTAAAATTAATATAAAATTTAATTTTAAAATCGAAATGGTTAAGATCTTTACGACAGCTTGTTAATGAAGAAATCATTGGATTAAGAGTTTTAGCAGGAAGTATCAGTGATTTCCCTTGGGTTTTTATCCTGAGTCATGACTAGAAAGTTTGAGAAAAATATCCAAGCTAATTTCTTACGTTTATCCATTTTGCTAAATATAACTTACCTCTGCAGATGGATCTCGAACATAAACCTCCTTGATAGCGTCATCTCCTCGATATCGTGGTCTAAAAGATATTCGATAACCCAGAAATTCGCCATGAATTGTATCTAAAGGTGGGGGTCGCCAACTTATGTGTATCGACGTAGATGATATATTATGAGCCGTACTAATCGTTGGTTTCCCCGAAGGAACTAAAAAAAAATTTAATTACTGAAAAACAAATTACATATCAAGTACAAAAACGATTTTCATTAAAAATAGTTTCAGGTTTTAAAAAAGTTACCCGAAGTATTTCGAGCTAAAATTACAAATTTAAAGAAAAATTTAAGGAAATCAATTAAAAGTTTATGCAAAGTTGGAAACTAAATTTTCTACTTGAGATGTAAACTAATCGCTTAAAACTATTTATTTCCGTTAGACAATATGTTTAAATTATAATATGTCAACAGTTAGAAGTTTATTTTCAGTTTAGTATTTGTTTAGTATTTGAAAGTTTTGTTTAGTGCTGTTAAATATTAAAATTAATTAGTTTTTATGAAAAATTAGATAATCGGAATATTAAAAAATGACAGCAAGAATTATTTAACTTGAAAGAATCCGGGAGGAATAACGGTGTGTCCCATTAAGACTGGCGTAATAAAATATATGTAACTCGTCGGGAGCTCATTGAAATCATATGTGTGACATAAAAATTGTTATCTATAGGTATTATTGTAGCTCTCTTTATAATATTGAAGTATTTGATTTCGGAAAGTGTTAATTTATTTCTTAATTGTTTGATAGTCTTTCGGCAAAATTCTGGCCGCAAAATATTTTTGGAGTAGTATTGTAATCATTCAATTAAATAGTTCTGATATAATAAATAATGTAAGTTATGAAATTAAAATAATTTTAATTGTTTGGGTACATGTGTACAACAGTAGACTAAGTAAATAATTTTTATGTAACCGTAATATTTCCGATTTCATAAGCAAAATTTCTGTCTGTCGATCTCTTGTCAGATTTTGTCTCTCGCTTTATTCCTGAACCGTCCAATCAATCACAACAAAATTAGTTATGGTAGTAGGGTTTACGGTAGAAAAGTGAATGTAAGGTTTTCGTTGTGATTTGTCAATAGGAAATCAGAAATAAAAAATTAACACAAGATTTAAAGAAATAGGCCAGTCATAAAGAACACGTTTAACCAGGTAAACCTGGTTACCAGGTATGCAGAAGACGCTGCATCTTTATAGGCCAACAAGCCTACTTCTCATTGTGTCCAAATTATTCGAAAGATTGCTGCTCAAATAACTTTAATAAATAAAGCTAATCTCGTCCAATGCGATAAATATAATTTAAAAAAGTTATCGGGTTATATGGAACGCAATCAAACTCATAAAGTTGTCAGGACGTTTCGGAGGACTTTATTCACTCCATCTTCGGGACTAAAATTAAAAGTTGAATATGGAACAATATAGGTAAGTAAATCTTACCTAAACAACCAGGATGTATATTGTTTGATTCATGACGCAAGGAGTAAAAAACATGGTGCAAAACTGTATATGGCAAACGAAAAATTATGAACACTATGAAATCTATGAAGTATAACAATGATAAATGATAAACTTCTATTGTAAAAACCATCATCAATTCCATCTGGACTTACGGCATCCAGCTCTGGGGTTCGCCAGCAACTCTAATATTAAAATATTACAACGATTCCTGCCTAAAACGTCAAAAAAAAAAGGAAAAAAGGAAGGAAGTGAAGTTCAAGTGCAAAAATTAAGAAGAAGAACAGCAGAAAACTAACGCAATAACTGAATACAGAACAATCAAAACATACAAACTAAGAAAGGAAGAAATGGCACAAAAATACGAAGAGCTCGTTACAAAAAAGATAAGAAAAGAGAAATCAATAACAAAACATACAAATCTAGAAGTCTCGTGAAAATATACAAGACAATACTTATGGAAGCAGCAAGAGAAGTATGCGGAACATTAAGAGTTAAAAATAATAAAAACAAACTGAGTGATGGAATGAAGAAATTAAAGAAAAGATAAAAATCAAAAAAAAATGGAAAAAACGGCGAATACAAAAATCAAAGACGAAAAGTAAAAGAGATGTAGAGATTGCAAAAACGGAATGTGGAGCAAATTTGCAAAAACAATGGAAACGAATAGCAAAGAAAACCAAAAGCTTTTTTATAAACCTATCAAAAACCTAAAATCAAAAAAATGTCCCCGTACTATAGACATATAAATGTCCCAACTATAACTGTTGCTGGACAGTCTACCAATCGAGTCACTAACAGTCAAAAGTTTTACTTATTGTTTACTTATTTATTAATGTGTGAAATGTAAAGTCAATAAATAGATAAAAAAAAAATTTTTTTCAATATCATTTCAGAAGATAATTTATATCAAATATTATAAAAAATAAACTTGTATTCTGAAATTATGATTAAAAAGTCACTTGTTTATTAACATTAGTTGGACGAAGAAATAGGATACATTATTTTCTGTTATTTTTTATTAAAATAATTTTATTTTGCATTCAAAATTCTAATATTTAGTTGGTAGCTCTTTGAGCGTTTAATTGCTCTTATCTTTTCGGCATTGACTCTAGTAACATCTGACATTTGACAAATTTCCATAATTCCTCTTCTCGGTTTCTCAGTCTTTATTAGTATGTCCAGATAATTCTTTAAATTTACAATAAGTTTCAAGTTCGAACTTTGTGGTTGCCACATTTTTTGTTCCTAAGCCTTTTTAAACAAATTTTTTAACAGGTAGATTAATATAATAATATTTTTCAGTAACGACTTGTACAATGTAAATTTTAATTATTACTATGACAGATATCAATAATACAATAATTATATAAATGAATATGATGGTATCTCTTGATAAAATTTGGTGCGCTGATGTTGGAGGTATTACGGCAAAAGTGTCAGTGATTATATTTATTAAGTATCTCCATCTAGGTAGTGCATCTATTAGGTAGATACACCTTATACACCAGTTCTAATACAGTTAATCATCTCAATTGCTTTTACCTCCAATCAAAAACAAAACTTGTTTGGAGGTAATCGAAATAAAATTTCAAATTGTTTTTAAAAACATTTTCGAGATTAACGTGTTCAGAAACATCAAGATTTGTAAAACATAAAAAAAATTTTCTGTGTCGGTCTGTCTCTTGCTTTATTCCTGAACACCCCTACCAATTGGTAGGGTAATAGGGTTTACGGTCGAAAGGTGAACATAAGGTCGTCAAGTCCAACCACTGCAAGAAAATAACTCAAGATTTTTAAAAACAATTTTGACTTGTGTTAGGTTATTTTACAGATCTTGTTAAGCTTTATCCAGAATAAGTGAAATTAATTTTCTGTCTGTCATCTGTCAAAAATTATAATAATTTGAAACTTCAAGAGTGAATAACTCATCAAGTACTGAGGGATCTCAATCAAATTTTGTATGTAGGAACATTGCTCCCACAAAACTTGGCAAAAGTTATCCTTCGATTTTCTTCGGCATTTCTGCATTGATAGCAATCAAACTTTTTGGACATATGATTGGTGGGCTCTAGTGGTGAAAATACGGTTTTAGCAGAGAAATCTTTGCCAGGGCTACCAGAATAAAATAAATGAAAAACAATGAAAATGTCCTCGTATCTCCAGACCTGTATAACAGATTGAAATCAAATTTTCTGTGATGATAGAGCTTTTAAAATACAAGTATTGGTGAGAAAACAATTAAGCCAAATGTAAAAGAAAGAAAATTTCATAAAATATTTTCTATACGACTATCATAGAATGTGGGCATTCTGATTCTATTTTTAAATACAGAATATCTACATTCTTCCTTTTTTTTATTCTCACACCGATATCGGTGCGAGAATAATTATTCTCACACAGATTAGGACCAATTAGAGCAAAGAATAGACTACTATTTGAAGTGACATCTATTACCAAATTTTTGAACTCAATTTATTTACACATCTGTCAAATTAATAAGAAATATTATATTTAAGTGCCTGAATTACAATTTATAAAAGACAGTTAAAAATTTACTCGCGTATTATAAAAGACGGATAAATTATAATTTATCATTTAATTTAACCTCTTGATTTACTATTGATTTAACCTATGTCAATTTGTCTTTTGTTTTTAATTCACAAATTTTATAAACAAAAATCAAGTTTGTCAAATGAGTAAACCTTTTTGCGTGCGATCGATCTGAATTTTTGCACATATTTTCCTACCGATAATTCACAAGGGGTGTGTACGTGGGGGGACAATTTTTTGCTCAGTTTTTCGATATCTAGCGCCGTTCTTGAGTTATTGCTGCGTTTCCGCCACACAAACTTGAATTAGCAAAAACTCGAAAACGGCGTTAGATATCGAAAAACTGAGCAAAAACTTCTCCCCCCCTCGCTTCAACTCCCCTTTATAAAACTTATACAGCTTATTATTTTAATAGTCGTATAGAAAGTATAGTCTGAAACACGTTTGGAATGGCTATTCCGCACTCGTGAACCGTCACCCGAGCCGACAGGCGAGGGTGACGGTTCACGAGTGCGGAATAGCCATTCCAAACGTGTTTCAGAATATACTAATCTGAAATCTTTTTCTAAATTTTGTAAGAAAATTTGTTAGATGGCTTGTAAAATATGACATAATTCGAAAATTTTAATAATTATTATATGACCTGACATTCATTCGTCAAGTTTAACACTAGCTTTTTTTAACATAGTACATTAAAGAAGAATTTACTTTTGTCGCTACTTTGAATCTTTTTTGTGAAGATAAGAATGAAGAAGTCTTCTTAAAAGAAAAAAGTTGTGTGGCATTGGTGAAGAACCTTAAGTACGGAGACATTGAGAATTGTATGAAAAAAGCCTTCGGCCACATGGCCACTTCCGTTAAATTTGGTGTACCGATGATAGAGGTATTGCGGCATAAGTGACGACATTTTTTCGCTTAGTATTTAAATGTTTGATTTTCATTCAGTTTAATATTTTCAATTTATTAATTTCTTACTTCAGTGAATTTATTGTGGTAAATATTTTAGTAAATTTTAAAGCGCGTTCCACACTTTCGCGAAAAAAGCAGGAGAAACTAGAGTGTGGATAGGTTTCTTTCGTGCATTTCATGCTATGAGAAATTTTTGTGTTACTAAATGTTTGAAGACTTTATTATAATTTTTGTAGATTTTTTAGAATAAAGCTTATATAAAAAATCAGCAATTTTGTTGTTAGTAGGGAAAGTTATGATGGTCCAGTAATTATGTTTGGCAAAATAAGTCTTGTAATCTAGCATTAATATAGGCGTACTTATAATAAGCAAGTGCGCACACGAATATACTAGGTATGTCGTAGCAGCCACTTCTGTTCGAGCGTTCGAACTGTACTGAAAACCTTTCTCGCCTTGTTCTCGTCTTCTTCTCCGCTCTTTCTTGCAAGAGTGTGGAGCGCGCTTAATAGTTTGATGTTGCTTTCGGATCGGAAAAGTTTTCATGTAACCCTGGTCGCTATTGACGTTGCTCGAGTCCTGAAGAAAAACGAAACGTCGACGAAAAGCACTAATTTTTAATTAGACCTGTCTAAAAGTTCGCGATAATTTATTAATTTAGTAATAGACGTTGACGAAGTAATGGAAAACTTTGAAAATATAGTTTAAAGAGTAACTCATAACTAGAATAGATTCCATCTATTACGATATACATAATAACTAATATAACAAATAATAATGTGTATTTGATAGATTTTCATTTTTTTCAATATTTCAATATTACTCTCCCCATACTTATACTTAAGTATAAGGGAAAGTATTGTAATCCACTCAAAAATCAAAAAGTCGAAATTTTGGTATTAAAATGTTTTTTATCGTGTCCTAATAAGTTTTTGATGAATTTTAGTTGGATGTTCGTCTGTATGTATGTATGTCTGTATGTCTGTATGTCTGTATGTCTGTATGTCTGTATGTCTGTATGTCTGTATGTCTGTATGTCTGTATGTCTGTATGTCTGTATGTCTGTATGTCTGTATGTCTGTATGTCTGTATGTCTGTATGTTTGTATGTCTGTATGTCTGTATGTCTGTATGTCTGTATGTCTGTATGTCTGTATGTCTGTATGTCTGTATGTCTGTATGTCGGTATGTCTGTATGTCTGTATGTCTGTATGTCGGTATGTCCGTATGTCCGTATGTCCGTATGTCCGTATGTCCGTATGTCCGTATGTCCGTATGTCCGTATGTCCGTATGTCCGTATGTCCGTATGACCGTATGTCCGTATGTCCGTATGTCCGTATGTCCGTATGTCGGTATGTCTGTATGTCTGTATGTCTGTATGTCTGTATGTCTGTATGTCTGTATGTCTGTATGTCTGTATGTCTGTATGTCTGTATGTCTGTATGTCTGTATGTCTGTATGTTGTATGTCTGTATGTCGGTATGTCTGTCTGTCTGTATGTCTGTATGTCTGTATGTCTGTATGTCTGTATGTCTGTATGTCTGTATATCGAGTAAGACGGAATACGAGTCGCGTCGCAACTGGATTCCAAATATTTTCGGAAATATATAAAGTTTGACTTTTATTTGGTTTATCTCAGTGTGCAAGATTAATATAATTTAAATATATCTATAGGGTGAGGTATATTCTTGCCAATAAGTATCCTGAAGATGGTTTGGAAATAAAACCGAAACTTGTTGATACGTTGAATACCTTTTTATTGGCAAGAATATACTTCACCCTACAGATATATTTAAATTTGACGTTTATGAAATTTTGACATGTTTTCTGGTTTTACGCCCCGTGTCCCGCGTAGAGTGATTTTTGAACCCCGCAGATGCAACCTGTCGCTTTCTGAGGTCTTCCACGTCGAACGGTATATGCAAGAAGGTGGCGAACGAAAATTTACTTCTGCACTTTTAATTTAACGGGTTTTCAAATTTTTTAACTTTTCCACTTTTTCATGTCGAAAAAACTTTAGCTTCCTCGGGGTCTTTCTCGTCGAATGGTGCCCGAAAAGAGCAGGTTGAACGATAATTTTTACAACCAAATTTAATGGGGAAAGTCATGCAATGTTTACGTAGCCAATTTTTCCCTATTGTGGTTGCATTTCTATCACATAATAATTATGTAAATGTAACATTAGTAGATACAATACTTATTGTAATTATCGAATATATTGTGCAGTGTCTAAAAATGCAAACTAACAAACGAAATGCATTGTTAAATATTTCATATCAAAGTTATATTTTTAATCAATAGATATTTCAAAGAAGCTTGATATTCAAAATTATGACAAAGTCAACTTTGACAATTCAATTTGGAGGTTAACTAAACAATAGAAAAGTAGGACCAGCCATGTGGCAAGCGACGGTTCGTGACAGTGCGTGTGGCATGCGTATGCAAATAAAAATAACAAATCGCAGTGAGTAAAGTGCATCGAATAAAAAAAAATTCAATCTGAAAAAAAAGTTGAATTGCTTAGACAACAGGCTGAAAACAGGAACTGAAATAGTTAGTTGACCATAAGACTTGGTCCAGGCAGGTCGTTGAAGTGGTGGGCTTCGAAGAAAGCTGAATAGTGAATAATAAAATAAATATTTCAAAACCATAAACAAAAAATTCAATTTGGGATTGAGGAAATTTGGGAAAACCGCACGAGGTGCAAATTTTTAGATGAGTATTTAGGACACGTGGCAGAGAAATTAGTTGGGAACCGACTGGACGCAGTTCCATTTGAAGTGGTCGAGAAGGCGAGGAATCACAACCAGCTTTACAATGGACTATCGGGTCGAAAAAAAGAAAGTAACCAGACAGGTTTGCATAACTGCTATATTAAAGTGTTATCGCGGGCCTTGAGGCAAATTATTCGGCACGGGAAATGCGCATCGTCATACGGCAATTTATATCTTACGAATTAAATTTGTAATTAATTGTTTATTTAATTTTGAAAAATAAATTTAAACATTCATTAAACATTTTTGAAGATTCTTTGAAATTATAAAAAAATTGCTAATCATTTATTCGATCCACCATTATTTGGCAGCAGAGGTTCGTTTCATTGCAATCTTGAAAAGTAAGTATGGACTCTTAATGGTCTTCCACCGTTAACAGTGCCATGTATATATATATATGTATTTATTGTTGTAAAATGAAAAAAATTATTAGCTGCTTAGAAAGCTGAATATTTGAATTATTTCATATTGTTTCATTTCAATAAGCAATGATTGTATTTTTTATTGTATTGATGCATTACATGGAAATTTGGTTAAAAAATTAATTTAAATTTAGCTTTGAAATTCGAAAACGAATATAGCGTACAGCATGTGTTCGTTCATTGCTCAGAGATTTTTCAAAAGATTTTATCATAAATTACTACAATCGTTCTTTTTTAACACCTGAGCTCGACAAGTGAAAAATTAAGCCGAAAATCTAAATTGTGCAGATGTTCTATTTATCAATTGTTTAGTTAAATTTTTTTCCACTACAAGTGATATAGGCTATCATTACAATTTATAGGTAACCAACTCGCACGTGAAGTGACTCGTTTTAGACAAGTGGTAAATAATTTTTCATTTTACACCACTAGTAATAAATAATACACATTTTAATATTTTTCTATAGTTTGGCAAGTAATTATAGGTCGAATGTTGTTAAAAGACGCGTTTGAATTACCAAGAGATGATATTTAATTGCATTTTTACTATTCTAAACGTTTTTTTTACAAAATTAATTTTATTTAAATTTTTTTAATTTATATTCGAATTAATTATAACAGCTAGCAAAACAATGTCGTCCCTTCTGCCGCAATACCTCTAATCCAGTACACCAAATTTTAACGGAATCTGTTAGATGTCCGGAGATTTGTTTGGTGTGTATAATAGTCGTCACGGAACGTCAAGTCTCGTCATAATTCTAATTTTGTAGAAATGACATTGATATTTTATTATGAATGTATGTCATAATTTTTTACAAGCCATCTAACAAATTTTCCCAAAATATAGATACATTAAGATTTCAGTTAATATTTTATGTAATTTTCTTACTTTTACATTTGGTCAATTATCTTCTTAATACTTGCATTTTAAAAGCTCTATTAGCGTATAAAATTTGAAGAAAATTACAGTGAATTATAGTTGAGATATTGATCATAAAAATCTACAAAGTAGATTGAAATTCTAAATAAACAAAATCGTAGCAAGACATCGGCAAACAGGACCGTCTCAGGAATCAATGACGAATGAAATGATAGCAAGAAAAACTCAATTAAATTCAAAAAAAGCCTTAACGAATTACATGTTTCGATCTTATTCGCGGTGTTATCCACGACACTGATCTCATCAGATTCGTATTGGCAATTGAAATTCAAATATTCTTTTTACCGTTATATTTTTAAGTTTGGTGAGGTACAAACTTTTGTAAGCTTAGATATCCCTGGTGGACACTTACAATACTTCTAAATACATTATCCTAGTATGGACTTCGACAGGTTAGGCACACGTGGATGGTTTCATGATCGTTTGAAATGATGGTAAGTTTAATTTTATTTTTTCAATTGCCAATACGAATCTGATGAGATCAGTGTCGTGGATAACACCGCGAATAAGATCGAAACATGTAATTCGTTAAGGCTTTTTTTGAATTTAATTGAGTTTTTCTTGTTATCATTTCATTCGTCATTGATTCCTGAGACGGTCCTGTCTGCCGATGTCTTGCTACGATTTTGTTTATTTAGAATTTCAATCTACTTTGTAGATTTTTATGATCAATATCTCAACTATAATTCACTGTAGTTTCTAAAGATCAACTAAAAAGGTTTTTAAAAATTTTTGAATTTCTTGAAATTCAAATATTCTTTTTACCGTTATATTTTGAAGAAAATTAGTTCATTTTTTAAAATTTATTTTATTGTGTAGCTCTGGCAAAGATTTCTCTGCCAAAACCTTATTTTCGCCACTAGGCCACCAGACACACTGTCCAGTCAAAATCATGTTAATGTTAACGTAATGTTATCTAACGGGAGCTTGGGATTGGTAGATCAGCAAAAACATGGCTTTTGATTGGAGCATTACGTTAACGTTAACATGATTCTTACAGGGCAGTTCCGTTCAAAAAGTTTGTTTGCCATCGAAGCAGAAATGCCGAAGAAAATCGAGAGACAAGGACTTTTTTCAAGATTTAAGAAAAAAAGTAATCTCTTTTGCATACCGTAGTGTGTACCGTAAAAAAAAATTTCTGTGTCGTCAAATTTTGTCTCTCGCTTTATTCCTAAACCGTTCAACCAATCACGACCAAATTTGGTATGGTAGTAGGGTTCACGGTAGAAAGGAGAAAATAAGGTTTTCGTCGCGATCTGTCAATCAGGAGTGCCACTACAAGAAAATAACACAAGATAAAAAACGATTTAGTCTTTGAACAAAGTCCTTGATAAGCTTTATCCAGAATAGGTAAAATTAGCTTTCTACTGTCATCTGTCAAAAATTACAAGCTGCCAAAAATTACAAGCTGTCAAATAACTCATCGAGTACTGAAGGGATCTCAACCAAATTTTCTATGTAGGAACATTGACTCTCTAGGACTTAAAAGTATATAAAACTAGTTGATAAAAATCAGGAATTCAACATGAACAAAAAAGTTTTTTTGCAAAATCTTGATAAAAGTTCTTGTCCTTCTATTTTCGTCGGTATTCCTGCGATGATTTGATAGCAATCAAACTTTTTGAACCTATCTGGTGGGCTCTAGTGGTGAAAATAAGGTTTTGGCAGAGAAATGCCGATTTTCTTGAAATTTTTTGTGCTAATAAAGCTTTTAAAATACAAGTATTGGTGAGAAGATAATTGAGCCAAATGTAAAAGTAAGAAAATTACATAACATATTAACTGATAAATTAATACATCTGTTTTTTGTGATAATTTGTTGGATGGCTTGTAAAAAATTGACATGTTCAAAAATAAAAAATTAAACTGACAGTTATCAGTATGAGTAATTGGCATGTGCATCTTAATTTTGACCATTATAATGGGAATCCCGTCGTCATAACAAATTTTGTTAGGTTTGTCCAATTGAATTGAACCAGAAATTCAGCATTTCTAGAAAGCACAAAATTTTAATACCTTTATTTTCGCATTTTGTAATACGTTAAAAAAATATAGATTCTGCATTTCCTTTTCATTTTATTAAGAACCAATTTATTAATATCTAAATAAACTTATATTTCCAAATATCGTAAAAAGATATTTATTTAGACAAAAATTTTACATTTTTATACTACGAACAGCTACCCGTCATATTGAACTGATGCCTCTCATCATTGATTATATTCTGAGGCGTGACACGACTATATAGTAGATTTGATTTTTTGGCTAACTGTTTTAGTTTTGTTTTTTACTTATTAGATAAAAATAACAAATTTTTTATTAGTGCAGCAATAGAATTTATTTATCCTTGTGTATTTTTTCCCGTAATATTCAAATATCTACTACATTTTTATTGGATTATTAAATTTTGATAAAAGCATTTATTCTAAGTTTGTAAGTGCATTGTATACCTCAATTTACGTAAAACCACTTTTGAGTTGCTACAAATCTACTAGAATAAATGTTCTAGACACCAAAACTTGTAGGAAAGTAGGACAGGTATATCTGAATAGAGTGAATAATGTGTCTAACATACCGTGCATACAGAATCGTGCACTTAGCTGTTATGAAAAAACTGCTGTTTGCTTATTTAAATTATACAAATATTCAATGAACAAGTGAGAAGTTAGCGTACACCAAAAATATACGGTTATGAGAAATGTTTTTTAATTAAAAATATTAACTAGTTAGTACTTAAGTTAAGTTAAGCAGTTATCTTGATAATATAGATAAATATATTTTTGAAAAAATAGACAACAAAGTTGTTAAACAAGAAGCAATACAAATTCCTGCAATGACATAGGAGAGTAGTTCTCGTGTATTGCAACAGATAGAGTATGTAAGACGTTAATGGATGTTGCGATTTTTGGCACAGGATGTTCCGATAGACTACTTGAAAATATTGCCGCAAGGCAAATAAAATTGAATTGTGGAAATGATGATTTAGTAGATTAGCTATATAAATCGACATTTAAATACGTTTATGATGGTTTGAAATGAAAAAGATAATGCCGATAAAAACTAGAAAATTGCAAAGTCGTCTTTAAAGTACTATTATATTTTTATAGCCTTCTCTTTGTCGGATTTTATACACTACATTTCGTTTGGTTCATTTCCTATACATTTATCTTGAAGAGCTTGTGCAGATGCGTCAAGTTCTATTTGATGTATTCGATTGAAGGAGGCCTATGGAGACAATTCTTTTTGTGCTTCTATAAAAATAAATAAAACTTGTACACACTTAGCTAATTTTATACAATTTACTTGATTTTATAATTGCGAAAACAAATTTCAGAAAATACAAAGTTCTGGTTTTTAATGTGAAAATTGATTAATTAATCAATGAAAAATGAAAAAACACTGCAAGTTTCCGACCGGTTAACTTCCTTTCGATTCGAGCGTTTGCTTATTTATTAAAAAAACTTTGTTTCCGACATTATTTCCAGGAGGAACTTGAAAAAGGTTACGACACATCCAAGTTATTTGATACATTTTAGGCAATATTAAAATTTAATTGCATCGATCTTTAAATCAGTAGGGTGTACGTTTTGTCTGAGCCGCAAGCTCCCTTATAATAGACATCAAATGTATCTGCGCAGAGTCAATGAAAAGTTCAGACAAAGAGTACATTTTATTATAGGTTGGTTAAGAAAAGCTCGTATCTGATACTGTTTCTACAACGCATCGTCAAAAGGATAACTTCAAAAGAGAATTTTACGCAATTTTAATCCTATCCGATCACTTAGATCAAGTTTGTGTAAGACAAAGTTAAACATGGTATGGGCATGATTATAAAATTTGATGCTATTACGTTAAGATCATTGCAAATTTTGAAGTATCGAAAAAAAAATATTAATGCCAATAAAATTCAATTTAGTCAAATAAAAAAATATATTAAAAAATATTAATATTGAACAGTTAAAGAGTAATTTAAAGGAGATATGCTCATTTGTTTGACAAAACCGTTTTAAAGGAATCGCTTTGTGTTTATAGGGGAAAATGAACAATTTGATAGGTGCGTTTTACATTTCTGCAATATTAAAAAGTAACTAAAATATTTGCTCTAATCAACTACTTTGCATAGTTAACATTTTTGTACTATTTTCTAAGTGCCGTAATGAGGTGCTAAAATGACTTATAATAAATTAACTCAAAATGAGTTCAGCAGTTTAAACTAAATACACGGAGCAAATTAATTTGCTCACATATATTCCTATGTGCAAACACAGAAAAGGTTTTCAGGCTATATATTTTTATGGTTTAAACTTAAATAGTTTGCATTTTTGACTTCCCTTTTTGCAATATACCAAAATTTATTATTTACCTTGTCAATAAATTTCAATTGTTAAAACATTGCACATATAGTTTAAACAATTTGGTTAGATCGTAGACTTTCTAAACGGTCAGTGAGAATTGTCATAAAAACGATCAGCGAAAATTAATCATAAATCAATATAAAATATGTTCCAAAATTGTAAGGGTCACAGGACTTAATGTCAAGAATGACATATGACAAATGATACTCAATAGCTTTGTGATCCCAGCAATGAAAATACTAGTACTCAAAATTAATTTTTTATATTTCCTTACTTTTCTTACTTTTCTCCAAAATATAAATTTTCTTTCTAAAACTATAATTAACCTCAAAGTATCGGTTTAAACTAAATTTTAACTAAACAAAATCTTGTCAAAATTAGATACCGCGGAAGAGCTTAAAACCTAAAATTGAATTTTTTATATTGGATTTTAGGTGTTATCCTCACCAATAGTTACCCCTTCTGTATAATTTCAAATAACACCACTGTACATAACACATTGGGGGATTCATCATTTTTAATAAGAAAAATTTCATTTCACCATGTTAAAGAAATTCGATTTAGTCGGTGCGTATAAGATATAGGGAAGGTTGACCAGGTATTAAATTAGTTCTTATACTTAATAGTATAAGTATACTAGCTACCATCCAATCACAGAACCCTAAAACATCGATAGGCAATACAAAAAACTTTTAGAATTTCTAACCAAATTCCAGAGAACCAACCTAAAACTTAAATTGTAAATTAGTTTTATGTTTTTTTTGTACTAAAGTGAGTTAGTAGTACCAATGTTGTAGTACAATATATACATAAAATATGTAGTTATAAATGTTGGATTTTGGTAACACCGACATTAATTTTATTACTTTCCGAACTCCTTAGTTAGGAGAGTATTGTAATCTGAAATTGAATTTTTGTTTTGAGGTTCCCTTGAACCATTTCTATTATTTTTGAAAAATGTCTGTATGAGTGTATGTATGGGTGTGGATGTGTGCTTATGTATGTCTGTGAACACAATAGAAACCAAACGAAAAAAATAAAAAATAATAAATTTTAAATTTAAGTTTTTATCTGTTGTGGCACAAAGCCTATTGAAAATGGATGAAATCGAATAGGGTTTACTTGAAGCGATAAAACAATCCATAATAACTCCGAAACGCAATAAAATAGGTAAAAGTTTATTATGACAAAAATTATTAGTATCAAATTACTTACAACTTTTGTTCTATAAAATTTTTTCTAAAATAATAAAAATAAATTTTTTTATAAATTTAAAAATTAAGAAAATTTTTTTGTACATGGAATTTTAGTTATTTGTGATATAATTTTTTATTTGTATTTTTGTTTTTGCTTATTATTTCGATTTTCTAAATGTTTTTGACGATTATTGCTGATGCTCTGATAAAATTTTGTGATTTAATTTTTGCTATCCGAGGTAAATTCGGAGTGACTTTTAATATTCGGAAAGTTATGTGATGGCCACATCCCATTTTTATGTATTTTATGCATTTTTTGTCTTTACTTGGTTGGCATTTAGTATATATAATTTAGTATTATATAATAATATATAATATACAGTAGAATCCGCTTAATGTGATCACGGATAATGTTATCAATCGGTTATTGTGATCATTTTGACTGGGAACCTGCCGGTTTAATTAGTTTACATACAAAAACCAACGGATAATGTGATCAAAAAGCCGTTTATTATTATCACTTTAAAGGACTCTCCTACACAATAATCTCTTTTTCTAAGTATCTTTTTCTGATTTGTCATTGCAATTTTATATATCTTTACAAAACCCGTCACTCGTTTGAATTTCTATACAAAAACTAATGAAGCTTCCCGTTTCATGGCGTGTTTCTATTTTTATTTTGCTAAATGTGCACTTTACTTTATGCATTTTAATTTAAGTTTAGTTTATTCTTGCTAAATTTACCTAATTCTTCTAAAATTCGTTTTTTTCTCAAATTTGCTTATTGTTATCAGTCGGTTAATGTTATCAAAATGTTCTTGGCCCAAAGTGATCACATTAAGCGGATTCTACTGTAGTATATAAAACTATATATAATGGACAGGAGCAGCTCGATTTCATAACTATATTTTATTTTTATAATTTAAGTGCGGGTCATACTAGGCGCTTAGGGGGCGTCCATTAACTACGTGCGGCGTTTAGGGGGGTCGAGCCGAATTAACCAAATCTCACTTGAGGAAGAGTTAAAAGTAATTTTTCTGTCTTCGCTATTTTTAAATAAAAATAATTAAGCGAATTATGTATTTTTAAATAAAACCAACGCAATCAAGCACAGATTAACGCATTTACACCAAAAATACGAATTTAATTTTTAAAATACGAAAAAAATCTCACGTAAATTAGGAGGGGGAATTGGTTATTGGAATAGGTTCTCGTTTATAACTTAGTTTCGAAAAAAGAAACTTATCAGACGGCTTCCTATAATGTGTTAAATTTACAAATTGTCTTTGTGGCAACGTCTTAAACGTTAACCACATATTAAGACACTGTCCAAAATATCAGGCAGCTAGACATTTTGCCGAACTGCCTGATAACATAGAAGAAATCCTACAAAACACCAAATTCAACATACAAAAATTCCTAAATTTTTAAATAATAAAATAACGACACCGTTGGACTATGCATGGTACAATTTTTGATTTGCTGAAGCAGGTCATTATCAATGTGATCAGATAACAAACTTTCCTTATATTTTAATTTGATTTTACTTCAAACAATCTAGGATTGTGAATAAAAGTGATTTCGCCGTTAGGAAAGTGCATTATTGCTGCTGTATTAATTGGTTATTAGATTAATTGAATTCAATTCTTTAAACTTTGTTTTCAACAATTTCATTTTTGTGTTAAGGTTTGCCAAATTTAATTTAAATTAATTATATAAATATAAATTGTTTATGATTATTGATTAATTTTTTGTTTTTGGTTAGCAATAAAACTTGACCAATTAGAGGTGCATTATGGAGGAATGAAAGACTTGATTTCTGTATAATTTTTTGGGAACTGTCACGAATTTAACTTTTTTCTATATGCCATTCTAAAAAGGACAGTTTTATATAAAAATCGCATATCGCATGGGAGGAGGAGCTTAACTGCACTGTACTCAGTACAATTATTTGTCATGTATTAACGATGTTCTGTTTTACGCTTCCTTTCCAGGGCCTCATAAGTGTACAGAGTTTTTTATTTAAATATAATTAATTTAACTTAATTTATTCATTTTAGGGTGGATCCGTGATTTGCCGTAGTTGCGTTAGCCAAAACGGCTCAGAACAACCGTAGCGAAGCAAATCAGAAATAGCTACGTCTATTGAGGATGTTAAAGCAGTCAAAATTCGAGTGTATAAGACTATAGACCAGTTGTGACATATGCAAGTGAACTCTGGACTTTAACAAAGAAAGATCAGCAAATGCACGAGGTGTGAGAAAGAAAAGTATCGAGAAGGATCTATGGTGGAACACTAGAAACAACAGGATGGCGAAGACGAACCAATACTGAGATTCAAGAGTTGTTTGGTCAAGCCGGAGATAACTGGTCATTTCTTGAGGATGAATGAAGACAGAGTACCACCAAAGATATGGAATAGTGAGATTGATGGAAGAAAAAGACGTGGAAGACCACTATCCGAATGGAGGGAAAATGTGTTGAAGTATTTACGGCTTCTGGATGTCACGAACTGGCGGGAGAAGACTCAACACAGAAGTGAACGGAGGAGAATAGTTAATGAAGCTATGGGCCCGCATGGCCTTTAATGCTGTATATATACATATTCATTTTAGGGTGTATCCGTGATTTGTCGTGGTTCATAATGGCTCATAACGACCGTAGCGAAGCAAATCAGAAATAGCTACGTCTTACCAAGATGCTTCAACTCGGCGAATAGCGTAGCGTAGCTGATTGTAATGCGAAGCATTTAGTGCCGGAGGCACTTTAATCTTCTTTATCTGGTGTTTGAAGGTTGGTATCGAAATTCTTTAGAATTACACTTTACGTGAATATCCACGGCGGTCTGGATGGGCTAACGGCTATCACAAAGACACACGTACAGTCAACAGAACTCTCGTGTACGTACAATTTCTATGTACTGCTACGGTAAACATGGAAAATTTTGCCTTTCAAATGCCGTTTACTTTATGAAATTTTAATGAAGAAACACAAAAATCGTATGCAGACAAATGCAAACAATAAAAGTAAATTGAGTTACTAGGTTATTAATTACTAGGATTAATTCAGACGGATTAATAAAAAAAAACATGTAAGGAAGTGTTTCAAAATAGGAATACATTTTGTAAAGTTGGTATAAATATTTGAGGATTGCAATATCACTGAAAATTGATTACATATTGTGTTTTGATCGTAAAGTAATTTTACTATAACCTTAAACTATAAACCAAATCTAAAAATTTACTTTATTTGAGCTTTGTAAGTTTTGATGAAATTTCTATACTTAAAACAAATATTCAAAAAAACTCCTAAAGTAATTTCCACAGTTTTTGTGTTTTTCTCAAGAGGGATTAAATTACAATAAAATTACCTTATTCTAATTTGGAAATATTTTGCAAGGTAATTTTAATTAAAAAATATTTTATTAATTCAAGATTAAAAAGAGTATATAAATTTTATGCTTTTCAATTTTTACACTAGACTAAAAGTTCAAAAAGCATTATATATATTGCAGTGCTTTTGAAACAGAATTCACCTAATCGTGTAATTCCACTAAGTGTGAATTGAGTTAAAAGTAAAACGATAAATTAATTTTATATTCGTTTAGAAATTTGCCCGGCAGCCCGGCGCCATTGAACTTAAAAAATAATAAAAAATATCAGCATATATAAATTTGGTTTAATTGTATCTGGTAAGTATGCAATCATTCATCTTACAACAAACAAGAAAAACATATAACGCCGAATTTTCTAACCAAAAATATTTAAATATTTTCAAGTGCATCAATTATTATTATGTTAACAAGAAAAGACCACAGAACATTTATATACAAAGCAAATCAAAAACAAAACATTTATTATATATTATATACAAATCAAACCTGATTAGTTGTCTTTTCTTAAGTTATTTATTAACTTAAATTAAAATTTAATTATAAAAAAATTTCTTTGGCTCATTAGTGGCTTTTCATTGGCTTGATTTTAGTGGGTGACTGGAGCTTGTTTAGCGTGGGCTGTTTGTCACCTAGAAGTTCTTGACCACTTCGTCGATCGTCGAACGCGAGGGCCTTGGAGTGATTCCGCAGATGTTTCCTATTGTGACTGCGATGGGGTTTGACTGGGATCTTCGTGTTGTTGAGTGATGCCGATTTGGGCTTTGTTCGCGTATGTGTGGTTCTGCAAAATCCTGTGCGTCCTGAAGCGGGGGTAGAAGTCCTCCCGATGTTGGTAATCTTCCTCTGGGTGGAGACGGTGCGAATCTCTTTAGCTTGGGGTATCTTCGGCATCTTAATTGTTTACAACTTTTATTTTAAACATTTTTTCACCTGTATTTTGCAAAGTTAACCTGAAGTTAACTCTGTATACAAACAGGACTCACTCAAGTATAATAATATTGCTGGCATGTCGAGTTCAGGTTTAGAATCAGATGTAAGAAATTAATTATTCACCACCTGCTTCTATTAATTTATTTATTTTAGTATTTTATTTAAAAGTAATTAAAATTTGAAACTAAATGTTATAAACATGCATAAACATTAATTGTAATTTTTTTTTGAAATAATTTCAATAATTCGTTAATTTTATCAAAAATTGAATTTTTATACAAAACTATCAAATTTGGACAATCATAAGCAAACAAATCACACATCGAAGAGCGTTAAATGACAGGTAATTGGTACCGGGTGCCGGTAAGGATAGGGCAATTTCAAAATCAGATTCGTTGTCAGCAAAAAAAATCTATTAGAATCAGCCCATTCTTGAAGCTGAAAAAAGTTCAATTTTGTAACACTGTGTAATTAATCTCACAGGTATCCGTAATTTAATAATTATTTAATAAATATTCATATAAAAGATTATGTCATTGTATCTGGATAAAATTTGGTTTGCTGATGATTGGAGATCTTGCAGAAGAAGTGACGATATTTTTTCTTATTTAACACTAGAAAGACGGCAGCGGTCATTTGACCGTTACGCACTCTTATTTTAGTTATAACTTTTAAACTAATTTTTTTTAAATTATGCTGTTTTAAGACTTTTCCTAATTAATTGTCAAGTTTTATACATACAACTACCCAAGTTGTATGTATTATTTTATAGCACTATACCTGGAAAGACGGAGAACGGTCATTTGACCGCAACTGGATTCTTATTCATCTTTTAACTAAAGCTCGATGCAAATTTATACAATATATGGCAAAAGACCTGATAAATTTGGGATAAATTTGGATTGCTGGTGACGTAAATTCAAAATATATTATAAATGGATATCCATATTTGGGCAAGGATGAAACACGTCCCACTAATGTTTCTCTGCCAGAATGTGCTGTTTTGCGATTGATGGAACCCATTTTGAATAAAAGGAGAATTTTAACGACAGATAATTTTTTTACATTGGTGTCTTTAGCAAAAAATCTCATCTCTAATTATTACTAATTGATTTGTATGTAATTAACAGGTCCGTTACCCTTTAGTTAAAATTTTTGACTCCAAGAGTTAGCTCTTTAATCTATATAGCTAGCACCAGCTAGCACCGAAATATTAGAGCTAGCACCATTACAGTTCTTTCACAAATCCACATTGAAAGTAGGGAGGCTAAAGTAACGCTAGCCCCCTTAAGCCCCTCTAGAGCATGTAAAGCCGTATCGGAATTCTTAAATAAATTACATAATGTGGATTAACAATAAGCCTTAAGCAGTTAAAAAATTATTAGTACAGTTCAGAATGGGGGGGTGAGAGGGGGCATGTGGAATTTATGATTATAAATGAATGAAACATTTTGAAATTTTTATCAAATCTAATTTGTGGGAAAACTGTAAAACTTTGTCTTAGACGCAAAATATAAAAAGATTATTTGGAAATATAGAGGTAATATAATAAATATGATTATCAATAACGAGCTACAAGATACAAATAAATCTTATTATATGGATTTTGCAATCCTTTTTTTTTTTTACAACTTTTAATTGTAGAGGATTGCAAAATCCATATAATAAGATTTATTTGTATCTTGTAGCTTGTTATTGATAATCATATTTATTGTATTTTCAAGAGCTAATAATTTTAATTAATATAGAGGTAATATAGGCAATTTTTAAATAATATTAATATTAATTTAAAAATAATTCTATTTATACACACAGGAAACCAGACCCTTAACTTTACAATCAATTTGTACAATTTCGCATTCTCAGTGTACTTATAATCAAATTAGAAAGGGTTTGATTTCGTTTATTGAAATACATTAGTTCCACATATTAACGGCACGTTTATAATGGCAGCTGCATTAAATTACAGTATAAACATAAATGTTAATGTTTTTAAAAGAATTATTTTAAAATAAATGATTTTTATGATTGGTTCGGTTTTTATATTTGCTATTTGTTTTAGAAAAACTTATTCGCGGAAACCATACTTGTGGTTTATGGTTATAATTTTATTTTCGATATAGTACCATTCTCTTTTTATTTCGATTTATTCTGAACAATTTTGAAACTTCTAAATATGAATTGTGCGAAATTTGTTGTAGACGGTTTTTAGAAAACTTTTAATGCAAGTAATATTTCTTAGCGTTGCTTTATTTCTTGCGTGTTCAACGTTAATTTTGAATTTTATTAATGTATTTGAAATTGCAATCACGAAAAACTATTTTATAATGAAAAATCGCTTACAATCTGACAAACAAATTTTATGCGTCGAGTGATAATAATTATTTTAGCTTTCAATATTTGAAAAATCTATTACTTATATTATAGTAACAAAATCAATATAACATTTTTTTCTAAGTCTGTTTTTGTCATTGCTAAAAATCACGGTAGAAAATATTTAAACGTGATTCAATTTATTCACAATGTATCATATTCCAATAGATTTTATACGATTTATGTCATATTTCTATCATATTTTATCCTATTTATACGATAAAATTATTACGTGTAATGGAGATTTAACATGAGTCTTATAGAATTATTCTTCAATATGATAAATTAAAATAAAATATACCTTTGAGACATTTATTTACCATTTCTGATGCAAAAATTGAAAAAATTATTAAATTTACAAAGATTAAATGCTGAGCTTTGCACTGAATATTAACGCTATTTTATGTCTAAATGTGATCTACGAGCTCTACATCTAGCAAGGTTAGAACCCCACTATGCAATGTATTATTTAAATGCTCACAGAATCTCGAGTAATGTAATGGTAAGAACGAAGCCTTTAAGGCGAGATTTTAGCAGCTGAAAATATGTTGAAATCGATGCTATTATTAACCAAATTTTAAAGTTATTTCTGAAATTATCAGTTTCATTTTTTTACTAGACATTGAAAAGATGTTCTTGTTAATCTACGAAGAGATATTTCCATTTTATTGCTACAAAACAGTTTCAAATTTAAAATTTAAAATGTTGCATAAGTAAAAAATTGAAAAATCTGACTTCGTAGAGCACTTAAGACAACCTTTAACTTTTAATTTTTAATTTTTTTACTTTTAATTTTTTTTAACTTTTAATTAATAAATTAATTAAAAACATATCAATTTATATAAATATTCACTATACTGATTTGGTTTCGTTGACTTTTATTCTCCATGTTTTCAACCAACGCTGCATTTTGTTTAGGTGTATTTATAGAAATTTCGGGGCAAGCACTGGATTGCTATGAGACTCCATAATAGCAGTGTCATCTGCGAACGTATCGGTAGTGTTTCCATTGTTGATAGGTCTGACGTATACAAAAGATATAAGATTGGGCCCAGAACACTACATTAAGGAGCCCCAGATTTTATTGGAAATATTCCTGTATATTCTTGGCATTTAATGATAAAGTGTCAATTATTAATGTACGACCTTATTAGCAGGTAGAAATTACAGGAAAGCAAAAGTTTGTGCAGGAGCCCTAAATGCTTGTGACACATCCAAGAACATCGCCAAGTATATCTTTTCTCTTCTGGATCTTTATTAATTTTTTCAAGAACCCTATGGATTTGTTTTATAGTTGAGTTTTGCTCTCTAAATCCAAATTGATGGTCCGGTAGTAGTTTTTTCGTCTTAAATCTGTTTTCGATCGTTTCATTAGTTACTTTTTGAGAATCTTCGATATTACAGGAAGTAGACTAATTGACCTATATGACGCAGCCTCTTCTAGGTTCTCTTCTCTTCTGGGAAGAATTGTTCTTTGACTGTATTTTGGAAGGCAATAAATAGCCTAGAGCGTTACTGGTCCAAACCCGAGGGGTAAATCTCCCGGGAAGTCTGGTGTACAGCTTGTAGGAAGTCCCGGGAAGTCCGGGTAAGTCTGAGGAAGTCGGGGGAAGTCTGAGGTAGTCCGGGGAAGTCTGAGGAAGTCTGGGGAAGTCTGAGGTAGTCCGGGGAAGTCTGGGAAGTCTGATATATAAAATGATATTAATTCTTGCCGCGCCATTCTTGCGCGCTATTGATCTGAAATTTTGTATATAGCTTCCTATGACCAAGTACTGGGATTCTAAGGCACTAATTTTGACTCGGTTTTTCGATATCTAGCGCCGTTTTCGAGTTATTGTAAATTCAAAATCTCAAATTTACAATAATATTTGTCACAATGTCTAAGGAAGTCTGGGGAAGTCTGAGGTAGTCCGGAAAGTCTGAGGAAGTCTGGGGAAGTCTGAGGTAGTCTGGCGAAGTCTGAGGAAGTCCGGGAAGTCTGGGGAAGTCCGGGGAAGTTTGGGAAGTCCAAAGTAGAAGGAAGTCTGGTGTACACAATTTTAAGCGTGGTTTACCCCTCGTCCAAACCACTCTTGAAGGCTAATACGGACAGTTTGCAGGTATTCTTGTTTAAATGAGTCTAGTTTAGTGTGTTTGATTGAAGACTTTATTATAATTGCAGAACCCTCCCTTAGGTGGTATCATCTGGACGTTGTGTGCTATATAAATATTTTTGTATTTTTAGGTAACTCTTCTCAGTAAAGTGTGTTTCTGATATCAGCATTTACTCTAAAAGATTGAGGATTTAATCAACCAGGGATTGGAAAGTTGGAAACTTGGAAGGTTTAAGTAATTATGTTTGATCAGTATCATTCATTAGAATCATGCTAGTCTAGATGATAACAGTGGTACCTAAAGATGGAGAATCTAAACGATGGTTATTTTGATGGAAAGTGAGAAAACGATATAGAGCTAATTTCACTTTGGATAAACAAAGAGGATTTTTTGATGTTGAAAAGATCACAGTTCGTAGATATTTAAAAAAATTTAGGTTCAAACAAATTTTTACTTTGGGTTTATAAAATTTATTCGATAACATTTGCATAGGAAAATGAATTTTGATAATAAATTGATAGTTTAATAAATAAATGATACGAGAAATGAAATGACTTTTGTTGACAAGTTTTTTTAAATTCAAGAACAAATTGGATTAGTATTTCGAATATCCAAATCAAATTTAATTTGATTTTTGGAATAGCTGATAAATAATAATTTGTAGATGATTATTGAGAACTTAAAAGTTTGAATAAGCTGAAATTGACAAATGAACTAGATGTAACGTCAAATTTCCATTGATAATTGATATTAAATTGTGATTTGGTAGGGGTCAATATTTTAAAGTTAGAAACAGGTAATTAGATATTGTGATGTGTAATTTTTGAAATGTTGTTGGTTAAAAGTAAATAATTGAATGAGATAATCTGACATAAACATGATTTGTTTATGAGAGTTTTTGAAGAAACGAAAATGCATGTAACATTATTTGTATTTTGAGTAAAATGGTTAGTTAATTTTGAATTTTGCACAAGGTTTAATTTACAGTAAAGTTTTCTGTTAACATGGTACGAAGTTGTTCAATTTAAAAAACTAGAAATTATTAAAGGGGAAGCTTCTGATAGGTATAGATGGTTGAAAGGTAATAAAATTATTTATTGAAATAAATAATTACAATTAATTTTCTTGATTTCAATTAATAAAAAAAGCACCTTCATGTATTCAACTTTTCACTTTGTTTCGGCGTTCTTAAATATTTACTTAAACTATCACTTCACATTATCTCAAACTATTAAAAATTTTCTTCTGGCATTTGGAAATTTTTGTTATTTAAAAACGATTTCAGAATTCGATCTAATCGTTTTGTTGCAAATGAATAAAATTAAACAGCACTATTTTAAAATTGTTTTTTTTATTATTTTATTTTATTTTTTATTTATTTATTTATTATTTTCAAATGTTTCATGCGTATATTTCATGCATAATTAAAATAATTAAATTAAAATTTTAATAATTCAAAAAATTAAATTAAAATTTTAATAATTCAAATAACTATGTAAAATTACACCACCAACAAAGAATCAAACACTATTAGCTTTAAACTACGTTTGTTATACGAATGCTTCAAAATTTAAAATTGTCACAAAAAAATACGTGTAATCTGGTAAAACAAAATTTAATTTTGGTAACTATGGTCACTGAAAATATAAGACAATCTGTGCAATTTTTTCATCAGAGCAAATAAGTCGGAAGCGGCTGTCTATCGTCATATTTACCGCAAGAAACCCAAAGGGATTCCGCTTCTACTACATGCATACACAAAAACAAACTTTTCTTAACTTTCTTAATATTTTCTACATTAAAGCACTGAAAGTTTAAAAAAAATTTAATACTTTTTAACCTAAAAGTTATATAGAAATTAACTAAAATATGAAATTTCAAGAAGATTTGTGGTATTTAGTATATATTTTATTTAAATAATAATTTTCTACGGATTGTATTTCTTTACTTTATTGTTCAAATTCTATTATTTTAACGTTTCGTTTAGTTCAGATAAATATTATAAAAGTTACATATATGTATGCATATGTTACGGCCAATGATGACAATTCGGCCATTAACGCCAATAACCATGCATTTTGGGCGATGTTGACATTTAAAATTTCATATAATGGTTTTTACATCATTGTAAACGGCAACGACGTTAATGCCTAATATAGGGTAGGCAAGGATGAAAGGCAACTATTCTACAGATTCCATATTCTATCACTCTTAGTGATAGCCGTCGCACACGTTTCGAACTTTGCCGAGTTTGGGCTTCTCTAGAGAGGTCGGGCTTTCCAGGCGAGATGGGTTGATTTGAGTGATATTTTAGTGAGCAAGCACGAGACAAAACAGCCCGGAGCTAGAGCTCAAATCATGCATCCACCGCAAAATGAATTAATAAAATTAAATTAATTTTTCCTCCGGGCCGTTTTGGCTTATTATACTTATTATAATAATTTAAACAAATCCACCTTAAAATGAGTTTGCGTTTGACAAAATTAAATAAAAATCCCTGTAGACTTACGAGGCTTTGAAAAAAGCCCAAAGGGTTTAAGTGCATCGCCATTTTGCTGTTCCTTATAGTATTTATTTCATAATATCATCATTATCCAATCCATTTTGACCATTAACGTCATTGACCGGCCAAAGACGTAAATATTACAATCAATGAAAATATTTACATCATTAACTACCGTTAACGGTCGTTGACGTCAATGGGCGGTCAATGACGTTTATAATGGCCAGTGTAAATGGGCATTGACGTCATTATCCGGCCTTTGACGTTAATGCCCAATTTACGTCTTTCACCGTAACCTATATAGATTTATTTTAGTGTAAGTACTAATTAAAAAATCTTTGCGTATTAATGTACTATGAAGTTTGTCCATAAATTTTAAATCAAAGTAATTATTATATTAATTTAAATTTAAACCGTTTGATGGAATATCAAATAAAATGTCAACAAAGAGTGTTTTACTTCATTAGCATTCAAATGTATTACCTAAAGGCAAACAAAAAAAATCAACTCGAAATAAAATAGCGTTAAACGTCCGCAGGTTAAAAGTGACAAAATAAATGTACAAAGAGTTATTTATTTTTTAGCTAAAAATCATCATTTTTTAAATTTAAATTTAAAATTAAAATTTTTTAATAAGTACAAAATTGAATTCATTTTGTAAACTAGACGACCAAGAGAACCTGCCAGGGTTCGAAAGCCAATAATTTCAACAAAATTATGAAATTATTACAAGAGAAATGGTATCTTTGCATTATTTAGTAAACTATGCTACCAGGCAGGCTGTTCTCCAGTTTCTCGTTCGAAAACAAGTAGAAAATCTCGGTTAAATTTATGAATAAATGTGAGACTAAAAGCAGAACTTAGTATATGATTTAGTGCGAATTTAATTAATTAATAATAACAAATAAGAAGACATAATTTAATATGAATCGGTTACTGCCTGAAAGACGAATTTACTGCTTTTAAAACTGATATTTCCAGAATTAAAATAATTTTTTTTACTTTATTGAACAGAAAATTAGGTAGAAAATTACTAAAACGATTTTTAAAACGTATAACATGCAAACCATGCGTGCTATTCAAAGCTATGCTAATAGCAGGGATTTTTCGGTTAGAAAAATTTCAAGATACAATTTTAGCAGTATAATTATATTTTCTAATTTCAGAGATCGCTAATTTTTCGTAAAGATAAATTCATAAATTCCAACTTTGCAGTAATCATTATTCAATTTAGTAAAATTTCAAACCCACTAAAACAGTAAGAAATTAAATTTTATAATGCATAATCAGCTAGTTACGAAGTTAACCATGTTATATCAAGTGCCAAACCGACAAATTACAACTCCCCGTTGGTTTGTAACTGATGGCTTAGCTTCTTTCTTTTCAAAGTATTAAAAAAGAAGTTAAATTACACTTGCAAGAATTAGATTCTCTGAAATATCTTTTTATTATAGAAAATAAATTAAAAAAATTCCTTCCACTTTTTAGGCAACTAAAAAATTTGTGATGCTTCATAACACGCATTTTATGTAAGTGTGTTATAGCTGAATCATTTTATTTTGAAGTTTAAATAGAAATCTCTAGGAGTCTTTGTTATTAAGGCTTTGTTTATTTAAAGGTCAAAAAGATTTTGTTTTTAAAACAAAGATCAATACAAAAGATTTGACATTGCACTTTTAAAATAAATCCTTTAAAGATTTTGAATATATGGAATAAATTTTGAGATGACTTCATTAAATTTTGCTATTGCATTACCCGTAGTACGTACCATTTTATGAAATTATATAAAACAATAAATTCAAATTAAGAAATTCTGTGCCTTACACTACTGCACTTGTACACCACAGCAGTACACAGTGGTACAACAAACATAAAACCATGACTAAAGTTTTGAAATGTAACAAAAAATCCACAATATTATATCGATTTTTGTTGTATAGGTTAAATTAATTATTAAAATTATCTGCATTTATAAAAGAAATTTTTATATAGGGCGGAATTAATGTAAAATTTTAAACGTTTAATTACTCTAATTGTTGCTTTGGTTTATGTTCATAGTTTTATAAGTAGATTATGGCGAAGTGAATCACATGCGCAATATTTTGAATTTTACGGGTGTTTTAAGTGAGTCAAAATTCTTAGCATTTATGTTGGTACTACATATAAGTAGACACAATGTCTCTACCCTTAATCAAAAGTAAATTTTTGACTCCACAAATTTAACTTTTTTCTAAACACCATTTGAAAGAGGACAATTTTTTTTAGCATATTAACCCTATATTGCACTTTGTTCCCATTTGGGAACTCAAAGAATTAAAATTTTTTAAATACTTATTAAGCAAAAAATAAATTTTCTATTCACAATGTTCCTGTCCAGAAACATCCTTCTTCAAGTTAGACAGGCTACCAACATATTGTAGCAGATAACATATCGATAATGAAGGTCATCAGCTACCAATGTTACACATTATAGAAGTTATGTTCTTTCATGTTTTTAAAAAACGGCATTTAAAAATCAAAAATTTTGCAAGTAAATTTGCATAAGAATATCATAAATATCATATGGGAGGAGCTAATTTAGAAAAACAGAAATGCTTATTTTAGGGTGAATCCGTAATTTGCCGTAGTTGCGCCAGCCAAAACTGACTCTACGCAGTTCTTTGCGCATTACGGGCGCTCCGGGCCGTTTTGACAGGCGCTTAACTCGCTAAACTCATCCTTGAAATCAATTCACCGTGACTGGGAGCCCCGACCTCTCCAGGGAAGCCCGCACTAGGCGAGTACGTCACGCGTGTAACGGCTATCATTAAGACTATATCAGAGCACCGTACCGTCAACAGAAAGTCCATGACTTACAATTTCTATGTACTCCTATGTTCAACATATGGAAAATTTCGATTTTCAAATGCCGTTTTGTCGAAAACTAATGGATAATTCACAAACATATTTTTTAATATAGTTAAAAAATTGTTCACTTTCCAATGGTATATATAGGGAAAATTTAAATTCGTGCAGTCAATTCTCTGACAGTAACCGTATAGGTAAAAAAATATAATTAAAAAAGTATAACTTACAAAGAGTAGGTATTAATGGATTAGTGAATCAGAATCTCCAACCATTTTGCTGGCCATTTTATATTTTATATATTTTAATAAAAATATAATTATTATTTAGTAATTAAGACACCAAACGTGAATAGGGCAAGAGGGAGACCTAGAGAAAGATGGTGGGATCAAGTAACGAGAGACCTGAGACTGATGAAAGTCAATGACTGAAAAACAAAATTACAAGACAGAAAGAGCTGGAAAAGGATCGTAGCAGAGGCTGCCAAAGATCCAAATATGTAAGAGCAAATGATGACATGATATAGGAAGGAAACGGTACATGAAATAAAAACACATGTTCCGCCCCTTCAAAAGGATTTGTAAATCCCGGATCAGACATCAGAGAGAAAATATTCAAAATTAAATGTATAAGCTTAATAATAATTATTAAGAACCAAAACATCTATATAAATAAAAATGAAACGTAAAAAATGTATGTACGCTCATCACTTGAGAACGGCTTTACCGATTTGGACGATCTATTTTTGCTGTGTTCAGATTTGTCAGAACAAGGTTTGTATATATTGTAATGATATTTTTGATCAATCGGGAGATCGATACAAAATATTCACTATCCACTACGGCTTCCAAGTCAAAGATACGAAGACTTCTCAGGGTGGGTTTCAACTTTTTAGTTTGAGCAATTTCAAAGGTAAGGGAAGGAAACAACAATTTCGTCGAACAGACAAATTGAATTTTAATTCTCTTATTGGTGCTTTATAATATGAGAACAATATAACTCTCTCAAGATCATAAGTATTATGGAAAATTGTGTAGCAAAATTCAATAATCGAACCACATTTATTATCGGAACAAATTTGGTTCAACTAGATTCGATTATTAAGTTTACTATGTTATTGTGTTTAAAGGTGTTTCAAAATTATTAAATTAACAAAATTAAAGTTTTTCACTAACAATTGTTTACTATTTACCCTGTTCCCACGCTGCACGGTACGCCAATGAATCTCTAGGGACGCTCGCAATTGGTTGAGAATGATTATCAAGTAGAGACGGTAGCATACAGTTGGTAACTAGCTTCAGTTCCGCTCCTTTCTTCACAAAGTAGAAATTCCAATCGAGTGTACAACACGTGATTTTCAAAAAGTGCCTGGTCTATAATTAAGTAGGAAAAAGATAAAATCATACCAGTGACAAATAATTTGTGGTCAACGTTCCAAACAGTTCAAACCACCGGATTTTCATAAATTTCCATCAACAGATACGTAAACTAATTTCTTGAAAACATGTGGTTGCATGCAAATTATAAAATCTTTGAACATCCAATTTCCATTTAACTCAATTGATTAAATCACCCATTTCAGGCTCTTCTATGTCCAAATTCACCAAAAAATATTCAAGAATCTTCAAGATGGAGGAAATTTTCATCGAAAACCAAATCTTTCTAACTACGCTCGACCACCATTATTCAAAAAGCCGTTCTCGTTGATTTTCCACGCATGATCCCCTCGTCTTTCTTCTTATTACGTGCGTCCTTAAAACGTTGTTTAAATTCTCTTCACAACTTTATACAGGGTAATACACAATTATCTGTTAAAACTAACACTTCCACACATAATGTTCATTTTTCTTTTTAGCTAGTGTCAAGTAGTGTAACATTTTATTTAATCTTTGTTAAAGCACCAATAATCGAAAGTAAGAAACACAAATGGTTGTTTCGGTTGAAGATAAATTTGACGAAAAACTGCATTAATTATTCCATCCACGATAATATGGAAAATAATACTACATCTATTATTTCTTAAGGGGATATTAAATTATTCAATTAATAAATTTTTATAAATTTCATACTCGGTCGAGGATCGAACCTTTCCAGCACTATATCAACTATAGTAAATAATTTATATTATACAAATTGTTGAGTATAGAGATCTTTTAAATCAATTTAAATTGACCGACGTTTCGAGTCTTCTTATAATTGACCCATTTTCAAGGATGAAATTGACGAATTTTTCAATTTCATCCTTGAAAATGGGTCAATTATAAGAAGACTCGAAACGTCGGTCAATTTAAATTGATTTAAAAGATCTCTATACTCAACAATTTGTATAATATAAATTTAATAAAGAGGTCAACGATAATAAATTATTACTATTATATAGTAAATAATACTACAATATATTTACGAAAATCCTATTCGAAACAGACTTTAAAACAGGTTTTGTCACAGTTAATGACGCGCACGAATGCATTAACGAGATTCCTAAATACATATTTAGGAAATATATTCACTCAAATATGTCATTTTATTTTATTTCTTTAAAAATGCCATCAGTGAGGAATCAAAATATAGGTCGGCCCTTCGGCGTTTGGTCGACGCTAGACGAATACAGTACCACCGAGTCAATGAGACCTACGAAGAGCATGCACAACGTTTGGAGGTAAATCGAAGAAAAATTTCTCAAGCGCGGGAGCGAAATGGACGGCCAAATGCCACAATTCGATATGAACGTTTGGCGTTCAGATACGATCCAACAGTCGATTACGTCGTAGATGACGGTTACATATTTGATACAATGAGTAGGGGAAAGGCTTGCAGGTTGCCACCCCATAGCTTTTTTGGTCATAACTCGTCATAAAATTAACGTATTATTGATATAATAACATATACAAGAAAGGGGAAGTATAAAGCCACGATCCTGCGCAAAAAATCATTTTAATTCTCAAAAACTAAACATTTACAGCAAATTTTCAAAAGTATCTAAAATCGACACCTTGAAATTTCGGCTTGCAGGTTGCCACCCCTTGAAAAATTGTTGAAAATGTAGAAAAACTCAAGTGAAAACATATGATTTATATTAATTACACTTAGTGGCTGTGAACAAAAAAAATGAGAGTAAATTGACAAGAAAAGAAAAAGTTAAAATTGAAAAAAAAATTAAATTTTTTTTTCATTTAAATCTAAAAATATATAAAAAATGCATCAATTATTAGTAAATAATTATTTATATTAATTTTTGAAATATTTAAGAAGCAAAAAAGAAAAAGAACTCAAAATAAAAAATTTTAAGTAAATTTGTGGTTTTTAGTATGTATTTATGGTTAAATTCAAAAAATATAAGAATAATACAATACGTAGAAAATCAAAATTCAAAAAATTTAAAAAGGAGACAATTAACACATAACAGGTCTGGATTAAGAAAATTTGAAAAAATGAAAATTTCGTAATACGAAGTACAATATAACGTTATTTCATGGTTATTGCCATTCATCAGTTGTACGCATCGATTACGATTACATTGTAAAATAAGAAGAAAAAATTTTTCAAACTAAACAAAATTATCGACTAAATTGTACAAAATTGACTTACCATAACCTCCAAAGATTATCAAAACTGAACTTGTTACACGAGGTATGAATAATTTAAAAATGATTTGAACTAAGAAATTCGTTTACCTAGCACTGCTAGTTTGAAATCCGAAGGCACTGCCCTCTTAATATGATTTCTAAAAACTTTGAAAAAATTCAAAATTCAAAAATTTACCACGTTTTTTAACCGTGAGGCGTAAAACTAGAAAAAGAACTCAAAATAAAAAATTTTAAGTAAATTTGTGGTTTTTAGTATGTATTTATGGTTAAATTCAAAAAATATAAGAATAATACAATACGTAGAAAATCAAAATTCAAAAAATTTAAAAAGGAGACAATTAACACATAACAGGTCTGGATTAAGAAAATTTGAAAAAATGAAAATTTCGTAATACGAAGTACAATATAACGTTATTTCATGGTTATTGCCATTCATCAGTTGTACGCATCGATTACGATTACATTGTAAAATAAGAAGAAAAAATTTTTCAAACTAAACAAAATTATCGACTAAATTGTACAAAATTGACTTACCATAACCTCCAAAGATTATCAAAACTGAACTTGTTACACGAGGTATGAATAATTTAAAAATGATTTGAACTAAGAAATTCGTTTACCTAGCACTGCTAGTTTGAAATCCGAAGGCACTGCCCTCTTAATATGATTTCTAAAAACTTTGAAAAAATTCAAAATTCAAAAATTTACCACGTTTTTTAACCGTGAGGCGTAAAACTAGAAAAAGAACTCAAAATAAAAAATTTTAAGTAAATTTGTGGTTTTTAGTATGTATTTATGGTTAAATTCAAAAAATATAAGAATAATACAATACGTAGAAAATCAAAATTCAAAAAATTTAAAAAGGAGACAATTAACACATAACAGGTCTGGATTAAGAAAATTTGAAAAAATGAAAATTTCGTAATACGAAGTACAATATAACGTTATTTCATGGTTATTGCCATTCATCAGTTGTACGCATCGATTACGATTACATTGTAAAATAAGAAGAAAAAATTTTTCAAACTAAACAAAATTATCGACTAAATTGTACAAAATTGACTTACCATAACCTCCAAAGATTATCAAAACTGAACTTGTTACACGAGGTATGAATAATTTAAAAATGATTTGAACTAAGAAATTCGTTTACCTAGCACTGCTAGTTTGAAATCCGAAGGCACTGCCCTCTTAATATGATTTCTAAAAACTTTGAAAAAATTCAAAATTCAAAAATTTACCACGTTTTTTAACCGTGAGGCGTAAAACTAGAAAAAGAACTCAAAATAAAAAATTTTAAGTAAATTTGTGGTTTTTAGTATGTATTTATGGTTAAATTCAAAAAATATAAGAATAATACAATACGTAGAAAATCAAAATTCAAAAAATTTAAAAAGGAGACAATTAACACATAACAGGTCTGGATTAAGAAAATTTGAAAAAATGAAAATTTCGTAATACGAAGTACAATATAACGTTATTTCATGGTTATTGCCATTCATCAGTTGTACGCATCGATTACGATTACATTGTAAAATAAGAAGAAAAAATTTTTCAAACTAAACAAAATTATCGACTAAATTGTACAAAATTGACTTACCATAACCTCCAAAGATTATCAAAACTGAACTTGTTACACGAGGTATGAATAATTTAAAAATGATTTGAACTAAGAAATTCGTTTACCTAGCACTGCTAGTTTGAAATCCGAAGGCACTGCCCTCTTAATATGATTTCTAAAAACTTTGAAAAAATTCAAAATTCAAAAATTTACCACGTTTTTTAACCGTGAGGCGTAAAACTAGAAATTTACTAAAAACAAAACAAAAAACAAAAAACAAAACATAACATATAACATACATAAAAACAAATTTACTTAAAATTTTTTATTTTGAGTTCTTTTTCTAGTTTTACGCCTCACGGTTAAAAAACGTGGTAAATTTTTGAATTTTGAATTTTTTCAAAGTTTTTAGAAATCATATTAAGAGGGCAGTGCCTTCGGATTTCAAACTAGCAGTGCTAGGTAAACGAATTTCTTAGTTCAAATCATTTTTAAATTATTCATACCTCGTGTAACAAGTTCAGTTTTGATAATCTTTGGAGGTTATGGTAAGTCAATTTTGTACAATTTAGTCGATAATTTTGTTTAGTTTGAAAAATTTTTTCTTCTTATTTTACAATGTAATCGTAATCGATGCGTACAACTGATGAATGGCAATAACCATGAAATAACGTTATATTGTACTTCGTATTACGAAATTTTCATTTTTTCAAATTTTCTTAATCCAGACCTGTTATGTGTTAATTGTCTCCTTTTTAAATTTTTTGAATTTTGATTTTCTACGTATTGTATTATTCTTATATTTTTTGAATTTAACCATAAATACATACTAAAAACCACAAATTTACTTAAAATTTTTTATTTTGAGTTCTTTTTCTAGTTTTACGCCTCACGGTTAAAAAACGTGGTAAATTTTTGAATTTTGAATTTTTTCAAAGTTTTTAGAAATCATATTAAGAGGGCAGTGCCTTCGGATTTCAAACTAGCAGTGCTAGGTAAACGAATTTCTTAGTTCAAATCATTTTTAAATTATTCATACCTCGTGTAACAAGTTCAGTTTTGATAATCTTTGGAGGTTATGGTAAGTCAATTTTGTACAATTTAGTCGATAATTTTGTTTAGTTTGAAAAATTTTTTCTTCTTATTTTACAATGTAATCGTAATCGATGCGTACAACTGATGAATGGCAATAACCATGAAATAACGTTATATTGTACTTCGTATTACGAAATTTTCATTTTTTCAAATTTTCTTAATCCAGACCTGTTATGTGTTAATTGTCTCCTTTTTAAATTTTTTGAATTTTGATTTTCTACGTATTGTATTATTCTTATATTTTTTGAATTTAACCATAAATACATACTAAAAACCACAAATTTACTTAAAATTTTTTATTTTGAGTTCTTTTTCTAGTTTTACGCCTCACGGTTAAAAAACGTGGTAAATTTTTGAATTTTGAATTTTTTCAAAGTTTTTAGAAATCATATTAAGAGGGCAGTGCCTTCGGATTTCAAACTAGCAGTGCTAGGTAAACGAATTTCTTAGTTCAAATCATTTTTAAATTATTCATACCTCGTGTAACAAGTTCAGTTTTGATAATCTTTGGAGGTTATGGTAAGTCAATTTTGTACAATTTAGTCGATAATTTTGTTTAGTTTGAAAAATTTTTTCTTCTTATTTTACAATGTAATCGTAATCGATGCGTACAACTGATGAATGGCAATAACCATGAAATAACGTTATATTGTACTTCGTATTACGAAATTTTCATTTTTTCAAATTTTCTTAATCCAGACCTGTTATGTGTTAATTGTCTCCTTTTTAAATTTTTTGAATTTTGATTTTCTACGTATTGTATTATTCTTATATTTTTTGAATTTAACCATAAATACATACTAAAAACCACAAATTTACTTAAAATTTTTTATTTTGAGTTCTTTTTCTAGTTTTACGCCTCACGGTTAAAAAACGTGGTAAATTTTTGAATTTTGAATTTTTTCAAAGTTTTTAGAAATCATATTAAGAGGGCAGTGCCTTCGGATTTCAAACTAGCAGTGCTAGGTAAACGAATTTCTTAGTTCAAATCATTTTTAAATTATTCATACCTCGTGTAACAAGTTCAGTTTTGATAATCTTTGGAGGTTATGGTAAGTCAATTTTGTACAATTTAGTCGATAATTTTGTTTAGTTTGAAAAATTTTTTCTTCTTATTTTACAATGTAATCGTAATCGATGCGTACAACTGATGAATGGCAATAACCATGAAATAACGTTATATTGTACTTCGTATTACGAAATTTTCATTTTTTCAAATTTTCTTAATCCAGACCTGTTATGTGTTAATTGTCTCCTTTTTAAATTTTTTGAATTTTGATTTTCTACGTATTGTATTATTCTTATATTTTTTGAATTTATTTAAGAAGCGTTTACGTCAATAGGTACATAAAATAGACAATGGGCAATCCCTTTGCGCGGGAACCTGTCCTGGGCCGATTTAGGGGCGTATGTTGCCACTGTCCTTAAACAGTCACTGTAGTGTACGTCACAATGTAAAATAAGAAGGGTGGCAACCTGCAAGCCAAAAAAGGTGGCAACCTGCATTTTTACACCACTTTAGAATATACAGGAAAAAAAACTTCCAACTCATGATATGTTTAGAATAATTTAAGAATAATAAAAATTGAATGAAAAAGCAACACAGCAAAAGTATTTCCCTTAAATTTTCGTTGAAAATGTTCAATTTATGGGCACAGAAGGAAAACACAATTTTAATTTTTCATTTTTTTACAAAGAAAATTTCACATTTTGTTTACCAAACACCCTGTTATTGTGTTTGAGTGCATCACAATTACATTAAAAGCGACAACTACTCGTTTGTATTCGATGTCCGTCGAAATTTAGGGGATGACAATGTTAGAATGTCAAAATCCGGCAGGGGTGGCAACCTGCAAGCAGTGGCAACCTGCAAGCCTCTCCCCTACTGTTTGTCAACATTGCAAGCTTTGAAATTTCGACATGAATCGCCAGGATTAAGTTGTGCTAGTGGAGAGGTTAAATTTCCGCAACTGATACGCCACCAGAGCCACTGGCATCATTGCTTTCTGGCCAAGAATCTCGATAGAAGCATTTCTTGCAGAATATACGAAAGTACAAGACTTCTTTGAAGTGTATCGAAGAACGAGGTTTTACCCCAACTTTTATTGACATCGAAGGGGCTTTTGATAAAACCACCTTTGGAAGTATAAATACAGCGTTATACAAATACTGCTTACTCGCAAATTTGAAAACATGCTCTGCATGCTAATGCAGGCAGCTTTCAAAATGTTGGAGGAATGGTGCATTGAACACTCTCTCCCGAGAGAGAAACACTCTCTCTCGGTCAACCCGACAGAGACGGAGCTTGTTCTGTTTACCAATAAAAGAAAGTTACTTGGCATGACAATACCTAACTTAATGGAGACTCCTCTAAAACTGGCGAACGAAGTCAAGTATGTATCTGGGAATAATACTTGACAAGAATCTAAACTGGGGAAAACACTTGAAAACCAAAATTAGCAAAGCAGGAATAGCTTTCTGGCAGTGTCGAAGGGCCATGGGACGGTCATGAGGCCTTCCCTCTAAGATAAGGTGACCATTCGTACTGGTTTTACCAGGAAAGTACTGGCTTTGGAACCCTTGTTCTGGTTAGTTAAGACAGTTAACCAGGACACAAAAATTTGCTGATGTGACAATTGTTCTATTGATGTATTGGAAGAAAGGTGAAAACCAAAAAAAACAGGTCCTCCGTTTTTCCATGTACTGGTTTTACATTTCATAAAAATGGTCACCTAACCGTAAGATCACCCTTTGGCTCTACACTGCGGTTGTCAGACCTATGCTTTGTTACGGTGCACTTGTCTGGCGGCCCAGAATCAAACAAGTAACAGCAGCATCCTCGCTACACCGGATTCAGAGATTAATCTATCTGGCCGTAACGGGAGTGATGCGTACTCACACCCACTACGGCATTGGAAGCCCTTGTCTGCCTCTCACTTGATCTTCATGTGTAGGAGATGGCGGTTAAGGCTGCTCTTAGGCTGCGTAGCTGGGGGCTGTGGAACCACAAGCGAGGAGCTGTGGGTCATATGCGGATTTTGGTAGACTACTCAGTTCGAGTACCTCTGCGGAACCTTGAACCTGCCAGAATCTCCCCTAAATAAATATTTGACAGGAAATACAATATCCTGTTGAATCGGACACAATAGCGGCTTCATATATTTCAATTACTTTCAAAAAAGTAGCTTCTGCAGCCGAATTAGCTAGCACAAGAAAATACGCAAGATATGTGGATATTAAAACACAACTATTATTTTACCCCCTTTGCCGTCGAGACAATGGTTCTCTGGTCTGCTGAAGCCAATACCTTAAATGATAACATAGGATCTCGGCTAATTAAACTAACTGGTGATTTCCGATCTAAAAATTAAATATTATTCTATCGAATGAATGATTATTTATTATATATAACATACAGAATACAATCTTAAAAATATCTGAAGGGTTAACTAATTACAGAGTAATTTGTCAATTACATTGACTGGAATTAATTAATTTAAAATATGGTGGACTGTCTAGTAGTCTACTGTTGAACAATAATATAAATTATACTTACAAATAACTTATTTACAATAAAATTTGATTTTTACATAGTACTTCTATTTTTGCAAACAATTGCGTGCGATCAATCTAATTCACCATAATATTTATTTGCATCATGCGAGTAAAGAAAAGTTGATGCTAGAGGATAAACTTTTTATTCCAAGAAAGATTTTACTTTTATTCTTAAAGAGTATGAAAGAATTTGATTTTATATTTTCTTTTCCATAAAGAAACACAGTAAGATATAAATTTTTGTTTATAAAACAAATAAATTTCGGTATAAAATCATGTTAAAATGATTCAATAAATTTTAAAAATCTAATGTAATATTTTACTTTTATTTCATTTTTGGTATTTTTACAATAAAGTGCTTTTAAGAAAATTATTATAAGATTTATGAAACTATGTTTTTACCACAAACAAATTGACGATAATACAACTCTAAATCCTGCTGATATTAATTTATATTTCCGGAACTGTTGAAAATATTAAATTGGCTTTTATCGAAAACAATAATAAAAATTTAATTGCTTGCTTAACTTAAAAATATTAAAACAAAATTTAGAAATGTAAATATTGTATTGAGTTTGTTTATCTTATTGATTTTTAAAAGTTAATTTTAACATAAATTGGAACCAGCTAATAATTATTTCTCATCGTAAGATAATGGCAAACCACCGAAGTGCAATTTGCCATTCCTTAAATAAACCTTTTCAAAATAAAGTGAATTACAGTTTTGTAAGGTTTATAACGTTTATTTTTTATGTAAATTTATATTTCTAAGCAATTTACAATTAGCACAATATAATATTTTTGTTGTGAGACGGGAGGACGCAGAATACAATTGCGATCGACTGATGTACAAAATTAATGATTTTTTATTAGTTTTAAGTGAAAAAGTGAAGAAAAAAGAATAAAAACCATCAAAAATTAATTAATTGTGATAATTACAATTGATGTTTTTTCGGACTTCTCAGCCTCCTTGGTCATAGCAATGGCATCCTTGTCCTTAGCAACGAGCTTCTAGCGCTTAGCAGCTAATTCCTTCTTGGCTTTTGCAACTTTGCGCCTTGTGGTCATCTTACATTCTCGACTATTTTGAAACAAACACGCAAAAACACGATATATTTGGAATTCACTTTGGATTATTACAATTCAATGGAATACGAGTTTAGCACATATATTTATAATAGGATATCAACAAAAATTTTTCACTTTATGAGCAAACTTAACAATCAATATTTTAAAGAAATTATATTTTTTCACACAATGTTTGTCGGAGCTAGTGCGACGCGTCTATTCGCTTCTAAACCACATAAAAATTGAAAGCTATGTCAAAGAGCACGATAACAGTTGAAATGGTGGTATTCCCATGAACAGTTTTTTCTAAAATACCGGGTGGTCATCTTACAGGCATAGTCAACTTACAAGCCTCTCCATTATGTATGTAATTGCGACTTGCAGGTGCAGGTGTTTTCTAGAAACTCTCGTAATATCCGATCTATTTCTGAAATTTCTCGCAATTTGTCACTATTACCGATCAGAGGCCAAACAAAAATCTCGTTATATCCACATCAATGTCAAAAACGTTCTCGCTATAGAGGGGAAATTTTACATGTAGTAGTATACAAAACGACAAGGGACCAAACGATTTACTCTTTATAACCGATTTTTCGTTATAACCGGGAGTCGTTATAGAGGGGTTCTATTGCATTGATATATGTATAGTTTTTTTTTTTTTTTTTTTTTTAACTAATATGTACATATTATCAATCAGAATGATTAAATTAAATTTACATTCTATAAGATAATTTAATGTCTTCTTTTTGTAGGGGATTCCGCCCATCGGCTTGACCCGCAATAATATTTCTTTATATCTGTAATAAGTCACGAGGCCATTTTCGTTTTAACCTTCTGTAGATGTTATCTTCAAGAAATTGAACTATACTTGGATTTGGATGGTCTTCGAGTTTGGTATGATATTTTTCTGCTCGCTTCTGGATTTCTTCGTGTACATATGGTATTTGAAGATCTGTATGTAGGGTGTTATTACTTATGTACCACGGTGCGTTTACCATTATACGGAGAGTTTTAGATTGGAATCTCTGGATGATATTGATGTTTGACATACTTGAACATCCCCATAATTCCAGGCCATAAGTCCATATGGGTTTGATGATTGTTTTATATATTCGAATCTTGTTCTCCATTGACAGGGTAGACTTTCTTCCAATTAGCCAGTACATTTTCTTTACTTTGATGTCCATTTCTTTCCGTTTCTTACCAATGTGTATCTTCCATGTTAATTTACTGTCCAGATGTAGTCCCAAGTATCTAGCTTCTGTTGCAGATGGTATCATCGTATCGTTAATATAGACTGGGGGGCATATACTACGTCTTAAAGTAAACGTCACGTAAGAGGATTTTGCTTCATTCACCTTTATTCTCCACCTGTTCAGCCACTCTTGCAAAAGTAAAAGATGTGATTGTATATTTTGAGATACTGTAGCAGGGTTTTCGTCCGTTGATGTAATATTAGTGTCATCGGCAAATGTTGCTGTTTCCGTATGATCTGTAACAGGTAAGTCGAAAGTAAAAAGCAAATACAGCAATGGTCCAATCACGCTTCCTTGCGGAACTCCTGATGTTATCGGGCAAATGTTTGAAACTTCATCATCTTGTTGAACTTAAAACCAACGATTTTCCAAGTAAGATTTTAATAGTTGATAATAATGATATGGCAGATTCTTTTTAATTTTGTACAACAGCCCTTTATGCCACACTTTATCGAAAGCCTGTTTGATGTCAAGGAAAACCGCCCCGCAGTATTTCTTCTCTTCCAAGCTTCTATACATGTTATCTACAATTCGATGACACTGTTGGATGGTTGAGTGTTGTCTTCGAAATCCAAATTGATGTGCTGGTAAATAAATTTCTAGGAGGTTTTCATCATTCATACGTTTTAATAATAGCTTCTCCATTAGCTTTGATAGAAGTGGTAGCAGACTAATTGGTCGATAAGAATTTGCATCTGTTGGGGGTTTTCCAGGCTTCAAAATTAAAATTATTTTGGCAAATTTAAGCTGTATTGGCCAATGTGCTAATCTTAAGATAGAATTGTACAGCATCGTAAGAAATTTTATTCCCAATCTAGGTAGTTCATTCAATACTTTTGCTGTAATAAGGTCGTAGCCAGGAGATTTTTTTTTTATTTAGTTTTCTTATTTCTTGTTTAACTTCGTAAGAAGTAAACTTTTTAATGGGTAGAGACATTTGTAGTGGAGCTTGGAGAAAGTCATTTATTTCTTCATCTGGTTCATCGGAATGGGGTTTAAAAACTTCTTCTAGATGTTGAGAGAATAGTGCTGCTTTCTCTATGTTTGATCTTGCCCATGATGAATCAGATTTTTGTATCGGAGAAGCAGTGGTTTGAGGTCTCTTAAAACCTTTTGTGGCCTTCCAAATGGTGTTATCTTTCACTGAAAGATCAGATAGATAATATTTAAATTACTCGTTTTTTGCTTCTTTGAGATGATTTGCAATTCTGTTGTATTCTGTTTTATCTTGGGGATGATTGTAACGATGCCATCTGGCTCTTGCTCTTCGTTTTTCAGCTAAAACTTGACGTATTTTCATAGGTATGTTGTATTCGTTACATGTTTCCTTTACCAATGGAGTTGCTTTCCAACTAGCTTCTTGGATAGATGTTACGAAGTGATTGGTCGCCTCTTCTAATTCTTCGTTTGTTTTTATTGGTAACGTGAAGTCTAGTTTTTGTTGGAGAAGTTCTTTGAATTGGTTCCAATCTGTTTTTTTACTATGGAGTGTTACTTTATGCTGTTTTCTAATAACCAGATTACTAATAGTAAGTAGTACTGGAGTATGGTCTGATGTTAGTTCTAAACTTGATTGGATTTCCATGTAGTTCGAAGAGACTCCATTGGTAATGAAAAAGTCAAGTAAATCTGGTATTTTATCTGGGTCGGTAGGCCAATATGTAGGCTCGCCTGTAGATACGGTGTGATAATTTTTAGTGTTAATCATTTTGAGAAACTCTCTTCCTTTGGTAGTTATCAACATAGTTATCCCCATTGTGTATGTTTTGCGTTGAAATCTCCACCTGCTATAAATTTATTACCAAGTGAGTCAAAAAACGGTTTCAGGTCTTTTTTTTAATGTTCTGCCTTGGTGGACAGTATATTGCTGCGATTTTTAGCGACTTATTCAATTTGTTGATTTGGACTGTAGTCGCTTGTAGGAAGTTGGTTTCATACTTGTTTAGTTCGTGATGTACTAAAGTTTCTCTAACTAATATGGCTGTTCCACCGTGTGCTGTTCCGTCAGGGTGATTAGTTAAATACATTCTGTATCTGGGAATTTTTATATGGGATCTTGCGGTAAAGTGTGTTTCAGATATGAGTAGAATATCTATATTATTTGCTAATAAAAATATTTCAGTTTCTTTAACTTCTTTTGATGTTTGGAAGCCATTAGCATTCCACAGGGCAATTCTTAAGAAATTTGCCATTAACCTACCAATCTGTTGATGACTGTATTTAGTAAATTTATCATCATGTTATTTTGCTGCATAAGTTGTTTGAACATTTCCTTAAATTCGTTGAGGAATTTTGTTAAGTGTGTTTCTTCAGAGTGGTTCGTTGTTTCGAATGAATTATTATTTCTTAGTGCTTCTGAATATGTTCTATGGTTAATTGAATTATAATTAGATTGCGTATTCGTAGGTTGGGATGGAGTATTGGGATGTGTTAAATTTGCATTGTAGAATGTAGATGCGTTTTGTCTTCTTTGTTGTTGTTGCTGTTCTTTCTGTTGTTGGTTTCTTTTGTATTTGTCTTGCAGATTTCTGTATACTTGGCAACCTTTGTAACTTGCAGGGTGAGAACCATTGCATAAGTAACAAGTAGCAGGCAAATCATTTGTTTTTGTGCAAGTTTTAGTGTCGTGTGGCCCTCCACATTTAACGCAGGCAAATGGACGATTGCAATATGTTTTGGTGTGATTAAACATCTGACATCTTGTACATTGCACAATATCTGTGTTTCTTTTAGGTGGTTCAACTCGAATTACTCTAGTTTGTAGATATCTTAGGTCGTAAATGTTTTTATTGTTCTCTGATGGTTCGAGATCTACAAAAAATAATGGTAGTGACTCCTTAGTTATACGATGTTGTACATTGATAACGTTACGTACAGTGTACCCTTTACTTTTTAGTTCGTCTTTTATTTCTGATACCTGTGTTGTTTGATGCAGGTGTCTGATTACTACTCTATATGATTTTTCTTCTTTCAATTGATGTGTGATGGAAGATGTTTTCATCTTTCAAATGTCGTATTAACTTACGGTAATTATCGACTGTATTGACATTAATTTTAATTACATTGTTTGAAAGAGTCATTGTTGTGATTTGCTCCTGTTCCACTACAGCATATAAATTTTTGACCATATCTTGGTAATTGATTACGCCATGCACAAAGATAGGAGGTGGCTTATCAATTTTTGGTTGTTGCAATTGTTCAACTGTTACTTCACCATTTCTGGAATCATTATTTAGTGATTGAAGTGGTAAATACCTGTTTGTTTGTATCACCGGTGGCAATTCAGTAGTCGGACTGCTAACTCTCTTTCTTTTATTACTTCCCATGACCTGCCATGGGTGTGGGTTATTAGTTTCGATAACTTCCATATTGGATGTGAGGTTTAAAGTCAAATTTGACCCATTTATGGCATTGGTTTGTTCATCTTCGGGATTAAGTGATGTCATTTTGGCGTAACTATCAACCGCCCGAGGTACGGCTAATATTTACAGAATCGAAAGTATGACGATAATTATAATTAATTTTTGTTTCCTTTTCACGATTTATGATTTTTAAATATTTAATATTAATAAATAATATTTTAGATTCTATGTATGCAGGTTTTTATCGCACGATAACGGAGCACTTTCAAACACGTCCTACACGTTTCGTCTCTATCACACCTCTATATATGTATAGTTGCAGTTTTTTTTTAATTTACTGTTCTTGATCATTTCTACTGATTGCTATTACTTCTTGATATTTATATAGTACATATTAAATCTCTGAGGTAATGTTTTAGATAACTTGTTTTTATTACTATACTTATTTTATTTAATATTGTGGGGTTCTGCAAGGATTCTAAATTTATTAGTTACTCGTAGTTTTTGCGACTTCAACTGCTACTTTAGCTTTCCTTTTCTCAAGTCTCGCATTAGGTCATAAATAAAATATTATTTAACTGTATTGTGTTTCTAAGTATTTAGATTAGATGTTTCATAATTTCAATGCCATCTACTTTGAATATTAATATAAATTTCCATTAGTATTTTATATACCACACTGTCAATCAACTAGGTAAACAAGCTGAATATTTTAATCTTTTAAATTTTGGAGTCAATTCGACCCTAGAAAATGTTTGGGTGTTCAAGACACAAGAAAATCTCGTTAATCCCATCAATTGCGTCATATTAAAGATATGACATAATTTTGTGTTTTTAAATTATATTATAGATATTAAGATAATTGTTTTGTGTTGAATGTATGGTGTGGCATTCTTTGCCAAGCACAGGGATTTTCAGGATGTGAGCTGAGACTAAATATGGAGAAATAGTTGTCGTTTTATTTACTATTTTATAGAAATTATTTATTTTATGTGCTGATTTGGATGGATAGTATTAAATGAACACACGGTATAACTTTACACGTTAAAACTTTTAGTTAACGGTATAACATCTATCATTTATATTGTGCTTAAGAATTTTAATCAAAACTAATTAATTGAAGTATCAAGTTATAGATTTATTGCAAAACTTGAATAAAAGATTCGAGTAGCAAACTAGTTCGCTTAATTAAATTCTCATTTCGCTTGTTCTATTGAGATATAACGTTGTAATACAAATACAATTGCGGTTTTTTAAGTAATTCAGGAATATTTTTAAATTACTTGAAATGATTCTGAAATAAAAAACTTCATTTTTTAAAATAATATTTCAAATATTTGTTAATACTTGGTTTGTAATCTAATTTTGATTTAAATGATACTAAGATCTATATTTAAGCCAATTTTGCAATTTACTAAAACAACTTATGTATATTATATTGGCGTGATATAATATGTATAATATGGGGTGTCTTACAGAAAAATTGGTTATGTAAACATTGCATAACTTTCCCCGTTAAATTTGGGTATAAAAATTATCGTTCAACCTCCTCTTTCTGGGTACCATTCGAGGAGAAACACCTCGAGGAAGCTACAGTTCGAATCAAAAAGTCAAAAAGAAAACCAGTTTAATTAAAGGTGCAGATTTACTTCTTTGCACACATAATTAGAGAGTAAATTTTCGTTCGCCACCTTCTTGAAATGTACCGTTCGATGTGCAAGAGCTCAAGGAAACGACAGGTCGCATCTGTGGGGCTCAAAAATCGCGCTACGAGGGACACGGGGTGTAAAATCCGAAAACATTAAAATTTCATAAACTTGAATTAATTTCCGAAAATTTTTGGAATCGAGTTGCTACGCGACACGGCACGATTAAATAATTTGGATATAACAAATGGTGGTCCAAAAGTAATTGACACTTGAACTTTTTTTATTTTCTTTATCATTTCCGCAATTTTCAACAAATTTTCACCATTTTCAGCTGGCCTCTAAGTTTAACTATGATGTACATTGATGTCAAATTTTTTGACATTTGGTTTCGTGGTTTAACCTGTGCAATTGATACTATTTCATTTCATGATCTCGTTACCACATACAGACATATAGACAGACATACAGACGAACATCCAACAAAAAACTTATCAGGACATGATAAGGAACATTTTAATGCAAAAATTTCGATTTTTGATCTTTGAGTGGATTACAATACTTTCGCTTATACATACGTATACGTATGGGGAAAGTAAAAATGTAAATTTTGGTTTTGCCGCAAATAGGTAAAGCTGAGTGCCAGCTAGCGCCTAAACCAGGCTTTTGCCGATTTAAAGCCCCACGAAGCGGACGTACCGGACCGGTTGGTCTCCGGTAAATTTGTAATTTTAATTGAAATTTTGATTTTAGAATAAAAAGTTATTGGTTTCACCTAAGTGATTTTGTTTAATTTAAGTTTTCCTGAGGTTTGGACAATAGTTTGAAATTTTTTTTGATGAAACTTTGTATTGGAATTAGATTGTTTATGATTGGAAATTGGATTGATTAGATTAGAAACATGTATAAAATTTGGAAGTGATATTGTAATTGGTTTAATTGGAAAATAAAATTTTAAGACTTGAAATAGAAGGCAAAGTAAAAAGTAACCAGGTGGGATTACACATTTTACCGAGCTATTTCACAAATGGTAAAATTTATTTTATTTTATTTATTTATTTATCCAAACTTTAAATTTAAATTTGTAATTTTCTTGCAAATATAATTAGCGATTTTTGGAAGCTGGAAAATATCATCTCAATGAGTAAAAAATAAATAAATATCATCTCATTTATAACAGAACATATACTTTTAACATTCAAAGTGATCTTATTTGTAATTAAATCAAATTAATATTCAAAACTAATATTTACTGGGTTAATAATATCGTACCGTTATTGTAGGCTGTACTAATAAACATTAAGGTACACAATATATGAAAAGAAATATTTAAACAATTTCTAACCTAATATTTATCAAATTATTGATTCAATAAGGCGAATAACCTATTAGAGTATTATAGATTTAGAATTATTGTTATTGTTTATATAATTTTGTTATTGGGTGGGGTGCATTTTTCGGATTTTAATTTTATTATTTTAATTTAATTTTAATTTAATTAAATTTATTTAATTAATGGTACAGAAGCAGTAACAAGTAATGGACGTACCTACCTATGTACTTACATCTATATGTAGGTAATATAGACCTATTATACTTTTACTGTAAGTTCAATTTTGTTTGATTTATAATAGAACACTCAATATTAGTACTTAATATTGAATTAAATATTGAATTCAGTTATTTCAATTATACTTTATTTTTATACAAACCAAATTAAGAGGTATAGATAGGTATATAGTAGTAACTTGAACGTTGTTAATTTTAACAACCAAAAGTATATATTACCAAAAGTTTTATAATTGGATAGCAGTGATATTATTTAAAGATCTTTTTAAAAAAACAAAAAATGTTCAACGGATTAAACAGACAGAAAACATAAAGTCATCAATCTTTATAACTAAAACTGTTAATAAATATGAAGTTGAAGGTTTATTTAGTTGTGTAATTTGGTTTTTGCGGTATTTCCCTATGGTAAAAATTGATCATGTTAATGCAATTTGTTTTTAAAAAAGTGCAGTTTTATGAAAAGCGAAATTATTAATTGGATTATTAAACTTTCATTCCGGAAAAAAATTCATCAATCATTTTTTGTATCATATTTGTAAATTTTGAATTTGTTAAATAAAACAAATAAAATGTGTAAAAGTTATGTTGTGAAAATAGTGGTATTACATAATTAATTACATAATTTATTTAGTAATTCTACATTTGTTGAATCCAAGATTTTATTAAATTGCCACCTATTTTTCGAACAGTTTTGTTTCAATAATCTTACATACCAGTCGAAAACTATAATATAAGGTACAAAGGGACCAAGGCCATTTGAGTCAAATATTGACAGCATTTATACTGATTTCTCCAAGGTTTTCGATCGAGTTGATTTGACCCCAAAACCGTGGGGTCTAAATGCTTAAAAACCTATCTCAGAAGCCTACGTTTAGCAGTGGACAAGAAACAGATGATAAAGAAGAAGAATTATATTTTGCGATTTTGAGCTTTGAGTTTGAATTGTGCGAAAATAAATTAATTTGATTTTGAGTGAGTTCCATAAAATGAAATGGGTACTACCTATGTGTTTCCATGGGAAAAAATTAAGAATAAGAAGACGGTTACCAAAGGTTACCATGACGGTTGGTCAATTGGAAATTTTTCTAATTATGGCCGATAGAGTTATGCATAGTCGTACTCTTAAAATGACCTTAAAATAATACTAATAATTACTAGTTAGTGGCATTGTAGTAGCTACTAAAATGTTGGTATGCATAGTTCTGTAAATAAAAAAGTTCGTATCATTTTAGTTAATTGACTACTAAAGTAACATTTTCTATACATTTATTTGGAAACATTGCAAAATATCAGTTTTTAACCTGAAAATATCAATATCATGGTTAGTTTGTAGTTTTCATTTTTCTTCTCCAACAGGCCACAATGTTCAAAATTTGGCATTTAGCATAGCTTACTAATACTTAAGCTTTCACCTATCTATGTAAACTAAGAGATACTCAACTGGACACTTAATTTTCATGTGAGTTCCATCGATGTACCCTCCTATTACAACTAGCATAACATGAAAGAGTATAAAATTCTTGCTTAAAACTTCAACGGGCGTTTCAGGAAAAATAAATAATAATACCATTGCATTTACTCCAAATAATCCAAATAAAGTTACTCATATTACAAAATTTACCAATAGATAGTAAAAATATAAACATATACTACTGTCTACTTTTATGTTCTTGATCTTAAACATATCTTAAACCGCTATTAAAATTTTTGGTAGCCTACTAAGGGTAATAACGTTTTAGCTCGACCATGCATACAGTTTGCTTAGTTGCCTACTATCTAGACACTAATAGCTTTGATTACGTATATTCAGATAGGCAAACTCTGTACAAAAATTGGTAACACCCTGTTTGCCGGCAAATCACAGTTTTTGTATAAACAATAATAATGATAACAATAATAATAATAATGATAGTTTAAATTTTATAATCTTTAAATGAGACGTTTACTAGAAACATAATAATTACAGTAACGCTATCGTGTAGTCACAGCGACCTCTAGCTGTTTTGTTTTCTTTCTATAAATAAAACAAGGCAACTTTCGACCACCCCCGTTTGTCAACATACTAGGAGTGAAGTAACTTAAAGGTACTGAAACCCATGATGACTAATTTTGAACGAGGCGTAAAATAAACACAAATTAAAACTTGCCGTGGTCTCAGTGACCACAATATAGCGATTAAAGGTTAATAAGAAAGATCCTTCGTGTAAGAAAGTGACGCTAGATAGTAATCATTAAGTAAATATAGTTGAAAATATAAAGAAAATTGATTTATTTTAATTGCTTACTTCAAGTTTTAATCCGTAATAATACTATGTAAACTGCTCCTTATGGAAATTATTTTGCTTTATGTTTAATTAAATTTCAGTGACCTATATATCTTTTTTATTGCTATGCTCAGTCTTCGATCTTAATTTTTATTTTAGAAACGGTTTAATATTACTTAATTAAGTTTACGATGATTCTGAGACCAATAGAAACAAACCATAGATAATATAACGGAATGTAGGAATGATTTCGACGATTTCAATGTTTGACTGGAATAGATTAAAATAATATAAAGTAAAATAATAAAAAATTTATTTTTTTACATTGTTTAAAAATAGACTACTAAAGCTCATAAATATTTAAAGTCTGTTATCGTTCCTCTCTACTAAAACTAAGTAAATATAATTGAAGTAATACATTTGCTATTAGTTTAATTTGTATTTGAAAAATAAATAAAATTTCAATTAATTTTGGGAAACTAAAATTGCAATGTGGGAAATAAAATAACGCAAATGCTCTACTTCTGGAATTCCATATAATTTATTCTAAATCCCACTCAAGTTGTCATATTAAACAACTAAATTGAATGAATTTTATACAGACGGTTTTATGCCATAACGGATTACCCGACGATGAATACTAAATAGCATTTGTAAAAATCTATTAAACACTATTTAACTGATTTAACTTGAAATTCTATGAATTTAGATATTTTGCTCAAAGAACTAACACGCAATTTAGGACCGCTTCATCATTTATTCATCATTTTTCTACTATATATATAAGATAGATGATAAACTGTTTAGATTAAACTCTAGATTAACCATATAAAATTTGTAATATTATAAATCCATAATAGTAAATTATCGCGGTTTTCAAATTTGTTTGAATTAAAATAACCACACAATTTATCGAAGTTTGTGTATTTAAATTATAATGATATCAGATCTAAAGTGTATCGGGACAAGTAAAATTAGTTTCATGAAGGTTTCACTTGGGACCATTGAATACCATCGGTCTTTAACAATCGGACTGTTATGTTGGTGCAGGTAGACGTTTTTTGTGCTTAAATAAATTTATTTTATACTGAAAGGTATTCTTCTGAAGTGAAATTTAATGTAAGAGACAATTTTAATAAATTATTTCAAAGTAATGCTTCAATATTGGAAATCAATATTGCACCAATATTGGACAATATTCATATTTCGATATTGGCGCAATATTAATTTTTAATATTGTAAATAAATATTGCTATAATATTCAAAAATGTTCAAATCTTGATATCGGCGAAATATTGCGCCAATATTTGTGTAACATGAGATACCACTTCTGGGCTTAGCACAGCAGTATAGATTAAGTACGAGTTATAGTACCCAAATGTGAAAACTACCATCATAAATCAATATTTATTTATAAAAAAAAATTGAATACCATTCATTAAATAATTTAGACATTGCAAGAAAGATTTTGGATTTGAAATAGGTGCAGATGTGCAAATTTCAACGCCAAGAGGGATGTCAATAAACAATTAATGTAGCATGAAATGAATACGAATTATTAAGATATGGATGTGATTCTACCTGGAAGTTCAAAAAGAAGCAATCTTATATCTTATAATAAAGATATTGATATGGGGTTTGTCAGGTTTTAAAAATACACTCCTGAAATACTTTAAAAAAAATTTGTTGAAATATTTTAAGCATTTTTTATATACAGAAACATTATTTAAATGCCATGCCTCGATTAGAAGGTGGGGCTGCGATGGTGTTAAAATCTTGAAATTGGGTAATCTAAAACAAAAAAATCAATAGCTTTAGGTTCAATATATCACAAGCAATCGACTGAACTAAAATTTTTAATATACGTGCAAAAATAATAAAATGGCGATAAAAAAATGAAAAAACAGAAAAATTGTAATTTTTTTTTGCTGTTTAGCAAAAAAATATAGTTCAAATAAAAAATTTAAGATAATTTTAGTTCAGGCGGTTGCTAGTGTTATATGGAACCTAAAACTTCTGATTTGTTTTGTTTTAGATGGCCCATTGTCAAGATTTTAACACCAGCGCTAGTTTTCTTTCTAATAATGTTTCTGTATATAAAGAATCCATAAAACATATTAAAAATTTTTTTTAAGCATTTCAAGAGTGTATTTATTAAGCCTATCAAACCTTATATCAATATCTTTATTAAATCTCATAAAAAATTCACAAAAGTTACTTTGCTTCTACTATGTAGAATTCTGCCTTAATAGCGATTAGGCAAAACAACTGGATAATAAATGGAAGAGATTTAAAAGAAAGGTACCAAAAGATGAAAAATTGATGGAAAATTCCTGAAATGCAGATTCCCATTACGAGAATTTTTTTTTAAATTGCAAAAAAGTATGAAATAGAAATAGAATGGTAGAATGAGTATCAGATGAAGCATGGATAGCAAATAAATTAAATTTGTTTAAATTTAATTATCGATTTGTGTGAGATTTCAATCGCACAGTTAATAAATAACAATTGGTCAATAGATTTTTTTGAATACTTTAACGAACGGTTTTGTTTAGAATAAAAAGTATATTTAGACACAAAATTTGAATTTTATTTTTAATTCTTTAAGATTTGGTTAGTAATTGTGATTTAAACTGATTTTTATAGAAACAAATTTTAAAATGTTCATTAATACTTTTATAATTAGTTGCTGTACCAATCACACGAGACTTATGCCACGAGTTTATGGGAGTAGCGAGAGGACCTGTACATAAATTGATGACTACTAACTTTGAAGTGATGATTTGTAAAGTCAAGATGTGTATGTGGTTTTGATTTATAAATTTAATATGAATGTTACCCTTGATTTATGGTACAGGTATAGTTAAAATTTTACATATTTAGAACTTTAGACGATTATTTGATTCTAATTGAAAAATTTAACAAACAATAAAACTTTAAATAACAAGTTAAATTCAATAATATAATGAAATTATATTTTTAAGTTCTCAGCGACTGTTATTGCCTTCGTCAGAAATTTATTTGAAAGAAATAAAGAGAGCTTAAAAATATAATTTCATTATATTATTGAATTTAACTTGTTATTTTGAGTTTTATTGTTATTTTCTCACAAGTTAAGATTTATATATTTGAAAAATTTAATAGAAACTTGAAAATTTCAATTAGGATGGTATTGAATCTTGCGATAATAATGTATATATTTAACACGATTCAAGGGGGAAATGTTATGTTTTCTATAGTTAAGCTGATGTCAGTTTGATATAGGATGAAAGATTTGTATTTGTGCGGATATTTTTTTTGTTTCTATTAGGAATCAAAGTAATTCGATCTCTACTAATTATTATGGGCTAGAAAGCTTGACAGTTCGTAGACTGTTTATAGAATTAAATGTGGTATAAAACGTCACCCGCTAATAGAATTGAACTCGAGATTCTTAAGATGTAATATCAAGCTTCATGTACATGAGTCGTTAGGAAAGACTAGTAGATTGGAAAAAATAGTTTTCATAAAATTTTTGGGAGAAGGAAAAAAAAAAGGATAGATAAAGAGTTTATTAGAAACAATTTTAAAATATCATTAAACTGAAACCATAAATTTTTCACTTCTATCTGCAATGGTCATATCAAAAAAGTTATTAATTTTTTAATGCAAGTAACCTAATCTTTTATTGTCCAAAATCAAAGGATTTTGAGTGATGGATTAAAGTCAAACAAAAATGTTCAAAAATGAAAATCTTTGTTATTTTTGAATACTGTGTATCTTGCAACAAAGCACTTTATTGTATTTAAAAATTACATTTTAAATTAAAATCTAAAAAAATAAATCTTGATATTTTTTAATTGATTTCTTACAGTTTTTAATTTCATTTTGCTAACAATTTAGGTTTTCAAATCAATAACCATTGATTTTTACATTTTAAGCAATTAAGTATTAGAATATAACTTTTATATCTAGTTTGTAGATAATTTCACATTTTTTAAAAAGTTACAAATAGATTTATACTAAAAAGTCAATTTCAATGTTGGGAAATAAAAGATATTCCTACCTCTTATAATTTGTTGAGCAAAACGCTTTTTTACTTTCCCCCTACGTATATATGTTACGGTCAATGACGTAAATTAGCCATTGACGTCAATGGCCGGGCAATGACGTCAATGCCCATGCTGGCCATTAACGTCATTGACCGGCCATTGACGTCAACGCCCTTTAACGGTGGGCAATGATGTAAATATTTTCATTTGACTATAATATTTACGTCTTTGGCCGGTCAATGACGTTAATAGCCAAAATGGATTGGGCAATGATGATATTATAGAATAACTAATACAAAGAACAGCAAAATGGCAATTAAAATTTGACAGCCAACTGGCAAGTGATATTTATGTACATATATTGTATTCATTGTATTATAATATAATATAATTATTTATTAACAAAAATAATAAAAATTAAAAAATAATGAAATAAAATTTTTTAAATAAATTAATCATTTTTATTCTGGCACGGGAGTGACCCATGATGGCACTTAGAATTGCAAATTTGTTTGCTGGCAAGATACGCACATTTATTATTTTTACATCCCCCCTAGCAATGACAACGCTTGTAACCGTGACTTCCTAAAACCCTGCTTTCAGCTGCTGCTTGTCCAAGAGTATTCTCATTTTCTTTGGTCGATCACTAATATTTTCTAACAAAATTAACTTTTCAGTATTAGTTTACAGCTAGTATTAATTTGCGAATGTATGCGTATCTAGTGCTTTCAAACCGAACGGGGTTTTTAATCTTTTAATTTAAAATTATTAAAATAAACTGTAAAAAGACAACCGTAAATAGACGTGCTGTATAATAGTTAAAGCAAACAAATTCAAATTTAAATTCAAAATGAGCGGAGCCAAAGCATTTGAAAGTGCAAGAAAGTGCACGGAAGGGGTAGAAAGTGTTTCGAAGCGAAAAAAGTGCCAGACCGAACACGGCCATAATATATTCCTTTCAGATGGAATCCATAATTTTATCATTGCCCACTCTGTATTGGGCATTGACGTCATTGCCCTGACAATGATGTAAAAACCATACATGAAATTTTAAATGTCAACAATGCCCAAAATACATGGCCATTGACGTCAATGGCGAAATTATCATCATTGACCGTAACATATACATACATATAGGGAAAGTATTGTAATCGATTGAAAAATCAAAAATCAAAATTTTAATATTAAAATCGTCCTTATTACGCCCGATAAGATTTTGATGAATTTCAATTGGATGCTTGTCTATATGTTAGTGTGTGGTTGTGTCAGTGTATGTATAGTTGGGGTATAAAAAATGAACATAAACTTGCATCATAACAAAACTTAGAAGCCAGCTAAAAACGGTAAAAATCTGTTGAAAATTGTGAAAATGATAAACAATATAAAAAATTTCAAGTGTCAATTACTTTTCAACCACCATTATTTTGCTATTATATTCAATTTGTTTGATATAAATTAAATGTTCAGTTTTATGTCGGTGGTTCGGAAATAGGAAAACATACAATATAGAGTGCGCCAATTTTTTATGTCGGTATGTGAATATTGTATTCACCTTTATTAATTAGTTTAGATCACATTTTGAATACAACATCGATCAAATGGCCACCTCTATTGGCCATAGCAAATGTGCTCTTTTTGCTGCATTTTTCATAACTTTTTCGGGCATATTGGTGGGTATAGTGATGATTTCGGAACAAATGTTTGCTTGAGCTTGTCAATGGTCTAAGTAAAATTTAAAAATGGGGAAAGATTTGCGATGTCATAGTCGATTTTTTTAAATCATTTCTTATACTATGCATTAGTTTTATTTCATGGATTGCAATAACTTGGAAGTAGAAAATGAAAAGAATTTTCATGAAAAGGACACATTTTGATTTATAATTATTCATTAAGATTTAACATTGAGGTTTGGTATTGCAATGTTATCAACAGTAATTTTATCGTGCATAGATGGAATATCTATCGGAGTTCCAATTTATGATTCTAGTAATTTCGTAGGGTTAGAAAAAAGGAAGATATTATGTGCATTGGGCATTCTTCAGTAGAACAATTTAAAATTGAAAATAAATAATAGGACCTAGATCTTTTTCAAAATGAAAAACAAATTTCCAAAAGCCTCCTTAAGAAATTCATCTTGTGAAATTCAAAATTCAGAACTAAAAATTAATTATTACATTAAAAAAAAGGGGGGGGGGTTGTAGTGATAGACGATGAATATTCGGTAAAATTTTAAAAACAAATTTAAGCCATTTATTGGTAAGTGTTAAAGATTGCCTTAAGCTATTGACATAAGAAATTCACACATCAAAATGATAATTCAAAATTAATTTATAGAATTGTTAGTAATAATTTAAATGTTTTCATGTCTCTTACATTTTGATTATAAACACAAAGAAGAAGTTTACAAGTTACGACTACTTTAAAAGTCAAAGGGAACTAATATACGACTACAATTAAGTAGTAGATGCTTACACTTAATAAAGAGAAAGATATTAAATATGCACGTTCCAAATTTGGTTTTAATTTTAATAACAAAAGAAAAGGTTAATAAATTTGAGAATGGTTAGTAATTTTAAGACAATATTTACGTAACATTGTGATATCTGAAATTAAACTTAAAACCGTTAATTTCATGTTATTTTAATTTATGAAAATAAGTTATAACTTGATTTTAATCTCATAACTCAAAGAAGGTGGTTAATACTGCAGAATTATTCATAACCCCATTGAGAAGAGGGTTTAAACTAATCGATCAATCACGATTGGGATTACTTTAATACTCAAGATAACTTAATTAAAGCATATCTCCCACAATATATCAAATATTATAATTTAATTACACGTAACAAATTTGAGTTAGGTATTAATATTTTTATAAATTTTAAATGTGCGTTAATAATAGTCAAAATAATTAAAGCTGATAGATCGAGCTAAATTTATCGTATATTATGTATGTGCGTTATGTTACTACCTGTTATTTAGCGTGTAAGCTTGGAGAATACAAATTGTAAGCATTCAAGTTGGTGACTTGTAATTTTCGGCTTAATTTTCACGAAACTCTAATCATATTCAATCACGCAATTTATATTAACTAATAATTATAACATCAAAATGTATTACAAATATTTTAATATTTTAAGATAAACATTAATCTGATTCCGTTCTATTGTTTACTATTTTCCACTAATTTTCAGTTAATACCCCATCTAATTTTTATGTGATGTTTTTTATTTCGACATTTTTATACTCATTTTTTTTTACTAATTCCATTTAAATTGCCGGTTCAATTGCAAGCTGTTAATAAATGTACGTTTCGGTTAAATAATTTTATATTCACCACACAATTTCCATAATCTATCATTGTTAAATACTTACATTGATTTTATACATTTAGGATCTAACGTGAATGTTCGACATTTTAGAACAGAAATCAACCTGATCGTATAACAGGAACATGAACTGTAAGTTTTCATCTTTCTAAAACTACTCGTGGGACTGAATAGGGTTTAGAAACTCTCTAATTTACCTGCTTAACTAATCAGCTTTATAGGTTTACCAAAATCAATATATTTCGAAAATATACAGGATGTTCATTTAATAAATCCCTTTTCATAGCTCTTTACTACTTGCTAATAATAAAAGTATGTTGCAGAATGTTTTGAGGGATGGATATGGATGCATGACCAGTATGTAAATACAATTATTAGGTACTACTATATCTATGCTAGAAGTAAATTGTGCGTCAAGGTGAATGCTGCTCCGTTAAGGAAATTGTTTGACATTGAATCTAGGAAATGCAATACCGGACCAAAATTTAAATACCGGTATTCGGTATTAATTTGCATGTAATACCGGTATTAATACCGGTATTTAAAAAAAATAAAAATTTAACTAGGAGATCAACAATACATGACAATATAAATATTTTATTATTTCAAATTTTCAAAATATGATCGCAAAAAACAAAAAGCATCAATTGTTTCATTATTTAGTCGGGAGCGTACCTTAGTGAAAAATTTTCCTGTCACAAAAAATGATCTTTGCGATTCTACACGGTGGGTGGAATTGGTAAATGATAAGCATACACTATTTCTAAGTATACTTCCCTCGAACTCGTTCGTCTTCATATATGTAGTCCCATTTCTTTTTTAATAAGTTTTTTATATCTGTTTGTGACTGTGACCCAAATTCTTTATGCACTGTTGTTTTTCCACTAGTACTTCCACCAACAACTTAATAATTTTTGAGCATTTTTTGCATTTGCCCTGATTATTATCGTTTTCGTTATGCCAGAAATAAAACCATACGGATGTATTATCTGCTGATTTTTTGTGTTCTTTAAAAGCTTTGTCGTTATTCATTTTTGATCTAGGTACTTTACTCTTCTTCTACTCTTTTTATATTTTGTTCTCAATCGCCATTGTTTCTCCTATAAGTATACTATTTTATCCGTGCATAATAATCCGATTTTTTGTTAAATAGATAATAATTCCAAATACCTAACATATTATACCCAAAATACAATTCTTACACTATTCAAATTGTTTGTTTAATTTTTGAATAATTTTTTCTTATATAATAATAATATTAATCAATTTATTACAAATTAATTAAATACCGAAATACCGGTATTACATATTCAAAAATACCGCTTTATGGTATCGCAAAATAGCCAAAAATACCGGTTTTCGGTATACCGGTATACCGGTATACCGGTATTGCATTCCCTAATTGAACCAGGTAAGTATCTGAATTTAATTTTTTTGCTTGTATTTTACATTATCAGTGGTAAAGTTTCTCTTTTTGTCTGGTAGGCATGTTTTTTATTTATTTTTTGGTTGATTAAAAATTATTAATTTCTTTTATGATTCTTATTCTTATCTTTGTCTGTCTTAAAAAAAAAAAAATTCTCAAAAATATCTCGAAAAGAACAATTTGGTAGAAAGATATCAATTTATCCAACTTGACAGGAGAGAGTTGCATTCAGACTGAGTCTTCCCGAAAATTACTATACTTGGTGATTTTTTTTAAATTACCATAATTATTTATATTTTTTAAATGACATTACCATACTACTGTTATTATTTGTGTAATTCTTTTAATTTTTACTGCAGCAAAATTTTTATTTGGATTGTTTTATTTTACTCATAGATTTCTCATTGTAATTTTCACTTTTAACTGAATTATTTTTTAGGATAACATATCAGTTTGATAACTTGATTGTTCATTTTTGTTTGTCGGTAACTTCTTTGATTATAATGTGAGTGTTTCGGTTTACTTTTTGACTCGTGAATTTAAAAAATTTGATTGTCATACCCATCTGTTTTCTATTTAAATTACAACAGTTCAGGAAGGAATAAAAGTTGTATTACACAAAAATATCAACATTTTTAAGAGATTTTTTTGCTAATTGATTTATTTAGATCTTTAATTTGTTAGTTACTTAAAAATAATGTAATATGTAAAATTTGGAAATTAGTTTTAGTGATATCAATATCTTAGAAAACCCAAAACATGCACAAACACTTTTCACACCTAAAAGTTACAGTCGACTAAATAGAAAAATCTATATAAACAAAAATGAAGGTAATGAAATTTTGAACAAAAAATGTCTAATAAATTTTGGTATAAAAGCGATTTTTATTTGAAAGTATATGTTTTCAAAAGGTACGGTTTACATTGCTAGCATATTAATGTACGCTTATTTTTGTGAGACTATGTAGTATTTATTTTGAGATTTGTTTATTTCTAAAATAAAAATTGTTCTAAAAATTTCGTGTTTTAACTTTATCCAGTAATCCGAACTTCTCTATAATCCGGCAGGTTTCTATTAGTTCGGATTACCGAGAACTGAAAAGGCTAAGATATTCTAGTGATAGCATAAAAATGATATTTACTAAAAATGTTAGTATTTTGGGATCCCCGGCAGGTAGCTTTAGTTTGGTTATTCGGTTGGAAAATATTTCAAATGTACTGTCGTGTACAAATGCCGTATGAAAGTGCTTGTATTTTACTCTTTGATGACTCATTCTTTGTTTTATTATTCGCCTCTTCGCGCCCACAATTTTAGATACTCCAAAGAACATCCACAGTTTTGTTTCCATGCCTTCAAGACATTAAAAGTTGTGGATACATGTTTTTTAAAATTTTCCCTATGATACCTACGCCTCGGGCGAAAAAATGTCTAAAAAAAATCTAAAATGTCTACGATTGCTCGAGACTTTGGAATCTTCAGTTGAATAAGTAAAATTGATTTTTAATTTTTGGTTTTTGAAAATAAACCTACAGACAAAACGTTGGCCTATATGAAAAAGATCAAAAGTCTATATTTTAACTTGCCAAAAGTGTTTTTAAATTAAGAGAGAGATCAGGAGACAAAACATTATGAAATAATGAAATTAAATGAATATTCATTTAAAAAATTTGAGTTAAATTAATTATAGTAAATGTTACACTTTTTATCATTTAGCTCTCACAGACAATGGAGTCGAATTCAGATAACGTATCGAGATCTATTTGAGGACTACCGTCAAACGGGGTGGGTTCGGACATGCGAGGTGAGTCGGGACAAACGTGTTTGGATTTAAATTTAGCGCTCTTATGCCAATAAATGACGGTAAATTTTAATTTCTAGTTTCAAAACCGACTCACCGATGTCGCCTACAGTGAATGTTTGTATTGCATCTGTGCTTGTCACACATGTTCGTCAGTAATTTAAATTTAATTATTTTTTTAAAAATTACCTGTTTTTTATTAATGAGATAGTTCCTGTTAGACCAAAAGGACTACTTTTTTTTTTAAAGTATGTATATTTTTTTTCTTACTCAGTGATATTTGTACTTTGAGGTTATGGTTCTGTTCGTCCAATGTAATGTACTGCTTTTTTGTATGAGCCCATTTTATTTTTCCAGTACATTTTCGGGGTGAGTTCGGACAATGCCTAGAATCTACAAGACCCCACTGGGAGTTAAGAAAAGAAGCAATTATAGTAAAAATATATTTATAGAAGCATTGCAACATGTGCGAAATAAACGAATGACCTTGAGAGAAGCCCAAGATGTCTACGGAATCCCAAAATCTACTTTGCAAAATCATGTTAAAAAAAGTTTTAAAACTTCAGGGGGGCAATGTGTCCTTTCTGCACTAGAAGAACAAATGTTTGTCGATATTATTATTGTTGCATCTGAATGGGGCTACCCCTTTGAAAAAATCGATATAAGACTTCTAGTAAAAGGTTATCTAGACAGCCTTGGCCGCAGAGAACCACGATTTAAAAATAACTTTCCTGGTGAAGACTGGTGCCTTAGGTTTATGAAATACCACAGGGCTAAGTTAACTGTTCGCCTAAGTGAAAACATCAAACGTTCTAGAGCAGCTGTCTCCAGGGACATATTAACCTATTAACATATATATTACCTATTCTTGTCGTTATTATTTTATAATTTGTTTTGAAGTTATTTTTATTTTATTATTTTTATGTTTAATCTATAAAAAATTCCAAATAAATAAAGTTTCTTACGTGATATTTTTTTAAAAACATTAAATATGTCCCGACTCATCCCACACATGGGAAATACAAGCCAAACTGTGCATTTTAAAGCGTTGTCCCAACTCACCCCAAACACTGGGGTGAGTCGGGACGGCAAACAAAAAATGTTTTCTCTTAATTTGGATAATTTTTTGCTAAAATATTTAGTCCAAGTTATAGCTTAGGCTTTGATTGCAACATGGTTAAATACTTGGACCTCTAAATGTGACAGAAAAGATACAGTCATTCAAAATATATCAAAACCTGTCCAGTCTCACCCCGTTTGACGGTACTGACTATGTTTGATTCGAACTTGAATGAACTTCAATATTTGAATTTTGTGTTTATTCCCTTGGAATATAGTATAGTGGCGTTCCAATTTTCATTGTTTTTATGCGAATAGCTGAAATCCATATCGGAATACTTTCATTACTGAACTATAGAGTTATGCAGATACAACAACAGGAAGGAATTTATAAATGGTTACATCTGAATTTGTGCGGGATATGAAATAGTGACTAATTTTGTATACATATTACGGTGTACATATATTATATTACTAGGTAGCCAAATATCTTTTTGATCAGCCAATCAGGAAAAAATGTGTCATTTTGTTATTTAAAGTTTTCGATTATGCATACTAATTGGATTTACACGAAACTAGAACAATTTCCTATATTAACAAGTTATACATTTTTATGTTTGTATAAGTTTTCATAGTTTCCACGTTTGAAAAAAAAAAAAAAAAACCTTCAGAAAATAATTACATTCTGTGTGCTTTGCCTTAAAAACAAAAAAGAGCAATTTTGATAGTATTGCAGATTTATGTTAGACGAGTAGGTACTACAACAATGCAAGTAGTAGCTTGAATTAGTAATCTAGCTGGTTTTCGCCTTCGATCCTTAATTGAAATTCTAACATTTCCACGCCGGAACAATGTAAGCGCTCTTATACATATTTAGACATTTTCCTGCTAACAAAAAACAAATATTTTTGGAAATAGATGAATTAAAATAAACTTTTGAAACTATTTGATCATTTGTACATCTTACTTCATAACTTCACACCACAAAACTTAGAAAAGACCATTAGGCAAACCGTGACGATCACTCAGATCGACACTCATTGATTCGATCAGTACGGTTTGACTTTAGATTATACCACAAGAACTTCCAAATCCTTTACATCTTTATTTGTTTTGAAGTTCGAAGTACCCAACTAGTACTCCAAAATTAAATAAAATTAAAATGTATATTACGTTTATTATCTAATTATAACTTCATAAGAGTATAATCTGTTTGTTACCTTCCAAAGAAACAAGAGCCAAAATATTAATCTCCAAATAAAACTTTTCAGAAAGTCGCCCAACTTTGCCTATATTAATTTGATTTCTCAAAAAATAAAAAAAGGAAAAGTTTCCTTGTGAAAGAAACTTCAATCTTTCTATAAATTTGGATTTTTATTTTGTTTTGTAAATAAATAGGACCTTTCCATTTGAGTAAATTTCATGTGAAAATTTGGTGCTTCTGACTTATAATGGTAAATATAATTTAGTTTCTGCATTAAGCCATTTGAATAGTTGTTTAGTCATTATTAAGTTTTGAACAATAACGGAAGTAGAATAAGCTGAGAGCACTGTACTGCACTTTAGTGTTAAATCAATAATATGCATGCATGTACTTGTGCAGTAATGAAATAAGTGATTAAAAAACTGATAAAATGCGAAAAAAGTTTAAATTTTTTTTAGATTTATTATCTAATAGTTTATAAACTTTACCGAGCTATGATGTAGAATTAAAAATAAAATGAGTATTCTGTAGGATAGCTTTAAAATTAAAATAAGGCTTACAACTTTTATTAAAAAATTATAGAAAACATAATTATGAATTAACCTTCGGAGTTGGTTTCGCTCGATTTCACGGTTTCCACTTGAATTTTCAGCTCAGTTTGTAAAAATGTTTTGTAAGTTATTTAATTAAAAACGTGATTAAAAAAATTATCTTATACCATTAGTGTATTGTATATTTCAAAATTGAAATTTTTATGGTAAATCGGGGTCCCAAAAAAACAAAAACAAACCTTCGGTGGTCACGTGGGGTCGTTTGGGACCCCCAGGTGTTACTTTTGCACATCTTTAAAATTTAAAAATATTTATTCAAATTGTCGTCAATTTATTAAAAAATAAAAAACCGTAAAATTAGTCGATTTATGGGTAAAAAAGTTCTGCGAATTTCCTTCGGTAATGTTTTCTCACTCACATAGGGTATTGTATTCGGATGGTAGAATATTTAAGAGCTAGAAAGCACTGACTCAGGTAGAAGCGTTCAGATAAACTTAAACTTTTGCACGGTGTAAGAACTGGTGTAACGGGCTGTGGAAAAGTTTACAAACTTTTAACTTTTGCAATCCACCGTGCAATAATTCTTACAAGCGCCAATCAGAGGCGTCGAAGGGGCGGTGCTTGTACTTGTATAAAACCGAAAGTTCAACTGCTCGTTGACCATCGTTAACCATCGCTATATCAACTTTTAAGTTTATGTGAATGGTGCAAAAACCTGTTTAACAATCTGTTGCAAGAATTCTACCATCCACATCCAAATGCCCTATGCCTATGTGAATGCTGCTTTGACCAAAGAATCTTACCCCACTTGCAGAGAGAGTCATTAGTCATTACATAATATACTATGACCGTGTATGTATATTGTCATGTTCCAAAATCCTTCACTGGAATTTTGTATTTAATTTGGAACTTGTATATTTATTTGTATAAATTGTATTTTTGTATTTGCTGGTTTTCCCGCCAAAGAATGGTAGTGGCAGCAATGGGCTGGAAACCAGGCTTTTTGCCAAAGATGGCCGCCTGAGGTGGTTGAGGAGAGTTTTTGCTCCTATATTATTTAAGAGATTTAGTTAAAGATGTTTATAATTTTGATAATAAAGTTGATCTTTGAGTGAGTGATTTTTGAATAATTATTTTTGGATTTAATTACCTCCGGTTTTGAAGAGAATTGATAAATTGGTATTTGGATAATTAAAAATTTTTGAAATTGGCGATGAATTTGGATGGAAATTTGGAAATTATATGGAATTACTTAAATTGGTAAAATTAAACTATTTGAAATTAAATTTGAACGTATCATTATTGAAGTTGATAGCGTTAGCGTATGGTTTGATTTATCAGTAATATCCCATTTTATATTAAAAGTTTAAAATTTAAATTAAATTAGTTTATAAATTGGATTTGGAAAATTTTGGGAATAATAAATAACATGACAATATGTATCCAGATCAGTGCTTCCAAGTTCGTATAGACAAGTCAAAAATTGAAAAGTAAAAAAAAAGAAACTGCAAGTAACAGGTTTTCTGTTGACGGTACGTGCACTAGTCTTAGTTTATACGCGTGCCCCAGTATAATCAGCCTCGCGCGCACCCAGAGAGAAACCTCTGCTTTCCTAACCGTCAACGCACCAGCATCAGATGAAGGAGATATGGGTCAACCCCGGCACTAGACAAGCCAAGTTCAAGTTTAAGTTCATACGCGTGTATGTTTAGGAAAAGTTGGAAGCTTCACAGATCGAACGTCTTCAAGTTCGAAGAACCCGTCCCATGGAACCCCACCTCTAAATACCTGGGAGTCACCTTAGACCGACGCCTCACCTGGACTTCACACAGCGGGAACATTACCACCCGAGCGAGGGGCATCACCTCCAAGCTCAACTCGTTACTAGCCCGGGGAAGTAACATGTCACTGGAAAACAAACTTTGCATCTACAAGGCAACCATCAGGCCAACCATGACTTACGCAGCTCCGATCTGGGCATCGGCATCTGCAATCCAACTCCACAAATCAAAGTAGTCCAAAACTAGAACATCAGATTTGCATTTAAGGCACCCTACTATGTCACGAACAGGAGACTTCATACCGATGGAAACATCGAAACCATTGACGACTAGACCAGTAAGCTTTCTGATAATCTATTTAATAAATGTGCAATTTCGGATAACCCGCTCATCTCACAACTTGGTAATCAATGACCAGCCACAAATTTAGGTCATCCCTGACCTAGGTCACTCAATTTTACGTTAGCTCCACAGCTAAACCCGTCCAGACCGCGCACAATTTCAAGAAATTTTTAAAAAAATTTTTGAATTTCTTCTACTCTTTCTCTTTCTCTACTCCACCGTAATTGTTTCTCAGTATCAATTTTTTTCTCACCACAATTCATATCAATAAGTTTAAAACTTACCGGGAAGTTTATCGATAAAACATTCTTGTGCTCAATCACTCTAACAATTTTCAAAATATTTTTTAGAAATTCCCAAGAATTCTTTAAGAATTTCCTACTTTGAAGATAGAGTTTTAAAGAATTTCTTTAAAATTTCTAGAAATTCCGGAAATGTTCAAAAATTTAAAAAAAATGTCAGTAGTTTCCAATGATTTTAATAGACAAAAAAGTGATGTAGTGGACATCATAAATCATCAAAAATTGATTATGGTTTGCATAAAAAAGAGAATATTAGAAAATTTCTCTGAACAAAAGTGAACATTGGTAACAAATATGATGATGATCATAATATTTTCTTAATTTTATATTTGTTTTACGTAATAGGTTATTTAAAAAAATTGGCTATGTAAACATTGCATAACTTTTCCTATTTAATTTGGGTATAAAAATTTTGGTTTAACCTCCTTTTTCTCGGTACCATTCGACGAGAAAGATCGCGAGGAAGCTACAGTTCGCATCAAAAAGTCAAAATTCAAAAAATATAAGAATAATACAATACGTAGAAAATCAAAATTCAAAAAATTTAAAAAGGAGACAATTAACACATAACAGGTCTGGATTAAGAAAATTTGAAAAAATGAAAATTTCGTAATACGAAGTACAATATAACGTTATTTCATGGTTATTGCCATTCTTCAGTTGCACGCATCGATTACGATTACATTGTAAAATAAGAAGAAAAAATTTTTCAAACTAAACAAAATTATCGACTAAATTGTACAAAATTGACTTACCATAACCTCCAAAGATTATCAAAACTGAACTTGTTACACGAGGTATGAATAATTTAAAAATGATTTGAACTAAGAAATTCGTTTACCTAGCACTGCTAGTTTGAAATCCGAAGGCACTGCCCTCTTAATATGATTTCTAAAAACTTTGAAAAAATTCAAAATTCAAAAATTTACCACGTTTTTTAACCGTGAGGCGTAAAACTAGAAAAAGAACTCAAAATAAAAAATTTTAAGTAAATTTGTGGTTTTTAGTATGTATTAATGGTTAAATTCAAAAAATATAAGAATAATACAATACGTAGAAAATCAAAATTCAAAAAATTTAAAAAGGAGACAATTAACACATAACAGGTCTGGATTAAGAAAATTTGAAAAAATGAAAATTTCGTAATACGAAGTACAATATAACGTTATTTCATGGTTATTGCCATTCTTCAGTTGCACGCATCGATTACGATTACATTGTAAAATAAGAAGAAAAAATTTTTCAAACTAAACAAAATTATCGACTAAATTGTACAAAATTGACTTACCATAACCTCCAAAGATTATCAAAACTGAACTTGTTACACGAGGTATGAATAATTTAAAAATGATTTGAACTAAGAAATTCGTTTACCTAGCACTGCTAGTTTGAAATCCGAAGGCACTGCCCTCTTAATATGATTTCTAAAAACTTTGAAAAAATTCAAAATTCAAAAATAATTCAAAAATTAAATAAATAAGAGGGCAGTGCCTTCGGATTTCAAACTAGCAGTGCTAGGTAAACGAATTTCTTAGTTCAAATCATTTTTAAATTATTCATACCTCGTGTAACAAGTTCAGTTTTGATAATCTTTGGAGGTTATGGTAAGTCAATTTTGTACAATTTAGTCGATAATTTTGTTTAGTTTGAAAAATTTTTTCTTCTTATTTTACAATGTAATCGTAATCGATGCGTGCAACTGAAGAATGGCAATAACCATGAAATAACGTTATATTGTACTTCGTATTACGAAATTTTCATTTTTTCAAATTTTCTTAATCCAGACCTGTTATGTGTTAATTGTCTCCTTTTTAAATTTTTTGAATTTTGATTTTCTACGTATTGTATTATTCTTATATTTTTTGAATTTAACCATTAATACATACTAAAAACCACAAATTTACTTAAAATTTTTTATTTTGAGTTCTTTTTCTAGTTTTACGCCTCACGGTTAAAAAACGTGGTAAATTTTTGAATTTTGAATTTTTTCAAAGTTTTTAGAAATCATATTAAGAGGGCAGTGCCTTCGGATTTCAAACTAGCAGTGCTAGGTAAACGAATTTCTTAGTTCAAATCATTTTTAAATTATTCATACCTCGTGTAACAAGTTCAGTTTTGATAATCTTTGGAGGTTATGGTAAGTCAATTTTGTACAATTTAGTCGATAATTTTGTTTAGTTTGAAAAATTTTTTCTTCTTATTTTACAATGTAATCGTAATCGATGCGTGCAACTGAAGAATGGCAATAACCATGAAATAACGTTATATTGTACTTCGTATTACGAAATTTTCATTTTTTCAAATTTTCTTAATCCAGACCTGTTATGTGTTAATTGTCTCCTTTTTAAATTTTTTGAATTTTGATTTTCTACGTATTGTATTATTCTTATATTTTTTGAATTTAACCATTAATACATACTAAAAACCACAAATTTACTTAAAATTTTTTATTTTGAGTTCTTTTTCTAGTTTTACGCCTCACGGTTAAAAAACGTGGTAAATTTTTGAATTTTGAATTTTTTCAAAGTTTTTAGAAATCATATTAAGAGGGCAGTGCCTTCGGATTTCAAACTAGCAGTGCTAGGTAAACGAATTTCTTAGTTCAAATCATTTTTAAATTATTCATACCTCGTGTAACAAGTTCAGTTTTGATAATCTTTGGAGGTTATGGTAAGTCAATTTTGTACAATTTAGTCGATAATTTTGTTTAGTTTGAAAAATTTTTTCTTCTTATTTTACAATGTAATCGTAATCGATGCGTGCAACTGAAGAATGGCAATAACCATGAAATAACGTTATATTGTACTTCGTATTACGAAATTTTCATTTTTTCAAATTTTCTTAATCCAGACCTGTTATGTGTTAATTGTCTCCTTTTTAAATTTTTTGAATTTTGATTTTCTACGTATTGTATTATTCTTATATTTTTTGAATTTAACCATTAATACATACTAAAAACCACAAATTTACTTAAAATTTTTTATTTTGAGTTCTTTTTCTAGTTTTACGCCTCACGGTTAAAAAACGTGGTAAATTTTTGAATTTTGAATTTTTTCAAAGTTTTTAGAAATCATATTAAGAGGGCAGTGCCTTCGGATTTCAAACTAGCAGTGCTAGGTAAACGAATTTCTTAGTTCAAATCATTTTTAAATTATTCATACCTCGTGTAACAAGTTCAGTTTTGATAATCTTTGGAGGTTATGGTAAGTCAATTTTGTACAATTTAGTCGATAATTTTGTTTAGTTTGGAAAATTTTTTCTTCTTATTTTACAATGTAATCGTAATCGATGCGTGCAACTGAAGAATGGCAATAACCATGAAATAACGTTATATTGTACTTCGTATTACGAAATTTTCATTTTTTCAAATTTTCTTAATCCAGACCTGTTATGTGTTAATTGTCTCCTTTTTAAAATTTTTTGAATTTTGATTTTCTACGTATTGTATTATTCTTATATTTTTTGAATTTAACCATTAATACATACTAAAAACCACAAATTTACTTAAAATTTTTTATTTTGAGTTCTTTTTCTAGTTTTACGCCTCACGGTTAAAAAACGTGGTAAATTTTTGAATTTTGAATTTTTTCAAAGTTTTTAGAAATCATATTAAGAGGGCAGTGCCTTCGGATTTCAAACTAGCAGTGCTAGGTAAACGAATTTCTTAGTTCAAATCATTTTTAAATTATTCATACCTCGTGTAACAAGTTCAGTTTTGATAATCTTTGGAGGTTATGGTAAGTCAATTTTGTACAATTTAGTCGATAATTTTGTTTAGTTTGAAAAATTTTTTCTTCTTATTTTACAATGTAATCGTAATCGATGCGTGCAACTGAAGAATGGCAATAACCATGAAATAACGTTATATTGTACTTCGTATTACGAAATTTTCATTTTTTCAAATTTTCTTAATCCAGACCTGTTATGTGTTAATTGTCTCCTTTTTAAATTTTTTGAATTTTGATTTTCTACGTATTGTATTATTCTTATATTTTTTGAATTTAACCATTAATACATACTAAAAACCACAAATTTACTTAAAATTTTTTATTTTGAGTTCTTTTTCTAGTTTTACGCCTCACGGTTAAAAAACGTGGTAAATTTTTGAATTTTGAATTTTTTCAAAGTTTTTAGAAATCATATTAAGAGGGCAGTGCCTTCGGATTTCAAACTAGCAGTGCTAGGTAAACGAATTTCTTAGTTCAAATCATTTTTAAATTATTCATACCTCGTGTAACAAGTTCAGTTTTGATAATCTTTGGAGGTTATGGTAAGTCAATTTTGTACAATTTAGTCGATAATTTTGTTTAGTTTGAAAAATTTTTTCTTCTTATTTTACAATGTAATCGTAATCGATGCGTGCAACTGAAGAATGGCAATAACCATGAAATAACGTTATATTGTACTTCGTATTACGAAATTTTCATTTTTTCAAATTTTCTTAATCCAGACCTGTTATGTGTTAATTGTCTCCTTTTTAAATTTTTTGAATTTTGATTTTCTACGTATTGTATTATTCTTATATTTTTTGAATTTAACCATTAATACATACTAAAAACCACAAATTTACTTAAAATTTTTTATTTTGAGTTCTTTTTCTAAAAAGTCAAAAAGTTAAAAAAAATTTTTATTTTAAAACCTGTAAATTTAAAGGTGCAGATGTACTTCTTTGCACACATAATTAGAGGGTAAATTTTCGACCGCCACCCTCTTGCCGGGTACCGTTCGACGCGGAAGATCACAAGGGTCTCGCACGCGCACGGATCGCATATGCGGCGATCAACAATCGCGCTGCGCGGGAGGCGGGGCGTAAAACCCGAAAACATGTCAAAATTTCATTAAACGTTAAACTTTAATTAATTTTCGTAAATTTTTGGAATTGAGTTGCGACGCGACTCACATTCCGTCTAACTCGATTTACGTGCTTTAGAAAGAGATGCGACACGGTACGATTAAATAATTATATAATATATAAATAATTTGAGTAGTGGTCCAAAAGTAATTGAAACTTTAACTTTTTTTATTTTCTTTATCATTTTCGTAATTTTCAGCGAATTTTTATCATTTTCAGCTGGCCTCTAAAACTATGATGTAAGGTAACATTTAGGGAAGAAGTTTTTGACATTTGGTTGCTTGGTTTAACCTGTGCAATTGATACTATTTCTTTTCATATCCTAACCACAGACGGACAGATGTTTCTGTCCGTTATAAATATATATACGTATGAGGAAAGTAAAAATATTTATTATTTTTATTAAATCATCATGTTTTTCCTTTTTAAAATAATCGAATTATTGCAATAATTATTTTCCAATATATATTTTATAAGTTTAATTGAAAGCTATATAAAATGTGATACGAATATGGAAAATTGTATTAAAAGCAACCTGATTTTGAGTTTGATTAAAGTTAAATTAAAATCAAAGTAATTAAATATTTAGAATACATCATATCTAAAGTTTTAATTTGAAAAATTGAAAAGCTCTAAAGTAAAACTTTGTTAGATGTGGTAAAACAAATATTTACAATATAACCTATTTTTTTGAGACGAGGGTTAAAAGTGAAGAAATGGGAACTGTTATTAAAGCAATATGTAAATTGCTTTACGTTTCACTTTTAAGAACTTTCTTTGTTATATTCTATATTATTGGTTATTGCTTCCACAGTTTCCGCTTTACTACTATAAATACTTTTTTCAGTTCAAAGTAAATGTGGATAGATTCTATAATATTTTATATACGATATATTTAATAAAATCCTATAGATACAAAATGCGCCCGAGTTAAATCCCGAGGACAATATAAGTTTTGTTAACAGTTCCATATGAAAATCTTGTATTGAATAAATGTTAAATATATGCATAAATTTTAGCATTTTAGCAAAACATAGCTAGTTTTAAAAAGCTATGGTGTTTACATGAATTATTTTCAAATATTAATGTTTAAATGTGAATAATCCTGTTCTATAATCCGAATAAGTTATTCTTTTGTTTAAAATTTTATTCAGTATGCATTAATGCAATTTATATAGGTACCTAGTTTCCTAATTTCAATTTCATAAAATTCATGAAGTCGAGCAACTAAAATTTCGCATTTTCTTTTATTTTATTATTTGACCGAAATAAAATTTGATCTCTCGAAGATGGTTTCTTATTGAACTAGGGGCTGGAAAATTTTCCAATGCAGCTTACGTAGCATTTAGAGGGTTGCCACAGAAATGCGAGGTACATTATCGTGAAAAAAGCGAATGGGTTTAATTAAAATACTTGTATCCATTTTTGATTTCGCTACTCGTTTACGTTTGTTTACCTTCATAATGGGATTCAATCTGTGTGATGTGGAAATTTTAATTATTATTATCAATTTTTTTCATAATTCAATTTACCTTTACATGTTTAATGTTTAAGCAAAGACATGTAATAATTTTAACTACTATATTTCATTCAAAACTAAAATTAGTTTAATTAGTTTGAATAACATATATAATGATAAATGGAAATAGCGGTGATTTAAATAGTTAAAAATTACCCAATTAAAACTAAAAACACATTGAAAATACTACTGCAGTAAGTAGTATATAACACTCATAACACTCAATATCTACTGGATATCCAGTTCCAGTCCAGGGAATATATGTACATCCAATACTTGATCTGGATATCACAACATCAAGTGAATATAATTATTATATAGCCGACATCTATATAGTAGATATCTATTTTATGCACAACGGAAAAGAAGAGAGTCTTTTCTATGTAACATATGTAACATATGTACATATGTAAAAGCATATGTAACAATGTTAAAGAAAGGCAAAATGTACGTGACAGCAAGAGAACTAGCGAAATCCAGAGTGAGATTAAAGTCAAGCCCGGTAAATGTAAGCTTAATAGTTACATACGCACCAACCGAAGATCAAGGTAACGAAGAAAAGAAACAATTTTATTGCAAACTGGAAAAAATGGCTGAAGCAATACCCAGGTGTGATATATTGTTAATATTAGGAGATTTTAACGCCCAGATAGGGAAAGAGGACTATCTTAGTGAAATAGCCGGAAAATTTACGATCCATGAAAAGGCCAATGACGGACAAAGATTGTATAATATGGTAACCGCACTAAATATGACTATAAGTAGTACGATGTTTAACCACAGACCAATGCACAAAATAACATAGATGAAACCAGGAGCAAATAATGATGAAGAAGGAAACCAGATAGACTACGTCTGTATATCGAGAAAAGGAATAACATGCATCAAAGACCTACCTCAGTGCAAATGTAGATTCTAACCATTACTTGGTAATCTTAAAGTTAGGACATAGAAATATCCACTGAAAGAGAAGAGATGACAACAAAAAAATATCACTGTAAAAACTCGTAGATATGAAGATTAAGACGAAATACGCAGAAGAAACGAACGGAATAATCAATAACATGAAAAAAGAACAGGACATTAATAAAAAGTGGGAAAACATTAAAATGGCAATGCAACCAAGTGCAGAAGAATAGTAGGATTTCAGAAACAAACCGTACACAAAAAATGGTTCGATGAAGAATATGAAAAGATGGCAGATATTAAGAAAAAAGCAAGATTGATTTGGATGAAAACAAAAAGAGAAGAGGACCGAACTATATATAAAAAAAGAATGAAAGAGGCAACAAGATGTATAAGAAGAAGAAAGACAAGTGGCTAAATGACATCATGAACGAGATAGACGAGTGTAAGAACAACGTTAAGAAATTTTATCTTGGAATGAAACAACAAACTAGAAAACAAAAAGTAAACACTAGAATAATGAAAGATGAGAACGGAAGAAGCGATGACAATGAAGAAGAAGTAAAGGAAATATGGAGGAGACACTTCCAGAAACTGCTAAACCAATTAGATGACGAAAATGTTACCCGAAGGAGCAATAGTACCAGAACCAACATACTATAAAATGAAAACAATAATGAACAAGATAAAAAATGGAAAGGCATCAGAAAGTGACGAAATATGCGGTGAGCTGATAAAGATTGCAGGTGAAGGAATACAGCAAAGAATCTACGATCTGATACTTGAGATTTGGAGAAAGGAAGAAATGCCGATCCACAAAAAGGGAAATATAGAAAAATGTAGAAATTATAGAGAAATAACTCTATTGCAGGTAGCCTACAAGATTCTGTCGACCCTCATATACAATAGAGTAAAAATTAAAAACAAAGTTGGTAAATATCAACATGGTTTCAGAGAGGATCGATCAACGATAGATGCTTTACACGTAATGAAACAAATAACTGAAAAAGAGTACGAACATAATATAGGGCTGTATCTGATATTTGTCGACTTTCAACAAGCGTTAGATTCGGTTAAATGTGAAAAACTATTTGAAGTGATGGTAGAGTTAGGTATACCAAAGAAATTGAGACAACTGATACAGAATATGACGATGAAGGAATCTAGAGCATCAGTTAAGATCAGGATAAGCGAAATTGATAAATTTTCAATCAATAGCGGGAGTGAGGCAAGGCGACCCGCTGTCGGCAGCTCTGTTTAACTTGATGATTGAAAACATTGTTAGAAAATTAGAGAACAGAGCAACGATTGCAACAAAGAAATGGCAAATCAAATCGCTAGATCAAGACGGAAAATGGTCAAAATTTTAAAAATCCTAAGGAATTGTTACTTGATTGTTATTTATTCATTGTTCATTGTAACCTGATTAAATATAATAATAAATATTTATGCTTGTTTATAATGTTGCTGCCTGGCTGCGTCCCAGTAGCAAAAGTTGGTTAGACTACGTTCCGAAACTTACCTTTAACTGATCTTCTAGAGCGGGGCTACAGCTCAACTTTCGGTGGAGCAATTTATGGGGGGGTTGGAAGACAAGATCCTCTCTTGCTCCATTCAAAAGCATAAAATCACTCAACAAAAAAAATAATGGCGCCTTGCACTTATTGATGGTAATATAGATGGTGTTAAATTAATAAGTTTCAAGTTAGCGTCTTATAAAGCAGCCTTCTAATTTCGATCTTTAGTGCGATCAAGAATTGATCCCGAATGACGGAATAAATTCCACTCACGTTAAATATTATGTCTCTATGTCATCTAATTTGGAAAAATTATTGCCAACCCTAATTTTATCACATTTCCTCTTTTAAAAGCGCCGAAATCAAATTTACCTCGCGTAAATAATTACAGGTAAACTATATTATTCAAAAAATAATAAAATAATAATTTAAATGCATTTTAGGTGTTTGTAATGCAAATTTGTTACGTTCGTGGCGTAAAGAAGGGATTCGAACGTAATAATGTCTTAAATAAACACTAAGTTGCCAACTCCTGTAGTCGAAATGCAGCCCCAAATTGTAAATTGTATGGTTGCAACTCTGTATTTGGCTTCCTCCATACCACAGTGTGTCTATTAATGTCAAAACTGTTATTTTTACTCTCATCTGTAAATATAACATCACTCCACCATGTTTCATCTTTACATATGAATCTTTTAGCAAAATTAATACGTTGTTTTCTGATAATTTTGTTAATACACGGCTTCTTCCTTGCTATACGACCGCGATAATTGTATTCTTGGAACACTCGTCTAATTGTATTTGGATTAACTTTCTTTCCCATTTCTTTTAATACTTCCCTAGTTATTTAATTTGCATTTGTTCTCTATTCAGGACGACCTAGTATGTTTGTTTTCAATTCTATCTTCACATTTAAACAGCTTTACAATATTTACTTGCAATGAAGAACTGTAAGTACCATAGGTAAGTAGGGACGGTATATACCATATGGGGTTGTCTTGACATTACGAACATCCAATAGCAATTGCAGGTGCACTCAACATAATGCAATCAAGTGCTGGACATGAACTCATCAGATCACTATTTACATCAGCTGCATGTTTTAAATAAATAGAAAATGAACACAAAATAAAAATTTTAAGTAAATATTATGTGGTATGTAGTATGTATTGTTGTGCTCTCTTTCTATCTCTTATTAAAATGGTCGTTGGTTCTCGAAAATGGTTACATGGAAGACAATAAAAAACTGACGAATAACAGAATAATTTATTTGCAACCTGTCACAAGAAACAATATAAACTAAAACAGGACTCACACAAATCTTGCTGAGCAGCACGGTTCGGCTTCTTTCTTCCACACTCTCCTCGGCTACTTTTCAACACCACACCAACTGTTGGACTCTCAATTTCAGATTGCTTCACAGCTTGCCTATCGGGCTCTCAATTTACGACTGCTATACGATTAACTTTTATACACTAGCCTCTCGGACTGTAAATTTGCGACTCTCTGTTCGACTAACTTTTTTATTTCTTTTATATTCCAAATCCATTTCCTTGGTTTTTTTATTCTTCTTTTTTTTTTATCAAATCAAGATTCTAGCTTGCTTACTGCTCAGCTGCATTTGTGTGAGTCGCTAAACAACGAAAATTAAAAATACAAATATTAAAATTTAGAAAAAACAAACGAAATTACTGCAACAACAAACTCAAACTAAACAATACAACTTAACTAACGAACAAAACTTAACACTAATAAAAACAATTTTGAAAACGAACACAGAGTCCTGCCTTTATTGTTCCTCAGGTTGCAAAGTCAGTTCTTTATTTCTAAATTACGCAACTCACTTTTCATTACTTTATCAGAACACAACAGTATTTATAGATAAATTTAAATAAAGTTAAGAATAATACAATACGTAGAAAATCAAATAATTCAAAAAATCAAAAAAGACATAATTATCACATAACAGGTGTGGATTAAAAATATTTGAAAATATGAAAAAATTCATAATACGATTTAAGGGCTCTTATTTCACGGTTATTTCCGATCTTCAGTCGTATATAATGAAGAAAATATAAGAAATAAGAAAAATATTCGAAACAAACTAACAAGAAATATTAAAAATTGACGAAATTGACTTACTAACTCAACTAACCCAACAAAAATATCAAATCTGAACGATGTCATGTGTAGTTACTAACCCTTTAAAAATAATTTGAATAAGCGATTCTCTTAACTAGCACTGCTAGCGTGAAATCCGAAGGCACTGCCCCCTGAGTTGATTTCTAAAAACTTTGAAAAAAATTCAAAAATCAAAAATTACCACGTTTTACCCGTAAGGCGTATAAACTAGAAAATGAACCCAAAATATGGGTCTATATATCGTATTATGAATTTTTTCATATCTTCAAATATTTTTAATGTTTTGATGTTTTTTTAACCTGTTTTGCGATAATTATGTCTTAATTGATTTTTTGGATTATTTGATTTTCTAGGTATTGTATTATTCTTAGCTTTATTTAAATTTAAATAAATAGAGTTTAGTAGTACTGTTACGTAGCATTTTCATACAAATTAAATAATACGCATGTAAATTGTTACAACCGCAGTATGAATTATATTTTGTTTAAAAAAATGTAATGTCGACCTTGTAATTTTATAAAAATTAATGCAATTCGTCAAAAATATTCAACGTGCGAATATTTTTGTAACGTTAGATTCGGGTATAAATTTCTGCTGACGTGAACATTTTGTAACTTTCGTGTTATTTTAGCGACATGTAAAAATCATTTTATTAAGTATAATCATAAATAATATACAGCCTTGACCAAAAGTATTAGGCCATCTTTAAAATGTCGTTATTTCGGAAACAGTTAAATATTTTCTGAAAACAATTTAATTTTTTGTTTTGTAGCGTCTTTTTTATATTATTATCAGATTTTCAGCAAAATGGATTGTTTTTTTCAAAAGTTTTTACTTGACAAAAGTAGTACTTCGTTAAATTTCATAACCGGAATGTTTCGTTCAAAAGATATTGGGTTTTGAAAAAAACCAAGAAAAAAAATGTTTGAAATTTTCAACATATTTTTACGTGAGTGAACTTGGGGCCCCTTTTTTCAAAATATTAAATTGTTTTTGTTGTTTTCGAATGTTTTCCATTTGTTTTCAATTGTTTTGATATTTTTTTTTTGATTTTGCAAAAAAATGAAGAAAATCTCAAGAAAACTTTTTTCCGCCAGCTCCCCTTTTTTTGAAATTAAAATGTTTTTTGTTGTTTCGATTATTTTTGATTTGTAGCTAATTGTTTTGTAAAAATAAATTTTTTTAATCAAATCATAACCGCGAAAATAAGATTTTGCGTCAGATCCTCCTTTTTTCGAAATTAAATTTTTTTGTAGTTGTTCTCGATTGTTCTTAATTTGTTGTCAATTGTCAAAATTTTGCATACTTCAATTCATAACTCGAAAGCCGTTGATTTTAGACAATAAAAGGTTGAAATCTAGTTTGTAGATTATTTTACGATTTCATTATTTACAAACCATTGCATATTATATTTAGTTGTAAAATTTGCAGAGTGAATTTTTTATGTGCTCTAAATGACTGATACGTTCAGCGGTTTATTAGTCGCGATAGGGAGGTCGGGCACGTGTTTCTAATGCAAGATTACCGTAGTACAGAATTCTAGTAAATATGTGCTATGATTTAGATCTATCATCATAATGATATCGTCTGAAATTTCGTGCTCTTTTAAAGGCTATAAAACACTTGTAAAAAAATATTACTTAAAACTTTTACTCTTGCCTTGTATGATATATTATTACTTATTAGTACACATAGAAAAATAGTTTTTGAGGTAAATATTGGGTAGAATAAAACTTCACATTACAATGCACAAAAAAGTACTTCAAATGAGCAATAATTTTTCTCTGTGTATAAAGTAAGATTATGTTAAATAAGTTACTGTTTCAACCTTGTTGGCTTGATTACATGTCTGGTATGATTGATTGCATTTGCAATGTCTGTAGGCGAGTTTAAAGTTCTAGTATACTTTTCTTCAAAAACAGCATATCGCCCGTAGCATAAACAAGGCATAAGCGTAAAATTAAAATGAGTTCATTATAAAACCTACAGTTCTATATAAACTTTCAGGAACTGTACAAATCTGTACAATCTCGATCACTACATGAATCTACCAGAACATCCTTATATGAAGTTGAATTGACATAAGATTCGATGAGAGAACTTTGAAAACAGTATGAATTATACCTGTAACTTCGTAATGGACGATTAAGAAATAAAAATGTAGACAATTAAATATAAATTTTATCATTGGGGGCTGGTAAGAGGAAGGTAATGACGCCTCATTACCTTTATTAAAAAACAATTTTTAATCTTTATTAAGTTAGTCTATCAAGTCTTTTTCTCCTTTATTGCAGTTGATACTTGAAAACACTTGATCAGAGTATGGAAGAATTATTTTTTTAATAATTTAGTTTATTTGCACAGGCAAAAGCCCCTATGCTCTTATTACGCAGTTAAGTTTTTCGCTGAAGGCGGGATTTTAGCAGTTGAAAATATATTGAAATCGATGCTATTATTAAACCAAATTTTAACGTTATTGCTGATTTTTTTATTTTTTTACTAGACATTGAAAAGATGTTATTGTTATCATCAAATATACTTTTCGTTTTCCTTTCACGATTACTATCGAGGTGAAAATTAAAAAAATTAAATTTATCAAATTTAAGAACAATCCTCCTAAATCACACTCAAAAGCGGTCAGACTCCCTTTAGAAAACTTTGCGTTAATTGCCAATGGCCGAGAAAGATGCGCGCAAACGTCGACATCAACTGTAACGTCAAAAATTTTGAATATTTCCTTTTTCGTTAGGACCCGTAAAAATGGTAAACTTTTGATGCATTTTTGATAATTTCACATTTCGAAGCGAAATTTTTCCACAAAGACAAAATAAATTTATAAAAAATTTTAATCCAAAATTCTTCCACGTGCCGGGCCAATACTTTACCGGCGTAAAGTTTGCAAATTTTAGAAATTTTTTTTTTCCAAAAGAATCAAAGAAAAAATTTCAAAATTTGGTTCGGATTTTAACTATAATATTTGTAAGTATTTTTAAGTGAATTTTTTAATAATTAATTATTTAAAAGTTTAAAAGAATATAAAGCAATAATGCATTGTTCTCGAGCTCTACTGACAACTGGGTTTCGAATTTATAGGCACTTAAAAACTTGAAAATTTGCAGACAAATATTCTCAAAGAACTTCAAAATAAGCACTTAAACATCCGCAAATGCGGTTAAAAAGATATTCCGAGAAAACCTATTTTTACAACCTTTGACCACGGAAGGAATTGTTAGCGGCACTCGGAACGATGGGGAACTTTCAGTTCTTATTTAGGACCACAAAAACAACGTTTCTATACGACTAATACAGAATACGAACATTCTGGCTCAATTTTCAATTCAGAAAATACACATTCTTCGCACCTGTTACAGAATATTTCATTCTATAACATCCGTTACAGAATGACTATATTCTCTCATCTAAGAAATATTAAAACCTGGTAGTGACATTTATCAACAAGTTATTATTTTTTATTTTTTGCTTTGTTGAAAATAAAATTTATTATTTTTATAAAAAAAATATCAACAGGTTGTTTTACTGCTTTTATAACGCCAACTGTCAAATTGGTGTTCGCGTATTACAAGAAATACACTAACACTGTCCGTCTGTCGTATAGAAAGTATAGTCTGGAACTCGTTTGGAATGGCTATTTCCCCTCGTGCAGAATATGCCAATTCCTAACTCGTTACAGAATATACTATTCTGCAAAAATTCAGCTCTCCGCCACTTATTTCCTAGAAACGCCTTTTTTTGATCTAATTTCCCTGGACTATAAGTATTCATGATATAATATATATAAGTAGTCAATTCAGACTGAAAACATTTTCACAGTGTCCAGGATAAGGATAGAATAAGCAGCTAATAGCTTACATGGTCTCTAATGCTGTAATACATTATGTAGTAAACATACTCTCAATTATCAACCGTAGTCGGGGCATTCTTGCCTGTTTTATAAACCAAGGTATTTAAACAATTAGGAGTTATAATATAATATGCCGGATATTATTAGTAGACATACAATTAAATTATTAAAGCAATTATTAAAGAGTATTATTTAATTTGTGAAACAAATACAAAAGCTTATGAACATCTCGAGTTTCATTTATAATAATAACATAAAAATACCCGACAAATTTCCGAATATTACATTACATTAGTCTAGTAAACCCAAGATGGCATAACATTAAAGAATTTAATACCTCATAGTAGATGTTTCAGTATTTTGAGATAAAAAGATGTCGGATTCCTAGGGTGTTGATGGTTAAAGGTTAAATCTACGTCGGCTATTATAGCAATCCAACACATTTAACTGTTAGCTTACAACCGTAGTTATAGCACGTAATATAAACGTTAATTCAACGTCAAAATCAATGTGACTGGACGAGGAGAGCAATGAGCAGTGTTCTCAAAACAAAATATTACATTTCAAATTGACATTATCAATAATTCAAGATGACAATTGTCAACTAAATATAGGTAGTATCTAGCTTGACTCTAAATTTCCTGATGTAAAGAAAAATACAAGTAGCTACTGAATTTTAGACATTTAAATGTATTTACAAATATTTTTAGTTCAACTTTTGAATTAGAATTCGTCTTCGTTCTAAAGAAAACATGTTGGGGTTTTACAGACCGCATGTATAACTGGAATCAACTCTTTTAAAAGTTTGTTAGCTGTTTTGTAGCAATGTTGTGGTCGCGTTCCTTGTGCATTTTTAGATCTAGATATACAATTAATATGCAAAAATTTTTTGTTTATGTTTCAGTTTTCTCAACAATTTTCTATTTTCTTATTCAAATTTAATTTCGCAACTAATTTATTCGTTACAAGTAACAATATAATATATTATAACTGCTAATTACCTTTTTAGATAAAGTACCCGTTTTTAAAACGAGTATTTATGTATCATTTATATGCTATTTTTTTTCTATAATTACACCGTTTAGGTTTTTGCTAAATTAATTGTAATTTTTAAAATTATTTATTAGTTAAATAATTGCAAAATCTAAGCATACACTAATGCAAATGTTTACGATAGAAATTTAATTCAAGCTATTATTTTACATGTAAGTCACGTAACTTTATATTAATACCATTTTATCTTGAATATTAAATTAAGTTAGGAAACGTTACTGGGATAAGGTACACAATAACGTTAAGTTTTTATCAACAAATAAAGTTTAAAATTAATTCTTTAGTACACATACAAATTTTATGGTTATTAAAATATTATGACACAGGGCTGGCTAGCGGTTCACTTATTATGTTTTCAAATTGAAAATTGAAAGGGATGTGAAAATTTTAAGCCATTCCAAATCCTAAACTAATCTCACTTTTCCAGATTATGACTACTCTAGGTAATTAAGAAAACAAAAGTTGATATCATTTTTACTATCGTTCACTGCATCTTTGTATTTCTCTCTGTAAATTTTCAAATTAGCAGTACACGTTTACCAGTAGGTCCCCTATGTACGAGAAAACATCTCGAATGTACATCACATATGCAGTGGCTCACAAAAATTAGAGTCCAGTCCTATGTCAGCAATGTAAATTATATCTTTTGAAGACATGTTTTGTCATATAAAAATAGCTTTTACAGCAAAATTTATTAGATATTTATTGTTGAAAATTTCATTCACTTTATTTATGTTTCTATTTATTGTTCTATTACGTCGCACCGTTTTCGAGATACAGTGACTTAAAAAATATCTCTGCAAAATTTTTAATAAAATACCCATAAGAGTAGGTATAATGTTAATTTTAGTAACATTCTAATAAAGAAAATTGAATAGAATGAAAATTTTAATAAAAAATATTTAATAAATTTTGTTGAAAAAGTGAATTTTATTTGAGAAAACATGTCTTCAAAAGGTACAATTTACATTGCTAGCATAGGACTTTACGATAATTTTGTGAACCATTGCATATATGGAGAGAATCAGACTGGAGAAAGGGAAAGGTTACAGGACCTTAGGGGTTAATTTTGAAAATTACGTTAAGTGTGAAATCTGAATCCACATCTGTAACTCAAACAGTAATCACAATAATCTGTGCTCTGTTTACTTATAGTTAAATTGAAATTGTTACTTTATGGCTTACTTCGTAAGAATGCCTTAAATCAAGTTTTGAAGTTTATATACAAATTTGTAAGGAAGAACCTGAAGTATTATACATTAATATAATAAACTTTATAAATGTAATTAATATATTAATATAATTTAATAATAAAAATAAAATAATTAGCACAGGATAAATTATAATGCAAGAAATAATATCAGGATAATTTTTACATATTTGCAATAGCTATTATCAACAATACGTGTAAAAGTATAATAGTAATAATTATTCCAAGAAAAACAACGATGAAATTTTCGTTAAATTTAGAAGGCCTGGAATGGGTATTCAATTAGACTGTCCATCAAGTTATATGAAATTTCATACCATAACAATTAAAAATTACAATATAATTAATTTTCTAGATAGCAATTATACAGTGAGTGAGGAATTAATTAGATTTTGACCCTATTATAATTATAATAAAGACGTAAAATGCGAACCACTATGCAAGCTTTTTTCGTATTATTTATTTACATATTGATTATTTTTATTTAAGTTTCAAAAACATACGAAAAAGATTTTCTTAAAAATAATTAATTGTTAGTTAGCTATTTGTAATTTATGATAATTTTTGGTAACAAGATTTCACTTTATTATTATATTTCACGTTGTTCGTCACCTAATATATATTAACTTAATAATTGGATTATGATAGTGGCTGTAACTTTCTACTTCGGTCACTGTAATGTTATTTTGATTGCACCGTTTAGATGTAACGACTGGCCTAAGGGGATTATAGAAAATTTGAGTCTTTAATGCAGAAAGCTGAATTGTCAACCTTTTGGATTGGGCAAGCATTTGAAGCATATAAATCAATTAAAATAGAATTTCATCTATTGACCACAATCAGTGCTTTATTCGCATGGTAGCAACTCTTGAGAAAAGCCGGTTAGTTGAATAGTCATTTTAACTGCTTTGTCGGTTAATTTTAGGGAAACTAATTGTGATTGTATTCACAAATTTATTTTATAATACGCTCACGAAGATAATTTAGAAAAGGATTAGTTACCTTCATAGCTTTTAATATAGAAATAAAGGAGAAAGTTTTGAGGAGTTGTGTTTTAGCTATATGCTGCACCGCTTATTGTTGCTTACTTCATAAATTAAGTTTATGTTATTCAATAAGTAAGGTTAAAGTTTGACTTCTTTGTCAATTATTTCGGAGGCAGAAAAAGTAACTTTTGTAATCTATAGTATCTTTATTATTTGTTAATTTTTTATAAAAGTTAAACTTTTCTTCTAATAAAACAGCATAGGTACATTGTTTTTATTACCAGAAACATTTGTTTTATTATAACATAAAAAAAATTGTGTTACATGTTTTACAGTAATCCTAATTTAGATTGTGAATTACCATTAGCCTATTTCCATTAGTTTGTAAAAGCTTTTTAAATAATGTCAATTATAATTAAAAATTTACAAAATACAGAATTAAAATGCTATTAATAGTAATGCGTTAATAATGAGAAAAATGGTATCTACAGTTTATAATCAAAATTATGTTAAAAAAATATAACTAAACCCAGATCTTGGATTTTTAGTTGTTTTGATTTGTGCCAAATAACTTGACTATTATTTAATAATTTTACTTACAATTTTATATTAATACTCTTTTATTTACTACAATATTAAAATGTAGCTTATTTAATATTTATTGTAAAAGGCATATTTTAGACCTCGACGTTCGGTGGTTATTGGAAACTAAATTTAGAATCGTGAATTTAAAAGTAGGTTGATCAAACGGAAATAAGTAATTTCAACATAATTTAATAGAAAATATTCAAAAATGTTTTTGTATATTTATTATAATGGGCTCAAATTTATTAATTATGGACACTTCACAAAAAATATATTAATATATCTATTAAATTTGCGGTGGAGTTACATGTGAACAAATAAGAGAAGTTTTAATTTTGTATTTACTTCTAACAAATCTTGGAGAATTGACGTTTAATTTTCAGTCTTCTTTGAGAAAGGCGTTTACAAAAAACAACTACATTAATCTACTTAAAAGTTTAAACATCAGATTAACTTGTTGAGAAAACTTGGTATATAAGATGGATTATATTTACTCTTTAAGCAACCTTGTTTATTTTAAATTTAACTATGTACTTCTAATTGTGTACATAAAAAATTAAAAAGTTTTCACTACCACTACTTTATTATGTACATTTATATGATTACTTATTTTCACAAACAGGAATCATGCTAAAAAGAATATAATAAAATACTGATACATTTTTAAAACCACTTGACACTTCACATTTGTATCAAAATAATATTTGCTAATGCCATCTGTAGAGTTTCCTTTGGTAAATTCCTAGATATTTTATTTCGATATTTTATTTGTTTATTATTATACTGTTGCAATTTTTTTTTATAGTTTTATTACTACTTTGAAACCAAACAAATAAAAGTTTCAAGAAGTGTAAGAAAAACAATTATTGTTATACAAAAATGTATAGTAACTTTAACTCAAACTGGTTGGCATCATGGCAAAAGCCGCAATATGTGACTAGCACTGTGTTTACACCGTCTATGGACATTACCTGGACATTACCCCGAGGTTCTCACTATAGGTCTGAGTTGACTTGCAACCATAATTTCTAAAAAAATCAACCTTATATTTTGACAAACCGATAACCAAGATTTTGTTTATTTATTATTTGTGCAGATATCGAATGCACATAAATGACGGTATCGTTATATTTTTTCAAATAATATCATATCAACTCATTGAATAATTTGGATCCCAACATTGGCTAGGATATGTTTAGTTTTAGAGTTGTTTATATTGATAGCTATTGTACGTAATGCTAACTAAGAATGAATTAGTCGAGTTAATTATGAAAATCCGTAACTGATTAGTTTAAATAACTAACCATCAAAGGCTCTTTGACTGTATAGTGTTGGACTACGATAGTAAATATAGTATGTTGATATATCTTTTGTTATGTCATAAAGTGGTATTGTATGATCAGTAGGTTCATATTGATCAATATATGTTTATACACCTATATTGTTCATTACTTTCATTACCTAATTAGTTACAGTACTTTGATATTGTAGAAGGATTAAAAATAAAGTAAAACTCATTATCAAAAGTCATTAAATAAACATGACAGACAATACAAAATACAGCGTTATGAAACTAAATGGTACATATGATCAAATTTGGAAATTCTGATGAGAGCTGTCAATATACATCATATATAAACTGCATTTCACTTTTACAACAAAATAATGTCTTATATTAGGTTATACAAAATATAGAAAAGTTATCACACAAAGTAAAATAAATTAGTAAAATTACAAAACATCAGGAAGATTACATAACCGGCAGATAACACCTACCATAAACATATTACATCCTAAATAGCGGTTAAAAGTTTTAATTCAATACTTCAGCTAGTTTATTCAATAAAAATCCAAAGGCCTTCTAGCTGAGATGGTAACACGTCCGTTAGTGGACTACAAGATTAACAGTAATAGTTATTTTTCAGTGTGTCTTTTTATAAGGGTATCAAAATAATTCTTTACTTGTAGCAGATGTCTTGCAATCAGCAATTAACAACCTTTAAACACTATTTTCTTAAAAACGGTTGCTCATACACTTAAAAAAACAGGCATTTGCTATATTTTGATACTATTGTAACCTGTTTAATCCTGTCCTGATCCTAGAGTTACACTTGATGGGTTTTCCTCCTAAGCCATAAGTCCATCAATACGTGAGTCTATTTATATAATATGCCGTTCATCTAATGGATAGCTGTCACTTGTGGTAAACATCGCAGCAATATTGTTTGAAGTTAAAAAATGACGTGTTCAAGAATCTGTGTTTGTATTAGAGAACAGGTTCAGAATATTTTGTATATTGATCAATTTTCTCGTAATGCAGCAGCAATTCAACTTCATTTTAAGAAAATGTAATAGATTAATTCTAGAATTGACATTTTCAGTTGTAATTGAACAAATACTTGAAGATTATTCTTATCGAAAATGAACACCTGAACCAATTGAAGTTAAGAAATTTCCATAGTGCTGTGAAGTATGCGCTCGTTGAGAACCTCTTTTGGCACTGTTAACTGTTTTACCTTGATGGCGCCTGCAGCAAGCATTCTGTAATTGCATTTTTTCTAATTTGTATTAAGAATTTATCTTCCTTACTTCTACTTCTAATAGTAGGGGGTATTTAACCCCTACGAATTCAATGCAAAAAGTTTATTTTGGATGTGGCTAATATTATATGTAAAAATATTAAAATATTGAATTATCAAATTGGAACGAACCTCAGGGCTATTGATCGTAATCTGACAATTTTCTTTATCTCCACAGTGACTTAAGTAAAGATGATTTTTTAAATTTTTACACTCTCTATTTCTATGAGAGTTTTAAAGCTTTTCAGATATCTCCCATGGCTTACGTAAGATTTCATATATTATATTATATATTGTAATGATATTTTTGATGAAAATATCAATTACTTTCTTCAACGGCTTCCAAGCCGGAGAGCCAGACTCCTCAGGGTTGGGTTCGTTTGTGGCGCAAATCTAATTTTAAATTTTCCAAAATGTCCAAAAATTACGAAACCATTCCATAAAAATTATTCTCAATCAAACTCAAAATTCAAACTAATTTTCAAATAAAATTTTATATTGCAACCAAAAGGTAACGTTGATTGCAAGCGCGTTATCGTCCCAGGTGCGAATAGCACATACAAATTTACTACGCCTTCGATTTCAATTATTTTAATTTAAATTTTTATAGAACCAATTATATTTTTTAGCAATTTCCAATTATCTAATTCCAGTAATCAACAATTAACGGGTCCAAACTCCATCCAATCTTCCAAATTCAAAACATCCAAAAACTTAATTTCATCCAAATTTTGGACGACTTATCCAATATTAAATGAAACAAAAATGCCACTCACGTTAAATCGCAATTTATTTTCAAAAAATTCCAAAAATCCCAAACTTAAATCACAAATTCAAAAATAATCTTAGGACTTGCAAAATCACGTCCGCTCCGTCCCACGGACACGGCTGGGAGTCCTTATCTTCCAAAAATTGTTACCAATTCAAAATACCGCGCGCTCCATTACAAAATTCAAACTACCATTTTCAAAATCAAACAGAACAAACACAAATGAAACAAAATCCCAACAATTACATAAAAAATCAAATTTGATGTTTGAAACACCACAATATGTATATTACACTTTGGCATGTATTCAATTTTGTCTATTAATGAAACATTGAAGTAATAAGAGTGAAATTTATTATTAGGTACACACAGGGACGTTTTATTATCCCGAAAAGTGTAAAAATCCATTAATTTAAAATGCCACATGTTCAAAAATTAATTAAACATGTCGCTTTTAGCAAATACTTTACAATTGGCAATACGGGAAACTTATAATACCTTACACAGTAAAAACCGGCGACACTGTTCACAACGCCACCTATTGCCTGGAAATGCACACTACCGAATGATAATGACTTTTATTTTTTGAATTGATTTTTAGCCTAAGACGCCTTAAAGCCTAAAAACGTCCCTGGGTACACAAATACAGGATGAACTGCACTTCAGTGACTTCAAAACAAATCTGTTGAATTCGGTTTAGTTTAAACATTTTATGCAGATAAACAAATGTTTACAATATAACATTTAGTGCAATATTAATTTGAAGTGGATCATTTAAGAAAAATATAGAACTTTGAATTTAAAGTACAGATAAGCTTATTCCTTATTCTAAGTGGTCTTAACTTAAATTTCACATATGACCACATGAATATTTTGTTAGTAAATTATTATATTTACTATTTTATTTATTTTTTATTATATTTACTATTTACTATATTATATTAGTTTATAGAATTATAGAATTAATTAATATACAGTGTGTTCACGATGTTCACGATGTGTTACCTCTTAGGTAACAGTGAATAATACTTTACTAGATACAAAAAAAAGTTTAAATAGTTTTTTATTCAACTAAAAATTTACCATCGGAAAATGGTGGCAATTTTGAACAATTTATCAAATAGGTTGTATTTTCGGTACCGTGATGTTTCGTTTTCATAGCACACTAAATAAATTAAATAATTAATAAATTTATCTAGTATTTTTCTCGAAATTTTTGTTATGTAACCCTATTATAATTTTATATGTATGTATAGAGAAAAAACTTTAGATTACAAAATGGCTAAAAAAAGGCATGCCATTTGAAAAAAAAATTCATGTTGACTTCCGGTTGAGTTTGAAATCCAAAAACATGTACCTCTGCAGTTTTCCATGGTAAATTTCGAGTTGAATAAAAAACTATTTAAACTTTTTTTTATATCTAGTATGATATAAGAATTATTCACTGTTACCTCTTATTGTGAACACACTGTATTCGTCTTAAATTTAATTTAACATAACTAGGTATTCTCTAATAGGGTTTTCTATTCTGGTTTTCATACTTTACTTAATTTAATGTAAATGCAACTAAAACAACTTTAATTCGCTTTCTAAATACAATTTGAAGTTTATCGTAGAATCAAATAATGTGTAAGACAAAACTTTTAAAATCATTTTTGACCTTCTAAACGTTGGCACTACAGTAAAGTTGGAGCATTCAGTGTCAAAACTATATTAGTTTATCTCCAAGGTCCATGAGAGTATCATATTCTCTACAATTTATCGCACAGAAAATGATACTTTGCGGTATCATGTTAGAAAACATGTAACCTGAATTAATAATCATAATATACTGAAAATTTTATTTTCTGTTCGCCTTTATTCAAATTGCAACTTTTTGTTAATCTTTATTCAGGTTACATGTTATTTGTTTTTTATTTGGAAAGTTCCTGCCTGGAGGTATAGCCCACTTATGTATGTAGTTCTGCAGCTCGTTCTGATATATATATGTTTACTCATTACTTAAAGGATATGTTTCGATAGCTTTCTCGTAACGTATTTTAAAACTTGTACGCGTATTTTGCAGTTTTATTATTATTTAATTTTATATTCTTTGGTGTACGAGAGAAAGCTAAGGCAGCCAATAGGCGATAACTCATCCTATATAAAGTAAAATTTTATAAATTATTTAGGCAAATTAAAAAAAAAAACGATGAAAGATCAATTAGCAAATTACAATTATTTGTATTTTGCATTTACATAATTATTTATAGTAAAATACAGACGTTGTAAATTATATAAATTACAGTAGAAATCGCTTAATGTGATCACTTCAGGCTAAGGTCATTTTAATAATATTAACTGATAACTGATAACAATTAGCGAAATTTAGAAAAAGGCGAATTTTAGAAGACTTGGATTAGAACAAGATAGAAGAAAAAAAGAAAGAAAAAGTGGCCAGTTTAAAAAAAAAATGATCACAATAACCGACTGATAACATTATCCGAGATCACATTAAGCGGATTCTACTGTATTATACATTTATATAAGTACGATGGCAGTAGCAGCACCCCTTCAGTTTAAGAAACAGCATTTTCTCCTATTAGTATTATATTATGGTATAGTTATTAACATGTGAAAATATTTTCCTGATTACAATAATTGTATTACATGTTAGAAAAATTAATAATTGAAACATCTTACTGTTTTTAATTTGCTCGGTCTAGATACATTTTCAAAAATTTGTTATTTTTATATTTTTTTATTAATTTCGGAATCAAGTTAGGTAATAATTTTATTTTAAAGAAATGTGAAATAATTTTTATTTTTTCTATTGAATTGAATACTGTTCGCATTATTATTCCAGGTTTGCTTGATGAGAATTCGAAATTCGAAACACCTAGGGCCTATGTGTCGCAAACTATTTCATGTATTTGCATATTTTGTCGATAAAAAACAGTAAGATTTTTCAATTAATTATTTTTCTAACATGTAATACAATTATTGTAATCAGGAAAATATAAGTATTATACTGTATGAGTAGGTACATTGTAAATAAAACCAATCAGCTTATTACTATTATAAAGCGTACGCTTGACTAAATTAATGTGAAGGAGTAATTTCCCTGAAATAAAGAATTAGAACTTTGGAATCAATAAACGAAGGAGAATTAAATTGATTTTTAAAATCGAAACCAACTGCAAATTTTATATTACCTACCCGATAAAATTTTCTATATAAAAAGAAGTAAAAGAATCGCTCTAAAGAGCAAACTGCCCTAGGTGATAAAATATCTTCCTTACGTTTCAGATAGTCACGATAAAAACAGTTAAACCTGAAACTAAATGTTGATGTGGAAACTACTACGATTTCCTTTTTTATCAAAAATTTTCTTAGTAGAATTGTTTTTATATCACTAAATCAAATTCACAAAAAACTAAGAAATTTCTGGTTATTTTCATAAGCATTCTAGGCAATTTAGAAACTTCAATTTTTCCACATTTAGAGTATTAAAACTATTAAATCCATTGAGATGAAACTTATCTTGGAACTCATCTGTTTTTACTTTTGTATTTGCTGCTAATGCTTTACATATTTCGTGATTAAATTTAATAAATAATTTTTCTGTTCGTCGAGCTAAATTGATTATTCAGACTGAGTTATCTTATTAGCTATTTTAAAGCAGTAAACATAGCCACCAGGCGCTTAGTCAAGGGTTAGATACTACTTTAAAAAAATGTAAACAATTTTCAAAATTAATATTTGTTTCTCTTTTCCTTCGGTTTTTGATGGAAATGCATTTTAATTTTTCTATAGATTACAAACGAAATTGGTGTAATTTCTCATAATTTATATAAATCTTTTTATTAAGGCTTAAGAGGATTATTCTAGAATAAGCTTATGTCTTCATTACAAGGAAACTTGATATTTACTCTTGTGTTTTCTTAACGATGTAAATAATATAAATAATTTTAACTAGAATTTTGTGTATAAACAAATTATTTACAATTTCGACAATTTTGGGCTAAAAATAATCCTACTGCTTCGTATTAAACTAAAGGATTCCGTATTTCACAAGAAGTTCCTTCCTTCTACCGGTTAAATAACTTATTATTTATTTGAAATTCAAACTGTCAAGTTAATTGCTTAAAAGTTAACAATTAATTATTTGTGAGCTAATGATGTGAGCTAATACGTCACAGTTAAATGAGGTTACGTCGATTGTATTACGGATGGAGTTTACATAAATATAATTTATATTAAAAATGTATTTCAAAAATGTACAACGGTTGCCTCGCAAATAAAATAAAAAATACTCCTATATTGAAACTTTTGTGTAGTATAAATATGTACACTAACTGCATATGCCGGTTGACCAGTCGACCATCTGAACATAGGACATTCACATAGGAAATTGATTTTTCTCTAATTCCTGCTTCCCATCACAACGGATAAGAATGAAAATTGTATGAATTTAAAGAGATATTTATTCTGCTTCTAAAGATACCTAACACTTGATATTTTGTTTTTTAATTACTGGTTAAAACTAACTAATAAAATGCAAAAAATAGAGTTTAAAAATAATTTTAGTTGCCTTGATTGAATCTTTTGAAAACCAATAATTTCCAACAAGTTACTTTGACAGATTACAATAAATTTAGTTAACATTGAATGCAAACACTTATTCTGTGGAAGAAAAAGTTTTTATGGTAAAATTGTATTACAGTGGTAGTTGTATTACAAAAACAATTGCAATTAAATTCAATCAAGGCAACTAAAATTATATTTAAAATCTTTTTTTTCCATTTTATTAGTGAGAAAAATCTCTTTAAATTGATACCATTTTTATTCTTAACCTTTGTGATGAGAAGCAGGAATTAAAGAAAAATCCTATGTTAATTTCCTATGTTCAGATGGTTGACCGGTCACCCTGTATCTTATTAAATAATCTTTTTTTATTACCAATTTCTTCATAAACAGATATCACATGCCAAAAAGTTAAAAATTGCACTAGTATACTGTAAACATATACTAACTTTATATAGATCTTAGTTTTTTTTGTCCCTTGAAAGCCATTAGTTTTACTTTGTTGATATTTATATGTTGTAATCTTTCATCCTTTATGCTATCTTGCAATTGAATGGCCATAGTTCTTTAATCAATTTTATGTTTTGTATATTTTTAAGATTTTTCTGGTTACAAGTGATTGACTTTGATTGACGTGTAATTTAATTTTGAGTTTTAGATTAATTTACATGATATCAACCCAATACAACAAGCAGTAAATTCACTCTACTGCTCGGTTATAAAGCTATTTCTCAAAAATTGTCATAAGTGTAAATGCTTATTTTCTCACGTAATTGGAATAATCGAATAATTAAATATTCAAGTGATTTAAATATTTGAATAATCTGAATATTCGAATCATCGGAATATTCGAATCACCTGAATAATATTTCAAATCTAAATATTTGAATAAGCAATAATTTTAATTGCTTTAACTATGTAAGTCTAAGAATTTTGTATAGTATTTGAATACAGTTAACTTTTTCCATTTAAATCAAATTCTTCTCAATTCTGAAATTTCCTGTCAATCGAATTATTAGTTTGGCACATGCAACCGAGAATACGGTTTTTCTCACTTCCTTAAGAACTTTTGAGAACACTTGAGAACTCTTGAGACAGTGGCGAAAATAGCTCCTAAATTGGCCTAGGTTATTGCCAACCCCTTTATTCGGCCCATGATGTTACAAATTCGGCCAAGAAATATACTATACCATAGAATGGCATAATTTTAAATTAGTAAAATATATTAATAATGTAAAAAAAATTATTTTTATTCTATCTTAAATTATATACCGGGTGCTGACTGAGTTAGCCGAATATAGGAAATTAACATGTAAAAACTTAATTATATAAATTCCTGCTTCCCTAATTATTTTAGAGAAAAAATGAAAGACACAAAAATAATGTAGAAATATAAACTACAATGGTAAGACCATTAGATTTTTATCTAACTTTTACTTAAAAGGTCAAAAAATGCTTTCGAAATTGTAAAAAATTTCATTTATCGCACTGGCTATGTAATAAATTCAATTTGATTTATATTTTCCAAAATAATTACCATGGAATCTTTCATGGCTAGTCCGATAAATAAAACTTTTATCAATTTCAAAAGCATTTTTTGGCTTTTTAAGTAAAAGTTAGATGAAATCTAATGCTCTTATCATTCGTAGTTGGATGGTGTTATGCAATAATGAGTTAAGCCACATCGACTTGATTATGACATAATTATCTTTTAAGTTTAGCGTTCTGTAGATTGAGATTATTTTCCATATCCAAAACTTGGGTGGACATATATTCGATAATTACCAGAAATTAATTTTGGAAAGAATAACAGTTTTGCAACACAACTACGTGCTTTTCTCAATTTTTTAAAATTTGGCTTAACTCATTATCGGATAACACCATCCAGTTTATATTTCTGTATTATTTTTGTGTCTTTCATTTTTTGTCTAAAATAATTAAGGAAGCAGGAATTTGCATAAATTAGATTTTATATGTTAATTTCCTATGTTCGGCTAAGTTCGGATACGCTCTTGCCAACCGACAATTAAAGAGGTAGTTGTGACATCTGGGCATCACTGCACAAAATTAATAAATACTGGAAGTCACCTATTCCAGGTGTGGTGAGAAATTGTCTTTTAGGTAAATAGAAAAACTATTTTTAGTATACATGGCGCTTAACGTGTTAACTCTCTGTAAATCCAACTTCTTCTAATTCGAATTTTTGTCTAAAACGAATTATTAAAAATTATTTTTTAAATCAAATGTTTTCATTTGAATTCTCTAGAAATCAAATCTAGGCATTTGATGTGAATTGTGTCAAAAAATAAGCAGTTTTTCATATTATAGTAAGTACATACACATTTACTAGTAAATGTGCACATTTTCCTGTTAATCACAATTACCGATTTGTGTATTTTGTGTTCATGGATATTGATCAAGTGAATTGGAGTACCGACAATAATTCCGTGGTCGGCACTTAAAAGTTCACCACAGAATTATTGTAGGCAGTTAGTAGATGATTAGTTCTCTAGTAACTTCTAAAACTGAAGAACAATAAAACATCTTAATTCTGTTCTTGTCGTATCAAAACCATTTTTCCATTTGAAGATGAAGTTGAACTGAATTCTTGAACGGACTACGACTCTCGCTCAACGTTGGAAAACAGATGTTAAAAAACAGTAGAATTAACCTGTTTTGGAAACAAGTAAAAATATCACAATAGCAAATAAGAAGAAGAATAGTTTAATGTTTTGGATAATTAGTTAGCTAAACCTTGAATTTAAACCATTTATGGCCCAAACATTTTTTGGTAGTTACACTTGGATTGCATCAAGTTAAGTCCCAAGTTCAAATTTTTTGACTAGACTAAATTACCTTAAATTACTAAACTATACTAAATTTTTCTAAGTACATTTATATTGGTATCGGTTTATAAACTTTGGATTAATGAACGGATTATATTTATTTAATAGATTGTGTAAAATTTTGATTAATTTCTTTTGTTCGTAATTAAGATTTATTATATAAAAAAAATACTATTATATATTTCTACTCCATTAATTTCTAATTATTTACGAGCTAGTTCATTACTTCGCTATTGTTTTCGCCAGATAATAAAACGTTTCTGGAAATTAAGACGATTTTAAAATTAATATTTTACATTAATATTTTAGTTTTTATAATTTAAGACGTTGTAATTGCCACTTTTGATATTTAAGCTTTCGTTTCATCAAGTGATTAATAATGTAAAACGTTTTCTCAAAAGTTTTATAAAAAGTTGTATTTTAGAATATTTCTTTAACTGGCTCATAAAACAGTTATTCAGATGTAGAAAATTAATTTAGTTGGGTAAGATTTTAGTCTCAGAAGTCATACATTTACAACAATTTGAATTGAGTAATTTTTATTTGTAATAAATAAATACAGTGAAATTAGATTAAAGCGAACCACTTTATAATTTATACACTGGTGTTATCAAACACAATTAGTGTTCAAAATAGTTTACAAGAGTGAATAACTGGAAGATAAAACAACAACAATAGTTTCATATGATGTGATTTTATAGGTATTTATTTTCTTATCAAAAGCAATTCAAGCATGAACGAACATAAAAGACAGCAACAGCTAATTGAATATACTTTACAGAATCAGGTATAGTCAATTACAAAAGTTTCTTTTAAGGTTTCAACTTTAGTGAGGTGTATTTCAGCAGTCACGCAATTCAAAATAAAAACATTTATAATTTAGCATGCCAAAATTTGATTATAAGTAAGGTTAGGTTTTAACTAATGAACATAGCTTTTAAACTCAATCTTTGATTTTTTATAAAAGTTATCAGAAATATTTTGTTATGTTTAACCTTTCGTTTTATATTCTAAACTAGGCACGATTGACGCATAAAATTTATGACTTAGAATTTATTTACAGTAGGGCTGTGCATGCTGCTCTGTAACGCAGCCTTTATTCAAAATTTATGTTCATAATGAAATAATATAGGAGTAAGAGCGTGGAAAAATTAAAAAACAATTTGTTTTCTTCATTGTAAATTAACTAAAAATTAATTGAGGTTTCCTGATACAAAATTAGTCAAACTTACCAAATATAAATATTTTAATAAAAAATTGAAATAAGTATTTTAAAACAGACAAAAATTGATAATCTACTTAAAATTCGTATCTCGTTTAAAAATGTCATAACAATGTAAATATTTCCAAGCTCTTAAGAGTAAGGCGTTTGCATTAATCTGCACGTTTCACTTAAATTAACTATAATGAGATTGTGTTTACATACTTCATCTGGTCCGTATTTGGCACCTGCCAAGTTAAAATTAAAGCACACACAAGTATAAATTATATTTGTCTAAATATACTAAATCACTGTTTTAGTAACTTTAAAGGAATTTTTAAATTCAATTTTTTTTAGTGCTTTAAGATTAAGATACTTTATTGTCACTTAGGAAAACATCAAAACAATAGGGAAATGTGAAGTTTGAAATAATGCATAACCCAGGTTTTTAAACTCAATCTATTTTTTTTGTCGTTCGAAAATTGTTTCCTTTTATAAATAAGTATTTCTGATACTTCGAGAGGCCTAGTAGTTTCACGAAACTGTGGCCAAAGTTGATAAATTATCGTGTTCCTATTCAAAACTTACTTTTAGGTAACGCAAGAATATATCCCGGTCGTTTAAAAAACCATAAATTTTCAAGTGCTAAGCGTCACAAAAGAAACTGTCAATGAGCGATGTCTTTATTACGATCAAATGGAAAAGTTTTTCGCTATATCTAATTAACCTAAAATTAACACACAAATTTTATAAATATGGTGGTACATTTCTGGTATGGAACAGAGCTTTCAGGGAAAGAGAATGTGAATAAAACCGAATGTCTTTGTACCAATAATCTAGCAATGTGAAATTTTTAACATACATGTGCATTTAAGATCAAAACAATAATTATAGATATAGTGGTATCTGCTTAATCTGATCACTTTAAGCCAAGAACATTTTGATAATATTAACCGACTGATAACAATAAGCAAATTTTTAGAAACAAAACAAATTTTAGAAGAATTAGGCAAATTTAGCAAGAATAAACTCAAATTAAAATGCATAAAGCAAAGTGCACATTTGGTAAAATAAAAATGGAAACACGCCATGAAACGGGAAACTTCATTAGTTTTTGTATAGAAATTAAAACGAGTGACGTGTTTTGTAAAAATATATAAAATTTCAATGGCAAATCAGAAAAAAATACTTAGAAAAAGAGATTATTGTGTAGAAAATTCCTTGAAAGTGATGATAATAATAAATGGCTTTTTGTTCACATTATCCGGTGGTTTTTATATGTAAACTAATTAAGGCGGCCGGTTCCCAGTCAAAATGATCACAATAATCGATTGATAACATTATCCGTGATCACATTAAGTGGATTCTACTGTTATTATATAGTATCTAGCAAAAAATCGTTATTGCGATATGACGCCAGTAGTCAATAAGAAATAATAATATATCACCGGAGGATATGATACTTCATATTTTATAAATTTACATATAAATATAAATTTGGATGGTGTGAAATTTAATTATCTATAGATTGTGCAAGCTATTTACAAAAGTCTTGGTTCCAGATTCATTGCTGGAGGAGATTATAATGCCAAGCATAATATCTAATGAAGCTTAAGAATAACTACAACCAAGGGCAGAGAACTATTTAAAGCTATAAAAGCAAATAATCTTTCACATATCTACAGGAAAACCTACCTACTGGTCCACGGACAGAAGAAAACTCCCGGATGTCATTGATTTTTGTGTAGTAAAGGACATACAAATTAATCGTTTTAAAGCAGAGTCCTGTTTGGATCTATCATCGGACCACTTCCCGGTTATAATAACACTAGCACCATAATAATAACTAAAGAAAAATTGCCTATTCTAACAAGCAAAAATACAAGCAGGGAAAGGTTTTGACACTTTCTGCATGAAAACTTATCACTAGCAATTTCTTTGAAAACCGAACAAGATATTGATAAAGCTACTGAAAATTTGACTCGAGTCATCCAAAGCGCAGCCTGAAATTCAACACCAATGCCTAAGAAAACTCAAGAAGTAGACGAGTACCCAACAAATACTAAACAAGAACTATCGGATAAACGCAAATTAAGAAAAATATGGCAATGCACAAGATTTCCACATGACAAAAATAAATTAAACAAAGCTGTAAAAGAATTTCAACAACTATTGAACAATTACAAAAACCAGAATAATCAAAACTATTTAAAAAATTTAACTGTAACTGAGGCAACCGATAACTCACTCTGGTAGGTAACGAAAAAGTTAAAACACCCTCAAGACAACGAACCACCACTACAAAAGTTATAGAGAAAAAGCTGAAATGTTTGGAAAACACTGACCTAACGTTTTTACACCATTCGAAACAAAATACTCACAGCAATCAGAACTTGTAAGAAAATTCTTAAACCAGGTAATCCAGCGTGACCTAGAGATACCCACAGTTAAGAAAGAAATTTTAAAATATAGCCAAACATACTATGAAAGGATTACTGATTATACAAACCCTCTGGCAGAGAAACTTAACCAAAGTGAACTCAATAAAGTGTGTAGACTAAAGAGGTTTAAGCCCTCTGATCTTAAACGAAGATTTTATGATTAAATTAATCCAACTCAAGAACGCGTGGGTGGGAAACTTGGTTTCTGCCGGTATTTTTTTTACACATATGAATGTGTCAAACCGTATGTAACCTTATTCAATATTTCTATCATTTTGTCATGTCGCACTCGGTCAAAAGCTTTTTCAAAATCGACAAAACATAAGTACACGTCGCAGTTAACGTCTCGGCATCTTTGGATAAGGACCTGGATACCGAACAAAGCATCTCTCGGTCCCAGACCGCTACGAAAACCAAACTGAGTCTCACTCATATTTTCTTCAACTCTGCAATATATTCTCTCATGAATTGTACGTAGAAAAGTCTTTAAAACGTGGCTCATCAATCTGATTGTGCGGTAATCTGCACACTTATTTGCATTTGCTTTTTGGGGCAACGTTACAAAAGTTGATTTCAGGAAGTCAGTTGGAATACAGCCTGGTTCATATATCGTATTGAATATCTTCAACAAAACTGTTTTCCCCCTTACTCCGAGTACCTTCAGCAATTCGGATGGTATTTCATCTGGCCCCGTTGCTTTCCTATTCTTTGATGCTCGAATGGCCTCTTCTATCTCTTCCATAGTGAGGAGAGGTCCTTTTGTAGCGTTTTCAATTCCATGTTGTGGGTTTCTTTTGTCTCATGAATTATATTTCTTTTTCACAAAAATGGGCAATTTATAAAACGTGTTCATCATGGCCAGGTCATTTTCATTGCAAAGCTGTACGAACCTGTCTCCTCTGTCATTTCGTACTCCTAAGCCAAATCTCCCAACTATATCTCTCTCTGTACCGGTTCCAACCTTTGCATTAAGGTCTCCCATAAGAATTGTGATCTCATTTCTTTTGGTTTGGCGTATCAACATTGTTATATCCTTATAAAACTGTTCTATTAAGGCGTCTTCGCATTCCGATATAGGTGCATATATCTGTATAAAATTGACATTTGCTGGATGCGCCCGGACCTGGAACATGGCGACTCTATTCGACACTGGAACAAAGTTTTGAACCAAGTCGTTTACTTTTTTAGAGACTATTATGGCAACTCCATTTTTGTTTAGCATAGTGCGATCTCGAGTGTAGTATATTGTATAATTATTATCTATCGTGCATCTGCCATTCTGAAGCTATCTTATTTTGCTAATGCCAAGAACCGAAAGATTTAAGCTTTCCATTTCCTTTATGGTATTATTTATCTTTCTAGGCTGGAACATACTTTGTACATTCCACGTCCCTATCCTTTTGAGTAATTCTTACTGAAATTCACTGACCTACCGGGATATTCTTAGCACCCCTGCTGCATTTAAGAACCGCGCGAACTCGGGGCCATTTAGTTTTGCAGACATTTCATAAATTTCGTGGGAAAAATATAATATCATAGTAATATATAGCAATATTACTCGTCGTTTATTTCTCGGAAAAGGCGAAAAGTGTCCGCTTTCAACCACAACTATTTACTTGTTTCACAAATACAATAAAAATATACTTTTTATTATATTTTCATTAGGCTTTCATCTTCTTTAATTTATATAAAAATTCCTGAAATAATAAATGGAGGCAATATAATTTAGATCTAAATATATATATATATATATTTTTACGAAACAATAATAGATAATTATAAATATTTGATAATTATACAGTTATACAAAAAATTCATAATAAGTCATATAATATGATAACGATAACTGTTGTGTTGCAGTCTGGATCATTCTAGAAGTTTATGGAAGTTTCTAGAAAGGTGTATTTGAGTATGAATATCAGAGTGATTTGCTGTGATAGACAGTTCCAGTTTTGATGTGCAAATGTTAACTTACAATTCGGTGCAATAAATACTGGTCATACACTAATACGGATAAATGAATAGTGGTGTGATAAATATACAAGGTGTTACATATAAGGATTGTTCAGTTTACTAAGCGGAAAACTTAGTTCCTCTGTAATAATTATAATTGTCAGCCGATTTTTGTTTTAGTAGGGGTCATTTGTTTAGCATGAGTTTCAGGTATGACATACCACCTTTGGTTAATAATTTTTGTCAGGCATAAACGTTATGAAGCGAATTAGCTATTCAATGCAAAAGCTTATTTTGTTAAAGTAGTGTTTTAAAAAAGATTGCTTAGAAAACTTTTAAAAATAGTTAAGTGCTCGAAGTCCGCTGTCTTCCAAATCATTAAAAAATTTGGAGAGAATAATATGCTTCATGATTCCAGATGAACTTTAAGAAAAAGTTCTTGTGTGGCAAGCAATTTGTTAATTTGGTTTTAAGAGTTCAACATTTTTACAACTTGGACACTTGGGGGGTGAAATTTATAGACAAGAATTCATAAAAATACGTTTATTCCCTCTTGTATCGGAAACACAATTTACCTCCGTTATTTTGGCCAGATCTAGCCACCGCTCACTATGCTGGCGCTACACTAGAAGTTTTGTGTTCAAATAATGTTGTTTTTGTTAAAAAATAAAATAATTTTCTAATTTGTCTTGAACTCTTTCCTATTGAGAGATACTGGGATATATAGTTAAAGGATACTTAGAAGCTAAAACTAGAACAATGTTAAAAAATGCAAAATTAAATATACGTTTCAATTTTCGTTTAATTATAGGTATTATAGAAATACTATTACCCAGTATTGCTCTATTTGTAAAAAAAGGTAAAAAAAATTACACACTTAGTCGCATGGGGTCAAAATTGAGTCCTAGAAATAAATTAAATCAAAATAAAAAATAATCTCATACACTTTTTTTTTAATTTGAAATTGTTTTTACCTCATGCGCCCAATTAAGGGTTAAGTGGTACTATGGTTTCTTAGCATAAAAGAGAGATCTGCGTATCTCAATAGGTTACAAGTTGAAAATTGGGTTTTATTAAAATACTTACCTAGCTTAAATGGGACATCTGTGTTTTTAATTAGGTTAAGTGATGAACCACTTTTTATTACAAAATGTGCTTAAAAAAGAAATCTGTGCGTCTCACTTAGCTTAAATGTTAGAAACCGTTGTTTTTAATTTATAAAACGCCGCGCCGTTCAAAAAGGCTTACTTCAATTATTTAATCATAAAAAATTCAATTTGCATGATGTTTATATCGATAACATTTTTGCTGCATCCTGCTTGTCTGAAAATGCTGAAATACGTTTTTCTGGACATTACTTAATTTGTATAATCCATTATATTTAAATTATTGGAAAACATCACCTTTGCAGCCGTTAAGTCTTCAGACTTGAAACAGAAGCAAATTTCAATTTGGTTTGGGTCATTCACTTCATCTAATGGAATCGGTTATCCTTTAAGTTTAGTACTCTGGAATTTGGTATATTGGGCCGATTTAAACGTAATTCCATCATCTGTTTTACACCAAAAAAGTAAGGAATTAAGCTAAGTCTATTTTCGATTACAGAAATTGACTCAATAGAATTTATATTAATTAATTTTCAGAATTGACAATATTTTTTGTAAATTAGCTATATTAAATCGCAACTTTATTGCGAAGCGGTACAATATACTGCTATAGTATTATGATCAAGATTAACTCTTGTATTAAAATGCTCGAACTCATAGATAATGAAAAACTATATTTATATTTTACAGTTGAATTAGACCAGAATTTAAACAACGAGATTAATGCTAACTTTTATTTATATGGAATTTTATATAACTTATTTACCAGAATACAAGTTTTTCATATTGTAATTGAAATAATAGAATTAAAAGAATATTTAAAAATTAAGTTGTAGTTTTGTTTTATGAGAAATTTTATATCATGTTTAAATAACTTTTGAAACGTATAAAATTTGTTTTTTTTTACGTTTTTATTCTAGTTGTTTTTCAATTTTAATATCTCCTATATTTCATAAAATAGAAATTTCGATGCACTGTTAAATCTAAGTTATGCAAAAACAATTATTGTGTAATATGGCATTTCAATTTTAATTTAAATGATGGTTGGGTTGCCTAAAGAGAGTCATTATATTTCGAAATGTCCGGTATATACTGTCTGGATAGTTTAAGTTTGTGGCGACACCTAGAAGGGGGATACGGCAGGTCGGGATTAGAAATTGACAGATCGAGACATTAACAGCAGTGAAGTGAAACCGAACAGTTTAGTTTTTAAAAAGTGGTATTACGTCTCTTGCTGTTTATTCTAAATAGGTAACGTAAATTTTAAATATATTTAAATTTGAATGGTTTATAATATTGTGGTTTTGGTTAAATCTTATTCAACTATTTTTGTATGAATTTTGGTTACGTATAAATGTAAAATGTGTTTAAAATCAGGACACACGTGTCTAAAATTTTATTGTCTAGTTAATGGTTACCGTGTTAAATACTTTTGTTTATATAAGTTTAAATTTGGGAATTGGTTAAATAATCACATAAACACGTGTTCATAAGTTTGCGTATTTTAAAGTTTAGTGTACTTTCAAGTTAGGTTATTCTTTTGCTAGTAACACGTGGTCTCGTATTTGTACGTTTTTGTTGTTATATACAGGGTGGTTTACTTTGCATACGAAGTTTTCTTACAGTTAATTTATTACACGCGTTTTTGTTATATACAGGTTAGGTTACTTTATAGACTACAATATTTTATTTTTATGTACTTGGGTAAATTGGATTTTCTCATTATTGTCAATGATCACAAGTTGAGGTAATTTTAAAAGCCCATGCAATCTACAGTGCATATAAATGAACGTATATTATTTAAATTGATCGTAATCATGGTTTCTATTTGAAATATTGCATTCAGACTAGAAGAACTACATCTTTTCCGTGCACACTTGATTTAAATTATCCTAACCTAGAAGATAAACTGCCCAATCCGTGAGGTCAAGAGCATAAAAACGCTTTTATTCCGAACTCATCGTTGCCCTCCTTGAATTTCAAATCTAAATTATGATCTACGTATTGATTTAATTAAGTCACATCTGAAGGTATTTGTTGGTTTCTTTTATAAAGGTTGGTTTGGTAATATTTGCATCAGCAACATAAAAATTAATATAATAATAAACAAGATATAAATAATCTTGAGACAACTAAAAATCAAAGAACTTCCATAACAATTATTGGGTCGCCAAAATGGCATAAATCACTAAAATTTCACAGTTCCGAACGAATTAAATTATAAGACCAAATAGTTAAATACAGGGGAATTAGGAATCATTTAGTTACAAAACCATTGCTTCAGACTTTAAACTTTTCCCTGATATTAAGGTGAAATAAAAGATTTGACATAACCCCAATATCTGTAGTTTTATTTGTGTTGCGGTTTACGAACGTCTCTTGTTTTTGGAGCGGTCATCTTTTGTGTTTCAGCTAAGTTCACAACTTTGTTTTGTACATCGGAAGAAAGAACTGGTTACTAGGTGGCGTGCTGTAGGTATTTTATACAACGTGGGGTGATCAATGGCTATTTCCGTGTCATCGATGGGAAGATGTTGGCGCTAATTTCAAATTAGAAAGTCGCATCTTACAATTGTTTTAAAATTATATACTTCATATTATATGTAATTGCTCCCATCACGCATATTTTGAGACCCACTCACGCGCGTCAAAATTAGCAAATATAAAAATATAATTGATTAGTTTAGATTAGTTAAAGATTAGAGAATTAAAGTTTTTCTAATTTACATCGGAAGCAATAAGATTCTACAAGAAAATAATCATAAACGCACAATAATACTTTAAATACTAATAGTCGCGTAAATATGTCGCGTTTACAGGTTCGGATGGTATTCGGAAGTCTTCGATTGTGCCTGTGATCATGGGAGTGCCACAGGGTTCCATTTTGGGTCCTATGCTCTTCCTTATCTTCGTTAATGATCTTCGTTAATCTTCGCTAATGAGTTACACTACTTAACCACGATAATGAAATTTTTAACAAAAAATGTCTAAAAAGTTTTAATGTAAAAGCGATTCTTCTATGTCAAAAATTGGTTTCAAAATGTGCTGAAAATGATTTGTATTTGATATATTGTGTGTATTAATTTGTTTATTTTCTTTTATTCTGACTTGTCCTATAATTGTATTTTTGATGGCCCAATATAATTATTATTGTTATTATGTAGTATAGTATGTAAAGTTAACACTACTGTATAATTAGTTAAAGAATAATTCAAAATATTTACTATTTAAAAGTTCAAGTATAACGCAACAGTTATTATGATAATAATGCCAAATTGTAGACCATGTCGTGGAAATATTAAAAATATAAATTTTCCAAAAATAATAAACATAATTATTTAATCCATCATCTATAAATTTAAAATTGGTATAATAAACGGATAATTGCACTTTAGTTAAACGGTTTTCAAGTAACAAAGTTTTTATTACATCAAATTCTATTGTATTCTAGCGTGACTGACGGTAAGTAATACCAGCAATATCAATTTTGTAAGCTATAATATGTAAAAACGCAATTTATTTAAAAATTCTGCAACCCTTTTAGATTTGCGAAGTTTTAAACCCAAGTAGCTTGAATTAGATTTTATGAACACTAACTTGTAATTTAAAAAATAATGAATTTTTAAAATTACGATATTTAAAAAATATACTTTATTTTGATAAATGTTTATATCCACATTTTACACAATACCGAATACAAATTTACAAATAATAAATTAATTTAACAATGCGCTAGTGTATAGCATAGTAAAATATATTATATAGTGTACTATTTTCCAATATTTATCAAGATATTATAATGCTTACTAGAAAGTATTTGGAATGAATTGAAATTCAAATCAATATTATGCAACGAAGTAAATATATAATATACTCGTACTGCCGCTATTTTTGAATCTATAAAAATATACTACATATTGTAACAATTTTATGTTACATAAAAAGTGTGGGCACAATTCTTTTCAAATATCATTCCAGAACGCCTCTGGAACTTAAGCTAGCTTTATATGAATGAACTCGAGGGGTTCACGAATTGAGCGCCGAGGATTCGTATTAAGGATCTTGAACAAGCAAGTCGAGTGTCAAGTGTATTTTGGCGGATTACTAGTTCTTATTTTGAGGCTATCGGGAGTATCAATTTAGGAATTAGTATTCCTCTGAGTTGCTTTGCAGAGGAATTCGTCATATACAATTGGCAACTTTCAAATTCACGGTAAGGTTCCATTTGGTAATCATGATTGGAGCTTGGTGTTTAACACGTGGCTCAATATAGTTTGCCGAGTGTTTTAACATCACCATAACATACTAAAAACACCAGTAATACACCAGTGTCAGCTCGGTGTTACCACCGTGTTTTCTCTAGTGTATTTTAGTAATGAAAACACCATTATATCACCACAGTGGTATTTTAGTTGTAAAGACACCGTTGTATCGCCACGGTGTCAATAGAGTAGTAAAAACACCAACTAAAATTGTAGTTTTATATTTCAACGGTGTTATTTGAGTGTTACAAGTACCATTAAATCACTACGGTGTTATTTTAGTAACGAAAACACCAGTGTATCACCACAGTAGTACTTTGGTAGTAAAGACACCGTTGTATCGCCACGGTGTCAATAGAGTAGTAAAAACACTAACTAAAATTGTAGTTTTATATTTCAAAGGTGTCACTTGAGTATTAAAAGCACCATTAAATCACCACGGTGTTAAAACACCAGTGTAGCACCACAGTGGTTTTTTAGTAGTACAGGGTGGCTCAATTTCGATCCTTCTTATGGGGAAATCGGTAACTATAGGAGATATCGAAAAATGGATGGCGCATCCTCGATCTCTTTTTTTGAGAAAAGTTTAATGGTGTAAACCCGAATTCGATATCTCTTTTCGTTTTCGAGTTATGGCCAAAAGTTCACTTTTTCGACTTTTCGTTAAATGTCGATATCTCGGTTGATTGTAAAGTTATAGAAAAGATATTTACACTTTCTGCAGGCACTTTTTTAAGGACATTAAAATGGGCTAAAGAGATTTTAAATATCTTACCTAATTTTCGAGTTATAATATAAAGTTTTGTTTTTTTAAATAAAAACCATAGTTGGCTATGAAATATTTAAATAGAGTTTTTTATCCTCTTTTCAATTATATGTAACATGTGGGGTCTATTATTTCACTTTCATCCCGTTATATTACAAAATGTTAAATAAAAACAAAAGAAGATCGGAAAATTAAAGGTCGACTTTTTCAAAACAAAACACTATACAAAATTTATATTGACATCTAAAACAATTGTCTCCAGTTGTTTTTAAAGAGTGTTTTTAGTACCTAATACTTCGATACCTATTTTTATTTTTATTTAGTACCTATTACCTATTATTTCACAAAAGTGTCAAATGGCTTATGAAAACTATGAAATATTATAATATAAATGTATAATGGATTGTTTTGATAAATCCAACATTTAATTTTCCGATCTTAGTTTGTTTTTATTTAACATTTTTTAATATAATGGGACGAAACTGAAATAATAGACCCCACATATTATATATAATTGAAAAGAGGATAAAAAACTCTATTTAAATATTTCATAGCCAACTATGGTTTCTATTTAAAAAAACATAACTTTATATTATAACTCGAAAACTAGGTAAGATATTTAAAATCTCTTTAGCCCATTTTATTGCCCTTAAAAAAGTGTCTGAAGAAAGTGTAAATATTTTTTCTATAACTTTACAAATAACCGAGATATCGACGTTTAACGAAAAGTCGAAAAAGTGAACTTTTGGCCATAACTCGAAAACGAAAAAAGATACCGAATTCGGGTTTACACCATTAAACTTTTCTCAAAAAAAGAGATCGAGGATGCGCCATCCATTTTTCGATATCTCCTATAGTTACCGATTTCCCCATAAGAAGGATCGAAATTGAGCCACCCTGTACAAACACCAGTTGAACACCACGGTTTTAGGTACCGTGGTGTAAAAATTGTTACTTGGGCAAGAACCGACAATTTCAATAATTAAGACAACAAAGTCAATGCGTTGGAGCTTCGTTTAGTATTGCGATCGATTTTTGATCGTAATAGACGGTATTATGAACAAGTTTGGATATTCAAAAAAATATAGGAATAATACAATACGTAGAAAATCAAAATTCAAAAATTTTTTTTTAAAAAAGAGACATTTAACAAATAACAGGTCTGAATTTAGAAAATTTGAAAAAATGAAAAATTCGTAATACGACAGTACAATATAACGTTATTTCGTGGTTATTGCCATTCTTCAGTTGCACGCAGTCACTTATTACAATGTGAAATAAGAAAAATTTTCAAACTAAACAAAAATATGGACTAAATAGTACAAAATTGACTTACCATAACCTCCAAAGATTATCAAAACTGAACTTGTTACATGAAGTATGAATGAAAAAAAAAATCTTAAGAGGGCAGTGCCTTCGGATTTCAAACTAGCAGTGCTAGGTAAACGAATTTCTTAGTTCAAATCATTTTTAAATTATTCATACTTCATGTAACAAGTTCAGTTTTGATAATCTTTGGAGGTTATGGTAAGTCAATTTTGTACTATTTAGTCCATATTTTTGTTTAGTTTGAAAATTTTTCTTATTTCACATTGTAATAAGTGACTGCGTGCAACTGAAGAATGGCAATAACCATGAAATAACGTTATATTGTACTGTCGTATTACGAATTTTTCATTTTTTCAAATTTTCTTAATTCAGACCTGTTATTTGTTAAATGTCTCTTTTTTAAAATTTTTTGAATTTTGATTTTCTACGTATTGTATTATTCCTATATTTTTTTGAATTTAACCATAAATACATACTAAAAACCACAAATTTACTTAAAATTTTATATTTTGAGTTCTTTTTCAAGTTTGGATATACTTTAAATACTACAAATAAGTCAAAAACTAATACAAGTACTTTAAGTATTTTAAGTTTTTATGGGACAATTTAGTGGCAAGTGTTACAAAAATGGCCCTTGAAAAAACTATTAAATATTATAAAACCAACGATCTTAAACCTACTTCAGTCCTAGTACCTAAACACATAAAAAAAATCTATGGGATAAATTGCACAGCACAATAAGAAAAAAAACCCTATAATCAATAGAATTAAATTAATTTGTTGCTTGCAAGAAAAAAGAGCCCTTATCGATAACGACTTTTTGCAAACATTTATTAAAAACATGTCCAAACGTTTGGGTGGGGTTATCAGGCGTAAAGGGTATTTCAAAAAAATATAATTTTTTGTGAAATTGACAAAACTGAAGTTAACAGTGTATCTTATCCGAGTTCTTTTTCGGCATCATTTCTAGCATTAAATTGTTTGAACGTTAGAATTACTTGTTAATTTTTTTAAATATCTTTGTGTTTTCGGTAAGCTGACATCGCTGTTTAGTGTTTAATTAATCGAATTACAAGGAAATTAATGCAATATTTTTGCTTGCCTGAGTTCTTATTCCTATACTGTATACTACGGTGACACATCGTTACAAATGTAAGTTACATGTGAAAAACCACCATCACCACCAGGAAATAAAAAAAGGTAATATACAAATTACAACGGATTTGTTTGTATAAGGCCTCTGAAATAACATCGCACGAAGAAAATTTGGAAAAACGTTAACTGTGCAATTCTATTTGGTAAGCATTTGTGATTTATCCATTTGTAGAAATTTGAGTAACAATTTTGTGCAGATAGAAATTTTTAATAGTGGAAATTTTCAGTTTTATTTGCAATTTTTTTTTATTTGCTCGATCGGTTTCAATATTTTCATTCTTTGATTTTGATTAGTTTTTCAACAATATACTACGCGTTCAATTTCTCTCAAGTCTCCAATAATAATGAAATTATTGTGCTTTAGTGGTAAATTATGGAAAGTATCATAGAGAAGACATTTCTTTACAGTTCAGTTGCATGGTTTTTGAAAATTTGAATCGGTGATTATTATTACCTTTTATGAGATTCAGCTTCTTGGATCCTAAAATTCAAAATGTTTATGACTCGTGACGTTTGTTTCCATTTACTAATTTTGCATAAATTTTACAATCCATAATGAGTAACGTCTTAGCGTTACTAGAATAAATAAACCTTAAAATTTGAAAGTTTTTGCTTTTTTCAATTATTATTGTATTTTAAGTTATAGTATAAATTTTTACAACAATTATTCTAATATCGAGTTCATGTCAACCAAACATATTATATTCTTTTAAATTTTATTTCATTTATTTATGGATAAACCAATTTACATAATATTTAAAAATCAAAATCCTCCGGTGTTACAAAATTTAATTCTATAAAATTTCAACAAAAATTTATTAATAAAACCTGCGGGTCCGAGCGCTAAAGGAGATGGACTCGAAATCCATTAAATTTAACCCGCAAGGTTCGAATTCTGTCCGGAGCGTTTCTTTTGTATAAACAATAAACCATGTTATATTATTAATAACCTCAATTACAAAATTTATAATCACAATATGAATTAACAAAATTTTTTTCATTTTCAGTTAAGATCGATATTGGTGCGTGAATGCAAAATTCATATTTCGCGAACGGGAGTGTGATGTGTCGAGTACGAATCTTTGTGAAAAAGCTTGAAACAAACAAACAAAAAAAATTTTTGTTATACTTGAGTAAAGAATTTGTGCAATGTTAAAGGTAATTTCACGAAAACCATTGTTACAGAAATAAAATTTTGATGTTACCCCCGTATCTAAGATTTTAAAAATGTGGTATTGAATACTCCCCTGTACTTACAATACTGCCTCTACAAACTTCAAAATATACCTAAGTAGCGTTATATAAGAAGAGTAGACGGTCATTTAAATAAAGAATAAAATAGTCAAAATAATTAGAAGTGAAAGTGCGGTAGAGGCAGTAATTGTAAGTACTAAATTGTTATTTTTTATGTTATATTATTTTATATTTTAATTATTTGTTGTAGAAATTTTCAACATCCCTTTCCAACAATAAATAATTGCTAGCCATATAAATAAATTAATAATAGCTATATAGCCATATTTTTATTATGAGTTGATCGAATTATAGAGTTGAAGATTGTTCAAAATATTTCCGCCCCCCGTTGCTCAAAACAGTTCTAACAACCATTCTCATCTGAAGTGATAACAAAGAATTTTCTTTATTATTGCAGGTAGGGTCCACTTCTTGGTTTAGCAGCAATTCGGGTTAGTAAACTTTTCTCTCCAGTGATGTAACCAGTGAATTGTTTAAAATTGTGAAAAAATGCATTTTCATTTAAATGCACATGCAAACTGTAGTTGGGTAAGAAAAAGTTTTTTATAGTTAAAACAGCTAATTTTGTTTCCGTAGATTTTCATTGTCAATCGGCAAATACATAGTTACTCTTAAATCTACAAAAACAAGTCAAGCAAGGAAGGTCACTTATCAAAAACCTCAAAAAGCTCATACTTATTTCCACATCCACACGACTTTCTAGGTTATCGTTAAGATTTATCTTGATCTATTTACTAGAGGGGGATTAATGTGGTAACCTTAATTTCACAATATCCGATTATCCTATTGAAGTGGTCATTAGCCTAGTATGTTAACTGAATAACTGCTGACACTAAGGTACTCGGTGCGAATCCGGCAAGAGTCTAATATTTCTTATGATCGTCCCCATGCTTCGGAGGTCACGTAAAGCCAGCGGTCCTCCTCCTGCATTTTTAACTCTTAAATTTGAGTTTGCTCGGAAGTTTTGTTTTAATCCTCGATTCCCACATATATTTTATTGTTTATTGTCCTTACTTTCCTAAGGAATTTACCTCTGCGTCTCCCTGTTCCAATTACAATTGATATTTTACGAATGAAAATTTAAAGACTTAAAAGTTGAAAATAAAAATAAACGTAAAAAAATTTTTTAAACAAAGCTTTTTCTAAAAAGTAAATAAAAATATAAAGTACAAAAATACACTAAAAGTAAAAAATAATTTTCAAAACAAGAACAAATAACGATCTTTGAAAACATCAATCTAAAAGCGTGGGGTATTACAGATAATTAATTGTGAAATTCATAGTCCTAAGTTTTTACATTGATGTTTTCAAAAGGCTTTCTTTGTTCTAATTTTGAAAAATTATATTTTACTTTTTAGTGCATTTTTTGTATTTTTTATTTACTTTGTAGAAAAAGCTTTGTTTAAAAAGGTTTTTTTTCTATCTTGAATTTACTTTAAATGTTACTTAAATTAACACTGAATTCTCAAAATGGAAAACCAGTGGGGCCGCACCATAGATTCAGCCTAGGGGTCTACAGATTTTACGAATCTGAAGTTATTTACTACTCATTGCAATCTTTAAATTTTTGTGGAAAATATGACGGTGTGACATTCCCAACTCCTTGAAGGAAATAATTTCACCATTTTCAAATTCGCTAAGTAATTTTCCTCTCCACATTTTTAAATAATTTCGCTAAACAAAATTTTAAAAGTAGTTATTGTCTTTTTGTGATTTTTTAAAATAATGATTTTCCACGTATTGTATTTCTTCACTTCACTGTTAAAATTCTATTATTTTAACGTTTTGATTGGTTCTGTTAAACATTATATTTACAATTACATATTATATTACAATTAAATACTAAAAGTACAACAAATCTACTTCAAATTTTTTATTTTAAGTTCAGTTTCTATAATATATGATATTCAAATATCAAATGATATTTCTGGCAATAGTAAAATTAAAATTTGATAAGAGGTTGGAATTTGAGGCAATTCCGTTTCGTTCTAAGTACGACTGCTATAAATTGATTACTTCCGCTGTCCGAAATTTTCCGAATCCAACCGAAAAATAATTTGTAAATCCCAAATACCAATATAAGTCAGTTCCACAAGAGCGTACGGTTCCGCATTGGATTAATAGGTGGTGCACAGATGTTAGGTTAGGTTGTACCGATTCTATGAACAGTTCGGAAGAATGCTTTGAGGTTATATCGGTAGTGTGACTTGTTTTGTCTGTAACATACCAGAATAAACACAATGAGTGCTGCGCGTATGCAAATCGTTTTGAAGCAGTGTTTCTTTGCACAATTCGAAAGGACCGAAAATGTCGTATGCAGCTGCCGGCCACTACATGAGAAAGTCAGAGGGGTTCGTTAGGAAGTTATTCAACGTATAGTAAAACACCCAGTGAAAGTGTACATATGGGGATGCTTCTGTACACCTTTGGTACATTTTGTATATTTAGGATTTGGAACTTTATATCTCTTCACAGACAATCTGAATGCACAGAAAATGAATATGATGTATCAGAAGTATTTACTGAAGTCTGCTCAAAGATGGTTTGGCTCAGATAATAGTTTATGGGTGCTACAAGAGGACAACGACCCACAACACCGAAGTCGTGCATGTGTGTAGTGGAAACGTGAAAATGGCATCACTACAATGGATTGGCTTTCTAAATCGCCTGATGCCAATCCCATCAAAAACGTGTGGGTAGTCATGAAAGTCAAACTCAGGGAAAAGAAGGTTTTTAATTTAAAGCAACTCGTTCGTCATATACGGGAAATTTGGAGATCTTTTCCTCAGATAATGGCTGAAAATCTCGTGGAAAGCATGCCAGGCTATATTCGACAACAATGGAGATTGGACAATTTACTAAGTAAACGCATTTTAGTTTATGGAATGTATTAATAGATCCCAATAAATTTTTTAACAATTTTGTGTTTTTTTTAAGAGAAACAGTCCGTACGCTCTTGTGGCACAGAATGTACTAGACTGTTCCATTATTTCTTAAATCTCAGTTTTCTATTAAATTTTCCATCTGATTCTTGCTCATCCTGTACAAAGAAACTAACGTACATTCAGCTAGATTATTTTTTGTCAAGGAAGAATTATTATAATTAGAGGCCGAACAAGTCAATTAAAATAATTTAATAAGCTATAACTTACTTTGGTAGTGCAAGTCCAAAAGCAAACTTATGATCATTAGTGGAACAGTTAGTTCATTAGTTAGTTAGTTCTATTCATTAGACGAGCAATGCAGCTAAGAAAGCAATGAACTCACTTACCTACTATAAAAAATATTAAGTAAAATTATTGGTTGATAAATTGTGCAAAAAAATTACGCAATTGTGTAATTTTTCTGCACAACTGTGTGGATTATACAATATATTTTTCTCCGTGAAGTGTTAAATGTTCTAAAAGTTAGATTTAGTAAATAAACAAACAAGTAGATCAAGTAGTGACATCTAGAAAAAATAAATACTATTGAGAACAAAAATAATAAATTTTTAAATCAAATGTTAAGCAAATAAAATATTTTCAGTCAATATGGTCAACGCTCTTTATTTCGGTAATTACAATGCCATTCGGCTCGATTCCGTAAGAGGTCTCTAATTCATTATAGGGGTACGTAGTTATTTTATAGAAATTCCGTTGTTTTTTCAATTAGCATAAATAAAAAAAACAGAGTGCATGTAGAGCAATATGGCCAATCTATATTATATCAATTTCCGATTAATAATATCATCATTTAGTATGGTCGTATTGCCTTTATGCGAACTTTACTGAAGTTGTCATTGGCTATATTGCCAACATCCTATTGACAAAGTGACTAAAATGACAAAGCTGATTTTTGAAAATTCATAAAGCAAAAAGCATTTTTATCTTGACTGCAAATACCTTATAGTTAGTTAATAGTGGTCGATACAATTTCTATTAACACCAAACTAAAATATTTAAAATTAATGATTTATAGCTATATTATAGTAAGTTTGGTTATATTTGGAGAGCATTAACCTTTCAATTTAAAAAAAAAAAAATAATAAAAAACTTTTATAGTAATACATATTTCATACTACATTAAGTTGAGTTTGCAAGATTGCAGGCTGTAACTTAAACTTTTGAAATTATGTATAGCACTTAAAATTTTTTTCACGTACACCGTTTAACTTCTGGAATAGGAGGCAATACTAAAACTTGCTATGCTTACAACGAAAGTGAGTACGTCAAACGGGGTGAGACTGGACAGGTTTTGGTATATTTTAAATGACTGAATCTTTTCTGTCACAATTGTAAGTCCAAATATTTAACCATGCTGCAATCAAGGCCTAAGCTATAATTTGAACGAGATACTTTAGCAAAAAATTATCAAAATTAGGAGAAAAAATTTTTTGTTTGCCGTCCCGACTCGCCCCAGAGTTTGGGGTAAGTCTGGATAACGCTTTAAAATGCACAGTTTGGCCCGTTTTTCCATGTGTGGGGTGAGTAGAGATATATTTTATGACCTAAAAAAAACATACACACCTTAAAAAAAAAGTGCTCCTTTTGGTCTAACAGAAACTATCTAATTAATAAAAAACAGACAATTTTTTAAAAACTTTGAAAAAACTCATGTTGTTATATGTAAATGTAGATAATCCTCATCCAATGTTAATAATATTTTAATAAATAATATTAGTTTATTTTTTAAATTGAATTCCTGTTAAGAGTTACTAAAAAAAAACTATGATCATCACGAATTTGTTTGGCGAGCAAAATAGAATTTTGTCAACTAGTTTTAGGACTCATTTGTATATATTTTTAGTCTTGAGAATGGAGAAATAAATTCTCCGAAACGTCAACATAACAAGTCTTAACAAGAATTTAATTTCCAAACAAACTGATATTATTTATTAAAAACAATAATTTTATTTTAAATAATCAAATTTTAATTATTGACGTGAATACAAACATTCCCTAATACACGACATTGATGAGTAAGTTTTGAAACTTGAAATTAAAATCTATTGCTATTTATCGGCAAAACATGTTTGTCCCGACTGACCCCCAATATTCTGACTCACCCCGTCTGACATAGTATGTATAAAATGAATTCTTGCATATACTTTAGAATAAATGATTAACAATAATTGCAATACTTTAAAATATTTGTCAAAAAATTTCACCATCCTTAGTTGTGCTACTATCCTGGTCTGCAATATGCAAAATTGATTTAATCAAAAATCAACAACTTTGCTTATATTCATTATTTTATGAATTTTGGGAAATTTTAACATTAAATATTTTATCACACTTTAGAAATTAAACTAACTTGTAGCTTCATTAGTTAATAAAAACTATCTCAACATTAACAGGGTGTTTGGCGTGTTTCATTTATAACATATTAATTATTTCATTTTCCGATTTCAAAATAATTTGTTTGTGGGATTTGAGTAATATAGGCTTAAGCAAAACAATTACGGAAATATTATATTCGGTCAGGTACAACTCGGATAATAAAATGTTTGTTAAATCGTTATTGTTATAACGATTTCATATTTTGCATATTATAACAGTTCTCTTATCAGGTCCGTAACAAGGGTATGTCTTACTTATTCTAACATGTTTTATAAGTGATTCAAAAAATGCCCAAATCAACTTCAGAACTAGCCCCCATCTACCCAAGCACACAAACATATTCCTTCGAAATCAAAAATTTTGTCTTGATAATGATTTCCAAAATATTTTATTATATTGTCGTGTTATATTGTAATTTAATTTGTAACGAAAAACTTTATTTTATATTAATTTTATTTAAATTGAATTTGCCGCACAAATCTGGCTTCGCCAATGAACATGAACGTAAATGCGATTCTTGAAAAAGATGCCGGAGAATCTAATGTAAAACTAATTTTATTTGATTAAATTACCAATATTTAGAAATGACAGTGAATCATTGTTTTGAGTGCAACATTTGCAAAACAGTAAAATAAAAAAAAGTATTTCCTGTAGCACCGTTAATGTTAATTTACTATTGAATTCAAAAATGCATAATAAATATTAAGTTCGAGTAAAAAATTTGTTGTTTGTTTAGGAAATTAGTTTCTGTAATTTGTTAAAATATTAAATAAATACATACGTACTTGAAGTTTATTTCATACAATAATTATGATTTTATAATGTTTAAAAAATCCTATCCATGTATTATGAAACGAATAGATTTTATCTTTCTTTTTGTCATCTTTCTTTTGGATTTATAAAAATAAATTTTTGGTCGTTTGCGATTATATCACTAGTGGGTAGATGTAATTAACAAAATGTCAAATACATAATATATTTAAATTTTTTAAATATAGATAATATTTTCAAATGAGAACATTTTTTCATCTGATGAGCTTCTTTAAAGCGAAACATAGTTGTTATGTAGGTTTAAACCTAAAATATGTCGAAAATATTGATTACTGTCGAAATGAAACCGAACTAATAAGCTGCAAATAATTTTAGGTTTTGTAGCTGATATAAATATATTACCGTGGTGAATTACTATGGCACTATTTTTAATTAAACGATAAAATTAATATGGTGATAATCCACATTGGTAAGATGCCATATACATACAAATTAGTGCTTTAATAAATTCCTTAAGTTAATTTTAAAATTATACTATAAATTTAAAAAAAAGAACATTTAATCTGCGTCAAAAGGAATTTAAATCGATCCGTAATGAAAACTTTAATTTAACGTTAACCTAAATAACATGCACTATCACATTGTCAGTAGTGTGAGTTAGCTCTATCCTATTATTATGGGTAGTTCAAGTCAAGATTCCTACTCAGAGGAATATTTAGGAATCTTGAGGTGACTTGGTATAATAAAGCATAGTATGCTGCTTCCTAAAGGAGAATGTATGTAGTTCAGGTAGACGCTAATTTCCTAAATTGAAAAAAGTTTAAACATACAGTACATATATTTTACATTTTTAAGATAAACAACCTGAAGGTTAATGTTTTTGTTGAATTAAGCAAAATCGTTTAGTTTATCCTTGCATAATTAATAACAATTTTAATTAAAATTTAGCGAAGCGGTTAATGATATTTTGATAAAAACTTCAAACTAGAATTATTTTTTTAAGTAAAAGCAATATTAAAATAAAATGAACTTACTTTCTCTGAGGGTTACCATATAGTATGATTCCATTCCCGGTGCACTAGCTCCCATTTCATTAACACCCACTATTCTAAAACTATAAACTGTATACGGATGAAGATCCGTTATTTGGTAATAGCTATGATTATTTATTGTTAAAATTGGTTCTAGAGTATTCCATTCACTATGTTCACCAACCCTGAAACAAAAAATATTTTATTAAAATTACGTGATTACTGAATAAATCAAACTAATATGGTTCAAATATTTCTTCATAAGTTAATTTCTTAAGCTCAACGAACTATTAACACTTGACTTTTAAGTAAATTACTTATTAAATAAAAAACTCTTATTAATTTTAACTCTTCATTTCCGCTACCTTGAACTGCAGCGGTCCACATTTATAGGTGAACTTTGCAATGCATCAAAGCAAAATCAAACTACTTCAAGGAATAATCAAACCACTAAAATTTTTATTAAATAATGAAGCTCTGGTATTTAAGCCTCAAAAGCTGCAATTACTTAAATTTAACATATCAAAAGAATACTTAAATCTAAATAATTCCTTTCGATGCTTCGATTACTTCCCAATTACAACTACAATTCATTGGCAATAAAGTGAGGTAATAATAAGTGTGTATAACCGAGTACAACGTCCTGATTATTGATTAGTAATTTTAACTATAGTTTTATGGATTATTCTCTCGCCTTGTGGTAAGAGTAAACTGTTAGTTGTTAAAAGAACAAAAAACACTTAAAGAAATTTAAAGTTTTGCCGCACCCGATATACATAATATAATGAGTAGGTTTTTATTTTATGAAACCGATTGTACCTTTGTGTGTCTATATTTTAACCGCTTTACAATCATAAAAAAGCAACATCTTATCTGTAGCACTTTTTATTGAGAAAAATAAAATATTATAGGATATTATTTGTAGTAAACCTACTTTAGTCTTTACATCCTAATAAAATCATATAATAGTACAATGGTCTTTGTAAGAAAAGGATTTTTCTTCACTATGGTTACTAAAAAGATAATAAAGCTGACACATAATACAAATCGATTTCCCACTTGAAATGTTAAGAAATCAGTAAACTTATATTATTTACTATTTGTACAGGTAGTTCTAAAAATATTGGTTTAAACAAAAAGTCAATATACGTAACAGAATTAATAATAAAGTATTTCTAGCTTATCACTTTACAATATTAATCACAGTTGTAGTTATCGTTATATATAATTAACCTGCACATGTTCCGACATACCGCTTCATGCGGATTACAGTTGGACCACATATTCAAAATCTAGTAGAATGTGTAAGATTTGTATCTTGATTTTCAACTTCTGGATCTAACAGTGCTCAGATTTACAGTGAGGAATCCAACCTTCTATCCTTTAGTACCGCAACCTACACAACTAATGGTTTATGTTACGCTTTGCTTACAATTACTTTAGACAAGCAAGATCAAGTTCGTGTACATAGAAATTGTACAACCAGTACAGTGACTGTTTATTTACAATGATTTTTACTTTTTCCGACTATTTGAAAGTAATTCTATATTGTACATTCCATAAATACATTTTCTTTAGTAATCTTTTTAGTTTGTTAAATATTAGTAGTATTTAAAGTATTTTCCAGCAAATGGCAATGTAATACCCTGTATATAAGAAAAATTTAGAAAAAATTGTTGTGTTTGCAAAATCATTGAACTTTCAAATGTTAACTTGTACTTAAATTTAGAACAAAGGTTTTGTTATAGAAATACATAAAAAAAGGAAATGTTAAGATCTAAGCCAATAAGAAAATTGTTAATTTACTTAAATTAAATTTATTAACTAACATGAAGAGGAAGGAAAATGTCCTTCAGTCAAAAACAATTTAGATTAAAAATTTAGTATAGTGTCTATTTCGGCATGATATGGTTAACTACTCTAATTCCTGTTCGTCCTTGCGCAATTTTTAATTTAGCGATTTAGTGTTAATGTCCCTAAATTAAATAAATGAATTAACATTATAGTGTTACTCGTATCAACAAAACATCAATGTGATTATATTGTAGATAAAATTGTACTGACTTAAGCTTGGTACATACACTCAAACAAATTGGCAGACTTGGCTTGAACAGACTAGATCGTCAAATTTGCATAATGTGAGTAGTACAGTTGGAGCTTTAGTTGGATTTAAAATTAGGCTTGACCTTATGGCTTTTATTGACAGTTGTCGACTGAGTCAGTACAAGTGGAAACGCCGGGAAACAATAGCTTTTAAATCCAAAATGAGGTTTAAGTATGTCGAATGACTCCAGATTCAAAGACCATAAACAATCTTTGCATGAAACATTGAAAAATAAACGAGTCTTGCCATGTCTTTTTTGTATTTTTCATATTGCGTATAAATGGTTGTGCCTAGTGAATTTGCTAAATTGATTGTGTCATAATTCAAGTTAGGTAGGTGTCCAGTATGATTCCCATATATTTTACTGCTTCTTTGTTGATGTTCGTCAAGTCTGTCTATGGTGAAAGTTATTCAGCAGTAATCGATTTGATGCAAACTTTTGCGCTGCAGTGCTTTGTTGATCGTCGATTGTCATGTTGTCTTTGTACTCCTCCAAATAAATAGTGCTGTTGGGCATTCCATATTTGCTGGAAGATCGTTTAATGTACAGGATAAAGAAAAGTAGTCCTAAATACACTGTCTTGCTGTAGACGGCATGTAATTACGTCTTAGCAACTCAGTACTTGATACGGTTTTTTGTTTTTAGTTGGAATCCTCGGAATTCCTAGTGTTGTATCTTATCAAAGAAAATGCTATGATCCATCATGTCGAATGCCTTTCAAATAAAATAAAGAAAGTAAAGAAATAAAATCAAATTTGGCCAAAAATATGTTTCCGTGTTTCATATTTCAGGGACTTATTAGGCTGTCTATATCAATACTTCCCATCTTCTCAAAAATAAACACAGAAGTGCAATTTCTTAGAATTTTCAGGGACTTATCCTGCCTATGTCTGCAGTTTGTCGTTCTATTTTTTTCCTTTTTTGTATATTGAAATTAAACTCGATACTTTTATAGTGTTCGGGAAGATTCCTTTTTGCAACCATCGTACATTCATGATGTGATACAGCACAGTCTGTATATCTTGTTTTATAAGTTGAAATTATTGATGTCGTAGGATGACGAGTTTTTAAGTTGTACTATTGTGTTTTCTATTTCTGTTGCGGCGATGTATAAAAATATAGTTTCTAGTATACTAGGAATCTAGGGAATTTAGTTTCTGGATTCTAGATTTTGGCCCATTGTACTGCCTCCAATGCAGCAGCTCCCCCGTCTTGTCACTCTACCAGCCATTTTATCTCCAGGATAAACTTCAGTATCTTGTCAGGCGGAGTGTTACTGGTTCTGGTCATGCCAAGCCAGAGATCCTCTAACATGGATGCTAGAGTTTCTGCATTCAGTTTCTTTTGCCCATCTGTTGGAATGCATTCTTAGGATGTGTTGTTTTAGGTATCGATATTTTGACAGCTAGATACAATCATCGACTCCGGATCGCAGGGAAGGCTGTTGGAGACATTTGTTGCCAGCTCTTCCGCTTTTACGTTACCTTCGTTATCTTGATGCCCTTTCATCCACGAAAGGGAAATGACATTTAAGTCAGATACCTCATTTAGTTCCCGAATAAATTTAAGCACCAGATCAGATGTGACCTTGTGACTCTTCTGTGCCACAATTGCCGCTCTGATATCTGTAAATATCTGAATGTTTTTGTCACAGGGGCGTTTATCGTTTTATATTTACTGTAAAATATGCCCATAAGTTCCGTTTGGAAAACCGATGTGTACCTCTGTAGAGGAAGGCTGTATAATCAAAGCTGTATAATCGACTCTGCGATTAATAAGTAATTTTAAGTTTTGATTAAATAATATTCTAATAAGAAAGTGCGTCTTAGGTCAATTAGTAACAGAGCGTAAACAAGCTGATTGATTCTTATATTCGGTTCATAATGAATAAGACATTTTCTAATTCACAAACAATCCGGAAGTCTGTAGTTCGACCAAGGTGGCCTATAAGAAATGCTTGTTTGTGCTTATAAAGCAAATCAAAACTTTACAGATAACAAGTTATAGAAATGGAGATTTATAAAACTTGAATCAATAAGTAATCCAGCTCTACAGAAAGTAGGTACGTGATGCTATTTCAAATATCTCAGAGAGCTGCTTAGAAGTTGTAAACTATCTCATATATACCATTAGTAAATAATATTACGTGATTATAATACTTTAAATTTCTTAATTGATAAAATGTCATAGACGGAACGATGTGTAGTGCATACGTAGCATCCAAATTGAATTTTCAATTACAATCTTACATAAAAATACGATACCTTGATTTTAAATGCTTCAGAGCAAACCACTATTTTATTTAGTTCTTATTCCAGTTTACACAAAAAAGTATTCTCTTCAGTCAAGTCGTTGTTTTAATCTCTGTTGTAACGTTTCAATTCTTTTAAGTTGCAAAGTAAATAACTAAAACGCACTCCAGTATTAAAGTAGTTAATTACGGTCACAAAAATAGTTCAATCGCTCACGTCAAGTTTGACCGAAAATAAAAGTAGTTGAACATCGACGCATGGCATATTCCTACATCTCATCAAGCAAACATAATTAATTTATATTTCATTAGGACCAAGTTGTAGAAAATTAAATTATGAAAGGACATCAATTTTGAATGTTGCAAAATTTGAATTTACAATATTTTAAAACATTAAATATTAAACGTAAGTTTATGAATCCAAATATAGTACTCTATCTTCAATACCTATCAATATAATTTGACATCTTGTACCTTGTAAAACATTACTAGCCTGTCGAAATCCTTTAAGTTGAAGTAGTCGTTAATCTACACCAGAACTGTCCATTAAGGCACCCGAGGATAACCGGTTGTCTTTTAGTAAAGTTAAAGTGTTCCACAAAATAATTCCCAATATAAAAATTGGTTGTACACTAAAAGTAAAAATGTTTTAATAAAACTTTTAAGAGCATTCAAATTTTAATGGCAACTTTTTAGTTCGGTTAGTTCAAAATTATGCCACAAAATTATGTTTTGTTGAATTAACTAAATGGTGTTACGAAATTACTTAAAATATTACTAATTACATAAAATAAAAATGATAATAGTCTGTACAAAAAAATTATTGATAAAATATTAATTTTGTTTTTACTAAATATATTAATTGAATTACATATTAGAAAAATTAATAATTAAAAAATCTTACTATTTTTATCGTTAAAATATGCAAATACATGAAGAGTTTGTGACACATAGGCCTTAGGTGTTTCGAATTTCAGATTCTCATCAGGCAAACCTGGAATAATATTATTAACGCGAACAGTATTCAATTCAATAGCAAAAAATAAAAATTCGAAGTTATTTGACATTTCTTTAAAATTCTAGGGCCTTATGTGTCGCAAACTCTTCATGTATTTGCATATTTTATCGATATAAACAGTAAAATTTTTCAATTATTAATTTTTCTAATATGTAATTCAATTAATATATTTAGTAAAATATTTTCACATGTTAATAACTCTATCATATTAAAATATTAATTTGAGATTGAATTTATAATTCGATTTTAAAAATTATATTCAACAGTTTTTTGAATATAAATTATATTTGTATTGTAAATGCATTGAAAACGGAAAGAATGAACTGAAATGGATATGATAACTGCAATAAAACCATGTAAGAATATATATGATATATGAAAACTGTTCAAACATTGAAGTGCTTCTATCTTCTATACAGTGAACGATGCTCCTATAAAAAGCTTTTGTAAAATATTCTTTGGCAATATAAAAACTGTCATGCATGCGATAAAAAAAATAAATCAATTAACTAGCTCAAGTATTATTTTCTGATAGAGTTTATAGCATTAAAGTGAAATTTTATAATATAAAAATTTAATTCTTTTCCATAAACCTAACATATATTTGCATCTGTATAATTGAAGCATTTTTCATTAAATTGCAAAGTTTTTCTATGTACTTTCAAATTAATTTTATTTAATGCAAAAACTGTTAACAACCTCGATATTTTAAACTTCATAATCTATCACTTGAAAATCCTAAAAGTTTTTGTTTTGAGTGTCAGATTTAAGGCTGAAAATGATGATGACAAATTTAATCCGCTTAATCGCATTTAACAATGTAGCACGTTAAATAAATACGAAGGTGTTTTGTATTAGTTTTATAAATTAATTACATTAAAATAATATATTATTCAAACTGGAACTAACAATAATTATAATGAACTACCAGCGGTAGGTGCTAATTACTTTCGAATAACTTGTTAATCTAAAAGGTTCATCTGAACTAAATAGTTTAGCTATCTATTAATTTGTTTGGTGTTTACTTAATTATTCAAGTTTCATAAATTTATGATACTAATGAAAAGCTTTCCGAAGTCACTTTTTCTGTTTAATCACGATAAACGTGTTTGAAGTTTGAAATAAATCTAAATAATTATCCTATAATTTATTCCTTAAAAATAATATACAATTTTTTTTCCAAATTAACAATTCTTTTTAAGATTTTTAGGATAAATTCATTTGCTTTTAACTAAAATGAGAAGAAATTTAATATTATTCAATAAGTGAAATTTTTTATGACGGTTTCATTAATTTTAAAATTAAAAAATATATAAGGGAAAATGGTAATGAAAAAAAGATATTGTTGATACATTGATTAATTGTGTTTTACAAAATTAAAATTTACAAAATTAAAATTTAGTAATCATATAGTAACCCTCCTTCGGCAGTCGAGTAAAAAGCCAGAACGCTGCTGCTATAGCGTGTCATATTTATGGTTAGAAAAACCCCAAGACGCAAACATGATTAATGAGAAGAAAAACAAAGAGAAAGAGGAAGTATTATTATTATCGCTGCACGGGTAGTGGTTCAAGGCCCACTTTGCACAGAAGCTCTAGGCTTATTGTACCCAGTCTTTCCATTGAGTTTTTAAGGAAAGTTATAAGTATTTCAATCCACAGTTTGATGTTCACCAGAAAACTGAGTTAAGAAATTCGAACCCAGAATTTCCGCTCATAACTTCAACTAGCGATTACATCAAGCCACCACTGTGGTCTAGACTGGAGGAAGTAACAGCAATTAGTAAAGATATATCGGCAGTCAAAGATATAAGATGAAGACTGAATTGATAAGAAGAAAATCAACTAAGAGAAATATAAAAAGAGAAAGAAGAAGTAACGGTAATTTGTGAAGAGGCACCGCCATCGCCAGTCAAAGATACAAGATGAAGACATGATTAATGAGACGAAAAACGAGGAAAAGAATTGAAAAAAGAAAAAATAAAAAGAAGTAACAGCAATTAGCGCAGAGATACTGCCCGTCAAAGATATAAGAAGAGAATTATTTTTTCATGACGATCAACAAGGCTCAGGGACAGACATTAGAAAAAGTAGGAATATATCTGCCTGAACCGGTGTTTAGCAACGGTCCTCTCTATGTAGCAATGTCAAAAGTACGGAGATTTGAAGATAAAAGTAGTTGATGGAAAAGAACAAAGGAAATTGATTCAAGATTCACAAGCTGTGTATACGAAGAACATTTTTAATCAATGCCGCTAAAAAAGAGATCCACCCTCTAGCTGCCCGTCTGTCGACAGGCTTTCCAGTTAGTTTTTATGTAATCCTACAAGTACTTTTATATTTTTGTTTATACCTGCATTTCAACTACTTTTTGTGGCTATTAACAAGCAAAAAGTCGAAAGAAATCCATATCAAATAGAAAAAATGTTTTTTTTTGTTTTTGACTATGAAAATGGAAAATCAATGGCTACCACAGGTTTTTTGTTTAAATTACTAGTAGCTCTACTTGTTTATATAATGTACTACTACTATATTATGTATGTTTTTTTTTAAGATATTAAAGCGTTTTTAACTGCTATGGGCATTACGCATATTTACATGTTACTTATTATATATTTTATTTGTTAGAGTAGTTTATAGCATTTTTCGATTTAATTCATAGTCCATTATAAATTTCATCAATTTTTTTATCGTCTCTTCGTTGTCTGCTAAAATGTCACTAATTTCGTTTCCAAGGCCAGCCCGTTTTCGCTTGTTTTCATATTGTTGACATTCTACCAAGAGATGCCATATTGTTATATGTATTTACTCTGCATATCTCACATTTCGGGGGTTGATCTTTTGTTAATAGGTGTGCATGGGTAATTTTGGAATGACCTGTTCTAAGTCGGGTTAGAATTATCTCTTAAAGTCTTTTGGATCTGTTCGATGCTTGCCATTCCGCGTGTTGATTTTTAACTTCTCTTAGTTTATTATGTTGCAGGGTATTCCAAGTAGTCTCTGTTTGTTTTTTAATACTTCCTTTGATTAGATGTTGGATATCTCGGCTGGTTGTGATAGGTAAGATTTGTTGATTGAGATGTGCATCTGCTGCGGCAACATCTGCTTCCTCGTTGCCCCGAATTCCCACGTGGGATGGAACCCAAAAAAACTCCACTAGGGTGTCTGAGTTCTACAACATAAAAATATTTTGTCGAATTTGATGTATGATGGCCTCATTAGTGTGTGGGTTGTTCATTGCTTTCAGTACACTGTACGAGTCGCTAATTATGAGATACTTTAGTCTACAGTCATTATGTGTTTGCAGAATTTCGTCTATAGCTAATTTGATGGCTATTGCTTCTGCGTTGAAGATTGAGTTTACTTCAAGTAGTTTATATCCTATTGCTTGGGATGTGTTGAATTTTACTGAACAAGATGTGGAGTTTTTGGTTTTTGATATGTATGTTTATTTAATTAATTTACTTTTGAAACTATATTTCCTGATTTTGTAAATTGTAGAATTGACCAATTTTACAACTAATAGGTTTCTATTCTATATATATATAAGATTTATGTACAAAAAACCAAAAGGGGGTCGAATTTTATACCACTTTCCCTAAGGTATTATTTAAAAATTAAATAAACAAATAATTAAACACCAAAACAACTCTGCGTGGTTTAAGAATTATGTGCAGAAAAAAAATGATCAAAGATCATGATCACATAATTCATTGTCAAAGTAGTTTCTATTACTCATGAATGTAAAGAATGAAAATTTATACTTACTCGTGAAATAAGATTGTTGAATTCGTCGATTTCGAGCATTTGTTTTACAATTTTTTACTTATTTAGTAATCTGCCTTTTTCCTACCCTAAGAGCAAAATACTATTTTTTTTTTGATACGCCCATTTAAATAATATTATTTCTAAAAAAATGTTGTACAAACGTAACCTTATTGTGATTCTCATTTAAGTTCAGATATTAGTTTCTTTATAACTTGGAAACATTCTTGAGACAGGGGTCAGTAAAACAAATAAAATTGTCTGATGTTTCGAGATTTATTAATATCCCATTATCAAGGCTACCAAAAACAAAAAATTGAAATTAAAAATTAAAAATTTACAAATTGAAAAAGAAAACACAAAAAGAAAAATAAAAATAAAATACAAATAAAACAATGAAAGAAAGAAAATATTGAAAAAACTTTAAATGGAATACTAACCTAAGAGGAGAAAAATGGAGGTTAGAAAGCAACCATTTTCCAGGACTTAACTGTCCTTCACCAACCTTCAAACAAAAAACTAAATTAGCCGCGAAAAAAACACCAAACTTTAATTTTGCAACCCACTGAGATGTTCCTTTCACTACTCCTATCCCCGATAAATCAGTTCCCATTTTTATATACTTTCCAATCTTTTGGGAAAATTGTCTTTCAATTTTCTTTGATTCTGGATTTTCTTCTAGCATTCATGTTTCCTAGATTTTTAGTTAATACTATTTTTTAACTTTCACATTTTCCATAATTTTTGTTATTTTTTAGCCTATAGTGTGTAAATTCATACCATATTATTTGCTTTCACACCTAAAAATTACATTTTTAAGCTTTTGTTATTACCAAATATTATTATTACCAAAGGGTAGAGTACGATAGTCCGGCTTCGAAGATATTATAGATATTTACAAAAAAATGCGACGGCATATGATAGTGTAATAGATGAGTGAGCTTCCAAGTGTTATGGCGTCATCTGTTAACTTGTTTTTATATTTAATATTATTTAATACATTTAATATTAAGCATAAAAACAAGTTAATAGATGACGCCATAACACTTGGAACCTCACTCATCTGTTACATTGGTGACCCCGAAGTGATATGAACACGCAACCTTCACAAACAAGCACCACACAAACAAGCACCGCACAAGCAAGCACCGCAGCCCGCTCTACTTCTTCTCCTGCTCGAACCACAACCCCACATCAGCATCAGTTGGCTTGTTCATTCGTACCACTGTGGTTCGCCATTCAACATACCAGATACGAGAACACAATCAGCAACTACGCTATGATGTGCAACCGGTTCTCAAAAAGCAAAGAGGGAAGTAATGTAACAGCACCTTACAAGTATACGCAAACTTATATCACGAACTTGTACAAACATTACAGTTCGACCGAGATAGCAAAATGCGTTCCATGCATTTCCGACGATTTTCCAGCTGGAAAACCCAAGTTCGAATCTCATACGAGTCGAAATTTTTATATTTAATAGTATTTTATACAATTAATATTAAGTATAAAAACAAGTTAACACTTGGAACCTCACTTATCTGTTACATTACGTGCCGTTACATTAGCATTAAAATGAAGCGATATAAACTATGCACAAATTTCGAATATCAATTAATTGATTTAGCAAATAATCAATTTTAAGGTTTCAGTTTTGCACGTAAAAAACACTCGGTTGTCAAAGCGACATGAATATTTGAAGAAATATGTTTTGAAGCATATTTCAGGTAATTATCCAGCTGAAATATTTAGCCGCGTGGCATTTTTTCTTATCATGTTGTGACATATTATCTCTTAATACGTCGGCATACATAAACGGATCATCAATTCTGTGTAGTGGTCCAATACCACCACGGGAAAAACAGCCTCACACCATAATGTTTCCTTCATCGTGCATTATATATGAACTTGATATTCAACATGACGATTTTGTTCTATAGACCTCGAATAAACTTAATACTATTCGAGAAACATTATTATTATAATATTTACTTTTGTCATTTCAAAGTATTTTGGACCAATCTTTATTTTTCGAGTGTAAATAATCTTTAGCAAATTTCAGACTGGATTCTTCCTTGATATAAGTGGTTTCTTTGAAGCACGTCTGCCAAATTGTCGAACTGAATCTAAGTTTTCCTGTCAAAACATGTATTTCATCTTTGTGATTTTCGTTGAAATTTCAAACAATTTGTGTAGCCGTTTGACCAGGATTTTTTATTGCTTCACGAACGGTTCTTTTATCATTCCTGTTGGTTGTTTTTCATGGTCCTCTAGTCTTGTCTGCTGATCTAAAATTATTATTTTTACACCAGAAGCTTATTGTTTGGGCATGTTGATGGATTGTCAAGAAAGATATACCTACACAATATATCTATAAAATATTTAACTTGTACGTTTATGTACGTTTATGAATAAGACGATTTATCCAAATTTACTTTTGAAGTCTAAAGAAAACCTAATTTGTTTAACTTGGCGGAACTGGCTGCAGTTGCCGTTAAGGTGTTTAACTGTTAACATTAAACCATAAATTTATTTAAAATTTAATTTTTGTAAGTAAGTACAGTCAAGTACTAAGTACTTCTAAAAGTACTTCTAAAAGTATACGGTGGTTATTAAATTAAATTAAAAAAATAATTTTTTTAATTTAAAAATTTGTTTAAGCAAATAATTTATCATATAAATTAAAAAAAAATTTTTTTTGTAAAACTAACTCATTTAGAAGAGTATTTAGTATTTAGGTAGGTAAATACATTTAAATGTTAATTTGAATATATGTTCATTGAGAAAAAAGAAAAATTTACATTTAGTTATTAAAAATTTAACACCGTAATTTAATATTACATTTTGCATTTCAACGTCGCATTTAATGGAAAATAGAATACCATTGTAACGCACATGTTTTGATGATATTTTCAAAATGTATAAATTGAAATTACTTACTAACCTTTAAAGTAAAAAATTTATTAAGGTGATTTAATTATTCATATCAATATTTTAGAAAACCTAAAAAATGCACTAAACTAACAAATTAGCTGACAAATTGTACTGATTCACACAGAATACCCATAAATGTGCTGATTAACATATATGAAGCTTTAAAGCTTGATTTTAATTCGATTTTGAACAGACTTGTCGACGTTTACGCCGGTCCCAGACGCATTTTCCTAGCTTCTCTACACATCAAAACTTACCATAATCATCTGTAAGTTACGTTATAACTTATATATAAGTAAAACTTCCTCTAAATATTAAAGGAAGTTGAAAAACGAACGATTGATCCCAAAAAATGAAAGTGACAATACAAAATTGTAAACTTTAAAAAATATTAATCATTAATTGCTTCTTCAGAGGAAATTTTTCATAATTTTTAATTTGGCTAATAAATTAGTAAAATTACGTGTTACACGCATTTTTAATTGTTTTAAATAGTTTTAACCGATTACCATTTTAACCAAATTTTACTGATGTGGTTTGGAATTTTTATGCAATGCCTAACTTTTTTTCTTTTGATGGTTTTCGAAATTCAGCAGCAAACAATATTATTGAAGCATAAACTTGCTGGAAGTGATCAAAAATGCATAATATACATTATTAGATTTACCAGAAATTAAGTTCATTGATTTGTCAATATTAAGTGTTTAATTCAAAATTAGCCATATAATTTTTCTATTTGTATTGTATTAATTATTGTAAAAAAAGTGTAAACTAATTTTTGTAGGATGGAAACAATCCTGAATCATGTTGGTAATTAATTATTGTATAAGTCTGTTAAGTCAGGAATTGTGTAAATTATATACAAAGGTTGACGCTCGAAGTGTTATCAATTTAAAATTCTGTAATTTTGTCATTTTTTTTTTTATTTAAAAACTTTGGTATATCGTAAAAACATTTAAAATTTTAAGGAAAATGTGTTATTGTTCGATGTAGCCACTTTAACGCGGTTGATAGCATTGAGTCTGTCCGGGAAGGCTTTATTCGCTGCACGAATGTGGTCTGATTGTATTTTGCCCTATTCACATCGAAGAGCAATCTTTAGGATGTCAACCGTCTCATATGTTTTACTGAATACTTTGGCATTCAGAATGGACCATATCGGAAAATCCATTGGGTTTAAGTCCGGGGAATATGGTGGCCATTGTTGTGAAGAAATGAACATAAGAAATTTTTCTTTTTTTTTAAATTTCTTTCGAAATTCCAATTAGACAATTTTTTTTAACTGCGACGTAGGCTTGTTTGACGCTTGTCAAAAAATGACGGCGCGGTGATTAGCCGTTTGGTTGCTACAGCAGCGTGAAGTTGGTAATATATAAGATACCATATATAGTAATATAAGATTGTAAATTTGTTGAATAAATTGAATAAATTGAAAACACTTTATTTTCAACTTTTCAACTTAGAAGAGTTTATCTCTTTTACTCCAGTCTTTAGAAATGATTTTTTGCGACTTGGTACAGAAAATTTACACTCTTTTATAAATCATTCTTAATGATAATAATGATTTTTTAGTGTTAGTGCAATCTCATAGAAATGAATTAAAAAAGTACTAATTAATTAATTTAATAAACAAGTTTACATAAGATACTTAAATACTGAGTTTATTTCGTTTAGATTATGTATTTAAATAATTATTGTCGACGAGATAAAAGCAATTTACATGAGGAAAGTTTTAACTCTAAAAGTTAGTTTATGTTAAACGCTAACGCAAGTACCGTACGTATGTAATTACGCACATAGTAAACGCTGCTACAGAAATTCAATGTTTGAACTTCATTCGTCTGCGAGCGGTGTATGCGTTGGTGACAACGCAAGTCCACCATAAGAAGGGTAAGGTAGTATTTGATAAATATCATGTCCAGAAAAGTAATGATGTATACTGCGATGTAATACGTGAAGAGATACTTGAGATTTCGAGCTGGTGTGTTTCCTCCCTTATTACAACTGCGTGTGACGCAAGCGTTACTTAACTGTCAATTGCTGTGCAACTTAACCACAATCTACTAAGATAGTACGTATAGAAGATTCTCGCTTTCAAAATAGACAAAAGACAAATTGATTTAAACCTAATCTATTATCAAAAATTTTTACAGGTACGTAGTTTATCATAAGTCGAATAGTTGACAACAAAATACTGAAATCAATTTGTTTTAGTTGTAAAGGTGTGTACGTTTTCTTAAAGCTAACTAAGTTTACAGAGGTGTTCAGATCTGAATAAATAATGACCAATTTTTTTTTTAGAAAAACTTTTCTAAACTACTTTTCTTTTTTTTTCTACTACTTTTCTAAACTACTACTCTAGAAATCTTTAAAAATGTATTCCGACTTTTTGACAGCTACTTGTCGTTTCTTATATTTTCATATGGTGTTTTACACAAATCATTTCTTCTCTTGGAGTCTCCAAGTATCTTTTTCACGTATATTTTAAAATCTCCAAACGGTACTATAAACTCCAGGGAAATCACCTGTATCTTCGTCATAAAAATCCATAAACGCAGCACTATGTTCTATGGAACCATGAAATTACCACGAATTAAGTTCACATGAGGTGAATTCAAACAATTTATTAATACAAATATCTTAAAGTTATATATTAACATGTTTTCTTTTATACTTTCTAGATTAGTTATTTTTACGTTAGGAAAGAATATATCGCGGGCGTACAACCAGAACCATGTAAGTCCACATTTTTGAATTGCGAAATTCATCACCTAAAAGTTCATATTAGGGTAACGCTGCAGTTAAAGAAACATTTAAGTCCATTTACTTGTTTAGTTAAGTCCATTTAATGAACTTAAATGTTTCTTTAATTGAAGCGTTAGGGTAACGCTTCAATTAAAGAAACAAGTAAATTAACTTTTAGGGGATGAATTTCTCATTTCATAAAAATTGGACTTACATGGTTCTGGTTGTACGCCCACGATATTTATTGAAGACCTTTATATGGAATTAGATGCAATGCACAAATTATACCATTATACCAGATTGTAGGTTGGTATTTACCATCATAGTGGTTTATTTAAAATGAAATATAGACTATCTTCCGATGCTTCATACGTAGTTAGTTTTTTATGCTTTTCTTAGTGTACGTGTGCCTAATATGCATGAATGCATTTTTATATGTTTGTTATTTATCATGTGCTTCCTATATTGTGTAGATTACATTATCTTTCCCATCCTTACACGACAATACATATGATTAATATGGTATAACAATATTTAGGCCGAGAGATTGCAAGAGTGCTCAAAAATCTTGTTTTATAATAGCGTTGGGACATGAGATTTTTTTTTGCATATTTGGAATCTGTCGTTACAAAATTTTATTGTTTTATTACTCTCTTGTATTTATTTATAAAAATAAGTGTATAGTGTAAGCGTATGAAATATTCTCCATTAAAAATTCCGCTTTTTGTCACGTTCACGAATTTTCAAATTTTAGTGTTACAAGAATGCTATTAAAGAAAAAGTTTCTATTTTGAATGAAAAAATTTCACATAAATTTCTCACTGCTCGTATAACATTAAATTAGAGTTAATTAGAATTTAATTAATTCATATTTTTATATATCGGTGGAAAGTAGGCATTTTAAGCTAAATAATAGTGTTAAAATCATCTTGGTACCTATAGCAATTTTCAAGTACGATTTTAAACGAATTTAAAAAGTTTTAACGATTTTAAAAGTTCCTTTAATTGGTTAAATAAAACTAATTTAATTTTGTGTTTTTGGCTTATATCTATAATTTTTGCCCCTCACAATGGCAGATGTCCTAAACATTGAATTTAGGTCCAATAGGTTAATACGAAAATTTTGATATACAATTCATTTAGTTCTACGCCATGATTGGGTTAATAAACGATTTGGAAAATCAACCGCTCCACTACAATAAACGTGGTCCCACTATTATTGTCACGATGATATAGCCATTTCGAGCGGCCCGAGAATTTATCGATTTTCAAAGTCATTTTTAACGAAAAATTAATGGCGAAAATCGTTATTTTAAACGGTATTATTGTTTTTAGTGAATAATCTCTGTAATAAAAGTGGTTTTACACTGATTTTAAACATCATATCCCATACCTATTGTGTCTTTTGCTTCTATATAGCAGGCTTGCTATATAGTATCTGGACAATACAATATGTTGAATGTAATGAACTTTACCTTTACGATTATAGGCATGCAAGAGTGGCATACCTATGTATGCAGCTAGGTGTAATAGTTTTTCTTAGTCCAACTAAACTAATTTATCAAATTGTAGCTATGATAGCAATCTGCTTTTGATGTCATTGGTAAATTTCAATAGTTCTTTTAGCGTCACTTGACGTAAACTTTAATATGACTATAACTACGAATCAAGAAAGATTTAATCTCCGCTCGTACACTAGAATAGTACATATATTATATTTTATATCATAAAATAATATTGATAGATTGGCCACTTAATCTCACTTTTTTAAATAAATTTGATTCCTTTATGATCGTTTTTCACACGGCTAATAAAATCAAAGAAGTTATATCACAAAAATCCGTCTAAAATAAAATTTTTCTTTTAAATCTCTTAAATAAAAATAAAATAATAATTTTATACGTCATGAAGCTTTGTGATATGCCTCTCTTTTACTACCTCTTTTTACTATAGATTAACTTATATTTATCGTCCTGAAAATGGTTCAGTAGACCGAAACCAGTTTCAGGTTTACAAATTTATAAATTTTCTAATAAAATTGTGGCGATTGAAGGCGTAAATTACAATAAATAAACAAGGGATAAAAGAAAAAATTTAGATAAATAGAAGAAGGAACCAGCCAACTTGTAAAAAGCTTCCTTATTGTATGATGAGTATCAGAAAGGCACGAGTCTACGGGGGTCTTTTAATTACAAAGTTTAACGCTCTTATTACACCACCAAAAAGAGGTCAAAACACAAAAACAAGGTGATATTTGAAATCTACAGACAATTTTAATTCTTTTCTACATAATCGCCAAATTTTTCGAGACATTTGTCGTAGCAAAAAATCAACTTATCAATGCCGAGTCGGTAGTCCGATTCGTCCAATTTTTTGAATAATCAGTTACGGTGCATTCGATTTCCTCTGTCGAATTGAATTATTCGAATTGTAAACGACTACATTCATCTCTACTTAGTAATTGTAGGGTTAATTCATCGTTTGTGTACCACGGAACTTCATAAATCAGTTTTTTGACGAGTGCAACGTTTTCGTCGATGCTTGCATGCGCAGGTCGCTCTTCATTGTGCAACTGATCTGGACCATTTACAAATTACATCGCGCTACCATTTCAAAGCTCATACACTGTTAACAGTATACATTACACAGTTCTTGATAATTTATTTTTTATTATTTTTATTTTTTCCAGCCAAAAAATGAACTACATCACGAAGTTCAGATTTGGACGCAACTTTCAATGGCAGTTCCATGGTAAAACGTTATAAAACAGTTAAATTTCAATCGATTTGATTTCTACCCTAACGAAAATGTTCACAATCGATGAGGAACTAACCTATAAAAATTTCATCGCTCTACCGTTTCACTGAGCGGAGAGCTGGGATCGTTAAACTTTGTAATTAAACGACCCTCGTAGAAACAGCTACTTAAAGGGATTTGGAAAACCTGGGAGTACTTGTTACTTAGTCTGTATTTCTGCTTTTTAAATAAATCATGGTGCCAATAATTAACTTAAGGGGACCGCCGACTATACATGCCTTCCGAAGCAGGGAAACGGTCAGATGAAATTATAGACTTTAGAATATCTTATCGTCAGCAGTTATCCGGCTAAATTAATAAGCTAATGACTAATGACCGTTCCGATTACAATAACAATTATCTAGTATTTGTCTGCAAATTTGTTGGATTTACATTTTCTTTCATTGAAGTTAATTCAAAATTCAATAAATTCCAAATAAAAAATGTATACTAATTGAAATTATATTTTTTATTTTATTTCCAAGTATGTAGTAGATGGATTAGATTTCTAGAAGTATCGACTTAATTTACAGAATCTCAATTTACTATTTTAGTTTACAATTTTCTTGTTTAATTAAATAAGTTAGCATAAGTTTTCAGTTACTCGAACTTCTTGGTGATCTTTTTTACAGTGTCGGATTTCTTTCCTCTACATTTGTTAATTAAGAGCATAGATAACAGATATAGAGAATGGAGAAGTGACACTACCAGATAGAATATCGAATGTTTTGTTTTATAACTTGCAAAACATAACACTAGTTGGGGCTGGTGAAAAAAAAGCTTTTTACATTTACTCTTGTTTTGACTACTGCGTTTCAAACGACTACCAATTACTAAACTAATAATAATTAATAAATTGACTACTTCCAATTAATTTAAGTAGTTTTCTAATTATTTCAAGATATTGGAACTACAGGCCCAAACTTTTTATGACTTGATCTACCTTCTTTAATGCCCAAGAACCTTTTAAACTAGGTCTCTCGAGCTGCAAACTTTGCAAATTGTAGATTGTATGTAGATGTTTTGATGAAAGGGATACGGACCATTCGGTGACATGTAAACTTAGCTAAACAAGCAAAAAGTTGTACCTGGAATAATTTTTTTATAAAATTTTCTAAATGGACTACAATAGATTCGTTCGACTTGAAGTTACATCAATATTCAAGGTCAATAAGGGTAAACAGCAAGTCTTGTTTACCTAGGTTGGGAAATTCACTTAAGAAATACTTCTAAGCAGTATCTATTTTTCATCTGGTACTGTCTATGTGGCGCTCTAATTTAACTTTACTGTGCATAAATCAAGCTTTAAGCAATGATCTCCTCGTTGATTAAGGATAAAGAATTTCTTAGCTCTGACACCTATGCACATTAATATTATGTTAATATTAAGAATGAAAAAATAAGCTTCTCTTATATTACTTAATATTACTTGTTTTGCACCATTTACCTGATAAATCCAGGTTTCTCTAAAATGTCGGTAAGTGCTTAGCGAATTAACAGTATGTAAATATCTGCTTTATAACGATGGCGATATTTTAAATTATTGGAAACTTTCGTTGAAGGAAAAGTTGCATATTGGCTTAGTGTAAACCTTGAAACTATTGACACTGTTCAAACGAACAGTTATCCCGGGATGGGTCCTTGCCGGGTCTTTATGGATCGGGAGTACGGTAAAATGTGTTAGTGAAAATGCAAAAAATAAATGACAAACATTTATTGTATTTGAGATGGTAAAAATTCATCAAGAGCAAGTACGAAATTGAACCGATAGGTAACAGCTCGTGTAAGCGAATGATCATTGATCGGGAATGTAATAGGGCAGGCGTAGCAGTCCTACCGCGACGAGAGATTAAAAGGTTTGAATCACAATTTTTAATTAAACTATTAAAGTTTACAAAAAATTAAGCTAACTGTGAAACAGTATAGATAAAATTACACAATATAGAAAATTATTCTAAAACCTGAACCTATGTATCACAGTCGGCTTATTAGATTATTACGGAAAATAAAAAAATAGCTCTAGTTTTAATATAAACTGAACTTTATTTTCAGCTAAATTTCAAAGCTACTGCTTCATTCGTGTTTCCGATTCTTATAGATTTGACAAACTTAAAGGAAGTATCAAAATACTACAAAATTATAAAAAGTTAGTTTGAAAAGTAAAACTTCAGAATTTTTTCACCACTAGCAGTAATCGTAGATGACGGGTTTTATAGTAAGGCTATTAGAGAATGCCAGGATATTATAGTTTCAAAATTCGATCCTCTCACTTAAAATTCCTTTCGGATATGTGAAATAATCGCTTTGTCAAATGCAATTTCTCTTCCCTAAAGCAGCCTATCCTATATATAAGAATACTTCCGAATTATGGTGTATTTTCTAAGTGTGAAATACATTTTTGAAATTTTTTTAATAAATATTAACAACTTTCTATGGCATAAGTGTAATTGAAACAAAATTTATCTACTTTCAAAATACCAATAAGATATAGTGTTTTTGATGTGTCTGGATAATAATGTACCCTTCACAGGCGATGCAATAACCACTTCAACTACCAGTCACCACTCCAATATGATTTGAGTGGCTTGAAAAATGACCGGTCAAGACGCTACGCTGCAGCCAGGAGTGGTTTGGCTCGGAATACACAACAAAATTATTACATATTTGGCAAGTAACGTTACTACGATCATGTCCGTATTCGGAAAACACTTAAAAATCACATAATTTTGATATTTAACAATTTAGAGACTTGGGCTTGCTTATTGATGCCACGAACGGATTAACGAGATTATCACAGTAACAATTCAGAGATGCCTTTCAGGCGGAAAGAATGCTCGGTTTTGGTTGGTCTTTGCATATTTCGAAAACACTTAATTGTGGTCAAACATTGTTTTTAAATATTTTTACTGGGGATAAACCGAAAGAGCACCTAATACATATTTTATTTTAGCTTTATTTACTGTTTTTAACCATTTAACTTTACTATTATTACACATTGGCAATTTTAATTTAGTAGTATGACAAATATTCAGAATAGCCTAAATGACAATTGTCGGTATTGTTGTTAAACCGTTGCGTTGTATTGTGAGCTTGGATTAATAAACCAGGTGTATTAATTAATATACACATGTTTGAATGTTTGAATCGATTAGTTTTTTGTATGTCCGTTCACAAAAGATATATTATTTATCAAAATTGGTATGACATTTTAAGTTTTAATTTAAAACTACTATCATCATCTTCAACTTTTTTTTTCTAAGAGAAAGGTTTCAGCATTTCAGTATTAGTATAATTACAATTTATTAATTCAACAGAATTGAACTTTTTAAATTTTTGAACACAAAAAGTTTATTCAATACTAATAAAATTAATCTATCATAATAATATAAGATCGTACGTGACAAATGCAACATTTTGTTAACACGTTTACTCTTTTCGATTAAACAACGTGAACACTTAATGAAACATGGTGTACGACCTGAACCTGTCGTTATGTTTGAACACTGGTACAATGTATATATGTAGCTAATAAAAGCACTTCAATAATATTGTTGAAGCTATGGTAAATTTTGAATTTTAACAGATAATTGTAAAAATTTTTTTATATCAATGGTTTTTAACATAAAATATTAGTAATTATGTGTAGAGCCCGGATTATAAGCTTTTTGTTTATTGCTCTTAATAATAAGCAGAAGATATTCGTTTCGGATTTTGACATTTCTTAAAAATTGCAGTGCTTTGACCTAATGTTGATAGTGCTTTTTTTTTGCTTTTTTTTCAAAATTTTTCTTAAAACGCACGTTAGTGCTTATTTGAGCTTTTTTCAATGTTTCTTTGGGAATTGGAATAATTTCTTAAGAAAATTTTAGAAAGCTTTTAAAGAAAATTTTTCAGATACACCTATTCCTCCCGAATCAGTGTTTACAATGTGAGGGACATGGCTCAATCCTAACCTACAGTTACTCCAGAAATTATTAATACACGCCTATGATAACAATGTAAATCGTACCTTTCCAAGACCTTTTTTCTAATATAAATATCAATTTTATAGCAAAATGTTTCAGGCATTTTTTATTGAAAATTTCATTCCCTTCATTTTTGTTTCTGTACATTTCTCTATTTTGTCACACCATTTCTGAGTACCAGAGACTTTAAAAAGACTGTAAAAAATTTAATAAAATTTCCATAAAATAAATGTTGATTTTATTAATTATTTTACAGAGTATTTTGTATCACATGAAAATAAGCTTATTTTACTGAAAGAAAAGAAAGACTTATACGAGGTGTTCCAGTGAACACTGCGTATTCTAAATTAACTAATTACAGTTATGCGTGTATTATAAATATATGAATAGGAACCGAGTTAAATAATTAATTAAAACTTGAAGTTCCTTTAGATTAAAGTGAAAATCTGTTCATAAGGTCTGTGGGTCTAAACCTTTTTAGTCTGCGTACTTCATCACTGGGCACTATTAGTTTGTTGGCAAGAATGTTCGGGTGCACTGTAAGTTTCTCGCGGTAATTTACACTAAACCTCCTGACTTCTTCTCTAACCGAAGCAATATGAATATCGTGTTGTATAACATTATTTGGCATGTACCGAGGTGCATCAACGAGGGTCCGTTACACCTTATTTTGAAATCGTTGGAGAATTTCTAGATTTGATTTAGCTGCCTAGCCCCAAAGTTGGATGTAAATCCAGATTGGTTGGAAAAAATGCCTTGTAGAGCAGTAGTTTATTTTCACGGGAGAGTTGTGACTTTCGGCCTATGATCCAATACATCTGGCTGAATTTTATTCCAAGCTGTTTGCGTTTACTAAATATGTGTTTCCGCCAAGTAAGTCTTCTGTCAAGGTGAATATGCAATTATTTAGTTTGACAGGAAGACAAGTATCTCTTGTCATGGTGAAGGTCACATGTACCGATTTGGTTTCGTTAGCCTTAATACGCCACTTTTCAAGCCACTTCTGGATCAAGTTTAAGTTTGCTTGTAGATTTTTAGATGCTGTTGCCGAATCTTCGTGGGATGATAGTATTGCAGTATCATCTGCAAATGTCGCTATTGTAGTTGAGCTTGATGTTGGTAGGTCAAGTGTGTACAGCAAGTATAGGATGGGACCCAGAATACTTTTTTGTGGCACTCCTGACTGGATAGGGTGAAGATCAGTTATTTCAGATTCATGTTTAACGAATAAATGTCTATTGGTTAGATATGATTTAAGGATTAGATAATGGTGGTAAGGAAAATTCTTCTTCAGTTTGTAAAACAATCCGTTATGTCACACCTTGTCGAAGGCCTGGCTGATGTCAAGAAAAGCCGCTGAGCAAAATCGTTTTGTTTCAAGATCCCCGTTAATTTTTCTGACTAATCTGTGCACTTGTTCGATGGTTCCGTGCTTGTAGCCAATAGTAGCTATAGTAGCCTATAGTAGCCAATGATAACGAAATACAAGAATACTTACAGACTCCGTTTTAAATGGATTTACCAATTAAAAAGTTCAGAAGGGGTGAAGTGGTCAGAGTCATTAACAAAGAAATAAACCCAAAGAAAGCACCATCAAGTTTTGAACTTATCACTGGTGGAATTCTACAGGAGGTAAGCAGTAAGTGCATCAAAGCTCTCACTCAAATTTTTAATTTAGTTATCAGAATCAATTATTTCCTTAGCCAATGGAAGGTTAAACCATCCGGGTTAAACCGGGTAAAAAAGTCAATGATGATAAATCATACAGGCCAATAAGCTTGCTACCTGTGCTGGCTTTTACAATACAGAAGTCGATTACATCAGGTAGCTTATTCCTGTCAGTTGGCCAGTAGGTTGGTTCTCCAGTGCTAATGCTCACTAAGTTATTAGCACTCATGGCTTTGGCCAATTCTCTGCCCTTTGATGTTGTCAGTCTGGAACCCCATACTCGACTTTTGGCATTGTAGTCACCATCAGCTATAAATCGGTTTCCTAAACTGTTAAAGAAACGTTCCAAGTCGATTTTGTTGTTGTTATATTTTGGTGGACAATAGCTAGCAGACGCAGTGAATTCTCCCGATTTATCTTCTAGTACTACACTGGTAGCTTGTAGCCATTCCTTTTCGTACTTATTAGTTTCATGATGTTTGATGCTGTCTCGTATGATTACCGCTGTACCACCATGTGCTTTACCCACCGTGAGGTGCTTAGTGTGATAGACTTTGTTTTTAGGTATTTTAATACAGTGTTTGTTTGTAAGATGGGCTTCTGATATCAACATTATGTCTATTTCTTCATTAATTATAAATGTTTTTACCTCTTGTAAGTGTTGATTGAGTCCGTTAGCGTTCCAGACAGCAATTTTATAATTGTGGTGTTCTGCCATTATTATTTATATTGACGAGGACGATTAATAGGTTTAACATTGTGATCATATTTCTGGCATTTTCTTTGTTTTGCTCAATGAGTTCTCTTATTAAGTTTTTGAGTTCACCTATGTCGTCATTTGGTTGACCAGGGGTTTGGTTTGTTGGTCCCGCATTGATTAGCTGGGGATTATTATCATATACTGCTTGTGCATATGGAACTTCTTGTCAAATTTTTTTTTTGAAGCTTAGATGACCTTGAGAATTGCATTTGAAAGTCAAATTTATTGTTATTTATCTATTATCTGTACATAAATTTCAAGCCTTTCTACTTCTTTTTGCTGTCATATCGGAATACCTTATATAATTTAGAAATTGTTGAGTACGAGGTCAGTAAGAACAAAAATTAAGTTAAGTTGTTCTTACTGACCTCGTACTCAACAATTTCTAAATTATACAATGAAAGGTGAACTATATTTAAACAATTTTTATTCAACGGAATACCTTACTTTATGGTAATGTCTCTCGTGTGTAAAACTATTCAAATTATGTACAAATAATAAAAAAATAAATATAAATAACAATAAATTTGACTTTCAAATGCAATTCTCAAGGTCATCTGCGCTTCCAAAAAATTTTTTCACAATTTTTTCGTCTTCAGCGTATCAAATTACGTAACAAACACACACACAATTTTGCTTTATATTGTAATTTCTGTTCCGAACAGGCTGGGACATATATGTCCCAGCATAGAATGCTGCATATGCTATGTGAGAAATAAATTGATTCATGCTCAAATTTAGTTCATAAAAAATGGTAAATTTCACTGTAAATTACCCGTCCTTAAAAGGTTAAGCTAAGGTATCATTGGACGCCAAGAGTTCGATCATCCCGGAAAACAATTTTTTATAATAAATATTAAAATAGAAATAGAAATATAAATATAAATAAAATCGATTGTTTTATTTTATATTAAAAATGTAGAAAATTTAAATTTCAGATTAAAATATGATACTTTTTTATGAAAATATCTTTTGCGTTTGAAATGGTAATACATATTTAAATTCTGTGTAAGACACATCCATTGGCGAACCTCATCAACGTAAAAAATTACCTAAATTACTATAGTCTCTGAACATTTTATTCGGTTGTAAAAACTTCTTTTCGTAACTTCAATCAATTAAGTATGAAAAAAATTTGCATTTAAAGATATTATGTTTGTGTACTTTGCGATTATTTAAGTAAAAACATGAAATTGTGGAAAAAATATATATATAAACATTTATTTATAAAATAGATACCATTAATAAAGATGAGATAAGCTTGAAAAATAGCACAATGCTTATTGCAGCTTTAGAAAACTACCATATTTTTCCATTTATGAAAACCTTAAGTGTTGGTTAAATATATCAGGGTAACTATGATACTTTAAATTTGTGCAAGTCATTAATAACTGACCTACACTTATTATTACACTTATTACTTATTAACCTGTATACTTATTATTTACAATCCGATTCAAGTAATTAGCTCATTGTCAATGTTAATGTTAATGTAACCGATTTAATTTTGTTGATCGTTGGACTGTATCTCTGTATCTTGAATTGCTAATTTATTGAATAAGTAGTTTTCAAAACCTAAATTTAACACATGTATGCGTGAGTGCATCTAGTTTCAAACAGCCTTTTGAAGTGGAACAAAATGAGTGGTTTTATGCTGTCTCTAGATATTTTACAAATTTGCTGTAAATACTGCATTCACTACAACCTATTTTGACTAGTGGTTTTATAACATCTTAAAATTCTATTTGTGAAAGCTACATACAGTTCAAAATTTTATAATAATATGTAACCAAAAGAAATTATCTAAAATTATTTAAAAATTAATATAGTTGCCTTTTTTGACTGGTATATATAATTTTTATTATCTAAAGTCAAGTTCCCGTTTTTGACTTGTACTCTTTCTACCGCCCACCATAGAATTTAAACATATAATTTTCTGTTATTTTTGTAAATTGTTTTATTCATGAGTATTAATAATAAATGTTAAGAAACTATTGGTACATCCGTATGAAGTGTATGTCATCACCACCACATTAAAAGGAAATTCTAATTTATCAAATATTATGTGTTGAGAATGATATTAAACGCTGGATTTGCTTATTTCTTTTATTTTTTAACAAATAAATTTGACTAATATTTTTACACTAATTTAAACTTTAACTTTCTCTTATAAGGGCTGGTGGGCAAGTGGTTGTTGCTTCACAAGACGATCCGAAACAAACCCCCAGAAAGACGCACACATGTGGTCACCTATTGCTAGGAATTAGCAGGTCACTTTAAGGGGGTAAAGTGTTACAGTTACAAGTTACAATTTTTTGTCCTTCTATTGTTTCGTGTGACGCTCCTGAATGTTCAGTACGCCTATGCCTTCTTGCGCATGCTCGGCGCTTACTTACTTACTCTCGCAAATCCACGGTATGCCAGATTTGATAGAACGATCAAAAGCAACGGACGTTTGTCAAGTTTCGACAGAAGTTGGTGCAGTCAGTTGTAGCCGAATATTTATAAAAGTAGGCTTACAACGGTCATTGTGGTTTATGTTATTGTTACCGAATGGGATCAAACTGCATCATTGTTTACTATCATTACCGGGTGCCTTTCTGAGATCAATTACAGTAGAATCCGCTTAATGTGATCACGGATAATGTTATCAGTCGGTTATTGCAATCATTTTGACTGGGAACCGGCAGCTTTAATTAGTTTACATACAAAAACCACCGGATAATGTGATCAAAAAGCCGCTTATTTTTATTGCTTTCAAGGAATTTCCTACACAATAATCTCATTTTCTAAGTATCTTTTTCTGATTTGTCATTGAAATTTTATATATTTTTACAAAACACGTCACTCGTATTAATTTCTATTCAAAAACTAATGAAGTTTCCCGTTTCATGGCGTGTTGCTATTGTTATTTTGCTAAATGTTCACTTTGCTTTATGCATGTTAATTTAAGTTTAGTTTATTTCTGCTAAATTTAACAAATTCATTTAAAATTTCTTTTTTTCTAAAATTTGTTTCTTGTTATCAGTCGGTTAATGTTATCAAAATGTTCTTGGCCCAAAGTGATCACATTAAGCGGAATTTACTGTACCTGTGTTTTATTCATTGCAAACAACCATTGCCAGTAAGTGTGTAATAGAGAGTTCCGATTCGATTTAGTTCCGACGTTGATAATCAAGAGTGTTCGATATTTTACCAGCATCGTCATCCTGTTTATATTTGGGTTCAAAATTACGCGACCGGAAGCTTGGATCACTACTCTCTCCGACTGGTTAATGCCGAGTCAGCTTTTCGATACCTGCAGCTGCAAGCAAGATTTTCATTTAGACCAGCAGACAGCTGACTTCTGGACGGCTCAGATGAAGAGGAACGCTACAATCAAGTGGAAAGCATCCAATGTCATAATTAAGGTTGTAAACTTGTCCTGGTACCGAGTAAGTGAATATTTGCCTATCTTTATTGATTTGTTGAGAAATTGTTGTACCATTAGTTCAGTTGTTTTATTTTTGTGCTGCCGAATTCACATAATAATTGTTGTGGAAATTGTCGTAACCTGTATACTAGTGGATATTTGGTTAATTATAGTTTTTTGGTCATCTCGAGTTTCATTTATTTTACCAGGAAGCAATTTCTTAATTTTCAGGACTTACGCACGTTTGCCTCCGTTGTCAAAACAAGGAGCTAGTTTTGATATCTATCTGGTTCACCTATTAAAATTTTTTTATATTACTGGAGAACACCAATTTCAGGTATTGGTGAAAATTTTTGCTACTAAGCGGAAATTTCATTATAAACATAATGCGAATTACGATTGGATAGTGATTTTTATTTTGATAAATTTGTTTACATTAACTTGTGCATCGAGTGTTATGTTTAAAATTTTGACAACGCTGGTCTAATGTGACGTCGTGTATTGATTTGGGTTTTACAAACAGCATAACCTTTTTATTTTTGAGTAACATTTTTTAAAAATGGTTCATAATTCATTGTTAGCAGACTGAAAGTTTGAATTTCGTTTAAAGCTTGTTAGAACTCAAGATATTCACAGACCGATCCTAGAATGTGTTGGAACAAATCTATTTTTAATAGTAATTAGTTTAGGGTTACACCAAAGCAATACAAATTTTTTGCTTAAAAATATAGAAATTGTCTAACCCAAAGAATATAACTAAAAAATAAGCACATTTTCAAAATCAAAATTTTTCTTGAATGGACTCCACAAACATTACATTGGTATCAAATCCATGTCTTCGAGTGGATATAGGTACTATCTGAGTTTCGAGTCTATTAATTTCAGAATTAATCTAAACTTAAATAATGAATATTTACAGTCCCTGAAATATAAATTGGCATGCGGAAACGGAACACGCCTATAAAATCACGTAAGTTTATTTATAGTGATTTAATTTATACCAACATATTGAATTTAACATTATGATTAATTTGTGTATCTACCTTCAGGTATACAAATTACTGGGCTGCAGGGAAGATCAGGGGGATAAAATTAGCAACATGAAATTTAATTCTCCATAAAAAAATTAACCTCAAAATACCCATTTCCAGAACTTTAGCACTCGGAAATCTAACATAAATGTAGTAGATCTACATAAACCAGACCTTAAAATAATCAATGATGAATGAGACAATTTATTTGTGATTTCGAAGAGAATAACTCTATATATGGTAGCTTTTGCGATTATATAAAATCTGTCAAGGTAAATTTATTTTTTATTTATAATAATTATTTATTCAATAAATTTATAAATAACCAAATATTACAGTCCAATTTTTACTAAGTTTACTAAATTTATTTATAAATTATTATAAATAATTTACAGTATCAGGGCTAAATAAACAGAATATTATACAATTTAGAAAAATTGCCTACTAGAATTAGACGTCAAAGTTATCAAATAATATTCCGAACCGCAAATTGAATTTGATTTATTAAATGAATGAAAAAATTAATAATAGTTGTGTTAGTCTGGTATTACTATTTTGCAAACATTTCCAAAACGGTATATAATTGAGCAATAAAGTTAGAATATATTTTTAGGAATTTGTCCGACCATAACAAGTAAATATATTAGATTTATTGACAATCGACGAAACCCTTATCAGATTTTAGGCGTGTGGTAACCCTGCTTTCCATTCCTCTTTTGTCCCTGCATTTAAGATGATTCTCTAAGTACCGTAGGGCAACTTTAAGAGTCCCTAAAGGTATTAAACGATAAACTGACAAAGCACATAACCGTAACAAATGAATTATGAAAATATTGACAGTTATTAAGTGTGTAAGACTGCCAATACTAAGAATAAAAATTACCTTTAAAAATAATATCATTTTGTGTCAAATAGAAAGTGGTAATTTTTGCATATTAAGTAACTTTTTGTACTACCATTCTATTCCGCCTAAAATGTTTCTCATGTTCACACTTATTTCAACTAGTTTTTTCTCTACCTGCATGATGTAAATATGTACTGAGAACGCAAATAGTCTAAAATAGTATATTTTATTCATATATTAGAGCAGCGGTTAGTATGTAAACTGAACTAGTTTAGAATATCTAGAACTTTTAATTTTCCGTAGTAATGCAAACCTGCAATAAGAAAAAAGATCTTCCCCCCCATCCATCGTCAGGACTGTGAAACTTTTTTCTTGCTGTTCACCGAACTTCCTCTCACAAAGCTGCCACATGTCTAATTAAATATAGAGAAGAGGGCCGTCTGTTCAAATATCTATAACCCATGTATTGCGTGCCATTAGTAAGAAACTGTCACGTAATTAATAATGTTCTTGACTTGAATTGATAGATTTTGACGGATTTTGATTTTGAATTACAGCGGATATGTCCGTTTTCAACTTCATTGACATAAAAAAGTATATCTTCGCAAATGTTTATCATTAAACGTATAATACCTATACATACACAACAAAATTGTTTTTGCATCATAATATAATATTTTTAAAATTTTTGTTTGACCTATTGGTAAGGGGTGCTATTAAGATATTAAAGTTGATAGATGAGAAGTATGAAAATTCAATCAATATTGATTTTAAACTTTCTCGATATCTGTTTAACTAGAAACAGCAAGGAAAACTAATATTGACATAGAAAAGGTATTTGAATCATTTAAAAATAGTATATTATTATTATTATTATTAATATTCGAGCATTCGGCCATTGACAAAAATATTTAATTGTATGAGTGCATTACATACACTACTAATACATTAGAATAACAAATTCAGCCTAAAAACAAGCAATCCACTAATGGCACCGATCTTAAATTTTTGCGCAACTGACTTTGATGTATGACGTCAATCCCGCTCAAGTACTACTGATTGCCTAAATTTTGCATTCTACCAACCGGAAAGTTGTAACAATAATTTGTAGAAGCAAAATCGACCGAAAACAAAGAGCCCAGTCTTAATCCACAACGCGGAACTCGAAAATTAATTTTTGCCAGAAGATTTGGACAATCATAATTGCAATTAATAATCTTAAACAAAATCATCAAGTAGGACATGGTTCTTCTATCATACAAGATATAGAAGATAAATTCTCTTAATTAAACTTGAATTTTCCGTGTTGCACCAACACCAAATAGAAGAACCTATATTATTATTATTATTATTATTAAGTAGCGCTATAACCCAGGTGGGTTTTGGCTAACCACTTTATTATATGAAGGGTTTTCAAGGCAGACTACTTCGGTAGTTTGCCATTGCCCGCCGAGGGAGGACGGCTAGAATACAGTTCTTGCTCTACTCGGGCTCAAACCAGGGTTCTCTGCTTAGTAGTCGAAGCACTTAAACATCAGCCTACAACCGTCCTCTAGAAGAACCATACTTAACTAATTATCCAACTAGGGACATGTATAAAATCCACAACGTGTGACTGTTTTTGAATTCTAGCAAAAACTCTATACATACATATATGGTCGTGTTCCAAAATCCTTCATTGAAATTTTTTATTTTATTATGTTTGTAAAAATTGTATTTGATTTTGAAAGTGTGAACTATTTTGAATCTCTCGTTTTACCGCACTTTTGTAGGTATACAAGCGGTATAAACGAGGCTCTTTGCCAATAATGGCCGCCATGAGCGGTTGAGAAGTAATTTTGTCTCTTGCATTTAATTATGATTTGTTTCAAGTTTTATATAAAAAAATAAAGTGAGTTGATGATAAAGTTTAAGTGAATTATTTAAATTATTTTGGATATGGATAATTTTTAAAACATACCCTTATTTTTAACCTGCATATATTATGTCGCATATATCTTGTGTTTTTAGTGTATATAATTCCATGCTCTACTAATAAGTACGCTACCACCGGAAAGTTTCGCGATGCTCTCAATAGAGCGATCAGTACGTTAAATGTTATAACCACACATACCACGTTCAGCGTCGTAAAATTTATCAATCAATGACGTTTCACCAAAACACACAACATCAAAGTTAACCAGAGACATTTCAGTATTGAATATACTAATTTTACTTCTTAGTCTATTTGCATTTTGATATTACACCTCAATTTTGTTATGTTTCTTACACCGTTTTTTTTGACCAACTTGATTTCATTATTTTTGAACGCCCAAACCTATATATTTATGGTCAATCTTCTTCGCCCAAACCAAAACTGGTCCAGTTTTTAACTAGCGTCCTTTCCTTTTAGAGGTAAAGCAACTGTATAATCAAGAAGTATGTGGAAGTACATTTTCGGTAGTGAAGATCTATCATGAAAGATAGATTACTATTCTCACAATACACTTTTAAATGAGCAATGTGAGGCTATTACAGAAGTAACACCGCTAGTGTTACCACAGTTAACCACAAGATTACACCGAACTATCAACGGTTTCTATTTAGATTATTCCGAAAAGATTTTTCTTTATCAAGTACGAATTAATCTGCAAATAATGCATAAACTGAAAGCATAGCATATATTATATTACTTTAAAACTTTGGAAATTGGATCGTGTTGAAATTGTTGGTTTTGGCTATGACTTCTTTGAAAACTGAAATCAATTTGACATTAATATAATAAATCATTAAATATTAGAATTGGTTCTCCTTTGTAATTTGCCTTTAAGTAAGGCATTAAATGATTTAACCTCTGTATTAGAGGTTTCTCATTTTGCGTTAAATTGAAAAATTCATGTTTATGGATAAATAATAAAAATTGGCTATGTAAACATTGCATAACTTTCTCCATTTAATTTGGGTATAAAAATTTTCGTTCAATCTCCTCCTCCCGGGTACCATTCGACGAGAAATACCGCGAGGAAGCTACAGTTGGCACATGCGGCGCTTCACAATCAAGAAGTTGAAAAGCTGAAAAATTTAAAAATCCGTTAAATTAAAGACGCAGATTTACTTCTTTGCACACAAGATAATTGGAGTGTAAAATTTCGTCAGCCAACCTCTTGTCGGGTACCGTTCGACGCGGAGAACCTCGAGGAAGTGACGGGTCGCATCTGCGGCGCTCAACAATCGCGCTGCGCGGGACTCAAGGCGTGAAACCCGAAAACATGTCAAAATTTCATAAATGTCAAACTTTAATTAATTCTCGAAAATTTTTGGAATCGAGTTGCGACGTTATACTCATATTCCGTCTAACTCGATTTATGTGCCTTAGCAAGAGATAAGTCACGGTACGTTTAATAATTAGATCATTTCCGTAATTTTCAACGAATTTTCACCATTTTTAGCTGGCCTCTAAGTTTAACTATGATGTACATTTATGCGGAATTTTATCACATTTGGTGGCTTGGTTTAATCTGTGCAATTGATACTATTTCTTTTCATATCCTTACCACACACAGACATACAGACAGACAGATAGACAGACATACAGACAGACATACAGACGAACATCCTACTAAAAATTTATCAAAAACTTCAATCAAAATCAGGACACGATAAAAAACATTTTAATACCAAAATTTCGATTTTTGATTTTTGAGTGGATTACAATACTTTCCCTTATACATACGTATACGTATGGGGAAAGTAAGAAAAATAGAAGCAATCGAGCAATATTTCATAGTCGCCCAAGACATTAAAACTTTTAAGAAGTTAAAACACATAATATTAAAACACAAATGTTTTAATGTCTTGGGCGAACATGAAACATTGCTCGATTGTTTCTATTTTTTTTTATAGTGATATAACATCAAAAGGAATAATTTTAGTGGGTGGGAGCATTAAATTTCAAACAAAAATTTTTATCCATAACACTAAGGACCACCCTAATGATTATTGAAGTGAACAACCCCTCGGTTTATAGTGACTAATTAGTGTTTTATGCCTAATTGCTTTGATTTTCTTATTTTTCATTTAAATTTTGATTTTTACATATCAACTGGACGAGGAAGAGGTTTATTCTCTATGGCACAAAAGCATCCTTTATGGTGATCACCTTAACTTTATCATTTTATGTTAATTTTGGAGTGTTTGTCTCATATTCTGGAATTTAAAATACAGTAAAAGCCCTCGTATTCTAATCCTTCGTATCCCAAAATTGTTAGAATTTATCGCGTCAACCGAAAGATGCTTGTGAGCTTCATCTCGCCGCGACTCAAAGAAAACACGTGTAAGTAGACGGATTGATTACCTACGTAATGCTTATATTATAATAAAAACAACAGAATTCTTAATGTCATAAAAATAAATAGTAATTTAAGTTTGAAAGAGAGATTATTCGCAAAATAAAATATTTATATTCTATTCGTATGGTTTTGTTACTTTGTAACGGGTTTGTGACAATTTTCTATTTATTTATAAATTTTATTTCTAATATATAAAATTATTTTAAACATTATTTGTATCTAATAAAATGTTTGCGAAAAAAGAGTAATTCTTTTTACAAAATTTGTATATTTAAATAAAATCATCAATTTTGCTGTGATATAGGAATAAATTCTTATCGTAATCAAGAATAACATGAAAACATGATACTATGTTTGCAGATTTGTTATGGTTTTTGTTGTGGTTATTCTATGATATATGGTATTAATTTCAACCTTCCATTTATCCGAAACATTCATCTATCCGAACGGAAATGGGTCCCGTTAATTAAGTTTATTATTATAAGGAAGGAAAAGCATACCATCTCATTTTAAATTTATATAGAGTATTTTCACTATATCACAGTAACAATAACAGTGATTAAATAACCGGCAAGTAAAGTAATATTAGATGAGAAGAAGCAATGACAATTTATTAATTGTAAGTTTGAGTTATTGTCTGGAATAAGCTTTCACTTGATATTTATTATTGTTTCGGAGCAGTGCTTTAATTAAAAAGACGTCATTAGCTTGTATGTTGTAGTATAGGCGATGAAATTTCTCAACGATTGATCATTACCACTTCTTTGGGAAATTAGTAGAAATCTAATAATTAAAATCATAGCGTGGAATCGATAACACCTTTAATTGAAATTAATTTAATAAAAGAATTTACAGATGTTGCAGTAAAATGTTGAATAATGGGACAAGGAGACATTTTTAAGCTATGCAAGTTTATTAAGAATACATAAAATTCTGCGCATTACACAATGAAAAATGGATTCTTAAATATTTCAAAAATGCGTTTAAAAAAGACTATACAGTAAGTTTTAAATTAAAAATAGAAACAATATTGTTATTATGTTACACAGCTGAAGAAATCTAGCCCTCGACTCATTCTCATGTTGTCTTGCAAACCACTCTGTCAGCGTAGGTTATATTTATTCCAACTTTTAGGGACATAAGGATAAGGAACAAGTGAAATGTCTCTGCGGGGAGTAGAGAAGGAAATTTATGTTTAGGGCGCGTTTGCAATAGTAAGAAAGCATTGGAAATGCTAAACAAAGGTATCCATCGTATTATTTCTAAAATCGCAACTACTAGCGAGACTTACATACGAATTTACGATACTTCAATTTGTTTTGAAAGCCTGCGTATAAATTCAGCAAGATGACACAACGCTTAAAAATATAAATAAAAAACAGAATATCTTAGATATAACTAAAATGTTTTCATCTAATGCAAAATATTCTCACCCAAAGAAACTTCAATTTGATAGAATAACTAATATGAGTCACATACTATATAATGAGTCACAAATAAAGTCACATAATTATGAGATTTTCACTGAATGCGTAAAAATTAGATTAATAAACAATTTAGGTCAATTATGACCCGAAAACAAGGAATCAATTTGTTTTCAAAATTGTGCTTTAGAAAATTGCTAATTTTAAGAAAAATTTAACTTAGACGGCCGTGTTAGCAACTTCGATAGTATTCATAAATCAACAATGTACTGGGTTATACAACGATAAGGTTTGGCACGACGGATTGCTGTACAAAATCAAAAAATTCTTACCTCACAACTATACAAAATATTAAAATCTTACCTAAACGGCAGATACTTTCTGATTCAACATTGAGATGAATACACATCGCTTTCCCTAATTAAATCAGGAGAGCGTACTTGGTCCGGTACTGTATGTTTTATGCACTTCAGACCTCTCAACTATGAGAAATATAACTACGAGTACATTTGCTGATGACACCACCATATTAGAGGTACACAAAAACCCAGCTGTCGCCATGGAAATTCTATAAAAGCAATGGAGAATCAAAAAAGCACACGAAGCAAAATCGATACAGGTGACGTTCACCGTGGGAAAAGAGACGTGTCGGCCCGCTTTCTTAAACACCATCAACTACCGCAAAGTAATCAAGCAAAATAACTTGGAATTTACTTGGATAGACGAATTATGTGGAGAAAATCGCCAAAAGAAAACAACTGGGTTGTAAGTTGACTAAGATGTACTGGCCTATGGGGCGTAAATCTCGGTTATCACTGGAAAATAAACTTTTACTTTATAAAGTTATTCCAAAACCTATATGGACCTATGGTATCCAATTATGGGGTTCGGCATCAAATCCAAATATCAAAATAATCTAAAGGTTTCAATCAAAAGTTCTGAGAATGATTGTGCCCTATACCTTTATACAGCGCGATCTTCAGATAAGGGAAGAAACAACAAGGTACAGTGCAAATTACCAAACCAGGGTTAATGTTTACCCAAACCCTCTAGCATTGGAACTAACCAAAGACAATGAAGGACGAAGACTGAAACGGTGTAAACCCTCTGATTTGGTCTCGAGATTTGAAACCTCAAGTGCTTAAAGAAATAAGAACTTTTCTGAATCATTATAACAGAATTGGAGTGAATCTGGATTCATTCCCACGTGTCTACTGTCCAGTGTTACTCAATTTGCTCATTGTTTGTATATGTTACGGTCAATGACATAAATTGGGCATTGACGTCAATGGCCGGGTAATGACGTCAATGCCCATTTACGTTGGCCATTAACGTTATTGACCGGCCATTGACGTCAACGACCGTTAATGGTGGGCAATGATGTAAATATTTTCATTTGATTGTAATATTTACGTCTTTGGCCGGTCACTGACTTTAATGGCCAAAATGGATTGGACAATGATGTTATTATAGAATAACTACTATAAAGAACAGCAAAATATGGCAATTTAAATTTGACAACCAACTGGCAAGTGATATTTACGTACATAATGTTGTATTCATTATATTATAATATAATATACCTAATCATTTATTAACAAAAATAATAAAAATTAAAAAATAATGAAATACATTTTTTTAAATTAATCATTTTTATTCTGGCACGGGAGTGACCCATGGCACTTAGACCGTGTTCGATTTGGAAGCTTACGGCGCTTTTGGTAGCAATACTAACTCTCTAGACAAATTATTGCTCATAAAAAAACAGACGTTAGTACCAAAAGCGATGTAAGCTCCCAAATCGAACATGGCCTTAGAATTGCAAATTTGTTTGATGGCGCGACACGCAAATTTATTATTTTTACATCCATTCTTGCAACGACAATGCTTGTAACCGTGACCTCCTATAACACTGTTTTCATCTGCTGCTTGTCTAAGAATAATCTCATTTTCTTTTATCGTATTACTAATATTTTCTAACAAAATTAACTTTTCAGTATCCCTTAATAACTAGTATTAATTTTAAAGGCACATTATACATTACAATACATTACTTTCAGATGGAATCTACAGAATAATAATTTCATCATTTCCCACTCTGTATTGGGCATTGACGTCATTGCCCGGACAATGATGTAAAAACCCCACATGAAATTTTAAATATCAACATCGCCCAAAATGAATGGTCATTGACGTCAATGGCCGGTCAATGCTCAACTAAGCTGGGCATTGACGTTATGGTCTGGCCATTGACCGTAATGGCCGAATTGTCATCATTGACCGTAACATATATAACAGATTGTAAATATTCGTAGAAGTCATTAAAATAATAAAATTCCAAAGCCCAATCCACAAGTGTGATTAATGCAATTACAATTACTGATACTGTTTTATGTTTAATTGCAGAATTCCTGGTTTCTGCACCATTTAAAGGCGGTGTAATTTTGTGAAATTGTTAATTTTCTAATTTTAACTAAATAAAACACTTTTTAAAACTTAAAATCAAAAAACTTTATTTAAATTAAATCGGAGCAGACGAGCTCACGTCCGCTGTCTTGGCTATCGGCCATCAAAAAGCCTATCATCACATTTTACAATTTACAAACTTAAACTAAAACACTACCAACTTAACATTCTCAACAATTTAAAATATACAGGATGATTAAAATGTTTTTTACAACACAAAATTTATATACAAAAATTAACCAATTATTATCAACCCCTATTTAATTATTTTTTTGAACACGACAATATATTATATTATATTTTATATAATATTATTACTCTTACTATTATGTTTTATGAGGTACATATCTAGTTGTATAACAACTAAAAGACGTAATATTATTATGTATGTATAATGAAAACATTTAGAGCTGATGCTACAGTGACAAATAAACGTGGAACTACGGCAATAAATTTAGCATATTTATATAAAATATAAATGATAAAAATACATTTTAATAAGTTTAGTAGTAATTTTATATTTAATTTATACTATGTAGTAAAGATTAAGTTAATGGTATGCTTGGCGTATAAGCTTCTTTACGTAAAATTAAACTTAAGTATAACCGTTTAAGCGTCGAGCATCAATGACCTGCTTTTTACCCTCAATTAAATGATAAGTCATGTCTGTAACAGAACGGCCGTATTATGGAATTTTATGTCAAAATTATTAATCGTTGTTGGTTGTATTTATGTTTTAATTTTTAACGTCGTAAAAATATAACAAAAACAATTTGTTTAATAGTAGCCACGCAATGGAAATGGCTGATGTTTATTATAAAGATTCTTTTACAACTTTTATATATCAATTTCAGTTTATGTTATAGAAGGGTATAAGTGTAAAAGTATTATGTTACTTATGATGTCCGGAAAGAGAATTGTGTTCCGGGAGTTACATAAGTACATGGCCATTTACATTTGTATTCTATCGTAGCGTTCTGTACAATAGGAGTATATCCCTTATCCGTCTAACTGAATAGAGGAAACATTACACTAATCAAAATAACACAACTCTACTTGACACCCACGGCACCCATTTGTATCACATGAATGATGAATTATTTGAAGATAAGATAAAAATACGTGCATCGAAATCAAATAGAATCGTTTTGCGCGAAAATGAGTTACGTCGGTTATGGCTGACTAGCGCTGATTTCTTTCTCATCGAATCTGAACTTTTGCCAAAAATTGTTTCTGTGTTTTTGACATTTTTTAAAACATCTATTGCAGCATTAATATTATTTATATTTTACGTTGAAAGCGTCAGATTCTATACACTCCTAATGACCCACCTTTTCGATAACGCAACTGTACTACCTACTTATAGGTTATGTTCATTATTATATCTTCTTAAAATCAGACGTAGAGCTTAGTGATGAACGAGCTTATATTTCTAATGCTCGAAAAGATATAATAGACACATAAGTAGATAACCACCTTTAAAAAAATTTGAAGTAGGTCACCAGAAATTGAGACCATCGAGTACTAACTAAAGGAAAAAAACATTAAAGGTTACTTCGAGCATTATCAAGAGAGATGTTTCTGACACTACACTTTTACAAAGGGCGCGTATTTGGCAAAAAATAAAACCTACAAAAACTACTGTATTCTATTTAAAAAAGCGTAAAAATAAACAGAGAAAGCACTCACTACAAAAATAAACTTGAAAAGCGAATAGTTGAATACGTAGGTCTACGCTCTTTTTGCCCTAGTAAATTTAAATATGCCGTTTTCATGCATACGCAATTGTCTTAACCTCCTTTTGCTGTATTAAGCTATTACGCAATATTCCCATCTAGTTGGCTATTATATTAGCATATTTGATGCTATATACTAACTAACTGGTTTAAACCCGAGAACGGTACTGCTAACCGTTATTGAAGTTGGCTAGTCTTTAATTAAGAATATAGCTCATTCATATAATACAAACTGCAACTTCTTAATAACATCTTCATTACTACCCACCAAATCTATTCAAACATTCTCAAACAATACTTACTTTACGAAAGCGTTTCAGAATTCTACATCGTTGTATAATTAACAGCAGAGGTGTAGAATACTGATTTCAAACAGGATTTAAATTTGTCGGCTGCTACCACAATTTCAACAAATTATATCGTATAAAACCATTAATTTTACGACGGCACACCACACTCACCATCACATTACAATCAAAAATTTTTTTATTCATTATTTTAAAAATTCTGATGTCTTTTACCACTCAGGTACCAAAACCCAATAACATTTTCGAGCACAGCTTTCTTTGAATGGATAAAAATAATAGTAAACACCAAGCAAATGTTTAAATTCTTATTGATATGATGAGGAGAGCTCTATTTTATTAAAATTGTACAAACTACATGTTTATAGTAATAAATTAATATTTAGATGTTTCCGGTCAATTAATTATCTTAGAATAAAATCAAGGTTAAATGCTTTCTACCATTCACAAGCAAACCCTGTGGAGAGCGCGAATCGCTTTATCTATGTTTGGTTTTAAATAATTACAATGCAAAAACTAATTTACATATTTTTTTACATTTAAGGCTAACAGCCTATAATGTATCATTTGTTTGTATTTCTTGTAGCTTTTGTAATTTACAGCAAACATTTTTTTAAGTTGCTTAGCATAATTCAAATAATATATGATAAAAATTGAGAAAGTTAGAAAATAGAATTAAGTAACTAAATCATCCTCAAATCAATTATAATTTCAGTGCAAACTCATTTTGATTTTATTATTAATACAAACAGTTTTCTAATTAATATGTATGGATATCAGAATTGTTAAACGCTTGCACGGACAACGTTCAATAATAAAAAGAAGAACGAAACCTGCTTCCTGATGATATATTAATAAAGGAACACGGCTATCCCTTTTTAATCAAATGTTCAAATAAACAGTTAATACAAAAATTTGAAATTAAAATATTTATAGAACAAGGAAAACGTTTCTAATAAAGTCAACTAAATTCTTGCTGTTCCTAAAAAGATACACTTTTAGGACAAAGAATAAATAGAAGTTCGATATCTTGGATTATGTAAAAGGCGAATCGTATTCCACAAAATTATTTCCTCTAAAAATTTAGATGTAGGAAAACTTAAATAAAGCGTGCAGTAGGAAAGAACAATTTAATCTTAATTCAGCACATTATTTTCGTATTGTTTTATTAATTAAGTATACTTTGTGAGAAACGTAACGTAACATAATTTTAATTTTTATTTTAAAGTATGAACGGGTTCCGATTAGCTAAGTTTCTAGAACAATCATGTACAATATTAAATTTTAACTAAAGTTAGTCATTCTTTTTCCAATAAATTTAATGGCTTTTTTTGAAGGTTACAATTGCTAAACGTTATAACGTTATATTAAGATTTCAAACTAGAGCAATAATAAGTTGTGATTTTAGATGTTGCTTTTTTTTAAGAATAGTTATGAACGTGCAACAGAAAACACGGAGTAAACATGACTGTAATATCATTTTTAAGAAATTAAATTCTTTTATGTTCAAGTAAATTTTATTGCACCGCAAGTAAAGTAAAGTGAGAACAAATACAGCTCACTACAAGAAACTTGAACAGTGATTGTTAATATTTGCATCACATTATATTATTATTATAATAATTGTTTTATTTGTTTTTGTACAAAAATTATTTTAAAATCAAAAATTTGTCTGTGATTTAACTAGGAAAAGTTTATTCGTAAGTGAAAAAGTGAAAGTTTAACATTTTAAGGGTTCTATATCTCTAAGCATGAAAAATATATGTCAATAAAACTGGATCGACCACAATATCGCATCGACCTCTGACAAAGATAATTAAGTGCTGTTTTTGTTTTCTAGTTCCAATTTTAAACCAGAAAACCTGCGAACAGTCTAGATTAATAATAAAGCTGCAGTCTAGATTAATAATAAAGCGGTACCGACCACAATAGAAAAAAATTGAGATATTGACCCGAAGTTTTTAGTGCTATTTCGTGCAGCCAATAATTTTTAATTTTTTTTTGAGAAAATTTTGTCATAAACAGCAATTTTTTGCAGTAAACACATTTAATCGTCAATTTATTTGCACAAACTCATGTAAGGATAGTTGGGCCGAAAAGACCAGTACCCTTAAACATCGATATAATATTATTTATTGACCAATATACAAGTATAAGTGGCGGCAATCTGAAATGCCCGGTGTAAATTATATACAATATACCTGTGATTATCGGCTTTATTTGAAGGGTTGAAAGTTTTTGTAAAAATTACTTTGTAGGACAGTGGTAACCTTCGCCTATGCGAAGGTCAGGATTTAAGCTTTTTTTTTGCTAATCCAAATGGCCAAAAAGGTACCCTAGCAAAACATGTAAGTTCCACCGATGGCAACTTAAAGTATTACTGGTTTAAAACCCGCAAGCCTCTTATAATGCTTATCGCAATGCTGCAACGATAATTCAAACTGCAAGAAATAATTCTTTTGAAAAACTTAAAAAGCTTAATTTTTTTTACAAATTCAAACTCTGATTTCTTTATTAATTTTTTTTAACCCTCGGGAGGTCGTGGTATCTGACAAATACATGCAAGAAGTTTTCTTAACTCTCGGCAGGTCACGGTACTAAAAATTACACATTTTTGTTAACTCCTCCCCCCCTTTAGTTAATATTCATCGATATTTATCTCACAGAAGCGGTTAGAGATACTTTGGTACAAATTGAAATCTGCTAATCTGTTAGTAGGATATAATTGAAGTAAATGCTCCAACCGTTTATGTTTTCTTGTAGTATTAGAATTACTCTGCTTTCTAAATTGAGTTGTATTAGAAAAGAATTAGTTCAGGTTATAAAACAAAGTTTGGTTAGAACACGCACGTCCTCTCCAGCCAAACACCAAAACAATACTAAATTACATTAAAATTGGCACTCTTATTTATGCTATTTCTAATTTTTGTAAAAATCATAGTTGCCTTGGAAATACCAATTCCCAAAATCTGCACTGATCTCGATGAAATTTGGCAAATATGTCCCTTTATGCTCCTTGTACCTGTTGAAAAATTTTGAGTTCCAAAGCTTCAACCGTTTCCTCACAAATAAATAAATATTGGAGCAAAATTTTCTTCTTCTTATTTCTTATTTACTTCTTATTTCGGTGTTTTAAATCTTTGGATGGAAACATAGACTCTTTTACCTAGACTATTTTACCTAGACTATTTTACCTAGACCATTTTACCTAGACTTTTTTACCCGTAGACCTTTTTTCCGTAGACCTTTTTACCTAGACCAATTTACCGTAGACTATTTTTCCTTACACTAATTTACCTAGAATCCGTACTTCAAACAGCGTCAACGCAAGATTACAAATCTACCTTGAAGGCACCTCCTGCACCTAATATAAAATTAAATAAACATGTGGTCTATATGTTAGATGTGCTTGCGCACCATTTCATTTTGTAAAATCAGAATACATTTTGTCCCTTTACATAGTTTATCAAAATCAAGTCAAATTGCGTCATAAATCTCAAGATTTTTACATAACTTGAATAAAACTCAACTCCCACAACACAATGAAAACTTAAAAAGACTTAAAAGATTAACAATAACCTTGACCACCTCGACTTAATTGACCGATCGGTGGAACTTACATGTTGGAAAATAGTGACCCAAAAGGGATTGGTGGAACTTAAATGTCGGATTAAAAAAGATTTCACCGATCGGCGGAACTTACAATCTTATAAAAACAAAAAGCTTACAAAATGATCGACATAATAACACGGATGATCTAGATAAACTTCTACGTCAAGAAGTAAGTGGGGTTGTAAACAAAAAAGCAGTTGAAGATGTTCCGCTTTAAGAAGTCTTCCTGCTGTTAATATTACAAAACCTGACGTGGTGCGACAAATACAACCGCCTTTAGCAACGTCAATGTTAGATGTGTTTTCCGGTTTAGATGCCATCAATGTTTTAACATGGTCAGAAGAAGAATATTTAATGCTGAACGATAGTAACAGTAATTTGATTATATTTTCATGCTTAACTTATGGTTTTTGAGTTTGATTGAAAATGTCTTTATTGGATGGCACTTTCAATTACTGTACAGAAACGTATATCAAATTTAACAGCATTCACATGTAATTCCAGAGTTTTGCCAGAGTAATTCTGATACTCCAAGAAAACATAAACATAAACTAAAACATAAACATAAACTTCAATTATATTCTACTAACAGATTAGCAGATTTCCATTTGTACCAAGTATCTCCAACCGCTTCTGTGAGATAAATGTGGATGAATCTTAACTGAAGGGGGGGGGGAGAGTATAACATTTCTTAATTTCATTATAGATTAATATGTTATCTGTTTACTTTTATTTTAAAAAAATTAATAAAGAAATCGAAGTTTGAATTTGTAAAACAAATTATGCTTTTCAAATTAAAAAAAAATTATTTCTTGAGTTTAAATTATCGTTGTAGCATTGCGATAAGTATTATAAGTGGCTTACGGGTCTTAAACCAGTGATAGGTACTTTAATTTGCCATGGGTGGAACTTACATGTTTTGCCTGGGTATCTTTTGGCCATCGGTGGAACTTACATGTTTACCTTTGGCAGATTAGCAAAAAAAAGGCTTAAAACCTGACCATCGGTGGAGGTTACCACTGTCCATTTCTAAAAGTGTACCTGACCTAAAATAAGCCATAAAATTTGTTTGAAACAATAATTTTAGTGGCGACTACCTGGTGAAATCAATGCCGCACCGATTAAGGGATGTTATAAAGGCCAGGGGAGGCTCGATCAAATATAAAATTTTTTTATTAATAATTATATTATCAATAAACACTTTGCTACATGCATTATCATTTAAAGAATTATTTTATTATATATTTTATATAAAATTCGGGAGAATATATATTTTATAATTTGGTACGTATTATAGTTAGACAATTATAAAACATAAGAATTAGTTCTATGTTAATGAAGCATGTAAGGAAAAATTAAGAATAACCAAAAATTTTTCAATCGGGCATTTTAGATTGCCTATGTATCTATGTCAAGACTGATGGCGCGCCCGTGAAACAAATAACTACTATCTATGCTTCTATGCAATTGAATTGGACTACTTCCGAGCATCCCGGACATTACAACAAAGTTACATTAGCACATATCACCAAAAAATATCTCTATACTATTTCAGATACAACTCTAATTTAGCAGTCTCTCAGAAATCGTACACATTTCACCGATGATTATTTGAATTTTAATAACTATCCGAAAGCTTTAGATGGTATTTATTGAAGGAACTTGAAAAAAATCTGGAGATTGGAGAAGTGGTACCTTAAAAAAATTTAAAAGAGAATTTGTCAAATTTTGAATTTTTTGATATTCAAAAGTGTAAATTAAAGTTTTGGATTCGCTGATTCAAGGTATATACATTTTGCATCCTCAAAGGCAACAATGAAGAATTTGTTTTCTTATTTCGGTAAGCTTTGAATCGAACACAATAGTTTTCTAGAAAAGGAGATTTTACTATCAAACCTCAGGATCATCGTTGCAGTCCAATCCTCGTACCGTAAATGGCAATCGGTCAATGCCACTGAGTAAGTTTATGTGGACCGGATAAGTCGATCCCGAGTTCATCCACTTGAGTAAATCAAGTTCAATTCTAATACGAATGCGTGTTTGTCATTTATTTACGATTACAAATTTTTAAAATCAAAAATTCAATTAATTTTTATTATTATAACAGGAAGTCATTCGTATTTGCGATCACGACATTTAGGTATGATTATATAAAATTAATTTTAAATTTAAAAGTCACCAGCGTTTATTTTGCCAGTTTCAATTTTATAGACGTTTAGAATTAGATTATCCGATATTCCCATTTACGTCTTGAAAGGTAAAGAAATTGTTTTTTGACCACTTCCAATTGAAAGTATATTATGTGCGCCATCTTGAATTGCTCATATTTGATCAAATACTCAAGATAAACGATTCAGATAATAATGTCGGAAATGTAAAGATTAGTTTTGACACATAGTATAGGATTGGCTAACTGGCGTTTGCGTTACATTTGTTAAACCAATCAACGCATTGGATCATGGCGTTGCAGCATATTATGATGCATAGCGTAAGTATCATAACGTCATTTATAAACGTTTCAACAGGAACAATTTGGCCATATAATGATTTAATTACGGTGGAAACTATCACATTCACAAGTCACAACTAAGGTTTTATTCAAATTAATCATATCGCATAAATTTTTCCTAGCCAAGGAATCGTAATGCATTCTTTCTAAAAAGGCGTCACGTACACCCTAATCAACTGATAGTTTTTGTTTCGTTTTTATCTCAAACCTTGCTTTTGCCAACAACATATCGAAAAATTTAAAGATATATTTAAGCTTGAAGGAAAATTTCGAGTAAGACACAAAGATAAACTGTGATTATAAAAAAAATTGTTTTTTGCTGACCTTATATTATTTACATTCCATTGACGTTTGAAACGGATCTAAACATTCTTTTGTATACAAATATTTACCAATATTATTTATAGTGCTTTATATTGGTTGCGTAGGATACAATGTTTTAACTAGCTAAATAAGTTAATGAATCTACAATCTAAGACAAGTCGCCGCGACCAACTTGATGTACCCCGACCAAAGTTGAATGAATATTCTATAGCTTACAAACTTATAGTTTACAAACTGTGAGTCGCAACCTCTCAGAAAATCACAAAATTATTTTAAAGTGGGTAAAACCGTGATTATTGCAATATTACTATAATTAATAATAGACTTGTTTGTGTTTGAATGATATGCTGCAACACAATTGCTCTGATTGTGCCGTCTTAAGGCCGCACTTACTTATAACCACGCAATTTGTTTAGGTTAATAACTTAAATTAGACCATTAAAAAATGTGGTAGTTATATAATGGTAACGTAACTACTTATAACTTAAAATCGGGATAGATTAACTAATCTAATGGAAATAATCAACAAGCTTCAATTGTCTAACTATTTAGTATTAACACCGTAATGCAGATTCCTACTTGAAGATATTGGTCGATCACACTTATCTAATTTAAAACTTAATGTTTTTTCAAACCCTTATAAAATTCTAACTAAGATCAACTTTTCCCAATAACTAACTTGACGTAAGTAACTGATTTACTGATTTACCAACACCATAATATACAAATAACAAACAATATACAGTAGACATTCTGTTACATGAACTGCAATGACTTAATAATACTAGAAAAACTTCTTTAAATTAACCCAAGATGAGGGTATCACTGGTGAAATATCGGCCAATGTTAGTAACAAAATTTGTGTAGTTCGGCGACTATTTACCAAGAATCTTTAACGCAAAGCCTAAAAATGCAAAGTGGTCTCGCAAATCACCATATTTCTTCAATTTAAAATTTTGTGTAAGCAGTGCTGCTGCTCCGGGAATATGCTATAAACTGCGATATAACGTATTCATCTAGGTAAATTGATACGAAAAATTGTTAAGGATTCATTATCGTCCTACGATGTTTCCTATAAATTAATGGTATACATGTTTATTCGTATAACATTTGAAGTGAAGGGATATCAGGTAAATTGGAAAAGTAAATCGAGTAAAAACGATATTTGTTTCGCTGACGTTTCGGAAGATCTATTCTTCCATTCTCAAGACTATAAAAGAGAAAACGAATAAGTCATAAGTGAGGTAAAAATACTTTTCGGACTTACTATACAAATCAAGATGTTAAATAAAATAGTCTCGAAAATGAATTAAAAAAATAAATTTTGAAATAAAAAAGGGGGGAAAAATAAATTCAGAATTAATATTTAAAAAGCAAACATGACTTTTGCTGTTTACTGTTTGGAGACTACTGTAGTTTGACTTAAATAAGAGAAAATCCTGAAAATGAAGAGCAGTTCATTTGGTCACGTTCAACGAAGTCAATAATGTAAAAATATATATAGTATAAAAAATTACAATCAATAAGTGAGTGCAAAAAGTATTTTTGCCCCACTTAGGGGCACGGAGAAGGTCATATGAAAGTTGTAGACTGTGACCGGATTTGAACAGAGTACCTTAGAGTCAATTATCCTATAATAAGTAATCTAAAATAAAGTTAGCATTTTTTTGTTTACAATACTGCAGCAATAATCGCAGCTAGTAATTATGAAAACACAAAACAAAAAAATAATTATTTCGTTAAAACAGAACAGATATGATTCGATAGTTAGGTGTAGCTCATTTGTTTGAGCTACTGTTTGACGAGATCGCATACATATCTTTGTGTTTGTATAACTCGCTTATATTCTAGTTATATTGTTAACTGGCGTCCAAGATGTTTTGGCCTGAAGTATCAAAACACAACTAATAAAAGTTGCTTGAACCCTAAACTCACGAAAAGTGCAATGAAGATAATATAAGTGGGTGTTCAATTAAAGTTCAAGGATCAAAGACCGAAATATAAAAAGTTCAGGACCACATCTCGCATCATCTTTACAGTCTCGCAGCATTCTTAAAGCTATTATACTAAGTACGAAAGATATAACCGTCGTAAAATTTTGAGGTTAGTATAACATAATCGTACAGCAGCATATACAGCGGCAGCGTGGTGAAATTTTGAAAAATTCTCAATTTGCATTATTCTTGCAATTTATTTAAATTTTGAAGCAAATCATTATTTAAAATTCAATAAATAAATCCAATAAAATAACACACAAATGAAACAACAAAATATTTTATCTTATGAAGTTAATAAAAACAAGGAAAAACAGAATCTACAAAACTTGGGCAATTCAATTTTGTGCTGCTACTGCTAAGTGTGTAAATTTGCACATTGAATGCTCGGTGTTGACTTGGAAATAACTCGTTTGTAATAATTATTGCTGAAAACTTTCGACACAACATTTTGATGAAGATTGATTTTAAATTTTCTTATGTGTAATTTTTCATGCGTCATGTTATTGAATACAAATATTTTACGTATATGATCAGAATTCAAGTCAATTACACTTTGGTTTATAGAGAACGTGATGGATTATGCAGATAACTTCTTAGTGCTCAATGCTTATATACATAAGTTAATACATAAACCTAACAAATATTCTTTAGCCTTTATCGGTATGTATATCAATATTATCAATCAATAATTTATGTAAAAACCTATCTCGAAATTTTTAAATTTGTAATTTAAATATCTACAAATGGCTTCTAAATCTTTTTCCAATACTTTGTCGGTTCGAGATTGCTCGAAACTTGAAATTTTTTAGCAATTATTTTCTATAGATCTACATTTATTTGGCAATTTAAACATATATTTAAAAAACTTTTCTCAAAATTTATTATTGTATTGTTATTACAATGTCACCAAATGAAGCGTAAGTGCCATCGAACTAGCTAGTGCTCAGCGAAAGCTTAATTTAATTTTTAATTGGTAAACCACTGCGCCTTTTGTTTCCATAAATTTAACTACCAAATCAAATTTAAAGCTTACCAATTTCAATGAAATTTATAATAGACATAAAAGTGTTAAGTCGCAGACATCTTGATCGGAAATTTTGGAAAATCTTGTTATCTTTGGTAAAAGACAGACTTGAAAATACAAAATGTTTTTACATTTCTTAATTTTGTATAATATAGGCCGCGTTCCTATCCTATTCTGGGTGTTGCGGTTTCCGCAGCATTCAGGCATTCATGCTTTTTGTGCTTCTACCCTATTTCATATGTTACGAAAGTAGCCCTCTATTATTGATGTGCTTCATTCACTTCAGTCGCTACACCAAAGGCAAGCAGTTTAAATCTTATAGCGAGGGGATTGTTATCAAGTTTGAGCGTTATCTCTACTCGTCCGGTATGATATACAAGTTACCGTTGTTGGGGTGGTATGGGGGAACCGTATTCACTAAGCTGAGTCACGGCGGGAATCCGCAAACAGTTACGTGGTCATCGATATTCCCATTTGGGAATATGTTAAAATTGTCTCTTGATTTTCATTATGGAGAAATAATAACGGAATAGCTCGTTTTGTAGTAATTTCCGTGCAACTTTAAGCTGCCTTTTCAAGTAATTTAAATACACAAAGCATTTTTGTTGGGTTTCTCCTTAAAAGTAATCCTGGTACTAGTAATAGTAATTCAAAAAGAATTTGTAAGTTTTACAGCCTTATGCATAGTCGTACTCTTAAAATGGTTTAAAATGAAAATAGTAGCTACTATAGTTAATAGCATTGTAGAAGCTACTAAAATGTTGGTATGAAGAGTTCCTTTAAAATGAAAGTTAGCATCATTTTAGTTGATAGAATACTTCAGTATGGTTTTATAAATATTGATTTGGCATCATTGCAAATTGTCAGCAGACTACCTATATAAATTGGACAGTTTACCTGCGCTGCATATACCTAAAGCTTCAACAATACTTTTAATGACACGACTCACTTAAGTACACAGTGTACTTAGGTGAAAACCACGTTTTTCACTAATTTTGTTTTAATCTGCACCCTTGGTAAAGCACCGTATAAATGGCAAAACCTGAATTTCGGGAGAAATTAAAACAAATAATTATTTAATTGATCTCTCCTTACATATATCACAACACGAGCTTTCTTTCTTTTTAATATGTAATATTTGCTAAACTTTTCATTGTTATAAATAAATAATATAAAAAATTAAGTATAATATATTATAAATAATTCTATTTGTATATATAAAAAGTTTTAATTCAGCATTTACAAACTTAAAAATATTAAATTAAATAATTATTTTATGCGTATAGTATATTATGACAAAATATAATTTTCAAAATTGTCTACTCTTAGGTAAAAGTAACCTTAAAATGGTCTTAAATATGACAAAAACCGTCACTAAATATTTAGTAGCCAACCGGTGATTTTAGTAGTCCTACTAAGGATAGTACCCTTTTAACTCGACTATGCATACAGGTTGCATGTTTGGCTACTACCTGAGATACTAGTAGCCTCTTAGTAGCTGCTAAGTTGACTATACATAAGGCTGTGAAAGTTTAAGTCTTCAATTTGGGTTTCTATTACAACCATTTTTTTTTTGATAAAAAATGTTAAGTGATGCCTCATATTCTGGAAATTAAAAGAACTTTACTCCGGACTATCAGTTGGAGAATAAACTTACATTATTGGTTTTAGCTATCTCTCTTTCTCTCAGAGGGCATCGTTCTATGTAAAAGCTTTTTCTATAGAAAGGTTATCTTGGCTGCCATTGCCTGCCGAGAGAAGTGAACCGGTGATTTCGGTTAGCCAGGCCGTCACTGCCTTCTTAGCTATATTATATCGCAAGAATTAAACGTATTTTTAAGTTATGTAATTTTAGTTATAAATTAAAGACAAGTTATAAATTTGTTTGATTTAACCTGTCCGAATAACCTGAGACTCCCTTTTCCATTTCAATAAATCAATTATTTCCAGTGTTTCTGACTCAAGCGGGGCCCCCAATGGAATTTGGGCCAAATGGAATTGGGGACGAAAAAAAAAACCCTGAATAAAAAAATAAACAAGTTATTTTGAAAAAGTGCCGCTTATTTTCTGGTTTTATTGGTGCTTTCAATATTTAGTGCTACAAATCACAAAAATTTGAATTCGCATTAAATCATTAAAATATTTTATTTTTTTGGTCGTGATAGCGACTGGGCTCTTTTAATGTTCGGGGCCCTTGTTCGATCGAACACATTGCACACTGGTAGTTACGCCACTGATTATTTCTATCATCTAGTGAAGATGAAAGCGAAGATGACTCATTTGAAATAAATCCTAGAAATAAAGTGTCAAAACTACAAAATTATGTGGAAGATATTGTTTCTCCATATAGTCCTAAACAATTTCAGCAACATTTTAGGTCAGTTTTATATACATTAAGTGTAAATGTTTGTAACAACCAAATATGTTTACTTTTTAAAAATTAATTAACATTGTTTGTTAATAGAATGAGAAACACGCTTAAAAGTTCTTATGAATTTTCACTAATGTTTATTTGTTTTGCAGAATGCTACCCGGGACAGTTGATTTTGTACTGAGACTTCTAGAACCACAATTAATTGGAAGTAATCCAGGTAACGTGACTATTCCACCAATGAAACAATTATTAATTGCTATGTGGAAAATGGCAATACCAGATTCATACAGGTCGCTATAAAATTTTGTTTGCGAAATAAATACTTAAATTCATTATTTCTAATAGGTTTAATTGTGAAAAGTTTGATGTATTAAAATTAACAGCTTTACAGTATGTACGAAAAGTTGTGCATGAGTTAAGCGGCGTTCAGATAAAGATTCTTGCCTTGCCTTGCTTAGGTAGGAACTACCAAGAGCCAATGAGATTAAAGTATTAATATAATAATAATAATATAAAGTATTAAAGTAATCCTTACGGATTAAAAAAATTACAGTTGCGGTGCTGAGGTTTTGCTAAAGCTTGGTAATGCCAAGCTTTTCAACTATGCAAGATAACGGCACCGAAGCAACCCCAATTAAATCGAAGTATTTTAAAACTTGCGCTCGTCCTCGGTATAAAATATATGGTTTTTAAAAATTAGTTTACCGAAAATCGTCACCAAAACAACACTTCCCTACGCGCAGAGAAATTCAATTTTAATGACTAGTCCGGTAATAATTAGTAATTGTAAAAAAATAAAAGAGACGTCGTTCTTTTCGTTATTACTTTTATTGTTTTGACAGTAACCATCTATGGTAACTATGTAGTCAACAAATTGACAAACTTGATTTTTGTTCATTTTAAAAATGTTGTTCAACAATGTTCTAAAATTTCTATTTTTAACTATTTTCGGTAAAATTTAATACCATACTTGTCAGGAAAATGTCTCACTTTACTCGGAACTTTAAAATACTCGGCACTAAGTGCCTCGTATTTCAACATTGCTCCTCGTCAGTAATGTATCATTATCCTGACTTTTAGGTAAATAACTATTGTACCACATATGTTGGTAATCGCTCATTCTGTTTACTAGTATACTTATAGGAAAGAATGGCCGACATTCAGCTATTTAAATTCTGCACATCTAAATTTTGATGAAAATTTGGCATTCGTTCTGAAAAATTAGAAAATTATGAACTTTTAAAGAATGGCCGTTATACCTTTTTATAAATTATAAATTAACGTATAATATACATTTATAAATTATAAAATGTATAAAAATGTACTGAATGTCGAACGTAAAAATATAGATGCCACTATCGCTGTTGTCTGAACAACGCAACACAAGAATTTTTATGTGAAAGCTCAAATCGTGTAAGCAAAACCACAGCAAAAGTACGCAAGACTACAGCAAAAGCACGCAAGGCAAGCTAGCTGCAAGGCAAGGTAAGAATCTTTATCTGAACGCGGCTTTAGTGAAGTTGGCACCAGCGATCATTTCATGGCTTAATGAAAAAAAGAGATACTGAAATATTTCAAGAATTTCAGGCAATGCGAGGGTTTTCAAAAGTTGATCCTGAATCGTACATGGAAAGGTCATCATTCCATTCTATTACAGGCAGTTTGTGACCACCGTGGAAGGTTTACACATTGCTATGTTGACAATGTTGACTCAGTACATGATCAACGTGTCTTTCGGTTATCCGAATTGATGGATTATATAGACGATGAAACGAAATTTCCAAAAAAACTGTCATTTGCTTGGTGACTCAGCATAAACACTGCACAACCATTTGTTGGTCCCGTACCGAGACAATGGCCATTTAACTGTAAGACAAAAGAATTACAATTTTTGTCATTCTTCAACTCAAATGTCAATTGAAAAGGCATTCGGATTGCTAAAAAGACGCTTTAGAAGTCTTTTAACAGTGCTTGACATGGCCAAAATTGAAAAGATCCAGCATTTCATAATGGCATTTGTAACACACAAAATGATGTATTGGAAAATCAGCTTTTTGTACTACCACCAGGTCCACCAGAAGTTAATGAACTTAGGCACCATACTATTTCTGATCGAAATTTAGATTCCAATAAAAGAAACACAATCTGTGCAGAATTGAGAATGAGGGAATTAATGCAAAAAATAGTATTTCTATTTTGTATTGTTTATAGGCCAAGAATAAAATATTTTCCTTAAAACCTTTTTTCTTTTTAAATAATCAAAAATTTTGTTTAGAAATGTTCACGAAAGTTCCTAATAATTAAATCGTAGTATGTAAAAATGTAATTTTTTAAAAATTTTATTAATTTTTTTTTCTTTAATGGGATAGGCAACGGGAAACTACCCCATTAATTAGATTCCCTAGTACGTCAGCTTGGCTTCAGCCAAGTGGTCGCCTACGCACTGGTTAGGGTATGGCACTTGTAAGAAGAAGATTAATTTTTTTAAATTTACAACAGTAATTTTAATTTTCTTTTTCTTTGGAATTTTTCTGCAGGGCAGACGCGACAACGCTTGGATCAAAATATTACTACTTATATTAAACTAACAGGCCAATACATATTATTTTCTTACTTTTTAGACGTTTTTTCTTGTGTCCGATCAAAATGGATTGATTTTAAACTTGAACATAAAACTAATTCTTTTTATGTAACTGCACTATGTGTCTAGATTATTTTTAACTCCATAAGATTTAAAATATACCATACTATTTTTCAAACTAAGATGCTTAGTCACGAACTAAGACAGTTAAGCATGACCCTTATGATTAAAAGTGGTGCAAGTTATGAATTCTAAATTCTATGTCGTAAAGAATTTGTTCATGAAGACTTTTTAAGTGAAAGTACTAATTTATTTACTTATGCGTAAAATTGTCGATTATGCCTTCTGTGTAGCGATGCGGTTGGTTTGTCAATTACTAAACGGGATAATTTCGCATTTAGATCGACTCAAAATTATAAATGGTACGTGACATTTCAAATACACACCGCCTAGTAAAATGTCCTTAGAAGGACGTCGTCAGTAAACAGTTAATATTAAGGTTTATGCGACTATGTACATTACATTATATACGCAGCTTTTGGCTAAGAGAATAAATTATAAAATTATTCTGATAAGGAACACTTGAATGACCAAAAGTTGAATAAAGAATATATTCTATATTGAATAAGCAATAGAAATATAAATATAAAATGAATAGAAGAAAGTATTTTGATCATTAAAAAATCTATTTTCCTTTTTACTTAGCTGTTTTTCTGACCGATAAACATCGCAATCATTTTCCCATAGGTACCGTTTATCAATTGTTTAGCAATCGTAAGAGAAGATAACAGAATTGTGTTTATTATGTGAATTTTTCTCTGCATGTAGATATATTTTCGCTACGCTCTACATTTATTTCCCGTACTGATTTTTTGATGCGTTTTACGAACGATTACTTGCGCCTTTTACCACAGTATCTCTTTTCACAACAACAAAAATTTCAGTTTTTTACATTAACTTGCTTCCTTAACACAATTTCAAAGATTTCGATGAACAACGTTTATGCATTTTTTATTTATAACACACACGAAATACAAGTGGTTAATAATTTAATTTAAGAAATTAAACTATAAACTGTAATTAATTTTAATGCGGCTTTAAGGAAATTAACTGTATCCTAATTATTATCAAAATAGTTAGTAATGGGTCACGTAGAAGTTAATACGGATAGCAGATAATTTAATATTTATTAGTAGATACATTAAATGCCATCCAAATCTACAAAATCAATTAACACATAATTTCTTAATTTTTCATATTTCTTTAATAAAAACGCACAATAAAACAACGTTTTTACTATTTTCTTTTAATTTAAAATTTTTAATTTATACTTTAATTAATCATAATTTTCTCTGAGTGTTATGATTCCTAGGTATTGAGCATATTCAAAACATTTCTATTTTTAGAGCAATTAATTTATGTTTTACCTCCTAAAACTTAATCATCTGAAAAATAAAATTTTTTATTTATATTTCTTAATTTATGTAAATTCAAATTAAACGCATTCCCAAGTTTAGCTTAATTATTCTTTTAATACATATAATATTTGTCGTGATCCAAAATCAATTTTTTTTTAATGTTTGAAATTTTGATTTTTAATTTTATTATGAAGAGTGTAGACCATTTAGTGTTTAATTATTTGGATTGAATTTATTTTGTAATTTTGAATTTGTTTCATAGATTTTAATTTTAATTTATATATGTATTTTAAATTTTATTTTGTAAACAATTTGTGTAATAAATTGCAAATTTTGAATTTGTGTCTTTTGGCACTAATAATTTAAGTTGGCACCAAACTGAATAATTGGAGCTTATTGCCGGAACGTTCGAAGTAGATGGACGTTTAAAGTTAAGTGTCCGCGAAAAACTATAATTTGTGTTAAAAGTTCAAAAATTTTAAAAGTTTTTGTAAATAAAATATTAATTTGACGTAAGTGAAAAATTGTTTAATTGTTTGGATAAATTTGTCCGGGTTTTTCTTGGAAGTCTTTTATGGAGTTTTAAGATTTTTAATTTTATGAAGTATTTTGGAAATGGTTGATTGATTAATTGATAAATAAATTTGTGCAATAAAAATAATTTTGACAAGGAGAATTTATTTCATAAATTAAAAAATAAAACTAAATTGGAAGAAATAAATATAAATCAAAAACTAAAGAAAATGTTGTATGAATAAAGCAAGGCATATTGCAAGGCGGCCGTATGTAAATTGCGCCAGCGGTTGGTGAGGGTAGCTTAAGTTCTGATACCCAAAGAGTGGTATATTTATTAGTAATTATAATATTATGTAATCGCCACAGTGGCGCAGTTTTGTGAAGGTAAAAAAATAAGTTTACCGTATGGAACTTATGGGGTGTTTGGGGGGGAGGGGGGAGGTCACTATAGTCATAAATCAAAAGAAAAGTGTTTTTGGTATAATTTCTAAAAAAAAAAAGACATAAAAGCGTTACTATAACATATAACCTACGTACAGATCTACCTTTTCGCGAAATCATAATTTCGCCGCAGCAAGAAATATAATTTTTCTTTTTATTACTAATGAAGATAAGAGAATATTTAATAAATATCTTCAAAATGATCACATATACATTTTAGAAAATTTGATTGACACAGCGCTATGTTGAATTGCAATATTTTTTTCTTTTGTATACTTTTAATACTGATTTGCTTTTCTTGATTAATAGGGGAGAGTGGGGGAATATCGACCACTTAAGCGCCATTAAAGATTTCCAGTAGTAATCTTTGGAATTAGATGCTCAAAATGGTAAAATTGCTTGATCTACTACGAGATTCTTATAGTGATTTTTCAAAAAAACAAATGACTTTATTTTTACGGTACATTTTTAAAAAAAGAAAAAAAGTCGGGTATTACCTTATTGAAAGCAGCACAATTTTTATAACAAAAGTCTCAATACGAGTAAAACTGATTGCATACCCACAATACGAGTGATGGAATCATACTAACCATATAAATTAGGTACATACCAAGTTATCTCTCGGCTGGTAGGTCAAGTTCGCTCGTAGGGCGCCTAATTTACGAGATTTGAAACTGGTCGATTTTTCCCGACAGTCGATATTCCCCCACTCACCCCTACTTTTGATTTTAACATAGACAGATATTTGCATATCCAACACAGCGTTCAAAAATGTGTCTGGATAAGCTGTATGGAAATTTTTAGCCAAATTGTGGTGGAAAGATCCAAATTTTGGAGGGGGGGAGGAACATAGACTTTTCTTGTATGTATGCCTTAAAAATTTAAAGAATATTTAGAAAGTCTTGCATCTCAGTGCATATAATTTGCATTCAATCTTCAGCAAAACTTTCCGATACTTCTGCGGGGTTCAAATACTGAAGCGCAAATGTCCATTTCAACCAATTTTCAATAGGCGAATTTTTCTCTTGATATTCAGTTTCAAGTCCAAATCCGTTAAGTTTTTGGTACCACGCTTGACTGATGTGAAGACGACACCCTATAATTTCTACATTTTGGCAAACTTTCTGTATACTATTTTGAATGGCATGTTCACAATCGGCAACAATCGATGTAGAAACATAAATTATATTTTTCATGTCAGATATTTCCAACGTTTGAAAATAATTGATATACGTATGTTCTAATTTGTTTGCCAGGAGACAAAATGGCAAAGAAATATAAATCCAGCAACTACCTATATGAGATAGCCACGTTCACTTATAATTTCTTGCATAACTTCAAGCCTAAAAATTATAAAAAAAAGGATTTAAATTATCTAATTTGGTTCTATTATTTATCTGTCATGGTAAGTGTAAATTCATTGCTTTATATAGAGAGTTTCTCCAAGGATTTATAATAGAAACATTAAGTTAAGATTGAATATTGAACAGAGCTGAGGTAAGGGTGACTTATCTGCTAAAATGCAAAAATATAAAATGTCTAAATTAACTTCAAAATCAATGAAACTTCTACAGTGTGGACATACGGGCTAATTGCAGCTCTGCTATGGCTATGGCATAAACGTACCCTACGTACGGGTAGTAAGGGTACATTTATGTTGGAGCTGTGATAACTGATAAAGCGAAGAAATTGTTTCGCTCTAATCGCTGTTCTACGAATTAACATTGACTTGCGCGCTATTTCAACATTAACGGTCCCATAAGAATCAATGTATTACAAATCACTGCTTCGCAAGAATCACTGCAACCATCACTGCTTAGAGCTCCAACATAAACGTAGTCTTACTTTATGTAGAAGCATGTAATAATCTATTGTAATTATGCACAGCAGAGATGGCCAATAGCTTAGTAGGTTAGCCGAGTAGCTTCTAACTCTAAAGTATTCGGTTCAAATCCGGGGATAGTCTAAACTTTCACATGACTGTCTCCGTGTTTCGGGTAGTTAACTATTGAGTTAACTATTAAAAACAGGGTTACAGGCATTCTCCACTTCGGTTTCAGCCGTGGGGTCTTAATGCCGTAACCTTTCTTGAAAGAAAAAGTGGCCAATGGTCCAGGAGTAGACTGGAGGATTGATGATGAGGCACACAGTAATGCGGAATTTCGAATTATAGGTCATTTTATAATGTATAGTAGCGTTAGTTACCCCAGTTGTGTCAGTTGATTACGGTCATATATCATACAGTACATAAGGTTCTATCATACTACCGACGGTTTCGAGATTACTTAACAATGCATAGACAAAATCCTCCGAATAAAAGTATGCGATTGAAACCAAATTGCCTCTTTCACATACGTTTCAAGGGTGCGTGGAGTGCAGCTTAAGTTTTCCAAGTTTTAACTGCATCCTTTCATGCGGAAGTTTTTCTAACTTTAGCTAATCACCAGTTGTTGAAACGCACAATTTGGTATATTCAATTACAGGTATTAAACAAGTTGACTATATAGAGACAGTGGCAACACGAGCCCTTAAATCGGCACTGGATGTTGCAAAATCCCCTTATTCGGCCCAGGATGTTGTAAATTCAACCAAGAAATAAATGCTCTGGATTGGTATATTCTTTCAATTAAATGAATTTCGGTTTCTCAGTTAATAAAATGCACTAATAAATTTACCTACTGTGACTTTCTCTTTGTGAAGGTCGAATCCTCAACTTCTTCTCATCTACCACCCACCTCCCCATAATTGACCAAATAATCTTTACTGTTAAGGGATTTTCCACCTGCACTTTTGGCTTGTAACATAGTGTGTAAAAGTTAAAATCAACAGGTGCAACTTTGAATCAGGGGCGGCTCGTGTGGGATAGTACAGTTGTGGTACCAGAAACCAGAATTGTTATTGAAATTGAAGGTAGTTTTTAGAGTCTGACTGAAGATTATACAGTAACTGGAACCTATGATTTTAAAAACCGCTGATTTTTTAAAAGCTATGTCTATGCTATGTTTAAAAGTTATGATAATCATTTATCATGATTTCATGTTCTTAGTTAATTCAAATAATTAATCTTACTCCTCAGTCACTGAAAAATTGACTTCTAGGTCAACTCTTTCTATGTGTATTTTGCATGGTTTTTGAGTTTTATGTTAATGAAACATATAAGCTGAAATTTAAACGTGGTGAAATGTGAAGTAATTGATATGTCAGTTTACAAAACATCCTCACACGCACATTTATCCCTAAACAAGCAAGAAATATCTAATCGGAAGCATTTGAATTACATTAGTTGATGAATTGATAATGACGAGGAAATGTATAATGGTATTGGCGTCCGAGGGTCATAGAATACCTTCCTGGGTTTGTAGAATTATTCAGTAGTAATACTAGAATTTTTTTTTCAACTTTAAGTTATTGTTAGAATCTTACCAAAGATAAAGTCGAAGCTGAAGCCAAAGCCAAATTGAGGTACTTTTATGACTTAAAAAAGAGAATCAATATTATATTAGTAATAATATACACATAATATGTATACATATGCAGGTTACTGATTGTTCGAAAGTTAGATCGCTAAACCGAGGTCGATGAGTTCGATCTTACACCGAATTTAGCTCACAAAGAACTAACATCTTGAAAATATTTCATGTCTATATCGCCTTTGTAAGTTTGTCTCTATAGATACTGCAACAAGTATTTTACAAAAATAGAATCGAAGCACAATAGGAAAATTCCAAGCTGTTGAAAAACTCAAATATACTTGTTCATGTACTTTACATTCGTTATTTGGCGATAACGTGCAAAGAACTGTACAAAATAGCAGAGTGATGTATGTATGCCTGGCCACGACTATATCTTTACCAATTGACTTCCTACCAGCCTTCTGTATACCGCTACAATCAACATTCTATCCAAAACCCTGTACCACCGTCAAACTGACCGCTTGCTTAGTTAACTTAGTTAAATTAGTTAGCTTCAAAATGAAAAAAAAATCACTTCACTCATCCCCACCGCTTGCTACTTTGAAAGATTAATATAGGCAATGCATCTTGTGCGTATATCAAAAAATGGAAATACCTGTGAGAGTAAAGAGTAAGATGTAAGTTAAGGAGGACGGAGGTGAAGTAATGGGGTTCCGGATTATTAAAAGTAGACCGAACCACCCTGTATCTGAAAAGATGTTTCAAGTTGACTACTACGAGGAAATCTAGTAGCCTGTAGTCAATAAAATTACATCGATGATAATAATTATTGAAACTCGAACAAAATTTCACCGATTGATATTCGTTTCATAATAAAATTCAAAATAGGAAGAGAAAAAAGAATATTTCCAAATATTTTGTAAATTCTGACTCGACGATTGTTACAATTATGTTCTATTTTTCCACTTGGGAATTACTTTTATAGAATTTTTTATAGCTGATATGATTTGCAAAATTGGAGTCGAGTATTTAGGTATTTGCAAAATCTTAGATCCTTGATGCAATTTTCATGTACTTATATTCATTAATATTGTAATATCTACATGTTAATGATAATTGCAATGAGAGCTTTACAAACAATTTGCAGTAGCTGCTGAACTTTTTAAAATTAGCATCTTAAGTAGTTAATGTAAAGTGGTGTGTTAGAAAAAATATAAAGGGATTGGAATAATTTAACTCGATGCGTGTTAAAGAACACTTGTCAAGTTTTAATGTCAACATTAGGGTACTTGAGTGTGATTCTTCTTATACTTAATTCACTGGCTTTTGAAAATCTTGATATTCAGAATCTCAGCTTATAATATTATTTTTTATCATAAATTGCAGAAGTTGAACAGATTTTAAATATTTTAGTAATGTCCGCTTAATAAATATTAAAATAATAATAACACTTGGACATTTTTACAAGCAGCTATTCTCAAATCCATTTTGCTGAAACGTAATTTAGTGTTAACTATGCATTGTAGTGTTCCAAAAGCACTTATAATTATTTTATTTTGGTGAAAATTATTAGAGAATTTGATCAGTTCAGCAGTATTTTTATTTTTAGCTTGAATTCTTGCCAAATGGCAGATTTAATCTACAGGGTAACCAATTTATTGAACATTTTTCCATAACTTCGATGTAATAAAGAAATTATAAAATTATTCATACAAACATTTTGTGTAATACCTCTTGTAAATTTACTTTTGTATTCTAAAGTAATGTATTTTCGTCGATAAGGCTTCGCAATCGGTATGCAAATTTATTGTTTAAACTGTAAACAGTCGATATTTCCATCTATATAAATTACACATTTAACTTAATTTGTAACAATTAAAAGTTTTTTATAATTCCGATAAAAGCAGCTAAATTTTTTTTCCTTTACATAAACAGGTGAGTTGTAGCTTTTTTTATTCATTTTATGTTTATTCCCTTTTTAAAATGATATGGCCACTACTAGTTTAAATGTAATGTATTATTTTTATTATTTAATAATAAGAGGTTAAAAGAATAGATCGCATAAACTCTATAAATATCAAATATCAATTGAGTCACAGCAGTGTATTCAGCGTGACCAGGAATAGAACTGAGGTTTCTCGTTCCCTAGTCTGCACAGTGTTCTTTCTACCACACTGCTTCTTATTTACAAATAATAATGAATGACTGAAAATATTATATTACTGCAGCTGTTTATAAATATTGTAGTCCAGGAGCAACTGACGGTTTAACCTTAATCATTTTATGCATCACTAAATTTTGTTATAAAATAGAGAGCTTTCTGACTAAGGTATCTGACTAAGGTAAGGTAGTAAATAAGTTTAAAATTTAAATCACAGTGGGTGATCTACCAGCTACCGATTACCTAGATGAAGTTAATATAAAACAATCAATAAATGACCAACTTACTAATCGTAAGCATGCAACTGAACAGCAGTAATTATTGTAAATAAAAAATCAGCGTTTGATAAATAAAAATATAGTCTAAGACAAGCCTAAAACCCTAAAGAGTCGTTAGAGAAGTTGCCAAAACTATAAAATAAAATCACACAAGTAAAATTACCTTATTGGCTGAAGGCTATGGAATAAAACAATAATAACACATATTTAAAACTGAGTAATTTGCTTGAACAGTGACATCAAAACAAATAACAATTCAATAATTTTGAGAATATTCAAAATTAGAGTACGGTTGCAATTAACTTCAATAAATTATCGTTAAGGCGAGATTTTAACAGCTGAAAATATGTTGAAATCGATGGTTTTATTAATCCAAATTTTAAAGTTATTGCTGAAATTATCAGATTAATTTTTCTACTAGACACTGAAAAGATGTTATTGCAAATCATTACCAAGATATATAATTGTATTTTTTTTGTTAGAAAACAGTTAAAAAAATTCACGAAATTCATGAAAATAAGCAATGTTTAAAATGTTATTACGCAAGTATAAGTAAAAAATTTGAAAAATTTGACATCGTAGTGATCTAAAGATAACCCTTAAGTTCCTGGAAAAAAATTTTATTGTTATCTATGCCTTAATAATTGCGTATTTTATGATATAAAATGTCTTGTTTTAAAAATTACTTGCGTTATTCTTAGTATTTTTTCGTAGTTGTTTACAATAACGTTTTTTTGATGTCTAATAAACAACTGAAAATGATAATTTCAGCAATAACTTTAAAATTTGGTAAGACAATAGCATTGATTTCAATTTCTTTTCGATTGCTAAAATCCCGCCTAAATATAATTTCTCGTTAGGAAAGGACATTATTTGTACCAAAGCAAAATATATATACTGTAGCACTACAGGTTTTGTAAATCTTTAGTTTGTTTATTTAGGCATATAATACAACAAAGATGTTGCCAGCATCTTGTGAGGGAGCTACGATTGAAACAGCCAGAGTTATCTGTTGGTTGGAAATCAAACCCACATCTGCGACATAGCAATATAGCATTTTAACACTAGCCTACGACCGCTGTAGTAAAATACTATACATTTAAATTGATAAATATATTTAAAACTTGCTTAGACTCTACTAAACGGTAGTAGATAGATAAAGCGGATTATAACTCACCCAGCCAAAAAAATTTTATTCAGAATTTTGATTGATCATAATTTTTATCGATCTTGGTTAACTATATATTTTTTTTTTAGTTTTCTTAGTTTTCTTTCGACAATTTTGTAAGGAATCCTTACGAAGCTTTTATTGTAAATATAATATTTATATAATATCAACTGATTAACTAATGTTGATATTCTAAATAAATACAATTGCATTTGTTCTATTATGGGGCAAAAATGTAAAAAATGAGAATTTCTTAAAAAGCATATAGTATGTATATTTTATATAAATAGTAACTGAAAAGTTACATTTGGTAGTATATTTTGATATATTTGCGTTACAAAATATAATAAACCAAGTCACGCTATTTCAAGTCTCACCTGATTCAAAGTTTTCTGGCATTTAGTCAACTTTTCCAATTAAATCAAAAGCAGAAGAAAAATAATTTGAAATTTTACATCAGATAAAGAAAAAGTGTGAGATAAATTCACAAGCTGTAATGTATTTTAATTAAAAATTATTTCCTATTTTTGAAAAAAAATATTAAATACATTGCTCATTATTTTTCTTCTCATCAAATTAATGAATGAAATTTTTATACGAAATATGGAAGTACTTGATACCTTAAACCTGATGCTTTAAATGAAATATTTATAAAATTTTAAAGCAGCTATAATATAAATTTACACAAAAAATTTAAATGAATTAAATAGAATTTATTTAGTTAACTTGACAAATAAATACCTTATAGAAGACTTTGAAGACTTGAAGTTAATAAGTTTTCTTTTAATAAGTTTTCAAAACTAAAATCATTATTACAATAACAATTTACCTTTCAGATTTGCATATAAACTTCCAAAAAAATTTAAACTTGAGTGTGATATTATTAAAAAATCATTTATTTTTTGTAAAGAAGAATTTGTATGAATAATTTCCGGAGCAAAATTAATATAATACATTTAACGGTTTAAAATTTGCAAGTTAAATATTCCTTTTCAAACATATAACTAAGGTTTTATGCGAAGTAATTTGCCGATTAACATTTATTAAAAAAAAAGTAAATACAATCAAAAATAATTTTTCAGTTTTAAAACGTTGTTAAAAGAATGTTAAATTTATAAATTCTTACTTTTTATTATAATATAAAATTCCACTCGAAACTAAAAGTAAATTTCTAGATTTTTTAAACAAATTTTGTTTGGGAGGATTACTGGTATAAAGAGCACTTCACACCTGAGCCTGAACAGCAATTATGAGCGCAGGCAGGCGTTGCTCTTCTATTCCACTACATACCGCTTATATTATAGAAAAACTTCTGAACAAATCTAAAATTTATTATTTTATTTGTTCAAATATGCAGCGAATTCTTAGGAAAGAAACAAAATTTTAACTTTGTATAAGTTCATTGTTTATTATTCTACTTATATTTAAATGCTTCGATTGTCAAAATTTGCAAATATGTTATGGATCACCGAAAAAACAAAACTGAAGCTGATAGATTTGTTTTACTGTTAGATTTATTGTTTTTCATGTGAAGAATGTTTTGAATTAATTTGTTGTTCGTACTTCTTCGCGTTCAATTCATTTTTTAAAGAAAAGCACAAATTTGTATTTTTTCTCAGTACATGTTTTGTGTGGCTACTGCACACATCCTCAGGTACTGAGAAAAAGCACAAATTTGTATTCCCTTTAAGATAAAGAATTAAATACGAAGAAGTACAAACTAATACAAAACTAAAAAAAATAAAAATTAAACGCTGAAATTACCAATTGTTTAAAATTTATTTAGTTTAATAGTCTGCCATAGGATGGACGGCTTTGGTGCAGCTGAATATGCAAATATTGATATTGCAATGACAATATCTACCTACGTCCAGAGAATACCAACGTAGTACATTTTCAAATACACTTCAAACAAGGACAAATATGTAAGGACAAAGACTAGACTAGAGACTAGAACAGCAGCTCTACATAATATTGTGCTATATTTATTTTATAGTAGACTACATGATATTGACAAGAAAGAAAATGTGACAAACGCAGTCCATAATAATCCGGAAATTAGTACTGAATACATCGCACTAACCTTTTCTTGAGTATTAATTACATCGTGATGATCGTTGAGTTTGAGACAAATTTATTTTGTAGTTCCCTATTTAGAAAATTATTATTAGACAAACTATTAATTAGTTCTTCATTTTAAGTTTTTTGCTCCAAATTTTTTCTGATGTTGAAAGCTTAATTTTCTCAAATGTTTTCATTGATACAAAGACAAAGGTTTAGACTTGTAACGGCTTTTGCTCAAACGCCACTTCCAGTAACTGGAAGAATTGGAAAGAGTACGAATGGATTAAAGTGATAAATCATATAGCTTTGTTCCGAGTTGCATTGCAGTTTGATTATATTATTGATTTTGAGATGTTGATTGTGACTGTTCATTTGAACATACACTGACAATAGTTTCATAAACTTGCATACCATAGGGGATGATTGTTAATATTGGTATTCTGCTATGTAATCATATTGATTTATTAATACCATAAGGCAACGCACTTTAATATTTTTTATGAAATAATTATTTGTTAAAAAATTTAATTAATAAAATTTAATTAATTTGCAGAGCATTATACTAGAATTTTTTAAAAACATATAACGTGTATAAGCCATTTGTGCAATAATTCATTTCATATTTTTGTGAATAAGCAATTGAATGTTTTGTTGGATTTACGCTTTTAAAGTAATTCAATTATTTATGAAAAATGGAGTAAACTAGATATATCTTTTTATAATATTTACTATCTAAAACGTAACAGGAGGTTACTGTAGAAACAGCAGTTTCAGTGTAGGACATAAATGTAGATGTAATATTTAAAAATATAATTCACAAAGTCTTATCGTATTATTCCAGCGATAACCATGCCCGCATCATGTATCATAATATCTCTGCAAGACATTTAGCGCCAATGCGCTGTAATCCTTTTCATTTGACGTTTAAAAAGTTGTCGATAAAATTGTAAATTAAATTACGTTGACTTAGAAACAGAATCTTGAGTCTTATATCAATATGTTACTGAAAAAGTAAGTAACTGTAAAATTTATACATTTACCGGTAAATGTGTACAGACTACGAGTAGAATAACATGTAGCGCCGCGGTGTCGAAAAGTAAATTAAACTGTAAAACAATTCATTTGACTTTTCGACACCGCGGCGCTGTAGTTCCATTTATGGATGTTCCATTTAAGGACTCATACTGGCGAAAAACCGTACCAATGTGCTGTTTGCGATATTAAATTTTCCCAAAAGAGCAATTTAAATCTCCATTTACGAACCCATACCGGAAAAAAGCCGTTCGAATGTTCTGCTTGCGATTATAAAATGTATTCGAAAAAGTTATTTAAGAAAACATTCACAAGTCTATATTATTTTAATATTTTATTTGCTTTTATTCAATTATAAATATATATTTTATTCAATGTTAAATAAGTAATATCAATCTTAAATAATTAAATTAAATTCTTGACCGTAACCAAGCAATTGAATTCGCAGTTTGAGTTTATGTTTTCAATGTTTTTTGTAGTTTTTACAGCAGTAAATTAAATCTTTATATTTAATATAAGAATAAATCGAGTATTTTAAATAGAGAAATATGTAGAAAATTTTTCACAAGTATTTTACTGTTTTATTTCTTATTTTATTTATAATTTTATAATTATTTCTCAATGGCTGAATTACTAAATCGCCAAACATTATACAGGGTGTCCCCGGATAGACTTTACATAATTTCAGTGGTGATAGAAGACATTATTCTAAGAAAAATATTTAAGAAAATTTTTTTTCTAAACTCAAACCTTCGAGAGTTAGGCCTCCTTAAAGCATTTTTTTTAATTCCCACCTTCACATGGCCATAGCTCAGAAAATATTGATTTTTCAGTAAAAATGCTTAAGTATTTTTTGAAAGAGAGTGAAATAATCTACAAACTACATTTTAATCTTTTATTGTCTAAAAGCAACGGTTTTCGAGTTATGAATTAAAGTAAGTAAAAAATGTTGAAAATTTCAAACTTTTTTTTTCTTGGTATTTTTCAAATCGCTGTATCTTTTAACCCCAACATTTTACAAAAATTCTGACGCCCCATTCCGGATAGGAAATTTAACGGACTATAACTTTTGTCTAGTAAAATTTTTTGAAAAACTAATTCATTTCACAAAAAAACAAAAAATAATTAAAACAGCTACAAAACAAAAAATTAAATTCACAAAATCTTTATTATTATTAATAAATTATTTTAATAATTAAGTTTAAACTATTACATTATTTAGGTAAATGTTCAAAATGACCAAAAATGGCATGTTTAATTCGCAAATTTTGGGGCTTTAAATTAAAATTTTTTTAAATGGAGTAATCCTGAAGTATTTATGGGAAGAAGTGGAACTATTAATTGGTCAGCAAAATCTACAGATTTAACTACTCTTGATACATTTTTTTGGTGTGCTGTTAAAGCGTTGGTGTACAGCAACAGATGAAAGCCAGATACCAGAAAGGAATTTATGAACATAGTAAAGAATGCTATAGTAGCTCTTAACTAAAGAGGAAATGTTATAAATAATAACATACAACATCTTTTAAAACGATCACAACTGTGTTTTGAAAATGAGGGTGGTCATTTTGAACATTTACTTAAATAATGTAATGGTTTAATCTTCATTAATGAAATAATTTTTTAATAAAAATTAAAATTTTGTGAATTTAATTTCTTGTTTTGTAGCTGTTTTTCTGTGAAATAGATCAGTTTTTCAAAAATTTTTACTAGGCAAAAGTTTTAGTCCGTTAAATTTCCTATCCGGAATGGGGCGTCGGAATTTTTGTAAAATTTATGAGTACAAAGATACAGCGATTTGAAAAATACCAAGAAAAAAAAAATTTCGAAATTTTCAATATTTTTGTCCTTACTTTAATTCATAACTCGAAAACCGTTGGTTTTAGGCAATAAAAAATTAAAATGTAGTTTGTAGATTATTTGACACTCTTTCAAAAAGCACTTAAGCATTTTTACTGAAAAATTAATATTTTCTGAGCTATGGCCATGTGAAGGTGGGAATTAAAAAAAATGCTTTCAGGAAGCCTAACTCTCGAGGGTTTGAGTTTAGAAAAAAAATTTTCTTAAATATTTTTCTTAGAATAATGTCCTCTATCACCACTGAAATTATGTAAAGTCTATCCTGGGACACCCTGTATATGTCGGGTTTGTGTTAGAACCCATAAAACACAATTTTTGAGCAACTTTTTTAACAATAAAAAGTAATTTTATGTAGAAAATTTTAGTACAGATTATTAATTATAAATATGTGTAAAAAGGTCTTAAAAGTTTGTGTTTGGTAATATATTATTTGGTATTCCCACTCCAAATAGCCGTTTCAAATTATTGATACGTTAAACGTTACCAATACAGTTTAATTCCATAAAGTAATTACCTAACTGTTAATTATTATCTAATATCAGTGCACAGTGGTTTCATCACAGATAATTTTCAATAATAGTGGAATATGACTTTTATGACTACAAAAGGTTTGGGAATGTTCTCATTTACTAAACTAATTATAATTCATTACAATTATTATTTCCTAATTCAGTTAAACGGTTTATCGCAATTTCTGCAAATAGGGTAATATGAATTACAACCATCTTAATAAGATAAGAAAAACAATTTTGGGGTTTAACAGTGAAATTTTATTATACAAACCCATTTCAAAATTTTTTAAAGAAAACAAAGAATTAATAAGCAGCGTAGTTGTCTAGATCGTACGTATTTTGCTACATCGCTTCAAAACAATGTTGAAAAAATCAGTAATTTCGCCAGGAAAAATCTGCTAATTTTTATGCAATGTTAAAAAATAAGGCATTCAAAGTAAACGCAAAAAGGACATAAACATCTTTTTATGTGTACGAAGTACCACAAATATGTCTGGAAGGATTTTATCTCTATTACTTTAAAAGCTGTTTTAAAGCCAAAGGAGATTGTAATACCAACATTTTCTTTATAAATTTTCAGTGTTTTTTGACAACAAGGATATTTCTGTAGATGGCAGTTTAAAGTAGATAAATCACGTTGTGTATGCTTTACGACATAACTTAAAACACTTGAAAAATTGTTCAATAAATACAAAATATCAAATTTGATGATGTTTGAACACTTGTTTTTTGATAAAAAGCTACCAATCTTATACAATACATAAATATGAGTTATTTTATATTTTCCAATTGTATAATTTTTTCACACAAGGTTTTGACTCTATATGTCAAAGGAAATATATATATAATATGTAGGTATGTAGTTATATATTAATACATACATATTTATAATAATTGCAATATCAATAAGAATAGTAAGAAAAGTCTTAGGAAGTCTCTTCCTAAAACTTCTTTGGACTCAATGTTTTCGCCGAAAATAGGACAGGCGCCTAATCGGATTTCTCTGAGGAAACAGTTTGTCTTGTACTGAATTGTAGGCAACCAAAATTCAAAGTTGATAGTAATAAAAATTCCATACTTTAACCAATGGAAGAAAAAGTTGAAGTTGTTTCACTCAAGCCTCTTATAGACATCGCCACAAGCACTCTATAAATTATGACTGATTGTAACACACAAGGGGCCACTTGTTTGCGATTATTTTGCAGTTATTGTGTGGTTGGGCTGGAAAGATACATTTATTTACTATCAGTAATGCAAGAAATTACCGGCCATAAGCAGCCAGTTTTGTGGTCGTGCTTGTTCAGAGCCTAATACGGACGAAACTGATGATTATCCAATTTTTTATTAATCTGTGGTAACAGAATTGAAAATGTATATTTGATTACTGATTACTATTAAAGTTGCTAATTATTTCAAATATTGGAAAACCTGAATAGTGATTTAAATAAATAACAATGTTATTAATTTACAAAACCAATTTAATTCATGTAAATAACTCGGTATGTTCCAAATTAAAGCTTTTGATCTTTCAATATCAACAATTTACGTAGCATCAAAATCATTTATTATGTAGTCGGTAGTTTTAGCATTCAATCAGCAGTGGCCAGTGTCGTTCTAAGATATTTAAGCGCTAGGGGCTACTGCATCAGTGAGGTCAATATATGTAGTTATAATATAAAATTTTGTTCTTAAAACTTCAAAACAACTTGATGTTTGTAGTATTATAGATCAGAGGGTAATTTTTATATTTTGAATACATCATTTGCTTTTGGTCTAGTACGAAACGCACACCAATAAAAATATTATAGATCATAGCGGTTGCGTCACGTCGGCGTTCTACATAAACCAAATTTTAGTCAATGAAGTGTAGGGGAGAAGCTTACAGGTTGCCAGGTTGGCAAAAAAATAAAAAATTTTTTTTCAATTTTAACATTTTTTTTCTTTTCAATTTACTCTTTTTTTTTGTTCACAGCCACTAAGTGTAATTAATATAAATCATATGGTTTTACTCGAGTTTTTCTACATTTTCAACTATTTTTCTAGGGGTAGCAACCTGTAAGCCGACATTTCCAGGTGCCGATTTCAGTTACTTTTGAAAATTTGCTGTAAATTTTTAGTTTTTAAGAATTAAAATGATTTCTAGCGCAGGATTGTGGCTTTATACTTCCCCTTTGCGTTGATTGTATGACAAGTTATGATAAAAAAAGCTATAAAAAGCTATAATAAAGCTATAAAATTTAAATTGACCACTTTACGGCAACCTTGCAATTTTCACATAGGCTCCCGACTTAAAGTTGTTTAGTTAGTTCGGTTGAACAAATTTCGTTTTGCTTACTGAAAGTTTGTTTTGAAAGTGAATTTGATTTGGTCTCTATATCCAGGGCCGGCGTAACTATTCTGGCACCCTAGGTAAAAAGTTATATTTGCCACCTCTCCTCAGAGCCGGATGTGAGATCCGAAGCAAAAATGTGTTGAAGACTTCTTGGCCTTGTGGTTTTAATATGTGCCGCAGGCGAAATTTAGTGATTTTTCAAGGTCAACCGCCTAGATCAAATGTAAAATTTTTAAAAGGATAATAAATTATTATACATAGGTAGTTTATTATAGGTTTTTTTATAAAACACAGGTATACAATAACATTTTAAAAACATTATTTTCTTACTTTAAGTTGCACAAATTCAGCAATTATACACTAGTCTGCATATAATATACAAAAACAATATGCCGATATAATTTTTTTTCCTTTTGCCACCCCTAAGAAGTTTCCGCCCTAGGCGGTGCTGGACTCGCCTAATGAGTCCGCCGGTCCTGTCTATATCGTATAATTTCACCAATTTTAATCAAATTGCAACCTTAATAGGAAAATTATATACATATTAAAGATATTCTGTGGTTCATTTAATAAATATGGTGTCGTTGATAATTTCCTTGCGATGTAGTGGCATCCTATTGCATGCTACATGGTAAAATCCACTTCAAAGATCAAGAGGTAAGTTATCGGCGATTACTCTTGTTTCAATCTCCGGACAATTTAAATCGTGATGTTTGAAAATGATAAAAATAAGAACAAGCAATTGCAAAATTTAAATGTATTATTTTTCAAATGTAAAATAGTTCTGAAATAGCGATTGGACTAGTCAGCTTTATATTATCTGTGGAAAATAAATCGTGAATAATTTTAATCGTGGTACATTTATTTTAGTAGTGCCACAACGAGCAAGTGAGACTAGAGTGCTATTTTATGATGAATCGCAATTCTGTGTATGGGCTCACAGTTGTAAATCAAGGACAGTTTGCCAACAAGTTGCATAAAGTTTACTATTCCAGTTCTGCTTGAATTTTGAATTTTTAGGAAGGACTACGAACCATAAGAATTATATTTATTGAGTGTAAATCAAAAACATATTGAATTTACAAAAAGCACTTGAACCTAAGTCTGTTAAGTTTTTTGTACACATTTGAGGCTTAATTAACTATACAAAAAAGTTTTTCCCGTTGTCCGGTTTTTCTAAAAATATTTATTTCAGCTCTGACAAGGTAAATAAAAATATGCGCGAGGTTTTCTTTTTAATGATTATTTCTATAAATAAACAGGTCCATTGTTTGTGCTGTTATAATTTTTATCCCTGCTTTCTAGGTTATTGAGATATAACCCGTCTCTTTGATGATTACTGACGCATGTGAACAAATTAACGCAATAGATTTGCAAACGAAGAAATGAAAATTAGTAAATTTTATACCTGTATTTTAACTGCACAATATAAATTGCATTCTTCCCGTATAAATATTAATTGTATTATAATACGTTTCAACTGCAAATGATCATTGTCAGACACAATGTTAACTTGAAAATATAAATAATTAAAATTTTTCTTATAAAAGTGTGAGCGAAATCCTTTTATACTTCATTCCGGGATGCCTATGGAATTTTGAATTAGATTGGTTTTGTCATGTGCGTAGTTAACGGGGTACACAGAACATAGTGCAGGGAACTAGCCTTTTGAGATCTGATGCAAGAATTTGTGGTATTTTTGGTGGTATGTTATTATTATTATTATTGCTGAGAGGGTTGTGGTACCATGTTCACTTGCACTGAAGCTCTATGCTACCTCTAGTTTCAAGTTTTACTCAATTAGCTTTGTTTCTGCAATAAAATTAAGTATACGGCCAATGGGTGCTTGGGCTATTTTCTCGGTTTGCCTTGCTGGCATGTTAGTCCAACTTGCGGACTGCATATTTGATAAAAGTAAGCCGAGTATGAAGTTGATAGTTAGAAATTCTTTTGCGTTGTTCTTCACGAGGAATTAATAATGCATTACAGCCACCAAGACGAATTCAAAAATGCCTTTTTAAATATTTTAGAATCAGTGACGCAGTACGATAGAGATTTCCAAATTACTATAACAACAGTCAAAAAAATCATTCATCAGTATCGACGACCACCTTATGTGAATGCAAGTAGTCAGTAAGTGGTACTGTTTCTTTCTTTCCAATTTGAACACAACTTATCGACTACCTTCGTCAACCAAGCAGCTCTTCTACCTGGTCTGTAGAAGACCAGGATAACTTTTGCAACGTAAGCCTGTGGGAATATCAAGTTGTCAACAGCTAGGTTCAAGTTGAGTGGACACACATCTTGCAGAAGTATACACTCATGAGTACACTCATCGAAGGGATTTGGTGAGATAGATAGATTATTTCTTGGCATTTTTGTGTATATAAAATTCATTTGCATCAAATTAAATTCGTCAACTTTTGCTGAAGTTTTATTTGGTGGATGAGAAAGCAAATCTTTGTTTGCCTTCACGCTCGTTGTCTCTATGCAATTTGCAAAGCTGGTTTCAAAATTAACACCAGGGCCCTATGCGAGCATTATTACTAGAGTAGGTCGAAGATTTAAAAAGTACCATCACATTAGTAACAGCCGACTTTTGTTGCTATAGAAATTGATTGGTTTTAATTTAAATTTAATTGTTATATAGTATACGGTGGTTCAAGTCGGATTACAGCGACATGGTTGGATGCAGACTGTGTCAGTCACAATACCCCACTATTAAGTGCTATTAAGATCTCTGTTAAGATTTGAAAAATTTGGAGTATGTTTGTGATCGTTGTGTCCAGTCTTCAGGCGGTAAAGCTCCCCTGCTCGGAGTTGATGGAATCACCTCTATTCTTGCCAACTACAGCGAGATGCTGAGTAGGACTATAAAAATAATGAAATCATCCTACAGAGTGCCTCTTAGGGAGGTGGAGCAGGGTTGCGAGGCTGTAATTTTGTGTGTTCTCGACTCTCCCACATTGGATGGTGTAGATGCTGGTGTGTTGAGGTCGTTGAATGAACGTGAAATTTTTCATTTCCGGAGAACCGACCATCAGGTAATTCAGTTTTTAGTTTGATGGATTGTGATTTATTTCCGATTTTCCATTTCGTAGGTTCTCAGTAGAGTTTCTTTTATGATATAAAATTTGATGGAAAGTCATTGCATCTTTTCCAAGGTTTAAACCTGGATTGGTTTGGATGTTGCAGCAATTGTTTCATCTGGAGTTCTTTTGGTTCCATGATTGCTGAGTGCCAATATAAGAGTACCTATCATTCCGTTATTCAACCTGTTACAGACTCAGAGTATTCAAAAGGTCGTATATTTGATTCAATTACTCATGGAAGAGATTTGGTTTTGGCGTACTTGTGTGGTTGTAAAACTTGTCAAATCATTAGTTGGAAGATTAACTGTGAAATTTGTATATTTACGAGTACTACAATTGATGATTTAAACAAAATTGAATTCGTTGCGGCAGAAGAAGATAAATATAGTAGTTAAAGAACTTTTTGTTGGATTTATTACATCAATTTTTATACTTTGTACGATTAAGGAAAACCACAGGTATATAACTATATACGCGTTAGGTAAATTAAAATCCTGTATATTTTGATCAACAAAATTTTGTTTATTCGGCTTTTGAAGACGCCGTATTCTCCTGTTAAGACCAATTTAATTTGTTTTTGAATTTATTTATTAAAAGATTAGTTCTTTCTGACTTGAGGGTTTATTCTGTTACCTTTTTGCTCGTAAATAGAAAAAACATTTGTTTGTCTAATTAAGTCAGTGGCGCCGTATAAATTTTTAAGGCAATCAATTCAGTATAAGATCACAGCTTCAATTTTTTTGGAACCTGCGACTCGCTCTCCCATTTACTACAGAGCTACCGGTCGGCAAACCGGCAGTAAAACAAACAAACAAACAAACAAACAAACAAACAAACAAATAAATAAGTAAATAAACAAAAAAGTAAATAATCAAATAAATCAGTATTCCAGATGTGATATGAATAACCAATTCCTTGAGTAAAGGTGATTGTTATTATTAGCTTAACTCAACTTTAATTAAAATTAACATCTTGACGTAGAAATACATAAGCACAAAAACATTTTTAATTTTGTATATTTTTCTTGAATTCTTCAAGATTCTTCAAAATCAACTATTCAAAGAACCATTAATATACCAAGTGTAAATTTGGTAGATTACATATGGTAATAACATGACATGGTCCTAAATTAAGAAGAAGAAGCTAAGTTCAATAGTGCCTTTCCAACAGAGCACACGGTATGAATGAATCGCTTTATCAAAATTTGCATATAAATGAAATATGCAATATTTAAAAACCATCATGTAGCACAGACGTATAAATGATAAATACGATAGGACCCAAAATTGCAGAAAGTTCAGATGACAAGCCATTAACCTTTTATATATGTATACGAGAGGTACATATACTAGATAAATTGGGAAAAATTACTGAATTTTCCGTTTTTTCCAATTGGCAATAATGTTACTATTAAAATTTAAAATAAACATGTTAACATTTCAGGAATAGACATCTACTCGGAATGTATTAGCATTTTTCAAATCACCAAGAGCGACATTAATTTTATCAAGTGGAATAAGCAACATCTTTGAAATAGAAAAGAAGAAAACACGTCGAAATTAATTCAGGATTAATAGAAAATACTAGTTTCTGAATAGGTATGTCAGCACTCAATTATTTTAGTAGATTCCAAGATTTTTTTTAGAAGAACATAAGAAATTCTAAATTTTGTCCAGCGGTCATTATTCATTACTGTATAATGTTAAATTATTCATTTAAATAAAGTTAAGAATAATACAATACGTAGAAAATCAATAATTAAAAAAATCAAAAAAGACATAATTATCACATAACAGGTTAGGATTAAAAATATTTGAAAATATGAAAAAATTCATAATACGAGATAAAGTCCTTATTTCACGGTCAGGCCCGGATTGGCCCACATGGAAATCGGGAAATTCCCGGTAGGCCGTAGGTCTAACGGCGGCCTGTGACTGATTTTTTCTGCCTATATACGGCGTATTTTAATATTTCATACGTGATGAGGGCCGGTGACCGTCTGCTAATTCCGGTAAATAATTTGCTTCCAATCCGGACCTGTTCACGGTTACTTCCGATCATCAGTCGTATATACATAATGAAGAAAATATAACCACAAACTACATAACTAATCCCACAAAATAATTAAATCTGAACGATCGATGTCACTTGTAGTTAATAACCCTTTTAAAAATAATCTGAACAGTGATTTTCTTAACTAGCACTGCTATCGTGAAATCAGAAGGCACTGCCCCCTAAATTGATTTCTAAAACTTTGAAAAAATTCAAAATTCAAAAATTACCACGTTTTTAACCGTAAGGCGTATAAACTAGAAAATAAACCCAAAATAAAAACTTAAGTAAATTTGTTGCATTTTACATTACAAATTTAAAACTAAAATTTGATAAATACTGGACTGCGGATATCAATCAAACAATAACCAAAAATATTGTTCGAAAACAACATTATTTCATAGACCTACATGTTATAAGGGTAGATTAGGTCAATTATAAATTTAATTTAAATTGTAATTGACAGAAAATATGTAACCGTAATTAAAGGTAATTAACGTGAAAGGTTAAATTAAACTTATATATCTAACACACTAAGTGAATTTTAATATCGATTTGTCATTAAATCACATAGATTGTTCGGTTTGCTTATACCTTTCTCTTTAGATCTACCAAATTAAAGCAATTATGATTAAAGTTATACCAACATTTCCATTTTATGTTAGAACTTTATATAAGACACGAATCTTGATTATATTAAAGGGGCACGCATATAAGAAATCTGTTTTCTTTTCAGTTCACAATTTTTCGGGATGATAATACCTTATACGAATTTTGACCTCTTACAGTTGAGCCTTCTTGTTTCAAACTGTTTCTTTTACTTAACATAATCTACTCGAATATCTCAATGTAGACTTTTTATTTAAAACTTTAGAAACAAAGTGACTGGTTATCCTTTTCTTAGAAAATACAAGTAATTACAGTTTTGAAATTGCAAGAAATAAAATTTAAAAATTTTATATGTGGGGGATTTACCGATTCGAATTTAATTTAGTTTATTTAATTTTATGAAGATTATATTATGTATAGGTTTGATAATGAAGTAATTTCGATCGTGATAATATTTGAATAGTGTAAGTATTAGAAGAGTGACATGGAAAGAGCCTAACTGAGCGTTGCGTAAGTAAACGCCATTTTAGATCTTGGTATAATTTCTTGCAATAAATTAATAACGCATTTCAAGAGGCGTTAATGAAAGCAGAACTTATTTGTACGTCATATTATTTGTGCCGAGAATACATTTAATGGAAGTTTTAATAATAACACAAGGTTTCTGTATTTTAGCTTACTCAACTAGAAACTTTCAACGTAGCACCTTTGTGATTTTATAAAAAATGATGTTCATTGTAAGTTTAACTAATGGTATCCACCATCCATCCTTGAGATTGTAATTTAATAAATGATGAATAACACCCTATATAATGAGAAGAATATTATTTTTAAAGAAAGACATTAAATTGAATTTAATCGTTTAAAAAAGAAAAAGAAAAACTTGAAGACTATTTAACTCAATATAACTTTTTATTTGTGTTTGTATTATTTAAGCTACCAATAAATCAAAATAAGATATTGAAAAATCTTTTTTTATGTTTACCAAAATCTGACGGCACGTAATCCTTACTTTTTTCTTTATATTTTTCCATTTTATACTTTGTGGGTCATGTTATGCAAAACTGACGTTTTGGTATTGATAAATTAAGTAAACACAAAAGAATTTTTAACCTCGCGCGAGAATAAAAATTGAAATTGACATATTACATTTGTAGAAAAAATTTTCAGTAAGCTTTATGTTTAATAAAACTACTATATCTCATAATAAAACAAAAATTTGTAAATAATTTGCATCAGAAACAAAATAAACAATTAATTAAGCAATAATTGAATTATTGTAAATAATAAATCATTAATAAATTTAGTCGATCTATCTAGGAAGATCTCTTTGACGTATTCCGAATTGAATAGATTCTCAAAAATTATTCAATTATCGTAAATCAATAACTAGGCAATTTTCATTCGCTCTCGATTGTTTTAAGTTAGAGCGTTGCATAACAAATTTGAAATTTAAAAGAACGAATTAAGATAATGTCGATTTAAACAGATATTTATGTAACTAACATTTTTAGAGTAACTGAAATGTCGTTCTTTATTTTTGTAGTTAAGTAACTCCGATTTACAAAAATGTCTTTCATTTACATATTAAACTGATTTTAATACAAAATTTTTATCCACCTTTTATTACTTGGAGTAACTTAAATAATGAGAAGTAACTGATCCTAATGAACCATCGCAATGACTTTTTTACGTGATACTTTTAAAAAATCTTGAACAAGGTAGATAAGGTAAGATTTAAGAATATTTATTTATTTATTTTCTCTTATACCTACTTCCTTAGGGTCTCGAAAATTAGAATGGGAAATGAAGCAAAGAATTAAAAATTAATACTTAATTACGAATCGTGTTTCTACCTACCACATATAACCTACATGTAAAAAACTAAGCTAAATTAACTTGAAAACACCAAACCAATAAAAAATAGTTTCAATAATTTCTGCATGTTCACAAATACGAAAATTAATTTTAGTTGGGGAGCTGCAAACTAGTTTAGGGTAAGCTTCAGAATGTATGTTAAAATCAATTTACAATAAATATTTGAAGGAAAATCTTGGCTTTCGGCAATATGAAAAAATCCTAAAGGTCATCAATGACATATTGATTATTTTTGTGACGATATATTTTATAATATTCTGAATTGCGATTTTAGTTATGTTTCCGTACAGATATTTTATAAGCATAAGAATCGAATTACAGTAGTGGTTTGGTGTGACCTTTGGGTAAGTTACATCGCGAGAATTCTGAGGTCTACTCGAGAACTTGACGTTATTTCTTAGCTTTATTTAAAAACCATTGCAAATATGAAATAACTAGTTATGTGCCAACTTTGTAGCAAAACAGTATTCATAGAAAAATTTATTTTTCTAATAGGGTAATTCCTGTGTAGCCGGGAATTTTTACCCCCTTTTATTTTCACTAGTAAAATTCACTAGTGAACTAGTGAACCCCCCGGTAAAAATTTCCTAGCGAAACTTTACCCCCGGTAAAAATTCCTTAGCGAAATTTTACCCCCAGTAAATATTCCCTAAGGAAATTTTACCCCCAGTAAAAAATTATTAGGGGGTAAAATTTCACTAGGGAATTTTTACCGGGGGGTAAAAATGCTCAAAATATTCTTAGTGAATTTTTACCCCCTTAAGAATTTTATAGGTAAATAAGAATTTTTATATCTGTTTATGTATCAAATTCCATAATATTTTACTGCAAAATGTTAAAATATCTATATCTCAGATATTTGAAGAATAAAATAGGATAATTTAAAAGTTTAACACATTTATTTAAATATTACGTTTTTTTATACACTTCTTTTTACCGAAATTACTACTTCAAAATGATTTGAATTTGTATGGTTCAAATATATTGCCAGATTTTTGTAATTAGGTTCATCGGAAAGGTGCATTGAACTTGGAAACCTTAGCCATGCAGGATTTTTTGAAATTTGAGTAAACGAATATATATCGGCTCCTATGAGTGCTGCAGTGAAAAGCATCTCAACATATGTTGCCCAAATTGCATTGTTGTCCATTTTCGAGATATCCATGTAATTCTCAACACCAGAAAACAGATCAACTTCTAGTTTTTAAGTTTTCATAAATTCAGTAATTATCTTTCGTACTTCCTTGTGCTGATCTTCACTTCCGGTAATGCATAACGATATGCATCTAAAAAAACAGTTACCGTATGCCTCGACGTCTATAATAGTGTGAGGCGAATGGAGCTACGAATATTTTGTTTTTGCAAAGTCGGAATTCTTGTCAAATGAAAGTCCAAGCTTCTCACAAAGTCGTTTTTGCCAAATATTATTTATGGGACCGAAACGAAATTTTGATTTTTCCGTAATGCAATTAATTTCTTCCACAGATGTTTCTTGAGATCCGTTGTCGTGGTAATGTTTTAAATTACTGATAGGATATCCTGTTTTCAAAGATTTTCCCACTTTCGACTGTAAAATGCAGTTGCCATTGCTCAGAATTTTCTCAATGGCGTACGGTCCTGTATAGGGTGCTTTTTCCCAACCACCTTTGCGATCATCTCGTCTACAATTTCGTACTAGTACCAATTCTCCAACTTTAAATTTCACTACATTTGCACGGTGCTTATCGGCCATATAAAATTTATATCCCAAATTAATTAATCCAGAAAGCCAGAATTGACAAAATGAAGCATTATTACGATCAAGGGGCGCGACCACTAGAAAACGTGGAAAAAGAAGAAATAATAAGGTTTAAGAAAAACCCTACGGATGTATGGATTCAAGGTAAAATAAAAGAAGAAATCAATCCAAGGTCATTCAACATAGAAACACCTGAAGGACAGATATTCAGAAGAAATAGAGAATACATACGAAAAACGAATGAGAAAAAGAGAGATAAAAATGATAACAACAACGATTGAAAAAGAAAAAGCAACGCGATAGTTCAGTTGTTGCGTTCATATTCACTACACCTCAAATTTGTAAATGCTTTCGTTACCATAATAGTTACAATCAAATTATTGCACGAATTTTCTGACGCCTTCATTAATAATTTCGAATTCGTTGAAAATATTTTAAATATTTAAAAACATTTTGTATAAATAAATAATAATTATTTTAAGTTTTATTATTATAAATAACTAATTTTGTATAAAATATAAAAAAATATTAATATTTTATTAATAATCGAATTTGATACATAAACAGTAATAAAAATTCTGATTTACCTGTAAAATTTCTTAAGGGGGTAAAAATTCACTGAGGTTATTTTGAACTTTTTTACCCCCCGGTAAAAATTCTCTAGGGAAATTTTACCCCCAGTAAAAAATGATTAGGGGGTACAATTTCACTAAGGAATTTTTACCGGGGGGTAAAATTTCACGGGGGTAGATATTCCCGGTTATACGGGAATTACATGGGAAACGGTGCGACTAAATGAAAAAATGAATAGGCATTTTTTCTTGAAAACATGATTCGTGACTTGATGAGTTATTCACTCTTGAAGTTTCAACTTTGAGAGCTTGTAATTTTTCACAGATGACAAATAGAAAGTTAATTTCACCTATTCTGGAAAAAGCTTTTTAAGGTCTTTAAAGTAACCTATCAAAGGATAAAATTGTTTTTAAAAATCATGTGTTATTTTCTTGTAAGGGCACTCCTGTTTGACAGATCGTGAAGAACAACTTATTTTCACCAATCTACCGTAAACCCTACTACCATGCCAAATTTGGCCGTCATTGGTTGGATGGTTCAGGAATAAAGCGAGGGACAAAATCTGACGACAGACAGATAGCCAGACCGACCGAAGGAGAATTTTGTTTTAATTTTTTACAGATCTTTACGTTTCTGAACACGGTGATCTCGCAAATGTAAAAAAAATTTATTATTTTTCGATTACCTTTTTTTTAACATAATCAGAAGGTCGCGGTAAATCGCTGCCCCGCTTGTACCCCCCGCAGGAGTCGATTTTAGGTTTCTGTAGCTCTAATATGACACAAATAAACTAATACTAATCTTTATAAAATCTAACAAAATTTTGTGTCGCTAGCTCCCGGACATGTGGGTTGCTATATCAATAAACCAATGTTTAATATAATTGTTAATTAATTTTTCTTACTAAAACTTATCGATTTAGTCAACAATAAATTGTTGTTGTCTTTTGTATTTTTACTCTATTACTTTAATTGTTTTTGTCAATGCAATAAATAAAAATGTTCGATACAAAAATTTATTCCTTAATATTTTGTCTTAATATTCCGTTGAACAACTGTGCTTTAATCTGTCATTGTGATTTAATTTGATTTTTAATTAAAAGAAGTTTTAATTAAAATAAGTTGATTTTATATTTCGTATACTAATCCTTAAGTTCGACAAAAAAAACATGGTGCCCGCACTGCGTATTTTTAAAAGTAGACAAAACCAAGCATACGAAACAAAACACTTCCAAAAGTGTGTAAATATTTTATATTTAAGTTACCTAATATTTTGTTTTTTATTTGTCTTACATTTTTTAGATGACGAAAGAAGGATTTATTTTATGTTTTACAAATTCTCGTACAAACAAAAATAAGACAAACCTCATAAAAATAATTTTCAATTTTTTATATAAAACAAAATTTGAAATTGAAAGAAAAGATGAGGTACACTTTTTTAAATAAAATAATTGGAATAGAATTAATTTTATTATGCGGTCAAATTATATACACAAATACTCATACTTATTCTTGTTAATTTAACTAATTACACATTGTTACATTTTATAAAGATTAATTTTAGTTTATTTGTGTCATATTAGACCTACAGAAACCTAAAATCGACTCCTGCCGAGTTTCCAGCGGGGCAACGATTGACAGCAGTCTGTTAAAAAATAAAGTAATCTTTTTTTTTATGTTGAATTCCTGATTTTTATCAAATGGTTCCATATGCTATCAAGTGTTGTGGGGGCAATGTTCCTATATACAAAATTTGGTTGAGATCCCTTCAGTACTTCATGAGATATTCACTCTTGAAATTTCAACTTTGAGAGCTTGTAATTTTTGACAAATGACAGATAGAAAGTCAATTTCACATATTCTGGATAAAGCTTTTCAAGGTCTTTAAAATAACTTATCACAAGACAAAATTGCTTTTAAAAATCTTGTGGGGTTTTCTTGTAGTGGCTGCCCTGATTGACAAATCGCGACGAACTCCTTATTTTCACCTTTCTACCGTAAACCCTACTACCATACCAAATTTGGTCGTGATTAGTTGGATGGTTCAGGAATAAAGCGAGAGACAAAATCTGACCACGAACAGACAGTCAGACCGACTGAAGGAAAATTGTTTTATTATGTTTTACTTTTTTTTTCGTTTCTAAATAAGGTGATCTCGAATATGTAAAAAAAAATTATTTATTTTCGATTGCCTTTTTTTTTAACACAATCAAAAGCCCGCTGTGAATCGTTGCCCCGCTGGTGTGCCGGCAGGAGTCGATTTTAGGTTTCTGTAAGTCTAATATGACACAAATAAACTAAAACTAATCTTTATAAAATCTTACAAAATAAATTTGTGTGCTAGCTCCCGGACTATAAGTATAGTTTGTTTCAATTTAAATGGAATTACAAAAGTCACATATCAAATTACTTGCATATAAGAACGTATAAACTTTGCCGCCAAAATATAATAATAGAGATAATGTGATGTTTTTAATCGAACACCATGATAACGCATGCATTGGCATTAGCATATTATGGTTTTGCGGCAAAGTTTATACGTTCTTATATCAAAGTAATTTGATTAATTATTTTTTTAATCCATTTAAATTGAAACAAACATACATACATATATACAACAAACTACAATTTATTACAAATAAATATAAAGATCTCCTCCATCATGAACCAAATCTTTACATGAACTATTTTTCTTGTTAAGGACTGAATAATCAGTGAAGTACGATTGTTCCTAACTCCCGTCCCTGTTTGATAGAATCATACCACTGACAAACGACCACTTCATGTAAGAAGGTAATACTCTTTTGATAAAGCGATGTCAACTTGTAATAATATACCTTCAAGTTTAGGTAACATATTGACAACAATTAATCTCACTGTTTCTAGACAAGTCCCAAACTCCCATCGGCACCGACCATCCCGACGAGTTTATCACCAATCGTCACAGATAGCGTTGCAGTACTCAATCCCTACGTACAAGCCAAAGATTACCCAAAATTAGAAGTTTTGACTTTGCGGGATTTACATTCAACCACTTAACAGCAACCATGAACATATAGATTTCAGATTAAGTTTAATAGATCTATCGGAGCATCAATGTTCGAGGATAAATATGACACAAATATCCGACATCGTCAGCATAAAGATTGAGAGAACAATCCTGATCTACCACGTCCCCCATGTTTCCGTACGAAACATCACGAGAAACTATCAAGTGTCTGTAGTTTTGTAAAAAAAACAATCATGCATCATCAAGTCAAAGGCTTTGGAATAGTTAAGAAACACCAATAAGGTGACGTTAAAATGATCGACTCATGAAGCGACATCCGAGCTGAGCCGCAACAAAAAGTTGGTCAGTTGAGAAAACCTTGTAAGTGACATTAAGAGAGAAGAGATTTAAGAGATTCCATTATTTCTGTGCAAGATGACAAAACACTAATTGAGCGAAGCTAATGGAATCTTGAAAAGAGGCCTCACACGTGATAATTTTCAAATACAGTGGAATCCGCTTAATGTGATCACGGATAATGTTATCAGTCGGTTATTGCGATCATTTTGACTGGGAACCGGTCGCTTTAATTAGTTTACATACAAAAACCACCGGATAATGTGATCAAAAAACCGCTTATTATTATCACTTTCAAGGAATTTCCTACACAATAATCTCTTTTTCTAAGTATCTTTTTCTGATTTGTCATTGAAATTTTATATATCTTTACAAAACACGTCACTCTTTTCAGTTTCTAAACAAAAATTAATGAAGTTTCCCATTTCATGGCGTGCTTCTATTTTTATTTTGCTAAATGTGCACTTTGCTTTATGCATTTTAATTTCAATTGAGTTTATTCTTGCTAAATTTAACTAATTCTTCTAAAATTTGTTTTTTTTCCTAATATTGTTTATTGTTATCAGTCGGTTAAATGTTCTTGGCCCAAAGTGATCACATTAAGCGGATTCTACTGTAATGCAGTAAGTTAAAAATTACCCAACTACTGCAAGCATTTAACGCGTCAGGCATGGTCTCTCGAATAGACTCTACTTCAAGAAAAAGCGAACCGTCAATTCCAAATCTGTCCCGGTGGAACTTCTCAGAACAGAGCCATGCAAATAAACATTAACAAAATCTGGATTCTCATAAATCTATGTAGATATCTGATTAGAAAGATTAGCATGTACACACTAAGAAGACAAACATCGTCAAGGAATTTTTGGATTTGAGTTATGAAGCAAAAGCTGGTAATTTATGTACTTTATAGTTAATAAAAATATTATAAAAAAATGGTTTTAAAACTGGATTTTCCATTTGTATTTTTCTTGAATACTATTAATTTAATTAGTGTTTCCCAACCTCTTGGTGACTGGGAATCTTAAACAAAAATTTAAAATTGTTAGAAGCCTCCTACAAATGTAAATTTATGAATACAAAATTAGAAAACTAAATTAATTATTCGTTCCAATTAATAATATATTTTATATCATACTTTACTAAATTTCATCGTTAATTCTAAGATTTATGGTTTTTTGGTTTGCAAACACAAGGAAATTAATTTAGTTGTTGTTAATCAATAGGAAATATTACTGGGTTTATAGGTGTACTTCTTGGATAACCATAAGGTAAGAAAAAATAGGAGATGTGTACTCACATTGGGTTTGATAATAAAGCATCTTCATATTTTTCCATTGTTGTGAAACTAAGAAGCTAAGTAAAAAACTTATAATAATTCCATCAAAAATGGAGCATAACAAAATTTCACAAATATTGGAAATCAAATGTCGTTCCGAGATCGCTAAAAGAGAAGAGCAGATTCCCGTTTTTCTCCAAACATTTAATTATTAAATATATTGTCAACTAGCTTTCATCAAGTAGGTATATGTAGCAACGAGCTTTAAAGGCAAAATATGAAAGTAGGAGACGGTCATTAGTTTAGTAGGTTAGCCGAACAACTGCTGACTTTAAGGTACTTGATTCGAATCCAAGAAGAGTCTAAAACTTTCAGATGACCGACTGCGTATTTTAAAGCTGTCGGTCCTTCTGAGTTAAAAATTACCACTATTAATTCAGGATCACCGGCATATTTCAGAATTCAGTTTAAACAGTCGAGGTTAAATTATTATCAATTCCTTTTGCTATGAGAAGAAGGCTGAAGTAAAAAAAAAGACCTTTCACTCGAGTTTCATTTATGTTCTGTTGTAGGCTTGTCTCGCCTCGTAGCTGGAAATTGAATTATAATTTTCCTACCTATTGTTTTGAGAAAAAAAATAATGATTTGTTATTTTTTTTTAGTTTTTATTTATCTGGGATTGTATAAGAGTCTTGATGTGAATCACGACTCTCGCATAACGTCTGAGTTTAGTCATAGATGAGATGGAGGTTATGAACGTAATACACTTGGTAAACGGGTTTATTTCCTAGACGATTGTAGGTTGCAAGTAAAAGGACGAAAGTTTACGTTTTAATTTCCCCCACACAAATCGAGGATATCCCTGGGAAATTATTGCAGTGACACGTTTCCCTTCATGGCATACCACGGTAAGGACGTCTCACTGAATGAGAATTAGTCAATATAATCGAATTCATAACGCTAAATTCGTGCAGAAAGAATTAAATTGATCAGTCGCAATATTGGCTTCGACTTCAGCGAGTTTAGTAGGTGTATATAAGAATTTATAATTTGCCAGACCACCCTAGACCCATTTTGCGCCCTCATAATAAAACGGTCGTTCGCCTTCCTTCTTCTTAGAATCCGCAATTGCCCGTCTATACGAATTTCTAAAAAGATCTCCTATCTGTAGCAAGTGGGGATTATCGTCATTACAATACATCTCCCTAAGCATGGGGTAAGTGCTGTGGGTGTAGTGATTTGCTTTTTGTCATAATTTTTCTTTCTGTGAAACAGGAAACAATCACATCACGGATCAGTCTGGAAACGTAGCGTAATAAATGAAATAGCCGTCGCATTACTTTTGATTATTTGCAAATTGAAGCTAATGAAAATCCGGTTAAACCTTTTATTTATTATGGACATGATAAATTTTAAGAAGATCTAAAATGTTATGAAAAGAAAATTTTAATATGGGAAATGATGTAGAAAATAACAGGTATTACTTAAAATAACTTGTACAATGGTCTGCATTAATATAATTCAAATAAGCAGAATTGTATGTACTATGTAGATTAAATGCTTATTTCCCCTGTACAGTTTCTGCAGAAAATCTAATCACTTCTTCGTCTCATCGTATAATTGCTTTGTGTGAAATTTCATTACAAAATTCTTATTAGATAATAGTACAAACAGGTAAATGAATTACTGTGAATATTTCAAATACGGCTCTGGTTAATAAAAAATTAAATCATTTTTATAAAAAACATAATATGAAAGTTAAGAAACTGTTAGGCACACACTTGAAAACGTAATGTAAAAAAATTTAAACATTTTGTAATATTAAAAGCTAACAGCGTAGCTGTAAATATTTGTAATAGATCATGTGGGATCCACCGAGGTTGATGTTTGTGCCAATTTTAACATATCAATTATAAGTAAATAATAGTATTTTTCTCAAATGTTCTATTATCTACATTTGAATGTTACTAATACACCTAAAACAATAGTAATTAAAAATTTTAAAAATTACTATTGTTTAGAGTGTTATTAAAACTTTTCGACATCAAAATAAAGAGCGTATCAGGCTAATATTATGTTTCTGATTTGCTTTATTTATATTTCAAATTATTTAATTAAAAAGTAGTACTCTCGTTATTCTGAAATTCTAATATTATGCGTTGATAAGATCCATATAACATTTTTTATATACAGTCCCTAGCTTTCAACATTTCGACAAAGCGTATGAACTAAAATAGTACAGTTCAGCGATAAAACATATTCCAGACTGCAAGATTATTTTGAATAGACTAGGGACCGTGCGCCATTGTCCGTGTGCAGCAAGTGAAACGGATTTATGTGCAAATTTTCAAATATCTGCCTACTAACAAACTCTAATTTATCGTTCCCTATTGACTGCGGTAAATACTAAAATCACTTGTAAAATAAAGTACTTTGATTTTGGTCAAATCATTCAAATTTCATTTTTTTTACATTAATATCAACACTTCCACTCTTTACTGCATATATAACTACAATAAAATTCGGCTTTTAATTTGGTACCAAAGTTTTACTTTATGTATCTCTCACACTTCATTAAGATTATTTTAGAATAAACTCAATTAAATTTAATTTAATTTGTAATAAACAGAAGCTTGAAATAAATCAACACTTCTTCCTCATTTGAAGCACTTACAGGGAAACGTAGGTATTTCTGTTTTGAAAATGAACTTAAGTAATAAAGGTTGAAAAATTTATTTAACTTGAAAACTTAATAAAATTAAATATTTAAGGTATTGGTTTGTAACCTTCTCCCTCTCTTCCTCTCTCCCTCACTCTAATTGTAAATTAGTACACAAAATTCCGCTCCACCAATACAAATCAGAAAATATCTGAAATATTTATATTATGAGAATTATTTAGAATAATTTATTTTAAACAATGACACCATTATTATGGAAAGGTTAAAATTAAGATACAGTCATTAAATTATAGAACCATAAAATACTTTAAAAATTTTCAAATAGGTTTGTCAAGTGTAACGATTAGGCCTTCAAGACAGTTTTTATGAAAAATGAACTGATGAATGATATTTTAATCTCTTCTTTTAGGCTGGAAACTTTTAAATACACCAATTTTAAAATTAAAAAGAAATTACGCTGTAATTAATTATAAAATATTGATGAAGCTATATTAATTATTTTAAATTGGAAAATCATTAAAATTGCTTACATTGTTACAAAAACCACTAACTTATAGGAATAGGTAACACAATATATAACAATTTACAAATTTACAAAACTAATTTAATTTGAAAGATTTAACTAAATTTGAAATTTAATTTACTTACTGCTAGCTGAGTTTTCTTAACAATTAATTGAATTTTGGTTGTACTAATTCATTCACAAGTAAAATTTTTTATAATTATTTTAAAACAACGTTGGTTTTTAAGTTAAACGATTAGCAAAACAAATGCTATTAAAATAAATTAAAATGGCTTTTAAAATTTCCATTACAACTTATAAAATTTGAATAATAATTCCTTACGTACTATTAATGCATTAACGATGTATTTGATCTAAAATCAATTCGCTAAGTCATAAATTATGAAACTTTACTTATTTAATTCTATTTGTAAAATTATGTAAATCTTTATTTTGTACTTTTCCGTCCTCGATTTAATTTCATACTTCCTTAAAAAATAATAATTTTATTTTCTACTTCCTATATCACTATAATATTGATGGATAGGCTTATCCAAGACTCTGATCAGGACCAAAACTAAAATTTTCACATTTTGCATTGAGGATGCAATCATTAGGAATGCGCGATTATCAAATTTCATAATAGACCACTAACTTTAAACATCCAACATCGGAAAAAATCACATGTTTCTGATTTTGTGGTATGTTGTTACGGTACCTACCACTAGTGCAAAACCAAGTTTGCAGCTTCGAAAGACCTGTGCTAACTTCGTGGTGCTCGAAAAACCTCGAAATTTTTCGACTAATTCTAATTTTTGGCCCGAAACTCTTAAAAGGCTGCTTCCTACGGAAAAAGTCATTCCACTTTTTTTTTGAAGCTGTAAACATTTCCTACAGTTTGAGCTTAATTCCAATTTTTTAGATCTAATAGATCTCAAGATACAGAACCTCAAAGATTGGATTTCTTTCCAAAAAATTCAAAATTTCAATTTTCTCCTCTGTCGGGCTAAATATTGGCTGTAATACTCATTCTACGAGAAAATGTATTAAATTTTAAGTTTTAGAGCAGTTATTTATCCTTAATTTAAGCCTTGAATGAAGTCTGTAGGCCCAATAGGTATCTCGTTATTTCATAAAAACAAACATTGGGAAATACATTATCTACACATTTAACCACTATGGGAGAAATGTGGCAGTTGTTTTTGAAGTATATCCAGAAGATGGAGCTGCACATAGCACCAAAGCTGCCGAAACCCTGCGTCACTATGCAGCTTCTTCTTGCAGTGATAACATATTCAAAGAGTCAACACTCATCAAAGTGTCTGAAGAAAAACTCTTCCCCAATGAAAAAAGTTCCTCCGCAGCAGAATGGAAAACCAGGGGATTACCACCAAACAAGCAGTACAGAATGCTGACTGCGTAATTATGCAGTCAGCCCTGGAGAAGAGAACTTCATATGAAAAAGTTGCCATCATTGGAGAGGATGTGGATCTACTGGTTTTCCTGAATGCATTTGGCTCCAACGTTGATTACGCATTCTTCCAGAAAAGTGGCAGGAGTGAAGCTGGTTGTCAACAGTTCACTTCTACGAGTTTGAATTGAAGAGGCTTGTCACTCTGCCTTAGATTTGAAAATTTTCTCCACGCAATTACCGGCTGTTCAGAAATGAACAACTTGTGGAAGAGGCCAAGAAATTCTTGCAGCTTGAAATAGAGTCAGCTGGGAGACTGGTGATCTGCCTGCCTGGTGGTTGTTTATGCATGGGACTTTGAAGACGACCTCCACACCCTCCGATACGATTTATTCGTAAGAACTAAGAAGTGCAGCCAATGCAAAGGTCCATCTGGCTCGTCTACCCCCAATCAAAGAAAGTGCTGCTCAACATAGCCATCGCTCGTATCACCAGGTGCAGATGCGGTTGGGGGTGGATAGGGACCCATCCAACTGGGGCTGGAGTAGAAGCAACCACGGACTCTTTTCTTTACAAAACACTCTAGGCCTTGACTTGAAACTCTCTTCAAATTCCTTTCTTGCAAATGCCACAAGGAAGGAACTTCCTCATGCTAAAAAGCAGAGCTGAAGTGCTCTGCTTTGTGAAAGTTCTATCGAGGCAAGACTTGTATGAAATCTTAAAAGCCCCCCACCTATCACCATCTGATCCCAAAGATCAGCAGCACATGAGGACCAACCTGGGGCTTCCAAGAGACTCTGGTTTTGATGGAGAAGAAATTGGAATTGTGAAATCTTCAACATGTACATTTTGAAAATTCTATTTTGTGGAATTTTGGATTTAGTTAAGCTTTCCTCCTCGTTAACAATATCACCTATTGGTTCCGCAAATCGTCAGGCTCCAATAATTCCTGTCCTTACCTCGATTTCTTCAATTTTAATTTTTCTAAGATAACGGGGTACCTATTAGACCTATAAACTTCATTCAAGGCTTAAATTAAGGATAAATAACTGCTCTACAACTTTATATTCAATGAATTTTCTAGTAGAATGAGTATTACAGGCAATATTTAGCCCGACAGACGACAAAAGCTGAAATTTTGAACTTTTTGGGAAAAGAATCCAATATTTCAGGTCTTGTATCTTAGGATTTATTGGACTTAAAAAATTGGAATTAAGCTCAAACTGTAGGAAATGTTTACAGCTTCAAAAAAAAAGTGGAATGACTTTTTCCGTAGGAAGCAGCCTTTTAGGAGTTTCGGTCCAAAAATTAGAATTAGTCGAAAAATTTCGAGGTTTTTCGATCACCACGAAGTTAGCACAGGTCTTTCGAAGCTGCAAACTTAGTTTTACCCTACTGGTAGGTACCCTAACAACATACCACAAAATCAGAAACATGTGAATTTTTCCCATGTTTGTCCTTTATTTTGTTTACCGTCAGTGGTCAATATTCAATTATTGATTTTCAAAAATTTCAATAATTTTCATCATCGATAAAATTTCCATTTTTTAAAAAATTTTTAATAACCATATAAGTAACCCCCCCCAACGAGTTAGTTTTTTAAAACTTCTACCAATCGGCATGGTAATTAGTTACAATGTTGGTTATAAATAAATCTTGCTCCCATAATCGACTATTTCCATAATCACCTCCATTATTTTCACTATCGCTTATTTCCATAATCGATTATGATAATCAATTAATCGATTAAATGCTCACCCCTAGTAATAATGGAACACCTGAAAACTTAGGTCAAAAATGCGATTACGATGTGATGCGGAGCTTATTCAAAAGTGTCTAAAGAAAGTACAAAAGCTAGAGACAGTTTTATTTATAGTAATACAACTAACAAACGTACTATTTTCAATTTTTAGTTATAACGAGAAAATAGTACCTACGTTGTTAGTTTTAATTCCCTGAACACTCTATATGCCTCCTAAAAATATTCCGAAAAGTTAAAAATCGATCTTTTTCTTATTTTTTGAACACCGGCAAAAAAATAATTTATTATATTTTGTATAATTGTTTACCTATCACAATACCTTGCTTTTTGCTTGTTAAGTTTGTTATTCTATATTCAGTCGAGTTGGAAAATGTACCTTTTAAAAAACTTTGTAGAAAAGTATAAATCAAACTTATGCCAAAATTATAAAAACAATTTTAAATACTATCGGGGAACAAAATTAATAAAAGAATTGATAGGAAACTATAAAAAAATTAGAAACATTTAAATCGCCATAGCAAACAACAAAACAAAGGAAAACTTATTCTTGAAATTCTAGCACTTATTTCGATTTTAACCGACAATCAAACAGTAATGGTAAAATGCTAATTTCACTGACTTGCGGCAAGAACAGAAGAGGTATCAAAGCATGCAAAACGGTTTGAAATTTCATGTTATAAAAATTAATAAGCATTCAAATATACAATTAATTTGTAAGTTATTAATTTCCGATAATATCTCTTTAAAATACAATTTCAAAAATTTGCAATATTACATCCTCTCACATAGAATTAGGAAATAGAAAATTGGTTTACAGAACTTGAACAAAAATATGACAAAAGGTTACACTTGAATAGGGTAACATAAAAAAAAAATCAAAATATCACTCAAGAAAATCAACGGCAATATTATATATTATGTTATCCTGAAAGGGTATAGGTAGTTAGGAAATGTATATGTTACGGTCAATGATGATAATTCGGCCATTAACGTTAATGACCGGACAATAACGTCAATGCCCAGCTTAGTTGGGCATTGACGTCATTGACCGGCCATTGACGTCAATGACCAACCATTTTGGGCGATGTTGACATTTAAAATTTTATGTGTGGTTTTTACATCATTGTCCGGGCAATGACGTCAATGCCCAATACAGGGTGGGCAATGATGAAATTATTATTCTGTAGATTCCATCTGTAAGTAATGTATTAAACGTGCCGTTGCAATTATTATAGGATACTGAAAAGTTAATTTTGTTAAAAAATATTAGTAATACGATTAAAGAAAATGAGATTACTCTTAGACAAGCAGCAGATGAAAGCAGTGTTTTAGGAGGCGACGGTTACAAGCATTGTCGTTGCAAGGATGGATGTATAAATAACAAATGTGCGTGTCGCGCCAGCAAACAAATTTGCAATTCTAAGTACCATGATTACCAATGACCAATGAAGTAGCAATGATTAATTAAAAAAAAAATTTATTTCATTATTTTTTAATTTTTATTATTTTTATTAATAAATGATTAGGTATATATATTATATTATAATACAATGAATACAACATAATATATTATGTATATAATTATAACTTGCCAGTTGGCTGTCAAATTTAAATTGCCATTTTGCTGTTCTTTACAGTAGTTATTCTATAATATCATCATTGTCCAATCCATTTTGGCCATTAACGTCATTGACCGGCCAAAGACGTAAATATTATAATCAAATAAAAATATTTACATCATTGCCCACCGTTAACGGGCGTTGATGTCAATGGCCGCTCAATGACGTCAATAGCCAACGCAAATGGGCATTGACGTCATTGCCCGGCCATTGACGTCAATGCCCAATTTACGTCATTGACCGTAACATATACAATTCCTAGTGAAGGTATACTTTCACTGATATGGGCAGTGAAAGTTTATAATAACCTAAAAAATATATTTTTACTAGTGAATGTATACAATCACTAATACCGTCTAGAAAAAAATGTGAAATCAAATTGGAACTAATCCCATAATGTAATATTTTGTTTATTTTATGTATTTTAAAATTTTAATTTTAAACCTTAAATTTAAAATAGGTTTTTTCAAGTGCAACTGTCGCATTGAAGTGTTTTTGGAAGAAAATGGCAGTTTTGTGCAATTTTAAATGCTGCAATGATTAAAAAAATATATATCATTATAGGTATTATTTTTTAACTTACTTTTTAAGTTTTTTGAGTTAAATAGGTATCTAAACATTTTTAGTTTGAAATAATTTTGTTATATTTAACCGTTTGTGAGTTTTTAAAAACCGCCGATTAAAGCCGGATTTTCAGATTTATGCCTGATTTACACGTGTAGAGTAGCTTAAGCAAGCTGCTAAAAAAAAAACTAAATTTAGTTACTTGCTTCGTGTAAACAACAATTCTAGTACTAAAATTATCGTCTACACGATACAAGTAACTAAATTTAGTTATTTATTTTAGCAACTTGCTTAAGCTACTGTACACGTGTAATCAAGTATTATTCAAAATTTTAATTTTAGGACAACGCTATTTTACCCATTTAGATTTCAATTGCTATCTAGTCGACCTTTCTCTTCCCGTATTTTAAATTTAAAATTGCACTATCTTATTATTAGTTTAAATTACATTTGAAGTTCATAATTCTGTAAGTCTTTTAAAGTTTCCACAATTTTAATAAATTGCGTTTATTAAAAATTTTTAATTAAAAAGAAACCGACTTAAAGAAAAGGTTAACTAAAAAGCAAAAAATAAATACGTTTTATTCACAATTTAATACTTACTAATATTTGTTGATCCGCTTAAGGTAATTAAGAAATTAATGTTTATTATATAATTTATTAATTACTTTATAATTATGAAGTCGGTGCCAAGTAAAAGCATCAGTAGCAAGTACTTTTACATCTAAACCAACGATTTGTGTTATAGTTACTGCCGAATTATGTTTTACTTGGCACCGGCTTCATAATTATAAAGCAATTAATAAATTATATAATGAACAATAATATCTTAATTACCTTAAACGGATCAACAAATATTAGTAAGTATTAATTTGTGAATAAAACGTATTTATTTTTTGCTTTTTAAAGCAACAAGAATCATTAAAATCGGTACATAAACAAAAAAGTTATGCGTGAACATACATAAAAAAAAATACATACAGACGAATGTATGTATAGATAGGTATGTTTAATAAAAATATATTTGAGTTTCACCCGTATATGAAACCCCTCAATTTTCTAAAACTCAATAAAATTTTTTTATGTAATCGCAAATTTATTGCTCAGCTATGGTTAAAGTTTAAACCACAAAAATGGAAGGCAAATGCTAAATTTGACGTAGGTACATATATTTATATTAAATAAAAAGACAAAGCTCTATTTGATTGATATCGATTTAATACAAAAAAAAACAACATATCCATAATCATACCCAAATCCCAAGAATTGTACGAATAACTTTGCGACAAATGAGCGATAATCGAAAATTCAAACGAGGGGAAGAGCGCTCATTGAAGCTCAAGCTTGCATCAAAATTGACATCGAAATGATACAAATGTTTGGAATAAGCGAGAAAATCGGAAAAAATAACAATTCCCCCATTCTTCCAAAAAAAAGGAGAAATTTATAGCATTTAACAAAAAAATCGGTTGATGCTCAATGCTTCATTTAAGCAGTGAACATGAATATGATTTTATAATTACAATTTTAATGTAATTTTTACTTTATCATACCAAGTATGAAAAAGTATTGTTATCGTGAAAAAAAAAAGAGATTTTGATGAATTTTAGGCATACTGGGGTCCCAGAAGCGGAAAATCATCATTTCCAAAAAATGTCTGTAGGTATAAAGTGTATCTGTATGTGTGTATGTGGTCAAATTTTGTGTTCGCTCTACCTCAAAAAGCAATAGGAATTTTTTAACAAAATTTCGTATTTAGTACGGATATATTGAGACTTAAAACTGGTTAGATTTTGGTTAAAATAGGTACACGGAAACGCAAAAAAAATAATATTTTTTAAATTAAAAAAATAATTTTCTTTCTTTTTTTTAAATTTTATTTTTTTATTAAATTTTTCTCTATAATAATGTTAAAAAAGTGTTAATCAATAATCGCGTAAATACCCAATTTTTGTAAATATTCTTTTTTCAAATTTAAAAAAAAATTTTTTTCTCATTTTTAGAATTTTAATTTTTCATTATATTCTGTTCCATAATAATAATAAAAAAGTATTAATCGATAATCGTGTAAATATCCCATTTCTTTATATTTTTGTTATTTAAAAGAATGATAAAGTTATGAGCATGGCCACATCCGATTTTTTGATAAGGTTATACAAAGTGTGTGAAATTTTCAAAACGTCTGAGCACCGAGCACATTACACTTTGATAATATTGCACTTTAATTCCATTCGACAGCATCAAATGTTGCAGAAGTAAGCAGATTACAATAATACTCGAATCCTTCAACCGTCAATAATGTCTTATACATAGTATGTAAGTAGTATTTTATGTTAGTTTACCGTTAGTTGTCTAGGTTCCTATAATAAAATTTAATTTCTCTGATAGAACATAGAAGTCCACATGAGCTTAATCAAGGCTCTATCAATTGCCATCGCATTTATACAAAAATATGGAATAGAAGAGCAAATAGAAAAATATAGGTATCTATAGCTTTTTTTTTGATTTCGCAAAGATTTTCCAAACAGTTCCTCAATAGCTAAAGCTCAAACAATGAGAATAGAAGCTCATTAAAGCCCTAACGCTCTCATTTCATCAACAATTTTGATTTTTGCGTGAAAGCAAAGACATATAACTCATCGATTTGGAAAATGGTGAAAGCGATGATTCGTAAAAGTAATCTTTAATTCCAGAGAAGAAAGTATCTATACAGTATACAGTTTTGTATGTATGTTGAGGTTTTTGTAGCATCACTGGTTTCCGATTCATTCCTTAAAATTATTGTAATTCACAAGTACTAAACTGGAAAAATGATTTTATCCAGTGAAAAATAATTAGTTAAAAGTTTTGGTATGTTTAATTTTATTCATAGCTTTACTAGTTTCCGACTTACAGTTTGGAGATTACAGCTTCCACTTTGAAATGGGTTGGGTACAACTCGCAGCGTACGATTCGCCGCGCATGATTCGCCGAGAGCTTCTAGCGCCTCATATCAATAATCTTCGGAATTAAACAAGAAGAAAATTATTTGATTTGTTGACCTTTTGCATTTACATGAATACACAGGTCAATTAATATGGTTCAAATTTTATCTTTTATACCTCTTTACCTTCCATGTTTTTGTAAGTTAGGATTAAAATTTACCATTATCAATTTTGAGCATCGAAAGACCGACTATTTGGCGTTTCATAAACTAATTAATAATAGTTCAAAAAAACAGAGACGTGTATTATGAAAGCCTAGTTGCCGGGAACCATACTGGAAAAAAGCATAAAAAGTTTATCCTTGCAGATCAAAGAATCTTGACATTAGTTTGTTAACAGTAATTAATTATAAGTAAAGTAGCTAAACACTCCCTATATATTTTGATTTAGAAAAGTGGGAGTTCCGCCCCAGCTTTATACGGATTTGATTTTCTATACGAGTAACTTGATCTTTTTAATATTAATTTTATTTTATATAAATATACTAAGGGGGTTCTGCCTCCTGGCCGCTTTGCAATCCAATTTTCCAGAACGATTTACGGTTTCGCCCGCTTGTAATTCCATGTATGTGAAAAATTTTTCACGTTACAAAACTTCTTTCCATGCGACATTTGTTATGTCGCTTTCACTTTCAACTTTTATTTCACTCTTTGCTCGACATCTTGATAATGCTACATATAAATGTCCATGACTAAATAAAGCCCTATAAGCCTGTATAAAATATATATCTATATTGCAGTGTTCAAAAATGCTAACTAACGAAGTAAATGCAGATGTTTTATTTGTCCATTCAAAAATTATATTTCATCAATTTAAATTTCAAAGAAGCTTATGTTCAAAGTTATGACAATGTCAAATTTGACAGATCACATTTTGAGGTTAAGTAAACAATTGAAATGTTAGGGCAAGCCATGTGGCTAGCGACGGTACGACGATAGTGCGTGTGTGCATGCGTATGTGAATAAACAAAAATGAACAAATTATAGGATGAGTAACATGCATCAAATTAAAAAAATTTGTATCTGAAAAAAAAGTTGAATTGCCTAGAAACGGCTTGAAAAACAATAATTGAAATAGTTAGTTAATCCTTGGACGAGGTCCGAGAAGGTTGATCTCTGGACATGGTCCGAGGTAGTTCATTTTTGGACAAAGTCCAAAGTAGTTGAACACGGACTTGGGTCCAAACAAGTCGTTGAAGTGGTCGGTTACAAAGAAACCTGAAGCCAACCACATAGTGATTTAAAAATTAATTTTCGTTCTACCAAGAACAAATTCAATTTGGAAACAGAACCGTACGAGGCAAATTATTGGAAACATTTTGGTAAGAAAATCATTGGAATCAATTTGGACGTGGTTTCACATCAATTGATTGGAGAAGGTGAAGAATCACAAATAATTTTGTGGGGAACCTGAGGATCAGAACAGGATTATTTCAATTAGGTTTGCATAAACTGTTTATTAAAGTGCTGTTGCGGATTATTGTTGAAAGTTAAACGATACGGGAAAAGCGCATCGTTAGGCGGCGATTATTGTAATTCATTTGTTTAATTTAATTGAAAAATAAATTTTAAAAATTTAGTGCAAATTTAAAGAATCTTTGAAAGCATATAAAAAAATTGTTAATTACATTATTTCATTTCCCAATTTGGATGCAGAGGTTCGTTAAGTTTGCATTCATTGCATTGAACAGAAAGTAAGTATGGACTCTTAACAGTCTTCCACTGTTAACAGTGCAATATATATAATAAATATTTTTACTTTTTACTAGGTATAATAGAAAATATGTTGGTAAAATATTTTTAATATTTTTCAAAGATCTAGTAGACAACCGCGACATTTGGTAAAATTTTATTTTACAGTTGATTTTCACATAACTTCAATTTTATTCATATAATTTCGAAAATTCATTATATGTTGTAAGTTTATTCTTCGAATACAAAATTGCAAAAAAAGGTTGCTTCGTCCTCATCCAGCAAGTAGTCTCTTAAGTGCTTTTCAGCTGGTAATATTTGAAATATTTATGGTAGGATATCAGAATTTAAAATGTTTTGAAGAAATATGGATTTGGTCATAAAATGATTTATTTAAAGTATTATTACTGTTTGTATTATTATGTTATTTGTAATAAAACATTCAAGCAGCAAATTGCGAAAAATTATTTGAGTAGTATTTTGTGATGTATGATTTGTTGGAAGTAGTTTTAACCATCTTTAGATAGGTCATAGCGACCGATGCGCTTAATAATTTTGAAAAGTTTTTCTATCTTAATAATCTTACCTAAATTTAAAACTTTTAAAATCTAGTTAAAACTTTTTAACTAGGTAGTAAAAACTAGTTTTAGAAAGTGACTTTGGTAAGAACCCAAATTAATTATCTAAAACTAATTTTTACTTTGATTTAAATCTGAACTAGTTGTTACCAAGCAACATTTAGTAAAACTTAGTTTCAGAACATTTTCTATGTTAGTAAATAACAATATATTATTATTTGGTGTATGTTCAGTGTTTTCATATTATCATACTTGAAAATTAAAAATTAATTACTTATTTAGTTAATCGTGGAGAACTTGCTGCTTTCTTTTCATTATTATTAATGAAATATATTGTTTTATCAATGCAGGTAGGTATATAATCATTTTTAATGAAAACCATAAAAAATAACAGGTTGTGCTTCCAAGCAGTTATGTTTAAAATTGCATAAACATTTTATACTTTGTTTCTGTGAATTTGTATTTATCGCAGTCGAGGGGGACATAGAAAATCGCCTCCACGTGGTGTCCCCTGGGAAACGTCTTAGATAAAGACGGATCAAGATCTATCACAACGGAAGCCATACCAAAATCACACTATTAAATAAATAATTATCCCGAAGAAATTCGAGAGACAAGGACTTTTTTCACGATTTTGCAAAAAAAGTAATCTTTTTTTTTCATGTTGAATTCCTGATTTTTATCAAATGGTTCCTGTGGGGGAAATGTTCGTACATACAAAATTCGGTTGAGATCCCTTCAGTACTTCATGAGTTGAAGTTTCTTTTAAAGTTTTCAACTTTGACAGTTTGTAATTTTTGACAGATGACAGATGAGAGTTAATTTATTCTATTCTGGATAAAGCTTTTCAAGAGGTCTTTAAAATAACCTATCACAAAACAAAATCGTTTTTAAAAATCTTGTGTTATTTTCTTGTAGTGACACTCCTGTTTGACAGATCACGACGAAAACTTTATTTTCACCTTTTTACCGTAAACCTAAATACCAAATACCAAATACCAAATTTAGTCGTGATTGGTTGGATGGTTCAGGAATAAAGCGAGAGAAATTTTAATGATTGAATGAATTATATTAGAGAAGAATAAAGTTAAAAATGCGTTAAGCGCCTACGGATAGAGACAGGTTAGCCAATTACTCATGTAGACAAAATTGAAATATAGTATAATTGAAGCGGGTCAATAGCATTGTATGGAAAAGGGCAACCGAGATTAAAATGTTAGCTAGCTATTTTTAAACTTAAATTAAATATTTTTAATATATTTGTAACCTTATATACTTTATTACTGCAAATAGTTTTAATCCGTTTAAAGGAAGTTTAAAGAAAGATCCAATTGTCGTAGTTTGTAGATGATTGATTGTTTATCAGTATAATGTCAACAAATGGATTAGTCAGCCTTATTCAACTCGATATTTAAATGTTTCCATGGTGCAAAATCTTGTTAATAACAGCTTATCCTATCGTATCTTATAAATTCTACTATTAAGCTCCGCTATTGTTAGGTTAATCCACATTAAACTATCTGTTGATTAAGCTATTCTAAATTTATATTAAAAACTATTTCAAACAATAAGTTTTAGTATTGTTGTTTACTTTTCCTTTATGTTTTAAAAAGCTTTCTATATAATACATTATACATTTAAGTTTATTAATAGTAGTATCAAATTATTTTAAAACATTTTCATCAATTAATTCTGTTATTAATAGGTAGGTACTGTATGTATTATCACTTTTCATCTATATTAGTTTTTTTTATAAATTTTTTCTATTATTTTACTAAATATCTAATGTTCCTCATATTTTAAGAAATGCAATCGAAGAATCTCGTAAAACAAATTACTAAAAATTAAATTTATAATTTATTTTATGAGGTTTTCGATTGTAAGTTAGTATAATTTATTATTTGAATAATATACAAAATGTAAAATTATTATTAATAGAGATTTCTGATTAATTGACGATAGCGAAAACATGAAAAATTATTAATATTTATAAAATTTTATATTAGATTAAAAGTTATAAAAGTTAATTTCGAAGCAATTCATAATAATTTTTAATAAAGTTGATATTTTACTCCGAGTGAAAATTTCAATTCATTATTCGAATTACTTAAAAGGTTTAATTACGTTTCGAATATTGATAAAATAGTAGCCACGCTTACAAATGAAATTACAAAGTCAATTATTTAATTAATTAATTATTAAAGTTGTAATATGCACATGACATGAGTGATTAAACCAGATGTAATTATGTAACTTTTTCTTATATTTTACAATATAAGGTATATTTTGCCAAGATTTCTCTTACCTTTAAATGCAAAAATGTTTGAAATGTGACTCACCTGAAAAAAAAAAACTTATTAGTTACAATACCACTCAAGATTGTGTAAAAAAATTTCATTATTCATTTAATATATTTTTTCAAATATTGTTTAAATCTAAAGAAAATTTGTAATTTTTAAAAATTCAAAATTAAGATTATGGAAACGCAGTGTTCTCCAAGTAACATTTTTTAAAATTATTGTCAATCTAGGAATTGCACTGCATTACTGTATGCTCATATAGTATATTTCTGCATATTTTAGCATATTTCCTGCACATTTGCTAGTTTTTGCCGCACATCATTGTTTACTGCATGAAGTTCCTGGCTGTACCTTATTATCTTTTATGCTTTTCATTTTTGTTTTGGTTAGTTGTACCAGTGGGAAAATGTGTGTGACTAATTATTACACCAAAACTGTTTTTCAAGCATTTATCGCATTTTAATCTAGTTATGGATCTAAAAAATTTAAAAAGAAACATCGAAACAAAAATATTCTGAAAATTTAAATAGGCACTACCTACAATAATAATTAAACACAGGAACCGTTTTAATAAAATTGAAAGTCTACTTTGTAAAAAAAATTCCACGTAAGATTACGATATGATCGCATCAGCTAAGGTTGTCGTTCCGAAGACAAATAAAATTTAAATTAATATTAAAATTAAAATTAAAAATAATTTTCAGTTTGCTTGAAATGACAAAAATCAATAGCAGCTTGATAAAATTTAAGAAGCCTTAGTAATAAAATTCAAGTGAAATGGTTTTAGCATTTGAAGAATATTTATTGAAAGGAAGGTTTATAAAATGTTTGTTAAAGCCGTTTTACTTTACAAATCCAATTGTAAACTAAGCAAATGCTTTAACTTAAATAATTACTGTTACAATTTTTATGTCAAAATTGTTTTCGCAATTAATTTCTCTTTTACTCTGTATTTGAGAAGGTGAGACATTCATAATATCGTTAAGTAATTTTATAAAAAATTTAAAAAATTTTTTGTCAAAAAGTTTTGCTTGTAAAATTTTTGTACTTTATTTTAAATTTTTAAAAATATGTATCTATGTATTTTACATTTTAGGATGGAAGCAAAACCACCGAATAACGCAGTTTTTTAATGAGATAATATAACTCATTTTTTGTCTATTATGAAATAACTTACAAAGTTGATTACACCATTTCTTTTGTTCCGAGATAAATGAACAATGCCGAAATCCCAAAAACTAAAAATTGCTACGTGTATGTTGCTAACGAAGTCAGCAACAATGATTTGACCAGTTCTTATAAAAAAAATTGTTCTCTAAATTTGCATAATATTTATATATTTAATTAAAAAGTCCAATTTATAAAATTTCGAATTACAGTACGATATAATGCTATTGTCTATTGTGTCAATCAAATCTTCCGAAAAATGATTACAGCATTAGATACTGTTTAAAGGCTTGAACGCATACAGTTTAACCCTCACGGCTATTTAATAGGATTAATAGGCGTCCTGCAATGTTATCGTGACCTTTTATTATAGATATTGAAGTTCTCGAACCGCCATACCTAGCAGAATCTAAATTACACTATATAAGCTCTGTTAATATGATTATGGTACTAAAACCACAAATAGTGTTTATTATCATTTAATATTATTTAACGTGTTTATCTTTGCGGATTAACAAAAAATTTGAGATTAATCACTATAACGCATGTATGCAGAGTCATAGGTTTGATTCCCAGTTCCCCCTAATTTATTTGTACCGTCGGCGTCGTTTGGATTCGCTTTAAGTCATGGTTCTATATACATATATAGTTTTCAACGATTTTTGTCGTCTTCGTCAGAATTTTGTTTAATATTATTGAATTTAACTTGTTATTTATAGTTTAATTGTTTATTTTCTCACAAGTTAAGATTTATATATTTAGGTATATATTATGTACCTATATACATAATAAATATTTAGAGTTCGGTTTTACTAATTTAAATGAAACTTAGGTTTTTACGAGAAATAAAATTTAAGCACTCCTGTTTTAAAGTAAACACATCTATTAGTTTTTCCCGCTTTTACAAGAAAACGATTTCCACCCTTTCTGCTTACAAATTACTTTGTGTAAATAACGCATTCAACTTCTTACAAAGCTAACAATTAGGATAAAAAATTTATTTGTCTTTTAATGTTGAGGTTTCCCATTTATACTATTACGTATATAACAAAAAGGTATTTTAATTTAATAAAAGCACAATTTTTAAAAGGTATATTTAAGAAGCACTTGATCTTTGAAAAAGCTTCTTGTTTTTTATACTACAATTTGTAGGAGAGACCGGAGAAAGTTGCAACACTTTTTAATTTTTTTGAAGCTATTATGGAAAAAAGAATCCAAATATTGGTGGAGATATGTATATATATTGGTCCCTGAGGAACATAGGTAAGATTAAAAAACTTAAAAACAAACAATAGGTCCAGTGAGTCTACATTTTGCAAAGTCTATATTGCACCATTTTAAATTCATTCGAAACGGAATTTATTCATGACGCGTATAAGAATGGATTAACGAGATTTTGGCAAGATAAAATCAAAAGACAGTAAAATTTTAAAACTACCAATATATTAAACTAAATAATATAAATATATAAAAAAATTTTCTGATTTGGTCGAACGACCGGATTTAACTACTTGATATGAAATGACCCACGACATACCTTTTTTTGTGTTTAAACGTTACATAAAGTTTCTTTAAAATAAATATAATCACATTCCACAACTGCCTACTTAATTGAGAAGCTAAGTATTAATTCTTATATTATGTATCTATATGTTATAATTGATATGAAAAAATTAAAACTAAAATTTAGAAAAAAAATTACAGATAAATCGAAAATAATTCCTAGGTGTTTCAATTGAAGGCCTTTACATATTTGTAAATTAGCTTACCTCGAATTGAAATTTTAAATTTATATTAAGAAACTATCTATGTACATTGAAAAAATGTACAAATAATCAATCTACTATGTAGTTTCTTTTTTTTTACCATTATTTTGTTTAACAAGAATTTTGAAAAACAAAATCAATTCAACTCCTGAATTTGTCGAAACTTTCCAATTTTTACATCCATGAATTTCAAAATGCCGTCATTCAACTATTCTCAAATTAATTTACTAAAACCAAATTCAACTTCAACACCAAATAATCTTAACTAAAACAATTGCCAATTTCAATCAACCCAATTTTTTATTCATAAAAATGCCGTAAAATCTGAGGGGAGCGGGGGTCGGAAAATGTAATAAAAATCCTTATTAACCTCTGTCAAAATTTCCGAGAATTCTAGCAATGGACGCTTAAATCCAAAATCTAAACTTTCAAACAAATGGGAAACTTCTTCAATTTTCAATTTAAAATATTATTTTACAATTTTTATCTCCAATTATTTACCCCGTGCTTTAGAGGCCAGGTAAAGCCGGCGATCCCCATGGGTTGATGATTTGCCTCCATCAACAATAAATCCAGGGTTGCGGGCACATCTGAGACGAGTCCTGTAAGCTGCCTAAGATGTAAACCAATTAATATGCTCACCAACCTTTGACTTCAGCTCTATCTTTGATAAAAGACAACCCGAGGTCAAGGCAAACGGGATTTATCTTAGCGTAACCCTCCAGTACTAACAATCGGTCTCACAGACAAACGACTTCTATTTTTATCTATAAATTTAATACGATAACAGCTGAATGGCTGTGGGTGTCAGTACCTTCAAATGATCTAGTTTAGTACGTCTCGTGACATCCAGCAAGTGAAAATGTTTTTTTGTTTCTTATTTATAGGTAGTAACGGTCTAACAGACCGACGTTAGTACTAACGTTACAAAACTATTTTTTAAAAAATCAGAGGTAAAAAATACCTCTGTTTAGAACATGCGGTAATAAGATTTTTTTAAAGATTTAAAAATAGAACTATTATCTTCGAATGCATTTTAATGAAAAATAAAAATTCACTATAGTTCTTTATTATATTTTATATTCTAAGATTTTATTTTATCTTGCTCTTTATTTCGGGGCGGGGGGGGGGGGTTTAACCCCCAAAAGCCCCCCTCAGATATGGCTCTGTATATTAGCATTATGATATTCCGTCGTACAAATGTAAAATGTGAACTATTACAACAAATGCACGAAACTAAGATGTTGAGAAAGCATACGATCGACTTGTTGCCGTTTCAAGCAAAATTCATGGCATGTTTAGCATAAATCTCGAGAGAACATTTAACATTTGTTACAACATATTATGCATAATTCCAAATTTTAAGTACATATAAATCCGACCTTTGCAGAGTGTGAAATGGATTTTAGTTATTTTTTTGGATCAATTTAATTGGTTAAATATTTATATTTGAAACATATTTACAAAACTAAACTAAAGGTAAATGTAATTTAAAAGTTTAGTTAAGCTGTAAACTAAATAGTGAAATCTTGTAAATTTTCTAATAAATATTTAGCATTTTTTAGCAGTATTTCTATTTCTAACTTATTATGTGGTTATTAAATAAATAACAAACTAAATGTGAAAGTGCACTTTAAAGTGCACTAGACAGTTTACAATTCTCCTGAATTAAAGTTATAATTTCCAAACTATTTGTATTACTTTAACTGCAATTTAGTGAATAGTCAAATATAACATTTCAAAAATTTTGTTTGTAATACCAACATGAAGATTTTATTACATAAATGTGTGCTGTAGGTAATTTGAAATGTATACACTGGAAAACTCACTCAAGTTTTCCATGCAGTATTTCTGTGCCAAGTAGAGCCAAAATGGAGTAGTATGTGTTGGGGAATTTGATCTAATGTTATTATTTGGAAGAAAATGAGATCCAAAAATTTCGTGTGCAAAAATCTTAAAAATTAGGTAGCCTTACCACTGTAAGCGTTATCGAGTTTTAAATTCTTACTATTTTACATACGCGATTACTTCTTTTTATTTTTGATCAATATATTTCGCTTTCAATAGAATTTTGTTCATAAAATTAATTTAAGAAAAGTTGTGTTTTGTTTCTGTTCTTGGAGAGCAAGTAATAATTTGTTAGGTACACTTTTAAGTTTTAATTGAAAAATATAAAATGTACGGATTGCTATTTTTACATGAATACAATAATAAAATTATAAGCTATTTATCACACACAAAAGATATTACAGTACACAAACGAAAAACAGTGCACAAAGATATACATAGACACAAACAAACTCTATTGTAAGTTAATCCGATTGAAGCAAAGCATTTTTATTAAAAATAGTTTTTTTGATTCGTTCTCTTATGTACTTGGTGAGCGTGTTAAAGTTGCTCACAAACACAAGCAACCTACAGTTTTTCTTTGCTGGGCATAACTTATTTTTGTTGTGTACCTACGTATCCTCTTCAAGGATACTCAACTGTATTTTTTACTAAATCTACCTTTGAGGTTTTGATGTCAGATCTTTAAAGGCTATAGCCGGGTAAGCAAAGGGAAATGGCCTTTACACCGATTTGGCTCATTTTATTTAGAGGTTCTCTCTAAGCTGCATTATATTTTCCAAAATATTAGATCCTAAAAATGTTGATAGTTTCTTAGAAAAGCATGTTTTTCGAAATTTAGTAAAGAATTTTTTTATCAGAAAGTATTGTTGCAAATTGAATGAAATTGGAATATGTAATAGAGGTACTCAAGACTTATAAGTGATAATTTTGTTATTATTTTAGCTCAACATAAAATGTAGAAAATACGGAAAACAGTTTTCAAAACTTTAAAAAATTAAATGCACCGACCAGCATCGACAGTCAACTGCGTAATAATCATTTAATGATAAAAAAATGAGCCAAATCGGTGTAAAAGCCATTTCCCCTGTGTGACTTATGAATTAATTTAATTTTGTGGTCCACATCCATTTTTTATCTGTGTTAGTATAATAAATCGATTCTGTATTCCTTAATAGTTTTATTTGTATTAATCCTTTCGTTCATGAATTTTCGTTTTTATAGGTATAAAATTGAAATTTGGTACACTACCAATAAATTTTTTTTTAAATCTTTTGTTTTTTTGGCTCTAAGACCTCTTGCTAACGAGATACAGGATGTTTTAAAATTAAGACATTATGTAGTACTAGATGGAAAAATAGAAAATATAGAAAAATTTTAAAAGCACTGGATAACTGTTCTACCGTCGGCGTCGTAAGGAAGAAGGCTGGAAGTCCATTTTTCTGCAAAATTGAGTTTTTTACATTTTTGAAATCAGCGTAAAAAACTACATCTATATGTGTAATTAGATTTTTCAAAAGTTTTTTACATTTTGAATAAATCCAATATGAAATGTACTATTATCCATTGAAGAGGGGCAATGTGCGATTAGTTTTTTGCAATTTACTCAAAACTATCAAAAGTGGACTTGGGTCTAGTTTCAACGCGACCGTTTCGACGCCGAACGTGTTGACGACGTTTGTCGTCGTCAAAACGTTTGTTTTATTGTTAGTGTAGAGTAATACTGATTAAACTTCAAACAATTGTATTCTTTTACGCAAATAAGTAAAACCAAGTTTTATAGCACCACATATTCGTATGTATATGATAAATAAGAGCATGTTGTTCAAAAGTATTTTTGGAAATGTGACAAAGCGAGCATGGATGGTTAAATTATTATAAAAGAAATAGACAATCATTGCCATGATAGTTCAGCGGCTGAAATAGAAGCGGAAGTTTTAAAAACAAATATAAAAAACCACATAACTTCTTTGTAATTTTTATAATAATTGTACAAGAATCTCGTTAATCTATTCATGAGCGTCATTAATTACGACTTTTGGCACGGACAATCGCAACCAAAAATAAGAGGTGCACAACTAGATGCTATAAGTGCCTCTAATCCAAAATTTCAACTTCCTGCGACCTACCGTATTTGAGTTATGCGACATACAGACGTCCGTACATACGTACAGACGTCACAACGAAAATAGTCAAAATGGATTCAGAGAAGGTCAAACCGGATATTTCCGTCAAAATCTGGAAACCGAAAAAAATCGGGATTACAATACTTCCTTGTTTTACAAGGAAGTAAAAAGAGCTGCAGAGACTATGGAACAGCCCTTGCAAATTATTAACAAATGTGTAAGCAATTTTAGCAAGGTGCTCAAACAGTTCTTCTTGCATATCATGCCACAGTGGGACTGATTCATAAATTTCTGGCCAAAAGAAAATTTAAAATTACACGATTTTAGCAATTTTGCAGAAACAAGTAAATATCAGGTTTATCAGTAAGGGTAGAGCTTTAACTTAAAAAAACTGAAGAAAATTTACACTATATCTGTCTCAGTTTTTTATTTTACCTCTATAAGTAAAGACAGGTGTTTAAGCGAATAAGTGTGTAGCGAAAGTTCTGTGTTTGCAACTGGATTTTGTTTTGTTTTTTGAACTGTAATTTGACTAAATAGTGATGACCGATACAGAACAAGGTAAGGGCTATATTATCTATACATAATTGACTTTGTTATGTATATGGTGTATCAATTAGAGCCAATTACAAAGTAGGCTATTTCGACTATTAAAATTTGACAAATTTAATTTTAAGTTTCTATAACTTTTTGGTGCAGAAGGTTTAAAGGTAATTCATGGTTTTTAAATATTGTATTAAGTGTGCCTTTGATGTTTTGTAATTTTTAGCTGCCAAGAGGTGCCATTTTGCGAGTAAATCAATTTTGAACATGCGGATGTAGGTGAATCACATTGATATTGTAGTGAGCTATTCTTTTTATTTGATTTTTGAAATTATATACTACTACCCTATTTTAATAAATAGATTTTTTAAACTATTTTTCCATCAATTTTCATATTTACTTCTATACGAATTTAATATTTTTATAACTTTCCTCAAAATTTACATTTTCGCCCCCTAAAAACTACTCTTTTTTAACAAAAAAATATTTGTAACTATTTTTCTATCAATATTCGGATTTACTTCTATACGAATTCAAGATTTTATAATTTTCCTCTGTTATTTGAATTTTCACCCCCTAAAAACCACCCTATTTTACAAAGTTAAATTTTTTAAATATTTTTTTTTTAGTTTCGATCTTATTGTAAATCTATTGCGTAACTTTCAGAATTTTGTCCAAAAATTTATGAATGGATCGTTGAATCGTTCATGCGTTGAAACAAATAATAAGAAGAAAGAGAACCGAAGTTAGAAAAGCGCATCCTGTACCGATAACATTAGAAAATTTAATTATTCCTGAAGAATACAGAAGCTACACTGCAAACGACATTAAAAAATATTTTCACTTTACGACAGTGGACCAGTGTCAGATAGAATCTTCATTTTTGGACGACAACGAAGTTTGGAAGAAAAATCATAAACTAACACTAACCTACATAACCGATGCATATCTTCGCGCGCATAATCTCTTTTTTACGGACAATTTCGTTAAAGAAAAAAATAAATTAACACTCACCTGCGTAACCGATGCATACACTGAAAAAAATGGTTTATCATATTGATAAAAAATTCATCATTTTTACATCAATGAACCAAATTCACCATATTGATGAAAAAATTCATAAATACATTGATTTTGTTCATAAATACTATGAATTTTTCATCAATATGATAAACCATTTTATTCAGTGTATCTGCGCGAGGATATGCGCATTTTTTCAAGTTTCAAAATGTCGAATCGTGCCGGCCGGCGTCGAAACATGCTATGTCAAAACGTGCCGCCTCGAAACGTGCCGCGTCGAAACGTTCGCGTCGAAACGTGCCGCGTCGAAACTTTCGCGTCGAAACGTGCCGCGTCGAAACGAACAGCTCCGCTAGTTGCCACCACGCTCTCAAGAACTGCGTTCTAATTAACAAAGCTAGTTAAAAATTAAAAAGTACTGCTTGTTGTTTCTAGTTTTTGCAAGTATTTGGAAGCAGCTAAAAGTAATTATATCCGAAGAAGGTGAATCGAGAAAACTGTTTTTCATAGATAATTAAAAGTGCACTATTGTAATTTGAAGGTAAATAATTCTGGACTAACACCACAAAATTATTGCTTATTTATGTAAATTATAAACTTAAGCTTTTCTGTTTAGTAATACTAACTACTACCTATGTAGTTATACGTAATGCATTAATTCATGAACATCATTGTTAATTCAGTTAGGTACATCTTAAACAAGCAAAATAATATTGAAGTTGTTTACAAATTAACATTGTTTTACTATAATATAAAATAAAAATATAACATAAAATACATTATATATTTACGAGATTGATATAGTATGTGTTTTGAAATGTATACATATAAAGGTAATGTTATGTAGCGAGCTTATAAATCATTTTGAACAAATTTATTAAACATTTGATTACATATAATTTTCAACATAACCCTACATACAACGGCGAAGTAACGAGTTAAAAGAAAAACATTTTTAAATTGAACTCCAAAAACTTACAGCTGCTGCGAACTGCAAGTGAAAGCTGTAGGCCGAACAGCTATAAATTAACAAATAAATTGAAATATATTATTTAGTAAGAGGTAAATTAAGTCTTTTCTAAAAATGTTGAACTTCTAATAAACTGCTGTATGGTTATATTATGTAAGTGTACATTCTTTCACTATATGTGATAATTACATTGTGTACAACAAAAAACTTTTCATCCTTGAGTAAACTCGAAATTTGTTGAAAACCGGAGATTACAGATTAAAAGCAGTTGAAATATGCTTTGTCAAAGAGTAAATGTCAACCTCAGGCGGTATTACTTAAATTGGCATCCCTAGTCCATACTATATAAAAGTATTTTTTAACAATTTAATTTAATTTATGTTCACATGAATAAACACAAAAATTATAATATTATTTTTAGATAAGCCTGAAGATGAGTGTGCCCGAAATATCTACAATCTTTCATATACATACATACATACATATATAATATATATATAAATAGATACTTTTAAAATCTACAGTAAAATTTTTTAGTAAATTACGAATTTAAACAGCGTACAAAGAGATTATTCTTTGTAATGAATAAAAAAACTAAAATTTATTAAAATAATTAAAATTAAAAGAAATTTTTGTAAAAATAAAATCAACTATAGTTTGTGGTAGACAGTATCAAACCATTTATTAAAAAATAATATTTTTAAGTAAGTGAAAGTTATTAATGAAAATAATTTTTTATAAAAATAATTGTACTAAGAATAATGTTAAGTAAGATTCAATTGGAATTATCAACCGCATGAGCTTGCTGACTTGTAAAAGTTCATAAAGAAATTTAAAAAGCAATTTATGAGCTAACCTTTGAAGTTGTTCAAGAATAAATTCTTTATAAAAAAAAACTGATAACATCGTAAACACTAAAATTCACTGAACTTTGTTATAAGTTTGCTTTTGAAACCTTCCGGAGATTATAAGATTTAATTTATGTTATACTAATTATTGTTACAATAAATGAATAATCATTACAATACTAAAAAGCAATACTTACATATACAAATAAGTCTACAAGCAATTTACAAAAAATATTGTAAAGCTACAAGAATTACAGTTCAAACTTGAATGTCTTTAAATTAATTTAAATAATATAAATTAATTGATTTCTATAAATAATAGAACAGAGAAATATTTTAGAAACTATGTTATTGAATAAATATTTAATCAAAGTAAGTGGCTTACAATGTACAAACTTGTCAAATTGTTGAAATAGTTAAAAACTTCAAAATTCAGATTGGTAGTCACTTTCGAGAAAATCGAACCCAAGAGCGTAAACTTTTCCAGTAAGCTCTGTGTTGAGGGATTCAAAAATGTCTTTCAAACTTGTATTTTACGTTTTTAGATATGTAAATTTCATAATATTGAAATGTATTTGACTTTATTTGTAAATCATAATTGCAATTTTAGATTGGAAAATTTTACAATATAAGTAATATTATGATATACCTATTATGATATTGTATAATGCAATGAGAGTAGACAATGTTTTCTAATAATAATAATTAAACCCCGATAAACACAAGTGGACGTTAAGATTGATGACCTAAAAACTCTTTAATTTCAAATTTAAGAAGTGTAATTGTATACGAATTCCGAATAGAGGTCTAATAAATAATTTGTCATAAATAAATAAGGTAATAAAAAATCTCACGTCACTATATTTAGTAACCTTCTGTATGTATGTAGTACATAGATAAATGGTATAGTATACTACATACTATATAATAGTATAACCATAATAGCAAAATATTATAGTAAAATAGCAAAGTATAGTCAAGCCATAATAGTAATATTAATTAATTTTTTTAAACAAATATAAAAGTAATAATATAATAATAATAATAGTAGTAATAAAATAGTAAAACTAATAATAGTAAAAGTAATAAAAGTAATTGTAAATAAAAAGCACATTTATTATTGAATATAGACAGACATACTTATATATTGTCATGATATTTTGGTCATAAGAAACCATTTTTAAAACGGTTTTGACATATCAATAATTGGAAAGAATTGAATAAATATTTGATATTTATTGATATTTACAGAAATATCTTCTCTTTCTGAGACAAAAAATTCAACACGCGTATGTAGTTGGAATTCTTACAAATAATTTTAAAATCTTAATAACATGAAGTTTGGAAAATAATATGATGAATATTTTGTTTCAAAAATAACGAAAGTTTACATACTCTTGTATTAGGTTCTTGACAAATTTTGAGTAGCTTATTTGAAAAATAAATTAAAAGTGAAGCTTTTATTGCACTCAAAAATAATAATCTATCTTTATTGAATTCTTTTACAATTTACAATTTTGCAATTTCAGAACAATTTTCTTTTATATTATTAAATTTAGAAAAAAATATACGTACTAATGTTAAAGTAATTTATTTATAAATAAAATTTGGTAATAGAGAAATTCATGTAGAATTTTGCAGGACATAAATTTAGTAATTTTAAAACTTTTTAAAAGTATTATTTTGGAAAGTTCTTCGAGCATACAACCATTATAAATAAATGACACAAGTTTTGGTATATTACTAAAGAGTATATCGTGCAAGTATTACCAAAGTAACAAAATTTGTATGTCGTGTCAACTTTATTAAAGCAGTTATTAGATAAAATTATCTCATTCGTTTTTAATTCTGCGATTTTTCATGTTAATTAAACTTGCGCTATAAATGACATACAGTTCCTAGCTTAAATTAAACGAAACATGCCGCAATGTTAACCAGATAAAAAAAAATTTTAATGGTGAATATGTTAATTCTTTATACCTATAGGATGTGGTCATAGCATAAATATTGCAAATGTGCATATTTATTTTTCACCTTCTGATTCAAGGTTCGCTCAGTTACATTTACTTTCTTATTATTATCATATTTTATTGCCTATATCAAACATAAATTGTCGCTAGTTTTACTTTTTTCAGCAGAAAATTGTCAAAGCGAATTTGTTCCCCAAAGTTTCACAACATACAGGTTTCGCGTGGGTCCGGAAATAACCACAAAATCATCGAACATTCTAACGCGTTCGACTGTGTTAATTAAAGAATTGCTCACAATTACGTTTTGAAAACAAAAGTTAATGATTTTTGCCGAAATATATTAAAACATTAAAATTTCACAAAACTGTGAAAGCAAAATGTACCAATTCTATTAATTCTATAAATTATTAATCAACAGAAATAAATAATTCTAATCGGCTTAGTACACAATTGTGTACTTTTTCTGAACAATTGTGTGCATTAATAATACATATTTTTTTCTGTCATGAAATGCTTATAAATAATAATTTTGATGGATGTTTTCTAAAAAATTTCACTTTTATTATTTTCTTGGAGAAATTTATTTTGCCGTAGTATATTTCTTGTCATGAGATGGTATTATTTTATGGTCAACAACTGGTTTATTGAAACGAGACATTTTGTACTGTATGCTTAATATTGTAAAGTCAGTTGCCTTCTCAATTCAGTTTACAATGTTTACATTTGAAATGTTAGTGAACATGGTTCATTTACCATTCATATTTTTTCAGAATAAATTGATTTATCTATTAAATGATTGATTGATAAATTTATTTCTTGTTTACTTGTTTAACTTGTGCTTAAACAAGCACTTGTTAAGCACGAAAACATGTTTCAACTCGTTATTTGAATCCAAACCTTGAGTTAGGCTCCGGATGTCAGAATTAAGAACAATGATTCCAACCCAACTATTTGTTTTTTAATGATTATTATATAATAAAACAGCTTTATTCCGTATTATGGTTTATTAGTTTTTCGAAGTGAACTGAAGACAATTTCCTGAGTTAAGAGTATCTGCATTCATGAGTTTCCGTGCTTTCGACTCGGGATTTAGAGGTTAACGTTTCTAAACTTCAATAGCCTTCGAAGCTATATAGGGCTAAGCTAAATTTTATGATGAATTACGTTAAGCTGTGAATTATACAAATTATTATGCAGTTTTATGGTATTAGTTTATGGTAAGTTTTTCCCGCTTTTCAGTTTCAAATTTCATTTTGGCAGTTTCTAGATTAAACTTATCTAATAATAACTATAATTAAATTTTAATTAATAGGAATTTGGAATCAAGATTATTTAACTATTAAGCGGCAAAAATATATAATTAATTTAATAGATGGCACCGCAATTTTATCAACCATGTAAACTTTTGTACTACACTATATTTATCTGTGGAAACCAGTAAAATGTAATTTGAGTAATAACTAATAGCGAATAATATACCTGTTGAATTCAAAGAGAAACTTTTGATATTAATTCATGACTAAATTACGTCAACGAAACTAATGGATTAATTCTTTTAAATTTCACTCCATTACGTAAGGTTTTGTGCAATGTTAAAGAATCGTTATTTTGACTCGCAATTAATCGACAATAAACAAACAAAACCCGAGCACATTACAAATTTATAGATATACATATGACGTCCAACATATCATCAATGGGACCTCATTTGAAAAGCAGTGCAATACTGAAATAGCTTTTCCCAGTCGCTGTTTGCTTATGTGACACCTTAAAATATAAATGAAAAAGGGTAACATATAAACCAAAAAAGGCCGCTAATAAATTAGTGATACAACAACTTAATTTCGAAGAGCCGCTAAAGTAAAAGAGTTCAAGTAGCTATAAAGACAGACTGTGAAATAAATAATACTGTAGTTTTACATAAATCAAAGTTTTTAGGAGTTTAATTTAATTAGTGAAGCTGATAGATTTTAAACCTAAATGAGAATAATGCAAAAGTTATTTAGATTCTTGTTCATCATGATTTAATTTTCTTGTGCCGAGGGACTAATTAACAAGTTTCATAAACATTAAGTTAATTTTGTAGAATCACTAATCGATACCGTATTAATTATTTAAAACCACATGTATATTGACAATGAACATTTTATGACAGAACTTACAATTTTATCTAACCTATTAGCTCGAAAGTTTGTAGACACGTTGCTATAAATAAATAATGATTTGGCTTTTATTTGTCGTTTTATAAAAAAATCTCAAGTGTACCCACTTGTCGCTCCTAAATAGACATGTAAAGTCCGAATTATTATTTATTTATACAGTACACTAAAATGTGGGAAATAAGTAAATCTTGGATTTTTACATTAGTAATTTGATTTTTGTTTTTAACTTTTTAGTGTCTGTCCATTGATTTTAAAGCTTAGATATAAAGTAATTTAATTCATTTTAACAGTTTCATTGTTCATTTTTGTTTATACTTTATTCATTCTCACAAGATATAAAACGAAACTCGTCTGATTAGTTACTCGCACGAATGGATTAATGATATTATTTCATATTTTGTTTCCGACTTTCTGTCTGTCAGAAATTTAGCGCTTGAAATCACCGATTTTAAAAATTAAATGCTCACAAAACAAAAACTACTAACTAAAATTCCAGTGGAATTAAGGAATTAAGTAAGATCTTTCTCAAAATGTTTTTAAATAAAATTCTTTTATATAAATGCTCGAGCAGCATTCAATAAATACTTTTTTGTTTTTTCTCTAAGGTAGTAATAGAGAAAAATGTATTAGAAATTGAAACGAGTAAAATTCTGTCAAGTCTGATTAATTCCTCGACGTGAAATATTAGCAACATTAGTTAACTAAGCGTATATTCCGTTTGAATGAAAATTTCTTCTAGTTAATATAGAAAAACAAAGTTATTTGACATACGTTTGTTGTCATTTATAAATTTTTATAAAATTTTTCATCTGCGAATCGAAACAAATTAATTATGTAGGAAGGTTGCAAACTACAGGAACGTTAGTAATATGTACATATAACACCACTATCTTCTGCATACTTCCTTCTCTAAGGCAAGATTTTTTCACCAACCCACTACCTATGTAACATACATAATCAGTTACTTAAATTAATTGTTTAATTTGCTACTTAAATATGAACTCCGTTCGTTATCGATAGATTTGCTTTAGACGTTTATATAAACTTTATGTCAGAACTTATTGTAACAAATTTACTTTAGTAAATTTTCTAATTTTTGTGGAAATGTTTTTTTTTTTTAATTCTATATTTTCTCTTTTTTTCCAAAAAGGAGAGAATATAACCAGATGGATCTGTTTGGCATTATGACAGCGATGTGGGGGAAACGACGCTTTTGCCGAGAATAGCCGTCCGCAGAGGTTGGCAGAAAATCTTCTTTTTGAAATTTTAAGTATGATAAGTATTTGAAGAATTTTTATTTTTTCCTCTTCCTCCACATTTCACGTCAACATAATATGTTATAGTGATAGTACGAAATCAGTGATTATATATATTACGGTCAATGATGACAATTCGGCCATTAACGTCAATGGCAGGACAATAACGTCAATGCCCAGCTTAGTTGGGCATTAACGTCATCGACCGGCCAATGACGTCAATGACCATGCATTTTGGGCAATGTTGACATTTAAAATTGTGTATGAGCTTTTACATCATTGCCCGGGCAATGACGTTAATGTCCAATACAAGGTAGACAATCATGAAATTACTATTCAATAGATTCTGTATTCTATGACTCTTTCAGTTTTGGCTGGCGCAACTACAACAAATCACGGATACAATTTAAAATAAATTAACTATTAAATTTAATTAATTTTTCCTCCGGTTCGCTTTGGCTGACGCAAACACGACAAATCAAGGATCCACCCTAAAATGATCATTTGTCTAAATTAAATAAAAATCTCTGTACACTTATGAGGCCTTGAAAAGGGCAAAGTTGCTATCTTTTACACGAAGATATGCTTGCACGACAAATAATTGTCCCTAGTTGAAGTACATCGCCATTTTGCTGTTCCTTATATTAATTCTTCTATAATATCATCATTGTCCTATTAATTTTGGCCATTAACGTCATTGACCGGCCAAAGACGTAAATATTACATTCATATGAAAATATTTACATCATTGCCCACATTTGATTGCAATATTTACGTCTTTGGCCGGTCAATAACATTAATGGCCAAAATGGATTGGACAATGATGATATTATAGAATAACTACTATAAAGAACACAAAAAAGATAATTAAAATTTGACAGCCAACTGGCAAGTGATATTTACGTACATATGTTGTATTCATTGTATTATAATAGTATAATTGTATCATTTATTACCAAAAATAATCAAAATTAAAAAATAATGAAATAACAATTTTTAAATGAATTATTTTCATTCTGGCACGGGGGTGACCCATGGTACTTAGAATGGCAAATTTATTTGCTGGCACGACACGCACATTTGTTATTTTTGCATCCACCGTTGCAATGACAACGCTTGTAACTGTGGTTTCCTAAAACACTGCTTTCAGCTGCTGTTTGTCTAAGAGTAATCTCATTTTTTTCGGACGTATCACTAATATTTTTTAAGAAAATTAACTTTTCGGTATCTCTTAATAACTAGTATTAATTGCAAAAGCACATTTAATATATTACTTTCAGATGGAATCTATAGAATAATAATTTCATCATTGCCCACCCCGTATTGGACATTGACGTCATTGCCCGGACAATGATGTAAAAACTGCACATGAAATTTTAAATGTCAACATCGCCCAAAATGTATGGTCATTGACGTCAATGGCCGGTCAATGACCTCAATGCCCAACTAAGCTGGGCATTGACGTTATTGTCAGGCCATTAACGTTAATGACCGAATTGTCATCATTGACCGTAACATATACATATATATACTGTATATAAATTTATTGCGGATTATATGTATTAATCAGAAAATTAATATTTTTAATATTTTTATTAATATTAATATTTTTAATAATTATAATATATTTAAAATTATTACGATTGTTATAGTAATTAAATATGTAGAGTAACTAATGATTTTCCACATTTCCTAGAAAAATGTATTTATTATTTTTTTATATTCCGTTTTTGAATTTTACTAATTTGACCAGTGAATATGTAAAATCACTAGGAAATACATTCGAGTACTGAATTTTCAACATTCACTATATAACATAACATAATATATTATATAAAAATCTGTCATAATAATTATTAATTATTATGTGAATAATGTGATCATTTGGAAATAAAAATCAACATTATTCGAAAGTAAAGTAAACTTTGTAGTAAGTTTGCATATTTTAAAAGACTATTTCTGTTACTAAATGCAAAATAACACAAGTGCTGTTCATTAAAAACATGATTAATGTGTATACAATCAACATTCAGCCGTTAAGTTTGTGAAATATTTAAATAGTAAACTAACTTCTTCTAATATTAAATTAGTTTTAATTATTAACATTTTTATTCTAAAATAATATTACATGTAATACACAGTACGTAATCGAAAAATTATTTTTACAGATTTTGTTTATATTATTAATTATACATTATTATTATTTCCTTATTTTATTATAGTTATATAATTATAATCTTTGTTAACCAACCTAAAAGTGGTCCTAACGGTAAGTACCTACTCCATAATATATAATTGAATTTCAATAATGTATTCAATGAATAAACTATTGTTTCGGTAAAAATTTACTTGAACTTTTCGTGAACGGCAATTCTTCAATTCTTAGACGGCAAAGTAGCTAGCTTAAAGCACTCTTGGAGTTCTAAAATATCAGATTTAAAACTACATTTATTTTTACAAAAACATAAATATTATTTATAATATAAAATATCTCACAAAAAATATCTTTCGTCTCGACTTTATTATCCATTATTACAACCAGCACAAACTTTACAAAGCTTGAGTAACATTAAAACAAATAGCGCTTCCGCTTATGATTTTATTATTTATCCAAACATTTCAATAAAATAATTTTCTCAACAGTAAATTGTAAGGATTCCGCAACTGAAAACACTGCTTGTTCATTTCCAACTTACATAATAAAATGGTACCACCTGTCCATAAATAATAAATACTTCCTTGAAGTACATACATACCTACATACATGTGAAAAATATTTTTTTTATTTTGACCTTCATGTTCTGTCAATTGACCAGATTTATGTAATTATAAAAGAAATTCTTAAATCCACAACGTGTTGATGCATATCGAAGGTTGAGCTAAGGAATGCTATCAAGTCCAAGATTCGAACTCAAAGTAAATAATCATATCAATATTTTAGAAAACCCAAAAAATGCACTAAACACTTTTTAGAACTAAAATGTTTTTAAGTTAACACATGTAAAATACACTGTAAGTATAAATTCGCAAACGTTTTCACCATACTATGGCATCATCAGGCGATGAATGAAATATTTTTTTGGGTTTTCTAAAATATTGATATGATTAATATCGAGTTACACTACTTGAACCACGTATCAATTGATTATCGAAGTAAATAGTTGCAGCAAGTTTTGTTTAGTGGGCGGAGCCGTCCGCAGTTGTCTTTCAGAAGTGCAATTATTAACGTAATATTGTACAAATTCAATTTGATAGACCGAAATATCGTTAAAAGCTTGCATCTTAATAAATAAATAAAACAACCGTTGTAGTCACACTTTTACTAAAATTAAAATTAGTCACAAAACTAATACATTAAATAGCTTGAAAACATGTTTCGGTCTATTAGACCATCATTCAGTTCAATTGGTGTATACAAGTTATAGAGATCACATTTATTTTATGTGGTTTCTTTATATTAGTATCTATTATTGTTTTTATATAATTCTTATTGTTTATTTGTTCATTTTAAAGTTATTGCTTTTCTATGATATTAAGTGCGATGTATATAAGCTAGGTTAATAACTATTTTATAAGCAAAAATTAAATATTCCACAAGATTCTGTTATCAACAAGCAAGAAATAATACAAGTTGAAAATCAGAATATAAACTAATAATGTTAAAATTTGATACAAAGGCATATAACATACTCTTATAAACATACGAGTATAAATATAGGTATACGATATTGACGTAATACTTTCAATATCCGGAATGACTAAGTCTTCCCAAAATCAATCTATGTTTACACTTAAATGTAAATGTACGATACAATGAAAATGAAGTTACCTGGCAGACTTTAATAATATTAATATTTTATACTGTTGTACTTAGTACTTCACATGCCATAAATATGATTAAAATCAGCGTTCCTGCAATCTAGTCAATCGATTCTAACCATAAAATAAAATTATCTAAAATACTTAATACTGAAAGATATTTGATACTTATTGCTAAATTTAAACAATTTCTTCATTTTCGTGGTTTTAAATTCAGGTTAAGCTGTATAAATTCTCTGTTCCAAGTACATTTTAAACAGACATCGAATATAAAATGCTGAAATTAGATTAGATTATTACATTTAGGCAATATTCTTTAATAAATCAAAATTTTTTTATCAGACAATCGAAAGAACTATTAAATAATATTTATATCTGCAGTTGATAAAATTTGCTTTAGCTAAATTTTGTAGACAATTGCATACTAAATTTTAATACATATATCGGAATAATACTATAAATTTTTATATTAATAGGTATAAAATTCTAACAAATGCAGGATTTAAATTTAAATTAAAAAATTATTAAAGTACCCATATCTCACATCAATATCACATGCAGTAATTGTGCTAATGCTTTATTCAAATTTTAAAGTAAAATATAACATAATTTATTATCGTATTGATATTTTTTGTAACCATAGAAAAGTATTCACACACATAATATGGCTTTAGATGATTGCTTAATGAAACAAATAGTATTATTTACTTTTTATATATTGAATATCGATGTTTGCTAGACTATTGTAGCTTCTGTATACTTCTGTTTGAGATTGAAATATATAATATAAACTTTTATATTCATGTAATATCTCTAATATAATTCATTGATCGAGATAATCATCAAAAATAATACAATAACATTTTGTAAAAACTTTACGGTTGTACAGTGCGATTTTATTTTTACAGTAGTTTTAGGGTCCAAGGCGCATGCGTAAACTTTACAGCAAATTCACTTTTTAACCCGGCGTTACCTAGGTGGGGTCTAATAGACCCCAGCGTTTGAAAATTGATCAAAAAATGTATCTAAATTATCCCATGTAAGTACATGTAAGTCTCAGTAGCTTCCTAAATATATTGGCACTATCGAAATCATCTGTTAGTGCTTTATTAAGTGATCAGTCAGTTAAGCTATATGCTTCTAAAGTGCTCGGAGAGGGTCAAAATTGCTTCAATTCAGACAATGAACTTTTTTTTGCGTTAGAAGTCGAAATTATATTTTTTTGTATTCCTGTATTAGTTGTTTATTGTTTCCAATTAAAAATTTTGAAATAGAATGTTCGATTTTTGTTTTGAGTGATTTTACTAATATTTGTTGTTTGATTTACGGAAATGATCATTTCTACGTTTTCTTTTATTATTTTCAAGAAAAACAATTTGAATTATTCCTTTGGTGTTTATACGGTTCTTAGATAATTACAAAGAGCATTGATTAATGAAATATTAAAAAAAACAAGGTCAAAAAACACTACATTGTTTTAATGGTTGCGGTTTGTCACATCCTATGTAATGGTGAAATTTTTTTCCACCTAGGTAACGCCGGGTTAATTTCAGAATAACCAAAATCACTCATAGTAAATATAAAATTAAAACAATGAATACATTATTTATTGTTTCGGAAGATATTGAGTGTTACAGTATCCATGTATAGACAGATAAAACAAGAGTAATAAAATTTTAACGATTGTATTAAACCATATGTACCATGTACCACTGCACTTTAAAAGTAGAAACACTGTTGAAATAAATGTTGTAATAACCGATGAAAACTTTTAATTGAGTAGCAGAATTAAAGCTTTTGTCTGTTTTAGAAATGAAAACATCGCATATTTCATATATTTATAATCTGCAATAAGCTAAATTTAGTAGTACAAAACATAAAAGTTTGGTAAACTCCACTGTATAACAAAGTTGCTATAATATGGTTAAAATTTTGACAAAATAAATTGTGTCAATATTTGTTATTATAAATGTTGGAATGCAGTGGTTCTGAACCAGCGGTAAAAGAAACTTTTCTTTGTGATGATAGATACAGTAGAATCCACTTAATGTGATCTCGGATAATGTTATCAGTCGGTTATTGTGATCATTTTTTTTGGAAACCGGCCACTTTTTCTTTCTTTTTTTTCTTCTATCTTGTTCTAATCCAAGTCTTCTAAAATTCGCCTTTTTCTATCGCTAATTGATATCAGTTATCAGTTATCACTTAATATTATTAAAATGACCTTGGCCCGAAGTGATCAAATTAAGCGGATTCTACTGTATTATGATGATTTTGTAATAATTGTATTTCAGAATAAGCAATCCAAAATACATGAAAAATGAAAAATTTTCATGTGCATATTTCATAATTATATTTGCTATTTTAATTATATAATAATTTGCTCTTTGAGATGTACTTTTTATGCACTTCGGCACTCAAAGTCAGTTTTCTTCAAAAGCTCTTTGAAAGTCTGAAATTCTAAACTTTTCAAATAATATAACGGTAAAAAGAATATTTGAATTTCAAGAAATTCAAAAATTTTTAAAACCTTTTTAGTTGATCTTTAGAAACTACAGTGAATTATAGTTGAGATATTGATATTTTTTAAGTTTGGTGAGGTACAAACTTTTGTAAGCTTAGATATCCCTGGTGGACACTTACAATACTTCTAAATACATTATCGTAGTATGGACTTCGACAGGTTAGGCGCACGTGGATGGTTTCATGATCGTTTGAAATAATGGTAAGTTTAATTTTATTTTTTCAACTGCCAGTACGAATCTGATGAGATCAGTGTCGTGGATAACACCGCGAATAAGATCGAAACATGTAATTCGTTAAGGCTTTTTTTGAATTTAATTGAATTTTTCTTGCTATTATTTCATTCGTCATTGATTCCTGAGACGGTCCTGTCTGCCGATGTCTTGCTACGATTTTGTTTATTTAGAATTTCAATCTACGTTGTAGATTTTTATGATCAATATCTCAACTATAATTCACTGTATTTTCAAATAATAATTAAACTTTTTATAATACAATGTGCATTGTGCATTATGCATCAAAGTAAACAGATATTACCACATGAGTAAGCTATTCTAATAACACTTAATTGTAATTTGAAAACAAAAGTGGGAAATTCTATTTTGCTATTCAATTGATTAAATTTAAAGTTACAATTGATTTGTTCATTAGTTAGTGTGATTGAAAATGCATATCGGGAATTAATGCTTTGACTAATAATAGAAATAATGAAGAAAGAATGAAGTAACTTGTGTGAGCACTTTAGTGTTTGAGTTCTGAACAATGCACCGCCGATATTCATTAATAATAAATATTAATTCATCTTCTTCTTTTTAAGTATGGCCTTCAATACAGGCGTTGGTGATCAAACTTGGCTGACATTTTATGAATGGGGTGCTTTCCCGTTACCATCCCCACAGCCCACAGGTCTATCTTGGGCTTTAGATCACAGCAGTGTATTCAACGCGACCAGGATTTGAACCGGGGTTACCCGCTACCCAGTCGGCCCGTATAGGCTTGCCGCCATAGTTAACATATTAGCAAATAATATATTTAAAAATTCAATATTTAGCTTTGGAAATTAATTTATATTATATTTTCTTTAGTCGTATCTGACGATATGCGCATTGTCGCATGAAACATGTTATGCAAATAAAAATTAACCTAGTGTTTTTAAAATAGCGAAGAAATAATACATTCTACAATGTATTGCGACATTTCGCTATCGAGACCTGCCGTTGGGAGCCAATTAACTCTGCGACGTTTTGACTATCGAGATCAGACGTTGGGCGTCAATTTTAACTATCCAGCTGGCCGGTGAAATTTAATAAATTGGAATTGCCGCTTGTATGAATTTCAAGATGTGAACGCTCCTTTATTCTTTTAGTGAAGTTAACTTTATATGGAAGATATGATGCCACATGCAGACAAATACTTATTCTACGCAGATAAATTTTGTGAAAGTTATTTATTTTGCAACGTTTAAAACATAAATAAATCCTATAATCTAGTGTAAAGGTGTCAAGTGTGAATAATCGGTTAAACATTAACAATTTTTTACAAACAGGTGAGTGCAAACAGTGAGTTTCAATCAAATGGTTTTCTTTCTATAAAATAAATTAATTTCTACCTTTATCGTTGCTTCACAGATTGAATCATCACAGTAAAACATCCAATTGATTTTTACTTAAATTAAGACAGGTAAATATTTTTAGGTTATTTTCACGCCCTTTTTCATTAAATACAATATTTCTTAAATTAAACCATAATCATTTATATTTTTCAAATGTTAATCTTTTCTTACATCAGTCTTCCATAAATTAGTGATATATATATTCATAACATAAACATTTATAAACTTTGAGGTTATAACCGCATTAACATTTAATGAATTTCACTTTTTCCAAAATAACGAACTGCACGCAACGAATTTTGAAACAATACTGACTAAATGAGCCATTTTGCGTCTCCTTTTATTTGTTTTCGAGAAATCCGCTAACTAGATTACAAATTTTGTTCCATAACCAAGACAATCCACTTTATATTTGAGATTTGGATTTCACTGGAGCACCAATATTTTTGAAATTTTCAGGAAACCTCCCTCTTACTTCGGATAACATCCCATAATTTTCCTGTTTGAAATTTTTTAACAATAAGCTAGTCGGAAGCTAAACCATTTCTCTTCGCTTCAGCAAATGTCATACCTTCGGATGAAGATTACGTATTAGCGTGGGCTCTATCTCGATTTTTATCGCACGACACGTATTTTCCAGGTCATTTTACTACTAAAAGCATAAGTCTTTTCTACCAAACATTGTTATTCACAAAACCAAGGTCATTTAGCGTTTATGTAGATAAAATGTCCAAAATGTTCAAATAAGTTTTCATTTGCGCTTTGCACGATTACAAATTTTTGTCTTTATCATCTAATTACCGTGACACAACTTATGTACTACTTAACATTAACAAATTTTCATTTTTAGGTAAAGAGAAACCAAATATCCTCCACAAAGCCTCTCTCGTCTAACAGATTTGTCATTTACGGCTTCAAGGAGTCCCTTTGAATAGCACTGATGCCTTGTTCTACTTAGTTGGATGGACTAAATCAAGTATTTGTGAGATGACTTTTTGATTTAAATAAAAATATGACTGAAAATTTAGATTTTATGAAGCCTTCACAAGCAAGGTAAAGTTTTTATGTTGTACGCAACTGTACAATTCTAAATTTTAATTAAATGACCTCAACTTTTTAGATTTTGGCAAGTACAAACCACCTCCGATAGTCAAACGTTGGCTTTCACTAATTTTTGTAGGAATGGAAAGTATTAATATTTAGGTGTCTAAGCATATCCAACATGGCAGTATATTTAAAAATATTTTGTTATAACCGATCCAAAAATGTAGGTGGCACATCGAATGCAAAACCACATTTACAAAAGGAAACGTCATTAATATAATTAGTTACGTGTGTTGCCTAATCTAGAATGTTTCTAAGTTTACATGATAAGTTTATAAATCGTATTTTCACAAATTTATTTCAATTTTAATGTAATTTTGATAAAATAAATAAAGAAATACTGCATAGGAACTACTTAACATAACATAAAAAATTAAATGTTATCTGTCAACAATACGTAAATTTCGCTAGCGTAAAACCACCCAATTTCAAACCAATTTCATTGGTTAATATTTCAAGGTCATCGGTTTAGTACAAATTCTTACTTGGTTCTTAAAGGAAATGAACTAGAAATGTAAATCTTACATTTAAAATTTTAATTGTAATTTTCGATTCCAAATCTTAACTAAGGTACCTGCGCGTATTAAGGCCAGTACCCTAATAAGGCCTAAGTAACAAAAATCGTACTTAAAATAACCACCCTCACTCAATACCACACTAACAGTCACCTATTGCATATAGAAGTTGTTAAAATTTTGCGAGAGCCGAATGACCCGTTTCCAGTCTCCAGTGTTATATCATTCTTCATAAGGTGAGACCGTGAAGCCCCAAATAATAAAAATCGGTTTAAATAAACCGTAAATATTTTTTTGGATTATTACAGTTAGCTAAATATAAAATTAAAATTTTTATCTTTATAAATACATCGATACCTTAAAAGAATAGTGTAATAACTCAAAAACTCATATTTGACGGTAATACTGTAACAACTCGAGTTTTTTGTTGTTTTTTTATACTAAAATTCTAAAATTTTACATTATTATTATGTAGAAAAATGTGCCGCTTAGGACTGAAAAGCAAAATTGTTTTTTTTTAAATAAAAAGCAACAAAAAACCAGAGTTGTTACAGTATTGCCGTCAAATATGAGTTTCTGAGTTATTACACTATTCTTTTAAGGTATCGACATAATTCGATGATCTTATAAATTTGAATACCATATCGTTGTCCAAATATTTTTAATTTTGTTTTTCTTACATAAAGTGGTCTGTGGTTATAAGGCCTACTAAATTTAACCATAGTCTTACTTCGTGTATCAAAGTTTGTATGCTTTATAATGTATTTTAAAGTATTTTTGAGATATTACGAATGAAAATAATGAGTACAATATTTATTACTAAATGATTGAGCGTTATTTTTAGTACTTCAAACCCCGTGCTTCCTAACCGAGCCACGTGGTCAGAAATCGATGATTTAGGTTAGGTTTAGGTTAGGTTTAGGTTAGTTTTAGGATTAGGTTAGGTTTAGGTTAGGTTTAGGTTAGGTTTAGGTTAGGTTTAGGTTAGGTTTAGGTTAGGTTTAGGTTAGGTTTAGGTTAGGGTTAGGTTTAGGTTAGGTTAGGTCCCACGGCGTTCGGACTAAATTATGATTCATACTTGGTTTGCAATAATGGTCAAAATAGCTAAAATTGTTCCAGATTATTTATAAAGATTATTATAGTTATACCCAGTGTCGTAGCATCACGAAGGATACGAAGGGAGTTAGGATAATTTAAATTTTTGTTTTGGGAAAGCGGCACTGTTTTGTTCTTTTTAAGTGAAGTTATTGATATTTTAATTATTCTTTAATATAACATCCAATAAACAAAATCTGTATCATTTGTTCTTCAAAATCCATAAAATATTACATAAATGATCGAAACTTCTTCTAAACCCATTTTTCGAGAATGCAACAGTAATAAAATTTACTTAAACCGTGCAAAAATATAATTAAAGTTTACTACTATTAAAACGAGGAACTTTTTGTTTCTATTACGCCTATGTTCGTGCCATTTGTTTTTTTATTTATTTTACTTATTAAAATACATAAGTTACATAATTTTATTTGTTTTTGTATTAATATATGGCGAATCATTATTATAAACTTTTTTTATAACCCCTGTAATATTCAAAATAAAAAAGAAATAAAATTGCAACAATAATAACATAATACGTTAAAGATTATATTGTTGAATCATACTTGGACGGCTTTTATTCATCATTAAAATGGGAATAATGTGCAAAGCTATTTTTTACACTGTCCTATTATCAAAGTTTTATGTCAATTTTTTAATATTCTCAGTCATTAAATATTTCTTTTCTACTAAGTATTTTATTTAAAACCTACCGACGCGGCGCGGCGGTAGTTACGGTATTGATGTTTTTTAGTATAGCTAAGTATAGTTTGTTTCAATTTAAATGGAATTATTGAAAAAATTTTAAAAAGTCATATCACTTTTACTTTGTATTTGATAAAAAAAAACTGTGTGACTTTTTTAATTTTTTTAAGAATTCCATTTAAATTGAAACAAACTATAAATTGGTTAGTGGTTTGTTTACCTAAAACATAATTACATTTTTTTTATATTTCTTATACTGGCGTTCCGGAGCCCAAAACCTGGCTAAAATAATTAAAAAACATATCCTACCAAAGCAAGGTCAACATTGACCCTCTTTGCTTTTAGGAGAATTCACAAAAGGAAAAAAAGAAAAAAAAGAAAAAAAAATTATTTAACAAGTTATAAAGAAAAAAACAAATTTTGAATCAATGTTAATCCGGTTGTAGCTTATTGTAACTATGTATATTTTTTTGGTGTTTTTTGAAACAAAGAAGTGAATTACTTATCTAATTAATATCTGTAAATTGAATTTAATTTTAAGAAATACTAGACAAATCGATATAGTATACTTACAACCTATATAATATTATCTGTTAGAAAATTTTAATTTAATTTAAGTTATTTTAATATTAATTTAATATTTTTACGTTTTAAACATGTTTTTGTAGTACTAAATTTTATCAAAAATATTTTTATCGCGTCACAAAATATAGGTACTATGTTACAGCTTCATAATGGATCATTTTACAGGCGGTATCACAATACCTCCGTGTGCATAGAAAATAAAATATCTCAACCTTAAAAAAATTAAATACACCTTATTTAACAACCCACAATATTTTTCATGCTTTCATTCATTAGTATACTCATCTATTATGTTGATTTCTACAAAATTACATTTAAAATGTTACAATTATACGTGGAATATAAAATTTTACTGATGCAAGATTATTTTAGTGTCGCATGTACCAACCCTGTTAGATTTTGTGTTAATAATGTTTATAATAATAATTAAAACGCTCTAATTAATTAAAGTATTTTATTTTTAAAGAAAACATTTTTACTAATTCGGCTTTAATATATAAAAAAATTCTCTTTAGTATTTACACAATTAAGAATTTAACTAATAAAAACAAATTAAATAAGAAAAGCAGCAAGGAAAGCTTTATATTATACGCGCTTTAAATAAATTTTGCAGGGTTACGCATTAAGAAAATTATTTACTTTCTACGAATTTTCTTATTGTAACAAAAATATGATGTTTATTTAGAAATGGAAATTTTATAGTTACATCAATTCGTTTGATGTAACAATATGTATTTAGCAAATTTTTTAAAAGATGTAATCAATTATGCCAAGTTTATTTATTCAATTTATGTAGATATAATCTAGAGATTTAGTTTACAAATTTTGAGGAGTTCGAAGAAAATGTTAAAAACATTTCACTTTTCAAATTGAACATTCTCTTGGTAGTCCTGAGTAATGGAGAAATCCTGTTATCGTCAAGTAAGGGAATCGTAAGAAGGATATAACCTTTAAATAATAAAAAAAAACATAAACAACATAAACTGATTTTTAAAAGTAAGTAAATCAAAGTCACATTTAGAAATTAAGTAAAGCAGAATAAAACAATCAGTAAGATTGTTCGTCGATATAAGCAAAATGCTTATTTCTTGCCAGAAAACACCCATCTGCAAAGAACCTATAAACAACTGAAATTAAAAGATTTATAAATTAACAGTTTTGTAGGGAATTTAATTTTTACGAAAAAGTAACTGATAGTATATATTTACTTTCAATAGATTAAGTGTAAAGACTTTAAAAGTAGCAAAAATACAATTGTAGAAAATGTGAAATCAAAATTATGAACTGCAGCTCTGAGAATTGAAGATTTTTAATTAGGTTGGTAACAAGTAATCTAATTATACAAATAAACCAAGAAGGCAGGGTGCATCAAATTATTATTTTAACTTATTATAGAGAAATATATAATTGGGAATCTTATGAGATTAATTTAGGTTGACAGAATTATTGTTGAATGAAATTGTATATATTGGGTGTTGCCTGCGGACATGTAGTATATACTAATCTATATTACAATAATTGAGATCAACAGAATGTAAATACGTAAGCATGTAGAATTATTAACATTGATCAAACTAATTCTTGTAGCATGTTTGATGTTTATCGTCCGTAATATTATAAAATCACCCCTTGCATGCAGCTTAATAATTTACAAGTGTAGAGAAATGACTAAAAATATTACTTACAAAACACGTAATCTATTTAAAAACTATAGTTCACAAACTACCGATTGTTTACTTCCGTTTCGTATCGGAGCTTTTAATAAAGATTTTATAGCCGAAACAAAGTCATTTTAATGTGTAAACAAAACTCACATTAACTATAAATTGGTTTCATGAAAATTCGAATGCAAAAAAGTGCGTGTAAACGTTGTGACAATAAATCTCCAGTTAATAATTTAGCGAAAATGTTAAATAAAAATGCGAATAAATTTTGTCACTAAGATATGTTGTAGGACATTTTTTGTAGAAATTTTACAGCCAAACTACATGATAAAACAAAGTTATAAAATTTAAACGGATATAAAGTCAGTTATTCGAGTTTGGGGAAACACAACTCATGATTTATTCTAATTAAATTAAATTTTTTTATATTTTCGCTTTTATCAACTCAAGCCGGTTTTTCAAAGCTCCGTTACAGCTTCGTTAATAATAATAATCAACCACTAAACTACGATATTGTATTTTTCGATTTCTCTTGGCGCGGATACTATATAGTTAATTACTACTCCTTTAACCACAATTAACTTAATCGGTAGAATTTTAACTGATTAAAGCTCAGTTAGTTAATTATATCAATAGTGTGCCTGTAAATAAGTGGAAAAATCCGTTTCATCCGATTGGATACATTGTTGCTTAGATACATTCTGACGTAATATTAATAGACGTTTAAATATCCTTAGCAAAAGTTAAAATTTTTGTGACTTCGTAAATTTTAAATTAAAATTTCCTAAGCAATATACGATTCATCCGCAAAATAAATTATTGGAAACACTGAGGTTCTTTGAGATAGTATGATAACCTATTGATATCAATAGCAGATTTTGCTGGAGAAAATATTACAACTACTGCTAGCAATATTGTAAACGAGTTTCTATAGCAATTGCACGCTTGAAGTGTCAAAATATATGTATTTACATACCCGAAGATAAAAGTGAAAAACAAAAAATCTTTCATTCGATTGTACACCTGTTAAAGTATATTTTCCAAGTGTGTAATGGTTATTTTATTAAATTGTTTATTATATTCTATGTTACAAAGCAATTTAGTAAAGAAAACTACTACTTTTATATTTAAAGTAACTGATTTGAAAATTAAATTTTTGGGAATGTACATTATATATACTATTTGGAGACGGTGGATATCCATGAAAGCTCAAATATAATATCTATTTTATCAATTGAATTAACTTGTTATATTGAAGTTTTTAATATTATGAAAATATTCAAAGTTAAAAAATTATAATGAACAAGAAAGAATGTTTTTTTTTGAGATAAATAATTTTGAGAAAAAGAATAACGTTCCTTTTGTTTAGTTCGTATATTTTTCTTGTTTCTTATATTTTCTAATTTTCTTCGTTGAAGAAATGCGACTGAAGATAAAATTAACCGTGAATTAGGACCGTACATCGTATTACGAATTTTTAACTCTTAATTTTTGCATAAATATATATGTTATAGTAATTGATGACAATTCGACCAATAACGTCAATGGCCAGACAATAACGTTAATGTCCAGCTTCGTTGGGCATTGACGTCAATGACGATGCATTTTGGGCGCAAATTTCATATGCGGTTTTAACATCATTGTCCGGGAAATGACGTTAATGCCCAATGCAGGGTGGACAATAATGAATCTACTATTCTACAGATTCCATATCGTCAACATAATGCAAAACCAACGAAAGTGAAATAAGGCCGGCTCTGGATTCAGATTATATATTTCATTGTAAAATATTGATGGAATCATAAAAATTAAAATTACCCTCAAACATGATGCATATCATGATGCAGGGTCAGTTTTGGTCGGTGCAGCCACGGTAAATCACAGATCCACCGTAAAATGAATTAATTAAATGAAATTAATTTTTCCTCCGGGTCGGTTTGGCTGACGCAGAAACGACGAATCACGCATCCATTCTAAAATGAGTTTGCATTTGTTTAAATTAAATAAAAATCCCTGTACACTTATGAGACCTTGAAAAAGGCCGAGTTGCTGTCATTTACACGGTAAAACGCGTGCATCACAAATAATTTCCCGGGGTTGAAGTGCATCGCCATTTTGCTGTTCCTTACAGTATTTATTCTATAATTTTATCATTGTCCTATCCATTTTGGCCATTACCGTCATTGACCGGCCAAAGAAGTAAATACTATAATCAAATGAAAATACTTACATCAATGCCCAATTTAGGCGGGATCGGATAAAATCCCGCGGCCGTAATCCCGCGGCCACACTCCCGCTGCCAAAATCCCGCCGAACCACAATCTCGCCGAACTAAAATCCCGCTGGAAATGATGTTTCTTTAGCAAAATTGTCCGTAAAAATTAGTTATCCAGTGTTAAAGAGCAACAAATCATAATTATTAAACTTTTAGAACAACAGTGCAATTTTTCTTATGATACAAGAAAAGTTTAAAAATCAACATTTTTGTGTTTCAAAACACAACAAAAATTACCCGGCGAGATTTCGGTCTGTCAGGATTATGGTCCGGCGGGATTATGAATGGCGGGATTATGGTGCGGGGGGAATTTGGCGGCTGGATTATGACCGCGGGATTGTGGCCGCGGGATTTTGTCCTAGACCGCAATTTACGTCATTCACTGTAACATATTGTAGTGCTCTCTCTCAACTCTATAAATGGTCGTTGGTTCTCGAAAAATGGTTACATGAAGACAATAAAAAACTGACGATTTAAAGAACAATTTATTTTCAACCTGTCACAAGAAACAATATAAAATAAAACAGGACTCACACAAATCTTGCTGAGCAGCACGGTTACTTAGAGACTTTCTTCTAATATGTTTCCACAAACTCCTCGGCTAATTTTCACCTCCACACCAACTCTTGGACTCTCAAAATATCACTCTTCACTCGACTTGCCTCTTGGCTCTCAAATTCAGCCTGCTACACAACTTGCCTCTCGGGCTCTCAATTTACGACTGCTATACAACTGACTTTTATACAACTAGCCTCTCGGGCTGTAAAGTTTCGACTCTTATACAACTAGCCTCTCGGGCTCTCAAATTCTAAATCTACTATTACTAGCCTCTCGGGCTTTTAAATCACGACTCGCCTCTCGGGCTCTCAGATAACGACTCTTATAGAACTAGCCTGCCTGGCTGTAGTTTTTCGACTCACTCTCCTTCTTATTTATTTCTATTCTCTTATTACCTTGGATTTTTATATTGTTCTTTTTTTTTAAATAAAATCAAGATTCTTGCTTGCGTACTGCTCAGCTGCATTCGTGTGAGTCGCTAAACAACGAAAATTAAAAATACAAACATTAAATTTTAGATAAACAAACGAAATTACTGCAACAACAAACTTAAACTAAACAATACAACTTAAACTAACGAACAAACTTAACACTAATAAAAACAATTTTGAAAAACGAACACAGAGTCCTGCCTTTATTGTTCCTCAGGTTGCAAAGTCAGTTCTTTATTTCTAAATTACGCAACTCACTTTTCATTACTTTATCAGAACACAACAATATATATACCTTTTTTAATAACACATTATTTTCTTACACTTCATCTTTTTAAAATAATCTTAAACCTGACCTATCAAGTGATAATTATCCTTTTTTTGATTGATAATAATTGATATTCAACGTACCTGTATTCTTAAGTTTACTATTAAAATTCTTTTGTTTTAACGTTTTGTTTAGTTCTGTTAAATGTTACATTTTACAAATACATACTACATACTACAAATCTACTTGAAGTTTTTTATTTCGGGTTCGTTTTCTAGTTTTCTTAAAATTAAATTGCATACCAGCGCATAGCATTATTTACTGAAAATATCTATTTATATCGTTATGTGATATTGATTCCAATATTTCCGATTTAATACAAGAAATTGCCAATATATTCAATCTATATTTCGTTACTTTAGATCTTAAGCAATTTATTCAATATAAGATAGTATTAAGCAATACCTACATACGAATTTCTAAATAAAATTTTCCTCTTGAGATATACATATAGCCTACTTAACCTTGTGCTAAATCCGTCACTGACTTGAGTATAACAACAAATGTTTTATATTGGTTAAATTCCACTATAGCGGCTAAGAGCAATCTCAATGTTTTATATATTTGATTTTTGATAAATTTTATTTTTTCATAAATATATTTTTTTTGTAATATATTATTAATTAATCATTTTTAAATATTTTTAATCCGGATCTGTCAAGGGATAATTATATCTTTTTTGATTTTTTGAAAAATTGATTTTTTTACGTACTGTATTTTTAACTTTACTATTAAAATTCTTTTGTTTTAAAGTTTTGTTTAGTTCGGTGAAATGTTACATTTTAAGAAAACTAATACATAGGGGAGAGGCTTCTAAGTTGACCATGCATGTAAGATGATTAGAAAAAAACTGCCAATGGTAATACCGCCATTTCAACTATTATCGTGCTCTTTTGCTAATTATTATTAGGCATTTTTATAACAATGATAACACCAACCCTATACTCTATTCGTTTAGCACATGCACCTGATGTAAACAATGATCACTGTGTGATATGCACGTGCTTGCATTATATTCAATTGCGATTGGATGCTCGTAAGGTTAAGACAACTCTATATATCGCCCGTACTTACAGTTTTTCATTGTAAGTAGGTGCATATAATTTTTACCTGGCGTTTGAATTTGTAAAAATATAAGGCAACCTAGATTAGTCCCTCTCTAGCAAGTTCCTCTCACGTGCAAACTGCATGTATTTGTTATTGTCCGCTGCATGTGCTAAATGAATGAAATGAAAATCAAGTGGATGCGGTGTGCGCGCATGCTGACAAGTGGTGAGTACGCACTGAATGTGTGTTTAAACATGTCTAGCGGGCTAACGAGCAGGGCCGATGGCATGGAGGGGCACTCGGTCTAGTAAGTAGAAAAGGGTCCGAGTGACTGTCTCGCCATTTTACTAGGCCGATTGCTCGGCCGAGGGCTCGGTAATATGTTTATACCAACCGAGCACTCGGCCGAACTGTACTTGTTACGTGTAATGGGGTAATCCCTAGTAGTCGAAAATTTGGTTTTTGCCTATGAAAATCGATGGCCGGCAATAAAAGACATAGAATAATTATAAAAAATGTATTTAAAAATACTTGATTAATTATATAAATTGATTATTTTAAAAGTATACATTTGAAAAATCGCCATTTGGTGACGTAGTAACAAATCCTCCAATGGAAACGTTCAATTTACAGTTCAAATAATTTCATTTCACACGTTACGAACGTTACATGTACAAGACAGAGACAAAATATCACTTGTACGTCTGATATTAATTTTCTTCATAAAATTTTTCAAACGTCAAATAAAAATAACCTCAAATAAAATTGTTTCTTGAATTTAAAATTGAGTAGTAGATGAAGTTAAATTATGATTTAAAAAAAGCAATAAAAATATAATTTCAAAGAAGTGCTTTTTTAAAAAGTCCACCTACAAAAAAGTTGTGGTTAAAACAATGCAACATAGTTAAATATTTGATATCAAGTTTATCAATCGGTTTCATAAATATCATACGATTCTTTTACTTATTTGTTGACAGAGGTTTTAAGCTTAAAAGTTTTAGTGTAAATTGTTGAGTTCAAATTATCGGATTAAATTTGGTTTGTAGTAAAATTTACTATATAAGTAAGTACTATCAGTTTTAACCGACCAAGGAAGTTATTACAGTTTGTTATATTTTGCAAAATGCCTACTAAGAAATGTTTTATTCCTAGATGTGATAATACCACAAATAATTCTGAAAAAGTATTTTTTTTCGTTCCGATGGATCTAGCTACAAGAAAGTTATGGTATGAAGCAGCAAGAATATCATTACCATTTTATCCAAAATCATTATGGCATTGTTGTGAAAATCATTTTGATGTTGAGCACGATTTTGAAAACTGGATGTACTTTAAAACTATGGGAAGTAAGTTAAAAATTAAACATGGTGTGGTACCACATAAGTTTATTGATAATTCTCCATTAGAAACCCTCTCGAAAAGCTTAACGGATTCTGCCAAAAAAAGAAAGTTGGAAAATATTACAAGTTTTGAAGCAAAAAAAATTCAAAAATTAGCAATAAGCTATCAAAATCGAAAGTTGTGAGGAATCTTTTTTCTATACCACAGAATGTCGAAGAATGTAGTTTGATGCCATGTGCTTCGGGTGTTATATCGGTGTCGCCTGAAATAGATTCGTTACTTCCATCGACAAAATTAGTTGGAATACAAACAGTTTTGAAAAATTCAGTACGTAGTGTTCAAACAAATACTACAAAAATGATGGTTTGTAGTCTTATAAATTTATAGGACCCTTTAATTGCTCTTTAAAGTGAATTTAATTACCTTGGTGTAAATTTATTTTTAAAATAAAATATAAAATTTGTAAAAGTATATTTGTTATTACTTATTACATTTTAATCTTAAAAATTAACAATAAGACGTTTGCAGTTTAGGATATATGGCACTTTTCCAAAATTCTTCACAAATATTTAAAATGTCAATTACTTCTTCTTCTTGTAAATCCATGTTTACATCCACCTTCAGAAGCAGAACAACTTGTAACATTTACAACTTACCACTTCCTCTTCTTTTTCGTTTATTACAGCACACACGTCATAGCCTTTTATTCTTATTTTGTGTTCTGGAGTGATTTTTCCTTTCACCGTACAGAGATCTCCACTTCGCTGAAGTTGTACATATGCAACAGCATTGTCTCCATACATTTCTTTACCTGATCTTTTGGTTTTTACGTTACGTACTTCGGCACTAACAAAATCCATGTTGGAAGTATAAAAGTCGTTCAACATATAACCGTCCACCGATGGTAAATTGTCCGATAATGCTTGTTCAAAATTATCTTCTAACTTATTAGTCATTTTGAGACACTAAAAAAAGCACTGCAAACTGTAATAATATTGGCGTTAACATTCATTTAATTTAAAATGATGGATATACCTATATATAGGTACTCAAGACAAAACTTACAAATAATAACAAAATTTTATAACTTAATTTCAAATTTTAAATAACAAAATAACCTCAAATTTCGAATTGACATTTCAAATTAACTTCAAGTGTCGCTAAGGGGAGTGGCCTAAAGCTATCATTTCTGTCATTGGACGATTTGTTACTACGTCACGATTTACCGCGTTTTAGATTTTTAAAAAATTTTTAATTTTTAAATTTGAATTTGATGACTAAAAATTAATCAAAAAATTTTTTTTTATAACGAGAGGACCTTATTTACGTCTAAATATTTGATTTTAATAATAAAAAAAATTTATGGGATTAGTCCATTGAGCCAGAACAGTGCCAATTTCTTTCAATCAAGTATATATTAAATTACTTGTATATGAAAACCATTTCTTAATTTAAGAATTTGATCTAAGGTAATGAAATAAAAATATTACTTTCTTATACAAGGAAATCTTTTCTAGCAATATTTAATTGAATCGATTAATTTATACCTAATTTTCTAAAGGATTTATTTGATTTAAATAAATATTTTATTAATTAAAATTATTAGCTCTTAAAAATAATATAAATTAAGATTATCAATAGTGAGCTAAAAGACACAATAAAAAATAAATATTTTATAAATATTTATTATATATTATATTTATTATTTTCGTTAAAAAAACCTTTCCTTGTATCTCTTCCAATAATTTCATTGGGACTTTAAGTGAGGTTAGAAGGTTGTTTTATTTTGTGTCAAATATCCCAATAATTTTTATTAAAATTTTCGTTGATCACGATTAAGCTAATCAGTATTTATCTTAATTTGCTGACCTGAATGATTGCTTAGATAACCGTTGATTAACATAACGGGAGATTTAACGAAGCATTATAAAACCGCCCTAAAAATTTTCCAATTTTAAACCATTAGTTAGGAAAAGTTTAGAAGAACTCAGTAATAATTTAATTTGGTTGGTGGCACATATTGCGTAGTTCGCTGTTTCCATTTAGGGCTCTAGATTAAAAAAAAACTGCTGTAAAATTAATATCCTGTGAGTTATGTTTTCTGTTGGTGTTTTTGAAAATTTAAGTTGTATCATACATAAGTAGTTTGCAACTGTTTATTCCACTTTGGTAAATACGTCTGGTAATTCTAATGTTAATGTCGTTATGTTGAAATGTTTCTGGGAGTTATTTAATTTGTGTCAAATTATTGAGCAGACTAAGTTACTGTTGTCAGAGGATTTAACCAATATTAATAGTGGCGTTGTTCCAGCAAATATCTTATTACTCTTTAGTTCTATGTGTAACATAAATTGTAAAAGCAAGAAACTAATGAATTCTAATAGCGGCATAATTAAATTGTTAAGCAGCAACAAAAGCAAGCGTTCACAGGCACCATCAACAACAAAAAATAACAACTTTAATTGTAATTAAAATTTTCAAGATTTAATTGCACGATTTCTTTGTACAGTAGTTCTATATACACATTAGAACAAAATTACTTAGTATTTGTTGGACTAAAAACAAATACCACAGGTGATTTATTATTATAATAAACACGTAATGTAATTTATGAGTACGATTGACTCCACAAAAAGCAAACATTAAATGTATAACTCGAACCATAACTATGGTTTACGATTAACTTTAACTTGAACAAAAGTGGAATACAAAGTTTTGTTGCAAAATTTTATAAAAAAAAGTGTCCCACAATTATGAATTAAAAGTTAAAATTAGTTGTGAAAAGGACGATGAGGTATTCTATTGTTGATTTACGAACAGACTTGTAATTTAAATTGTTAAGTAGATAAAATAATAACAATAGAAAAGTTTTTAAGTGAAACATACAATTTAATCTTAAGTTTATAGTTTAGTTCATAAAAGAAAATAATTAAATATTGTCAGAAATTAAATTTTTTATTTTATATTTTATTATTCTATTAAATTTTAATTTTTATTCTGTAAACTCAACAACTTTGATAATATGCAAAACCTAACATCACTGCTTTGGTAACTTTTATTTTTTTGTTTATACATTTTACAAATAAACCCGATACCGGATAATATAATATTACACAAGTAAAAACTGCACCGAGTTTAAACAATAGATGTAAACTTTAATTGAATAAAAAAAACATATTACACAAGCGAAATTAATAAAGAAATATAAAAATATAAAACTGCGTTTTATATTTTTATATAAAACTAAAAAATCAGTTTCTTTATTATCAGTAGATATTTAAATTACAAATTAATAAAAAAAATTAAAATCTTTGTTTTAAAAGTAATTTTGAATATTTAAATATGATTCTGTTCAATAATCCTTTAAATAAAATACGTTGTAATCATATAGAAATCCACATTGAAATTACTTTTATTTTCAATAACAATGTTAAAATTAAAATTTTTTTTGTTTTTTACCTTATTATTATTTTTTTACCTTCAGGGTTTACGGGATCATTTTAGTCCTTTAGTAATCTGACCATTAACTCAAAGATAGTAAATAATTTAAAGATAAATTTAATTTATACAAAAATACATAAATATTTTTTCTACTTCTATTAAGTAATTCCTTCGTTATATGTATTCTTTTTTAAGTAATAATAAGTACTTATTCACTTATTCAATAACATTTTGGGGCGTGGCTAATTGCACTACACCTTTTTTAATTATAATCTTAAAAGCGTCGATTGTAATTCAGCTTAGAATGTTAAGCTCTCATACATCTTAGAGAATAATTTGCACCATCAGCAAATATTGTAATTTAATACAATTGACGTTTTATGAATTGCAATTGAAAAGTAAGTAGTTAACCAGAGCATTACATAGGTCAATTATTTTAAGTTCTAGAATTTCAAGCAAATACGAATGTCTAATACAAATACGAATGGCTCTTTAGTCATAAAAAAGTATACTTTTAATTGTATTGTGAAAGTTTTACTTCATCAAATGTATGACTTCAAGCTCAAGTCGTGTTACAGATACAAAGCTCTTCTTTCCTATGTCAAGTGGAACATAGTTTCAAGTTTAGTAGGTATAATATCATATAGTATATTATTATGATTTCTTCGCGAGTTTCTTAAAAACAATTGGCTATGTAAACATTGCATAACTTTCCCCATTAAATTTGGGTATAAAAATTATCTTTCAACCTCCTCTTTTCGGGAACCATTCGACGAGAAAGACCGCGAAAAAGCTAAAGTTCGCATCAAAAAGTCGAAAAGTTAAAAAATTTGAAAACCTGTTAAATTAAAAATGCAGATTTACTTCTTTGCACACATAATTGGAGAGTAAATTTTCGTTCGCCATCTTCTTGCAATGTACCGTTCAACGTGGAATACTTCAATGAAGCGACATGTCGCATCTGCGGGGCTCAAAAATCGCGCTACGCGGGACACGGAGCGTAAAACCCTAAAACATGTCAAAATTTCATAAACGTCAAACTTGAATTAATTTCCAATAATTTGGATATAACAAATGGTGGTCCAAAAGTAATTGACACTTGAACTTTTTTTATTTTCTTTATCATTTCCGCAATTTTCAACAAATTTTCACCATTTTCAGCTGGCCTCTAAGTTTAACTATGATGTACATTTATGCCAAAGTTTTTGACATTTGGTTGCGTGGTTTAACCTGTGCAATTGCTACTATTTCATTTCATGATCTCGTAACCACATACAGACATACAGACATACAGACATACAGACAGACATACAGACAGACATACAGACATACAGACGAACATCCAACTAAAATTCATCAAAAACTTATCAGGACATGATAAGGAACATTTTAATGCAAAAATTTCGATTTTTGATTTTTGAGTGGATTACAATACTTTCCCTTATACATACGTATACGTATGGGGAAAGTAAAAATAAAAAAAAATGAAAGGTTCAGCATCACATAAAAATAACATAATATTGTAATTGTAAGCATGGTTGCATAATTATAGTAGATTAAACTTTAGAAAGGTTATGATTTATTCTAGTCAAATAAATTGTTTATATTATCTTCCATTACAGTTTATAGTATTGGGAATACGGTTCTTTATAATGCACAATTTAACCAATAAGTCAAGTATCTTATTACTTTCTAACAATTTTAAGTATAATTTATTGTAATATTGAATAATAGTTTCTGGATTTCTAACCTACGGATTATTTTAAATTTGATTGATTTTGCTATTTCCGGTTGATTGTACAACAATAAATTTTTGTAATACTTATAATTGTGTCGCCCTAATAATCCAAAGGCATTATGTTTTAAATGTTTGCTAGAAATTATTAAAAAATGCAAATCTACTAATAACGAATTGTGGAAAATTCAAAAAATTATCCCATAAAGTTATTCGTTATTATACATATGTATATACCTAGGCATGCCATTAGTTCTATTACAAGATTATTGAATTGTTTAAGGTACTAAGCAATTAAAAAAGACATTTGTATTTACATAATTTTATTGCTAAGATTCTAAAGTTTAGTTCTACATATAATTTATTCAAAATGAACCCCTTCGGTCTTCCCAAATGCGTTTAAACACCGCGGCTAGTCATCCATTACAACACGCTGATTTTCATCGGCATCGATGCTGCTCTCTTCATTAAATCTCGTTTTTGCAGTTCGATATTTATATAGTACTTACTTCAGACATTAGGTTTGTTCCAACAATCAGTTAAATCTAGTTCTAGGACTATACGCATGCTCTTGAACTCAATTTTTGAGTATTAAAGATAATTTTCGTTAAAATTTTAACTAAAGAGCTTGCGTTGGAACAGACCTCATATCTTCGAGTATAGACCACAATTTGTAATGCAGTATGCTTATTCGTTATTGAATTTTCTTGGATCGATTGGGCCGAATTTTGTTGGAAAATCCAAGAGTTGTCTCTGAATGTGGTGTTATTAAAAGGTTTTACTGATTCATCTAGCATTAGTTGGTAGACTGGAGAGATGTTTTAACACCCTTTTCCCAAAAACGTAACTGTGCTACCTCTTCGTTAAGGGTGGTACCAGCAAATCACTATAAACGTTGTAAATGTTAAAAACACGCTAATCATCGAGACACGGATAATCATAAAAACATTCTTTTCATATGCGAAATTTTTTTTATTTTGAACGAAATATGTAACAAATTGAATCATAGGGTATAACAGCTCTTAAAAGGATTTAAAAAAATTGCAATTATTGCAAAGCAACAATTGCTTTGACGAAGTTTTGTATTATTTATGTGCAGCAATCATTAAAATCTGAATTTCTTTAATCAACTAATGCACGTTAGCTAGGAATTGTAAAAGAACTTATAGCAAGAGTAGGTATATAAAAATTTAAAAAATTTCAATTTTGTATAAATAAAACAATGCTTTTTTTAATATAAAATAAAAATAATAATACATGTTTCGCCCCCAAGGTGTCAAGTTATTCTCGCGGCTGAATATTTATGTATTTAATCGGCGCACGGTCGTATTGTAGGTAGTTGAATAAAATTTATATATGTAACAATTTACCTAAAGCCTATAATTTATTCAAAATCAATCATCTATTTAAATTGTCGTTTTAAACATTTAAAATTTCACCGTGTTAAAGCTAATTCGTGTAACTCGGGGTCTTTGTAAATTATTTATAGATTAAATAATTTTAATAAAATTTTTACATCTTTGTTCATTACCTTTGTAATTTAAATATAAAACTTGATTTAAAAAAAATGAGTTAATGCTATTTAAACCTAAGAATTATTTGAGTTAATAATGTTAATAAATACACTTTTTAATAATTCGGAATATTTGAAGTTTCATTTTTTAGGTGTAAATTAAAATATAAATAATTGACCCTTAAAATACACTTGTAATTTATAATGAGTTATAATTAACAATAAAATATAAGTTATAATATGAACATGAAACTAATCAGTAAGATGGAAAAAATCTTTCATAATTTCTTCCGCAGGCATCGACCCTAGCACCGAAGCGAAATAAAAAAACAAAAAAACTACTGATTATACAAATTTTGTCCAAAAATATACTATTGATTAATTTGATGTGCTCCGAGCAACATATGCTGTACAACTTACTTACTATATTTTAACCACATCATTTTTTCATCATTCTGTGAATTATTTTATTTTATTTTCCATATCGATGATCTCCATCGGCATTTAGCTGATAAAAGTTTTAGTCTGATATTTCATATTTGTGTAAGCAAAAATTATGAAATCTATGAAAAATTTTGATTTGCTCTTCTGAAGTTTGTTTGGGTGCTGTAGATTTTGAGTCAAACAGTTTGGAGTCAGGATCTTGTAAAATATTTTACACTAAAGTTTACTCTATATAAATATGCCCAAAACATTTTTAATATATCTGTAAAGTTTCAGATTTGAGTTGTCGTTTCGTTTTGTCTGTTTAGAACATCTGTACAACAGCAATTTTGAACCGTTAATAATACCCCAAATTAATTGTTTTTATTCCAACGTTCAATGTTTACCAAGCCCTAATAAATTTCTAGCCGGAAGTCAGTGTATTTGTTGATCCACAGTAGTGAAATTGGTTTTTGTGATAAATTAGGTCAAATTGACCTTGTTAATTCTCAATTTAGAGTAATTTTAAAATTGAAAAGTACATTTTTGAACGACGATTACAACCTGATGCTAGATATGCGTCGACTACTAAGCAAAGATTCGTAGCTCGAGCCCGGATGAAGCAAGAACTTTTTATTCCAATTGTCCTTTCTCTCGGAAAGTAATGGCAAACTAACCAAGATAATCTGTTTTGGAAACCATTCATAAAATGAAGTGGTCAGCCAAAACCTAGCCTGAGTTGTATCACTGCTGTGCGCTAACAATTTTCTTGACGTATTGACTGTTGTTGTTAGCGTACTGCCAGTCAGTATAAATTGTTTTCGACTTAAATTTAGTGACCCCAAAAAGTGAAATGTACACAATGTCAAGTCAAAAATTAAAAAAATTAATATGTCACGAATCAAAATAGTTTTTTTTTTCATATTTTGAACTAATTTGAAATGAAGAATGCGAGGTTGTCATTGATTTAACATAAATAAAAGATATCTTGTGAGTCGAAGAAGTTACTCTACAATTAGTCGATTGGTTATCGTTTTAGTGTCAAGTTGAGCTATTTTGATTAGAATTTCTCCTTCAGAGAATTCTGGCATTTGTTTGGTTGTTTTTTTGAAAACCTCAAGTGCTCAACTTGACTTTTCAACTATTCAGCTGTTGCTATAAATTCTGAAATGTTACCTCACGTGATGTTGGTGTGCATACACATTTACAAAATTTACAGGTATTAAGTAAAGTAAATAAGTAAATATACATATATATAATATCGACATTAGTCTGGACCAAAAATTACAGAATCAGATTTGCGGGTATAATATAATAAAATGGTCAGCATAATTTTTGAGTAAATGATTTTTACGTTTTCTTTTTTTGGCGACAAAAAATTGATTAACCGCAAAGTGTGAAATGTAATAGTTTTACAAGAATAATTCAGTTGGATATGCAATTATATTATTTGTTAGTAATTAAATTTTCACGTTTGATTGAAAATTCAATTTAATATGATTTATAGTTAAGAGTTTAATGAAACAAAAACCTTTTTAATATAGAATTTTTCAATACTTCCGGTCGTGTGTTTGTTTTCCCTTTGTTGTTTTGATACGTAAAGTAGCAGACTATTTGAATAAGTGATATTAAAAACTTGAATATTAAATTTTTTATAAATTCTCTAATTTTAATTTGGTTTACAAATATTTTTAAATTTGCATAATTTTAATCAAGATTTTTTCACACTCAATTCGTGGTTACATAAATAATTGATTAATTAAGAAATTTCAAGCTCATATATTATAAAAATAAATGTTATAGCGTGTTATAAAAATAATTGGATAAATGGATAAGATAAATAATATTTTGTAATAATTCATGTTTAGTTAATATCAATTTAAAAATGCCTTACAATGTTGCGTTTTAGTTCATTGTTTGATTTATAATTGTTAATGTGTTTCTAACAGTATCAAATTTATTAGTAGTTGTATTAATCAATTTATTATAAAGCTACTAAGTCAGTGCTTCGTTTTGAAAAAGCTTAACCTTTCTTCTATTCATACTCGATTCCGCCGTTCTCTGCTTTAATATAACTATTCATATACAACATACAATATCTTTTCAACTTTTTCTTTCAAATCATTGTTTACCACACTTTTTTCTACTAGACATTGTTATAAAACATTGATTGCTTTTATACGTAACCTTGTTGATCAAAATTTTATTTTTCATCATACAACTTAACAAAAGATATTGTACCGTCATTATTACCAAATACGGTTTAACTTTGCAAATTCGTACCTACTGAAATCCGAGTTTTCATTAAAGCTTTGTATAATATCAAAGATTTTGTTTAACAATAAAATTTAAATAAAGATCACCGTAAACAATCAAACAACCTGTGTTTTAAACTGGTATTAAAACAAACTAACTGATATGTACGTATTTCTATAAATCCTAAATGTTAAAAACAAACTTTAAATCATTAATAGTATATTGTATATCAAGGTTGTAAAGTCGGTCATTAATAATTGTAAGTGCGAATAATATCAAAAGACGTTAAATCGAATGACAAATTATCCTCACGAACGATAAATAACCAGTTTACTTTCGAGTTACATGTAACTTTCTGAAAAATGTATTGATAATCGATTATCAATTTATACAGGGTTTAGCCGACAAATAATGTCAGCGAGTCGATTAGAAGATTTGATCCAACTGCTACAATACATTAAAAGATTTTAAAATAGGCTATTCCTGCGTTAATACATCACTTTCAGCGAGATTTACAGGCATCGAAGCTGCCACGGTAGGCCTTTTCGGGATGTATTTTAGTGCCTTGGTGCAAGCCTCGCTTCACAGTAAAATCACTGACTTTACTTTTCGGACAAACTCTGTATACATATTATATGCGGTGATGCCCGAGTACCCGTTCCAGTAATGTAGTATAAATTTCAAGGTTTTTTGCATTTTGATTGATATAAGAGAAGCTAATGCAAAATAAAAAAAAATTAAACAGGTCTTGAAATCTATTACTTTCTTTTGTTAGAAGTAAGTCCCAGAGGGAGATTGTCCAGACACAAAGCCTTAATTTAAAAGAAAGCTTAAATTTGCACGAACGGATATAGTATACTATACGGTATCGATTTGCTGTAGAATGTCTGATCGATTAGCCTGCTTTTAATTTTTAAATTTCACACAATTAAAAAAATTTATAAAGTAAAATTATATCGGCAAACTACTGAAATAAAAATAAACATATAAATTGCATGTTAAATGACGTACTTTTAGTAACACAATCAAGTTATATTGTCAAAGCCAGATGAGAATAAAATTTCTTTTACTATCTTAAAAATTGTCAATAACAGCTTCAGATAATATAATTCGAATTCAAACAGCAAATAATTACTAAGGCCTAAAGTTTGAATCAAAAATAATATAATCGCAAATGAAATAGAACTGGTTTAAAATAACCATTAAAAGGGGTTAGTAAGGAACGATAAAGATTTTAAAAGAAGGCAATTTGTAATATCAAAGGATCACCAGAACTAACCTTATGATGGTATTAACGTTATTAAGGATAATAATAATAATCCACTTTTCTTAAAAATGCAATAGAACTTAAATTGAAGTATTATAAAAATTGACTTCTTATGAATTTAACGAAAATGCTTTCGTTACCATATTAGTAACAATCGAATTATTGTACGAATTTTCTGACGCCTGCGTTAATCATTACGAATTCGTTGAAAATATTTTAATTATTGAAAAACATTTCGTATAAATAAATAATAAATATTTTAATTTTCATTACTTATAAGTAAATAATTTTGTATAAAATATAAAAAAATTTTAATATTTAAAAAATTGAAAATTTTATTCAAAAGATTTTAAACCACTCTGTATTCTTTCGTAAAAAGTAGTTCAAACGAACTCCGTTACGAATTAGAATTTGAATTAGATTTTGCTTAAGACATGTTTAAGAAACCAAACTTGACAAAAATTGTCAGACTGGTTACAGACTGGATTGAAAACCAAAAGTTTAAAGCAAAAAAAGCATGTTTTATCAATTCTGCAACATTGGAATACTCCATATCTGTAAACCAAACTTTACGGGTTTTCATTTACGTATTGTTATGATAACGAAAGCGTTACAGAATAAGGCTGTAAATCTCCTAAATGATTTAAGATAAATTACTAAACTAAAATTTGAATAAATTTAATTAACATAATTTCAAAGTAAATGCTTAAAAATATGATCACTACAAAATTTTTTTTTAAATTTTAGATAGCATGCTCAGTTCAAAATATAAAAATTGGCTATGTAAACATTGCATAACTTTCCCCATTAAATTTGGGTATAAAAATTATCGTTCAACCTCCTCTTTCTGGGTATCATTCGAGGAAAAACACCTCGAGGAAGCTACAGTTCGAATCAAAAAGTCAAAAAGTTGATAAATTTGAAAACCAGTTTAATTAAAGGTGCAGATTTACTTCTTTGCACACATAATTAGAGAGTAAATTTTCGTTCGTCACCTTCTTGAAATGTACCGTTCGATGTGCAAGACCTCAAGGAAACGACAGGTCGCATCTTCGGGGCTCAAAAATCGCGCTACGCGGGACACGGGGTGTAAAATCCGAAAACATGTCAAAATATCATAAACGTCGAACTTGAATTAATTTCCGAAAATTTTTGGAATCGAGTTATATACGTGCTTTAGAAAGAGATGCGACACGGCACGATTAAATTGACACTTGAACTTTTTTATTTTCTTTATCATTTCCGCAATTTTCAACAAATTTTTACCATTTTCAGCTGGCTTCTAAGTTTAACTATGATGTACATTTATGCCAAATTTTTTGACATTTGGTTGCGTGGTTTAACCTGTGCAATTGATACTATTTCATTTTATGATCTCTTAACCACATACAGACATACAGACATACAGACGAACATCCAACTAAAATTCATCAAAAACTTATCAGGACATGATGACATGAACATTTTAATGCAAAAATTTCGATTTTTGATTTTTGAGTGGATTACAATACTTTCCCTTATACATACGTATACGTATGGGAAAAGTAAAAAGAAGAAACTTTTTTTTTGTATCTTCTTTTTTCTGTTAGTTTTGTTTTAGCAGCAGTTTGAAACTGTAATCAGGCGCGAATTATGTTTAGCATGAGAATGTTAACTTAGTTTTGGCTTTAAATTTAAACTCAGTTTCAAAACGTTATAAACTGCTGCAAAAGCAATGTCGTAACACAAATAATATCCAATGTTAAAATTAGTAATTTATTTAACTTTGAAACGACATATTTTCGAATTTTACAGACACATCAATTTTATTATATTGTTTAGATATATCGATATGTCATACCAACAAGTGATTGCATATATGTATATCGCTGAATGTAATACTATACATGAGTCTTTCCTTATAAATGTATACGGCGCGACGCTGTTACCGTTGAGATTTTCAACGAGTGTGGGAAATGTTGATTATAAATTCTAAGTGTACCATATATTATATACGTCTCCCACATCAATACTTGCAATGCAGTGTAAAAAATTTGAATTTTTATTTCTATAAATAAATTTTAACTGTATCCTAGTTTAAAATTTTTAAAACGTTAAGTATCATTAAATTTTTAATGCAAATTTTTACTTGAAACTTTATACTCATGAAAACCTACAAAGCAGCAACAAATTGAATATTTGAACAGGATTTAAAAAAAAATTATATTAATATATATTCCCTGGTTAAATTAAAAAGTTTGGTTCAAGTTCAAGGGATAAAAATACCGAGAACTGAAAGTTAATGGGTATCTTGGGATGAAACTCACTTGGCACAATTTTTAAAACATGACACCCTCAAACTGTAGTAAATTACTTTTAAAATATGTCTAGATATTTTTCATGATAATAATGTAGATAAGGCCCTAAAAATTGAAACGAAACTTTTATGTAATTATACAACTTCGACTATAGTAAAACTTGGTTGTACATTAATTTAATTTCGTAACTAATAAAATTTTCATCAATAACAATGATAATAAAAATATTTCGATGCTATTTTAGATAACAACTTTCGACTAAGCTACTAAGGAGTCTATAAAGGACAGGTATTATCCTACCTAATACATTGGTATTCATGTTCATCAATAGCAAATTCAAGAACCATTGACTTAGATAAGAATTGGCTAATATCCGTGTTGTAAAGATCCTGATAAAGATGCATGAGAGTCGAAGTTGCTAAGAAGTATATCTCACTATATAAAAAGTCGTCTTCAAGGAGGATGGAACGTAGAGCGTCTAATAGTGACAACTTAGGTAACTTTCATATTTGCCCAGCTCAGACGAACTATTTAATTGAATTAGTAATTCATATTTCCGGTTTATTGGCTTTTGTTATGAATTGTACAGTTTTGGTAACAAATATTTGAAATGCATTTTCAATGTAAATGTGAGACGGAACCTTTAGTTTGACATACCAGTGTAAAACCTTTTATAAATTTTAATTGTTTGTGTCATATTCTGGAATTTGAAACACGCCACACCTTATTGCTGGTCAATTTTTGTATGTGATATATTTGAATAGGTTATTTATTACATCTGGCGCCCAAATAATTAATACACAGCTCCCCCAATGAAATACTACATAAGAAAGGCCGGGCTGGGAGAAAATAAGAAAAGTACGAAGTTTACTGCGCACCTCAAAGTCAAAGATTAATTATATTCTATAAAAACTGGATCTGCCTATAACAATACGACAGATAAAATCGTCTACAAATATTAATTTTTTAAAAAGAAAGATTAATTTTTTATCCATTACGAATCATTCTATTAATTTATTGTAACACCATGCGCCTTGATTATCTCTTATTTGTCTGTGATATATCGAATTTGTTATTGTTTTATTTTATACATATTTGTGGGAAAGTTAATTACTTTTCTTCGATCAATACTATATTGGGTTTAACTAATAATATTTTACTATGTTAATTTTCATTGTCATTAGATTCTTTTGCACTTTATTATATAATATTTGTACCATGCATAATTCTGAGATATTTGATCTAAGTAATGCAAATAAAGCCATAATTCTATGTCATCTTTACATATTTGTTCACTGCAGTTCCTTAATAAATAATTCCTGTTATACTTGAAGGAAATAATATTTCTTGCTGATACTAGATCAATTTACATTAACAAATTATTTAGATAAAGTTTCATCATAAACTAAAAAATTCTGCACAAAACCCAAGAAAACAAGGGAGTAACTGCTCCTGGTTCTTAAAATAAGAATAAAGGTTGGTTTATTTAAATTCAACGACTATATATAGGTATATAATTGGTGCTAGACTAAGTTGGGCATGTATGCCCAACCATACCAACCAACCTTTAGAAGAAGAACTGACAGGGTTTTACACGGAAAAAAGGGATTTCTTAAATGAAGAATAAATATTTTCTTGAAATTATTTATTTCATTTAAAAATATAATTTCTTCGCCCAATAAAATATGCTTGTATTAAAAATATCAAATTTCTTCCAGCAAAAATATTTTCTACATAAAATATTATTTAGATTCAAGAAAATTTCATTTTAACGAAGAACATTATTTTCTAAATACATCAATATTAATATATTCCTAATCTAAGTAACTTAATTTCTTTAAAAAAAATATTTATAATTGTGAAACTTATATTACGAACTTGTACACACTTAACAGTTCGACTAGTATAATAGCCAAATGGTAATTGTACTCATCCCACGATTTCGCAGCTGCAAAATCTAAGTTCGAACTCCACACCGGACGAAGTTTTATATAAAATAAAATATAAAAAATATATAATATCCCGCCAGAATCCAACAGATGACGCCGTAATACTAGGACACACCCGCTCTTCGGTTACAACATAATATACAAAAACCCAAATATTTCGGAGTAATTTAGTGAAGAGAACAGAACTTCTTTATTCAAAAAGATTTTTCTTAAGTCAAATAAATTTTTAACTACTTCATTTAAGAATATACTTGTATGATCAAAGAAAACTTAATTAAGAATATTTTTTTCTTACAAAATGAAAATATTTGCGTGCGGCTATTGAAAACAGAGAATTTCTTGATTGAAATGGTACTTATTTGAACCAAGTAATTTTTTTTTCCGTGTATAGATGTTAAATATTTTGGACTTACAAGGGGATTATCAGATGTGCCAGTTGCAGATTTAAACGGAGATTTTTTATACGTATATGATCTTCAATATTAAAAACATTGTCATAAGATCTTAAGGTGCAACGCTCACGTACATATTCGTCCAAAAATAAATGATAAACTTGTGCTTCTAGCAAAATGACAAATGACTTATTTACCGCTCTGACCTCCTAGAAAATGAAGATAGTAGAACTCGATTGGTGCCACTATCTTATTGGTTAGAAAAATTATCCAATCAATACTTCAAAATGAAGTTTCCCCAATTTTGCAAGAACAAGTTAACGTAGAGTTGGAATTAGTTGCGTTAACATAAGAACTCTTAGCTGAATACCCAGTTAAAATCTCCGTCAAAATTAATTATTTCCAATTAATTCAAATTAAATTAAAATTCAAATTAAAAAAAAAATTAATTCAAAATTAATTTGAAAAAAGTAAAATTTTATTAAAATGGAACCTTAAAGGCACGATAAAGTAATATCGTTGATATTCCAAGACGGATTTCAAAATATAACTTATCAGGAGATAAAGTTATAAAAGTTTGAATTGGTTTTTGCCACCAGTTATGAAAATCCTTTAATTTATATTTTCTTACAAAAAAACTATATTAAATAAATTGGAAATTGAGAGAATTATTCCGAGGTTAAAAGTGCCAAGAACTTATTTTATTTATAAATTAAATAAGCTACAATAAATTTAAACTGCTTGTCTAGTACTAGTTACAGTAAGTACCATTATAAAAAAATTGAATTATCTCCGTTAATTTATAGTTAGTTTAATTACTTAAATTAATTCCTAGGCTATAGTGCTTCAAGTAAATTGAAAATTAAATAACTGATGAACTCACTTTCCTAAGATAAAATAGTTAATGTAATTTTCGAGCTTCAATTGTGATGCTGTAGGAGATTGGGCGTTGGGGGACACTGCTGATGAAGTGTCCCAAACTTCTGACATGGTACACTTGTCCGAATTCTTCTACAAGTACTTTCAATTTTAAAATTTGTGCAATAAACAATATTTGTTACTATTTATTAACAATTTTTGTTTATCTATTTCTATATTTTAAATAGTAAACTTTAAATTCAAAATAATTTAAATTCATACACAAAATATATTTAATATTAATTATAAAATTACTAAAATTAGCAGTTAAAAAATTTCGCAGGATTCACGGTTCGAATTTGAAATTTATGCTTTACAACTCAATTAGCAGTCAAGTTACTGTTGTGAATTTATCAATGATTGTTTTCTGTGAAATATTATGCCTTAATAACAATGGTTACTGTGATCAAATATATGTTACATTCTTCCATTCTTAACCACTCTTCGAAATCTATACTTAATAATATGTTCCATAATAAAAAGCATAATGTTGTAGTGAAAAGATTCTCAACTATGCACTACCTTTCTTGGGCGTTGGGTGTTCATTTATCCACAACTACAACAGGTGGCGTTCATAACTTCAAAGTAAGTAATTCAAAATTTGACGTTATATCAAATTTAAGCATTGCGTGGGCACATCTATAACTATATAAAATTTATACTCAAGTTAAAAATCTTTAAAGACTTTATTTTTAATATGGCATAGAGAACACGGACTACAAAATGAGAAAAAATGTTAAGATAATCTATAATACATAATCAATAAAATGTCTGACAGGCTGTCTATCTGTTTGTTTCTTTTAAGAGTTTTTTGTATATTTTGATAAGCTTCGGAGCTTTCTGGAAACCCGAAAATAATATAAAAAAATTTTAAACCTTTAAAAAGAACCATTATGACATTTGCCATACTTCAAGTATGAAATTCGGAACGCTCGTGAAGGAATTAACGAGATTCGCATTTGTTCTACCTAATTTTTGAAATTTGAAATTTTATAATGACTGTCACTTCAATGCTTTATAGTAGCAAATTAAAATTTTCGCTTGCTTCTTCCAATTATTAATTGTTATCCAAATACGAGTCCTGCGTATATAGGTAACCATGTAAACAACCTTCACTTTGTTTACGTTTAAACATAAATATGAACAATGTAAATATTAAAACTAATGTAAAACTTTGCTATTCTTGAATAAATCATAATATAACATTCAGGTGTAAAATAATATTATAATAATTGCCTATTGTTTCAAGCTCTTAATACACAATAGCTGTTATAGTAATATTCGGTATCAAGGGTGTGTGCGTATAATAAAATATTTTAAAATTAATTCTTAATAAATCATCCAATATAAAATTTCTCTCTAAATCAATACGTAATACTTCTTTTTCACGTCATTGTTATCTTAGTACAATTTCGTCAAATTTTATAATATTGTATACTTATTATTATATTATAATACTGCAATAATATTGTTTTTATGTTTGTTTATGATTTTTTTAACTTTCAAACTTATTATAAAACTATCATAATAACAATGAGGAAGTTTAAATTCAAATAACTTTTTTAATAATTATTTTGATATAAATGGATCAGTATTATTTGCAAGAGCTTTAAATAATCAACAAACTTGATTCTAACTATTATTCTCTAAAATAAATGGTTCTCGAATATGAATAAAATGGCTAATTTAAGAAATGCTGTTTCATAAATAGGTATAAAAAATTAAAGTTTTAATTTTTTCTTTTTATAAACTTGATATATTTTAAACAAAACATTTTACGTAAAATATATTATGTTGGCTAAATAGAATTACTTTTAAATATGTCAAGTAATCTAAACTACACGTAAGATAAAAACTAAAAGCTTTGTTTTGCTTAAATACATATTGTATTTTATTTGATTTTAATTCAATTTTATGCGTAGCTATACAGCAATGTAAACATTTGAGATCCAATACGTAACAACTCGATTGTTATCTTTGGGTTTTCGGAAGCTCCTTTTTTATTTTTTAAATCGGTATTTTAATGCTTTTAAAAACATTCAAAAGTGTGACCACAAAAAGGAATTATATTTTTAATTTGAAGATTATCAAACCGAAGTTTTAAGTTCTGAAGAAGACAAAAATATTTATATTGTTATCAAATCTTGCTGATACGTAAAAGTAACAGCTGATATGACAATAAATAAGCAGAATACCAACAGATTCAGCTTCTGCAGAAAAATTATGTAGTGGATAATTTTACTTTTTTCCACATTCCTTTGGGAAATTCATTGCTCAAAACCGATTTTATTTTATGCTTTTTAAATTCTCAGCACGTACAGGGCGACTACAAACTTTATCGAATAACGCTAAATTTTTATCGGCCAGTAACGGTTTTTCAACAGTGATGTTCCAGTGAAAATTGTTAAAATTTGTGATTTTTTGACCCTTTTAACTAATAAGTTTTCTTCATATAGTTATATATAATTAAGGGAATAACAATAATAAATGACAGACTAAGACAAATATATCAACAGTAAAAAAAATTAAATCTCAGCAATGAAAAAATCAGTTTAGTCAGGTAATTCCGTGTGGGTCGTTGGCGAAAAGAAACAAGTTTATATTGCTAATGTTAATATTAAAAAGTTCCAACCAAAAATTTCAATTATTTTATCGTCGTCCTGGTATTCAGTAAAAGTAATAAAATCTACTTGTAAAGTACAAAATAATTTGCAAATAGTTTTTAACAAGCTATTCACAAATTCTTTCAAAAAATTACTTTCAATGAATAATTGCTCAAAACTTTCATTAACAAAAACTCGAAAACTTTTCGGGCTAAAGTCGAAGAAACTTTAAAATACTTTCATTATAAGAGATTTACCGTTTGTTTCAATAAAAATTATGTTGAAATGTTCAATATTTGTGATAAATTAATATTATAATACAATGTTTTAAAATAAATTTAAAAGAGTAAATAGAAAAAGAAAGTTCCCTTCTGAATGAACATCAATTATATAAATTGGAAAGTTAATTTTATTAAATTTAAATGTTGAAACATTAAATATTTGTAGTTTAAAACTCTTTACTTATAAAACAATATTAAGTATTATTAACTTTAGATGAAGAAGAAGCGGGAAATAGTCAATATTTACAAGATAATCGTTGGAGTCCTGCCTACGGGCTAAAGCTAAACCGCTTAGAATTAAGTTCAGGTTTAACCCTACTATAGATATGGAGTGAGAAAAGGGTTTACAGTATCAGACTGGACAGTATACAACAACGGAATGAATTATCGCTTATGTCTGTTATGTAAGCATCCCTCTTCAAATTTCAGTACTTCCAACTATCACCTCTTGGCATAAAACTAAATCTTAGAAATAACACATCACGGAATGATGATATTCAAATACAAACAATCAAGTAATTTTAAATAACTCAAATAGCAATCCAAATTAAATTTTGGATTTTACTTGATATTTAAAATACAACACATTTTGGTAAATATGGTTTCTAGTTTTTACGATATTCATATATAAAACTAGTGTCCCAAGAGATTCGGACCTCAAATTTCCAGAGTGTCAAATAGAGCTTGACGTATGTAATACAGAAAAATGTTTTATCTAAATTTAGCCTTAGCAAAGTTAGATAATAGACTAATTGTACACCACGAGTATAAAATGATCTAATTACTCAATAAATCAACGAGTTGTGTACAAACGCTTGATTTTATTTTGTATGGAAAATTTGTTATCTATTATTTATTTATAATACTTATTTCTATTTTGTGTGTGTGTCGCAGGATCATAATTTTGGAAGACATCTGATTCTGGTGATTTTAAATCAAAGTTGTTATTCTAGATCCAAAACGCAATATAACAATTTCGAAATTTTTAATTACCCTACAAAACTCATTTTCAACAATCCTGAATATTTGAATGTTTTAACGAGATATTGATTAACGTTAATTGCATTAACGTAATTTCCATTCTAAACTTATTTTAACATTTTATAAATGGAAAAAATTTAAGGAACTGGTAGATATAATATACAGTAACAACAAAAATTAAATTGTATTTTGAAATATTATCGGTGTAGTTTTGCAATAGTTTTATAATTTTTACATTTTATTTGGTTTTTTGAGCAGCTAATACTTATTTTATAATAATGAATAACAGTGATATTTATAGCAAAATTGTAATAATAATAACTGTACAAGTAATGTTAGTATTCCTAAATTATTTTATATAACAAATAAAAATGTTTTTAGAGAAACTGCTTTACCACTGAGGCAGCTTGTAGTCGATTTATAATGTCCGAAAATAAACCTACCTCATATAACTAAATATAATAATATTTTACCATATCTGGGTTTCATCATTAACAAAACCAAAAGTTAACCTCAAAAAAATGGTTTTCTTTTAAATTTTAAACTTATCCTACCCATAATACCCAATATTCTTCAAAAATTTTTACTTTTTTTTACAAATTTAAGATTTATACATAAAAAAAATGTTAATAACCCACAAACCACTCTGAGGTTAAAGAGGTTTTAGAATTAACTCTTAAGGTATGTACAACCTGGCCAACAAAATGTTGGCAACATGTTGATATTGGCGTTGTTAACATGTATCCCGTCAACTAGCAACTAGTTGATGGATACTCGTCAACAGGGCCGTAGCTAACAACTATTTAGGTATGTGCCAGATAGAAATTTGGTACCCCTACACTAAAAAAAATAGGTTATCATATTGATGATAAATTCATAGTATTTATGAACAAAATCAATGTATTTATGAATTTCTTCATCAATATTATAAACCATTTTTTCAGTGTATGATGAATGGCTTACTGAGTAAATTGAAATTATCGGCTACAGGTACAAATTCGGATTCTACGACCAAAATTACATAGTAATCAGTTTTCAATCCTTTGTCTGAGAAATTTGCGAGGTAAAACTACCTGGTTACTGGACTGCAGCAGAACTGCAAATGCCTGTCAGTCCGACTATTAAAATGTAAATTTATAGAGCTAAGGAGAATATCGATACCTAAAAATACCCTTTTGAAGATTAAGAAAAATTTGGGATTTTCCAAAATTGCAACAAGTTAATATTTACCTGTCTTTATTGAAGCCGCAGATTAGGCGGGATCCGGAAGTAAGGGTTTAAATTCTTTGAAATATAAAATGTGGTCGATTTTTGGTAAGATTTTCATTGCTCACGATAAGAATAATTTGGAAAAAAAGAAAATGGTACCTATTTATATATTGAAAGAGCGCCTTCGGCGCCCCCTTGTTCTGGCGCCCTTGTGCCGGGGCACCGTTGGCACCTATATAGCTACGGCCCTGCTCGTCAGCATCGGGCGCATGAAATATAATAAATTTGTTGCCTGTTGCTTGTATCCATGTTTTCAGGTAAGTACAGAACGGCCAACAAAATGTTGAACATATGTTGATATTGGTGTTGTCAACATGTATCCCGTCAACTAGCAACTAGTACAATATAATTAGATGTGAACCCCGAAATCCAAAAAATAAGAGGTTTGATTGTCACAAAATGTTTATAATCGGTTGCTCTATAAGTACTGAAAAGTCTCCCACTTAAGAGCGACGGGTTTGGGTGGGGCGAAGGGGGAAGGAGTCAAAACCATACATTTAAACTGTTTTTGTCAAATATCTGGAAAATGACGTTAGATAGAGCAAATCCCACCCTGTACAAAATTAAAGACCGTTAAATTTTCTAGAAAAATTGTCTTAAATATGTTTTTAGTAAACCCCACAGATTAGAAGGTATGGAGGAGGAAAGTTTTAATAAATTTTTGCCTTTCTTGAATACTTTTTTCCGGGATTAATATATTTATATGAAAAAATATCTATGTAAGTTACAAACTGGCATTTGTAAAAAGCATTTTAATACATTTAATTAAAATTACATATGGACATACAAATTTATATATATAAAAATGAAACGTAAAAAATGTATGTACGCTCATCACTTGAAAACGACTCTACCGATTTGGCTGATGTTTTTTTCGTTGTGTTCGTAATTATTAGGAAAAGATTTCTATGTAATAATATTAACGAAAATCTTACCCGAAACAGATTTTAGTACAGATTTTGGTCATAGTTTGTGACGCGCATGAATGGGTTAACGAAATTCTGTTTGAAATGTGCATTACAGGGTTAATATCACTTCTCTTCTCCATCACTACCATCAATAATTACAAAATTCCAAAATTAGTTAAAAATTATAGTAAAAACAAAAAGTAAGTAAGGAAATTATCTAAACTGTCCCCCCCCCCATATCTCCTAATCTATAGAGTTTACCAAAAAAATTTATAGAACCATTTTTGTAGAAAATTTTATGGCTTTTAATTTTGTATAGAATGGTATTTTCGGTATCTTCCATCATTTTCGAGATATTTGACAAAAACTGTAGAAACGAATGGTTTTGACTCCTCCCCCCCCCCTCGCCCCACCCAAACCCGTCGCTCTAGAACGGAAGACTTTTTAGTACTTATAGAGGAACGAGTAATGAACATTTTGTGGCAATTAAACCGTTTATTTTTTGGATTTCCCGATTTGGGTGTTTTTTAGTCTAATTATACTGTACTAAACTAGTTCATGGCTACTGGTCAACATCGCGCTGCATGAAATATAATAAATTTTTTGCATGTTGCTTGTATCCATGTTTTCCATTCCACATGGAAAACATCGCTCAGTTAATACGGTGTTGTACACATATGGTGTCGCTAGTGTCGCATCACAATCTACACCTAGTAGGTACGTTATCGTGAATATTTTTATTATTTAAAAAACTATATAATTGTTCATTGCCTTATTCTATTTAGCAGCAAATATAATGTCGACCAAAGAGCTGGTGATAGAGCTAATCGAAATGATTAAAAATGCTCCCGCATTGTGGGACATTAAATGCAAAGATTACAGGGATAGAAACCTCAAGTTCCATGAAATGACAAAACTGACTTTGAGTTTTAAAACAAATGTGGATGAAATAACCAGAAAAAGGAGATCGGAAATTTAATTTTTATTAAAATAAAATAAAAATAATAATTAACAGGATGTCAACATCCGTCAACATGATGCCAACATCCGTCAACATGTTGCCAACATTTTGTTGGCCGGTTTGTACATACCTTTAGTAACATCATGAGTTTTCCTTATAAGTTAAGCGTGAGAATCTCTAGTTCAGCGTAAGAATTAATCAACCGTTTGAGTATGCAATATTAACCCAGTATAGAATAGTATAGTGAAAAACGTAAATCCCTGCAAACAAGTAGTTATATGGGTTCGAATTTTTCAACCGCTTGTTAGGTACGCTTATAAAAAGTCTTAAAAACTATTAAATACTAATTTGAAATATATAAACTCCATTATTTTAAAATTATTTTTAAATACTAAGAAATAAAAGAACCAATAATATTTTTAATCTAATATTTCAAAATAATCTAAATTTTAAAACGCTTATCATGATTCGAAGCAATAAATTAGGTACATTAAATATTGAACGCGCTTCATATTTCAGAATAATAGAACATCTTATCTAAGATTAAAATGCATTAAAAATATTCGGGCGAAAGCATTGTTAAATTTAAAGATTAAATTACTATTTAAAATTTCCTATCCTGCATTTGTGGCGATTATTTACAACAAACTTATTGAAAATTATTGAATAAAAAAATTTTAAATAAAATTTTCAATTAACAAAATTAGCTTAACTTAAAAGCACAATAAACTTGTAATTATTTTTATTTGAAACAAAGATTTGACTGGATTATATTTTGATAGTGGTTGATTGTTGGAAGTCTACGTTTCAACTATACAACTAGCATGAACAAGTGAAACAAAAAATGAAAACTTTTAAAGAAAAATTTTTAAATCACTGGAATTTTAAAAGTGACGTTTATTTCATCTTTCAACATCATTTAACGGCAATTATCTTTCACTTCTTAATTACAGCAAAAAAATTGAAGTATTACAAAGATAGTTTTATTTTATTCAGAATAATCAATTTAGAAAATTGCTCGACTACGTTGATTACAAAGCTTCGGAGTATTTAAAGCCCAATGATTGTTAAGTTAATTTTTACAATTTAATAATATGTACTATATAAATTTTATAAACAAAAATAATAAAAAATTAAAAACATTTTGAAATTAAATATATACGTTTGATGTAGCTATTATAAGTTGTTATTTCTGTAATTTTTATTAATTTATTATTTTAATAAAAATTAATAATTGGTAGTCACATCGGCTAAAAATAGACTAAAATAAATTATAATTTATTATAAACTGTAAAAGCATGGTAGTAATAAATAAGTAATGTTATAACTTATAACTATATATAAGAAAAAAATAAAGTTATTATTTATTAATATATTATTTTAGTGTAATCAAGTAGGTAAATCTAAATTATTTTACTTTCGATTGATTTTTTAAATCTAATCGATAAAATAAGAAAATTTAGAAGTGACACATTTATAACATGTGCTAATCATAGCATTAAACGGAAAAATTTTCCGGAAAAATCACCAGGTGGTAAAATTACTTCAAAAAAAATTATGTTTTAATTTTTATCATAAAATATTTATTCAACCTCCTTCCCCCTTTAAGGTGTGATTCCTGGTCGTACGGTCCCAGCCGAAGCTAAGGAATCACACCTTTATACCCAGCAAAGAAAAACACCTTACGAGCTACATATTATATACATGGGTTTTTGCACCGAATAATTTTACAAATACATATAATGGTTAAGTTTTCGCCAGAAGAAGATTACAATAAAACTGCAAACGACCTAAGTGACCGATTTTCAAAAACAAAAATCATTGCAGGAACTCAGCAATTGCGCAGTGTGATGCCCGATACAGATGGTTGGTTTTTGATAAAAATAATCATTGATCATTTAGTTAAGATTATGAATAAAGTAAAAAATATCATAAATATATTATTAAATTTAGTTTATTATAAAAACAAAAAATTAAAGATGTCGCACTAAAAAATTTCATGAAAACTTTATTTTGTATTTTTTTTCTGAAAACTACATTCAAAAATGAAAATTAAAAAAAACCGATGCAATTGGTCAATTTTTGAAAAAGTTATAAGTATTTAAAAAAAACATTTGTTTGGTTGGGTAAAAAAATTCTGAGATACGCTTTTAGTGGGGTAGAAAAAATAATAAAGTATCAGCCAAATCAAAAGGGATGTGGGGTTGACAAGTGGTGGATTTGTCGCGGAATACCCCTATGGCATTATCTTAATATAGAGTATGGGTAAAAATTTTATGAAAATATAGTTTAAACAACTATATTAGCAAATTTATTACAATTTGCTGCCAGCAAGCTATTATTTGGAGCTATTAGTTATAGCTATTAGCACATCATTTAAGCTGGGTTCCAGCAAACTATTTTTTACGAATTATTTGGTGCGTCGTCATTAGCCCGCTATTAGCGCGTCATTGAAGCTTGTTGCCAGCAAGCTCATCTTAAGAGCTACTTGGCGTGTTATTGGCGCAGTGAATCTCAACCTTCTTGTGGACGCGGAATACTTAAGGCAATAATGGAAAAATCCGGAATACCATGTTTAAAAAATAAATTTCTGTTGAATTTAGATATAATAAAAAATATTCAAATAATCCGAATAATAAAACAAATTATTATTATATTATTATATTATTATATTATTATATTATTAAAACACTGGTTGACGGCACGTCGGTTGAGAACTACTGTATTAGCGTGTCATTGCAGTTTGCCGTTACTGTTACTGTAAGAGCCTAGCTAATTAACAGTAATTTTTCTAAATTGATCACCGCTTGCAAAATAGCAATATATAGCTCGATTCGCAGCTGCTTTTCAGCTATAAATGATACTTGTGATGACTTGTCAATGTGAAGAATACTTAACTGGAATTTTGTATACAACTGACTGAAAAACTACGAGTTATTTCGTACACTTATAAATAATTTGTTTAAGCTATAATTCTGTGCATGAATTTTTTAAATAATTTAAAATGTATTTTAATTGAAATTTCAAATAATAGCTAAATTAATATGAAATTAAGATTTCAACTATTTATCATATTATGGTCCAAAGCAGATGTGTACAATATTAGTTCAAGTGCTCATTTGTTAATTTCTTTAAATACATACCTGTCTTATCTATCTTTTAGTATTAGAACCCAAGCTACTGCGACCGCCTGATAAGCTGCTACCCTTTACGTTTACATAATAGATTTTGCAGTTTCCTTATCAAAATAAGTACACACAATGTGATCTATATTCTTGGACCATAATAAATATTACATATTATTCTGGTTTAAAAAATGCTACTACACCTCTTCATTATAGAATCCAACTACTGTATATGGTATTCCATATTTGTATCAGCTTAAGTCACAACTCATAAGTTGTGCAAATTTTATTTGAATTTTTCGAATTCTGCCGAAGAAAACCGTTAACGGCTGTAAGTGCTAAGCCTAGATTTTAAGTTTGCGCCTAGATGGAATGAAATCAATCAGTTTTTCGGGTATCTTCTATTTGGACCGGAGAAAATGTGTCTTGACCCTTTCATTGAGAATCAAATCAATTCAGAAATAATTTTACAAATTGTGCAATTTTTGGAGCGCACCAGAATCCTCTTTTTCTCTTTAATTATTACTATTTACTCATAGCTAAAGTTTACCTCTAGCTGGTAATGGCCAAAGTTTATATTTTTCGAACCTAAAATGTGTGCATCACACAGACTCAGCTCTTTTTTAACCTTCATTGATCTATTTAGTGTTAAATATATCCTTTCTTCATTATTCCGGGCATTTTTTCTTGTCATTTTTTTCCCTATGCTGTTTTATATACCCGACATCATATACTTTTTTTTCCCGTTTTATGTCTTCTTGTCTCAATCACATTACATAGATTAATTTTTCTTCTTAATTTTTCTTTTCTTGGAAGTTGGCTGCGCTTCAGTTATATTTTGCTATATATAGATTGATTGTTATATTGTTTTAATAGCTTTTTACACTTTTGCCTAATAATCAAAATTAATGCAAATATATCATAAACAAAATATATATTAACAAAATAATAAAACATAGAAAACACGAAACCCTTGTGAATGTATAGCATGCTTATGTTTCATCTATTATAAATTATGGAAACACTAAATGTACACCTCGCTTTTGCATGTATTGCTACTTGAGGAATTTATTGTTTACATTTCAGGTTTCAACGTAATTTCTATTAATATGTTTGTAGAAAACTTGATTTTCTAAAGATCTACCTTGCGAATCTTATAATTTTACCAGGTTTAGCAATAAACCACGCCGTTATGTTGTATGGTTCGCAATAAACGAGATTGCATATTAAATTGTACAACTGTACTAATTTTCTTGTTACACTTGAAATGATGGAAGTTATTTCTTTCTATACGTGCCAATTAAGTTTGAGTTAAATTCAAGATTTTATATTCCGAAATCTATCCCGAAGTCAAACTTTCTCAATTCTTTTCTCAATGAATGCTGGTTAATGTAATTATCGGTTATTATTATAAATTATATAAGTCGAAATTCCTGATTAGAATTCAGATGGAGTAAAAACTTTATTCTGACCATTTTCAATGGTAAAACCACCAAGGTCCGGAAAACCTTTCTAAAAATGAAGTGTCGCTATGGTCTTTCGCAGGTCCAACGACTGTGAGCAATAATTACCTTAGTTCATAATTATCAAACTTACAGTTAAAATTTAAATATTACAGCTTAGCTTAATTAGTAATCTACTCTAAAATGCATTAAATATAAAAAGTTTCAAATAATGCATAAAAAAGGAAATTTCATACTGTGTCAATATTTAAGTTAAATATGAGTTTTGTTTTAATCTACACATGTACATTTGATCAAAAGATTGAGAAATTCTAATGTAAATACGATTCACGGTAACTTGGCAGAAATATGGATAAGGGTTACATGATGAAAAGTCTTTGCTTGTGCTTTTCAATAGCAGCATTTGCGTTTGACATCCTTGGCGAGATGAGCCTTCAATGGTATTAACATAAAGTTGAGCATCATTTAAAAACAGAAATAAAAGAGATTTTTTACTTATACATATTTCTTAAAAAATACTAACTACATAAGTAACAACTTTTATACTTTATTTTAATTTTAAAAAAGCATTTCATATATTTTTAAATTTAAAATTTTCATTTAGCTTGGGAAATATAAATTTAGATTTCCAATATAGGATTCAAAACTTAATCAACTTTTTAAAAAATTTACAGTTCAAACATTGTCTGATCAATCTGATGTCAATACAACATTTTTATATAATCTTGCAAGTTTCGTAATTTAAGTTCAAAGAAATCATACCGAAAAGTGCGTTGACGTTAGTCAAAAGAAGAGGGTAACTGGAACTTATCGGAAAATTTAAAAATATTATTTTCATTTGGTTGTCGGCTGATAGGGTGGTTGTCATTGGATCGTTAGGAAATCATTTGCACCTTTACAAGACACTCTATTCCATAAGGTGATTAACTCACAAACAGAGAGTTGATTTAAACTTTACAAGAAAATTTACATTATTTGTATATTGTCTTTGCTACATCTAACTATTATCTTGATAATTCTTATTGTTTTATTTAATTAGAACTACATTCATGGTTTATTATTGTAATTTTTTTTGGATTTGTGATATTAGAAATGAAATCTTTTTATTAAATTTATAAAAAACTCTCATTTCTAACATCTAACCTGAAGGTATACGAAAATTCGTATGAAACATGTAGTTTTAATTAAATATTAAAAGAATGTCTTATTTGCAAACTAGTACAAACTATAATAATTATTAAATTAACCCTACATCACGTCTTGTATCATATCAGCTACATCAGAAAAACAGGCCGCTGTTGCTAGCCGCTCGTTGGAATATTTTCGTTTTTAAACGTCATGTAGCAGATATTTTGTTTTATTTGTACTTTACATTAGTTACATTAGGAATATCATTATATAAAACACCAAATATCAAATCTGCTACATTTAAAAAATTACAAAAAAAAATTTTAAATTTGGACTTTTTAAATTATTTTTTTATTGCGAATAAAAAAATTGCGTAATGTAGGGTTAACTTCGCCTGACGTTAACAATAAATATCATTATTATCTTCTTGTATTATAATTTACATACCGCAGTTTTATCAGCGTTGATTAAGTTAACGTTTTTTTCTACTTAAAGATTACCCAAAACAATCTTGTTTTAATCAATTTATTCTATTACTTGGAACAATTATTTTAATATCACAATAATAATTCTTCACAAGTACATAGAAAACTATAGAGTAAATGAATACATTTTTTAATTTGAGTTTGATAAATTTGCCAAGTATGGTATTATGTGTAGTCAGTTCCGTAGGGTTTTGAATTGTCATATTTATAATGAAGTTTGAAGGCGTTTGATTAGTTCATTAAGATAAAACTTTAGAACGAATTTATAATAAAGAGACGATAAGTGAAGGTATGAACGACGGATTGACAAAGCAAGTATCCGGAAAAATAAAGATACATAAGTACATGCTTTTGCAGCATTATTATTATTATTTAATTCTATGCTCTTTGGAACTGCACAACTATTAAGAATATACTGACCGAATTGTGTAAGATCGATATTCCACATTTGTTTTTAAGATCGTAATAAATATAACACAATGCCGATGCCGTTGATATTAAAATGGTAAGATCTCGTAATCTTTACTGTGGCTTTAGAATCAACTCGAGTTAAATAATACCTATTACATTATAGTATTGTAAATATAAAAAAGTAAAACTACGAAAGTAGCTATAAGTGGATTTCGGCCGTGAAGATCTATCTAATGATAGATACTCCTTTCACAATATGTTACCAACGAGTAACGTGGGTTTATTGCAAAATCATAATTCCCAGCCAAAAAGCATACATGCAGATAGTTTTACACCATAACATGGACTACTAGGTTTTATCGTACTACCGACGGTTTCGAGATTACTTCGTAGAGATTTCTCTTCATCAGGTACAAATTAACGCGCAGTGCCAATGCATGGTCGTAAACTTAGGAAAATAATAAAGCATACCACGTCCTCTTTTAGAACTCATATGAAAGGTTATTGGGCGTCCTCTGTAATTGTATGCAATAAATTGGAAACAATTCTCTTGCTACTAATTAGCACCACTGAGCAAAGAATGTACATTGTTTACGACCATGCATAGGCACTGCGGGTTAATTCGTACCTGATGAAGAGAAATCTCTACGAAGTAATTTCGAAACCGTCGGTAGTACGATAAAACTTAGCAGTCCATGTCATGGTGTAAAACTATCTGCATGTATGCTTTTTGGCTGGGGATTATAATTTTGCAATAATCCCCCCCAAGTTACTCATTCGTAACAAATTGTGAAACCTATCTATCATTATATAGTAGATCTTCACGACCGAAATCCACTTATAGCTACTTTTGTAGTTTTACTTTTTTATATTTATTATAATACGGCCGTTTTGATATGTTAAAGTTTGATTGTTCTTACTTTAACAATACTATTTTTATAGTATTGTGGTTACATTAAATTTCAATCAATTTCTTATTTCATTATGAAGTCTTAACAAATTAATGCAATAATATTGCATTGCAATAAATTAAATTGCAATTACTAGTACACAAATTTTTCTATGATGTTGCTTAATTGGTTCTTATTGTGAATGTGAATTAGAAGACGCAAATCTTGCAATAAATCTGGATGATGGAATACGGTTAATTAACTTTGTATCAAATAAAAATAAATAGACTGAAATTTGCTAAACAAAAAAAGTTTTCAAGTTGGAACAAAACGATCATTTAAGAGTTATTGGAGATAACTAATGAGAATGATCAATTTGATTATACAGAGTTCAACGGAAGGAAATGACATTAAATTGCTGTTAATTTATCACCTCTTTTAAATAATGCCAATTCAATTTTAGCGTTGCGATCTCTTTTGTTGAAGTTAAAAAAATTCATCGCGGAGTAATCATATCTTTTAACTGAATTTCTTGCAGAAAATTTATTATCTCACGTTGCATTTTGATATACTGCGATATTTCAATGAATTCCCAATACAATGCCTATTCATTATAGAATGACAATTTTATACCTGAGGCTAGAACTTGGCATTTGTACTTTATAAAGTTTTAGCTAACTTTATTCGAGTATTGAATTTTGTAATTTATATCTATGTGACGAGCAACAACAAAAGTACTGTCAGCTTTGTTACATTTTTTATTAATATTTAATTTTTTTCAAGAAGTCAACTTTAACCCTTTAATGCATACTGTTGTAGTAATACAACATTGCGTTCTCGACGTTGTAGTTATAGAAGGGTAAGCTTTGAAAGGCTTACATGTATAGTGGGACATTTCTACAACATTGTCTTTTCACTCTTTTCCATCTTGTGTAAAATGAAATTTTAAAACAAGAAAAGCAACTGCTTTAAAAAATTTCATACTGAAGCTTAACTAAAAAGTTACCTTTCCACTGCATAATATGTATAATGTAGATATGTATATACAACATAATCATTTTAGCAATTTTGATAGCTATAGACTTGAAGAAAAATGTTTTTGTTTCTTTTATGAATAAAAGCTATAAATATATATTTTTATATATTTTTTATTTATTACTTCTGAAAAAGTCATTCATTAAAGGGTTAAAGAAAGTGTCAACTTACTTGAACAGGTTAATATTATTATTAGTAAATGATAAAAGTTCTCATCATTATAAAATAATATACAAGAGTGCTTTATGAAGACTACTACATACATACATGTCAGTTGTATGTTGGACAAGTTCTGGTCATACAACGGAAACCAAATCAACTGGCAAATGACATTAAAAAATCATCACCACTCAGCTGCAACAATTTGTACAACCAGAAACCGACACAAAATTTCTAAAAATTGCGATTCATGTACTTTGATCTAAATTTCATAAGACTATCTCGCTTACCGCATTTGTGTATACGTGTAGTAAGCTTCCAATGTTAGAGAAATACCCTCAATCGTAATGACCGATAGAACAAGGTAACGGGGCGTTACCAACTCTGCACTAAACCTCTTAATAAAACTAGGATATAGACCACAAGGTCTGCAGCCACGCCAGACGTCCAAATTGTCTTCATAAAATTTTCCTTATACATAAATTTAATGGCATACTCATTATCTATATAATTTCAATTCTTTTATTAATATTAATATTTTGTGCTTCTGCTGAAAATTACACAACTACCGTCAAACGTGGTGAAAAGGATCACACGGGGTGAAACGGATCACCGACGTTTTTGTACGGAATCTTTTTAGGATTGGTAGTATGCGTACGATTTGTGGCTAATAAACGTTAAAATATGTAGTTGGGAAGATCAGTCGTTGGAAAAAGTCTGAAGACAGAGCTGGCTCGCGTTGCGTATGGTTGATATTGGCGAAAAAATAAAAGGTGATACTTGCGTAGTTTTTACAAAGCGTTAAAAGATTGACATCCACAGAATAAGCTATACAAGTTGGAGACTCCTGGTAAGTTTTTATGAGTTACCCAATTAGTCGAGTACATCAGGAAATAAAAATATTTTTTAAATCTTTTTTGGTTGAAGTTTGAGAATTTTTTAAGTAAAAAATTTCAAGTTTAATGGGTGTAACAGATCATCTATTACAACAAAGAACGGGCTCAAGGGAAAATCCAAAGAGGGATAAAAAAGTGAATGGAAAACAGGAAAAACTGTTTATAAAAAAGACCTTGGAAAAAAAATAAAAGTTTGCAAGAGCAGGAGGAAGAAGGCACTAATATGAATTTTTCAGAATTGGAAATTGACGACAACGTTTCAGACGACTTACTTGAGGGGATTGATGAAAATTTTCACTTTGGAGAATTTGTTATCGTGAAATATGTCACGGACAAAAGAGTTTTTTTTTTGCTGTTAAAATTGAAGAAATTTTAGGCGAAGAGACTACAGTAAAATGTTTAAGGAAGAAGTCGTCAAAAATACAAATAACTTTTGCCTATCCCGAAATTGATGATACCGTATAGTGGTCAAGCAAGAACAAATTATAAAAAGAATTCATGTATAATCCCCCTAAGGTGGAGAACATTTACTTTTAAGAACATGTCCTACCTATTATGTAATATTTTTTATAGCTTTTGTTTTATTACTTAGTTTAAGTTTTTTTATATTTTTTCAATGAAAATATAACCAAAAACGCATTTTATTTATCAACCTATCCAATAAAAACCGCTTGCAAAACATGAAAAAAAAAATTTTTGTGATCCATTTTACCTCTGATGATGTTGAAAAGCAAAATAACGGCATTTAAACACCTGATCCGTTTCACTCCGACACACGGGGTGAAACAGATCACCTTTTAAAAACAGAAATAAAAAAATCTAATTGGTGAATTTTTAAAAATGTTGCAGTAATTTGTGCCTCAGATATGTATCTTTAACATATATTTTTTCCAGAATTTTTTCTGTCCTAAAAAGCATGAAAAAATACAAAAAATCTAAAATTTTGATCCGTTTTACCCCGTTTGACGGTACTATTGTCATATCATTTTAACTCTTTAATTCACACTGTTGCGTTGCAGTAATGCAGTAGTAACATAGCGGGACATTCCTACAACATTACCCTTTCATTTTTTTCCATTTTGTGAAAAATATGGTTTGAACTTGTGTTTGAATAAGAAAAACAACTGCTTCAAAAAATTTCACACTGAAACATAACTGGAATTACTTTCCCACTGCATATTATGGCGCCCATACACTGCCGCTCATGGAAGTATGAACACTTATGAACCGTTAATAAAATGGTTAATAAAATTTAAAATTTTAGCACAATAAATTTCTAAAAATTATAAAAATGGTTTAAATACATGTTTTTAATACATAATATGTAATGCAGTTGGCATAATAATTTTGAAAATTTTAAAGTATAAACAGTAATACACAGTCAATAAAAATGTCATCCCTATATTTGTCAAAGTGGATTTTATTAAGACAACAAATCTTACAAAATCTAACCCAATCCAGTGTATAGGGGTGGGTTTAAAAGAGAAATTAGTCATTCATATTATAAGAAGTTCAATGAAAACATATTTTGTAATTTGTGCTTAATATAATTTAGCATAAATATATAAATGAACAGATACACAGTAAAATTTTTTTATCGATTTAGTCAAGTAGTTGTTATACGGGCTACTTCAAGGGGGGGTAAATATCCAGTAAAATTTCTGTACACAAGACTCGGAATTTCAGAGATTTCCAAGAATTCCAACGATTTCCAAAGAATTCCAAAGATTTCCAAAGAATTCCAGAGATTTTCAAAGAATTACAGAGATTTCCAAAGAATTCCAGGGATTTCCAAGAATTCCAAGGATTTCCAAAGAATTCCAGGAATTTCCAAGAATTCCAGAGATTTTCAAAGAATTTCAGGGATTTCTAAAGAATTCCAGAGATTTCCAAAGAATTCCAGGGATTTCCAAAGAATTCCAATGATTTCCAAAAATTCCAGGGATTTCCAAAGAATTCCAATGATTTCCAAGAATTCCAGATATTTCCAAAGATTTCCAAGAGTTCCAAAGATTTCCAAGAATTCCAACGATTTCCAATGATTTGTAAAGAATTAATATTTATTAATAGTGATGCCTTTAAGATATAGTCATAATATGGACATAATATGAAAATAAATTAAGCGTCTATGATTAGAGATCAATTTTTTAATAAATTTTATTTTATCATTTATGGGGTTCTATTCTATACAGTATAGATGAAAGTTTTATAATTTGGCTCGAAGTCCGTCTATTCGTCCGCATACTAAAGCCCACCTCACACGACGCTTGTTTTGCTGATGGATTGCTTGCTTGTTCGGCTGCTGGGTTTCTAGCAGCTGGGTGGTGTGATGGTTTCTGTGCTTGATTGGCTTCACACGCACTTCGTGGTTTCAATCCGCACGCAGGTAGTGATTGCAAATACTATAGAAAGGATTATAACTTATCTATAGTATTTGGTGACAGGTAGTAGAGTAGGTATCCCGAAACTCGACATATCTCGATACCACTCGTGTTTACGAATATGACGCGACTTTTTTATTGGTTAGCGCTGAAATCCATCACGAAAACCAGCAGCAAAAATAGCACGAGTTCTATCACAGAAATCCAGCACGAAAACAAGCAAGCAAGCCAGCAGTGACGTCATTTTCCAGCAGGGCAGCCAGCACCGTAGCCAGCAGCGAAGCAAGCAAGCAATCCATCAGCAAAACAAGCGTCGTGTGAGGCGGGCTTAACTCAAAATAATACGTTTGATTAATTTTTTGAAAAAATAGCCTAAGACCATGTTGTTTATGTAAATATTTAAAAATATAGGTACTACATTATGCGTGCAGTTCCCGTTTTGTAATTCTTTTGTGTTTATAATATTTAAATCGGTACGGCTTCTATTTTGTAGGCAATAATACTAAATAAGCAAATCTCATCGAATTTACATCGTATTGATGTAAAAATCTGTACAAAAGCTGGAGCCTGTAGCCTTAACGGTTCTTGAGATATCGCAAAAAAGTAAGAAAAAACAATTTCTTTGAACACTCGAAAACAGTGCGTTTGCGGCCCCATGTTAATAGGAACTTTTTTTTAAATAAGTCGTAGAATCACTTCCTTTGTTTTACACTAGTTGGTAGTTAACACCCTGTATATCTTATACAGTTTAATTTTAAGCTTTCTTTGATACCAGTAAGTGTCCATTATACAACATATTGTTGGCAATTTTGTTGACCGCATACTTGAAGAAAATTTTTTTGTTAACCCAGCGTAGGTCTTGTGGGGTGTAATATACCCCAACGCACTTTAAAAGTGTTAACGTCATTTAAATTAATTAATATTTTTGCCAAATTTTGTGTATCTTTAATTGGAACCTTACTAAGCACAAATACATTATTTATCTTTAATTTAAATGCAGTATTTATCTAATTTACTAAATACGTGCTCATATTTATGTGACAGTTATTTTTAATTTAAATTTTAATTGCGTTTACTAAAAAATAAGTCATTTGTTACATTTATTAGTTTTATATTAAATATTACAATTATGTAGTATATGAGAAAGAGCAAGCACGGTTATTACAGCTTTAGAAAGAGGTGAAAGAAGAGAATATACCTGTTCAAGACTTAAATTCGAGATCAGAAGTTAAAGAAGACTTGAAAATTGATTTTAAATAACATTAAACAAATATCTTTTAAAATCAACACAAAATTCTAATTCATTTGCTTATTTTAACTCATACCCCACCAGACCACTAATGTGAATGTTAATTTTTATGAATAAAGGTTATATATTGTTATATTTTTATTCTTCCCAGTTAACTATTCCGATCATTAATACAGCTTTTCTTTAAATTATTATTATATAATATACTGCAATTGATTCTTAAAAAAATATCGACGTAATTTAATATAAACGAGATAACATGTTTGAGTAGGCAAATAAAGTGTCGATGTTGAAGGTTAATTATTATGCTAATTAAATTACATTTATTTAATATTATATTTACAAAGTAAACAATTATATCGTACACCCAATACAATACCATTATAAGTCAAAATAGCAAACTTTTCAGAAACAGAGTTTGAAATGGAAGTCTAACATTAGCAATAACGTGAAAACAAAATTTTTTCGTAAATTATCTGCATTTCTTAAATGTGTTATATTGCATTCAAAAGATTTTGTTTTACTGAATGCAATGGTATATACTGTATAGTATACCTAGTCGGGACATAAGTTCTGTTACACAGTATTAATTAAATTTTTAATGTTTCAAAATAATAAATTCAATTATGATATATACTGCTTTATTACTTAATATATAAAGAATACATTTTTAATATATTTACTCAAAATGTCCTCCTTTAGCTTTTACACAAGCCTTTAAACGCCGTGGCCAATCATCAATTGCGGCACGGACGACTTGTAACGGTATCGATGCTGCTGCTTTCACCAAATCCCGCTTCAGAAGCTCGATATTTTTATGAGGCTTACTACAAGCCATGTTTTCAAGAACTGACCACAATTTATAATCCAAAGGATTCAGATCAGGACTTCCAGAAGGCCATTGTTCTGCTGCAATAAACGCAGGTAAATTTTCTGCTAGCCACCTTTGGGTTGTCTTAGCTTTGTGTGCTGGTGCAGAGTCCTGTTGGAAAACCCAATGGTTTCCTTGAAAGAGAGAGTCGTTAAGAGGCTTTACCACGTCTTCTAACATTTCTTGGTAAATTGGTGCCGATGTTTTAACGCCTTTTTCACAAAAGTGAAGTTGAGTGACCCCTTCGTAGGATACACCCCACCAAACCATCACAGATGCTGGATAATGGCCTCTTTGAACCCTCGGAATTTTTTCTGCCGCTTCTTTAGAGCTGTGAGCATAAACACGATCGTTTTGCTTATTAAATTTTTCTTCGACGCTAAAAATTTTTTCATCGGTAAACAAAATATTTTTAAAATTATTATTACCGTGCCTCCTTAATAGGGTTTTCGATCTCTCGTGCCTAATTTTTTTTAAAGCTGTTGTTAACCTTTGTCCTGTTGCTCTACGAAAAGCCCCAAGTTTTAGGTCCTGCCTCAATACGCGAGACACGCTTTTTTTTGAAATTTGCATCTCCATAGCAATAATTTTTTGTTTTCGCAGAGGATTTCGTCGTATTCTTTCAAGCACTGCTTTAATCACTCGTGGAGTTCTTATGGTACGAGGACGTCCACTTCTTTTTCTGTCAGCTATTGCATTTGTATCGGTAAACCGTTTTATAGCACGACTTACAAACATTTTTGAAATTTTTAACGGCTTTAGCAATTTTAAAATTTCACTATTTGATACACCACATTTATGTAACGCAATAACTACTATCCGATTTTCTTTCACACCCCAATCCATGTTGCTGGTTGAACTCAAAAATTTTAACTATAGTCTGTACAAGTTGCCAAAAGAAAGGGCTTTCTAAATATGTAATTGTTTTCCACCCTCTGTTATCTTAAGCTGTAAAATCTAACGGTTCTTTACAGGTAACAGAATTTATGTCCCGACTAGGTATATATAACTCAAAATGTTCAAATTTTGTGTGCGATATAAAAGAATTACAATTTAAATTTAAATTGAATTATATAAATATATGCACTTAAATTGTAGGTATGAAAGTGTAAATGCGTGGACATTTTTATTTCTTACGAGAGTCTGTGATATATTAATTAATCATAAGAGGTAACCGTCAACTTTATAGTGTTATGTAGAAGAGCGAAGTAGTAACTTACGCCAGCAGGAACATATAAAATATTTTATTTCTTGCTTATATGTATGCAGGATTACGAAAAACAAAAATATTTAGATGTTTCTGATAACATATTGGTCACCAGACAAACTTGCCACAAGAATTCTAGATATGGTTTGAAACAATTTCTAACAAGCTTGCAGACAAATTATTTATTTATAAAAATAACAATTTTCTTTTGTTATGATGTACCTAACGAAGATTATTTCTATTATAATAAGAAATATTAAAGGTATGCTTTTTTCTGAAAGTATTCTTATGCATCCTACTGAAAACTTTGAAAATCATAACTTTGAGAATATACAAATATTATAACCAGCAATATAATTTTGCTATAAAATTAATTTAATTAAGTTAGTTGAAAACTACTAATCAGCCCTGGAGTCTATAGAAGGTTTCGATGTATCTACAAGTTAACTTCGCCACTGTCATTTTATTTTCTTATTATCAATAAGCGTATTCTATTAACCAATTTTATTTATATTTCAGTTACGGAACTGAGACGAAGTGAGCTGAGCCGAACAGAGATTAAATGAGTCAAAGTGAGAGAAAAAGGAAAAAGTAAAAAGAACAGCAAAAATACACTAGCAACCCAAGATACAAAAGTCACTTTCATATTAAATTAATAAATTACCAAATGTTTATTAAATTTAAATGTCAAGTGCAGAAGTGTTACAATTTAACCTAAAAATTAACAAAAACCCTACTGAGAGATGACGTTAACCTTTTTCCGGGCTCTTTCCCAATTTATCTCAGTTGTAACACTTCGAAACAGCAAGATCAGTTGGGTAGGTTGAGAGGTAATTTTCTCAGTTAAAACTCAGTTCGGCACGGCACAAACAATAAAAAGAACACCCGTTTAACCGAGTACCTGAGTATCTCAGTAAAATTTCACTTAAAATAGGTAAAAAGAATACAGCTTATAATTATTATCTTCTTTACTAAGTTGCCATATGACATTGAGAGTTCGAACAAAAGTTCCGTCTTGTGATATAAGCCTTATTGAAAATATAATTAAGAAATTAAATAGTTGTCTCAGAGTAAATTTTCCTATCACGGTGTAAAATTTAAGATGAAAATCATCTAAAAAAGGAGACTTAGTATAAGTCCATAGAATTTTTCTGATATTTTTATCTGTTTATAAAGAGATACAGTTTCATCATTTAATTTAGTTGATGTATCACCAACATTAAATAGTCTTTTCCAGTAGATGACAGAGCCGGATTAAGGGGCTACAACCCCGGGCCTCCAATTTTCTAGGGACCTCAAAAAAATTAAAGCAACAAAATTTAAATCACCAAAGTTTACATTTACACAAAATTTTACATTTGATCTAAGCGCGGTTGACCTTCAAAAATCAAAAATTTTATTAAAACGTGCAAGACTACCTGCATATCCTTAATCCGACTCTGGTGGATGAAATATAAATATCTAAAAATTTTGATAAATTTGAGGACGTTATCATATAATAAAAGATACTCGAAACCATCTAACCAATAAAAAGCTAAATCTTCTATATAATTTAAGTAAATTTATCTAAAAATTCTCTATGTAACTTCAATTAGAGGATCTGAACTACTCGATTTTACACAGTGTAGTTTAAGATAGAGCTTTAGTATCGTGATTCACTGATTTTTATTTGGAAGATTAAATTAATAAATTCCATTTATTATTTTTTAAATTTTTGATGCGATATGATATCGAAAATACTTTGAACAAAAAATTGCACCATTTCTGCGCAGAACAAAATGCGCATTGCTGAAATGCATTAAACTAACACGTTCCTGAGCAATAAATTGTGCCATAAAGCTTCCCAAGTAAGGAGTACTTGTAATTTAATTTAACCCGTCGTTGGTACACATGTGAGCGCGGCGCTCACATAAATAAGATTTCGAACGTCAATAGATAAGTGATGTCGAACTAAACTGATACTATTAATACCTTCAAATGACATGTCTACAAATATTGGCAATAATAAATTATAGCTCTATTTGTCATTCCCTCATAGTTATCGTCTTCCAAAGTTGACAACTCCGATAAAATGAGCGTCGTGCTTACCCCGCAATATTTTTATCACCGTTGGCGTCTTACGTACACGTGTTTCTATTTTTTCAATTCATCATAGCCAATAAATTAATTTCGTAGTTGGAGGAAACCGAAGAACAATTTTTGGTAGTCTGATAGTGATATTTCTGAACCTACACCTAGGCATTAGTACACAACAATCAAATACTCCTCAAGCATCTCGTTGGAGAATAGCACAAAATTATTTATAGTACATACAAAATGTAATTTACATTTTTAATTAAGGGTAAAAATATACCTACATATTTCTATGTACGATTGGATGTTCTAAGTTGATCGAGCAATTAATAATAATATAAAAATAACGTGTGAGCGCTGCGCTCACAGTGTACCAATCACGTTAAAAAATGAAGGGTACCAACGAAGGGTTAAGATTCTACCCAAACGTAAAAACTGTTTCTTTGCATATTTTATTAATTTTTTTTACGATAAACCGTTTTCAAGTTTTCAAAATTTACCTAAACCATAAATCGGTTCAGTATTGAAAAATATTGATTTAAAAATCTACGTAAGTTTTAATACAGTTGTAATTTACGGACAAAGAAAAGTGAACGATCATATGAAAGACAAACTTCGCAGTAGTGAATAGTTTGCAATCCGGACTAAATTTAAGTAAATTATTTTTAATTAGGGCAGTAATAACATGTTGTTGCTAAATTAAATAAGAAAAAGACTTCTAACATTTAAGTTTAAATATATTCATTTTATTAACGGTTAATTAAAAACTGGAATTAATTAATGTACAAAACATCCTCTGTTAATGAATTCTTATGTTTTATTCTTACTAAATGAACAATTACAATTAAAAAACACAAACATATTTATTGCCTTCACAGTTTATTAATAGTCATTTTAATATTTGTGTCCTAATTATTGTTGAGTTAATGTATTTCTAATTATTCTGTAGCTTAGAATGTTGATTATTGTAATCAAACCAAATAAAAATTATAAAACCAAAAGAATATTTTTTATACCTGTATGTTTAGAACATTGTCAAGCTTTCAGGATTACTTTAAGTGCAATTTTAAATTAAATGACAGTAAGCAAAAAACACAATTCTGTGTTTGTGCTTGGCGTGCGTAAATTTCTGAAAATGACGGTATTTACATGTCCAAAATTTGTGGGTTGTTATCTACGCTAGGGTTGGAATGGCTAGCCCGACATTTCGGTTGAATCACCATGCCGATCTCAATCGCTAAATGATAGCACGCATCATTCACATGGTTAAAAGATTTAAAAAGGAACAAGACTACAAAAAGTGTCATAATGTTAGAAGATAAAAAAAGTTTACTATAACATAAACATGAAACTATTTGGAAAATAAAAAAAAATTATTTAAAATTGTGTATTATGCCATTATAGTGAAAACTGTGCACTATGCCGGCCGGTCAGGCAATTCGTACAATTAAAGGATTTCTGCGGTTGGCTCTGCTCTAAATCTCACAGAATATTTTAGTTTATTAAAGTTTGTTTTCTATTGAGATTTTTGACTCACACCAAAATTAAGAATTGCAAGATATTACTAAATTTATGGCAACATGTTGATAATACAAATATCTAAATTTCAATGTAATATAAAATAAATCCAAAGTCACTCATAGACCGAATTATATTATCCGCAGCGTCCACGAATATTGAATTTAACAAATGTTAAAAATTAAACTAAGCAGAATATGATAAAATACAATATTATTCGCTTACGCTGCATATATACGTACGCACATATACATATGTTGCAGTATATACGATGAAGAACATTGAAATCTTTCACAGACCAAAAACCCTTCTTATATATTTTAAATAAATTTTTAATTCTACTTATTTATTTATTATTTATCTTCTATTTGTTATTTTTGTCTATCTATTTTTAAATATTAATGTAATTAGAATAATAAGAAACTATTATAAATATTTAAATTTAGTTAATTATACTGCATAGTACAGTATGGCTTCTATTGTATAGAATTTTCTTTTAATTTAGAGAAATGATTTAAATGAACAAAAATTGAATATAAAGAAACAAAATATATATTTATTAAGTGACAAAGAAATAAATGAAAAGTTACTTCATAATCAATACTATAAATAGGTATTGAAATGCACGCACCCCCTTTGTCTATAATTATATAAAAATAGTAGTCACGTTAAAAAGAAATTACAGAAATTTCAATAAAAATATATAATAATCAAAGTTTTTAATCATTTCGATTAATAAATTGATTTTAAAAATAAAACTATTTTAAAATCCTTTACATTAAAAATATAAATTTAACCAAGGCAAACTTATGTTTTTCTCTAAATCAAATTATACATAGTACTAGTATAGTCGTTTTTGTTATTATAATGTTTTAGATTCGAGTTAAAACAATTATTATTATTATTATTGCTGACCGGGATGTGGTTTGTGGTTCCATGCCCACTTGCCCTGAAGCTCGAAGCTTATTGTACCCCGCGTTCCAACTTTTACTCCATCAGCTTTGTTTACTCAATAAAGTTGAGTATATTTTATGTAGCTGATGAGTGCTTGAGTTATTTTCTCGGTTTAAGGATATGGCCAACAGAAGTGTCGTAGCCTCAACGGGGCTAGAACTGGACACACACACAGCAAGTGGTGTGAAGTCTCTTCCTCCTCGCCGCACTTCCTGCATGTGGGGCCTTCTACAACCCCAATTATATTGAGGTGCATATTCTGACGGCCGGCAGTGTCCAGTAAGTAGACCTACTGTCTTCCTCAGCTGTGGTCTACTCAGTTTGAGGATTTCAAGTTTTCGTTTGGTATTGGAGGGTCCTCCAATAATCATCCGCGATTATACATATAGTCGTTTTTGTTATTATAATGTTTCAAATAGTTGAGTAAAAGTAATATTAGTATTATATATTCTAATTTTATATAATTTAAATTAAAATAATATAAAATATCTTAATGATTTATAATGCCAAATAAATTTCAAAATATCCTAATATTATATTTATATGCACTCCACGTGTATATATAAAAAAGATTTATTTGTAAACGCGATATAAGGTTTCACGATTATTTTCGATCTTCGGTTGCATATCACAAGGAAAATGAGAAAAATTAGAAACAAGAAAAAATATTAAAACTAAATTATTAGATTAATTTTCTAAAAGATACAAATAATGAATAAAAATGTTAAAAACATTAACGAAATGACTTACCATGAACAGTAAAATATCAAATCTAAGCGATGCCACGAGCTACAATGAATTTAGAAATTTTAATAAATAATTAGGTCTCAAATAACGACGGTCGTTTTGAAATCTAGAATGCACTGCATTATTATACTGATTTCTAAAGATTTAAAAAATTATTTTTAAAATATATAAAACGTTTTTTACCGTCAGGCGTAGGTATAAACTAATCAAATGAACTTAAAATAAGAAATTTGAAGTGTTGATTTATGGTATTTATAGTATGTCTTTGTAAAATATGATAGTTTACAGAACTAAACAAAAGGTTAAGATAATAGATTTTTTTTTATTTCTTAGAAATTCTATTATTTTAACGTTTCGTTTAGTTCTGTTAAATATAATATTTTACAAATACATACTACATAAATACCACAAATCTACGTGAAATATCTTATTTTAAGTTCATTTTATTACTACTATAATGTATACCTACTTCTTTATTCCAAATATTCAGAAGACGTTCTTTTTGCTGAGAAACTATTATGTAGAAACGAGATACTATACAAAAATCATTCAATTTGAAAAACGTAATATTTAGTTTTAAATATTTTAAAAATTTTCTAATTTTGGTTTGAATTATTAACAAGAGTTCTTTAATTTATGCATTTAGTTTGAATAATCCGCTTATGCATTTGCTTCATATTTTGCATGTTCTAACTGATCATTTTCAATTATTTATAATCGCTTGATATTGCTGGGCAAGTATATCTACGCTATAAAAATACATCCAATTTCAGAAAAACATATCTGGTTTTTAATATTTTAAAAGTATTTTTAAATTTTTATGAAAATTGCTAAGAGTGTTTTAATTTTACATTTATTTAGTTTGTTTAATCCTTTTTATATATTTGCTAAACGGTTCTAATCTGTATTCACCAAACAGGCGAATGTGAATGTGACCTAACTTTTTAAAATTAAAAAATGTTATGCACCAAAAGTTTCATGCACAAAAACTCCTTTTAAATATATTAATGTAGACGTAAAATATAAAGTTTTACGTCGGTTGGTATGTGTTAATCTTTTGTAAAATATAAAATTATTTAAAAATAATACTGAATAAGGACTTCAAAGGTACGATCCTGTACGCTTAAATTTTTATGCTTATTTCAGTAGATGGGTTGTGAGCATTCTGCATCAATTTTTTCATAAGAAATGCATGAAACTATTTGTATTTCTGATATCCTTAGGCCTCTGGTCTCGTAAGGTCAACTGGAGCTTACTGAAGATGTCGTCATAAATTAAATAAGATTATTCAGAGAATGTTATGATGACATAATATTTTGATTACATAACCGACAACGCTAGGACAAATAAACCTACAACATAAAGGCATGGAAGTATCTTAAAAATCCATATAGGTACTTACCAGCAGTCAGTCTAAATTTCAGCAAGGATTTAATATTAATATTTGGACTATTAACTTCATCAAGGAGTTGTTTGAATTTCAAGTTTTAAAAGCTCGATTAAATTCTGATCAATTTAATGAGAGATTTAATGAGAATTTCAAGTACATTCCATTTCTTACTATATGACCTGTGGTACCAGTATAATGGAACACCACTAGATTATAGAAAACAATAAGCTACACGGTTTAATTATTATCGGTCTAGCACAATTTATAGTCTCAGTTTTATATCCAACATTTACATGAAGGTATAACTAGTATGTACCTATATAATTATGTATGTATCCAATACATAAAATATCTTTAAGTAATATTCACATTAGAAAAACTATTATCTGTTACAAATTATTAACAGAAGATACTTATTATCAAATAATACTTATTAAAATTTTTTCTAACAAAATTCTTAAGTAATATTTTCAATTATTTTATTCTCTTTCAAGTATTTTATCTAATTTTAATCGTAAAATGTTCATAGCTTTAAACTATTACCTATTCACGGCGAATAATTCAGTGCTTTTTATAGAACTCGTAATTGTTTAAGTACTATTATAGTCATTATTAGTCATGCAACATAAAACTCATCGTGAGAACATTTTTTGAATTTTATTGTATTTACTTAGCTATACATTTTTGTAAAGAGGAGATTTATTATTGACCCAAAACAAAAGAAGAATCTGATGCTTTTCCATAGCTTCCTAAACCTACAGTTATTTGCTTTTCAGCTTTTGGATGCATAAGTTCGTATCGTTTTTTTTTTAAATTCAAAATGTCGTAAGATAGTTTATTATAATTACAATTCATATCATATTGCCCAATTCCCGAGTTGGGCTCCCTGAACGTGGGATTATGTTATTTATTGATTATAAAAACTTGAAACACATCTTAACCACATCCTAACCTTATAAATCGTGTTTTGAGACCATAAAAAAAAAGATTTCCATATTAAACTAAGCGATCAAAAGAAAATAATTAAACATACAATTTCAGAAAATGTATTGGCTCAATGGCCCTAAATCTAAACTCTCTCTGCAGAACAATATATCGATCTACAAAGCCACACTTCAACCGATCTAGACATATGGAATCCAATTGTGGAATCCAATAAAAAGTTTTCAGAAATATGGTGAATGCTCCCTGGTTTGTTCCAGATGAGGCCATACGTAGGGACTTTGATATTCCACCGGTACAAAACGGAAATTGCTACATATAGTGCAAAGTAAAGACAATTATTCAAACTTAAAGAAATATTGATTTAGGACACTTAGCTTTTGATTTGTTTGTCAAAATTCAAAAGGATTTCGCTGCAATTTTAGATAGTTAAAAATGTTCAAAAACAGCAAACATGGTAAGATTTAAGAGAAAACGTTAAAGTTATTAGCAGTATGAAAATGTGACCTGATATTTTAAGTTCAAAAGATTTCTCTTTCTAAAGAAGTTTATGGGATGGCTTTGGTACCTATTTAATTTCGCATCGATTGCGATTAGTTATTATTACCCAGCATCACTTACCGCTTTCTAATCGCAAGGCAAGTATCTTATCAGCTATTTATTTCCAAATGCAATAAATTTTTCTATTATTTTATTTAGACATTTTTTGTCTTTTTTTTTGTTTCATAACCTCATTTTGCTTGAAACACTTTTTGTTGAACTGGGTAAACCATTTATATACATTAACTTATGAATTAATGTCTTGACAATTTAATAACTGTCAATTCTCATGCAATTTAATATATAGCGTCTTGGTGAGTGATTACGTGGTAATTAGATTTCACACATGAAGTATGAAGCGAGCTAGAAATTGCAATAAAAATTCAAGTTACATTTCTTTCAACTTAACGTAAAATAGATGATTAAAAGTGGTTTACTTTAAAATACTAATGAAACTTGGTGATTTACTAAAATTTCGCACAAGGAATTTATTAAACATTAAAGCCATTAATTAAAAGTTTGTAAAAGCCACTTGAACTTATTGAACAATTAATTATACGACATACAAAATTAAATGCAAATATTAAATATTTAGTTGACCATGCATGACTTGTCAAGGATATTTAACGTCATCGCAAGACTTCTTATTGATTCACTCTTCACGCTATTGGGATTACACTCAAGTGAGACACATCAAATATGAAAAAGTTCAAGGTGTCCCTTGTAATCACAAAAATTGTTTTTATAACTTAACGCGCAAAAAGGTTGTCTCAAAATTCATAGCTATTATTTAAAAAAAAAAATTAAAATAAAGTTTGCCCATAGTTCAAGTGGCAATGTAATGAATCCAACCAAGTTAGCAATGCGCTATAGTCTGTAGATTTCGTTGTAAATTTAACTTGGGAAACGTTTATTGATAAAAGTGCTATATTGCCCATTTAATAAAAAAACTGTTAGTTGGAAAATACACATTTTTCTCAAAATTTGCGTTTTGCCTGTAGGACTAAATTAATGTTTCATCAAAGCACTTTCATCAAAAACGGATAATTCAAATTCATTAATGCTGTTCTTGTTTCTCGGTCGAAAATTTAAATTTGCTATAATGAGTTTATGTTATATTTACTAAACACTTTGATAAACACACATTGAACTTTTAAAAAAGTAATTTTTTAATAAATTACCTTGGTATTCTTAAAATTTTATCGTTCACATATTTGAGCTATTTATTAAGCATACCTAACTGAATAAATTTGTTTTTCTTTTAATTTAATTTAAAAAATATAAATATTCTAGACAAGGAGATATTATACAATATAAATGGTTGTCCTTAAAAATTTACGTGAATCGAATTTGTTTACATACGACTTGAAGAAAAGATTATTTTGGGTAATGCGACGTTTTAAGAATTTATCTTATTACAAGCAACTTGGTAAAAGTAGAAAACAGTAAGGAAATTAAATAACTAAAAAAAGCTTAACATAAAACATTTATATTTTTAGTATATTTACTGAAGTAAATATTCCTAAATCATGGGATTTTTTTAAATACCTATTATACCTAAACTACGTAACTCTAGGGTTGTGAATATATAAAAGATAAAGAATTCTATAATTGCATTCCAAAGATTCTGATATGCTGTTGAAAATAAACCGATGAAAAGATAAGCTTTTTTAAGTTTTTGGTGGCAGCATGCAAATTTGAGTTACTATGTTTCCAATGGGCATATATACAAAGCTTTGTTTTCTGTATATTGAACGGTCGCGTGTTTTGGGGTGCTCCATAGATAAGTAAGAATCGTAATAGAAAATAAGGTCATGTGATGTGATAACAGTTTGTCAGTCAGCTCTTTTTACTGTTTTATTTTTCATTAGCCAGCACAGTTACATATTTAATGACATAAATGTAAAATTTAACCTAAAATTAGTATCAGTTCAATTTGTAATATGTAATGTAAATCATTACGTAAGAGAAGTATGAAGAATGAAAAAGCACTTAATCATTTTTATTCAAAAATCAATATTTTCCGAGCTATGGCCATGTGAAAGTGTAAATTAAAAGAAATGCTTTAAAGAGGCCTAACTCTCGAGGGTTTTTTAGAAAAGAATATGTATCCGGGGACACCCTGTATATAAATAAATATTACACAAGAAATTTAACTATGAAATACCAATATTGCATCAATATTATGTACTACCTACCTTGTACAAATATTGCAAAATATTTACATCTCTATATAGGAGCTATATTGGAATAAAAAATATGGTGCTAATATTATTTACTATATTGTAGTAATCTTGTAAAATATTCATATTATAATATTGGAAGCTATACTGCACTAATGATATTAAAATAATAAACAAATATATTTAATATAAAAAATATTTAATTTTATTACTATATTAATTTATTGCCAACATATTTTAAATTTTCGTATATATGTTACGGTCACTGACATAAATTGGGCATTAACGTCAATGGCCGGGAAATGACGTCAATGCCCATTTAAGCTGGCCATTAACGTCATTGACCGGCCATTGATGTCAACGCCTGTTAACGTTGGGCAATGCTGTAAATATTTTCACCTGATTGTAATATTTACGTCTTTGGCCGGTCAATGACGTTAAGGGTCAAAATGGATTGGGCAATGATGATATTATGGAATAACTACTATAAAGAACAGCAAAATGGCAGAATCAAATATTCTGTGCATTATAATTCTACAAATTTTTAAATTTAATCCGGCCTGCGTTAATGGAACACCTACATATCGTCGGGTTAGAACAGAACTAGCCTATGTCCAAATCTTGAAATTTTCAGGAGAGCAATTTTAAAGACGTCATTAGTGATATTCTTTATGTAATCTACGATTCTTTTAATTAATTTGTTGGGGTTTCCATGAACATTAGACTTTTAATACTTCTGCACCATAGTAAATCATAGTAAATCGATAACTGAACCTAACTCAAATTGGCCAAAAATGGACTTAGGCTAGTTCTGTTCTAACCCGACGATATATATTTAAAGTATTAGAATAATTTCATATCCAGATGCGCAATATCTTGGTTTTAGCTATTTTTATTCAAACATGCTAACTTTTAATTAGCATATTATAAAATAAGTTTGAAATTCCAAAATTACTAATATTAAATATTTTTAGTAAAATTATTCAGAATAGCAGAATAGCTCAAAAGTATTTAGAATAATTTTCATACCACTGACTGGCTGTACGATGTGAATGCAATAGTGCTGGGTTTATTTAGTTTTATGAACGAAAATGTATATGATGGATTTTGTATAAATAGAAGAGCAGAAAGTAGGTAAGTTAAGAAGTTTTTCAGCTACATTCAGTTTGCTTACTTACCCTGTCAAGAGTTGATTATGTACATATATACATATGCATGTTATGTTTACATGGCTAACTTTTAAATTAGTCTATAAATGTCTAATTAGCTCGGTCATGCAATGCTAGACTATTAACTTCGACTCTTGGTAGAACTAATAAGTAGCAAAGTTAAAAGTAACCGCACACTTTTCCCAAGCCCGAGTAAGCAACCGAAGGGTCTAAATGACTACAATGTCTTTTTTTAATATACATATTGGTGTTTAGAATCCACATGAAATTTATAGGAACTTTTTTTGTGTTAAAAAGAATACCTATGGCAAACAAAGAAGCTATCTTTAGTGGCATATGGCGGATGTTGCAAAAAATAGGAGGACCTTACTTTATTCTTAGTTAAATAACCAATGACTGCGAATATTTTTAATATATCTAAATTTAAGGATTAACTTCTTAATAAGAAGAGCGTTTAGGGAGAATTAACTCTTTTTTAGTCAAACCGGGTTGCTGAACGACCTCTTTATACCATTTAAGTTTGCTCTAAGGTGCCAATAAATAATTGAAATTATAAATTACGATCATGTAATAGAAATACGTTGTTCATTAGTATGTTCAGTCTTCGGACAGTAATTTATAAATTAAGACTCAACTGTGGATATGTTGTTAATATCTATGAAATATAATTATTAGTTGCGCTCGTTTTTCTTACATAAATGAAGTTCAGATTCACATCAAAGAACTAGCTAATGAACCAATCAAGCATAATAAAAGCAAACGATTTGCTATGATTTTAATCAGAATTTTTTACGATAAAATTGTGACAATATTTTACTTAACATAATGCTTACATAATTAGATTTTCAATCAATATTGTTTATAATTAAAGTTTAGTTCATTTTGAATTTCAAAAGTGTATAGGAAGCTCTGCAAGTGAAAACTCTTAATAAATTTCTTGTACGGAAAAATTCCTGTTAAGTTTAAAAACAATACAATTTTGAAGTCGCCAAGCTACTTACTCACATACTTTTATAATTTAATTTATAGTAGTGAATAGTAAGCATCTATTAGTATTTTCTGTTCATAGTATGAAAGTTGAACGGATTGCGAAAGGATTCTAGGTAAATTAGTCTGAGGAAAAATAGTCTACTGTAAATTGGTCTAGGTAAAAAGGTCTACGGAAAAAAAGTCTACGGGTAAAAAAGTCTAGGTAAAATGGTCTAGGTAAAATGGTCTACGGCAAAATTCAAGAAAAGATTCCTTTTTTAATAACTTTTTAATAAAAAGTTGCGCTTAAAAAGCTCACATACTATGTAAGCATATGGGCAATGATGATGCAGTTACGATTCTGACACGGAAATACAAGCGCGAATTCAAACCTTGATTCTGGAGAGCAATTGAGTTTTAGAATCTACTCATGAATCTATTCATGATGGTAATCCCCCCCCTCCGGCGTGGGCTTGTTCCAATCTCACCTTTTTAATTATTTAAATGAGTATTTTTAGTGTAAATACTTTAATCTGTGCTTGATTGCGTTGAATTTATTTAAAAAATGTAATTTGCTTACTTACGTTTAGTTAAGACAAAAAAAAGTGATATTTGACCCCCTCTCTTCTCTTCGTGAGATTTGGTGAGATTCGGTTCGACCTCCTCTCACCACTAAACGCCTTACGTAATTAATGGACCCCAATTTTCGACTCAAATTTCAAGTTAGAAGCGATAAGTTGTTTTCTATTTGAATATTTGCTCAGTTCATTATTAAAATTAATAAGAACTCCAAATAAACAGTTACAAAAATAACAATCTGCAGGATCCAGGAGCAACCTAGTGCAATATCGGTTTTATTAGGTAATCGGTAGAAACGTCTAAGAAAAAAAAGTCTACGAGTAAAAAAGTCTAGGTAAAATGGTCTAGGTAAAATGGTCTAGGTAAATTGGTCTAGGCAAAAAAGTCTATATTTCCATCCAAAGATTTAAAAAACCGAATTAAGAAGTGTCGTGTATGGGGGGTCCATTAATTACGTAAGACGTTTAGTGGTGAGAGGAGGTCGAACCGAATCTCACCAAATCTCACGAAGAGAAGAGGGGGGGGTCTCCGCAAATATCACTTTTTTTTTGTCTTAACTAAACATAATTAAGCAAATTACATTTTTTGAATATTTTTTGAATATTTTTGAACATTGCAAATTGTTCTCATTAGTATATTGTGCTGCATTGACCGCAATATTGCGCCAATATTTAAACTATAAAGGACCAATATTGCCCCAATATTGAGGTTCTACTTGGGCTAGTGTTCCAGTAGCTTATACTATTTCATATTATTTCAAGATAAACTAATGTATATTCATAGGGGAGAGTGGCGGAATATAGGCTGTCGGGAAAAATCGACCAGCTCCAAATTTCAGAAACTTGGCGCCATACCAGCGAACCTTACCTACCAGCCGATAGATAGCTTTGTATGTGCCTAATTTATAAGGTTAGTATGGTGTCATCACTCTTCATGTGTATATGATACCAGTTTTGCTCGTTTTGAGATTTTTTTTATTAAAATTGTGCTGCTTTTATTAAGGCTGGGACAGTTTTATATTTTCTAAATGTATTGAATTTTACATTGCTAGGATACGATGGATATATTTCCATAATTTGAATCTGATTTGGTGCAGTTTTAATCTATATTTTTGGTAAACATAATTTTTAAGAATAAGTCTACTGGTTCGGGTAAAATCGATCACGGTGGTCGATATTACCCTAGTGTATATTTGTGACCTCTTTCTCTCTCAGATCCCTTCGCTCTACGTAAGAGCATAGTGACCACTTCTTTTTCTTTAGAAGGGTTCTCTAGACCAATACCTCGGTGGTTTGCCATTGCCTGTCGAGGGAAAACGATCAAAATAAAGTTTTTAGTCCGACCGGGATCGAACCGGCTTTCGGCTTAGCAGTCAACGCACACAAGCGCCAGGCCGTGACCATGACCTATGTGATGGTAAATCAACATTAACATATTAAAATAAAATTTATTTCAAAGTATTTCTATTGGTCGATTTTTCCCTCCACCATGGTCCATATTATCCTACCGGTCTAAATTACCCTACTTTTTTTCTATTTTTAAAAATATACCGTATAAATAAAGTCATTTGTTTTTTTTTTAAATCAATATAAGAATCTCGTAGTAGATAAAGGAACCAAGCAATTTTACCATTTTGAGCATCTAATTCCAAAGATTACTACTTGAAATCTTTAATAGCGCTTAAGTAGTCGATATTCCCCCACTCTCCCCTATTAGTTCGAGTGTTGGTAGGTATATGCTATGTAAGTCATGTACATGATGCTTCGTTCCCTAAAAAGTCACGAGTTCGATACTCCTAGTGGCCGGACTTTTTATATGGCGTTTAATTATATAAAAAGCCTGTAAACAAGTTAATAGAGGATGGCATATTTTTTAAATATGAGTCGGATGGCTTTACTCTTCACTATTACACAAAAAAATGATTTAATCCTTTTTTCAAATAAAATATGTACATAATTATAATTGAGATTAGAAAAATCTTTAGTTTTCCAATATTAAAATTATTGGAAAAAACTATTATTACGGTCCTATAGTATTGGTATTTTATTTTTTATATTGTTAGATATTTGTGCATTTTTTTCTTACGCTTTAACACTAACAGCTCGCGATAATTAATATGTATTGTAAAATATTATTCCATGCAATTTTAATTTTAACAAATAAATTATCAAAATAGCCGGTTTTACAAATATATACAATTTGGAAAATATTTAATCATCAGCAATAAATACACAATTAAATAATTTACATAATTTTGGAAATAGAAATACAACTGTCAGCATATAGTTTGATTTAATTTAACAGATGCAATTAAATTGATTTTTCACTTAACAATCCCATTTAATGGCAGTTAGAAAACTGAACTTTTACGTAGTCGAGTTTATAACTTTTCAAAGTTGTAGAAATTTAGATTAAAAATTATTTTAGCAATTTTCTCAGTAATTTTATTAAAATTCATAATAAACAAATTTATTTTTCGTGCTACTATTTATATTGCTTTCATTTATTTTTATATAACTTTAAGTTTTGTTTGTGTCTATATTAGTTTCTTAGCATCCTATTTCTGATTTTAATTTTAAAATTTCTAACCTTCAATTTATAAAACCTCTTAACAAATAATAGTAAGTTTTAAAATAAGCACTAATCTAAAATACGATTTACACTTTTGCAAAATTGAAATGACCAATAAAAAGTTTTCTTATTTATTTTAGAGATATTATGTTATACATTATGCTGGACCTATTCGTTCTTGTATTGTCTGCAGAAAATCCGAATTCTATAAAACTTTTAAAATTGTGGTGTAGTTTATTCACCTATTTGTTTATATTCTGGAGTAATTTCGAAGTGGATATTCCTTTCAAAATTATTTTTAAGGGAATAGATTTTCAATAAAGTAACTCATTACTTACAGATATTTTGGTTATACTATTAATATTTAATTTACCTATTAGATTGAGCAAAGATTCTCTTCCTCATTATTCATTAATTAATTTTTTCAGGTTGGTACTCTATGGTTTATGTTAAAGATTCTTATGACTTTTTATCGATATAAATATTTTTGTTATTTTAAACGAAAGAGATTTATGTTGCTCAGCTTCTGAAATTGTTTAATATTATGTAAATTAATGTATTTATAGTTTTACCAAGCTAACTCAATGTTATAGAAAAGGAGCTAAGTAAATTTAACATCAGGGTAAGCAAAGTAACTGGCACACAACTTTCCTCATTTTATTAAATTAATTCTGCTCTAACATTTACTAAAGGGTAATTTTACTAACCATTAAAGATAACGCACTAAATAAAATTAATGCTTGTGATGCATTGATTCTTCATTACCGACCAAATAAATTTTTCTTCGAGTGGCAAACCAATTAAGTTTCCAATTAATTACTGTGCGGTGGATATGGTTTTGTAACTTTGCTTGTTGACCAGGATTAACACAGAAATCTTAATCTACTTCTAAATTACTTCGGTAGACTTCAAATTAAGAACTGTTTGAATTGTAATACTTTCTCACTTACATTAGTCAAATAAGATAAATACATTTATAAAAAATTTTTGTTTCCATACAAAATCTAATTAATTTTTTTGTAATAAATTGTGTAAAATTAGCTAAATAAGTTTAATTAAACTTTAAAATATTATATAGAAATGTTATTCAAAAGATGGTTTAGGTAAAAAATATTTACTTAAAGGTAAAAAAGGGCGAAACATTATTTTTAAAAATTCTGCAATATAATAATTAAAAAATTATTGTATTAATTTGACAATATAATATAATATAGCGCTATTTCATCGTGTTTTTCGAATTTTCAATTGCACCTTATAATAAGTAGTAGAATCTTTTCTGTTATTGGGTGTAAACCTGTTGGAAATTATTATTCTTATATAATCATAAATATTTTTATGTTCGGTTAACTATTTCTTTCACAATTTCTAATTGTTTAATTATGCACTATATCACCTAATTATTTCAAAATTACTGGATAAGTTATTACTTTCTTGTAACAAAGAAAGTATTGTTTAATATTGTGATGTAGGTTTCTTTATAGAAATAGAAAACATGTTTAAAACATTAATGTGCCTCAACTTCAGACATGTGTTTAATTTTATTAACTAACGTACATATGTACATATACGAACTAACGTTAAACTTAAATTTAGTTTATAATACCTCCTTAGATGTTTTAGCAAAATAATTTTAAATAGTAGGTTTTGGTCTGTAGCCCGCATAGTCCTTTGTCATAACGTGTTTATAGGTCACGGGCTAAAATGTTAAAACTCGGCAAATTAATTGGTGCACTGTAAAAGTATACATACTGAGTTGCTATAATTTTTAACATGTCTTTGAGAATTATGAATTATTATGCTAAAATATAATAATTGTTGTTTTGACAAAAATGTTACAAAGCAAGAATTTTCTAGCTTACAACAAACAGCTATAACACCAACGGAGCAGTACGTTTGGGCGCTTAAAACGTAGCTTAGAACCCTTTTAACAACGTTTAAACGCAAAGATCATTGCAAATAAGAACTATAATATTATTTCTAATATTGATCTCAATTACTTTTATTTTAGTTGCTAAGTTATTTGTAATTCAGATTAAAATGCTATACAATTTCTTTTTTATTTATTTTGCATGTCATTAAACAGGTCGTTTGTCACTGACAAATGACATCTACATTCGCAATTAATCACCCCTTTAACTCTTTGATAAGTAATATACTATTGTGTTTAAAAAATAATTAATTTATAATAGTGTTAATTAATAGTGCTTAAGTTATTTACTGAACATTAAGTAATAGAAATATTTTCTTTTGTTAAGAATTTGACAAAGTATTTAGTTGAAAAACGTTTAATATCTACCTGAAAACATTAGTTCGACCTCCTAATATAATTGTTGCTTGCCTCTTGGCTTATAATTTATAATAAATATCTCATTTTGGTTTACTAACTTTTAATAAAATTGATAAAAAAAACAGTAAAAAATAATTATATTAAATATTGTCGTGCTCCAAAGTCAATTTTTTTAATTTTTGAAATTTTTATTTTTAATTTCAATAAACATATTTTTAAGTTTTTTCTGTGGACCATTTAGTGTTTAATTTTTTTTGATTGAATTTATTTTGTAATTTATAGTTTATTTTATATACAGTCGTAAAAGAAATGGGGCACTCCTATGTTAACAATGTTAATTTTACCTTTTCAAGACCATTTTTGACACATAAAAATTAATTTTACAGCAAAACTTTTTAGACACTTTTTGTAGAAAATTTCATTGCCTACAATTTTACTTATATACATTTTTCTATTTTGTCGCCTCGTTTCTGACTGACAGCGACTTAAACAAGACTCTGTAAACCACAAAAAATATTTTCATCTCTATCTCGGAAACGGTGCGACAAAAGAGAAAAATGTATATAAACAAACATGTAGAGAATAGAGTTTTCAAGAAAAAATGCCTAGTCATTTTAATATTTTGTCGCACCGTTTCCGAGATAAACATGAAAATATTTTTCTTGTTTTACAGAGTCTTGTTTAAGTCGCTGTCAGTCAGAAACGAGGCGACAAAATAGAAAAATGTATATAAGCAAAATTGTAGGTAATGAAATTCTCTACAAAAAATGGCTAAAAAGTTTTGCTGTAAAATTGATTTTTATGTGTCAAAAATGGTCTTCAACAGGTAAAATTAACATTGTTAATATAGGAGTGCCCCACTTCTTTTGCAACTCACTGTATATATATTATAGTAAATATTTTAGGTTATCGTCACGCCCTTATTTATTAAATACAATATTTCTTTAATTAAACCATAATCATTTCCATTACCCAAATATTCATCTTTTCTTACGTTAATCTTCCATAAATTAGTTATAAATATTTATAACATAAACATTTTATAAACTTTGAGGTTATAACCACATCAACATTGAATGAATTTCACTTTCTCATATCTAACAAACTGCACGCAACGAATTTGAAACAATACTGACTAAATGAGCCATTTTGCGTCTTCCTTTTATTTGTTTTCGAGAAATCCGCCAACGAGATTACAATATTTTGTTCCGTTACCATGACAATCCATTTTAAATTTTTATATATTTGAGACTTGGATTTCACTCGAACACCAATCTTCTTGAAATTTTCAGGTAACCTCCCTCTTACTTAGAATAACATCCCATAATTTTCCTGTTCGAATTAATTCAACAATAAGCTAGTAGGAAGCAAAACCATTTCTCGTCGCATCAGCAACTGTCAAAACTTCGGATGAAGATTGCGCATTAGCGCGGGCTCTATCTCGATTTTTATCGCACGAAACGTATTCTCCAGGTCATTTTACTACTAAACGCATAAGTCTTTTCTACCAAAAATTGTTATTCACAAAACCACGGTCATCTAGCGTTTATGTTGGTAAAATGTCCAAAATGTTCAGATAAGTTTCCATTTATGCTTCGCACGATCACAAATTTTTGTCTTTATCACCTTATTACCCTGACACAACTTATGTACTACTTAAAATTAACAAATTTTCATTTTTAGGTACAGAAAACCCAAATATCCTCCACAAAGCCTCTCTCGTCTAACAGATTTGTCATTTAGGGCTTCTCGGAGTCCCTTCGAATAGCACCGATGCCTTGTTCTACTTAGTTGGATGGATTAAATCAAGTATTTGACCACCAACAATCAATTCAATTGAATTTTGAAAAATCCCATCCAAGGTGTGAGATGACTTTTTGATTTAAATAAGAACATGACTGAAAACTTAGATTTTATGAAGCCTTCACAAGCAAGGTAAAGTTTTTATGTTGTACGCAACTGTACAATTCTAAATTTTAATTAAATGACCTCAACTTTTTAGATTTTGGCAAGTAATTTAGGTGTCTAAGCATAACCAACATGGCAATATTAACCTTATAGTAGTATATATTTAGTACTACAGTATTGATAATATTCAGAAGAACTGATCACTTATGCTTATAATTTGAATGCAATTAAATAGAAAACGAGTTTCTATAAATTTAGTACTACGTAGTTCTAACGATTATAACAACTATGTATTGTAGATGTCACTTTATTGTTAGTTAATAGTAATCTATTTTAGTGACTACATATCGGTTGGATAGGTAGTATCGGGTAGGTAGTTGCATTATTATGAAATGTTCGATTGTGTAAGTGAGAAATGAAATTCAAGAATTTGAAATTATAACGCATTTATTCAGTAAAATAATCACCATTAGCATCTATAGTACATTATCAACGGTTGAGTCAAAATTCCAGTTTTGAAAAACTACTAGTTTTTATTACCAACAAACTCTTATGGTAGCAATTAATAGATACATGAAACTTTTCTGAAAAGCATCTGACTGTTGTTGATTTTTTTGATGATATTCAACTATTTTCTATTTTCAACTTCTGTCCGAAACTCCGTATCTATATAGACAAACAATGGTATTATCCATCTATGCTGCTAGTCCGTCGTCCACGAGTTTTGATTTGCAAATCAAAATTTTCTTAACGCCGTACTGTGTATTGATTACATGTACCATCTCCTAACAATTGATTAATTTCGCGAGTTGATTCCTCTGCATTTAGTCCGAGAAAAAGTAAAATATCGCACGAATATCTCTTGTAGAAAACATTTCTGTAAATAGCAAAACGGCACATTATAATACCTTTTCAGGTAATAACATAGGTCGAAATACAAGATAATTACCTGATTTTTAAAATGTAAAAATAATTCTAACTGTAAGTAAAAACGTCTTTTCATAATTCGCGATTACAGCTAAGTGAAGCGACGTCTGGCGGAAGAAATGTTAACTAGAGTTGATGAGTAGTTTTTAGTATTTGGCAGTTGTCACAAATTGATTTGTATGTTTGTGGTGTTATCATACTATGGATATAATCGTTTTTAACGTTGAATATTGTTTTTATAAGTGCTTGTGTGAAATCCATTTGTTATTAGGCAAAAATGAGTAAAAGTAAATCTCTAAAGAGGAAGCTTTGTTGAACAAAGAGATTGCTCGTGCTAGGGTACACATAGAGAGGTCTAACCAGCGTATTAAATTATTTAAGTTTTTAAATGCTAGATACGAATTTTCGTATTTAAATTTAGTCAATGAAGCTTTCACCGTTGTATGTGGCTTAGTTAATTTATGCTCACCTATATTGGCAGACGATAAGTTTTGATTAATTATAATTATTGAAGAAATTAAATAAAAAAAACAATAAACTACTTTTCATTTATAGATACTATTTATTTATTCCAAAGTCGTACAATTTATATATTTACTTTTCATTTGTTTAATTTACAAATTTCAGGAAGAAGAAAACCGAAGTATTTAGTTTTTAATGTGGGTAAAAAAGTTTTTAAGAAATCATGATCAAGATGAACAGAAAAAATAAGTGTTGAGCTATCTTTGCTACAATAAATAATAAAGTCGCAAACTTCTACATTCAATATAGCCATCCCTAATTGTATTTGACCGTAATACGAATGTTTTTGCTTCAGCTCGTACCTTTGTGAGACATCGTTAAAAACCAAATAATTTCAAGTTGGTAGGAGATCTTCAATTGTCAAATTGCAGCCCTCGAATGGGCATTTAATTTCGATATGTTTCACAGGTTTTCCACTCTCAATGATCGGTTAATCATTCTCTGGTATAAATTTTTATCGTCATCAATATTTTTTAGATTAACCTTAACGGGAGTGTAGCAACAGTATTTGGTAACATCTTCTGTTACTTGATATTTATCTATAGCCCCCTTTTTCAAGTTGGACCACAAACATTTTTTGTCGGTTGCCGAAAGCTTTTCTAAGTCGTCTAAATTATTTCTGAAATTAAAAAATTATTAATAAATAAATAAACTATCTTCACTTCAACTTAATCTTACCTGCTGCAATATATTAAAATTGCAACTATGTGCTTACAGCATTCCGATGCTCCAGCTTTACATGAACAACAGAACTTCGATATTGATAAGCTTTTTTTATTAATTAACCCAGACACTTCATGAGGTGGTGAAGACAAAGCTGTAGTTTGTAAAACCAAACTATAAATGTGGTAGAATTCGTCGTTACTATGCGTTTCTCCACACAATACAATATGCTTAGCGTTTGCTAAAGCTTCTCCCTCACAAAAGTTTCTAGACCAACTACTTCAACAAAATGGCAAAATACTGTTTATTGTTAATTGTTTATTCATATTTAATTATTATTTACACACAAACGAATATAGTACACAAATCACAACACGTTAAGGTTTATATAATAACATTGTTTATGTTGGTCAAACTAAAAACTACTCATCTCTAGCGGCCATTTTGAATGTTTGGTCACGTGACTTTCCTTAATCGAAATCGCGAATAGCTGCTTATTTAAGACTGAAGAAAATTGGACATTTCATAACAAAATTACCTGACATTGAATAAATTATTTTCTGTATACAGAAATTAGCTGATCCACATCAACATCTGCCAAACTGCTAATTTCATCAGAAAAACTGTAACAACTTTCAAGAAATATTAATAAAGAAAAGAAGAAAACTCTCGCTATCAGGTTTAAACCGAAACTGAGCCGTATGGGTGTGAAAGCCTTGATTGCTTTCTGTTCCATGGACACGAATTCGTATCGTACACAAATCTGATGAAACCTATTCGTGTCGAGAGAATATTCGGTGCTGTACGGTTTTCATTGGGTACCGAATTTAAACCGAATTACCGTTTCACACTTGTCGGCAACGACTGAAACAAAACCAAAAACAAACCGAACCGTATGAAACAGGCCTGATTAGAGCAAAAGATAAGGAAAACCTGGAATGAAAACAAATAAATACAATAAAACAAATGAAAAGTTGGTTTACTAATAACAAATTAAAACTCAATGCCGAGAAGACGCAATGTTTGACATTCTCACGTGAAAGATGTTCTCTGAGTTTCCTGGAGAGAGCAGTGAGCAACAAACTCAACTGGAACTCACACGCTGAGCAATTAATTAACAAATTCAAAAAAATATAAAAATAATACAATACGTAGAAAATCAAAATTCCAAAAATTAAAAAAGAGACAATTAACACATAACAGGTTTGAATTAAGAATATTTGAAATTATGAAAAATTCGTAATACGATAGTACAATATAAGAGGGCAGTGCCTTCGGATTTCACCCTAACAGTGCTAGGTAAAAGAATTTCTTAGTTAAAATTATTTTTAAATTGTTCATACTTCATATAACAAGCTCAGTTTTGATAATTTTTTAGAGGTTATGGTAAGTCAATTTGGTACACGTTAATCAATATTTTTGTTTAGTTCGAAATTTTTTCTTATTTTTCAATTTAAACGATTATGTGCAACTGAAGAGTAGAAATAACCATGAAATAACGTTATATTGTACTATCGTATTATGAATTTTTCATAATTTCCAATATTCTTAATTTAAACCTGTTATGTGTTAATTGTCTCTTTTTTAATTTTTTGAATTTTGATTTTCTACGTATTGTATTATTTTTAAATTTTTTTGAATTGAACCATAAATACATACTAAAAACCACAAATTTACTTAAAATTTTTTATTTTGAGTTTTTTTTCTAATTAATTAACAAACTATCCACACCTCTGTTGAACAAACAAAAACTTTTACTTTCTTGTTGATAAAAACTCTCTTCGGATATTGATCGAGGACTGTTCAGAGGCCATAAAAATGATTTTATCAAAATCGTAAACGTAGCACTTTTTGTGAAATTGTCAAAAAACTGGAAATTTTAGCTTTGATCGAGTTTTATTGGAATTTATCATATGTTTATATTATTTTTATAATATTTAATAAGTACTCACTCTCTCTAACATACACTACATATAGAAAACAATTGGTATCGTAAAAATTCGTATCGTGCATGTTGTATCTTCGGGATAAATCGTAGGTTTTGTAGTCGTAGGTGTAACTTTATTATGTAGAATAAAAAATGTAATTGTAATTGTAACTAAACTTTATTTGCAATGGCGATACAACATAATAATAATTATACGCAGAATGTAATGCACATTTTATCGCTACGACTGCGCTCTTTAAAACATTTACAATCTGCAACAATCCTCCCTCTGTAAGAAAATACAAATACTTGAAAATTGAAAAAAAAAAAAAAAAAACAACAATAATAAAATGTACAAATCTAAAAATGAAATCGTTCGGGAGGTTTACGGGTACGTTCCGAACGTCGTAAGGTGCAAGCGTCACTTGGAATGGATGTTGATACCTGTTGAGGCAAATCTGGCAATTTCACTTCTGTACTATTACGCGCTATTTCGCGATTTGCACTTGACTGTACTGGAGTCGCCGCATCATGAGTATTATGATTTTGTAGTGAATCATGATCAAGCAATGTAGCGGAATCTCCCACTGGTACAATGGAGTTAAAATTTCGAGTAACTGTGATGGGAGTATTTTCCCCAATTGACCGAATCTGATTAATGTGTCTTTTCCAGATTCGTCCGTCGTCTAATTTAATTAAGTAAATTAACTGACCTAGTCTTTTATGTACTCTACCAAATTCCCATTTATTTTCGTGAACATACTCACGCGCTGTCACTCTTTCTCCCTTCTCTAATAGTTTAACCCTCTGTACTTTCTCAACCCCTTTAGCATTAAAATCCGGCTTGAGGAGATCTAACCGGGAGCGTATTTCGCGGCCAAACATTCGGAAAGACGGACTTTCCCCTGTAATGGAATGTTGACTTTTCCGGTAATGTAGCAAAAAATTTTGTAAATTTTTTTCTGTATTCCTTTTGTCATTATTAAACATTGCCCGTAAGGCTTTTTTAAATGTTTGTACGCACCGTTCGGCTAAACCGTTAGTTGCAGGGTGAAATGGTGGTGACAATTTATGAATTATTCCGTTTTCTGACAAAAAATTTTTAAATTCATAAGATGTAAATGTAGGACCATTATCACTTACTAAAACTGAAGGTATTCCAAAAGTGCTAAAAATTTTTCTTAACAACGGTATGGTGCTTCTTGCAGTCATATTATTTACGGTATGTATCTCTGGCCATCGTGAATAAGAATCTACTAAAATGAAATAATAGCAGTTCATGAATGGACCAGCAAAATCAACATGTACTCTATCGAACGGTTTAGTACTACTTTCCCAAGGATGAATTGGAACAATACTGGGACTGTTCTTGTGTTTGTTGCACTGAACACAATTTTTTACTTCATTTTCTATATCTGAAGTAATACCTGGCCACCAACAGTAGCCCCTGGCAAGTTGCTTCATTTTGGTAATTCCCAGATGAGAAGTATGTAACTCCTTCAATACTCGATCGCGTAATGATTTTGGTATAATTGCCATTTGTGACCTGAACAAACAATCTTGTTGTAACGTAAATTCCGTTTGATCAATATTAAAACGATCACTTTTATTTATCCCTTTACCATTGCGTAAACCGTAAATTAATTTTGAAAAACTTGGATCGCGTACTGTTTCTTTAGCTAATTCTTTAAGTGTAATCGGTAAGGTTTCAATTTGAAAAATCTCAAACGCATCGGGTTCATCGTAACGACCGATTTCATTTGAATTTGCAGGCAGTCTCGACATTGCATCTGCATTAGAATGTAATTTCGTATTTTTGTATTTTATCTCATAGTGAAAACTTTGTAAGAACAACGCGTAGTGTTGCATTCGAGTTGTAGTAAGCAAATTTGAACTTTTTAAGGGTGAAAAAATATGTAACAAAGGTTTATGGTCTGTGTAAAGTAAGAACTTCCTACCAAAAAGAAAATAGTAAAATTTCTTTATCCCAAAAATAATACTGTAAGCTTCCTTATCTATTTGAGCGTATTTTTGCTGTACGGTAGTAAGGGTTTGTGAAGCAAATTGTATCGGTCTCTCCGTACCGTCTTCGTAAACATGAGAAAGTACTGCTCCCACAGCATATGGGCTTGCATCTGTAGCCAAAACTATCGGCAATTTGGGATCAAAATGTACCAATACTCTCTCAGAAAGTATTTCTTTTTTTACAGCTTCAAAAGCATTTTGACAATTTCTATCCCATGAAAATTGTACCCCATCTTTAAGTAAATTGTATAGTGGGTGTAGGGTGCTACTTAAGTTCTGTAAGAATCTACCGTAATAGTTTATTAATCCCACAAAAGCTCGCACTTCAGATTTATTTGTGGGTATTTTCGCATTTTGCATCGCATCAATTTTTCTTTTACATTTATGAATCCCGTTTCGATCTATAATGTAACCGCAATATTCAATTTCATTTTGCATGAATTGGCATTTTTCGTAATTTACTCGAATGTTATAATCGGATAATCTACCTAAAACTAACTCTAACCTTTTGTAATGCGTATCGTCATTTGGTGCTGTGATTCTGATATCATCGATAAACACCGAAACACCTTCAATATCTTTTAAAATGTTTTCTATTTCCCTCTGCCAAATTGCAGGTGCACTGGCTATTCCGTATAATAGCCTGGTGCTCTGATAAAGACCTTTGGGTGTATTTAATGTTAAGTATTTTCTATCCTCGGGTCGTACTTCAAGTTGTAGATAAGCTTGTTGCAAATCAAGCTTAGTAAATTTGTCCCCCCCAGCCATGGATGAGAACAAATTTTCGATAGAAGGTAGTGGGTGTTCGTCCACTATTAAGTTTTTATTCAATGTGATTTTAAAGTCCCCGCAAATTCGAATTTTACCGTTGGATTTTAAAACCGGAACAATGGGTGTAGCCCACTCCGAACTAGGAACTTTTACCAAAATCCCTTCTTTTTCTAATAAATCTAGCTCATCTCCCACCTTTTGTAACAAAGCATGGGGAACCTTACGCGCTTTAAAGAAAATCGGTTGTACATTATCTTTAAATTTTAATCTAGCCTGCAGATTTTTAATTTTCCCCATATCGTTTCTAAAAATAATAGGATATCTTTCCAACACTTGTTGTAATCTATTCTGTAGTTCAACTTTGGAAATTTGTTCAAAAGTAATATTTAATTGACGAATCCACTCGCGTCCCAAAATCGGACCTCGATCCGTATTAACAATGTACAAATTCAAAGCTTTCGATACCCCCCTGTAGAAGCATTGTACCTTGGAAAATCCTACCACACTTATTTCGCTCTTGCAATAGGTAATTAACTGAATAGTTGTATTCTTAATTTGTAAATTAGGAAACAAATTTTTGAATTGAAAATAACTCATGATACTGACGGCTGCACCACTGTCGATTTCGAAATTTATCTTACGATCGTGTACTTGAAGTAAAACTGTAAACTTACCCCTGTATTCAGAATGCTCTGTTTGAATTGAGAAAATTTCCTCTATCTGGTTTGTATTAGTGGTATCTTTCTTCATACACACCCTTGCCAAATGACCTTTGACCTTACATTTATTACAAAATACATTGGTTTTTGTGCACTTGTTTGCTAAATGTTGTGACGAACCACATCTAAAACAGAATAAAGTTTTATTAATTGTCTTCCTATCTCTGTTGTACGTAGTCTTCGCATCTTGATTTGCGGTTGACGTCGTAGCCCTGTTTTGAAATCTTCCAAATTCCTTGAATCTCGCGTCCTTTATATTGACACTGTTTACATTTGTATTGGTATTGTGTAATTGGGCTGCATCCCTGGCGGACGTCTCCATACTGATCGCAATTTCCAACGCTTTTTCGATCGTCAGTTCACGATGTTCCAGAAGTCTCCCTTGAATATTTTGCGTACGTAGTCCGAAAACAAATTGATTTCGAAGAGCCTTTTTTAAATAACTACCGAATTTGCAGGTAGTTGCAAGTCGTTGTAAAGCCGTCAAATACTCTTGAGCGCTCTCTCCTTCTCCTTGTTTTCTCTGCAAAAATCTGAAATTTTCCGCAATTTCCAACGGTTCCGGATTGTAATGAGTCTTCATCACTTTTACGATTTCCTCGTAAGTTTTAGAAACTGGATTATCAGGTGAAATCTTGTCACATAACAAATCGTACGATTCTGCTCCCATGTAGTGTAGCAAATAATCTGCCCTTTTATCATTTGGAACTGCAAACACTCGAAACGCACTTTCCAATCGCATGAGCCATCTGTCAAACTTTGCAGATGGGTCGTATGTTTCAATCGAAAAAACTGTATGTATAGAATAATGTGCACCTTCAACCTGAGCTGCACCTGCAGCTGTTACACCAGTTGTATTAGGCATCGTAAAAAAAAAATATTCGTAACTTGTAAATTCCGTGTAGTACTTGCTTCGTAATTTTTGCCTGTATGGGTTTTATGTCCTCGTCGCCAACTGTTGTATCTTCGGGATAAATCGTAGGTTTTGTAGTCGTAGGTGTAACTTTATTATGTAGAATAAAAAATGTAATTGTAATTGTAACTAAACTTTATTTGCAATGGCGATACAACATAATAATAATTATACGCAGAATGTAATGCACATTTTATCGCTACGACTGCGCTCTTTAAAACATTTACAATCTGCAACAGTGCACAATCGTATAATTATCGTATTATGATGAATTGAGAATCGAAGAATCGAATTGAGAATCGACAATGAAATGGATGGTATGTATACACATTTATAAATATTTAAATGAAATCCAATCAATTTAATTACTTAATTTTTGTAGGTACGGAAGAAATAGAAGATAGATGCCTGAAATTAAAAACGTATGGCAAGTTGCGAGAATCCTTCGGCAAGTTTGAATCGTTGGGGATGAACAAATCTCTGGCAAAGGAATGTCACTCCGTAATTAAAGAGCCCTTATTCCGGGAGGATGATGATTGCCCTGTAATAAAAAATGCATTGTCCCGGAACTTCATCTCCTTCAAGGATTTATGAATCACATACTTTTCAAGGGTATTGTAAAAGATTTAGGGCGGGATCAGGCGTTGTTGTGGCCTTCAAATAAATCTTTGAAGGTAATGAAGTTCCGGGACAATGCATTTTTTATTACAGGGCAATCATCATCCTCCCGGAATAAGGGCTCTTTAATTACGGAGTGACATTCCTTTGCCAGAGATTTGTTCATCCCCAACGATTCCCCCCAACGAAAAATAATATAAACATATGATAAATTCCAATAAAACTCGATCAAGGCTAAAATTTCCAGTTTTTTTATGGCCTCTGAACAGTCCTCTATCAATATCCGAAGAGTTTTATCGACAAGAAAGTAAAAGTTTTTGTTTGTTCAACAGAGGTGTGTATCAGCTGCAATTTATACTGTTAGAATATTGATTAGATACAGTAAACGGAATACGGCCCATTGTGATTACTTTGAAAATTGGCACAATATGCTCAACTATGGTATTTTAATTTTGGATGCTTCCGCAACTGTAATTGAAGCCTTTAAAATCCGACAGTTACAGAAATCCATTTATGGAAATTAAAATTCTAACGCTCTCAGCACTCTATTTGAGCTCTCATATTTGAATGTCTGAAGCACGTGAAGTCGAATCCAGAGAGATATACTAAGAAAGAACATTACCACAATTTTGACATCAGAAATATAGTTAAAATACTGACACCTTTGCATAAACTAAAAAAAAAAACGCAACATGGAGTGGATTATGCCATAAGCTGTAAAAAGTGACGACGTAAACGACGTGACGACGTAAAAAGACGATCATAAATAGCCTACTCATGAAAAGTGTTCACTAAGTGGCGAAACTATAGAGTGCGCAGGAGCCCGAATTGCGGGGCCCAAAATAATGCAAAAAATATTTTTTTTACGTAATCTTATTTTTATATGGTTATAGTTTTCAAACGGTAATTGGAAAGACCGACTATCACTGCCGACCATAAATTGAAAAAACATACCTACCTACATATTTTGAAGACAAAGTTTAGCTATCAACTCAATGTTATTTATTTGAGTATCTATCCGTTGGCGGCCTTAAACAGTAGGAGTGGAGTAGAATCTATATATAATAAACTAGTAGGTAATAAAGTAATAAAACAACCATTTCAAATGAAAGAAATAAATAGGGATATTTCTTTGTCGGCCCATAAAAATATACCGGTGTCTTCAAAAGTCAAAAAATACATGGAGAAAATTAAGTAACATCCTAACATCTGGAGATCTTATAAACTTTGTATTATATTTTGTATACTTCTTGTTTTTTTTATCAAAAATACAATTTTATTAGGAGACCATAAACTGTTCCTGCCGGGGGGGGGGACCAAATTTTGAAGTTCCGCCACTGTGTTCCTTCTACTCGGTGTACACCATACAAGAATTGCTTTAATTGTAAATAGAGAACTACAAATGTTTTGAATTTTAGTGTTGTATATGTTTTACATTGTTCATTTTACTTATGATTATGTTGTTATTGTTATATCATCTTTTGTTAACACGCATGACGTACATTTTTTGATGCAATAAACATTTTCTATCTAATTTAAATTTCCCATTAAAGCATATTATATAGTACGTATATGACCAAAGTAAGTACCTTCTATCTTATAATGTAGTTTAGACGTACCACGAACCAAATCAATCGGTTCATTGAGGTTCTTTATAACCAGGCACCACTATAAAATAATTTCAATTCTATTTTTTCATTTTCACTACTAATTTAAGTTTTCGTTAGGTAGATGTAAATCTGTTGTAATCATACTCATGCCTGTCCGGAACCTTGCGTGATTTGGAGAATGTTTGTCGTTCTCCATATTTGATGCATAAACCCTTATTTATTTTTTGTCAAGTTAGTTAGATTTGCAAATTTTTGATAATCATAAAGTTCTAATTTCTGTAAATTTTCTTATGTTTCATAGGTTATTAAATTTTTGAAATTAATGTTGCCGAGCCAGCTCATAGTCTTCACCATGATGTGGTCCACCTTCACCAATACTCTACTATGAAAACCACTGCACGGTCGCATTTATTGCCCATCTGTCCTTGACAAACCACTGAGGTATTTTACCTGTTTTAATCTATTTGCTGGCAGCCAGTACTATATGGGTAAGATAACAAAGGTTCCTAGAACGAACACTTGTTTAATGCTCGCACCGTACGAGAGATAACATTTGTTGAGTCTAAATATACCGAAAATTTGACAAATGTAACGAAAGCCAAATATTGTACAAATATTCTCATTTTACTAGATAAGAATTTAATGTCAAAATAGAATGCAAAAATTATTGACGGGCTTTGTTTCACTATTAGGTCTCCATAGTGTTATTTGTGAATTGTAAAATACATTAGTCTATATCTTTTTTTAAAATAATTTCCTTTTAATTTGGTATGATAAGCAAGCTTACAATAAACGGTTTAAATTCAAGTTAATCTAAATTTGTATTTCATTGAAATGGCGGTGGTTTTACAACTGTACGGAAATGGTAACCTATACTCTTGGTGCTTGCATTGGCTCTGGGTTATCGTCCTCGTTTTCGTTCCATTCCGTTCAATCGTGAAGCTGCTTTTATTTGTTCCAGAGTATTCGTGCAGCGATTTTTACCCGTTTTAACAAATTTCCATGAAGTTACTAAGCGATCCATTGTGTTTTGAATCTCAATCGTCAAACTTGAGGGAATCAATTTTGGAATAATCCAAAGTTCAATCATTCAATGTTTGTTTAAAGTTAAATGTAATCGTAAGGATTAACTTAACGATTATTAATTAAAAAATTTCTTTAGTAAACTTTCCAAACGACAAATTATCGCAGTTTGTTTTTATCTCTCATTGTATTTTTGTAAGAGGTAGTTTAGTTACGTCAATTGAGAAACGTTTTGAAAAGATTGGTTAAGTAGGGCGCCTGTATAGTATCTAAAGTGTTTTCTTCGTGTTCTGAATAAGGAATTTCGAATTGAAAATGAAATCTGTGAAACGTGTGGAGAGATTCAATTGAAAATATCGCAATTAATATAGAAAACGTAGGCAAACGATACGCGAAGAAATCATAAACACATTGATGAAGGGATATAATAAAGGAATCGGTTCATATGTGTTCAATATCATTTCGCTGTTGATTCACGGTCCGCACCCAGTTTAATCACAATAACTGAAACCCTGTCGGATGTTATGATTACACTTGCCCTTCTATTCGAGCTAAATAAATGTAAGACATAAAAGCTTTTTCGGCAATGAAATGCATTCTTCCAATTTGTGTTAGCACTCGGATATTGTACTACTTTCGGTTCAAAAACTTTTAAAAGGAATTGCCAAGCTTATTTAGGTTAATTAAATTTACATTTTATTTTAAATTTTTAATTTTAGTTATTAGTTTTTCCTATATTCATACGCACTTTCAATTATATCAAAGTTAAGATTTCAGAGCCGAAATTAAAATTCTAACGAAACCTCAATTATAATTTTAAATTTTTTAATAGAATGTCGATTTTGATAAATCAATTTAGTTCAAGATTTTCAAAGTTTATTTATCTTATGTTTGGCGTAATTACTTTTACCAACAAAAATTAGAAATTATCTGAATTTAAATCAACTTTAAGTATGCAAATACAGCGTTTCTTTTTTTCAAATTGCTTTTTAAATTTTAGTTAACTTAATTTTTTATTTTCGGGAATTTGCGATCACGATAATAGAATGCGACAGGCGCAGCAAGTCAGCCAAAAAAATTAAATCGTATGATTCAAATCAAATTAAATTTAAAGTAATTCTTAAGCAAATGCGTACGACCAAGTGTTACGAGTGTTCAAAACACATGAGCCCCTAGAACCCAGTGGGTTCCGAAAGGACTCGTATTTCCATATGAGTCATATCTTTCATATCTTTCAATATCATATCTTTCTTAATTTTAATTAAAATTATTAGCTCTTGAAAATACAATAAATATGATTATTGATAATCATATTTATTATCATATCTTTCAAATAAAATTTTCAAGTAAATAAAAAAATTAAATTATTGTTTTAATCGAAATTTATTAGTAGAGGAGATGGTCCGAATTTCGACTAGAGTCTAAATTCCGACTAGCAGGGTTCCAGGCACTCTGAGGTACTGCAGCCATGCAAGAAAAATAGTAAAGAGTGCGCTATTACATTGTTGTTGTTTTGTGTAAATCACAGTTCCGCTGGAACTGGCTGTTAGGCTGTTAAATTCTATTTTAAGTTTAACGATTGCCTCTTGTTTTAGGTCGTACGTAACCTCAAAGTTTTAACCATGCGATGGTCTAAATTCCGACTACCGCTAATGATCCAAAGTTCGACTGTAAATGAGCAATGAATTCTTTACTTTTTCCGTTACAAATAGAAGTAATATGAAAGTAAACCCTCGTTACACACTGTTTTTATGTTATTATGTAATAATACATTAAAACAGCATTATTTTTTTCTTTTTCTTTTATTTCCTGACATCTTGAAGCCGGTAGTCAAAATTTAAATTTCTAGCTATACATGTATATTGTTGCCACAAATTTTATGCTAATGGTTCAGTAGTTACAAGAGAAAAAGAAAGTGGTAGTCGAAATTTGGACCTTCTCCTCTATTTCATTTCATCTGGTTATATAGTCATTCATATAGAATGAAGAATTATTTAACATAAATTAATTGATTCCCAACTGTTACATTAACTTCTGTTCTATCTGTTCTAAACTATTAACTGTTCGCAAAATCTTATTTTTATTAACGGATCGCTTCACTCGCTGCGACATAATAAGCCAATCATAGCTGGTATTTCCCTATCTATATATAGATAGTAAGTAATATACGTATTTATGCAATATATTGTTTTTGTCGCAAAATTTTTTAATTATATCAATCAATTATTGTTATAATATTATATTAATAGATAACCCATTTTTTATATTTTCTATATCCTCCTTGATAGAAGTTTCGCAGTATTCATGCATTCTCAGTTATGGATTGTAGGGGCTATTATTAATGTTTCGTTGTTAGGGAAAATTCTCCAGGGAATCACAATGTGTCATATAAACGTTAAAACGTAAAAGTTTGATTCGTCAGTTACAACTTCTATTCGTCGTCAAAAAATCTAACGAAGTTAAAAAGAACAAAATCTATTTATTTAAAGTTATTTTGGTTTCTCGCTTCACTTGTTCATATTTATGTGAAACTTGATCAAATAAACTTTTTAATATAATTTGAAAGCAAATTATGATATAAATGAAAAAATATTGGTTACTAATAAATGATGGGTACAACTCTATTGACATGAGGGGTTTGACGGTAATTGATTTTAATCTAACTCGCTTTACGCGTTTACACCTTTGTGCATGATTATATTTCGTGGCAATGTTGGGGTGAAAACTCTTTATATCATTATGCTACAAATTAATCCCAAAATTTTGACAAAACATTTCCGTTTTACAAATGAATAAAACTACGGCTTATATAGGTATATGTCTGTATATTATATAATATATAATAATAGCTCAAATCGTTTAGAATTCAAAGCAAATTTCTAGACAAAATCGATTTAACTTATAACTTTGTTTCTTTCTGCCAAAGGTACCTTACCTACTCAGTTTTATTGTACCCGTGCTCCTTTTTAGAAACCAATAAACTTAAGCGAAATTTATTGAAACATGTTTTCTAAAATAAAATTAATCTAATAGAATGAATAACAACTATACGTACATTGATTGTCAGTGTCGGGTGCTGTTTAACAGATAATCCCATTTCCACACTATAAATTTTTCGAAAATATAAAAATACGATTAAGTTATTAGGCGACAGTTTTATATAAGAAAAAAGATAAAATTGTTTTATTAGTTATAATTTCATCGATACATCAACTCAAAAAAACACATTTAAACATTTCCTTTATACATTCTACTAATGATATATGTATTAGTGTCAATATTTAAATATACAAGATCAATCTTTTATTTATATTGTAACAAAGCAAAAAAAGTTATTTTAGGTGATTTATTCAATATATTCACAATTTTAAGTTAAAAATCACGTGATGATGAATTGTATACTTAACTATCAAATATATTGTGTTTGATATAACAAAAAAGGGTATATACCACACATTTCGTGTTAATATAACATCGCTATACACTTAAAATGGTTTAAAAACTTGCAATAGCGTTTTTCTGAAAAAGGTATGCAATATTTTTACTTATGAATAAAAAATAAAATTGCCGGATTTACTTCGAGTTATTATTTTCATTTCTCTTTTCAACGTCATTTTTAATGCTATTTATGTTTTTGTAAGTTTTATATACAAAACTTCCCTAAATGTTGGAGCCTTTACTTTGTCGCACCCTTTACCATTAAGATGATTTTCTAAAGCTCAAAACAAATACTAATCTGATGATACCAGAACCTACTTTACTGTTAGGAACGAGAGATACGCGAGTAGAGGTGCTTCTACTTTGAGCTTGGCAGTTGAAGTTTCTTTTATACTCGAAAATTCGTATAAAAGGGACAAAGTTTTGTTATAATTTAATATATAAAGAGAAATCAAAAACCAATCAACTTCTTAAAATTTTCTCTTCCAATTGTTTGGAATGTGTATCCAAAAATCATACTACATTTCTGAGTTTTTTTTTACGGTTTAACAATAAAAGTCATAAAGAAATTATTGGCCGTCGACCCGATCTTCCTCTAGACGTCACTTAACAATCGTTTATTTATAAACGAAATAGTAACTCAAAGACATTTTGTTAAAAAGAAAATAAATTTATTTAAATCTATTTGTAAGGTCTAGAGGATGATGCTGCTTTAGTCTTTGAGTTACCGCAGGGTTTTTAAAAAGATTTAGAACCAGCGGGTTAGTTGGTTTTTCTAATAAAAGTCGCTCTATTCTATCAGTAGAAATATTTCAGATAGCTTTGAAATCACAAGTAAATGACTGATCGATCTATATGAAGTGACATATTAAGAAGATTTACATGGCTTCAGAATAAGAACTATCTATGTAGTTTTCAACTGCATCGGGCAAATGTTTATCTTACAATTAAGGCAATGCTTTTCAACTCTTTAGTACTCTATCCGGGATAAGGTCATGCCTCGGTGTTTTAAGTTAGTTGTTGGAGTTTGTTTTAGTTTTTTTTACTTGCAATGGTTTGCTATTTTGTTGATGTTTTAAAAGTTTACTCATTTTCTATTCATCGTCTTTATTATATTCCACCAGAAAAAGTTGTCTTCGCTGAAATTTAAGATTTTTATCTAATGCCTACATTTAGAACAATACAGCAGTAATTAAAATTTAGTAAAATAAATTTAAAAAAATTTTATTTGTAAACTCTTTTATTTTCAGCAAAAGCTTCTCTGCTGATGAAAATGTCTAAACTCAATATTGTTTGAACAAATATGAGCTAAAATATTTCAGGTTTTACAAATCCATTAACAACCACATTAAAGTATTTGTATTGAAATGATCTTATAGCAACAACAATAAAGTAAGTAATAGTCCAAAAATTTGTCAATTGGCCAAGGCCCAATATAAAGCAAGGTTTACTATTAAAAATTCTTAATTTTCTTCTTCAAAACATTTCATTGGTAATGAAGTATGCAAGTATAGAGCGATCTTTCAATGGATGTTTGTTGATAGTGAGCAAAAATATACATCTTCAGTAATTTTGTCAACAATAGAAAAACTTAAGAAAGGCTTAATACCAACCTAAATCAAAACTGGATTAAACTCAAGCATTTTAGAGCTTTTGGATTAATAACATTAAAAGTGAATATGTAGAGTATCGAATTAAACAAAATCAGTGACATTAAATAAAGAGTGGAAAGAAACAAGAAAATATTGGAACAATTTTTAATGAAAAGGATGTAATAACAAGAATGGTCACCAAGTGGGGATGTATAAAAGAGGCAGGTAAGGGAAGATCAAAGATGATGGGATGGATATGAGAGTCTGGAAACTGAAATGCAAAATATATATTTGAGAAGTTTATTTTCATGCCAAAAACAATTTTTGAGATAAACGCAAATAATAAATTTTTCAAAGACAAATACTTGATATTATGTTCAAGTAAACTTTTTTTATTTTCAATTGGTGGACATAACTTGAGTTTTGAAAATAAGCTGCTCATATGTAAACAGAAAGACATAGACTGATATTGTAAAGAAAGCAAAATCACCCAAGGCGTTATTTAAGAAGTGGATAGAAACCAGTGATTGATTGAATAATACATACACTTATACTGATAGAATAATTCTTAGTTGAATCAAAACATTTGCGTTGCTAATATGAAATTGTCTGCTACATACAGTGAAATGTTTAAACATAATATTATTAAAAATTTTACATTTCGGCAGACATGGTCGTTTTCGATAATTTGAGTTTTTAAAAATCATATAATTTAAGTTTTCTGTTCATTGCACGATTTTTATAAATTAACCCTTTGTTTCAGTACAGTGCTAACTTTCTTTTCAACCTTTCTTTTTCTTCTTTTTTTTTCTTTTCAACCTACTTTAAAAAAAAAGTATTTTTTAACACGACAATACTTACATAAGTTAAAATTTCTGCTAGACATTTAAAATTTTGAATTTATTCTGTGCTTTTTAATTATACATTGCTACGATTATTGTAAGTGCGATTCTTATTTAAACCTGTAAAAGGTCTTAATTTCAAAGGATAATTAGATTTCAGCAGTTTACTCTTCGCTATGTGTGAATGCAATGTTATTGCTTTTTTATTTCGTATTTATTTGTAATCTTTTATAATTTGAAATTGTTTTTATATATTTGGGAAAGTAATATTTAGTTTGGAAACACATATAGTATATCTAGTTGATTTGTAAATTAGTACAAAAGAAATAATTCCGTACTAGCTCATTTTGTAAATAATGAAAATGTTTTTATTCGATAGCATAATAGTCCTCTAAGAAATACTTCTTTTAGTATTTTTTCATAACTACAATAAGCACAAAAATATATTTATAAGCCAAGATAACAAATCGGGCATTGAAGGATTAAGATTACGCGGTATTACGGAAAATTCACTTTTCTTCTTAATTCTGCTCTTTTGGGATCAAAAACTAAATATATGTATTGTGAGGCTTCTAGAGCAGCACTTTACTTATAATAAATAACCTTAAAAAATCTCTGATCCATTGAGGTCTAAAACTTTAGCTAAATTAGTTATATGCAGAACATACATGAGTGACTGAATTCACATAAAAGTTAGACTCTTACAACCATCAATCAGTCAGGTTTTATGCATAAAAACAAACACAAATGAGAGTATTACAGGAAATAATGCCCAGTATTGTATTGCTTTGGAGTTATTTGGGTCGGATGTAAGGAAGACGACGAAAGAACTAATGAACATATAATTCCAACCTATAATTTTACTAACAAATAACAAGATATAGAAAGATAATATGATGGTAGCGACACGGACCACCAGCCACATAGATTACAATTAGTTTGATGTTTCAGTGTCCAATGTCCATCAAGTTCAATTTATTGTTTTTCCATTTTGTTTCTCTATGGATTCACTATATTCCAAACCTGTTAAGTTTTATTATAAGAAAAGTAATTTTATTTAAAGCAGGAATGTCAATCAATCACTCTAAAAAAACTTTATATTTTTCAACTTCGTGTAACCGCGAATTTAGCAAACGCAATTAAACTAAGTATTACAAAAGTTAGAACTAAAAGTGAAGTTTCAGGAACAGTTACCACATATTCTCAATCAATTGTAAGTTAATTATTTAGTGAGTTTTATGAAGCAGTTTATTGATCTTGTAACAAGAACCACAGTTTTTTATATTTTTAATTACTCTTGCATTATGCAATTATAATATTACAAAGTGTCTGGGAACAATATATCAATTGCATACTTATTTACATTGCAATGGAGAAATATTTTGTGGTATTGTTACAGAAAGCTAATTAGATTGTTGGATGTTAAAAAAATACCAACTTTTGTATGCAAAAAAATCAAAATTAAATTAGAATGATAAATCATATTATATAATAAAGTGTAGGCGGTAATGTTTTTAATTTTTGATTTATGCTGTGAAAATGTTAAAAATAATCATACATAAATCACTAGTAACACTGAATTTGTTTATTCAACATACAAAAAAACTAAAATATTGAAATTTCACATAACTTAATTTAATTGATTGTCATCTAAATAATGGGTATAACAATTGCTCAACAGGATGACCTCAATTATATAACAATTAAAGTGTGAAGCAAGTGAAACTTACAGTGAAGAGTGAATTTCAGTTCACCACAGATAAATATGACAATAATCTAAATTATAATTATGTTTTAGTATCATTGGTATAATTTCAAACCCATCAACCGCACTAAACTATACCATAATATACCTATCGGTAGTATATAATATTATTATATTATTATAATATACAGCTTAGAAATACTATTATACTATATTATAGTTTTTTATTTACAATGATTATTTATTAGTTTTTATGTTTTTAACTCGAAAACAACAAATAAATAATTAAATAGGTTTGTTTTATAAGTACTTCTTCTTTACTTAAAGAATAAGAAAGAAATACTTGTTCACATTAAAAATTAAATATCATTTTGATTTTACTCAATCTTAACAATTTTGGAACTGGTTTCAAAGAAATTTTTTTTAATATATTTATTGAATACACGTTGAGTGAAAAGCAAAGCTTTCTTTAAAAATATTTAAAAATACAGTTGGTACTTGCTGTTAATACAATTAAAGGAAGAAACTAGGAAATTATAAAACATTTATATAGTCTTTTGGTAGATCATATAGAAAATATTTAAATGTATCTTTAACAAAGTTTACATTTTTTGAAAATCTTGGTAAAATTTTGTAAAAAAATATTTCTCATTTGAAAGGTATTTCAAGTACTCAATGTAAACACTCTTGGAGTAACGTGATCAAATTCCAACAAGGTCACAAATATACTGAGCACTCGAAATGTGTAAGTATCACTTTCTCTCCCTATATATCTGCCTTTCTTATTCCCTCATAGAGTTACCCTAGCAATCTCACTGCTTTGCATTAATCTTGCTAGTATTTGGATGCACGGGTGTAAAATATAGTCCTGCTCGACGTTTATAATCTTAAATATGTGTATTTTGATTTATAAAAATTTACATTTTTAAGAACACCCTGTAATGTTTGCTACGGAGACCCCATTTAAAAAAAGTTATAAATACGGACTTCAAACAAGTGCAGCCAATCGATGTTTTCAGTTTTTAATAATTGAAAATATCAAGTCTAGTTGGAATTGTTGCCAAGCTTACTACATTTAAAATTTGTATTAAAGGCAAATTGTGCATTTTTATGAAATCAAATACAAAGAAATGATAGGTAAAACTAAATCAGTTAAACCTATTAATTACAATACCCCAACTTTTAACCGAAACTTGTTAATATGATTTGTAGATCCATTTAACCCCAGCGATTAGTCTGACAATTTAAATTAATTTAACTACAAAAGTTGCCCTAAGAAAGCACCCCATAAAATTCAGTAAAAATAAAAATAATGAGTCATTTTAAAAAATGTTTCAATTTAAAAAATTATACAAATATGATTTAAAAATTATACTTTAAATAGCCAGATGTGCTATTAAAGACATAAAATCGAAACATTCTGCTCATTTAACCAACAACGCGCTATAATCACATGGTGTGAAAAAGTAAAAAAATGTATAACATAATATATATACAGAAATGCAAAGTATATACTTGTAGTTTACTCATATAGTAATAGTTACCTTCTACTTGTTATACTTGTTACATTAAAATTTAAGAGCTTTTTATAAATTTAGCTGCCAAGAATCGATTTTCCACTAGGTACATGACCTACGCAAAACTATTACGATAATTGAACGTATTAAGTAAAATGGTTCATTTAGATTAATTTTAAAGTTTTGAAAAAGGCTTTAAACAGCATTTACATATAAATAATTAGTAGCGCTGCATTATAAGAGCTTGTGAGAACCAATCAAATTAATGTATATTTCTTTCCTTCTCTCTCTCTCTTTCCCTTTGATTGGGTAAGCTCTTACATTCTGATCATCGACTTTTGAATTATTTAATTACATTAATTGAACACGTCGGACAACATAATATTACATATATAGATATTATTAGTTGAAAGAAGAAAATTTTAAAAAACAATTTTGTAAATTTCCCGAGTTTGAGACCGTAGCATTAAATTCAAAGTTTACTAAAGCATTAAAAGAGTACTAAAACAAATTTTATAGTATGGTTGAAATGAGACTTTGATAAGTTTTCTCCACCTGTCGTACATGTCACTCGGAAAAAAATAACCTTTTGAATCTTGAACGATCGTAAAGTTGTTTTTTGATTAAATACTTTTGTTCGTTTTCCTCTACGACGCTTTACTAAATCCAGTTGTTTAAGTTACGTCTGACGTCTATAATTCAAAAAGATTTTGAAAGAACTTTAGGTTCCCAAAAAGCTTAACCACTTCCTATCATATCTCAGATCAAACAATAGGTTTGAATTTTTTGCTTACGGTGAGCGTCAAGAGTTCTTATGTGCGTTTCTTTCGCAGTAAAAGATTGGACATTTTTAATAATCTTACAAATCATAGAATATCTCGTGAGATAAAAAAAGGCTTACCTGGAAAATTCAAATAAAAAGCATATTTGCTATTCCGATTTAAATAAAATATCGAGAAAGTTAATCACGTTGGAGATGTTGTCACAGAGATAAGATAAGAATTAAATTTTTAATAAAAATTAATATTAATAGAAAAGGAAAGGTGATGTGGTGTATTATTAGAAGAAAACAGATCACGCAATGAATAGGCATCACTTCGACCACGAAATTTATTTATAGAGTAATAAACATGAACACGGGACTGCGTTATTACTCAGGACACGGAATAGTAATCTAAATACGTTTGTGGTGCAGAAGGTGGAAGTATGCAACAGCAGGGGGGTTTGTACTTACCGACTGTGGATGATGTAGTGGGTGATAGAACTATAATGCGTGTCCTGCGAGGGCGCCCACGAAAGGTTGACGGAGCGGGACGTGAAGCTTATGAAAAGCGGTCGTCCAGGAGGGTCAGGCACATCTGGAACAAAGCCGTAAGCGTTCAACTAGCCGCATATAGACCCAAAACCGAGAACGTCGGTTTAACTAAATCCCGTCCGCTCTATAGGAAACAATTTGCATTTTTCCATTTAGTTAAACAATGTAATTATCCAGGAGAAACACGCGCGAATGAGTTTTTAAAAGAACTAACTTGTTAAAGTATCAATAGGCGATATCATCTACAAGACATGCAAAATAATGCAAATCTGTTAACTTATTACGTCGAGCTATAAATTTAAGCCTTATTTAATAACTTAACTATCAAATATTAGCATGTTGGCAATATTAATCCTTGGATAAGGATAGCTAATACATACTTTCGAACCGTTATCAATTTCTATATGAATGGTGTGTATATCTATACGCATGGTAACCTGTAATCCGATTGTTTACTTGAGAGTAAACATAGAAGAGGGTCGGTTAAAGGATAAAGTGTACGACTCTGGAATTTGAAACGGGTTTTTAATGATACATGCAGGTATTTGAAAAGAGGATACGCTCGGTTAAGCTAACTCGCAAAAAAAGATTATTTTTTCAACTCTTTTTATCAATCATTCCTAAGTTAGAAAATAATTATAATGTTAATCACCTTGTACGATCAGACGAACAACGGCATCCGGTTTGTGTCTGTTGTTAACCAAACAAACGTAATCGCCACTATCTTCTGCCATTGCAGGGTGGAAGCCTAGTCCAAATGTATTTTTCAGTAAAGATATACGATGCTGCTGATTCGTCCAAACTGTCGTACTATCGCTCATAAATTGAACCAGTTTTACCTGACGAGGCAAAGATAGCCACTCCAGTTCTTGAATTAGAGAATGTTCGCTCACGCCCGGGCATGATAACGACTTATTCTCTCCTGCTTTGATAATAAAGCTTTCAACTGGCAAATTCGTTACATCTGTAATAAAAGTATTATTACACATTTGTACAGAAGCTAATTTCTTTTTACAACAAAACAATAATACTACAATAGCAATTCCACGCTAAATGCATGTATGAATTATATTCCAGAATTAAATTTCTGAAAGAATATACAAACTGCTACATTAGTGACATATATCACCAAGACAAATGGTACAAAGGCTAAGTGAAACAGCGCTCGAAGTAGGTGAGAGAAAAGAATTGTTAAATATTAGCCTACTTTATGTTTCAAATACTCCAACGAATGAACGGAGAGTTCTTGCCAAAAAATCTACTAGAAACTAACTACAACAGCCCCAGCCATGCCGAATAAATATTTCTCATGCTTAGTTTGCACTTTTTCTTATCCTTCCGTGCCTTGTAAAGATATTCTTCAACTTTATATTTTCCCCTAATTCGATAAGATATTAATTTAGAAAATAATTATGCTTTCCAACTCGCAATATTTCATTCTCGACACTTAAAAAATTAAAATGTTTGCGGGTACCCGGAATATTTAATTAATTGAATTTATTTGACAAAAAAGCAATTTTTTATTTTTTCCTAACCTGTTAAAAATTATTAACCACTTTTTTGCGAGAAAGTGAGACTTTATAATTAAGAAAAGTTCTTAATTTTAAACCTCGAACAATTGACAAATTGCTTTTCATTAGTATTAAATTTTAATGAAAATAAATTTTCATCGCACGAATTGGATAGACACCGAATAAATCTATAAAAAGGAGGCCTAATTTGACACACATCATTTTTTTTTAATTACTATTAAGTATAAATTTTAAAATTGTATAGTCATATCATTTTTTTTCTCATGTGATTCCCTCACTCTATTTATTTTCAGGTTCACTAAGCATACACGTCAGTGTTTTGTTATTTCCTAGAACTGTTCTGTTCTAGAACGTCTTGCGACATTGTCCGGTCTTCAAAAGGGTCACCCGTCTAAGTGCAAACCACGGCTTGCATAGTTTGACGAATATGTAAATATTTTTGTGTAACTAATGAGCAAGTTTGCGAAGCTTGACGTGAAAAATTAATTAAAAATTAACGACCATCCATTAAAACGAGTTGGTGAAAATTGATAAAGGCATTCCATTGTACGTACTTATATACAGAGAACGTATTTTTGAAAGTTTTGACAAGGCCATATTTACTATCTTGTCAAACGTAATTATAAGGTTTGTGTTTGTTCATGAGTGCCGCTACGTTAAACTATCTAAAGATAACTAATAGAGAGAGCTACATTGTTCAATTAGTGTTTAATAAACGTCAATAAAGTTACGGGCCCCTAATGGAATAGCTCGGTTGAATTTAGAATAGATCCAGTACTTTTAAATTTTTAACAATGAAATAATTTAAAGCTATATAGCAAACCAATTTTAAAGTAAACCAGATAGTAATTGGATATCGTTTAAAAATTCAATCGCTTGATTAAAGTGAGGATAATTTAAGCTGTGGCTTGGTGTACATTAATTAAGCGAAGCGACATTTTTCATTAATCTTAAAAGGTTCCAATCGGAATCGGTTGTAATCAGAATTTAAATGTAAAATACTATTGTTAGCACGAAATAACTACATAAATAAAGTCGAAAGTGGATCTTATCTCGCAATAGTGTCACATGTTCTTCCAAACAGCAATTTTTGCATAATTTTGACTTGTAAAAATTTTGTCCAACATAAATATGAGTTTTATCAAGAAAGAAATAAGATTCTGGGAGGGAAATAAAACAAAATCATAAGTCGGCATGGCATTGTGACCATCGCTTTTCCTGATACTATTATAGCTCGAGTGAGCACGTTCCTCCTCGAAACTCGTTCCTAACTTGTCAACGCATAAATCCTAATTAAGCGATCCCATTACTAGCTCACGTGTTACATCTCTAAATAAAGAATTATAGCTGAAAGGATTAAGAACTTTGTAGAAAAAAGTTACCATTTGTGAAAGACACGCAAGAAACAGCTCACAAGGTATCAAAAAAAAAAAAATTTTTATTAACGATAAGCGTGCTTACCGAAAACACGCCTGTCATAACTAATTGCTAATTTAGCTACAACAAGAAACAGCCAAAAAGGAGCCCACATATTGGCGGTAACAGCAGTGGAACACCTCTAGCTGACACATTCCATCGTCTTAAAATCACACACGAATTTTTTTCACATTGTATTACGATAAATATACAAATAAAACGAAAACAATAAACTGTCCTTTTTATAATATCAAAAGTGAAATAAAAAAAAAAGTTGTATGATAAACTTTTGAGTTCGCGCGAGACAGCACCGATGTTTCTCAGCGGCTGTTCTGCGATTCAATCGTACGGTCATCGCGGGTAAGGAGTATAAACTAAATCACATAGCCTTAGGCACTTACCACCCCCAATCGTATACTCTCTCTTCCCGACTATCAGGCTTGCGCCCTAAAACTTCATGTTCGCGCACCCTCTATTCCAGCAACGGTTTGCACCCCGTATCGCCAAAGAATCAGGTACAGCAGCAGCTCTTCGAAGTTCACGGCCTTAACGTAGTCCTCTCGGACTTTGTAGACGCATTTCAGAGTTCTCGAGTCGAGCTAAGCTTCGGAAAGTTAAGATCTTACATTCCTAGACTTAAATGTTGCGATTAGAACTCAAATCAGCTTCCGTTTCTTTACGGATGTTCTTGTAAAATATTACGATAAGGTCATCACCGACTATAATGCATACGTATCAAATTAGTTACATCGATCTACAATATACGAGTTCTTTCTAAGCGTCGCGTCGCTAGGACCCTTCGTGAACGCGATTGCATCAGAATGATTTATATTAACGATGTGTCCAATTTAATAGCTCCCAGCATGCTCATCTGTGTTTCTCAAATGCTTTGCCTAGGGTAGACCGACTCGCGGCGTCGCGGTGCGGGAGGTAAAAACATTTTTATTCCGACCCTCTTGGGTAAAATTGAATCAATTGGGGTGTTTTAACATTATGGTTTAGTTAGGTCGGCTCACCGTTTCGGAACAATAGATTCTTAAATTGTTAGATTAACGCATTTCATTGTAGATAATGCTAAGTAATATCTAATATGTCTTGTATGTAGTATATGTACATATAGGATAAGGCGTTGATTCTGTTTAATATAATTAAACCGCAGTAGACACACACAGCGGTATATAATACGCAAAATTATTTACAAACTTTTGATGTGCCTTGTTATATTACAGTTAAGTGGTTTTGTTGTCGTCACTGATGATTTGTCATATATTTACTTCTTAGTAAAACATGGCAGGATGAATTTCAAAATTATCGTTTTTAGTTGTTGCTGCGATTGCAATTTCGGCAAGAAGCAACGTTTCCGGGATGGCAGTATTTCTGCCAAAACGCTTCCCACCGACAACCTAATAGGGTACGGATTTTTAACAAGGACCATCATTCAAAAGATAAGCTTGTCCTTTCATACCTGGCAAGAATAAATCATGATTTCTGTCTTTCCTTTTTTTATACATACATATATAATATTGTATTAATAGCCTTTTTCGCGTAGGAACGCATGTATAAATTTTCACGACTATTCTAACACATTTATAAATTTAAATAATACAGCAAAAAGGAAAAGTAATTATAACATTTGTTAATGTAATCAATATGAACTAAATGTAGCAAAAAATCTTTTCATTCGATAACTTAGTTTCAATTTTCTGGTGACGAGAACGGGACCGCCAGTCGGGCTGGTTGACATGCCGAGGATTGCGTTGTGTGTCTCATGGGGGTTGACTTTCAACCTCTTTTCGAGGTTTGCCTCACTGTCTTCTCTTGAATACTAATGTTACAATTTTTCAAAATGTCATCTTAAAGAAATAAACAATTGGATCATTAAATTCCACCGACGTGTAATACCGAAAGAAGTTCGATTCCCTTGAACCCTTGTAATGGTTGAGTACATTAACTAGACCCACCATTGATAAGCGCAACCGACGTCGGTATTATTATTGCTCCCTTACGCGGTTTTAACTTTCCTCCTTTCCTGCTAGTTATAATCGAATCCTTTCCACAATCACGAAACACCTTTTGTAAACTGTAGTTCTATGTAAAATAGGTATCGCTCGACATAGAATTCCGCTTCATTGTAAATATGTGTTTGTAGGTAAATAGCAGACAAAAGAAAATTTGTTACAAATAGTATTGTAAGGAACATATTACATATTATATGTTAATATCGGGATACATCAAGGCTCAAGCACAATTACCATACAGGCGTTGTTTAATTTTCAAAACTGACAACACTTATTATTTATTATAAAATACATCATCTAAATTATTCTCGTACATCGCTGACGTGATCGAACAAACCCCATTTATTATTTGCGCTACTGTACTGAAACTTTCAATATTTACCAAAAAATCACTATAGGCATTTTAGTTAAACATTTATTTTTACTCATAATATCTATAAAAATATTTTAAAAAATTTACATTCTTTACTACTTAAAAGTATCAATTTAAATTTTCTGTATCGGAATAATCAAATTCTTCTTCGTCGATTGGCTGCATAACCGATAAAGTTTCATCTTCGTTAAAACCCTGAAAAGTAAAACAAAATTAGTTTAAACATTTTACCAATAAAATAATTATTGGCTCATATGTGCCTCTTCATCATTTATACTTTATATAAATTCAATAATATAATGAAATTATATTTTTAAGCTTTCGGCGACTTTTATCGCCTCCGTCAGAAATTTATTTATTATAATTTTATTATATTATTGAATTTAACTTGTTATTTAAAGTTTTATTGTTTATTTTCTCACAAGTTAAGATTTATATATTTAAATATTATCTGTTTATGTTATTTGCTTTAACAATTTACGGTATAAATGTAATGGACTTTAACCATTCGTCTAGCTGCCTGACAACCCCTTAAATAATTAAGTTTCTCGAGCTGGAAACTTTAAAGCTATGTAACCGAAGCCGTATGAACGTAAAATGCATTCAGTTCCAAGATTTTAAAAACGCAAAAATTCGAAAGAGTTCTTATAATTTTCTTACTTGCATTATTATTGATGAAAACGCTTCTTTCGTTTTAGAACTCTAATGCTTTTTTATGTCTATTTATAATCACATAAATGTAAGGTGCTTTTTAATAAAAATTTAAATAGCAGCGCAATAATGGCGCTTTTTCGACCTTACGGTTACTACATTACAAAAGGTAGCGGTCTATAGAACGCGTACGTTGCAATCGCACTATAATATTATTTATTTTGACATGTTTCAAACAAATTTTAACACTAAGCGCTGTTAATAATTCTTTTTGTGTAAGGAGTGCAACCCGATATTCAAAGTGTTTGAAATAGTGGTAGTTAAATCGTTAAGTTAAATGGTTTATCAAACAATTCTTTTCTTCAGTGAACATTATGTATGACTAAAAGTGCTTTTGTGGTTTACAAAAAATTAATATGTTCGGGGCTATTGGAAAATTAATAATAACCACACCGAAGCAGCACATCGAAGGCTATAAACTAAATTAGGCGTTGACGGTCTTCGATCAGCTCAAAAAGCCGGAACATTTATTACGAACAGCTTGCAGCTGGAGTAGAACTTCCTAAAAAATTTAAAAAATACAGGAACGCGGATGATAGAATATTGCGTATAGTTAACCGTTTTGACAAATACGATGACTTAACTATTACCAAATGGGACAATAAGTACTTCTTTCTTTAGGTTATATTTTTTATATATTTTTTTATTTAATTTGTATCCCTATTAATTTTTTTATTTAATTTTATATATAATTAAATAAAACTTCAATTGTAACTTTTGATTTAGATTTTTTAATTAACGACGGCGAAATGGGTGAGGGCGAAACGGCCACGGCTAAATGAGCGACGGCGAAACGACCACGGCGAAACGTCCCACTCCGTATATGATATAGTATATAAGTACAGTTATCTGATATACCAGCAGGATGGTGTAGACTGTAGAACCTACACCGGCTAACTGGGAAGCAAGTTAAAATCCTGCTTGCGTCGAACACACTGCAAAAGACTAAGATAGATCTGTGCTCTATGAGGAAGGCAACTGGAAACCACCCATGAATAATTTCTTAGTTCGTCACATTGGCTTCAGCCAATGTCGTGACTTTCCTCTATAGCCTTTGCTTATTCTTATATTATTTTTGATTTTTTAATAAGTAAATATATAATTATTATTATTTAAGTCAAAAAAAGTACATTAGCTCCGAATAAAACGTGCTATTGCTTTGTAAAATGTAAACACTATTAATTTAATGTTGATAATTCTTTGATATAAAGTAAACTTACGACATTGCATTATTTAAAATAAAATTTGTTTACATGTGTGCAATTTTATCTATTAATATCAGCTGTTAGTGAATTTGTGGTTTTGTGTTATTGGAAGTTTATGGAATAGCAATTGGATTGGATTACGTCTTTATTCCGGAAAGTTTTTTTTCGTTTATTAAAATATTCAAATTATGACTTTTCAAATTGATTAATGTTTAATAAGTCCACCATGTATAAGTTCAATTAACAATAAAATAATATTATATCGCGTTTATTGGAAAAGTTTTTACTCTAAATATAGGAGAGATATTAAAAACATAAAAAATACGTCATCCGATTTAGGGAGGCGGAAATAAGAATATTGCGTATTTATGTAAATTATGCGTTTCACTCCATCGCCTTGACTACCACAACTTTATAATTTTAATTGACATCCTACTAGCTTTGATGCATCAAACAATATTTTCGCAATAATTATATCAAAGCAAAATGATCTTTCTCATATAGATACCAAACATAGAAAACTATGTCAGTTATAAACCAGAAATCAATTGTCTGCTTGCAAGTGTTCATTAAGGCTGAAGAGGTTCCTAACACAATTATTAGTCTAAGAGAATGCAGCATGTAATATTATTTGCAATTTAATGCAATTTCTCAGTATTTATAAATAATAACATCAGAAGGTAAATTTTTAAATAAAATAATAATAGCTATTACACAAAGTGTACGGATTAGTTATCGTTTAAGGGAAAAATCAAAGCTACAGCTGTAAAAATATTATCTTTGGTTCAAAGAAAATTAAAATCGATCGTTTTTTCAACAGAAAATTTACAACTGCAAGCGGATAAAATGATTGACGTCCCAAGACAAATTTCAAATGCTTGCAAATAAGGTAGATGGCGGTAAAACGATATATATATGTACTATACTAGACGTTAACAACACAAGAAGTGACTTACGAAACCTTTTTGTAATAATTGCATCAAACCTAGAAAACGTTGTTAGTTATACATAAGAAATCAATTGTCTACTTGCAATGAAGTGTTCATTAAAGCTGAAGAGTATACCAGTAGCTTTACATCGATATTTTCTTGTTAATTTTCTTTTACAATTGCATTTCTTAATTTCTAAAACAGTGTATAGATATATGCTTAGGCATATTAGAATAAAAATGAGGGTCCAGAGGAAAGTTTCGCTATAGTTTTGATTTTTGCACACTTTATGTATCTTGGGTCGCTGCATACAAATTTGAAGTTTGCGGGCAAAAATTCGGTCCAGAACTTTGTTTTTTGGCACCTTTTGTCCAAATTTTGGCACTTTCTATAGTTTTTGGCCTATATCTTAGAAAGTCAGCATTTTTTGGACAAGCCTATTCTAAACAAAATTAAAACAGACAAAATTTCCTAAATTTATTATATATAACGTCATTTTGGAAGACTAACCGTTCCGCCGCTAGAGCGCGCCAAAAAAAGGGTCATATTCCCATATTTAGTGAAATTCACCGTTTTCGCGAAAATCGCTGTTGCCATGATAGTGAACTGTTGTATCATTATATTACATTAATTACAATATTACAATAATTTACAAGTTGGGTTACTAGCATCCATCTATAAAACGTTTGGATCCCGAAAGTTATAGGATGTTTTGAATTCATTGGCGTTTTGCAGGACTTACGTAGAAACCAGTGCAGTTTAAAATTTCTTCCACCCTCAAAAGTCAAAACAGAATCAAAAGTAGGTGCCGACGATTTTATTTGGTTCATCTACGATAATGCAGATTTCAACGCTCAGACATGTACATTCTACATGGGTACAACATATTCCATGTCATGGGAGGGATGTACCCTATGATCAAAAAGTACTCTGAATTTCTCAATTAAACGAACCGCGCTTGAGATATTGCCAAAATAATTTTTTTTCTAGGTTAGTACATCTGTCAGTTGTTTATATGTCAATTTTGAGAGCAATCTGTCAGATAGTTTATGCGCAATAGTTTCGTAAACAAGTAATTGTTTTGTGTATTCTGCGAATTTTGCTATGCCAAATCTAATTCAGCAAAGAGAAATTTTGAAAGTTTTACGCGATTATTTGACCAAAAACAATGTTAATACGGTTCCGCAAGCTGCGTATTCACCTGACATGGCCCCGTGTCACTTTTTCTTGTTCTCACGACTCAAGTTACCACTTCGTGGAAAGCGTTTGAGACGATTTAGATGAAAAAGGAAATTTCGCAGAAGGAGCTAAAAGCGATTCCAAAATTGGCATATGAAAAGTGTTTCAAAGATTGGAAAAAACGTTGGCGTATGTCTATTGCTTGCGATAGAGATTACTTTGAAGGGATAAAATAAATATCGATGAATAATTGAACCGTTTTCGTTTTATTGAAAAATTCCGGGTACTTTTTGATCGTAGTAGTATACTGTAGGTCCCGCTTCTGATGTTTCTCGAGATGCCACCATTGCGAGATTAACAAAGAAACCAGCTGCAGAGGTCGTTAGAGGATTCGGTCATTTGGTGATGTCAAATTCCAAAGTAGTGACCGAGTCCAACCTCTTGTCATAATGAACAATGCGATCAAAGTAGGAGACGACATTTTCCCTGTTAATCCAACCACACTGTTCCAACATATCAGTGTGGCAAAGAATTGTGATGAACAACTGGAATTTTTCTTTTCCTACGATCTGGGTCCTACTCCTTCTCGCTATTTGAAAATGGTTTAAGAAAAACCAAATCTGCTCTAGACAAAGCATTAAACCCACACAAAACAAGTTCAGCAGAAAAGTGCAATATGTTATTGACTGTGGATTCTTATTACACAAAGTTGTCAGGCCCCAGAATCAATATTTCTCTGCAATATGCAACACGTGTATGTTAACTACGTCATTAATATCTATGGCTCACAGACAGTAGTTGTCTTCGATGAATATCCTGAAGGTTCGAAAGGTGGAACAAAAAGCGCTGAAAGGTTGAAAAGGTCTATGAAAACGATTTCCGCTGACATTTCCTTCGAGGAGAACACGATTAAGCAGGAAAAATTCTTGGCCAACACAAATAACAAAAAAAAATTGAGTTCCATGATCATAGCCAAGTTTACACTCTCAAAGAATGACATCGAGACAGGCCACAGAAAATGCCGCCACCGTCATTGTGAACGAAGCCCTGTCTTTGGCTGAACGTACTGAGACTGCGGTGGTGTTTGAAGAGAACATCGACCTTTTGGTCATCCTCACGGGTTTTTGCCAACGAGAAAACGTATTCTTCCTGAAACCAGCAAAGGTAAAAGCTCCTGCAACCACCTACTGTGAACGCTCTGAACAACACAACCATTAAAGATCACATCATGTTTCTTTACCCAATGAGTGGGTGTGATACGACTTCAGCACTTTACACGCAAGGGAAATTGAAGTTTGTAAAAACTCTTAGCAAAACCCTCCTAAATAAAAATTAGAAATAGATAGTTTTTTCCACTTTTTCGTACGTAGTTAGAACAGAAAATATAAATACTGTAGGCAGATTTTTCGTAAGTATATGATATTTTTAATTTTATGTGGCTTTAAACGTAACAAATTCGAGGTGAATTTACCATAATCTTATTTCTGAATTTTATACGATCTTGAGTCCTTCGGCAAAACTCGGGCTGGTGTTTCAAGCACTAGGCATCGAAATTCGACGATTTAGGTATTAAAAAAAACAATTAAATTTTTTTGACCCCAAAAAATGAAAATTGAATGTTTTATCGTCATATTTCTCAAAATTATTTCAAAATTTTTACAATTTTTCCATGTATTTGTAGTATACCTGTCTGTCAGGTCCGACGTAGTCAAGATTGTGATTTTAATTGACGTATGCATTTTAGGGTCCAACATGTGTGAGGCTGGTGATGATATAAGATATACAAGCAAATATGTGCAAACAAGACCAAGAGTATTATGTTATTATAATAATATGTTATGAATGTTGTTAGGATAATATAGGAACAGGGGTACTGAATTCACATTACATGAATTTCAAGTAAAACCCAAGAAGTAAATTTAGTTTAGATATTTTAATAATAATTACAGTTGCGTTTAAAGCAAGTAGGTACAGCTGCCTTGAATCCAACCGTTTGTTATAATGTATATAAGATTATTTGGTAAATAATTTCTTACGCTGTTTGTGATTTTCTTAAACTAAAATAATTACATATTACTGTGGTGTATGGTGTATATTGTTGTTCAGTTTCAAAAAGAGAGAACTTTGATGTTCCAATCAAATGAACGTTACGGGATCACTTATTTAGAATATTGTGGCCGGTCAGGTACAACTCGGCGCCGCCGATTCGGCGCAGCCAACTCGGCGCCAGGTCAACTCGGCGCCAGGCCAACTCGGCGCCAAGACAACTCGGCGCCAGCTAACTCGGCGCCAAGACAATTCGGCGCCAAGTAAATAATAAAATTTTTTAATAAAATGTTTGTTAAATCGTTATTGTTATAACAATTTCACATTCAGGGTCGTTCGTAGAGACCGGATTTTAAGCATTTTTGGTTATTGTCAATTTTAAAAGCAGCTTTTTGAAATTTGAGATGTGGACGAATTACATAAAAAGATGTATTTTAACGTATAGTTTTTCATGCTTATTTTGCTTTTTTTGCGATTTCTTGGTTATTTGCTTATACCTGAACTTATTTTCTACTTTTGTGCTTATTTTGAACTTATTTTCTAATTTTAAATTGAACTGACTTTTTAAAATTTTTAAATTAATCAAAAATAAATTTTTGGTACATAGTTATCCCTAAATTATCAGTCAGTGGCGTAGCCAGTTAGCCCCCTCCCCCCCCCCCCGAAATTATTAATTTGAAATTATCTATTTACACATCTTGTGTAATAAACCCTTTGTCAGGCTTTTTAAAAATATTTTTTTTAAATAGTTGCCATGGCGACAATTAGCTTTCGGTACCTGTATCAAAAAAAATTCCCAAATCAACTTCAGAACTAGCCCCCCATCTAGCCAAGCACTACCCTTCTTCCGAAATTGAAAATTTTGTATTGCTAATGATTTCCGTCCTAAACGTATACGTCCTCGACATATTTGAAAAGCAAATCTGGCTTCGCCAGTGGATATGGACGTAAATGGGTTTTTTGAAAATGATGGCGGAGAGTCCGCGTTGTGTCAAGTACTCTTTAATGAGGTCGAGATACATCTAACATATAGATTTCTTTTTAGCAGAACCTCTTAATTAAAAAAATATTGTTTAATTAATAATTAATATAAAAAATATTAATTAATTAATAATTAATATAAAAAATATTAATTATAAAAATAATGTATCGTAGTTAAATAAAATATCGTTTTCTAACCTAAGCTTAATCGGCGCCGAGTTGTCCTGGCGCCGAGTTAGCTGGCGCCGAGTTGTCCTGGCGCCGAGTTGTCCTGGCGCCGAGTTGGCATGGCGCCGAGTTAGCCGGCGCCGAGTTAGCAGCGCCGAGTTGGTCGGCGCCGAGTTGGCGGCGCCGAGTTGTCCCATCCCGTATTGTGGCGGCCTAATCGGTTTAGCTTTTAGTTTTTAATTGGGAATTACTAAAACAAATGCTATGCTGATAAACACAAAGTGCTTCATTTCTATTATGCATAATGCGATGACTATAGTTTATGTATGTCCTAATTCGCGATATAGGTACTATGCCTTCACCATATTTTTGAAAACAAAACTTGACTTAGCGACTACGTCAACAAGTAAGGAGTAACAAAATGATAAATTAAAATTAATGAAGGTAAAAACATTCAATTGAAGTATAGGTTAGAGGAATTCTCATTTTCAAATTAAATTTTACAACTAACAAGTACTTTGTTGAAGTAGGTACAGGTTAAAATAAAATTTAATAAATCTGCGTTTATTTGATGCGCTAAAAGTAATAAAATAATAAAGCTTTTGGCAATGAAAGGTAGATATGAAACAATATGAAATGAATACACAGTAGGAATATCTTGACAACAGAAAGTCATATAAATTTTGCGAGGGAATAAATTTTCAGTTGAATTGAGACTGGGCGTGGAACATAAGAAACAGCAACGGGCAAGTAACTGGCAATCCACAGTGAAAAGTACCATTTTGTTGAGTGAATGATTACAAAACGCAACGCGTGCAAGTGAAGGACAACAGAAATATAAAGATATAATAAGAAAAAGTAAAACTTCATACAATATCCTAGATTAAAACACAAAACCACTCAATTATTAAAATGTTTGCTACAATAAATTTTGTTTTGCTCACGTAAAATTTTTTATTTAGAAATGAATAAAATAAAAAATTCTAACAAGAATATTATTGAGCACCTACCCACCGAAAGTTATTTTATTATTTTATAAAATAATGTTTATTGCAATTCCAATTCAATTTGTTTGTTACGTAATAAAAACAAAAATAAAATTGAGTTGGTCTACAACAACTCACACGAACGAAAACTTAAACCGAAGTAGTCACTACGATATCGTCCTGAATGCTGAGTAGAAAACGATTTTTGTTTGTTGACTTGATGCTTTTCTTATATAAACTCTTCAATTTCAAATTTATTAGTTATGGTTATGTCAACTTAAATAACAATTTATACTTTTCATCGCCAACTGCTTTTAATAATTTATTTGAAGATAAAAATTTTTTTTAATTGTCTGTTTCTGTCATTATTAAATATGTTTGATTATAATCAACCTTTTCTGATGACCGAAACAAATGCCTGGACAAATTTTATATTGTTGGAAATGTCTCGTTACTCAAATCTAAACGGGAACTTGCATAATATTCTATTTGTATAACTTAAATACCGTGAACTTACCAAACAAAACTCACGTTTATATGCATACACGGTAACTAAAATTATGTAGCTTGTCAAGCAAATTTTGTTTCTTTACTTCCTTTCTGCAATCCTATTTGCATTAATGTTTTAATGAGTATGGAATTTGCAATTTAACGGTTGCGTGTTTAGTAAATAAAATACTTGTAATCCTGCCTTCCTTAATACTTATCAGGATTCAAAACGTATAAAGGTGAAAAATAAAAATTCATGTGCGCCATTTGACAAACGATTTATAAAATTATTTCAAACACACTCGCATAATTTAAAGCCACTTCCTTATTTTCTCATTGCGCTAAAGTGATTGATTACTAAACATTCAGATTAAAAAATATTGATTTTGTTTTAAAATAATGTTAACTTTTATCAGAAAATTAATTACGAATGAGCTTTCACGTTTTTCTCTTTTAATATTTTATAATTTCTTGTTTTCAATGTAAATTACATACTAAGCTTTAAAAATCTTTAGTTTTTAATTTACATCTAACATTTGATTGTTTAAAGGGTAATGTTTGGTATTAGATTTAATCAGAGCAAACAATTTTAGGTAATCACTCCGTCAAATATTTAAACGAATAGTTTTAGTTTCCTTTCAACATTTAACGTGACGCCGTCTAGAACGATGAAAAGCGCATTTCCGCTGGTGTGCACAGTATGCTAGCTGCAAATATTCAAAGAATCAAAAAAGAATATGAGGTGAAAACAAACGAGGAAAATGTGCATAAAGAATGGGAAAACATAAAATTGAATATGACGACATGTGCAGAAGAAACCATAGAGGCATCAGAAACAGATGTGAAAACAAAAATAGTTCGATGAAGAATGCAAGAAGATGGTTGAAAATAGAAGAAAGGCAAGAAAAATGATACAAACAAAAAAAGACGAAGATAAAAAGTTATATACAGAAAAGCGGAGAGAAAAAATATGAAGTACAAGAAAAAGAAATAACATAAAGAAGTTTTATATGGCAATTAAAAATCAGAAAATAAAAAGCAATGTTACAATTTGACATATGATAGATGTAAACGGATGATTAGCAAGCAATGATAGGGAGGATAGAGATATACGGAAAAAACGTTTGAATAAGATTAAGAATAAAAAAGCAGCAGGTAGAGACAATGTGAACGGAACAATAACCAAGAATGGCTGAAATTCAGAATATACAAATTACTACTGGACGTATGGAAAAATGAGAAGAAAATGAGAAATATAGGGAGAATGGTGCCAAAAAAAGGGAAATGCGAAAATTATAGAGGAATTACTTTATAACCAGTAATATACAAGGTGTTCTCAACGATAAGAGAGTATGATTGGAGACTACCAATACGGTTTTAGACAAGGGAGATCGACGATAGATGCACTCCACATCATGAAGCAAATTGTCGACAGATGGGTACTATATAGAATATCTGCTGTTTGTGGACTTTCAGAAAACTTTTGATAAGGTGAGAAAATAGAAATTATTTGAAACATTGAAAGAAGTGGGGGTACCAGTAAAACTAATAAAATTTGTAAATATGACGATGAAGCACCAATCGGTTTTTCACTTGGTACTAAAATTCTTAAATTGGTATTGATCTACTACTTATATTGGTAAGCAACTGCCAAACCTAGTTTAAGATTGGCATTCCAAAAATAACGAAACTGCAGTACTGATTTTTCATTCGATTCAGTTGATTTTTGGTGGTGGTTTTTGATGTCGAGTTTTGGGAAGTAACGATCACAAAAATGTATTCCATGTTAATAACAGAATGTAGATCGATTGGAATAACTATAGAACGGTTGACGTATTCACAAGAAATGAGAACCGTGTAATAAATATAATATAACTTTAGGTAATCACTCCGTCAGAAATTAATGTAATAGTTCTCAACTATATTTTAACAAGTTAAGAATATGAAAACAATCAACTTACAACAAAACGCCAATTAAAAGTTTAATGAGATATTTCATTAAAAGTTCAAGTATTGACAACCTATAAACTTACATGGAATATCTAAATACATTGTGGTTACTAATTATTACCAGATCAGGGCCGCACGGTAGATTTTCTGAATATGGTGCAAGTCTTTGAAATGTCGCCCCTTAAATTTTTTTTCTTTAAAATAACCTTCAAATTTTAATTATTGAATGGTTCAATTTGTTGCTAGAATCTAAAAAAGTCTACATGAAGTCTTTGTGAAGTCTCTGAAATCTTGTGCAATCTTAATGAAATCTCATTAAGTTAGTCTTATAAAGTCCTCGTGAAATCTATGGAAGGTAAAATTTTAAAATGATTATCTCTTTGACACGGAAACATAATGGATAATAAAAATTGTACATTTTGATTACGCTAACATAGACGTAGAGAATGTTTCAATTTAGAAAAATATGAAATAATTATTGAGTTATCTTAGGCTAATTCAATAATGGGTTCACCCATTATGTGTATTGTGTATACTGTATATAGAGTATATACTGTATATACTATATCGTCGGCTTACAAGGAAAACACACTAAGTCAAAAATGTTAGAATTGAGAAAATCAAGTTAGAAGTTTTTATTTGTGTATGATTTATGGGTTAGTGAAAAACTTAAAACTGTAATTTTAGTTTAACGTAAAATTTCGTGACTTTTTTTTTACCAGTCAATAGAATGGAAGAAACTATATAAGATAGTGTCAATAAGTCAAAAGTGAGAAAAAGTGACTGAAAAAAAAGTGTGTTTTCCTTGTAAGCCGACGATATATACTGTAGTATAGAATAGCAAGTACAATATTCGAAGTACAAATAATAATATTAAGCATACAAGTAACGTCACGGTTACTCATGCCACCAGAAGTAGAAATTATTAAATTTGGCGAAGTCTAAAGCGGCATTCAGATAAAGATAGTTGTCTTGCCTTGCTTATGTAGAATTGGAGTAGTGACAATTGTCAGAAAAAGTTGGAGTATCTTAAAATGGCTAAAATCATAATAGAGAAGGAGGAGAATGGGATGAACGCATATCGCTACCTCATATTGAATGAAAAAAGTTAAATCTTCTAATAACATCACTTGGGAGCCAATTCTCACGTGTGTTGATATATTCGGCATTGTAAAATAAAATGTAAAGGAAAGTAACTGAAATGTAATTAAAATAAATAGAAATGAATAAGTTATAATTTGAAGAGTGCTTTTAACATTTTTATTGGTATTTGAAATGAACTTTAGTTGGGTATCAAAATCCTGGTAGTGATATAATAAATGATGATAAAAAATTTAAAAATTATTCACTAATTGCAACAGAATAATAAAGTTGGGTATAAAAATAAAATTTTATTTGTGTACTTAGTTTATCCACCTACACTATACAGCACAATAAACTCAGTTTGCGTGTAGTGGTCGATTTCAATATACATCTGTAAATGCTTTCCATATGTTTCGGGTATGCAATATTAGTCCCGAAAATATAAAATCTACCAATATTTTACAATTTTCAATAGATTTTTATGAATATTAAAATAATGTAGTTTCAAATAATAAATTTAATAAATATTTACTTTAAAAAAAAGAGGATAACCACAGCAGTGGATTAGTAAGTGTGATCGCACGTTAAGTTACCATTTGTTTACTTTAGTTTTAAGTACTTTAGGCTTTCTTAGCCTAGTCATCCGGTTAACATTGTCACTCTGTATTATATTTAAGTTGTACAAATTTGACCATCCGGAAGAAAAGTAATCATATTAATACCTGCTTTGGGAGAACCAAGAGTGTTTCATTTTACTACAAAACTTAAATTTAACTTAAACTTAACTTAAAAAGAAAATAGAAGAAAGGGTCACCCAAGAAAAGGCAAATGAATAGATAAAAGAAATTAAAGAAAAACCACAGTATGTGGTTTAAAATAACATTTTAAAGTAAAGAAAATTTGAAAATATTTGCACAAGGTGCAGCCGAAAAGAATTCTATCAGCCCTATCAATCAGAATCAATTCAGTAGAAGATCGAGAACTTCAAGATGACCAAAAAAGACCCCAAAAAGAAGTATTTAACAGTAAATAATTATACTTTTGTTCATTTTACAATACATAAGTAAAATTTGACATTGATAAACTGTGGTAGTGCAGTTTCCCAAACATTTTGTAATATCCTAAATAAAAATAGTATGATGTGAACGATCACGTCGAGTTAATATTTTGATATCTTGAATCATGGATCTCTTGATGCTTTGAAGGTATTAGTATGTATGTGACGGGTATTATCGTTTGAGTTTATAATATGTTGGCCTTTGAGTTGGAGTGTTTCCTTTTTTAAACACAAACCCGTTCAATTTAGAGATGATGCAGGTATTAGTGTTAAATGTTAATACGGTATCGCGTTGTGATTTATTTCATCTGAATGTTATGCAACTGTCAGAGTTACCCATCTTTGTTCATTCAAGAAAATGCGGCAACCGTTTTCCTGTGTGGGTCGAGTTGCAGACATTTTAATAATATGTCGTTGCTTCCGCGACAAAATAGTGATTAAAACTAATTCGTTTCATACCTGACGTGTACTGTGTACATCAACTATATTGACATTAACTATTAAAATAATACATTTACACTGCATTTCTAAAATGTTTATAAACTTCAAATGTAATATTGGTCAAGTTGACACGATACAAGAATTGTCACTTATAAATAGTGGTAACTCAAAATGTTAATTATTATTTATAGTGAAATTTATTAAATTATTTAGAAAGTTGAAATTATTCACTTGTCAAATTAAAGTTTGGTTTAAAAAGATTAAATGGAAATTTTTTTTATACATTTTTGTAGGTTTCTCAACAACAAAGTGTTAAAATATTTTATACAATTTAATGAAATTGAAAAATTTCATTTAAACATTAGAAAATGAAATTTATAAAGAAACTCATTAACAAAGAGGTGCGGAAAGAAACCGTACATATAAGTTTAAACTACTTTGATTGCGCTAATTTTGTTTTAAATTTTGAATGAGTTTAAGTCATCAGAATAATAAGAATAATGAGAGTACTGAGTAATGAGGGTAATAATAGTACACACAAAGTGTACTTTGTCAAGTTTATGTATTTAATAGCCATTTTGTTGAAAAAGAAATTAAGGTTAAACATTTTATAGAACCCAAAATATGATCAACTTATAAGTCTTATTTAGTTATTTTATCTATATGTTACAGTCAATGACGTAAATAGGGCATTGACGTCAATGGCCGGACAATGACGTCAATGCCCATTTGCGCTGGCCATTAACGTCATTGACCGGCCATTAACGTCATTGACCGGCCATTAACGTCATTGACCGGCCATTAACTTTAACGCCCGTTAACGGTGGGTAATGATGTAAATATTTTCATATGATTGCAATATTTACGTCTTTGGCCGGTCAATGACGTTAATAACCAAAATGGATTGGAAAATGATGATATTACGGAATAACTACTATAAAGAACAACTAAATGGCGATTTAAATAATTTGACAGCCAACTGACAAGTGATATTTACGTACTATGTTGTATTCCTTGTATTATAATTAAATATATTAATAATTTATTAACAAAAATAATAAAAATTAAAAAATAATGAAATAAAATATTTTAAATTAATAATTTTTTTCTGTTAAGGGAATGACCCATGGTACTGAAAATTTTAAATTTGTTTTCTGGCGCGAAACGCACATTTATTACTTTTACATCCACAATTGCAATGACAACGCTTGTAACCCTGACCTCCTAAAACACTGCTTTGAGCTGCTGCTTGTGTAAGAGTAATCTCATTTTCTTTGGTCGTATCACTAATATTTTTTAACAAAATTAACTTTTCAGTATCCCTTAATAAATAGTATTAATTGCAAATGGCACATTTAATATACTACTTTCAGATGGAATCTATAGAATAATAGTTTCATCATTGCCCACCCTGTGTTGGGCATTGACGTCATTGGCCGGACAATGATGTAAAAACCACATATGAAATTTTAAATGTCAACATCATCCAAAATGCATGGTCATTAACGTCAATGGCCGGTCAATGACATCAATGCCCAAATAAGGTGGGCATTGACGTTATTGTCCGGCCATTAACGTTAATGCCCGAATGTGAATTCGGCCATTAACGTTAATCACCGGACAATAACGTCAATGCCCAGCGTAATTGGGCATTGACGTCATTGACCGGCCATTGACGTCAATGACCATGGAAACGTTTTTTTGGCTTTATAAGGCCAGCGTAGATGCTACTCAATCCTATCATATCGGTCTGAAAGTTCAATGATTCACCCTTATCATCGTTTATGTGTAGCATTTCTAATACTAGGCGCTTGTTATAATTTTTCTCGCGGTCCAAAATCTGAACTTCACCGTACAGCATCTCAGGTCGAAACCGGTCAATTAAACATATTAAGGTAGTTGTTTTATTTAAAGACCCAAAATACCCACGAGGAAAATCCAGTCCATCTTGTGATTTATTAGTATTTAAACTTTAGGGTCGATAATTTTACATCGTGAAAATATTTACATCATTTCCCACCGTTAACGGGCGTTGACGTCAATGGCCGGTCAATGACGTCAATGACCGGTCAATGACGTCAATGACCGGTCAATGACGTTAATGGCCAGCGTAAATGGGCATTGACGTCATTGCCCGGCCATTGACGTCAATGCCCAATTTACGTCATTGGTGAATATAAAAGCTTTTTAACTTCTAAAATGAATCGAGAACATTCCTCTGGATTTCTTCGAATTCGAAGGATTTTTTTTTATATTACCCTTCACTTGAACACCGAATATTATATGTATATGTATAAAAACATATACCTTTACAGTAATACTAAACAATACCAAAATTTAATTTAAAATAATTTGTATCATGATATTTCCTTTCTGGCAATAATTCCAATTTTGCGAAATACGATTAATCAAATTGTAAACAATTCGCTAAATATATAATATAGTAATTATATACTATTTCCTTTTTTGCAATGAAAATACGTTTTAAATTTAAATAAGGTAGAACTCAGTTTCCTAAGTGAAATCTGGTATACTAGGTTTTTTAAGATTTATATTTTTTTTTCGAAGGTAAATCACAAATATTGTATAAATAAGTCGATTCTTAATCTAGCTATTATAATTACTTGCGTGAAAATTATTCAAAAATGCAGTTTTTGCCGAACTCCAATAGTTAGTTCACTATAAGGAAAAAGCTCTTAATTTCGCTACGCTAGATTCAGGCTGGTGGCATAGCTTGTCAACAAATGTATCTAAATTTTCAAAAACCTGAGTAATAATAATAATATTATCATCACTATTAGATAGACCTTTTCGACCTAATGACTGGATCTGTAAATTTTTGAATTTTAAATTAGCTTGGATTTGAAATGAGAAGGCAGATAGAGCCAGATCATAAGAAGTTTAAAATAAGCTGAGGAGATTTTCGTCAAATAAAAATTTAAAATAGAATTCAAAACCTAGTAATTCGATTAGTAGTTTGACATGTTACATTTAAATTGTAATATTGAATAATATATTGTCAGGTTAACTTTCGTGATAATGTTCTTTTTGTGATATTTATGAAAATGAAAAAATTTTACTTAAATTACTTATTATAATTTATATAAATTTTTTGTAATTTACGAAAAAGGTCAAGAAAATAGAAATAAATTGTATGCTGAAATTCGTCAAATTTATAGTTTCACCCCAGTTAATAGTGCACTATAATTTATTTATTTATGTCTTTTGTGTAATAAGTTTTAGCGTGTAATATGAATGATAAATTAATACTCTAAATGGTTACAAGCTATAAAAGTTGTTTAGTCTAAATTGAGTAATCGATATTTGAAGTACTGTAACATGCTAATTGTAGCATTTTGAGAGGTAATAATAATAGTAATGACATACATTTTAGTTTTCTAAAAATATATTTTAATTCATGAATAAAAATATTTTCTCTATGTTTTATGACCAATTACCACTTTAATAATCAGTTGTAAAAGTATGTGTTATTAAGCAAGTTTAGTTTATTTTGGAAGTTGTTTATTACTTGTACATTTTAATATCTTCAGGGTTGAACGTACAGTTATGCTGTACGTAATAAGTGGTATTAGGTTTAAAAGCATTCTTAGATTTAAATGTCTTCTAATTAAGATTGATAGTCATAAGTGGTATTTCCGTAAACATTTTTTCATAAAGTAAAAACCATTTCAATACCTAGGTAAACGTTTTAAGAGAAGCACAGAAAACAAAATTAAAAATAATTGAAATAAAAATAAACTTACGTAATTGATGGCTGCTCTCGTTGGATAGCTGCAAGGAAAACATTCCATATAAGAAACTCCTGTATTAGGTGCGGTACATTCACACATATGGCATTTGCTAGGTAAAGCCGATTGAGCTACACGCTTTCCAAACACAGTGGCAAACCTTTTAACTGAATTTCTTTTATCTCCTTCAAGTTTCTTTGCGCTGAATACAGAACCTAAAATCAGAAAATAAAAGTGAGAGGTATAGAAATAGACAAGCTCAGCGCGTCAATAGAATTCGCACCGTTAAATGTAATATATCAGCCTATCGTTTAGAAGATATATTAAAGTTGGTCAGGAAAGCACATACATCCCCATACGACGCTCGTGAACTATTGAATTGAAAACACCTCAGTTTTAGAAATTGTAATTTCGAAGTGTAAAAATAGTCGTGACAAAACAAAAGTAACTATGCAATTTATTATCTTCTGGTAAACATCTCTTTACAAAAGCATTTGTTAAAGTAAAGTGGAAAAACAATTTTAACATTTTTTACAATTTAACGGTTCTCTATTATTTATTTTCAAGAACAAGATATTTATGAGAAAAGGGAAAATAAAAATATTTTTGCCCTATTTAAGTTAAGTGTATTATCGCAAGCACCTAATTGATTCCAATCAAGCGCGTCAAGTTAAATTTAAACTTACCATCAGTTTCAAGTGCTAAATGTGTACAAAAACCAAGAGTTGATTTAGGCAAGCGAACCTGACGCAATAAACCAGTGTCTCCCCTAAGTTCTTTGGCATCTTTTTTTGTGTATGCATGAGTTCTGTCAATTCCTGAAAAGAATATTTTAAGATAAATATTTAATTTTAAAAGTTAATACCATATTCAGCCTTTCTAATAAAATCAATATTGAAATCACATCAGTTTACATTGAAGTTCATAAGACTTGTTTATTTAAATTTTATTGCACATAGTTTTCTGAAACTTCAATCAAATTTTGCGGAACGTGTGTTGACAATTTAGATGTAGATAACATTTAAAAAATAATATATTGGTCAAATGTATTAAAGTATTAACTCAAAAACTGCTTTGTGCTAGATGACTATTTTATATTCTTACTTCTAGTTTCAAATTGTTTCGTATTGGAGTAAAAGTACTTCAGAATCAATAATAAATTCATGCCAAAAAGAAAATAACTGTTAAAAGAGACATATCAATATTTTAAACTACCAGCAAGTGCACAAACACTTTTCAGAACTAAAATTTACAAAATTTTACATGTGAAGTACAATGTAAGTATTTGCAAACGTTTTCGTCGCACTGTGATGTTGCCATCCCGACAAAAATCTTTAAGAGTACATCATATATGTTAAAGAAGAATTTAAAGAATTACGCAAAATTTAATTAAAATAATAAGAATTAAACATAATAATATACAACAAGACTTACAATTTAACGTGAAATCCAAACCACGACATATAATATAATTAGAAAGCAATTGAGAATCGAACTTATAATATCTCCGATTCAACTTCAAACAATAAAATAGTTTTAGTCAGATGTATACATTCTTTCAAAGTAATAAACTGGTTTGTTAAATTGGATAAATTTTTTTTGGATAAATTATAAATTGGATAAATTTTTTGGATAAATAATAGGTTTAGCACTTTTTGAGTAATTAAATAATATAAAAATACATTATGATAATTTGCGAGGTTGAACGGGTATCCCACTGGGCGGGTCGATAATATATTTATGCGTTCAGCCGGTGATGCACTTGAACTTAAAACTTGATGAATGTCAGCACTAGAACGAACGTAAATAAAAGTTTGCCAACATTTTATTTAAACAATCGGAAATCAAACATAAAAATACTAAAAGTATTCAGCTACATTATAAAGAATCTATGTTATGCAGATGGATAGACAAACACGAAACAATTGTATGTTGGCTTATGCTGTTCAGTTTTTTTGTTGTTGTTGTTGTATTACCTGGTAATGGTATAGTTATACCGTGTATGTAAATTAAATTAAATTAAATTAAAAGATCGTAAAGCTTTTCGCCCATACTGCGCCAAATTGGTAGCATTTAAAATACTTTATTTTTACAAAACAATAATTGAAGAGCAATTAATTAGGACCTACAAAGAAATTTCATTTTTGAAAGAGGAGGAGCTAACTTAAGAAAAAAACATCCCAAGTGTACTTCTAGGATCGGCACACGCATTGGTAGGTTGAAATTAATCAAACACCTGCTTTTTTTTAAGTGCAATGAGGAAAATAGCGTTTAAAAGTTATTCAGGTCTATTATGTATCAAATACGTTATTATAAAGGTGATAGTTATGGCATAACATTAAAGGTTTTAGGCAAATTGGTATTATCAATAGTTTTCACATAGCGTTATTTTAACATGATCTTTATAATGAAGGTTTTTTTAACATTTATAGTGCATACCAATTAGCCGAAAACCTTATTGTATGGAAAAAGAACTCAAAATAAAAAATTTTAAGTAAATTTGTGGTTTTTAGTATGTATTTATGGTTAAATTCAAAAAATATAAGAATAATACAATACGTAGAAAATCAAAATTCAAAAAATTTAAAAAGGAGACAATTAACACATAACAGGTCTGGATTAAGAAAATTTGAAAAAATGAAAATTTCGTAATACGAAGTACAATATAACGTTATTTCATGGTTATTGCCATTCTTCAGTTGTACGCATCGATTACGATTACATTGTAAAATAAGAAGAAAAAATTTTTCAAACTAAACAAAATTATCGACTAAATTGTACAAAATTGACTTACCATAACCTCCAAAGATTATCAAAACTGAACTTGTTACACGAGGTATGAATAATTTAAAAATGATTTGAACTAAGAAATTCGTTTACCTAGCACTGCTAGTTTGAAATCCGAAGGCACTGCCCTCTTAATATGATTTCTAAAAACTTTGAAAAAATTCAAAATTCAAAAATTTACCACGTTTTTTAACCGTGAGGCGTAAAACTAGAAAAAGAACTCAAAATAAAAAATTTTAAGTAAATTTGTGGTTTTTAGTATGTATTTATGGTTAAATTCAAAAAATATAAGAATAATACAATACGTAGAAAATCAAAATTCAAAAAATTTAAAAAGGAGACAATTAACACATAACAGGTCTGGATTAAGAAAATTTGAAAAAATGAAAATTTCGTAATACGAAGTACAATATAACGTTATTTCATGGTTATTGCCATTCTTCAGTTGTACGCATCGATTACGATTACATTGTAAAATAAGAAGAAAAAATTTTTCAAACTAAACAAAATTATCGACTAAATTGTACAAAATTGACTTACCATAACCTCCAAAGATTATCAAAACTGAACTTGTTACACGAGGTATGAATAATTTAAAAATGATTTGAACTAAGAAATTCGTTTACCTAGCACTGCTAGTTTGAAATCCGAAGGCACTGCCCTCTTAATATGATTTCTAAAAACTTTGAAAAAATTCAAAATTCAAAAATTTACCACGTTTTTTAACCGTGAGGCGTAAAACTAGAAAAAGAACTCAAAATAAAAAATTTTAAGTAAATTTGTGGTTTTTAGTATGTATTTATGGTTAAATTCAAAAAATATAAGAATAATACAATACGTAGAAAATCAAAATTCAAAAAATTTAAAAAGGAGACAATTAACACATAACAGGTCTGGATTAAGAAAATTTGAAAAAATGAAAATTTCGTAATACGAAGTACAATATAACGTTATTTCATGGTTATTGCCATTCTTCAGTTGTACGCATCGATTACGATTACATTGTAAAATAAGAAGAAAAAATTTTTCAAACTAAACAAAATTATCGACTAAATTGTACAAAATTGACTTACCATAACCTCCAAAGATTATCAAAACTGAACTTGTTACACGAGGTATGAATAATTTAAAAATGATTTGAACTAAGAAATTCGTTTACCTAGCACTGCTAGTTTGAAATCCGAAGGCACTGCCCTCTTAATATGATTTCTAAAAACTTTGAAAAAATTCAAAATTCAAAAATTTACCACGTTTTTTAACCGTGAGGCGTAAAACTAGAAAAAGAACTCAAAATAAAAAATTTTAAGTAAATTTGTGGTTTTTAGTATGTATTTATGGTTAAATTCAAAAAATATAAGAATAATACAATACGTAGAAAATCAAAATTCAAAAAATTTAAAAAGGAGACAATTAACACATAACAGGTCTGGATTAAGAAAATTTGAAAAAATGAAAATTTCGTAATACGAAGTACAATATAACGTTATTTCATGGTTATTGCCATTCTTCAGTTGTACGCATCGATTACGATTACATTGTAAAATAAGAAGAAAAAATTTTTCAAACTAAACAAAATTATCGACTAAATTGTACAAAATTGACTTACCATAACCTCCAAAGATTATCAAAACTGAACTTGTTACACGAGGTATGAATAATTTAAAAATGATTTGAACTAAGAAATTCGTTTACCTAGCACTGCTAGTTTGAAATCCGAAGGCACTGCCCTCTTAATATGATTTCTAAAAACTTTGAAAAAATTCAAAATTCAAAAATTTACCACGTTTTTTAACCGTGAGGCGTAAAACTAGAAAAAGAACTCAAAATAAAAAATTTTAAGTAAATTTGTGGTTTTTAGTATGTATTTATGGTTAAATTCAAAAAATATAAGAATAATACAATACGTAGAAAATCAAAATTCAAAAAATTTAAAAAGGAGACAATTAACACATAACAGGTCTGGATTAAGAAAATTTGAAAAAATGAAAATTTCGTAATACGAAGTACAATATAACGTTATTTCATGGTTATTGCCATTCTTCAGTTGTACGCATCGATTACGATTACATTGTAAAATAAGAAGAAAAAATTTTTCAAACTAAACAAAATTATCGACTAAATTGTACAAAATTGACTTACCATAACCTCCAAAGATTATCAAAACTGAACTTGTTACACGAGGTATGAATAATTTAAAAATGATTTGAACTAAGAAATTCGTTTACCTAGCACTGCTAGTTTGAAATCCGAAGGCACTGCCCTCTTAATATGATTTCTAAAAACTTTGAAAAAATTCAAAATTCAAAAATTTACCACGTTTTTTAACCGTGAGGCGTAAAACTAGAAAAAGAACTCAAAATAAAAAATTTTAAGTAAATTTGTGGTTTTTAGTATGTATTTATGGTTAAATTCAAAAAATATAAGAATAATACAATACGTACAATACGTTTTTAGAAATCATATTAAGAGGGCAGTGCCTTCGGATTTCAAACTAGCAGTGCTAGGTAAACGAATTTCTTAGTTCAAATCATTTTTAAATTATTCATACCTCGTGTAACAAGTTCAGTTTTGATAATCTTTGGAGGTTATGGTAAGTCAATTTTGTACAATTTAGTCGATAATTTTGTTTAGTTTGAAAAATTTTTTCTTCTTATTTTACAATGTAATCGTAATCGATGCGTACAACTGAAGAATGGCAATAACCATGAAATAACGTTATATTGTACTTCGTATTACGAAATTTTCATTTTTTCAAATTTTCTTAATCCAGACCTGTTATGTGTTAATTGTCTCCTTTTTAAATTTTTTGAATTTTGATTTTCTACGTATTGTATTATTCTTATATTTTTTGAATTTAACCATAAATACATACTAAAAACCACAAATTTACTTAAAATTTTTTATTTTGAGTTCTTTTTCTAGTTTTACGCCTCACGGTTAAAAAACGTGGTAAATTTTTGAATTTTGAATTTTTTCAAAGTTTTTAGAAATCATATTAAGAGGGCAGTGCCTTCGGATTTCAAACTAGCAGTGCTAGGTAAACGAATTTCTTAGTTCAAATCATTTTTAAATTATTCATACCTCGTGTAACAAGTTCAGTTTTGATAATCTTTGGAGGTTATGGTAAGTCAATTTTGTACAATTTAGTCGATAATTTTGTTTAGTTTGAAAAATTTTTTCTTCTTATTTTACAATGTAATCGTAATCGATGCGTACAACTGAAGAATGGCAATAACCATGAAATAACGTTATATTGTACTTCGTATTACGAAATTTTCATTTTTTCAAATTTTCTTAATCCAGACCTGTTATGTGTTAATTGTCTCCTTTTTAAATTTTTTGAATTTTGATTTTCTACGTATTGTATTATTCTTATATTTTTTGAATTTAACCATAAATACATACTAAAAACCACAAATTTACTTAAAATTTTTTATTTTGAGTTCTTTTTCTAGTTTTACGCCTCACGGTTAAAAAACGTGGTAAATTTTTGAATTTTGAATTTTTTCAAAGTTTTTAGAAATCATATTAAGAGGGCAGTGCCTTCGGATTTCAAACTAGCAGTGCTAGGTAAACGAATTTCTTAGTTCAAATCATTTTTAAATTATTCATACCTCGTGTAACAAGTTCAGTTTTGATAATCTTTGGAGGTTATGGTAAGTCAATTTTGTACAATTTAGTCGATAATTTTGTTTAGTTTGAAAAATTTTTTCTTCTTATTTTACAATGTAATCGTAATCGATGCGTACAACTGAAGAATGGCAATAACCATGAAATAACGTTATATTGTACTTCGTATTACGAAATTTTCATTTTTTCAAATTTTCTTAATCCAGACCTGTTATGTGTTAATTGTCTCCTTTTTAAATTTTTTGAATTTTGATTTTCTACGTATTGTATTATTCTTATATTTTTTGAATTTAACCATAAATACATACTAAAAACCACAAATTTACTTAAAATTTTTTATTTTGAGTTCTTTTTCTAGTTTTACGCCTCACGGTTAAAAAACGTGGTAAATTTTTGAATTTTGAATTTTTTCAAAGTTTTTAGAAATCATATTAAGAGGGCAGTGCCTTCGGATTTCAAACTAGCAGTGCTAGGTAAACGAATTTCTTAGTTCAAATCATTTTTAAATTATTCATACCTCGTGTAACAAGTTCAGTTTTGATAATCTTTGGAGGTTATGGTAAGTCAATTTTGTACAATTTAGTCGATAATTTTGTTTAGTTTGAAAAATTTTTTCTTCTTATTTTACAATGTAATCGTAATCGATGCGTACAACTGAAGAATGGCAATAACCATGAAATAACGTTATATTGTACTTCGTATTACGAAATTTTCATTTTTTCAAATTTTCTTAATCCAGACCTGTTATGTGTTAATTGTCTCCTTTTTAAATTTTTTGAATTTTGATTTTCTACGTATTGTATTATTCTTATATTTTTTGAATTTAACCATAAATACATACTAAAAACCACAAATTTACTTAAAATTTTTTATTTTGAGTTCTTTTTCTAGTTTTACGCCTCACGGTTAAAAAACGTGGTAAATTTTTGAATTTTGAATTTTTTCAAAGTTTTTAGAAATCATATTAAGAGGGCAGTGCCTTCGGATTTCAAACTAGCAGTGCTAGGTAAACGAATTTCTTAGTTCAAATCATTTTTAAATTATTCATACCTCGTGTAACAAGTTCAGTTTTGATAATCTTTGGAGGTTATGGTAAGTCAATTTTGTACAATTTAGTCGATAATTTTGTTTAGTTTGAAAAATTTTTTCTTCTTATTTTACAATGTAATCGTAATCGATGCGTACAACTGAAGAATGGCAATAACCATGAAATAACGTTATATTGTACTTCGTATTACGAAATTTTCATTTTTTCAAATTTTCTTAATCCAGACCTGTTATGTGTTAATTGTCTCCTTTTTAAATTTTTTGAATTTTGATTTTCTACGTATTGTATTATTCTTATATTTTTTGAATTTAACCATAAATACATACTAAAAACCACAAATTTACTTAAAATTTTTTATTTTGAGTTCTTTTTCTAGTTTTACGCCTCACGGTTAAAAAACGTGGTAAATTTTTGAATTTTGAATTTTTTCAAAGTTTTTAGAAATCATATTAAGAGGGCAGTGCCTTCGGATTTCAAACTAGCAGTGCTAGGTAAACGAATTTCTTAGTTCAAATCATTTTTAAATTATTCATACCTCGTGTAACAAGTTCAGTTTTGATAATCTTTGGAGGTTATGGTAAGTCAATTTTGTACAATTTAGTCGATAATTTTGTTTAGTTTGAAAAATTTTTTCTTCTTATTTTACAATGTAATCGTAATCGATGCGTACAACTGAAGAATGGCAATAACCATGAAATAACGTTATATTGTACTTCGTATTACGAAATTTTCATTTTTTCAAATTTTCTTAATCCAGACCTGTTATGTGTTAATTGTCTCCTTTTTAAATTTTTTGAATTTTGATTTTCTACGTATTGTATTATTCTTATATTTTTTGAACCTTATTGTATGGCATAACTGTCACCTTTATAATAACGTTTGTGATACATAATAGACCTGATTAATTTCTACACTTCAGCTATAGTTGATTCAACAATAATTCAAAGGTCGCCTGACTTATCAAATGGTAACGCGTCCGTAAGTGGTTAGGAATATCCTAGGTTCGATTTCCCACAGAGATAGTTGTTTTTTTAACAGATATTTTTAGATCTCTCGTAATTCGATACAAAATGTGCTATATTCTGCTACCCTTATAATACGGCATACTGCAAAAAATAGTTATTTAAGTTACAAGGAACGTAAGTACCAAGGAAGGTTAATTAGAACGAACCGGAACCGGGATTTAAATTACCTTCCGAGACTGATAATAATTATTACGTTCTATCGTTTACATTCAATTTCTACCAGCGCCTTCCTATTAATTCGTTGGTATAATAGGTAAATTCATAATAGACATAAAATCGTTAAGCTATGTTATGTTATGCACACCTAGTCATTTTAAACACTCACATAAGTTTCAATGTATTTTAATTTTTGTGTTTAGCTATGCTATGTTGTGTCGCGTTAATTGGCTGAGAACGACGCTTAAAGCTACGCAATAAGACACAAACCAAATTAAGTATTTATAACTAAATATGTTTTTTATTATTTTAACCAATATAATGTAAATAATTTTTAAATTTTGAAATTTCTACATAAATACATAAATGGGGAGTTTTTCTGTGGGCTGATGAGGTGGATATGCAAGTATATTCAAAAAGTATTTTTTATTAGTCAAAACCGACGATTCTACATTTGCAATGGGGGACTCTCTGGCCGTAGAGTCACAGGATATGAAGTCATTATTTCGTTAAATCATATTGATGGTTTTTTTATATAATTGTTTTTATAAATTCGCCGGCACTTTTAAACGGCACGCTAAACCATTAAAAACTAACCTATTTTTGTTCTTTCATAATCCTATACAATTCAATCACTTTTGAACTCAATAATTAATCAAATTTTACTCAAAATTTTCTTTATTAATTCACAAATTAAACAACTTTTCATCAGCGCTTAAAGAAAATAAATGCGGACTTTTATCGACCACCTTTTATTCGAATATCGTTTACTTCTAGAACCATATACTATTGAAGCCAGATTTGCTTTTGAAATACTTCCAGAACCATACTTCTGAAGCTAAATTTGCTCGGCAAATTAAAATTTAAATAAATCACAGAATAAATTTTCTTTTTTCAAATTAGATTACCTATTTAAAAACTTGAAAACTTAAAAACACGACAATATACCTACATATTTCAAAACAAATTTTATATGTATACTGGTATTAAAATTATGTAGGTACACTACTTATCTTTATCGAAAATTAAATTCCTGCCGTTGAACCGTCTTTGCTTCGAACCGTCCTTGACCGAACCGGCTTGTGCCGAAACGTCCGCGCCGAGAAGGTAGGCCCAACATTTACTATACAGTAAATGGGCCGAAACGTCAACAATTAGTTAATTTATTTTTATTTTGCGGTTTTAATATTATATACTTAAATAAATAGCAGAGTACTTAGTTGGAATAGTTGTGTATAAAAGCAGTTTAGACATTAATTCAATTAGACACTATATACAGCATGGATAAAACGTGATATCAATTGAATTGAATTTTGATGACTTTTTGAAGAAACCTGTATGTCCACCTCATCAGTCTACAGAAAAACTCGCCATTTTTGTATTTATGTAGAAATTTAAAAATTATTTAAATTATATTAGTAAAAATAATAAAAAAAATAATTAGTTAGTTACTAATACTTACTTTGGTATAATTTATTACGTAGCTTCACTATTGTAATAGTCAACAATTTAATGTTTACGATATAAATTGCATTGCAACACAATAGAAATTGCATACAAATACAAAAATAATTTTGAAGTTTTGAGCCAGCTAGGCAGCCGGCCAGAGCAAAATTTTGTTTTGCGATTTACGCAGTAAATATTAAACTTTAATTTTCAACAATACAAACAATACAAATTGAATACAACATAGTACAAAAAAAAATTTTCAAAATTTTCGAAAAAGGGGAGCCAGTGCGAAATTTTGTTTCGCAATTTACGCGATTAATGTTAAATTTAGGATTTTAATGTTTAGCAATACAAACAATACAAATTGAATAGAATACAACACAATATAAACACCTGCGAAAAAGGGGGACCAGCGCAAAAATGGATTTTCGCGATTTTTAACTTTATGCTTCGGGAAATCAAAAAAACTTTTACGATACAAACAATACAAACAGAATACAACACAATACAAAAAAAAAATTATAGTTTTCGAAAAAAGGGGGGGGCTAACTTCACGCACATCACCTTCACACAGTAATTGTTACTTTAGACAACTTTGAAATAAATAATTGCACGAAATTTAACTACATAATAACAAATTCTTTTAAAACCGCAACAAGTTTATAATAAACATTAAATAAATAAACTTAAATTTGCTGAACTAATATTGTAATCTTTTGATCTCCATTTTCAATTCCACTTGGTTTTATGAGGTTTAATATCGTTATTTTATTTTGTTTACTCTATGAACAGCGTTCTCTGTGCACGTAATTGTATTAAATAGATTTGTTATCAAGAATTACAAATAAAGTAATATATAGTTAATATAACTATAATAGTTAACTTAATTCGATCTGTATTTTGATAAAAAAAGGGCTAATGTCCATTTCCATTGATTTAAGAACAACAAGATTTTCAATCTTCACTTTTTAATAAATTGTCGATTTTCTGTTGTTGCATTGAACAAATTCCATTTCAAATCTGTTGTCTCCGCTACTCGGGGATTTTACCCCCCCCCCCGCAAACCCACTGGAACAGATTGGTTCTCGTGAGTTTCGTAACTTGTTAGGCAACGTTTCGGAGGATTATATTCTCTTTTATCAACAAATAAAGGGAAATATTACTATTATTGACTTTATTCTCACTAGATTTTTATATTGCAATACGCTGAATGTTAAACATTTATACATGTTATTTATTAATTTTATATTTTATACAGTTTTATTCTTTGACAACGTTGAATGTAACCACAGTATTGGCCTATGTGTCCCACGTACCATCAATTTTTTAAAATCAAACAACCTTACCATTTTTACTTGTTTGGTGAGTGTATTCAATTTTTTTTAACATTTCACTTACTTATTGTTGAACTTTTGTTTCCATATCAGTCCTGAAGATGGAGAGAATATAATCCTCCGAAACGTTGGCTAACAAGTTATAATTTGTTTGATTTAACCTGTCCGAATAACCCGAGACACCGTTTTCCATATAAATATTATAGTAGCAGTTTATATTTAATATTATATATATATTAATAATAATTCTTTTTTAATGTCGTGGTACATATTTATTCCTTTATAAAATAATGAATTTTGTGACCATATCATCTTAAGATGCGGACATCGTATTGATTAGCATTCCTTGTCTTTTTATGATGCAACTCACTCCTTTTAGTTAATCTTTGTTTTAGATATGCCTGTGTTTTATTCATCTCAATTTTGTATATGAAATGCAGTGTATTGCAATAAAATTTATTGAAAAAATAAGTCAAAAAAAAGACCACTGTTCAATGTGTGAACATATGTATATTTATTTTTAATATTTGTATAAAGTTCGAAACGAGAAATTTTTAATTTTGAGTTCACCAAGGAGTTTACCAGAGGTTAGACGTTATATTTGTTATATTAAAGATTTTGGGGTCCTTGGACATTAACCCGTTTTCTATCAAGTTAGAGCTTTAATATAATACAAATGAGGACTTGAAGTAAATAAGGGGCGAAGTGCTAAAAATTCTAAAATTGATTTTATTCCTTTAAATTCGTCTAAAAGCCAGCGCCTGTAATGTAAATAACAGGCTATGCAAAAATGTATCTGCAAATTCTTTCATTTTTAACCGTAAGGTGACACATGTGCTATTTGGCGGTGTCTTATGGGTATTAACGAGATAAGTACCAATTATTCCTTATTGAAAGAAGAAAATCGTGGATTTTTTAAAGGAATTGTTGGTTTATATCTATGTATGTTCATAAATGACAATTTGTAAAAAAAAAAAACAAATATTTTTTTTTAAACCTTTTAAAATAATGGACAATTTGCATAAAATTCAAATTCATCTCAAAATCACATTTATTGATAAATAGTTCAATATACATATAATAATTAGAATATTTGAGTGATTATTCAAAATTCTGTATTATCAGCCTGCAAATAATAATAACACACTGTTACAAAATTGAACATTTGCCAGCTTCTAGAATGGTTGGGGGTGATTCTAATAGATTTCTTTGCGCTAAAAACGAATCTGACTTTGAAATTGCTCCATCACGTCAGGTTTTTTTGAAATTTGTTACGCCTATATTGTTGTTACGCCTATGTTAATAGTTGCCTATTTGTACTAATCTGTCATCTATATAAACTAACCAAATTTTAGTTACTTTTGTCATTTTACTGACGTCAAGATCCTAAAACGTTACATTGGGCCCCCATGTTTATTAATACGATTTCGAACGACAGATATATATTTAAATTAAAATATTTTTTTCTGGCTTTATTTGTGAACTAAATTTAAAAAACTTAAGACACATTATAAAATAAGTTGTTATGTTGAATAGTTATATACTAAAATTAAAAATCATGCAAATTGTCCATTGCAATTAGCTCATTTCAAAATGAAAATTAATATGGCACTTAGCCCACTATAAGGGAAAGTATAATGGCACTTAGCACTTTTTAGGAATGTCAAAGTTCTTTTTTATTCTCTTAAACAAAAAACCTACATAAAGAAAAAATTTTAATTAAATTTCAATTAAATTAAATTCATATAAATTAGAAATATTTTTGAATAATGTGTCGTGTTTTACACAGTTTTTATCGCTTAACTCAGAATTATTTTTTTGGCACTTAGCCCCTTATTTACTTCAAGTCCTCAAATATGTTGTAAAATATTTTTTATTGTACTGCGTTAAATAATATTTAAAATGTACTAAAACAATTCGAAAACAATTTGAATAATATATGATAATGTTCTAGATAAAAACATGACATTGAATAAAATAAAGTTAGTATTGATTTGGAATACCGAATACAATTAGCACACCTTCATACGGTTTTAACTTATTACTTCTTTTTCTGTATGTTTGTAGTTAAAAATTTTTAAATTTATTAACCATCTGCAAAGCAAACCATCACTTCTGAATTTTAGGCTAAAAGCCCGTTTTACTTCAAATGAATAAACAAAAACTTTATAACACGAATAAAAACATGAAAAGCCATTACAAGTAACTTATCGACCTTGGTGGTAGTAAAACAAAACAAAACTTATGCACAAATTAAGGATGTAGTCTGATAGTTTGGTTTTAAAAAATCCATTTTGTTATGATTGATTTTGAAAGAACAACGTATGAAAACTATACTGAAGAAATTTCAAACCAAAATTTGAAATGGTAAGAAAGTTATAGCATATATTCAAGAGCATCTTATAGCTTAACAAACCTGTTACTCAAACTTTTAACGCGATTTTCTCGAAACAACATTTTGCCGATCGGCACAGGCCAAAAAAAATCTACCGAACAGATTAGGATGAAATTTGAATATGTTATTTTAAACATCAATGGCTATAGCAGGTAGAAGAATTGTTAATTTTTCTCAGAAATTTCTTATTTTTTAGTCCAAATTTTCCGTAATTGATTTATTTTCTTTAATATCTAAATCTGCTACCTACGATAACAACAACCTTACAGATGAATAATCTTTGTGAACTTTTTGTTTCACATTACCTGGACCGACGCTACCGCCTGGGCCAGTCATATGCCTTTTTTTAGGTGTCCACTTTGGCCATATTAAGCACTATTGCAATATTGTAAAATTAACTTTAAAAAATTTGTTTGTGAAGTTAAAGATGTCAGTAATAACAGATAAAAAATTTTAAATGATTGGATTTTATTTTATAGTAAAAAAAATCCTGAAATATCTTCGTAAAAAGTGCAAAAACATCAGACTACATCCTTAAAGAAGAAATGGAAATGTTATTCCGTAATGCGATTAACAAACAATAAGTTAGTGTTACCGTAATAAAATTAGTAACAATACTATTCTGACACAATTTAAAAAAAATGACCAAACTTTTTTTTCAACGTGTAATTTCATCAAAGCATCACTTGCAATAAAATGTAATTGAATGCGGTGTATAGAGCAAACTTTCACGAGTAGTTATCGCTGCAAAACTGAGAACTTTAAAAAATGTAACTTTGAGTATTGTAACTTGAAAGATTATTATTTTACAATAAATTTATCACCTATTTCTCGATAATTTAATAATAGAATATGGTGTGCAATTCAGTAAAGGTGAATTTTTTTAGATCTTTACATGAGAAATTGGTGAGATACACTCGGTTCCGATTTTATCATGTAAGATATCTTAAAATTGAAATATTGATATATCTATGTATTTTAAAATTTATATATTTTAAGATATCTTAGTTTAGAACTAGGACAGCGTTACATACTTTGGTAGGCAAATAGAATCGTAGTCGCTTAATTTAATTTTTTCTTCTTTTTAATTTCACTTTCAATCACTCAGCGGTAAATAACTTCCACAAAAGATAATGAATTTACAGCTTCGCAAATTTTTAAAAAGAATTATTATTAGAGATAAAATAACTATCAAGGGGTATTTCTCAGTTACACTTGGTCAAAATATAATAAAAGTTGAACCAACCAAAATGATCCACACCTTAAGAACTCTGTAACGGATTGTGTTTATATATATCCGTTTTTTTATAAGGATTTATTAAAAACAATTTCTTAATTTGACTGAATCGCAATTTTTGTTAAGATGTTTTTCTTAGAACTAGGATTTACGTAAGCAAATAAATTCGTAGTCGCTTAATTCAATTTTTAAAGTAATTGCACTTAATCACTCAACGGTAAATAACTTCCACAAAAGTTAATGAATTTACATCCTTTGCAAATTTTTAAAAATAATTATTATAAGAGATAAAATAACTATCATGCGGTATTTCTCAGTTACACTTGGTCAAAATATAATAAAAGTTGAACCACCCAAGATGATTCACCCTTTGCGAACACGGTAACGGATTGTGTTATACATAAAGCAAGATAAATCAATTTATCTTCAATAATTAAAAAAAGACACAAATAAGTGATCCGCCATTAATATCGGTACTAACTACACGCGTGTTAGACGTAGTGCATTTCGTGGGATTAGAGCTAAAACAAGAAAACTCCAAAATGATAGTTTTGAGAAAACACGACTTTAACGTTGAGTGATAATGTAAAATTATTAATGTAATAATGTAATAATAAAAAATAATTTTTGAAAAAAATGTAAAAATAAATATTTTTTTAGTATTAGAAATAATCAAATTTCTTAGTAATTTAAAAAACAGTTTGAAGGTAAGGGACTTATCTTGTTTTTCCATGTAAAATTATTAAACATGGTGCAGAAAAAAGTAGTATAGTAAATAGATTAATGTTTCTATCTACCTTCATGCAGCTATGCTCACTGTCCAAAACCTTTTGTTCGACAGTTAACTTATAAGCAAATGATACTTATAAGTAGCACTTATCTGGATTTTTGCATTTAACTACTAAATGATTATTGTCTAAAACAAACTAGCTGCACTTAACTAATTTTTGCAGTATTGAGAGTTGTAAAAATGGACTAAGTCAAAACTAAATAGGTATATAAAAAGTTTATTAGTGTTAATACAATTATCTGGCTTTCCAATAAAGTAGATAACTCATTTTGTGCAAAAATGGAGTTATCTTGTTTTAGCTATAAGGCTACGATTTGTTGATTCCTAGATGGAACTCATAGTTTCAAAAAAACTAGAAGGGATCATTTTACCCTGAAGCATTATTTTATACCATTCTCCCCCTACATAGAATGTTCTGATGATATACTATTACAATATAATGTAAATTAATAGTTAGTGTCCTCACACACATATTCCAATAAATACTAAATAAATAAATAAACTAACAGAATACTATCCCGACTATTTTAAGTTACTTATGAACATATTATTTTTGGTCAATATGTTTAAATAGTTCATTTGTTTTATTCTTTTCTTGTTGTTTATTTTTCTCTTTTTTCGTATTATGGGAATATAATAATTTATTAGTATTGCAATATCTACGAAATAAATATTAATATGAATAAATAAAGTAAAAATTAAGTTAAGGTAATTTATGTAAATTTTTAAAATTTATAGTAGAAATTTTTAATTTACGTTCATTTGTTAATTTACTACATAAATGTTTTTAAAGTATTTCGTACATTAAGCCGCAAGCAATCTTCTGGTTTATTTTACGTCCAAGGTAGTAGCCTGACCCAACGAAGCAATAGAAGTTTATGCTCACCCTTTCGGCTCAAATCAATTAATTCCCCTTTTTAGTTTGAGGCTAATAAATTTGGAAGCTACATTTTCATAACCGAGATATATATGGAAATTTTTACTAAGCAAATACCAGTACATTTTGTGACAAAAATTTCATTTTGAAAATATATAAATCAAAATCTGTGTAAAGACTATATGCTTGTGTAAATATAATGATTTTTGATATAATATTTATAAAAATTTTTAAATTGTATAATGTGTAAAAATGATTCAACTGGTAAATGAAATTATAGCATAATTTGTATAAGTTTAAATAACAGTTGTAGCGTCTTTTTTTTTTAAATTTAGACCACTATTAGTGCCAATTCTGAATAATGTGTTTTATTGATAAATAATTATTTTCGTCCATATTTTAATAAATTCTTATTTCTATTTTTGGGATATTTCAATTTTTAATAAAACTCTGTGTAAAACGGTCTAAGTTTAAAAGTCTAATATCCCGAAAATAGAAATCAGAATATGTTTTATGCTCTCTTGACGGCATAAGTTACTACTTTTTTTTTCAATTTATGGTGTAAAGTGGCAAATTATCTATTATGTTTTATTAATTTAAAAAAATTAATAAAAAACTGAAATGAACTCGATTAGCAATTATTAAACTTGCTGTAGATAAACAAAGACCTGATTCTGTTACATTGTTTTTATGTAACAAAAAATTTGTGTCGCTTTGATCTAGAAATTATGATTTGAGTGAGATCTCAATCATTTAAAACAATTAATAATATTTTTAATCGATTCAAAAGTGTTTTGACAATATTTTTGCTTTAAACTTCGTTTGGGAAAATACCATGGTAGGTACCATTATATTATGTACTTTTACCAAATATAATAACTATTTGAATATTTTCAATAAATAGTAGTAAGCTATAATAACCTGATGATTCACTTTATACCACTTCTCTCATACAATTAATTACAAAATAAATTAAAATCTTAAAAAGCGGTAGTTGCATCATCCTTAATTAAGATTTAAAATCTTAAAGTGAGAAAATTAAGTTTTAAAATGCCGCATGTTTATCTTAGAAATGTAGTATGTTTACCAAGCAAACAGGATGTTTAGCATTTAGCGTAGTATCTTGGTAGTCGTTTGATTAAATTCCTAAATTATTATTCCTTTAATAATCGTTGTATTTAATAATTTTAATTTTTAACATATTTAATGTTAACCATACTTTTGTGGTTTACAATAATTTACAAATTAATAACAATAACAGAAATAACAAATTATAATAACAAACTACAATACAGGGTGGCCGTTTGAAAACGAAACAGAAGGGATTGTGGCCAGCAGAATGTTTTTTTCAAAAAATACAAAAACACGTAAATTTTATTATCGAGAGGGACAGCTTTTGCGACCAATGTCACTCTCGTATTGTTTCATCCCTTAGCGCTGCGAAGACAACCCCTGAAATGTTAATAGGGATGATATGGCAAGTGACACTTCATTTGAAAGGTCTTGCTTCCCTGAATTCAGTCCAATAATTTTTTTGCAGTTTTATCAATTATTCAACAAAAAAATTGAAGCTGCAAAAATGCGAAATGCGAAAACCAGCCTTGGAATTTTGAATGAAAAGATGAGTCTGATAAAAAGATCAGTTTAATCAAATTAGATGTTCTACAACTTGAACAATTTTTTAAAAAATTTTAAATTTTTAAAAACAAATTTTAATTAAAAAAAAAATTTTTAATTTTTTTAAAAAATTGTTCAAATTGTAGAACATCTAAACTGATTAAACTGATCTTTTTATCAGATCCATCTTTTCATTCAAAATTCCAAGGGTGGTTTGCTTAACCTTAAGGGTTGAACTGTCAATGTTTATGAATAGCAGTAAATGTAGCCCCCATGAAATTAAAATCAACCTGTCCAAGCGTTTTTCACTTTTTTGTTCTTAAATGTCTTGAAATATCGTATTTATTTCGCATTTTTGCAGCTTTACTTTTTTTGTTGAATAATTGATAAAACTTCAAAAAAATTATTGGACTGAATTCAGGAAAGCAAGACCTTTCAAATGAGGTGTCACTTGCCATATCATCCCTATTAACATTTCAGGGGTTGTCTTTACAGCGCTAAGGGATAAAACAATACGAGAGTGACATTGGTTGCAAAAGTTGTCCCCCTCGATAATAAAATTGACGTGTTTTTGCATTTTTTTAAAAAAACATTCTGCTGGCCACAATCCCGTCTGTTTAGGCCACCCTATATATAATAGGTAACATTTTTTTTATTTTATTATAATAGGTAACTAAGTGATGTATTAATGGAACGCAAAATATTTGTTTAAGAATATAATATATTTATGGCATTCTTTTCATAATAGTATATCAATCCATACAACTTATACAGCAATAAAAGCTCAACCAGAATAAATAACTTTTGGGAAATCTAACAGTTTCTCAAAATACTTAGAATTTCTAATTATTCTCAATACCTGTTAATTCAACTTCACTTAATTCCATTTTAATCTTTTTAAACAGATTAAACAGTAGTGGAAGCGTAGCGTAGCGGAGTGACATGAATGATTTAGTGCCAAAAGGACTTTAATTTTCCTTATCTAGTGACATGATCTGAACATTGAAGTTCAGAAGAACGTTTATGCTGATGAAATTGTGTTTCGCCGATTTAGATGCAGAAACAGGAGCGGTCAAACAACGCTTAATTATTAAATACATATAAGTTACTAATTTGCAATCAATTTAAGTTTTAGCACCACCTTTGATTCGGTTTCAGAAAAAATAATGATAAAATGTACGTATCAGTTGTTTCGGTGAATTATAATCTGAACAATATTCAATTGACCGACATCTCTCCGGATTACAGGGATACACTATATTATTTGCTGAGATATGACGCCAAATTCATGCTGGGTAAAATTTTATTCGTTTTTAACACAAGTCCGAGCCTGTCCAACCTTACCCTATTTAAAACAAAAAAAAAGTTTCAAATATATCTTACTTGAAATTATTTGAAAACGTCTATAAGTTATTTGTTGGAACATAAAATGAATTTCGACATTATGTGTACATATAATAAGTACACGTAGTAGGTACATACATATCTGTATGTAGTACTTCGATTATTATTAATGTTCGGTATTTATTTACAACTCATAAGTCATAACCAATGCCATGCATTGAATTAAATAATAATTACTTTTTCTATTATATTTTTTATTTGACTGATGTATTAGCAAAAGCACTATTACCAATTTTTTACATATTAACATTAATAATTTATATTATTTATCATGCATGATGCTCGAGAATCAATTAAATATATTTTCCATGTCAATAGTAATTATTATTTATGTAATCATACAAAAGTTTGCCGTCACTACATTATGAAAATTTAATAAACTACAAAAATTAGTTACTACATTGTAACAAAACAAAATTATACAAATTGGCGATCCTGTATTGGTTAGAATATAAAGATATTTTAACCCAAGTTACTGATAAATTTTATTCTTTTCACATAGACTGTGAAAAAGGATTTGTTGCTCTAACAAAGCTATTATAGCTTCAAAACAGTTTTGTTTGCTGTTACAACAAAATTTTTTTTACCATAACTAATTTTTTTCTGGCATAAGAAAGTTATTTCTATTCAGAAAACAACGATTAGTTAATTTAACAAATTATTGTATTTTGAATAGAGAAAACTTTGATATGCTAGCAGAAAATTTGTTGTAATCACGAAAAAAATATGTTGAGGGAACCTAATGCTAATTAGAGCTCTAAACTTTTTTCACAGAGTAGTAATGATACATACTACTTACGTTTATTAATTGTATGTTTTTCTGTTTTTATTTTATCTTGTCAGTTACCTCCACATCAGGTGCGTCCTCATTGCAATTGGGGAAAGGTACTGAGGAAATAAAATACCCACCGTGAAACAAAAACTGACCTGGTCCTCCAGGTTGGGGGGTTTGTCGTCAGGCAAGCAACTCGGCACTTGGAAAAAGATAAATGCGCTAAAAATTTCGGTAAATCGCCTTTGAACCAGGACGGTCTTAAAGGATTACGACGTAAGCTACGAAAACTGAATATGAAACTAGCTACGTGAAACGTTCAAGGAATCAGGAATAAACAAAGTGAAGTCTTTGAAGAGCTGAAGAAGATGAAGATCGATATATGTGTACTCACGGAAAAAAAACCAAATAGTGGGTGAATATACAGTGGAGTAAGTAAAGACTCGAGAGCCAAGAGATGGGTATCTATTGCAATACACAAAATCATTCGAAACAGAATAAAAAGCTGGGAGGAGATAGACGAGCAAATAATAAAGCTTGAGATAAACAAAAATGACCACAATATTGCAGTTATTGGGACGTACACACCAAGTGAGGACACTGATAAATTAAATAAGGATAAGTATTACGAGTAACTGCAAGAAGTTTTATTTGAAATAAAAAAGGACAACGAAATATACCTACTTGGAAACTTTAAGGGAAGAGTGGGACAAGAGGAGAATCACCCAGTGGTCGGAATGTATGGTGAAATAACAACAAATGACAATGGGATGCGTTTGAGAGATTTATGGGAAAACATGTCGTTAAGAATAAAGACAGGATAAGGAAAGAATAACGAATAACGGGTTCTTCTCACATAAGGACATTCATAAATTCACGTGGGAGCAGCCAACCAGAAAACTCAATACAATAATTGACTATATAATCCAATGTCAAAATTCAAAATTAATAACTACGGATATCAGAGTATACCGAGGCACAGAATGTGGGACATACCACTATTTAATCACGACAAAGGTTATAGTTAACTGCAAAGAGGCAACTGTAAGAAACGGGCTACAGGAACAAGAACAAGAGGAAGGAAGGAGGATGCAGAGCTGCAAGTACAACGTAGAAAGCCTGAGGCAAGAATCCGTGAAATTTCTATATGAACTCCGGCTAGCATATAAATTGCAAAAAGTTAACATAAGAACAGCGAATGAGAAAGGATGTACCAGCAAGTAAAAGCATATGTACAAGAAGCAGCAAATGAAGCCCTAGGATGTGACAAAATGGTAAATCAACAGTGTGAATGGTTCTCCGAAAAATTGAAAAAACAGTAAACGAGGACTTACTGGAAGTGGCTGAGCACACGAAGGGATGAAGACAGATAGGTTTACATGCAATGGAACAAAGCAGTAAAAAGAGAAGTATCGAGAGAAAAGAACCAAGTATGGGAAAAGAAATGTGAAGAACTAGACAGGTATTTTATAGGTGGCGCAAGAGTCTCGCAAGAATGGAAGGCAATAAAAAACATAAGAATAGATAGGAAACGATCAAGTAGGATCAGCTTAATTAATTGTATTAACATTGAGTATATAACTCAATGGTATTAAGCAATAGAGAGAGTATTATAAGAGACTGCTGAATGAGGATCGGATAGCAAACATATATAAAAATAAATAAAATCAAAAAGAACGAAGGACAGATCGGCGTACGGGAAATAACAGTGAGAGAAATCCAAAAAGCTCTAGTAGAAGTAAAAAACGGAAAAGCAGAGGGACCGGGAAACATTCCCATTGAATTGATCAAAAATGGACCAGAATTGTTAAACTACATTCTGGCAAAAATATTTAACAAATGTATGATAAATGATGAAGATGGCCCAGAAGATTGGAATTTAGCTTATATAAGCTGCATCTTCAAGAGAGGAAGTAAGAAGATGTGTGAAAATTATTGAGGAATCAGCGTGACTAGTTCAGTGGGGAGGTTGTATGAGAAAATACTAAAGAAACGAATTGAAACTGAGTTTTCAGACATATAAGAACAGAATGGATTCCGCACCGGAAGATCGTTAATGGACAACGTGTTTGTATTACAGTAAATAATTGAAAAACGAAAAGCTAGAAATTTGCCGACTCATTTAGTATTCGTAGATCTCCAAAAGGCCTATGAGTCTGTTCCAATTAAAAAACTTTTTAGAAGTATGACGAAAGTTGGCATTAATGAGATTTATATCCGATCCACGAACATCTATCGGAATGCAAAGGTCTTGGTTAAATGGGGAAACAATACATCGAAGGAGTTTACAATTACTAAAGGCCTAAACTAGAGTTACTGCCTGTCTCCCACCCTGTTTAAAATTTACATTCAAGAAGTACTAGACGCATGGAGAAGACGAACACGGGGTATGGCTTCAATCAATTTAATCTATGATTTTAGCTAAATATTTATTTCATAATCCCAATCAATGCTTTTAAATTTGACTTTTGAATCAACTAATACATAGTGGCATAAACGAAGACCTTCTTTACAAGATACAGCTGGTTTGACAAAAAAATGATCGCATTAACTAAACTAAGACTTGATCTTAGATCTTAAATCAGACTTAAAATCAAAATTGGATTGGAATTTGATAAATCTAGAGATGTACGTGGCTTCATTCTATTCGATTTACCATTTAATATCCTTTAAGATATTAAGATACTATAATATAATTCTAATATAATGAATATTGTAGAGAAAATTGGATGGCAAAACAAAAGACGCTAGAGTGGATACCCCCCGAGAAACGGAAAAGGGGACGGCCAAGATTGAGCTGTAAACAAAGCATCGACGAGGGAAAGTTTTCAAATTACCACTGTAATAACAAAAGCAGATGGTTTTGGTAATTCCTTGGGATAGGACATCCCAGAAGTTCATATTTTAAGTTACGATCATAATCAGTCTTTAAAATGCTTTGGGCACCCTCTTGCATTTTTTACATTTAAATCGTCTTTACGACTGCAAGCTATTTTCCAAGCCCTACAAAGTTCTGGGTCAGTCGGAAAGTGGAAAAACATCACAGAGCTTTTCTTAAAATCTTTTGCTCTATCGTCTTCCTGACGATCTTCCTGATCTTCCTGACGATGTAGTGACGGCTCCATCTATAGATTCTTGGACGACCAAGAATTTCAAATTTTTCATATAATTTTTGAAAGTTTTTCGATAAGTTTTTTTTATAAAAACAGAAATACCCAGTTGTAAATGCAAAATCCACATCGTCACCACCCGGTTGTCAGTCGAAATTACCTTTGTTAATTAAAAATTAAAATAAAATTGTTGACTAGTGGCACCAGACTGACACCACGTCACCGCCACACCACTTTGTTGCGCGCATCTTCATTTGTTAACATCGGCTTTACCTACCGATTCTACCTGCCACTTGGTCACCACGCCACCGACACGTCACTTGCTCACCACTTCAGTGCGTACCCTGCCTTAGGGTACGTTTATGTTGGAGCTGTGATAACTGATAAAGCGAAGAAATTGTTTAGCTCTAATCGCTGTTCTACGAATTAACATTGACTTGCGTGCTGCTTTAACATAAACGGTCCCATAAGAATCAATGCATTACAAATCACTGCTTCGCTAGAATCATTGCAACCATCACTGATTGCAGCTCCAACATAAACGTACCCTTAGAAACAAATAACCATAGTTGAAGAAGATAATATTATATAACTTCTCACAAATTAAGATTTATATAATCGATTGACACGTGGGTTAAGTAGTGTAACTCGATATTAATCATATCATTATTTTAGAAAACCCAAAACATGCACTAAACACTTTTCAGAACTAAAATGTTTTTAAGTTAACACATGTAAAATACACTGTAAGTATAAATTCGCAAACGTTTTCACCATACTATGGCATCATCAAGCGATGAATTAGGACGAATTAGAATTCATCAAAACATGTATTTTACATGTTGTGTTAACTTAAAAACATTTTAGTTCTGAAAAGTGTTTAGTGCATTTTTTGGCTTTTCTAAAATATTGATATGATTAAGATTTATATATTTAAATATTTTTATATAATAGAAAGGCTGATAGATTTTCATTGGGAGTGAACCGATGGATAAATTGGAAACATTGGGTTCAAAATCAAGACTTGTGGAAGAAATAAATTGAAAGAGACCCACATTCAACAGTAGATCAATACAGGCTGAAAAGAAGAAAAGAGAATCATTTCTCAAATTGATTTACTTTCAAAAGATGAGCTTGTGAGATTGGTTGTCTTGGCAAGAAGCTATCGCATTTTTTACATGGTTTATTCTGCACTAAGTGTATTGATCACTTCTATTGGACTAATTAAATATAATCTTATATATTATCTTTTTTGTATCTGTACTTTATATAGTAGGTAGTATTCTTATAAATTGAAAGAATTTTATATCAAGGTAACTTTTTTTCCGTGTAGCGGTGGACTGATTTTCCAACTATGCGTAAAATAATTTCTTATAAACTTTTTATTAAACTTACTCATATTACATTAAATAAAAAAAGTACTTAGTCACTGAATTAGTCATACATAATATGTTCTATCAAAGGTAGATTCTTCTTACACACTGCATAACGGGACAAACAAGCAGATAGTTGCCAAATTATTAGTTCCATTTAATTGAGTATGGAATTAAACAGTAACAAAGATATGTGTCTAGTTTTAAGCCATAGTATTTAAAATTCTATTTCTATAGAAAACAAACTACCTATGATTTGAAATTCTGTCCTTAGAGGATCAGGAGTTTGGCGCAACTTCTCTATTCATCTTAAGAACTTAAGTCACCCATTACTAATGTTATAAGATCATTATCGAATAAAGTTCAAATATCTTTCCTTAATATTTGTTTATTGAGTTGTTTCTAAGCTGATAAAGGTTGTTCTGTTAGATTCGTGTAACTTGAATGGTTCGTTTTTATAAATCTTCTAACTTTAAAGCTTCATTAGACGCTTACTCTTGATACTCACGCTAAGCTCGCTTTTGAAAAAAATGCCTTTCTTTGGTAATTCTCCGACTTCTCCGGCAGTCCAAAATATAATTTGTACATTTCCATCAACTTAAAATATTAATGTTTGTTTTTGTAAACAAAATGGTTCGGCGTGGATAATAGATTTTCTGTTAATTAAAATTAAAGTTGAAATTAAGAAATTAAGTTTCAATATTTTTTTAGTGTTCATTTCATTAAGTTAAACTTTAATAAAAGTTTCAGTGAAAACTAAAAAGTACAAGAATCTAATTTATTCTCGTAAGTTATAAACAACATGTTTCATTAAATCGTAGTAGTGCTGTTGCAAATTAAAATAAACATTATTGCGATAAATCGCAATAAAGTTTCAAACAATTTCCTGAAATGATATTCTTAGACTCTTATTTGCAATGAGAAGAATTTCGTTATTAAAAATGTACTTGCTATAAAAAATAAATTCTTTAGCTTTCAAGTTACCGAGAACTCGATTTAAATATTTTGTATTTATATGCAAACAAGAAATGAATGTTTAGATTAAAACTACTAACAAATAAATTTAATTGTAGTAAATAAATAATGTAGAAATGATTAATATTAAAAAGTTCTTTTATATACATGTGGCAGGCGTGTCTCAAATGTAAATTTTAAAGATTGTTTAGGTTTTTTAATATTTTTATTTGAGTGTTTTGTTTTCCCCACAGCTATGTAACTGACCAAAAAAAGCTCTTAAACCATTGACCGCAGGGGGTAGTATCAAACCACCGACCGGCCACGGAGCAAATCTCTGGATTTTATGCGATTTTGAAATGGTTCTACCGTCCAGCCGCTTCCATGTTTTGAGTTTTATGCAACGGTCATTAAATCCCTTCGTTGATACACGTCGCTTCTAGTATCACTTCCAAACAAATCGAAATTGTTTATTTTTGTCGCATTTTTCCTTCGTATGTATCAAACGATTTACAGTGTGAATTTATATTTATTTACAATTTTTAATTCAACGCATTTTTACTCTATTATTTATTTACTTTTTTTAGAAATATTATTTTGTTATTAAAAAATACCACATCTTAACTTCAAATTAATTTATGAGTCAAAAATAGAATTTCTTTTTTATTAAAATTTTATTACCTGAAAGATATTTCATATGTTTTTAGTAAAAATAAAGTGGTAATTTAAGTAGTAGTGTCTCAGGACTTTTACCAGCGGCGGCGGCGCGGCAGTGCGTAGTTTGCTACAATAATAACGGGTCGACGTTCATTTCATGGCATGTTGAAATTGGGTAAATTTTAAATATTGGTTGTATATTAAAATCTAATCTCTCTCTATCGGCTCTGTAATGAGAAGGTGGTACCCTAATGCTCTCTTTGTACCAGCCGGAACTAACGATTACGCTAAAACTTTAACGTGTATTCAGAGTTCAAGCATTACTTTTGAGCATTCTGCGGTGCGTCGGGAAGTATTAGATTTCATGTTGTATTTATTATTATTATTATAATAGCATTATGTAGCAAAAACTTCTATCAAAAAACATAGTATAAAGTGTGCAGACAGTGAAGAAATCGCAAAGTGCTAACAAAAAGTACGCGATGACAAAGTCAAGTGTGTAAACTGCGATAGAAATCACCCTGTTAACTACCGAGGTTGTGGTGTCCACAAACAGAAAAGCAAGCAAAACCAAATAGAATTTCACCAAACCAACTACCACAGAACGTTTTATAGAATGCTAGACAAATATAATTCTTCTTCCCTAAGACTTTCCATACAACCAGAAATGCAGAAATGACACACGCACAAGAAGAACTCAAAACCCTAATAAGAGAGCTTATTAAACAAAATAGAAAGTATGTTAGAAATGTGAGTACAATGTTAAACCTATTAACCACTCTCATCAACAAAAATAACAGTAGCAATACACCGCAAATCTAAAATTGTTATCTGGAACCCCAATAGTTCTAATAAATTAAGATATACATACATAATGTTGATTTCGGAAGCTCATCTCACAATCAAATACCATACTAAAATACCAAAATACAAAGTTTATTACACAAAACATCCCACAGAAACAAGAGCCTATAGAATCACAGCACACAAAGAACTACGAAGCAGCATGGTTAAAAGCTACCAATACTAAAGTATTGGAAGATGGGTTGGCGGATTGTATTGTTTCTGCTGTCTATTGTCCACCAAAACATGACAATAAGAAAGAAAACTTCAAACAGTTTTCTAACACATTAGGAAACAGCTTTATAGCTGGAGGCGACTATAGGAGGCGACAGTACTGAAGAAGGGTAGTCCCTCGGAAATCAGCAATTACCGTCCTATCTCGATTTTGTCTAACCTGTCCAAGGCATTCGAACGGATCTTGTATGACCACATTTATGCTCACGTCAGGAGTTCCTTGTCTCCTTTCCAACATGGTTTTATGAGAGGTCGATCAACCGTCACCAACCTAGCGACTTTCAAACAGTTCGTTTCTGAAACCCTAGACTGCCAGGGGCAGGTTGATACAATCTACACAGACTTCCAGAAGGTATTCGACCAACTTGACTTACATATATTGGTTAGCAAGCTCTCATCGTTCGGTTTCTCTAATCAGCTAATCAATTTCTTCCGCTCCTATTTATTCGACCGCATGCAATTTGTTGAATATCGTGGTCACAAGTCCTCACTCTTCACTATTACTTCCGGTGTTCCCCAGGGGTCAAATCTTGGTACTCTACTTTTTATATTATTCATTAACGATCTACCTAGGTACGTAACATCTCGCAAATTGCTATATGCTGACGACTTTAAAATTTACCTACGTATTTCCTCACTGGAAGACTGCTATCGACTGCAAGCTGCTCTGGATGCCATAGGTTCTTGGTGCAGACGTAATCGTCTGTATCTTCAAATCCCGAAGTGTAAGGTAGTCTCTTTTACCAACCGCAGGACTACAATTGATTTTCCTTACTCTTGTGAGGGCACCTCTCTGAAGAGATGTGACTCTTTCTGCGACCTCGGCGTCACCTTCGATTCACGTCTAACATTCGCCGAACACATCAGTGATGCCTTAGGCTCAGCCTCCCGCATGCACGGCTTCATCTATCGTAATGCACATGACCTTTGCAACCTCCAGTGCTTAAAACTTCTATTTTTTAGCTTTGTAAGATCAAGGCTAGAATATGCTGCACTTATCTGGTACCCAATACATGCATACCATGTCAAGCGGCTTGAGGCGGTCCAGCGCCGATTCCTAAAATTCCTGGCATTTCTTCAGGACGGTGTGTACCCTGCACAGGGACTCGATCATCGTGCTCTTCTTGAACGGTTCAATCTGATGTCTCTGGAAAGCAGGCGTTTTGTTTCATCCGTTTTGTTTCTATGTAAACTTCTGAGAAACTTAATCGATTGTCCCTCTCTAATGGCTGAGATCGACTTCCTCATACCCAGAGGTTGCTCTAGACAGCGCAGCCTCTTTTACTGTAAGATCTGTCGTACTAACTACCAAGCTTCATCTCCAATCTCCATCTGTTGCCGCAACTACAACAGCATCGCCGATGATACCGACATCAACCATGCGAGCCTCAAAGATATTGCGGAGATCTGTTACAGGCGACATCTCGTCCCCGCATAATATGTATTTCTATATATAGTAATTTGCTCTTTTGCTTTTTTGTTTTATATACATATGTATATAGTATAATTTTTTTTTTTTCTTTTGTTATACACATTTCATGTAATTAGTTTCGGCTGTTTGTAGTGTGTCTAAGCCTAATAAATAAATAAATAAATAAATAACGCTAAACATCGAATATGAGGCTCTAGATTTCTCAAAAACCAGAGAATTCGTTAAAACCATGAACGAAAATAAACCGATAAGTACCTCTATAAATAAACCAACATGTTGGCCTTCGGATATGAATAAGATGCCAAACGTAATCGACTTTTGCGTAATAAAAGGCATCGATATCAAAAGAATTAAAGCTTGTCTGGACCTCTAATCAGATCACCCACCAATTTTATTAAATAGTGTATTCAACACCCCACTTAAAAAAGAAAAGAAACTATCACTAATGAGCAATAAAACTGATTGGAAGATGTTCAGGGAAGAACTTTATGTGTTAATTAGAGTGGGCTTCCCTTTGAAGACAGTAGATGACCTAGAAGAGGCTGTAAACAAGATAGTAACAAACATACAACAAGCTGCGTGGAAAAGCTACTCAGGATTGATATAAAACAGAAATCATAGAAGAAACTTCATTTAAAATCAGACAAAAATATATCTGAAAAAAGAGAACTATTCAGGAGATGGCCACAAACACGATATCCTGCCGATAAAGCTAAATTCAACAAAACCACTAGAGAATTGAAAGAATGCTATTGGAAATAAAAACTAAGGCATCAAAAAATACCTTGCAAGCTTGACCACAACAGATTGTACAGACTACTCCCTGTAGAAAGCTACAAGATAAATAAAACGACTACAACAATCAATCCTTCCACTTAGGGATTAAATCAACTGGGCCACAGATAATATAGAGAAGACTAATGTTTTTGCCAAACACCTAGCAATCACCTTCCAACAATGTCCCTCATCGATCTATAAATATGAAAACGTGATGCAAAACTATCCAAAAATTATTAGGAGTTCCTAAATTGTGCAATTGTTTCCTTATCTTGGATTTAATTCAATCATCTTTAGTTGACTCAGTAGCTGTTTAATAACAACCCAGAAGGTTAGAATTCATAATTTTTTTTCTCTGATATATTAGTTGATTTGTACTGTGGTCCCATTTCTTTCTAGATTTTGTCTGAACAACTTTAACCATAACTTTTCCCGTAATTGATCTTTGTTAAAAATTGAATAACATAGACAAATTACTGTGCAGTCCCAAATATTTTCACTTACACAATTGGTTTCCTTCCAACATCTTTTATTCCTCTCTCGCTCTATACAAAAGGGTCTAGGGGAATAAGCATGTAAAAGTTGCCACCGCACGTATTAAGTCTAGATTGGCACCAAAGATTGGTATCTATGTGACTAAATAATCCTGCAAATATCAACCTTAAAATCGCATTTTTGTATGAGTTAAGGAAGGGGAAAGAAAAATCAAAAAAATGATTTTTCTCGAAAACGGCTAAACCGATTTTGATGAAAAAAATATATGTTATGAACATTAATGAGACTTTTTTAAGAAATATTTGTAAAAAAATTCTAACAAGAAATACGGGTAGAAAATTTAACTTTTCATTTTCAATTTTCAAACTTTTTTTCTGAGGATATGAGACTAAAGAAATAGTGTAACAATCTTTGAAAGCGCAGATGACCTTAACAATTGCAATAATTGCAATAATTGTAAGATTATTCTCAAGATCATCTGCGCTGCCAAAAAAATGTTCACTATTTTTTTCGTCTTCGGCGCATCAAATTTGAAAAACGTATAATGTTGCATATGCTACGTGAGAAATAAATTGATTCATGCACAAATTTTGTTTATAAGAAATGGTCAATTTCACTGTAAATTACCCGCCCTTAAAAAGTTAAGAAAAGTGTGAAGAAAAATACTTTCTTGTGGTGACACCAAAGTAAGTTGTTACAATTAATAATGAACAAACTCATTAATAAACAAAATTTACTTATATTATAAATTTTCATATACGTAGAATCCGCTTAATGTGATCTCGGATAATGTTATCAGTTGGTTATTGTGATCATTTTTTTTGGAAATCGGCCACTTTTTCTTTCTTTTTTTTCTTCTATCTTGTTCTAATCCAAGTTTTCTAAAATTCGCCTTTTTCTAAATTTCGCTAATTGTTATCAGTTATCAGTTAATATTATTAAAATGACCTTGGCCCGAAGTGATCACATTAAGCGGATTCTACTGTACTATGTTTTAATTTTTAGAAGAATTTTAGAATTTTAGAATTTTTTTTTATATTGTTATTGTACTACTCCTGTCAATATGTCGTTTGAAAAAATTCTTGAAGGTTTCGTGTGAGAAAAAGTTTTGATGAGTAAGTAGGACAAATTCTTGTAGAAAGCCACAATCAGGTGACTATACGATTTCAATATTTTCCTTTCTAGAAACCGTTACAATGAGTATTAATTTGCATTAACTATGTATAAGATTGATGGTGCAAGTCTACTGTTAAAATATCAATTCCTGCAGAAGTAAGTTGTTTTGTTTTATTTTTAAGTTCATCTGCAAACGTCAACATTTGGCTTGAGAAGCGTAAAGTGACATTTTGCTATTTGCTGAGAGGTATTTTAAAGATTTTTTTGTTTCTATTGGCCGACCAAAGTTTAATGTTGCTATCAAATAAAGTACAGTCAAACTTCATAAACTCTAATCTCAAGGGACCACAAAAAAATTCGATTTATAGAATAATTCGAGTTAGAGCAGTTCGAATTAGAGCAGTTCGAGTTAGGGAAGTTTCACTATATCTCCATATTAGTTTCAAAATAGAGTAAAAAATAACTAATTTATTTCTATTATAAAATACAATATTAGAAATACTTACGATAGATAACTAGGCTTATTTCAATATTATTATATTCAAAATAACAGTGAATTAACCAAAAACTATTTAGGTAATATGTTTCTTTGCATTTAATATTTGCGAATTTTCTTTTACCTCCTGATACGATATACATCTCGTAATGTCATTGTCATTGACGAAATTGAAAATATATTTAGCTTTTTCTCGGGCATTGTGGTTCGATATTTATTATTATTATAATTGCTATTTTCAAAAAAGGTCTTTCAACTCGTAGCTGGTTACTGGTACGTTAGGATAGAGCTAGAATATCATAGCTAAGTTCGTCAACACGTCTATCAAGTTTATTTCTTATATTAAATTTAGCATCGCGAAATATTTTATTTCACCTTTTTCTGTAGCCATAATTTTCTTTAAAATGACTACATTTGTTCATTAAGGAATGTATATGAGATAAAAATTCAATTAGATTCTTCTTACTGTATCAAATATCATTATTTTTCCATTGATATTAAATCAGGGAATAGGTACAATAATAATTATTAAAATTATAAATATGTAATCGGGTATTTTTCTAAATCTTGACATGGCAAAATAAAATTTAGCTGAGATCCATGGTTACAAGGAAATTAAAATTGTGCAATTTTGCAAAAAATTATTTCATTATATTTCAAGGTATAACCATTTTGCTGCTCAAAAAATTTTGTAATTGACTGTAATTATCTCGTTTTGTATCTTATCTCTGAATGACATTCCGAATCGGCTCAGAATAATTGAGGCCGATATTTTGGTAGTTGGAGTGAGTTGCATTAACCTGATTTTCGTTTGTGACTGCATATTTATATTAAATTTACATAAAATTACAATAATTTCCCATATGCATACGTATACGTATGGGGAAAGTAAAAATGTAACACAAGAAATTAATATTTAAGGATTTGTTGGCATGAGATAAGGTTATCAGTGGTAATCTTACAACTAGAATATATGAAGATAAAGAGAGAAAAAATTGTTAGGAATACAAGAAAAAAAGAAAAACTTTCAAGCACATAATAATATAACAACATTTCAATGTCAGTCCATGTTTATGTAGTATTTACTCTTAAGGAATTGAACATATTGGCTTACATATTTTATGTTGGAACAGATTTGATAAAATAACACGGAATGCATTGAATAAACATTTTTCCAATAAATCCACTGCATTTCTGTCCTCAAGATTGGACAAAGCGTCCATATAAACTTAAAGACTTAAAACTTTGTATAAAAGTAAAATAAATAAAGAAAAGTTTATCAAATTGCACTTGTTTAAGTCGAGAAATTATCAGCGACCTTTATTTTTTCCTTTTATGCAGGACGAATCGATAAATCGATAGCTACCTTATGCTTCTAAATAACAAATAAAAAATAATTTGAAAGTTATATACCTAGTTAACCTACATAAGCTATAAATATTAGCGTTAACTATACAGAGTGTTTTAATTAAATTTAATTTAAATTTACGGTATAACTATACCATTAACTGGTAATACAACAACAAGAAACTGAACAGCATTATGTTTATTAGTTATACCATGAGTACAGGGACGTTTTACTCTATAGGCTAAAGAGGCTAAAGCCTAAGGCGCCAAATTCTAAGAGGCGTCAAAAATTTAAAGCATTCCAGGAATTTTAGACATGCTATCCCGAGAAACCCGAAAAGTGTAAAAATCCCGTATTTTTTTAGTAAATAAACATAGGCACTCGATACACACAGCCGGAGGAGGGGGCGCCGATTGATTTTTAGCCTAAGGCGCCTTAAAGCATAAAAACGTCCCTGCATGAGTGACCTGAAAAAGAAGGTAGTCATAATAGTAAGTATATAGTGAGATAGAGAAAGAGAGTGTATGTATTCATTAATGGATTTTAATACTTGCTTGACTTTTTGTAGTCGTACAAATTATTGAAACTTGTAGCATCCGAAAGAGGAGTAGATAATAAATTTGACTGTTAATTTGATTTCAAATTTAAAAAATTACTCGATTAGAGCTGGCTAATGTATATATTTGCACCTGTGCATTTTGCATAATATAAACCGCCGAATACATTACTACAAATATAACCTACTAGAGTGTGTTTATTAGATTGGAATAAGTGATTGACGTGACGCTATTCATAACGAAAGTAACTCAACCGAATTATCTTACAAGTTATGTAAAGGTTTCGAGTGCTTACATTTTCAAATTTATGCAAGTTTGAAAATCATATTAATTCTAAGTACTATCCGAAAATGTTTTCTCTTTGATCCGTATATGTGAAAACTAGTCTATCTCATTGGAAATATAATGAATATTAGCATGATATTAAAATTTTGTTCAAATCCAAGATTGTTCATATTCACTGTGAAAGCGCTAAGTGCACACTGATACCAATGTCACTACATAGTAATTAATATCCGCAAGACTAGCTTATTATCGCAAAGTGTATTATTAGTTATCTTAATTTACCGGTTTAGTGCTTTCACTATACAGGATTCTATTAAACAAAGTTACTTATAAGCTTAAAATCTTATAAAGCTAAATATAAAGTTGTCGGGTAGTAAGCGGTAAAGTTAATACATGAGGAGTTGAAAATAAAGTTCCTTAAAAATTATTTGTCAAAACATCTATTCATGTCTAAAACTTATTTTATTGAGTTCAAAATCAATCATATCATCTGACATAACCCTCAAAAAAATAAAAGATTAATTGCAGGTTTAGTTGAAAGTAAATGAAGGAAAATTCTTTTTATAATTCTAAAAGAAAACTCTCAAGACGTCTCGAAAAGTCATTTTAAGTGTATAAAATTTGCTAGTTAAAACTATAGTTGTTAACTTCCGCTATTGGAAAGAAAAAAATGTTTCTTTAAGGTTAATTTAAATTAAATTTAGATTCAATTTTACGGCTTTCTTGTTAGAGATACTAAAGGTACCTATAAAATAGCTTTTATAACGTAGAGCGTCGCCGTTCTCTCTCGCTTTCTATTTTGCAAATTAACAATTTGCACCAAAATACAGAAGCTGGCTGTCAATAGGGTTTCTGAAAACTCGGGTTTTCAGGACTCGGCGAATCCGAGTCCCAAATTTTGAAAACTCGCCGAGTCAAAGTCGAGTCCGAGTCCGAGAGAAAAATTTATTTATTTTCAAAACTTTAACACTACTTATTTGAACATTTATTTTATTTAATTTTATTCCATTTTTTCGTCGTCACTCCTAGGTAGAAATATTTGGGAAACACTAACGAATTAAGAGATTTGTCAGAAAGTCCCGATCTGATTGTTGTACAGAAGCCGCCACTTATCGAAAACGTTCATTCATTAGAAGTTGAAGTTGGTTTTATGGAGGAAAGTGCGTTGTACAGGTCATCAAGATTACTTGTTCGTTTTCCAGTATTTCTGAATAGTAAAAATTCTTGTTTGGTTTTTTATAAGCCTGGGATTCTTTTGGAGGTTCAGCAGTGTTTTTCAAAATTAAATCAAGTTCATCTTTCATTGTCAATTTAATAAATAGATTACGTTCAGATACATAGGCGGACGCTTAAAATTAACAAGGGAACAAGGGAAACAATCCCAAATCTGAGAACACTTTTGCCCGTGTCGACCCTTTGTGCCGCCCCCAGAAAAAAATTCTGGATCCGCCCCTGATTAAACTGCTTAATTTTAAAGACTCGGACTCGACGAGTATTACAGCCGAGTCCCGAGTCCTAGTAACTACCCAAATACTCGGCGAGTCCGAGTCGAGTCGAATCGAGTCCAGAAACTCTAGCTGTCAAAACCTCTTCAGTTTTTGCCTAAATATTCCTAGTAGAAAAATAACTAACTAGTTACGTTTTCTAATATACTTTTTCCTGGTTTCCAATTCTAATGGGAAAGTTATGCAAAGTCACACAGCTAATTTTTTTACAATATTGAACTTTTTTCTTCGCAAACCTTCAGTTTTTCTTATGCTTACTTCAATAAAATTTATTTTTAATAACTGCATTTTTTGTTTCTTGTGCACTGCTTGGTACATTTAAATATCAATATGTAGAGTTGATAATAATTTTGTAATTATGTTTGAAAGCCGATTCTGATTTATTCATCTATTAAGGATTATTCATTAAGAATTCCTAGGTATTTATTTATTCTGATCTACTGTGTAATTAACACTGATATTTCAGTTTTTTGTGTATTTTAAAATTTTTTACAACAATTGTATTTTAATTTGGCGAATAGTATAACTTTGTCATAGAATCAAATAAGGGTTGAAATAATTTAAAACAATAACTTACTTTTATAATAATCAAAAATTGCAACTAAAATGTACAATTTTACAAAGATTTTACAAATAAAATTCACTATAAGTATAAAACTAGAAGATCGTAATTAGTTATGGACAGCTACAACAACTATAACTTAATTTATTATAGAGTGAATTCGCCTGTTTTCGGCCATTTCTCATAAATTTCAAGTTTGACATGATGTAAAATATTTTAATGTTCCATTGAAAACACATCTGAAAACACACTATTAGCTTGTTCACGACCGGAATGTCTTGACAATCAATGGCCGATGCGCTGCAACTTTACCGATAATGTAATATAATTTATAATAATATGTACCGAGGGGTAAATCACGGTCAAAAATTGTGTACACCGGACTTCCTCCTACTTCGGACTTCCCCAGACTTCCCCGGACTTCCTCAAACATTGTGACAAATATTATTGTGTTGCTTTAAAAAGTAATTATTCATTATAATTATGACATTTGAGCTAAATTTGAGATTTTGAATTTACAATAACTCGAAAACGGCGCTAGATCTCGAAAAACCAAGGAAACATTTGTGCCTTAAAATCCCAGTACCTTGTCATAGGAAGCCATATGCAAAATTTCAGATCAATAGTGCGCAATAATGGCGCGGAAGAATTAATATCATTTTATATATCAGACTTCCCAGACTTCCCCAGACTTCTTCAGACTTCCCGGACTACCTCAGACTTCCTCGGACTTCCCAGACTTCCGCAGACTTCCTCGGACTTCCCAGACTTCCTCAGACATTGTGACAAATATTATTGTGTTGCTTTAAGAAGTAAATTATTCATTACAATTATGATATTTGAGATGAATTTGAAATTTTGGATTTACAATAACTCGAAAACGGTGCTAGATATCAAAAAACCGAGACAAAATTTGTGCCTTAAAATCCCAGTACCTCGTCATAGGAAGCCATATGCAGAATTTCAGATCAATAGCGCGCAATAATGGCGCGGGAAAGAATTAATATCCCATTGATATGCTTTCATTCTATTAATCGGTCTTTGCTATAATAATTTAAAATTAATATCATTTTATATATCAGACTTCCCAGACTTCTTCAGACTTCCTTAGACTTCCCCAGACTTCCCCAGACTTCCCAGACTTCCCCGGATTTCCTCAGACTTCCCGAACTTCCTCAGACTTCCCAGACTTCCTCAGACTTCCCCGGACTTCCACAGACTTCCCCGGACTTCCCGGGACTTCCTACAAGCTGTACATCAGACTTCCCGGGAGATTTACCCCTCGATATGTACGGTAATATTTAATATAAAACTTGAAAAATGCCTGCTAAACAACAAAACACATTACAATTTTATATCAACACAATAATAAGTCGGGTGGAGTATAATAGCGTATACCATGCTAGAGCCACGCAGTGAAGATATAATAAAAGACATGCAAGCGTCCAATTAAAGGTAACTTTATAAACTACTCACAATATTTTTACATCGTAAAAGACATTGATGAAATAAAACGTAATGTTAAAATTAGAATATTCAAATTTTAGGTTTTTTAACATTTGTTTTACGGTTTTACTATTATTTAATTTTATATCCTATGGTGGACGACGACCAGCAAAAGTCACCAACAGGCAAACTGCTGGGCATGGTGATTTTATTAAATTTTTATTACAAGCGCAACTAGTGCGACCCGAAGGCCAAATTGGCTAATCGCTCTTTCATAATCACCAAATTTTTGATTTTTTTATTATATTTTGATTATATAAATATTAAAATTTTAATACAACAAGTTCAATTAAATAATATAATGAAAATTATATTTTAAATTATATTATTTAATTTAACTTGTTGTATTGAAGTTTTAATGTTTATTATTTATTCTCACAAGTTAAGATTTATATATTTAGATATTTAGATTTTATTTCATATTTCCGTGAATAGGATATAATGTATGTATGTGTGGTACTTTATTAGGTATAGGTATTAATTGTGGTGACCTCTTCCTCATTTTTACGTGTGCATTTCTAAAATCAACAAACTATGCCACTATACCTAACTGTTTACATATTTAATATAAGCTTTTTATTTACACCAAATGTGGTTCTACAATTTTATATCAGTTGTTGAATACATAAGTAATACTTTTTCATTTGAACTGAAGATGTAAAGATTTTGCAATTTGCTTAAAGAAGAGAATGCCGAAATCATTATTATATCAATATTTAATTTCAAATATCTCTCCTAAATTATTGATTAGGAATTTCCAGAAGTTGACCACATTTTCTTTTGGAAAGATCAAGAAGAATTATTATAAAACATTAAAATATTTTTATTATAAATCTGTAAAGCAACTCCACAATAAGGTATAAAAAGTAATGTTATTATTGAAATATGAAAGAGTAGGTACAAATTTATCGATTTAATATTTATTTTACAGCGTTAATAATTTATACCTACATATTTTAATTTTTATTATAGTATAGCAATTAAATGTTCCTCTTGGGCTTTGGGTCAATTCAATAACATTTTTAATTTACTAATTGATTGATTTTGAATTGATATTGAATTGACACAAAATCCAAGAGAAACTTTCAATTTCTATATTAAATTTTGGGTCACGAATTGACTATAGGTATATTATACTCTATTATATTAAAACTGTTCATTCAAAAACATACTTATTGTTGACTACTAATTTTCAAATCTGGTAGACACGGAAGACACGTTAAAAAAGGACATCCTATACTAGTGTATTTTTTTGCTTTTCAATCATTTTTTTAGGTTAGTAAAAAACGATGACCAATAGAGAGTGGTTACAGATACTAGATAGATAGATTTTTTTCTTTATAATATTTAAAACAAACCCTGCTATTAATCTACTTCAAGTTTATTAAATTACCGTATTTTAGTTGAGAAATCTACTGGATGCACTCTACACACAAATTAGCAATAAATAAAAACCCTAAACAAATAACAAATGAAATTTTTTGTAATGGTTAGTAAATGGATGAAGTTTTAGTAATAAGGTTGATGATAAATTGAATTTTCGGGGTTTTTGCTAAATTATATTTAAAAGTAGTTTAATTACATTAACTAAGAATAATTATTCTTGCTTTCATTACAATTACGTGAAACCAGTAATTAATGTACCTTGGGAAACATTTGAAAGCCAATTTATATGGGAATTGCTACCAGAAATCACACAACAATGTCGAAGTAAGCAACAAGAGGTTGGCAAACGATCAACTTTATCCATTGAGGTTACAAACTTAATTAAATATTTTTAGTTAATGTTAATATGAAGAAAAGTTAATACCATTAACAACTCATCTAGTTCGTTAACTTTAATACCTTCTTTATTATTTTATATGTGGAACTTAGAGCACACGATCAAAAATTACCCTGATATATTGCAGCTTGAAAAATAAATAAAAGTAACGCAAACACGGCATTTAGCTAAAATAAACCTGTAAAAATAAAAATAAGTTCTGTGTAGATTTATTGCATCTCTACAGTGCATGAAACAATTTTACTTTTTAAAAAACATGTTTTATGTTTAGCAGTTTTGTGCTTGAAAACAAATGGATTTTAAGGATTACCCACGTCACTTTTTTAAAAGTGTAATTTTTTTTATTAAAAATATTGAATAAATGTGAAATTTTTGAAATAAGAAACAATTATTACAATACAACATTTCAAAACAATTTTTTAATACTCTAATGAAAAATACCTACCTTGGTATTAAGAAACATTTGACTTTACATTGTATCCTTAGGGATTGAATTGTCAAGTTCGTTTTTATAACTAAAATATTCCTAATATAACCTAAAGTGAAATATGTTAATTAAAATTTAAAACAAAATATTTTGTAAAACCTGAAAAATGTACCTATATATTGGTAAATTCATAAACAAATCTCTGCAGTTTGGTATAAAGGGCTGAAGTCAGAAAATATAGTTTTGAGTAAAACGCAATTTAAATTATAATTTCCCTATACTCGCTGTGAATTTCTATATCTTTACATCTCTATATTTCATGAATGAAAAGAAGTACAACTAAGTTCTTGGGTATCAATTGAAAGAACATTTAAAATAGATTTAACTCCGCCAATAAAAAAAATTTATCAATTTCTACCAAATTGCAAAGAAATATAACCGGACTGGCCAGCGATTGTCTGTTACAAATATCAAGTTAAATTGGTACCAAATAGAAAAAAATGGTTCAAACATCACATGGTAAAAAATAAAATTTTTTTAAACAAATTGTACTTTTCCGCCGGTCACCAGCCGACCAGTCCAGTACTGGAAGTAAAAGGATCAATAAGCAGGGTGAAAGTAAATCTCCAAATTAGTAAGTTTCGTTTTATCTATTGAGTTCATTAAAATTTTAATATTGAGTGATGTAATATTTAATAAATCAGTCTTTTCTTCTGATGTCAGAATTTATGTATATATACTGTAAGAAACGATATTTATGTCTTATATTGATGAAATAATTTATAATTATCCTAAGGCAAAAAACTGTAATTACTATTTAACTTTACGACATAATTGAACATACCAAAATATTTACTTGACTGCTGTTTCAACATGGCGCTTTCCAAAGTTGTAAAATACTTGTTGAAACGAAGTAAAACATACGATTGCTGTCTAACACACAGTACACATCAGATCTACATTTTCTTAAACCACGAAAGATACCGTATAGCCTGTGGGTGTAAGCAAAATGCCATAGGATCACATTATATTATTATAAATAGAAAAACCGTGCTGCGGATATATTAGAGAATATTACTATTTATTTGCTATAGGCAATTCTTTTATAGAGTTTTCTTAAAAAATAGACCAATATTGGAATACTTAAGTTATTCCAAAATACTTCTCTAATATAATTCAATGACAACTGAATATTAAATGTTCAATATTTATAATATTATTAAACCACTATGCGGACGTCTGATTTATAAATAATACTTTGTCATTTATAAGCTGTATGTATATTGAATTCTAACCCGAAAGTGCTCATAATCGATTGATACGTGGTTTAGGTAGTGTAAGTCGATATTAACAATATCTATATTTTAGAATACCCAAAAAATGTTTTTCTCACTTATATTATGTATCTTCAGTGCTCGACAAATCGCGGAGAACCGTACTCGCGAAAGACATAATATTTAATCAGTTAAATAGATGTTAAGAGCCCCCTTTCGTGTCCGCCATATTGAATAATTTTCCATGTAGAATTACGGCGTTATTTCGCATCGAATACAAAAATTACTTTAATAAAATAATTTTTAAATTAATTAATCTATCTGGTAAAGTCCTGAAGAAAATGAAAAAATTAAAAAAATTTAAAAAGATGGCTTTTCTTTAATTTTTTTAAATACAGAGTGACTTTCCCAGCTAGATTAGTTAATTTTAATATGACTTTATGAAGGTACTTTTTTTGTTTGATGCGAAATTACGCCGTAATTACGAATCTAAATAATTCGTAATTTAATATTGGATAATGCTTCTATCTGGTGGTTCATTCCGTAACTATTATCTTTAAAAAAATGTTTTTGCGGTTGGTAATCCTTACATATACTATAATACTACATATATAAAATGTAAACATAACCTTCTAGCAAAATTGACAGAGAAAATAAATCGAAGTATTAAATAGGATTTTTGTGTTATTTGTGTGCAATTCATAATGGGAAGAAAATCTAAAGCAATATCCACCAGACCTCGTAATCGACGTTTGGCGCAGTTGCGACGGTAAGTAAATTTTTAAATTATTTTCAACATTTATTTCGCAAATATTTTTCATGAATTTAAAATTGACATGCATATGTTTTGATATAATTTTAGATTTAAAAAGAATCCTGAAGAAATTGCATCAAATGATGATTGCAATGTTCCGATTGATAATTGGAGTACAGCGGATGATGCATTACCACTTATTGAAGTTGAAACAGAAAATGTAGCAGATACATCAAGAGATATTGTTAACATGTAAGTGTAATTTAATTAATTTTCAGCATTACATTCAACATTAATCTTTTATAGGGACCATGATTATTGTAAAACTGCAGAAAATGAACCTGACACATCAAGACAATTTGACAGCGAACATGGTAACTACAGTGATGATATAGAACTTGAAGTTGTGAATGATAGTTGCGGTCCAAGTCAAGAAATAGGGTTTCATCCAGAAGGAAGGCGTTTTGTAGATCTAGATCATCTTTTTCAGCAAATATTAGCTGTAAACAATCACGGATCTTGTGGATGTAATATTACAGATATGTACATTGTGGAGGAAAAGAGAAATGGTCTTTTCAGCACTATTCGGTTGAAGTGTAAAATGTGCAATATTGTAATAGATATAACTACCGATAAGGAAAAGGATTCCAAAGGAATAAACAATGCAGCAGCTTTGGGCGTAGTTTCTTCAGGAATTGGATATTCAACTGCAGAAGAATTTTTATCGTTTTTAAATGTGCCATTCATGGATTCGAAGAAGTTTTCCAAGTGCCAGAATGACATTGCCGATACAATACATGAAACGCTCTGGAACCAAATAAATGAAAATGGAATAGAAGAAGCGAGGTTAGCAAAGTTGAATGGTGATGTAGATTCTGATGGAATTCCATGCATCACGGTGATCGCAGATGGGGCATGGTCCAAACGTTCTTATAATATAAATTACAATGCTCTTTCTGGTGTGGTAAGTAATTTTAAAATCAAAATTATTAAGAGGTTAACCGCTAGAGTAAATTATGTATATACAAAAAATTTACCTACGTATAAGCCCTTGAAAATTATTCTTATTTATTTTTTATTGTACCGCATGCATTTCTATATGACAAACTTCTATTACAGGCTTGTATAATTGGACAAAGAACCCAAAAACTATTGTTTTTAGCTGTGAGAAACAAATACTGCTGTATTTGTGCTCGTTCTGAAAATAAAGGATCTGCAGCGACGGAACATCTATGCTACCGAAACTATAATGGTCCCTCAACTGGCATGGAAACTGAAATTATCGTGGAAGGCTTTAAGAAAAGTTTAGATATGCATGGCATTAAATACACAAAGCTTGTCGGCGACGGAGATAGTAGTGTATATAAAAAGCTTGTAGAAACTCGACCTTACGGTACATGTGTGGTAGATAAAGTGGAATGCACGAACCATTTAATCCGAAACTTTAGTAAGCATCTTCGCGAGATAAAAGTTAGAAAAATGAGCAAAGGAAAGAACCTTCCTGTTCCAATGCAGTTACGAAAACTTGTGGACACTAGAAATTATCGTCTAGTTGCGGCAGTTAAAAAAGCTGTAGAACATAGGCGTCAAGAAAATATACCTTTTGAAGAACAAGTGTTGTTGTTAATTGACGATATGAAAAATGCTCCTTCTCATGTGTGTAAATAAAGTTAACAATTTACTGTACAATACTTTCTTGGGGAACGCCAACACGCAATACGGTAAGCAAAACGAAGTAGGTGCCATAAGAAAATTCGAAGAAGAATATAAACTGGCCGTTGAACCTTGCGGTTTTTTTATCGACGAGGAATATTTTATGCTTGGTGCTTCTCCGGATGGATTGATAGGTTTAGATGCTATCATCGAAATCAAATGTCCTGCAAATGCCGTCAAATTACACCCAATAGATGCAATAAAACAAGGATGTATTAAACATGTTACATTAGATGAGAACAACATGGTACATTTGCGTAGAAATCACCAATATTATTTCCAAATACAGGGTCAGTTGCATATAACACAACGAAGCATTTGCTACTTTGTTATATGGACACAGGCAGGAATTTTGGTTGAGAAGGTAAGATTCAAATAACGATGTGAGGTAAATAGTGGATTTATTTTATTTATAAATGTTGTTTTTTCAGATTGAAAAGGACGATTTTTTTTGGACCGAAAAGATGGAAAAGCAGCTTGAAAATTTTTACCATAAATGTCTTCTTCCCGAAATCATTGATCCCAGGAAAACAAGAGGAATGGAAATAAGAAATCCTCCCCGGGAATAAATAAATCATGTAATTATGTAATGTATGTGTAACGAAGGTTGAAATAAAGAAACTTTTCTAATAAATTTTTGAAGTGTACACTTCTTTTATTTTCATATTTCATAAATATACAAGAAAGTTCAGAAATGGATAAATTCCTTTTGTCATAAAACTAAAATTTATACCTGCTTTGTATGTAGGTAGAACTGGCCCTTTTTACCTAACTAAACCTTTTTAAAACTAAAATTTTAGTTACTAAAGTTTTAGTTATATTTATATATGTTTATCCTTTTCTGAACTTTCGTTTCTTTGTCGCTGATAAGTTACCTGATTTTGAAAGAGGGCTCTTAAGTAAAATGTCGAGAAGATATTTACAGAGGTGTTTTTTTAGATCTGTAAACAATTAATATTTAAAAGTACATAAGTAACAGACATAGAGTGCAAATTTTGAATCTCTTCCTCAGCAACAGTTGTTGTGTTTTGAGATTATACTGTATAGATTTCCATGCCAAAAAAGGTTTATTGTCGTAACAAAGTCGTTAGTAGCTATAGCCTTAACAGAGTGTTTTGATGCTGCAACAAATTTTATGCTGCCACATAAAAAAACATGAAAAACTTTGTTGTGGCAGAATAAAATTTGTTGTAGCAGCAAAAAACTCTGTTGAGGCTATAGCAACTAACAACTTTGTTACGACGACAAATCTTTTTTCAGAGCGTAGCTGCCCGTTATTTACAAAATCGCTTTATATCGCTATATATGTAACAAATGACGATGTCGATTTTGACAGATTGATTACAGTCGTTCAATGAAATGCTCCGGAGGAGAAGGAAGAAAGTTATCCAATTAAAAAATTGACTAAAGATATAATTAGCATTTTCTAATTATCTCCTGGCTTTAAACCTGCTCGCAGCATCAAATACTGACACTGGCAGTATAATACGAGGTGTGGCAATTAAGTTCCGGGAATTTAGTTATAACTCTTGAACTGGCAAACATTGCGTCGTTTGTAAATATATTTTTGAAAAGCGGGAACCTTCCTTTAGTTCCAGTCAAAGTTAGAAGTCGATACCACGTTTGGTTTGTGTCTTATGCGTGTTTTTCGAAAGTTACTTTTTTAGTGAAGTCGTGAAAATGAGTGGAAATCGATCTCCAAGGATGTGTTGTCCCACATTCAGAGCGACTGCAGAGATTGGATGAGTCGGATAGTCAATGGAGATGAGAGCTGGATATTTAAGTATGACACTGACACCCGTAAACAAAGTCAGCAGGGGTTGGAAAAGTGTTGGAAGCGGTCAACGAAAGCAAGAATGTCCAAGTCGCGACTGAAGGCAATGTTGATGGTTTTTTTCAATATCCGCGACATTTTTCATCGTGAATATCTTCCTACCCACACAGGGACTGGACAGTTCTATGTTGGCGTCTTGGAGCTGCTGCGGGTACGCATTTTCTCAGAACTCACCGAGAACAGCTAGATCTTGCACCATTGTGCAAGAGTTTTTGGCAAAAATGGCATTCCAACTTTGCCGCACCCACCCTATAGTCCCAATATCGCCCTCTGCGACTTTTTCTTATTCCCCAAAATGAAGTCGCACCTCAAAGGAACTTATCATGGTGGAGTATAGGAGGTCAATGAAGCTGTAACCGCGTTGCTGAACGAGTCAACTTCAGGGGATTACCAAGAATGTTTCTAATCGTGGGAAAAGCGTAGGAATCGTTTTGTGGAGTTAGAGGTGGACTATTGTGTAAGGTGGTCCTTAGTGCTATGGATAAATTTTTTTTTTTTGAAATTTAGTGCTCCCACCCACCAAAATTATTCCGTTTGGTGTTATATCACTATCAAAATAAAAAAATAGAAGCAATCGGGCAATGTTTCATGGTCGCTCAAGACATTAAAACATTTGTATTTTAATGTTATGTGTTTTAACTTAAAAGTTTTAATGTCTGGGCGACCATGAAACATTGCTCGATAGCGATTTTTTTTTTCTGATATTTATTTAACACCAAAAGGAATAATTTTAGTGGGTGGGAGCATCAAATTTCAAAAAAAAAATTATCCATAACACTAAGGACCACCCTAACGTCCAAGTTAATTTACTCCCTTAAGATTTATATGTTCCGATCCCAATTTAAACTCAATTCCTTTGAGAAAAAAGGACTTCAGGAAATGTGTAAATTTACAGTGATTTTATACCTTAAAGTCTGGGTTTACTGCATCTTTAGCAGCAAGTGGGCACATATTATGATGTACGGGCAAAAATTCTTGGGCGACCCCTAAATATTATTTAATTGTGCTCAAATTTTAGGATAAGTCTAGTATCCTATAAAGGAACATTTTTAAAGGATGAGAGCAAATGTTTTACAACTTTTGAAAATAAGGACCACCCTATTGTGAAGGGCCATAAGAAAATTTTACATGTAACTTAATTTGCATCTGTTTTATTGACAAATTCCCGGAACTTAATTATAAATACAGATATCATAAGAAATCCCAATTACAGTAGAACCTCGATTATCCGGGCCGACTGGGGCCGTGCTCGGCACGAATATTTGAAAAACACGGATGATGATAATAATAATAATAATTGAGGTTTTTTGTTAATAAATTGAATAAATCAGATAATTATGTTTGTTTTTGACAAGATTTCAAAATTTACGTTAGGATTTTTCCTTATCTTTTAGGGCGAGGAAGATTAAAACCATTTTATGGCATAACTTGAGTTTTAACTAAATATATATAAAAATATTAATTTGCAAATATTAATGTATTTGGTTCTGAAAGATCCATATTGATTCAGTATGGATTTAAAACAAATGCTATATATGCCATAATAAAGTTCATACAATTACTAAGGTACTTGGTCTTATATACCTAGACTTATAAATATATTGTATTCCGAGATATTTTCAATACAATCGAACACAAAAGATATATACTGTGGTAATCGATTGATACGTGGTTCAAGTCGTGTAACTCGATATTAATCATATCAATATTTTAGAAAACCCAAAAAATGCACTAAACACTTTTCAGAACTAAAATGTTTTTAAGTTAACACATTTAAAATACACTGTAAGTGTAAATTCGCAAAACGTTTTCACCATACTATGGCATCATCAGGCGATGAATTAATTCATCGTTTGCGAATTTATACTTGCAGTGTATTTTACATGTGTTAACTTAAAAACATTTTAGTTCTGAAAATTGTTTAGTGCATTTTTTGGGTTTTCTAAAATATTGATATGATATACTACTGTGTGGTGTTTTAACCATCAATTTTAATAATTTTTGCTGAATTATGAAGATTTTGTTTATTTTTTATTATGCTATTTAATTTTGTCAATAATTTTTGAATTTTGTAATGACCCGTGAAATATTTTAAGTTGGCAACAATTTTTAAAAGGAAGGGACTTTCTGCCGAGGTTGAGACCGAGAGCGGACGTATTACGCCACGTTCTCGTAATTTTTGAGCATTTTCGCATGTTTATGGCGTATTTTTTTGTGCGATTTTGTAATTGATTTTTGATTATTATTTAATTTGGAAGTCGTAATTGTAGGATTGAATAGGATTTGGATCCGTTATTATTTTTGTTTATGAAGAAAGATTTGGAAATTGTAATTGTTTTTATTTCGAAAATTTAATTCGTTTGATTTGGAAGGAAATAGAAGGATTTGTTGCTGGTTACATAATCAACATTATATCATTATAATACATACAAACCTTCTATCTCTGAAACCGAGGGGTTTAGACCAGTAAGTCAGTAATTGTGTTAAAATTTAAAATTCTTAAAACCAGCATTTCAGTGTTCGCTTAAAACCAAGATAGTTGTATTCCGTATCCATACCGCTACAAATGCACAAGATAATTAGCAACAACGACCAATGATGGTAGGTATTTGGATAATTTCTGTTAATCAATCCATTTGGTAATTTAAGAACATTTATATATAGAGGTTTAACCAGTTTAATAAATTTTAGATTGATTTACATTGCAAAAGAGTGATAAGGCCTTGCAAATCATAATAGTCATAAATGTGATGCAAAATTGATTTGATAAGGGTTAACTTTGAAAAGCTATTTGTAATTGCTAATTTGCCTTTGTTTCTTGTAATGATGGTTAACCCGTTGTGGAGTCATTCGATTCGAGTAATCCAACTATTATTTTTGGCTATTTATTGAGAAAAGGCTTTTCTTGCTGAAAAGTTTGTATTTGAATATTATTCTGCAATTTAAAACATGTCTCATAGAAAAGGAATATATTCGTAAATCAATTTGATTTAATATGATTCCTTACGCTCGATCTCCAATTAGGATCCTACGTCAAAAGAATATAGGCATGAGATATACTTTTATTTCTAATAAAATTGGCTATTCCAAATTATATTAGTTTCATGTGTAAATCATGCCCATCGTAGAATTGCTTGTATAAGAATGTAAAAAAAATTCTTTGAACGTCAGGACTTGTCTAGAGCCACTGTAATTTTGATGTATTCTTAGACACGCCACTGCTTAAAATCTGTCTTACAGATCTTACAAACTAAATAAAATAATGTAAATAAATAATGACTTCCGGTAATAATTTTCATATTAAATCAGTTATTATGGCCTGTAAAATCACTAAATTTACATGTTTTTATTAACGAAGTTCATAATATTATATATTTTGTTTGCAAATTGGACGAATAATTAACTGTCCTTTAAGCAGGATTATAAAGTTATGAAGTTTTGATGATTTTAATTAGAACTTTTTGCAAAGAAAGTTATTCTAAATAGAGTTTTGTTCTTTTGGAATATCAGATATACCTATGAAAATTTTCGTTGGTATTCATTAAATTTAGGGAGTTAATTTAACAAATCATTTGCATTTAAATAGATTTTGGCAACTCTATCATGCATAAGGTTTCTTGTAAATGTTCAACCAGTACAAAATAATCAATTTGGATAGCGGTTAAAACAAATATTACCAAATGCTTTAGGCAATTAAAATAAACGCGATTATTATTTACATTCAATAAAATAACCACTTATTTTGTCAATAATTCTGATATATTATTCACAAGAAATTTGATAGGTAAAACAACTTGTGTTGAATTTTCTGAACTTCAATCCAAATATTTGTATTATTAATTAATTTTTCTTAATTTTAAAATAATAAATTCGACTTAAATTATTAGTAATTAAATTAAATCAAATAAATGCTTTTTTACAACGTACAAGCCAATAGTCAACAACTTGCAAATTTTTGCAAACTTGCAAACAAATTTTTACTGCTAATTTCATTTTTTAACTTCAATGAACTTCGGGTCAGATATCTTCGAATTCACTTTGTTGATTTAGAACAACCGGACACTAAGTATTATGTAACTTCCGATTTTAAGTAGATTTGTGTTTTAGCCTTACAACGTAAACAAGATCAAGGTTTTATTTGATTCCGAAGAAAAATGTTTACGAGATCTCTTGAAGCTGTACTTTTCATTAAGCAGGACCGGTTCATTCAATTTTTTAAAAACTGGTTGGGGTAAGTGCTGAAGCATAATTACTTTTAATAACATTGCAAAAATATTATTTTGTATAATACAAAATATAGCTTTAGACTTTAATTAATTTTACAATAATAGTGAATAAGAATTATTTGGTTGAGTTGGATTCCAAAGATAACGTGGCGCGCATTGAAAGTAGATTAATTTTTATTTTGAAGAACCTCCGTATGCTAAGCAAGCACTATTGCGGCAAATGGTTCGTGATTAATTATGTCTAAATTTCCAAGGAATTTAAAATCGTGACAACGATAAAATCGGAGTAACAAAAATTATCCCTGAATTTTTTCAAATACGCGAGAAGCTTGAAAATCAGTAGTCGCTCGAGGTTCCTTTTCACATGGTAGAAAAAAAATAAAGAATAATTTTAAATAATAAAAAAATACTTTAATACAATAAATATCGTTTAATTGACCAATTTGCAGAGTTTAATTTTAATTTTTTTTTGCGATTCTACTTAATCTCGGAATTTCATATTTTTGAGTTTGTCGAAAGCAAGAATTATATGACCAATATGAAATTTGTGCTATTTCATATGGTAGTTCACTATGAATGTTCAATGATTAAAACATTAAAAGTTTATTATAAAAAAGTTTAATTCGAAGATTTTAAACTACATAAAATAAAATAGGAAAATCTAATTAAATTATGTTTAAAATAGACCGTTTGCGGTTTAATTGAATAGCGGGAGCGATTTGAATAAGTAAAATAACTTAATTAATTTTAAAATTTAATTTATCACAACTATGCTTTACAGTTCTTATGCCTATAACATAATATCCCAATTTAAAAGCCTCCCAAAAAGTTGATAGCGGGGATACTTTAATTATGCTAACCCTGTATAATTTTATTTTAAATTTATACTAAAGAAAATAACTTTTCGTTTTGTTTTACGCCACTTCGTTTAACTTATTATGTAAATTAAGAACACTGTAATATCATTTTTAAGTTTGTATTATCTTTCTTTACATTAATTTTTTTCTTGACACGCATAAATGGTCGTAACTGCAAGTACGTGAATTTAAATAATGGGAAATATTATTTTAATTATTTTTTTAACACAAATATTTCAAAAAGAATCAAGAATTCTATATTATCAAAATTGCCTGCTTATTCAGGAATAAATCAATAACTAATGTAAATTCTTAAATTAAATTATAGTTTACTCTGTTTACCTTTTACTCAATAAACACAAAAAGAATAAAATTAAAATGGAATTCCATAATTGGTATAATTCAAAACCTAATTATTATAAACAATATATTAAAACTAAATTAATTTTTAATTTAAATATGGAATAGGTATTTATAGTATTTTGAATCATTACGCAGTACCAACTGTGATAATTTTCTAACTTTTTCAAAGTTAATACTTACGAAAAAAATTAATTACTTTCAAAAATGAACCAGGAAATTATAATTTAAAATTTTATTCTTGTTATAGAGAATGAATTATTTATTCATTATTTTATTTAATTGCAAAAATTATTAAAAAAGTTATTAAGCGTATTTTTAATTTACTAAATTAATTTTTATAACACAATTTTTTTGAATACAAAAGAAATTTTAAACTTTTTTAGAATATGGAAAACTTATTTAAAATTTATATTTCCACATCAATTAATAAAGGGGAGTTTGGTGTTTATATAGCACACCCAATAGATTTATTTGCAGCCCCACTTATTTTTAATTTTTAGGTATGACGCCTCATATGAATTTTAAGACAGAGCAATATTTAAATTTTTTAAAACATATTATATTGTCATCATTAAATGGTAATATAATAAAAATTAAGAAAAATTTTTAAAATTGATTAATTTAATCTTATTATATTAATCTACTAAAAAGATTTTATGTGATTACACAAAAATTTATACAATCAATGAGAGCACAAAAATCAACTTTAGGCACCATTAAAAAATAATTAAAATATGTGAAAAAAAAATTACAAGTCAATTAGGCAAAGTGTATCTTTGCACGACATAAGTAATTATTGTCTGATTAACCTACGGTTAAATCGCATTTATTAGATGCTATTAACAAAGCAAACCAATTTTTTGCAGCACGATAATGCAGATTTTCACATTATCGCACTGAAAAAACATCAATATCAATTAGCACTTCGTATATTACCCAAAAACGTTACCGAAAATCTTCATAAGATATTAATAATATCCTGATAATTACCGGCATAATTAATCTACAGTTTCATAGAAGTAAGGTGACTAATTGTTTTTTAATTATATTAACTAACCTCGAAATAAAGTTTTATAATTTGAACGAAAAGATATAATTATTACCTTGTGTAAATTAATATTGCATTAATATTCTAAAATTAACACGCTTGAACACCGAAAGCCTGAAAAGTTAATTGAAATTAAAAATTAAGAAAATCCGAAGATAATAATGACCAATAAATTGTAGAAAGTTTTCATAAATTAAATTTATTTTTATTTTATTTATTATTATTTTTATTTATTTAGACTATTAATTATTAAATTTTTGCCACAGCAAACTCAACTTGTATTTAAGGTCTACTTTCTAATAATTCTAATAATTTAATTATATAAGAATACCTAATATTTTTCTTTACATTCGGAGGTTTCGGAAGAGAAGTGGGCTCAGCGCAATAATAGTTACAAATTGTAACAAATGTTAGTCACTGGTTATCAGGGCGATTGATCTCGAAAGTGGTCGACGATAAAGAAACTTGCCATAAAATTTTAATTAATTTATAATTACATGTTGATTATTATTTTTAAATAAAAATTATTATAAGAATAAATTTTGTTTAATATCGGCACTAGATCGCTATATAGTATCAGGTTCAGCATTGAGATCCGTACTGGGAGTCGATACTGGCTCAGCTTTGAACTTAGCACTGGGAGCCGATGCTGGCTCAGTTTCGAGATCAGTACTAGGAACCAATGTCAGCCAAGCTGTGAGTCAGCACTGGTGGACCAGTGCTAGGAGCCAACTTTTGCACCAACGCTGGCGGTTAAACGTAAGACTGAAGTTATCATCTCAACGTTTGGCCAACCGTGTCTCAGTGGTACTTCCAATAGTTAGTCAAGCATCAAGTACCGCCGAGCCAATTCTAGGTCAAGTACTGGATCAGTATTGGTAGGCGATGCTAACCCAGCTTTGAGATCAGCACTGAATCAGTACTGAGAACCAACGTTGCATCAATGCTTGATGCAATCTTATCTCAATATAATAAACTGCCAATAGTTAGCCAAGGGTTAATCAGGGTTAGTACTGGACCAATTGTAAATATTTTTATGGAAATGGTTTCCTAATTTGATTCAAATAAAGTTTTTATACATCTGACAGGATTTTGGCGATTTGCCCATTTTTGAATTTTATCATCATATCACTTATGTTATAATATGACCAATAAATAACGTTTATGTTCACTGGAAGACATTACATTATGACATATGTATACCGTAGCTAAAAGATCATGTTTCTTTTAAGAATTTTTCTTTAAGATTTAATTCCCATGTACTCCCATGATAAAACATAGAAAATTTCGATTTCCAAATGCCGTTTTCTCGGCATGTATTTTTTTAAATACAAAAATATTAATTTTCAAAATATGTATTTTTTATAAAATGCTTAAAAAATATATAAGTATATAAGAAAATGTTAAATTCCTGGAGTCAATTCCCTGACAGCTACCATAAAATATTTTAAACATAGACAGAATCGTGGGTATTTTGGATTATCGATAAATAAAATTGATTTACAGGCAGTAAAGTACTTGCTAAGAACTTCTTGGTATATAATTCAATAGATGCTAGATGTTGATTGACGATTTTTAGATTCTGAAGAAGGCCATTATATTATAGGTCGAATCCGGTCAATAAATATATAGTAACGTTTAATTTATCAAGAACCCAAAATACCCATGACTCTGACTATCTTTAAAAACTTTTATTATTGAAGTTATATGGTCGATAAAAGTTTATTGTGTATAATTAAATAAAATATTGTGCAAATAATCCATTTCCTTTGAAATATTAAAATTTTAAAATTGATTTGTTTGTGAACCATTTTAATATTTAAATTTTAGTTTTCTGATATTGAATTAGTTTTGTAAATCTGAATTATAATTTATTTGTGTATTGAAACTTGATTGTGTATTGAAACTTAAAAATTGTTGGCGCGAAATTGAACAATAATTTAAGCTTTAAGCTAGGTCCGCTGAAGTAAACTAACGTTTTGTATCTTAATTGTGAGATTATTAATTTTGTAATTATGAAGTATGAATTGCGTTAATAAATTAATATGTAATATTTGGAAGTTGTCCAAAGTTTGGATGAAAGTTGGGGATATTTAAAATATTTGAGTAGATTTGGAAATTTGAATCCGTTGATTAATATTAAAATAACAATAAATTAGAAATTGAATAACAAAAATTAATAATTGGTTGATTTGGTGAATATAAAATTTAAAGCACAAAAATTGAAGGCAAGCAAAAGTCTGTGTGGGTAGCGTGGCATTTGGTGTGCTGTTGCACGTATTTGGCGTTTCAATTTGGATAATAAATTTGTTTGAAATTAATTTAAAATTAGAAATTTAAAATATTGTTGGAGTTAATTTTTATTTGAACATTTGGAATTAACAAGAAGAGTCTCATTGCTCTAGGTAGGTTGTATTTTAAAATTTTCACACCTCCGGTACATAGCAATATATAATAAAATATTTTATAATTTAAAATATATTTCCGATGGATCTTATTTAGATAAACAATTTTACCTAAGTTTGGTGAAAAGTGCTATATGGTGGTCGGAATTTTATTTTTTATTTTTCTAATAGTATAATTAATTTAAATTTAATGCAATTTAGAATTTCTCGTTTTATTTCTCGTTAATAAATTATTATCAGGATAGAGATTTTGAGGCAGGATATTTATTTCAAATTTGCCTGTAAACACCGTTGTTGATTTCGTGGTACAGCACAAATGCAGCTTAGCACTTTTATTAACATTGTTATTAATTTTTAATTGAAAAGTGACTTTACATGAATATAATAGTAACGCCCGAGGTCTTTAACAATGAAAGTTTATTTGCTAATTATTTTTAACTTTAACAATACATTATTAAAAGTATTTTGCCATATATACATTACAAATAGATATTATACAATTGTGTAGTAATTATGCAGGATCCTGTTTTTATTTTATTTTAGTTTAAGAACGGAAAATAAAATACAGGCTACTAATCAAATTACATTTTATAGTGTAAGAAACAAAAACAAGAGTCATCTAAAGTGCAGAAGTTAGTATTTTCATAATTGAGAAGTATTCATGGCACAAAAAATAGCATTTGGTGAGCTTGACGACAAAATCTACATCAATAAATATTAAACACAACTGCAGTTCGAACAAGAAGAACCTACAATGCACTCAAAAGTCGTATATACATATAAGAACTCGGCTCTTTAATTCAATTATTGAGAACTGCAGGCAATTTATGAATAAATACAATCATTTCTCTCTTATTACTGTTATTTTCAATTCTTTTTAGATTTTAGTTTTACTTCAGGATAAAGTAAAAATTTTAATTAAAGATTTAGACCGGAATAGACCATATTAAACCATCAATCGATTAAGCTTTCAACAGGTTCCATTCAAATGGTTTGAATCTCAAGAATTGCAAAATGTTTAGCAAAAACTTTTGAAGCATTCAGAAAACATTTCTGCATCACCTATTGCAAATTTTTACGAATAAATGAAATTTAATTGTTTGTGCATCTCGATTGGCGTGCGTGCACCTTGCTTGATCGCCAAATACCCACATTTGGGTATTTAATTTGGTTCAGCAATTAAATCTTTCATCAGTAACAAAAAGTTGAGTAAAATCATTGAGTTAATACATTAATAGTTTAAAATATAGTCGACTGTATGACATTTCTATTTGCTAAATAAAAAAAAATATAATTTATATTGTTGCTAAATATTGGTTACCTACTGCATTAATCTGTATATATTTTTGTCAGTTAAATTTAAAATTTCAGTAATTAAAATCGATTTTGTCTTTAGATAGTGTAAAAATAAATAGGTACATACCAAAAAATATTTTGCTCACTAGCGACTTGTGGAAAAGGAATGCTTCGTTCATTAAAATGTGGAGGGTGATATCGTTTTCCAACAGCAACTGATGTAGTATGGCGTAGTCAAGCTGAAAGTAATTACAAAATAATACCATGTATTCGCAAGGATTTAGGTCAGTTAGGTTCTCTTGGGATTTATGTTGAGCGTAGCTGCCACGCAAATATACGTACATAGTACAAACCATTCATTATCTTACGTGCGCGACATACACAACTTACTGACAACTGCTAAACTGTTTCCAAATTGCGTTTATATAATCTACGAGTATAGATTGCGAAGCACCTGCCCATGAGAAATCGTGATCAACATCTATTACAAGATAAATTATTTCTGATATTTTAAAGGAAGTTCACAAATACAACAAAGGAATATATTCCTTAAATATTTTTGAAAAACAGCGTACAAGTTATGAAAACCTACTAAAATTATTCAAGAATTTGTTAGGGCAAGCTTTTATAAAAGTGTGAGTTTTAGCGCTTCATTCTTGTCATTCCTTGACATTTATTAATTTTTAACTTGGAGGAAAACCTTTAATAAACTTGATAATAACCTTACATGTTGGAATGGCATATTTCGCAAGTTACAGAATATAAAAAATGTTCTTGAACATTTCTATAGTTTTAATACATTTTTATTTAATATATCCTCTACCTGACTGAATTTATTTAAAAAATATATGAAAGTATGCAACCCGGAATACACGTGTGGATCTAATAAAACTCAGTTGCTTTGTTCACACGCTTCGCTGTTTTTATCCCATCGTGATAGCTTTACCGGCGTTAAAATTGTAAATTAAATTATGGAAAAACTTTAACCACCCTAGTATGACTATAAAAATTATGATGTATAAGATATTAAAAGTTATGATGTTTGATTGAAACTTTTAAAATTACATACCTTCATGCTGGATTCGTGACAATCTGTGCAGGGTAGCAAAATGAATGTCTTGGAAACTCCTGGCCGGAAAACTAATTTGGAAGCAAAAACAATTGCCTCAAAAATGTCGGAATTTCCATTACCTGAAAGAGGAAATTAGAAATTTGAAGAAAAAAATCGTATAGACGTGTAATTTAATTTGGGAATTATGAATATGTGTGAGCTAATTTAGTGACAGCAAAACAATTCAAAATTAAGTTAGATGTTCGAATTGTACATTGAGGTGTGAATGAATGAATTTGCATACCAATTGGAATATTATCGAAGTACGAATTAACGGAGTAGTAATCTGTAAAAGCTTTGCCGTTGATAGAGACGCTCCGGGGTAGATCAAACACGCCATTTCCACCAAATGTAACAACGGAGTATCTGTAATCATGTAACCGCATCGTTAAAGTGTTATCTTTTTAGACGGCACTAAACCACGGGTCAGTGGCCCGGCACATAACGACAAAGATTCTTATATCGATTACCTGTTTTGCGTGATATTTAATTCCGATAATTCCTTGTGTAATAGTTCTGTTAAGTATTCTGTGTTGCGTTTTTGTGGTAAATTTTTATTGCATTCCTTGGCCTCGACAATAAAAACTACATCGGTTGATCGCGGTACAGAATTACCATCAAATCGAATAAACTCTCCTTCTGGTACGGTAGTTCCATTCAGTAAATTGCATCTACAACATTAATATTAATGTACGAGTTCTTGTTTAAAATTCAATCATCCGTTATAGAAAATATTTAAAACAAAAAATATTTAATAAATTAGTAAATAGTGCAACGTCGCTATTATATTAATTTGGGGTTACAATAAGACGTCTATTGTAATACAGTAAATGAATTATATCTACGTCAACGACTTGAGAAACTGGATGCGATAAACCGAGTTCGCTAGTAATAAGTGATAGCCCGTCAGAAGCTGCGTGCCTTTAGTATTAGGGCTTATTTAGGAAACAGCAAGATAATTAAATCCGTAGTTAGTACTAAAATATATAATTCATACAGCAGTAACACTTACTTAACGCACGCTTCCGGAATTCTGAGCGGTGTGTTTTCAACAGCGCATAGATTCATGTATGCCATTGCTGACGTGCAAGCGTCACTTTCGTTGATGCTATTAAGGCACATATCGATAAATGGGCCACTGGGTACTCTAGGGAAACAGGTTACAAATGGAGAGACGTTGCTTTGGAAAAGAATTTCACAAAGAGCTTGCACTTCCTCCGATGGGGTACGTGTGTCAATTATAGTATTTCTTTTAGAATAACAATTACGATCCAACGCCCAAGATTGAGCAAATGCGTTTATATTATTGGGCTTAATTCTTTCTCCTTCCGATGTGAATAAATCGTCCGACGGTTCATTGTTCATAGTTCCCCATAGACCGCCCGTCTTTCCAAAATACCATCCTTAAAGACATGGCCAAATTATGTATTCGATTTCCAACATTTGGTATATATTCAACTCACCTGATAACTCCAACATGCAAACATCAAATTTCATATTGCATTGTAAACTAAATCCAGCTGTGCTCTCGAGTATCACAATATCGGATTCTTGATATACGTAAAGATCGCCCACTTGTAATGGCAACCGCGTACTTGGTTTGTCATTCTTTTCATTTACTTGAATCACCTAAATTCAACGATAACAAATCACTTCAACATTCGTTCAATTTTAAAATACTTACATTGGTTATCGAATCTATATGTATAACCGTATTGTTAACAAGCAAGAGTAACTCGTGGGAATCAAATTTTTTCGTGTCATAAGAAATTGCTATCGAAAAGTTACGATCTAGAAAATCTGATACTAACAAGTAGGAACAATCTCCACGAAACTTATAGTATGTACGATCAAACGTAACGAAATATTGAGAACCAGCTAACATTGCTTGCGCTAAAATTCAATAAATTATTTACATTACACATAAGTAGTATATATCTCAGAAACTAGAGCATACGTCATCATGACGTAAGGCCCAAATTTAAACAATAATTATACTATATCAATATATTAAATTCACCTTTGAAAGGTGGAAACCAATCCGTAGGGTCGGTGTATGGCTTGTAGTCATAGTAGAAGTTCCAGAAATTTGTTTTGGAAGCAACGAAATAGTTTTGTATGTTATTAATTGCTTTGTATTCCGGTATTTCCTGTTTAAAGAAAGTTAAATTAAGGATATAACAAAAAGCAGCTTAATTCGTTTTGTTTCGAACAATTGTTGCAAGCATTATTGCACAAGTCTTTATTAATATATTACACAGATAATTTCAATAACTTGCAACCTATATTTTTTATTACTTTATTTTATGTATCTCTCACTTTTAAATATCGAAAAGCACTTTCTGACAAAAACAATAAACTCGAAGCAATTGTTACAATTTTAAATCGGAAACCGTACCTGTATTATGGGTGTTTCGTTAAACGCATGCCACGATAGAGGAAGTTTTTGTTCTAAATACATAATTCCATCGTTTGGTTCGAAAATAAACTTAGTTTTAGCTTCTCGACGCCTAAATAATTTAAAATATAAATAAAATATATTTCAAAAGACTTAAAAGCACTTACCTATTTTCAACTTCGAGAGCATTTTGTGTTAAATCTGTCATTTTAAGATGAACGATAGTTATAAATCGCTGAATTCGATATTCAATATCGAAATAATTGTAAGCCCATTTTACTTTTTCAAAAATTTCTCTACATTTATCGCTCACGTATTGAATTGATGTTAAGTTTTGTAGTTCCTTTAATTCGTTGGTTATTTCTGTTGCTATTGCTCGAAACTCCTTCCCAAAAGGAATAAATTTAAAATACTTTTCATTTAAGAAATTCCATACTAATTTCGAATACTTGTATACGTTTGATATTGTATTATTGCCCGTGATATCTTTGTAAAATTTATCGACATCGTGAGAAAGTGTTGCAAATTTGTTAAAATATGGTGATTCGATAAGTTCGCTCTTTCGAAGGTACAAGAAATCTGTAAATAGCAAAATCATTAAACTCAAGTTTTTAGAATACAAATGAAATTTTACCTAAAAACTCCTTGCTGGCTTCCCAAAGTACACTTTCTAAATAATGAACAATTTTAATGAAGGTTGGCTCGATCGAAGCTAAAGTTTTATGCCAATTGTCTATTATCATAGTATAAGTTTGTTTCCATAATTTATCAATATAGCGAATAAAGGAGACGTGCATGTCTTTAATAAAATTGTCATATTTTTCTACTAACTCAGCAAGTGCTTCCGAAACGTATTCCATTGCATCTCCTTGAAATAAACCATTTATGAATTTGCTGGTATTTTTATAATATACCTTAACCTAGAAACATTAAAAGTTTAGGAAATGAGCTTACACGTAGTGGTAATACGTATTACTTTATCAACAACCCATAATACTCCTTTCTGAAATTTTTCTCCAGATTCTCCTAGTACTTCCCAAAATTCGTTAACAATATTAGGAAAAGACTTAACATGATCGTTAAGTGCCAATTCGTCCACAAAATGTAAAACATAACCAACGGCGTCTCTCATGTAAAAATCGTTGGCGTTGTATGAGTTATTGAGGTATTGTTTTAAATACTCGATATCTTCCTCAATCACGCGAAGGTCTCTAGAAGTTTATAAATGATAAAATATTATCCAGAAAATGTCAAAATAGAACTTTACTTCAAATCCTCTAAGAAATTGTAAATTAAAGGCTTAGCATCCTGCCAAACGTCAGCAACAGCATCTGCTGTTTCAGAACGAATATATTGTTTCCAATAGTCAGCATTGTCTATAAAGTCGTTATAAAGCTCCAGGCTAAAAGCACGTATGCTATTCTAAAAGAATATACAATATTTTAACCTTTTTCATATGAGTCGACATTTGTATATTTTTAAAATATTAAATGCTAATAAAAATTTAGGAGTTTAAACAAAACAATAATTTCTTTGAGGTGGTATATTTGCATATATCAAATCGATTGCATACCAAATAAGTACAAAATTTGCATATCCATAGTCGCAAGTTAGCAGCAACATAATAATTAGTAGAGATAGCAACCATTAATATGTTAATATGCAATATGTATATAGCATTAAAAACTTATTAATTAGCTTAAATTATCATGTTAACATTTTAAAATGAATTGTAAAACATAAATTAGCATTGTATAAGATAATGAAAAGTAATTGATAACAAAGTTATAAATGTCTCGCGGCTAATTATTAAAATTTTAATAATTAATCTAAAACAAAACTGGGATGTTCAATTTTATTTACGCAATAATTTCTAGAATTTAAAGCAGGTTGGTATGTCTTTTAACTGGAAGGAAGCTGCAATAACTAGTTGATTACTAGATTACAGTTAGTGTATATAATAAATAGTAACTGCATGGTTAAATTATCTAGCAGTTGCAGTTGGCTAATTAGCTCACCAAAATTGGTACAACGTAGTTGTTATATTATTATATTAAAGATTCGATTATTATATTATATATTATATAAAATAAGCATAAGTAGTTTATAACAAATTAAATAAGTTTTTTAATATTAAATGTACAGAATACTTAAAGTGGAAAAATACCCTACAATTTTATGTAGTCAAAATATTTCAAAAGATACATGTTTTAAAGTGTTCTCTCAAAATACCAGAAAGAAATTCGTATAATTGGCTGAGTTGTAGCGTGCCGTCGTCTTATATGTAGCTGAATTGCAGCTGCAAGCATAATATAGAAATGGGATAACTGAACATTTCTCACATTTTAGCAGCTCAAATCTTTAATTAAACATAAATAATTAATATTAAAAATTCGAATAAACAAGCGTACAGGTTTTGTGATGATGGATTTCGTAAATAAGTTTGAACCCTCTTCAGGGTAAATTCTTTTTAGAAGTTTACCATTTTGCTTTTTTTCTAAATATCAAGGTTTTGCCCCGTCAGACTATAGTAATACTTGGTAAACATTTTTTGGGTCAGACTAACCATATAATAGCCGAATTGCTGTCTATGAAGCAGTTACATTTTTTTTGAAGTGTTACTTCAGAGTTCTGCACATTCCGGTATATGAATTACAAATAAGCTGAAAAATGTTATTCTACTTTTAAGTATGCGCCCATACAATTTTCCAATAAATGATATTACACTTATGCCTAAAATTTTGACATTTTTTTTCCTTTCTTGTAAATTGAACGAATATATGCCATTTTTCATTCTTCTGAAATATTATTACTGTTTACAAATTACTATTTGTTCAATTATACACACTCTGGTGCATTTTTCAATACTTTTATTCGGATATCTGCGGGACCAGAAGATTTTCCACTTTTTGAGTGTTTTAGTGCTTCTTGTATTTCACTTTTAGTAATGCTGTCAATAATTTCGTTATTATCTTCACAACGAGTAATTTATTACTATGTCTTTTTTGTACTGATCTCTGTTATTTATATCATTTTTTGTTAATATGAATAAATTTTACGAAATCACAGATATACAAACAGAAGTTTATATTTTATCTTTTCAATGAAAGTTGACTTTTTTCAGATCGCAAATAAATTCAAGTAGTTACGTCCATTTTTGTTTCATTTTTTTTTCAAGAAAATTGCTGAAAAATTAAATATTTTAATACAAGCTTTTCAAAATCGATTTTCTGATTTAAAAGAAGTTAAACCGCTATTAAACATATTTAGCTATCCTTTCACCATTTTGCCTGAAAATGTACCAGAATAAATGCAGCTTAAATTGACTGATATGCAAAATGATGATAATTTTCGCAACAAATATAATGAAGGTAACTTAACTTCTACCGCTGTATTGATAAATACGCGTATAAAGTATAACGAACAAATTCATTGAAATTTGTAAAAGCCTATTTGGATCTACCTATATTTGTGAACAAAAATTTTTTTCCATTATGAACATCAATGAAACGAAAAATCGAAACCACCTAGCAAACGGAAGTTTGGTAGCGATTTTACACGAGGCAACAAGTAATCTGGAGCCAAATTTCATGCTTTCAGTAAAAAATTATAATGTCATTAAATTATTTTAAAACTTTTATTCAGTTGTTTTTATTTGTAGCGGCCCGCCTTTAGCTCATAATCTGCCCGAGTCCAATAAGTCTGTTTTTTTGTTTTATTTTTTTAATATTTTTTTTAGGTTTTTATGAAATGGTCCTTAGTTTTCAAGTTATGAATTTTTGGAAATAAGGTAGCGGTTTATTTTTTCCACTTTTCCTTTTTTTACATTTTGGTTTTCCAGCATAATAATGTATAGTAATGTAAATTTTCCGAGGAAGAGACTCTCGATTAACCCTGCTGCAGTCGCGCGATTTATTTTTACTCGAGCGGTCGCGCTGCGGTCCTTAGGTCCGCATAATGAGATATCAGTTGCTTTGTGAGATTATGTTGCATGTTCTTGTGAGAACCACACTTGTGGCAGGAAAGCATACCTACACACATTCATTCGATATAATGATTAATATGTAAACAATTTCAAATTTTATCGATAGTGCGTACCTCTGTTCCCCGACGCGACTGCCGGAGAGTTAAAATCAAATTTTTACATATTCTTTAAAACAATAACCTCTTTATCTCAAATTAAAACTGCAAGAAACCATAAATGAACGGCTAAAAAAATAATGATGACCACAAAAAGATTACAATGATGGCCACAAAAAGATTACATTTGGGGTAAAATCGGTGATCAACTCCCCATAAAGGTATCATCGGTTATAAATAGAAACCGGATTATTGGGAATTTACATTAACTAAACGCCACCATACGTTTAAAATATTAACTACGTTCGGCGGTAGCCCAGTATACCCTTGCATAAGTTTCTTATGGTAGATACGTGTGTTTCTTAGATAATTTTGTGATATTACATAAAATCGTGAATTAAAACACATTAATAAACATGAACATGTGTATGTTTCCAATGCAAAACAAATAATGTTATACCGCCAAGCGAAACCATTTTGCCGAAACGGTGGCGCCCTCATCGGTAGGGTAAAATCCCAATATGCATTTGCATATTTCGGCTATTTGTTTTTGAACATTGCATATTTTGACTGAAATCTATTGATTGTGCATATTTGGACATATTTTATAAAATTTCAAAATTTCTAAAAAAAAAAAAGAAATAGTTTCTTTTGATAATTTAGAATTTAAATTTAGCGATATCAACAAATTAAATTTTGGGTTGGCAATGCCTACCCTAAAACTACTATATAAGTAGACCTGTATCAAAATAGTTAAAAATATTAGTAGAAAATAATGGAATTAAAAAAATAACGTTATTTTGTAGTATTTATTGAAATTTAATGTTGCATATTATGGCACTTTCTGGCGATTTTGTTGCATATTTCGAGCATTTCAAGTTACATAATAATCCGGTCTCTAGTTATAAATGTTTTAAAATAGACTTACGGGACAATCATGGCCTATGAATGATTTAAATTTGCTTCTAATTGAAAATGAAGAAACATAAATGCTTTACCAGAGAATTACATTTCTGAAATTTCTGAAAGTGAAGTATGTAAGCATTGACGAAGTGTTTATAAAAATTTCCAAGTTATGCTATCTCCACGTTATAAAATATTTTTGGTAAAATTGAATAAATGAGATCTCGCAGGAATCTACTCTCGAACGGATTACAAATCGATGGCCCCATGGAATCCTCCCAGCTTGTATGGTCCACATCAACATGGCATTGGCTTCAAAAATTTAACACCTTAGTTAACGGAAAATGATAATGTTGTTGTAGTTCAACTTTTAATTGAAAATTTGATACAAAACTACAAAATTGGGAAAATTATTCTGATTTGTGCAAGGCCCATTTTAAACATCATGCCTGCCAATAAACACAACTACCGCATTTGGCGGTTTGAAAATTCTAGAATATTCGTCTAGAGACCCATCCGAAACGAATGATAATTTGAAGCTGTTATGGGCAGATAGAGTCCTAAGACTATAGTTTTTCAGGAATCGTGAATGCTAACTGAGTTGATTATTATCCCGAATTGAATGTTATGGACGTGGACGGTATTTATTTACAAAAGAATAGCTGGATATACCAACATAATTTGAAATTGGTCAAAAAAAATTGATGCAAAAAACGGTCACAATTGGGAAAAAGTGAATTAAAAAAATTGTTTATCGGATGACTTATTCTACTTTTAATCGTCAAAAAATTGTGTAATTAATAATAATAATCAACACTGTAAGAAATGCTTTGAAAAATAAAATATTTCTGATTTTATTATTAAATTTGATATAATTTGATAAAATTTTACAGCTCATTAAAATATAATTCAACATTATGAAGATTATTTCATTTCTTGTATTATAATAACTAATAAACGAAAATAATCTGCTATGAAAATTTACTCAAAAAGACTTTAAAGTAATTGGGTGTTAACTATATAAATTTATAATTTACAAAGAAGCTAACTAAACGTTGAAGCATTTAAATTTTCGGTGAGATAAATACGTAGATATTATAATCTAAAATTCCTTTTAAGACATTTATTGATAAGAAAAAGTGAATTTTGCTTCAAGAGGATTGATGGTGATCGGATATGTATAATTCACTAATTAAAATTTTACCAAAGGTAACCTTGATAGTAAAAATGTTCGGCAATTTCTAGTGTTCATCAAATTTTGTGGTGACTGCTGGAGAAATAACATCATTTCCTATTTAAAATCTTTGTAGATCTTTTATTCTTTTGGCACAAATTAATGAAGCACAAACGATTGCATTTGATTTAGTTTCAAAATTTTGAATTTGAAATTTGAAAAAGGTGGTGGGGACAGAGACCTGATAGGTTAACGCTTCGAGAACTGCCAAATTCGGAACTGAAACATCAGGTTAGTTCCCAGTCAAGAAAATTTACTAAAAAGTTAAGAATTATTTTCAGAGATCAATTAGGCATCGGATGAAGTCGCAAAATGTTATTAAACCGAATTAACGACAGATTGCTTACATTAGTAGCATATATTTCTTGAAAACTGCATTTAAAATAATTCTCGTTCTAATGATTCAATGAATTAAATTGTAATGTTATGAAAATATATTTATTTTCGATAGCATATTTTTTTTAAATTTATTTTATCTTACAACTACACATTTGAGCATGAATTTAGTTTCCCCTCCAAATAAACCCAATTTTGGAAGCAAACAATAATGAAGCACAATAATGAAACATCTACCAGTTTTCAAAATAATCTTTCGTTTTCTTTCTCTTTGTCCAACAAATTTGAAATTGAACTTTACTTACAATTTCAACTTACTTAGATAAATCATATGTTAAAAATATTTTTGTTTATTTAGGAACCCCTAAAGATCTTTTAGATTTGGACATACCCAAAACATAATAAATATATGGTGACTTAGCGGATTATTCCTCCTGATTCTCCTCTCTCTTGGCGGATAGGAAATAACATAAGGTGAAAGAGAAAAGGATGACAACAGGATTGTCACTAATAATCATTATAAATTATAATATTCTCGAAATGTGTCGATAATTATTCAGCTGGTGAGGTTAATCAAAACACTTGAAATATTATTAGTATTAAAAAGAATTATTTTGCAAAAAATTTGTTAGATAGATACAAATAAATTTTATAAATTTGATAACAAAATTGTGACGATACGCGTCATAAAATAACAAAACGATAGGAGTAGAATATAAATATTTTAATTTAACCTCGGAATAATCTCTCTTTCAAATTTAAATTATTTATATAGGTCTTTTCTACACTTCTTATATATTATTAAAACGAACTTATTTTAGGTGAAAAAATGTATCTCTATCTCTAAATCTATGAGACAGCTAGATAAATTTGGAAAGGGCAGATTTACAATTAATAGATTTTCTTGCCTTTTTCATCAAAGTATCATCACAGTCCAAAAAATCATTATGTAATTTTAGTCCAAAATTATCTGTTATTAAGCTTTTAAGAAGTGTTTTGCATTTTTCCTAAAACAGTAGTTATAGCCCTTTTAATATTAGCCCTAAAAGTTGAGTTTCCATTTCTGCCAATTCTGCCGTTTAACTTTTTCTCTATACGGTGTAGTCTTGATCCCTATTTCTTCATAAAGTTTATGTGGCATAGTACCCTGATGCAAATAGGATTGTAGTCCGCGCTTGCACCTAATGAGATTGTGTGGGTATGTTTTGAGTAGTTTAGAATTATTGAAGTTGCACTTATTATACCCGTTTTAAAAGTCAAGAAAAATTTTATTTGAAATATATCTCATAATATGTATAAGGATCATCAAAGCTAATAGGCGCAGCAAGTTACGGAATCAATCCCAATTTTTTCCGGACAAGATGGATCGGAATGCGGTTTTCTGCATTTGCTTCTAAAAATTATCAATACAAATATCACCTAGGTGGGAATATCTCGACGGTCGTGGTTGCATCGCTGCAGCCAAAACTGCATTCAAAAAATGCATTTCTTGAGACGCCCTTTGGACGAGTTAATAAATTTGTTAAAAAGAGTCAGAATTGGCCCAGAATAGGTGCCCTGGGGTTTTTGAGGTCGCTGATCACGATTATGATGTCCAAATTGCCACCCTGACCACCTGGGGCTCAGGAACGCCGACGAAAGTCATATCCGTGGAACTCTCACAAAATTCATCCCGGGAAGGAAAGACACTTTGTGCCCGGGGTTTTTTTGGGTCGCTGAATTCAAATACGGCACGGCGAACACCCCACAGACACCTGGTGCGCCACAACCTGGACGTGAACGTCATCTCCGTGGAACTCTCACAGAATTCATGCGGGAAAGCAAAAACACTTGGTGCCCGGGTTTTTTTTGGGTCGCTGAATTCAAATATGGCATCGGCGAACACCCCCAGACACCTGGTGCGCCCCAACCTGGACATGAAGATCGTCTCCGAGGCTTTCCAGGCACACTCGAAAAAGATGAACCGGAAATCGTTAAGGTGGGTTTTTTCGGTCGCCAAAGCAGAATTTGACGTCGAACAGGATCCCCCGAGCACCTGGTGCACTGGGGGTGTTCGCCGATGCCATATTTGAATTCAGCGACCCAAAAAAAACCCGGGCACCAAGTGTTTTTGCTTTCCCGCATGAATTCTGTGAGAATTCCACGGAGATGACGTTCACGTCCAGGTTGTGGCGCACCAGGTGTCTGTGGGGTGTTCGCCGTGCCATATTTGAATTCAGCGACCCAAAAAACCCCCGGGCACCAAGTGTCTTTCCTTCCCGGGATGAATTTTGTGAGAGTTCCACGGATATGACTTTCGTCGGCGTTCCTGAGCCCCAGGTGGTCAGGGTGGCAATTTGGACATCATAATCGTGATCAGCGACCTCAAAAACCCCAGGGCACCTAAGGGCGTCTCAAGAAATGCATTTTTTGAATGCAGTTTTGGATGCAGCGATGCAACCACGACCGTCGGGATATTCCCACCTAGGTGATATTTGTATTGATAATTTTTAGAAGAAAATGCAGAAAACCGCATTCCGATCCATCTTGTCCGGAAAAAATTGGTTATTCGACCCATTTTTTACGTATCTTGCTGCGACTATAAGTTAACCGCTCTAGGGAACCAATATAATATGTAGTGTCGTAACGTTAATAATTATGTTTACCATTACAACTTTATTGTTATAACTATACAAAATAAATAATAGCAATAGGTTATAATATAATGGAACTTTGGCTAAATAAACGTAATGAATAACTTTAAAAATTATCTGCATTACTTTTTATTGAATACCTTTTAAATTTATCATCAATCATATACGAATACGATAGGTTCCCACGTATTAAAATATTTTGAGTTACATATATTTGCTGTATCCATCATTTACAGTTCTATTTTTCTTTTTCTAAAGAAATATATTTACATTTGTTCTACATTATATCTGATATTTTAGAAAATACATCATATAAGAAATTTTTTGCTTGAACATCTGTTGTAAGTGTAAAAGAATAAAATATTAGGTAAATCTGACCAAAACTTAGATTTTTTTAATATATCACTTATTTTCTATAATATATACATATTATGGCATATAATAAATTCAGTTTGACATTGAACAGCTTATACCATTCTATTATGTAAATATAATTAATAAATTTTAATTCAATTTTAATTGTGAACGTAAATTAATTTCGGAAATCCAGTGTTTCAACAATTCTAAATTCTAATACAGATGTAATTGGTTGATCATTGTAAAACTGTTTGTTGCAAAACAGCAAAATTAACCGCATTTAGTGAACCAGAATGTTAGCGTTACTACTACACACTAGAAAATTCAAGATACCTAATATAGTAGAAGGGAAACTGTTGAATATTCACCTAATTTTTAAAAGAGTTTTTGTTATATAAACTTATTCTGTACCAATTTATTTTAAAGGTGCTTTCGTAACTTTTTTTAGCAAACATTTTTACAGCAAATACTAAAATTTATCTACAAATCTAAATATTGAAAAAAAATATTTATTATTCAGTTTTAAAACATCGTCTTTTAAATAAAATTTTATCAAATGTATAGTTAAAATTTAAATATTTAAAAACCTTTACGTTTTTTTGTTTAGTTATTTGTGGTTAGTTTTGTTAATTTTGCAATACGTACTAAAATAACCATCAAATCTATTTTTAAGTTGTTTCACATTAAAAATAATATATGCCATCAAATAGCATTTTTAACAAATTATGGCTACATGTGAAATTTAAAATAATATAAACTGCAATATTGACTCCGATCTTTTCATGGTAGTTACAAGAATAGCAGCATCCAAACAAGTCATGGTAAGTAGATACAAAAATAAGGAATGGTATGATCAGGAATGCTAGGAAGAAATATATAAACAAAAAAAACTAAAGAATATAATGCTACAAACAAAAACAATAGAAAACAGATACAAATATGAATTGCAAAGAAAAGCATGCAAAGCGTTACTTAACGAGAAGAAAATAAAACACATGGTAGAGTATTTAGAGAGAAGAAACATATAGAAACAAGGAAATTAAAAACTTCTACTAAGGTGTCAAAAAAGTAAAAAACGGTACCATATAAAGACAATATTATGCCAGGACAAACAGGGAAACCTAGTAAGAGACCAAGATAAAGTGCTAGAAAGATGGGCCGAGTACTTTGAGAAACTTCTCAACAAACCAGTAGATAGAATGGAAGAACCGAAAGTATTCCATAATAATGCAATAGAATCAAACGTTGAGAAACCAACAATAGAAGACATCCAAAACATAATTGAAAACCTGAAAAATAACAGAGTGCTGGGGAAGATTCTATACAGGCAGAAATGATAAAATATGCAGGTTAAATGGTCAAAACTATGATACATAAACTAATCGAAAAAATCTGGGAAAAAGAAAAAATACCAAGAACATGGAAAAGTGCTCTAATATGTCCAATTCACAAAAAAGGAGGCAAGACGGATTGCAATAACTATGAAGGGATAGCTTTTATTGAGTGTAACTTATAAAATATTAATAATATGCATTAAAAATAGATTTAACTAATACGCAAATACAATAATTGGGGAATACCAGAGTGGAATTTCGTTAAGGTAGGTCAGTGAATGACCAAATACACGTACTCAAAGAAATAACAGTGCATAAGCCACGAGCACAAACTACCGACACACTTATTGTTTGGCGACTTTAAACAAGCATATGAAAGTCAAAGGAAATCAATTATTTATGACACTTAAAGAATTTAAGATACCCAATAAACTAATAAGATTGGTACAAATGACACTCGAGGAAACAACTAACAAAGTAAAAATGAATGGGAACCTATCAAGAAGGTTTAAGATTGTCGGCCCCCAAAATTTATTTTTGTTAGAATCATATATATTTTCTTTGTTTGCAAGAATAACCAGGTTAAATTGCTTTAAATCAATAACAGCTCTTTTCGGCATGATTTTTTAAGAGTTTTCTAATTGCTATAATATATTTATTGTTGATGAGTTGATATTATTATTGGTTTTCAGGTTACTCAAGTTATTGACTAATTTTGCTTATATACGCTAGTTAAATATCCCAAAAATGCGTACGCCGCGCCATCTTCTGGTCAATTATGGCCTGATTCTCACCTAATTTATGCACAAAATCACCGTCTAGGCGGCGGCACCATAGCTGTCCAATTGGCGTTATTGGTTGGATATCCCAACAAAGCGTACGCCGCGTCATCTTCTGGTCAATTATGGCCAGATTCTCACCTAATTTATTCACAAAATCACCACCTAGGTGGCGGCACCAAAGCTGTCCAACTAGCGTATAAGCAAATAAATAAATCTTGTTAAAAACTAAAATAAAAAAGTTTTAAAAGAATTACCGAATAATTATAATGGAACTCAACGCTGCATCCACAACTTATTAATGGCTTCAGCAATTATGAGGTAATCAGCCTTCAATGATGGAGTATTTAAAATTAATTTAATAATTTACGACAGTTAAGTTAAATAACACGAAACAAGTCTTATCAAATAAAACACTTAATTCCAGAATGTCGAGATATTCAGAATTTCAAAAAATGCGGAGATCAAAAGTGGTTATTATTGAAAATATCTTTAACAACTAGGCAAGTTATATAACATAACACTACATGGTAAAAACGTTTTCTTTAAATCAAAACAAATATTTTTGAATAATTCTTTTTTAAGCAAATAAATTTTGTTTTAACTACAATAAAATATATATAAAATTTTGTTTTGATCTAAACAAATTTTAGTTCGAATAACAATATTAAAATATTGTTATTGTTATTTAAAACAAAATTTTATGTATATTTTATTGTAGTTAACCAAAAATTTAGGTTCTATCAACAAAATAGTTTTTTTATTCAAAGAAAACGTTTTTACTGTGTATATTAACATTGGAGGGTGGGGTAGAGTATTATAGAAAAATCTTAAAGTCTTGGCAAGTCAAAAAATGAGACTAAAAGCTGAATGAATTTGATGATTTGAAAAGAAAGTAGTACAAAATCTACATCCCATTTCATACTCCCCCCCCCCTTTCAACAATTTTGGACATTTCTTCGGGCAGCTGAAGCTCACCCGACGGTAATCAAACGTAATTCATGCTTAAACATAAATTTATCAATTTCAGCTAACAATTCGACGTTGTAAAGAGAATTGTATGTAAAAACAATTTTTTACAGAACTGTCTACGACTAACTCTATATAAATCTACTGTAAAGCGATAATAAAATAATAAAGTTAGCTTTCAGCCCAATCCATTCGCAATAATCAGGTAAAATGAAAATAATTAAGCAAATTTCACTACTATAATAGTAGTAGTAAATTTAAAATCGCAATAGTAAATTCAATAATCGAATTGAATAATCATTTAGGTTAATAACAATAAGATTTCACTAATAAGTACGTAAGTTCTAAAATTTATATTTATATATAAAACTAATGAATTATGAACGAAATACCAAATAATAATTATATAATATACAATTTATAAATATAAAAAAAACGATGAAAATAGTAGCTCATTGAGGCTCAAACGAAGCTCAAACGCTTGAGAACAATTTTAGTCAGAATTTCGACTTGGGGGGGGGGGATGCTATCATGTCCATAGCCCCCCAATCCCTCCAAAGTTTTTGCAAATAACTCCGCGACTGTTAAAGCTCAAACGACAGGAATGGAAGCTCATTGAGGTTCAAACGAAGCTCAATCGTTTGACACCAATTTTAATAAAAAATTCGATTTAGGGGGGGGGGCAGCGACATGTACCTTTATTTACAAAATCAAATTTAAAATACACAAATAAAGTTAAAGTTAAGATCCATAATACAAATTGAAAATTACAAAACAAAATAAATTCAAAATACTGCATGGCTTAAAAACAAAATTAAAAATCAAATCATCAAAATTAAAAAAAAGATTTTGGAACACAACAATATATATGTTACGGTCAATGACGTAAATTGGGCATTGACGTCAATGGCCGGACAATGGCGTCGATGCCCATTTACGCTGGCTCATTAAACGCTCGTTAACGGTGGGCAATGATGTAAATATTTTCATATGATTGTAATATTTACGTCTTTGGCCGGTCAATGACGTTAATGGCCAAAGTGGATTAGATATTATAATATCGATTAGATATTATAAAATAATTACTATAAGGAACAGCAAAATGGCCATGCACTTCAACTAGGGACAATTATTTGTTGTGCACGCATTTTCCGTGTAAATTACAGCAACTCGGCCTTTTCAATGCCTCATAAGTGTACAAAGATTTTTATTTAATCTAGACAAACGATCATTTTAGGGTGGATCCATGATTTGTCGTGAAAAAAAATTAATTAAATTTAATTAATTCATTTTACGGTTGATCCGTGATTTGCTGCAGTTGCGCTAGACAAAATTGAAAGAGTGATAGTATATAGAATCTGTAGAATAGTAATTTTATCATTATCTGCCTTGTATTGGACATTAACGTTATTGCCCTGGCAAGAATATAAAAACCACATTTTAAATGTCAACATTGCCCAAAATGCATGGTCAATGACGTTAATGCCCAACTAAGCTGGGCATTGACGTTATTGTCCGGCCATTGACGTTAATGTCCAAATTATCAACATTGACCGTAATATATAGTTAAAATTTAAGTAATTTAAAGCTTTACGTTTTTTTGTATAGTTATTTTTGTTAGTTTCTTTCAATTTTGCAATAAGTACTAAAATAACTACCTAATCGGTTATTAAGTAGTTTCACATTTAAAAGCAATATAGGTCATCAAATAGCATTTTCATTAAATTATGGCTACACATGAAATTTAAAATAATAAAAAGTGCAATTTCAGTAAAAACCATTAGGTGGTAACAACATTAAATGTTAAATCCGATTGCAGTTTTCTATTTTATCGATTACGTAAACCAGTGGCGTGGTTAGGAGATTGAAATATGTATTTAGTACAATTTTATTTTATTATTACTTGTCAAATTATTTAGAAAACAATGTATATTTTCTTGTTTTCTTTCCAATGTACAAGGTTGATTTTTGGCATGTTTTCTTTATCTTCTTGTTAAATATCTGGAAAAGTGAAGAGATTTAAGCTTTTACAAAAATCATAGTTCTTTCATAATCCGTATCATCAAAGCAATAACTAAAAATAAAACATTTGAAATAGAACAATGAAACATTATCGACCCTTAAGCTAAATTAATAATTCAGGAGTTGGAATGTTCCTTGTGGGTATTTTGGGTCCTTAAATGAAACAAATGTTACTTAATGCTTGATTAACCGGTTTCAACCTTATATATTGGTCTTCATCAGAATCTAAAATTTCAACAATCATAAGAAAATTACACATCAAAGGCTGCAACACATCACCTACCAACAAGCTATTGTAACATTCAACAAATTATGAAAACACATTGGCGAACGTAATAAAACGTAAAAAATCATCAATAAACTGAAGTCAAAAATATAAAAATTAAAATTCGTCAATATGAATTCACACCTTAAAATCACATAAAATATCATTCAATAAGTACAATCTGTTTTAATAGTTCTAATCAATCTAAAATAAATACCAACAACACCACATATTCAAAAATTCACAGGTCCGTCCTCACAAATCTCAACGGCAATGTAAAAGATTTTTTCCATTTTTAGGCTTTATAAGGCCAGCATAGGTGTTACTCAGGCCTACCATATCGGTCTGGAAGTTAAGAGATTTCCCCTTATCATCATTAATATGTAGCATCTCCAACACCAATCGCTTGTTATAATTCCTTTCTTTATCAATGATCTTAACATCTTCAGACAGCATCTTATGGTTTTCATCATCTTTTTTATTTTTATCTTTTCCATAGTTGTATAACGAGGAAGTGCTCTTCTCACTATAGAATGTGATCTTAGTAGTATCGGAACTAAATAGATTTTTTAGTCTATTTGATAATCCCGGTACATATGGGATCTTAAGGTAGTTCTTTACTTGATCTGCGCTAATCTCTTTTTCTATATCCAGGTGTCTTTTATAGCTTTTTCCCCCATACAAGATGTTGTTAATGAATTTTATCGGATATCCATTTTTAGTTAGTATAGCGGTGATACGTCTATAGTTTTCTTTCATTAAATTCGGGCTACTTATTTTGTTAATTTTGTGTTTCATCATCTTCACAATTGCCGTTTTTTGGCTTATGTGTTGCGCCGACTGGAAATTTAAGAGCCTACCTGAAGAAATCTCCTTCTTATATCAATCGAGTACAACATGATTATCCTCACTTCTAGTGAGACGCAAGTCCAAGAAGGGTATTGATCGATTTTCTTCTTTTTCCATCGTGAAAGTGATATTATCTTCATTTCTATTAAGTATATCAAGTAATGTTGATTCTTTTTCCTCTGGGACGGCTGTAATGATATCATCGACATACAATAACATAAACGGAATTTCGAATGGGACGTGTTTCATGCAAAATACTAATAGGTCATTCATGACCATTACCGCAAAATCCGGTGAAGTTGGACCACCCATCGCACATCCCGAAATCTGTCGATAACAAACATCTCGAAATCTGAAAAAATTATATTCAAAAAGAAGCTCTATAAGCTCTCTAAGCAATGAATAGTTCTTCAGACATAAAAGTTTTCTGACTAATCTCCTCCCAGTGTTTTTTCACTGATTTTACCACAGATTCCTTTTTAACATTAGTAAACATAGACGTGACATCATATGATACCAATTTGTAACCAATAGGGAGTTTAAAATTTCTCAATTTGTCAGCAGCTGAATATGAGTTTTTTATATTGTAATTCCACTCACTTCTTAATTCACTGAGGATGCCTGCAATCTATTTTGCCAAACCATACAAGGGGCTACCCACCGTACTAATGATGGGTCGTAGAGGCATATTTTTTTTATGGATTTTAGGGAGACCGTATGCTTTAGATATCACAGCATTTTGTATTCTCAAACTCATTCTGGACCTATCATCTTCATCTTCATCTGTCTACGTTTAACATATTCGAAATGCTTATCCCATTTCTTATTCTCATACGAAACAAACTTCTTTGCGATTCTTACAGTGGTGGCAGAACTTGCTTCTGCTTCAAGCGTCTTAATCAGCATCTCGATCTTATTTAAGTTTATTGATGATTTTTTACGTTTTATTACGTTCGCCAATGTGTTTTCATGATTTGTTGAATGTTACAATACAGAGCTTGTTGGTAGGTGATGTGTTGCAGCCTTTGATGTGTAATTTTCTTATGGTTGTTGAAATTTTAGATTCTGATGAAGACCAATATATAAGGTTGAAACCGGTTAATTAAGCATGAAGTAACATTTGTTACTGAATTATTTGAAATAGGAAAAAATCAACAAAAAGTAAAAAAATGAAATCTATCTGATTTAACAATTAAACCTTGTATCAACGCCACTGTTCTAAGTAATCGATGAAATAGAAATCTGCAATTGGTCTTGACATTTAATGTTTTTACTATCTAATAGTTTTTGTACAAATTGCACTTTATATGCTTTTAAATTCCACATTTATCCATAATTCGTTGGAAATGCTAGTTGATGGCTTGTATTTTTGAATGTTTTTATTGATCAACACGTAAAGAAGATTTTATTTATTTACCTGCTTTGACATGTAACCATAGCATAAATAAATAGAACTGCAAGAAAACTGTTTCAAAAAGCTGTTCATGTGGAACATTTTAAACAGGTCAGTTACTCTGATAAAGAAATATCTTTAGTGATCTACAATCCAAGTTTTTTTTAAGTTGGGAAATGAAATTACTTATTACCTTTACCAACATTCTGCAATAAATGTAATGCCTTTAAGTACATTATGAAAGTTATCACATTCAAGTTAAAATATTCCCAAACCACTTTGATGAAGTAGCAAAAAATTAAAAATGGCTTTTCGTTGCTGTTGTAAAAATTAGTTAATTATTCAGAATGTAAAAAGCCATTCACTTTTGCATGTAGATTCTCATTCGTTAAGCAGTAGCGCAAGATTATATTTGTAGTGTCAGGTTGGTTATTTCACTAGTTACTAGTGTGAGTGACCCTTTAAAATTCTTAGTCTGCTGCTTTATTATACTGTGCTTCTTACCAAAGAACATTTCGTTAAAGTATTTTAACATTACAAAATTGAAATTTGTGTTTAAATGCTAATTTAGTTTGAAAATCTGAAAAGCAAAAACATGTAAATTTTTTACCACTTATTCAATTATAGGTCATTTCTATAATTTCGGTCAATGTAAATCTACTTAAAAATGAATTTCAAGTAATGTGATGGTAATGATAATAAGCACGGAGTGTAAAATTGGATAGTTTTACAAAAATCACATTACAAATTGTTTGAATATCAACATCTAAGCATAATAATATTAAGTACATAAGTACTCAACGACAAAACTTCAAGAATCTCATACTTTCGTCAATTAATTACTTGTTAAAGTGTTACCTACTTGAATGATTTAATAAAATATTCAATTTTCCAATTAGCAACTGGCAATTTAAATTTTTAATTCGTCAAGCAAACTGTTACGAATAATTAAATTTTGTTAAAATTTAAGCTTTTGCTTATATAAGTGGCTGAGGGGCTAATAGTCTAGTTCGTGACTGACCCGAATATCAAAATATGTCCTTAGTAAAAAGTCGTTCGTTTTCGAGATATTACCACTTTTATGAATTTTGTGAAAATCGAGTTTTTCCAAAAAAAAAAAATCGAAAAGTTTTTCGAGTGCGACAAGTGCGAAATTTCATATTGTAAGATTCTAATTTTGGTTACAAAACCCTGAATAGCTCTGCTATTGATCACAGACTAAAGTAAAACAAATTATGCCATACCTTTAGAAAAAAATTGTTTTCCTGACTCATGAGTTGATTTTATTTTATTCGCTAACTTCGTTTACTGTTATCGGACAACATAGAGAAAATAATGCTTTTCAAACGTCTTGTAGGGTAAGAAAGCGAAGCATTTTCTAGTCTCGTTAAAAATCGACTAGTAATGTAAAATCAACTTGTAAAGTGTTTTTATTACAGGTCGATTTCCAAATGATAAAAATATGTCACCTTTACTTAGGAATTTGTTATTAATTTTTCAAAATAAATTAAAATTTTGAAGAATTTAATCTATTTAAACAAATTTAAATAGAAAATTTGCGTAAAGGGAATTTATTTACTAGGTATAACAAAACATAAAAGTTTCCATAAAGGCCAGATATTTAATATTTCGTGCATATTAATTATCATTTCAAACTGATCTGAAAAGAGACTAAGATTCTCGATAAGAGAAGTTTAAACAGAATTGAATCGTTATCGCCATCATTTATCATACAAATAACATAAAAAATAAACTTAAAATAAAAATTTCAAGTAGATTTGTGATATTATATACGTAGTAGTAGGTATGTATTTGTAAAATGTAATACTATTTAACAAAACTAAACAAAACGTTAAAATAGTAATTTTCTATGTTTTGCATATCTTTACTTTACAGTTAAAATTCTATTATTTTAACGCTTTGCTTAGTTTTGTTAAATATTACAAAACAGTATTGTTTTATTTTTGATATAATATTTAATTTTTTTTGCTTTCAGATAAAGCAGTGTACTCAACTTTCATTATTCTCTTTCATTACTTAAGTTATTCGGTACTGGGTTTACAGTTTTAAAAGGCTTGCTGGCGCTCGCTTTTTAATATATCTATGCGTTAGTTATATTCTCACACATAAAATACACAATATAGGTATTAATTAGTATAGTTCCTAAAAGTATATTCAATCACATAAATAAGTAATACGATATTAAGATTGGTATTGGAACTGGAACGACAAGCTACAAAACACTATCAGAGAGAGAATCGGATAGCAAAAGATAACGGTAGATGGCATGGTATACGACTGGCGAAAGATTGAAGGAAAAAATTGATTATTAGAGTTGGAGTCACCGGAAAGTCTCAAAAGGAAACTCCATTCATCAAAGAAGAGACAAATACGATGATATGGCAATCTAAAAGAACATATGAAATAGAAATTCACGAAAAAACAAGAATACACTTAAGAAAGATAAAGAAAAAACAAGCAGTAATAAATAATGGTACATTGAATGTGAGGACGTTAGTGAAACCAGGAAAGATGGAAGAAGTGGCAAGCGATCTAAGAAGATAGGGGATGGAAGTGGCGGCCTTACAGGAATTGAGATGTAAAGGGCAAGGAGAAGCGAAAAATAAATGATATACTATGCTCTACTAAGGTGAAAACACACAAGGGTGAAATGGTACTGGCTTTTATAGTAGCAAAGAGTCTAGAAGATAAGGTAATAACATACAAAGCAATCAATGGTAGAATATCTTATTTAAGAATAGAAGCCAAAACAAATATATCAGTTATAAATGCATACGCACCAACAGAAGATAATGAAGAAACAGAAAAAGAGGAATTTTATAACAAGCTGGAGACATGAATACATACAATACATAAAAGGACAAACGATAATGGAGAAAGATTGTGCAACATGGCCGAAGCAACAGAAACCATAATCTGCAGTACTAAGTTTAAACATAAGAAAAACATAAAATAACATGGACGTGGCCGGGAGGAAGTAAAGAAGATGGAAACCAGATAGTTCATGTATTAATTTCAAAAAAAAAACGAAAAAGATATAAAAAATGCAAGGTCATACAAAGGGGCCAACGCAGATACGCACAATTATCTGGTGGTAGCGAAGGTAAAACTCGAGAAGACAAAATATATTAAAAAGGAAAACAATAATAAAAAAATGGCAACAGAAAAACTTACTAATAGAGAGACAAGAAAGAGATATGAAGAACGAGTTATGGAGGAAATAACAACAAAGATAAAATACAGTAATATCGATAAAGAATAAATTAAACAACATCACTTCGACCCTTTCTGGAAGCGCAAAGGAATTACTAGAATACAGAAAACCAATAACAATTCAAAATTATGGTTTGACGACGAGTGTATGGAGTATAGTAAGAAAAAATAGAAAGCAGGTTGGAATGGCTGAAAACTGGGCAAAGAGAAGACCTAGAAAATTATAGAAAATAGACGAGGGCAGCGAATAAGTTATACAAGAATTTAAAAAATGCATGGATAATGGACGAAATGCAGGAAATAGAAATTAGTAACAAGTACAACGCGAAAATATTTTATTAATTAATAAAACAACAAAAAATAAATCGTAAAATAACACCAAGCGTTATGAAGGACGAAGAAGGAAATATGGAAAACAACAAGGCGAAAATAAAACAAATATGGATGAGTCATTTCCAGAAACTGTTGAACATAAATCAAGAAGAAGACAACAAGAAGCCGAATTATTAAGAAGACTCGAAAGAAAAATATTGCGAACAATTCTGGGACTAAAGATCGAAGGAGGGCCGGATTTAGCCCGCGGGCCGTAGTTTGGAGACCTCTGCCTTAGAGCACTCAAAATCATCGATTTCTGACTTACGATTTATTTGAACCGCTTTTTTAATATTTGGGGCTGCACGGTCTCACATTATGATAGATGTTGTAACACTGGGGGCTACAAATGGGATATTCAGCTCCCGCAAAATTTTAGCAACTTCTACATACAATAGGTGTCTGTAACTGTGGTATTGAGCGAGGGAGGTTATTTTAAGTACGATTTTTATTGTTTAGGCCTTATTAGGCGCATGTACCTTATTGATTATACAAACCTACATATAAAATACATGATGTATTAGTATTAAAAAGTAATTCTAGTATTTTTTAGTTAAGATCTTGTTTTTGTGTTTTGACTTCTTTTAGTAGGTACTTTGTTTTGGATATAAATTTAATGTTCTGTACGAGTATGTACAACTGTTTCAAATGAATGTTACAAAATTTATCTTTAATGTTTGTGAACAATTTAATAGGAATAAAAAGTAAACCACAACATAATACAAGTCTACTGGTAAATTACCGCATCGAAGATTTAATATTACAAAGTATTAGTGAATTATGTTTGTATTTGAATCGGTCATTTCAAAAACAGCATAAGTCAGTATTTTTTCAAAATTGCTTTTTTTATCGAAATTTGATCATTGAGGGTAGTCACACATTATGTGTAAAAATTATGTTAGTAACATTACGCTAACTATAAAAAATGATGATGTGTGCGACTGTTCATTGCAAAAACTATAGCATACTGACTTATGAGGTTTTTGCAGAGAATCTTTGACGGCGAGATGCATTTTACTTAGTTTATTGTAAATCTTGTGAGTGTTTGTGTATTTATGTTTTCAATATTTGAATTCGAAACATTATTTTTCATTTTAATAAAAATTTATTGTAAAGTAACAGACTTTTTAACCAATTTATTGAGCAATGAATCCCATTACCTGCAAATACAGCATAAGTCACAAAATATGATTTCTTAATTTTTATATGTTAAATTATTTTTAAATTAGTAATTTTTAAATAATTAACAAGTTAAAGCTATAAAAAGACAAATTATCAAAAAAAAACTTTTAAAAATGTTGATATTTTTGTGTAAAACGGTTTTGTTTGATTCCTTTAAAATTTTAATTCTATGACTTATGCTGTTTTAGAAATGACCGATTCATTCGTACATAGCAATGTAACGGCATAAGCGATTAAAGAAAATTAGAATAAAAATTTTAAAATATTGTCATAAGCGGACCATTTTGAACAGCAATAAAATCGAATTTATTTTCAAATGTAATAGTATAATTCTTAGCAAATGATTTTATAAAAAACTGCAATGTAATCCTCATTTCCAAAAACGATATTTTGTGTAATATCAGGCTGTTTGTAATGTAATACAGTAGAAGCCCTCTATAACGAGTCCCAGTTATAACAAAAAATCGGCTATAACGAGTAACTAGGCTGCTCGTTATAGAGGGATTCTACTGTACTTGTAATATTGCTGTAATATTTCTATTACTTTTCGAAATTGGCAATCACCACAATAGGTGAAAAATATAAAATTTACGAACATATTATTGTACTAATTTGGACTTCACTAGATCAATTAATAAAAATTTATTACAAATTAAAAACCATTAAGTTATTGAATATGACTATACGGGAACACTTTTAGCTACTTACATTATTTTAGAGCAGTTTCCTAAAATGTTTTAATTAAAGTTCGCTTCACTTATTTTACTTCATCTGCAGAAAAAGCAATTCAAGCAGGATTCATTAAAATATTTGGGTCTATAAACTTTTGATGACCTTTTATATTTTAAAGTCTGAATATTTCAAGTTAAAAGAAATCTACTTTGTAATGTTTACAATTTTCCTTCAAACCTACTCTTTAATGAAATTTATACTTTTCACTTTCTTTATCGTATAGATTAAAAGAGTACTGTAATCGAGATAAAAATCAATCTTGATAAAAGGCGAATTTATTTTTTCACATTTTTACAAAAACCCGCTCAATCAGACAACTTTTGTCACGATTAGATAAAATACCTTCACCATTTTCAATTAAATTTCTCAAATAAGCATTACGAAAAACAAAGCCCAAATTCGATAATGGTGGAAATTACTCAACCGGAAGTGGTCGTTTAAGTATAACAATTGTCATTTCATAACATTTTATTGCTACATTATAAAAACTATTTGCTGTAATAAAATTTATCTATTAAAATTTGCGATTACCTATAACTTTCTTTTACTAATAAAATCGTACTCGAAATAGTTGAAATACAACAATTTTGATTTAGTCGATGTATTCTAAATAATGAGACCCCTTACCATAACACACTTTTGTATTCAAATAAATTGTTCGCATTTTGTGATTGGCCAAAACATAGTGATTTGTATGAAACTCAAGTGGAGTGAGCTTGAGATTTTGTTAATATGTAATTTTTGCTGATCGGAAAAGTTTAAACCGTCTTGACCGCACCGAAGTATTTCCCTCCTACACCGAAACGACCGCACCATCAATCATAAAATCCTATAAGTGGCAATGCAATTTTTATATCAAGTTTATATAATTTATATATTGCATATTTATATAATTTCAAATTCCAATAAGCGAAAGAAAAAGTGTAGTAGTTACTTGAACTTTGTGGTTTTAATGCAAAGTTGAAATATAGAATATTGTTTGAGAATATCAAAAAATAATAAAAACATTAACTTAAAGCACTATAGTATAGAATTTGAATGTTTTGCTAAATCGAAGTCGATTACCTGTAAATTTAAACAGTCAGTGTTCTAAAATTTTCACGACAGCAAAATAATTGATAGCCAAACGCGTTCTTGTAATTAATTTATAAAATTAAATTTTGTTTTTCAAGTTGATTGTACTTAATCAAAGGGTTTTCTAACCATTTTAATAGTTATTTGTTAGTACATTATGGTTTATATTTGTAAAAATTTAAAATTTGTACAAGTTATCAGGCAGGCAAAAAGTAATTCATATCTTGAGTTTACTTTATGTAATAGCAGAATAATTACAAAATTCAATATATTTTTTATTAAATAATAATTATTATTTATTATTATTTAGTTTTAATTATTATTTATATAGGTGGACGAGGTGGAGACATGGGTGAGAATTTCACTGCATTAGTAGCCCATCATGTAGATACGGGACACAAATTTAACTTTGAAGACATCGACATCTTGGACTTCGAAGAAAACAAAATAAAGAGAAATATTAGTGAGATGTACTATACCTTATAAAGAAGAACGAGTGTGTTAATTATAGAGAGGATACCCTGAAGTTAAGTCAAATTTAGAGCGGTCTTATTTTGGAAGTTTAATGGTATTTAAGGACATTTTAATGCGTTGAATGTTTTACTGTAGTTTGCATTATTGGTTTTTGATTTTATTATACATAGTGTTGATGAACGATTGGAGAGGTCGATTTTTCTGTTCTTATTTTTGTTTCTATTTATAATCTAGAGGTAGGATGCATTTTATTAATAAAGATTTTTTAGTCTTGAGGAAACCGTGAGATACGGCGAAACGTCGACAATAGATTAATTTTGAGTTTTTGTCCAATTACCTTTTAATATTATTTAGTTATTTTATGGAATATTGCGTCGAGTCAAGGTGGAACCTCCCAGTTGAGCTGGATTGGCTTCAGGCATGTTTTTAATGAGTTAAGACGGTCCGGAGCGTAGCGGAGCGGATCGCAGGGTAACGTAGAGTCAGTTTTAGCTGGCGCAATCACGGCAAATCACGGATCCCCCGGAAAATGAATGAATTATGTAAGTAAATTATGTAAGTTTAGTAAGAAAGTAGAAGTGGTAGCAAAATGTCCCGGAGCGAATTGTCCGGGAGCAAAATGTCCGTGAGTGAAATGTCCCGTATCGAAATTTTCTAGAACCCTATAGGGGAATCTCTATTCAATCAAAGTTACCAAAAATGCTAGACAAATTAGTTGCAACTCAACTAATTTATAAATGCTAAGTAAAAACTAAAGTTCTTAAGTTATTACAATTTCAAGATAGAAATTTTCATATGCTCCCAGTCTGCTTCAAATTAAAAGCAAATCCTTGGAATATAGAAGACTAAGGAACGACTATTAATTACGTGAAGCGTTTAGGGAGGGGTGTCGAGTCGAATCTCACCCAATCTCACGTGAAGAAGAAAGGGGGGTCTCGACAAATATCAGCCAATTATGTTTTCTTAAAAAATTCATCGCAATCAAGCACAGATTAAAGTAGTTATATTAAAAATACGCATTTTAAAAAATCTCACGTGAGATTAGGAGGGGGGAGCGGGTCGATCGAAATCTCACGGCATCTCAGCAAGGGGGGAGGGGCGGTTTAAAAATCACCAAAATCACTTTACGTAATCAATGGACGCCCCCTTAGCTATAGACATGTTTGCTTTTTCGATTGTTAAACGGTAGAATCAATTGCAAATTGTTGCTATTACACATTCAACTAAACATTCCTATGTATCCGACGAGGAATTCTAGATTGTTTTCAACTGCCTACCATGCCTCAAATAATGCTTTGCATAGTCCAATAACAAGAATGTGTTGATTGGCCAACGATTTGAACAATCTTGACGACTTAGATCTTTTTGACCAATCTTATTATAGGTATAAGAATAACATAATGTGGAAATTAAATATTAAATTGTAATGTATAGGTTTAATGTTATATTTAGAATGGTGTATCCGTATAAATAAATAAATAAATATTCGTTTTTTTTTAATTTTTAATTCACCGAAAAAGAGGTGTAAATACATAAGTTGAAATAGATGCTTTCGATTATCAGATGAAAACATTGTAAATTGTAAAAGTTTTCTACTTTATTTTGATTTTTATTTTATTTGATCTTTTCTCAGTAGCAGAAATTGGTGCCCACCGTGCACCAATATAAAAAAATATACGACCTTTTGAATACTCTGAGTCAGTAACAGGTTGAATAACGGAATTATAGGTACTCTTATATTGGCACTCAGCAATCATGGAACCAAAAGAACTCCAGATGAAACAATTTCTGCAACATCCAAACCAATCCAAGACTAAACCTTGGAAAAGATACCCGATGCAATGATTTTGCACCAAATATGACTCGGATAAAACGGATTTTATATCATAAAAGAAACTCTACTGAGAACCTACGAAAAGGAAAATCGGAAATAAATCACAATCCATCAAACTAAAAATTAAATTACCTGATGGTCGGTTCTTCGGAAATGAAAAATTGAGACAACTAAAGAATTTCAAAAAATATAAGTGTCAGTTGACTTTTCAAAGGTTTGACAGAAAGTGAAGTGTATTTCCTTTCCGTTATCGCTCAGCCGTCGCGCCTGCTCAAAACGCGTTTTTGGAATGTGACATAAAAATATACCGAACAGTCAAAAATAAATGTTACAGTGGGACAGTCAAGCTAGAGAAGAACATTACATTAAGAACAGTTGGCCTGTCTGAAATGAATTTACTTCGGGAAAAATGAATGTGAAATATAAATACATCCTGAATTACACATCAAATTGTAAATAATCTTGTAAATCATCCTATCATATTTCATATTTTTAGTATGATATTCTGATGACGAAAGATGACAAATCTTTAATATTATTTTTTAAAAGTCAAAGAGGAGAAAGCGGACTGACTGTAATAGATAATAAGCCAAGTAGGCAGGTACATAACTATGGCCGGCCAGTACCGTATTTTTTAATTTGGACCAGCAGTAATAAGGCCGATTGTCTAAAGATCCATTAGAAGAAGTTTTACATCTGAAGAAGGCTTTTTGGTTTGGGTGTTTGTATTAGTTATTGCTTTGAATAAAAGCAATTCAATTTTGGTTTTTGTTAACAGAACAGATCAAAAAATTGAAGTAACTCAATTAATTTAATCAGAACATTTAACGCAATAAACTTCATGTGCAATATATCAAATATATCTAGTGTAAACATAAATTGGGTTGGTACCAACTCCATTTAAATAAAAATGTAGTTTTCGGGTCATGTGAATTACAGTAGCAGAATATAATAAAAATTGTTAAGATTGAGAATTGTAAGCTTAAAAAGTACTTTGGTAAGTGATTCTTCCTTATTATATTTAAGCCTTCTTGTTATTCAAGTAGGAAATACACTTGTTGTTTCGTTGCATGTTGACGGTAAATTTTTATTTCATCAGTTGACTACCGGTGTCAATTTGATTTTGATTGACAATATTGTTGTTATATAGTGTGAATAAATTTTTTAGATCAATGTTAAATATGTTGTCGCTACTAGTGTATTATTAATTTGAGAGAGAAAGCAAATTAACATAATATAACAATTATAACTAAATTATATTACTAGAGAAAATCTATTCTAGGTGTATTGGGAATAAAAAATCCGTAAAGAATAATTTTTTTATTACAAATTGCAGCTTTCTAGGTAGCTTAGAAGTGGCCTGTTGCCAAATATTGATATTAGAACGTCTATGGTATAAAGAAATCAATGCTTTGGGCAAATCAGTGTTGTACCTAATACATACATGGTAATTTGTAAATACTTCCATAAGGTATTTCGAATTTATCGGAGTCGACGGCTCCTTTCAAACACGCTTTGATAAATAAATGCGATTACATAGATTAAACTAGGGAAAATCAACATTTACAAAATACGTTATAAATGTCAAACATAAACAATACGAAGAGAAAATTTTACATAAAGTAAATAAAGAGAAAAAGTTGAATTTTAAATGCTTTTAAAATTGAAAATAACAATTTATTTTTGTACATTTATTTAATATAATGGGACAATTTAAAAGTGATAAAAAGCAATAAAAATTGATTCCTACATATCGTAAGGTCTATTGTTAATATGTTTTGAAGCTATGTTATTGTATAATTTTTAAACTAATGTTGTGTTACTTGAAAATATCTTATCGATTATTAAAATTGTTGAACACGCAAACTAAATAAAATAAATAATAAATAAGATGAAATGTTAAAATTTTTAGTTATACGCACCGATAGTGTAGTCATAAAATATTTATAAATGTACTAGTATATAGGTAGTTATCTTTGGTAATCGCATTCGATGTTACACTGAAGCATTGCTAGCATTAGTCAAAATTATTATAATTATGATAAAGCCTTGTTGCGAATGAAATAAATAAATTGTTGAATGTTCATGAATTATATTGTGTATTGAGTTAACCAAGATTGGCTATTTAATACGTTTTAGTTTCGTTTTCAGTTTCCTGAAATTAGTATAAGAGCCATAAGAATGATTTACAGCATGCAAAATAGGCATTAATGTCGTAATATAAATTGCGCTTTAGGATTACTGTGGACACGGGTTAAGAGCAATGTAAACGACATTAAAATGGTTGGTGGGTTTACAAATAAATTTCTTTCAAGGTGCATACCAACCTACTAAAATAATTTATTAATTTTATTCATACCTGTATTTCCTGCTTAATCTCTGGCCGCCATCGTAATTTGGAGACAATCAAACGCGAATGATTCAAACGTAGAAAATACGCAACATCCATTACTCTAATGTCGTCGTAATCACGCCAAATATCGAAAGCGGCACTGCGGGCGTCTGGTATCTGACCTAACGCATGTAGACTTTGAGTTCCGTCTGTAAATCATTCAGATAAAAGATTTCAAACATTACTTGTAAAATCGATTTCGGAAAGTTTGATGTTTTAAGAATTATGCATACCTTCAGTTGTGTTCAATTCAAATCGAAGCAACTTTTCTTTGAAATTGAGGTAGAACTCTCCAGAGGCGTTGACGTCGTTCCCGTGTATAGCTGATATGTTTGCCGTGTAAAGTGGGAACTTTTCTGAATATCTACCCCACAAATAAGATAATTCACGGAGGCTTTGTTTCTGTAAATAATTTCAAGTTATCATTTAAATAAAAACCAATTTTATCTAACCTTCAATTCAATTTCTTTACTGTTCACATCCAAACGTCCAAAAGCTTCTCTAGACTGAAGTGGTAAGTAAGTGCGTTTATAATCCATCTGATGTAAAGTAAAATACCATCGATCTTTCCAGCTTATTCCACCACGTGCGTTCAAGTCCAAATTTGTAGCAGGATGACTACCTAATATTTTATAAGTATAATTTGAATAAACATCGCTAGAAGTGTCTTCTATTGCACCACTCAATTGTAATTTGTGATCAGGATCGTCAGAATAATCAGCTATAAAATTTAAATCTATCCACTTTTTCTTTCCGGTCCTATATTCTCCCAAGAGCGACACATTCTGTTTAAAAAAAATTGTTGGTTTTAGATTTCGGTGCGATTTAACTAATAAAACTAATTACTTTCTCGAAAGAAGGATGTCTAAGTTGAAGTTCGATTAGCTGATGATTATTGTACGCAGATGGATTTTTTATCCAATTAAGTGCAGTCTCAACAGTCTTTCTTTTTTCGTCCCATAGTAGAGACATTTCTGATAATAACGACGAGTTAGTTACATTATACGATCCTAAAGCTGTAAAATTCCGTGTTGGGTACGAGATATTAACTTCTATTTGCTGAACTTCTGCATCTTCATCCTAAATTATTTATAGCATTAAAATTAGATTTACATTTATTCAATAATTTGCATTACCATTGTTTTATTAATCAAGTCAATATCGTACGCTATCCATACAGTGGGCGAAAGCTCCAATTTTGAGTGTTGCTTAAATTGGTGATCCAGTACGTCATAAGCAGTCCAAAATTTAACTGCTCGGTTAGAATGAATTGCTGTAAGTGCAATCTGTTGCCCCGTAAACGTTGTTCGTAAGAACGTTTCGCCAGTCACGTTGAATCCAGTTCGATTGTGCAAATGGTACACTTCTAATCGTTTCGAATCCTAACGATTTGAAAACATGAAATCGTCATTATTAATATTTTTACATAAACAATGTTAAAACTATTTCGAAAAAAATCAAAATTTATTTCAATGCAATTTTGGAACGCTTAATCAGAACACAAAATCAAATAGTACGCAAAAAATATAACTTGAACTGGGTGCCCTTAATTATATATAACGAGTTAGTTAAGCTGATTAAAGTAACAAAGACGTAGTCAGGAAAGTAATATAAAATTAAGACGAAACAAACTTCTCGTTTAAATGCTAGATTAAATTTGTATTTTTTCCTTTTCTTAATTCAAAATTATCCTTAAGGGTAAAAAATGCGAGTAAATGTTGAATTAAAAAATGGAAGTATTCTTAATTACGATTTAACTAAGCTTTTTATTAAGTGCCAAGTAAAATTGATTATTTTAATTTATATAAATTTTAATTTACCAACATCTATAATATTAAGTTCCAATTATCAAAACTATTATAAGCATCGATTTTACGTTATACGGCGACCGCCCTATTACTCTCAACGAATTAGTAAATTAATCTCGGCAAAATAAAATCACACTTGCAAAAAGATTAATAAAATATAAAATAACTTTTAGTATTTCTTGACATGCTTTTTAATTAAAATAACTGACATTAAAAATTGTATTCAAAGTTTCGACTGATACAAGAATACTTAATATAAGTAAATTGATACATATTATACAAAGTAAAAGTGCTTAACAGTAAGTGTCCAACGCTTTAGACAAAGTTTTACTTCAGAAGAGCTTTTAATCTATCTTTAAACATAATTGAATTAAAAATAAAGTCAAAGGACATCCTGTAAATAAATTTAAAAGCGAGAAAATATTTATTGAAATTATAATATTTAAATTTGAAAATAAAAGATATAAGCAGAATAATCTAAATATGAATCGATTAATCATATTTACGACTAAAGCATTTTAATTACTTTTTAAAGAAACGTAAATAAAAACTGGAAATGGAATCTATGACTCTATAGTTAAATGCTCAACCTATATACTAGATATATGTTATGATATATATGTTATTATATATACAATTATCTCAAACATATAAATAATATATCGTGAACTTATTAGTAAAATAGTCGATTGATATGTGGTTTAAGTAGTGTAACTCGATATATCGCGATATTTTATACTTACAATGTATTTTATTTGTGATAACTTAAAAACATTTTAGTACTGAAAAGTGTTTATGCATATTTTGGGTTTTCTAAAAATATTGATATGGTTATAAGTAAAAGTTACCAAGTCGAAGTTCTGGATAATTCAAATTTGAGCATTTCACATTTCGTGAAAAATTAGCTTTAAAATACTTGAAATTTATTTTTTAATAAATAAAACAAGAGCAATAAGTAAATAGAACATAGACGTTTTTTCCTGGCATGAGTTTTACATTTTTAGGATACTAACTTGGTCATACATCGTCAATGCAATGCAAAACTAGCGAAAGTGAAATAAGGCCGGCTCTGGATTCAGATTATATATTTCATTGTAAAATATTAATTGAACCACAGAAATCAAAATTACTCTCAAAAATTATGCATAATGAGTTTCTTAACGGGTACAAGTAACCGCAAAAGTAAAAAAAATTTATTTTTGGTGGAAAATCGACATTGTATTGGGGGGGTTTGGATAGGGAAAATTTGCAGATTCGCTAGTTTTGCATTGTGTTGACGACATATTAACTCAATTTTCCAAATTTTTGACCTGCTCACTTTTATCAATAAGTCCACGTACAATGTATCTACAAGCAGGGCTGGGCAACAAATGTATTTCGTTACGTGTATTTTTGATGATTTTCTAAATGTATTTTTGTAATTGTATTTGAAATACAATAAAAATGTATTTTGTATTTTTGAAATACTTTAAATACTCAATTACATTTTGTCGCCATTAACTTAATTAATTTTTTTAAATTATAAAATAAATTTTTTTAAATTTATCGCCGAATCTGCACATTTTTGTTCTCCAATAAGAGGCTTTCCGATTTACAATTTGAGAAATCGTTTTTTTTTCAAAACGGAACAACAATTATGTTAAAAAATTTTAATAAAATATTTTAAATACAAATGTATTTCAAATACAAATGTATTTTGATACATTTTTTTCAAATGTATTTTGTATTTGAATTTCAAATACAAAAAATATGTATTTTGCCCAGCCCTGTCTACAAGTTCGTCAGAGATATGCTAACCTGCCGCAGATATTAAGAAGTTTACTGAAAACTTCCAATTTACGCATTATTTTGTAATATTAATACTTTTTTTTATTAATGTGATGAATGTTTTATCAATATGAGGAATTTTGTTCTTCGACGTAAAGATGATGGATTTTTGAAGTAACTTTTATTTCAGTGTAGTTCAGGAGTTATCCCAATCAGTAGCGGATTAAGGATGGATTCCTGGTTAGCTAAAAGTTAGCTAAAAAGTTAGCAAATTGCATTTTGTTTTCAAACGTCTTTGGCAGTCCGCAACCAAATACCTATTTTATTTTTGCTTCTCACCGCTGAGGAGCTTCCTTCAGATTTGGGAGCCTGAGGACCTAATTTGTATGAGATTGAATGTTTTGTTTGATGTAACATAGAAAGTTGATTTTTTGTTTCTACATGTTTCTCATGGAAAGAAATCAAAATACAAAGTTTTATTGCTCATATAATTTCATATTTAGACTTTTACCGCATATATAATTATAATGCATATAACTGCATATAACCAGATATAACCGCATATAACCGCATATATAGTCAATATTTTTGATTTTAATTTTTAAATAAAACAAAAAAAAAACGAGAAAATACTCTATATATGAAGTTAAAAATATCATTAAAGAAATAAATGTGTTTGAAGTAACTGGACATCGCACAGAAAAGCTCGACAAATTATAATTTTAATGCATTATTAAATAATATCTCATCCCACCAATACCCATTGAATCAGAAGGAGCATTTTCTGCAGTTGTTGGCCTTTTTATTGCAAAAATTCGGTCATTATTAAGTGAACAACCTATGTTTTTTAAAGAACTCTTTGCAAAATAATTAATAATATACGGAAAGAGACGAGTGACTTTATTGATTTATTTTGTTTATTATTTTGTTTGGAAAGTAAAATGAATTTTTTAATACTCTTTTTTTTTTGCCCCCCCCCCCTCCTTCGCCTACGGGATCACGGGAATTAATAAAATTTTATCATTTTATCGAGTTCATCCCGGGATTTGAGATTTGCGGGAAATGAGGAATCCCATTTGAGATTAATAATCGCATTTATCAATTATAACCGCATATATCCATTATTACTGCATATTTTACTGCATATATTGACAGTTTTAACCGCATGAAAAACTTATTTTGATGTTTTTTAGCGCATATAAATCCAGTCTCTAGTTATTCATCAATTTTACCTTTAAAATTTTATTGTTTCGTAAACATTTGCATAGCCCTTCGATTTAATTTGGGCTATAGACGTCAGCAGTGAAGACCAAGGCTTTATACTGTACTAGTGGTGGCAAAAATTTAATATTATAAAGGGTTTTTAATAAACTTAATATTATTTTAAAATGTCATGGTAAAATATGGCTTGAACAGACGAAGCTACATATCATAGTAATCCAGGAGTTTAGCTCAAAAATTGACCTTTGTGCTAAATTCGTGACCTAGAAAAAAAAATTTTTTTGTGTTTATTTGGACGTCTTAAATAACCTCACGATACACCTGGAGGATTTCGTGACCTTTTGTCAGAAGGTCGCGGAAACAGCGGATTTGCGATTAACTCACTTGTTATGGCACAAATGGGAATGACACTTATAATAAAAGTTGTACATTGTAAAGTTATACAATAAAAAAAAATTTTTGGTGGGGCAGCAAAAGTCTAAAACACTTGGACTATTACACTGCCCTCATAACTGAAAACGCCGTATCTGCATAGGTTTATATGAGCAGATACGGCGTTTTCAGTTATGAGTGCAGTATAGTGCTAAATCAATAAAACCCATTGCAAGAAAAATTTGATCAATCAAACATTTCCAAAATTCCAACTGGTGAAATGATCCTCCAAGACATAGAACTTCGGTTACTATAAACTGCTTTTATATAATTTTTTTTAGGTGTCTAGTCGAGTTTTAAATATTCACGTAATTTAACAACGTAGCACACTATTAGAGTGTATTGATAGAGTATGTATTTAAATACCCAATTAACCTAGATACTTTTCGAGAAAAGCGACATCAAACGCGTTGTTAAGAACTCGAGTTAAGTTGTTCTTTAATAATTTTATGGTAGATGTGATTTAACTCCTTTCGATTCAAAAAGCTATTAGTTTATGTTCCAAAATTAAAAAAGTTTGAATTGTATTTAAATTGTTTGTTTAATTTCATTTCAAAATAATCTCTTCTATTAAAAAAAACTCCCTATATAATAAAGAGCTATATTTTTCCTTCCTTCCTTGCTTAGGTAATGAACCATCGGCTGATGCAACATTAGCATGTTTTCCGGGCTCACAAGTTTTATAAATATCACCAAAACTGTTGTATAATATTAGATGGCATTAAAATGAAGCGATTAAATTATGGATCAACATAAATTTTTTCTTAAACTAAAGATATGATAGAGTTTTAAAATTCCAATTTTATGAGCTGGTATCTCTCCATTCTGTTAACGGAACGTATATTTGACGTAAATAATTTCAGTTATGTTTTTATTATTCCATTATTACATTATTACCTTACAAATACCTGTTAACATCATATTATAATTGAAGTGCAAATATAATTCTGTTCGTTATAGCCGAATTTAAATTAAAACAGATTCTTGCCATTAGAGACCCGCGACTTTCAATAAAAATTCCGTCTTTATCGATTGGTAATTTTTGAGTTCGGGTGAGTTTAGGGATATTTTTACAGAATTGCGTGAATTTAAAGATTTGTCTTTCTAGATTCGCAATTTTCGGTTTTTAGGCAGCTTTAGAGATATTTTTGTCAAAAGAGTAGGCCCCCAGAGACCAACTCGCTTTAACTTTTGTGTTTTACATCTGTCGTATAGAGCTAATATTTTTATGAAAAATAATAATAAATATAATTTTAATATGATGTTGACCGTAATAGTTTTGTCCAACTGCTTTCAGCAACATAAAAATGACAAATGTTTCTTAAAATTCTTAACATTGGATTTTGCTTTCTATCAAATCTTATGGTCCAGCATATCGAAACAGAGGATAGTTAAAATTCATTTGAGCGCTTTGCAACGTAAAATTCAATCTTTACAATTGCCTCGTTATAATAGTCGACTTTTAGTTAGATATATATTATTCTATTTCTATTGCGATACATCAGATGACTTTCCACTAATGACAACATGATGTGATGTTATAAATAATTTTAGTGTAACTGTAATCAAATTTAATTCCTCTGGATGATAATTAAATTGAGAGAAAATAATTTTCAATACTTACATTTTTGTGGCATTAAATTTTGTTTGAAATAATTTTTTATAAAAGCAACAAAATGAATCCATGAGAAATAAGATCACAAACTAAAGGTGTGTGTAATTTAATATAGGGAGTCTTCCAAACATTTTATTCTAAGAGTTTTAGTTTTCAAATCTTTTCTAGAAATATTACCTACACAGGAAAATGTAGTATAGGTGTAGGTTTTATAGTTAGCACCGCTAACGTCTCAAAATTAATTTTCCAAAATAACAAAATTATAGAATCACAACAAATGAGAAGCGTGTTAAGAGTGAAAAATACAATACTCTGCAACCAATTCAGTTTTTCGTATTAACTCTTCGAGAATCTGAAAAATGAAAGGTTATTTTCTCACACGAAACACGCTACTTGCTTATTGTACCAGCACGAAATATAAAAACAAGTATATAATAATGAAAATTTCTTAAAAATAAACGCCGGTAACAATTATTACAATTAAATATTTAATTTAAAGTATGGAACACATCGGAAAAGTTTTTTAATAAATTAAATATTCTCGTTTATAGCGGTTAATTAAAATCGAAAAAAGTTATAGACGTTAAAAATTAAGTATCAATTTACTTATAAAAGGACCCATTAAAAAAGCCACAACTTTTAAGTTATTATCGCTTTTATACTGATTTTAAAGAGTCATTCAATTAATAAATTGCTCACTGGCCGTTAATTATCAAAGTAATCAAGATCGTTACAAAATGCTATGCAATACTTGGCAATACTTTTTTATAACGCTAATTGGACATAAAATATTAAATTGAGAAATATGTTTCATAATGTGACTACATAAAAATTAAAATTTCAAACACAGCTAATTAAGAACACACGAGGCACAAAGTTTGCATGAATTATTTATTGGTGATTTTTATTCGATTAATTAAAATTTAAATTTGCTTTACTTCAAAATTTTAAAATATCTTAGTATATAGTATTATACTATAGTACGTAATCCTGAAGTACAGATAAAATTCTAAACCTCGGGAAACTGAATGTATAATAAAATAATAATAACAAAGAAATCGTTCCATATTTTAAAGTTTACATGTCCAGTAACCAGGGAGTTTTACCGGACAAATTTCTGTGGCAAAGGATTGAAAACTGATTCCTATGTAAGTTTGGTCGTAGAATCCGAATTTGAAGTTTGCGAACAAAATTTCCTTGTGCCAAAGCCGCCATATTGAAAAAACGTTGCCAAATCACGTTTTTTTGCAAAAAAACTTAAAATTTTGGGCAATCTATTAATTTTTCGAATAAATGTCATGTATCAAAAAAAAAGTTGATAACACTTCCTAAAAAAAGATTTTTTGGTTCATTTCCTAGGTCGAAAATTTCAAAAAATTCAAATTTCATAATTTTTCGAGTGACACGAAGGTTTCCGTGCCAACGGCAACGGGTAAAAATATAGCCTCTGGTCGGCATGGAATTTGAATTTTTCAAATTTTTTAAAAAAATTTCAAAAAAAAGTTGAATTTTTCGAAAAACCGGCAAAAACGCAAATGGCGCCTGCGGCGTTAATTTTCGTCCTAGGAAATGAACCAAAAAGTCACTTCTTCGAAAAATCAATAGGTTGCCCAAAATTTTAAGTTTTTTGATTTGGCAAAGTTTTTTCAATATGGCGGCTTTGGCACAAGGAAATTTTGTTCGCAAACCTCAAATTCGGATTCTACGACCAAAATTACATAGGAATCAGTTTTCAATCCTTTGCCACAGAAATTTGTCAGCTAGACCCCCTTTTTTGGACGTGGTTACTGGACTAATAGGGGAGTGTTCCCGGATATGAGACAGCTCCAGAGATGAAACAGTCGACGGTTTTCGTAATACAACGCCCTACTTATTATTTGTTTTTGTGTGTTATAATTTTCTAATTTTTAATTAACCTATTAAGAATTGTTTATAATACTGATATAATGCTTAACAAAAATTTTTATAATATTATTTTTATGAAAAAATTTTAGTCACTAATAATTTACCTTAACTAACTCATTTACATTATGTACAAAATACAAGTCGAGAATCGTCACTGGTTTTGGCAATAAAGTTTATTACCCAAAGATTGAAAGACATATTCTCACTGCAATTTATTTTCATTTGATGAAAAGTGAGTTGAACAACTAAAATTGCATCGTGAAAACCCGACTTACGCAAATAAAAGTATAATTTTAGTGTTTGCAAGAAATTTTGATTTTCATTTGATGGCAGATGAATATGAAAGTCTAAAAATCAGCACAGTGAGAAAGAATTATACAGTTTTTGTTAAAAGAAAATTAATTATTTTACACTTTGAATTTTCATTAAAGTATTACTTAATAATAATTAAAATGTAAATCAGCTGTAAAGTACTGCCATAAAAGTAAATTAAAACTTTTGTGTTTTAAAAATGTATGAAAATAAACGGAGAAAATTTTACTAACATAAAAGTTAATAAAATTTAGTTTGATCAGCACAATTTGAAACTTCAAATATAAATTAAAAAAATTATTCAAAAAGAAGTTATCCAAGAGCTAATGTTTTAAAGGCAAAAAAAATTATTATGAAATAAAATAGAATTTTAAAATAGATATATTAAAATATAAAATAAGTCTTTTATGTAGCTTAATGCAAGATTCTAATACAATTTTTACTATTTATATTTGATTAATTGATTATCTTATAATTTAATTATTAGATTATTCCTTCTAGTATAAAAAATATAAATTTTGAAAAAAAAATTTACGGCATATCATACTCTTTAGATCTTAACTAAGATTGAGTGAAAATTTCACCAAAATCAGCAAAATAGTACTTGGGACAAAACACAACACTGTGTAAACTTTACCTCTTTCTAATACGAGATAGGTGTTAAGTACTTTGTTTGTAAAGGACATCAATCGAGATTCTAATGTTTGATTATACAATCAATTGATTTATTTAATTAATAGATTTTTCAATATATTTAAATGTAAATAAAATAATTGTTTGATCCCTTTTTAGGATTCCTATGTATGAATGTACAATCACATATTGTTACATAACCCAATTTTGCTTTAATGTGTTTGGTTCCTAAGAATTCCATACAAAAACAATTTTTTTTGTACATTGTACTTCAAAAATCTTTCAATTTTCGTAGTGAGATTATTATTTTCTATCGTGATGATTTCCATATATTTTGCAAGATTTTCTTTTCGAAATGTTTAATACTAGAAAGACATAAGAACTGATGTGTTTTCGTTTCAAATTGCACCGTCTCAAGTTCCGATTAATGTAATTTTCATTAAATTGATTAAAAAGACGATTAATCACACAATGTATTTTTAATTTAATGATATATTCTTTGTTCATTTTTGAATTATGGACCCAAATATTGAAAGAGACAATTTTAAAACTTTAAAATTCAATATGCAGAAATTTTTCAGAAGTTTCTAACTAAATGAAATTAGAACTTTTACATTGGTTTTGAACAAACTTTCGATACATTGACATCTTAGAATTTAATGAACTATACATACAGTGTAAATGCTTGAATTTTACTTAAGGTTTTATTCAGATTTAATTTAATGAATATTTGCCAATACAATGTAATACATTGTAAATAAATTTTGTTCAAGATATACATTTTTAATTTTTTAAATTATGCCATAAATGCATACTACATACCACTTTACTTAAAAATTTTATTTTGAGTTTATTTTCTAGTATGGAAAGTATTATAATTTTTAATTTGAATAATTTCAGTAATACCTAAGCAACTACAATTATTTTAGTTATTTTTAAATATGTTGAACAGTAAAAAAGCTATTGAAGAAGTTCACATTATTGATTCATTTTACGTACATTATATCAATAATCAATGATAAATAATTCACCAATTAAAAAAAAACTAAATTCTTTCTGAAGAAATCGTAATCGGATTAATGGTTTTCAAACGTGTTTGGACATGGTTTATTAGTGGAGTAAATAAATATTTGATAATATTTTGTACTAAAAACCGAGTTTATCGTACAATACAATTTAGTTTTAAATTATTTAACGTATTATTTACTGAAACCGATACTTAGAAAGCCATAAAATCCTAAACTGCAAAATATTGTTATGGTAGATCAATATTATTATTAAATAACGCACACACCTACAAATTGCTTTTAAAATTTTATTTTTCTATAAAAGTTTTATTTAATGTCTATTTTCCGCGGCGGCATTCCGTCCTTACATGAAATATATAAACCGAAATAATTTTATTTTTTAAAATATTTATGCCAGCCCCCAAGTCTAAATCTAAATACAGTGGATTCTCGACTCTTCATAGAGATTATCTTATTAGTGATTGTTAGTATTTTTATTATGGAGACCTGACAGATGTTGCAGATGTATATAACCGCAGTTACTCTATAAAATATTTTTCAATAATACTTAACAAATTTATCCTAAACAAATTTCTTTTTAATATAAAAATAAACAGATTTCTTTAAAAAGAAATTCTTTGAACTTAAATAATAATTAATTATTTTTTAATAGAAGTTTGAAACGTTTGGATTGGTGTAAACTTCGCTAATTTGACAGGAAACTGTAAACTTTGCTTCGAGCAAAGAGATCGACAGTAAACCAAAATGTAAATTCCGCTTCGTGCAAAAAGAGCGAAAGTAATCCAAAATGTAAACTCCGCTTCGAGAAAAAAGGCGACAGCAATCGAAAACGCCTCACTTGAAATACGGACTATGAAAAAAATAACTTAAAGTTACACAAAAGACCCATGTCTTTGAACGGACCACCGTTCATTTGGCGACAGTTTTGTTTTAAAAGAAACTTAACCCTTCAGAACAGACCTATGTTTTCACGCAGACCTTTCTTTTGGCGATCTCCTTTCATATTACTGTCGCATTTTAGCTCAAAGCAGAGTTTACGTATTTTGGAGCGGAATTTACTTTACTCCGAAAGTTCCATTTTTTCTAAGTTGAATGTAATAAAATATAATTTTTTGTGATTTGGCGACATTCTTAAATTTGCAGGAGGGTGCAAGAATAGGTTGCACCGCCCCTGGCTGTTAGATACAAATGATCCTAAAAATCGATCATAAAATATATGTTATCCCACTTTATCCTACTATTAGCCGAACCCTACCCATAATTACTGTATTAATTATTATTATTAATATAAATACTTAATTTATTAATAAATAAACCCGCAACGTAAATTTATAGCAATAAAATTTGTTTAATTTTTTATAAAAATTTTTGTGTTAGAAAGATAAAATTGCACCTAGTACATATTATATGTACATTAACGTCCATGTCCACCACCAAATTACAAAAAAAATCAATGATACCTATCATATAGCGTGGAATCGCACCAGGTGAGATGGCATAAGACAAATAATGCGGTTCTGCATTAATTACAAGTTTGCGTTTAGACGTTTGCAGGAAAATCAAACTTGTTCTGACGATATATTTAGGTTTGTGGTATTTAAAATTTTAATTCACAAAGGAAGTCATAATAAATCATTAAAAGAAGTATTTTAAACCGATATATTACTTAATGGAAATTAAAAAACCAAAAATTGTGAATATTAATTAATTGTCATTTTGAACTCCGCTTAGCGCGAATTAAATAATAAAAAAGTTTAGAATTTTTTTATCATTAATTGCGTAGTTAGAACACGGAGAGAAAGGAAAGCGCCGGATAGCGTTTTGATTTAATAGAACTTGACAAATGTTTGTAAAATTATATGTTGTAGAAGTGATAAAATTAGTAAATTTTTCATAACATTAAATTAGAGAAAAATTGCAATATGTCATAAAACTGTTGGCTTATGAGTTGCGTCCAATGTTTAGTTTGCTTTTCTCAATTCGCTCATGATTCAAACGCCTGAATAGATGGCCCAACACGGTTCACATTCATCACTTGGGATATGGACCAAAGTTTAAATCAATAGTGGGTTCGTGTGTACAGTGAAATAGATACATAGATATATTGAGTGATGGAGATAAAAGTATCGAAGTCGTCGATAGTGTAAAAAGGGCACATAAATAATAGCAGTGAGAGTAATTTAGTTCGTCAATTTTACCAATTACTAATGGTAAATACTGATTAGTATTTTCGTTTCAGTTAAATTAATATAAACTTTGACGCTGCACCAGTTGCTATGATGTTCGAAAATTTAAAGCCATCTCACTAATTAGCGAAAATACGTTAATGTAAGATATAGGCGTCACGTTAACATAAAACATATATTATTTACATAGATCTTATTGGGCGAGTGCTTGATGATGCTGAAATATAGGAGGAATACCCAACTTGTGTGCTGACAGGATGCTCATTTGAGGGGATATAACTCAACATAATGAGCAATGTCGGCAATAGTACAATAAAGTTATAAAAATTTTCAAATAAATTTGTTTGTCATCCCAGCAAGTTGTTGTTTGTTTTGGTGTTGTAATGATTTGTTAAAAATGAAAATAAATTTTATATTGAAAAAACGAGGTTTGCCACAGCGTGTGAGCTTATTTGGCCGCACGCCATCGTATTAAAACTATGGTCAGCGGAAAAAAGGATAGGATGGAAAGAATCTACGGTTTGCTATAGATTACGATGGATTTTATAGAAGTCGTTGATTTATTTGATGTACCCACCACAGTCGGCGTGTTGGAACCATCCCTTGACGCACTGTATTCGTATCCGTGAACGTAGGTCGCTCCGAGGGGAAGCCACTTGTTCTCTAGTTCCACATGGATTGTATCCTTATCGAAACCGGCCTGAGACAACGACAGACAATTATATCTTCCTTCCAGGATTTTTTCTTTCATGTAATTTACAACTGCATTTCCAGTGCTATTGTTTGGTAATTCCTGCAAAATTAAAATAGAATGGTTTAGTTTTATTTGCTGAATATGATTCAAATATATATTTAGTAAATATTTGAAGCAGCTATAAATTTTGTTGAGAAATGCCAAAATAATCCCTTGAGATCTCGATAAAGCCTATTCTTATCTTTGCCGAGTATTTTAGATAAAGTAAAGAATTGCACCAACTTATTTTAACTTAAATATTTTTTTTTCAATTGTAACAAACCTTCCATTCTTTTAGAAATATAAATTAAAAAGTAAACGAAAAATACTTGTATTTCTACAATATTTATTCATTATTGCTATTTTGTAACGTACACAGTAACATATTTGATATAATTACGATAACAAACTATCACTTGAATATGAATTATTATGTAAAACAACGATGCACATTGTGTAGCCAGTTCAGTAATGAAATATATTACTCATAACGCATAATTGTACCAATTTCATTCCACAATGAAAGTTATGTTAAACCTCTTATGGAAAGAAAATTTAAACTACAGCTGATTTTACTCCAATTATTATTAATTATAATCAAGTCAAATTGTTAATATGAAATTCAAGATCTACCTACTAAATTTAAATTAATTTTTAAAAAACGTAATTTTTTGCATAGCATATAGCATCAGGGTGTCCCCGGATACACTTTACATAATTTACACCGGTTGATAGAGGACACTGTTCTGACAAAAATAATTAATAAAATGTTTTTTCTAAATTTAAGCCCTCGAGAGTTAGGTCTCTTTGAACCTTTTCTTTTAATTTCCACCTTCACATGATCATAGCCCCGAAAATATTGATTTTTCAGTAAAAATGGTTCAGTGCTTTCTTAAAGAGTGTGAAATAATGTACAAACTAAATTTGTACATGCTGGCTCGTAGAAGTGTGGTGCCTGCCTTACGGCTTGAACATGTGTGCGTTATCTTCACTCGTTTTATTTTTCTGGTGTTTGGTATTGCAATTTTACGTTGTTTAATTGACATTGTATTTTAATGTTAGTATTTTACATGTTTTACAACTCTTTTGAGATTTTGTATTTCACAGTAGTTTTTAATTTATTTTATTAAGTTCATGATCACGTGTGTTGTTTTGACTATGGTCACCAGTCTTCGGCAGCTCTGCTTGGTCATACGCATTTTTTATTGGCGTGTAAATGTATTTTTAACTTAAGCTGAATTTGTAGGTGACATTGATTATTATTACAGATCCTGATAAAGAGGAAAAATTAAAACCTCGAAACGGTGATCGATTAAACTGTGATTACTTAGTTAGTATGGACGCGACTCAAGAAGTTGACTAAATTTAAACCTTTCATTGTCTACAATGATGGCTTTGGAGTTATGAATTAAAGTAAGTAAAGAAATGTTAAAAATTCAAGCTTTTTGCTATTTTTGTTATTTTCAAAACCGTGTATCTTTTAAATGAAACATTTTACAAAAAATCAAATGCTGCATTCCGGATGAGAAATTTAGCGGACCATAACTTTGGTTTAGTAAAAATTTTTGAAAACCAATCCATTTCACAAAAAATCAGAAAATAATGAACAAGGCAAAAGCTTAAATTCATAAAATTTTAATTTTTAAACAACATGATGTAATTGAAAAACAAACGCTTATAAATAATAAATTAAAACAATGTATAATAAATATTTGTCAATTATCATAAGTAGTCGGGTGTTTAAAATAATTTCTCGCTCGCTCGTCGCCCGCTTGACGCCCGCCCGCTCTTCAGTCTGGCCGAGCACAAAAACAGTTTATGTTTACTAAAATATTTTAACTATAAGTGTTAATACTATAAAAATACCAGTGGTAGCTTTATGTGATCGCTAGTTGAAATTATATGAGCGGAAATTCAGGGTTCAAATCCCGGACTCGGCAGAATTTCTTAACTCGACCCTCTTGTGAAGATCAAAGTATGGATCGAAATACTTAAAACTTTTCTTAACAACTCAATGGAAAAACGGGGTACAATAAGCCTGTGCCTTCAGTGCAAAGTGAGCCTTGAACCATTATCCGTGCAACGATAATAATACTATAAATTAGAAATCGTTTTTTAATTATGAAGGTCATCAACAAACTACTCTATCAATTCTAAATAGAAAATTGTTAATTGCACATTATTTTTATTATTATTATATTATTTATATTACATATTTTTGCGTAATTATTTTGTGCAGTCTTTATTGCAACAATATATGCAAGAGGCGGACATTAGCCTGGTATGTTAGCTGAATAACTGTTGACACTAGAGTACCCGGTTCGAATCCGGCAAGATTCTAAAATTTCTGATGATCGTCTCCGTGCTTCGGAGGGCACGTAAAGCCGGCGGACCCCTGGGTTGATGATTTACCCTCATCAACAAAAAGAAACCAAGTGTTCAACTTGTTTTATAACTTTCTCTAAATAGGTACATCATAAATGGATTTATTAATAAAAAAATTTTTTGTGAATATGTTAGTTTCTGTTGTTCTAATAATCATTTCATTAAAAATTAAGATAATATTTACTACAATGCAAAATATTAGTGCTATATTTGTAGACTAATAAAATGAAGAATTTGTTTATTAAACAATTATTATTCGATAAGCTCAATTGTTGGAGCAACTATATTCACAAATATCAATTTAATGAAAATACTTCTCCAGTTCTACCACAGTATACAACATAATAATTATATTACTTATGTGAAATAGTTATATATTCTTGTAATTTATTATACTGTGATTGTACTTGTTTGTAATTACAACTAATTATTATTAATTTTTTAAGAAACCGGGCCTCTGGAGAATTTGCATTGGTATTTCCTACTTCATCATTTCTGTCATGTATCTTGGAAAAACTTTATCAGAGATTTAAAGGCAATTTTCGATATAATGGGCTTCGATAGTACTTTTAAGTTTGTTTTAATTTATCTAGTTTAGTTCTTTGTAAATAATAACTCACCCAGGGGAAACTACTAAATATTATTATTTAGTAAGTAAGGGTAAGCTACAACGAAAATATTTTTTATATTCGCTAATAATAACACCTAGATGACAAAATAATAAATAGAATATAAATAAAAGAGTGAAGTATTTCAGCTAATAGGAAAATATAAATATAAAAATAATATAAGTAAAATATATATATAGCTACAATGAAAACAATAGATTTTTTTGAAAAGTTACAAAAGACCCCCGCCATTCTTATGGGAATTTGTCTTCCTGTAGATTTGGCTGAATTTTGGATATATTGTAATTCTCATCATCCTGAATAAATATCTCAATGGGTACAACTTGATGTAATGGACAGTTTCCTAGTTACAAGCACTAAGAGGTTCAGACTTAACATGAACAATATTTAATTACTTTATATGTATTTTATATTATTTATATTATTATTATTATTATTATTTACAGCATTACATTCTACAATAGAATAAAGCTGTCCTTACGGACTTACAAAATCCATTTATTGAGGTAGATTAATCCTCAAAAGTACATCTCATATTACAGGTCCCGATGCGTTTTAGCTGTACGAATAATTTCCTTCCATGCCTCACGGTTCTTCACCTTTTGTACCCAGTTTCTCACACCCAATTGTTCAAGGTCTCCTTCGATTCCGTCACTCTATCTCAATCTTGGTCTTCCTCTCTCTCTCTTATTCTCTGGTTTCCATGCCATTATTGTTCTTCCAATTTCCTCACTGTTCTCTCTCATTACATGGCCTCACCATCTTATTCTCTGGGCCTTGATGAATTTCACTATGTCTTCGCCGGCCATTTCTTCAAGTAATTCTGAGTTATTTCTATTTCCGTATTTGTCCATTTATTCGTTTGTGTCCAACTATCGCTCTCAATATTTTCGTTTCAAACACTCTCAAACATTCTTCTCTTTTTGTTAAGCAGATAACTTCAGCTGCATTTGTAAGTACCGGCCTTATTAATATCTTGTATATCCTAATTTTAGTTCTTTTAGATATTTGCCTATTTTTTAATAGCTGCTTTTTGCATGATACGCCCTGTTTCCTGCTTGTATTTTTGCTGTGACTTCCATAGTTCTATTGTTTCTATTATTAATTTTCACACCAAGATAGCTGAAGTCTTTTACTTGCTTAAATACGGCGCCGTCTATATTTAATTCATTTACAGTGTCTCGTGTCATTTACATTTACAGTGTCTCACTTCATATATTTTGTCTTGTCCTGATTAATATCCAATCCCATTCTAATTGCTTCATGTTTTATTAGCTTTAATATCTCTATTAATCCTTTTTTCGTTTTTGATATAATGACTACTTCGTCTGCGTATGCTATTATTTGGTTTTCTTTATTCATTATGGATCCTGTGCAGCCGGTAGTTCAGATTATTTTCTCATGTACAATGTTGAACAGGGTCGCCGACAGTGCATCACCTTGTCTCATTCCGCTTTTCACTTCAAAGCTGTCGGTGTCACCTTCGGTCGTTTTAACTGTTGCTTTTGCTCCTGCTAGTGTTATCCAAGTCATTTTTATCAATTTATCTGGAATAATGACTTCCTTCATAATATTTATCAGTTGGGATCTCTTGACTCTGTCAAACGCCTGTTTAAAATCCACAAACAGCATATGCATATCCAGATCATATTCATAACTTTTTTTTTGAATCTGTTTAATTATGTGTAATGCATTCACTGTCGACTTTCCTCTTCTGAAGCCGAACTGATAATTTCCAACTATTTCGTCAGTGTATCTAGTAAGACGGTTGTGAATGACTGTCGATAGTATCTTGTACGGGTGTTTAAGAGCGCGATTCCTCTATAATTGATTTTTATTGATTGATTTGATTGATCGGCGCTATCTTTCTTTTTATTACTTTTCTTTATATAATCACTATTATTACCCATTCCTTCCACCTTTGTGGTTTCTCCTCTTGCATCCATATCTGTTTTATCAATTTGAAAATTTCGGTTAGCACCGCCTCTCCTCGATTCTTTAACATTTCTGCTGTAATTTCGTCTGTACCAGGGGTTTTTCGGATTTTTAGCTTCTTAATTGCTTCCATTATTTCCTCTCTAGTCGGTTCATCTATTTCATCTGTATGCTGTTTGTCTACTGTCTGATTTTTTTGTATATCCTCATTTGCTTGTGTGTTTAGTAACCTTTTGAAATGGCTCTCCCGTATTTGTTTAAACTTTGTCGGATCTATTTTCCAAAACCCTTCCATCGTTCTTCATTCCTTTATTTCTTATCTCGTATTCTTGATTTGCTTATAAAACCTTCTTACATTATTATTAACACTGCGTATATCGATTTCCTTCATTCTTTCTTTTTTTGTTTATATAGTCTATTAGCTTCTTTTCTTTTTGCATTCATCTAGGTGTTCTCGTTGATTACTACTCAACCATTTAACTCTTGCTTTATTTTTTATTTTATTTATTTCATCACATTCCCCATCAAACCATGCCTTCCATTTTACTTTCCTCTCTTATCCCAGCACTTGTGTGGCACTTGTTCTAATACTATCTTCAATGTTGTTCCATATCATGTCTATGTTATTGTTTTTTTCTTTTTGTTCCATTTCCTTATACACTCTCTCTTCGTAATCTTTTCTACATACTTCGTTGTTAAGTTTTTCTGTTGCTATCCGCTTTCTTGTGTGGTGCCTTATGTCTGTTACCATGGCTTTTTGTTTCACTTCTGCGACTACCAAGAAGTGATCCGTGACGGCATTGGCGCCTCTATAAATTCTCACGTCTTTTATTGATGTTACTCGCCTTTTTGTCACCAGTACATGGTCTATTTTGTTCCCTTCATCATTATTGCTGCCAGGCCACATCCAAGTAATCTTGTGTAGTTGTTTGTGCTCAAATTTAGGTTAAATTTAACCATATTTAGTGAGGCTGCCAAGCAAGATAGTCTAATTCCGTTGCCATTTGTTTTCTTGTGTATTGTGTACTTTCCAGCTACATCCTCAATATGCTTTTCTTTGCCAATTTGTGCATTCAAGTCACCCATTATAATTGCAGTGTCGTGTTTTGGTATCATATCATACAGCAGTTCCAAATCATAGTAGAACCGTTCCTTCTCCTATTCCGTACTTTTTTCTGTCGGTGCATAAACGTTTATTATTGACAGGTTATTTGGCTTCATTCCGATTCTTAAATAACGTATGCCAATAAAGTAGCTGCCCACTTTTCAAACACAATTATTCAATACAAGCACAAACAATTCTAATAATTTAAATTTTGTTTCTTCATTATACATCTTAAACTCTAAAATTAAATTATTTGTATAGTACAAAAGGACCATTAACCTCGATACATCGTAATTTTCTTCAAACGTCTTCCATTATCCCTTGAACAGGATCCATTGAGATTTTTCGTACACAAAGTCGAATTCGTTGATTCATCTGTTTGTTTTTCTGAGCTTCTCAGCCACTCTCGTATACCTCTTTGCAGAGTAGAGTCCAAAAATCTTCAATTACGCGTGCCTTTAGTACGTTAGGAGGATTGGCTGTTTTAGGCACAAAATTGATGTTTTCCATGACTAACCAATTGATGGTTTTTTCGCATATTGATTCGATGCTAGATCGGGTCAGAATAAAATTTTGTCATCTTTATGATGTTTTACAATAAAGCATTTGATTTTTTTTAAATATTTTTCAAAATGGACATCTGCATTGATTGCTGAATCTGTCGATGATTGAATGTACACCTGAGAAATTCCTCTCTTTGATATAGCGCACTACACCAAAATTTTTTGGTCAAACTTTGTTTTTGGAATGTATCTGACATTGCTAGGATTATTCTGAATAAAATCAGTGTAAAATTCTTTATATTCAACACGATTGGTGTACGTGAAACAGAAATATTTTTCATCGTCCATAACCAGCACAATGTTTGGTTTTAAATGATTTCCTCGAAGCAAACAAACCATTTTTAGGAATTCCTTCAATTGGTTTTAGTATACCTGCACCCATAAACTCTCTTATGATATTATACAACTATTTTTAACAAATTTTTTCTAAAAATATCTTTTGAAATTTTAATTTTACATGACAATTTGCGAATTGACCTTCTTATATTTTTTTTCAGCGACATATTTCAGTTATTGGCATTTTCTATGTGTCAATGATGGTTTTCGGCCCGATTTTTTTTTATTTGTGGTAGATAAACCATCATTATATCGTTTAAAAATGTTGTAGATGGTTTTACGACTAACTTGGTCACTTAGAAAATGATTTAAAACAAACTTTTTTAGTGCTGTCCAAGCATTGCATAAATCCGTTCACGTAAATATCTCTGTTCAGTAACCTTTATCGCGAATATAATAAATTAAACTAATGTAATCAATGTGCATTATAGTAAAGATAATTAGAAAAAATTGCTAAAGAAATCGAAATATATTTAATGCTGAATTTTTAATCTTGAAATATGAGCAGCTACTTTATTGGCATACGTATGATAGTCTTCCACCCATTGGTTTAAATTGCAATATTCTTTTCATACACCTCTTCTATACCATAAAACCCGTACCCTTACTTCCTTGCTTATCTTCCCCAGAATACAGGAATACAAAATCTTCTTCTCTTATCTCTCCTTCTTTCTTCCATCTAGTTTCCTGTATTGCCGCCAACTCTATTCTATACTTCCGCATTTCCTTAACAACTTCCTTCATTTTCCCAGGTCTCAAAAGCGTTCTCACATTCCACGTCGCTATTATAATTGTTTCACTCCCTTTACCATGTCTTTTCATTCTTCTCGTACGCCTTTTTTTATCCGCTTGATCCATTTTGATTATTTCTGTTCCATGCCTTATCTGTGTAAATTCCCCAGCTTTCCTTTCTGGAGCATCTGTCTGGGAAGGTCCAGACACTCCTCCCCTTAACTTTATTAATTAACGTTATTTACCAGCCATTGACGTCAACACCCGTTAGCGGTGGGCAATGATGTAAATATTTTCATATGATTGCAATATTTACGTCATTGGCCGTCGTTTACGTCAATGACGTTAATAGCCAAAATGGATTGGACAATGATGATATTATAAAATAATTACTATAAGGAACAGCAAAATGGCCTTGCACTTCAACTAGGGATAATTATTTGTCGTGCACGCATTTTTCTGTTTAAATTACAGCAACTCGGCTCTTTTCAAGGCCTCATAAGTGTACAGAGATTTTTATTTAATTTAGACAAACTATCATTTTTAGGGTGGATCCATAATTTGTCGTGTTTGCGTCAGCCAAAGCGGCCCCGAAAAAAAATTAATTAAATTTAATTAATTCATTTTACGCTTGATCCATGATTTGCTGCAGTTGCGCCAGCCAAAATTGAAAGAGTGATAGAAAATAGAATCTGTAGAATAGTAATTTCATCATTGTCCAACTTGTATTGGACATTAACGTCATTGCCCGGGCAATGATGTAAAAACCACATATACAATTTTAAATGTCAACATTGCCCAAAATGCATGGTTATTAACGTCATTGGCCGGTCAATGACGTCAATGCCCAACTAAGCTGGGCATTGACGTTATTGTCCGGCCATTGACGTTAATGGCCGAATTGTCAACATTGACCATAACATATATTATTTCAAAAAATTATTTATAAGAAAATTCCTCATTGGTGTGCAATTTGAATAGTTGCCATATTTTTTTAGATAAATAACAAATTCGAGCAATCAGAAGTGCGTATATGCGTTACCAAAACTAAGGCGGATTGACAAGATTTGTGGGCCTAAAAATCGCGATATCGTCACTTCTTGTAACTGTCCTTTTTTCTCAACTGTTGGTAACTATAATTGAAAATGAACCAACAAATAAGATATGTTACAAACATAGAAACCTGTGAAGTCGCTTGTAGATAATAATCAGACAGGTTTGGTTATTTTATAAATTTTGATTTTGATAACACATGTTAAAATAAATAAAGTAAAAGTGACACATTTATACTTAGTACAACTAGAATTAAACTAAAAAGTTTTCTTGCACAAGTTGTTTCTAATTACCCTTGTTGATTGACGAAGTTACTATGCTGGGACAGCTGTTATAAAGACAATTAAAGCATGAAAATTTGTTAAGTCTAATCTTAGCTTTAGATTTAAGTAAATTAAGTTTTTTAATTATTTTAAGCCGTAATAAGAAAAATTATAATGAATTGTTGTACTGAATATGATTTAAGATTAACGAACAATAAACTTATTTAAATAAATTAAAATAAAAAAAATTCCAGTAAATTATCTTGATGAAGAAATTTTTTATTATTATCTATATTTTATGTTACTTCTAGTTTATCGGTTAGATTAATATTTTATTATTTTATTGTTCATAAAATAATTTATCTTGATTGTTTGTCTAAATTATCCATTTTTCGCTAAACATTAATTTGAAAATTTGCTATAATTCTGATAAAATTATAAGTTTATACCACACAAAAAAAGTTATAGGTTACTTTCCAATTTTATTTCGAATTTTTATTAAAATAATGTTGATTGGAATTTTTAACAAAAATTTTAATTTTAACTACCACAAGTATGTAATTAATTGATTATATAGTGCATATTATGAAGTATAAATTAATATTGATTTTTGAAAGTTCTCCCAAGTATTAATAATTTTTCAAAATTTTGTTTGATGTTATACATGAAAGGGATCCCTCGTTATCTTTACCGTTTATAAATTAAAATTTTTAAATTAAAATTTTTTAAATAATTAATAGAGAAATTAAATATGTTGCGTCAAGTGCCAACCTCAGGTTTCCTACATTATTAAAGATACTTTGTTTAATACAGAAAGCTTTCTCAAAGTCTTTTATGTAAACTTTTTTCAATTTAATCCACATAACTAAATTTAAAGAGAAAGCGCTTCTCTGTAATTTTTCTTTGATTTTGTAAATTTTATAATGGATAACAAAAGAAAGTTAATTGATAACTTATGAAAAAACAGCTTGAAAGTAGGTTTTTAATTTAACTTGAAGTTTAATTATTTAAGCTTCAATTATGACTTGTTTTAGCAAAATAAATTCTCAAAGGTGTTTAAATTTTGCAAAATTAAAAACCCCACAAAAATTAAGAACGTTTTACTACTCTTAATATAAATATTCCAATAACTTTCACTTTTACAATATTTCTAAAATATTCATCAACCTGCAGTCATTTAATAAGTAATTATGATCATACGTTTTCAGATTTTTGCCACATTCAAGCCCCGAGAAACAGTGCTGTTGTTTGGCCTCACTATATGTGGAAAAAGATAGTTCACATTTTTTCTTTATTGTGGGTAATTCTAAACAAATACAAATCGAAACTGTTTTGTCGTTACATTTATTAAAAGTAAGTAAGGACCAACACGTTAACCAAGCCAAGAAGAAAAAATGTATCTGGAAATATTGATAATTTAGAAAATAATTAATATTAAAGTTTTGATTTTTCATGATAACAGTAAGAGACAAAATAAAAGCATGCGGCAGCACTTGCCTTCGTCTCTTGCTTCTGATGAATGAGAAAGACTGACATGGGTAATTTAAAAAAATTACTTTAGTAGTTGTACCATCGAGTCTGTCGAATAATGAGGTACAATTAATTTGAAGGTGGGGAAGCATTGGAGTAAGGAAAGATGATAAAGGAGAGGAGATATTTTTCAGGCAAGGAACACCTCTACTTGTTCGTAGAGACCGTGATTAAATTTTATTCTATTGACATTTCTTCCTATTTCATGACTACTTCAGTACCTCTCTTTTGATCACACGAACCTTTTCAAAGCTTGCTTTCCATGTTTTTCCCTTTCAGGATCACCAGATTCAGTACGATTCAGTGCCAAACTGGCACTCCACAGGCCAATTTGTAGTTCAAAAAATAATAAAATCAACTGAAAAACTTCCTATTTATAAATATTCCTATTTCAAATTTTCAGAATTTATATATCACGACAGAATGCCTTGTTTACCAAATTTTGACTAAATGGTATATTTTAAAGTGTGCGTCAATAGTATATTACCATTTAATTCGTGATCTTGTCGTATAGCTTAATTTAATAATTAATTTATAATTAAATTAAATTGTTCTTGTAGAGTGTAGACTAACTAAATTTAACATGTTTGCAAATCTCAGTAAATGTAATTATTTTTACAGACAATGAGGACATGGTATTCACGATAGTGAAGTATTTAAGAATTTGTGTCCCTATGTGTTTTAGACCTCATTTCCTAGATGGAACTGACTGAAAAAAGAGTTACTATTATAAATTATGAAATTATATCAATCGTATTACGAATGAATCAGCTTAAAAAAATTTCTAATGTTTGTATCAGTAATTAATAGGTGATTAAATTCTGTAAAAGATTTATTTCTACCATATACAGAGCAGGGCCGGATTAACCGAAAGGCTGCTTGGTGTACCGTCAATTCGTCGCAGACAATTCGTCGCGGACAATTCGTCGCGGCAAATTCGTCGCACGCGACAATTCGTCGCACACGACAATTCGGCGCAAGCGACAATTCGGCGCAAGCGACAATTCGGTGCAAGCGACAATTCGTCGCATGAGACAATTCGGCGCAAGCGACAATTCGTCGCAATGACAATTTGTCGCAGTAGAGAATTCGTCGTATGAAACGATTTGATCGCGATTAAATTCGCCAAATGTAACTGAGAGTTGCCAAAATGTCACTTCAATTTGTTATCTTCTGTTTTCGGTTATACAGGGTACCCGTTTTTCTAACTTCACCACGTGGGGTGAATTTAAAAAAAATATTTTAAGTTGGTATAAAATATACCAACTTAATATTTTATCTAGTATATAATAAACTAAAAAAGTTTATTTATTTCAAGTTAAAAAACCGATCAAAAAAGAAAGAAAAATTAACAGTTCACTTCCACAATGGTACTTGAATATATGGAAAGTGAGAAAGGCCGCCAGTTATTATTATTTAAAGGCTATATTCATAGACGAGAAAGAAGCATAGAATCGAGTGGAAAAGTGATTTGGAAATGTGTCGAATACCACAAGTCGCGTTGCTCGGGGCGTGTTCACACCATTGGTGAAGAAGTTGTAAAAGACACTAGCCACAATCATGTTGCTGATGCAGTAGATATTGAAGTTCGGAATGCACTAACAAGAGCGAAGAATATTGCAACAGAAACAGGACGAACTACTCAAAATATCATTGCAACAATTTCAGAAGAAGTATCGGTTGCTGCCTCAGGCCAATTACCACCGCTTTCTGCAATAAAAAGAACCGTTCAACGTGCACGCGTGGAAAAAGAAGCCGTGCCTGCAAATCCTATGTCATTGCAGGAATTAGTCTTTCCACAAGAACTAACCATTACGTCTTCTGGAGAACCGTTTTTATTACATGATAGTGGACCCGGTGAAGACAGAATTTTAGTTTTTTCTACTGAGGCGAACCTAGAATTTATGTTGAATTCCAACGATTGGTTCGCAGATGGAACGTTCACCACTGTACCACAATTGTTTGCTCAATGTAGCCGCCGTCTTGTTGAAACCACATGTCGGCCAAATCCAATTCGTCCAATTTGGGCAAAAAAGATTCAAAATCACTGAACGATAACGGCTTACTATGGCTTGAATTGCTTGCTCACTAGGTCACTTACGATGACTATAAAATGTTTGAAGCGTTGTTCGGGTGTAAATCTTTCCGTGATGAAATGGCCATACTAACTGAGCATGTTTAACTTTAACACGCGCGAACTGTCAAAAATTCCATATTGAAATACCAAAGAATTTTTCAATAAACTGTTCAATTGATGTTTATTGACCATGTGCTAAAGTCTCAAAAATTTGTCTAGTTTTACTGGATTGTAATCAGCGACGGAGCGGCGCCAGCATTTTTGAAATAGGTGGGCAAAAATTGGGCCAGATATATTTGGGGTGGGCAATAGCACAAAAAATTTATAAATAAACTCAAAAAAATACATTTTTGAAATAAGCACCTAAAAAATTTGGGTGGGCACTTGACTGGGCACTCCAATTAACAGGGTGTGGCACGTGCCCTTGTTTATTTCCTAACTAATAACTTCAATAACTTTGTCAACTCCACCTGTTTTCTATTTGTGTTAGGGGCATGAAAGAAGCTTTTAATTTAGTGTACTGTTCCCTATTAGGTATATTTTATTATTTTTCTATTTTATCATAAGTTTAGCCGAGATGCTGAATGTTATTGGAACCTGTGTAATGAACCGATTCATATATTATTATAATATATTTAAAAAACGATTTCAACATACATCTGACTGGTCAGTTTTTATTGCCAACCTAAAAATATGAAAGGTCACAAGAGAGTGACTGGTCATTCGGCCTTTAGGCGGCACACAATGAAGATACCTTTTTTTGGTTATGAATGATTTTTTTGACGCAAACCAACATACAAATTTCGTATTTAATACTAAGAATTTAAGATAAGATGTAGATAGATTGTATTAATTAAGTTCATTTGCTTTGATGTTGATGATTTATGAGTTGAGGTTATGTGTATACTTGACAAGTACTTCTAATATTAAAATTTATGCATTATCTAATACTCATTCTCCTTTAAGAATTTAACAACTGTAAGTTAAAAATATAGTTTATGAGGTTTGTTTCAATTAAAAATTTTTTTTTTATTTAAAATGGAATTATTTTGGCTTAAATTGCTTTAATCAATTTTTTAATTAAATAATACTTACGGAATAACTGTAATCCACTTGACTAATATGTCGCGTAGTTAGCGGTATTTCTACTTTGACAACCCCAACTGTGTTGCGTTCTAATGCTGACACCCCGGTGGTGGTTGTGCTAACAGAATCGAGAATTGCTGTGTTGTTAGGCCACAATAACTGGATGTAGCGGTTACGTATTATACTAAATAAAAACAAATGAATATCACTTTTGGCGGTTTAACTTTGAACTTACCCGCTGGTTTCAGTTTTAAAGTGGGCTCCTATGTAATTATATTTCTTGAAAGGTGTAGTTACGTTTACGGTTCCATTCATGTTGGCAAATTGTTGGAAGTCCACGAAAGCTGCCGCTACAGAACGGTTAGCCGGGTAAAATATTTCACACCTGTGTTCAGATACATTTAAACATACAAACTGTTAATTATGTCGGATATAGTATTCTGTTTGCTTACGTTACATTGCGGTGAATTTTAGAACCCTTGTAGTTTAAGTTCGCATTAACTGTGTCTTGATTGTTAAATTTAGGCGTTAGAAGTCTATATCGAATATGTGCATTATCATCCGTACGCTGCCAATTTAGATAATTGAAATAGTATTTTTCTCGTAAATTTGCATCTACGCTTCCGGTGAAGTCATTGACATTTATATAAGAAATCTGAAAATAAACAAATTTTAACGGCCAGTTAACAATAGTCTTCCAAAATACACACATTTCCTGTAGAACCATAATTTACTTTGGAATTTTTAGTTTGGTATTTAATTAAATATTCAACCCTATCTAAACGTTTACTGCTATAAAGCTTTCCATCGGCATTGTATATTTCAGAACTAGGCATTTTTAAGTTAGCATTTAAGTCAATTTTATGCATGCTAGGCATAATAAGGTTTAAATTACCACTAGTGCTATAAAACATAAAAATATGTAAAGCATGTAAAATAGATTTTCATAAATACTTACGTCCAAAATTCATTTAAATTTGCATTACCGCCAATTCTGAATGCATTAAAAGTTTTATTAGGATTAATGTAAAATAGTTGACCGTTTGCATGTCTGGTAAAATTAGCAGATTCAAAATTACCTACTAATTTTATTGCCATATTTTCCATTTGTATCCAACACCATTCTACATCTAATTTACCTTTACCTCTACCTTGGTAAATTACATTTACATTACGTTGCTCACCCAACTTCCTACAATCAGTAAATAGGTGATAATTTAAATGTGTACAAAATAGAATTAGGGTTTTACTAAAATGTTAATACAGATTGTAACCTAAAATTAATTACTTGCAAGGGACCAAATTAAATTTTAGCGGTTAATTTATTTGTTTTAAATTCGGCCAACTTTCTTCCTGCTTTTACCGCTAACTAAAAAGCGGCGCCTGATGTTTCGTCTTAAAAAGTTAATAAGCGCACTTATTTATTACTTACTGATTGTGTTTTATTTATTTATTTATTTTTAACCCAAAAAACCTAAAGCAACCAACGAGATAGTTTTCAAGTTTATCTGTCGTTAAGGTGGAGTGATCTTGATAAACTGTCAGTTTGAGGCGTCATTACAACATAACGTTGAATCCTCGGACTTTTCTCTAGGGAAGTTTTCTTCAAGAGAGAGTACCTCTATTTATCCGATTTGAATATTCGAATATACTACGTTAGATAAAATATGACACTGTGGGAGTGCCTCATTATGTTCTAATCACTGTTATACAGGGTAGTATAATAAAAAGGTTTTTTTATTTTTTTTTCTTAATTAAACTAGTTGAAAGAATTTTTAAATATTAAAAGAACAAAAAATTTTGTGCTGCCCTAAATATTGATATTGATTTTTCAGTTTGGTAACGACGATTAAGTACATATATAGCAAATATTGCATAATAAAATTTTCTTAAGGAAATAGCGTAATCAATAACAAGTGAAATAAAACAAAAAAACGTTTTATTTAAGGTTTAAGTCTACTAAAGCAGATAAGAACGCTTTTGCAGCTGTCGAAAAACTTACGTAAACAAAAGTACTAGATGAGGGTTTTCCAGATTTTGAAATGGAGTTTGTGCTTTTACTGTTAGACTCTTCTTAATGTCTTCGTTTACCACTTGAGCGTCAAAGATAAATGAGGTATAACGTTTATTAGACGTGCTTATCTAAAAGTTGAAAAAGTGTGATGATTTAATTACATCACGTTGGAACTAATATTCGACATACTTGTAAGTGAACATCCATTTCATTCTGACGTTCAAAATTAGTTTTAGCTCCTATTTGAATAAATTTGTATTCTTGACTTAATTTTATATTTAACGTATGACCAAATGTAAGAGTTTGTAAGTGATATTCTATATGGAATGGAAGTCGACCATCTTGAGGATCAATCTGAATATTAAGTCTGATAGGAAAATCATCCCGCGATAATTCTACTTCTCCTCCAATGATATATACTTTTCCGTTCATTTTAAATTTGCCGTCCACTTTTTGAGTGCTTGGTGAAAGATCGGTCAACGAACATTGTAATACCATATTTTGCCTATAAAATTCAAAACAAAAGTTGATGACACAATGAAATGATAAAATCGACTGCGGCTAAGGCTTCTTTCACACGGATAGTAAACCTCCGTTTTGAGAGTCCCGCGCATATTTATATGCGAGCACGCGCAGTAGCCGCTCCGTGTGAAAGAAGCCTAACATCTACATGAAAACAACAGAATTACTAAATAATAAACTAATATTAATATTAATAAAATACATAAATTCAAATTTTCAGTTACAATTTTGAAAATAACGCTTTTTCAGTAAAAATATTTAAATTTTAAATGCAACAACAAAAATTGTGATATGATTCTATATATTTCATTAAATCAGATTTTAAAACAATGAAGTCCAAACCTGGATCTTTGAAATTCAGAACGCATCCAACTTTGTAGCTCGTTATCTTTAACAGTTGCATTTGCTCTGAAATTGATGGGATGCAATAGAATGTATATGTGTCCGACTCCTTTTCGATTTGCAAATGAAAGTGAAGTGCCAATTTCTACCCGCTCCATACCTCTCAACGGTGTTTCCACTTTTAAATTTCCTCCCAAATTTGTTATATTTACGTATTTCCATCCAATTACAGCATTAAACTAAAAATTAACTTATTATTCGCATAGGGTTGTAGACAGTAAAAATAAAATAATATTAAAATAAATACACAAAGCTGAGAATTTGTTGAGGTAAACAGGCATAGCAATATTTTAAAATTGCTATCGTCATTGTAAATCTACTAATAATTCAAGTTATTTTAAATTCTTTTTTCAATAAATCAACTACATTATGCTAGTGTTGCTTATTATGTATAGCTTTGTAAAGAAAGGGTTTTAAAACTTCCTTTGACGATTAAATAAATTTTCCATTCGTATTCATATTTTCTTCAAAAACCAATTTTAAGAATAGTTTATAACTTTATCTATACTTATCATGACAAAAAAGTTTTAACAAGTTACTAAATAAAACCGTCGTTTTACAATACAATAAACTTATTCGTTTTACCATAAAATTATAATTTCGATAACTTACAATATTTTTAAATTTAAAACTTGTGAAGTTAGTAGGGAAACTAAAACTTTAAACACTTTTCGATTATAATTTTTTCATTTTCATTTGTTTTATAAATAATCCAATTTTTAACCGATGATTTCATCTGATATTAAATTTTTTTAATTTTTAAACTTTTCTGGTTTAGTTATTCTTAAACACCCAAATGGGAAAAATGATTCCTGTTCGTCGTTATGTTTTCTTAATAGTTATGTATTAAAATTTATGTTTATGCAATTCTTTATTATACATATTTGCTTATTTCCCGTCTTTTCTATTTTATTATTAATAATAGTATTACAATAATTAAGCCTAAAAAAGGAAGCTAAAAGGGGACTTTTTTGATAATTTATCGAAGAGAGAGGTTGCAATTTTGAAAGCTGAAATAAAAATGAAATTTTTACCAAGTGAAGAGGTATAATTCACTACTGAATTATTCCTAGTGATTAAGAAACACCTGAACAATCAGTAGAAGTAATTATTTTTATAGTTTCGACGTTTGATTTGTAACCTTCCTAAAATACCTAAAATATAAAAAATATAATCATATATATTTTGGATGTTTTCGTCCATATACCAGTCCCGGGAACACGCTGTATATAATATGATAGTTATTGAATATACGTGGTTTAAAATTTGCTTCAAAAGTTAACTTTGGCTTAATTTGTTCGTCAGTTCAAGAATTCTGTTTGTTCTATAAACTAAACAATTTTGAGAAGATTAATATTTTAGTATTCGACTGAAGAACCTCTATATTGCAAGTTTTCAATGCAAAAAATATCTCGACAAAGATCATACTATGAGCTTTTTAACAATTTAATGTTGAATTTCAACATATTATTTATACATTTGAATACATTATCCCTTAAAGCCTCCATTTTATTTTTATAAGTACTATCAATTGAAAATGTATTTTTAAATGTTTCTTAATCTACAGAAAAAGTTTTATTAAATATTTTGACGTTTTAAATTTCATATAATATTATTTAATTTGGAAACAAGCATTTAATGGAAGGAGAAAATATAATGTTACTAAATATTATCAACATTCATGGTTGATATTGTTGTTGTTGAATGACACAATTTATTTAAAATATTTTTGATATTATGTGACATTGACAAGATACAATGCTATAAAATATTTTTCTAAAACAGCGTATTAATAATTATAATATAAAATATTAAAAAGCAAATGACTAAATAATGAATTTCCGAAGTAACACAGTTACCTACGTTGTTTACAGATAAAGCATTCTCAACCTTTAGAGGTGTAAAAATTTCATAATACATTTTTAAAGCAAAAAATGAAGTACGAAATTAATGGTCCCCATATCGATGACCACTTCTTTAAAATCTCACATTTTTATATCTATTCCAGACACAAATTTGTTTATTGAATGCCTTTAGTGCTTACTATATATATTTCATTATTTTAAAATAAATACATTTATTTAAATTAACTAAAATTTCAAATAAATTAAATTTTACAAAAAAAAGCTTTATTTTCTCCATTGAGGATGAATTTCACATCACTGCTTTTCTAATAACCAAACGTTGGTAAACAATTTATTTTGTATGGAAATTAGAAACAAAAATTTTGAATTTTGATGAGCAAATCGGAAAGGAACATTTCATTTAACTATCTCTAAATTTTCTTTTAGGATATAAAATAATATCTTGATGCCGAATCGCCTTTATAACAAAATCTGTTCGTACTAAATTCGCACCGAAAGAGCTGCACCAAACCGATAGGAAGTGGTGTTTAATGTTTTGAAGGTGACCTTGAAGCTAACAAGACTTTAACGTTCAACTTAATTTGAGCTTAATTCAAATCAAACTAAATAATATTCAAACGTCCTCTGTTGTTCGACAGGAGTCATTTTTAATGACAATTACTCTTTTATACAGAAGCGCTACAGACCTTGTAAGGCTAGAGCTAAGTAATATTACGATATTTAATATCTCAAAGATGTTACCAACATCTTGTAAGAGAAACACAGTCGAAATAGCCAGATATACTTAGTCGGGGATCGAACCGACGACTCTGACATATCAATCTAGCATTCTAGATTCTTTTAGTAGTTAAAACAATCTTATGTAGATGTCATTCTCTTAAGTTAAATGTATTTAATTTTCAGTGGTACTTCACCATCCGACTCCAGCTGATTTCTTCGAGACGTCGCGTCGTAATGACGAAATGGCCGCTTGTTTGTTATATATTTCTTGGAGAAATTTAGTTAAGTTCTGTGGCTGTAATGCGCTAATTTCTTAAGGCTCATCAGATAAACTACCTTATGCAAATCTGCAGCCCTCTCCAGAAAAAAATTAAATTCAAGCCAGGCCACTAAAGTTTTTTGAAATGCTCTATATTTCATTTTATTATTAGTATAATAATTATTGTTATATTTTAAACAATAATTAAAGAATAAAATTTCAAGTGTTAGGTAACTTCAGACATGAAAAAAAATCTTTTTAAATTGATATCTTTCTTATTTTTATCCGTTATAATTTAAAATTTAAATTTTCCATGTTATTTCCCTATGATCCGGTGCAAGGTTGGTCACACGGTAGATATCTATATAGCGAAGAGTTACATACATCGTGGGATTAGGGCTGAATAGCATAAAGATGTTGCCAGCTTCTTCCGATAGAAACACGGTTGAAATAGCCCAGTGAACTTAGTGGGGAATCGACCCTATGACTGCGACATAGTAGTCTAGTATTAAGTGTTAGCCTACGATTTGGCTTTCAGCTTGTATATAAAATAATTATATGTTTTAGAATTGAAACAAACTTTTGCTACTAACGATGTCAAAGTCAAACATTAATGTAAAATAATGTTACTAATATAACATTTTTTATTAATGTTTTATTTATAATATAATATGAATATATTAAATACTGCATGAAGTTATTTGGTCGAGTCTAAAAACTTTAGTACAAAATTATAAAATAAATATGTATGACCTATTTCCTGTACTGATTTAGTATATAAATAGTTATATTTTCATATAAACTTTTTTAAAGTTTTGAAATATTTTTTGCATTTTACATTAAAAGTTTGTTAATGTTAAATTAACATTTCTTTCATCATTTATCTAATAAATAATAGTTATATATTATGTATTTACAACTATATACTGTATAGTAAATTAGTACTGAAGTGTGTAAGCTAACAATTTAAACTTAAGGCCCGTTTACACTGTTCAAGTTGATAAGTAATTTAGTTAAGTTTAACTTAATTGACAACTTAATTTTAACTAAAATTTACGTGTAAACCGTTCATTTTAGTTGTAAGTATCAAGTGCGCTATTAAGTGAATAAGTTGCAAGTAGAATAGAATCTAGTCTATTTTTCGATTTAGTAAATAATATAATAGGCGTGGTCAAGCGCTGTACTTACCACTAAATCACTTATAAACATGCATTTTAGTTATTATCAACTTAACGACTGCATTCTCAGCAGTTATCTATCACTTAACTATTGCATTTTCATATGATTGATATTTGTTCTTTAAAAAATTTAATTAAGCATGTAGAAATCGACAGTAGAAACAACTATAACATTTGTAGAGCAGTATTTATTGTAGGAATGTTTATGGAATTTTTGAAGTTCGGGGTATAAAAATTAAAATAAAATTATAAAATGTAATATAAAAATAATAATAAAAACTTTTCTTTAAAAGTTCTTCCATTAAAACTTGAACAACACAATTTAATTCATGACGTGTCAATTGAACGTCCATCTTGAATATTGCTCTTACCACATAACAACCTATATGTGTGTAAACGGACAGTCACTTAATTTTAACTTAAAATTAACTTAAGGGGGTATTCTAGTCTAGAGGCATGAATTATCGGGCGGTTTCTGAAGCTCTGTACAAACGAAAAAAAAAAATTTTTATTATCCATTTTTTCATCATTTGTTTATTGATATTTTAAGATTACATAAAAAATTAACCGAAAAAACCACTCAAAATTCACAAAGTTCTGAGCTGGCAAAGTGGGAGATCCAAAAAAAACTGACGTGCACGATATCTCAAGTTCTAATGAACCGATTTATTTGAAATTTGTTGTGAATGTTCTTTATGCATTTCTCTATCGCATGAACTACACTCAGATCAAAATTTTGAATTTAACTATTTTTAAAAAATTCGAAATTGTTAATTAAAACATGCAAAAGAAAAAAAATTTTCAAACGGTCGCCATTTTTTGAAAAATTGTTTGTTTTACTTTTTCAAGGTTCATGCTATAGCGGCATCTATAAGGAACATTCACACCAAATTTCAAATAAATCGGTGCATTAGAACTTGAGATATCGTGCAAGCCAGGACATCTTCTTGTTTTTCGGACCTCCCACTTTGCCGGCTCATAACTTTGTGAATTTTGAGTTTTCTTGTTCGGTTAATCTTTTATGCAATCTTAAAATATCAATAAACAAATGATAAAAAAATGGACAGTAAAAATATTTTTTGTTTCGTTTGTACAGAGCTTCAAAAACCTCCCGAAATTCATGCCGCTAGACTAGAATACCCCCTTAACAATTTAGTTATCAACTTATCAACTTGAACTGTGTAAACGGGCCTTTAGTCTAGCCTTATAATTGAAAAATTTACGGGTTAATTAAAAAGTTTATAAAAATGTAAATATTTTGTGAGTTAAAAATTATTTCTTTTATTAATTTTAATTTGAAAATAATTATTTTTCTTTATAAAAGTTAACGTTTTAATTAGTAAATTATGAAGATGAATTCGGTGTTTAATATAAAAGCTAATCTCACTTTTACGTTTGTTAAAATTAAACAAAAGAAACTTCTGAGATTAAATGCCAAGGTATGGTCAAAAAGTCAGAAGTTGATAAATTTAAGGGACGTAAATAACATTTCGGGTGAGGTATCAAGTGTAGAGAATAAGTGTTTCATTTTATATTATCCAACACACAATGAAGTGTGTTAAAAATAATTCTGGTATTGTTCAAATATTTCAGTTTAAAAATATCGATTACATAAAATTGATTTAAAAATTTGGAAACAATAAATTTTTTGATTTAAAAAAGAATCTCGACACGATTGATTGGTGGTGTAACAAATGACACGATATTTTTTGAATTTAAAATCATTGAACGAAGAGTTTGATAAAGGAAAGTGGTTTCAATCATTCCCTACGTATAATATCACTTTTTCACAATCAATACAAAAACTTTTTGAATAAACATAGGGATTTACATAATCCTTCCTTGTTAAAGCCTTTTAATTAATACATTTCAAATTAAAAATTACCCATCAGTTGTTTAAACTCAATTAATTTTATACAAAAAATTTTTCACTGCCAATTAGTTTGTTAAAGGAATTAATATCTTTTTATATTATTAATTTTAATTACTTCGATATTGTTATTATATTGAAATAGCGATAATATTTTTAACAAAATTAATTTTCTTGTAAATGTAAATATACAAAAATATGTAAATAATTTTGGAAATGATTTAGAAGTTTTAATATGCAAAACATTGCGAAATGTTTATAAAAAATTCATAACGAGGGTAAAATACTCCCTTCAAGTTGATAGAGATTAAGTCGAGTAACATTTATTTGTTTTCCTTTCTTTTGTAATTTTATACCTCCTGTGTGCTTAAATATAAAAAATAATTGCATTATCTCTTTAGTTAAGTTAAAACGAGTTACGTTAACAATTTTTTATAATTTAAATTAAAAAAAAATTTATATGGAAGCACGGATTTTCGTTAGAGAGGTTATAGACTTCCTTCGCAGTAATTCTAATTTCACATTTTGAAATTGATTTGTCGGTTCACATCATGAAATAATATTACGATAATATATCAATTTATAACAGCACGAGGGTTTAATTTCTCTTTTAATATTATTTTTAAGAATCTGATTTAAGGGCGCGATTTTTGGACCCGTTTCAAAACTTCATTTACAACGCAAAATTGGCTAAAGATATTACGATGATTTTTTTTTTAATGAAAAGAGATGAATTTTTCGAACAACATGATATAATTTTTAACATGTTTTGATAATAAATATATTTTTTTATTCTAATAAATAAGTTTTTATATCAAATACCAACAATAAATAAAATTTTCCAATATGTCATATTGTAGGTAAACTAACGGTCTTATATAATCTGCATTAAAATTTTAAAAAAAATTTGTTTTGCGAGTGCTGTAAATGAAGTTTCGTTTCGGCCATATATTCTATGATTTCAAAACGCGCGCCTTGATAACAGTTTGTCTTCGGCTTACTAATAGTTCAGCGATTTTTGAAAAGATGGTGCTTAAAAAATTTAACTATTCTAAATCACATTTAGGCAACGCCGCATTTCAAATTTCAAAGAATATCGAGCCGTACAGGTAATAATTTTAGGGGTAGAGATATTTTGCAAAAGCAGATGTAAATTTTAGGTAATTCAGTATTTAGTTGTTACCTACTAATTGTAATTAGGAATATGTGTAATCGGGTAGTTATACACACAATAAAATTTATGATTAATTGCTTTCAGAAATATGTAAATTAGTTTTATTAACCCTTAATAACTAACGTCAAATAATTCTCACACTGTCACTAGTGTGTGGTCACAGTGACCACGCTTTATTTCTTTCGTTTACTCACGTACAACTTAACCTTTTGTTTTTTTTTGCAACGGATGTTTTATTTGGTATTCTAGTAAGCCAAAACAAAAGTAATTAATTTTGAAATTCTATTAACTTTTAATACCACAAAAGAAATTATTAGCATATCTGGACACCTTTATAGGACATAACTAAAATTTAATTTTTTTTCTTAATCTAAAACATATTTAAGCAAAACTATATCATAATTTTTTGAAGTACATACTTGAATAATTATAATTAAAATATAAAAATTAAAAAAAACAACTATATCGCAAAAACCACAACACCTGAAAATCACAGTTTTTGTATGCAATTCGTACGCAATTACGCCGTGCACTGCAAACATATTGGTTTGTGAATTGAAATTATAAAATAATTAAAAATTCATTTAGTAGGGCTAAGACTTTTACACAGTTGTAAAAATAATAATAATAATAATGATAGTTTATATTTTTATCATCTTTAAATGAGACGTTTACTAGAAACATAATAATTACAGTAACACTATCGTGTGGTCACAGTGACCACTATCTATTTTGTTTTCTTTCTATAAATAAAACATGGCAACTTTCGACCACCGCCGTTTGTCAACATACTAGGAGTGATGTAACTAATTTAAAGGTACCCAAGAAACATATGTTTACGTATACCGACAAAGTATAAGAAATAAGCCGATTTAAGGGTAGTTTTTATTATTTTGTAGTTACTAGTTTACTATAGTGGAATTTATCTTCTTAACAAAATTTTCAATTTAAAATATGGTCAGTTTTGCGTCCCCTTGGCAGTTGCGCCCTTGGCGGGGGCCTCACTCGCCACCTCCTAGTTACGGCTATGTATGTAGTAAGTATTTGTAAAATGTAACATTTAACAGAACTTGCCCCCTAGTAAAATCTGGAACAACGACGCCCTTGGCCGCCCAGTTATAAAGTAATTTTAATTTTTATGGTGGGTATTAAGTGATATTCGTAATTAAAGCATATATTAAAAATTAGTTCATATACAAAATATTATTATCCTCTTTGCATAAAACATAACCATATCGCCATATCTTTAGCCACTTATGCGCTAGAAATGACGTTTTGAAATTTAAAATTGTATTTTGTAATTTTTGTAATTTATACCAGTTTCATATTTCTGACGCGTCAGAGAATAAACATAAACGCCTCTAACTAAATGATACCGTTAGGTACCGATACCGTGCTGACGCGTCACATCATGCCAGTGTTGCAAAACTTTTTCAAAGAAATTTGAACACAATACTTATCTCTCTTTAGAATATACCGTTTCATTCTTACTACACTTCCGAACTGGACCGGTAAACACCGATTGTAATTTAATTTAGAATCTGTATACCTGCGCCACCTACTCAGGTAGATTCTCGTCCAAATGAAAAACCGCCGTCTTAATTTCAGTTTGAGTAAACCTGTGCCCTAGAGCAGCACTAATTTATAGCACTATCTCACTATAAATTTGTACATCTTTAAAGTATTTCGCGAAGAATACATAGTAAGTTGACGTAGAAATTTTAAATTTACTTTATTGCTATGGAAGAATACAGAAATGAAAAAGTATAAGACTATTGTATTAATAACTGAATTAAATAAAAAATTTGTTTAGGGTGTTATTTTTTGCAAATAAGTTAATCACTTGTTTATTAATTTTAGAAAAAGGTACAAAAATTAGTCCACTTACAATCTATACTAATTGAGTGATTTAGATATTAATAATGGGATCCTGAAAGCGCACTCGATTAAAAAGTAGAACGCCGTTATTTTATGTGTATGGTTGTATGCGGACATATACGGTATTAATGTATCAGTAAGGGTTGGTTTTCGATAAATGTCGAAGATGGCCTTATTGTTCACAATGTTTAGGTGTAAATCTAAAAAATTGATCGAGGAATTTATATTATTTTCTAAAGTTAACTAAGTAGATGTTATTGAGTATTTGGTTGATTTGTTTGAAAAATTTCAAGTTATCAAAAAGATTATTCATGAATATTAATAGGTCCAGGAAAAAAGACCAACAACACACGAGAAAACCTGTTGACAAATGCTAAGCCACCTGATAGGGTTATGAATACCTGCGAATAAATGTATAAAGTGATCTGTAGAAATTACAACTGCACGTAGTAGGTTCAATTTTCCGGATTACGGCCATTTAACAGAAATTTCAAATTTGACATGGAATTTTAAAAACTAATGTTATCTTGTAATGGCTCCGATTACAATATCGTTTATATTTCAAAAACAGACCGAAACATGTACATCTGTAATGTACATAATGTACAAACATGTACTTCGAAGTAATCAATTAAGGCCATGTTTGGACTTTAACTAAGAGTAGGACTGACAACAACAACGACATTGCCATTTGATACTCTTACGAATATCAATAAAAATTACTTTCAGCAAATCACCGATCAAATCATTCAGCAAATTAATGCAGAGCAAGGAAAGGCTGCTAATGATATTTCGTCGAGCATTCTTTCCGCCAGAAGAGTAACGCAAAAGTATTTTAAAACACAGACCGAAAACCTGAAAAAGATTTCAGATGCAGTTCAGATGCAGACGAGGTTGACATCAGAGGTAATGCAATTATTCCTACTCCTACTTACATCATTTGAGCCACACTCGAAAGAAATTGGAACCAAAAATAAAGTTTAGGTTAGAAAATTTGTCTGAGAACTGCAGTGAAAAGCTGTCTTTGGAACTGGACAAAGGTGGACTCGCTGTTCTTAAAAAAATTAGACGCGAAACCTATATTAAAAAATGGAAATTGTTTGCAATTCGAAATTTCACAACAGAAGGCAATGTGGTTGACTATAATAATGTGTAAAGTACTATTTGTTTAATAAAACAATTGTTATCTCATTAATATGTCCGCTTTTACTTTAAATGCACGCCGATAGAGGGAAATGTATAATTTAAAAATTTATATACAGGTTTTTCCCGAATACATTTACCTATTTAGATTTTTTCATTTTTTGAATTTAGCCACCCCTTGGTAGTAGCACCTATTCGAGTTCTTGGTTAACATTCATGAAAAAATAATGAATAATAATATGCAAAAAGTGGTATCAAAAACAATAGGGGTCAGGTCCGTATTCAGTACCATTTGGTTTAGCAAAATAGCAGATTTTATTTCAATAGTAAAATGAAATAAAACAAAATTTTAAATAATAATAATAATTCAAATTATTTGCAAAATGTCCGGGTGCGAAATGGCCTGGTGCAAAATGACCGGGTGCGAAATGTCCCGGAGCGAAGTGTCCTAGAACCACATAAATTAGGTGATGATAGAGGACACTTTTCTAAGAGCAATATTTAACAAAAAATTTTTTTCCAAATTCAAACCCTCGAGAGTTAGGCCACTATAAAGCATCGAACTTGAACTTTTTCTATTTTTTGCTTTTTTAAAAACTCCGTATCTATTAAATGAAAAATTTTACAAAGATATCTGGGGCCCCATTTCGGATTGAAAATTTAACGGACTACAACATTAATTTGTCTAGTAATAATTTTTGAAAAATAGCTACATATCAAAACAAGGGCTTATTTTCCATTTAATTTAATTTATTTACATTCACGGTATAACTATACCATTACCAGGTAATATAACAACAAAAAACTGAACAGCATAAGCCAACATAAAAAAAAAACAATAGCGAAGTACAGTGTACAAGACTAAACCGACTCCAGATATACGTAACACTAACTCCCTTTTAAAACAAGTTATACTTCCATGAAAAAAATCAAAATCTCTGTTATGTACAGAAACATCATTTGCAAGACGGCACAATCTAGACATGGCTGTTGAAAAGTTGAATTATTCCTCAGACTTCTCACAGGTACATGAAATTGGAATAGTACCAACAACTCTGGGCAGTTGGTAACAATGTTGAGTAGTTTGTATACAAACATTAAATCTGAGACAGATCTCCTCGCAGACAGTGTCATCAACCCAAAATACTTCAAAAGCATTTCATAAGCTTCGGAGGAGTACTAAATGGGACTTCTAAAACACAAAATCTTTACAAACTTTTGCTGAATCCTCTCTAGCCTGTCAACCCGCGAAGAATACGATGGACACCAGATCACGGAACAAGTAGTCAAGAATCTTATGAATGACGAATACAATGTAGTATTTTCAGTTACCCTATTAATAAATCCCAACATTTTATTGTCTTTTGGTACAATCAAGTCCAAGTGACGATGGAATGATACAGCAGGATCAAGAATAACATCTAGGTCATTGTACTTATAGACATAATCAAGGATTACATCATTACATTAAAAAATTTTTTTAAACAAATTCTATATTTTAAATAATCAAATTTTTCTTTTTAATTTAATATTCGCATCTGACGATATGTGCTACGACACATGAAACATGTAATGCAAATAAAAATAAAATAAAAACCAAGTGTTTTTCTAAAATAGCTAAGATATTGTACATACATTCTACAATATATATTTTTAATAATTCGCTAAACGAATATCTTACATTTGAATATTATAGTTACTATGGGTTAGATATGTAATAGTTCTTATGTAAATTTAAAAAAATAAGAATAATACAATACGTACAAAATCAAAATTAAAAAAATTAAAAAAAGAACACAATTATCACATAAACAGGTTTGGATTAAGAATATTTGAAATTATGAAAATTCGTTATACGATAGTACAATATAACGTTATTTCATGGTTATTTCCAATCTTCAGTTGTATATAATCGATTAAATTGAAAAATAAAAAAAATATTCGCTATTAGTGTATTATAGTATAGTATTGTATTATTCTTATATTTTAAATTTAACCATAAATACATACTAAAAACCACAAATTTACTTAAAAATTTTTATTTTATATATTTTGGTAAAATAAATAATTAAATGTATACTTACTTTACTTGGTTTTTTTCGGGCCATATCAAAAAATACCTCGATTTTGTTTTCGACCCCAGAGAAGTGTTTCTTAAAATTAAATTGAGCTGGAGGTACAACTACGAAAGGAGTAGTAGCGTGTAATGTAACATTTGTGTCCAATAATCCATCTCCTAGCTATAATCAATAAAGAATAAAATATAACATTGATATTGGTTAATTAATATTTTTGTAGCTGTCGGTAACAACGATAAAGGCGATATATATCGCGATTTTCTGTAAGCTCAAATAAAGTATGTAAATATGTGCGCATACATTTAAATAACTTGAGCATATCAAATTGTGCGGATAAACCCGCGAAGTGGATTGTTTTTATTGTGATAAAAGACCTTATTCTGTCATCAATATACATATGTATATGTATGTTTGATATTTATACACTTATTGTTAGTAAAAAGCTAATGGAATTATTAACGTCAGCGAAACAAAGGTTTTTGTTTATGTTATAAAATTTTGGTAAAAGTTTTGCAAAAATTCATATATCTTTTTGAATATCTTGTTTGGGCATACCTCGGCACCGGCGGCGACTGAAATATTGCTGCTATTTGTAGTCAGTGCGAAATTGAACCGGTAAACATTCCCGTCCATCTTTACTATCGAGTTGAGGTCTAACTGTGGATAACTTTGAAGTGGAGTACGAGCGTGAAGTGTCACGTTGTAAGTTACTTTTTCGTTTTTAACGGAATTAATATAATAATGTGCCGAACCACCTGTCTAAAAGTTAAATTCAAATAAAACTTTTGAACGGAGTTTTAGAAATTTATTTAACTTACTCTTATCCAACGAGTTCCATTCAAATAATTGAAATACATTCCTAAATTATACACGCTACCCATGACCACTTTAAAATCATAATTTGAAGTAATTACTTTACAAATATCGTACGGCGTAGTGAGATATAGACGATTTTTCATTGCAAGTAGGTCCTGTAAAACGGAAAGGGATCAATATGTCAATGATAAATTCGTTCGGGGTGAACTGAATAGCATTTGCATGAGAATGGCGTGATATATAAACTTACGATAAAATCGAATTCATCTTTAAGCTCTGCTACACCATCCGGTAACGTTAATGTACCTAATACTACGTAAAGAGTGCCTTTCTGGTCGATGTCCAAAGTGCCTTTCATAGTACTGTAAATCACGGTGTCGATTGCTACTAGACCACTCCAACTGATGGGCTCTTCAGCTTCGTCTTCGTAATCATAATCGTCGTCGCTTAGGTCCTCTAAATTTTTTTCTATTTCAGTACCAGCGAGCTTTCCATTGTAAATTGCTTGTGTTTTTATTCCAAGTTCGTTGAGAATTTTTGGTTTGGGTTTGCCCACAACTGTAATTCCTAACTGAAAGTATACAATATTGCCACTAAAGCTATAAACATTCAAGGCTAGGAGGCGGATGAAATAAGAAAATAGAGCTAGCACGAGTCCATATACTGAATTGCAGAACGGTGAGGGACCGTAACCCCCAGTGTAATGTAGACAACATTAAATGCATAACTTGTTTCGGTGAAACATATTTACGGTTCGTATATTGTTCACGACAATAGAAATTATTTTTCTTTCAACTCCTAATAAACTATCTCCTCTAATAAGGTTAAAACTTTAAAACACTTAATGTTTCAAGAGGGAACTTTTAGTGTTGTTAATAAATTTTAACATCGTGCGAAATGATTTAATGCTGCCAAATTTGAAAATTGCTCCATTTGCACGTAATTACTTTCTCTTGGAGAAAGCGAAAATCTTCGTGCAAATATGTGATGAGTTACGTAAAATACCGTCGATTTTTTTATATACGAATACTTGAAAATATGTAACTTATTAAGAACGTAATTTTCGAAATTGACAGCTTAAGATTTGGGGTTTTAGTTTAAACGCATCGGATCAATAAGCGTCACCGGTAAACTTTACGAGTGGATAAGCTTTAGAATCGCGAGAATCTCCGAATATTCAGTTCAATCACGGTAAATTAAAATTTTGAATTTAGTTTCAAAAAATTGCAAAATCATATACAAACCCGTTTTTCGGCTAACTTGACAGAAACTTCAAAGTCGATTCCTTCCTTGAATATAACTTTAGCCACGATTCCGTTTTCTTCGAAACCTTCAATAGGAGTGTAAATCTTGTAGGAGTATTCAAAGTCTGTGATATTAGCATAATGCCAAACTCCAGAGAATCCCGCAAGTAGAGAATTCCAACCAAGGCGAAAGTCAGTCTAAAATGAAACATATTAAATAAACGAATGCCACTTATAAATATGCTATAGGTTTTAATTAATTTTTATTGCATTATATAAAATCATCACCCAAATGTATTATATTTCATTACATACTTTGTAATTATTAATAACATTTTAAATTTTATACTTTCCATACAGTATGTATTACAACTTACAACACCGTCATCTTCTATTATAATAAATATGTACTTAAAGCCTTATATGAAACTTTTCTATTGAATTCAATACATAATTTAACAAATGCTATACCACTACAATACCAATGTCAAAATTTATTACTATTATTATAATTATTTATGTTCAAAGTTCTCCCATAATTTCAATTAAAATTTTATATAGAAATATTTTGATTCCAAAATTATTAAAGTAATTCAGAATTTGGCAGTACGTTTTAATGCTTTCGTAATGATTACTCATATTTTTCGCTCCATAACTTCGGCACTTTACATACACATCAAGCAACACAACTAGCTGTAATAATAATTACAGCTATAAGTTACTTGATGATTATTTCAACACTTTTTATACCACTTTAAAAGATCATTTTTTAAATTACACCCAAAAACATACTCCATACAAGGGAATCAACAGTGAAGGCTTCTTCGCTATATCTCTCCGTTAAAATATCGAAAAAAATTTAAATTAAAAGGTATTTATGTATCTGCTTAACATGATTTTGTAATGCAATCTTTTCTTTTATAGTTTGCTGCCAAATTTTGTTAAAAACTTCTTATCAACAGGAATTTTTAAAACAACACAACAATGAATAATAAAAACCATTCATATCAGTTTTATTTAAATGAACTGAAACAAAAAAGGAAAGATCTGAACTACCAAAGCGAAGTTACCAGGTTGGATTCCTGGTAAATCCCTATAGCAAAATTGAAAAAAGCTAATGTTGCAGTACAGCTATATGCTGTATTGAGGTAAATTGTTGTCGAACTTCGAAATTTTCATTTCTAATTTCAGATGGTTATTTAAAATATATATCCGAATGTTTAACTAAAGGTGCAGAAATCGACTGTTAGAAATATATAAATATTTAAGTTATATTGTCTAGCTTCTTCTTAATAGTTTCAGTCTTTCAGTTCTAACAATAGAACACTACTGTATTAAATAGTTTGTTGGCTCATCAATGAATTAAAAAAATATTATAATGCACCGTCACTTAATACATTTCTAACTAGTAAATATTTCATCACCCTGAATTATTTTCTTCTTTTGTCCGTCAACTTCTATTCCTAAATTGTAATGAAATGTATATCTTATAGCGTTTTGATGGATCAAATATACTTTATCAGTATACAAATGGAAAAATAATACGTCGCGTCGTAACTAAACAGTGTCGAATAAAACTTGTAGAGCACCGGATTTTCTTTAACTGTTTTAGAAACTTTTTGTTAGAAATAATTCACGCTAGTTTTACATGAATACTTTACAAGAGATAACACTTCGTTGGGAGTCCAAGAAAAGTCGTAAATAATGGATTCAGATTTTCCAATGACCAATTACGAACTGAAATTTGTAGCTAATAGTTAATTTGGAAAAGCAACTGGATTTCCAAACCATGCTATGCGTCAAGATTTCCGTATTTCGAATTTCAGAGCCACCAAGGTAAGTGCATTTGTTCGAGCTAAAAATTAACCATCTTAACTATATTAAACTATTAATAGTTTTTCCTGGTTAGTGACAGTACAAACAAAAAATGTAATTTCTCAAGAATTAAATCAACTTATTTAATCTTTTTTTGAAAACGCTAATGCTTCAAGTCTACGTAAGAGTTGCAAAAAGATTTTCAAACCCCGATTTTAGATTTTTCTTTGAAAGTTCCAGGAATCACCTGTAACTCCAATATTTAAGAAGGATAACAAACTTGATGCCGAAATTATCGTCCAATCAGCCTTACTCCAATACCGGCCAAATTGATGGAAACTATCATTGCTGAAGATATGACGCAATTCTTTCTTGACAACAATGTAATACCTGAGTCGCAGCATGGATTCCTACCAGGTCGCTCCGTCATGACTAACCTGTTGACGTGTGTTAACGACTAGAGTTCTCGCCTCGATCGTAACATTCCAGTAGACTCGATTTATTTGGATTTCTCGAGAACCTTTGCAATAAAACGCTATTCAATAAAACAATAGATCAAAATTTGGAGTAATTTTGTTGCTTCGTTTGGTTACTATCGTGTTCACAGACATACATACGCACACCCACACACCCTCACACCCCCACATACAGACTTAAAATAAAAAAATGTATAGATACAAACTAGGTGAAGGTTTCCTCGAAATGTGTACAAAACCTGAAATCAATCGGTCCAATAGTTTTTGAGAAAAACATGCGCCCGACTTGAAAAATGTCGTTTTTGATAAATTGACAGATCTTAGAATTAACGAATACAACCTTTTATTCTGATTAATCTCTACATAATTAATTAATTTACATTTTTTCATAATTTGATATGATTATTAGATTAAACTCCCAAAATTTAGAATTAGAAAATTGCGAATAATCTTTTTTTTAACTTGGTTTCATTTAAATTTTCAAAACTTGAATTTTTAAGAGACAGGGAAGTTTCCTGAGCCGGTAAACGAGTCCCCCGTTAAAAAAAGAAAGAAATAGGTACAAAACGGTCGACTTACTACGGTCGATGGGATATAAGCCTATAAGCCTCTGTAACTATGGGAGTTTTACGAATTTTAAATTAATATTTTTTAGGCACATTCTCAAAATCCCAAATTATAAGAAAATGCAACAAAACAAAAATCGAATTTTTAAAATGTTTAGACGATAAAATCCCCTTAATAATGTAAAGTATTTTGTAAATTTTAAATCTGTAGAAAATCTTTGGTAAAATAGAAACGTAAAGAATATTTTGTTCTCAAAGAGAAAATTTTTACTAGTACGCAACTATCCTATGTAATGCGATTTTTGTTAGTAATACAGCAGCAAATATAGATAAGATTAAGTTAATCCTAATTAAAGAGAAGCCATTATTTCCTAACCTAAGAAATTAAGCTAACACTTGAAAACAAAAATAAAAACGAGTGAAGAAGCTTGTAGGAAAGAGTTTCTTAAACTAATTTTTCTCAATTTTGTAGAGACTTGGATTTTACAAAGTGTGATATTGGCTGTTGAAAGACTAAGTATTTTTTATGTACTTGAGATGAAATTCGAATACTCGACATTAATTTATCGATGCGCCTTGTGATTATTTACTGTAAGATTTCATCCTTTTAATTTAAAAATTCTTTAAAACTTCATCTCCGGTGAATATTTTCAAATGAATTTTTTCCTGTTGCAAATTTATCCGGTGTAACTAAAAAATTGTATTGAAAAGTTTTGAATAACGAATAAATTTATCAATGATTTATTTCTTGACGCTCTTACTAAAACTGTTTCCAATGTGAATTTGCCAGCGTTGCATATTTCCTTATGTGACCCAAATAATCCATATAATATTTTGTTTTTGTAGTAAAACTTGAGTAGGGTTTGTGGCACTTTTCTCATTCCCCACGTTGGGCGCCATAAAATTGTGTTAAAACTTCCATAGATAAATGTACGGATTTCTGGTATGCACATTTTTTAAAGTGAATTAATTTTTTTGACAAATTTTGGATGCATATTTTTTCAACTGCATTATAATTATTATAGTTATTTCATTAAGTGGGAATTTATCGTATTGAAGTAAACAAAACTTCAAACAACAGTGTTCGGGGAAGTAAATATTTGCTTAAAAATTATGTTATTCCTATATTTGGTAAGTTTCATTAAAAAGGCGGATAATAACTAGAGTAGCTATCTTGTATACTTATCCAATTTATATAGATATATAGGTATAAATAGTTGCTAACTACATAACGTAGCAATAGTTAACGAGAGTATCAATAAATGCATTTACATTTAAACTCAAAGGATGGTAAAAAATTGCTATTAAGCGCTTAGAAAATTTATCGCTATAGATTTTGCTAACTATTAGTAAATTAAATCATTTACTCTCCAGAGAACCATATTATTAGAGTATCTTTGGAAAGATACCTAAACAGGCAAACTATAGTATATGGAATATATAAATATTAAAAACTTCAATATAACAAGTTAAATGAAATAATATAATAGAAATTATATTTGAGCTTTCAGCGACGGTTAACGCTTTTGTCTGAAATTTATTTATAAACATAATATTATTTCATTTAACTTGTTATATTGAAGTTTTTAATGTTTATTTATTCTCACAAGTTAAGATTTATATATTAATATATGGAATATATAATAACTGTATTATTCACAGCCAAAAACTATTGTTTTACGATAATTATCAAGAATAGCAAGGACAACGCTCAATGTTTCTGAAATATTCAGTCGTGTGTCTGTCGACGAAATACGCTCATGCCGATCGGAGAAAGAATCTCGTCGATCGACGGACGACATCCAACAGAAGTTACACTGAAATGTTCTCCTAAAATAGTGCCTTCGTGTTTAAATGACCTTATTTTACTTTTTTTACCTGTGTGCATGTCGTTTCGTTTGGTACAATTCGAGGAAAAGTAGAGATTAGAGATTTTCTTTTTTGTTGTTCATTATTTATTAGGTTGATTCAGAATAAGTAATACTAAACAACTTTGCGCGCGTATTGGAGAGCTAAAAATAATCTAAAAAGTTTTAATGAATCTTGATCCGATTTCATATTTTCGAAGTTCCACAAGCATATTTGCTTAAATTGTATTGGTAGGTGTGTTTATTACTAATAATCTCTAGATAAATTTCAATAGCATTGATCGAATGTGTGTTTTGAATGATTGCAGTGTTCAAAAAAGTTGTTTCATACAGCGACATTCAAATATCTACAGCCCCTAAGCCGGATACATATGGTGAGGATATTACAACTTTTTACGTAATGTTTAACTCTTCAACCTATGAAACTCTTCAACCTATGAGCGTTCCTATGAAACGCTGAAATTATTCTAAATCGATCAGCGTTTATCTAGCATTAATTTAATCTACAAGCTGTATATAATGAGCAAAAAATAGATTTAGCAATCGAACTGACACTTTTGGCAAATAATGTGATATAGAAGCAATTAAGCAAATGATGATTTGTGTGACGGGATGATTTCTGACAATTTATGGACTTGGTAAACAACAACTTATTTATACCACAGGAATATACATAGCTTAGCTATTGATCAGCTATGTTATTATTATTTGTATTAAAGCGAAAACACTTCTCTATTATCGAAAAATATATCAACCACATTACAAGATCAGGTGTAACCAAAATTAGTCCTATTAATTTATAAAGTTTATATTTTCCACTATTCTGTCTTTCTGTTCTGAAAATATTCCTTTCCTGTAGTTCTCAGTTCTATTTTGAATATTTTAAACGTGATTGTAATGAAAATGTTGTGTTCCCTTATCTTTATTTTATAAGATTTTTAAGTTTATTTATAATATTTATAATAAGTTTAAAATTTTACTTGTTAGATTAAAATAAATAAAGATCCAAAGATGTTACTTTAATGATATTAGATGTTAGCTACTATTCATTGAAGGCGCATTAAATCAGCCAAGGTCGCGATGCTAACCTTAAATTTCCACTCTGTAACTAAATCAGCCCACGTTGAAATAATGTCAAATTTAAATTTTTTTATCAAAAGTAAAAATGCCAATAATATGAGTCATTCAATCTATCCACTTTGTTTTTTTAATTATATTTCTATATAATTTATAATTTTTAAAATGAACCCAATTATTTTAAAATAACTTTTCTATCTAACAGAAAGATATCATTTGTAAAAATAATACTATACGCTTAAAAATAACTTTGAGAAAATATGAACCCACCTAGATGTGTTAATATTGGTGCAATGGAATTCTAAAAATTTTCCAATATTAAATACCAAACCAAAAGGAATAACTTTAAACCTACTAAACAAAGAGCACATACCGATATTTTAAATAATAATAGTACTTAGGAAGTCTATTTACTTTGAAAATGTAATTGTTTAAATTAATCTGCTGAAATTTTTAAAACATTAAAAAAGCAGAAATTTCAAAATTAATTAAATATTAAGTAACTCCTGAATCAGTATTCGTAATATTCTTTGTTGCTTTAATATTTGCATCTCATATAATTATGTACTACATATTCTACATAATATTATATCAATAGATACATATTATATTAAGTTAATTATTTATAGAAATTGAGTTGTTTACATATCAATTATTAACTTATTCAGTAGTTCAAAATCCAAATTATAGTAAAAACATTTAATAATAGTATTTGACTGAATTTTAATTAAAATATTCTAGATTATTATCATCAATAACATAATAATATAATAACAATCATCATCTAGACAGTATTATGGTATATACAATAATATTTTTACTTATATTAATATATCGACACTTCATAGGTCAATTAGCGGAGGTTTATGACATTTGCAACCCAAATATGCATAACTCCATTTTCAAAATTTTGAAGGGTACGCCAATTGACCTATGAAGTGTCGATATATTATATTCCCCGTGTGGGGTTACTAATCCCTATCGGGCGCCTCCCTAGGTGGCGGTTAGGGAAATGCCTTCCAGATATAGGTGGTACCGAGAAAATGGAAAAGAGGGAGCGGCGACGATCAGCATCTGTACTCCAAGTTAAGAGCGGCTGAAGTATACAAGGGAAGGCAACGGGAAACCACCCCAGCGAAAAATTTTCTGAGGACAATTGCTATGTAGAAGAAACTAAATAAAGTGATCCTTAGTCTTCCGGTTCAACATAGCAAAATCCACAATTCGCTTCGCAACATGGAACGTATTTTTTGAAGCGGAAAATTTGACAACACCATCAAGGAAGCACGGAGACTGAGGATACAAATACTAGCGAGCAAAGATGGCCAAGCATAAGAAATCAGATTGACTACATCCTGATAAATAAAAGATTCACGAATGTTGTGAAACGAATAATAACCTAGCTCGAGGTAGATATTGCCTCTAATCATAATCCAGTGGTAACTGACTTGAGAATGAGGCTGAAGAAAATAAAGACAAAACGGCCGAAAACATAAACTCAAAAATGGGATATAACGAAACTTGAGATAAATAACGTCAAACAGGTACAACAAGAAATTAACAGCGAAATAAAACTGATTAAAAGTAATAAAAACGATGTCTCATAGATGTGCGGAGAGCTGAAGAGTAGACTGAAAGAAGTACTCACAAAACATTTGAAAGCGTGGAAAATAAAGAATAAACAGAGATGGATAACGGCAGACATACTAGACCTGAAGAAGGAGCAAAGAATAATGAAGAAATACAAAGAAAAATACAAAAGAGCTCTTGAAAATCATTATAACTGAGATTAAAATGGCGGAAGAGCAGTGGATGAGGAAGAAGTGTGAGGAAATTGAGGCATATAAAAAGAACAGTTTCCAAATGCACAAGAAGGTCAGAGAAATAGTGGGTGACTACAGAAAGCGACCACCTCACATACTTTTGCAAACAACCAGCCAATCATAAGGGCAGAGAAGATCAAAAGACATAGGAAGCATACATAGGTGAGGTTTTCACTGACACTAGAGCCCCAAATGATCACACAAAACAAAAAACCCACAGGATCGGATGGAATCCCTATGGAAATTTTCTAACTCATAGAATAAGAAAATATAAAATTAGTCACGGGGCTTTTCAACTCGATTTATAATACGGGTATAATACCAGAAGACTGGCTGACATCTACATTTATAACAATACCCAAAAAAACCCACCCCAGGAGTTGCGGCTACTATCGCTTCATCAGTTTGATTAGTCATCTATTAAAGGTCTTTCTGAGATTCATACACGGCAGAATACACTACAGTGTGAGTACGACTTCGATGGTAGGCATATGGGAAAACTGATAAAGTGATCATCCGACGTGGAGTCCGACAGAAATGTGTTCTCTCTCCTCTGCTTTTATCCCGTATTTTAATCAAATTTTCAAAGAGGCACTGAAGAATGTAGAGTATGGTATAAGGATTAATAGAGTGAATTTGAATCGATAAAATAGGGGATAAAAGGGGATGATCCAAAGCAAAAGAATTGTTGGTCAAAGGCAGATATCCTGGCTAAGGAACATCAGAGCATGGACGGGTATAAAAGTGGCCGGTAATCTATTTAGAATGGCGGAAAGCAGAAACACTATCCATAGTAATCGCCAGCGTCCGGGGGACTGGATAAGGTACATCAAGAAGAAAAACAGGAATTCTATTTTTGTTTTCACAAAAAAATTGTGAATAAGGCAAAACATGTGTAATTTATTAAAGCTTTAGTGTATTCTATAATTATTATTTTATTTCTAATTTTTTGACACAATCTGTCACAATTTTGACACAATTTTACTGTTAATACTGAATTATAGCATTACTATAATATTTGAAATATTAATTTACATTTGAATTTACTTCACATGGTAAAATTTCAACAAGTGCACTACTTTAAAAGGTGATAATAAATCCTGTTTTTTTAAATTTGATCAAAGTAAATGAATTTTTTAGCTTTTAAAATTTGAATGCATGTTAATTATCGAGCTTGTTTTTGTCATCGTAACAATGTTATTTGATAATCGATCATGAAAATTACAAATTACTGTTTGGAAGTTTGAAATAAAAAAGCAATATAAAATATTACAAATGTACAAAGCATGTTAAAACATATGTCGCGGTAAGTTAATGGTTAAAGTTGTTGAAATATGGTTTTATTTATTTTAATAAATTTTCACTTTATTTATCTACTCAAATAACTGTTTCAATGTTTTATTACATTTGACAACATACTTCAAATTTAAAAGTGTTGGTAACAAGCTAATTTTGCTTTAATAGACATAACTATTAGACGTAGGTGGATGTGATCGCTGGTTGAACTCAGAGTGGAAATTCCCGGTTCCAATCTTAGATTTTATTTAAGGTTTCACTCAGCTTTGAATTTTTCTAAAAATACGGGTACTCAAGAGCGTACCTAGAAATTTCAACTGGGGGTGATTAACGTTTTTTTTTTAAAAATTTTATATCTCATCCCCTCAAAGAGGGGAGGGTTTTAATTTCGTTCTCGCCACAGTCTCGTACTAATTAACATATTACAAACTTTTCTACACCGTTTTTAATGTTAGTGGAAAGCTTCTCCTCCCACTGCAGATCTCATATTTACGCTACTGTATAAAATGAATATTTATTTTACCTAGAACATTCATTCATATATAATTATAAACGTAACACTTTCCACATTACCTCAAATGTAGCTGATCCAACTACACAGAGGATGATATAACTGAATATGTCATCTTATCATGTGCAAGATGCACGGAAATTCATAAAAAATTAAGAAAAAACTAGCGATTTTTATGGTAAATTGATTTTTTTCGAGATATTTCAATAGATTCGATTAGATGAAGGTTAGATTTAAACTTAATTTCGGTGAGATTCTAGTTAGGTTAGTATTAGATTCAAGTTAAGTTTAAGTTAGGTTTGTATTCAGTTTAGGTTAACTTTGAGAAAAGTTCAGGTAGGGTTCAGATTGGGTTCGGGTTTTAGGTTTTAAAAAAATTTTAGAATCTTTAATCTTCTAGTTTTAGTTTGATCATTACAAATATTTTACTTTATGGTATTTCATCGCTACGAAATTTAACTAACTTGATACATTAGTAACTTCAACAGAGTGAAAATCCACCACATCATGGAAATGACGAAAATTAAATGAAAATATTTTGTAATTGTAATCTAAAAGATTACATTTTGTATTATTGAGGCTAAGTGTAGCATAGCAGTCATGGAACGCTACACGAAAATATGAGTTCCAGTATAATATTTATTATGTAGGTACTTTATGGGACACTCTCACTCTTGTTGAAATCCTCTGTGTAACGTACACACTGTTGCATTAAACACACTGTATGGTTTAAGTATATTATAAGTTCGAAAATAATTTTATTAAAACACTTACCCTTTTAGGTTTCATTAACCCAACCACCATAATTTTTTTGATAAAATCGATAGGAGTGCCAACAAAAAATTTAACATCAAAATTTTCCAAACTATGAACAAGTAATTTAAATTCTATTCCTAAAGTGCCGGTGGGATACTCGACTAAAGCAACAACGTGCTTGTCATCTTCATTAAATCCTAGACGTCCAGTCAATTTCTGATATTTTTCCAAAGGTGTTGTTATATTATAGACGAACATATTTTTCGAAAACTTCTTGTAGTAGCCTAAAAAGTAAGACATAAAATGTGTTAATTTTCTAATTTGTTTAACTTACCTTCTACGCTTGCGGTGTATTTTTTGTAATCTAAATCCAAATCGGCGACACCTCTTAATTCCCGATTATTTGTTACGTATATTTTACTTACTAAGAGTCCTTTATTGTATCCTTCGATAGGACTAATTAAAGAAATTGTTCCCGTTAAATTTTTCATTTTGTTGTCTTCATCAATTTGCCAAGAACTTTTAACCGCTACAACTTGTTGAGGGTGATACTAAAGTAGTAAATAACTTCATTAATCAAATTTGAAGTAATAACAAAGAAACGCTTTATTACTTAACATTTTAATTATTTACTTAAGTTGTTGTGAAATACAGAATGAAAGATAAATTACTTCAGTTACTTCATTTTAATTTTAAATAATTTTTTTCAAAACTAAACCGTATCTTGAAGTTAAATCTTAAATAACATCTCAAATGATGTATTTTTAGAAAATTTAATTTGAATATGAAGAATAGGCAAATTTTTAATATTTCCGGCATCAAAAATTTTAAATAAATGAAACTGAAACTATCGTTAAAAAAGATTAACTAAAAGAAAACTGTCGCTAACAGTAATAACGTAATAAAATTTTTAAAGCATCCTAAAAATGGTAACTGAAAAATTTAGATTAGGGTCTGAAATTTATATTACGCGTAATAGTAAAGGTTTTCCGTATAAAATGAATTTCTAAGCATTATAATAAAGCGGTAATTATGTTATCCTGTTAAATTAATTATTAACATATTATTGTAATTATTCATGGATAGAATTAACTGTTTTTTGTGGGGAAGAAAACCATAAGAGGAAAAACGAGCTTGCTATTTACTAAAGCAATTTGATAAAACTTTGAGTAAGTAACGACTTTAGGTGCAGTTCAATATTATTTTTCACATACTTAATGTAAAAAAATTTTAATTAATTGTTAATTTCAAGTTATTTGAGAAACAGATTCGAATAATATAAAATTGTAGTTTTACAATGTCGAATTTAAACAAAAAAATATTAATTAAGGAAATTGTCAACTTGACAAATAAGTTAATGCTATTTATTGTGATGTTGTGATATAATTTATATAGGAGTTAAAAAGAATTTAATTTAGGAAATAATCATGAATTTACATTTTGTAGTAAATTTAATCAAGCTTGATCAAATTTCGTTTAAAAGAACATTAAAGTGTAATAGTGAAAAACGTAAATTAACTTTTAGTAATTTAATACTAAGGTAATGTTGAACGAAACTTGAAAAATTCTACGCTCGACGTAAAAATAAATAAAATATTTACGTTCGAGCTTAAACTTTTGAGTTTCATATTCAAAAACAAATACATTAGTTTATATTAAAATGTTTTGCATTAATTTAAAAGGTTGATCTATTCTTCAGATTTAAATTGCTATTCGGTAAATAGATAATATTTATGTTCATTAACTTAATGAATGTATTCTTTAACATAATATTATTATGAATTTGAGTTATATTCCAACTTTTAACGTGTATATTCCGACGATTTATGTCATTATTTACATACCTACTGGATTAAAAACCAAATAAAATTAATTGGAAAAACTCCGAATCGGACTAATTTAATTATTATGAAAATTATAGAAAACTTGAACATTGCCGTTAACGTAAAATGGAAGTTTGAAGAACATGTAGATTGAACAAAATTGTAAATAAATTACAGGTACTGTAAAAAAGTCTTTCCATTTAAATACGATGGCAAAACCGGCAATAATGCTTATACATTTTAACTTTGCAACAATAGTACTCCAATTAGTGCGGTCTGGGGAAATTCCCAGGCTAGAAGTTCTACAGAATAGAACTTCTACAGAATTAGCGAGAAAATGTTTCTATCCGGGTTCAATCACTTATAATATATTATGCATTATGTAAGTTTGCATTTTTTATACAAGGAGTAGTTACAAAGTACAAGTCGAATGTAACATTTTCTACACTATAAAGTCAATACAAAATTTTGCAAATATATAAATATGTTTATTAATTAGGATTAAGAACAATCTATCGTGTATTGTAAAAACTTTATAATTTAACCGGAAACTTTCTATACTTTTATAGTTTGTTTCATATTCTTGCTTTGTATATTTTATTTCCTACATCTTCAACATCTTAAGTCGACTCACGACTCTTGCTGCGACTTCTTAAGATCGTTTAATAGGAAACGAGAAGAAGATTAAATCTCGAAAACCTTTAGTTTATATTATTTAGCAGTCAAGATCTAGTTCTCTCAGCAATCTCAACAGCAAAATAATAAATTAACACCGATAAAAACAAATTAAATAATCTTGATATAAAAATAAAAGCAATCACCTAGTACCTACATACATAGGAATATAATGATTTTATCTTTGAATTTTACGATATTATTATTTCAAGCTGTCGGGTACACAGAATTTTTCATCATGCTAGTGTAAGTTTGTTGCGCCTTTTTATAACATTAAATAATAACGATTCATATAAAATGTAAATACAATTTCTTTAGGTAATCTTAAATGAAAACCACTAGGGGAGAGGCTTGTAAGTTGACCACCCTTAAACATTTTTGCTCATAACTCATCTTCAAATTCATATTTTTGGATATATAGTGACACCATTGGAAAGAGGACTAAAATTTTGCTAAAATTTTAATAAAATAAAAATAAAATTTTAGCTAAAATTTTGCTGAAGATACTTAGTAGATTACTCGAAAAACAAAAAAGGTATGACCATTCTCCCGAAGAGGCTAAAATTGGTCATTTTTATTTTTGGCATGTAAGTTGAGCACTCCCTAAAAAGTTGCTGAAAAGTCAAAAAAACTTAACTGAAATCGACTGATATGTTGTAGATGAATTGTTGTAGATACGGTGAACTGTAAGGCAGATACCACACTACAAAATGACCATCAAGTCTATATAGAAGATTAACTGTTAGAAGAATCCATGGTAACGACGGCAAACATATACCGGCCAGACTAATCCATAATACCACTGGAGATCTTACTTAACTTAAGCTACTATATCGATTAACCTACTATATAACGACTTGTGTCATAATAAACGGTTCTACTGGCTAAAACGATATAGTTTATTAAACCTAGTATATAAATTGTTTATAATGCTTGTTGAATTCTTCATTATAATAATTATAAGCCTGAATGAAGTGCAGGGGAGGTACAGAAGATTTGGGTCTCCAAGATATTCTTTATTACAATTATTGATCATGTCTCCGTTTATTTTTATCCTTCATTAAAATATTAATTTGAATCTATTAAATGAGGCTTTTGTTGTAAGTATATTTAATTTTAAAGACCATGTCTGAAAGGTGACCTGTTTGACGTGGAATGATTTGCATATCTTTTTTCCATAAACTCAAATTACAAGGACTTTTTTCTTGTCTGCACAGTTAAACTAGTTTAGTTAAGCTTAATTAAATGCGGAAATCGATTCGATAAATGACGTCTGTATTGTGGTTGTGTTATAACCGGAATGAGAAATATATTCACTACTTAAAAGATTACGTAAAAAATGAAATCACTAATACAAAATCAATAAGTAGTTAAAAAAAACAAATGCTAGAATATAAAGAGTTGAAGTGTTGCAAATACGCAAAAAGAGAAATAAAATGAAAGATTCAATTAACACTTAAGAATGAAATTGTGATGGGTCTAATGGTTATAGGTGACTTAATTATAAGAATAAAAAGTAAAAAGAAAAAAGGATTTTACAAACTCGTTTAAATAACTGTTAATTGTCGTGTATAAATGCAAATTTCAAAATTTTAATAAATTTTTAATTATGCTAAATCGAGAAGTAAAGGCGCTATTAGTCGAAATACCTATGTAATATATACTTTTTTTAAATAAGATTTGTAAAAAATATAACATTCTGTCGGCGTATAAATTCATTACGCAAATTGCACATAATTTTGTATGTCTTGCATGTTTAACAAAATTACACCACTAATGAACTTTTCTTCAACTTCAAACTTGTCATTATGTAAAGTATATATTGTGAGTTGTAATAACCCGCACTAATATTTGGTTTCTCTATTTCGTTGTTTTCCATTCGCTAAAAATTTCAACGAGTGTAAATTTTATTCAATAGAACAAACGTTCTCTCCCTAAAGAAATATCTTTTTGAATTTATCTTCCTTGTTGTATGTCACAACAATGGTTTTTTGCTGACAATTGAAAGAAATTTGAAATTTTGACATATAATTAAAATTTTCAAAATGTAGATTTTTACCGTAAGATGTAAATTAGTATCTATTTTCGTGCCATTGTGGTAATGCTTTAAATTTACACTGAAAGACGGGAAGTCTTTGACATTGCTAAGTAGGGCGCCAGTAAATTCGTATTTTAGAACAGACTTTGTCGTCACGTAATCTCTGAAAAGATTGATGGATACGTGCTGATCGTGATGCCAATACACGCTGCCGTTTATCCGATACATGTTACCATTGTGGTGATACCTACGTCAAGACAAATAGATGTAATTAATATCGACAAATTGTTAATGACTATAAACGTACCCAACGTTAAGGGCGGTTTTCCTCCAATCTTCGAAAGGTGTGATAAATTCAGAAGCAATTATTATTAATGTATCAATGTCATTTTGGTAATTTACGTTAAATTTAAATGCCACTCGATCGGTAGGATTCCAAGTGAGATAAGTTTGCGTAAAAAAGTGACCTCCTGAAAATTATAATATTAAATATTTTAATAACAAAGTACCATTTAATTATTGAAAGCTTTCAGTAACAGATTATCGTCTTCTTATGTTTCCTGTTTAACTTGTATTTGTAATGTTGATAATACCTATGTATAACAGCAGTTAAATCTAGAGAAAACATTTTTACACAGTTTAAATAATTTAGAATCTTCCTTAGATTAATAATAATAAAATTTATTATTATTAATTAATAGTATTATTAATCTCAATTACAAATTGATCTTGAATATTCCTTGCAGATTAACATCCTGGTAATTTTATTATATTGTGGTCAAAATTGTAGTACTAATTTCACGTTGTAGCAGTTTATTTGAAATAATTTTTGACAAATCTTTAGATCGTGGTTAAAGGTTGTTTAAAAATCTATTTTTGATTATCACGTCAAAATTTACAAAATTGTTTATAACCCTACCCTTCAGAGTTAAGTTTGGGTTAAATTAAATATATTTCTTATATCTAAATAGTTTGGATTTGAAGGTCGTCAGCCAAATGTAGGTGAAAACTTCCAAATTACGTTGTTATAGTATATAATATAAATATCAGAAAAAGCTAACAGTAGAAAGAATATCGAAAATGGAATGATAAAAGAACTGCAAACGGTGAGCCAATATACAAAAATATACAGATAGTCCACTGAATTGGCGATTTCGATACGGAATAAATTATATTATGTATATTAAGGTGTTTGTGCGTTTTTATATATAATTTGATATCCTGAATAATGTCTGAAAAGTCCTAAGGAGAGGGGCTACGGCAAACATCCGACAACAATGTAAAGATGCTCCAAAATGGTTTAGGGCGATTTTCTCGATTCCTATCGATTTCATGAACACAATACCTCAATAATACCTAAATAAATCGTAAACGTATGTATTATAATATATGGATGGTCTTTCCTCCTTGAAAAAGTAGATGACCAAAACCAGCTTTATCTAGAGTATTTTTTTCATTGAAAATTTTTGTAGAGACTTGTCCATTTATGAATGAAAAATAATATCGGTCATATGTCCGAGACATGCACATATACAGACAGAAAATTGTGGCTCCAGCCCATAAGAGCGCACCATACAGTGACACGAGATGAATGTAATGGTTCCTCAACAACTACCCTTGGATTTCCAGATGCCCAGATTTGACAATTTTGTTTGTTAAGCTAGTCATTCAAATGAAAATGAGCCTCGTTAGAAAGTATTATTTTTTCTGAAAAACCAGCATATTGTTCAATGATCCAATCTGCAATTTTCAACACTTTCAGTCACCGTAGCAATATTTTCGGTAGAACGGCCTAAACGAGCTCGGGTATGTATGCTACTGAACCAGTGGACTCGAACTTTTGTGATAAATTTCTAATTGCAGATTCAGATGGATGATCTCGATTATGAAAAATATCGCGAATTTCAAGGAAATTTATTTTTTTAGATCGACCATTTTCTTAATAGATTTTAATTATTTTAACACGATTTTCGAGCGAAATTGAATTCATTATAATAAATGGACTGTGAATTTGTAAAAAACTGAATGGTAGAACTGCCAACATAGCTCATTTCAAGCTTGCTAAAAAAAAGTTCTTATTAGTACACCCTTTACATCAGTTTCCTCTCTCGCACAATATTTAAATTCAGGTGATTTTCTGTTAAACTTCGGTATCATATTAAGTTTTAATTTCCGATGAACAAACACGAAATATACCTGTTTCCAATTCAAATTACGGAAACTGTTACGGAATTTAGATCACGAATTTCACTTTTTTCTATATACCATTGGAAAGAGGAAAATTTTTTAAGACTTTTAAAAAAATACATTTTTTTGCATTATCTAATGGGAACGTGTGTAGCGCAGCGGAGCGGATTGGCTGCGAAGCTCGCGGAGGCACTTTAATCTTCTTTGTCTGGTGACGGAATGTTGGCAATGAAATTCTTTGGAATTACGCTGACGTGATTTTAACACGTCGATCTCGGTGGGCTGGAACGTGTGTGAAGGCAATCATTACGAGTATATCTGGGCACATGTACCGTCAACAGAACTCTTGTGTATATACAATTCCTATGTACTCCAATGTTAAACAACAAACAAAAATTTTAATTTTTAAATATTTTTACAAAATGCTTAAAAAAGTGAAATATGCGGTCTAAATTCTGTGACAGTAACCCAAATTACAATGTTTGTAATATATGGGTGTTAAGAAAAATTGTTTATTCGAATAGCTGCTGAATAAAGCAAAATCGCACCAATGCCAAAAGAGTCGACCAAGCAAGTTTTGAAAATTTTTGTTCCTTTCTCTAAAGTTTTGTTGGATGAAGTTTTGCTAAAAAAAAATTTTTTTTTCTAAATAGGTCTGAAAGAAAGTCAATCAAAATCAACTACAGGCGTTCATGAGATATGTATAACTGAAAAAAGCTGTGGTATAATAGTGGGCGATGATAATAATGGCAGTCGTAGGCCAGCATCGGGATTTAAATATATAAAATACGAATTAATCGAGATAAAATAAAAAAGATAGTGTAAAATTTATTGTGCTTATAATACTAAGAAGAAGTCCAAAAACATACAACAACATTTGTTGGTTGTAAGCTTGAGCGGCCAAACACTCTTAAAGCTGTTCAACTTTGATTTTTACCTTCTCTTTTTGGATTGTAACGAGCGGCTTTCATAACAGAGCAGAAAAGTTGATACGACTGAATGAAATTATTATTATTATTAATAATTGTTACTATTATTGAACAGGCATTCGGTAATTTTCCTTCCTATAATTTAACATCCTGTAATTTCACATCCTAGGATATTTCAATGATTCCAATATAATTAATTGTCAAATTCTAAACAAGTGTATTGCTGTTTGGAGCAATACTTGGAACATATATATGTATTGAATCAAAACCTACCTGGGTTTATGGGTCTTGCAGTTCTTGCCTACAGCATTGGTCTTCCTTTAAAGCGCAAGGTAAAATAAAATAAATTTATAAACCCCAAATAGTGGAGTCAATAGATAGAGGCATTATTTTCCTTGTCTGTTTCTATTGCAGGATTTGTTGGGCCAAAAAGAAACAGTCAAGCTAAAACCAAACCAAGTTGTCGTAGGTAGCAATAAATTCAACACGAATTGAATAAAAATATTTTGTGGTTGCTGAAACTTATTAAATTTTTAAATTAAAATAAAGATATCTTAAATACTCATTAATCATTGACTTTTTATACAAATAATATGTAAGAACAAAATATGAAGAACAAACAACAACTTTTGCTGCATTATCTGTATGGAATTGAAAAAAAATTTTTATTCTGATACAATCTCAAATTAAGATGATCCTTGCCTTGCAATCATCATTTTATGTTAATCTGTTAAGAATATCAAGATTATATATTAACATTTAGTAAAAGGTATTTATATTACTAATCGTTTTAAATCTGTATATTTACTTGTTTTCTTGTATTAATTTACAAATTTGAAACATCCGAAGAAGTTAAGAAGTAATAATCAATTGCTGAAAGTTTATAAATTAATTTGAATTATATTTTGTTTTGTTAATTTATTAATCTTTAATTTAATGTTAATTTTCATAAGTTAAATTTTTTAGTTAATTAAAACAGATATACAAACCTTTAATATTAAAATCGAAAACTCCATTAATTGTACGGCCAGGATACGCAACAATAAAGTTAGCTGCATAGTTATAGGATTCCGGGTTAGAGTACTCAACTGTAACCGCAAGTTTCTGATTGGGGTCGCGGTTAGCGTCCCACTTTATTTCTAATCCAGCAGTTTTCTTAATTTCTTTGTTGTGAGCCCACATCGCTAAATGAATATCACGATACCTTTAAAATAAATCAGTTAAGTTGTTAAGTTTAAATCGGATAATAAGCGTCGACTTACTGATCAAAGTGAAGTTCGAGTACAATTTGTTTTCGTTCCCTTAAATTTATTAAGCTTGTAATAGAATAAAGTTTTGTTTTATATTTAATCTTTCCCTGCGTGGATATCTCGAAGGGCGAAGTTACGTGCTTATAAAAAATTCCGTACTCCTCTTTATTATGATTTGCCTGAAATAGTCTTTAGTTAAAATACAATCTCCAAAGGCGAAACGTCTAAGAACCCTCATTGGCAATCCGCTCAGACAGCTGAATAATGAGAAAACGTCAGCCGTAATTAATAAGGGTCCACGACGCCAATGAAACCAACCTCACCTTAAGGTCTATCTTAATCTCCAAATTATCACGATAAAATTGACAATCCGCATCGATTTCTTGAAAACTAGGTGATTTCAGTAGAAACTTGAGATGGTGATTAGAAGCTTTTGCGTTACTTTTATCTTGATAAACTCCGCGTAATGTAGCATTATGTCCAGTGAACCACGTTGCACTGAGATCCACCTGTTTACAAACTCTGAATTAGCCATTCATTTATCAACTTTTCTACTACCTGTAAGCTATGAAATGTTTACAAAGAATGCCTAATGTGCCGGCCCATTAGCAGAGACGGTTTTACAAACCGATATAATAACTAATCACTAACTTGAAGTAAATGATGTATACCACATATTCTCAAAGGAGAGCTTTGGAAACATTTATAAAAGAAACTTTTGAACAATTCTTTGTGGAATAAAGTATAATAATTAATGTAAAAACTTACATCATAATCTGACGCTCTCTTTTCGTGCACCTTCCATTTAAGAACCATCGGATTATACGAAGGTATCGTTACGTTAACCTTTCCTTCGACATGTTCAAAAATTCCTCTTGGATGAAGCCAATAAATTGTCATAATAGCTTCTTTTTCTTTGCTGTACCTAATTACAAATTTCAAATCTGTTTGTGGACCAACCACGTAATAAGAAAACTCTGCCCCTAAATCTAAATCCGTAGCTGGTTTATTAACTGAAATTTTTGTTTCAAAACTTGTTCCGTCAATCATAGTCTTATGTTTAATTTCAACCACGGCCGTCAGACGATTCGGATCGAACACGGCAAGATTGCGTAAATTAGGACTAGAATATAATTCAATCTTGCACTCCAACCGTCCGGCTGCTCTCTAAAAGTATAATCAAATAAATAATCTGACAAGTGTGTGCCTCTGTAAATTGATCGTACTTGGAATTTTAAGGCTGCGTCAAAATTAAAGTGCGAGTAAGCGGTGGTTTCGATTCTTATGTTTCCCAAAATTGCAACCATTGTTCGAGTTGAACGATTAGCCAAGGAAAAGTCTAATATTGCCCTGTGTTCTTTCGTATTTACAAACTTATAATCTAGTTTTAGATTGGTGCCGATAGAAGCGTCGCTCTTTGAAATATAACCAAAAAGTTTTGAAGTAAGCCGTTTAGTTTGGAATTTTAAATCCACGTCGCATTGAGATATACCTTTTTTCGTAACCCACTTTAAACTTCCTAAACGCAACACAAAATTGATTTTTAGCAACTGAATGAGGTGTATCTGATTTATAATTTTACATACCTTGCAATTCTGCTACACGTTCCGAGTTGACGCCAAGATAAAATTTAGGAGTATAAGTGTGACCGTTTCGACTTTCCTTTCGTTCTAACGATACACTTAGGTTTAAGTGTTTTTTATCGTCTATGTCTAATGCAATTTGTAAATATTTTTCGTTCTCCGCATTTTTATACTTTCCTCGGGCTAGAAAACTGCTATTCGTCGAATGTATCAGCAAAGTTACATTATTAGTTTTTGTGTCAAATGTTAAATTAGCTCCCATAAGACGACGGGTACTAGAACCGGGTGTGTCAAATATTAAGCTAATGATATTAGCGGTCTTAGTTTTGTTCCATTTATATTCCATAAAGTAGGTTTTTGCCGTAGGATCAGCTTTCTCTAATGAAACTTTGAATTCCGCCGGACCAGCTAAGATGAAGTATGGGCTTTGATTTAGTTTGGTCACGTTTGTGAAATGATAATGTGTGCATAGCTTAAGGCCCATAGTCTTATCTATAAGTGGCCAAGAACATGCCGATTGAGAAACGCGCTTATTTTCAAGGCCCTTTTGTCGATTTTCCACGCCACCATTCATTACGATTAATTCAGATCTAAGTGCATAAATTTTAAAGTTACAATAATTTCGGATTATCTATTCGTCGAGAAAAGTGGCTCGTTGGAAAATAAAATAAAAATTACGTTTTCTAAAGTCTGAACGAACCACTCTGCTCGTTGAATTCTATAAAATGGTCTTACTGTGCCCCAAATATTTCAGTTTTTTCTCTCGGAAAACTAAATTTAACGCTAACTAGATCACTTCCTCGTATTTTTACATTTCCTTCAATTGCACTCGAAGTGTACATATTTGTTTTCAGTTTGATAGCAGTACTAGCAACGAAAGCATCAACAGACATGGTCCCTACAACATCAAGTGCTGCGCTCGGACGAATATCGCCTACCAAATCGAATTCCTTAGTTCTAGCGAAGTCTGCAGCACGTAGTGATCCAAATAATTTTAAATTAACTGAAGCTGTACCGACAGCATTTAATGTAATAGGAAATCCCGCAGCACTAGGTATAACGTAACTGCTATCTAAAAACATCGCCGCTTTGTTGTAATTGATTTCCTGCAATTAAAACAATTCAATGACTTGTCGAATAGCATTATCTGAATTGAAGTGCTAAATACGCACCTTTCCTGAGAGAATGTGCTTTAAGTGATCTATTGGATTGAGAGTGCGAAGAGCATCCTTTATCTCCTTTTCCCCATTAAATGTGCCATGTTTTAGTTCATTGCCGAATACTTTTAAACCTAAAGACACCTGTTGTAATAATAATTGTTAGAAATTTACCAAATAAAAGTTCGTGTTTATTTTAATTCAAATTAAATGAATTGCATGTGATAACTTAAATTTAAATTTTTAATCTACATCCTCATTTTATTCATGTTAAACGAACATTTTGATGGCTTGTATGCTTCCTAAAAGTTAATTTAATTCCTTTTAATTATTATTATACATGTTTATTATTATTATTTTTTTTTAAATAAAAATATACTGTTGACTTATATTAGGAATAGATATAAACCTGGAGGTAATCACTACATTAATAAGGAGCACCTGATGGTCGTTTAAACAAATGGTCGTACTGCGTGGAAAAAAAATCGTGAATGTGAATTGTTGTAGAAGAATGAAAATCAGGTTTAATTGTTTTAGTTTTTGGTGCTTTATTAACCGAGCAATATTTTTGAGTGTTTGTTTTTAATGAACCCCGCTTGATTGTGAATACTTACCAATGAAGTGCAGAATTTCCATTTCTCTATGTAATATATTATATTCTCGTGTTACGAAATCCTGCTTTATAAATTTTTAAATTTTATTTGTTGTGTGAAATATTTTGATGGAAATACTTTTATTTTTGTGATTCTGGATTTATTTGTAAATATGGGTTTTTATTATTTGTATATTTAAATTTGTTGTGTAAATAATTTCATGTAAAAATTTTAAATTTGTGCGTCTTTTCGTGCCAACAATTTTTAAATTGGTACGAAATGAGATCTTCCAGTCTGGTCCGTCGAAGTTGGCGGATGCTTTTTCGGGAGGTCCCCATGAAACTATTAATTTTGATGAGACGCTCTCGCGTCTCAGATTTTAGAATTTTAATTTTGATTTTGTGAAAATAAGTTTCAATTGGGTGAGTAATTTTATTAAAATTTTTTATTTAGAAATTGTCCAAAGTTTGGGCATTTTAGAAAACTCATCTACCTTCATATTACTATATTAAGTAGTACCGGTTATTCAAGTGTCTTAATTCAGTATTATAATTATACAGGGTGACCGGTGGACCATCTGAACATAGGAAATTAACATAGGAAATTGATTTTTCTTTAATTCCTACTTCCCATCACAACGGATAAGAATGAAAATGGTATCAATTTAAATAGATTATTAATATTAATCATTGATATGATTATTTTCACATTTTAGGCGCTTTTATACGAAGTACATTTAGAAGTTATATGTTCTGATACCGTGTTCTGAACCATTATTTAAATTAAAATTAAAATAGTAATCTTTAGAAGCGGAATAAAAATCTCTTTAAATTGATATCGTTTTCATTCTTATCCGTTCTGATGGGAAGCAGGAATTAAAGAAAAATCAATTTCCTTTGTTAATTGCCTATGTTCAGATGGTCGACCGGTCACCAGGTATACAGCCATGGCCAAAATAGTCGGGCACCTTTTAAAACGTCGTTATTTTGAAAACAGTTAATTATTTTCTGAAAACAACTGTCTTTCTAGTAAAAACTGTCTTGCTTTAATGTTTTAGTAAATCAAAAATACGAAATGCAAAAGCATTACGGCCTTGATTACATATCAAAACTTTCAGCCGCTCTTATGAGCTAAAATATAGAGTAAATTTGACCTAGATTAAGTATTACTAATCAATACAAACAAATTAATTCTAAAATAAATTTTTCAGAAACGGACCGTTTTTTTGAGTTATAATGAAATCAAAATTTTTCGGTAATTTAAAAAACTGCTGACTTGGCAAATTATAAGTTTAAAGTTTGGGGTTTTCATTATAACCACAATATAAGTGAAAAAATCTTAATTATTTCAGATTTTGAATTCAATTTCCATGTAAATTAACAATTTTTTGAAGAATTTACATTTCTGAAAAATTTTGTTTCCTACTTATTTCGAAGATCGAAATACTTAGATCGAAGTGAAATTAACTCGTAGTTTTTCAAACTTGAATTTTTAGTTGTTGTAATATGTATTTGTATAGTCTAATATACAGGGTGCTGAATGAGTTAGCCGAACATAGGATATTAACATGTAAAAACTTATTTATGCAAATTCCTGCTTCCCTAATTATTTTAGAGAAAAAATGAAAGACATAAAAATAATGCAGAAATATAAACTACAAATGATAAGACCATTAGATTTCATCTAACTTTTACTTAAAAGGTCAAAAAATGCTTTCGAAATTGTTAAAATTTCCATTTATCGCACTGGCCATGTAATAAATTCAATTTAATTTATATTTTCAAAAATAATTACCATGGAAACTTTCATGGCAAGTCCGATAAATGAAACTTTTAACAATTTCAAAAGCATTTTTTGGGTTTTTAAGTAAAAGTAAGATGAAATCTAATACTCTTATCATTCGTAGTTTATATTTCTGCATTATTTTTGTATCTTTCATTTTTTCTCTAAAATAATGAGGGAAGCAGGAATTTGCATAAATAAGTTTTTACATGTTAATTTCCTATGTTCGGCTAACTCATTCAGCACCCGGTATATCTATGTATCTTCATTTTAAATTTGTTATAAAATTAATTTTTTTTTGCTACGAATAATTTGTAAAATTAAAAATTTTGTGACAAGTAATGTATTTGCTGCTTTTCCCGCCAACAAGTTGTAGTGGCAGCAATGAGCGATGAAAACCAGGCTTTTGCCAAAAATGGCCGGTTAGGAGGAAAGTCTTCTCTTGTATTATTTTTGCGATTTAGATTTACAATTTTGTGAATAAATTAATTTGTATTTGCGTAAGTGATTTTATTCAACATTTTTGGTAATATTCGTCCCATTTTTGGACGAAGTTTTGAGATTTTGGACGAGTGATTTATTAAATTTTGGATAATTAATTAAAATTGAATGGGAAGATTAATTTGGACTAATAAAAAAAAGCAACATAATTAATTTAATGGTAAAATTTGCAAGATTGAATTTTAAACTTCGAGGTGTCACGATACAACTTAGATACGGCGATGTTTGGATAAGTTATCTTACAATTTTGTTTTTCCATTTCGTATTTAAAAATTAAATTTACATTGAAGAGTCTCATAGCTCGATAGTGCTGTAATTTGGTTGGAGTTACAATTTTTTTTTAAATATTAACACCCCCCCAGATTGCATAGCAATATACCACAGTTAAAAACATTTGTTTTTAATTTAATTTAAGCAAAATTAATTGAAGCAAATTTACTTGATTAAAAAAAATTCTGTTATAATAGCGCATCTAAAGTGCTTCTTAACCCAAATAAAATTTTTTTTTGGGTTTTTTAGTTGCTCAAAAGAAAACATTTATATGTTAGATTTTATTTGAATTCAAAATCAATCTTGTACTTGAAGCAATGAACTTCGTTTAATGCAAACGAATTTTTAAGATAAATTTTATTAAATAACAATTTCAGTTTGATTAACGGAAATAATTTTATTAAGAGAAAACAAAGTTTCTTTTCATTGAATTCAAACAAAATTGTTTATTAAATTTTTATTGTCGAGTCTCACAAAATATATTCTATTTTTAGAGAGAAAAGTAGGGTTTTGAAGAACACAATGACCTCAAATATTTTAATAAAAATTATTATTATAATTATTTTATAAAAATTAGCGTCTTCGAAACTACAAAATTATTTACTAAAAAAATTGCTAATAGAAGTAAAGAATTTTTTCGCGGTAAAAATCATACAGGGTTTCTCAAGTTACAAAATAAACGTAAATAAACGTTCAACTTGGTTGTCAACCTAAGTTGTCAACTTGCCATGTTGACGACCAAGTTGACCGTGTATAAGCTAGTTGAAGTTGAAGGTTGAAAAGACAAGTTGAAGCCCATATTGGAGAAAATCAAATGCATTGGATATTTTTGGGTGGAACCTGATGTTGGCAACCGAGTTGAAACGTGTACAGGTATGTTGCCTATGTGTTAAATTAAAGTAAAGTAACATCGTTAACAACGCAAGATAGCAAAAAGTGATATTGACGACTAGGTTGTCAACCAAGTTGAAAAGTCTGTAGTAAACAGTTCAACTTGGTTGTCAACTTAAACTAGTTCGAGAACATCAGCTTATACATGATTTGAAATGAATTTTTCGGCGTCTGACCTTTACACGGTACTGATGGCATTTAATCCTTTATAGGGCATATTACGGAAAATAAAAAACAGCGTATTTTTTAAAGGAACTTGTGATTGACAGTTGAATATAGTATAAATTACTTTAAAAAATTTTCTGGCTCGTTGAAATATCGACCAATATCCTACAAAGGGTTAATTATTTAGCAACTTTTGAATATTTAGAAAGTGATTTGATTTCAATTTTAATTTGTATTGAGTAAGTTTAAAATTTGAAACTTTGCATGTTAGGTTAAAAAATGTATTTTAATTTCATATACTTTAATCAATGAATTAAATAGTTTTCATCTAATATAAATATATATAATAAGTAGGTAAGTTATGAAGTTAAAATAATTTTTTAATCTAAGATGTAAAAAAAAATTGATATACCTACATATTACATACATTTTTGTAAAATTTTTGCTTTATAGGTTTCATGTTTAAAATAAGAAACGTTGCTCTAAAGGAGAAGCAACACGTGGCAATGGCAAAGTTATGTTTCCATTCAATTCATTTAATTTATGTTATAAATTATTCTTACCATTGGTTCACCAAAATTAGGTTTTTTAGCGTTAGGTAAGTCATCAATTTGAGATTTTAAAATTTCGTTTTCTGAAGCACTTCTGGGCCATCTCATTTTAGGTAATAAATCTAGTAGCTTGTCGGAATATAAAGGGCCTTTTGGGCCAAATATTGACTCGAGATAATGTTCGAAACCCTCTACTCGGCCATTAACCTGCATGAAAAACATAAATTAAAACGATTTTGCACTAACACATAATCGTGTCGTGCACAACCTCTAGCAAGTTGATGGATTCTCCAAATAAATCAACGGTCAGATTCAGCATTGCAGCTTTGGGAATATATGACGAGGGTGAAAATATCACGTTACTCTCGTAGTTAGCACCTGCAACAATGTGAAAACCGATGAAAGTATATGAATTTTACTGTGAATGAACACGTAACGCTGTAATGAAATTAACTTAATAGTTACGTATTGTTAAATTTCAAAATAAATTGCGCATTCTGTAATGTAGTTAATTAACAATTTTATTTGAAAGAAAGTAATTGAACTTTAGTCATAAAAATAACACTAACCGACATTATATTCTTCAAAAAATATAGAACCCTCGTAGTTATGAGAAAACTTGCGGACGTCGCTACTAAACTTTTTACCCAAGTCTTTGTCTGAAAGTAGACTTTGAATCTCTACTCGACTCGGAATTGATGACTTCAATAAATTCTGTAAATGACTCCAAATAAAAGAACCCACTAAAATCAAACGCTGATTAAGGTGATTTTATTTGATTAGTTTTTTCGGTTATTTACGTTACCTTGATTCACTTCTTCAACCTGTAGACTTTGTCGAATTTCTCTTATAATTAAATAGTTCGGACATTGCATTACTTGTAAGTAGGAACCAATTCGTACTTCCGCATCTTGATCTTGATTTTTAAAAATTTCCTGAAACATTGGCCGTACTTCTTCGCACGACAAACGTCTGAAAACTCGAATTGCGGCTACCCTAACAGCAACATCTAACTTCGCGTCTCTTATCATTTCAAAAAGCCTATCTCGAAACTCATCCGACACTACCCCAATATTGGCTAATGCTTTAAGCGACACTAAAATCTAAAAAAAATTTAAATGAAACAACGAAAATTACTGTTTTTCTCTTACCTTATCCTTATTTTCGTTATCGTGCACCCCTAAACTATACAAATTTCCTATTTGAGTTTGAAAATAATCGATAATTTCATTTAGGAATTCATTGGTTTGGCAGTCCAAATTTTGCACACAAAATGTATGCGTAAGGCTGGAAATCGCTAACACTACGGAGGAATCATTATTTTTATGCTTCAGTAACTGAGAGACGGTTTCTATCATTTCTTCGTTAGGCCGGGATATGAAAGCTATCGAAATCATCCAATCATGTATTGTGTCATCATTAACTCCTTGGTTCATAATAATTTCGTTCATTAACGATACGGCCGCACTACTTCCCAGGAAGGGCATAGCGTCCAGCATATGTTTTCTAAAACGACAATTACATAATTTTGTTAAAGTTAGTGTTGTGTGGCCGTGAACTTACTTTCCGCTAATGCAAATGCTACTCGACTTTTCATAGAGAGCTGTTAAGGCGTCGTTTGATAATAAACGAGATGTGTGAATGAATTTCGTAAACAAATCTGAAAATTCTGCCTGAACATCTTCGGCACTTACTTTGCATAGCTGTTTTAATAAATCTCGAGATTCTTTCAGTTCTCCAGATGTTGGTTTAGGAGTGGGAACTTGATCGTATAATAAAGAGGACCGTTTAGTTATCAAGGGTTGTTCTTCTATAGTTTCCTGTACCTCTTCTCTTTTCAAAATCAATCTCTGCTTTACGCTTGTTGTTGCACCTGCGGCTTGATTGGAAAATGGTTGAAATACATGTGTTTCTGTGCAGTTGATGTCGTTATAAATGTGACGATCAATTGATAGTTCGCAAAAACTTGTTGATTGAATTAAATTTCCGTCGTCCTAAAGTAAAAACAATTTTTAAAACCATAATAACAAATTCTACTGTCACCTACTCTTTTAAATTGATACGGCGTTGATTGAATAACCGAATGTAATTTCGAACGGCTTTCGCAATTATTTAAATTTTTTGTTTTTTCGATTAAAAGACTCGTTGTTTTCGCACCAACAATTTTATAATCCGTTTCACATATCCCTCTCACGTCTTCTTCGATTCCGGTATGATCCAAATCAAATCTTTTCATGCTGTTGTGCAACATTGACAATACACCCCGTTTAAAATTTAAAACCCAGTTGGGTTCTTCGTCATATGGACACAGTTCGGAAATTTTTCCATCATTAAAAGAAAATCTAAGTGGATACTGACTTATTTCTTCGGAAAAATATTGACTGTTTGGATGGTAATAATTTTCTGCATATTCTTCATCATCTAAGTTAATCTCTCCAGTCTTTTCGATTAACTTTAAATCGCTTAGCGACAGAATACCGTCACATTCTGAGATAAAATCTAATGTAACTAAAGCTTCAACGTGTAGAGTAGATTCGTTTTTGCTAGTTCCATTAAATAAACTACTTATGTGTACTGAATAATCATATAAGTAGCGATTATCTTGCCCATACTGAAATTTTGTAGCACCTAACACAGATTAAATAAGTTTAATTCTCGTATTTAATATAAAGTAAACTATAATTTTCAATTATCTTAAAAGAGGGAATAAGTCTTACCTAAAGTTTGTTTTATGGGATTAACTTTACACTAATTATATCCGAGTTGATTAAAACGGAATGAAACATTGGATTTAAAGTTTTTTTCAAAGTTGAACAGAAACGTAGGAGGTATATCAATTATTTCAATTATGTAATTTTATAGTTTACAATTTTTTTAAATCTCTAATTTTCCGAAAAACAAACTTGTGACGCCGAAATTTTAATAATTTACGTTGAATTCAAATTTTACACTAGAAAAGCTTACAATTAAAATGCGAATTAAATTATCTTTATAAGCTTTCAGCAAGAACTTATTGCTCTCTTCGGATGTATTTAAATTATACTAAGTTATACAGATTTAGAACTCTTTATAATTTGATAAAATCTAGATATAAAAAATGATTTTGTAAAATAAAATTTTAGTGTTGTTTTACATTTCGATAACACCAAGACTTAATTTGATGCATTAAGAAACAATCTAACTAAAGTTTCAGTCACAAAAAAGTTGTTTAAATGCGTTTAAATGACTGTTGCAGATGTTGCACAAACCGTCGATATCTGTATTTTTGTTCATTTCATTTTTATCCAATTTTGTAAAGAACTCAATTCTTATAAATATTAATCATTGATATGATTATTTTCACATTTTAGGCTTTTATGCAAAGTACAGTAAGAAGCCTCTTACGCCTATGTTTTCTTACCACGTTGAAAAATAAATTTAATTATAATTAAGGCTTAATAAGTTCCGTTACGATTGTGACATATGCGCCTTCAGCTAATAAATAAACATAATTTTAATGCTTACTAGGTTCCCGTCGAGATCGTGTGGAATTCAACTTTTCAGCACTCGATAAATATTATTATGTTTAATAAGTTTCGTCGAAACCGTGTGACTATTTACGATTCGGTGTCTTGAATTGCAGACAGTAGGCGACTAAAGTATCGCAGAGGGTGATAAGATGCAGTATAAGTAACTCACACGTGAGGGGAAGCAGTCCCAGCTAAACCATCAAAATGGTAACAAGCCTTCGCGTATCCAGTTATAATTTGAAATTGTTTAAGCAAGTGCTTGGTTAACTTCGTTAATAACGGTTTTGAGATTCAACCATGGGATGGGGGAACGACAGTTCTCCGTAGTTCGAAATTAATTGGAACATGATGAATTTAATAAGTATTAGTTACTATCGGCTTTTGAAAGCATTAGTCGCGCGTGCCGTTTTATAATAAGATTGTTGAGTCAACACACTTATTCGTGTAGTCCCTAAAGGAACCAACTCACGTAATTAAGATGTTCGGTAATCGACTTCAACATCATATATGTATTTTATGGAAGGCGCGCCATGATAAATTCAGGCCGAAAGACATCTAGATTAGTTCGAGATATATTTTGGCAAGTCTGTAAGAATTGGAAACTGCTTAAGAAATCTGATAGTACCCGTATCCGACTTTGTAAGGTAAAAATTTGTATTATTAAGTTAAGTTTGGGACGACATCCGGAGATTTGGATCGCAGCAAATTAATTGTGATTATGGACAAGTGTCGCGGTAACTCCGATTGGCATGGGCCAAGTTCAGTGAAAATTGATTAATACAAAATTTATGTAGAATATTTATATTTGGAAATTGTGGAATTTTTGGTATATTTAACTTGTAATTGTTGATTTGATTTAGAATTTTAGTAAGCTGGATCCAAGCCCTTTAACCAATTTTTGTGATTTTGAACTAAGTTGTTTTAATGCTCGTATTAAACAATTTAAAATTTCTGCATTTTTATTGTCTTGCATTACGAACACACCACCCTGACATGCTCTCCGGTTTTTTCGTAATTCTTTTATTGTTTTGTTTGGATTTTCAAGGAAATAAATTAACGTAACAAGCCTTATGTTCCGATCCCGTGTTCTGTACCATTATTTTAATTAGAATTAAAATAGTAATTTTGATATTATGAGCACAAGAAATGTATCAGGAAATGCTGCAGAAGTAGTATTCTCACATGGAGTAGGTTCTTACATGATACATTTATATTTTTATCAAGAAACAGTGTTGAGCCGTAGTAGGTCAAACTAAATGAATGCAGCCAATATGTACCCAAATTGGGCGGCTGATAATAATCAAGTAAGGCAATAGGAAACCAAATTGAATTTTTAACCATAAATGAGGCTCATTTTTCTTTGAATGAAACAGGCAATAATTAAAATTGTCAATTCTATATCAATAAAAACCCTCAAATAATTCACAAGGAACCTCTCCATGACTAATGCGTGACCGTTTGGGTTGCAATTTGTGCGAAATGAATTATTGGGCAGTTTTTTTTTTTCAAAGACTACACTGGAACAGCAGTAACCGTCAATAGAGAGCGTTATCGGGTCATGATAACAAATTTTCTTATGCCAATCCTGACTGATAAGGGCATGGACAGCTTTTGGTTCCAAGGGGACGGCACCACAGCTCTCTTGATATTATGTAGCGTTTCAATATTTCTTTTGTTGACATAGTTTTTCATATTCACCAAATGCTGTGATACAGCCAAGTATTTGTTTTTTTGTGTTCTCACGATCTGGTTTTTAAGTTCCTACATGTCTGCCCAATATACTTTGCGCTACAATCTCGACATTTTATTGTGTATGCCCCGGTGTTTTCAAGTTTGTCTTTATTGCTTACGATTAATTGATTGTTCTATAGTGTTCAAGCAATTCAAGGTATTTAGTTTAAATTTGTGCAGCTATTAAGTTATTTTTTGTGTAACTGAGATCCTATTGTATGCAACTATCATTTCCTGCTTGTTGGCTTTTTCCTTTTCTTTTTGTTATATAGGTGTCTTTTATATGCAATTTAACCAGAGCATACTTTCTGAGGGTTTAAAGAATTCATGAACATAAGTTTTCTTACTTCTTTTGTTTTCCAGATTCTGCTGTCTCTTTTAAGATTCTTTTTACTTGATGGTAAAGCCACTCATCCTATTATTTTTTAGTTTAGTATATTTTGTTGTGCTTCATAAATTTCTTCATCTTTTTGCAAGGATTACCGTAGTATTGCCTTTGCCTGCTTTGGTAAATATCAACTTGTTCTCTCTAACCTTTCTTTTTGAGTTTTTGATTATTCTAAGATCCTCTTTGTTGTTCTTTAACTTACCCCTTCTAATTTTCTCGAGTTTTTTTATGTAGGATCGCACTACCATTTATTCGGTCTATTTTTGTTATTTTTTATTTAATTTATTAATGGCTACGTCAGTTTCCATTGCTAAGATTTCCAACTTCCTAACATTTGGTTGAGCGACCAAATACCATAAACTCTTCTCCAACATTTGGAGCCATTCAATTTTCTGTGGTGAAAGTGAAGCTACAAATGGAATATTAATTTTATAATACTCAATTGCCCATATAATGTGCACCTTAAAAGCCGCACTGTACCGTAATCTTTCAATCATGGGTCACGACGCTTCTGGGAAAAACCTTAAAGGATGAAAAAGATTTATGAGTTTATTCAATTTATATATGCAAGTTACATTGAGAAACTCATTAGTTGAAACAATTTATTTCGTTGTATAAGTCTCCATAATTTTCTACAGTTTTGTACGTCGCAGTTAAAGACTCCATTTGCGATTTGTTGATGAAAAAGAACAATATTCTCACTTATCTTTGGATTGGATTAAGTTACTATGTATAGATTAAAATCATTATTTTGATTATTTTAAAACGAAAGTGAACTTTTTAATTTCAAGAAATTTAGATTCTAAATTATAACTTAAGATTTACCTTTTCAAAATCTTTTATATCTAGATCGTATCGTATAAATATAAAATAACTAAAAAAAACATATCTGAGCAAAGTAACAACCTAATTGCTGAAAACTTACAAAAGCGTTTGTGTTTTATTACATAATTAGCTCATATTAACTCATCATAAATGTGTTTTACCTATTTTAATAATTTCTTAATAATGGAGTATTTTTTAAACAATTTATTGTAGTAGCTGGGTGCTAAAGATGTGCACAGCAAATGTACAAAACTAGTCGGCAGCTTATGTATTATTCTTACAGAAAAATGTAGATTTATTATTTTTCAGCTTTTGCAGTATTTCAGAATAACCAACATAAATGCACTTCAAATTTTTCTAAAGTTTTTACAAATATCACGCACATTGCGGTGTATTTTTCTGATTATTTGAAAATACTAATATGATTATACTGTTTGTAATTGCAAATTGAAAAGAAAAATTGTAAATAACCAAATAATCAATTCCATAGTCTACCACTGTTTAAACCTTAAAAAGAATTGCTCAATAGTAAACAACTTATCTAAAGCTTGTAAAGAACTTGGGACTAATTGGTATGCAAGAACACAAAAAAGCAAAAGATGAGAATATATACCCAGAGAGAAACTCTTGAAAGAGTCAAGACTTACAATGAACTGGAAGACTAATGAAAATGTGAAATTGTAGAACTGAACAGTATTATAAAAAAAAATATGTAGAAATTTGTATTCATAAAATTGCTTTTGTAAATAAATTTAAACGAAATTACAATAAAATTTAAGTTACATAAAAATTTTATTTCTACAAAAATGTAAAAATTTTAAATGATCTGTCAAATATAGCATCTGAATATATAACTACATACTTTATTTATTAGCTAAAAATTTTCATTTCAGCTATTTTAAATTGTTTTATCAAGTATAATACTAAAAATAAACTTGAAGTGGTTCTCAAAATATGAATCTAGGTAATTTGACTAATCTAGTTAACGTAATATCATAATTAATTTTATTAGGTATATGAATAATATTCTGTAAGACTTATAATTACATTACCAAACTGAAGTGACAATTATTAGTACTACTAATTAAAAATTTAAAAACTATTTAATACTTTAAAATTTTAGAATTAAAGTTGCGTTATTTAATTTATTAATAACTTAACTTACCACTGCATGTTGGCCTTCCACAAATATTTGGATCTTTTAAGGGATCTGCAACAAAGTTTAAATTAAAGTAATAAGTAGTATGTACTTCTTCGATTAATATAGTAAAGCTGTTGTATATTAATGGACGGCATGTTTTGTGTAAATTTTACACATTATCAAGTCCTCTAAAATTAAATTATAATTCGTTTTATTGTTAAGTGAATTATTTTAAGCTATTAAATTTAATAATTAAAAAAAAATTAAATTAAATGAAACATGAAATTGGTTTTTTTTAATTCATTTTTGACCTTGACTCCTTGACCTTGACCTTGACTGACCAGACTTATGTAAATATAGAACCAATTCTTAAATCCACAACGCGTTGATGCACACCGGAAGGCCGAGCTAAGAAATTCTGCCAAGTCCGAGATTCGAACTCAGAATTTCCGTTGTGTAACTCAACCAGCAATCACACCAATCCACTGCTGTGGTTGAAATTGGGGTCAGTAGCCGTTTATGTGCACACAATTAAATGAAAACAAAAAGTTTTGTTTATCTTTGTTTTACTACTTCAACTTGTATTAGAAAGTGTTCGCGAAGTGCTGACGAATGCTGTAATTTTTTTAAAGTGGTGGATCCGTTAAATTTTCAGTGAAATTGTGTCCGCCAATTAAAAATTTAAAAGATAATCTTGGAAAGTAATCAAGTATTACTTTGCGTGGTGGAGTGCAGGTGCAACTCTAATAAATATATTAATAGTTACATTTTTATTAAGGAATTAAATATTGAATATTGAAATATTGAATCCGCCTCAGATTCATTAATGGACGAATTCTTTCTGTTATTGTTATTAATTGATTAATTATTGTAAACCAGAAGCATTGGTAGAAATAAATTGTTCCCCAATTTAAACTAAAATTTTTATGAATTTAAACAAATTTCGCATTTGTGAAAACATTCACAAAATAATTTATTATTTACTATAAGTAATCTACCCTATAATATAAAAAGATAAGGCTTTTTATGCAACGCTCAGTGCCGTGGGGCAAAAGGGCAAGTGACCCCCCAAGGATGACTCGGATTGTATTATTTTTGGTCTGTCCAGTGGCGTATTTACAGGGGGGCTCATAATACCCCATTGTAACCAATATTAATCTACCCTATAATACAAAATGATAAAGCTTTTTATTCAAATTTTGCTTATTTGCCAACTCAAAATAAAAGTTTAAAGGATTAAAAGTTTGTAAAAAAACCCTCTAATATAAAAAGATACGGCTTTTTATCCAAATTAAGATTATTAACCTCTTAATTATTTAATTGGTTAATTACCAACTAAGAAATTTTAATACTTATATGAAATATTATTTTTTTTTAATTAACCTTCTCATTACTCAATCAAAATATGATATCTAACAAGTATTCCCAACACAGCGCTAAAATGCAACCTTTTAATGCAACGCTATTTCATAATAGTCAGATAATCTGACAACCAACATTAAAAATCCTGTAAAAACAAGAAGTCAAACTTTGTTGTTCCTTGGTATGTTGTTACCTTAATAGAGAATTTATGATCCGTTGATCCGATGATCCGATGAGATGTTGATCTCTCATCAGATCATCGTCTTGGAGACTATATGATCTATAACTATAAATAAATCTCAAGGGCAGAGCTTTGACGAAGTTGGTATAGTATATATCTATAGGCATTTATTTAGTCATGGACAGTTATGTTATATGTAGCATTAACAAAATGTCAAACAAAGAATGGAATAAAAATTCAAAGTGAAAGCGACATAACAAATGTTGTATGGAAAGAAATTTTGTAACAAGAAGGATTTTTCGCATACATGTAATTACGATCGAGCGAAATCGTAAATTGTTCTGGAAAATTGGGCCTCGAAGCGGCCCAGGGGGTTGGGCCACGAAGCGGCCAGTGGGGCGAAGCCCCTCTAGTATATTATAATATAATTATTTTTATTTAAAAAGTTATACAAGGGTTACAATACATTATTTTTTTATTATAATTGCTATACAATTGTATTTGGTCTCATTTCTCTTTATCGGGCTCTGCTAAAAGGGTATATACATGATATATGTTTTAGATTATAGCAAATGTCTGTTTGAAATTCTGAATTCTGAATTTCTTCAACTATACGACTTGCTCACTTTCATTTTTACTTGCCAAGTTTTCCACAACTAATTCCTGGAGCTTACAAATTAATCCATTACAAAACAGATTTGAACATTATCTATAATAAATTGAACATAATTTCTAGGTAATAAAAACTACTTCAGGCCATGTCTTGCTTTTTATTAATAGGGTTGAATCATCAGCATAGTTATTAAGATACTGTAATTTATTTGTATTTATTGTACGTAGCAGTTCGTTTACGTATATTATAAAATATAGTGGTGCTGCAATACTACCCTGCGGTGCACTCATAGTTACAATTTTGCTTTCAGATTTATTTCCACCCCATTGCTAATTATGGAAACAATTTGTCTTCTTCCTGTAAAATAATATTTGATTAACTCTAATGCCATTCCAGTTATTCCATATTTTTCCAATTTTTTAAAAAGAATTTCAGGATTTAGTCGATCGTACGCCTTTGTTAGGTCTAAAAGCATTCCTAAGTGCCAGTTCTCCATTTTCATATGCCTGTAGTACGTTTTCCACTAATTGGAATATAGCCGTTTGAGTTGATAGTCCTTTTCGGTATCCGTGTTGCATTTCCGTAATAATTTTGTTTTCATCCAAAAATTGTACTACCTGCCTACACATAACCAATTCGAAAATTTTTGAAAAAGGTGTAAGTAAACTGATTGGTCTGTAATTATCGTAATTTGACAGGTCGCCTTTCTTGTATATGGGCTTTATTATCGCTATTTTCAGTTGATCCGGAAATTTCCTATACCTGATCGAGCCATTTATAATATAACAAATTGGATCTAATATTTCAGTTATGCTGTACTTTACAATATTAGTTAGTATTCCTTAAATTCCACTGCTGTTTTTGTTTTTCAGACCTTTGACAATTTCTAAAATTTCATTTTTTGTAACTTGTCGCATTTCCAATTTTTTTTCATTCTTATTTTTGATTACTTAACATTCTTCCATAAAATTTGTATTCTTCGCCTGCTGAATGTTTATTGACGCTGCTTGTATCATGTGTAGATTCATTTCGTTTGCAATCACTGATAAATTTCCTTGTATTTGGAAGCTTTTATTTTTTTCGTTATTTTTAATCGAGTTTACCGTGGCCCACAAAGCGTTATTTTTGTTATCAGAATTTTCAATTTTCTCATCATGAAATTTTAACTTACATTGTGCTAAGTACTTGTTATATTCTCGTTTAGTATCATTGTAGGATTTTTTATAATCGCCATTTACTTTACTGACTACCATAAGTATGTCTAATTTTTTCTTGTATTCTGCTAATTTTGGGTCAATCGTATTTACTGAGAGTTTTGGTTTGCATTTTTCAACTTTTCTTATTGGAAAATTTTCTCTAAAACATGTTTGGTAGATGTTTAGAAAACATTCAAATTGTTCATTGATGTCCTGTTCTTTAATAGAGTAAACTGAATTCCATGACGTTTCTAAAGATTTTATTAAGAACTTTTCTTTGTTTTTATCCGAAAAATTTCTTCTTTTACATGTATTTTTAAACTTATTTTTGTTTTTTATGACAATTGCTATTTTCTGTGCGTAATGATCAGAAATATGCGTTTTAATAACTTTCGCTTCATAGGGGCCTTCCTGATTTATAAATATGTTGTCGATGCATGTTGATGTGGTGTCAGTTTATCGAGTAACTTCGAATATCATTCGATGCATGTTGAATGAATTCAATAAAGCCAACAGCTCCTCAGCTTCGTTACTGTCACTAAACATGTTTACATTGAAGTCTCCTGCAATTATAATCACTTTGTTTTCTTTTATAACATTGTTCATTATTTTGTTCATTCTCTCTAAAAAAGTATCTAAGTTTCCATTTCTGTACACCGATATACATATCAATTTCGTGCCATTCACCAGACATTCCACTCCTGAGCACTCAAATTCTTTTATTTTTGAACAATTTGTAATGTTTTTTCTATCTTTACATATGATACCTTTTTTGCATACACAGCAGTACTCCATGTTGATTTTCCTCCCTGTAGTAATACGATATTAAGTTAAAACCATGTGTTCCATAATTCTTCAATTGCTGAGCCGTCTTCCAATGCTCAGTGATGCATAAAATTTTACAGTCTTCATTTTCCTGCAGCATTACTTCCAATTATTTAAAATAAATAGTTAACTCCATTCCAGAATGGAGGGGCCAACTTCAGGTGCAATTTTGAGGAAAATGCATATAGATCGGTATCTGATCTTAAGATATTCTAGGTTACTACAAAGAAGATTTTCTTTCCAGGCAACTATTTATATTGTAATGGAATATGTAAGTATGAAATAAAAACAAGTTTCTTGTTATTTTCCAATTACTTATTGCTATCTCATTTCATCTTCCATGCACCTTTCAGAAACCAAATATAATTTCTCGTTGCAAATAAAACAAATATCATTTTGCTGTATGTATTTAAATGCGTGTGTTGTGCGTAGTAACCAAATTGTCACAGTTAAAAATAACTTTCAGTATAGAAACGAAAACTTAATTTTATGCTAATATTATCCGATTATATTTGAAAGAAATTTTAGCATATTATCTGATGCGTTTAGTTTCATAAGACTTTGACACAATTACTGACATTTTCAGTCAACTTAGCAATTAACTTAGAGCGCATTCAACTTTGTGAAAATGGTCCCAAACCCAAAAATTATTAATAAGTCCTTACTCAATATCAAGAAAATATGTGAAAACCGTAAATTTCGGATACCGATTTGAAAATAGCACTATAAAAATCATGTCACAGATTGTACGTACGTGTGAAAAGAATCTAAAAAATACAAACAAGCCACAAAAATCAAATTTGCTCCGATTGAATCATATTTTGTATTTTTAATTGCTAATTATTATATTGGCATGTTATCAAGCATCGGAATATGAATGGTCCAAACATAAAACAACAAGTAAAACAAAAAAAGATAATAAAATTTTGGTATATTTAAATAATAAACTCGAAGAAGTACTCAAGAGATTAAAGCATACAACTCGACATCGTCATCCTGACGAAAGCCAAGAAAAAGGGCAGAGGAACAGAAGAGGCACAAACTATGTACACATATATAAAGAAGTCCCTAAAGAAGAAAGCGCGGAAGACCTGCAAGGTGGTCGAGGCGATGGAATCCAAAGGGCTGCAAGATGGGGACAAGATGCGAAATACGGTCAAGCCCGTAAAACACTCGCATATTGTTCATTATATATGTATATAATTGTTAATAATAATAATAATTATTATTATTATTGTAGTTAAATGAGATTACATTTACAACGGCGCGGCGACGCTAAATTGTCTACAGTAAAGTAAAACAATTATTGCAACAAAAGAGTTAATTAAATTAATTAAATTGCCTACATAACATAAATTATGATAGGTATATCAAATGAAATGATGAAATAAAATTAAATACTAGTGCATACAAAGAGACTCAATTATTCAGCGATAATTCACAAAATATGCTGATTAAAATTATTAAAACTACCTACCACGAGTATGTATAAATTAATAAATAAGTGTTTTTAAATTTTACAAATTATTACACTAATGAATGATGCATGTGAATACTAATTTAACTCATTAATTTTAATTTTAGATTAAATTATTTCATGCTTTACTTTATTTCTTGCAACAATTTAATATACATTTTGCAGGAAAATAATTAAAATTTTATCTTTGAAAATTTAAAGGTTACATATTATTTGGTAATTAATTTGCTCGTCGAATTCTTGTATGAAACACAACAAAATAAGAACAAAAATGTAGGTTGCTTTTCCTGAACCTAATATAGAAGTAAACACGAGGTCGAACAAGATGGAACTCCGTTGACCGCAGTTCTTAGGCTGCTACATACTCGTATACTGCTATTTTCTGGTTAAACTTAAAAAATATAGATTAGAATATTGATACAAAAAAATTCTAAATAAAGTACGCAGGTTGCTAATATAATTTTACTATACGTCGGCTTATTGCCAAAACAAGACAACTCAGTTTTTGAGCGAAATGAGTTATGTACATCATTGCATTTTAATCAAAGCAAAGTACATACTGGCAAAACTAGAAAAGTTTATGTCAAAGGTTAAGGAGTATTAACAAAGTCATTTTTAACTACAAATAGAAAATCAAATAAAATTTATTTAATTTAACAAAAAATTTTTTTGTATACGTGGAAGTAAATATTTCTTTGTAATCTTTGAATTTTCTTTGAAATGAAAAAACATTTATTTCTGTAAAAGAAGAATATTTTCATTTAACCTTCATAAACCCGAGCGGGGTACAGCTGTACCCCAGACAAGAATTTTTGGGTATATTTTCTAAAATAATTTTTTTTTCTTAATTTCCCTAGAGCTATGTTTCTTAAATATATATCTAAATTGGTATACAAAATTTTGAATAAATTGCTTTTTATTCTAACTAATTATAGAGACAAAATATGTATGATAAAGTAAGAACAATCAAACTTTAACATATCAAAAGCGACCGTTTTATAATAAAATAAAAAGTAGAACTACAAAAGTAGTTATAAGTGAACTTCAGCCGGGAGAAACTTACTCCTTTCACAATATGAACACAATATAAACCAATTTCATATTATTTTTTCAAAATGCGTTTACTCATTTATCAATGCTGACAACTTTTTTATGTAAAAATATATTTTTTTATACGCAGAATGTGTTTTATTTTTAATATTCCCTAATTATAACATTAAAAAAATAATAATAAGCCAAAAAAATGTTGGGGTACATTTGGACCCCATTTCGTATTTAATGTAAGTTTTTGACCACGGGTTTATGAAGGTTAAACAAATGGCAGTCAGACAAACCGATATTCTTAATTCAAAATAACAGTTTTTTCTGTGTAACTCCAACTACTTAGAACGTTTATTATGTCCAAATTGGAAAACAATCAACTAAATACAGCAAAACCAGATAAAGTTATCTTATTCAACTAATATTAGTCGTTAGCACAAAATGAATACAATGAATTTCCTATGAACTTATCTTGTTTTTCAGTCCGCCTCCATTGTACTTATCTTGTTTTTCAGTAAGCCTCCATTGTAAATACTTATCTTGTTTTAAAAGTATGCGATCGATATTTAATTTTGAACAATATGAAAATATAGTGCCAGTGTTGAAACTTTGCAAATACATACGAAGTTCTAATATCATCGATCAGATTTGCTGTCCGAAAGTATTCAAAAATGTCAAATTCGATTTATCTCATGCAATCAAACATTAAAAACAGTTATATTCGAAACTACAATTTTGGAGTGATGTTGTTTTAGCAATAAGCCAACGTATAAGAAAAATTATTATTGAAATATATTTTATATTAATTATGACGTACTTATGTTATTGCATAAATAACTCCAATAGTATAAAAACATAATTCCGTGCCCTCTCGTGCAATCATTCGCCCGCATGCTTCAAATTCTGGTTCGATAAGCTGATAATGGTTCTTAAATTTAAAACATGTGGATGGACAGGCGCGGGGCCACAACATAAGGCTTTTTACTAGATACTTCGTATAGAAGCATAAAATTATTTTAGTACTTACAATATCAATGCAAGTTAACCAAAAAAAAATTGAAAAAAAAACGAAAGAGCACAAGGTACAGAAAATGTAAAAATATTAGGTTCAGTTGGATTTAGCTTGGTTCGAATTTTTAAACAATTTACGCAATATTTCCAGACAAAATTTTTTTTTCTTGATTTTGTTTTGTATTTTACATATTTTATTCATTTTATCTCAATTGTATTGAAAAATTTTATTCAACTACTATTTAAAAAAAATTATGTTGAAAATTAAAGATTTAACTAAAATGAGAAAACAAATTAATTTTATCTAATTATATAATAACAAAGTATCTTTATTTACAACGTTGCACATTACGCAACTAGTTACGTAATGAAATTACATTCCATAACAGTTATGTTAAGAAAATGTCGACTATAATATTCGGTTTTATTTTCAAGAATTGTTAATTATAATAAAATCAAATTGTTATTATAAAATTCAAGATTTACTAAACTTAAATTTACTACGTTAATAATTTTAAAAATTTAGTAACTTGGGTTCTGGATCAAAATAAACTAATTATCGAATAAATGTTAGAACAAAAATACGCGTCATAGATTAAAAACTCGATGGTATCTATCATTAGTTTTGATTCAGGGTGATGATTCATCCCCACCACATAATAGTTAAATTACAATTTATAATAATTTTGACAACGTCATACCAATCTGACGTCATCAATGCTAAAGATGTGTATTGGCCTAAAATTTACAAACACTATATAAGATAAACTCTACAATATGCAATATTATTATCTCGCTGTTTAATTTGTATATTTTTACTGAACCTTTTATATTTTTGAATATTGTCGAGTTTACGTGATATTATCAGTTCAAAAGTTTTAATAATTTTCTGTTGGTTATTTCGACGTCTATGTCTTCACTTAATACTTTCCTATGTTGGTATGGAAAAGTTGCAAAATTTATAAATTGCTATTTGAGTTTTCTTTTTACTATTGCAGTTATTTTCTGTTTTTCATTATTTTCTTACCTATATTTTATTTCAAATTTATACTAAAATGTTTTCGTTAACAAACTTCTATTCAAGTATTGTCATGTAGACAACAATTTTAGTACTAAAATGATCGTCTACACGATGCAAGTAACTAAATTTAGTTATTTATTTTAGCAACTTGCTTAAGCTACTGTACACGTGTAAATCAGGTTTATATTCTTTAGTATTTTTTGGTATTTCCATTTTCTTATCTAGGTTTTACCTTTGCTTGATTGCTAATATACTTTAATACTTAATTAAAATTCAGTAATCCATAACAATCCGTAAATGCCGTTTCGAATGTTACTTTACATTGCGGAAAACTTTCAGTATAAATCAAAATGAGCTGAAAAGATTTTCTTGTGACAGGTGCAAGAATTTTGTAAAAACATAAAAACAACTTGCAATTTTATCAAGTTTTTTTAGATTTTTAGCTTTTATATCACTTTATTCTTAGATTCCATACCTTTTACGCACTATGAAAAACGGTTTGCAGTCCTAACAGAACTTTTAGTAGCTATAGATTCAACAGTTTTTTACTCTGTTGAGACTATAGCTAACTAAAATTTTTTTCACAGTGCGCATATAACATATAACCAAACAATAACAAAATAATAATGTTCTTAATATAGTAAAAAAAATTTTACAAAGTCACGACTTAAGAATTTGATTTTCTAGATTAATATAAAACAAGAACAAAAATTTAAATTTTTAAGAGTGGCGGCTGAAATTTGGGTGAGTATAAAACAAATTATAACAACCTGGAACAAGTTTAAAAAATTATATTTTCAATAAATGGGAATAGATGAATGTAAAAAAAATCACAGCAAAGGATGCAAAAACTAGGAAAATGTGAATAAAGTTCCGGTGGATGAATTATTTAAAGACGTTTAAGATGTTTGTCTACCATGTAATGAGACGACGTGATTACTCATGTTAATAATATTTTTTAAACCTAAATAATAATTTAAAATCTCTAAAATAGAAATAGCTTGTTTTTCATTTACAAACCCGTGATATATATAAAAGAGACTTGATCAATCTTTCTTAACATCACTGAAAACCTTTTCAATAAAAGCTTAACCTAGTTATCGATATCGTTTCTTTAAATTCTTAGATATTATTAAATGTCGACAGAAATATTGCTTAGCTTATATTCCACTAACAAAATAATAAATTTGTTTTACAATTTGTGTTTATAAATAAAATTTATAAAATATTTCAAATTAGTGATAGCAATTAGACTGACTTAAATTTTAAATAAAAGTTATAATAATTGAGTTGAAAGAATAAAAATAAACGAGGGTAATGCTAAATCAAACAGAGCATAATTCTAAAATACATAATTATATTGCGAATCGAGTATTGGTAAAATAAGATGAATAAGGGAGCTAAATTAATCAGTATTGTTTTTGTATAATATTTCTATATTTTTAACAAATTCATTGTGATTCTATTATTTTGTAAAATCAAATTTATATTTTGATTAATTATAGGTAAAACTAGCCTAAATTGACATACCCGGGTAAAACGATACAATTGCTAATGTTTTAAATTTCTTACTAGTTAATTCTTAGCTCGGCCTTTCGAGGTGTGCATCAACATATTGTGGTTTTAAGAATTGGTTCTAAATTTACATAATGGCCAATTGACAGAACGTCAAGGTAACAAAAAATGTAATTAAACTAGAGTCAACCAATTAAGTGGAAACACCAAATAGTGGAAGTAAATCCATGGAAGTAAATATTCGGAAAAAGCCTAACTTGATGGTTATGTGCTCTAGTATACCTATAATTGGTACCTGGTGTCTAAAGTATCAGAATGCTTTGAGTATATTGAATTTATCTAGAAGTTTGAAAATCCCAGAGCTTTCATAGCACCAAAAAAGATTATGATTAGAATAGGATAAACTTGTCTTTGAATGAAACTTAATACTTCCAGTTATCTCAATATTTATATATCGCAGGAAACTAAATTCTATAAGAACAGTATAATTTTTTTATGTATTTTAGTTCAAAGCTTTACATATCACAACATAAACTATATAAGCTCTGTATTCAAGTAGAACACAAAGAAGAACTAAGGTAAAAAGAACCAAGATATTGCGAAAACCTTCATCTGCAGCAATAAAAAAAACTAAACAATTGGCTAACAATCCTGTCTATCATAAATACTCTAGTATGAAGACCACTTTGAAATAAATATTCAATAATATTGTCGTTTCAGCGTCAAAATATAAATAAGCAGTTGCTGATCTCCACATGTTGTACCTCAATAGAATAGTATTAACATCTTTTTATTTTGTACGATTTCATTTATATTTTTAATATTTGAATTATGGATTTTAAGAATCGCAATAAAAGTGTTTTTTAATTCTAAACAAATATAGCGGATATCGAGAACATTGCTGAAGTTTTTGACATATTACACAATAACAATTCATTAGGTTTATTTCATTATTATTCATTATCGGCTATCATTCAAATCATGCTTATAGTATAGTATTTATAATTAACACTAAATTAAATTGTATACAATTTTGAAATTACATTTTATAGTTGTTTGACCTTTTATTTGCAATTTACTATCTTCCGAGAAGAGATCTCAACATGTAGCGTGCGAAGCGTCATCAGATTATCAGTCACAAAATATGAATGGTATTTTGCATATCTATGTGTACTCTGCCATCAAAATAAATGCTTCATATTGCAACGCCACTATCAGTATAAAACTTGTATTTTTTACAATTGCCAATTAAAAGTAATCATTGTTTTTGATTAATTTATAGTTTCGAAAATCTACAAGATTGTAATTTTTTATCCAGAGGTTCAAACCATAACATTTTGCTCTCTGGTTTACGGTTACGTTTTCAATATTTTTGTTTCACTCCAGTTTATATTCATTCCTTATCATCCGTTTTCTTCGGGTCACGGTTTATGGTCAAAACCGGTTTTTATTTGCATAATATTTAATATTAAAATATTTTATATAAATACATTGTAGCGACCGCATATTTAATCCCTAAATTTATTCGATTATCCACTTATATCTCATGCAATTTTTTTTTGGACAAGACAAACTAAAGTGATTTAATATACTCACACGGAAAATAATACTAATACTACATATAAAATCTCTGAAACATATTTACACATTTATGTCTGTGAATCTTCAATCAAATATAATGAGAATACCAGGAAATAGGGAGAATACTAGAGGAATACATAGAATAACCATTGAGTAGAAGTGAGTACTGATGGAATTTTTACGAATATAAAGTAGGTACTTTAGTAGGTACTAGTAGAATTCAGTAATTTAGTATTTTCGTTTAATTTATTTTTTTGAAAAAATATAAAGTATATTCGCCAAAAATAAAGTAGAATATACTTGATTGCATAATTTTTTAATTTCTTAATTCAATCTTTACGTTGAAATATTCCGACTTTGAAATATTTTTGCGTCGAAACGTCTTTATCGATGGGTCTCTCTGGGCAAAAATTTGTACAGTATTGCTAATTGTCATCAGTAAAAACGATATTGCTAATAGATATGATGATCTGAATTAACATTTTGAATTAACCTGAATGAACCAGCATCAGTATGGCATAAAGCCTACACCGGCCGGCTGGGAAGCGGGCAACCGCGGTTCAAATCCTGCTGGCATAGAATACACACTGCTGTTATCTAAAGATCTAATATCTGTAGGCCAAGGGGAAGGCAACGGGAAACCACTCCATTAATTAATTTCCCTAATACGTCATTTTGGCTTCAGATAAGCGATCGCCTACGCACTGCATAGTGTATGGCACTTAATGAAGAATTAACTTAAACTCTATTTATTACTTGATTGTTTCGATTAATGTCACTTTATTCCTATTATTTTCTTAATTAAAGAATATTGCAATATTATTGCTAGGAATGGTTAGGCACTTTTTGTAGCTGTTTAAGGGAAAGCAACCGAAACTTTCATCAGTATATTAAATTAAATTATACCGTTTTCTCAATTATATTTTATGTTTATTTAATTCACTAGTTTTGACCGATGTCAGTTTTCTTCAATAATTCTGTCAAAAACTAACACTTACATTAATTAATTTAATTAAAAATTATTTTTAAAATTAAAAAATTAAATTTTAATTTATAGCTTCAATTAAATTTATAAGTTTTAAAAGAAGAAACTAGTTCATTAAATTAATATAAAATATAATTAAGGAAAGTGTAAACTTAATTAAATTTTATATATTTGATTGATTGATTGAAGCGAGGTTAACACTCTACAAGAATTATTAAACTACTCACAAAACCATTAGCACCAAAAAATCACGTCTTTTAGACTTTTAAAAGTCTGTATTTCAAGAAAATAAATAAAAATTAATTTTTTATATTTCTAGACAAGAATACCGCTTTAATACAAATTTATTTTGTAATTTGGTTAAACAAATGAGTTAAATTTTCTTTCAAAATTTGCAAAAGCGTTGTTCAAATAATTTAATTTAATATCAATTTAAATACATTTTGTGCAATTACTGTTTTCATTTCACATTTAAGTGAAATTTTTCTTTACTTGGCCGCAATTGGCAACAAATGAAATTTTACTGTGATAGTTTATCTACTGATTTTTTTGGATTAATGTACGAGGGTCGTTTAATTACAAAGTTTAACGCTCTCATTACCAGCGCCGTATTTACGATTTTTAGGCCCCTAGGCTGAATCTGTGGTCCGGGCCCTACCCGGGCCCTACCAGTTTTTTTTTTTTTCAATTTTATATAATCAGTCATACCACGTGACTTAGCTGTGGCTTTTGCGACAGTTCTTAGGCTTCTATACATCTACTTTTTTGATAGATTAAATTATTTGGGCTTTATTTTATTAGAATTTTTAATGCATTAATCTTTTAAATAGGTAGATACCAACGACAATTTTTTTTATATAAGGAAAACGCTAACGAGTTCTAATTTTTTTTTAATCATGCGGACAGACAGACACGGAGCCAGATCATAACGCTTCTTCCTATACGTTGTATAGAAGCTTAAAATGAACAAAACTTTCTATACCAACTATACGTATTCGATTAATTTGGTACTTTTCCATGTGGTGGCGTTCGTTTAATGTAAATCGCGATTAATCAAAGAAAATCCAAATTTTTATTATTTGGGGGTGTTTGGAGGAATATGTAGAAAAAAAAGAAAAAAATACGGAAAAATCGATAATTTTTAATGATTTTTTTACAATTTAAGGGGACAAATTTTCCCCCAAATCAACTTTCTTGTTACAAATATTAACTTTTCACCACTTTAGCTTACCAGAATAAATGTAAAAACTAAAATAATCGTTGTCATCCCTCCAATTATCGAAAAGTGATAAAACTAGATGGGGGAGGGATCTTCCGAAAACAATAGGTGATGGAGAAAAACGGGGATCATGTTCGGATTCAGGAGATCATTTTACATAATCAGTAAGAATGGTATCAAGGCTCAAAAAAAAATGTTATTTGCCAACTAGTGCAGTGATATCATTACTTATTTTACTTTACCAATTAAATCAAAGTAAATATTAATTAAATCACAATTCGTGACTTCTCGTTTAGCGCTTCGTAAGTTGTTTAGTTGATATGGCGCTCGCCATTCAGATATTTCTTTTATTCTAAATTTAATATTTTTTTATAGAAAATTAAATAAACCCTTTATTTTGGCGCCTTCTCAACTTTGGCGCTGGATGCGGCGGCTCAATTGCACCCATGGTTTATCCGGCCCTGCCTACATTGTAGTGTGAAGTGTTTCGCAACAAAATAATTAATAGACTGGGAAAGTGTGACGTCAAAATATGGCCGATTTATCAGCTGATGGTCGAAAACATTGCCGGGTGCATGCGTTATTTTAAATTTTTTCGTGATTTTACAATGTTTTAATTCAAAATTATGCTTTTATTGCATTTGCCCAGGTTGCCCACATAATTCTAGACGAGAAAAGTGCAGTTTTTCCTGAAGTGCCATCAAAATGCACTTCCGTAAAATGTGCCCACTATCTAAAGGTATTTTCAGCTTTTTTAAAAATACTGATTTCATCAAAAAATATCACTAAAATGGTTAAAACCATCTTTACATTGAAGCTATATGGTAATTAAACGCAAACAAAGTGAGGTTATCACCATGTTTCCACCCATCAGCTGATTGATCGTGACGACACCACTTTCCCACTCTATTGTCAAATTATTTTTACGGTTTCTCTTTGTTCATGTTTGTGACTTTTTTTTATTTTAGTCTATTCAAGATTGAAATTTTTAAACATTTGTATTTGTGATGCGGGCCCCTTTGTGGTGCGGGCCCCTGGGCCTAGGTAGCCTGCGCTTAAATACGGCACTGCTCGTTACACCACCAAAAAGAGATCAAAATACAAAAACAACGTGATATTTGAAATCTATAGACAATTTTAATTGTTTTCCACATAGTCGCGAAAATTTTTCGAGACATTTATCGTAGCAAAAAATCAACTTATCAATGCCGAGTCGGTAGTGCGATGAGTCCAACTTTTTGGATAATCAGTTACGACTTAATAATAATATACAACTTGGTTGTTAAAAACAAAACAATGAAATCAACTTAAAATTAATAATTAATGTTGTGGTATATATATATATCTACTAAGAAATCAACAGTATAAATAGCATTGTTATTATAAATAAAATGATAAACCCATCCAAACTTAAAAATTACTAGCTGGATTAAGACTTTATACAACAAATTTATTGCGGCTACTGAAAACGACGCATCAAACCATACGTACTATAGTAAACGCTCAATTGTTAAGCACGGTCAGGACTAAAAACATTCCACAACATTGAAATTTTCTATTACTAATGGGTTGCGCTTATATAATAATGTATATTATGCTTATCTTACAATTATTACAATTTTTAAAAGTAATATTTTAATTTTTTAAGTAAATGCAGAACTTAAGACATAGTACCTAAGTAAGTAGTACCGTTTAGTACCGTTTTATAGTTAAAATGTATTTAAATTAACATGAAAATAATTTTACCGACGCGTTTGAAGATTTTAAATTTTTTTACTAGTACGTTTAACCAAATTGCGAAATAAATTAGTATTGAGCGGTATAGTCTAGAAATTAAAAAAAAAATTAATTTTTTTCTTTTTTCCTAAAATACAGACTCATATAAAAGTTAAAATATATGTAAATATGAATTAAAAACTTAACCCTTTCAGACCCGACATTTTTTGGCTGAAGAAAAACATTATTTTTTTTAATTTTTGTATTACTGTCTACTCTAAATAGTGTTTTTGGCGAGTGTCATAATTTTCTGATTTTTAAACACGAAAATACCGGTATAAGTAAACTTTAGAGCCTAATTTATAAACCATTATAAAACGCATGATAACAGATTTAAACAGGTGACTATTCGACTATTCGTATTATTTTGTGAAAAATTATTTGTCAATATCATGTTAAAATTTTGTCAAGATTTTTTAATAATTTAATTATAGTAGAGCGTCGATAATCCGAATTAATTGCGACCGGACCCTGTCCGGATTATCAAAATGTCCGGATTATCGAAAAGAACCAAAAAAGGTCGTTCTAAGTTCATAACCAAAAGAAAACTTGCTAAAACCGTTAATTATTCACTTTAGTGGTTAAATAGTTGGAGTAAATAAATAAAACCATTAATTAATATTATGAACTTATAATGAATTTTAAAGAAAAAATATTAAAAGACGACCCCCGTCCAGCCTGTCGCATCACCGCTTTTGTTTGACAAATATGTTTGACAACTTTTTTTTACCAGAATTGAATCCGGATTATCGACGGTCCGGATTTTTGACGTCCAGATTATCGACGCTCTACTGTATATTGTAATATTTTTAGCCTTAAAAATGAGTCAAATTAAAAGACTCGAAACGTCGGACAATTAAATTGTTTAAAAGCCCTAAAACTCAACAATTCTGTATCTTATTAATATAACGAAAAAAATTTTTACTAATCACAGTTTATGTGTCTTAGTACATTTTTTTATATTTTTATTGAATTCTGTTACTGTATAAAACAATTTAAAGAAAACTTATTAGCCAAAAACAAACACAAAATTCCAAACCGCGAGCATGAGTCAGTGCGTGGTGTAATTGTATACGAAAAACAGTAAAAGTGCAAAAGTCGTAAATTGTTTAATTTGAGCATTTAATAATTTAGTTAGCAAAAAATATTAATAATATAAATTTAGCTGGGATCCAGCATACTAAAAATCATAATTGCAAAAATCAACAATTACAAAAATCTTACTTTTTAATACAATTCTACCATCATTATCGAAGTACAAACAATTCCAATAATTTGGAACTTAACTTTGTCGTACAAAACTTGGCCCTTGCTAAAGCGGAAAATTTAGCTGCAACACTAAACAAACAATTCACTTCCAATTTCACCAAGGACCATCTCTTCGGATGTTGTTCCAAAATTAAATTAATGTACAAAGTTTACTTTACAATGTCGGACATTCGAGCCACCTTAAGATAATATAAACAGTTACCAATTCTCATACTGATTTTCAAAATTAATACCTTGACCCAAATTTGTTACATGATCTTACAGTTACAATTGCGCGCCTTCCAAATAATGTTGTACGTCGATTTCGGACCATCTTAAATTTCGCCAGTTTGCTCCTATAGGACTGCACGGTTACGGCCCGACGATTAGTCAGGATTATAAACGTTTGACCATGTTGAAGGATGGTTCGAGCCCCACCCATGCATTCACTGTGAGGATCGTCCACACACACGTCACCTTGTATCCAGAAGGAATTTAATAATACAATGATCTACTACTTTAATTTCTTTAACAAATTTTCAATTAATTTTTTCAAAACATGGTGCGACGATTTATCGGCGTAACAATTCCTCGGGGTTCTTTCATTAAGAAATGATGGCTCTCTAGCATATAAGTTTGTCGCCAACTTCAAAATAATTTATAATAAACGTAGGTACACTATTATAGTGTACCTGGATCTGAAAGGGTTAAGTAATATACAAGAATAATATATGCAACTTGCAGAAATATACTATGCTTGTAATCAATAAGTCTGGAGCGAGCTATTTCTATAATATTTTACAACTGGTATCTGATATGCGAGCTTTTACTATATAGCAGTTATTGCTGCCGGCGATAACTGCTATGTTGCGACGGCTACTAACAAACATAGCTTGAGACTAAAAAGTTGAAGATAAAGAAATATACAAAATAATATTTAAAAGAAATCTATTGAAAAAAGCTTATTTAAATCAAAATGAAAAAGTTAATGCTACTTATTGTAGTTATATTACTAAGTATTGCGCATTTATTGCTCTTCATTACCACCTATTACCACAATTACCTCTTATCTCCGGATATATGTACAGTGTTGCTGTAAGTGAAACTCCCCTAGGTCTTCATATTAAATGTTTCTATACCAAAACGTTTCTTGCGCCAAAACGGGAATTTTAAACACTTTTTTAATAATATAGTTATACAAACCCACTGAATAGTACAAGCCAGAAGCGCCACTTTAAAGAAAATACAAAATTATTTGTTATATTCTGAACAAAATTATATTAAACATAATAAACCCACGCGATTAAAAAATGCTTTTGTATGTTAAATTGAATTTATTAAATTTTGTAAGTTCAAGTTTGATCTTGAAATTTCAAACAAAATATTTACCTAAGGCACATTTTCTGCATTTATTTTTAGATGACTTATTCTGTTAATAGAAAATTAAGCATCACATCAGTGAATATTGCCTACCCAATACATATATACTACTAGGTTATTTTTAAGGTATAATAAAAACCTACAGAGAGACCAGAAAGTCACAATATGATGGTATACTAGAGTATATAATTAAGGTTAGATAATTAAGGTTTAATTTAGTTGTTTAAATTTAGGTTTCTCGTGTTTTATAGCCTGATAACTTTAATTTGCAATATCGACAATAACTATACAAAAAACATGTAAACTGATATACATATATCATATTTTATATTAACTCTAAAGTTAAAATTAGATAACTAATTAGAAGCAATAGCGGTAGTAGTTGGCAATATAGTAATCTTATCTGTGGCCCTAACATGGTCAGAGTCGGCAATATCGTTATTAAAGTCATATTGCCATTGTTTCTTGGTTTTAAACAACTATTTGAAATCGTTGATGTTCTATGCAATGAAATTTTTAAAATATCATTACTAATTTTCATATTTTTTGAGCTTCCTCTTTGCGATCTCGCGGTTCAACCTGTGCGGTTGATTTTTTCCTTCATACTCCAACCACACATTGACACACTGACATACAGACGAACATGCAACTAAAATTTATCAAAATCTTATTAGGGATCTTAAAATTCCTTAAAATCTTTTTTTTTTTTTAAATTTTTGAATGAATTACAATATTCACCAATGGAGAAAGTAAAAAGAGTCCACGAAAGAAACTGAAAAAATCTGAACAAAATAATTCTACGATGTTTAATTTGATGTGAAGTATTGATTGATTTTGGATTTCTAAATTATGTTAAATTTAATTATTTACTTATTCCATATTATAGTACCACAATCTGAATTTGAATTTTTAATAAATGGGTTTAAAGCAATGTTTACTCTATGTTGACACATAAAAGAAGGCTTAAATAATAACACAAAATATGACTACAAGTCAATGAGCTTAAACTACAACTTTATCTAAAAAATATAAAGGCTTAAACAACAACATTAAATATGTGTTCCAGCCAATGGACTTAGTCAACAATTTTGTTTATATATTGGTTAATATTTTTATGCAATAATATTTTTACTACCTCCTGAAGAAAACGCCTATAGGACTACGAATGTTAATCTGCAATAAACCGGATACCAAAACAAAACAAATTATTTTACCTAAATTTATTTTCATATAATTCTGATATTTAGTGTAGTTTCTCAATGTTTGAAAAAATAAAAAGTATTTGCTTATTTATTTGCAATGTTTTGTATAAAATATAATATATTGTATAATAGGTTAAAATTAAAGAAAAAATAAGAAAAGCTTGTTTCTGCATAATATACTATGGAAATTGTGAGTTTTATTTGTTTAAGTGAATGCTTCATTAAATAAGCTTTAAATAGTCGATTAGACCCTTGAGAGTAGATTAGAATACTCATAATCTGTGATTAAAGATTGCATTAGTTTAAAATGTTTGAGTTAAAAATTTGACTTTTTCGTCTTGAAAAATCCAAAACAATTTTTGTATTTGATTATATTTTTACCATTATAGCCAAATATCAAATTGAAAATCTCAAAATACTGGTTTTATGCACTAACACTTTTTAGAACTAAACTCTTTTTAAGTTAAGTTAGGTTAAGTTTAAACTGTGTAAGTTTTAAGTTAACTTAAAAATATTTTTCTAAGTTTAAGTTTATTCCGCAATTTATATGATTAATATTTTACTTTAATTTTTACAGTGTAACATAAAAATAGGAGTGGCACCCAAAAAACAATTTTTTATAAAAATTCAAAAATTAGCACAATAATTTAATAAAACTAGGGACAACAAATTTTAGAGTTATTTAAAATAATATAGGAAATCAGCCACACGAACGAATACTAAATTTGTTACGAGTAAGTTGAACCAAAGAGTAAAAAATTCTCAAACTGCAAACAACAGCAATGAAACTAAAATTTAAGCAAATATTTTGTTTAAGCAGGAGGCAGCGCGCAGTGATAATGTAAAAGTATATATAATATAAATAACAAGTTATCCTTCCTACAACGTAATAAATCGAGATAACTTAATTTTAATATAAAGCATTGTGAAAATTTAATTTTAAGCCTACGTATTAAGTGCGTTTAAAATTTCGTTTACTTATTCATGCATTGCCTTTATTTAATAATAAAAATACCTAAAATTATAAGTTTTACATTTACCTGACAATCCAATCAAATCTAGTTTAAAACACAATTCTTAATGTAAGTCTAAAAAATTACTTGATTAAATATTTATAAATTTACACAACGAATTAGTGCTGCTGCGGGATTAAACTATATACAAAACTCGCACCTACTAAGTTTTAATTCATGTCTCAAGTCTTGTTTTGTTTAATATTTTGCTTTTCAAGCTCGCAATTTTACATAATCTAACACCTCTTTTTGTTAAAGGACCTCACACTAAATATGGCATTTTTGGCTAGCGGTGGATTTTAATGATTTTTTATATAAAATGTTACAGTCTGTACCTAACTAAACAAAAGCTCTAAAATTTTGAAAGAGATCGTGTAGTTTACAAAATTTAGAAGGAAATATGTAGGTATTAAAGGACTAAATACACTACCAATATAGAAAAATTAAAATGAATTAATTAATCTATTCCTCCTGTAAAACTAACTGCCCTAACTTACTCATCAAAAAATCGGGATTGGTTAACTATGGACAAATAAACGAGATTTAATTGCCTAAACATTCCTATTATCCAGTGACCATTTTACGATTTTAACTATTTTTTTTTTATTAATTTTTAACCTTAACTCTGTCAATTGGTCAGACCTATGTAAATACAGAACCAATTCTGAAGTCCACAACGTGTTGATGCACACAGGAAGGCCCAGCTAAGAAATTCTGCCAAATCCGAGATTCGAACTCAGAATTTCCGCTCTGTAACTCAACCAGCAATCACACCAATCCACTGCTGTGGTATTTTAACTATTTTAGTTTTAATTAAAATATTGTTTAAAATTACTATTTTTTTTATATTGAATTATTTAATCTCTTAATCCTGATTTAGATTCTGACTTTATCGAGCAATATCTCTGGAACTTAACGAACGATTCTTTTAAAAATTATAAGATTTCAACTTCTAGAGTCGCGTCCATACTGAATGATCAATTAAACAGGATCGTGGGGATGGTGGACAGTCAAATAAAACATAGTTTTTTATCGATCGACGTTTCGAGGTCTTTAATTTTTCCTCTTCATCAGGATCTGTAATGGAATGATACCGTACAAACTAGCAAATTAATAGGGAAAAACTTTTTTATACAAACCAATATAGATATTTGTGTATGAAAAGACAGAAATATTTATTACTTCATTTATATCTATGATCGAAGAATTGTTTGGGACTATGGTTACGAGATTTCAGCAGCTCTGTCTTTTCATACACAAATATCTATATTGGTTTGTATAAAAAAGTTTTTCCCTATTAATTTGCTAGTTTGTACGGTATCATTCCATTACAGATCCTGATGAAGAGGAAAAATTGAAGACCTCGAAACGTTGATCGATAAAAGCTGTGTTTTATTTGACTGTCCACTATCCCCACGATCTTGTTTAATTGATTATAAGGTTTGTTCAATTGGTTAAACGATAAAGTAACTATCAGCAAAACTTTGCAGATTCTAAAAATTCTATGTTAAGTGCGGGATCCTTTATATATTCGTAATTCGTTGGTAGTACAGAGTTTAATTTAAAATTCTGACAAGTGTCTAAATTAACACTAGGTGGAATTATTATTTATGTATGTAAAAAGATAATATTGGAAGAAAATATTCTACATTAGATTCCAATAAAATAAATTAATAAAAGTTTTCGAAGTATGTTAACAACAAAAACTGCATAAGTTATAGTACTTGTTTATGCTCTTTCTAATGCAGTATTTGAATTTACAGAATATACAGTGTGTTTTCATAAGCGATGTGCTCCTCTTTGGTTGTAATAGGAAACACTTTCTTAAGAAACAGTTTGAGTTAAAATGTTTGCCAAAATTCAAGTTATGGATTACATTAAGAAGAACATATTTCAAAATTTTGTTTTACTTGGTTTTTAAATGGTTTTAAAAATAGTATATTATTGGCCGAGACTTGAAAATTACCCGTTTTTATAGCTGTAAGCCCAAATAAAAAAACATGAATTATTTTAAATTTAAATTTAAATAATAATTATATTTCAACTTCTTATGAAGAATCTTGTCAGGGATCAAGAAGGGTCTACCTTGTCAATTTCAAACAGCTATTAAAATGTACGTAGGCTTTTCGACCGTTTCAAATGAATGAATAGATTTTGTTTATTTATGTGATTCGAATATAACTGAAGATCGGCATCGACAACTACATGGGGATTAGCTAAGGGTGACATAATGAAATATAGCTAAAAAAACGAGCGTCTACACGTTTTACTAAAGTAGCTAAAAAATTAGTAAACACTAACAATAAAATAAATACAGGTGATTTGACAAAAACAAGATCAAGGTGGATTTTTTGTCAAACTACACGCATTTCGATTTGGTTTATAAAGAAAGTATTCATCTAAGAAGATGAGTCATTTTGTTTCAAAAATTTCCACTCTTATTGTTAGGCACTCGGCCGATGCTGTCACAGATTTATTCAAAAAAATATTTTGCAATCAAATGTTAGAAATCTATAATTGATTACAAACCCTACTACCCTAAACAGGCAAAGCTAGAATACTGTTGATAAACAACTTGCCAAATATGATAAAACTAAAACAGTTTACGCTAAAAATTCTCCATTTATTATGCAAGTGGTAACGTTTGTAATATACCAAGTTTATTTGACATCTAAAATGTGAAGTTAAGAGCACCTATCTGTAACGGAAGTATTTCAGGTGCCTTAAGTTAAGTTAGTAAGTAACTTTTGCAGGTTTAAAGCTTTTAACTAGCAATAACTTATAAAATCTATTAAACTATTTATAGAAAGTATGTGTGAATAAAGTTCACATTCAATTACCTATGAGATCAAATACAAAACTTCTATATTAAATATGTAGAAATAGAATTGACGTTCTGTATGAATTAAAAACAAGAATTGAGAAAATATTTATAGTATTTTTCCGATTAGGCATTTTTAATGAATCAAATGCATTAAATTGTTTTAAATGATTAATCTTCTTTGTTGTGTTAAACTGCTAAATTAAAAATATAATGAAATCAAATGCAACGTTTTTTTACATATGTAATACATACATATATATACAGTTCCACGATTCTATAAATTTTATAGTGGTTAATGAAAACAAATCAAATAATCTATAAATTTAAATGCCTTTGGTTATGTAGTAGGGTGAAAAATTTACATTTAAGCTTGAATTATTTATATATTGACAGTTTATTTTTCAATATTTGGAAAATTAAAAATTCGAAGATTAAATATTTGAAAACTTCATGCAAATTTTAAAATGCAAATACAGAAGTTTTTAAAAGATAATAAGTAAATTCATAGTAGGTATCTTTAAATTTCAACTGTTGCAAGTGCTTTACATATGTATTTATATGCACCAGAGAAAATTTAAAGAATATGTTAAAAATATTGATCTATATTTTTTGTTATTGTTTTGTTGCTTTATCAGAATTTGCTAGCTCGTGGTCCATTAAAAGTAGTATTTCTTCAAAGCAGCCTTTAAAGCTTTGAAAGTAAGCATTTTAAATTTTATAGCATAGTAACAAATCAATAAAATAAATTTAAACTTGTATCTAATATGCTTAGCATATCGTAATGTAAATTCTGATGATAATGCAAATAATTAATTGTTTTATATGCCTACAATAAAATTTATTACAACTTTTAAATACAAAACTCACTTGGTAAGAGATAATAAGTATCAATAAGAAGAAATAAACAAATAAAATCTAAATCCGCGCCTTTTGAATTTCCTCCTGCCACTATACTTTTGAAGATAAATAATATAAGAATTAATATTTAGTATAATGTCAGTAATAAACAGTAGTTATAAAATAACCTGTACATATTTATATTTAAGAAATTTTTCCAGAAAACTTGTTTATATACAATTTATTTCTGACAATCTAAAATTGTATTTAAAAAATGTAATATCTTTCTTTATTTGTAAGCATTTTAGCAAAACCATGTAGTGGGTATTAAACTGAGTTATTTGGTTACTATGGTTTTTGCTACAAAATATTAATGAATTTCTATTTTTAAAAACAATATTGCTTGTAAACATATTAAAAATCTTGAGATTAAAAACAAATGGTATTTATATAACTTAGAAAAACTATTTATAAGCGAATTTTGCTCAATCTGCTCAGTATAATCATCGGTATTAATCTTACCGGCAATTAAATATTTAGCTAATTTAACAATTTGTAAACGTGATCATAACAACGGACTATACTTTTAATTGTAATTTTTACACAGGAAACTCGAGAAAATTTATTGAGTTCTTGAGTTGAGTAGCTTGAGCTCATATTTTGTTATTCTTGACCGTTCATATTTAACTGTTTGTTGGAAGAGTAGATCCAAGCGGATGAAAACCATTTGCTCAATCGGGATGAAGCAGAGTTGATAAATTTAACAACTTTAATAGTAAGCACAGAAGTGAACAATGATTATACTGCACAATAATCATCCAATTGAAACATTTTTGAGCAAATTAATAAAATCAATCATTTCTTGCATAAAGGAGTGTTCACATCATTCATCATGCATTAGCGAGTCGGGGAAACAGGTAGTGCCAATTTCATATATATATATTTATACTATATTACATTATATTATCACTAGCAGGTAATTGCAAGGCCGCAATGTAATAAGTGATTAGAGTGGAATTTGATTGATGTTTAACTCAATTGGTTGGGAGCTCGATTGATATGGAATTCGACTGATGTGCAACGTGCAAATTTAACCAATCAGAGGTGCATTACAAATAAAAAATAGAAGGATACGCACAGATCCTTATTATATTTATGATAATTAACAATAGTTTTATTTAGTAAACTGTTTGTGTTTTAAAAAAAGTTACCAATTTAGAAGCAATCAAGAAAGGATAGAAGGTTAAAAGGATACCCATAGCTCTTTGTTATATTTTTTCTAAATTTTAAATATTATTATCTAAACACATAATTTTATTAAACCGTATTTGCACTTATGTCAACATTTTGACATATTTAGATCCAACATAATCCAGCTAAGTAAGTGTTAGATCCATACACAGTATTAAGTACTTAAGTCTTTCGTACAGATGTAAGCTATGTCAACCAGATGACATTATTTACCTTTTTGGTAAATTTTTAAACAAATTAAATATTATTGTATATTCTTAAGGTAGTACTTGCTCTGCTATTTTATAAGTATCCACCCGATATTCATTATGGTCAAGTTCATAAAATTGCACTATTTATGCCATGGTTCGGAAATTTAATATTATCATTTATTTTTTATTTTATTTATTTAATTTATTTTAACAAAGCTTCGAACAAATGTTATTTGCTATTTCAGATTTATCCAAACAGAAACTATAGTACTTTGTTAATGATTTAGAGTTTATAATATAATAACATATAAAGTAATTTTTTACAATTTTGTTTCAATTGTTCTTTTTCATTTTTGTATATATTTAGACTTAAATTTAAAATTTTCTTTGATATGTAAATAAACACGGTCACGTTTCGAACCACAATTTTCTTGATACATTTCACATTGTGACTGAACCAATATGCTAGTTTCTCAGTACAATTTGTTTATAATTAAACTAGTTATTTTTGCTGTTATTTTTCAATGGGTTTTTTATGACTATCCAGTTAGTGCTTTGAATTTTAGATCAATATTAAATCTGGTTAAATTTTTGAATTTGGATAATTTTTTACATTCAAGTAATTTGAAGTAGTAAATATGTTTATAGTCATGAAAATGAATTTGTTAAATTTTATTAAGAGTTGACACAAATTCGGTGTGTTTTTCATGCCCACTGCTAAGATTTCGATGAAGTGCTTGTCCGAAATTCAATAGGTTCCCGCGAGAAAGATAATTTACGAAATGGAGATGAAATCGACTCAATCAGTTAGCAGAGAATGAATACAAATTAGTTAAAAAGATGGTTTCTGTGCATTTTAATTTTTTTTTTGTCTTACTAGCGAGAATTCATTCATTGGAAAATATATTTTAACCTAGTATATCTTAAACCTACGATATATCAAGTTACAACCACCACTTCGTCAAAATTAAAACAAAAATAGTGCATAGTTTGCTGCTAATTATATTATCCAAAGTAAATAATATCAGTGGTAAAATCATTATAAAACTTCTTAAAACCCATAAGGGCCCCCTAAACCTTGCAAGCCCGGAGACAATTGCCACATATGGCCCCGGGTAGTTTTGCCACTGACCACAACATTCCTAACTTACGTGTTCGTATCACTGACATAAAAACAAATAACTCACAATTAGTGCATTTTTGTGATTTACAATGAGACAATTTGTGAATTTAATTTAGAATTTATTAAGCTTTAATTTACTACTGGAGTCAATTAGATAATCCATTGGTTTATTAAATATAAAAAAAAAATTTTAAAATGTACAAATAAAAAATTGTAAAAAATGTAAGAAAATGTAGAATGATAATGTAAAAGAAGTATAAATTACAACTGATCGGAGAAAAAATTATACCTTATATTAAATAGAAACAAACCTAAGAACAACAAAAGGACTTTTCACAAACTTTTCACTCCTGATCTGTTGTCATTTATTTTTTACATTAATTTTTTTAATTTTTTACAATTTTTCCATTTCTACATTTTTGAAAATATTTTTTACATTTTGAATGATCCATATTATTTTATCTAATGAACTCCTACCTGTTCCTTACTTTACCATTCCGGAAGGCTGCTGCAGTTCGTTATTTTAATCATTTCTTTATTGTTCATTTTTTCATATGGATTTTAGATAAATTATTATTTATAAATTTACTATTTAAAATGCGATTTTTTGTTTAATATAAAAAGAAATCTGATGTGGACACCACATAACTTCCTTGTAATTTTTATAATAATTGGACAGGAATTTCGTTAATCTATTCATGCGCGTCATTAATTACAACTTTTGGCACGGACAATCGCAACCAAAAATAGGAGGTGCACAACTACATGCTATAAGTGTCTCAAATCCAAAATTTCAACTTTCTACGACCTACCGTATTTGAGTTATGCGACATACAGACGTCACAACGAAAATAGTCAAAATGGATTCAGGGAAGGTCAAAACGGATATTTCCGTCAAAATCTGGAAATCGAAAAAAATCGGTATCACAATACTTCCTTGTTGTACAAGGAAGTAAAAGTCTGTAAAAGAAGTATCTATATTCTTTAAAAAAATCACGTCTAGTTTTTTTAAAAATTACTATACAATTTGAAAAGTACTTAGAATTATTTAGTTTGGTGAATCATAATATATTATATTGCAAGTAAAGATTATAAAAATATTTAAACTGCACATATAAAAATTAAGTATAATAGAAACCGTAAACATATAGATCAAAAGCAATGTTTGCATTATTACTAAATAATCTCATTTATAAATTAACGAGTTTTAAAATTAATGTGGGTATTTTAAAAATATTTTGAATGTTATTGAAAACAAGTAAATCGTACTTCCTGTTAAATTTGCAAATTATTGTTAATCTTGAACTTACTATGTGAATTGTAAATAATCCTTGACGTATGACAACTTATCCATTCAAAGTCCCTTAGAATAAATAAAACGGTGTAACAACTAAATTTATCTATATATGCAAATCGGTTTAGTGGTAATTTGGTCTAGTAAATTTCAATGTGTTAGTAACACAATAATTTATTTGGTAAACTTCTCAAAAGCTCCATTCGAAGATTCGTTTAGAAAATGCGTTTACAAAAAATTCAATTTACATTTAATTAACTTTAATTTTATTTAAAAATATTAAATATATAATGTAGTAGGTACTACTTTTTCTTCGCTATTAAAACACAAGATTTATTTTTATCAGCATAACATGTTTCATGTGACTCACTTATCTTCAGATGCGACTAAAGAAAAATTTAATAAAAATTATTATAATACAACATATCAAATTAAATGGTACACACTTACTGCTTACTAATTTAAAAAAGAAAGTCAAATATTTATAATGCAGAATTGGTTTTAAAAATTCTTTGAAGTTTTTTTAAAAGTATGAGTGAAGCATGTCTACTGTTAAGTTAATTAAATAAAAATATTAAATAGTGACACCAGCAGTGTGGCGGCCGACTGGGAAGCCGGCAACCCCTGGCTGTTCAAATCCTGGTCGCGTCGAATAAACTGCTGTAATCTAAAGCCCAAAATATATCTGTGGGCTATGGGGAAGGCAACGGGAAACCATCCCATTAGTTAAATTCCCTAGTACAGTACAGCCTCGTTATTCCGGACAGATATAGTTTTGAGTTTGTTCGGATAACCGAGTTTTCCGGATTAGCGAGATATTTTTTTAAACTTATTTTATTGAATAAAAATCGTTGATATGTATTATTGAATCATTTTATTTTACAATATATAGTTTGCATTAATAAACTAAATAAAATAAACAAACAAAAAAGTAAAAATACAACTTTCATCTAACAATCATACTATGATTTTTTTAAGAAGCAATTAATTTTTGATTGGGTTAATTTTTTTTTTACTACCAAATCTTGCAATATTTTTCATTCTTCTTAATATTATGAGTAGATCCTGTGATGTATTTTCCTCAACCCGTTGGAGCAATGTTGAAAAAGCTTCTATTGCATCATCATGCTTTATTTTGAGGACATTTTCGACTCTCATCTCAGGATCATCTTGATCCTCTTTAATAAACGTGTGCAGTGATGTCATAGTTTAGTCTTATAAAAGGTTACCGATGAATTGCATTAATTAGATACTGCAACAAAAAATACGTCCGGATTGCAGAGGTGAAAATTATAAAGTGTCCGAAGAGCAGAAGTGTCCGGATTACTGGAGTGTCCAGATTAAAGTGTGTCCGGATAATCGAGGCTGTTTTTTTTGTATTTTTTTTGTAAATCGAGAAAATTAATTTGGTGATTGTAATCGGTTTCTATTGTAAATTTAATATTTGTGTGAATGTTGTTGATTTGTTGGTGAAAGAGTGTAAGATCATCGTTTGTTCCTGTCTATACTATAACAAAAATGTTGTCTACGTATGTACGCCATATTAAATAAAAAAAGGCTAAAAGAAGTGCGTGAAATTTGGTTTCTAACCAATCCATGAAAATGTTAGCGATAGAACATGAAATTGGTGAACCCATTGGGGTGCCGTCTTTCATTTTATAAAAGTTGTTGAATAAAAGTGAAAAAGATTTTCAATGAGTTACATGAAACATGTTATGCTGATAAAAATAAACCTTGTGTTTAAATAGCGAAGAAAAAGTACCTACTACATTATACAGGTGTCCCCGGATACACTTTACATAATTTCAGTGGTGATAGCGGACACTTTTCTAAGAAAAATATTTAACAAAATTTTTTTTCTAAACTCAAACCTTAATTACTAAAATAATTTTTCAATAAAAATAAAAATTTGGTAAATATAATTTTTTGTTTTGTAGCTGCTTTTTTTATCGTTTTCTGATTTTCTATAAAATAGGTTGGTTTTTCAAAAAAATTTATTGGACAAAAGTTATAGTCCGTTAAATTTCCTATCCGGAATATGGAATATGGGAATATATATAAAAAAAAAAAATTTCCTATCAGATATTTTGTAAAATGTTTGGTTAAAAAGATACTACGATTTGAAAAATACCACCAAGAAAAGAAAAGTTTGAAATTTTCACTTTTTTTGTACTTACTTTAATTCATAACTAGATAGCCGTTGCTTTTAGACAATAAAAGGTTTAAATTTAGTTTGTAGATTATTTCACGTTCTTTAAAAAAGCACTAAACTATTTTTACTGAAAAATCAATATTTTCTGAGCTATGGCCATGTGAAGGTGGATATTAAAAAAAAGGCTTAAAAGAGACTATCAAGGATTTCAACTTAAAAAAAAATTTTTGTTAAATATTTTTCTTAGAAAAGTGTCCTCTATTACCACTGAAATTATGTAAAGTGTATCCGGGGTAAAAATATTTCACTAAACGTGAATCATACATTAATTTAATCTAATTAACAAAATTATGAAAATATTAAAATTTTATTTTAATCAAATAACACACTTATAGTATAGACATTTTTCTCAAAAAGGATGTATGGGATATAGAATCGAAGGCAAAAGTAGGGTTAATTTAAATTTCACGAATATTAATCGGTTCATTTTCTGAAATTATAATTATTAAATTTAATATAACAAAACTTTTATTAGTGACTATCACTGCAATCCAACCTACTAGCAAAATAAAAAATGTTATAATTTTTATGAGTAAAAATTAATATTCGTTATTAAAACTGATAAAAATCTAGATATACAGTCAAGGCAATATGAAAAGCCCGGGGTAGTTTTCAGGTAATATCTGCTTGAAATTATTTTCATATTGAAGGGTGGGGAATTTTTGAAAAAGGTAGATAATCTTTAAGTGGTTTAGTTGTTATTTAGTGTCTGCAAGTTGTATATTTTGTGTTATTTATAGTAAAATTGTGTAAAAATGCCAAATAGAGGTAACTTGACAGAACTAGAAAAGCAAACCATTTTGACTTTGCGGAACGAAAACAAAAGTTTTACTTATATAAGCAAAATAGTGGGATGTAATAGACGTTCGGTGAGCCGCTTTTTGCAAAAATTCGATAAAACTGGCGTTACAAAGCCATTTGCAAAAGGAAGACCGCCAAGGAAGACAACGCCAGCTCAGGACTGCGTTCTTCGTCGACTATCAATGAAGGATCGCTTTAAAACCCGTCGACAGCTAAGAGATGAGTTAAAAGACCAAACTGGTGCACACGTAAGTGTAAAAACTATTGGAAATAGGCTCAATGAATTTTGTTTAAGAGCATATTCGCCTCTTAAAAAACCAATGCTAACTAAAGCAATGAAAAAAAAGCGGCTTGAATTTGCAACAAAATACGCAAATTGGACTGCAGAGGATTGGAGTCGTGTAATCTTCTCTGATGAGTCCAAATTTTTATTATACGGCTCCGATGGCAAGCGATATGTACGGCGCTATCAAAATGAAAAATTGAGTGACCGCTGTACGATTAAAACAACACGTGGCAGAATTGGCTTAATGGTCTGGGGTTGTTTTTCACAACGCGGTTTAGGGAAACTACAAATTGTAAAAGGAACCGTTAATGCTGACAGGTACATAGAAATTTTAGAAAACAATCTAGGACCATCTGTTCAGCAATTATACGCAGATAATGAAGAGTGGATTTTTCAGCAAGACAATGCTCCTTGCCATATGGCTAAAAAAGTAAGTAATATTTTTTTTAATAATTTTTTTTTTAAGTTATTGATCATATGATGTTTCTTATACATATTTAAAACTATTTATTGTAAAATATCTAATTATTATCTCGTTTATGTGTTATAGGTAGCTGAATACTTCGTACAAAACGGTATTTTTACATTGGATTGGCCTGGAAATTCCCCTGACCTTAACCCGATAGAGAATTTATGGGCGATAATGAAAAGACATGTTGTCAATACATCACCGAAGAATGTGTCAGAGCTAGAGCGGTCCTTAAATTTTGTCTGGAACAATAGTTTAACACCAGACTACCTGACGAGCTTAACTGCATCAATGCCTAAGCGTTTAAAAGATGTAATAAAGGGCAGAGGGGGCCATACAAAATATTAATTACTTAATTTGTGCTCCTTTATTAATAGTGTATATAAATTTTTTCAATAAAAATTTTTTTAACATTAAATTATGCAAAATTATTGCAATAACAATATTGCAAAAAACGTGAATTTTCTTTCGCGAATTAAATTTTACTGTTTTTATACAATTTATTACATGAAATTTGTTAATATTATAAATTATTATAATTAATATAATAATAAACATTTAAAAAATTCTGTTTACACTTGACAAATTTTAATAATTAGGAAATAAAAAACGAATTAATTAGAATTTCGCGACCGGGCTTTTCATATTTCCCTGACTGTACATAATATTTATAATATCAACAAGTTTTAAATATGTTTAGGGTTCTTTTAACGTCGAAATCTATATTATTTTTAGAGAATTGCACGTAACAACTCTATATCGGTTGTTCAATTACCTACTAATTAATTTCTCGAAAACGGGTTAGTAAACAGTGATGAAATTTTGCTAAAACCTTTTTCTATTTACAAGCTATAACTACAGAAAATTTGAAAAAATTCTTAAAAATTCTTTTTTAAGATAGTATTTAACGCCTTGTGATTTTCCCTAACAGTGGAATCTTAAGCAAAACCATAGATGTGATTTTCATAAATTTTAACAAAAAGTAAACATCAAATTAAAACTGCAAAAGCTATTGAACAGTGAATCGATTTGAAATTTTTTTTATTACATCGCAGAATCAATAATGACATGGGTACTAATTTTCATCGATATCTTATATTTTTTAGTTTTATTTTTTGTTCCCTATACATCCTTAATTATTTATGTAACTATGCTGAGATAGAATTATTACTTGAAATTAATTCTGCCATTTTTTACACGTTGATTAACGGAATTTTTCAAAATGTAATTTTTTTGAGGAAGAGGCGATGTAAAACGTCACCTGTATTAAAAAAAGATATTGATCGGAAATTCCAATAATTCGAACACACCTTTGCATTAACAAGATTGGGTTATCTAAATTAAAATTTAATTAAACTGAAAGATTGAATAATTTCTACTTTTGTTTTAGGGAACAATTTTCTATTAGAATGGCTTTCTATGGAAGGTTATATTAATTTATTTAGTTCAAATTTAATTTTTATGCCGTTAAGGGTTCAGAAGTCCACTATTGTAGAAAAATCAAAATATTATAATGATTAATAAATAATTGGTTTAGTAATTTTAATCTGAAATTCACAAAATAGTTTTAATAATCTTTTTGACCTAAACGATTAACAAAACTTGTGTTGATTAAGCTCACTTTGTATCATTTTATACGCATTGAGGATTTTCGAGTGATTAATAATGCAGCATTTCAGTTTATTTTTCATAATAATTAAAGTAATACAAAGCGAGGATGGCAAAGTTCTACTATATTATTAAAACTGGAAGTGTTTTACGGGGGCTGTATAATATTTAAATTAAAAAATATATTAAAGCGATGAACATATATTCTTAAAGTTTTCTTAGTACCTTATAGGAAACTTTTTTTAGTAAAGTAATTTTGAAACAGAAGACTATAAAGTTAATAATTCAAAGTTTGATTGTAAAATGGAATATTTGAAAAGGATCGATTTTTAGAGTTTGTATATTATGGACAAAGTTGAGTATTTTAGATTATTTTCTAAATATGTAAGGAGTTTCCATTTTATTCAATTGGCATATGCATGTTTTATTTCGTTACTGTTATAAAGAAACGATAAAATATTGAATGAGATAGTGAAGAAAAGCTGCAACAATGTCGAAACAATGTACGTGGAGTTGAACTAATAAATTAAAAAAGCAATGGTTTGATAGAAGAATTTTGGTACGAATACATAGTTATACTTGGCATAAAGCGTCCGGTTAAACAATCAAAGTATAACAAGAGCTACTCTGCGGGAATTTTGTCGCTTTATGGGCATTTTTATGAAATTAAATTTGTGTTTAGTGTGGGTATAGACGACAACGAGATGTGTTTTGTTTTATTGTTTATTAGCTTAGAAACAACGTTTACGAGTTTATGTGAAATGTATAACAAAAGAAAGTACTTACTATATTGTGCAAATGTAAAATGTGTCCAAAAAGCCAAAATAAACCCTAAATAAGGTAACGGTCCGTTCATCTTCACTTATAGTTTCCGTTTTGCTCTTGGTTTTATTTAGAAATTAGTTAACCATTTACTACCGGCACAACACAACACTAAAAGACTAAACTGCTCACTAACTGATTTATTTTATATTTTCCATTAAATCTATAGACAAAGGTCAATTCAATTTGCCCTCTTTCAACATTACCGATAAGAGGTCTTAAGATATGGTAAACTAACACGTCAATCCTACTCTGTATTTAGTAATTTATTTTTAAACGTCTTATAACTTCTGATTTGTATTTTCTACATTTATGCAAAGAAAACGATAGCAAATTTTTATCTCATTCATGAAACTGGCACCGTCCAAAACCTTTTACCTTAAAATTTGGTCCTGTTTAAAAAAGAGTTTTAAAATTTAATAATGGCTTTTATAAAATTTGTCCCAATTCAAAATTGACACATAATTTCTAGTAGCAAATGAAACGTTTAATGAAATTACTACAAAAGGGCGCACTCGGCATGGTCTACGTTACTTATGATTCATGTTAAAAGTTGTCCCCTGCAAAAAGCGAGTTAGTAATGAATGAGAACTGCGGCGGGAGTTGTTTTAACCCGGACGTGGGGTTAATTATACAAATAAGCCCGTGAAAGTGGCTTAATTGTCAATCTGGTAGTTAAGCTTTAACTTGTGGTTATTTTTCTTATATTAATTTAAAATACATTTTAATTTTATTTATGCACTTAATGAAATGACACCAATCTCTTCCATTTAATTAAATTAATATCGAGTATTTTCTAAAAATTTTAATGCAAAAGTAAGTTTTCCTAAAATTATTTACATTAATTATTTTGTAATCAAGACACTTATTGATAAATATATACCACCGAAAAAGTTTAATTTTGGTTTTGAAAGGTTTCCTAGTTTATAATATTCTACAAAGTTTAATCCATATTGGAACAAAAACTTAATTTAAAAGCTTTTTTGTTGGCGAAAATTAATTACTACTCTAATGCTATTTTAGTTACTTTATTTTTACGGTTTTACTTAACTTAACCTTTGTAATCTCTATTTTTAGAATTTACATATCTTCATTGTTTGTATATCTTTTAAATTTTTGCACGATTTTAGATTTTCATTTTTAATTTTACTTGATTAATTTTAGTAACATAATTTCATGCTAATCTATTTAAATCATTTCAAAGATATATTTACACAACTCTATAGCACAGCTACAAACTAACCAATACTAATTTATTTAACATTTTATTTATTTAACAGTTTAATTAATTTAACACCAAACTAAAACTAATCCTAAAGCATAAATTTGTTATTTAGTAAACTTCAACTTTACAGTTTTAAAACTACAAATTACCACTGTCCATCTGTACACCGCGAAAGGTGTCGCTATATTTTGATAAAAAGAAACATATATTTCAATAACAATTTATTTCAATAATTTAAATTAACTAATTCTAACTAAACATTTTGCAATCACTTCACAATTTGAACTTTGACAAAGTTCTACGTAAAATTAACAGAAATATGTATATTCTATAGCTCCTGTAGTTTCCAAATTAAACCCTTCAAAAAACCTTGATATTTCTAAAAACGTGTTTCCCATTCATTTGACACAAAAACTGTTTGAAAATCAGCAATAGTGGACTAGTCTTGCATAAAACAACCTTTGCACCTCTAATATGTAGGATTCTAGCAGTTCGCTGTTAAAAATTGAATTTTTACCCTTTCTATCATTTTTATAAATAACTTAATTCAGTCTATTTTAGGTAAAAAAATTAACGTAAGATAAATTCTGCCGTCATAAGGAAGTACCTAAGTAGATTTTTTTCAAAATTGAGTTTTTTATATTTTTGAAATCAGCGTAAAAAACTACATCTAGATGTGTAATTATATTTTGCAAAAGTTTTTTACATTTTAAATAAAACCAATATGAAAAATCCGTCAACCCCAAAAATAAGGGGTTTTCAGAGTAAGAAGACAGTAAGTAACTTTTGGAAGTCTCTGGCTTTTTACTTTGCAAGTGTTACTTACTGCCTTTTTGCATTGTATCCAGTCTACATTAAATACTGTGTTCCAAATGGAAAGGCACTAAGTATTTTATTTCGAATAAATAAATTTTCCTGAAACTTTCAAAATTTGTTACCAATCTCGTTAATATGAATAAAATTCTAAAAAATTGTTCAAGTCAATATAAGAATTGGTGCTTATTTTCATATTTATTTTTTTAATCAATTCAAATTTAGTTTCGATTAATGAAATTGTATTGAAGTATATTTTGAACGGTATCCGGACGTTTGGTCCCCGGACGATTGGTCCCGGACGATTGGTCCCCGGGCGATTGGTCCTCGGACGATTGGTCCAGCGGACGATTGATCCAGCGGACGATTGATCCCCGGACAATTGATCCCCGGACAATTGATCCAGCGGACGATTGATCTCCGGGCAATTCCAGAAATATGTCCTGGGGGGATGGGTAATAATAAATAATCAAATTATGAATGTTTTTATTATTATTATTGTTCGATTTAAAATAAAATTTGTAACGATTTCCACTCTTAAATTTATTAAGTAACAATATTTAAGATATAAAAGATTCGTCGTAAATTATATTTTTCGTTTAATATTACTTTAATATAACCAGCGGAGACGGAGACAAAATTTGTAAATTATTTAATTTGTCCCCTCTCCTAAGCGAGGTTAGGGTTACTGCCTAATACCTAATACCAAAGAGTATTACAAAGAGCTAATAGGGGCTGTCTATTAATTACGTAACGGTTTGGGGGGAGGGGGAAAGGTATTGGAAATCTTACGGACCCTTACGTGGGGGAGGGGAGGGTCCGACATATTCCTTACATAAGTTTCGTAAAATACTTTTTTTAAATTAAATCAGTTATTTTTACCTGAATTTTACCTGGACCCTCTCAGTCCGACGTTTGTTTTTACGAAATTTGCTGTACAGACGGGGTTCGTCGGGTCTTTAGGATACGTCCTTGCGCTTTAATCCGTCTCCCGTGTCTCGGGCACTACAATAATTTTCGGACAGCTCCGTCTCCCGGACCGAAAGAGTTAAGGAATTACAAATTTATTGCATTAACTTTTTTATGTAATTAATTAATCTTTATTAACTTTTATTTATATAAACAATCGTATATAAAAAATCGTCCGGGGATCAATCGTCCGGGGATCAATCGTCCGGGGGATCAATCGTCCGCTGGATCAATCGTCCGCTGGATCAATCGTCCGGGGATCAAACGTCCGGGACCAATCGTCCGGGGATCAATCGTCCGGGGACCAAACGTCCTAGAATCCTTTTTCTGCACAATTGTGTGGATTAGTAACACATATTTATCTCAGTGTGCAATTCGTTAATATTGCGACTTCAGCTGATTTTGATTACTTTACAACTTCAATAAAATTACTGAAATCGTAAATTTTTTTATTCTTCATCGACAATTCCATACCATAAAGGTATGCCCGGGTTCAAAATGATTCTAGGACGTTTGGTCCCCCGGTCCGGGGATCAATCGTCCGGGGGATCAATCGTCCGCTGGATCAATCGTCCGCTGGATCAATCGTCCGGGGATCAAACGTCCGGGACCAATCGTCCGGGGATCAATCGTCCGGGGACCAAACGTCCTAGAATCATTTTGAACCCGGGCATACCTTTATGGTATGGAATTGTCGATGAAGAATAAAAAAATTTACGATTTCAGTAATTTTATTGAAGTTGTAAAGTAATCAAAATCAGCTGAAGTCGCAATATTAACGAATTGCACACTGAGATAAATATGTGTTACTAATCCACACAATTGTGCAGAAAAAGGACGCAATTATTTCTGATGCCAGAAAGTCGCCAAAGTTTTTGGAAAAATCTGTGAGTATATTTAAATTCGAGTATATCTTATACTTTTGTTTTTAATAAATAAAATAAAAATTTAAAAATGCAGTAACTTCGTACTTACTGCCTTTTTACGTTGATTTCTACACACAAAATTACTATTTAATTATATAATTGGGTTAGTGGAACTAATAAATTAAAACAACTAGTTTTTTTGTCAACGTTTCGGTGACGCAAGGTACACCATCTTCAGGACTATAATTAAAGGAAAGGGGTTACATACATTTTATGTGGGAGCAAATAATAGCATACCTCAAAATATCTTATGTTGTTGGCTTTTATATAAAGAGATGGTATCGTGAGATACGTTTTGACCAAATATGTATAAAAAATAATAAATTGGTGGCGTAAAATAAAATAAATATAGGATGACCAATTCAACTTGTCAAAAAAAGATAAAATAGTTATATGACATTCACACTCTTTAAAAAACGTAAAACATACAATTAAAATGTCAGTAAAAAATTCACAAATTAAAAATAAACACTGTAAAGATGTCGAAATGGTAATAGTGTGAACTTAAAAATAACAACACAAGGACCGAGCTTATACTTTGGCCAAAATTACTATTTTGTTTTTCTTTATTACAAAAATGCATATTTTCCAACGAAAATTTGCATAGAACCTTTATAACACTATTAGAATGGAATGCTATTCTTACAAAACATGTAACTATTAGTTTCTTGCGATTTACTCAAAACTGTCAAAAGTATACTTACTGCCTTCTTCCTTGTGACGGCAGAATTATGGAAAATAATAATCTACGTAGAAATAAAGATATTGAATCGTACTAAATTTTTTGAGATATGTCGTTTGAAAGAAAACCATCAATTTTTCAGAAAATTGTAAATTTTTATAACTAGAAAATGAACCCAAAATAGAAATTTTAAGTAAATTTGTGGTATATAATAGTAGGGGAGAGGCTTGCAGGTTGCCACTGCTTGCAGGTTGCCACCCCTGCCGGATTTTGTCATTCTAACATTGTCATCCCCTAAATTTCGACGGACATCGAATACAAACGAGTAGTTGTCGCTTTTAATGTAATTGTGATGCACCCAAACACAATAACAGGGTGTTTGGTAAACAAAATGTGAAATTTTATTTGTAAAAAAATGAAAAATTAAAATTGTGTTTTTCTTCTGTGCCCATAAATTGAACATTTTTAACGAAAATTGAAGGGAAACATTTTTGCTGTGTTGCTTTTTTATTCAATTTTTATTATTCTTAAATAATTCTAAATATATCATGAGTTGGAAGTTTTTTTTCCTGTATATTCTAAAGTGGTGTAAAAATGCAGGTTGCCACCTTTTTTGGCTTGCAGGTTGCCACCCCTCTTATTTTACATTGTGACGTATACTACAGTGACTGTTTAGGGACAGTGGCAACATAAGCCCCTAAATCGGCCTAGGACATGTTTCCGCGCAAACGGGGGTAGGTTTAACCCCCCCATTGCATATTTTATGTACCTATTGACGTAAACGCTTCTTAAATATTTCAAAAATGAATATAAATAATTATTTACTAATAATTGATTCATTTTTTATATATTTTTAGATTTAAATGAAAAAAAAATTAAATTTTTTTTTCAATTTTAACTTCTTTTTTTCTTGTCAATTTACTCTCATTTTTTTTTGTTCACAGCCACTAAGTGTAATTAATATAAATCATATGTTTTTACTTGAGTTTTTCTACATTTTCAACAATTTTTCAAGGGGTGGCAACCTGCAAGCCGAAATTTCAAGGTGTCGATTTTAGATACTTTTGAAAATTTGCTGTAAATTTTTAGTTTTTAATAATTAAAATGATTTTTTGCGCAGGATCGTGGCTTTATACTTCCCCTTTCCTGTATATGTTATTATATCAACAATACGTTGATTGTATGACGAGTTATGACCAAAAAAGCTATGGGGTGGCAACCTGCAAGCCTTTCCCCTATGTATTTCTGGTTAAATTAAAAAAAATAAGAATAATACAATACATAGAAAATCAATCATTCAAAAAATTTAAAAAAACATAATTATCACATAACAAGTCAGGATTAAGAATATTTGAAATTATGAAAAAATCATAATACGAGAAAACGTTATTTCACGGTTATTTCCGATCTTCAGTGGTATATAATGAATAAATTGAAAAATAACTAAAATATTCGAACTAAACAAAAAAGAATTTAAAAATAATGATTAAAATGCACAAAATTGACTTACACAACCTCACAAAAAATATCAAATCTGAACGTTGTCACGTGAAGGAATGAACAATTTAAAATAATTTAAACTAAGAAAATTCTTATAACTAGCACTGCCAGCGTGAAATCCAAAGGCTAAGGGTGCAGTGACTTCGGATTTCACGCTGGCAGTGCTATTTATAAAAATTTTCTTAGTTTAAATTATTATAAATTGTTCATTCCTACACGTGAGACGTGACGTATTGTATTATTCTTATTTTTTAAATTTTTATAATTAGTTAATTGTATACAAATCCTACAAATGAAAGTGGTCAAGGATTCAATGTTGCGCAAGTTGTAGAGAAAAGTGGTTTAAAACCCAACTTGTTTAATTTTTTCTACACAGACCTTTCAGATAAAGAAATTCGTTCTTAAAAAAATTGAGAACAACAGTGATAATTATTATAAGAGATGCTTTCGAAGTAATTGGTGATCTTTTTGTCGATGAACTGTTCATTGTCGCAGGAAGTATTTCTTTCAAAATGAAAAACGTCCATTGTTGTGCCTATATGAAAGGCGAGCAAAGCAGTTTCAAAGAGGTATTAGACCAATAAATACGGCGCCTGTTTACGGAAAAGTATAAGGTTAAAAGACAATTAATAGAATATTTGTTTGTTTTAGCTGTGTTCCTTGACTTTAAGAGAGCTTTTTGAAACTTTTGATCGTGAATTGTTATTAAAAAAACTGAAAAAATTGGATATCCATGATATTAGGCATTTACGAAAATTGTACCGGTAGGTATATACCGGTTTACCGTATGAAAACAGCTGATCTACGGTAGATATGGAGCAGGTTAAAGAATTTCAGAACGCTTATATTAGTATGTATATTATAAATTATATACAAGGTGGCTGTCTGAAAACAAAACAGACGGGATTGTGGCCAGCAGAATTTTTTTCAAGAAATGCAAAAACAGGTCAATTTTATTATCGAGGAGGACAACTTTTGCGACCAATCACACTCCTGTATTGTTCCATCTCTTTACGCTGTGATGACAACCCCTGAAATGTTAATAGGGATGATATGGCAAGGAACACCTCATTTGAAAGGTCTTACTTCCCTGAATTTTGAAGTTTTATCAATTATTTAACAAAATAATTGAAAAATAATATTAAATATCGTCCAATGTTATTATATTAGATAGAAATCTTGGGATTAGGAACGCAAAATATAAACAAATTAACTGGGTCTAGGACAAATAGGCGCCGCCGAATAAGCGCCGCCAAAAAGGCGCCGCCGTCTAGGCGCCAGCCATATAGGCGCAGCTCCATATAGGCGCCGATCCATATAGGCGCCAGTCGTTTAGGCGCCAGCCATTTAGGCGCCGGGTGAATTAGGCGCCAGCCGTTTATGCGCCGGGTGAATTAGGCGCCTGCCATTTAGACGCCGAGCTATTTAGGCGCACAAATATTTTTTTTTAAATTTTAAATTAAAATCCCAGTTAAAATTTATTTTGTTATCATTTTTGTTCATTTAAAATTCATGTTGTGTTGTAGTTGTAGTCTTTTAGTTTAAGGACACACTTATACACTATAACACCACCAACATACGTTTATAAAAAATGGAAAGCTTGTTTCAAACTAAAATAATAACATTAAAAATTTAATTTTTAAATAAAAATATTTTTTTTATTTTGTTAAAAAAAAAGAATATAATATATTATAACATTTTAAATTTACATTACGTAATTCAAAATCGCACGATATCTTGGCAGGGTTTAAATTCGGCTCTACTTCTTTTAAAAGGTTTATCATTTTTACATAAGTCCTTGTGTGTTTGTTTGGTAACAATGCATATATTACGGGATGGACGCCTCCAAATCTTTCTGCCATAATAACATATACTTGATAAAAGAGATTAGGCGCTATTGAAAATGTTCCATCAATGAACCAATGCTCCGATTCACGCAAAATTCGACGAACATTACTTTCCCGGCCAAAAAGTAAAACTCTTTCTGGTTCGGATCCACTGTCAGCAACTAAAAAGTTTTCTATGGTTCCGTTCGCTTCAAAAGTTCTATATGCTTCGGGAATAATTAATTCTTCTAATGTTAATGGTGAAGGAGGCACAGCATTAACTTCATTCCTCTTTCTTCGGATTGTTTTTTTTAACGCCAGATCATTCGGTAATGCAACTTGTGCCGCTCGCGACATTTCAGTATTGAGGCAGGCATTAACAATTTGTGCTGTTGACTCAACAGTAGTTGCAGCACGGTTCTTCATGTTATTCACTAAAATGCTGGCTTCAACTTTAGCCGCATTACTATCGTGAGAGTGTTCGTGCATTTGTTTCACCACGGCACCATTTATTGTGTGTATTCTCACTTTGCAACCGTTGTTTTTTTGATCACATCTCCAAAATCGTTTTAACCCACATTTACTGAGTTTATCGAAAACAAAACAATGCCCTTCGACGTGTAACTTTTCATTTCCTTTTTGCGAAACCAATTCCATTATACTGATACTGATGCTGATACTGATGCTGATACTGATGCTGATACTGATGCTGATACTGATGCTGATACTGATGCTGATACTGATGCTGATACTGATGCTGATACTGATGCTGATACTGATGCTGATACTGATGCTGATACTGATGCTGATACTGATGCTGATACTGATGCTGATACTGATGCTGATACTGATGCTGATGCTGATACTGATGCTGATACTGATGCTGATACTGATACTGATACTGATGCTGATACTGATGCTGATACTGACACTGATACTGACACTGATGCTGACACTGATACTGACACTGATACTGATACTGATACTGATACTGATACTGATACTGATACTGATACTGATACTGATACTGATACTGATACTGATACTGAAACTGATACTGATACTGACACCGAAACTGATACTGCCACTGTTACTGATACTAATACTGAAATCTGTTCTTGAATTGCCAACCTAAATTTCATTTATAGTTGGCACCGCTAAATTTAAATTCAAATTGTGAGAGCAGGACCGTCTCTGATAAGAAACTTTAGAAATCCAACCTCAAACTGGATGGCGTGATTAGAAATTTAATGTGAGGTGGCTACTGGTTTGTTGTTGCTATTTTGGCAACAGAAACAAAAATAAAGAAAATGAAATTTCCTTTCCAAAATATTATGCTAATAAACGTCTTCTATTAGTTAATTTTTAAAAATTTAGTTAAATTTTTTAATTTGGGCTCAGAGTAGACAAAATTCAAAATATTATGCTAATAAACGTCTTCTATTGGTTAATTTTTAAAAATTTAGTTAAATTTTTTAATTTGGGCTCAGAGTAGACAAAATTCAAATATTATGCTAATCGACGTCTTCTATTGGTTAATTTTTGAAAATATAGTTACATTTTTTAACTAGTTTCTAAAGCCGTACCTTAAACTAGTAGTACACTATTTGGTCATACGAGAATATTAGGCAAATGTTAAAACAATATAATAAGTAAGAACAGAAGTAAGACAATAGTTAAAAAATTTGGCTCCTAAAAGGCTCGGCGCCTAAAACGCTGGCGCCTAAATGACTGGCGCCTAAATAGCTCGGCGCCTATATGACTGTCGCTTTACTGGCTAGCGCCTAATTGGTTCGGCGCCTATTTGGGTCGGCGCCTATATGGCTGGCGCCTATATGGACCGGCGCCTATATGGTTGGCGCCTATACGGCGGCGCCTATTCGGCGGCGCCTATTTGTCCGGTTCCCAAATTAACTATATGTCAACGTTTCGGCTCATTTACTGAAGCCATCTTCAAAGACTTTAATATAAGAAACATATTGGTAAATACAAATGATAACATAATAGTTTTGATTTCACACTCACCTAATAGTAGGATGGAAAATGTTTTGCGAAATTCCAAAAAGACAGGGTTATCCGAACATATATTTAACTCTTTTGGTTTTAGGGGATGATTTAAGACTAGTTACTGTATTTAATTTGATTTATTTCAAAAAGTTTTTTGTTATTTGATTTTGTCATTTGTCACAATTCAAAATTTGTTTATTAATCGTCATTTTATTTTAAAATTGATTTTATTATTTCATTTTATAACTTTATATCTATTTAATATTATTTACGTTAACTGTTTCTTTATTGTCTCCCCATATTTTATTTATTTATGCAAAACATTTTCCATCCAACTATTAGGTGAGTATGAAATCAAAACTATTAGGTTATCATTTGTATTTACCAATATGTTTCTTATATTAAAGTCTTTGAAGATGGCTTCAGTAAATGAGCCGAAACGTTGACATATAGTTAATTTGTTTATATTTTGCGTTCCTAATCCCAAGATTTCTATCTAATAAAATAATTGAAGCTGCAAAAATGCGAAATAAATACGATATTTCAAGACATTTAAGAATAAAAAAGTAAAAACATTTGGACAGGTTGATTTTAATTTCAAGGGGGCTACATTTACTGCTATGCATAAACATTGACAATTCAACCCTTAAGGTAAAGAGCAAACTACTCTTGGAATTTTGAATGAAAAGATAGGTCTGTAAAAAAGATCAGTTTAATCAAATTAGATGTTCAAATTGATTCAAGTTAACTTACAAGATTGGATTTCGAGCCCACCATTAGATTTCTAAAACAGTTTCAAAATTTGTACTGATTTTCCAAAATAAGTCTTTAACCAAACTTTACCCTATGGCCTGAATTTCCAATGGCGCGCCTTCCCAAAAATTGCTGGGCGTCGGTCTTGTTACACCTTATTTTCCGTCAGTTTTTCCTGTTAGGACTGCTCGGTTAAGTATGTTTACTCGGCCAATTACTAACTACGGCACGCGCGACCAATACTTCAAAAATCCACTGCTCCCAAATTTGGACAGATTTTTCATAGCATTATATCTCACAAAATTTTGAACTCATTACTGATTAATTCCCATCGCGTTACAAATTATTTTTGGACTACGGAACAATTAGTCCGGATTATAGTCCATCTTGTTGTGTGGTTCGTGCTACAATGACAAATCTTACTGCAGTAAACTGCAAGCTACACCTCCGCTCGCCTACACGTCTGAAATATATAGACGGAATTTAACAACAAATGATCTTCTAAAATTAATTACATACAGAATTTTCTAACAATTTTAAAAAATTATGTTGCGCCGAATATAGGCGTAACAAATACTTTATACGCGGAGTTCAGTAGAGCGATTCCTTTATAGTTTTCGCACTTCTCTACATCTCATTTCTTTTTATGGTCACTATATGTCTTCTTTCCGTTGCTTCGACATCTTTTCTTTTACCCATACTTGTTTAATGATTTTATAAATTCTCTCGTGTAACTCTTCTTCTCCATACTGAAGTAATTCCACGTTCAAACCATCTCTACCCGGAGACTTTCCATTCTTGAGTTTATTTATTATTTCCACTACTTCCTCGTAAGTTGGTTCATTTACTTGTTGGTCTTCTTCATTTATTCTTTCATATTGTTCACCTTCTTCTTCCACAGCTAGCAGTCTTTGACAATGTTCTTCTCATATTTGTTTTACTTTCTCTATGTCGTTTTTTAATTTTCCTTCACTGTTCTTCATTCCTTTTGTTTTTATTTTAGGTCCTGTTTTTGTCGCCTTAACTTCTCATAGAATTGACGATTGTTTTTTTGTTTATTGCTTTCGTAATAATTAGAGTAATACTTTGCATTTTTTTCTGCCGTTCTGTCCAATCGACGTGATTTGAACCTCATTTCGACGACCTGCACGATCTTTATCAAAAATGCTTGTACCACGTTTCAATTCAGATGTCCAAAATTGAATTATTGATAACAAAGGTGCAGAGTTCCCCTGAACTTCGCTGAGCTCCATTGTAATCTTTTAATTTTGTTTCAAACAGTAAAAAAACTGGGGAAAAAATTTTTTTTCCATTATTGTAAAATTACAAAAGTTGTTCTATTTAAATGGATCATTCACAAACAAAACTAAGCAGCAACTTGACCATTTGACAGTATTGCTGAAAATGATTATATTTACAAAAAATATTTTTTAAATTAGTATAGCAGCGCTATTTCTTACCTAGGCCAGGTACTTATCATACAACACTCGTAAGATATATTATATTAATAATCTTTTACGCGAAACATGTCGTCGAAACAAACATTGAAAACGAATTTTAATTTATCCAAGAAGTACTTTAAAAATAAAAAAAGAATAATTATAACTTCCGAAATAATAAACTAATATAATAAAAAATCTAAGGTTCTGCAAAAAATATACTAATATGTCATACGATATTCTCAATTTTCTGTGTAAAATAGTTTTAATTTACTCTTACATTTTTTATTTGCCTTAATAGCAATTATTCCAGTAATAAAAAGTATTTTATTTTATCATGTACATAATAATAAATACTATTTGTGATTTATTGAATCAATTTTACACATTAAATCCAGTTCTATTATTATATTCAATAATAATTTAAAAAGAAATATCCGCTGCAGAAATTTTACAATAACAAACTAAGGATGACAAAATAAGATTAAGTTTCAATAAAAATTTATATTGTATGATGATGAATGTTTACTTTCAATTAAATTACCTATATAGGTATAACTAAGAAAGAAACCGTATCCTAATTGAGATAATTAAATTTTTTATTAGTTTAGTTTTAATGAACAAAATTGTCAAAATATTTAAATATCATTTTTATCTGGGAAACCCTAATTGCATAGTATTGTTAAAATGTTTAAATAACTGATAAAATATAATCTCCAAGTTTAACTTGTAATTTGTATGCTATCTTTTATACTCGTAATCATTACGCATTTTCAACCCAAACCCAGGTTTCTTATAAATAAATTGTTTATAGTTATTAGTTAATTACAACGCAACATGGTTACATAGATTAATTATACAAAAATGTATTTAAAATATTGAATTTCTAATTTTTTGAATTTAAAGTTTTTGATGAAAGCGATGAAAGCAAATTTTATAAAAACTATGTAGGCAACTTTACGATTAAAATATTCATCAGTTGATTAAAATTTTTGAATTTTGGACCTTATAGTACATAAAGTGATCGAATAGCACTATCTCAAAATAATATCCAGACAAATTCGAAAAAATGTATTTTAAAGTCAGCATTTATAATTAACTTGGTAGCTTAGTTGCTAATTGAACAGCTATAGATTATAGATTTCTTAAAATTCCTTTTTTTACTTCAGTGATTATATGTATGTCCAAAGAAATCGTCGAGGCAATGGTAGGCAATGTTGATGTTTCCTCCACAGTCATGAAATCTGCCATGAGGTCGAAATGTTATGTGCGTGGACATGCCACTTTCCGCACCATGCAGATCGCTCTCGTGCACCCAAGGGAGGTTCGCGTGTCTGCACAAATCTTTTAGGTGGCTCAGATTCCAAGTAAAACTGTAGATTCCGTCCTTAAAACATCGCGATGCTTAGATGGGGGATGCTCCAATTGACAAGGTATTAAGATCAGCCTTTTCATAACAGCTAAAAATAGTATTCCGCAGTACGATCTGATGGCAAAACGCTTACAATGATAGATGATAGGTACTCTTACAATGTTACAAGACGGGGAGTAAACAATTTACCCAGGGCCCCCGTAAGGGCTACTTGCGGCTGTGTGCAAAAAAGGATTTTGGCGCCCCTTAAGGCATTTTGGATCATGTTTTTTTTGTTTATTTTTTTGAAGGTAGATAGGTAGGTAGTGCTTGAAATAAACCAAAAAACTGAACTTTAGAAGTCATATTTATTTGTAGACTAAAATATCGAAATGAAACAAACAGAATAAAATCATAACAAAATAAATTAAAATAAATTCTTGTTCACACCCATTTTAAAGCATTTACTTAACAAATGGGGTACAGACCCGTTGTTTATAAATACTAGAAAATAACCCAAAACTAAAAATCACATTTTACTTCTATGTTCTCGCAACATAGGAATCGGCAGTAACTGGATGATATACTAATAAAATTTCGTGTGTATTTATACCTAATCTTATTTAATTTTTCAACTTTTATTTTAAAATTAATTTTTGTTTTTTGTTTTTTTTGCAATTTTTTTTTGGACCCTGGGTTTTGGCGCCCCTAAAGGATGGCGCCCGTGTGCATTGCACACCTTGCACATATGGTAGCGGGAGCCCTGGATTTACCGCAGTGGGTACTTCAGAAAAGTGTAACGACTTGGACTGGAATCTGTACGAGAGAACTCTTAATTCTGGAGAACATTCAGGTACAGAACTATTAGCAGCCATTTTAGAAAACAAACACTTATAGGAGACTACAAGCATAGTTAGGAATCGAAAGGCCAACAATTTGACGATTTACAAAGGAACTTTAAAAAAATTCAAAAACAATTTTTTAAGCTAAATTGTAAATTTTAACAAACAAAAATTGGAATTTTATTATAATTGCTTGAAGATATTCTAAGAAAGTTAAAACTTCTAAAGTGTTTTAATAAATTTCACTATTTTCGTTCAACAAATTCAACATAACCTCGAGCAAATGCTTACCAAAATGATGGAGAAGATGGACAAAATGCTTGATCTCCTAATAGCCATGATCGGAAAAATGTAATGTGCAACAAAATAAACACTACACTAAAAATCTCCGTATGGAATGCCAACGGTCTAGTCAACCATGGACTAGAATTAAAATCCTTCATAATAAATCAAAATTTGGATGTCTTGGTTATCTCCGAAACACACATAATAAGCAAAAGTTTAATAAGGATCCCTGACTTTAATTTCTACCATACTCAACACCCGAATGGTACAGCACGAGGAGGTACAGCAATCATAATTAAAAGAAAATTAAACACCAGGAAATAGCAAACGTAAGCCTAAAAAACATATAAGCCACAACAGTAATAATCGATGATAGACATGGACCACTCACCCTTTCTGCAGTATATTGTCCGCCAAACCTCTCAATCAAAAAAGAACAATTCGAGGAATTTTTTAACTCGTTTGGGCATCACTTTATTGTAGGAGGAGATTACAATGCAAAGCACACCTATTGGGGTTCGAGACTCATAACACCTAGAGGAAGACAACTATATCAGTCGTTGCAGAGTTGTGGCCTACGGCAACTATCATCAGGGGAGCCTACATACTGGCCTACGGATCCAACCAAAGTTCCGGATGTGATCGACTTCTGTATAACGAAAGGTATTTCTCACAATTATCTAAAAATTGATTCATGTCTAGATTTATCATCTAATCACACTCCTCTCCTAGTCACCCTCAATAGTGTTATATCAAAAACTACTAAACCACCCTCGCTGTTTAACAAATACACAAATTGGGAAATTTTTAAAACTAACCTTTCTGAGCAACTAAACCTTCATACATCGCTGAAAACAGAAAGTGAAATAGACGAAGCGGTAGAACACCTTACAGTAGAGATTGAACAAGCAGCGTGGAACGCCACCCCACAAATGTCAAACATCGATAAACGTGGATACTGCCCTGAAAACATAAAAAAGGAAATTGAAATAAAACGAAAGCTTCGAAAACGTTGGCAATCAACCCATGCTCCAAGTGACAAAACGAAGCCACAAAAAAGATCAAAAAAATTACTTGAAGACCAGAAAAATGTAGGAATAAGAAACTTTCTGGAAAATCTATCAGCCAGTGAGGCAACCGACTACTCTCTGTGGAAGGTCGCAAAAAAAGCAAAGGAACCACAAAAAGTAAAACAGCCGTTTAAAAAAAGCGATGGAACCTGGGCAAGGAATGATGAGGAGAAGGCCGGGGCGTTTGTAGAACATCTCGTCAAGGTGTTTCAACCTCCACCAAGGCTAATTTCCCCTGAAGACGATCATCAACATGATGACGAACAACAAATTCATCAGCTGCTTGAAGCTCCATACCAAATGAGCCTACCAATAAAAAAATTTAAGATGCATGAAATCAAACACATAATTTTCAAAAAGATCAATGCCAAAAAAGCTTCTGGATATGATCTAATAACCGGAAAAGTCCTGCAAAACCTACCAGGAAAGGGTTTTAAACTAATCAGAATAATTTTTAATGCAATCCTTACAATAGGTTACTTTCCATCTCAGTGGAAGATCGCACAAGTTATCATGATCCAGAAGCCTGGAAAGGACCCAACTGATGCCTCATCTTACAGACCTATTAGTCTGCTGCCCATTCTGTCTAAAACATTCGAAAAGCTTCTAGTGAAAAGATTGCTGACTATTATTGAGGAAAGAAATTTAATCCCGGATCACCAATTTGGTTTTCGACAAGGACACGGAACGGTGGAACAGGTTCATCGGGTTGTGAAGAAAATCAGAACTGCCCTAGAATGTAAAAAATACTGCTCTGCTGCCTTCCTTGATATTTCACAAGCCTTCGATAGGGTGTGGCACCTTGGATTGCTATATAAAATCAAAAAAAACCTACCCCATTCATTCAGTCTTCTATTGGGTTCTTATCTGACAGACAGGTATTTTCTGGTCAAAAACGGAGAAACCTATACGACCTTACATCCCATCTTATCTGGGGTTCCGCAAGGTAGCGTCCTTGGACCACTTCTCTATCTTCTATATACATCGGACCTACCGGTAACTGAAAATACTGAATCAGCAACTTATGCAGATGATACAGGCATACTGGCATCCGACGAAGATCCAAATCAAGCATCTCGCCTTTTGCAAACCCACTTAAACAAAATTGAAATCTGGTTGAAGACTTGGCGAGTTACAGCTAACACCACTAAGTCTGTACACATTACCTTCACCCTCAGAAGAGGAACCTGTCCAAGTGTCACCTTATATGGCAAAACCCTTCCTGTACAGGAATCAGTAAAATACTTAGGATTTTACCTCGATAGACGCTTAACGTGCACCAAGCATATTTGGAGTAAACGTCTGCAGCTTGGACTAACACATAGAAAGATGTACTGGCTCATGGGCCGCTCAATCGCTTCTCTCTATTGAAAATAAATTTTTACTTTATAAAACCATTTTAAAACCCATATGGACATATGGCATACAGCTGTGGGGTGCTGCCTGCGATTCCAGCATTGCGAAAATTCAACGCTTCCAAAACAAAGTTCTACGCAACATTTGTAATGCCCCATGGTATGCTACAAATCATATTATTGCTGCTGATTTGCAGGTAGTCAGCATAAAGGAAGCAATATCATCTCTGAGCAAAAAGTACCAACTAAGACTAAGTGACCATCCCAACGTATTAGTACCCGACCTACTACTTGGACTCCAGACGAAGAGACTGAAGAGGTACGACCCGACGGACCTGCCCCAAAGAACTTGAGCGTCGCGCTGACAATTTTATTATGTAGTTAGATTATGTAATAATTTCCAAAAGAGGCTTGCCAATGGGCTAGCTCTCTACTGTGCCATGTATTTAATCAAGTTAAACAATGTTGCTTATCGTCCACGGACGGATTGTAATCACTCATGGTGTCAATAAAAAAAAAAAAAATTTTCGTTTTAAAAATAAATGTTTGATATTTTTCTTTTTGATTTTATAGAAGTTATAGAAGAATAGTTATTTCAAACTAAATTCGAATGTATGTTTAAATTACAATTAAAATTAATTTAATTTTAACCCTTCTGGTACGTAAGTTATTTTTAAAATTACCTATAAAACGTAAATACAAAATTTGAAATTGTGACGTAGTTGCACATATCTAATGATTCATATTAGGTATAATTTTAATAACATGTATATTATTATCTCAATTATTACTTCCTACACTCGTAATATTTCCGTAACAAATAAGATGAATTACGTATGAAGTTATTGTATAGAATTAATTAATATATTCACTAATCGACACATCTAACGAATTTTAATTAGTTTAGTTAAGTAATAGAGCAACAAAAGACTTTGTTGGGGTTGGAAAATTATTACTCTAGATATCATGCAAGTTATAGCATAATAACATGATTCATTGGCAAATTTATTTATTAGTATAACGTAGCATATCTAAGATATACCTTTGATTACTAAAAATAACCAAGAATGTTTATAATATTACGTTGTTTTCGGTTCTACTAATGCAACGCCTAAGGAAGATATCTGTACGATTAAGTTCTTAGTCGTAAGGATATAGTAAATTGAATAGTAAAACTAAATTTATTGTACTAATCAAAATCATACTTGAGGTCCACCTTTTCAAAAGCACACAAAACCTTACAATGTTATTCACAATCAGTTAAAAATCGTTTTATCGGGAAGTGATCATTTTCTACCCTAAGCTACGTACTTGATCAAAAATATTTTTTTAATAAAATAAGAGCAAATTTAATAAAATGATAAATTATTTAATAGTAATTTGTCATATTTATTAAATAATATCTTGGTCTTAAGCTGCATTACAACTTCGGTGCTTTGCGCCTCGGTAAACTATCTTATCCCTCAGCTGTAATAACGAATTTTCCATCTCAGCACGTAATGTACTACAAGTAGTAAGTAAAATATACTATAAAATAATATTACTTGCTTGTAAAAATTAGTTTTAATTTTTTTAGTTTAATTTAGTACATTGTACTTAAAAAATTTGACTGCACTTTTATGGTTTCATAAAATCTACGACTCCAGTTTCTGGGGTATAAATCATACAATGTTTTATAGAAACTGCTTTGACAATAGGTTAGTTTGTAATGATGCCGGGAAAAAGACTTAGCCGATTGGAGTTCTATTGGATTAGTGAAAATTTGATTAATCTGTAACACAATTGGTTATATCGATATGAAGCCTACGCACTTGGAGTGGACACAAAGCCAACGCGAATTTTAAATTTATTTTAATTTTGATACATTTTCATACTATTTGACCGAATCATACAAAGATTTCAAGTGCAACTATTTTTAGGTAAATATACAAACCATGGCCTATCTTTAGAAGTCCTAACCAGCTCTCTAATTTTTTTAAAACATGTTTTATAAATTAACGTGTACGATGTTTTAACAAAAAATGTGCATTAAAATTAAAAATAAAGTGCAAGATATTATTTACATTATACCTATTTACGTTTTAGATTGCATTAACTCGTAGAACAAATACGTAATAATGCGTTCCAACTGTCAAGTCGTAATCAATTTTATGATTAAAAGTGAACCTAGGACCCGGAATTCTACTATTCTGCTTTAATCTTTCAGTTTTGCATTTCACCAACATATTACTCGTCTCAACACTGTAAATTTTACGCAAAAGTGATATTTGAATGTTTTGATGAATTATAATTCATATTTCAATTACTTCATGCTCTATAAGTTATATAAGTATGCTATACTATTGATAGCATTACATCATAATAATAAACCAATTTCAATCTCTAAAATTAAAGTGATTGTGAAACATTATTGTTGTAGTCAAAAATAATAAATATACCTATGTTTAGATAGCCATATAGTCAGTCTGATAGTGACGGAAATGGTAGCATATAGCTAACACCTACTGCAGTGGTTCTCAAAGGGTGTGGGGCAAAATGTTTTGCAACAAAAAATATTATATACCTCCAACCTAATTTAGTAGAAGGCTCTGGTCGAAAAACGTCAAATGAATTAATTAAGAACCGAAAACCTATGCGAACGAGTTGGTGATGTTTGTGCGAAAATCGAAAAGCAAACAGCTTCCGATATTATTAATTAATAATCTTTATGACTTGAAAACAAATATTTCGATATTATAGGGGAGACGCTTGCAGGTTGCCACTCCTGTCAAATTTCGACATTCTAGCAGTGTCATCCCTTTTTCGACGGACATCGATGTCAAACGAGTAGTTGTTGCCTTTAATCCAATTCTGATGCGCACGAACACAATAACAGGGTGTTTGCTAAATAAAGTGTGAAATTTGATTTGTTAAAAAATGAAAAATTAAAGTTGCGTTTTTGTTCTGTGCTTATAAATTCAACATTTTCATCGAAAATTTAAGGAAAATATTTTTGCTGTGTTGCTTTCTCATTCAATTTTCATTATTCTTAAAAACTTCTAAACATATCATGAGTTAGCAGTTTGTTTTCATGTACATATATTCTAAAGTGGTGTAAAAATGCAGGTTTCCACATTTTTTGGTTAGCAGGTTCCCCCCCTCTTATTTTACATTGTGACGTACACTACAGTGACTGTATGACTTTCTGTGTGAAATGTGTGTTACCACTAAATTTGGAATTGTATTTAAATTGACTAAAATGTTTACAATGCTAAATTCCAAATTTATTTGCCACTTCAATGTTACTGACTGTTTCGTCAAACAAAGTTTTTTATGTTGAATTTAAAATTCAAAATTAATCCAAAAATAAAGTTTTTTATCACTACAGTGATAAAAGTGATCGTTGTCGTTGACCTCGGAGATAAAGGTATCTCGACCTAGATGAGCTGTGCTACAAATACTTTTCGAACTTCTTACTGTTGTCGTGCTTCGAAATAGCGAATACGTTCTCACAACGTGAACTAAAGGATTGCAGGTAAAAATAATAAAATTTCATCAAAAAATCTTCAAGAACAAAATGGCGGTATGACGCTTCGTCGCATTTAACATCTGCTGACCAGAACTTCTTTAAATAGATTGTGTACATCAAAATCCAATATCACTTTTCAAGAAAAAACTCCAATTTACCGATAATACAAGTCAATTTCAAATTTTCACTTCAAAATAAACTTAAAAAAAAAGTTGTTATGATAGGCTAGATCAAAATATTGATGACATCGGTTGTCGGTAATATGGAATACTAGTGCGTTATGGGTCCAGTGTTTAATGTGTGCAATGAGGGACCATAATGGGTGTGCAGGCGCCGAAAAAGATGAGTATATTTGCGACTGGTGCAAGTAATATATGTTAATCTAGGCCTTATAATTAGTTTTAATTTTTAGGAACCATAAGTTACTTAATTATTTTTTAGATATTTATAATGTATTCCATATTAGCACCACCTTTTCTTAGGTGGTCATTTTGTAGTATTTTTTAAAACTAATTTTTGTAAAAATGTTTTAATTAATTACTCATTTGTTTTTATATTTTGGTGTCCAATTGTCTGAAGTAACTTTTCCCTAAATTTGGCTTAATTCTATTCGCTAAAAATATTTTTGCCAAATACAGCCAAAAGCTGTATTGTTTTACATCACCGATGGTCAAAGGGTTCCATAATCCCATATGTGTATTACATAGCACTGATGGTATTTTGTCTTTTGAAAAATAATAAATCACAACAGACTTACCAACTATGCTTCCAATCGTTAGTAAATATTTGTTCTGAAAATCAATTCGTTTTTTGGCCAAAAACTGTTACGGTTGATTTTGAACTGGTCATTCACGCAAGCCTCAAACACGTTTGGCAAGATGTGGAATTAATCGGATGTCGGTTTCACTTAAGCCAAGCCTGGAATAGGAAATCCAAAACTTAGGTTTGGTCACTGAATATATGGATGATCTATCAGAAATTGGTAAATGGTTACGCTACACATTTGGTTTACAATATTTAAAACTAAATGAAGTTGATGCCGCTTATAATAGCGAAGAACAATACAAGATTGGACCAATATTCGGATTATATATTCAGAAATTATATCGATGCCAATTCACTTTATCCACCTAAGCTTTGAGCAACACATACAGCAAGTATGTGCCGGACAACAAGTGCCTGTGAATCTTTTAATAATGTATTTAATTCCCAATTTTATAGCATTCGTCCATCAATTTACACCTTTTTGGAAGAATTGAAGGGCATGCCAATTATTACATACATCAGATCAACAGTTTTGGCACACTTAAGCTGGGTAATAGCGATACCCTTAGAAAACAATCACGTTAACAACATTTAATTAACATGTATTCTGCTAAATAATATAAAGGTGACATGTTGACATAGACATATCGTCGATATGATATCCTTCGGGTTGGGCGTGAGGCCAGCACTCTCACACTGTAAAAAAATTATAAAAGCTAAACTTCTTACTACTAAGGCTCGAAATACGGACGGAACAAATAGAAAACGAAAATGCAAACGAAAACGGAATATGAATTTTGCTACATGGAATGTTCAGGGTATTAATAAAAAGATGGAAGAGGTACTATGAGAAATGAAAACATGCGACATCGATATTGCCTCCCTCACGGAAACCAAGAAAATAGAAATCGGAACTGAGGAGATTCAAAACTACGTTCTTATATTTAGCGGAGTCCCTAAAGAGGAGAGAGCTAGGTGCGGCGTGTCCATCATAATAAAAAAGAACCTAAGAAGATTCGTAACTTGTTGGAATCAAATAAACAAGAGAATCGTAAAAGTGGAAATAACTTTTATGGGACACGATTTGGCCGATAGGTGGCCAAAAAGGATATGGGAATTATGCTAAACTTTAGAAATAAACGTGGAAAACCTGCTAAAACATGAGCGCAGGAGGTTGAGGTTTCAATGAAAGATAGAGGACTTCAAGAGAATGATTAGACCAACAAACAGGCTTGGAGAGTAGGATGCGAGAAACGGATACGTCTGTAAATCACTTGCTTAATATATATATATTGTAATGTTCTTTTGTTATTTCCAAAATTTTTCCAAATCCAAATCCAAATTTTAAATAAAATTTTAATGTAAAATAATGGAATCGCAAAACACAATTGATAAATCGAGCCAGGTGCGCAACTATCAAATCCACACCTCGCTGCCTTCAATTTAACTTCAACTTCACAATTTTTACGAAATAATTATTTATACTTTCCAATATTTTTAATCTTTTCAATATCTCTTCAATTCAAAATCAACCGATTTATTTGTAATATTATAAAACTTTAAACAAATTTTAATCAAATTTATTACACAAAACTATTCTCAACCGCTCATGGCGGCCTTAACGGCAAAATGCCTGGTTTCCACCACCCATTGCTGCCACTACCATTCATTGGCGGGAAAACCAGCAAATAAATAAATAAATAATAAATCTTCCAAATAATACCTCGCAAAAATAAATCCGATTCTTCCTTTTGAAAATTTTCTTTTACATAAGAATTCGTAATAATTTCTTCCAACGTATTGTATCTTCAAAATGTACTTTTTCGCATTCTTGGCAATTTTACTTTTTTATTTTTCTTCCATTAGATTTACATTTTTTAATCAATTTCCCACTGTTTTAAAAATAACCTCCAATACATCTTAAATCTTCAAATCTTCTTAAACCATCAAAATACTATTAAACCATTTAAAATCTTTAACATAAACCATCAAAAATCTTCATCATCAACCTTCAATACTTCTTAACTTTTTTAACTACTAACACATCATTAACTTTTAAATTTCATAATTTTCAAACAGTAATCCATTTTTCAGAAACATCCATCTTGATGCATTAAATTATTTTCACGATACCATCATTCATCGTCACGGTTATCATCAATTATCAATTTGTTAGAAAAATTTTATTTATTATTAAATAGTTGTAAATTCATCGGATTAATTTTTGTAAAATTTTTGTTATTAAAATCGATTAAGTTTAAATTTAATTATACTGGTTAATTCGAAAGTTTATTAATAATTTGTAAATTCTAATCTTCTCAAGTACGGTAAAAATTTCATTATTATTTCATATCGTTAAGTTTTATTTAGTTGTTTTGTAACCTATTTGTTATCCGACTTTATTTTATGTGACTACCATTTTTTCATTTTACACTTAATATTTTTCTTCAAAGTCATTTCAGTTGTCGAAGTCCATTCTTTATTGTTTTTTTCAAATTCGTATTTTCCAAATTTTGTTTTCTGTGCCGAACTTACTGTTTTTATTTTCTTCTTATTTTTTATTTTTCTTAATGAATTCAATTTAAATTTTGTTTTAAATATTGTAAACGTTTTTGCAATTTTGTGTCTTTTTATTCCCGATATTTGCATGTAGTGAAATTTTGCATATTTCCAAGTGATCTTTTTGATTTTCGAGTTTTTATTGCTAATAAACATTTTCATTTTGAATTTTCCAATTTTTATTTTTATAAAATTTTCCAATAATATTTCCTTGCTTTTGTAATGGAATTTTTCAATTATGTTTTTATCGATTATTTTTTTACTGTCTTGATTAATGATTTTTTTATCCAATAATGTGATTTTCTCAACGGTCAATTTAATGCTGTTTCCCTTTTGAATTTCTTCACACAACGATTTATTTTGAATTTTAAGTATAGAATTTTCATTTCTTAGTTAATCATTAATTTTGGGTAAATCTTTACGAGATAACAATTCCAGCTTTAATTTTTGTATTTCCAATTTTTGAATTTTAATTAAATTTGTGTACTCATGAACGTGTTCTTTTACAACTACAGCCGCATGCAACTGAATTAGGACCACTGAAAATATATGTTATTTCGATTTTTAGGTAAAATTAAAAGACACACACAAACTCGAACTTCAACTTTTATTACTTTTACACATTGTCATTCATATTTTGTGTTTCCACCCTTTGCTTTAATCACAGGAGGTACCATTTTTGGCATTAGGTTTATCTCATCTTTATTTTCCCAAATAGTATCTTGAATTTTATTCTTCACATCGAATCTAATTTCGCTTTGGTTTACTTTAAAATAATTACAGCAAGACTAATTCCAACACAAGTAAATAATTTGTTCGATTAAGCATTATTTTTGTATTTGTCTTCAAGGGTTGATGGTAGGGTAGTAGGGTACAATACCGTGGCGTTCAAGTTTGGAGGTACTTTACTATGCATTCCTGACTTACTATATAGTAAAAATTTAGGTAGTCAGATAAAATTTGTAACTTAAAACTTAGAAAAATAAAATATTTTTACACGTGGTCCTAATTCGGTTGCATGGGACTGTATCTGCTGACTATTTTGGTGTTAACAAACCTTCTTGCATAGTGATTACCACTTCCAATTGCGTTGTCTGTTCCATCAATGTTGGGATTTCTTTGGTTTCTTCAGAATTAAATTCATTTTCTATTATCATTTCGTTTGCCCAACTCATATTTTCGAACATTTTCTTTTCTTTGCTATCTTGCTCCAATTCTGGTCCATTTACGAACATATTCTTTTCTCGATTCCACTCATCTCTCCATTCTGTTATATTTTTATCTAATATTTTAATTCTTGATTGTCTCGTTTTAACTCCTGAATAAAAGTTTTCATTTCTTGCTTATTAGTGTCAAATTGTTTATTAATTTCGAGTACCATCGACATCATCACACCATATTGACCACCCTCCATATTATTGTTCCTTTTGTCTATCTTAACATAAATTTCATTTATTATTTTTGTGTTTCTTTCTCGCCTTTCATGATAAGCTTTATAATATTTCTTGTGTATTGTTTCAGAATTCTTTGGATCTTCTTTTTTTTCAATTTTCATTTTTTTTTCATCATCTTTGTTTTCCTGTTTTTCTATTTCTTCTATTTCCAATATTTTCATTCTATCTTGTAACTCCAATTGTGCTTTTGTAGCCATTTTTATTTTTCGTAGCCTCAATCTCAGGGTTAAAAGTCGGTTCAATGGTAATTGAGCCCCACGTACAACGGTATGCCAATTATTATTCCACAATATAGAATTTTTAAAACCCCACGTTGCTGCGCCAATTTGTAATGTTATTTCTAATTAAGTTTTTTCCAAATCCAAGTTTTAATTACTATGATATTCAATAAATTCAATACCCAATATAAAATCAAATCGACGAGATAACTCGACCCAGGTGTTCCCGGTATCTAACCTTGCAGCGATGGTTTTAATTTGAAAATTTTTATTTAACTTTTCGAAATAATCCAAATTAATTAATTAACCTTTAAAATATCTTTTCGAAAAATTATTCTTCAAAATCATCCAAAATCAGTAATTCAATCTATATCGTATAGCTTCCAATTTTTCAATCTCAAAATATTCAATCTTCGTCCAATATTGGGACAAACTTCAATTTAAATAATACAAAGTCACTTACGTGAACCAAAATAACTTTTATTCGCAAATTACAAAACTTTTTAACAAAATTTAAACCAATTTAGGAGACAAAAATTTTCTTGCCGCTTCTGGCAGCCATTTATGGCAAAAAGCCTGGTTTCCACCGCCCATTGCTGCCACTACAACTTCATTGGCGGGAAAACCAGCAAATACAAAAATACAATTTATACAAAATAAATACACAAGTTCTATATTAAAGACAAATTTCCAATTAAGGATTTTGGAACATGACAATATATATTTTTTTTCTGCTAAAAACATTAACAGAATGGAGTTTGTGAAAAAGTCTACATACGTCCTATGAATACACAGTACCGCTAAGGTGCTGTTTTACCCCTAAAGTTTCGACATCATAATTCCATTGCCCAATATGTACAGGTACATTATTGGTTAGAAAGTATTAAATTTACATCACCGTTTTGATGCCAATAAAGTACAGTTTAAACAGTAATGTTTTTGTTGTTGTAAATTATTGGCAGGCAATGGCATTTATTTGCCTTTACATCTTTTAAAGTATACAATATCACAAACCCTATTATTTCATCTATGGAGATTCAAACTTTATTTCAATATTAGGTATATATACTATATTTTAAGTTAAGCTATATATATGGCTATTTAAATCAGGGGTCTCCAAACTACGGTCCGCGGGCCAAATCGGGCCCGCCAGTACGACCAATCCGGCCCGCGAGAGCAAGCCTAATATTGCTGGTATCCGGCCCGCCCTTTAATTTATTTTGATAAATCAAATCAAATAAGGTAATCATACAAAATAATAGTCAGATATTTTATTTACCGACTCAAAATAGTTGTCAAAACACAACAAAATTTGTCAAAAAGCGATCTTAATATAATAAGGTATAGCTGTAGAGACTAACAAAAATCTTCGAACGCTCCTATGTTAACAATGTAAATTGTACATTTTGAAACCGTTTTTTGACATATAAAAATCGCATTTACAGCAAAACTTTTTAGATATTTTTTGTTAACAATTTCATTGTTTTCAATTTTGGATCTATACATTTTTCAATTTTGCTGCCCTGTTTTTGACTGACAGCAACTTAAACTAAATCCAGAAAACACAAAAAATATTGTCGTTTATAAATCGGAAACGGTGAAACGAAATGAAAGCTGAATAGGCTTTTTTTTTGAAAACGTGATTCTGTACATTTATGTTCATAAGCATTTTTTTATTTTGTTGCACCGATTCCGAAATATAGATGACGATATTTTTTGTGTTTTTCAGAGTCCTGTTTAAGTCGCTACTAATCAAAAACGGGGCAACAAAATTGAAAAATGTATAGGTACAAAATTGAAGTAAATGAAATTTATAACAAAAAAAATGTTTAAAAAGAAGCTTTGCTGTAAATGCGATTTTTATATGTCAAAAAAACGGTTTCAAAATGTGCAATTTAGATTGTTAACATAGGGTGGTTCGAATATTTTTGTTGGCCACTGTAGCTCGATATTGGCCCTCGCACAGTGGTCTGAAATCACAAATTCCTGGACAAAACCCCGAAAATGAATTTGACAATTTTTCTATTATTTTGATTGGCCTTCATAAATAAGACATTAATCCATATAATTCCAAAAATTTATACTGGTAAGCTTAACCTTGTGCTTTGTAGAGGGACTCAAACTTACCCTTTGTAATAGTCGCAATGTTTACTACTGTTTCGTTTATTTCGAGCGCTCTGTTAGAAATATTGTAATGTCGTTATTATTTGTTAAAAGTAAACAAAGTAAAATGGAAAATGATCAACAAGGTATGTACAATATTGGTATATATATTTATTAAAATATTTTTACGATGAATCGTTCGAAAAATGTATTAGAATGTGACCCTCACAAATTTCTATGTTTTAATTTGAAACATATAATCACGTAAAGAATTAGTTGTGAGTTAAGTGAAATTAAAATTCCTGTTAAGTTTCATTATATTATGTAAAAAAGTGTAAGAAATTCAGTATTGAAAGAAAATTAACCGAATCGAACTGATAAGTATGCAAAAATACAATTGAAGTCGGAAGCGCGGGAGTGAATTTGATCGTATAGGTACATACGGTATTACGGATGGTGATGATGTTAACATTATTTAATATTTTGTATTTTATTATTTTAATGTAAATATTTACTGGTAATCTATTGCAGTTCTATTTCAATAAATTCACCAATTATCTATAGTGGAATTTGCAATTTATTTGCGTACAACATTAAAATAAGTCCAGATTCGTGACCAAGGATCCAAAAAATTCGTTATTTTGCATCGGGCATTTTGTATTTAAAACACATATTAACGGATTTGTAATAAAAAAATCAAAAAAATCGTACATTAAATTTCATGAATATTTCAGAAATATTTTATGAATATTTTCACAGAAATCCGCATTTTTGGGCATCCATTTCATGTTTTTCAAAAAATAATTTTGTATTCTTAATCAGCGATCCAAAAATACCCTATATACAAATTTTCATGAATTTACAGTGATAATTGTAATTTTGTTCAACAATTTAGGATTTCTAACGAAGAAAGACTTAGCACGGAGGTCACCGGATTTCTCAATTAAAATTTTGCCAATCTCATTAGCAAAAATCCTTTGAGTCCGATGACCATGCACCAAGAGTCTCCACCGCAAAGCCTAAAAAATTCAAAGTGGTCACGCAGACCAGCATACTTTTTAACTTTAAATGTGACGGCACCACGGAACTAAAGTCATCCCGTCCGGACGCTTCCCGTCGTCGCGTGACAATCCCGGTGGCTCCAACAGAGCTGGAATGTTACAAGACGTTAGAGACCTCTTTATGATGTTAGTGAGACCGTTGTGTCTCGAGAATCGACCGGCACTTTTCTGACACTACAGGCCGTAAATTCCCAGCGCACTTACAACTTGACCACAAACACACATATGTGATTGACAAATCTTGGCACCCATTCGTAAAGCAAGACAGATGCGAAGAACGTTCTTGTCCAAAAGAGTACCTAGATTTGGAAATATATTTCATCTTGTATTGCTTTTTTTATAAAACATTTTAAATTTGGTCTATTGAAGTGTTAGTGCACACTTACTCAATTTTACCTTATACGCAGGAAAATGTTATTATCGATTAGTGTTCCTAATTGAACTATAAAAACAAAACCTTATAATAAATATAAGTAGTGCTCTGCTATGAATAATAATTATTGTTAACTACACATCTAGCAGAAATTTGACACTGCTGGCAAGTGAGAAATGTGCAACTCGGATACATTGTTTTATTAAAAATAGAAAGCAAATTGGAAAGTAGTACTTTTGTGTACCTCTGTGCATGGGCTTCGCCAAGGGGGGGCATAGGGGGGCTTTTTTGGAAGCGGTGCCCTTGCCTCTGTGTAGTACTTGTCATAAAATTGGTGGTTTAACTTTTGAACCATGTGCCCGAAAAAGGCAAGTATTCTATTATCGTGGACCAGAAATTTAAAACAAAAAGTGATCAAAAATGTAGTCTAAGTCGTTTCTAAGGTATTTTTGAGTTGCAACTCTAGTTTAAGGTTCTGGGATTGATTAGATTGATAGGATATTTTCAGTGTATAACACACTTTAGATACCTCATGGCGAGTAAAGTTCTGCCTGACTCTTTACCTAGAAACTTCGGACCACACAAGTAACAAATATTGCATTTTCGTATATATCCGTCAAGTTTGAAATCGACGTTAGCAAAATATACAACATTAAACAATTTTAGTTAACAATGAGATTATCTCCGAATAATTTAATGCATAATTGAAACATATACATTAAATATTGAATAATATTGTAGAAGTATTAAATTAAAAAAAAATTATTTCCAAATGTTAATTATTTGATGTCACAAAACCGCTGTAGTAGCAGTGTATACCGGATAGATAACTTATAAGGTTATAAAGTTGACTAACCACCTGGTTTAGTCAAGTACTGCAGTGTAAATAAAACCAAACTCATAATTAATCTAACGTCGACGTTAATTTTTTAATTTACTGATTTCAGTTTAATAAAAATGTTTTCGTTTTTTTTACTGATACACGTATTATTTTCTTTGTATTTTGTATTGTTTTCGCTTTATGTTTCTTTAATTCGTACGGTTTTAGGTTGTCATATTTATAAATTTATTGTTTGAATTTGGTGAAGATCTAAGTTTATCATAGATAAACAATGGTTTAAGCAACATCTAGAGCCATTTACCTATCTGACTTTCTAACCACTCTCACGTTTTAGAGTTAAGTTTTTCCTACTTTGATAAAAGAACTCACCGTAGGTCACTGTGTAGGAAATTTATATTTAGACTATACTTTATTATTTGTGAAATACCATTTTTCTTTCTTTTTTTTCTTTTGATCTAAATTTAATCAAAAACTTAACTGTTTTATATTGTCGTGTTTCAAATGTTAAAATTTGATTTTTTTGAATTTATTTTATTGAGTTGCAATGAATTTGTTTAATTTTGTTAATTTTTTAATAATTTTTGTAATAATGCGGGAAGCATTGAAGGTTGGTAGTATTTTTGTAAGGGAAGGGGCTTTTTTACCGACGTGGAGATCGAGAGCGAATGTGTTCCCCCGCGCTCTTGTAAATTTTGAGATGTTTTGAACAGTTTTTGGCATCTTTTTATGGTTTTATTTAAACTAGTGCGATTTAATTTGTTAATACAACAAATAAAGAAATATTTTTGGGGAGCATTTTTGATGATTTTGATTCTTCGATTTGTTTTTCAAAGTTGATAATAACTTGGACATCAATGATTGGGTTGGATCAATTGGATGTTAATTAATTAAATTAAAGTTTGGATATCAAAATAATTGGTTTTTGGAAAAATTGGAATTATTTAAATTTGAAGGCGTAGAAAATTTGATGTGCTCGTCGCACCTGGCACGATAACGTGCTCGCATCACCGTTCGATTTACAACATTGAAATCTATTTGAACGTTATTTTTAATTCAATTTCTATTGGAAATTATTTTATGGATTGATTTTTGGATTTTAAAAAATAAAATTGGTGCTGTTCAAAGCAAATAGGAATCGGCTACTGAGCGTCTCTTGTGCACCTGCAATTTTGAGCTAGACTGGGAAAATTCTAGAGAGTGGAAAAGGTTTTCGTTGGATTGTATTATTTTCCAATAAAATACCACTGCAATATATATTTAAATTTAAATTATGTTTTTGGTGTTTTTTCACTCCATTCACTTTCTTTATTTGTATTTAATTAATTAATTGACATGAAATTTTTAATGTTTATATCCAATAAAAGATTTTCTAGGTTAATGAATAATTTTTGTGAACGTAAACAATCTGTCAACCGATGCTTAAAATGGAAAATATTTATTTAATAATAAAGCATATTGTGCGGTACTCTGTAGAGACTTTGCACCCTAGGGCATATTTGCTATCTTTAAACATAGTATTTTAATCGTTGATTGCACAAAGTATCTAACCCAGCAATAATTTCTATTTTCTAATGCTATTTTTTTGATTTTAAGAAAGATTTAAGCTACAGAAAAACATGAAAATGGGAAGACATGAAAATAGATATACAGGGTGAGACGGGATTATGATCAGCAGGTTTTTTTTTTCAAGAAATCCAAAAACATGTCAATTTTATCATCGAGGGGGACAACTTTTGCGACCAATGTCAGTCCCGTATTGTTTCATTCCTTCGCACTGTGATGACAACCCCTGAAATGTTAATAGGGATGATATGGCAAGTAACACCTCATTTGAAAGGTCTTGCTTCTCTGAATTCAGTGCACTAATTTTTTTGAAGTTTTATCAATTATTCAAGAAAAAAATTGAAGCTGCAAAAATGTGAAATGAATACGATATTTCAAGACATTTAAGAATAAATAAGTGAAAAACGCTTGGACAGGTTGATTTTAATTTTAAAGGGGCTACTTTTACTGCTAGTCATAAACATTGATAGTTCAACCCTGTAACAAATTTTAATAATTTGTTTTATTTTCTTAGTACGTCCCTGCCTAGAATCTGATTTGGGTGGGGTTGAGTTTGCCTTTTGAAAACGCAATAGCGCGATATCCTGGGGACTTTAAAATAAACCTTCGTACGTGTAAGAGTGTTTTTCGTGTCTCGTCGATTTGAATAAGTTGTTTTACTTTTTGTTTTGAAACTTCGTGGGGAGACACCTAATTTTAACGATGTTCGATCTGTGTTTTGAGCTGACTGGATATCTGGTATTGCTTCTGAATTGCCGAATATTATTTTTAAATAATTTAGAAAAGTATTGTTTAATTTATAGGGACCGCTATCAAGCATTGCTTGCGATAGCAATATCATAGCTAGCAAATTTTCAACGTTCGATTATTTTTAGTTTAAATATTTTTAACAACGTTTAATATTTAATTTTATAATTAAATTCATTTAATTATTTTGGTTCAACAATTAGCGTATTGTTGCCCGTTTTTGGTTATGTTTCTTCTAAGAATAATAATTGAGACGTGTAGCTGCGACTTTTTGGCGTTTGGTAGCAACTGCCGCTAGGCAGCATACTTCTTGCAGAGATTATTTTTTTGTTTTATCGATATCTTTTCCGGAACTTATGACTCTCGCTCTCCGCACCATATTAGCTAGATCAACATCTTGGGGCATCTACAGTAAAATAAAGCTGGTCGATCGTTTCCCAGCGTGTAGAGAAAAATTCTGGAGACCCCATGAAGGGAAGAGGAATTGTTTGTTTTCCGGCCTGGCTTATGGTTGGTGTTGTCAATTATCAGCTATCACCTTAGGTGGATTTTTGTGCTGAACTAACGGGCACATTTCGTATGAAGGGTCGTAGATTGGGAATTCGGTTAGTCCCCGAAATTGTTCAAATAACAAATAACAACATCTAATTTGATTAATAATCACTAATTACCCAGATCAGTTTCAGTACACAGTGTACAGGACCGCACTCCTGTAAAAGATTTTTTCTTTTTTTTTCAATTATTAAGCTGTACTTTTTCAACCTCAAATTAGAACTAATCAATTTTAAATTAGTTTTTGTCCATGATTAGATTATTATTTTTGGGTGGGGAAAGAAGATCTCTTTCACACAAGCACAGAAGAAGAGAAGAAGAAAAAAGTAATTTTGAAAAGTTTTGAATTATATTCAGTAAACTGCTAGGATTCTCTAGTTTCACTGATTGACTTGCGTGTTTGGAATAATAAACATTTTCAATGATATAAATAAGGTATTAAATGAATTTATTGCTTTTACAATGTTTGACTTGGAAAATTAAAAACAATATTAATTTAGTTTGTAATTGTGTCCTTAATTATGAAGCTGGTTGGTAATGTAATTACTAAATTATTTTGATAAACGTGTATCTTATACTTAATAATTTTTTATTAAATTACTGAGTGTACTAAAAAAGTTTGTCAATTCTAAAATGTAATAAGTGCTCGCTTTGAACATAATTAAGCAAACGCGTTCACGAAAAATTTAAATACGTGTATTGAATTCACACTATATTGTTGCTATATAAAACTAATTTATATAGATTGTGACAAAGAGATACGCAATTATCTTTTCCTTTAAATAAACTACCCAATATTAATGTCACATACAATAATTCATCAATACATTATAAGCACGCAAGATCTGTAATAGGTATTTTCACTTTGCTATTTAAAAATTGTTTTCATAAAAGTAAAACCCTTTGCATTTATGCTGAAACAGAATACAAAATTATTCTAATTACAGAAATGTAGAATATTGCAGAATACTAATACAAAGATATCGAAAATACATTTACATCTGCCGTAGCCGCATTACAAATTTGCTTTTTTTGTAAAATACCTAATCACCTTCTAAAATTTAATATAAATTTAAACCACTCTGTACCTAAACTAATATTTTAATCAATTTATAAAACGCCAATCAACCCTATAGACACATTATAAATAATAATGTAGTAAGTAAGTTAGCAAGTCAACCGATCAACTGATGACATTTTGTAAGATATCCGGATGGAGTCCGGGAAAAGTTCAAACTTTCTTATTACATTTGTCATGCTATGATTAGATTACCAAAAATGATTTTTTAACCATGTTAAACATGAAAATTTTTATAATTTCCTGTAAAATTCTGTTTAGTTAAACAGTTAAACAGCATTTAACTAAAGTAAAATGTATGATACCAATTAAAAACCATACCCTGTATTATGATCAAGTTCAACAATTTAATAAAAGAAGTATTAAGTAAGTTGTTGTGTATGAACGCTTTAGACAATAGTTGAACATCCGTGTGGCCAGTTTTAATAGTGAAAATTCAATATTGCCAATTGCTAACTACGACGGGAATGGTGACCGTGCCAACTGCTACAGTTACCTATAATATTTATTTAACCTTTGCTTCCTTATCCTAACTACAAATACCGGTTCGTGATAATAAGTGATAACCGTCAGTGCTACTACTTCAGACTATAGAAACTTTGGGTAAGATTAATTTAAATTAATTCTTCTTCATACTACTGCGTCCTTATCGCGAACATAACATAAGTGAATACATATGTTGTAATTAACTCATCGGCAGTAATAATTTAAATATTAAAAGATAAATAATTTCACTGTAAACCAAAATTATCAAATTTTTAGATCCGAGATTTTGATTTGAAAATTTAAAATTAATAATTATTGGATGAAAAGTTGTTTCTTTTGAGTTTCTTAATTTGATTTAACCAATAGAATGGCGTAAAGCCTATACCTGCCAACTGAGAAGTGAGTAATCGCAGTTCAAATCCTAGTCACATCGAATACACTGCTGTGATTTAAAGCTCAAGATAGATCTATGGGCTATGGGGAAAAGGGGAAACAGATACAGGATTTCATTCAGGAGGACAATTTTTGGTATGATTTTCCCTATCTTCTAAAATATTCGTTATTCGATTTTAAATTTTGAAATTGGTCAAAATAAAACACTTTGATCATAAGTCGGGGAGACAATAGGGGCAATTGCTCACCCCCCCGTCCCCCGTTTATTCGTGCCCGTAGGGAAAGCAACGGGAAACCACCCCCATTAATTAAATTCCTTAAAAAAAAATTTTAAAGGTTTGTATTTTTCTGGCGGTTGTGGTAGTTTGTAATTTTGGAGACTGGAGAAATACATATTATTATAAAGTAGTAGTTAATTTTAGATAGCAGTTATGAAAAAATTTCCCATTGGGGGTTTGCATGGTAGCACTTAATATTTAATTGCTGTTTTACATGTCATGTTTGTGTGAACTAGAATTTTAGCTAGCTTCGCTATGGTAAATTTATTTTAGCTTCAAACTTCTCAGACCTGAGTTATATGTATTTATTTATTATTACAATTTCAAATATTGGTTAAGGTTGAATGTAGCTCGGCAAACTGCAAGGTCTGGGGATATGGAATTCTCTTTGTTCAGGCACTGAAACTGATCAATTAGGAAATTGCCAATCCTGAAGGTGTTCCCAGACCTTCCGAACGCGAGAGATATCAAGAAAAAATTAAGAAAAAGTTAAAAATTGAGGATGTCAAATAACTGATAAGATCCATATGGCAGCCCTTGTCATCAGACACTCTTATAATAGCTTTTGTTTTTCATGTTTTTGTATTTTTTATTAATAAACTATTGCTTTACAGTCCCTGGTTTTATTATTAGAAATACTAATAATACAGCCGTGGTCAGAAGTGTTTTCTTTCATCAGTATTTTGTATTTTGTATTTTTGTATTTTTTGTTAATAAACTATTACTTTACAATCCCTGGTTTTATTATTAGAAATACTAATAATACAGCCGTGGTCAGAAGTGTTTTCTTTCATCAGAAAACAATTATGATACGTATTAGTAAAAGAAAAATACATAATATTTATAGCAATATTAAGGGCAATATTAACACTTTTTTAAATTTAAAAAATATAAGAATAATACAATACGTAGAAAATCAAAATTCAAAAATTAAAAAAGAGACAATTATCACATAACAGGTTTGGATTAAGAATATTTGAAATTATGAAAAAAAATTGTTCATACTTCATGTGACAAGCTCAGTTTTGATAATTTTTGGTGGTTATGGTAAGTCAATTTTGTACATATTGTCACGCTTCCTGGAACATTCTAGAATGCATGCTCAGCAGTATTTAAACAGGTTATCATATGTGAATCATCATGCATGCGTCATTACAGATGAGTCATCATATATGAATCATCAAATGTAAATAACCATTGCTGATTCGTAACAATATTATTATTTATAGTCAAATGAAGTTGAAAATCAATGTTTATTTGTGTAAATAATTTAGATGTTCTATGTAAATAAGTAAATATATCATGTTAAAATTATAGCAAATTATTGGTAATTATTAACAAGAGATTATTGTAAATATTATTTTACCTTTATAAAATTTGTATGGAGATTTGGTTTCAATTTGCAGATGTATCAAGTTTGATGAAGTTGAAGTATCAAAGACATTAATTGAATATTTCACTTGTTAAACCCAAAAGTAAAGAAATATTTTTTCATTCCTTTGATGAATAAAATTCATGCTGCATTGTTTTCTATCTGATTTGATATCGTATAACTTTTGAATATCAATGTTTTTTTATTTCATTTGTGATTTACATCGAGAAAGAAAAATTCTTGAGCTCTTTAACTTTTAAAATGTACAGTTACCCTTGGCAAATCTGTCAATAAATTTAGTAAAATCTTGTTTGCGGTTAAGTCGAAGTCTTAGTAATCCATCAAAATTGATTCTTATTTCAGGAGCCGAAAATTTTATTGGTATTTCTTGTCACATCGTAAAATATTCAATGGACCTGATAGTAACATAAAATTTACAATGGAGACAGAAAAGAGCAAATGCATTTTCTTTCTTGAAATATATAAAAATGCGAATTATAAAGATCAGCCAACAAAGATATATACAGACAGGATGATAAATAAGCACAGCAAACAAATGGCATTGGAAAATATATCACCTTGAAACATATTCACTATTAAAATATTATATGTTATGATGCAACATATCTCTATATGCAATGTATTTTATCAAAGCAAGGATCAAATAAACATATTTTTTCTATAATAATTCTTAATTTGCTTATGTGCATTATTTTATTTAAAATTTTTTTTTTCCTAAGAAATCTGGACAGTTTGCGTACTAGGTAAATTAATTTGCTTGTCTTGCAACAATGTAAATGGTATACCGATAGAGGCATCTGAAACTATATGAACTTCCCATTTGATTTTACATACTATTTAGTTTTATTGGTATTAACCTTAGATCATATATAAGATCTAAGGCATTATATGATCTAAGGTATTAACTCTGTGGTCACATGCTAGAAGGGTATAAGTTCCTACAAATAGCTAACTTTACGGGAGAAGCAAAAAATGTTTTTTTTAATTTTAACTTTAAAAGTTACTAGCTTATAACCACTTATCTTTTACTTTGAAAATTTAATTGCTATCTCACAAATGTATCACAAATTCTCTTATAGCAGAAGTACAAAAAAATAAAATTAAAAATTACTGATTTTTTGTTTGATTTTAAATATAATATATCTGTAAAAAGTTCGTAAATTTCCAATTATTTATTGACTTTTCTTCTTATACCAGAAGTGGACACCTATTATTATGAATCTAATTTTACAAAAAAACGCCCACTTTACCATCATTTTTTTCATTTTTATTGAGATGAAACTTGAATCTTATAAGAACTTATAAGAAAATAATTGTTACAAATCCGAAAGTGTTTTTCAAAAACCACACTTTCAAAAACTGCATTTTAAGTAACAAGCCAGCTAACGCGTAAAGTCTATCTACGTTTGTGGGGATATTGGTAAGTCATTTTCGTAATTTTTAATATTTTGGTCATTATTATTATTTATACATTCTGTTTTATTTAATTAAAATATTTTCCCAGTTTTGTAAATTTTTTTAATTTTCTTCGTTATATGCAACTGAAAATCGTAAATACCAGGGTATTACAAATTTTTAATTTTTAGTAAAAATTATAAAAAAAAAGTAAACTTTTTTTTATAATTTAATATTAATTTACATATCTTTTTAAATATTTTGAATTCTAACCTGTCAAGTTGTAATTAATGCCTTTTTTGAATTTTTTTAAATAATTAAACTAACCAATGTAAAGCTAGCAGCCCCACCTTTTCAAAATAAAAAAATATTTATACTATAATAAATTATGGACTAATTTCACACAACTCAGCACCTCCCACTAAAGATTTATGTTTTATCGCGAAACCGTTGGTGTCCAAAATTTGCGATTACTGTCCAAAATTAGTCCATAATTATAGTATAAATATTTTTTTATTTTGAAAAGGTGGGGGTGCTAGCTTGACGTGGGTATTTTCTACTGTATTGTATTTTCTTGGCTTCACTATTAAAATTCCATTATTTTAACGTTTTGTTAAGTTCTGTCAAATGTTACAAAACTTGAGCAATTTACGCTACAGCAACGCCAATGATTTACTGTAATTAACTGTTACAACACAAAAGGCAATCACGGAGTGTACAGTACAGTATCAATATAATCAGTACAATTTTTTTTAACTCGAATTTAATACTTTGATCACTGGTAAATAATTTGTATAAAAACAAATTGACATGTCACAAAGTAAAACTAAGATTTTCGCAAATATCGTGAAAATTTTGCAGTGAATGTAAGTACTCTATTCAACAGTTACATACATACATTTATCTATGTATATACTATTTGAGAGTGATATACTACAAACTATTCATAGGATCCAAATAAATTCAAGTGTCTAAAATAAGATTGAAAATTTACTAGTGTAGTAAAAAATATTAAGTAAATTTTATTCAACGATTTTCCTAGTTTTCTCAGCTAAGAAGTGTTTAAGTAATAATTAGAGCAGAAAGTGGTAGCTATAAAAATCTTAATTCTCGAATTGTGAAAGCATTTTCTAAGTTGAAACAAACAGCGTTAATTTAGTATTTGGAAAGTAATTAAAAAGATGTACAAAAATAATTATGTAATGGAAAACGAAAAAAATCAGAGATCTAGTTCTTGTGCTTATGACAACTTTATTTATGCGGTATTAAATTGAAACTTAATTAACGAAATATTACAAAACACTTCTAAAGAATAATTATAATTTTAGAGATTTGAGTTCTTTAATTCAATAATTTTATATCAAGTTTAACTAAGCTGTTAACAACGTTAACAACTATATTAAATATTATCATCGTTAAAAACTATGTTAAATATTATTTAAAATGTAGCGATGATGTTGTGTATGTTATGTTATACATTATCATAAGTCTTTCAAAGGATCTAATTGAGAAACATTGGACAAAATGCTAATAAAGTACTAAACACATTTAATTTTTTTTGCTTCTAGAATACCAAAATCAACCCAAAATTTTGAATCCACAACTATTTGCAAACGGTGCTTGTTTTCCGATAAAATCTACTGAAGTATTTTATTTAGATAATTTGTTGAAAATGAGTTTTAATAGATAATTTGTTGAATCTGGAGTTGAAATTTTGTAATTTTGTAACTTCGTTTTTCTATCTAAAGGTTGCAATTTTGCTTTAAATATTTATGAGATTGGGTATTATACGTTATGATGTTGAAGCTTGAAACTTGAAGCTGCAGGTAAATTTTATTCCAATTCCATTAATATTTTGAAAGAATTTCATTTTTAGCTCTTACCTTGCATCTTTCTATTTATTGTTTTTTATTTAGTTTCTGTGTAAAGTTATAGGGCGACCTTGATGTGGCGTTTTCATTGTCAACCATGAAGGTATCAATTTATTGTTGAAAACATCTATTCATGTTGGAACAGGTGTAATGGTTTGATGCTTTTTTGTGCGTATAGTTTTGGAGACACCTAGTGGTTATCAGTGACGTATTTTAAAAGTTGGGGCCCTGGGCCCAAGAGGTTTGCCGCCCCATAAATTAATTTAAAAAAACAAAAATTAATTTTTATTTGTTCTCTCAGGGAGGTAACGTTTATAAAATGAGCTCCAAGCTGAGCGCGAGAGACGGCTTGTGCCGCCGCCCCTCGAAGCCTTCCGCCCCGGGCCATGGCCCTCTTGGCCCTTGGGTAAATACGCCACTGGTGGTTATATAGTGGTTATTCTTATGTACTTTGTTTCCAAGTAGAAAATTCAAATTTGTCCTTCAAGTCCCTCAAATAATTTAGCAAAAAATTGTTTAATTTTACTGAAACAAACAACTAATAAATATTTTAGTATTAAACTTATAAGAATAATATAATAATAAATTTTAGAATTAAATCTAACATGATAGTATCTAACATATTATGTATTATAATTAGTTGTATTGCTTGTAAACCTTTGCAAGAACCAATCAAAGAATCTGAGTTATACATATATGAACATGAAGATACATGTAATAATTACACTAAAAGCAAAACTTGTAAAGTATATTCAGCAAAACTGATCTTAAAAAAAATGAATTGCAATAAATTTCATAAAACAAGCTAAAAATTACTATCTGCCGTGGAATACATATATATAAAATTTATTTGAGTCTTGCTGCAATAAAATAGAATACATATTACGGAGATGTGTTGTTATATCAAATGTAATATTTAAATACCAAATGTGTGTAGAGGTGATATTTTTTTTCCAATACCATTTGTTTGCAGTGCTTGTTTATCATCCTGTCGATATATTTCTTTGTTGGTTGATCTATTTTTTTATTCACGTCTTTATTTATACATGAGACAATATATCATCTTAAGAAGAATAGCAATTTATCAAGGGTACTTGTCAAATTTAATAGAAAATGCATTTTATTAAACTAGAACACTAATTTGTACTCAATATGGTATATTTACCTATACCAAACCTTACAAATATATACCTATACAAAAACCAGCCAACGAGAGTTCAAAACATTTGATAAGGTATGGCACCAGGGTCTACTTTACAAAATGCTTTGTGACGGTTTCGACACAGCACTTGTCAATCTGACAGTGTCCTTTCTAAGTGACAGAAGATTCAAGGTGAAATTGAAATTCAACCGCTCTACCGAGAATAATATCGAACAAGGGTCCCCCAGGATTCAGTTTTGGCTTCCATCTTATATATTCTGTACTCCACGCCAGTGAGGTATCAGTGCTACCAGAATTTCCAACAACACCGTCAACTATGCCATGCCAAAGAACACACAAAAACGTCTCCAAGCCGAACTTAATTTCCTCGTAGTATGGTGCTGTGCATGGCACATCTAGGATGCACATCTAGATTCCAAAGGATTTCGGTACCAATCATCTTGAAATTGGATTTCAAAAATCTCAAAGACTATTGAGCCCATTTAGGTTTGTTGGAATTTCAAGTTATATTGTAATGGTGCATTGTTTACCTCTATGCGGCAAGTAGAGCACAAAAGCTTTTAGGTTGTTTAGTAGGTATTTTATTATGCGTTCCAGCTTATATAGCGTCATCTTTGTTGCCGATATATTAGGATATCTTATTTTTTCTCGTCCAGTTATTCAATAACTGGAAGACAAAGTATTTAAGTAAATATTTAAAACGACCAACTTCAGTTTCAATATGCACATTTTAGGCTTCAATTAAAAAAATGTTTAAATAAAACAATATCCTGAAAAATTGATCGGAAGAGAAGAGAACAGAACTATTAATTCGCCAGCAAGATCATCAGACTTAACTCCGCTTGATTATTTTTTATGGGGTTCTGTTAAAGCGTTGCTGTACAGCAACAAAAGAAAGCCCGACACCACAGAGGAATTAATGGAAAGAATAACGAATGCTATAATGGCTTTTAACGAAAGAGGAAATGTTATAAATAAATAATACTATACGGCATCTTTTAAAGTGATCACAACTGTGTATTGAAAATGAAGTTAGTCATTTTGAACATTTAATTAATATAATAATGTTTTAATAAAAATTTAAATTTTCTGATTTTCTGTGAAATTAATTGGTTATTCAAAAATGTTTAATAAGCAAAAGTTGTAGTCTGTTAAATTTCCTATTCGGAATGGGGCATCAGATTTTTTGTAAAATGTTTTGTTTAAAAGATACAGGGTTTTGAAACTAGAATTTTTCAACATTTTCTTACTTACTTTGATTCATAGCTCGAAATCCGTTGATTTTAGACAATAAAGAGTTTAAATCCAATGTAAACGGTTCAGAATTGGATGATCAATTAATGGGGCAAATGTGATGCGGGGGTGCATTTAGTAGATTAATTCGCCTTCTTTAAAAAAGTATTAAACCATTTTTAGTAAAAAAATCAATATTTTCAAGGCTATGGCCATGTGAAGATAGAAATTTAAAGAAATGTTTTAAAGAGGCCTAACTCTCGAGGAGACCAGTAGTGTGGCTTAAAACCTACATCGGCCGACACCAGTGTCGAATACACTGCTATGATCTAAAGTCCAAAATATATCTGTGGGCTATTGGGAATGCAATGGGAAACCACCCCGTTTTCTTTAAATGCCCTAGTACGTCATCTTGGCATCTTGGCTGATCGCCTACGCACTGCTTAGTGTATGACACTTAAAAGAAGAACTCTCGAAGGTTTGAATTTAGAAAAATTTGTTATTAAATATTGTGCTTAGAAAAGTGTTTTCTATCACCCCCTAATTTATGTAAAGTCTGTCCAGGGACAACCTGTATAGTGTATAGTATATCTTTTCTATTCACTTATTATTTCATGTAGGATTTATCTACAAAAAAATAAAGATCACATAAAGAATCATGTTCAAATATAGAATTTATTTGCAATTTATTCAGTCATCTCAGTATCGGTTCTATCACCTATTGGGTGTGTAAATATCACATCTGCAGCTTCAAAATAATAATACCCTTATTGTGTATTGTATTATTCAAGCCCGTATTTAAAATTTGTAGACCCCTAAGCTAAATCTATGGTGTGGGCTGCACTGTTTCTTTTTCAAACTTATTGTTATTTCAAGTAAACATCTTAAGTAAATTCAATTGCATTGCATTTTATGAATATTTAAGTGGTTAATAGTCCAGTAACCGTGTAGTTTCACCTCGCAGTATGATTTCAATGATGCTCCTTTACATCGCACCGCTACTAAAAAATACAAAAAATTTTGTTTTCATTAATGAAAAATATTTTTACAATCGCATAATTTCACAACAATTAAAATGATAGGTATTGGTCAGAAGTACCCGGACCTTCTGCCATCGGTGTCCAGCGCCAACATTTCAAGTCTGTCATGGTTTGAAAAGGTATTTATGCTACCAGAAGGACACCTTTAGTTATCGCAGAAGAAGAAGTTAAAATCAATAAAGATACCTACTGCCGGGAAATTTTAGAAGCTTTAATAATTCCGTGGGCCCAACAGCACATTTCTGACCAACATCAGACTTTTCGACAAGACTTTGCGCCTGTCTATAAATCAAATACTACGGAAGCATGTTGCAGAATCAATTTTCCTGATTTTATTAGTTCCTCTGTATGGCTCTCGTACACATTAGATTTTAACCCAATGGATTTTGTCATATGGTCAATTTTAAAAACCTGGGCTTGTGCAAAACCCGAAAAAAGTTTTAAATCACTAAAACAATCTTTGCATCAGGTATGAGACAAAGTATCCCTAAAAGAGTTACAAAAAATAGCCGATAATTTCATTCGACGTTTATAGTTTTGTCTCCACCCAGAAGGGAACCACTTTGAAAATATATAATTTATGTTATACATAAGGTAATTGTTTATCGTTATCTATTTTAAAATTTTTGTTTTCTTCAAAATAAGTATTTTTCTAAAAAAACGTTTGTCCAAGTTCTTGTGGATCACGCTGTATACATGCACATAAAAGCAAAAGTTGATGTCAAAATTTTGAAAGTGAGAAAAAAATGAAATAAAATGAAATTTTTTTTGATATTTGACATTAAAGTATTTATTTATAAGAGACATACGTTTGAAACAAAGTTTTCAACTTCACTTATAACTTTTTGAGTTCTTTTATATTTCCTATATCCGGGTTCTGCTGGTGGTATTAATTTTATGTAAATGATATGCAATAAAATCAAAAATGGTTGAGAATTACTAGAAATAACCTATTTCAAATAACTTCAAGTTCGATATAAGAATTGCGCCGTTTTCACAATAGGAATTCATTACACGCTTCAAAAATTGTCTCTCGCCAAGTTGAAGAAGCTTTCTGCATTGTTCCGGTTTTCTAATGCAAATTCATTGTCACGTTGAAATATTTTTATTGCAAATTTATATTCTTTACAATTTTAAAATCCAACACTTCTATTTATTCATCATGTTTTCAGTTTTGGTAAAAATGCACAAGGTGAATAACGTAGTGAAGTAACTAGCAGGAAGAAAATAAATGCAAAATTAGTATCTTCCGCCATCTGTGAATCAAGACCACAATTGACAAGATCCTTACTATAAAGAGCATTAAAAGCGCAGAATCGGATATAGTTATTGGCTTCATTTAAAGAATCGTCTCTATCCTAAACCAGCAAAATGTGATTCAATTAACGTTTCACTCATAAAATAAGACTTACGGCTACAAGGAAAAGTTTGTGGATTTCTATCTAAAACCAACTTCGGTAAGCATTTTGCTCTAAGTTGATTTCAAATTTCTCAACTTGAAATAAACGTGAACTGTTAAAAAAATGTATAAAAGTTAATGAAATAATGTAATTTAATTATAATTTTTGATGAAATACAAATAATTAGCATTCAATTTTTTAACCGATTAGCATAATAGTACGGAATCCGAAGTAAGGTCGTTTTTCACCGATCTGCTTACCGGATGAAAAGTTATTTTTATCAAACATAATATGGTAATAAATATATCGCACAAGGGTTGCCTAATGAAATATGGTCCAGACCATCCTTAAAGGGGGGGGGGTAAAACCGAAAAAAAGGCATATTTTCATAATTTTTTTGAGATATGAATAATTTTGGTTTATTTATTTCATATACACTTTATAGTGTAACATCTGAAATATCTTTTAAAAAATTTTCAATTAAAAATATCAATAAATAAGTCCGCGACAGCGAATTTCCCGATGCGCTTTGAAAAAAAAAGTTGTTAGGCGGTGAACTTCATAACTCGATACCGGATCATCTGAAACAAAAAAGTCGATATGCGTTTGAAAGGTGGTATGTTTCCCCAGGTAGTCAGAGGGAGTTTTTTACTTTTTTACAATTTTTTTCCATTTCATAATCACAAAATCACCGAAATGTTTTAGCGAAAATCGCGTTTTTCACTTCAAAATGATGCCGAAAGTAAAAAAAACTGAAAAAACAAAAAAACTCTTTCTGACTACCTAGGAAAACATATCACCTTTCAAAGGCATTTTGACTTTTTTGTTTGAGATGATCCGGTATCGAGTTATGATGTTCACCGCATTACAACATTTTTTCAAGGCGGTTTCAGAGATTCGCTGTCACGGACTTATTTATCAATATTTTGAATTGAAAATTTTTTTAAGGATATTTCAGATATTATACTACAACGTGTATATAAAATAAATAAACCAACATTATTCATATCTCCAAAAAAAAATCATGAAAATATGCCTTTTTTTACCTTTTTACCCCATAATTAAAAATACTGTAATTAATTTTTTTTTAATATTTCACTGACTTGCTAACCAAACGAATGTAATAAATCGAAAGTATGAAGCATAAGGATCATGCAAAAATTAGGTTGCTTAGCTAGTAATAGCTAGTAACTTCTAACAAAATTATGTATTAGTATAAATCATTACAAACAAAAAAGTGTTGGGAAAAAACTGCTTAGAAACGTACCGTTGTTGACATAATGAAAATCAAAAATTTTTTGATAAAAAATAAGAAACTTAGAGGTTAGAGGTAGAAGTCACTAAGTACATAGGATTCCTATGTACTTGCTACCGATGCTTTTACTTGGCACCGACTTCATAATTATAAAGCAATTATAATTATAAAATTTTTTACAAAAAATAAAACCGACAAAAACGAAACTGAGAAACGCAAAAAAAAACGCAAAAATAATAAAATTATTTAAAACAAAAACTAAAAAATTAAAAATTAATAAAAAAAAAATTAAAAACACTGAAAAGCAAAAAATAAAAAAAATGGCTTTCATTTTTTTGAAGTCGGTACCAAGTAGTATTTTTTTTCTTATTATATATATTGCTATGATACGAAATGGGGCAAGAGTAAATTTGTAAATATTTCTATTTGTAAACAGTTTTGATGCCCCACAAAATTTTGTTTGGTGCTGGTTTGTATTATCATGTAGGGAGAGAGAAATTTCGCGCCGTTTTATTAATTTGAAATTTGTTTTGATCAATCTCACGTTTATCTGATTCTACTTTCAACATGGTGTGGATGAAAAAAGAAATATTGTTAACTTGAAACACAACAAAAAACACAAAATTAAGAATAATTGTAAAGGTAATAATTATTGTACAACACTAAATTAAAATTTAAAATTGTGAAAACTTTAAAATTTGAAGAGTTGGTATTAGGGGATGAGAAGAACAGAGAATTCAGAGAACGATTGATGTATGTAATTGGATATGGTAGAGAAATTTTAATTTGAATATTTTTGATTAATTAAATTTGGATACAATTAATATTTTGTGATATGGTTATTTTTCAATGGATCTATGTGAAGATAATTATTTACATATAATTTACGATTAGTATTTGGTTGTACGATTTTGGGATAAAATTGGAAATTTTGATACAATTAATATTGGTTTTATGAACATTTTGGATGGATGTATGTGAAGGAAGTTTATTACGATTAGTATTTGGTTATGCAATGCTTGAAAATTTAATACTATTGGAAATTGGACACATGTGGTCAGATTTGGTTATTGTTCCTGTTCGCCAATTGATAATGAAGAGTCAATAGACATTGAAAGTGAGTGATTACTGTTTTTATTGTAATTTCTAATTTAATTTGATTGATGTTCAAACATAATACACTATATCGTTTCTTAATGCGAATAATTTTTAAATTTTTGAAAATTTTATATCACGTTTGTTCGTATTAAGAAAAGATATGCACACATGACACATGATTCCTCAATATCGGAAATTGTCGATACATCGCATATGTTGTTTTTGAATCAGGTAAATGCTTTGTGATACGCGCCCAGAGTGTTAAAAATTTTATATCTGCCCTTATTTGATAATTTAATAATAAATTTTCGTTTATACTCGTACCTACTGATTTTAATTTTGCCTCTGCAAGTTATTTTTACAAGAGCTTAACCGTGGTGTCGGGCGATTTAATTCGCCACCATATCATAGCAATATATTTGTACAACTTGGCACCGACTTCAAAAAAATGAAAGCCATTTTTTTTTTATTTTTTGATTTTCAGTGTTTTTAATTTTTTTTTTATTAATTTTTAACTTTTTAGTTTTTGTTTTAAATAATTTTTTTATTTTTGCGTTTTTTCTGCGTTTCTCAGTTTTGTTTTTGTCGGTTTTATTTTTTGTAAAAAAATTTTTTTTTTTATTTTTTGCTTTTCAGTGTTTTTAATTTTTTTTATATTATTTAATTTAAAATTTTTATCCATCATTAATAATTACACAAATACACAAATTGTAATTGTTTGATTTCGTCACATCCAGCAGAATCTTACTGCAGCGTTGGAACGTGAGTCGCGGGCTTTAGACGCAATGGCAGTCATAACCATGTCGAGCAGTCTAAAGTTGTCATACATGCCAAATTTCTACAAAAAAAAAAAATCGGCTCACAGGTGAAAATTCAGTGGATAATATTCAATCTTCCCCAATTTTTTTATCCTTAGGGTTGGAATTTTTCTTTGAAATTTAAATGGGACCACCTTGGAGGTATACCTCATCTAATAAAAAAATAATCATCAAAATCGGACTATTCTGGAAAAAGTTATGCGTGGTCATCCATAAAAAAAAAAATATATATACCTATATACGTGTCGAGTTGATAACCTCCTCCTTGTTTGTTTTCGTCGGTTAATAATAGACAATAATCTCATAATTACATTAAACAGAACAACAAATATTCGTAAGTATTAAATTGTGAATAAAAAATATTTATTTTTTGCTTTTTAGTTAATTTTTTGTTTAAAGTCGGTTCTTTTTTTTATTAAAAAATTTTTATTTTATAATTTTAAGTGATGAGTAGACCTACTAAGGAAGTTTCTCTATAATGAGGGTACAATGGATAGTTGAAGAGGAAAATGAAAGACGGGAATACTAGGTACCTATGTAAAGGGTGTTTCAAAAGGAGGGCAAGGTTTAAATTTTCTGCCATTTTTTTATTTTACAAAAGTTTCAGCTCTGAAATTTGACATCGGTCATCTAAGTTTGTTGCGATTATTGAAAATGGAGCGCTACACAAAGAAAAATTGCGTTATCATTATGAAAATCCATTACGCTGAAACTACTCCAAACTTCATTGAATTTTCGATCATGAAAGTGCAATAAATGAGTCAACGATTTGAAGAGGGATCGATAAATTTGATGAAACTGTGTCAATTGTAGTCAATAAGTCTTATGGATGGCATTCATTACCGGAACAGTGCCACCACACCGTGCATGAAACAATCGATTTATTGGAACAAAGATCTCCAAACCGAATTTCTCCCGAAATTCCGATGTCAACTGACCACCAAGGTCGTGCGATTTAACGCCGTGCGAGTTTTTTCGTTGGGATTTTGTGAAATCCCAGGTCTATGTGAATAAACCACAAACAATTCCTGAGCTCAAGACCGAGATCCAACGCGTCATCGGTGAGATCGAGCCATATCTTTGTCAAAATGTCATCGAAAATTTGCATGAAAAGAGCGAGGGCCATTTACCGAATATTTGATATTTGATTCTATACATAATCGCAACATGTCTACTTAAATATCACCACTCGCTGAAAAAATATACGTTATTTTTTGAAATTAAATCTTGCTCTCCTTTTGAAACACCCTTTAGTACCTTATTCTGGGATTGTCATAAAATTAAAGTAGCCTCCCCATTTTCGGCCAATTGCGTATATTATGTGTTACGAACAAAGTCCGAAATTTTACAATGTTGACATTGCACAGATATTTTTGTACAAAGTTAGTATTGCACAGTTAATGTATACAGAGTTCGATATTTGGTTGCTTTAACTGACTTTGTACGGCCTTATTTGTATTCGGTATTACAGTTTCACAAATAGACAATAATTTGTAAATATCATTATAGAAGAACTAAAATGTATGTGGTCAGAACTGAAAATTGTACACGGTAAGCCTAGACACTCTCAAAGCCACGAGAGAGCTAATCATGGCGTAGAAGCTATGACTGTAGCTTGGATGGAAGAGAATAAAAGTAAAAAGTGGAGTTTGGGCTTGCACTTTTGTCAATTAAAAAAAATAACAGTTTTCACTCGGGCATTACACCGACACCATTTGAAGTTGTAACATGGCGAATGTTACTTTTGTCGAAAAATTAAAATTTTTAATTTTACATGTTACATTTTTATATTGTCCATTTACCTTTCCAACTTTTAATTTGAAGGTTGGTATTGAAAACCATTTTGAGATTATCTTTATCAGCGGAGATAAAGAGAACAAAAATTTTTCAACTAGCGCAGTTAGTTTGTTTAACTGAAATTTCCTTTAAATTGATAGTGTAGGGTTTTTACCGATTTGATCAACATTATCTTTCCTTTTTGTGTGAAGCAGTTAATTTATTTGATCACCATCTGCCGTTGGTGAGGGTTTTTCCACAAACCAACGTTTGAATTTAACAAAACTAATCGTTTACGTAGTAATCATTCACCCTTGAGGAGTGCTGGATTGATTTGTTTATGTCCGTAAAGGCATATCTTCAACTCAAATTGGACTTTAAAGAAAAATTTTGGATATCTCTCAATTTATACTTTCGGCTCATTTTATGATGCCTAGGACTGCCGTCGAAGTCGATTAAATAATTGATTTTGGTTTTATGTAAAATTGCGCACAATTTTGGGTGACGCCACTTAATTCAAAATTATCTACTAAGTTTGTAGATAGACGGGTCACGTAAGATCAATTGTGAGGGGGGTTTTGTAACTCAAATTGTAGTTTGTTTTAGAATCAGAACCAAACCTTTTGGAAAAGCCGATAAGCTACGAACCAAGGAAAGCTTTCTGGAAGTCGTGGTGTACTCGAGCTTAATTTGCCTTAACACCTGGTAGTTTTGAAGTGGGGTGAGTAATTACAATTTGTGTTGCATTTATTTCTCTCTCAGGAGACTTACAGTGACTTGTTTGATTCATTTTTTTAAACGGTGGTACCGTTACGGTCGTCACTCAAGAGTGAGGCAATTTTCTTTAAAGCTTCTGGCACCTTCAGTGTCAACGCTTCTGTTTTTTGAACTTTTTTATTGTTAAGGTGATGCCATCAGTATCCCTTCCTTTTTCTGTAATTTTTTTGAAACTACATTAAACAACCCATTTTGTTATTTTTTGTTTTTCTAAAGTTTGACAGTAGTTTCTGGCGCCTGGCAATAATTCTAAGTATCGCTGACCCAAAGGCTTCTCTCCGAACTGATAAGCTAGCCGCTGCTTGCACAAGCAGCTATCAGGGGGTGCAAGGGGTACAAAGTGATGTTTGGCAGAAAATCTAAATTGGGGCTGGCGACAAGCAATCTACCTAAATCAATTACTAAAGCTTAAGCACTGAAGAAGAATTAGAAAATGCATTTTCTTCAGTTGAGGTTTTGGATGCAGTATAAGATGAAAAATGTAACTATTGAAGAATATCGAGGACAAATGTGGTTAGCACAGATGAAGTTCTTATTGAAGAACTGCATCAATACAATCACGGTAAGATGTATTTTCTGATATTTTATGATTATATTTCTGATTATATTTATTTTATTTCCTCAAAATTTTTAAAAATCAAAATTTAGCCATTGCTTGATTGCATGAGCAAACTAAACAAATGAAAATGGGAAGCAAACAGAAATACTTTCTTATAGAAAAAAAGATCAAACCAGTTCCTGCTTTGGATAGGGGAAAAGGAGATTCCAGAAATTTCTTTGGTGTAGTTATGGAAGTTACTATTATTATAAAGTTGGGACAACACATGGTGTCTTACCCCAGTTATATTGGCAGGGTGCGAAGTGCATAGTGGGGGTATTAAAACCAACCATATAAAAATAGATTTTACAGCAAAACTTTTCAGAGAATTTTTGTTGAAAATTTCATGATCTCTAATTTTGTTTATTTTCATTTATTTATTTAAAAAAAAATGAATAAGAAAATGACATTTCACTGCATTATGCTAGGTTTACACATGCAATGATTTGGTGGCGCCAGTCGTCAATGGCGCGCCAGTAAAATAAAAATGCATGTGTAAACGTTAACTGGCGTGCAAGTCTTAACAATGCATGCATGGTTGAAAAAAGTTGGATCTTTCCAACTTTTTAGCGCGCCAACAGTGAATCATACGCCAGATAAGCAAAATTTGCACATGTAAGCTTAATAATGCAAGCAGATTACTACGAATTAGTTCACACCGTGTCGACATCTTATCAGCATACACTTGCAAAATAAGACTGATGAAATAAAGTTACATTTTAAGTGTAAACCATTACTGACGCGCCATCGACGACTGGCGCCACTAAATCATTGCATGTGTAACCCTAGCATAAACTATAAAGTAAAAATTTATAACTAACGGTGGCGTTATGTGATGGCGCTGATGTTCGCACCCTGCCCATAGCAGAAATCAAATTGCAACATGTAAATCTAATCAACTGTCTATTGTGGAAGTTCGAGAAGAAAGTTGCACGTTACTAACAGCCGGCAATAAGCAATCTAAATTCGGGGACAAGATTTCTTAAAGATGTAATTGTTTGATTACCTTCGTTTGATTAATTTCATTACCTTTTCACATGTTTCAGACAGCAGTTTTGTCGCATTAACATCGTTAGATTGGATTTTATATTGACTTTAAGCTCACCTTCTTATGAAAGCCTACAATGCACACCTTGCAGTGTACAATGTTGACATTGTACAATTTCGGACTTTGTTGGTAACATATGCACCGAATTAAAAAAAAAAGTGTTTTTCTTTGTTTTAAAGTGTTACTTTTAAAATTACAACTCTAACAAGTTCCATTCTGGGCCTTCGTAACTGATCCAGACCAATCTAGCCCGTCATTGAAAATAGTTAGGTTGGGTACCTATCTGCTTGTTCTAGGATTGTTATAAACCTAGCAATACCTCAATCACTATACATTATTTACATTTATTATGTAATTTTGATGAGTTCCCTGCTGTATCTTTGAAGTTCAGGTCAAATGTCAACGAAATTAAAATGGGACCACTTTGGAACTATACTGAATCCAACGCAACAAGAATCATTAAAATCTGTTCATAAACAAAAAAGTTATGGCTGAACATACATAAAAAAATACATACATCCAAACACGAATTCTAGAAGTAGTTTAAAAAAAATAATAAAAAAATAATTATGTTTAATATACTATACATATGTGGGTATTTAAGATCGTCTTTCTTCCATGAAAAATTTAATTTAACAATAACAAAACGAACAAAACAGTTCGTGTTATCAATTTTGCACTTTCATTTATATACACTTGTCGATTTTTTAGTTTAAACCGCCTTAAAACGTAATGTAAACTTATCCCTATAGCCGTTCTTGCTATAAGCCTTTGAGCCATTTTCACAACACTATACACAAAATTTAATTTCCGTTTAATTTTTCTATAGCTCACAAAAAATTCAATTTATTTTTTGCAGCGTATGTAAAAACTGATAATTATTTACGTGATGGTTACAAGTATACAGATTTTCTATTAAGAGCCGTCATTTTGTTTGACAATTGAAAAACCAATTTACTTCTGAAAAACTGAAATTTTTGTTTTAATATTAAGTACAAGCCACTACAAATAATCCAAATCGTGTCCAACACGATTTCCCATAAATGGCCGCCATGACTTTTCTTACAAATGATCATTTTCCTGTAGAAATTTTTCATCACATTTTCGCATATTTCTGGGTTTACACCACGAATTTCTGCTCTGATGTTGCCATTTAGATGGCCTGTTGCAAATGCCCAACAAAGCCCAAAAAAATAAAAATTGTTGGGCTTATGTTGGGCTGAAGTGTGTTTTTGTCACGGGAATTCAAAGCAGAACCCAACATAAACAATGTTGGCAATGTATTGGGAAACACCAGTAAATCTCGACATAATTCCCAACAGAACCCAACAAAAACAATACTATATGTTGAGAAAACCTAGTAAATTCCAACATAAATATTCCCTTCAACATATCGTCGGTAAAATGCCAAAACCGCGAATGTGCTTTTTCTTCATTCAGAGATATTCATCATTTTACATAATGCACATTCGTATTTTTGCACAATATCTATAAGGATTTATTTCGTTTTGTGATTTAACGCTTACGGTTTGCAATGGTTTAAGACGCAGTTTTTTTCGCGTTTTTGGATTCGCGTTTTTGGCAAAGAAAGATAATAATATTCTCTGTCGATTGGCGCTTTAAACCCAAAAAACATTTTTTTGCACATTCGCGGTTTTGGCATTTTACCGACGATATCAACTTAATTCAAATAATAAAATGGTTATTTTATTTGAGCTTTCAGTGATGGTTATTGGATATTGCTTTCGATATTATTTCTAACGAAAGCGTTAACCATCACTGAAAGCTGAAATAGAATAACCATTTTATTAATTGAATTAACTTTTTATGTTGAAGTTTTAATATTGTTGTTATCACAAATTAAGATTAGTTAGTTCGATAATAGACCATGTATAATGATAATTATTTGTTTTATTTTTTAAGTAATATAATATGTATTTACTATTTAGTGTTTACCACGGCTAAAGACTCGAATAAAATAAACCTGACATATGTAAACGCCTTGCCATTTACTGCCCTGAAATTTGAAGATTTAGAATATGAAATAAATTAATTAATTTATTGTTTCTAAATAAAATAAGCGAAATTAAAAAATTTCTTTCTCGAAAATTATTAATGAGCGTAACAATGAGAACTAAATTGATTATTTAATTTCGTTTATTTTATTGTTAGAATAAATAATATTTTATGCAGTAGAAGCCTAAATATTAGCCTGATGCTCATGCTTTTTGAAGTGAAATCTATCGAGTAGGTAATACCATGATAATTAATTCCTACAGCTTCGAACATTTTCAAAAGAACGGTACACAAAATAAACTTTAATAAATATAAGTAACACAATTGGCGTCACCTACAAACAACCGCCATTTTACAAATGACAACAGGGGACCATAGGGTGACCACTAACTTGCATTCCCATCAAAGACCAACATAAAATCAAACCAAAATAAAAATTATATACAAAAACAGTATACCTGGGAATTCCCAACACAACCCCATTAAAACTACCTGCTCTATAGTTGGGATATTCCAACAGTTCTCACTAACTTGCATTTCCCATTATGAACCAACATAGCCCATTACAAAAATTGTATAATTGGAAATTTCCAACACAATCTAATTAAAATAAAAACTGATTTCCAGCATGTCCCAATGGCTCCAACAAAGCCCAGTATAAATCTGAAGAAATTTTTGTTGGGATATATATGATTTGTATTGGGCATTTGCAACAGGGTATCGCTGGATAACAGAATCCATTCACTGAAACAGTCGCTTCAACGGCATTTAAAAAATATTAATTTTCTTTTCTTAGGCAAGAGCCAATTTGCCCCCCCCCCCCCAATTGACGCCCATGGAACGTCATATGCTCAACAAGCAGGTATAAACCTCCCACAACACCAACCAATAAATACTTTCCAAACAACAATTACGTCTGTGCAGCAGACAAACAATACTTGGAAAAAATGCTAATGAACTTTATGCAAAAAATGGACACTATTCAAAACGTTCTCACAGCCCTCATTTCCAAATTGCCATAATTACACCCTCATTAAAAATTGCAGTCTGGAATGCCAACGGACTAGTCCAAAGAGGGCCAGAACTCAGAACTTTATTAATTAATCTCAATATAGACGTGATGCTGATCTCAGAAACACACTTTACGGAGAAGAGTTACCTAAAAATACCTAAATGTACCATATATAGCATTCAACCACTGGCGTACCTAGAGCTTTTGCCGCCCGCGGCGGTCTTAAATTTTGCCGCCCCCTACCCCCCCTTATATAAATATTACTACATATAAATATAATATAAAAACATGTATTTGATAAAAAAAAATTAAAATTTAATAAAAACTTAAATAAAAACTTCTTGCCTTCTTATTTGCAAAATCTCGAATGATATCGTCAAAATTTATAACATCCGTTAGTTCTTTTTCTATTGAAAGTATTGCTAAATTTCGCAATCTCGAATCACTCATTGTGGAACGAAGATAATTTTTAATTAATTTTAATTTGGAAAAGCTCCGTTCACAACTAGCGACACTGATGGCTATTGTTAAAAAAATTCTTAACAATATTACTATGTTGGGAACACAGTTTTCCAACCTATACTTTTGAATAAAAATTAATAGCTCAAGAGGCCCTTGCTCGTTTTCCCAAAGTTTTGTTTCTTCTTGTAGACCAGGTACAGACATAAAATTCTGAATTCTTTTTCTTTCAATATGGAACTGTTCTTCGTCAATGTCAACAAAGTTATTCATTTGACATTCAAAATTGTCGTTCAAAAGATTTGATGATATTAAACACGAATACTACTCTGCAAGGACATGGAGTTGCTCAAAACGCACCGTTATTTCCTGGATAACTCGATCCAATGACGAAAACATTTCTCTTCGTATTTCTTCTTCTAGGGATAGTCCCACGTCTCGCGAATTTTCACCACTCATCATTTTTTTCTTTCTAACTCGACGCTCAGTGGATATTCCCAACTCTTCACAAATTTGTTTGCTTGTTGTAACTGCGTTTTGCACTAACGTGTCCCTTTGTCCATTGAAATACAATTTTAAAGAATTCAGTTTTAAAGTACATTGATAGATATTTAACCCCTTGGTTTGCAAGTATTGTTGCGTGTCGTTAATTTCCACAAGGACGGGTTCCCATAAATTGAGGTAGCACAGAAAAGCAAAGGATTCCATTGCTTGGGATAATATTCCAGCGTCTGATCTGGTTTTAATATTTTCTTCTTGAGATGTCAATTGTTCCAAAGTATTTAAAATGTTTATGAAATGTTTTTTTACAATACTCACCGCTTCTCCTCTTGAACTCCAACGAGTTTCTACACTGCGCTTAATACCTTGACCAGTAACAGATAGTAAAATAGCCTACCGATGAGTAGAAGACGAAAAAAATGAATACAACCAACCGTTCGATGGTCCCAAAAAATGTTATGGAATTTACAGCAGTAGAAGCTGCATGTATACATGCCAAGTTTAAAGAATGATTTGTACACGCTACAAATTCTGCATTTGAATTTTTTTGTTTAATGCGACTTTGAACACCAGACAGCTTTCCTGCCATTACCGCTGCATTATCGTAAGCCTGGCCTCTGCAATTTTGTATATCTAATCCGTCATTTTCTAATTTCGATAGAATCATATTTGTGGTTTCTTCAGCAGTCTTCCCTTTAGTTTCTATAAAATCAATAAACGATTCTACAACTTTCACGTCTCTTCCGTCAATAACGACATATCTAATAATTTGACTGGTTTGATCTTTGTGAGAAACATCTGGAGTGCTGTCAAACATCATACAAAAATATTTAGCTTGCTTTATTTGGTCAACTATTGTTTTTCTCACTTTGTTTCCTAATAGATCTATGAATTCGTTCTGAATCTTTGGTGACAAGTAAGTGGTACTATATTTATTCCCCATCTTAATTTTTAGTACATGCTCACATAATACTGGGTCGTATTTAGCCATCAAGTCAACGAGCTCCAAAAAGTTTCCTCTATTTTCTATTGAATTAATGTCTTCCTGATGAACTCCTTCACGGTGACCTCGGAACGCCAAATTTTGTTTTTCCAAGAATCTAATTATGTCAAGTATTCGTTTTAGAATTTCCCTCCAGTTTGTTGTTTCCTTTTCAATATTTTGTTGTTCTAATCTGTCAATAGTTGCGCCATGTCCAAGTCTGATTTCGAATTCCTTCCATTTGGTAAATGATTGAATATGTTGTTGACTCGATTCGTGTTGAGATATTTTAGGATTCAGTTTCCACCACTTTGTAAATCCATTTTCCGAGTTAAAACTTGATTGACAGTTATTTGAGAAAAGTTTACAGCAAAAGCAGTAAATACTTTTATTCGATGGAGAGTACACCATCCACGATCTTAACATCTTTTCACCATTTGACATAGTTTGAAAAAACCAGTCGCGAGTAAGTTTTCTAATTTCGCCCTTGGCTACCTTACCAGGACGAACTACTCCTTCACTGAAATCGGAATCTAAATTTTGGATTTCAAACGGGCCTTGACATACTAGAAAGACTCTTGTTTTGTCTTCAATGCTGCTAGGCCATAGTCCAATATCTTTCAAGGAAGTACAGGATGAGGATATAGGTTGCTCAGAACACTCTTCATCAGAACATGATGAAACATCTACTTCTTCGCCAGTACTTGAAGCTGGTATTTCTTCATTTTCAACATGCAGTAATATAGTACCAACATTACTAATATTATAAAATAGCATGTTATCTTTACCTGATTGGTTAAACTAAGTCGATGTATATTATACAGTGTAAATAGGTAACTGGCTTTTTTAATAATTATTATAATCATTGATTCTTATATTATTCAAAAAAAATAAAAATGTTTAAAAAAAAATTATTTTTTTGAAATATTTTTTTCTAAATTTTTTAAAATTTTTATAAAAATATTTTTGTACATGCCGCAAAATGCCGCCCCTAAAAATGTGCCGCCCGGGGCGGTCCGCCCCTACCGCCCCCCCTAGGTACGCCAGTGCACTCAACGTCCAGATGGTACCGCCTAAGGGGGTTCTACAATCATAAAAAAGTTGTCAATCAATCACAATGATCTAGACTCATTTAAAAATTAATACCAGCAAGCGAACAGTATTAACCTTAAGGACTTGTTTGGACCACAAAGCTCTTTATTAACCAGTAAGCTATTTATTGCCTACTGTAACAAATTTTAATAATTTGTTTTGTTTTCTGAGTGTTTTCTGAGTGGGGCGATTTTCGCGGATTTTGGAGTGAACCGTGATAGGTGTTAGATGTGTTTTCGTGTCTCGTCGAATTTGAGTAAGTTCTTTTACTTTTGTTTTGAAACTTCTTGGGGAGACACCTAATTTTGACGATGTTCGATCTGTGTTTTGAGTTGACTGGAAATCTGGTATTGCTTCTGAGTTGCCGAATATTAATTTTAAATAATTTACTAAGGTAAATTATTTCGTATGGAACCAACTTCATTGCGAGTAATCTATTGATAGCTTTATCTTCGCTCGCAAATATTTTCCAACGTTTAAATATTATTAACAACGTTTAATGTTTAATTTTATAGTTAAATTTATTTAATTATTTTGGTTCAACAATTTATATTGCTGCTCGTTCTTAGTTGTGTTTCTCCTAAGGATAATAATTGAGACGAGTAGCTGCGATTTTTTGGCGTTTGGTAGCAACTGCCGCTAGGCAGCATACTTCTTGCAGAGATTATTTTTTTGTTCTTATATCTATCTTATATATATGTTCGATATCTTTTCGGGAACATATGACTCTCATTCACCGCACCATATCAGCTAGATCAACATCTTGGGTCATCTACAGTAAAATAAAGCTGGTTGATCGTTTTCCAGCGTGTAGAAAAAAACTCTGGAGGCCCCATGAGGGGAAGAGGAATTGTTCTTTTTCCGGCCTGGCTTATGGTTAGTGCTGTCAGTTATCAGCTATCATCGTGGGTGAATTTTTGTGCTGAACTGACGGGCACAATTCGTATGGGGGGTCGCAGATTGGAAATTCGGTGGGTCGCCGAGAAGGCGAAGGAATTTTTTTATTACACTACCAAAATACACAGTCAAAGAACAACAAATTATTCAATTTTTCGAGACACTTGGAAATAGATTTATTTCCGGGGGTGACTACAAAGCTAAGCATCTTTGGTGGGGTTCGAGATCTAATAATCCTACTCCAAAAGGCAGACAGCTATACCTAGCTCTGCAAAAAAGCAATCTGCAAACAGAATCTACTGGTAAACCTACCTATTGGCCTGCAGATAGAAGAAAGATTCCTGACTTAATCGACTTCCGCGTGACTAAAGGAATACCATCAAATAAAATAAAAGCTGACTATTGTCTGGATTTGTATTCTGATCACTCTCCCATAATAGTTATTCTGAGCTCCCAGATAATTGAAAAACAAAAGCCCTTAACTCTCTACAGTAATAAAGCAGATTGGAACAAATTCAGAAACATTCTGAACAACCGAACAAGCATTAATATATCTTTTGAATCTAGGGAAGAACTAGAAACAGCAATTATTGATAACCTCAATGCAACGATGCAAGTAGCGGCTTGAGGGGCTACTCCAAAATGTGAAACAGTAAGAAAAAATCAGATCTGTTCAACAAGTATTAAAACTAAGATTTCTAAGAAGCGTAGACTTCGGAAAATATGGCAAACAACAAGATCCACTCATGGTAGAGCAAAGCTCAATAAATCAATAAAAGAATTAAAATATCTTATAAACAAAGGAAAAAACGCAGTAATTCAGGAATACCTGGAAAGTTTAACCGCATTAAGAATGCAACAAAAAATATTAAACGACCACAAACCCATATACCACCAATCAGACTGGAAAACGGAACATGGGCTAAGACGGACAAAGAAAAAGCACAATGATTTGCGGAACACCTGCAAAAGGTCTTCGAACCTTTTCCTTCAGAAATAAGTGATGAAGAGGAGAAACAAATCATCGACTCTCTTGAAGTGCCTCTCCAGATAGATTTTTCTATAAAAAAAACTTCAAGTAAAAGAGGTACAGAAGGTCATACTAAAAGATCTTGCTCATAGAAAGGCGCCAGGTTACGATCTGATAACTGCTACAGTCTTAAAGGAGCTACCTATAAAAACCATCTGAATAATTACCATCTTATTCAACGCAGTTCTGAGACTTTGCTATTTCCCACTACAATAGAAGGTAGCACAAGTGATTATGATACCTAAATCAGGAAAGAACCCAGAAGAGGCTACATCTTACAGGCCTGTTAGCCTACTACCTGTAATATCGAATCTAATATTGTGAAGAAAGTAACCTAATTAACCTTGATACCCGACACCGCACACACACAACACTGCAATACCAAGGTGCAGAACTCCAACCACCGCTACTTAGTCCTATGCAGGTAATGCCTGAGCAACCTTTTATAGCCAGCGTTAATGTATCCATAATCCGTCTGTTTATTGATATTATTGTTATTAGTTGAAATATGAGCTGCTTCTAAAAATTTCTCGAAAAGTTACTCAGGAAACGATTGAAAACAGTCTTGAAAACGAGTAAATTAATACCGGACCATCAATTTGGGTTTAGATAGCAACACTCAACGATAGAACAAGTCCACAGGGTTGTTGAAGAAATTAACAAAGATCTAGAAGAGAAAATATACTGCTCGGCGATGTACTTAGATGTGTCACAAGCATTTGACAAAGTATGGCATTTGGGGCTCTTGTACAAACTAAAGAAGCTGCTCCCCGGTGATTCCTACCTTCTAATTAGGTCGTACATTAGTAATTGTAATAAATAATTATAATTTTAATATTATATTTTAATTATAATTAGGGGAGAGGCTTGTAAGTTGACCATGCATATATGACCACCCTGTATTTCAGAAAAAAACTGTTAATGGTAATACCGCCATTTCAACTGTTATCGTGCTCTTTGACATAGCCTTAAATTTTGCAAATTTAGCTGCAAAAAACATTGTGTGAAAAGAAAATAATTTTTTTAAAATATTGATTTTTCCATTTGGTTATAAAGTGAACAATTCTGGTTGACTCTTTTTATTTTTGGCATGTAAGTTGACCACCCCTTAAAATGTTAGGGCGTTTTCAGTTTTGAAGGTAGTATAGTACGAACCATACAAGAAGATGGTCGACGATAATCTGGACTAATTTCTCCGTTGTCCGAAAACAATTTATAATGCGATGGGAAGTAATCAGTTCAAAATTTTGTGAGATAATGCTATGCAAAATCTGAACAAAATTGTGATTTATGGCTTATATGGGTATTGGTCGCGCGTGCTGTTATTGATAACTTCGCTGAGTCAACACACTTAACCGTGCAGTCTTAATTGGTCAAACTGAAGCAAATTAAGATGTTCCAAAACCGACGTTCAGCATTATTTGGAAGGCGTGCAATTCTAACTTTAAGTCCTAGGTCATAATTTGGGTCAATGCATTAAGTTTGGAATTCAGTACGATATTTGGCAACTGCTTCAGAAATCTGACGATAGCTCGTAATCCAACATTGTAAAGAAAAAATTTGTACTATTAATTTATTTTGGAACGACATCCGGAAAGATGGCTTGGATCCGCTTGGAAGTGATTGTTTGAAAAGTGTTGCGGTAATAATTGTAAGCTTTGGCATGGGCCAAGTTTCGTGCGAAAAAGTTAAATTCGAAATTATTTATATTAATTGTATTTCAGACTTTGATGGAAAATTTTGTATTAATAAGTAAGATTTTTGTATTTGTGGATTTTGTATTATGATTTTCAGTAAGCTGGATCCAAGCTAAACTTTTATTCTATTTTGTTTTCTTATATGTTTGAAATTAAATTATTCAATTTACATTCTTTGGTCTTTCACTGCTTTTCGTATACTAATACACCAGCCCATGACTCATACTATCGTCTTGAATTTTTGTTTGTTTTTAGGATTTAACCTTCCAGTACTAACAATCGGTCTCACAGACAAACGACTTCTATTTTTATCTATAAATTTAATACGATAACAGCTGAATGGCTGTGGGTGTCAGTACCTTCAAATTATCAAGTAGTACGTCTCGTGACATCCAGCAAGTGAAAATGTTTTTTTGTTTCTTATTTATAGGCAATAACGGTCTAACAGACCGACGTTAGTACTAACGTTACAAAAATATTTTAATTTTTAATAAGTGATTTTTTGCAATTGGAAAATTTACCGGATTACTATACGTATATTTGTGTAAATAAGCTACACTTACCGTTGCGCACAGTGGGTATAATGTTTTCTTAAAAATCAGAGGTAAAAAATACCTCTGTTTAGAACATGCGGTAATAATTTACAATGACTGCAATGTGCAAATAGCGAAGTAAATTGTAGGCAAAATATTTCCGTTATTGTTGGGGCTAACTTACAACAATTTTTTTAATTCTTAATAACAGTATTATCTTTACGGATAATAATATCAGTTGTCGTCAAATGTTACTATCCATTTCGAAAATTTAACTTTTAATTTGTTCTTGTTTATAATTTTTAATATTTTTACAACAGTAAAATTTTAAAAACTAGAATCGGTCTCATACTCCGACGTTAGTACTAGTGTTATAAAAAAATATGTTAGTACTGGAGGGTTAAGCTTTCTTTTTTTAAAGTAAGAACTTATAGGGGCGGATAAAAATGTCGGCGCAATAAAAAAATAATTAGAAATAATTAATTTACTTGAGTTTAATAATTTAGTGCCAAATTTATAATAAAAATACATCTGGTATATAAAAGTTCTTTACATTGCTCCTTAAATGTAAAGATTTTGAGATCACGAACATTATTTTTAAGGCTAAATTAAAACACATACATTCACACTCATATGTATACACGATATTATTCTTATGGTTATCTGGTAATAAAAATAAATTTTATTGGCAATGACTAATGAACTGTTATTTAATGAACAAATTAACTTAAGTTTTTTATAAAAACATGGAAAACATTGGACCACTACTTAAAATTATCTACAAGCCACTTATAAATATCTTCCTCATTTTGAGACACCCAATTTATGTTTAGTTTAATAATTTCTAAACTTTGTTCTAAAGCTCTTGTGGCTGTTCCTACATTCATTCCATTAAAGTACGTCGAAACCTGAAAAAATACAAAAGTGAAAGAATGGAAATAGAAGTTTAACTATAGAAAACCTCATAGTAATCATAAGGAGTTGATAGGTGCGCAGTGACAGCTGATATGAGATTTCCCATCATGTGTGTTGCGTTTCCAAATAAAGCTTGCATAGATGGCCAGTACGCTTTCAAATGCCTCCAGGCTAAAAGGCGTCCTTCGGGATTGGCAGCTACCACAGCTAATACTATCTTCACATCTTGGGGTTGTATTTTTTTTGGATCTAGAGTTTCTAGGAGGTATCTATAAATTTTTGCATTAAAAACAAACGATCCAATAGAACGTTTTTACCTTTGTAGTAACCAAGGATCAGATGCACCTCCCAAAGCTTTTAAAAACATTTTTCGTTCGCTCGAATTTTCTGTGGATTTGTACATATTCCAACAATGTTGCCATTCTGTTAAAGCTCCATATTTAATTCCAGCCGCATAAACAACTTCCCTTAGGTCTGTAGGAACAGATTCGTTTTTATTCATCCATCGGGAAAATTTTAACTTGGCCTGTGTTACTGTTTCGTTTAATTCGCTGAGTATTCCTGCTGATAAAACGTCTGCACGCAATAACCTAAATTAACAAAAACGATTTGCAAAGGTTGCTATAGAAGTCTAATAGTCAACGTACTTTTGCAAGTGTGAACCCTTATTACTCCACCCAACATATTTCGCTATAGGAGCAAGAAGTTTTCTAATATACTTGAGGAATAATTTGTAAGCTAAAGATTCGGATAATCGCCGACTCCAAGCTTGAAAATGTTCAATAGCCGTAGCCCAAGGAACATACTCGATTTCGTTGATCAAGTATAAAGATAATTCTAATGGAATACTAGCATTCAAAAGTCCAGCTCTGTAAAAATGAAATTTAGAGTAAAACTTGTTTTGAGAAGTTCAGTTTGTTACTTACCTGCTCAATGTGAATGCGTCATCTATTAAACTTGCTCTATCTGCTGAATTAAAAATAGTGTGATTTTTGCGCAAATCGGCTATAATTTTATTCCACATAGATTCTTCATACATCACCCGATAAAATCCTGACTGATTAACATTTACCTTAATCCATTTCACATCCGGATCGACTTCAAATCGCACTATATTTAAAAAAGTTAGGTTGGATATTAGTATATTAGGATTTTAAAACTCATCTCACCATCTGTCATGTTCATCCAAACGTTATTAACAACATCACGTTTATTATCTGTGAAATATGTCAATGGCACAAACCACTTATAATCAAATTTTGATTTAGGCAATAATCGCATTGAACTATTCATATTTTCAGTGGTTAGCAAAAATCTGTCCTGAGTAGCAACAATCTCGTTTTGCTCTCTAACAATAGTTATTATTGGGAATCCCATTTGATGAGTCCAAGTTTCCATAATTGCCTAAAATATTAAAGAAAAGATGGATTTGTGCTGTTGAAAAAATTTTATTGAAAAAAAATAATTACTTTCACTTCTAGGGAATGATTGGTGTGTTTGCTAAAAACGTTCCAGAGGTCTTTAATATCAGCGTTACTGTGTTTATAAATATTTAAATAGTCGTTAAGGCCATTTTGTAAAGTTTCTAATTGTAAAAATTTCGCAAGCATATACAAAATAGATGCTCCCTGTAATTCAAAAGTTGTACAAGAAGAATATCAAATAATAGTGTTTCGATTGATTTACTTTACTGTAAGATATTGTATCAAATATTATCTCAATTTCTGCAGGATCACGTATGGTAACAGATATTGGATGACTGCTGGCTAAAGCGTCTAACGCTAAAGCTGGTTGAGTTTTATCTAAAATAAATTGTTCCATCATTCTCCATTCAGGTTTTAAGCTCTCTACTCCCATATACTCAAAAAGACTTGCAAACCCCTCATTCAACCAAAGATCACTCCACCACTTCATTGTTACTAAATTTCCAAACCACTAAAAATCATTTTTGAAAAATTTGTCAGTTTCATATTAAAACATATTATTAGTTTCACTGCTTACTTGGTGAGCTATCTCATGAGCAATTACAATGGCTACCCATTGATATGCAGCTGTGGAAGTTTCTTGTGAATCATATAAAATTGCAGTTTCGCGGTAGGTTATAAGACCCCAATTTTCCATTGCTCCTGATGAAAAATCCGGAATTGCCACTAAATCTAAAAATTAAATTGGTTTATTTGCCATCATACTCGTAGATTAAGAACAAGCTTACCTTGCTTTGGCAAAGGATAAGGAAGACCAAAAAAGTCTTCAAAGTAATCCATAACATGAATGGCAGTGTGGAGAGCAAACGATGCTTGCGATATAAAAGATGGTGGTGTATAAATGGATACTGAAACTCCTCTTTCAGTTTGGTTATTTAAAAAATGGTAATCGCAAATTACGAAGGCTACCAAATATGTACTCATTTCTATGGACTCTTGAAAATCATCTCTTAACTAAGAATTCAAAAATTATTATCGAGTGATTAAGGGTTGATAATAGATTCTTACCAATCCTGTTCCCATGTAAAATCCCACGTCTTTCGTTTTAACTACGGGCATATTAAACAAGGCTATATGAAATCTATCCCTGATAATGGACATTTTGAATTTTGCTTTAAATTGTGGTTCATCGAAGCAAGGAAATGCTGAACGAGCATACGTCGGTTCAAAATGTGTCGTCGCTAAGTACCTGAAATAAATTTAATAAATCGAAAAGAAACTGAAGATTAATGAATACCTTCTATCACCATCTTTACTCATGTAACTGGAAATGTAAAATCCTCGCGATTCGCGACCTAATTTGGTAGTGTAACGAATATTTAAAGTGTAATTATTTCGTTTTCTAAATTTATCTTTAAGTTCAATATAAAGTTGTTGGCCATCTAAATATTCTAAAAATCTAGATACACGTAGATTATGTCCTTTCCGATCTTGTACCATCTGAAAAATTATAAAATTAAATACTTTTATTAATATATAAGTCATGAAACGCTATAGACAATTACCAAGTCTCATGGAAATAGCATCGATTTAGTCAAAAATGCCAAGCACCAAGCACTTGATGGGTTGCATTCCCATTATTTAAAAAATAGATATAACAACAAAGTGTAGATAGAGTGAGATCGAAGTTACAACTAGTACGACTTTTCTTTGATTCTTACAATAAATATTTTGACTTGCCCCGCCCAAACCTATCAACCTTCACTTCACACTTGACCTTCACACTTGATTTGTAAACTTGAAAAAGATTTTTATTTACACAACAGCTGCTCTAATTTTATAAACCATAATCATTTCACTTAGCTGCCCTGCCCAACCAAGTGCACACCCAAATTTTTTAGAATTTATTTTTGAAATTTAAAAAAAAATTTTTAGAATTTAGAAATATATTTTATATTACACTGAATACTTATTTGTTTTGTATACCTTGACAACGAAATAAATTAAGTATGCTATAATAACCTAGGGCGTATAAATCATAATGCCCGCTTATTATGCCCTCTCAATCGCAATTATACATACAAGTCACCGCAAACTAGAAAATTTAGCAAAATCAAATTCAAAATTTATAAAATTTTCTTAAATTCAAATGCAGTGTAATATAAAACGTTGTATGCACCACTGGCATTACTCGATGTTTATGCTCTCGAGCAACTTAAAAACTTTCGGGCCTAGCGGCCCTCGATCTTTTAAATTGGTTGCCCTCGTCATAAACATCGCCATAGTGCCCTTGATACATAAATAACTATTTTAGGTGCTTATTTCATTAATGTGTTTATTTATAAATTTTGTGTGTCGGTGTAGCTGGGAATTTTAACCTCCTTTTATTGTACCCCCGAAGGGGGGGGGGTAAGTGAAATTTTACCCCTAATCATTTTTTACTGGGGGTAAAATTTTCCTAGGGAATATTTACCTGGGGTAAAATTTTTACCGGAAGTAAAATTTCACTAGGGAATTTTTACCCGGAGGTATCCAACATATGTCATCATCAGACGTATGTCAGATATATGTCTTCCAACTTGGTTTAAGTGGGAGTATTTTTGGCATTAAAACTCTGAGTTTGTATGAGTTCATATTCAATAACCCATAGATCAAACTTTGGGCTTTAGCTCACAGCAGTATAGTCTCCCGTTTCCTTCTTCGTAGCCCGTCGTTTTAAGCTTTAAACCACACTGCTGATATTTTGTTATTATTCACATAGATGTAAATATTTTTAAATAAGAATCAAAAATTAAAGCTTTTAATACAACCAAACCATTCAGCCTAGTAATTTCATTGAATGCTCAAGTGTGGTAAGCTCTTCCAAGCCTCCAAAAATGTTTTTCTCGAAGCAAACACCATGCAATAATTATTATGTTACTCACTATTTAGATGACACACTTGCAAATTACAGTTATGGTCTGGTTCCACTTATGTGAAATTCTATTAAAATAGAATTAATGTTATTAAATAATAGAATTATGGTTAAGAAAAATTATTAGAATGTACATTATTGTCATACGAAAAATCGTTCTCAGAATATTTACATTGTTACTTTGAAGTTCTTATTATTTTTTCTATAATTAGTAATTCCTAATTACTATTATTATTTACTATATATACTATAATATAATACATACTATATTATTTATGTTATTACCTCCAATCAAACAAAAAAAATTTTTTTTAGAGGTACGGTAGTAATCGAAAAAAAATTTCAAATTTTTTTTTACATTTTCGAGATCACCGTGTTCAGAAACGTAAAGATTTGCAAAACAAAATTCTGTGTCGGTCTGTATAGGCCGTCAAATTTTGTCTTTTGCTTTATTCCTAAACCGTTCAACCATTCACGATCAAATTTGGTATGGTAGTAGAATTATAATATAATTATATATAATTAAATATAATTAAAATATGGTAGTAAAAAATTTGGTATGATAGGTTCACGGTAGAAAACTGAAAATAAGGTTTTCGTCGCGATTTGCCAATCAGGAGTGCCACTACAAGAAAATAACACAAGATTTTTAAAAACGATTTTCTCTTGTGATAGGTTATTTTAAAGTCCTTGAAAAGTTTTATACAGAATAGGTAAAATTAACTTTCTATCTGTCATCTCTCAAAAATTACAAGCTGTCAAAGTTGAAACTTCAAGAGTAAATAACTCATCAAGTACTGAAGGGATCTCAACCAAATTTTGTATGTAGGAACATTGACCCCCTAGGACTTGGCATCATATAAAACTATTTGACGAAAATCAGGAATTCAACATGAAAAAAAAAGTTTTTTTGCGAAATCTTGAAAGAAGTCCTTGTCTCTCGATTTTCTTCCGTATTTCTGCGTCGATAGCAATCAAACTTTTTGCACGTATATCTGGTGGGCTCTAGTGTTGAAAATAAGGTTTTGGCAGAGAAATCTTTGCCAAGGCTACCACAATAAAATAAATTTAAAAAAATGAAAATGTCATTACATCTCCGGAAATGTTCAACCGATCTTCTTCAAATTCTTTGTGCTAATAAAGCTTTCAAAATACAAATATTGGTGAGAAAACAATTGAGCGAAATGTAAAAGCAAGAAAATTACTTAAAATATAAACTAACACCCTTGGAAACCCTTCATAAAATGATGTGGTTAGCCAAAACCCACTCTGGGTTGTAGCACTACCACTAATGATGATATGTATCATTTTAGCTAATATTTTTCAATTTCTTTTTAGTAACAAATCAAAAGTGCAAAATATTCTAATAGCTAAATGTTGGAGAGCAAATTATCTGGAAGCGAAATGTCCCATAGCGAATAAATGTCTTGAACCCCATATATGAAATGAACCCCATACACTTACTTATATTGCATTTGGCTTGTAAGTTTCACTACTCTTTCATTAAATACAATTTTTTTCTACTTGGTATGTACTATTGTAAACAAACCTATTATTTTTGGATATCGTCTAATATTCATCAAAAAAAATAGATCGATTTTATTCAATTTTTCCACTGTTCTAAATCATTTTGCTACTAGGATATTTTGTCACCACTTGTGAATTGTTATAAATCAGAGATGATAAACAAGAATATACGTTTGTTAACAATAGTATATTATTTATGAAGTAGGGAAAATCGTTCTTTAATGGACGGGTAGTGAAACTTACACGACAACCCATATGTAAGATAAGTACTTGTATGGCTACAATAAATACATCTTTCAAGCAAAGTACTTATGTTAACCCTTCCAAACTCAGGGTACACTATAATGTACTCACGTATTATTAAATTATTTTGATAGTAATTCAAGAAAATTTAGTACTTAATAATAATAAATAAAAAAAATAATAATTAACCAAAAAATAATTTTAAAACTAGAAAATAATTTTGCGTGTTTAAAAGTATGATATTATTAAAACCGCTGGCTTTAATAACATGCTGCGGTTTGACGCTAACATACATATAAATAAATAGAATTGATTTACATCGCAAAGCAAGCTTTGACCCACTCAGTAATTTATTAAACAAGTTTATTTTACATCCGCATAATTATACATTAAAACACACCATAAATTGATTAAATTGCTTTTAATTTACTTTCTGACCTAGGTGGAAAAAGTAAAGCAATAATTGTTTTTAGTATCATTTTTCCCTAAGCCCCGTTTCACAGTCACACGCTCTACGCGTTACGCTCTACGCGGCTCGTGTTGGTAAGCATTGTTCAAGCGCGCGTTAAGAACGCGCTAGTGCGGCTAATATTTTATGCCGAAAGCAAACGCACGACCTATATATGTCGGCTTACAGCAAGAACTCACTTTCACAGTCCTAACCTAACCTAACTTATATATATAGTAGGGGTTATCCATTTCGTGGTTTCAAAACCGCAGGTATGGCAACGCTGTCAGTTGCTAAATATCTGTCACCTGAAGTATCATTTATTTAATGAAAGGTATGCCATTTACAAATATGGATCGTTTAACAACCGAAAAATGCATTAAAATAGTTAAAACTTACTACAAAGTAGGTGGTTCAAAAGTGGCCAATTTTCGAGCATTACGGGGTGATTATAGTCGTCATAATCGACCTACTGTGCAAGGAATTGGCAAGATTATAAAGAAATTTGAAGAGACTGGCAGCGTTACAGATGTGGTTAGGCCTGTGCATCATCGCAATGTGCGCCCTGCCGAAAATATCGCTTCTGTTAGTGAAAACGTGGAAGAACCGTTACCATCAATTCAGAGCACTATGGCCGTATGATAACCGACTTTTTTTGGCCTGCGATTGAAGATTGTGAACTGAGCGATATGTGGTTTCAACAAAACGGTGCCACGAGCCACACAACACGACTGATTTTGGCTTTATTGCATGGGAAGTGTCTAGAACGAGTAAATTTCACGTTTTGGCGACGTCAATTGGCCAGCAAGATCTTGCGATTTGACGCTGTTAGATTTTTTCGTGGGGCTACGCCAAAGACCGTGTCTACTCGGATAATCCCTTAACGTTGGAGCTGAGATACCGCCGGAAATTGGGGAAAAAGTGATCGAAAACTACCTCAAAAGGATCAACTGCTACAAGCAATCTATGGGCGGTCATTGAAATGACGTTTATTTCGTACATAATGGCAAGGTCCAAGCATTATAAATTATAATGAAATAAAAGTTTCATTGAAATCATAGCTTTATGTGTGTTTTATTTAACTTTACTTTTGAAACCAGAAAATGGATTACCCTTATTAATATTATATTATTGTCATATAAATAATATTCGTATAGTATTTATTAATATAAAGGAGATTTTCTTAGCTTATTACGAAGAGGAAACCACAGACCCAATTTTTGTACACCAGATTTCCAAATGTCCCACCAAACATTTTCTTGGATTTCTATAGATTTTCCCAGATTTTTTAAAATTGCTCCCAATTTCTTAAAATTATCTTGGATTTTCTCTTAGATTACCTATTCCAGGTGTGACAAAAAAGTAAAGAAAATGAAATATTTGGGAGTGATAATTGATCAAAAATTAAATTTTTGTTAAATAAATTGTCAAAAAAAATGTTTTTTCTGGGAAGAATAGGTAAACCTATTAGTATATATACAAAATTGTTGTTATGAAAAACAATCATTGCTCCACTATAGACTATCCATTGTTCGACAATATTATTATTGGATTGTGGCCAGCAGAATTTTTTTTCAAAAAATGCAAAAACAATTTTATTGTTTTTATTATTTTATTATCAATTTTAATTTCAATTTTAAAGTCAATTTTATTATCGAGGAGGACAACTTTCGCGACCAATATCACTCTCGTATTGTTTCATCCCTTACCGCTGTGAAGACAACCCCTGAAATGTTAATGGGGATGATATGGCAAGTGACACCTCATTTGAAAGGTCTTGCTTCCCTGAATTCAGTCTAATAATTTTTTTGAAGTTTTATCAATTATTCAACAAAAAAATTGAAAAATGCGAAATAAATACGATATTTCAGGACATTTAAGAATAAAAAAGTGAGAAATGCTTGGACAAGTTGATTTTAATTTCAAGGGGGCTACATTTACTGCTATTCATAAGCATTGACAGTTCAACCCTTAAGGTAAAGTAAAAAAAGTAAAAAAAACCTGTTGGAAAAAAAAACAATAAAACTTCAATAGAACAAGTTAAATAAATAATATAATTGAAATTATATTTTAAGCTTTATTTTTATTATTTATTATATTATTTAGATACTTTTTATTTATAAATAAATCTCTAACGAAGACAATATTCATCGCCGAAATCTTAAAATATAATTTCAATTATATTATTTATTTAACTTGTTCTATTGAAGTTTTATTGTATATATAATAATAGTATCGTCAAAAAGTATAACTTGTATGGAGCCGAAGTCTAGGATGTAAATCGAATAAGAAAAAACTGCTAGCCACGGAAATGGATTTTTTGAGAAGAAGCTGCAAAAGATCGAATCTCAAAAGAATAAGAAATGATATAATTAGAGAAATGATAGAAGAGTGTGGTTTAGGCACACAAAAAGAATGGACAAAGATATCCAGACAAATTTTGGAGTGGATTCCGCCTGAAAAGAGAAAGAGAAGTTGACCTAGAAGGAGTTGAAGAGATGACGTGAATGAGGGAATAAAAGCTAGAAACCTCCAGAAGAGGTATGTTTCCATAGAGAAAAATTGAAACTGGGGATGGAGAAGCAGTATTAACTGTAAATCAATCCGTTATAAAACTAATAAAAAACATGTCTAGCACACGAAATCAAGAAGAGATAACTAGTGTGGTTTGGACACAACATGATATAGAAAACTTTAGTCGCTGGTCCTACTACGGCGCGATGCCCGATTAAGCAATAGCAGTTCACCGGGGAAGTCCCGATCTTCTATGGATCTACTGCTTCAATTTTCCGATCATACTATGTAATATCAAAACATTTTTAGGAAGTTATGAATCGAAAAAACTTTAAAAGCAATATTAAATTTCTATGCATGAGTTGGAAAACGGACACCCAGTATAATACGACCATGCCTGTATTGGTATGAACCTATGTTTCTGGCTTTATTGTAAAATTTGAAGTGCTTTTTTGGCCTACTATCACAAAGCTACTTTCCCTGCGTAGTAAATTTTAAATTAAAAATTTACGTCTACAAGTTTTAAAATTTGGGTTTTTAAAGACTTGATGCTTGTAAATGTTTAAGTTGTAATATTGTTTGTGCTGTTTTTCTTACCTTATCAGTTATTGTTAAGTTTTTACTATGTAGAACAATAAATTGTGTGTCCTTCTCTACATGAAATTCGATTGAGACTTGACCTACAAGATAATAAAATATATTTTTATAAAAGGATGTATACTTAACGGTCTATTATTTTTACAAAATTAGTATTTTTGCCAAATAGCTACATTTTGCACAATATTTACTTTTCACAATCCCTCATTAATATGCAAAACAGTATTATATTGGAATTTAACGCAAATCGATAATTTTGATTTTGTAAAATTTTATCTTGGGTAAATTTATTTCTAAACCTCACGGCTATCTGCATAAAATTTAAACTATATAATGTACTTAATAATTTTCTAGTAAATAATAAACGGAAATATAGTTAGCTAAGCTATAGATTCCATTTATTAGATCCAGTTAAATTTTTGATGTTTATATAAATCGTCAACTGTACCGTTTACTTCTAGTGTTGTAAGATTTGGATGAATTGTAATGTTATATCGAGTAGGATAAACAAAATTTGGTAATCTAATATTATTCCATGGAAAAATTTGGCCGTTTGATGCACGAGGAACAAATGATTTGGTCTCGTTCCATTCATCATCTACGTAATTTGGAGGTTTAACACCGGCACAACTGCAGTCTAAAATAAGCAAAATGCGATTAAATGTTTATGAAATGTGAAAATGTATTTACCACTTTGTGGACCGGTGTATGCGATGGTAACGGAAGCGGTAAAAAGCAGAGCAAAAACGATCGTCGCAATACAAAGTGCTCTTTTTTGTGAACACGCTGCAACTCCATTATTTTCGTATAAACTCTTCTTGGTTGGTCCAGCAGGGCTTTCTGTTCCTGCAACACCGCCTACGTCACAGGCGTTACAAATAAGTGATGATGATTGACAGATGGAATGAGTGATATGTGGTGTATAAAGTGTACCTGTAAGAAACGCAACATCGTCAACATCTTGATCGCTCATTACTGGCTGACCACGTCTCCAAACTACGGCTTCAACGTTACGTGGTCCAGTTACAATGGAAACCTTTATTAAAGGTTCTGTATTACTACCCTCCACTATCGTAGTATTCTTAATTTAAAGCTTCAATATCCACTAAACCCACGTTAAACCTAAATTTAAATTAATATGAACAATATTTAAATTTGGCGCTTAATACGATTTAGAACAACGAATTTTGAATTTTATATAACGTGTTTTATTGCCGAACATTTTAATACGTGGTTAAAATTATAAAATATTATTTGACGCATTACGCACAAAGCTTTAGTTCGTCATTATTGAGGACGACCGGAACGCGATGTTGAGTACGGAAAGAAATTATTCGCGCATGTGTTGTTAAATAACGAGCAAAAGTTCGATATTAGATGGTTGCGCCGCGACGCTTACATTCTATTGGACTAACCATTTTACCCACGTGTTTTATAAATGTCATGGAATGAGTGATATCTAACTAAGACAGAGTGATTATATTAAAATTCATGCAAAGTAATTTGTGCAGTCGTGCAGAATATTTACTATTATTTCTTAGTTATAAGTAACTCTTATTATTAAATACTTAAAAATTAATAATTAAGTACCTTATACAATGTAAGACAAAAGTTGGAAAAGCTGTGACAGGTGAGCGACGAACTGCACAAGAGAAGCTGAAAGCTTTAGGCAACAAGTTTTAAAATTCAAAGGGATAAAATACCTTGATTATGAACGTTGCCGTTTTGAGTTTGCTTATATTTTCCAATTGGTTCCATTCGAATTGCATCCGCAGCTCCACGACTAGGCGTTGGTGAATTTTGCGTCATAATTAAATGAATTAAGGAAACTTTAAATAATTATACAGCATGTTTACACTACCAACGATATCTTCAATAACTAGATTTCTATTTAAACTACTTCTAAATGGAATCTAAATAGATCTAACTGCAATGTTGAGCGACAGTTGATGATGGACATTAGCATGCCAATAATTATTCAGAAGGATAAGATTCACTATTAATACCTGTTGAATATTTACGTTCTTCTTATCCTTTTATAACAACTAATTAATACTTCACTACACTTAAATCAAATTATAAAAATTTATGTGTATACATTATTTTTGACAGTAGATATATAGCGTGAATGAGCGGATAAAACGGAGGCGCTAAAATTACACGAGTATGCGTCCTGACGTCCATACATTGGAACGGATACTTTTTATTTAATCTTATATGGTCTACGTTAAGAGCTAAATGACAGATACAGTATTGATTTTCGATTATATTATTCAGTCACCAATGCAGATTAACATTTCATCTAACGCCCTTCCTTTATTTCGAGGGTGCTTCCCCAATTTATACACGGGAACGCGAACTTATTTTATGCCTATCGATCCAACGTTTTCCCAATTGCGCGCGCAATTTATCGTTTATTGCAATTTTCATATTATGTTAAGAAATGTTTCCTATTATTTTTACTTTCCGGAAGCTATACAATAATCTCAAATTTAAAAATAACATTTTAAAGAACTTAATTTCACTTATTTGAGAACGGCAAACTTCAACAAAGTTGAATTAAATCTAAGTTGCTAAATAATATTACATTAAACGGAAAGCACGAGGAAGCTGTGCTAATGAAAATTTGAATTTACTAACAAGAAATATCCGTTCAGCTAATGAAAATTCTTGTTTTACGTTTTATTTGAAAAGCAATTTGTGAAAATGTATAAAAAAAATTTATTCTAATCTAAAAAGCAAAAAAAATAGGTTCATATTCCAGTAAAATTAGAGAAAAAAAACATTAATCGATAAAAATCTGAACGATATACACGTTTATTACGGCTTCCCGTTAAACATACTAAAAGTCCCCGTCGAAATCTGTTGCGCCCGAGCCACCATCTTGGAAAAAAGTATACTTTTTCAGTTTTTTGCTTATATCTCGGCAAATTTTGCTGATACAAAAAAATAGTTTAGGTAAATATTATAGTTAATTAAATTTCCGTCAAAAAAGTTACTAATATACATTTTTTTATGATCTTTAATACTTTAGCTGTAATCCAACGTCGAATAGCAAAATTATTTAAATTTTTCCTGTCGATTTACCGTTTTTCTTTCTGTACACTACAGAGAAATAGAGAGAGAAAATGGAGATGGTCAGTATATGTTTAGGGTCCTGATAAAATGATAAAAACTGATAAAAATGTATCTTCTTTCCAAGATGGCAGCTATAGAGCGCAATAGATTTCAACGGGGACCAGGGCCGGCAACAGTTGAGTTGCTTGAGTGCTTTTGAACACCACACGGAAAATTACAAAACAGTAAATAATGTGGAAAAGAAAACACTTGAAAAAATTGTATTTCACATCATATAAAATTATGTGAGCACCACACCTTAAATCTAAAAGATGCCAGCCCTGACGGGGACTTTTAGGATGTTTAACGGGAATCCGTAATAAACTTGTATATTAAAAGTCATATCTTTACCGATTAATGTTTTTTAACCCTTCGGTGGGCGCGTCCCCGGTATCACACGTATTTCTTAAGTCAGACATCTGTACTTGTAAGTACTGCCCTAGACGTGACTCGCATGAATGGATTAACGAGATTTTACCCCGATGATAGGCACGTTTAGCCGAAAAGGTGGAATAAACGATAGAAATGTTGAAAAATTGAAAAATTTTCCGGAAAAGTATCAATTATTTGGCATAAAAATTAGTTTTTCGGCGTCCCCTATCTTTCTCGCACAATACTCGAATAAACAGCCCCGGGCAGTTCATGCCCGGGGCTGTTACCTATGAGTACATCGAGTCCTCGAATCAGGAGCCGTAGCGAAAATTTCTGACATTCGCTTCGCTCACTCGGGAACTCGAGAAATTCTCAGAGACTCGACCCTCCGCACCGGGTATGTTACCTACTAGTATTCCTTATTCATTCAAATCAGGGGTCTCCAAACTTTTTAACCTAAGGGCCAAACTGATTGTTCCACAAAGCTCCGAGAGCCAAGATCTACCTAGCTAATCAGATTCAGATTACTTTTTGACAACTTTTTGTTGTGTTTTGACAACTATTTTTAGTGGGTAAATAAAATATTTGATTATTATTTTGTTTGATTACTTTGTTTGATTTGATTTATCAAAATAAACCAAGCACGTCAGGCCCGCTATCGAGGGCCGGATTGGTGATGATCGCGAGCCAGATTTGGCCCGCGAGCCGTAGTTTGGAAACCCCTGGTTTAGATGTTAGCACGCACACCTCAGTACACGTCTAACAGTTCTACTGTTCAGTTGTGGTTGAGTTTTGAAGTCATATTTGCGGTGTGTTTGCCTCAATGCACCCATACGTTTCCTTTTTCTATTTCTTTTTTTTTTGTCGTAATATGTGTGTTTAAATTAGTTTAGTTTTCTTGTTATTTCATTATTCTATATTTCCTATAAATACTTTATTATGTTGATTGTAAGTGAAATCCTAAATGAGCAACTGAATAAATAAATAATCAGTGGAGGATTTATAGGGGTTCTTACGATGCTGGAGCATCGGGCCCCCGATCTTTGGGGGCCTCCAAGATTTTACTTGTTATTTTATAGAATTTTGTTTATTATCTACCATTTTCAAAGAACATAAAAGTAAACACAAATGATAAATTTTTTATTTATTTAATTAAATACAATATAATAGCAACTATAACTTGCACTGGCGGATTTATAGGGATGCTTAAGATGCTGGAATATCAGACCCCCTATCGTTGAGAGCTCCAAAGAGGCACCGACGATCTTACTCATTATTTTTTGAATTGAGTTTGTTTTCTTTTTTTATGAGATTCAGTTGCTTTTATTTAATTTTAGAAAATCAAAATAATGCATACACACTTAGATCATATATATTACATGATTATTATTAGTATTAGTATTAGTATTATTAGTATCATGAGTATTATATGATCTAAGCATACACACATTTTAGAACTCAAATGTTTATAAGTTATCACAAATAAAATACATTGTAAGTATAAAATATAGCAAACGTTTTCAGCAGTCGATTCACGATTCGAACAATTTAGGTGGCACATCGAATACAAAACCAAATTTACAAAAGGAAACGTCATTAAAATATTTTGTTACGTGTGTCGTCTAATCTAGAATGTTTATAAGTTTACATCATAAGTTACAAAACGTATTTTGTGCGTTTTTGTATTTTGTACCTATTTGTATTTCAATTTTAATGCGATTTTGATAAAATAAATTAAGAAATACTGCATAGGAACTATTTAAAATTAATATCAAAAAATTAAATGTTATCTGTCAACGACACGCAAAATGTCACGGAGTTGATATTTGCTAAATGGAACTTCTTATATGAGAAGAAAAACAAATTTTTCTTTCCCAATGAAGATGGTAGAGCTGTGTTGGAACCAAAAGATATTGTTGAAGTACTTGAACATCCGACAATAATTGGTTGTGATTGATCCTTATTCCGGAACGACTTTTGAAAGTTTAATATATTTTAAAGGTCTTTTTGTGAATGATTATTATGATTAAGAAGTTTTCTAACATTTTTCAAGTTTGTATAACCAGTTTTTTTCAAAATAAATATTCTTTCTATTTTTTTCAAAAATACGTGATTTTGCTTTTTAATCTGATAAACAAAAAGGTCCATTTATATTTTTGAGTTTTAAAATCCATTGCTAATTACTAGTCCAAACTCCGTTAGTTTTCTAAAAAAATTTAAATAATTTTTTTTTAAATGAGATTTGAACTTATCTGGAGAATGACCCTTAGATAATATTTAGCATTGTATATGAACATATCAAATTAATTGCATTATTTAAAAATTACGGTGTAAGGGTGAGGGGGGTCTCGCCACATTTTACCAAATCTTACCGGCGTGGAGCTTTAAAGTTTTAAAAAAAAATTTTAAGAAGAACACCTCACGTAATTAATGGACGTCCCCAAATAAAATAACTGTAGTGTAAGCAGCGAGTCAAATTATAAAATTGAAACCAAGTAACTGTGTAAGTTCCCTCTTTTCTCTTGCTTTCACATTTCGGAGCAGCTGCTATTTCCAAAAAGAACTATGTAAATATAAATATTCCCTCCTTTTTCCCGTTTTCATAGTTTGCGTGATTATTTAAATAAAGAAGATTTTTGGGTGAACTAATTTAAACTGAATATCTTAGTAAAGTGTTGTATACATTCATAAGAATCTAATTTAACATAAATATGATACATATATATAGCTACTGCATAAAAAGTGAAAAATCAGTGGAATTTGTAGGTGGGTACCTGAGTACCTCGGATGTATAACAACGTAGGTAATTCCGAGTGTGCATGTAAGGGTTAATAACCGGAATGATTGCTTGAATTTATTGATTTCTGTAGCTTCTAAAAATTATAGTTTTTACTTTCCCCATACGGATATACCCATGTATAAACGAAAGTATTTTAATCCACTCAACAATCAAAAATCCAAATTTTAGTACTATCAAAGTATATTTTGGCAGGACATATCAAGCTGGCACAGTATCTTCATCGTAGAAGTTTGCTTGCAAAATAAAATAAACAAATATAATATCGAGATCTTTATTGGCACCATTAACCAAGTATGTTAATGTATAATTTTGTTTACAAATAATGGTGTATTATATAATGAAAAATACCCAACAATCCACTTGACATGTTATTCTAGGAATAGCAAAGTTAAAAGCTAAATTATGTCTACATTGTTTCCATTATTAGATGGGATATTTCTACAGTCTACTCTACAATATACAATGTACAAAACTTAAATTAACTAACCACTTATTTATAAAAAATATTATTAAATAAGAAGTTGTAAGACCTTTTATTAACAAAAGTGCGAGATTTTACTTAGAAAAACTGACAAAATTTTATAAAAATCACATTCAAATATAATAAGAGCAAAAATCTACCAGAATCCCAAATACAATTAACAATTACTACTATTTTTATCCTTACATAAAAACACTTACAATTACTTAAATAAAATAAATTGTAATTTTTTGTAAAATAAAAAACCTTTGAAGTTAACTACACTACATGAATAATTTATTAGATTAATTAAAAAAACTTTAACTAAATTCAAGTGTCCAAAATAACATAAATACTATAACTTTGGTTAAAAACAAATATCATTAACATATTGACCACAAAAAAATATTTTGTTGCAGAGAAAATGTTAACATGCTTGCGAGTAGTCTTAATTAAAATTAAAAATTTTCACTACCAAGTGAAAAAAAGAGACTGCATAGTTATGTTTTACCAAGACATTGCAAAATAATCAAAACTAAAGCATTAAGATTGGACAGCTGCATTAAAAGTTGTTCGTTACGCTTCAAAAAGGTAAAATCATAAAGTAATTAATAACATTTATCCCATACTAAATTTCGCATTTATGAAGGTCCCATTTGTAAGTCAGAATGTTAAATTTTAAAACATCAAGAAGACCAAATTAGTATAACCTTAGTATGATTAAGTAGGCTTAAGTACAACAAATGCTGTAAGTATATTTAAAAAAGCCAGTGGTACCATAAGCAGCAGTACAAACCAACTTTTCAGCATTTCACAACAATTTATTGGTACAACAGTTCCACAAAGAGAGAATTAAAGGTTTCTGTGAAATTTAAAATTTATATTAAAAGATTACAATAAATTGGTCAAACGGTTTAACTAAAAATTCTCGTTGTAAAAGTAAACGTTTTAAAAATCTAAGAAATGCAATTTTGTTAAACCATCGCTAGGTATTAGGTATCTATCACTTGCTCGCTCAAAAATTATATTTATTAAGTTAGTTCAAGTAAAAAGCTGTTAAAAAACGAAAAATAAATAATTTAAAAATGTTGCAGGGTTCAGATTTCTGTTTAAACACAGAAATAAACTTATTGGTATTGTACAGCCCATATCCTACCAGCGTCACTATTAACCAGACAACCACAATCATACAGTTACTATAATATATTTTATATATAATTTATATACATACACTTATTTAAAAAAAGGCATAGTATCACCTGATATTGGTTTAATGTTTATAAAAATAGATCTCTCGTAGGAATTTAAAAATCTTACAAATACAATTAGTACAGAATCATAGAGACATCTTTATAAAACAAAAATAAAATTCCAGTAATTATTAATCCAAAAGATTGGATCGGAGTTAAAACAATATGCACGTTGTTCCACAATTAGTCTTATTACACTTTAAAGAGCTGACATCAACATATGAATATGAAAATTTTAAGTCTAATCCTACCATTCTTACCAAAAATGGTGGTAATTATGAAACACCATGTATAGTGCCCGTTGATAAATAAATATTCTATAGAAAACCTTACACAATTAATCGTTTCATTTGACTATCAAACTAAATCATAAAAAATTAATAATTCTGTTTCGAAAAATCAATTAATTGAGCAAACTAATAAAATCTACTATCACTGAAACTGTTACTTTAGTTCCTTAAGTTATAACAAAATTTTTGTTTATTCCTTCTGACTTGGATGAGGAGGTTCTTTTAGGTCTGTGTTTGGCAAACTATTATTTGTGCGAGGAACTATGAGGATTGAACCGTCTGCTGATGTTTGAAGACTGTACTGATATGGAGAATATGGATTACCGTCTGGATCTCTTAAATTCTGAAATAAAAATTTTATATTAAAAACACAAAATATAATACATTTTTTATTAATTCAAGTCAAATTTCCAACTTTTCTGAGGGCAACAAATCATACAATGCAAATACAAGTTTCCGTTCCATTACTAAAGTCAAATCACTCAGTCAACGCCCAGTAAAATACTGTCGTAAGTCGAGAATCTTCATTAATTTGCAATTGACGTACTTGCAATGTCAAGTAAGTTTGCAAGTCGCCAACGACAAAATTAGAAATAAAGGTTAACAGAAGTAATCTGTTCAGTTATTTTCCAAGTATTGCAAAATTCAAAGTATTGATTTCTTCTTCAAGGGCACTATGTAGTGCGTAGACGATAACTTGGCTGAAGCCAAGATGATGATCTAGGAAATTTAAGTAATGGGGTGGTTTCCTGTTGCTTTATTGCCTATAGCCCACAGATATATTTTGGGCTTTTTAGATCACAGCAGTATATTCGACGGGACCAGGATTTGAACTGCGATTGCCCGCTTCTCAGTCGGCCGGTGTAGGCTTTAAGCTCACATTCCAACGCCGAAGTACGATTTTGTTGAATGCAATTGAAGGGTCCAATGCATAAACCAGTCAAGTCACATTAGATAAAATTTTGAATTTTTCCAAAGACCTTCTTCTTTATATACCACAACCAGGGCCGTCTTCTCCATTGGGCACTCTGGGCAACTGGACCCCGAGATCCATAGGGCCCCTCGGCCCCAAATTCGGTAAAAATTTCAGAAAATTTAACATTGCTCTTATGGTAGTTTTAATAAAATTTTTACAGACCACCCCTTTGCCTGTTGTTAACAGTCATAGGGGCCTCATTATAAGTACCCAGTGCTTCTAATAGGTTAAAGGCGGCCTTGAGTATAACAGCGAGTACTTTTTACAAATTAATGAAAAATGGGGATTATCTTAAAAAGACATTAAGACATTCAAAAATTGTGAGAAAACAATATACAAGAAATATTCAAAAACATTTAAATCTTACCTGGAAAACGTGCCTATAGAGTTGTTGATATTTATCTTTAATTTTTTTACTTTCAGACAAAATATAATCTCTCTCAGATAACATGCGAATCTTGCGATCTCTAATTTCGTTAACTTCATCAGCCAAACTTATAATCTGATCCAGTTTACGTTTTCTGCAATTTTGAGCAGCAACCTATAAAATAAAAGTGTCAAAAACCAGATCAAATAAATTTGGTTAAATCAAATTACCTTATTTTTTCCTCTTCGACGAATATCTCTAATAAGACTAAGTTGCGTTTCACTCAAATCATATTTTGATAAACGCTCATTAAATTCATCCATCGGTAAATTGATGATGTCGTCAACAGTTATAGGAACACTAAGAGAACGCGCTCGTTTTTCATCGCGAGTTAAGTGCTCTTCTTCAGCTTTCTTACTTTTAAATTTATCCCGAGATACCGGTCTTTGTAAAGCACCTGTATTTTCGGCAGGTAAATGATAAGTATGGTTGTGTTGAATATGATGGATGGGACTTCTTCCAATTTGTTGGTTATGACGTCCAAATTCTAAACTGGAGGAGTATTTAATTTCTGGAGGTTTTGGTCCAACTGCTCCATCTGCTTGGGTAGGACTTCCGAAAGATGTACTAGGATCTCGATATTCATATTTGATTGGTGTTATGGGCGATGGAATAGCAGAACCTTGTTCTTGAAAATAACGTTTACCAAACATTTGATGTTTTTTTTGGGCAACGGCGGGCATACGCACGGGATCTGCACTTCCTAATGTACTACTGTGTGGACGACCGGAGTAACTGTAGTCATATGGCCTGTATTTACTATAAAAAAAAAGAAGATTAAATTATAAATGTTGATTTTTTAAATGAAAGATTCTTACTTAGTATGGTAATCAACACCATAGTGATCACCTGCAGTATGTCCAGAGTCAGATCCTGCATCGCACCACTCTCCATCTGAGAGTGATGGTACGCGTTCTGATCCCATTGAACTAACTGCACTATCACTGGAAGTATCCATTCTTTCGACATCTATACGGGACGTTGGAGCTGGACCAGTACTATTCATGCTTAAATTGTTTAAAGCATTATTACTGTCTAACATGCGCATTGTGTACATTCCTGTAAAACAAAACATATTCATCAAAATTAGAATAATTTTCCATATCCGTATCCAAATTATAACTACTCGTGTTAAAAATTGAAAGAAATTATTTAAAATGTTTTTAAAAAATCGTCAATATTTACAAAAGGATGTAAGTAGTTGTTCTCATCAGATTACAGAGGTAAAGCAAGGTTGCTATCTACAGGGAACGGATGAGAACGTTAAACATTCCCTTCAATTTTCAAAATTAGCGATAAAAAAGTGCTCAAACAGTACGACCCTGCACAACTAATACAAATTTATCAAATCTTAATCTTATTATTTTTTAGGTCCTTAATAATAAAACCATGACCATTTTTACCATAAAAAACTTTGTTAATAAATCAGCGATACTTAAAATAAGTAACAATGAAACAAAGCAAAAAAAAATTACGCAGTTTATGGAAAACTCCAAAATGCATAGATTTTCTGTTGAAATAATATTTTATCTCCATTATGTTTGGATTCAACCATACACAATTTATATCTGTTGAATTATTTCAGCAATAGTCAACAACTTAATCATAAATATACAGCCTTGGCCAAAAGTATTAGGTCACCTTTAAATTGTCGTTTGTAAACGTAAAAGTCTTAATTATTTCAGGTTTTGAATTGTATTTCAATGTAAATTACCAATTTTTTGAAGAATTTTGATAATTTTAATTTGGCGTATAACTCAAAAACGGTATGTTTCTGAAAAATTTTGTTCGACACTTTTTTGTTTGTAGTGGTTAGTACTACAAATCCAGGTAACATTTACTATCTTTTAGCTCATTTTAGCTCATAAAGGTTGCTGAAAATATCTATGATTTCAGTTATATTCCGGATTTTTGGATTTACTAAAACATTAAAACAATACAGTTTTTTACTAGGAAGACTTTTTTACTAGGAAGTACCATGGTTGTTTTCAGAAAATATTTAACTGTTTCCATAATAACGACATTTTAAAGGAGACCTAATACTTTTGATTTCAAAAAATATAAGAATAATACAATACGTAGAAAATCAAAATTCAAAAAATTTAAAAAGGAGACAATTAACACATAACAGGTCTGGATTAAGAAAATTTGAAAAAATGAAAATTTCGTAATACGAAGTACAATATAACGTTATTTCATGGTTATTGCCATTCTTCAGTTGCACGCATCGATTACGATTACATTGTAAAATAAGAAGAAAAAATTTTTCAAACTAAACAAAATTATCGACTAAATTGTACAAAATTGACTTACCATAACCTCCAAAGATTATCAAAACTGAACTTGTTACACGAGGTATGAATAATTTAAAAATGATTTGAACTAAGAAATTCGTTTACCTAGCACTGCTAGTTTGAAATCCGAAGGCACTGCCCTCTTAATATGATTTCTAAAAACTTTGAAAAAATTCAAAATTCAAAAATTTACCACGTTTTTTAACCGTGAGGCGTAAAACTAGAAAAAGAACTCAAAATAAAAAATTTTTAAGTAAATTTGTGGTTTTTAGTATGTATTTATGGTTAAATTCAAAAAATATAAGAATAATACAATACGTAGAAAATCAAAATTCAAAAAATTTAAAAAGGAGACAATTAACACATAACAGGTCTGGATTAAGAAAATTTGAAAAAATGAAAATTTCGTAATACGAAGTACAATATAACGTTATTTCATGGTTATTGCCATTCTTCAGTTGCACGCATCGATTACGATTACATTGTAAAATAAGAAGAAAAAATTTTTCAAACTAAACAAAATTATCGACTAAATTGTACAAAATTGACTTACCATAACCTCCAAAGATTATCAAAACTGAACTTGTTACATGAGGTATGAATAATTTAAAAATGATTTGAACTAAGAAATTCGTTTACCTAGCACTGCTAGTTTGAAATCCGAAGGCACTGCCCTCTTAATATGATTTCTAAAAACTTTGAAAAAATTCAAAATTCAAAAATTTACCACGTTTTTTAACCGTGAGGCGTAAATTTTTGAATTTTGAAATTTTTTCAAAGTTTTTAGAAATCATATTAAGAGGGCAGTGCCTTCGGATTTCAAACTAGCAGTGCTAGGTAAACGAATTTCTTAGTTCAAATCATTTTTAAATTATTCATACCTCATGTAACAAGTTCAGTTTTGATAATCTTTGGAGGTTATGGTAAGTCAATTTTGTACAATTTAGTCGATAATTTTGTTTAGTTTGAAAAATTTTTTCTTCTTATTTTACAATGTAATCGTAATCGATGCGTGCAACTGAAGAATGGCAATAACCATGAAATAACGTTATATTGTACTTCGTATTACGAAATTTTCATTTTTTCAAATTTTCTTAATCCAGACCTGTTATGTGTTAATTGTCTCCTTTTTAAATTTTTTGAATTTTGATTTTCTACGTATTGTATTATTCTTATATTTTTTGAATTTAACCATAAATACATACTAAAAACCACAAATTTACTTAAAATTTTTTATTTTGAGTTCTTTTTCTAGTTTTACGCCTCACGGTTAAAAAACGTGGTAAATTTTTGAATTTTGAATTTTTTCAAAGTTTTTAGAAATCATATTAAGAGGGCAGTGCCTTCGGATTTCAAACTAGCAGTGCTAGGTAAACGAATTTCTTAGTTCAAATCATTTTTAAATTATTCATACCTCATGTAACAAGTTCAGTTTTGATAATCTTTGGAGGTTATGGTAAGTCAATTTTGTACAATTTAGTCGATAATTTTGTTTAGTTTGAAAAATTTTTTCTTCTTATTTTACAATGTAATCGTAATCGATGCGTGCAACTGAAGAATGGCAATAACCATGAAATAACGTTATATTGTACTTCGTATTACGAAATTTTCATTTTTTCAAATTTTCTTAATCCAGACCTGTTATGTGTTAATTGTCTCCTTTTTAAATTTTTTGAATTTTGATTTTCTACGTATTGTATTATTCTTATATTTTTTGAATTTAACCATAAATACATACTAAAAACCACAAATTTACTTAAAATTTTTTATTTTGAGTTCTTTTTCTAATACTTTTGGCCACGGTTGTATGTATATGATGAATCTCATACCAAAAAGCAAAATAAATTACAATAATTTTTAAAATATCCCGACAAAATTAAAAATTTGTATTTAATTTTATTATACAATATTAATAATTTTATCTTACTTAGCTACGATAACACATTAGTGATAACTGCATTTCGTGCTATTTTTGTTATCCTAGAATACTTAAAATTTAGCCCAAAGTCGACCTCGAAAGATAATTCATTGATTTGGGCCAAGTATTAAAAAATATTTTATTATGACAAACTGTCAAGTTGATACAAAAAAAAATATCAAAAATGTTCTAAAGAATATTATACTGATCAGTAACCCCTTCCAATGTTGGAACACTCGTCGAAATTAAAAAAGTTAAAAAAAGAATGAATTATACAGATTCAACTTCTAAAGATTGACGGATACCGTGTATAGTTTCACATATTAAAAGTTACGCAACTTTGGCAACTATTATAAATTGCTCAAAATAACTTTTATATTCTTCGTAATATTTCAAAATACCGCAAACTTTTAAATTATTATTCATTTAAAAGTTATCGTTCGGTAAAAACTTCAATAATTAGATGAAAATTGTTATAAATTTTTCAAAATTTTTAGCCTTCCAAGTCCAATGTGTATAAAATACACAGTTTATGATTTCATAGAAATAAACCCTCTTTTATTCTCACTTTAAAAAATGTATTCCTTAACCCTCCTATTGTAGTATTTAAGTGGTATTTACCACAAGGGTCAGGTGTGACAGGCCTCACCCGTCTGACAGAGGGTTAAGAGCCATGTATAACAAATTTTCAGTGGCGTTGCACGATTTTGTTATTAGATTGTGGGCAAGCCAAAGCAAATATAATAATAATTTATAAAAGTGATTATATTTAATAATTAAAATCATCAATATATGTCTAAAACACATTATCTTTCAGGCATTTTCTGTAAAAAATAATGTAATTCAAGTAACAAATTTAGATTTTTAACGTTTTAAAAATTTTCGCATTAGGGGTTTCTGACTATTTCGCTCAAATCGTTAGATTTTTTAGATCATCTTAATACAGTCAAACTTCCCTAACTCGAATCTCAAGAGACCACCAAAAATGTTCGAATTGGAGAAACTTCGAGTTATTGAGATAAAATTACACTTAAAATTACAAATATTTGACAAACTTATACATTAAACAAACAAAAATTTGATTTATAGAATAATTCGAGTTAGAGCAGTTCGAGTTAGGGAAGTTTGACTGTATTTATAATACTTTATAAATATAATAACTAGAACGAGGCAAAAACAGCGCAATATTCTAAATAGAATGAATTATGCATAAATTAAGACAAACAGAATAAGAAAACTATAGTAAAAATTGAACTTTTTCATACTGTGACATAAATAACTATTAGCACTATAAGCCAATGGGATACATTGGGGATGTCCTTAACTCTCCAGTACTAACATATTTTTTTATATCACGAGTACTAACGTCGGTTTGTGAGACCCATTCTAGGTTTTAATTTATTTAACGCCGTTTTTACATTTGTTTTACCACAAATGAAATAATATCAAATGTTTAGGTATTTTTCTTTATAATAATGTTTATTCCAGTAAGAAAAAGTAATTTTGTTCTATAAAATTTCATTGCTGTAAAAGTATTAAAAATTAAATTCACAGTTAAAACTAGAAATCGTCTGTCTGTGAGACCGATTGTTAGTACTGGAGGGTTAAGAGAGGGAATATTTATATCGCATTTTCTATTGCAATCACGAGACGTCAGAGGTCTGGGTGGATCATCACAGATTTTCTTTGCAACTAGATCAAAAACTACATAATACGTATATACAGTGGCTAACGAAATGATTCGCACCCTCCTATATGTTAACAATGTACAGTCGAACTTCCCTAACTCGAATCTCAAGGGACCACCAAAAAAATTCGATTTATAGAATAATTCGAGTTAGAGCAGTTCGAGTTAGGGAAGTTTCACTGTAAATTCCACATTTTGAAACCGTTTTTTTGACATATATAAATCGCTTTTACAGAAAATCTTTTGTTTGTTTTTTTGTTAAAAATTTCATTGTCTTCAATTTTGTACCTATAATACTGACACGGAGTCCGTCAGACTCCTATCAAAATATAGGGTTTGTAATACTTTTAGAGCTGATACGTAAATATTTTATTGCTTAGAAATTAGACCCAACATATTTTCTAAGTATTTATTAAAAAAAAAATACTTATTTTTGCAAATCAAACTTTTAAAAATAACCAATAAAAGAAAGTGTGTTTTTTTCATACTTTCAAAACATACACTTATCAAGTAGAATAATATCTCTATAAAAATTTAAACAATTGTATTTTCCAATTAATATATTGAACAAAAAGGTTATATAAACAAAATAAAACATTTTTTACATTTTAAAACTTTAAGATAAAAAAATCTGCAAATGGAAATGAACGCTTGTTTTTAACGCTTTTTTACTAATCTTCCCGGTCATAACAGTCTATGTAACATTTGCAGGCATATTTGTTTGTGACATTTTGGGTTTTGACAATTTGGGTTAACCAATGAAATTTTTAGAAAGTTTAACCCAAATTTTTTGGTTTAATCTGTAACTGAAAAACTGGGCATAATTGGGTTTATGCGACGTTAACACTGACACCCGTAATGCGTATAAGTCGATCTTCACAAAGGTCACACGATTATCACTTCAACCACTCAAAGAACACCCGAAATTAGGAAGGTACTGGCAGTGACAACCACCAGAAAAATTTATGGAGGAAAAGGCATTATGAAATGTATAACGCGGAGTCTGTCAGACTCCGTGTCAGTGGTTAAGGGTTAAAATGAGGAAGCAAAAAGTTTTAAGGTAATCGCTGGCATAGCGATTTTTATTATTAGTTTTATTTTAAAACAATTTATATATTTGTCATCTTAAATGGTTTAAATGATTATGAAGTTTTACACTGCAAAATAGTATTAAAAATTTTAAAAATGTAAAGGTTAAATCTCATAAAAAAATTTAGTAACCATTGAATAAATCATCTTCGTTGTGATTATAAATTTAAAAAAAATGAAATAATTTTAATTAAAACAGTATTATATAGATAGTCCATTATTTAAAAAAGTAGAAAACTTAAATACAATTTCGTACCTTAGTAATTTACTTTTTACGCAGCCCTGGTAGAGTAGTATGTAGTAGTATTTAAATTGTAACTGACATAAGTTTGTCTAAAAATATTAACAGTTGATACCCTGTAGTAACCTAATAACGAAAAGCAAATAATCAGATTAAGACTTGAAGAGTAGGTCAAGAATTATCACACTCAAATATAATTTAGATACAAAGTTACAATATGATGTTCATAATTTTTGAATAAAAATGAATTTTTCGACTTACAGTAGTATACAAAATTAATAATAAAATACTGAAAAAATTCAGTAATTAGATTAATTAGATCTATGTACTACGTGGGTGGAATCAAGTTACATTTTAACTGTAAAATGGGTCCAAGTAATTTGAATATTACGAAAAATCACTCGAATTTCAAAGTTCACGTTTTAAAATTAATTGGTGCAATTTACGACGTAAGTTGCAAAGTACTAGATTATTTTCAAATATACAACTTGAAATTGTCAGTTTTCGGGAATCTACTAATAAATTAATAGTAACGGATTAGAAAATTTTTCAACTTACGCAGTTCCATTTGCAACCAGGAATTGCAAAGAGGCGGACACAATTTTGTTCCAAATTGTAATTTTTCATATCTAATAAATTGTTCGAAAAAATACCGTGCATTGTATAACAGACTACCGTACTGAATATGAGATACCAACTATGTATGTTATCAGTATCACCATGTCTCAAGGATAACCCGAGCCGAAAATCATGAATCAACAGTTTCTTCTGCAACAGCAGCGTGAACAATTTACACCACTACCACTAGCTTCCATATTATCAATTTATTTTAAAAATTTCCTTTTAAGTTTATCCTCTCAAAATCACTACTCGACAATACGCACATTTATAAATTACATAAAATCGTTTCTATTTTAAGATCAAAACAAAAAAGTTAGTTGAGCATAAGTCGCTATTTCATTATAGGAATGAATGACTAAGAGGCTAACTTTGTAAAGCACGTGTTCAAATCATAACATTAGCATTGCCATGCGTATGTATATAACCAATGACACAGCACATTTTTGATATCAACTTAAAAAATAGGATAAGTAAGGCGAGGAAATTTGATAAGAATTTTTAGGTGGATACCTACTAGCAAAGGGCAGAAAAATATTATGTGTTCCTTGTCCAATTACTCAAAACCTATTAACTGACATTATTTGGTTCCATGGGCTAATCTAAATTCAACAGTTAATAAAGAAATTAAATTTGCAAGGTGCTCTAAAAATAGGTCAGTGTTGATATAAAATGATAAAAATGATATTTTTAGATTTAACTTATGCGCAATAACGTAATAACTAATAAGCCCTCCATAAAAAAAAACCTAAAATTTAATTTTTCGCAAACTGAAAGAATTTTTGAAAAATACCAGTATACTTCATGATTTCCCGTATGAAATTTTACATACACCTTAACTTTGGAACCCACACAATGTGAAACCAAGTGTCTATTAACCCGGCGGGTCTGGTGGGGTATAACAGTATATTATTAAACAAGAGGTTTAAATGGCTTATTAAACGCGAGGTGGATCGGATGTCACGAAGCGTAGCCGAGTGATATACAATTCACACGAGCGTTTAATAAGCAGTCTAAACTTGAGTTTTAATATACTATTTTATTCGCACCTGTAGACGTAATAAGCAAATTAACAAATTAATGGGCAATAACAAAAAAAATCGTGGAATAAAATAACAGTTGAAATATAATTTATTGCTCGTAGGTAAGCTTTGCGAATAACTAAATATTAATTCAATATACTGATATACACTTATGCTTACTTATGCAGTATAAGCAAAAAACTGACCTGAGAATAATATAGACATAAGACGAGACGGGCACGGTATAAGGTTGCTATAATAGAGGTAACGTTTAATGTAGTTGAAATGCGTGGGCAAATTATATCTTAAAGTAGGTAACTTTATATTTTATCAGGGTCGTGTTTAATTGTCAACTTATAGAGTATACTTATATTATGTATATGAGAAAGAGCAAGCACGATTATTACAACTTCGGAAAGAGGTGGAAGAAGAGAATATCCCTGTTCAAAACTTAAATTCGGGTTCAGAAGTTGAAAAAGAAAAAGTTGAAAAAAATTGATTTTAAATAACATTAAACATAATATCTAATTCATTTGTCTATTTTAACTCAAACCCCACTAGACCACTAATGTGACTAAAGTCCACCAGACCTACGCCGGGTTAAATACAATAGATAAAATCAAAATTAGTTATACAATTACTTCATTTATGAAACATCGCCTACACAAACACTTGTCATCGGTAAATATAACAAAGTGCACAGAATTTTAAGATATCCAAAAATTAAAATTTATTATCATTTCAAAAAAAAACAACATTATTCTAAAACATTATTATAAAAAAAAAAGAATAATTTAAAACAATTTCTCTATGGTGTTACGCAGAAACAATGACATCATGCAGGGTTCCCACTGAATTTTCTAAAGCAAATTCTATGACTTTTTCAGGTCTTCCCTAACAAAGAATCATAATTTTCCATGACATTTCGAAAAATTGGAAGATACAGAGGGAAAAAAAAGAAACTTAATGAGGAAAAAGTCCGAATTTCGACTAGGGTCTAAATTCCGACTAGCAGGGTTTCAGGTACTCTGAGGTGCTGCAGCCATGCAAAAAAAAATAGTAAACAGTGGGCTATTACATTGTTGTTGTTTTGTGTAAATCACAGTTCTGCTGGTTTAACCGTGACAGTGTACCAATCAAAACTTAATTTTCGGTGATGTCAAAACTTTTTCAAGTATGTGTTCTTGATTTTTTTACTCGTAGTGTTTTAGTATTAGCTGTATGGAGGTTATAGCATCGTGTTAGGTACGTTCTAGGCTGTTAATTTCTATTTTAAGTTAAATGATTGCCTCTCGTTTTAAGTCGTACGCAACCTCAAAGTTTTAACCATGCGATGGTCTAAATTCTGACTACCGCTAATTATCCAAACCTCGACTGTAAATGAGCAATGAATTTTTGTCTTTTCCGTTAAAAATAGAAGTAACATGAAAGTAAACCCTCGTTAAACACTTGGGCGTCCATAGAATCTTTTTCAGGGAGGAGCAAAATCAAAAAAACAACAAAAAAAGGAAAATGGCATTTCAGGTATTTGTACTTTGTAATTATTTATAAAATTTTAAAAACTTACGTCGTGACGGCAAATATCCCCTAATGGACGCCCATGGTTAAACACTGTTTTTATGTTATTATGTAATAATACCGTAAAATAGCATTATTTTTTTCTTTTTCTTTTATTTCCTGACATCTTGAAGCCGGTAGTCGAAGTTTAGACCCCAGTTTCAAAATCATGAATTGTGACAATTTTTACAAAAAAATTGTGTATAAGAAAATGTTTCATTTTTATAATATTTAGGTACACAGATTCGATGTATAACCCTTTCAGCTATACATGTATATTGTTGCGACAACTTTTATGGTAATGGTTTAGTAGTTACAAGTGAAAAAGAAAGTGGTAGTCAAAATTTGGACCTTCTCCTCTACTATATAAAAATTTAAAAAAATTAATTTTGAAATTAAAAAATTTTACCTGTCTGAAAATTTAATTTCACTGACTTTAGGGCCAAAAAAAATTCTCTGACTTTTCCCTGACAAAATTTCAGTAAACTTAAATTCCCTGACTTTTCCAGGGTTTCCAGACGAGTGAGAACCCTTTCATAGCAGTACTACAGTACATTAGATTACCATTGTCTGGAAATACATACATAATGTACATATCAGCATATCGCTGATTTACAATTGACAAAAAAATAAATTTTAATCACGAATCTTTATTAAGAAAATTTTCAATAAGGAACTCCCTTCTAGCTTTGATTACAGTTTCTACAACAACTATCGAGACCTATTTCGCATTTTCTAGGAAAAGCCCCGATGAGTCAAGAGCGGTCAGAGCAGTGTACAACTGAAAGAATCAAAATTCAATCTCAATGAGCATTATTTATATTCTTGGTTTATATTATTATATACTACATATTATATAACACAATATAAAATATAGCATACATATTAATTTGGTAAATTATGTATACATTAGTCAGTGGTGTAACAACAACTTCACTCTTGGTACTGGTTTTATATTCGGTGCAGAAGCCTCTAACTGCCCTGTCAGAATAATGTTAACGTTAACGTAATGTTAACAAATGTTTCTGCTGATCTACCAATCCAAAGCTCCCCTTCGTTAACATTATGTTAACATTAACATGATTCTGAGGGAAACCGACAACTCGGCACTTGTCAACTCGGCACCGGACAACTCGGCACCGGATAACTCGGCACCAGACTACTCGGCACCGGTAAAACTCGGCACCGGATAACTCGGCACCGGACTACTCGGCACCGAGACAACTCGGCACCGAGATAACTCGGCACCGGCAACTCGGCACCGTCAACTCGGCACCGAGATAACTCGGCACCGTGACAACTCGGCACCGTAAGAACTCTGCATTCCAATTTTTAATACCGTTTTCAGATAATATCTTAATCCGACACGGTTGGTAATTAAAGTTAAGTATATAAGAGAGTTTTTACTCTTAGTTTTAATAAACGAATTATCGCAGTGAATAAATACAGAACTAAAATGAATCCCAATGAAATTTTATCTCAACGAGAAGTAGATAGATACAATCATGATGGTTACATATATGTTAAAGATAAACCGAGTATGGACGGTCTGAGATTTTTTTGGCGTTGTCAAAATAAGAATCATGGAAAAAATTTGATTGGCAATAGAACGTATTGTAATGGGCGCATATGGACAAACACAATTGACGGATCTTTTCATTCCTTACGAATCCCACATACGTGCAGTAATACCGGTAATGCCGTTCAAGTTGAAATTGCAAAAATTACCACAGCTGTTAAAAGAAAAGCTAAAGAAACAATGGAAAGCCCCCAAGAAATCAGAACTGGGGTTTCTCAAAATATTTCAGAAGCTGCTTTAGGACAATTACATTCGCGAGCAACGATGAGAAGACTTGTCAACAGGACTCGTGTTGATCAAAATGCAACACCTAATCCACAATCACGTGAAGAAATAGTTTTGCCCATTCAACATATAGTCAATATGAAAGTCATCCTGGACAGTTTGAACTGTTCCTTTTGGGAGATTCTGGATTTGGCGATTCACAACGAATTTTGATATTTGGGCGAGAATACCATAAAACTTGGAGTGGACAAATGCGAGAGGTTTATATGGATGGTACGTTTTTGTTAACTCCTCCATTATTCAGCCAAATATTTGTCTTGCTTGTTCGTCGTGGTGAAGGTCGCGGATTTGTTTTTCCGGTTCTTTTTTGTCTGCTTCCGAACAAGTTACAAACAACCTACTCTAAACTTTTTGGAATGATTAAAGATATGTGGCCAGAATTTAATCCAGATGCCATTAATGTAGATTATGAGATTGGCATACATAATGCTCTGCGCGCTGAATTTCTGGATGTCAATATTAGAGGTTGCTTCTTTCATCTCGTTCAAAATCTTCGCAAACATCTTTCAGAAGTTCACCTTCTTGGTCGTTATAATACCGATTCTGATTTTGCATTAAAATCGCGTATGATAACCTCGGTAGCTTTTGTTCCGGAAGATGGCATTGATACGGCACTTAACGTTCTGGAAGACTATCTGCCCCTAGAACTAGAACCAATAATTAGTTGGTTCACTAATACATATATTGGTAGACTGAGAAATAACGGAACGAGAGCCCCACCTCTGTTTCCCTACAGAGTGTGGTCGGTATATCAGCGTACGTTGCTTGGTGTTGATCGAACGAATAATTTTGCGGAAGCTTGTCATAAAAAGCTACAGCAAGGATATGGGGTAGCACATCCTCAGTTATTTAAATTTATCGATAATTTAATAAAACTACAAAAGACATTCGATGCCGATTACGAACGATTTGTCGCAGGGTATGAAGCACCACCAAAACGAAAACGCTACGAAGACGCAGATCTGCGTATCCTTAATAAAGTGACAAATTACGAGGAAGAAAATATGTTAGAGTATTTGCGCGGTTTGTCACATAATTACGTAATGGATTAATATCTACAAATACCCATCTTTTAAATTAAAAAAATTAATAAATGTAATTTTATAATAAATGTTTTTCAATAGCAACAAAATATATTAATATTTTATAAGAACTTATATATTTACAAGAAGATATTAATATAAAATATTTTTTATATTTTTTATTAAAAATTTGAATGCTGAGTTCTTACGGTGCCGAGTTGTCCCGGTGCCGAGTTATCTCGGTGCCGAGTTGATGGTGCCGAGTTGCCGGTGCCGAGTTATCTCGGTGCCGAGTTGTCTCGGTGCCGAGTTGACGGTGCCGAGTTATCCGGTGCCGAGTTGTCTCGGTGCCGAGTTGGTAAAAGCCGAGTGGTCCGGTGCCGAGTAGTCCGGTGCCGAGTTTAAAAGTGCCGAGTTGTCGCGTACCGGATTCTGACTGGGCAGTAAGATCTAAGTTGTGTACTAAAAGCATGACGTTGTTTATAATTTTTAATTAACACTATTTTTTCAAAGCTGCAGACCAAGCTAAGCTTAGCGGTCTTAACACCGTTAAGTAAGACCGACGACCGACGATGAGCATACTCTATGAGAGTAGAGTATGAGCATCTCAAATATGGGTGCCACAAAACACTAGAAATAATTATTTAAATTTCTTTAAGTAAGTAGTGGAACTTTTGAGTATTTTGAAGAATATAAATATAAGTTGAGCACACCAAAACCAAAAAGTTTGGCGATACCACCGCTGACAGGATATTATTCATTAAGATGGTATGGCAAGTTTCACTATTGCGGTCCCGTCCTGCGACATGGCCGACTTCAGGTGAATGCAGACTGGATTGCAAACATGTAATTAAGATCTCCAACAGTAATCACACTTATCAGTGTAGCTACCACCATAGTTCAGTTTTAGTAAACAGGACAGCACATCAGTTTTTCTTCTCCAGCATTTGATGCATCAAGAGTCTTGTAAATGCCAAGTCAACCCAACTGTCTTATACATTATTTCCTTCAGGATGCTTCTTTGAATCACTTTCAATAATCGTTTTCGATTATTCGGAATTACAAAATATGGCCAGGTTTATTATTTGTTTAAAGAGTTGTGCTAACTTTAAAGGTGGATTACTCCAATGTCTTTTACCATCTTCTACTATAACTTTTTGAGTACCCACTTTCTTTTAGAAATATTATTCGAGCGATGAATTGCTCTTCCAATAACAATAATTATCAAACCCGAACTTTTTTTGAAACTTTTAACAATTTGAAAAGCATATTTTGACTATTTAAGTAAAAGCTAAATAAAATCTGATGCTCTTATCATTTGTAGTTTATATTTCTGCATTATTTTTGTGTCTTTCATTTTTTCTCTAAAATAATTAGAAAAGCAGGAATTTGCATAAACAAGTTTTTACATGTTAGTTTCCTATGTTCGGCTATGTCATTCAGCAATAAGTTTTTGAACTTATTGGTTGGTTCAGCTAACTCTATAATATAAAATGAAAATGATTTATAGGCGTTGTCCATAGGAGCTTCTAATTTTTGACGTAATCGATATAATTACTTTGCACGTGACACGTGATGCTTTGCTGTGTAAGTGCAGACAGATTCTTCTGTTTTTAATTGATTGAGAAAGCCTTTCGCACTTTAACTAGTCGTAATTTACGGTATCTTGTATCATCCTAAACCATATATTTTATATTATTAATCGTTTGTAGTATATAAATAAAAAAATAATTAAACAGGCAGTTAAGGTTACCATTTCTGACGAAATCAAAATTAATTTTGTGTAATGTAAGCTGAAAACTAACGATGCAGATTATTTGTTAAGGTTTCGTGATTTGCCACCAGCAGAAATTTCAAGAGAATTCCAAGAGTTTGCAGTGGAAAACTTTTATGACTTCTTATCAAATGGAACCGGTAAACTAATAGTTCAAGACTTTTCTGCGATATCTGATGGTATCCTCTTCCAATCAAGAATTTTACAAGAACTCTACTTTGCTGTGTTGCGTTTCTTTTCTGTACATCTATTTTCTATCACTAAAATAATGATACTGATAACAGAGTACTAGAAGGGAAATAGTCCCAAATAACTCACAATAATCTAGCCAAATGAAAGAAGTGAAATAAAACCTAGTTGGAAATAAAATGTATAGAAGCATACAGTAGCATCACAGGTTTCCCATGCTTACCTCATAACAGAAATGAGGTAAGCTGAATCCGAATTATACGACGCTCTGGCATCCGCCATTCTGTGAAATTATCGTACTAACCGACCGATGCTTGTGAGCCTTATCTCGCAGCGACTCGGAGATCAACATGTACGCAGACATATTAATTATCTACGTTTCTACGTTATAATCAGAATTTAATAATTTAATTATAAAAATTAAATATTCACATTCTACTCTTATATGCCCTGTCTAAAACCAAAACCAATATACGTCATAAGCACTGACGAGGTCACATTAGACCAGAGCAGCTTTGTCAATGCTAATGACGTGTATCATAAGCGGATTTAGGGGGGGGGGGCACGGGGGCACGTGCCCCTCCCAGACGCTGAAAAATAACAAGGAAACAACGAGAAAATCCCAAATCTGAGAACATTTTTTGCCTGTCTCGAGACATAATTAAATTTGAAATCAATAGAATATTAGTTTGAAAGTCATTGTTTAAATTCAGAGAAGAGCTGCTTTGATCGATTTCCACTTGCTTCTAGATCTTTACATGAGAAAACGATTGGTTATAGTGAAAATGTAAAACCTAACTTCAAAATTTTAAATACAAGAATTCACACGTTTTACCTATTATGCTTCCGAATCAAAATGGAGAGTTACAGGATTTTCTATTGCTTTCATTTGTATTTTATGAATTTTTCGTTACATTTAATAATAAAAATTGTAACAATACACTGAATGTGTATGTATACTACAAAGTAATTTGAAGGTTAATAAAAAATTGATAACCTTAGGTGATTCGAATACGAAAATATGCATAAACAAATCATATTTATTATGTTTTATCATTATATGCAATAACTATATAAGACTATAACTATTGGTCGATTTATACTCAATATTTAACATTTATCATTTAAAAAGATTAACAATAGGGATTATGTTACTATTGAAAATATAGTTGGTTGGTTAAATGTAAAATAAATGATAAATCTTAAATGTTGAGTATAAATCGACCATATAATTAATAATTATTGACAAAAAAATTCCTAACCTGATTATTCCAGAATATTGTTTATGAAAATGAAAATATAACATTTGGTGCAAAATTTTACTTTTATATTAATAAGAAATGAATAAGCAGTGATAAAAAATGTAGAAAAATAATTTTGATATTTTTTACTATTTATTGGTTTATTTATTCAAAATTAAATTTCCTGTAAAACAAGTCAATATAAGTAACATATTATTTAAAATTATTTAATAATATCCCAACTAACTTAAAAATAATTTAAAATAGGATTTCTTTTAATTAAATTTGGTCATGAAACATCATTAAATATTAAAATTATAGGTAACAATAGAAATAAGTAAACTTTGTTTGTAAAAAAACGTGTAAAAAAAGGATATTTTTGGATATATTGTAACCTCTATAGAGAGGCAAATTATTTCTTTCAATTTTTTCACTTTAATAATAATTTAAAAAAACTTACCCTCGTTCATTGCCATGTCCATCAGTTGTAAATCTTCGTCATTTAATATAGACGACAAAAACCCATCGTTTTGAGTTAGTTCTGACGTACCATTCTGTAATTAAATAATTATTGATTTTGATATAAAACAATTGTTTATCAACAATACCTGATAGTACATCATGTCGTGCGTAGGTTCTAACTTGTAATGTGGTGTAGAATTAGGTTCACCCATTGGTTCACTGCTATTGGTAAGGTTCATAGAAGTAGCAACAGCGTTACCTAAATTTGTACCACCTGAAATAATTATTGTTATTTAAAAATTTCAAGCCAAATATTTTAAAAAACCAACCAATATTATTATAAGGTACACTGGAATTAAGGTCGCCCATGGGCGGATTTAGAGTAGCGTTGTGAATTAAAACACCGCGTGCATCAGGTCCATATCCCATGCTATGTGAATGTGTGTGACTGTAGTTATGTAAAGGATGATGATGACTGAAAGGATGTGGCATTGCACTTGCATCACCAGGATTTTGAAGACTAAGTAAACTAGCTAAGTCTTGCCATCTCTGTTCCATACTCACAGTCCGCACAAATGGCATACGACTCTGAAAAAAATGTTTCTGATGAGATTTTAATTAAAACACATCAAGGTCGAAATTCAAAACTTTTGACACTTGAGCAATTTCTTCGTAAGGATCAAACTTGCTCGTTTAGGTATGAATAGTGACGACTTAAACTAAATCAACATAGAGAAGTGCAGTTCAAACCTAAGTCAATATTGACAATCGACCCTGAATTATAAATTTCGATTTTGCTATAGGGTATGTTTTGGTCTCTTAATTTATCTATTCATGAATCACTTCAAACGACAGGTCTTTCCATTTTAAAATATTCCTTTGGAATTTTCTTGAGAAAAATATTAAAAATAAACAATCGATATATTTTTTATAAAAAGAAAACCAAGTTAATAAACAAAATATTCAAATAACGACCAGTAACATCACAAAACACACTTTTTTAAACTAACCAGTGTTGCTCATTTAAAAAATATTTTTTCATCGTGCTTATGATTTCCATCGCACGGGACCCATAATAAATTATTAACTGTTGACAATTTTTTCGGATATAAAATTAAAATATTTAATATTTAAATTTGATTATTCTCAATGAATCCATCAAAACATATTTTGACTAGTTTATAATAATACAATCATGTTAATATTAAACTGATGAATTATAAATATATACGTGCATACAGGGTGGTTGAATTGAACAGCAACTTTGAAATTGCATAATATATTTCGGCAAACATAATAAAATATTATATCCAACTCTCAATTACAAAACAAAATTCAGTTTTTCAATATTTAGTTGCATTTCAATAGAAGTAACTTCTTCAATCCGCCAGCCAACCTTGTTTGAATGTCCAAAACGCAGGAAAATAAATGATGGGAAGTTTTCTCTGAGAAAAACTCCAACTTTATGTGTTAATGCTGAATTTTGGGAAATACACATATTGCTCATTTTTGAAATGTTTGCCTACTCACGGTTTCGGAAAATTATCTAAAATCAATTTTCATTTCTTGGACAGAAATAAAAGCAGCTTTAGCTGTTGTAAATTGATGGAAGAACGATTCCCAACAAGACACGATCGATCATTTTGTTAATTCACAAGTGGCCGAAATGTGAAAATTTCCTAGTTGGTGAAAAAAATTCATGCTGAGAACCAACGGTCATCGTTTTCAAAATTTAATTTATTTGGAAAACAAGTGAGTGCGCTCATAATATAGGATGATATGAGAACAATAAATCAGCAATAATAATTTTATGTCTTTGTTACTTTAAAGTTCAATCCAGCCACCCTGTATTTTGTGAAAATGTGTAAAAAAATTAAAAATTATTTTTAACAAATATACCTAATTAATTATCAAATTCAATAAACAAACATCAATTTTGAATATTTAAACAGCTAAATATTTAAAAAGCAACGAATATGTGTAAATAGATAAAATACAATTACGTTTTTGATTTTTGTTTTAAATACAGTTTTGGTGTTTAAAATTGGAATTTATATCTTTTAATATTGACGAAATGATTGAATAATGTCACCTAAAACATTAAGAAGGATGACAACCTCGTTCAAATGCTTGTTAGTTAATTATTGATATTTAATAAAAATTTACTTACAGTATAAAAAGCAAAAATAATTATACGCTTTCCATTTTGTGTTATATTCAGGGCCGGATTAACCGTGAGACTGGTTAGGCTATTGCCTAAGACTTAGATCAGTGGGCGCCCTTAAATAATGGTCCCCCCTTTTTTTCAGAATATTTCAAATTTTTTTGCATTTTTCAAAATAAATGATTAAAATTGTTTTTATACTATCTTAATTTCATTTGTCCTGCTAAATTGTGATTTTACTACTTATTAGTCTAAATTTAGCTAAAAATAAATGTTGCCGAAAAATAATAATTTGTCACCTTACAGAAGGTGGGCCCTTAAAATGTCATAGCCTAAGGCCCAAGTAAGGCCCACTCCGGCACTGATTATATTGATAATAAAAATTAAATTTTCACAATTATAGCAAATGAATAATCTGCTACATTAATAACTAGATCACAAAATGAGATTATTTTGATTTTTAAATTAAAAAAAAGTGAAAGTAGAAGTAGCCAAAAGTCAAATTGCTGGTAGACGTCTGTCTGTCCAGTTCAAGCAGTTTTAAAATTTGACAATGTGAAATACACATAATTATCAAGATGCAGTGTAAAAAATTGGAGATTTGATAGAACAATCCAACGTTTGGAAATCAAGAAAAAATATTCAAGAATAGAAATTATTGCACTTGTTAGCCACAGGCTCGCAGGTATGCAAGTTTCTAAATGAAAAGGATGAGCCGACAGGTAAAATTGTTCGACTTCAGAAACATGATGATAATGTGACAACAAAAACCACAAATTACAGAACCTATCACCAAAGTCATCTGTCACCATAAAAGGTACAAAGCGGTACATACTTCAAATGATTTTTATCAACAAAAAGTAGTAGTAAAGCCATTAATATATCGATGTTAAAAATTATTGTTGTCATCCATCAATTAATAAAATTTTATACAACTTCATAACCCGTAAAAAACTTAGTAAATCTTCATTAGCCACACGATTTAAATTGCAATTTTTGAATCTATCTACTATATTATATTCATTCAGATGATGAAGAATAAGATAAACGGTTATAAAAGAAATGAAAAATATAAATAAATCGTTTGTCATCATAATATATAAACAAAATTCATATAATATGTAAAATTCTTTGAATATTTTTCAATTTTACCCTCAAATACAACTACATATACTGCTTGGCCATTAAATTGTGAATTTTAAAGACATTTTATACAAAATAGATATGCACGTATAGAGTACAGGTAACTAGAACATTTTAATTATATATTTGTAAATTACATAATGATTATATGTTTTTATGAACGATTACTGTATTACGTGATGTACAAATAGCGAAATATTAAGCAAATCCAAGGACTTTGTTGGTGAAGCGTCTATAGCAGTTAATTTTTTAGTTGTAATAATTACTAATTAGAACAGATTTTTTCACTACTAAGGTTAAGGTCATTCATTATAACGCAATTTAAAAAATTAAAAAGGAACAATTAATTTATGTAAAAATATATATGTATAATAAAAAAAGCAGTTTTCTTAAAGATCTTAATACAACGACGACAAGGTTAAGCTAATTTCATTTTAAATATGATGTGTATTTAAATTTCCCGGGATTAAGAAACGTATAATTACATAAAGGACATTATAAATCTTAGTGATTTTAAAAATAATACTGCAAGCTCAAGGAAAAAATCTGTTAATAAAACTCACCTATGATCAAAATTTTTCTAAGAGGCATTTCTATACTTCAATACACTAAATCAATAGTTCAGTACCAAACAGTATAATTTAAAATGTGTGCAATATAAACAAAAATAACAAAAAAAAACAAAAAAACGAGCGATTCGGTATGCGCGAAATCATCTACTGGCGACAAAGATTAAGTAATGTTACATTTCGCCCCCCCTTTTTTTTCCTGGTTTATTCAGGTAACCTTCAAATATAAGGAGTAAAATCTAAACAAAATTACGACTCGTCTTTGTAATGACAAGGTCGATAGAAAATTTTAAAGCGAAACGAAAAGAAAAGATGTGAAAACCAAACGGAAATCACGCTTAACGCTTCATTTATATAAAGATCATTAATTTTCTACCAATAGAAATCAAGAAAGTATAATTAATATTTGGGCTGTCGGTAATGAAGTTACACTTTAGAAAAAATTATTAAAGAAACACCTACCTGGAAAGCCCTATGATGGGAATGGTGGAATTGTGGTGTTTGAATCATGTCGGCCAATATACTTAAATCTTCGTCTGTTTCTAAATCTTTTATCAAACTATCCGTCGATTCTTCTGATGACAAATAGTCGGCAACAGCAGCAGTATCAGTTTCAGTTCCTACTGGACCTGCAGGACTAGCTTCGGGCACCGGGGCTAAGCAAGTACTCTCGATGGGACTTGCTATGGGATCCAAAGGCAATGAAAGATTATCAAAAGCAGAAGAATTTAAAGAGATATTTTCGATTTCCTTTGCATTAACGGTTTCCTAAACAATAGCATAATATTAATAATATAATTTATTCAGATTAAGTAAATAGGTGTGCGTACCTGAGGTATATCGTCATCCAACCCTACAAGTTGAAGAGCTTCTTCTAGAAGGAACTCCGGAAGAGGTAAAGATAAATCTCCTAATGGTAAATCGCACGATGGGTCGCAATTTGCCACAGAAAGAGGCTGATCTAGTTCTGTTTTTATCACATATTCTCCTGAAATAATAAATGTAATTTTAGTTAAATAAATTTGGAAACAATTTTAATCAAAATAATAAAATTAAAAAGTTACTCTTAAATTGTCTACCATCGCAAATTACTCCAAATTTAATTTTTGGTGGTTCTATGAATATATAAGATGAACAAAATAAATTATTTTGTTGTTCCGCAATGCAGTTAAAGACAAAATAATTGTTTAGAAAAACCCGAAATTTGTGTAGCAAAAAGAAGTACACTTTTGATATATTAAATATAAATTTTTCGAGTAACATTCAAGATAATAAATAGGTATGAATTTTAAACTAATTAAATATAAAAAGTTACAATAATTTACTCATGTAATGAAGGTATATCTATTAATCATTTTTTAAATCAAAATTAACTATAGTACCATTGAATTACTAATCAAATAGTGCCACTATTAAACTTAATATTATGTCATACTAAAATTATAAATTACAAACTTGCACGAAAATCAACTATAAATTATAAAATGATATTTCAAAAAAATAATATTCATATTAACTTGTGCTAAAAAAAAACAATAGTTACAAGTATAAAATATGATAAAAAAATTAATTACCAATGAAACTACCTTATGAATATCATATCTACGAAATATGTCACAAAATAAAAATGTTCATGAAAAACTAATTCATCACTGAATTTGATCTCGTGTTATCGAAAAATTCGTGCATAAACAAAATATTAATTATGAAACAACGCAAAAACAAATATTTTTAATCACGCACCTATAACCGCCCGTTGAGACTAAATTTACCTGAACGGCGCCCTAAACCGCTCCTTCGCTATATTTCAAATAATTTAACTCAAATTGATCCTATTGGTCAATATACCTGCTTTAAACCAAGTTTTTTTATACTCTTGTCCAACCTACACATTAATATTATCTATCCGACATTTTGTATTCAACTATGGCAGCTGAATTAAAATAATTGGTTTAAGACTAACCAACCTTCGAGGTGGAAACGTACACCTTTTCCAATCAAGCATTAAAATCGCTCAATATTATAAATAACTCGTCTGTGAAAAAATTATGTCTTCACGAAGAAATTTTCCATTAGTATAATATAATACAAATTAACATTAATATCCAAAAATGTCCTAATTACCCTTTTCAAGTCAAGAACTAAGATTATTGACTTCATTTACATGGTCACAGTGGGATTATGCTGATTACGAATGTAGTCGGATAAGTAATTTTCTTCAATTTAAAAATTTATCTGATTCTACATGGTTATAATAAAATATAAAAGCTGTCTGCGTTCCAAATTTGGTATAATTTTTCGACCTTAAAATTTTATAAATTTTCATTAGATATTTTATTCTTTGTTTCAAAACAAAATTTCTGTTTTGTATCTCGCTAGATATTTGTCAAAATAGGCTTGATTTATTTGCTTGAAAGAAAAAATCGCCTATGGCGCTTAAATGATAGATATACATCTAATATTTTCTAACGCTCCTGAAAGGTATACAAAAACTTGACAATTTATGTATAAAAATTAAAATGATTAATTATTATAAATTCAGCGTAGATTTTATTTTAATTGTTATTATTTCCTTGTAAGAACAAAAAATGAAATAATCATTACGAACTTTCCCAAATCTCACACATTGATGACAGCAAAAGAAATGAAGATTGAATTAGAATTAATAGATAAAAATCAACTGTTTGTAAACAATATTTTTTTTTGAAAATTGAATGGGTTATCCACCTATGGAAGACATATTTTCATGCTGTATCACCATGCTTCAGCAAATAGTTAACATACTCATGTTTGTGTAGAATAATACTTAAACGCTTAACAAACTATATACAAATATCTCAAAAAAACAATGTTTTTTTTTCTGTTAACATGTTTCAAGTATGTTAAACAAGAACAATAGATGATATAATTTATTCAGAGTCAAATTTGAATTAATAAAAGCTTAATGAAATAATTATTCTTAATAACTTTAAATGTACTACGAATGATTATATTATAAAAAAAGTAGTATAATAAAGATTCCCGTTTAATGATTAAAGTAATATTTTATATGGAGAGGCGTTACTTTTGAATTAAAATCGAATATATTATTCCGCCATGTACCGGAAAGCCATTTGTGCGTGCAAAAGAATTCCAATCAAAGAATGCCGCCAGTGGAAGCCATTTTGTTAGACGAACTTATAATAAAGATGTGTTGAAATCTCGCGTCGTAATGTTTAATTATATCTATTATTTAGATTAAATCGAATGGTTAAATATTATTAATGCCATTTTTTACATTATTAATTTACAATATTGTATTATATAATATAACCTCATTATTAGTTATATTAAAATATCCAGTTTCCATGTTTATCTCAAAAATTGTCAATAATTGATCAAGTTTCGTATACCTGTTTATTTAATTTCGTGTATTCAACTTCTAATTGTCTTATTTTCAATATTTCAATCAAAATTTATAGGAATTACGTCTAACACATAAAATTTTGCTAAGTATCTAGATATATTATATAAAATTAGATAAAAGTATGAAAAAAATATATAATATTGAAAATATATCCAATCTTATTAAATGAATAGGACATAAATATCAGATAAAAGATCAATAACACAAACAATAAAATAAATAATTAAGAATGAAATAAACAAAAATGTTTAGAATGAAGTATTTTCTGAGTATAGGATAGTATCTACACTATCGAAATATAAGAACAAATAGCAAATTTCTAATATTCAAATTTTTTAAAACCAATTCATAGCCATTATCGAGCATCACTCAAAGTTTTTCGCAAATTTACACAAGACATGAATGTAAAAACAAAAGTTATTGTATTTTATATCAATAGATTTCAGATTAAGTAATGAAATTCAATATTCAATAATCCGATCAATATTTTTAAATAATCAAAAAAAATGTGCTCACACTTTGCAGAACTAAAATGCTCAAAACAAAATTTAAAGTATACACTGTAAAAAAAACATAAGTGAAATTTTACCGATGAAAATTATCTTATTCTAAAATTGATGGCAACACAGTGGCCACATTATTTTTTAAATTATATTCTCTATGTTTATAATGATACAAAATACTAGAAAAGCATTGCTTATTTCTGTAATAAAATTGAGCATTGTAGAATTAATAATTAGTAAGCAACCGAAAATTTAATATTACATTTTCCATTATTCAAAGCTTTTTAAGTGAGCTACAGAAAAATAGCGTAAGTTTGATTTTAAAATAATTTCAAATTTTGAAGTTGCAGTTCTTTGTAGAAAATATTGAAAGAATAAAATATTTGAAATATGTACATAATATATCGAAAATTGAAACTTGACGTTTAAAAATATGTTAAAATATCTATTTTGTTCCCAAAGTTTTTCAAAAAAACCTTGGTAAGCAATCTAATATTTTAGAAAGCACGTTTGCTTTTAATTTGTTTTGTTCACTGCTGCAAAAACAATGCTTATGCATTAGAATATTTTTGGCAATATTAAAAATATCGCGTAAGCAGAGGTCGATCGAATTAACGTGTTTTCAATGTTGTCAAGTTGAAAAAAAGTGTAATATTCATTGAAAAATAAACGCGTAAATAAACTTGACATTACAGAATTAACCGTAATATACGTTAAAATCACGTGAACTAAGGTAATTCCCCTGTCAGCAGGCCCGTGCGCAGGATTTCTTCAAGGGGGGTTACAAAAAATATATCAATTATTAGTAAATACTAGAATTATGTTTATATCAATTTTTCAAATATATAAAAACATGTTTATGTTAATAATGGGTAACCCCCCTAGGACCCCATTGCGCACGATGAGATTCCACGTCAAGCGGGACAGAATAAATCAAAAATTGACGAATTCAGATTTTTATTATAATAATAATAATAATAATAATGCTTCAATAGAAACCAGCGTTCTTACTATCTACCAATCTTTTGAGTTTCGTTAAAATTATTCTGACACAAAGCAGTGATATTTCGAAGTTGCATTACGGTGTAAGTGGTTATTAGAAAATGTGTTCGATTAAGTTCAACATTAAAAATATCTAATTTAAATTATTTACTTATTTTCAAACTCTGTAATTTCTTAATACTTTATTTAGATAATATGTATATATAAATAGGTTTTTATAACGTTCGGCGTCTTCCGATTCCTCCTCACCCATAACTGAGGAGTGTTTGGGCATTTAATACAACAAAGATGTTGCCAGCATCTTGTGAGAAAGACACGGTCGAGATAGTCAGATGTACTTAGTCGGGAATCGAACCCACGACTACGGCATAGCAATCTAGCATTCTAACACTAGCGTACGATCGCGCTCTTTATTTAGATAATATAATCATAAAAAACAATAAAATCTTAAATTTATCTTAAATTTATCTTAGGATTAGTTTTATAAAGCTTGAGTGGCAAAAACTGAGTTAAGCTTGAGTTAACTTTGACTCGAGTTTCATACAACTACACCTTGAGAAATTTCTATAAGCCCAAATTATAATAAAATAAATTTTAAAAATCAGAATAGCTAAAATTTCAAAATTGCAGCTGTACAGTATTCCATTTAATAGTGAGTCATCTTTTTCTTGGAGTTTGAATTTTAAAATGAATAGTTTTAAATCTTCAAAAAATACATCAAATACACATAAAATTTAAACTTCCCTAAAATCCCCATCCAATCAATAAGCAAACGGAATCAGTGGTATTTTTAGATTTAGAAATCCTTAGGCCCAATCTTATATATTATAAAATTTCTATTTTGTCTGTGCCCCAGCATTACAGTCTTTGGAAATATCTGAAGTAGGCGATTTCAACACAAAAAGTTAATCGTGGATCCCAAACGTATCATTAAGTATCTTCAAATGTTCGATTATTCTATGGAAACAAATTTCATTGATACCTATTGTGGGATTAACGAGATTCCGATTAATATGAATGGATGAATGTATTTCCGATAGTAGAGTTATCATAATATTTTATAATTCAAAAGCGTTTGAAGTACGGTCTTAACCGATAATTAATAACAAAACATAATCTAGCATTTAAAGTTAAACGAAGAATTAAGTTAAAATGGAAGATTTTCGTTAGTTTATTTGACGCAAATTCTTCCATTAAAATTTAATGACATCTTAAATATCTTAATAAAATCGGCCCTTAATACTTTAAGTATAAGTGGTATGACAACCATAATACACATCTTTGTTAATGTTTAAATATCCTAATAAATTTCACTATTCTAATAAATGATAAATATGTAGAATAAAATGTTAAAGGTTCATTTCTAGCTTTTAACAATTAATTTTTATCCAAATGTAAAAAAATTACCTTTATATTATATTTATATTTTATAATTATGGAATATTAAAACAAAAATAAGTATTTTCCTATATATAGTTCTTGCATAAATAGTCATTGCATCGTTAACGTAAAATTTTTTTTGTTTGGGTGTCTAGTTTGTGCAAAATCTGCTTTTATCAGAGTTACTCATCCATACACAACACCTGAATAAATTGCTTTTATTCATTAAAAATATCACACATATTATAGTGTAATTTAGGTAAATATTGTAAAAAAATTTTATAATTCTTATATTATATAATAAATTAATTTCTAGTCCCCACGAGACATACAATAAAGTTGGGCAAAACATTGATCAGTACACAGTATCTTTATTGAGAATTTAATTCCCGAAAAAATATAATTACATTTTTATGAGTATTGTGAATAAAGCAAAGTGATATGTGCTGCAGAAGAAGTAACTATACGAATACCAATACTTTTTAAGTAAAAGTTAGATGAAATCTAATGCTCTTATCATTTGTAGTTTATATTTCTGCATTATTTTTCAGTCTTTCATTTTTTCCCTAAAATAATTAGGGAAGCAGGAATTTGCATAAATAAATTTTTACATGTTAATTTCCTATGTTCGGCTAACTCATTCAGCACCCGGTATATACAGTGGCTCCAGAAATTATTCGTACACTCCTATGTTAGCAATGTAAAAAGTTCCTTTTGAAGTTATTTTTTTGTCATATAAAAATCGATTTTATAACATAATAGAAAATGAACTCGAACTAAAAATTTCAAATAAAGTTTTTTTCTTCATATTTTGAAATATTTTTAATCCAGACCTGTTATGTGATAATTATGTCTTTTTTGATTTTCTACGTATTGTAGTATTCTTAACCTTATTTAAATTTATAACATACTGCTTCAGACATATTTTGTTGCAAATTTCATTCCCTTTATTTTTGTTTCTATACATTTTTCAATTTTGTCGCACCGTTTCTGAGTAACAGCGACTTTAAAAACACGCGGTAAAAAATTTAATAAAACTCCCATAGAGCAATGTTAATTTTATTACATTTTTTACAGAGTGATTTTAAAGTCGCTGTTACTCAGAAACGGAGCGACAAAATAGAAAATTTTTAGAAACAAAAATAGAGAGAATGAAATTTGCAACTAACTATGCCTGAAACATTTTGCTATAAAATCGATTTTTATGACAAAAAATAACTTCAAAAAGAACTGTTTATATTGCTAACATAGGAGTGTACGAATAATTTCTGGAGCCATTGTATGTACTTTTTTCCCAATAGAATCAGGAATATCTACACCAAGCGATGTTGGGAAAAGTATGTTGAGACTTTAGAACGAATTAGTGCACTTATAATTTAAACTAATATTCCACTTGGATATTTTTAAAACGAATTTAAATTCGGAAAAACAAATATTTTAGTTTTATATTAATATTATCAAGTTAATTGAAAACTAAAAACAGCATAATAATTATATTAATCTTTATTGTAACACCGCTCTTGTAGCATTTCGAATTTATTAAGTTAGTATTTTTTTTATACAAATTTTATTATATTGACATGTGATTTGACACTTTATTTAGAGGTTATGTTTACAATAACATTGTATTCTTAGACTCGCTTTTACTAGGGTACATGTGTGTATATTTACCAATAATAATTGTAAGGATAATAGTGTTTTTTAAATTATTCAATGCACTCTTACCAACTTCTGGGAAACATATACACATTTAACGGTAAATGTATACATTTTCCATATTTACATAGCATAAAATTGTGCAATGACCTTGAAGTTAAAAACACTTCATTATTAATTTTTGAAAAACAGCAAACTTCGATTAAATTACAAATAAATATAAAAAGCGTGTTTAGAAATAATAATCCAAACTTTATCTATTACCAAAGGTGATAAGGCTATATTGCGCCCCCATTGACCTTATTTGTCTTTTTTTAACATGAATATGAAATGAAAAACCAAAACAATTAAACAAAAACTAAAATTTTAAATAGATTTATATTTCCTTCTAAAACCGAAAAACGAAATAGGTTTAAAATCTTGAGCCCCTTAAATTTTGGCGTCCAAACCCTAGCTTCGTCTGTTTGCTAGTAAATCCGCCTCTGTCTATTTAATTTCTTTATTAAAATATGAACAATTATGTTTTCCAAAAGAATTTTTAGAGAATTAAAATATCAAAAATTATTATAAATCCGAAAAGATAATGTAAATATTTATTAATATAAAAAATTGTAAAGTTTTTGAAATTGAAAATCCTATAATTTGTTGAACTTGTATGTACTTATATGCGAACAACTATAACCGCAATAAAAAATTTAATTCTAGATGTAACGCGAGTTTAAAAATAATTTGTTGCTATAATGAAAAACTTCAACAACAAAATCTTAAAACCTAACTTTTAGTATCATGAACAATTTATTTTGTTGGTAGAAAAATGATTTTGGTTAACTTGTTCATGCAAATTTCGTAAATAAGCTGTTGAAAAGTTTTAGTCTAATTGCAACTCAACTTGCTATTTGAAAATTTGAGCAGATTCTTCACATTTAAAATTTTTATAGTTTATATTTCAAAAATTAGTTTGGTGAAATAACTTCCGACATTTTTAATAAATATTGTGTCAAAATTTCAAGTAATTTAATTGTTTTGGTGACCAGGTTACCATGAAATTTATTAAAAACCAAACGTTTTACAGTAAAAAATTAGCCAGTTTTGATAAAAATATTTTCAAATTCCGTTCAAATTGTATATTGTTTCGAAGGAAGATCTCTAATCGTCGGATCGTATAAAACACGCTAGTTGAATCGTCGGATCGTACAAAACACAGTAGTTGAATCGTCTCAAGTCTTCAGTCTGTTTAATTTACGTAAATTTGTTTAATAGTGACACTGAACAATTAAATAAAAACGAAGGACCATGCAAAATTTCAAAATTAAACTTCTTTACTAACGGTGACTTTTAGTTATTCATAATTTAAGCGCAAATTTTGCTGAGCAAGGATGATAAATGTAAAATTTGATTATTTATCTAGCGACTTTTTTCGGAAATGTTTTCATATCCGCGTAATTTAAAATACTAACTTAGTGCAACAAGAACAAAAATTGCAAAAATGTTTTCCATTAGGCGAATACATTTCTTTGTCAAGTGTTTGAAGTTGACGTTTTAATGTATTAGTATTAAAAAATTTTAAAAGTATAAAAGAAAATATCTAATGGAGCAGGTACCGACGGCTACTTGGGATATAATGGGGCACTTCAACAACAGCGGGTAAATGGTGACGGGCGTCGAAGTTACGTTAGAGGTAAGAACCACTTAAGACATCAAAATGTCTTAGAAAATCATTAAAAATGTCATCCGCAACAAAGATAGTCATCTTAAGTACGATATAAAAACTAATATTTATTATTTTAAATAAGTGCGATTTTGGGAAACAAGCGAAATTTTCATTTTGAATCAAAAAACACGAACCGCTGTTGTAAATTTCGTTGAACCGACGGATAAATACGATAACCAGTTTTTTATTTTTCGGAAAGTTAAAGCGCGCCGATTTTTAAAATTGAATAAGGGGGCAAAATATGCAACCAAAGTTACTTGTATGCAAAAATGCAATCTCGTTTTTAATGTAAAATACTAAAATACAACTTTACGAAGAGTGAAATATGCTCTTAACAGAGAAATAGAATCTAACTGCCATTCCATTTTATAATAGTAGATTCTAAAAAAAAGCGGCAAAAGTTGAAGAAAAATCAACAATGAAAATTATATTAGTTTTGAAAATAGTTTAATTCCCTAGAGCAAGTAGAACTATACCTATACATCATTAATCATACATCGGTCACAATATAAGAATTTTGACATTTATTTGTAACTCAAAAATTGAACAAACAAAATTCATTAATAATTTTAGCTAAAGCCATTGTTACCCTTAATAATCCTAAGAAATAAATATGGAACGTTGATACAAATAACATCTGCAAAAGTAGCTTATGTACCTTATAATCGGTATCCGTAACAGTAAAAATCATTCAACCACAGTAGACGATAAGTCCTTACACTATAAAATTAAATGTCCGTAGCACGTCCGCACACTAACAATAATCACAAAAAACATTTTGCACTGACACATTACCGTAAATTGTAACAGCATGTAGTATACGGTTGCTGCCTCAAGTTCAACTGCGAGACAGAAAACAGGCAAAGCCAATCAGGGCCCAGCCCAACGAAGCGAACTCGAGCTAATATGGCTGCCACGTAGCCTGTTTCAGACAATGGGGGCCAGAGAAAGGGAACTTATTTTAGGGAGGCAAGAGGCAAAATCAGGAGGGGGCAAACACCCAATTTCTTTAAACCCTCATCTAGAAATAATTTTAAGTTACGATACCGACATTCTTTCATTTTACGTGAAGTAAATTCGTTATGAAAATATTTCTACAATAACATGATTTTGTCACGATAAATTTCAAGTTCACAGTCATTTAAAACAAAACCATAAAAAATTGTTGCAAATTAACAAAAGAATGAAAGCTCGGTTTTTAATTCCACTCAACGTTATTATAAGAGTCATCAACTGCTTTTAAACTTTTAACAAAAGAGTGGACCTTTGGTTAATCCACTTAAAAAGGTAGTCAGAATATTTTTTAATGATACGATTTAAAATCTTCGAACTGCTTGATTGATTAAAATTTATTTTTTACTTTTTATGATAAAAATTAACATGTTTAGACCGTCTACACAAGATTCTTTATGTCTAACTAAAATGCATATAATTCCCATTTAAAGTTAATAAGGCTGGTAAATTCTGCCAAAAATTCCAAGTCATTTTAGTCTGCTAGGTGTCTAGGAAGTTTGTGTCCCCAACTCTGCCTGGTCAGTGAATGACTTTGCTTACAATGTTTGTTATTATATCACCTTAGAAATGTAATGTCATGCACTAGAAAACTATCTAAACTTGGGTGTCATGACAACTTGCAAGGAACTCTACTTTTATGCAACTTACAAAAAAAATTGTTAATTTTTTTTGAACATCGAATTAATGTATTATAAAACAATGGTTAAACTTATGTTTTTCTATATTTTTTTATCATAAACTTAAATCTTTCTGTAAATGGACATCTATCACTTTCTAGTGACAGATAGCCTATTAGTCAATATTTGTAAGGATACCTGTCTATATCCTGACTTGACCTATGATCTAAATATGATGTGGGTGTTACATCAATGCATAACCACCATTGTTGGCTAATAATGTTATAAAAATCAATATTGAAGAAAATTTTTAAAAAACAAAACAATTTTTTGACATTAATAATTAAGAAGGGAGTATTTTAAGGTAACAACAAAATTATATTTATAATCTAAAGGCAGGTGCTTAAAGAAAAAATAAATTTCCGCCTATGGTTGATTTTATTCAGAGCGGCATGGAGAATGACTAAACATTTTTGTGTTGTATTGGGAATGTTTCCAAGAAGACCCACCCTGGCTAGTAGAGAAGTTCCAAGCCCCATACACATTCGAAAGCTTAATAATTCTGAACACCGTTTTAAGTGTTCGGAATTCAGAATAACTTGGTCCGTTATATTAAGTGATCCTAAATTATTTTCTACAAGACCATTACATTTGAAGGGCAAAACTGTTAAAAGATTATTAAAGCTTCAGTTAGAAAGTGATGGAAATAACCACATCTTTCAATTTTATGATGAACAATAGAAAATTTTGCCGACCTCATCCAAGCCTGGGCCTAACTGTCAGAAACGATCATTACTCATAAAAGTAAGCTATCGCTAGAGTATTCCAGACAGAGAGTACGGAATCTAACTTCCATTGTTAAGTTATTAATCTGGCTGTAGCAAGCGATGCTTTCCATCAATCTGAACAGCATGCAGCGAAGTGTTTTTACATTAAGCACGAGGGTTTGTATCCTACAAGGGAGACACATTACGCATTATCGTAAAAAAGAATATTCATGTATTTTTTAATTTTACATTACAAAAAAGCTTCAAATGATTAGTGATGTTTAGAAAGGATATAATTGAACTCATTATTAAACCAATTAGTATGATTGACTCTAATCCTATTATACAAGGATCACGAGACATGCCTAATCTAAAAATCTACTGTCTTCTAACCAACAATGGAGGTTAAACAAAGATAGTTGTCAACTGGTACCACCATATCAATGACAACCATGTTTTAAATAATGTCACCAATATTCTTAAGCTTAATCACCGTTATTAATCCTATCACTTACAAGCAGAGTTGGGAAAGCTTTTTTTATCAAGTAGCTAAGCTACAAGCTACTTTGGACCATTCACACTAACATTTAAGCTACATTTTGTCTATATGAATTCAAAAATCTCAATTTTATCAACAATAAAGCAATATTTTAATCTAAAATTCTTCTAATATAATCCAGATATTTAGTCTATTCGTATGAGCTAGTGTGGATGCGTACAATAATTATGTTCAGTAAACACCGGTATAATAAACCATTAGCTGTGTATGCTGTGGTGCTGAAGTTCATGGTGTTATCCTCGACTTAAATTTTTTCCAGAGTTCGAGCAATCCGTAGTCAGATCAGTAACATTAGGGTGGAATTTTTAAGTTATATGAATGTAAATATCATTTGATTATATAATTACACTCGCAATATTGCGCGCGCAGAAAACTTCGCTCAATATGGAGAGATAAAGGGTTGTGACCATTGAAAATAATAACACTTAACTTCAATAAAAAATTAATTCAATTTAATATTTTATGCAAATTGAATGAAAAATTAAATATTTAATTTTAAAACCCAAAGTAGCTTATAAAATTTAAAATGGTAACTTATGAGCTACAGGTTGTTTTTCATTACAGTAGCTACAGTAACTCTGCTTACAAGTAAACACAAACTGACCTGTTTCGGTATCGACAGTGTAATTTAACATATTCCAAGAATCGGTACTATTATCTTCCACTTCCTCCTGCACAAATAAAAAATATTATTAAAAATTAAACAATATCAATATAATCAACTCACTTTAATTGATTCCTTATTAACAGCTTTGAGAGTTTTAAGTTTCTCGATATCATCATTACCATTAGGAAAGGAAGCTGCATTTTTGACATTATCACTCTCTTGTTTACTTGAACTAGACTCAGGCGGCTGCAAGGAAAAACCTAAATCCACATCCTGCTTCCACAAAACTTCTATCAAATCCATATCCTAAAAAAGAAAGTAAAAGTTATTTATGGTTTAGGTAAACACAACAAAAGTTCTCACTTAAACCTTAATACAAAAATATTAACAACAAACTTCTGATACGTAATCCATACTATCAATACAGAAGATATCACGCAACTAAAAAATTTCAGAATTATCTATCTCAGTTCAAGTGAGTAAATTTTTAATATCTTACAATCATAATTGCTATAATTATTATAAACTAATTAAACCTAAAAACAAAGAATACAACTAATACTATAATTTATTACAATTTTTTCTTTAATATGAAAACGTTATAATCTTAATCGATTTTTGTTAATTGATTCGTTAGTAAAATGTGATTTGAAACAAACCGAGGTCCCAAACTGTGAACTTCATTATAATTAACACATCATATGATTTACTAATTTGATTTTTCGAAATCATGTGGGAAAGATTCCATAAATTTTTATAAAATTAGAAAAACGTGATGAAGACATGTGAGTTTCACTAAGATAAAAAATTAAAGATTTTGAAAGGAGGATATAACAAACTAAACAAGCTGAAAGGTCAGAACTTCAAAAGGCGCTAGAGATATTTATTAATGAATAATAAGTAATCACTGTAAATGATCGTTTGAATGTTGATAAATGTTTCAATCTCATTTATATTAAATTACAATCAAATTAAAATCTTTTTTGTATTATCTTAAAATTAAATCATTTATACAAATGTCCATTAATCAAGATTCAATAGAAATAAAGGTATCAAACTTGCACAATCAATAACCGATTGATTAGGTTATAAAAAATATCAGGAAGAATTACAATTCTAACAGTATCGTATTCGAGCTCGGCAAGATGTAAACCTTCAGTATAATAAGAAACCTAATTAAACACTTCAGTGGAAGACGATAAAATGTTTTTTATCTTTTGGCTATCAGCTCTTGTTTATACAGTCACGTCAATAATGAAACATAAAATCAGAAATGAAACATTTAAATCCAGATTTTCCGCTCAATATTCACCCTGCGCTCACAACAAGCCACTGCTGTAGTCATATATCTTGCTTATAGCTAGAAATACTATTGTTTAGAAATAGTAATTGGAGGAATCCTAGATAGATTTTCCAGATCGGAAAAATTTCATAATTTCAAGGTTAGCAATATTATAAACATAATAGGAATAAATGGAACTGCAATCCATCTCATTGGGACAAAAAATGGAAGATGACCATAGTAACAAATTTTACATTTATTTAAAATGTATTGTAAAAATGTAAATGTAAATAATTGTAAATGTAAAAATGTATTAATTTATAAAAAAAAAATCACAAAAAAAGTTATTTTTTTTGAAGATGTTTAGATCAAGGTATGCATACATAAAACATAATACAGTAAAAATTGTTAATTTAAACAAAATGAAAGTTTGTTTTTATTTTTTCATGTGTTTGTGTGCCCTCCCCCGCGCCGCAAGAGTCACCCTGATAAACGTAAAGATTATCAAGTATTATTACTTAGTAAACCAAAATATTCGTGGCCTGATACTACAAATTTTTATAAAATTAAGAAAAATTAAACGCTAGAATAAAAGTTTATTTCCCGTTGAATCTTTTTCATCCGCTTTCTCAATCTTTTATTTGGTAAATATTCCGATTAAATCGATAATCCAAAAAATACTAGAAAGAAAAATATCTTACTCAAAATTTTTAGATTGACCTACACCAACTTATATTTTAATAAGCAACAAGACACTGTTGGTGTTAAATTTTGGAATGATATAATGGGTTTAATTTTTTAATAAAATTATAAAAGTTTAATAAAAAGTATAAAATAATTTAGAGTTTTAAATTTTTTACTCATTTTTGCCCCCCCCCCCCCCCAACCCAGTCGTTTAATGATCAAATGTTTGTTCTCTCAATTTTCTTATCAGAAATATATTTAATTGTATTTTTGCTAACCTCAAAATTTAGTAGTTATATTTTTGATTTGTAAATATGTGCTCAATTCAGCTCTTTTCAAATTTTTAATTTGAATGTTTTTAGAAAATACAGTTAGGTTACAGAAGAAACTATGTATTATGTTAATAATACAATATTATGAAATGGAAACATAAGACAACACAATTGAATATGTATATAAGATCGAATAAGACCGCTACAATATAATAATTAATAATAATAATAATGTGTGTGAAGTATTCATAAGCAATCTTATTCGTGAAGAAAAAAACAATCAAATACTAAGATTGACAATGGATTCAAAAGAGGGTAAACAATGAGAAGTTTAGACCAAGAATAAAATTTTGAGTTAAAGAAAAAATCTCAAATGAATTCAAAATGGAACACAAATTAAGAGAAAATCCAAAAATCGCAAAATATGGGGTCACACCAATTGGAAAAAAATGTTAAGATAGGATGATATGAAGGAAAGCTGAGATTGAGCTAAATAACTTATAATTAGATGGGATACGAAGAAAAATAAAAAATATGTTACCGTAAATAGTCTGAAATCTGCGAATCTTAAAATTGACGCGCTAAACTTATAAAATGATATGTAACAGTTATTATTCAATTTCGAGATTTTACTACAATATTCTGATAAATCCTAGAATTTGCTAGTTTCTTTTGGTAAAATTTGTTTGGAAATATAGTTTGTTAAATTTTGCATTCCTAATAACTAGTATTGTTAAAAGTTGTTGCACTTATATGGCTACTTCTCTACTACTTGGAAACTCGACCATACAAAACTGTCCCATGCTTGTTTTTTGTTTAAAATAAAGAACAAAATATGTACTAAGGAAGGCTGTAATAAATTAAACACACAGCTTCTGTATGTTTGCTGACACTTTTTTTTTTATTTTAATTTTTTCCCTTTCTTTTTAGTGGTATTGTTCAGCATAACCTAAAAAAAACAACATACTATCAGTCCCTTGAAAGATAAATCAATCCCATCCCATTTTATGAGACAGGGAACTGTTATTTTTGTAAAGAAACTTATCTAGTGCTAATAATTATTGGAAATATTTATTAATATAGTAATAAGAAAAATAAATTACTCATTGCGTGAATGAAATATTATATTACTGAAATTTAATACTCAAAATAACAGAAAAACTACCAACCAGGGGACTGTTCAACAAGCGGCTCAGACGCGTAGTTCTGCAACAAACACTGGGTTAACAATGAAGAAAACGACGCCTGTCAGAATTTTTTGACCTCCGGAGGACATTAAACAACATTTGCATTTTGTTTAACTAAATAAACGATCATTACTATGCAAAACATGAATTCGTAACAATTTTTAAATTGAGCCAGGGGACTGTTCTAACAATTTGAGGGCTAACCCTATACAGTGCATAATGATGCATAATATAAATCCTAGTGCATTTAGGCTTATTTAAATTTGTTTTGAAAACATTTTATATCGCAAATGCATGCTGTATCTAATAAGAATCAGTAGCCACCTAACGAAAACATGAAGACACAAAACTAATAAAATTACAACCAATTTACGACCATACCAACGTGCGATAAACGTTACCTAGTAATTCCCGCTATTTTGTAAAATAATAACGCCGGTTGTGTATTAAAGGTATGTAAATTTTTATTTTTTTGTTTTTCATGGCAATCAGAACTGTTTTAAAAATTTTCATAAAAATTAAATACTACTATTAATTCATGCCCTACAGATTAGAGATTCAAATTTGCTTCGCTCAATATTTTTAATAAAAGAATATGAAAATTAAAAAAAATATTTTTTTTATTTTTCCTGTAATCTAATCATTATTTCTTCCTAGTTTCTAAATTTTATTTTACAAAATAAAAAATCATGCATTTAGGGTTAAAAATCTGTTTAAAATCATGGTTGTATTTTATATACATACTTTCTCTACTCTAGTTTAACTTATTACCAGTTGAATTACTTAATTTTAATCCTAGAAATAAATATTTATCGTAAAACTTGTTATTCTAGGAATAGGACATGACAGGGATCTTCTTTTAGGATGTTTAAAATGCATTAAAATGAATATTACAAATTATTTCATATGTGCTCTGTGGCACACCACACTATGGTAACATATTCTCGTTTTTAATACATAAAACTCGATAATAACTCGAAAACATAACCTTTGCCTGGGACATCGATTTTCCAATTAGTAGAGAAGTACCCATATATGATTATATGCCTCTTTTGAACGTTCTATCAACTTCTTGCATTTTCTATATTGCATTTGAACAATGGCAAAAATTCTCAAATTCTTCCATCGAGGAACTTTGTAGGACAATATCAAAACCATAGACAGAAAACTCAGATAATAGCCAATCGCAAAGATCAGTAGACAATGCCAATCAAGATAATATACAATTTGTGATCAAACTTGGATGGAATCTGTAAGAGCTCTGAGAGAAATAAATATAGTGCAGGTACATCGTACATACAGTGAGTAACAAAAATACCCGGACACTTCCTATATTAATAATGTAAATTGCACATTTTGAAACCGTTTTTCGACATATAAAAATCGCTTTTACAGCAAAACTTGTGGACAATTTTGTTAAAAATTTCATTGTCTTCCATTTTGTAAATATTATAAATTTTTCTATTTTGTCGCGCCGTATTTGACTGACAGCGACTTAGGCAAGACTCTGTAAAATACAAAAAATATTATCATCTACATATCGTATATCTCAGAAACGATGTGATAAAATAGAAAAATGTATATAAACAAAAATGTAATAAATGAAATTTGCAACAAAAACTACTTATACATTTTTCTATTTCGTTGCACTGATTTTGAGATAGTTTTGTTTAAGTCGCTGTCAGTCAAAAAATGTCCAAAAAGTTTTGCTGTAAAAGCAATTTTCATGTCAAAAAACAGTTTCTAAAAACAAAAATAACGTGGCGTTATAGTAATTTTTTATATTATTTAATTTGATTCTGATTATGTATTTTAAAAGACACCATGTTCCTGTTGCATGTATATAGGTAAGTATGGATCATAAACTCAAGAACCAAACCAAATCAGAAATCTGCTGGTATAGTTACTGATAAAAAAAAAGTAGTAGACATGCAAATTTAAAAATATAGATATTTTTGATCGGGTGTGTTTCAATGAGTAAATTAGTTGTCATATTGGATAAAACAGAAATAGATAAATTGACATGCCTGTTTTTCAAAAGATAAAGCAAATGATACTTAAATTATCGCAAACTTATCTTTAGAAGATATCAAAATTTTTGATATAAATAGTTCAATGACTGCTTAATAAACTGGAATAAAAATGATAAAAACATACCGATTTCACCGGGACATAAGTACTTACTTAGTAATTCAGTGCCGTAATTAGAATGGTGATGTGGTGCCCAAATATTCAAATAATTTCCCGTCGAGTTTTAGATTTGTTTGTATTATGTTACAATGAATGTAGGAAATTCAGTGATTATCTGTATTTACTAGTGATTTTACACATTCACTGATCATATTAGTGAAAGTAAATAATGGGAGATAAAGAAAAAATAAATAATAATAAATTTAAAATATATAATTTTATTGAACCGTGGCATTTAAAAATACCTATCAACCTTTTTATATTTTTACACGAATATCGATGTGTATGTCTTACAAGAACATTCTGCAGAACCCTTTTCAATTATTCCTGTAGACTGCCTGGTGGCCCAATTAATATTTTTTGTTAGCTTACGTACAACACAATTTTAAATTATATTTAACTTCTACTAGGATTTACTTATGCCCGATTTCTTCACCTTGAGATATCTATCGGATAAGTATAACTATACGGATAACCAATCAAACAACCGTAAAAATTTGAATTACGGTTGTTTGATTGGTTATCCGTATAGTTATACTTATCCGATAGATATCTCAAGGTGAAGAAATCGGGCATTAGTGAGTTTCTAAAATGACTAGTGGAAGTAGAATTACTTTTTAAGTAATCCTAGAAAACTAGTCTCTTCGGTGAATGTGTAAAATTACTAGTGACTGTATAAAATCACCGTTTTCGTACTTTTCACTGTAACTTATATTATAGCCATAATTTTGTTGTCGAATAAATGGTTCTTATGTGTTACATAACAAAATATTCATGCTGAATTTTAGCTTTTGTTCTTTCTTGGAGTTGTGGGGGGGGGGGGTTAGTTAACCGCATAGGGAGTACCTTAGATCTTACATACCACGAAAATAAATAAATATTTAAAACCTTCGGTAAGGTTCAAGTAAAAATATATAAGATACAAACAATAAATTCCAGCAGTAACTTTGCAGAACGAATTACTTGATTTGAAATTGATTGTAAGTTAGTTGTCTTTAACGCATGAACAAATTTAATTCCTCGCATAACTAGAATGGAAAATTTGACCGTTAAGAACAAAACTTGGTTTAATTCATGAAATGTTAAATTTAAATTAACCAAACGGCTTGAGAATTAGTTATTGATTCGACATAAAAATGATCATCGCATAAATCAATATAAGTACTATATATAATATAATTGTTAGTTTACGAAATATATCTACAAAACTTGTCTTTACACAGATTTTTGGTTTTATTCATTTGTAATTTAAATTTATTTGATGAAAGAGAATCAATTCACCGCATGTATTAAAGTAGTTATACTATTTAGAAAGTAAATATGTAGTTAAATGTTGTATAACCTTTTGCTTATTATCCAAAGAAAAAATAAATTTAAGAAGTAATTGGTAATATTTATGAAGATAATTACATGTTATATTAATTTATAATGCGGAGACAGAAAAATATGAGTTAGGTAGGTATATCTACTATAGAAACTTTAAAAAAATTAATTAAACCTATCGCTTTTTCAATACCAGAAAACAATACACACCTGTCTAATATTGTTGGCATAAAATTAAGGTTATACAAAATATTATAAAAAGAATGTAAAAGGAGCGCGAACGCTGCAGGACAACAAGATGGCGGAAACCGAACAACGCGGGAGACCAAAGGTGTGGTGCTGGGCTACCCTACTGTTAAGTTACCAAGAGCCATTGTTTTTTGCTCCTCCCATTCTAATTAAGAACACAAATGACTGAATTTTTTCTTATTAGAGTATAACTTGAAATTTATTCCTTTCAAAATAATTTATAAATTAAACTTTTAATTCCTGACGATTATAGCGAGCACCATGCTTGCGTAGCCGCACTACGCTGACGGATAATTTCAGAAAACTTATTGTAGTATTCCGATATTAAATATTAGAATCTAGAATAGATAACGTAATAATAATTAATGGATGATGTAATATAATATTTTATGATAAAATAAAGTCACATTTATATTATTATATTATATAAGTATACGTCAAATAAAAATTAACAGCGCATACTTTTAAATGCTATTAAGTATAACCGATATGATAAAATATAATTAGAATAAGCGAATTAATTACAAGTAAATATAAATTACACACTATTAAAATATAATAATTTATTGTGCATACCTTAAAAATATTAAATTAAATCAAAATACTAATAATAAGATAGGCACTGACGTAATTCTTGATAAAAGTCAAACTAAATAAATAATTGTGAAATCTGGTGAATGTGATTTAATAGCCATAACAAATAGTAAGGTAACATTTTTTATTCAAAATGAAGTTTATCCACACTTTCGTCAAATAATTTAAATATAATAATTACAGCAATCATTAATGGTACGGCGTAGAAGTATAGATAAAATGAATACAGGCACTTTTTATGGAAATTTTTATAAGTCAAAATTAGTCAAAAAAACCAACATTTTAATTCTTATAAATCCACACAATTCTATTTGAGTGCGAAGGACAACTTTATTGTATTGAGACAAATAAATGGAAAATTATTAATAACTTTGGAAAAAGATAAAATAAACTGAAATAATTTGGAAAAATGTATTAAACAAAGAAACAATAACTAAAATATTAGTTATTATAATTATTATAATAAATAATAACTAAAAGCAATAACTGCATAATGCAGATTTTTCCTTTCTATTTTGATCACATACAATGTTTGAATATCTTTCGCAGCAGCAACAAAAGAGTTGTAGTATACTATATAATACAGTATGTGTGTAAAAAACTGGCGCAATTTGTGTTTGTTTTATTTTCCTACTAATTTAAGATCTAGTGGTTCTTCGCAGTCCTGGCACTACACTGTTAAAAATTTATGGAAAATTACAATGATTTTTATTGTAAAATTTACGTTGAAAATCTATGTAAATAAATAATTACGGTAACGTTCCTGTAAAATTAAAAATTTTGTGTGAAAATAATAGCACAATGTAAATTTACTGATTTAGATAATGTAAAATTAATTTTTGTTCTGTAAATTTACAAAAATTTTGTGAAATCACAATGATATAACTAGTATTTTTACAGTTCCCATATGAGTACATATTACTTGGGTATGTAAAATTACATACCGATGTATATTTACATAGATTATCATAGGTCACAAAGTTGCCAATGATTTTCTATGTAAATTTACTAAAAAATTTTTACAGTGTAATGCCCTTAATGCCCTGGTAAATGCTATTATTGTCATCTCACCCTTTAATCCTTGCTTAGTGATTGAGTAAATAAAAACCTTTTCTGTTATCTAATATATTTGTTACTTATATGTATAAAAATATACTTCGTAAGACGATATTACATTGGCTACCAGATCACGCGCCAAACTCATCGATATCCTCTAAAATAACAAACCAAAAACAGTAAATATAAAAAAATGAAGTATACCAACTGTTCTGCAAGGACTGTGGAGCGACATAATATATAGGGAGACTGGACGCGCACTGAAGATTCGAGAAAAAGAACACCAAAAAACAGACCAAAACTCTATAAGGTCAGAAAACATCTAAATTATAATAAACACGAATAATCGAATAGTCTTCGCGCCGAAACGGGATTCACCGAATCATCCCTGCGCCGAATCGTTCTTGCGCCAAATCGTTCTTGGGTCGAAAAGGTGACGTCACATCGGGTGTGCGCCGAACTGGCAACCTCTCTAAAAGCGTTCTTCTACATACATACATACCATATCTAATAAATACATTAATCAAGTATCTATTAATCGGCATAAGTGCCCAGTCAGAATCATGTTAATGTTAACGTAATGTTAACGAACGGGAGCTTTGCATTGGTAGATCATCAGAAACATGGCTTATGATTGGAGCATTTGTTAACATTACGTTAACATTAACATGATTCTGACAGGGCAGTAAATCAGACAGCAACTATTTAAAGTCGAGGTAACAAATAAAAAATCTGATTGGTTACTTGGTTTAATATATCTCAAGATTTGTATCTTAGATATAAGATACCTTAAAATAAATAAATCCTCATAAGGTACATTGTGCAATACCGAATGTTTCACTGTTTAAAGTGGGATCCAATACACGCAAAAATGATTTTGGTAAGCTATTACCTTCTGGAGAAAAATGGTTAGAATCAAGAACTTACGGAAATTTTATCGGAAAATTTGGCTTAGTAGCCAACGCATTCGACGCCAGGCCTGGATTACGTTGGAACCTAAAAAATTTTCCAACTAAGTTGTTATTCGCAAATACATATATAATATCGGATGTAAGACTGGAATTATTAATATTTGTTAATGAAAATTATAAACAAGAAAAACAAAACATAACGCTGTTAAACACCAAAGGTCGATATCTAGATATGTGGAAATGCCTTCTATGTATTCAAGGATCATTTTCAATTTTCCAAGAAAAACCTCAATGGTAAAACTCTATTGATCATAAAGTATTTTCAAAACTTCTAAGAGATCATGAAATGATGTATAGCTTCGGTGCGTATTAGTATTCTTCATAGATAATCTGTGTACGTTATTAAGAAGTTAATATTTCATCAAAAATTACGTGAGAAAAACCTGCATTCAGTTGAATCGAAGTAAAGATTACTCTCAACTAGCATAAAAAAATTTTCATGTATTACTTTCCATGTATTACCAAGTTCTCAAATTTCCATAAAACTTTTGGTTTGAATGTAACGAGTATTAGTTGCTAGGTAAATGCCATCAACCGATAAAAGTTGCATTCCACACAAAATTTAAATGGAAATTTTATATTTTTTGACATAAATTGAAGAAAACAATATTCTAGAAGACTAATTTTGCTTAGAAGCTAAGCAACAAAAACAACAAAACAAAATAAATAAACATTTTAATTAGTTACGTTATAATTATGACGAATGTCTCATGTTTTGGTGAAAAATCCATTGTTTCAATTAAAGAAGTAATTTATGATAGTTTACCAGAAAATACAAGAAAGTCCCATGCATCTGTCAGGAATCACTTTCAACTATTTTGTGCGAAACGAAATTATTTGTTTAAAGTAGATACCCAGTTAGAAAAGCTAAACCAAATTTTATTTGATTGGGCTTATAATATGAAGAAAGCTAATGGAAGTGACTACAAAGAGTCTGTAGTAAAAACGATGTGGAATGTAACTGCAAAATTAATTCGTGAAAAATATTTTAATGAATTTAAGAGAAATGTCAACCCGTTTAGTGACATTGAATTTAAATTAGCTAGAGATGCACGTAATTCTACGAAGAAACTTCTACAAATAGATCAGAAAAACAAAAGGTCAGTTCTTCAAACTTTAAACAAAAAGAATATGAAGAAATACTTCGTCTCTGGGATGAAAATACACCCGATAGCTTACAACGTCGATTTTATCACATTGCGGCTGTTGAATTGGCATTGCGCGGAAATGAAGAATCAAACTGTTTAGTTCAATATTTTGTGATAGAAAAAGATAACAAGAATGTTCCTACTGGACGAATTCAGTACAATTCAGTATTTACCAAAACAAGGCAGGGTGAAGATCAGAAATTAGCTGATAACAAGTGGCTGGTAAAAAATGTTGAAAATCCAGGCAGATGTCCAGTTAGGTATAAGTTACAAATAAATTTGATTATAGTTAAAAATATACTAAGTATAATTATGATTTTCCTTAGCTTATTCCAGAAAATGTTATATCTAAAAGATATTTTTGGTGTACAAGATCTAGGAATTGCAAAAGAATTAATTAAAAAATTGTCAAGAATTAGAAACAAAAAGAAGGAATTGGTGTACAAGATTTAGGTCTGAGCTAATTATCTTTGAATCCAAAATCAATCTCGACATATTTCACAAACATCAGTTCAAAAAGACCTCGTTTGATTTTGGGTGTAAAGTGGAACGGATCTCTCACATTACAGCTTTATATAGGTAAATCTACTTCTTTTGATCTGTCATTTCAATCAGATTAGCTTCATAAATCTTCTCTTCTTCTTCTGGTCTGTATGCCTAGCCTTCGAATTACTCGGTGGAACAAGAGAACCAGCTCATTTGAACAATAATTTCGATGAGCGTCTTTTCCCATTATATCGTAAATTTTTACAAATATTTGACAATCTCCATCCTTTCAATATGTGGTCTCTTCAGATAATTCTTCTTATTTTGGTCCATTTAACCGTGTATCTATGATGTCACAGTTGCTCCATATTGACAAAAGGATAAATCTTACTGCTTCGGTTTTTATGATTACATGAGAATATCAAAAAAGCATTTATTGCAAACTGAGTATAATTTCTAAATTTCTAAAAAGAATTAAATAAAATTGATAAAAATTAAGAAGCATCTACAAAAATGTGGTTTATAAAAAAGATAGCGGAGCAAATGCATTTTTAATTTCTAAATATGAATATTAGAAAGCGATTTAATAAAATTAGTTAAAATTAGAAACTACCCATTTAAAAGTTTTGAAATATTTTGCTGGTTATTATAATACCCATAAATATTAAAACTTCAATATAACAAGTTAAATTAAATAATATAATTGAAAATAATTTAAACTTTCAGCGATTTTTGTCGCCTTCGTCAAAAATTTATTTATATAACTTTTTATATTGAAGTTTTAATATTTATTTATTCTCACAAGTTAAGATTTATATTATTTAAATATAATGCTCATATAATATAATATGGTACAAATACATTTTTTATTAATATAGGTACTTCAAAATTGCAAATATACAGTAAAAACAGCTATATACACATAATATTCATTTAATTCTATAAGTTTTCAAGTATTAACCAAATTATTCTACTTAAAAATAAAACAAAATACTTTCAATTCAAATACAAATTAGCTATGAATTTTTAGTATGTTCAAGGTAGGGTACGTCAGGCAATATTATGGTAATAAGCATATCTTGACATGCAATCTACATGGTACATTTAATCGAAAGTGATTAAAATACTTATTTAAATAGCTTACAAAAATAACTTTAACAAACCACGAGACTTAATTAAGAATATTAAGTGTAAACACTGTTTTTAAATTGAGTTCAGAATTTTTAATAAATAACATTAACCAAAATATACTCATCCCAATCTTCACGATTGCACATGAAAGCTGTAAATTAATTCATAAAATTGAAATCTTTTTTAAGATTACTCAAATTTTATTATTTTAGTCGACTAATTGTCGAGATATAAATAAATCCCGATATGTCTACTGACGACAAACACTATGATAACTTTCGAAATTGTTATCTAATAATAATTGATTTAAGCGTTTAATTTTCTTCGACATTTTAAATGTCCTTAACTATTGTAGATATATTTTGTTAAAATATAAAATTTTAAATTATTATTTTGATAATAAAATAATTAAAAATTGAAAAATAGATTATTTCGATAGCCAATATCATAATTCCCGAAATGTCGGGATCATCGCAAATGATACCATTGTAAGGGCCACTCGTGTAACCCTCAGTTAACGCACTGCTTAACTCTTTCCAGCACGCAATTTTATAAAATATTTAGCTTCTCGCTGCAAGAAAGAAAGGTAAGCCAGCAGTATGATAATAGGTTGTAACAGCCTCGAGGGCAATCCTCAACCATCGTTATCTCAGTGCTATTTCCCTAATTACAGCAAGGCAAATTACGAGCACTCACTGAGTGCTATTTAAGTAATCAACCTTAAATCGATCTATGGTATATACATACACCTAGCAAGTTTAGTTGTATTCCACTGGAATATTCAAGTGTTCAAAGCACTATAAGTGTCAAATGTACACTCAACTTGCACTCGACTTGCCAGCTACAGCCAAAACTGGGAGTTGGAATATTTAGATATTAAAAACTCGCAGCCTTAATATTTAGTAAAAATTATTGCAAATAATTTGAATACTCAAATATATTGAAATATTGAAACTTAGGGGTTCAAAAGATAAACCATGTGTTGGAAAGCTTAAATTATTATGTGGATGACTAAAGACCGAGTTAATTTTGGATTTTATCATTTAAAATCAAACGTTAGGGTTTCAATTTTGAATAAAAAAATAACAATATTGGCGTACAACTTAATAGCAAAAATATAATCCTATAATCCAAATTAGTTTGTGGAGTTAAATTATTAAATTAAAAATTTTGCTAGAAACAGCAACATGAATTTTCCTGATAAATGTGACGCATTGTGCAATTTTAATTATATTTAATTTTTTTTGTCTACCTTAGAAACAAGAGTGATGTTTTTCGGCAAAATTCAAACAACATTAATGAAGATTATGTGTACGGTTCTTCATAAATGAAAAAAAGCTACCAGTTTTTAATACGAAAACACACATAACGCGTTAAATATGTAGTTTTCTAAAATAAATCACTTAAATAAAATATTAATATATAAATACCTTATTACACGTTGGAATTTATATTATATAAACACCATGTTGGATAATAAAGAGCAATAATTTATATTTGTTAAGAATTAAAATAAATAATTCATGCAAACGAAAAGTAAATATAAATTTAAATAAATTAAGTGCGGTTTTTGAAAATATTTTATTTATGTAACGAAATAATAAAATTTTTTTGAACAAAAACTAAATACTGGAATCTTAAAAAAAAATAAATTGTTCGACGAGAGCAATTTTATAACTTTTTCGGGTATCTACTAATAATAATTTATAATCGAATCCCATTGCAGTTTGAATAAATAAAATGTAGCTATTGTTAATAAAATAGAAATTGTTGTTAAAAACATCAATCATCGTATTCGATGTTTAGTGGTAATATCAATACAAGATGTTTAAAAATGCTTATCATGCTATAGTAAAATAAACCTTTCGTATGAGTGCCCGTATGAACATTTATTGTGATGCTTAATTAATCTAACAAACCTATGTATGTACCTAAACAGACATTGGAAAAAAATTATGATTAAAAAAAGTTAATAAGAAAAGTTGTTGAAATATTTCTAAATTTTATGATAAAGAGCAAATTTATAACCTTTCAAATTACCACAATAGTTTTTTCTCGTATAACCAGTAAGATTCTCATTATTCATCGTCTGTCATAAATGCACGATTGGTTTTATATCGATAAATAAAAATCGATTAACAGGGTCTTTGGCGGGAGGTCAGATTAACATAGGACCGCCCGATCACGTCTTTCTCTGCAGAAGACGACCGCTTACCGCTATCTATCTTGTATCATTAGCGGTATCATAGCAGGGAACCTTCTGCAGGAACGGATTCGTTACAATTACGATTTCAAAATACACTCAAGGTACAAAAAACAATTTTCAAAGAAACGGTAATTCAAATATCAAAATTCTATTCAAATAAAAGGTAATTCCCTAAAGTAAAAATAGCCATAAATTAATTTTAGAATTTCACAATTCGATCATTACTATATATTTTTCGTAAGTCAGTTTGAAGAGTCGGTGCGGTTCTGATCCCTTATCGGTTGTGCCCTTAGCGTGCATACGTCGGTTGTACAGAGTGACAGATGATAAATGATATTTTTTAATAGGAATCCAGTTCTGTGTGAATTGTTACATTAGACCGACTCTGTTCTTTATTGATCACATTTAAAGAATACTTTCAACATTACCAAAAAAAAAAACGCAGTAAAAATACAAAATTAAAATTCAATTTTATTTATTTTAAAAGTTAAAACTTTTGGTGATATAAAAATTGCTTCGATAAAAAGTATGGGAACTTGATTCGAAGGTATCGAGAAGCATACCCTACTAAATTCCTTAACTATAAATTTAGAAACGGTACAAGTGAGGTAACGTAAATTATTTAATAACTATAGTTTGCTAAACAATCTAACTCAATTATTACCTAAGAATAATTTTTTCAATTAACTAAATAAAATACGGACATAAGTAGGTGCCGTCCAATCAATCAACTATTTCAACTATAATATATCGAATCTATAACCTCAAAAAGTTTATCAAGCTTGATAATTATTAATATAAAATATCCGCATTCTTAATAGCATATCTACAAAATAGAGGTAAAATAAAAAGAAGGTATAAAATAGAACATGGCGCAATGGTTGATCCGGTTCACACAACAGGGGGTCTAAAACTAAAATGGTGTCTTAATAGGTTGCGGGCAATTTCACAATCATTTACGTTATACGTTCAAGTTACCGATAAATAATAAGAATCTTTAATAGCTTCATTATTGATTTAAAAACTTTGATCGATAATATTCCTTTAAAAAAATTTTCAAACGAGCAATCGTTCGATGAAGTTACATAAATTAAATAATAATAATAATAATCAAAAAAATTAAAAAGGTAAAAGAAGGACAGACAAGTGGTTCGGAGGTCAGCAGACAACAAGAAATGAGACTTGACGGCTTAACAAAAGAACCGCCGACACAATCAATGCTGACCAATCAGCGGTCAACATATAAGAATATACCAAATCTTCAAATAATACCAAAATCTAGACCCTCACTTCAAAAACGTCATACTCTAGGTTTAGGTTTTATTTTATTCTATTAAAATAACTTAGCGGAGATAATAAAAGAAGTTTTTTAAATAATGTTAACACTTAGGAAAATATAAACGTAATTTATTAGTTTATATAAATAGATAAGAGATAAAACATCCAGAGTTGAATAAAACCCATTTTTCATACAAAATTTAATAAAACATCAAAAGCGAATAGCAGCGTGAACGATTTTTATTGATATTACATGAAAATACTGAACTGTGACAATTTAAAGCCACAACCCGAGATTTCAACGAAATATACATGTTTCGAACCTCAACATCCTTGGAAGTATCGTAGCCGCGTTCATATCAACTCTACTTTTCAGTATCCTTTCGAATTAACGAAATTAAAAATATATGTATTACTGATTAAGGAATTAATTTTAAATTCGTAAAATCTCTTCCGTGTATAGCGTTTATAATTAAAAGGTAAAATTCAGATACTTTACTGATGAAATTTAATAATAAGGTGGAAACGCTGGTTATAAATTCCCTAGCAAATGCGTTAATTTGGCATTGCACCCAAACCCTGCGTAGTGCTCATGAAGGATCAATCCTCAATACCTACTAAGTCCTTCGTACAGCCTGACAGGAAAATTGCTTCCATTGTACAGTTAATGTACTTATGGAATATATTGTTCTGTCATCCAAATTCCAAAGATGAAACAACTCTATGTGTAAGATTATGTTCAATATTTTTCATTTGTCACTATTTCCATTTTATTATTTTAGTAAATTTTAAGAACTTCCTATGCATAATATCTGCATGATTGAAAATTTGAATTTGAAAAACAATAAAAATCAGCCCTTTTATAAAATGTTACATCAGCAAAGAAACGATTTTTGAAACCAAGCGCAAAGTAGGTAATTACTATAATTCTACCATGAGAGAACCAAAATAAAATACATAATATTATATAGTATGTAGGGGAGAGGCTTGTAAGTTGACCAATTTTAATAATCCAAAGTGAATTCCAAATATATCGTGTTTTTGCATGTTTGTTTTTGTGTTTGTTTCAAAATCGTCGAGAATGTAAGATGACCACAAAGCGAAAAGTAGCAAAAGCGAAGAAGGAATTAGATGCTAAGCTCTAGAAGCTCGTTGCGAAGGACGAGGAAGCCATTGCTATGCCCAAGGAGGCTGAAAAGCGGAAAAAAGCATCAATTGTAATTATCACAATTAATTCACTTTTGATGTTTTTTATTCTTTTTTTTCTTCACTTTTTCACTTAAAACTCTATAAAAGATCATTAATTTTGTACATCAGGCGATTTCAGTTAAGTTTTTGGACTTTTCAGCAACTTTTTAGGGGGTGGTCAACTTACATGCCAAAAATAAAATGAGCCCATTTTTAGTCTCTTCAGGAGAATGGTCATAACATTTTTGTTTTTCGAGTAATCTAATAAGTGTCTTCAGAAAAAATTTAGCTAATGAAGTCCTCTTTCCAATGGTAGCATTATATATCCAAAAATTTTAATTAGAAGATGAGTTATGGAGCAAAAATGCTATGGGTGGTCAAATTACAAGCCTCTTCCCTACTAGATATTTTCTTCTATGTGGTCAAAACCCTCACATCCAATAAAACGGCGAAACGCACTTGGTTATTATAATCCATAAGATTATTATAATATATTATATTATAATGTCGGCTGGAAGATCAGATCGCGATCGATTGATAAATAACCAGAGATAGAATAACCTCAATTAAGCGCCACCTCAACATTTTCGACTAATTTCAAAAAAATGTAAGAATAACACAATACGTACGTAGAAAATAAAATCAATACGTAGAAAATCAAAATTCAAAAAATTTAAAAAAGAGACAATTAACACATAACAGGTCTAAATTAAGAAAATTTGAAAAAATGAAAAATTCGTAATACGATAGTACAATATATAACGTTATTTCATGGTTATTGCCATGGTCTCTTTTTTAAATTTTGATTTTCTACATATTGTATTATTCTTACATTTTTTTAAATTTAACCATAAATACATACCAAAAACCACAAATTTACTTAAAATTTTTTATTTTGAGTTCTTTTTCTAATTTTCGACTAATGCTTGTTTTGCAAATTTAAACTTTATAACGCAAACCTTATGTTGGCAACAAATAATCGTTTTTGAATTTCGTCGTCTTACCAATGTCGAGTTTATTACAATTTTAGAAATTATCTAATCTAATATTATCCTACCTATACAGTGGCTCACAAAAATAAGCGTACAGTCCTATGATAACAATGTAAATTGTACTTTTTGAAGACATGTTTCTCATATAAAAATCGTTTTTACAGCAAAATTTATTCAACATTTTTTGTTAAAAATTTCATTCTCTTCATTTTTGTTTGTATACAATTTTTCTATTTCGTCGCACCGTTTTCGAGATATACAGTGATATAAAAAAATTGTGTAAAAATTTTAATAAAATAGATACCCATGAGAGTAATGTTAATTTTATTAAAATTTTTACAGAGCTTTTTTTGAATCATTGTAACTCGAAGAGAATTTTCAACAAATAATGTATAAAATATTTTGCTATAAAATCGATTTTTATATGAGAAAACATGTCTTCAAAAGGTACAATTTACATTGCTAGCTAGGACTGCAAGCTTATTTTTGTGAGCCACTGTATTTCAATTATGTTCCAGTTTCAAAATTAGCCAAATTAATTTTTTTAATGATTTTAAATAAACTAATCCCAATGCGATAAAGAAAAATCAAAATTACAGATGTTGCTGATTTATTATGTAACTACCCTCATTATAAAAAACTTGATACTAATATCAAATTATTCTTAGGAAAATAGGTACCTATAAGTTAAACAAGCAATGTAATTCTAAAAAAATGTTATCATTTGGTCTGATGAATTAAATAAACCTTTGATCAGAATAATTGATCTTTGCACTAATAAAAATAAATAATCGATGATAATAATAAAGACACTTTAAAGAAAATGTTGTGCAGATTATAATCAGCAAATCACTAGAACTACAAAAAAAACATCTTAAATTTTTTGTTTATATATAATTGTGCTGATTTCTGAATAAAATTCTATTTTACATATAAACTTCTAAAATATATGTCAAAATCGCAGAACGATGTTCACTGTTGGACTGAGCACAAATCCGCGATTGGAACCCAGAATTTCTGCTCCGTATATAATTCAACCGGTGATCACGTCGAAGCACTGCTGTGGTCTCAATATTATGTCAATTTATTTGCATTATCAATGATTGTACCTATAAAACTCGTAGTAAGTACTTAATATAGTTTTTATCTAGGTTTATTAACCATAAGTTCATTATTAAACCTATAGGCTTGTAATGTAAAAATCTGATGTGGCTATCACATAACTTTCCGAACGTTTATTTTTATGTTTATAACAAAACAATTTTATTTAATCACAAGAAACAAAAGTTGCAAAAAATCTTATTGGGTAAAACATTGCGAAGGACAGTTGTGAAAGTGCATTTATATTCAGAAGTCAATTATTTCCAAGTTCTCATTTGGCCAAAAATACAATATACTTATTTTGTACAAAAATACTGAAATTTTGTTGGGTTGGCAGTTTTATGCATAATAGCGATCAAGAAAATAAACCGCGGTTTTCTATTCCCTAGTCTGATGGAACGATAAATAAAATAGAAAAGTATCGTCATCGGAACTACTATGATGCACCAATTATATTATCATCATCTTCACAAACTTAAATATCAAAAAATCACTTTTAACACAGATATATTCAGCATTTTCTTCTATACATCGAGAGCAGAGTTAGATCATACGGTGGCGCCATATTCCAAATTCCAATCTTTTTAAAGAATCTCTTCATAATTTCAAAACATAACGTGGACAAAAAACGGTAGGTTAGATCAATTTATTTTCGAAATTATACACTGACTTTTGATTTATAGTAAAAATTTTTACAACAAATTCCTTCTCGTATTCCATTTTAATCTTGATGGCGCATATTAAAAAGGAATTTTTTAATAGTAAAACCAATTATTACAGAAACCAACTGTTCTCTTATAACATACCTAACGGAACTGTAGACTAGTGGAATAAAGTAATACTGGACTATACTTCAGTTCTGCCGCATTTCTATCTATTGTAAACCTTAAAAGTGCAAGTCTTCTTTGGAAACTAAAGGTGGGTCAGCATGACTCTTGTAAAATACTCTGGTTATTTTACAAAACTTTAGTCAAATTAAGTCATACCAAAAAGATCATACTCAGAAGAATTCATAACCGTATGCTGGTTATTAAATCACTTTCTTCCAAAAACAATCCTGTTGATGATACAATTAAAAATATTGGAAGATCGAATACTTAAAATGTATTTTTTAAATATATTATACAAAAATGTAATTCATAAATCATTACTAACGCATTTATAAACAAATCTGAAACTTTCTGAAAATATCAGACTTCTTAACGACTTCTTGATGGTAATTACAAATTATGGTAACTTTCTTTTTCTTACAAAATCAATAAATCACTACATTGCTACTATGAATAAAGGTGGTCCCGTCAGTGTGGTGGACACGGCACCGAGATATGTCCTAACACTCATTTGTCACTTTGAATCTGTGACCACCCGACAATTTGAAAAAGTCATTTGTCAAAATTCGATTGTCTTCTTCTGTAGTAATGCACTGACCGCACAGCTTATCGCTTTACAACCCTTTCTAAATCTGTTTAATACCTGGATGCCCGGAGATCTTCTTTGCTCCATTGTAGGAATCATTAGTTCAGGTACCACCAAATAAAATAATTCAATACAACCCAATGTGACAATTTTTGAAATATTCCGGATGAAATTGATTTTTCGGCACACTTATTGGAGTTATTATGTAACATCAATGCCTTTTAATGGGAACAAATCAGATTCAACTTATTAAATAAGTTATCTCTTAATCCAGAAAAGTTACAATTTATAGATTAGGAGCTAATGTCCCTAAAACCCAGATTACTAACGTGAGATTTATAACTTGGTTCCAATTCTTTGAATGTACTGATATTTTGATAAGTGCGTAAGAACACTTCAGTTTATAGATTACAGATTTAAGGAATTATTCTATGAAGTCCAAAAATTCAGGGAATTTTTATAAATGTTAATATCAAAAATACTATATTTATCAAACTTTTATGACTATCTAATAATTGTACATTCCACTACAAGATTTAGTTTTTCATAAGCTTATAATCAGTTTAAGAGAATTAGAATGCCGCAAGTCAAAATATTTATGTAGAATTATAAAAAGTTCCTTAAATTTTAGAAATCTTTTACCTTATTCAAAACAAATCAATTCGAAACGAAAACAGGATTAAAAGATTTTGTTTATTTACGATATAACCTGGCATATGTTCAACAACCGGCGGACCTAACAGCTACAACAAATAGGCGAGGTTCTTATTTTGATTGCCGACGGATTCTTTTCTTTTTTTCAAAATTTTCTTCGACCGTTTAAAAGTAAATAACTGTCAGAAATCAAAGATCATCAACAATCAGATAAATGAAATTAAATTATTAATACAATTATATTTTTATGATCCGATGACTTTTTGTTATTGATGGGCACGTTTCTGGTTTACAGTTATACTTTTACAACAAATTTTAATTAACTACTTTTAACGTGAAAAAGAAGGTATAGGTATAAATTTCATCATGAGTAGCCAAGGGCGGTCATATTTCTATTTGGGGGGGGGGTCATTTTTAACAAAATATCCAAAATACATAGGTATTTAGTAAGAACATTCATTGCATTCAAATAATATTTGACCATTTTTTGACAAACTATTAAATAATAGTTGAAATAATTTCAACATTTAAATAATACGTTGGTTTGAAAGGGCTATAGACCCCCTCCCCCTTATGTTTGCCCTTGAGAGTAGCTACCCGAGTACATTTTTCCAGCAGGATGCATCGTTTTTGCCCATAAAATCCGTTAAATTTTCCTAATTGTTTTATTTAGCAATTAAGCAAAAACAAAGTGCAATAGAAACAATCAAGAAATTAGAAAATCAGCAATATTCTGCTGCAAAAAAATGTTTTTATAAATATGGAAAACCAAACTAAAAATTACAAAATAATTTTTCACACCAGCAAAAGCGGTTTCATAAAAATAATAAATGCTTAAAATACCAAATTGCCAAATTTGTGCAGTCTTAAAGCCGCAGTGCTTCCTACTTTGTTTCAGATTTTCGGCTAAAGAAAAGTTTTTCGTTCAGGCTCATTCATCGAATTTACGAATCTGGATCCTTAATAAGTTGTTTTATTTTTGGGCCGTCAAATATTCCTGCTTTAATTTTTTCCGTTTAACTTTTCTTATATGCAAAGCACGATCCGTTCATATCAGGATCCTTGACAAACTTCTTCATAAGGACTACCTTGATATGCAGTGGTAGAAAGATGATTTTCTCTCGTTCAACTTAGGGATCGTTAATGACATTCTTTTCCCCAACGTTCTTGTTTTCTCTCTTAGGCCACTGGTTTCTAACCCAGTGATGTCTGCTATCCCAAAGGCACAAGAGGTAAATTAATTTGGTGTAGTCACTTTACTATCCAAGAAGAAAGTTTAAATTTTATTATAGGTACTTCACAAGTTAACAATTATTTAATTTAAATTTTGTAATGTTAATTTTCATGTTTATTTTAATATTCAAATATATTATAAACCCCCGATATCCTAATAAAATTTAATCCGACATTAATATTAAATAAGGGGATGCTTATACAGCAAAGTACAAAATTTGTACCTATTTAATATGTTTGGAATTTAATAGATACCGGGGAATCACCAATGAATGGCATATAAAATAAACTAATTTATTTTTACGCAAATCAAATTTTTAATAATGAACATTTTTCGATTCTATCAAAAATAACTCCTTGGTCGCGATTTGGCAAAATTACCTTTAGCAGGAGGTAAGAGTACGAGGGTGGTCTGAAAAGTTTCCGACCTCAACATAAACATGGCAGCACTTGTCAAAAAAATCTAAGGAATGTGTTTGCGCATCCTTTGGCAGGTACTCACCAAAATTTCAGCCATTTTGTTTGACGTTGTTTGACAATCGCTTGAGTGACTCGATGCGCGTGTATTTGTGAAAATGGAAAAAATCGAGTATCGAGATGTCATTAAATATTTGGTTTTGAAAGACAATACGCGTACGAAAATCTAAGACGAGTTGGACACTGTGTATGGGGACTCTGTGCCATCATTTACCACCGTGAAATATTGAGCAACTGAATTTAAATGTGGGAGTACCACCTGGCTCTTAAGGTGGTACGAATGAGCGTTCGGGACATCCAAAAACTGCAACCACAGACGATAACATTGCTTAAGTTTGCCAAATGGTGGTAAACAACTTTCGAATTAAAGTTAGCGAGATTGCAGAAGCAAAGAGTATGTCCAAAAAATGTACTATTTGTCACATAATTAATCAATATTTAGCCATGAGAAAGCTGCTCGCGTGCTGGGTGCCGCGTTTGCTCACTTTGAACCAAAAACGTGTTCAAATGAACATTTTCAATCCTTTGTTAACGCAGTTTAGGCGCAATAAATCAGAGTTTTGGCGCCGTTTAATTACTGTAGATGAAACTTGGATACATTCTTATACTCCAGAAACAAAAATACAGTCAAAACAGTGGGGCCAAAGAGGGAATCGGCCGTAAAAACCTTTGTAAACAACTATTTTGCAGAGAAACACGTCGAGTATCATTTGGACGGCTTTAAAAAATGGGAGTTCGCTGGGATAAGATAAGCATATAGACTTAAAAGGAGACTATGTAGAAAAATAAAAATAAAATTGAAAAAAAAAAACTTGTTTCTATAATAATAAAATAATAAAATTCTCGTCCAAACTTTGATAATATAAAATTAATTATTGAGCTTAGTGGACTAAAATCAAACTCAATTTTTACGAAGTCGACGTTTCGAAGACTTTATGTCTTCATCTTCAAGACTAGAAGAGAAGCAATGTTACAATAAATAAAAACATTAAAACGCAATAATTATACCTAGTAAAAAATGGATGTCGAGCTGCTTGACTGTATAAAATTAGATGTTAAATAGGGAGAGTCACAAATGGTCACAGATAAATTGTTAAAATATGAAAATATGAACTGAATTAAAATTTGTAAATAAATCTATATAATTAAAATAGTGTCTGTCATTAAAATGACATTAAAATTGTGAACAATCGGACAGTAAACAAATTAAAAAACAAATAGCAAATAGAAGAAAGTAATCAACAGCTCGAACATCAATACAATAAATCGTAGAAACTAAAGTAAAAAATAAAGGCGTAGACAGAAAAATGCAAAAGTGTTGTCGTGAAGGTGTTAGCTTGGTTTTGAAATTTTTTCTCTTTTTTCTTTGAAACAATTTAAAATGTTTTTGTAGCCAGCGTTTATATAACCAAAATCGGTTTGCTTGTTAAGGTTTTCTTCTGAGGTTGAAATGTAGGCCGCCTCCAGAAAAGTTCTCTTATGGTAATTCATTTCTGTTGCAAGAATTTCTACATCTTCATTTTTGAAACTGTGCGAGTTTACTACAGTATGCTCAGAGATACCTGTTTTTGTAGATTTGTATCGTATGTCATATAGATGTTGTTTAATTCTGTTTGATAGATTTTGCTTAGTTTGACCAATGTAGTGTTGACCACATTCACATACAATTTTATATATAACATTAGCTCTATCTAGAGTAGGTACTTTATCTTTAGTTCTCGAGTAAAGAAGTTTTCCTAATTTGAATGGATTATGAAAAGCTAATTTTATTGAACCGTCGTTTATAAAATTTTTAAATGTATGTTTTATTTTATGGTTCAACCATGGATGGTAGGTAATTTTGCTAAATTTGGTATTTTCTACGTTTTCTAGGTCGGAAGGTTTGTTTGACGAAAATGTGGGTTTATTTCGAAAAAGGACATTATCTACAAGGCGAGTTGGGTAATCGTTTAATGTTTTTTTTTTTTTTCTATGTTAGGTCGGAAACTTTTCAGACCGCCCACGTAATAGATACTATATCTCTATGCAAAAGAAAACTCGATTACAAGAATAAATTTTAAAAAACTCGGTTGAGGCTATAGCTACTAACAACTTTGTTACAACGACAAATTTTTTTCACGGTGTGTATATTCCCTGCTTTTGCTTTATATACGGTTCTTCAGATTCTATAACTATTCCTAAAGGATATTCCTGAAGGGACATTATTTTCAATAACACCTAAACGTTGTTTACCTTTTAGTGTAGGTAGTCTGCAGACTTTTTTATCACTATTATTAGTAATAAATATTTTGATATTAAATGCCTTTTCTACATATTACTTTAGTTTTAGTAAAATTAATAATGAAAGAAATTACAAAGTTTTTTATCATTTTCTCTTGAGAGAATAATTTTATATTCAAGATTCAGAGGAAAAAGTTTTTAGATAAAAAAACCTTTAATTAATAAAACGCCATTTTAAAAAATTGGTTATACAAAATGGTAGAAAAGAATCGATATAATTCATTAAAACTTGAAGGTATGATTAATCATCGTTGATCAATTTAAATAATGAGAAAAAGGTATTAGGTAGGTATATTTTTAAAGGTGGATTAACTACAACTAGCAACACCTGCTGTTGAGATGATTCAACAGTCCGGTTGCAAACCAACAAACTTGATGGGAATTCCGTAACCACACCGCGCATTTACGACATTGGTAATTTAAAAAATTTCACAAGAACTTGCAATATGACAAATCTTAGGAAAACTACTTTAACATACCAACATTATTCAAACGTTTCAATTATATGTTTTACCTTAATTATTACCTACAAGATACAATAGTAGTTGAACAAAAAAACCTTGAAATTTAAAAACTAACATGAACAGATAAATACAATACACTTGCTGCTTGGACTTTAAACATTTAAAAGTAAATTTAGATTATTCGCCACGGTTTAATATAAAATTTATAAAACAAAGGTAAGATAATATGAAAGTTTACAAAACCTCATCCGCTTAGAATAAGGCAGTTCCCCAAAAAGGTTGGGAGTTATTGTCAAAAAAGTCAAATGAAATGAAATAACCTCTGGACCAACGAGCAATTAATTTGGAAAATCATCCCTAAATTAAATTTTCAATTGTTATTTTAAACTCACCATGTTAATTAATAATATAAATCGAGTAAAATCCTAAAACAACACATCACACTATCTCAAAAGCTAGAGCGTTCACTACTAAAGTAAGAATTTCTGATAAAATGTAAACAAAATTAAGTTTGATAAAGCGTTCGTTGATAAATTCAGTAGTACGGCAGAAATCGCCAATTGACATAATAATTTTATATCCTTGACTTTCGTCAGTTCATTTTTAATTAAGTACGCACGTGGGATAACATTGGCGTATCCGTGGTCAGGTTTCCCTTACAATTAATAACGTACTGTAATTAAAAATCAAAACTTATAATAAGTACAAACGCAACGTAATAAATAATATGGCACTACTACGCAACCAATAATTTCAAGTCTTGAGAGATGTCACATGCATTATTATAAACCTATTATTCCGATTACCTAAATGTTAATAAATGTCTATTCTTTTAGATGACCTGATGACGTCAATATCCGTTTAAAACCCTACCTTTAATTAACAATTTAATACAAAACCGAGAACAATACTAGTTTTCAACTTAAAATTAAGCATAAAAATATTTTAAATGCATTTTAATATTTTTTTAAATCAGTTGGAATCTGAAAGGGTAAATAAAATATTCGCTTTTTCAATTTCAATCGATTAGTCATATTATATCAAATTCATAAATTATCACATTTGACTTTTTTTTAAACTGTTGGTTATTTCCAGAATGTTCTAAACCATTAATCCTAAAACAATGGTATTCAGACACAAAAATAAACAATTAGAATTTAAATAATGTATTTTAAATTTTTAAAAATTGTAATCATCCATTTTTTCCCTTATAATTTTATAATTCTTTTTTAATGTGACAGATAAAATTAAAAATACGATAATTAGAGAAAGTTTGGGTACTGCAGTTTACCTACCACCTATCGATTATTTCTTATAATAATAAACTAGTACAACAAACATATAATAGGTGGCAGCACGTATTTCGTTTAACAAATTGAAAACAGAAGAAACCTGTAATACCAAAACGTGCAATTTCAAATATTTACATAGCAACTTGCACATTTTTTATAATTATATATTTCATGTCGCACAAAATTAAATTAATATAAACGTTCTTTCGCAAATAGAAAAACTTGACTATGCAATTTCTCACCGAAAATAAGAAAAAAAAGCTGAATAATTGCAATATTTTCGAAATAATTCTTCATGGGGATATACGCGGTCTCGTGATTTTAATTTTACAGACTTTTTGCCTATTGATGAAATCAATCAATCGCAAATCGATCAAAAGTATACTAACAGTTAAACTTGTGTTTAATAGCAGACATTCAGATAATAAAACGAAGGAACGGTTGTTGGTTAACAGACTAATGGCAAAAGTTAACGTCATTGTTATTTGTTGCCTTTATAGCTTTCGACCAGCGTAATGAATTACTATTTGAATTTTTCCATTTTTACAATGTTATAATTGAAAGTTATTCATGAATACATAATTTGATTAATAATTAATTGAGCTGAAAACAATAATTAAATTCTTGCAAAAGCATGTATTCGGAGTGGAGAGCTAGGTTAAATTAAAATTTAATGCAAAATCGGGTATTGTCGGGTAGGAAGGCTTTTAGTTATAAAACCGTTCTCAATGTATTTCTCAAGAGAAATATTAAATGCACAAAAGCCATACTAACAATTTTTCTAATTAAAAAATATATTGTTGGGACTGTTTAATTAATTTGTACCACTGTTTTTGCCTATTTGGAAATATGTTATGCAAAAAGCTCAGGAATTTCCATTTTCTGTATTATTTTGTACATACATATGAGATTTTATAAAAAATAATTTGTGAATCTTTGCTGTCTATCTATTAAAACCGAAGACTACAATTACCAAACCCACGCTCTTGAAAATTAAAATATAATAATTGAAATTAGTAGAAACGTTAGTAGGTAATCAAAAATTATAATATCCTTACAGTAAATGAGCAAGGATTTTATCGAAAATAGAAATATTATATCCATTTTAGATTATTAAATTAGATTTCTATATAAAAATCAGAAGTTAGCCCGAGGGGTAAATCTCCCGGGAAGTCTGGTGTACAGCTTGTAGGAAGTCCCTGGAAGTTTGAGGAAGTCCGGGGAAGTCTTAGGAAGTCCGAGGAAGTCTGGAATAAGTCCGGGGAAGTCTTAGGAAGTCCGAGGAAGTCTGGGATAAGTCCTGGGAAGTTTGGGGAAGTCCGAGGAAGTCTGGGGTAGTCTAAGGAAATATGAGGAAGTAAAACCAGTGCACGGGAAACCGAGGGACCTTTTTTTTTTTTTAGGTTTTGTCTGGGGAAGTTCGGGAAGTTTGGGGAAGTTCCGGGGAAGTTTGGGAAGTCCGAAGTAGCAGGAAGTCTGGTGTACACGATTTTTGACACCCCTCGAGTTAGCCTAATTAACCGTTTTGTTTTTATGCACATTTATCTATCAATTTATTAAACAAATTTGTTGTCGTTTCAGTTGAATTTGTTGGGGATAAACCCGGCAGAGTGCACGTATAAAGTTCTAACTTTTCTGTTTCTATTTGTCGATTTTAATTAAATTTAATTTAAAATTAAAAACAATTTAAATTTTATGCTGACGTAGATATCGTTTCAATTAATCTTTACTGATGTAAAACCAGCAAATTACACGTATCAATTCAAAATTCATACTGGCGAGAAACCACATTTAACACCTGATTATGATACATCATAGAGCTTAGAGAATTTTCTAATATATTGTCAAATTGTTGATTATTTGCTTGTTTCAGTTTGCAGGGTAGAGCAATAAACAAACAATCAACATCATCATCATCAAATAGCTAATTCATCCATCGTCGGATGTAAACCTCCCTTAATTCATGCCACTTTTCTCTATCCTCTGCTGTTCTCAATAATAAAAGGTGTTTCAATAAGAGTGCACAATGTAATTTTAAGCAAAAACGCATTTTTTTTGAGAGAGTCGTGTAATTTTTGTTGCATTCTAAAGTAGACATGTTCCGATTATGTACGGAATAAAATATCTGGTAAATGGCGCCCGCAGCTCTGAACACCGGCCATTACTCTTTTCATGAAATTTTCGATGATATTTTGGTAAAGATATGGCTCTATTTCCTCGATGAAGCATTGGATCTCGGTCTTGAGCTCAGGAATTGTTTGTGGTTTATTCATCTAGACCTGAGATTTCACAAAACAAAAACAAAAAAATCGCACAGCGTTAAATCCCACGATCTTGGTGGCCAGTTGACATCAGAATTTCGGGAGATGATTCGGTTTGGAATCGTTGTTCCAATAAATTGATTTTTTCATGCTTGGTGTGGCAGGTGGCACCGTTCTGCTGAAACCACATCATCCAGTTGAGGCCACAAGGACCCGTTATCACGTTCTGGTAACGAATGCCATATTCACAGTTAAACTCAGTTAAGCACACTTAAGCTCATTTTCAACTCTCGTCTACAACAGCAATGTTTTCGAGAGATCGGCCGGTATACCGACACACAGAAGATTTATTGACTACAATTGACTCAGTTTCCTCAAATTTATTGATCACTCTTCGAATCGTTAACTTTCATGAGTCAAGTGCACTTTCATGATCGAAAATTCAGTAAAGTTTGGATTAGTTTCAGCGTAATGAATTTCCAAAATGATAACGCTATTTTCCTTTGTGTAGCGCTCCATTTTTAATAATCGGAACAAACAGAGATGACAGATGTAAAATTTCAGAGCTGAAACTTGTAAAATAAAAAAATGGCGCAAAATTTAAATTGTGCACTCTTATTGAAACACCCTTTATTTGAAAATTCAATATCATACCAATAATGATTTTACATTCTTTAATGTTTCATTTTCATTCAATTCATTCATAAATTCCTAAATTAAACCTTTTTGCAAAACTACGTCTAATTGACAAGATGTTGAAGAGAAGATAGAAGAGAAGTATTTCGATATGTATTAATCGTAGTTTCAAATTAAACTTCGTTTGTAGGTTTTTGATGTTCTTTTCGTAGTTAGCGAAATAGTAACAAAAATCAACCTTTCTTCTTGGGTTCTCGAACTACCACTCGCTTTTCCAAATAATATTTTTTAAATTTCTCACAAAAGTGTCTTTGTTTTAATTTGTCTTTTAAGTAATATTTAGGGTGACCACTAGCAAAACACTAAATATATCAAAATTTAATCTTATGTTTTCCAAATAATTTGAATTAAAAACTTAAAATTAATATTTCTTAAAATTAACTATAAAAAACGATTTCCGTAAATAATTTTGAATTAGAAAACGAAAATTACATTACAACCACACGTCGTCGAATCGAATTCTTATCTTGCGATATCTTCTAATTTTAATTTCAAGCATACAACTTTCAATTATACATATTAAATGTCTGCAGGGCCGTATATAAGGAGGTGATTTTAATCCCCGTCATAGGTTCAGCAATTCTAAATAATTACTACATTACAAGAATTAGTTTAAAACACGGACATATGCCAACCTTTTTTTAATAACCATAACCCCCCCCCCTCTCATGACCAATGCCTAACTACAGCCCTGATTGTCTGTGAACCTATTAGCATCTCAAAAAAAATTCCAATTTGATTGCATTCAGCATAGTTCTACAATTGCCGACAAATTTAAACAATAGTTCAGTTGATATACCTTTAAAATCGCGATTGAAAGAAATGAGATGGTTACACTATTTCATTAAATTTAAACTATTTGAGCATGGAAAAGTTGCATAGAGCATAGTTCTATACATCCTGAATAATTTTAAGAATAGTTCGCGAGAATCAATTAGACAAGCGCAATGTCAGCTGTAGGACGGTGAGATACTGATACTCGGGACCGAGTTCTCCCATTAATATCTCGTTCCTTTAAATCGCGATTTTAAGGGTATATCAACTGAACTACTGTTTAAATCTGTTGGGAACTGTAAAACTATGCTGGATGCAAGCAAGTCTAAAGTTTTTTTTAATGCTAATAATTGATATGCTAGGTTCACAGACATCCAAAATAACACCATGCATTTCAAAATAACAATCCAAATAAAAGATCGATCATCCAAAGAAAATCCAACTGCGTTATTCAAAATGGGATAAAATCAGTATCAAAATAATTAAAAATATTAAAAATACTGCTAACTTAATACCAAATTAATTTATTCTCGCTCAATACAAACTCCAAGATCAAAATCGCAAAATATAATTCAAATCAACGGAGACAAATTCAGTCTTCAACCCCTTCTGCGGCCATCTTGGCAGTAAATACAGTGACTTTATAGAGACAGTGACAAGTTATGTCCGATTTTTAATTGGCTACAATGTTATTAGTGCATTTTATTGACATGAGAAACGGAAAATCTCTTAATTTACAGAATATGTCATTCAAGAGCATGTATTCCTTGTAATAATCAATTAATACGTGGTTTAGGTAGTGTAACTCGATATTAACCATATCAATATTTTAGAAAACCCATTTTCAATAAGTAATAAACCCCCCCCTTTTTTTTGTAATAACTTTCAAAATATCCCTTCTTTTCTTATAAAAACCTCCCCCTACCACTCGGAACAATATTTAAAGGATTCTCTCTTAATTTTCTTTCTAATTCATCGCCTGATGATGCCATAGTATGGTGAAAACGTTTGCGAATACTTACAGTGTATTTTACATGTGCTAACTTTTAAACATTTTAGTTCTGAAAAGTGTTTAGTGCATTTTTTGGGTTTTCTAAAATATTGATATGGTTATGTATTCCTTGGTTGAATTTGCAACATACTGTGCCGAATAAGGAGATTTTGCAACATCCTGGGCCAATTTAGACTTTACCTAGCTCATCCAAGCTAACTACCCGTTGGCAATAAAACAAAATTTAAATATTTACAATTCCAAAAAAATATAAAATTACAAAAATTTACATTAAATACAAAAATTAAACATGGGTTTTTGGAATACGACAATATAGTACATCTTCAGTTCGAGTTGGAGTCTTCGTACACTAGCGTAGACTATCATATAATACGAATAGTACTAGCTTGTCGAATTTGTAGGTATGTTTTTTCAAATCAAACAAGTGCATTTTTGCTATTAATTCGATAATTAATTCGAGGAACAGTCTTGAAATTGACCACTATTTTACTCTCCGAGTCGAACGAGCTTTCTTTTTTTTAGCTTTTTCGCATTTTTTTCAAATGGATGCTACAATTTGTGCGATTCACTGTTCAGTGAATTACCAACTTTTTAGTGAACTCCACAACTTTTGCTAATTACCAAAGATTATTGGGGGAAGAGATTCAGCTATCCCTCCCTTGATCACGTCTCTGTTAAAAATTATAATAGCATCGACGTACATACATATGTAGGATTTGTATTATATTTGACGACGTTGTTACCTGAGTATTAATCACTTAATTAATCAAATAAAATATGATTACGTGTATCCAAAACATTGACAATGAGTCATTCAATCATCGGCATTAAAAATATTATGCAATATATTTACATTTTATATTTACATGTATTCTACGGCAAATAAAATTTATAAAATCTGTTAATGATGCAATGTAAAATTAAAATTTTTAATTTTCGTGAAAACTAATAGAAGAAACTCAAAGTTCATTTTTTGTTGATCAGTTCAAAGTCATTCTAGATTATTATAAATTTTATAACGTAAGTTTTATAAAAAAACTTGACAATAAACTCATAATACCACTTTGTTTTTCTGGTTTAAAAGTTTATTGCGGAACTACCTGTGTAACACCTACTACAACTACATGTAATTTTTAGAAAAGTTTACAATTACTTTTGATGACCTTAAGACCATGAAAATAATATAATATTAGTCAGAGCAAGTAAATATTCAAAACAGCCGATACAAAAGAATTTATAATTAGTTTTGATTCGATTATCCCGCAAAAAAATTCTGGTGGGCGAGTTTAAGGTTGGAAAAACAAAAGGCCGTCGCCCTGTAGTTCAGCGTCGCGACGTCTCCCATCTCATCTGCATGTGCAGTTAACTCGCAAAAATAAACGAAAACTATTAATACACGTTGGAGATTATGAACAACCTTGACTAGTATGAGGCCACTACACCGGCAATTGGCCCACCTTCGGTCAGTATACTAAACATCCATCCACACATGATTTGGACGATCTTTCGGTTAATGCTCCATATTTACGTATTTGGCACATTTTTTCTTTTATATTTCTATACTTTTTCTAACTTTTGACTTGACGATTCAATAAATTTACTTCAGTTCAAGGATTTTATACCATTACACATCCTTTACATTTACACCATCATCGACCTCGTACTAATTACTATACTTTTTAACTCCCATAATATACATTAATAAACCAGATATTTTCAATGACAACAAATCAATTATCTAATATCACTCATGCCAATTCACTAATTTAGTAAATGAACGTATTTTTTGTCCATCCTGTACAATAATAAAATTTTTACAATAAATAAGAAGTAGCTTGCTATCAAAAAAATTTATTTTATAAACTGTAATTAATATTTCAAATCAAAGTTTTCAAATTGTATGTCAATCAATCAGGTTGTTCACATGAGCTTATCATCATTTTAAATAATTAAATCATCTTCTGAAAATTGACTGAAAAAAATTAAATTTCTGTCTAGCTCTACAGGACAGTGGCTGATCGCCCCTCTGATTAGTAATTATCTGGATCTACAACTGAGACAGTGTGTGGTTTAATTAAATCAACAATATGCGTTTATTTATTTCATTCTTAAAAAAAAAGTGATAATAAAAACTTATCATATTTTCCACGTGACCCACTTCTTATATTCAACCTTAAATTTATATGATGTAGAAGCAATAGGTAACATTAATATAACGACACAGAAAACGAAATTAGTGTCCTAAAAAATCAATAAATTACAATGTACATCAAAATCATGGCAGTAAACATAGACAAAAAAACAATTAGGTTAACTTTGATTTAGAAAAAGGATTAATATTGTAAAACAAAAAGAAGATATTTTTAAAGAGGTTAATGTGAAAATTGAAAGTTAACAAAGTGCATGTTCCATTTAAATACAGAGTGTTCCGCAACAAAAGTCCATATTTAGAAAAATCCTAATAAGATTAAAAAGTGCAATTTCATTATTATGTTCATATTTGGTATTAAATAAACACAACTTTGTCCTGTATGAAGGTTATTAACCGCAAATTAATTAAAACAGATATGTATGAACAAAACTTGACATCAAATAATCAAACTTTTATTTAGTGAATCGTAATTTCCATTGAATGCAATTCAAAAATCCGATTAATTAAATAAAGAGAAATATAATTGTATAAAGCTAACCCAAAACAAAAACCGTATTGCATGTAAGACCAGGACCAGGACTAATAAGTATAGAGAATAATATTAGCCTTTATATCTCAAAATCTGTGGATAAGTAATGTATTCATTTTTAGAATTTATACAGGGTGATTTAGAGAGGTACAGTTGTAAACAAAATCTTTGGACGTTATTTAAAATACTTCTGCGTAATAAAAGTGCGTTCATTACATTGTTATGTTTATAACCAAATTTAATACTCGGCCAAATAATATTACGTCCTGGTATTATACTGCGACTGATTGGTAATACTACACATTTTAGTATCTTTTCAATATTGCAAATTAAAATTAGGGTTAATGTATTTTGAATCCCACAATTCCCTGTTAGGTGAGCGCAATAAATACGTTGTTAAAAATTAATAATAATAATAATAATTAAAATAATAATAAGCAGGTTAGAATTTTTCCTTGAAAACAAAATTTAAAAAAATGAAACAAAGACTTAATTGGAAATAATCCAAAATATATTCAACGACCTTAGCAAATATTAAAACAAAAATAAATCAACATAGCACTAATTTTAAATTACCCGGTTAAGACATTTCAAAAATACGCGCGGTCTCTTTCAAATATGGGTGAATAAATTGTGAACTTTGCCAAAATTTTAAAATGCGTATTTGACGCACAAATTATTATCCCAAGTTTAAATATACCACAAAAAACTTGATCTAAATACCGATTGGATTTCAAAATTTTTACTTCTATTAAAAAAACATGCGAAAGTGAATTTACAAAATATAATATAACTCCTATTATAGGTGTTATCATATTTGTGCATATTTTGAATACTCTTCGATCTATCACTAAAAAGACAACAAGAGGTTTGTATCGCTAGTTTATTTCAAGTATAAAAAATTATAAAAAGCAATTGCGTCTGGCTAGTTCAATAGTAAGAATTTTTAATGATATTTATTTTATATGAAATATTAAACCACTAGAATATTTCAAAATACATGATTTTCTTAATATAAGCCATTTTCACGAAAATTTCAGTAAAAATTGTTCTATGTGGTAATATTATACAAGAATCTGAAAACATACTGCATTGTAGAACCAACTCAAATCAAACATCTTACGCGATATATATAGGTATAACAATGAAGAGTTGTTTAAGTCGTTTTGGCCATTAAGAGTCGGGTGCTTGACCAGTAATACTTCTAGAAATACCAATGTCTAAAAAGTGTTCTCGTTATTTCATCTACATTCTACAATTATGATCGCATGCGTTCACCAAACAGCAGTGAAATTACCTGGCGGTTTGTTCAATATTCCAATATAATATTATTATTTAGAAGCAGTTACATTAAGACTCATTTCAAACTCTATAATATCCAAAAATTCAAAAAAAAGTTTGCCATTATTTGTTACATTACCAAGTTTCAAGTTTTAAAAGAAATGTAGCGTTTAATGATTGCACCAACATACTTGACACGTTTTTTACCTAATCCAGCTTTTAAGCTAATTGACGATATCAGATGGACCAAAAAATTTCAAGATAATATTATTATAGACATTAAAAAAACGTTAAAGAAAAAATATTTCTAATATTAGTTTAATCCCATTGTTAAAAAGTTACAAATAATGGAGCGAGAAATATACAAGTAACTTCTAATAAAAATAACGCAACATCTGTTTTCTAATGTAATTTGCAGCATACAATAAACTTTAAATGTTGAGTTTCCGGTTAGGTATATTCACCTGCTTTTTATTTAATTATTAAAACCTTCAATAAAAGAAGAAACCCAAATTACCTATAACAAAATTGCTATAGTAAAATTATAAAAAAAACAACATATTGATAGCAAATTTGTATTGGTTGCACAAATGACACAACAAAGTTTATTGTATCATGGGTTACACCCATAGGGGGTTGTTTCAATTATTGTAACGTTTATCTCAAAATAAAATTATTTAAAAAAAAGGTTTCACTTTTTCAAAATATCCCAATTTTTTAGAAAATTATAAATTTTCATAGAAGAGTATTAAAACATGTAATTACAAGTTTTACTTTAAATTTAAAATTTTAATCAATCTACATATTACAGAAACCATCGATAATTCTCACTTTACATAATCTTTGTTACTGATTAAAATACAGATAAACAATAACAATACTGCTTTGTTTGCGATCATTTTATTAAATAATTGCCTACTAATACGTACACTTGAAGCAAACGTAATAGATAATAAGGCTAATTTACAAATGACGGAAACTTCTGAACTAATTACCACAATATTTTTAAATTTACTCCTAACCCAACCTTACTGAAAATTTTGGTTTAACGTTTTTCATCTCTCTTGTAGAGAATGTTAACAAAGGAAACATCTATAAATATCTTTATTAATTTACATATCTAAATACACTTAAGAACACTTAAGTGTGTTGAAATGTTGAAAAGACAACGAAAGTTTGAAAAAACATAAGTTATTGATTAATAACAGTAAAAATCTTATTTATGTGATCTAAAGCAAATTCTCTATCTATATCTTAAATTTGGAAGTAATTTTTTTGTTCAGCCAAATTTATACATTTTTTATTTAAAGCGAAATATTTACATTTCTTGACTTTAAATGAAAGATTTGCAAATTTGGCTAAAAATTAAGATATCGATGGGGAAATTATTGTTTCACATCATAAATATAAGCTTTTTCATTATTACACAATTAATATATCATTGTATCATTGTTGAATACTGAAAAATGGCACTTATAAAAAAACAAACAAGTAAAAAAAAAATCTTAATTTTTCCAACAAGAATAGTTAAAACTAAACACAAATATTGTAACAAAAGTTTGATTGTTATAAAAATAGAAAATTCACAATGTATGTACTACGTAGATATGAAAATGTTTACAACTTTATAACAAAGAAAAACTAATTGGGAACCACACTGACAACAAATGAAAACAAAACTCAAAATCTATGAAATTTGCTTTTCAGTGTTTGAAAACATATTTTTTTTATATTACAACAATTTAGAATACAATTTTACGATCAAAATGTAAAAATAACTTTCATGTTAATATCTCGGTTATTTTCATACGAGTATTATAAAGTATTGACCCAAGTTCAAAGAATAAATATGCAATGAAGTATTGTTAAAATCATTTGAAGCAAAGAATTCTACTTGAATCAAGTACGAATTTAAAATTTAGATAGATACAAGAAGTTAGGGATTATAAAAAAAATTGAACTTTTCATGTGATATAAAGCAATTGTGCTCCAAAGCGATCATTTTATAAAAAAATTGCAAAAATAAATATAAGTTAATTAGCAACGAGATAACATTTTTTATTCTCCGGTTCCCTCTCCAAGAATTACAGCTTAACGTGGAATGTGAATTTGACAGTAACTGGGAATCGAACCTATGACCCTACGTCCAAAGCCCAGCCCCTTATGCACAACATCAACTTACTGTGCAGTAAACATACAAAAGTTTGCTAATTACACAGTATTACATAGTACAGTTTCAAGAATGGGCGGAGATAATTCTAATAGATTTTTTTGCGCTGAAAACGAATCTGACTTTGAAATTGCTCCAGCACGTTAGTTTTTTTTTAAATTTTAGCTTAGCTAAATTTTATTTAGCAAGAATAAACTAAACTTAAATTTAAATGCATAAAGCAAAAGTGCACATTTAGCAAAATATAAATAGAAAGACGCCATGAAACGGGAAACTTCATTAGTTTTTGTATAGAAATTAAAACGAGTGACGTGTTTTGTAAAGATATATAAAATTTTAATGACAAATCCGAAAAAGATACTTAGAAAAAAGTGATTATTGTGTAGGAAATTCCTTGAAAGTGATAATAATAAGTGGCTTTTTGATTACATTATCCGGTGGTTTTTGTATGTAAACTAATTAAATCGGCCGGTTTCCAGTCAAAATGATCACAATTACCGACTGATAACATTATCCGTGATCACATTAAGCGGATTCTACTGTATTATTCGTAGTAGAACGAAGAGTCAACTGTGTAAAGAAATTTAAAAAATTCGTTCCGGTTTACGAACTATAATTGTGTACTTTTATTCCATGTTTCTTTTCCTAAAGTCATCATCATGTTTTTCTTATTGCGTTATATTGAATTTTGATATTAAAATAGTTTTATTAAAGATTTTGACCCATATTCGAGGTTATTTTATGGGTAAATTATACAATAGTAACAAAAGCTAGAATGACGCACGGAAATCATGCATATATTAAAAGCATCAGTGTTTATTATCATTTTTAGTGGTAGATGTTCCACCTCTTCAATCAAGTTTTGAAATCAAAAATAAAAAAAAACATTTTTAACCATTGTTTTTCCATACCCTTTTGCAAAGTTGATTATTTTTATCAAACATGGTACATTACATACGTTCTTTTGGGCGGTTTGTTCTGAAACCTATATATGTTTTAGTTTGGTTCTGCTTTCTCAAATATGAAAAAAGGCAAAAATTAAAAACCAATTCAGATAAACATTTGGTGAGTATGATATAGTATTTAACAGAACTAAAGAAAACGTTAAAATAATAGAATTTTAACAGTCAAGTGAAGAAATACATACAATAAGAAAGTTATTATTTAAAAAACTAAAGAAGACATTAATATTATCACTTGACCGGTTAGGATTAAAAATATTTTAAAAACCAGATAGGTAAATGAATTTTACGTTATAAAATGTTTTAGAAAAATTTTTGATTCTTATATTCGTTAATTTTTTTAGTTATATGCGGCTGAAGATCGAAAATAATCTTGACATAGAGCCTTATATCGCATTACTAAATTTTTTTTTTATAAATATTTTTAAAAGTAAAATTCATATATTTTTTAAAACATTTTTAATCCTAACCTGTCAGGTGATAATTAATGTCTTTTTTAGTTTTTTAAATAATAATTTTGTATGTATTGTATTTCTTCACTTTACTGTTTAACGTATTTTTAGTTCTATTAAATATCGCATTTTACAAATACACACTAAATACCACAAATCTACTTGAAATTTTTATTTCAAGTTAATTTCCTATAAGGTAAGTGCTAAGAATACCACAAAATTAAAACCAATAAAGCTTAAGTTAGCAGATTACTATTCACTCACCACCATGCTTTTAATATCTTGGTTGTTATATTTCTGAACTTACGTTACATTTAATTTAAAAATTAAAAAATAAAAGCTCTACATTAGGTAGTTTGCAATAGAAAAAATTGATGAAATTCGAGATAACCGAAGATTTCGAAAACAAAATTCAGGGTACACATTCTCTCATCAATATTGCTGTGATCCCTTGTTGGTGTATGTTTTTCTGGTATATTCAACGCTCTGTGTTTTTTGTAAACTTTTTTGAAGTTATCTGAACAACAGAAAATGTTTTTATTAGCGAACGAAAAACATCTGATAGTTCTATCCAATGTTTCAGCAAATTTGATCGAATACTTCGTAATTCTTAAAAACATTTCTGTAAGAGGACTAAATCATCAAAATATGACAAAACCTGATATTTATCGTTCCGTAACGTTATCTCGCAGCAATGAACATTTTATACTAAAATTGCTACTCCAAAAAATAACATAAACAGATAAGAATTGAATAGCGCATCAGAATATAGACGATAATAAATTAATACAAGGCTTTACTTAAACAATTAATTTATAATATGGCCCTTCAAACGAACCACTCAGTATAAACGAGTAAAAATAATTTTTAGCTATGCATTTAAAACAGATCCTCAGCTCGAAACTTCAAACTTTTATGTAAGAAGTGATAAACAAATATCTTCAAAAACAGTAACTCGCCCTGTATATATACTATATGTATATTATTCTATAAATATCAAGTTAAAAATCAGTTTAAAAACGTAACAAATACATCATAAGTAAATATGATAAAACCAGAAGAAAAAATAAATGAATATTTACCACCACACTAACTTCTTTTTCTGGGTTTCCAAGAATTCAGAACAAAATTATTGTAAATATTATTCACGCTAATTTTATCAAATGATTAACTATTATTATTTGTAATAAATTATTTCAGCCTACATCACTCCATAATTTTTAGATTAATATATTATGTATGTATATACAATCAACAAAAAAACAAAAACAAAAAAAAATAAAAATTATGTATGTATTTTAAATAATTTCCTAATCGTAAGGGAATTACTTCATAATAAACTCAAATATTGTTACATTAAAAAATTTTACTCAAATTTCTAAGATTCTATAATCATATTCAATGACAACAATTTCTTGTTCGTGCTGAATGATTTTGCTCCCCACTTTCACCTTCCAGTTATAAATTATTATAATATTATTTTATTGTAATAATATATAAATTATTAATTCGTGAAATAAATATTAAATCTAAATTTTAAAAATGAACAATCTATTATAAAAATAATAAAAAAGTGAGAAAGCGCTAAATGAGGGGGGGGGTTAAGTATGCGTTTATTAACTGCAGACTATTATCCCCGCAGTAGAACACAGTGTACCTATTTTTAATTTTAAATAAAAGGTTTATTTTAATTTAAATTTTTTTAAATTTATTATATCTTTTCCCAATAATACTACTTTAGAAAACTATCCAGAATGTCGAGCCTTCAGCACCGCAACCAACACAGCTAATGATTTATATTTTCAAGATATTAACAAAAAATACATTCAAATAAAGTGCTAAAAATATATTATATTTCATCAATATGTTAAAAGTATACCATGGCAAAAAAACCATTAACTCCGAGTTGTGATGCCAAAATTTTGTTGTTTGATTCCTACCGAAGATATAATTTTTGATTACAAAAAAATAAATGATGTGAGGATAACAGCTTTTAGAGTATTCTTAAAATTAACTTATAGATTTGTGGTGGTTTACTGGTTAACTTCTGGATGTTATGATTGTGGTTCCATACTTTTAATAAGTTTTTGCAAGATCTTTGTCTTTGTAACAGCTGTGATATGCACAAGTTTAAGTCTAAACTAGATATAATAAAAAAATTTTCTTTTGGTTTATATGTCAAGGTTCATCGTGGGCCTTAGCATTATATCCACTGTAATTCGGTTCAGTATAACTGACGTCTACTATAATTTGATTGCAAATAGATTATGTTATTTCAATAAACTAACACATTTTTTACAAGGTTAAAAATGAATAAAAAATAACTTGGTTGTGATAAATATTACTGGATATTAAGTTATGTCTTCTTTTCTCATAGTACTTTTTATCAATATTATTGATAACTTGAAATACCAAATGATACCTGCTCTTGATTTGTGTTATAAAATTTAAGATATGTAGAAATTTAATACAGGAAACGTCTGCATTCTTAAATACAAGACTCTTGATTCGAAAAGTTAAAAATAAATATACAATTAATAATCCTAATCGCAGGGGAAAACTTCTTTGTTAACCGGTAATTTGAACTAAATGAGCTTAAAATACCTATTTAAAAGTTTTCATATAATTGTAAAATTTTGAAAAAATAAACAGTAGAATAAATTGTACCTCTTGGGTGAGTCCGAGATCAAAGTTGGCTTGCGGATTTGTATCCGGTCGAGTATTCTCTTCGGTGGAATTTTGAGTTGGTCTTGCTTCATCAGTTTCACGCTGCTCATTACCAGTAGAAGATTGTTCTTCCTTAGGTGGTGAATTTACACTTAGCAAGTAAGCTGTAATATCTTGATTACGATGGTAAGACTGAATGGAATTATAGCGACCGAGTGAATTTAGATCAGCAAATAAGTCTCTTTCGTAATTAATTAATATGCTATCTAAATTTTTAGGATGTATATACTGAGGTCTTATGCTGGTCCCATAAGACCTCCAGCTTGTTCCATTATCAAAATCCAAATCACCGGTGTTGGTAAACAAGTCGGTTTCAAAGTAACTTTCTGGGTTGACCCTCAATAAGCTTAATAACAACGCAAATTGTAAAAGTTCGTCTCTGTGTACCTTCTTTAACGCCAACATTATGAATTAACTATGAATCGTTCCTCACAAATTTTTATTAAAGGCGTATTTACCTTTTAAATCGTTCACTACAGCATTGTCAATATTATAACCAAAGTGTTTTGGTCATTCCTGAAGCAAACACATCTTTTTACACAAATGTTAATTACTTTTGATTAAATTTTCAAACAGTAAACACTCAAAGTTGTTACACTCTGTGTACAATGACAGTACAGTTTCTAGGTTAGGTTGAATTATTAATCAAAAAATCAGAAGATTTCCTTCTGTTGCACTTGATTTTAAAACTTTGAAAATATGAGCACTATTTTCTTATTAAAAAGATCTTACACCTGCTTAAACACTTCAAACCGTGACAAAAAGTATAAACCACTGCTTTACTATGAAATATGAAAATAGTGGAGGGGGTAATGAACAGTGGCGAACACAGTGGGCGAACAAAAAGGGTTCAATTAACATTTATATTTTTAAACTTGACTCGGCCGTTGACAATAATAACATTGCTTTAAGATCCAAAAATATTTTTTTCTATATAACTCGTGAAAATATAGAGGTCAAAATTATTGTGCAACTTGAAGCAATCAATAATAATTTTTACCAATTTTGAAATCTAAACAAAAATTTCTTTTAAATTGAAAATAGCTTACATATAAAAACGTATTGCCAGATGCACTTCAGGAAAGTTTCTTATAAGTGTTTAAAAATTAAAAGTATTTCTTCAAATTAATTTATCAATATTTTGCACATCAAAATAACAATGATTCTAACTTGTAAAACAAACATAAGAATAATAAGAATTAATAATAAACAATAAATTAACCAGTAGATACGGGTACAAAAATTGTATCCTAAATATTTGGAGATATTTATTATATAATTTATTAAATAAAATAAAAATCTAGATCATTTAAAGAAATAAACAGTAATAAATTTGATTTTCCTATCCAAAACTTACAAAACTGTTTGTTTGATTTGTAAGAATCAGGATTTCACGGAAATTCTAATAAAGCTGGCCACAGACCGGCGTAGGGAGAGTGGGGGAATATCGACTGTCGGGAAAAATCGACCAGCTTCAAATCTCGTAAACTAGGCGCCCTACGAGCGAACTTTACCTACCATCCGAGAAATAGCTTGATATGTACCTAATTTATATGGTTAGTATGATTCCATCACTCGTATTGTGGGTATGCAATCAGTTTTACTCGTATTTAGACTTTTGTAATAAAAATTGTGCTGCTTTCAATAAGGTCAGGACAGTTGTATATTTTCTAAATATATTGAATTTTACATTGCAAGGATACAGTGGATAGTTCTCCATAATTTGAATCTAATTTGGTGCAGTTTTAATCTATATTTTTGGTAAACATAATTTTTAAGGATAAGTATACTGGTTCGGGTAAAATCGATCACGGTGTTCGATATTACCCTAGTGTATATTTGTGACCTCTTTTTCTCTCAGATTCCTTCGCTCTAGTAAGAGCATAGTGACCACTTCTTTTTCTTTAGAATGGTTGTCTAGGCCAATATCTCGGTGATTTGCCATTGCCGGCCGAGGAAAGACGATCAAAATAAAGTTTTTACTCCGTCATTTGTTTTTTTTGAAAAATCGTGTCCATCATAATAAAAAAGAACCTAAGGAAATTCATAACTTGTTGGAATCAAATAAACGAGAGAATCGTAAAAGTGGAAATAACTGTTATGGGACACAATTTGGCCGATAGGTGGCCAAAAAGGATATGGGAATGGTTGCCTCTCCTCTGTTCCTATTCCTTTTTTCTTGGTTTCCGTGAGGGAGGCAATATCGATATCGTATGTTTTCATTTCTCTTAGTACCTTTTCCATCTTTTTATTTATATCCTGAACATTCCATGCAACATTCATATTCCGTTTTCGTTTGCATTTTCGTTTTCTATTTGTTCCGTCCGTATTTCGAGGCTTGGTAGTAAGATTTTTAGCTTTTATAATTTTTTACAGTGTAAGGGAGCTGGCCGCCCAACCCGAAGGATATCATATCGACGATATGTCGATGTCAATAAAAATTCACTGAGGTTATTTAGAACTTTTTTAAAAATTCCCTAGTGAAATTTTATCCCCCGGTAAAAATTCTCTAGGGAAATTTTACCCCCAGCAAAAAATGATTAGGGGGTAAAATTTCACTAGGGAATTTTGACCGGAGGGATAAAATTTCACTAGGTTAAATATTCCCGGTTACACCGGGAGCTAATGACGATTAGACCTAACCCATTTTATAAGTCACAAAATTTTGTGAGGTAAATATAGGGTGCTTCTTGACTAAGGAATTGAAATTGGCAGACGTTTACCAGTTTACCCCTAAGAATAAGAGTAATAATAGGTTTGAAATTTAAATAAAAGGAGGTTTAACTAAAACTCACTTTTATAAAAGCACATTATAATTAAATTAGCTCATCTATTAGGTAGCTGGAAACAATAGATCTTCCTTTAACAGAAGCTATAGATGTGGTAAATATCTTTCAAAAGTTCCAGTTTTTTGGCAAAAAAAGGTTAAGTATTGGCATAAAATATTGGATTTATTAATTATACATTAGAGCAAATAGCTAGCTTCTTAGTGAAATTTAAGAACGCCTCAATTAACAATTAATTTTTAATGAAAAATTTTAAAAAAAATGTAATAATTTCATTTTTTAGAAAAAAAATTATGTAGAGAAATTATTTTATTATTTTACTTTTTATTACTATTGTTTTTACTTTATTACTTTTTTCTTGTGTTACATTTCAAATAAATTTTATTAAAAAAAAATATTTTTAATGCTTATATTTAAGATGAAATCATATTTTTATGCATATAATGGCAATTTTTTGTGCTATTATTGTACCTCGTTTTTCCATTGAGTTGTTAAGAAAAGTTATAAGTATTCCCCAGTTTGATGTTTACCAGAGGGCTGAGTTAAGAAATTCTGCTAAATTAAGAAATTCTGCCGAGGCCGGAATTTGAACTCAGAATATCCGCTCATAACTTCAACTAGCGATCACATCAAGCCACCACTGTAGTCTTTTTATAGAGGATCAGGGCCGGATAAACCATTGAAGCCGACGACGCACCCAGCGCTAAAGTTCAGAAGACGTCAAAATTGGGCGTTTTTAACTTAGTTTTCTATAAAAAATAAAATTTTGAATAAAAGAAATATCTGAAGGCGGGCTCCATATCTAATCAATAACTCACGAAACGCTATGCGAGAAGTCACGAATTGTAATTTAATCCCCATCTATTTTTATCATTTTTCGATAATTTAGAGAGACGGAAACAATTATTTTAGCCTTTACCTATTTCTTCTGGTAAGCTAGAGAGGTGAAAAGTTAATATTTGTAGCAAGAAAATTGATTTGGGAGAAGATATTGGTCCCCCAAAATTGTAAAAAAAGTATTAAAAATTATCGATTTTTTCGTATTTTTGCAAAATTTTTTCACTTATTTATTCTAGCTTCTAGCCTCTTTCGTCCCTTTTGAAACACCCCCAAATAATAAAAATTTTTATTTTCTTTGATTATTCGCGATTTACATTAAACGAACGCCATCACACGGAAAAAGATTAAGTTAATCTAATACGTATAGTTGGTATAGAAAGTTTTGTTTAAACCCAAACGTTTGCCTTCTTTTTGTATTTTATTTTGTGAATCATTTCACCGCTGGTTTACAATAAAATAATTCATAATTAAACTCAAAACATCAATTGTACATAATAGAGCCGCCATGTTCTTGATATTTGGTAGCATCATGAGCGCCACCAACGGCGCCCACGAATATTTTATACAATATATTTAGGGTTGATTGTATAAAGCTCAGGTAAAAGTTAAACCAGGATCAACTCACTGTTGATCCAACCAGAGTTCTCAAAGTCAAAGTTAACCCTGGTTCAACTTTGATCCGAGGTTGATTCTCCGTTATACAACGAACCCTTAGTATTGAAGGCGCCACTTACCTAATCTGCACCCTACGCTGAAATAGCTTGATCCGGCACTGTAGAGAATAATTACAATAGTATTATTAATAACATTTTCTGTTTATTTAAGAGCCACTATAGCATTTGTTACTCATTCCATTAATCCCTCTCTGGTGTCGAGCTTTCTTCTGTTGATGTACACCAATGCTTTAACAGCACCCCATAAAAAGTAATCAAGGGGAATTAAATCTGCCGAGCTGCTTCCGTTTAGTGAGTATGTGCTATCCTCAGCCTGGGGAAGTTGTTGGTTGTTTAACTTAACTGGTGGGTATGTTGGCCTGTTTAAGATGAAGGTAATATGGACTGATTTGGTAAAATATATAAAAATACATATTATGTAAGTTCGAGATAACGCCTGTAACAGATCTCAGCAATATCCTTTAAGTTCGCATAGTTAAGGTCGGTATCATAATCAGCGATGCTGTTGTAGTTGCGGCAACAGATGGAAACATGAGATGAGGCTAAGTAGTTCGTACGGCTGATCTTACAGCAGAGGAGGTTGCGTTGTCTAGAGCAACCTCTAGGTACGAGGAAGTTAATTTCAGCTATTAGAGAGGGACAATCGATCGAGTTTCTCAAAACATAGAAACAAAACGGATGACACAAAACGCCTGCTTTCAAGAGACATTAGATCGAACCGTTCAAGAAGAGCACGATGATCAAATCCCTGTGAGGGTACACACCGTCCTGAAGGAATTTCAGAAATCGGCGCTGGATCGCCTCAAGCCGCTTGATATGGTTTGCGTGGATTGGGTACCAGATAAGTGCGGTATATTCTAGCCTTGATCTAACAAAGTTAAAAAAAAAAAAGTTTTAAACATTGGATGTTGCGAAGGTCATGTGCATTACGATAAATGAAACAGTTCATGCGGGAGGCAGAACCTGAGGCACCACTGATGTGTTCGGTGAAGGTTAGGCGTGAATCAAAGATGACACCGAGGTCGCAGAAAGAATCACATCTTTCTAGAAAGGAACTCTCACAAGAATAACGAAAATCAATAATAGTCTTGCTGTTGGTGAAAGAAACTACCTTACACTTCGGGATTTGTAGCTGCAGCCGATTACGTTTACACCAAGAATCTATGGCATCCAGATCTGCTTGCAGACGATAGCAGTCTTCAAGTGAGGAAATACGTAAATAAATTTTAAAGTTGTCAGCATATAGCAATTTGCGAGATGTTACGTACCTACACTAAGAACATGGTTTTTCATATTGATGAAAAATTCATCATTTTTACATCAATGAACAAAATACATCTTTTTGATGAAAAATTCATAGTATTCATGAACAAACTCAATGTATTTATGAATTTGTGTATTTATGTATTGTATTTATGTATTATGAAGAATTTGTGTATTTATGTATTGTATTTATGTATTATGAAGAAATTCATAAATACATTGAGTTTGTTCATGAATACTATGAATTTTTCATCAAAAAGATGTATTTTGTTCATTGGTGTAAAAATGATGAATTTTTCATCAATATGACAAACCATTTTTTTCAGTGTAGGGCAGATCGTTTATGAATAATAAAAAAAGTAAAGTACCAAGATTTGACCCCTGAGGAACACCAGAACTAATAGTGAAGACTAAGGACTTGTGACCACGATATTCAACAAATTGCATACGCTCGAATAGCGAAATCGATTAGCTGATTAGAGAAACCTAACGATGACAGCTTGCTAATTAATCTGTGTAGATTATAACCACCTGCCCCTGGCAGTCTAGGGTTTCAGAAACAAACTGTTTGAAAGTCGCCAGGTTGGTGACGGTTGATCGACCGCTCATAAAACCATGTTGGAAAGGAGACAAGGAACTCCTGACATAAGCATAAATGTGGTCATACAAGATCCGTTCGAATTTCGAATTCCTTGGACAGGTTAGACAAAATCGAGATCGGACGGTAATTATTGATTTCCGAAGGACTGCCCTTCTTCAGTACTAGACAAAGACGTGCGATCTTCCAGGATTATGGGAAAGTGGCCGAGGTTAAAATCAAGTTAAAAATGTGCAGTAAGGGATCTGCAAATGTCGATGCACTGTCCTTTAGTATGAAGGCAGGAATCCCGTCTATACCGCTGGCAAGTTTATTCCTTGAACGTTTTAGAGCAGCAATAACATCCGCAATCGTGACCGTTGGAATGTGTATTAATACAGTAGAATCCGCTTAATGTGATCTCGGCTAATGTTATCAGTCGGTAATTGTGATCATTTTGACTGGGAACCGGCCGCTTTAATCAGTTTACATACAAAAACCACCGGATAATGTGATCAAAAAGCCGCTTACTATTATCACTTTCAAGGAATTTTCATGGAATTTCCAACACAATAATCTTTTTTTCTAAGTATCTTTTTCTGATTTGTCATTGAAATTTTTTATCTAGACAAAAAACGTCACTCGTTTAAATTTCTATACTATACAAAATTAGGTTTCCCGTTTCATGCCGCGTATCTATTTTCATTTTGCAAATGCGCACTTTGCTTTATGCATTTAAATTTAAGTTTAGTTTATTCTTGCTTTTCTTACGATGCCGACGAAGAAACGAAACGATCTCTCGGTGAAACAGAAGGTAGAAATTATCGAAAAGTATACGATAAACTGCCAAAAATGGGACAAAGAAATGCACCGCGCAATTGAAAATCTCTCAATCTCTCAATTTGCTAATTATGAAAATTTTATTAACAAATTTCTCACTTGTAACAAGCAATCAACGTTGGACTATTTTCTTTTATGAATGTAAAGTAATGTAATGTACAACTAATGTGTAATAATTATGTACATAATGTATAATAATTAACTATGTAATAAAATCACTGTAAATTAAGATTCTCTAATTTTTCGTTTCTAAAATTTGTTTTTTTATAAATTTCTCTTATTGTTATCAGTCGGTTAATGTTATCGAAATGTTCTGGTCCCAAAGTGATCACATTAAGCGGATTCTACTGTATTATACGGATTAATTTCGTCACAGCATGAAGAAAAGGTAGAGTCTGAATCGATATAAACTGATCGGAAATAGTCTGCAAATGCGTTGAAGTGAACCCGGTATTCTAGAGCCGCGCTTTCTGTCTTTTATAAATGTCTAGAAATGAGAGGGATCAGAACATATAGCGTTCGCAGAACGAGATAGGTAATCCCGATAACACTCGGCAGTCCGCAACTTCACTACTGCTCTAAGTCACCCAAAAAATTCGTATTTCTCAATCGAACCAGTCTTTATGTAAAGTCTGTGATACTTCAACTTCAACCGGATATTAGCAATCAGTTCTTTGGTGAACCATGGAGGGTAACTTCTATGTGACCCGCAGGTGATCAGCAGGACACTCGCACGGAAAACGCTATTCATGATTAAATAAAAAGCTTCGTAGGCCAGATCAACATCGGCACAGGTAGAAACAGAGGACCAGTCCGCTTTATTGAACACACATACAAGGTACATAAGAACGAAGTTAGCTTTCTTGAAGTCAAAGCATCCTACTATATTAGGAACAAAACATGGATTCGACAATTCGAATTACTTTACAATTCGAAATAATAACTATTACTCTTCTAAATAAGAAAAAATTTGTTTTTGTGTTTTGGACACTAGTATTGTATAGGTATAGGCGATTCAAGAATTCAAGATAAGCGATCGTCACCAACGGTCGCCGGTTGAACTAATATAGAGACAATCGGCCGCAATCGGCTATATCCGTTGACTTCTGTCAAGTAAATTTAAGATTGTTAGCATTTAACTGTATACAAACTGTTTTATGTAAGTAAACTATAATTTCACAATAATTTGTATTTATTAGATGTGTTTTTGTGTACACATTTTGAATTATATTATATATAAAGTTATAAACCCATTTTTTTTTCAAATTATTTGCCAAAGTTAGGTTAAGATGTTTTTTAATTTTTCTTATTATCTATTTTTATTTGTAGAAATCACAGTAAATTTTTGTACATCCCTACTGTCTCGACAAATCAAATGAAAATGTGGCCTTACTGGAAATATAAATGCGACCAAGTTAAATTAGTAAGTTTTATTTTATAATGGCTTCTACGTTATGCCTTCGTTATGCTAAGAGTGACTTAAAGAGTTCTTGTAATATTTTTGTGAAAACCGACGAAAACAAAAACACTACTTTGTCACAGAATATAAAATATCTTATTTTTAAACTGATCCCAATTCTGTGGTTGGCACTTAAAAGGTCATAAGTATACATACTTATATGACCTTTTAAGTGCCGACCACAGAATTCTTATGGTGGTTACATATTAGTAAAGTACGACGGAACAAATAAGAACATAACACATTATTTACTTGGTGTAAAGTTAGAATGTTACTCCAAATTAACAAATGTTTGATTTCGTATACACTCTGACCGTTTTTATCTTTCCTTAATGTTCTGAGTTTTTAAGTTAACTGTATTACCAATGTACTTCATCCTGATTAGAATCGGTAACCTTAATATTATTGGTATTTAATTCCTAATAAATCACAAGATGGACTGGATTTTCCTCGTGGGTATTTTGGGTCCTTAAATAAAACAACTACCTTAATATGTTTAATTAATAATTTTAATTAAATTATGAATTTAATTCATAATTTGCATTAAAATTGTTTCATCTTTGATATTTTTTTTAGAGAATTAATGATTTAGTTGCAATGCGGAAATACAAAGGAACCCGACGAAAACGACCTGTTTCGTTTAAATGCAATAAGAATGATTTAACCGAGTTAATTACACAACTACTTACAGAAAATGAGGATTTGATTTCGCTAATAAAACCTTTCGTGGAGCAAGTTAACACCAAGACCAGCTTACACAAACTATATACAAGCCTTCAGGAAAACATAATTATTACCATAGAATTGGATAAAAGTATTGCTGCTATTACAGAGCAAAATATTTTTAAATATACGACTGTGTTAATAGATAATATGCTAAATATCATGAATGTAAAAGAGTGCCTTAGTCTCGCTGAAGAAGACCCTACAGTAAACTATATATCTTGGAACTGTGACAGATACGTCAACCATCTACAAGTTCTGATTTCGTTACTTACTTCAGCGGAAACCAATCCATTAATGCATTCTAAAAGTATGCCCTGCATACTGACAGTAAGACCACTGCATGAATTAATTAAAGAAATACATAATAGACCATATTATAATCCAGGTAAATTAATTTAACTTTTTAATTTTTTATTTACAAAAATACTAAAAGAATAGCCATTAAAAATTTTGAATTGTGGGAAAAAAATATTTTTAACATTTTCAAGCTTTAAACAATAGTTGTAAAATTATAACTTAGGAAATATATTATAGCAAGCATTGCAAAAGACCTTGACAGTCGGTACAATCTACAGAATTAATGACGAATCATGAAATAGGAAGAAAAATAATTGCCAACAAAACGAAGAAGGCTAAAAAGTCTTAACAAATGGGGTTGTTTTAAATTGTATAAATTTTCTTTCAAGATTGATTCTGAAAATGATCCTAACTATTGACGTGTTTTGCGATACTTATATTATTGAATGAGGTGTTAAACAAGGGTGCATTATGCCATTTTGGTTGATTAATATACATATTTATAGATGTCTGTATGAGGGATGGTTGTGAAATTACCAATTTGAATGTGGCCGACCACAGATGGAATGTATCTTTGTAGTAGTATTATAAAAACTGACTGTATTTTAAGTATTTAACTAACTGTGTAGAAGTGTTGATATGTTTTTGAGATGAAAAATCAATAATATTTAGACACAAAGACAAAACAGATCTCTGTTGAATAACAACAAATAAAGTTGATGTTGGACTCCAGCATTTAACCAACCTTGCATTTAAGTGGAAGTAGTTGCGATTGTGGCAACTCCAGCCAAACCATGCCACAAAACTGGTATTTACCCATTGAAAAACTTTGCTGGTAATTTGGAAGAGCTACACTCTTTAACATTCAATGCAATTACTAGGCTGGTTAGTTTAGATTTATTAGTCTAAATTTTTATTAACTGCTTAATATTCTATTGTTATACGAATAAGAACATAACAAATATATAATAAAAATTTTGTATTATTGAAGGTAATCCAGATTATTACGAAAATCATCAACAAAGCAGAAATTGCATGTTGAGAGAATCGACTTCAGGTATGTAGACTTGGAAAAATATTTAAATCAAAATTTTTTATTTCTTTTTATTACAGAAACTCCCAAAACTTCCTTTAGTGATCTTGACCATTTGACCAAATTTGAAAACTAGACTTCTTAAGACAGTACTTTAAATGCTAACTTGTTAATTATTTTTAATAAAAAATTTTTGTATAAAATTAATTATGTCAAATTTATTACACATGGACGTGATAACAATATCCCATGATAGTAAAAAAAATCATTTTAAACAGATTGTGGGTTGAGTTATCTATGAGTTTCAAGTCAACAGCTTTTCCATCATTTGCCATTCTATCATAAAAGTGATTTATGTAAGGAGTTGACTGCTAGACGAAATTTCTACTAAAAATTCCTCTTTGATTTCGAGTTCCTTCCGAGTAATAACTAACTAAAGGTTGCAGGACAGAACAGAAAATGAATAAACAGAACGGTGAAAGATCAGAACAATGAAAAATCAGAACACCGAAATAAAAGAACATTGACATAAAACAACAAAAGAAAAATGAGAACAGTTGGCTGAATTTTGTTTAGGTAAGTTGCACTTTTAAAAATTTTTAACATTTGCCTAATATTTGCGTATGATTAAATAGAGTACTACTAGTTTAAGATCCGGCTTCAGAAATTAAAATTAAGGAATTTAACTATATTTTCGATACTTAACCAATAGCAGACATCTATTAGCATAAAATTCATCGGAATGAAATTTTTCTATTGGCTATCTCAGTATATGGAATTTCTTGAATGCATTAAAGTGAGACATTGCTTTCCAACATTTATTGCTAGCCAATGCACAAACTGGTCGCCCAGAAGTATGAGTACCTTGGCAATCAAGTGGCAGCCGTTGTTGAAGAGTATGAAAATTATGATAAACTGAGGTTCTTGCAGCGAATGGCAAACTTGCAGTGATTTATAACTGTTTTCTTGTATTATTTGTTGTATTTTATTTTTATTATTTTATTGTATAAATTAAAAATTTTTTTGTTTTCTTTAAATTAAATTTATTAAAAATTTTTTAATTTTAATTTCTAAAGCCGGACCTTAAACTAGTAGTACACTATTTGATCATATGCAAATATTAAGCAAAGGACCCCGCACAAAAGTATATAGAAATTGGGTTTCGGTTAAATTGGTTGCTTTTTTTATATTTTGTAGTTTATATCATTCTGAACAAGAGTTGTCAGTTCACAAACATTTTCTATGCAATGTTTTCATTTGGCAGCTTGTTAAATGTTTAGATCTATAGACTAGAATTTCGAATTGAACCCACGTTAATGTAGTATGCGCAGCGTTCACTAGGTCTGAGATTTTTTGTAAACAAAATCAATCTCCCTGTTAGCCAAATAAAAACAAAACAAAAGAACAATCAAGAGTATCATTTGATACTTGCGATGATATTCGGAAATATAAATAATCTCCTCACTAGAAACGCTCGATCAGTTCAACTTGATCACCTGATCAATGCCTTCATTGATCCCTGATCTTGCCTTCACCGACTGCTAAATAATCTCCGATCTTGGCATTACACGAATATTTGGGTTCTTAAGTAAGTTCTTTTTGAAAACCACTGATTCAAAATTCACAATGTGTTACTAGAACTTTGATATTATATTAAATTTATTTGCTACTACTTCTCTGGAAAATAAAATGTAAAAATTTAATAACTATTTATTGTTATTAATTTTTAAATTAAAATATGATCAGAAACTAAGTACAAATCAAATACTGCAATAATATGAGTAGTTAGCATCCCCATAACATGCTTTAGTTTGATTCCTGTTAAGTGTTTCATATCTTCAGCTAATTTAAAAATTTTCTTTAAAAAAAAAATTGATTTGGCCAATTATTTTAAGTGATCCTAACTACTTTAAATAATAATAAGTTTTCACAATTTATTCCTCCTTCGTATAATCACATGTAGCAAATGCCTCCAATACTTCTTTCATCAAATAAAGCAGATATTTACGAATTAGTACTAAGGTCTCTACCGAAGTAAATGGTAGAATTTGTTAGTTGCTTGGAGTATTTGGAGTTGGTACTTAATGATGTATTTACAAAGCTGTTTAGATTACCGCTAGGCGTTATTTCTTAAAATCTATAAAACATTTTCACCAATGAAATTTTTTTCTTTCTGCTAAATATACTTGATGAAATTATCTGAGAAGTTACCTTTACAACACTAGAAAAAAAAAAGATTTGGTGGTAACTATTTTATAATAAGTATTTTTACTTTTTACAATTCCTTTTACGTACAGCAAACGCTTGGAACACTTGAATTGGAAAAGAATCATTTTAGTGCATTACACTAATGCACTGATTAAAAATGAGCTTTATTGAGGTAGGTGACGATGGTGGCATCATAAAAGTTTGTATTTAAAACCGATAGTTATAGGATTTTTGCGATTAAAGGACGATTCAGATATACCAGGCATGCACAGACCTGCAATGGCACGTACCGGACCGACAAAATATTAAGCAAGCATTTTAAATGGTTAAATTCACACTTAGTCAACCAACACAGCACGGACCGACAACGGTCGACATACTTTTGAGGAATGTTTTGCAGGTGCTGGTAAGTGTCTGCATGTATTGTATGTGTAATATGTAATACGTGTAATTTGTCGTGTACCCATATTCTCTTTCTTTTTTTCTGTTCTTCATCATCTATAACAGCTATTATGGCCAAATCTTCCGAAAATAAATGTTTAAACATTTTCACATCAGAATCTTTACGATACCTACACAGCTTCTATGTACATATGTATGTACGTTTCAAAAACTGTCTGTGCTAATGTAAACAATCGCCAATTTGTTGGTCCGGTACACGTTGTTGCAGGTCTGTGCATGTCGGGTATATCTGAATCGTCCTTAATAATCTAATTTAGCAACATAATATGTATGTATGTACTTGAGCTTAATCTTGCAGTAAAGCAGAATATTTTTGTAATAATGTTTTGGCATTTATAACAGTGTTAATTACGTACAATTCCTCTTAAAATTCTCTGAAATTCAATATTAAATATTTTTTTCTCTAAATCCATTAATAGAAAATATTACCATCAGATGCTTTATTCTTGATTAACTGAGAATTATTATTTTGCTTTTTCTCATTCATTATTTTCTTATGTTGATTGCCTTCTGAAATTGACCTCTAAAATAAGATTATTAAATTTTTTATTTGTATTGTACTCATTTTACATCATAAGTGTAACATTATTCAAAAACGGTAATAGATAAAATTGCATACAGGGTGTCCCCGGATACACTTTACATAACTTAGTTGGTGATAGAGCAGGGGTGGCCAACTTCATTATATATGCGATCGACTACGTTTCTTAAATTTTTTTCGCGATCTACCTATTAAAATCTTAACACAATATAATATAGCTAATATAAGGTATATTGACCATTGACATATAAATAATACTTGAATAGTATTTATTAAGGTAAAAGTAGACAAAAAAAGAAAAAACATATTTTCTTAGCTTATTAAAAGAAACAAGAAGGAAACCACAGACCCAATTTTTGTACACCAGATTTTCTTTCAGGACATTTTCTTGAATTTCTCTCGATTTCCTTGGGTTTCCTTTCGAAAAAGTTGAAAAAGCAAAATTATCTGTAATTTCTAAGATATCCTTAAATTTTCTCAAATTTCCCTTCAATTATACTATATCAAATTTCACCAACGGTTTCCTCCTTGGATCGACTAAAAATTGCTTTGCGATCGACCTGTTGGCCACCCCTATAATAGAGGACACTTTTCTAAGAAAAGTATTTAACAAATTTTTTTTTCTAAATTGAAACTCTCAAAAGTTAGACCACTTTAAAGAAGTTTTTTCAATTTCTACTTTCACATGGTCAGAGGGCCGAAAATATTGATTTTTCACTAAAAATGGTTTAGTACTTATTTAAAGATAAAATAATCTACAAACTAGATGCATACCTTTTATTGTCTAAAATCAACCGCTTTCGAGTTATGAACTAAAGTACAAATTTTTTGATTTTATTTTATGATTCAAATTCATATCAATCAAAAATTAATCAATTTTTAGCTAGCAAAATTTCATATTTAATACTTGCACGGCTAATCTACAATAAAATAACCTAGTAAGTTCAATTACTAAGAAATTGAGTTGCTAATTTAATGTAATTTTGTTAAAAATGTAATAGCGTTACATTCGTTTCTTTTTGCCGAATTGAGGTGTACCTTTCAGTACTTACAAAATCCTTTTTGGAATTGGGATTAGTCCTTATCAATTTACAATTCAAGTAATATTCTTCATACCATCTCTCATGATTTAGAATGTGATCTCACTTCCTTCAGTATTGATTTCCATATTTCGTGGTCGCCAAAAACCACTTACTCTGATTGCTCTCAAATCCTTGACGACACAGTCCCACTATCGTAGTCTCAGTCTTCCTCTGGGATAGCCACAGTCCAGTCCTCATAACATCACCTTTTTTGTTACTACTTCTGACGTGGTCCATCTCAGGATCTCGTTGTTCATTTTAGCTCTGTATTCGCAGTCTACACTCTTCGAGCCTAGAATGGTTTTAATTATTTTTCTCTGTATTTTAATCTCTAATTACTAAAATAATTACATAGGTCGATAAGGTTTCATAACCAAAGATGGGAATAGGTGATACCAAATGTGTTTGGTGTGCTAAAAACAAATCCGTCGTCAAAATTGTTCTAGCACATTACTACTTTGAGTAGTATTATTTCTGCATAACCTAAACGTGCAAAAATAAGCATTTTTAACCCTGTAAGACTCGAGGGTCCTAATTATTATTAAAAAATTCTAATTTTTACCAATTGTCATGCCAGGTAGCTGGTAATTGTACATCAAAATACATTGTAACCATATGGTTACATTTTACAGTACAGGGTTAACCATATTTGAGTTTATATATACGGGTGTCCCCGGATAGACTTTACATAATTTCAGTGGTGATAGAGGACATTATTATAAGAAAACTTTTTTTCTAAATTGAAACCCTCGAGAGTTAGACCTCCTTAAAGCATTTTTTTTAATTCTCACTTTCACATGGCGATAGCTCGGAAAATATTGATTTTTCAGTAAAAATGCTTAAGTACTTTTTGAAAGAGAGTGAAATAATCTACAAACTACATTTGAATCTTTTATTGTTTTTATTTTACAAAAAATCTGACGCCCCATTTCGGATAGGAAATTTAACGGACTATAACTTTTGTCTAGTAAAAATTTTTGAAAAACTAATCTATTTCACAGTGCTCGATATATATATATATAATCCAGGAACAGTTAAAATCTTTTTTTCTTTAAAAACGCCCTTGCATGATGTTAAAAATTGCATTCCGTACATCAGCCGTATTATCCTCTTCTGAATAACAAAAATCTTGTTCATATCGGAACTCCCAAAACATAATACTGAAAGCAACAACTGCTTCAAAACTAGCAAAATAAATGGCTCTAAAAGATGCTTCATTCAGATATTTATTTACTACTCGCAAGCCTTAGCATTCTTGATTTAATTTAGAAGCCAATTTTGTAATATGATCTATCCAATCTAAGTTTTCGTCTACTTCAAAACCGATTTCTTCAAGTAGGATAGGATAGTTTTCTGCAGCCACCAAGATATTTGCGTCGTCCACGTAATTTGTCATATAGTGGTTTTCTTTTATTGATATCTCACTTAAATCTGTATTGAACAAAATAAAAAGCATGTTACCAAGAATGCCACCTTGGGGGATACCAGTATCGTTTGTTCTACTTTCAGAAAAGCACTTTGATTCTTCTTTGATTATCTCCACCTTTTGTATAAGATTGTCAACATACGATTTCATCCACTTCAATGCGTTTCCTCTTATTCCGTATTTTTCAGCTTTTTGCAGTCGTAAATCATGATTTATGCAATCATATGCCTTCGATAAGTCCAGAAAAACTCCCATCGCTAAATCTCCTCTCTCGAAAGCATTTAAAATATTTTGTGTAAATTGAAAAACTGCAGTTTCAACTGATCTTCCTTTCACACCACCATGTTGCGTCTCACTGATAATGGAGTTCTCTTTAACATAATTTATAATTTGATCACACATTGCCATTTCGAAAATTTTGGAAAAAGAAGGAAGTAAACTTATAGATCTATAATTTTGCATTTCTTCAAGGTTTCCTCCTTTATATATAGGTTTAATGATTGCTATCTTAAGTTGGTTAGGAAAAATGCTATATTTAAAGGAATTATTGATAACAAAGCACAAAGGTTCAGCTATGTACTCTACCGCAAGTTTCACGACACTTGTTGGTATTCCGTCTTCTCCACTATTGTACTTTTTCTTCAGCTTCTTTGCTAATCTTCGGATTTCATCTGCATTTGTTGGTTTACAGTACATTGATCTGTCATTTTCCAGTATTTTACATTTCATATCGTCTAGTTTTGGAACTGCGTTTAATAAAAAATTATTATACTCATTAGCAATTTTTTTAGGATCACCTTTGAGTCCAATTTCATGGCTTCTATTGGATTTACCCACAATTTCATTGTGGATTGACCACAAACATTTAGTCTTGTTATCTGATGTTAAAATTCGTTTTTCATATATTTTTGTTCTTTCTTTTACCAATAAGTTATTGTATTCTCTCTTCGTTTTTTTATAAAGTTCCCTGTAGTTTGTATCATTTGTAGAAACCACCAATAACACATCCAGTCTGTTTTTACATTCTATTATTTCATTATCGTAATTTTTCTTCTTTGGTTTCGACACCGATTCCTTCAAAGGGAAACTGCTTCTGAAAACCATCAAAATTAAATCCAAAAAAAAATGTCCATTGATCGTCTACCAAAGCTTCTTCAATGTCATACAGATTACTCCAGTCTATCTCCTGCAGCTTGCTTACAAAGTTTTTCTTACCATGTTCTGTAACAAACCGCTGATACTTTACTTCCTTCAGAGTTTCGCTGCTCAGGAAGAAGCTTATTTTTTGGGCAGTATGATCAGAGATATTCGACTGACATATTTCAATCTGAGATTCGCCATCATAATTGGTTAGTATATTGTCAATGCAGCTTCCTGAACTAGCACCTGTGATTCTGGTGTACTCTCTAACTTTTATGGAGAAAGAAAAGGAATTTAAAAGTAAGGACAATTTATTAAAATTTCTTTCATTATCTTTTAGTTCATAATTTATATCACCCAATATAAAAGTTAATTTGTTTTAATCAAAAATTAGCATTAACATCTGTTCAATCCGTGTATAAAACATTTGCATATTTCCGTTCGGAGGTCTATATATACTAATTATTACAATTATTTCACTATTTATGGTTACTTCTGCACCTGCACATTCAAAATGTCCACTCACTGATAAATTATTTGCTTTTTTGATTGGCTTACCATTCACTGACTTGCGGCAATACACCGCCGCACCGCCATGTTCGTTTTCCTGCCTTGTACTTGTAGTTCTTAAGTGCATACATTTTAAGCTGAGATTCTGTCTTCCAATGCTCAGATATTGCTAGACCAATGCCCTCAGGTTGTTCTTCCATAAATTTATCTAATAAATCGACACTATTTCCTATAGATTGAACGTTTTGATGAATTATGCAATGTTTAGTTTTTCGATTATCATTACTTTTCCCATTATTATTTTTTATTCCTTTGATTTTCTCTTTTTGCTATATTGTGTCATAATTTACATTCCGCTTCAATTTACTTATTATTCCTTCATAATAGGACATGAAATACTTCTTGCCGAATGGTTTATTCTAAAATTAGTTTTAAAATTTTTATTACTTCTTATACAGTTGGCACATTTTATTTCTTCTTCCTTGCAAACACACAGGTTAGTTTCGTGCGAACCAGCACATATTGCACATATCACATTTGCACTCTTACATTCGTTAGCTAGGTGATAATACTGACAGCACTTTCAGCATCTTTTGATATGTAAGGAGTCTTCTACCGCAAAAATCTTCCAGCCAACACAAAGTTTACCCTTGTTCAAAATACTTTTTCTAGTAATTGGATCCACTGCAATTATCACGTGCGTTTCATTAGCATGCTTCAAATCAATCTTCCTTACTACTTTAAATTCAAAATTACTCGAATTAATGCATATTTTACTCTGTGTTATTATTTTACTTGCCAATTTATCATTCTCCTCCATCGCATCATCCCTCTCGACTCCCTTTACTATGATATCTTTATATCTTTGGATTGAAGTTCTTCTTCATGTTGACTTCGTATTCATTCGTAAGGCTTTTTTCAAGATTCTGCTTGAGCTTTTCTACTGATTCTCTGTTGCTGCAGTTTATTGCCACCCCATTTTGAAGTTTTTTTACGTTGTTAACTTCAATTGATAATTTAGTCGGATCGATAACCTCCCGCATCTTTGAAATGACACCCTCACCATCACCACTCTTAGCTCTTATAAAAATGGTATTCATTCCTGCATCTCTAGTTTTTTGCTCATGCACTTGTTTATTCTGTTTTCCAGATGTTAAATCAGCTTTTTTTACTTCTCTTCAGGTTGTTGCTATTACATCGCTCATTAGTCTTGCACTAGGTGTCACTGGTGCCAAGTTATAGTTATGCCCATTTACATTATTTATTGCCTCTGCATAACTTACTAACTTTTGTTGATCGTTTATAGATGTCTCTGCTGGTTGTAAACTTGCTCGTTTCTCTTCATTTGTGTTATCAATGAAACGACCCATAACCTCTTGAAGGTCTTCTATGATATAATTTTGCTTATCTATTTTTGACGTTTGCTCATCTACTGTTTCTTTCAGCTGTTTTACTGCACCTTCTATGCAGATTCATATTTTCTGTAATAAAATAAAAATTAAGAAATTTGGACTTAGGTTTTTTCTGCCTTCGCATGACGTAATGAGGATTGAAAAGCTCGCAGGGCTTCAACTAAGGGTACAGTTATGTTGGAGCTCTAAGCAGCGATTGTTGCAGTGATTCTTGCGAAGCAGCGATTTGTAATGCATTGATTCTTATAGGACCGTTTATGTTGAAGCAGCATGCAAGTCAATGTTAATGCATAGAACAGCGATAATTCTTCGCAAGAATCACTGCAACCGTCGCTGGTTATAGCTCCAACATAAACGTACCCTAAGTCAACAAAGCTTCTATAAGAAAGCAGAGTTAAAATAATTAAAATTTTTAACTTGAATTTACATTTTGAAAGTTGGCGGGCACGATTACACTAAAACTAAAAAACATTAAACAAAGGTGCAACTAAAAAATTAATTGACTGAAGTCAGCGTTGTGGAGAAAACAAAGCGTAACAAGCTAAACGAAAAAAGTTAGCTCTTCTTATAGGCGATTATTGGACCAAATACCAAATATTGGACCTAGTTGCGCCCCCGCAATGAAAATAAACTTCGCGAATTCAAGAATTTAATTATTAAATTCTATCGTCGATGAGCTTAAAAAATTTTAAAGCTATCCATGAGGAAATTTTTCAAAAATCTCGTAAAAGAAAATCAAATTCACAAAAATTTGCCTTATGACTCGTCTCTTGTTGTAGCCTAGACAGGCAGGTACAAAAACTGTTCCAAATTTGGATTATATTAAAAGTATAAATCTGTCTGTCCCGGTTATATCTTCAAGACATTGATACTTAAATTAATGATAACCCAGATGTTCTATATTAACGAACTTTGTGCTCATATGGCTAGCAGTATCTTTGTTTTGTGAAATCTAGTCGATGTTGCATTGTTTCCTGTTTATAAAAGCTTGTTGCGTCTCTTTTTCAAGTGAAGATTTAGAAATGAAGAGTTGAAAAGTAGAAGTGAGAACTGGTGATGGTTTAACCTTTAACATATGATCTGTCATTTGCATGTGAACTATAATGTCTTAGTGTGGTGTCATTCATCAAATTTGGACAGAGCTTTTGCTATTCAAAAGCAGGTATTGTGTATGGTAGCGAGGCTTTCTTATCGTGATGATTACCATGATCACTTCAGGTGATTCAATACTTAAACTTTGCCCAGGATTATGCTAATTATGCTATAGGTGCAGAGCATCCATGGTTCTAACTGTTCTTTCTAAGGCAAGGCGCGCACTGAAGTGGTGAGCAAGTGACGTGGCAGTGGCGTGGTGACCAAGTGGCAGGTGGAATCGGTAAAGCATATGTAATCTAAACAAATGATGATGCGCGCATCAAGATGGAGTGGCGGTGGCGTGATGTCAGTCTGGTGCCAATAGTCTCGAATAGTCTGGAACAAGTTTAATTTTCGACTGGCAACCGGGTGGTGACGACGTGGATTTTGCATTTTCAACTGAGCATTTCTGTTTTTTGATTTGAACTTGGACAACCAAGAATTTCAAGTTTTTCACATAATTTATGAAAGTTTTTCAATAAGTTTTTTTCATAAAAACAGAAATACTCAGTTGAAAATGCAAAATCCACCTCGTCACAACCAGGTTGGCAGTCAAAAATTATACTTGTTTGAGACTAGTGGCACCAGACTGACACCACGCTACAGCTACTACATTTGTTTACATAGGCTTTACCTATCATGGGCTTCACGGATTCCACCTGCCACTTGCTCACCACTTCAGTGCACGCCTTGCCTAAGATACCTTTAACCAAAAGTGATAGTGAAATGTCCTAGTACATGACATGTCTTAGTCTCTTAGTACATCCTTGTTCGATATGGTAAGAACTAGCTAAAAGAAAACAATGGTCCCTTATGAGACGCCACGAAATCCGTAATATTTTTCAGTGTGTAATGATTGTATACTGTACACTACCTCCAATCTGGAGTACTCAAATTTTAAAACCAAGTTAAAGCTTACTTATTAAAAATGTCAATATTTTTGGTTATATTACACTGTTTTAAAGTAAAATAGGTATGCTAATTTCAAAGCTGTAGTTAGTTTTCTTCTATCACGTCAAGTTTGTTCTCTACAGCTTATCTTAGTAACCACTGTAACCTGGATCATAGGAAGCACTAGTGCTTCCAAATAGATGAAGTAAAGCTCCCTTGATTGGGTAGTGTGAATGACACCTTAAGAGATCAGAGACAGGTTCCTACTTGTTTTCCGTGTTGCAATGTGCGAGTAATTTCCAGTAACTTTATATAGCCTTTGGGAGAGCCTTTGTATGAATAAATTTATTCAACAGTAGTATATTTGGTAATTTTTTTCTTTGTATGACTTTTGTGACAAAAAGAGAGTATCCTGTAGCTTAAAAAGTTGATGTAGACAAAGAAACCAAAAGTTAATCAAAAATAAGTGTCAGACCTAAGTCAACAAAAAGTCCAGCCTTCTAATTCCATTACGATTCTATCTTTCCCATATTTGACCGATTTTAGTTAATCAACAAAAGTTGAATAAAAACTGTAATGAGAACCTCTGTTTCAATAGAGTTGATCAACTTTTTAGTTGTTCAAGAAACTTTTGTCGTTCAACTTATGGACCTAACAAACAGATATAAATGATGTGCAAGTGAAACATAAAAACTGAAAGTATTATAAATAGATATTGTTCATTGGAATCATTTTCTTTCATGTTATTGTTACATTGTCAGTTGAGACGCCTAATGCCTATCAAGCAAATTGCTGTATTCTTGGAGTTAATAAAAAAAAGAAAAAAAGTGATGATTTGCTTTCAAGTTGAAACTTATCTTGAAACGTGTGAACTATGCAGTCAACTTTTGTTGCTTGCAACTAGCGTACGTGCTTGTTTTTTATATTATAAAAAAATGAGCCTCAAGTTGTCTGAAAGTGATATAATAAAATGTTTGGAACTATAGCATAAGAATGATTGTCTTCGGAACCACCGAACAGATTTATATAAAAAAATAGATTTGCACGAGCAAATGCTTTAAGTTCTATTATAAAGGAAATCGAAATTGATGGTCTTACTCTTGTTGATCTGAAGAACAAAATTAAGACTATTCGAACAATGTATAAAAAAGAACATTCATTGGTTTGGAAATCAAAAAAGAGTGGAATGGGAATTGAAACTATTGATCAGTTTATATTGAAATGTGTGAACAAAAACTGATTCAAGTTGTATTCAACTTTTGTTGATCAACTAAACTTGACTCGTAAGAACGCGCCTTAACCCGCCATTTGCCTAGTGGGGTATATTATACCACAACGCACTTTGAAACGTGTTAACGTCATTTAAAATAATTAATATTTTTGCCAAATTTTGTGTATCTTCAAGTTGAACCTTACTAAGCATAAATAGATCGAAAAGTCAGTCGTAGATCAGCAATTGTGCATGCAGTATTTATCTAATTTAGTAAATACGTGCTCATACCCCACCAGACCTTATAAGATTAATACTCCTAATAGTCCACCAGACTCTTTATGTGACAGATTTTTTAAATTTAAATTTTAATTGCGTTTACACCAAAGTAAATCATTTCTTACATTTATTAGTTTCATATAAAATATTACAGTTATGTATTATGTATATGAGAAAGAGGAAGTACGGTTATTATAGCTTTGGAAAGAGGTTGAAGAAGAGAATATGCCTGTTTAAGACTTAAATTCGGGTTCAGAAGTTGAAGAAGACTTGAAAAATTGATTTTAAATAACATTGAACATATATCCTTCTAAAATCAACACAAAAATCTAATTCATTGTCTATTTTAACTCATACCCCACCAGGCCACTAATGTGACTAAAGTCCACCAAGCATACGCCGGGTTAAGTAAGATTTGTATCACTTTACCATTGTCTTGATTAGAATTATTGAAGATAGTGCAAATGGGTAGTAATAGAATTATATCTAGGACAACAAATACATATGCTTAATTTGTATAAAATCATTATCCTCCTACTGATGAAAATCTAAATAAATTGAATCGGTGAGATTAAGAACAGTACAAGTCCAAATGTCATTGGATTATTACAGTAATAAGAATAGTACAAATCCTGGACTTGTACTGTTCTTACTCTCGCAATAATGTACTATACACTTTGGCAAGTCCTTTAGGATGATGATTTTAATATTGTTTTTTTAATCATTTGATCCAGCTTCGTATTTAAAGCAAAACTGCTGACAGATGCAAATTTCATATTTTGGACTTGTACTGTTCTTAATCTCACCGATTCAATTATTATACTTACTGGCTGTTTTGCCACTTTAACATCTTATACCATTAGAATTACTTTATCGAGTAAGCTCATTGAAAATATAAAGAATTGCTCTTTTTGCCAATAATAAATCCGAGTTTTCGATACCATTCTCGTCAATCCAATAATTTCTGAAGGTGAAAAGTTATCACTGCAAACTGAAGTGCTTGTAGGCCGGCAGTTAGGCTTTCGAGAAAATGAAGGAATCCAGGTAAAATAAAGTATTTATTTGTTAACCTAAAAGTAAGCGATAAAATATGAATCAATTATTGAGATATAATATACAGTTCACTTACTTTTTAAATAACAGAAACTTACTATATAATACCAACGTACTAATCAATTTAGTTTTTCAAATAAAAATTCGTCGAATATAATCGAAAAAATAACAAATCATATTTTTCATTCTGTAAAGAAATTTACAATGTTGCCAATCGTAAATAACTAAAACATTGGGATTCCGACAGTGGCGGACGCAGAAATAATACAAGAACACTGAAAAAAATGGTTTATCATATTGATGAAAAATTTATCATTCATTATTTATCGTAAAAATTATGAATTTTTCATCAATATGATAAATCATTTTTTTCAGTAAAGTGTACAATTTTTTGGACTTTTATAATCATGTCCTTAGGGCTAATAGAGACCTATTGCAACTATAATTCAGAAAAGATCAACTCTGTGGTCGGCACTTAAAAGGTCATAAGTATACATTGAATTCCCCCCCCCCCCTGTACTTATGACCTTTTAAGTGCCGACCACAGACCTGCTATTCAGAAAACGTCAATTACAATTCTGATTTGCCAGTTGACATTCAGAAATCGTCAGTTGTAATTCACAAAGCAACAAATCTGTGGTTTATGCTTTATATCTCTTAAAGATTGAAATTTTATGAATCCCTGCATAAGAGCATCCTAATACATAAAATGCCAGCACGCTGCTGCTCCGGCGTGTCATTTTTTGGTGAAAAAAGAAACAATCTGATTGGTCGATTTTTTTTACCAACCGAAAAATATATTAAAGTAAAGTTAGGACAAAAAATATTTGAAAAAGAAAATAATGAATAATTACGTTATAAAAAAAAACAATTGAAATTCAGTAGTCAAATATATATGCTGCGTTCATTTACCATTATCTGAGTTAATCTAACCTAAGTAGAGGGGGAAAAATCTAAGTTCGAACTTAGCATTTTATTTGTTTGAATTATAACCTATCCTCAAACAGTTTGCATTACGTTGTTATTCCGTATATTTAAACCATAGATGTTAATATATTATTATTATTAATATTAACATCTATTAACATCTATGATTTAAACATATAAATTCATAACCTGTGAACATTTGACATAAACAACAACTTCGTGAAACTTAGGAACTAAGGTTGATATTTAGGTACCTACGAAACAAGCAAAAAATCTAACTTCCTCTCAAATGCTTAGTTGTAAATAGAACGCAACTTTGCTAACTTCATACTGCAACTTAGGTTAGATTAATTTAGTTTTCGGCAAATAGAACGCAGCAATAATAACCCTCTTCCGACAGTCGGGTAAAAAGCCAGAACGCGGCTGCCACAGCTTGTCATATTTTTGGTTAGAAAAACCCGAAGACGTAGACTTGATTAATAAAAAGAAAAACAAAGAGGGAAAACGGAAAAAGAAAGAGAAAGAGGAAGTAATAAAAATTAGTTAAGATACATCGCCAGTCAACGATATAAGATGAAGATGAAGAAAAAATTGAAGAGGACAAAAGAAAAAGAAAATGAAGAATAGAAACGAAGAAAGTTAAAAATAAAAAGAGAAAGAAGAAGTAACGGTAATTAGTGAAGAGATAGATACCGCCCGTCAAAGATATAAAAAGATAGTTAAAACAGAAAAGAACAAAACAAAGAAATTAAATAAAATAATAGAAATAGGGGGGACTAACAATTTGCCACGCTCAAAAATGAGCAAAGGATTGTTGGTAGTAATCCCAATCTCAGGGTAAAAATTGGCAATACCCTGGTTAGCTACTAAAAAAAAAAAGTCGGTTGGTGAGTTTCAAAATTGATAACAAAAATAATCGAGAGGGTTGAATGTTTTGCCCTAGGCGCCACGTGGTTAAAAATCAACCTCCCAAGCGGGCTACTACTTAAACCACGAACGGTAGAGTAATTAAACTAAAAAAAAAAGGAAAAGTGAAAGTGGTCTTGAATTGGATGTAAGTGATTTTATTGAATAAATAAAAATAGCGCCAAGTTTCGGATTTATCTAACCCAAATGTATATGGTTTTACACAAAGTTTACACAATCAACTCCAATTAGGAGGCAAAAACAATTTCGTCACTGGTGTTGGATGGATGGTTAAACTCGAATAGCAGTTTACTGTCGGGAACGAAGACCCTAAAACAATTTTTGACGTAGAGAAGAAAAAAACATTAGAGGATTCCCAAAATTACCTCGCAGATGTTGTTGAGGGTCAATTTTCCTTATCGTAATTTACGTATTTTCAAGTAGTTCAAGTAAGTAGTAAAGATGATACTACTAGTAAAGTAGTAAAGATGACTAAAATAAAAATTACAAACATAGTTTGTATTTCGAAATTCAAAATTGATACTTACAAAAGAAATCTGAATACAAAATCCTCTAAAGGAGATAAGATTAAATATCTTCGAATCGATAACAATTTTCAATGCTAAGTGCAGCGAATGAATCCCAAGAAATCGGAAGGGATAATAAAAAAACATAAACCCACTTCCGTAGCACTTTGCTAATCTAAAAATCTCTCTCTGATAAGTAAAAAAAAAATCCTCTGATAAGTAAATTAAAAATCATTAATTAGATTGGTGAACTACACATTATTAAGACTGAAAAATAAACCAGCACTAATTAAAATTTCAATGTCATTAGAAATGTAAACCTACAAAACTACAAATAAAAAATTTCATCAAACTCGGCTGGATTTCCAAATGTTCCTAATATGCTGGCCGCATTACCCCTTTGAATTTCCAGGCTAATGCGTTGAACGAAGAAAGACTTAGCACCAGAGCTGGGAAGTAACTGAGCAGAAAAGTTACTTTCAGTAACTTATTAGTTACTTTTAGGAACTTAGTTACTATAACTTAGTTACTTTAATATTGCAAGTAACTATAACTGATTTATAGTTATTTTTATAAATGTAACTGTACTCAGTTATTTTTATAAGTAACTTAGTTGCTTTTCTGGAACTAAAGACTTATCTCATTTTTGCAGTACATTCTTAACCAATTTTTAAGCAAGTAAGCGCACATATCTAAAAAATTCTAAAAATGGACTTATCTTGTTTTTGCAGTAAGCCGACGATATGTGATTGACAAATCTTGGCACCCATTCTTAAAGCAAGACATATGCAAAGTACGTTCTTTTCTAAAAGAGTACTTAGATTTGGAGATGGAAATGCCTAAAGCCATGCTCCAGCTTTAAATTGCGATGTTTCTAAAATCCTGGCACGACCAATTTCGGAGCTCTTCTCTAATATATTTTCAAAGTTGTTCTTCATATTGCCACGAAGCTAATTTCGTAGGGGGGGGGGTTTGATGTAGCTCAGAATTCCATATAACTATATAGTGTAACGGGGGTTGAAACATAATTATAACGCAAGTGTTGGTTAACGATAAATATATTAAGTAAAGTTCCTAATATCGAAAAACAATACAAAAAGATTAATTACAACAGATAACTTACCCTAAATATATTAGGAGGAGGAATGCCATTTCGACGGAGATAGATTCCAGCGGTCACTATTCCAAAACCGAATTAACCGGAAGACTAACTAACTTAGTGACTGCATAGCCTTTTTATGGTATTTCTCCCCCTTAATTTTAAAATTATAATATTAATTCTAATTGGTTATAATTACTTATTGTTAAATTAATATCATTGGTTATTGATCGCACTTGAATGTTCTCTTTTCTATTTTGCTTCATCATTGATCACACCGGATATTCAATATTATATTGTAAATTAATTATAATTTTATTTATGCACCGTGTCATCAAGGTTTACGTGACATTATTTGGGTTATCCCAGCTATTCTGTAAATTCTGGGAAGTAGGTAAGTCCAAACCTGGACATAATGTTCGCCAAGCCTTCACGGCTTCTTCCATATAGCTGATCTCAAAGACATTGTGAAGTGTCGGAGAAAGAATTTTACCAATGAGATCAAAGCTACTATGAGACGAAGACAGGAAGAAACACGACGAATACCTATTCCGCCAAACTTAATGGGAAGGCTAGCAAGTTGCCACAAATCATCATCGTCCAATTGAACATTTATAATTTTAGGCTTCTATATAACGTATAGGAAGAAGCCTTATGATCTGGCTCCGTGTCTGTCTGTCTATCTGTCTGCCTGTAGTTAGGTCAGCGACTAAATATTACGTAAAATTTACTTAAAATTTACCTTGTTGTGCCAGTTGGGATGGCACAGACGATATATTCAATAGTCAATAACCTTCTCCTATGAACTATAACTCACAACTAACTAATTTATCAATTTGCACGAACTAAATAATGAAGCGTTATCATAATTAAAAATAAAACAAGTAAACTTGCGCTGTTGTCCGGCTTCGTCACTACTGTCCGCCTTCACCCCAGATGACGGTACTGGTTGTAATTATGTGTGCTAATCAACTGCAGTACCAAGGCGATTAGTTGTGTTATTTTGGGACCGCCAATTATTTATTTATTTAATTTTATTTTAATTATTTTCCTCCCAGGAATCATATCTGTTGATTAATTAGCAGCAGGACTGCCGTGGCTGATAAACAGAAGAAGTACCCTTCATCTTTTGGATTCCATGTCAAAATGTCGAAAACAAAAACGTCGAAAGCAAAAACGTCGACGTCAAAACGTCGAAAACAAAAACGTCGAAAATGAAAACTTCGAAGTTTTTAATATATCAAGTTTTATAAGTATCAGATTGGCTAATATATTTAGTGCTATATCTATTATTCGTAATTGAATAAAAAGTTTTATTTAATTATTTTAAATTAAATTATATACAAGGGTGAGCAAAAAAAGAACATTTTTGGGCCGAATTTTTAAAATACATGTATTTTAATAAGCCGAGCCGTCCCAAAAATGTATTTTATATTTTTTTATCCCACCCCTGATTATAAAATGTAAACGTTAAAATCAATTTATAAATTAAACATGATTTTTTCAAAGAGTTCGAAGATATAGATGATGCTAGGCCTATGGAAGATGAAAATTCGGTCGGATACATTTAAATAAAGAAATTCAACGCTACAAAATATTGCATGTTCAGTTTTTATTATGATTTAGCAGTAACGGATCTAGGGGGGGGGGGACCTTATGACACTGTATACTTGTGTATTTGTGAAATACTAGCCTAATATTTCGTGTATTTTTTTTATTAACAAAAATGCTAATAATATGTATGGAGTTTTAGCCCTCCTTTTGATGTTTTAGCCCCCCTTTGATTAGGTCATAGATCTGATTAATCGAATAAGAAGATACCAACAGCAAATTATAACTATATACTATATATAAACAAAATGTTTACTCACCAAATACTATCCCTAAAAGTCAAACATTTAAACTTACTAGTGAATATGGAATATATTAAAAGCCAAAAGAAAAATAACCAACTTTCTCATGAAGGTTTTCTCTACAAACGATATGGTAGTAATAAAGACAGAACCTACTACAAGTGCGTGGAATACTCGAAATTTTTTCGCGACGTTGCTGCCAGAATTAAGGCGATAGTTTTGTCGTATGGTGAACGTAACCTGGATGACTGACTGGTATCGTCTATAACTTTGAATTCCAAGACAGTTGACGAAATCGTGTTTAAAAGAAACCTTTTGACTTTTTTTTGTGATATAATTTATTTAAAAAATGTAATAAAATTAAAAGTAAAAAAAACTTTATTATTTTCGACCTTTTCACTTCGACGTTTTTGACTTCGACGTTTTTGTTTTTCGACGTTATTGCTTTTCGACGTTATTGTTTTCGTCGTTTTTGACTTTCGACGTTTTTGTTTTCGACGTTTTGACGTCGACCTTTTTGTTTTTGACGTTTTTGTTTTCGGCGTTTTGACGTGCTACCATCTTTTGCACCTGCTAATAACGATATTGAAAGATTCCAAAAAATAATAATAATTTTGTTTTCTACCGAGATCACCAAAGCAGCAGGCTATAAAATATTGTTTAATGATTAGACAATTAGACTTTATCTAGAATTTAACCCTGGCATTATCATTATCATTATCGAAAATATGTCATTCAGCAACGGATATAAAACCCTCTCTTAAGGGGTCTATAGACGTTCAACTTGGTTGTCAACCTAAGTTGTCAACTTGCCATGTTGACGACCAAGTTGACCGTGTGTAGGCTAGTTGAAGGTTGAAAGCCAAGTTGAAGTCCAGGTTGATGATTTTAGATTTCTTGTGGGTGGAGCCTGATGTTAGCAACCAACTTGAAACTAGTGATGGACACGAGACGAGAAAAGTCTCGTCTCGTCTCGAGTGGCGTCTCGAATTTCGAGACGAGACTCGAGACGAGACCACTTTTTAAAAGCGAGACGAGACTCGAGACGAGACCATAAAAAGTCCGAGACGAGACGAGACTGATAAAAAAAAGTCTCGTCTCGTCTCGAAAAATTGGACATTATTTTTTAAATTTTGTATAAAGTTTACTAAAAACCAACAAAAATATTAATTTTAACTAAATTTAACTAATATAATAAATAAATATAATAAAAAATTAAGAAATAATTAATTAAAATTATCATGGGAGAAAAAAAATGAACAGAAGTTCCCAATTTTACCAAAAATGGTTCGAGATCTGTGCAGTACACCGGCAATTTCTGTTCCTTTTGAAAGATTATTTTCTAAAGCAGCCCTAACAATTAGAAAACATTGAAATCGTTTAAACAACGAATCAGCACGTAAAAAAAAATTGAAAGTAAATTTGAATTTCGAAAATAAAAAGGTAAATAAATTTGTTTTAAAGTGAGAAAATTTTTTTTCCAAATTTATTTTCCCTAATTTATTGTTATTTACCTTGTCGGCTTATATGTCGACCCTACTTATCCCTTTTTACTTGGAAGCCATGGAATTGATGTAATATAGAAACCATGTAACGGTAAACATAACAGCTGTTAAGAATAAGGCTTAAACTTTATTTATAATTTATTTATGGAATTTCCCACAATTTTTGTAATAATTATTTGGCTAAAACGTCTAGCGCTCATGAATATTCAATATTCATAGGCATATAAATATTTTATAAAGACCTTATAATAATTTTGCGAATAGGAAAGAAAGGCGCTTACAGTTTAAATTATAAAAAAATGTAGAGAACGAATAACTTTTTTTATGTAGGTAATTAAAAGAAAAGAAAAAATTTAATGTTTGTTTTAAATAAAAATAAATTAAATAATAAATTTATGAGTTAATTTTACAATAAAAATTTAAAAAAATTGAAAATTTGTAATAATAAAAATCATTGTTGAAATGAAATCCTGGCTACGGGCCTGTGTGGAATATTCTTAATTTGATTTTAATAAATGTTTTTAGTATCACCGAGGGTTCGTTATTATTTATTTATATTCCAAAATGATTTAAAATGGCTTGAACTGAAAATAAAAATAAATCTCAAAATTTCTATATGTTTATATTGTTAAAATTCGTTTAGTCCTTAATCAATTTTAATCAGACGAGACCAACGAGACTTTTCGAGACGAGACGAGACTTCGAGACGAGACCCAACTTGACACCTTCGAGACGAGACGAGACCAGTTCAAGTCTCGTCTCGTCTCGTCTCGTGTCCATCACTACTTGAAACGTGTGTATATGTTGCCTATATGTTAAATTAAAGTAACGTATACTATACAATCGTAAGCAACGCGAGATAGTAAAAAGTGATGTTGATGACTAGGTTGTCAACCAAGTTGAAAAGTGAGTAGTGAAACGTTCAACTTAAGTTGACAACCAAGTTGAACGTCTGTAGACCGCATTAGAGAGAGATTTATAGTCATATCTTATCACGCTGGTCAAGCGTGTTGGTAGAAGTGTGCGACTCCAAGCTACCACTGATGCTGATAGTGGAGCGGATGATCGTCAAAAGCGTTCACTAACCCAATCACGACATAGAACCAAATGAATTATATATCAAAATGTTCTTATTGACCTATTGGACCTAAATCCGAAGTTTAGGACATCGGCCATTGTGAGAGACAAAAGTTATAAGCCAAAAACCGAAAAATGAATTAATTTTATTTTACCAATTGAAGGAACGTTTGAAATCGTTCGTACTTCAAAATTGCTATAGGTACCAAAACGATTTTAAAACTATTATTTAGCTTGAAATGTCTACTATCCAACGATATATAAAAATATATAGGAAGAGTCTACATAAGAAAATTTCTTTTTGACATTCGTTATGGGGTGTAAAACTGGTATGATTACGATCTTCTACGGAAACCCAAAAAGGGTTAAATACAAATGCAGAGATGTTGTTCTAAAGAAAAAGTATAGAAATGTAAATAAACGTTGCTTCAAGTTTATTTCCAACTGAAAAGGTTTACCTTATTCATGGAATCGGCTATAATTCTAAACGTTTTCAGTTTTAATTGCATCAACTTACATAAATACCGGTACCGGTGGTGAAATACCCTAGCGGCAAAATATCATGACAGTATTTGTCCAAATATTAAATGTCCGGCGGCAAAAAGAGAAAAAAAAGTCCAACAGCGAATCGTCCAGCTACTTTTTTTTATATTGCTCTACAAATGACAGTTTCTAAATATTTATATTAAATATTTGAGCAAATACTAGAATGCAATGCTCAACAAATTTTATCAAACATGCGGTAGACTGATGCAATAATAGAATGGGTAGGCTTAAAATGCTTCGATGACAATTTTTTTAGAAAGAAATATTTAAAGCAAAATTTTCCCTCAGGCTCAATCTGCTCTCGACTGCAAATGTTATTAATTATTAGGTTACGGAATTTTTGCGGATCTAGATATACAAAAACAATTTGCATTTTATATATAACAAAAATGTGGTAATAAATATTCAAATAGTTTAAATAATTTCTAGTAATTAATTAAACTTTTGCAAAGCGACTATATAGTTGACCGCTTTTGTAATTTAAACAACTCTAGCAACACTGCCATACACACAATCCTGGTGAAAATTGAACTGTCCACTTTTCTTGTATTTTCAAAGCTTTATTTAACATGTTAATTTGAAATTGCTTTAGTGCTAGGATAAAATTAACAAAAAGTTATCGTTGTTACTAAGAGTTAAATAACGTAATACAAGTAACAACTTAACATTTTCTTAGAATAATATACATACCTATATGTTGATAGAAAAAAAACTCAAAATAAAAAATTTTAAGTAAATTTGTGGTTTTTAGTATGTATGAATTTAACTATATGTTGATGTTGAAAGCTCACAATTCAAAATTTACTTTTAAAATATAAATTGTTGTTCATGTTGGACATAAACAAATTCAAATTTGTTTAAATATTCGAATTATTTTAATATTTTTTAATAAATTAATTACGATTATTTAAATATTCTGAGGAACATGCGGAATTAAAACATAATCTACTGGATTATGATTATAAAAATAATTCTTTACAGTTTGATATAAAGGGGTTAAGTCAGAAATTTGTAACCTCTTTTTTATTGCTGAACTTTTGTTTTTGATATATTGAACTGTATGACATTCCCAAATAGTTATAAATATTTAGATTGCCTGAAATAGTATAAAATAAATTTAGACTTCAAATAAAGACAAAATCTAGTAAATTAAAATCCTAATTTGTACTTTAACCCTCGAAGATGAGCACCCCATTTTTTTACATGGGAGCTCGCGTGGTATCAATTTTGCTACTACCGCGAATATGCATATAAAAATAAAAAAATACACAAAAATATTTAATTAAATATTATTTATTAACCCAAATAATTAATATATAAATGAATATTTATTTGCTTTCATTAAAAATAAGAACAAAAATGCACAAAATAAATTTTCAACAGATGAGTTCACACTAACACAATCGTTGCTCACAATGTTTATATTACTGTGCTCTTTGCACACAAAATTGTCACAGGTGTTTACATCTCATTGATGTAAACTTATTTTTTAATAACTTATAATAAGTGTAAAAACAATATTATGTGCTTATATGTAACTTGATATGCATGATAAAAGTAAACGTAATTTTACCTAGAATAAAGGACGAACAAAAGATGTAAAAAACTAGTAGTTCTAAAGAGCAACCGCTCGTAGGTATAGGTATGAAATGCCACATCTGCCTGGAGGCGGACCACCGATACTTTTACTACACTAAACATTACATTAGTAATATTAAAAATTAAAAATAATTACTAGAGCAAAGGAGGGAACACGCAGAATATCAATAAAAGTTACAACGGCTTGCTCTGGTACCTTGCTGCAAAGTACCTTTATAATGGATTGAAAACTATCGAGCTCGCTAATTTCCTTACAGTCTCAATATTCAACGATGGTTTTTATGCTATTCTAAAAATGTTGTAAGTATAGGACGTCATCATCGGTCCTATTGCAAAAGAATGTGCCATGGAGGATGCCAAGCATCCTCAAAAGAGGGACAAACAGCTCGGAGAAAAGTTTCAGCCCTTCAGCAGGCATTATTTGAAGAAGAGGAGGGTCCATTGTATCGATCAGGTATAGCTGATCAGCAGTTTTTATGGTTAATATCATTTTATCTTGCAAAAATCGATTGTTAAATCTTCAAACGCGTATTTCTAGAAATAACATTTTTCAAATTTGCTGCTATTGTAACTCAAAGAACAATTATCCGATTGACTTGAAATTTGAACTGAGTACTCTTGAATATATATGACGTAGGATAATTTTGATTGGATGAAAATTGACGATTTGGCATTGAAAAAACGACCATTTCATAGGCAACATAACTACGCCATTTTGTTAGATTTTGATATTTTTCGAAAATTTGACGTCATTGTACAGGAAATACCTATCAGTTTAACGACATTTTTTCCTTTTTCGGTTTCAGCTACTCAATCGGCCGGAATCATGGCAGCTACAGTTGAGGAACTTTTTTTTTGCGCTTCCACTGGTAGCGCATAAGTCGCTTGGATTTCAATATTTTTCTATGAAAAAATTATGTAAAATAGGTCAAATATAGCCAAATATATCCTTAGTTTTCCGAAACATTTAATTGAGTACTTTTCTTGGAAGAAATTCCCAAAAATCACTCAAATTTTCAGCGTTCAAACTGGTATGGCCACTTAATTCATTAAATTATTTGTGTACAGCGTAAGTTAATAGTTTGTATACTGATATACATTATTTTGTTTTGTTTTGATCCCTTCCCTATCATCCAATACATTTTCTGTAGTTTCAGGTTGAGTTGCTTCGTTTTTGCCCATATGTGAGTTTTCCACTTTAGTCGGCGATCGAAGTGCATACCCACATATACCTGACTTACAGTCTCTGTTTATGGAACCTGCCTGTCGTTTAGGGTTACTGGAGGACATGTTCCATTTTGTAGTGTGAATGTTACATGTGCAAATTTTGTTTCATTTGCCTTAATTTCATTATTCCAAATTTTCAAAATATGATCGCAAAAAATACAAAGCATCAATTGTTTCATTATTTATAGTTAATAACCTATCTTATATCTGTTTGTGACTGAGACTATGACCCAAATTCTTTATGCACTGCTGTTTTTCTGTTTATTGCAGATTGCAATTTTTGTTCCATCAATTGGATATCTTTTTCAGTTTGTCCATTTTCGTCTACATTACTACTTTCAACTTCTAAATCTATAGATTCGAGCGATTCAACCTCACCATCAAGTTCAAGTTTCTGAGCCATGGAGAAAATTAATTTTGCCATATAAACCTTGATTATTTGCAAATTTTCTTTTATAATTTTTTCAGTATACTCTTTTGGATTATGCAAGTATCTTAAAAGAAATTCTAAATCTGTTTCCCTTTCCTTAGTGCGAAATTGTTTCTCCTATATACAATTTTATCCGTGCATTATAATCCGATTTTTTGTTAAGTAGATAATTCTAACTACCTAACATTATACCAAAGAGTATGTACATATAGAGGGACAGCTCTTATGGGAATACTTGTCACAAGTATTTCTTGATGGCTCTGCTACGCCATCTAGTGGAGGGGGTTATCTCTACGTTTTAATTTTTGGTCCTCTATATACAGGGTGCTGAATGAGTTAACTGAACATGGGAAATTAACATGTAAAAACTTATTTTTGCAAAAATACCTCCCTGTATATAAAGGATCAGCCATAAATTAAAAATTAAAACGTAGGGATCACACCGTCTACTAGATGGCGTAGCAGAGCCATTAACAAAAACTTGTGACAAATATTTGTTAATGGCTGTTCCTCTATATATAAATACTCTTTGATTATACTCAAAATACAATTTTTACAATATTCAAATTGTTTGTTTAATTTTTTAATAATTTTTCCTTATATAATAATAATATTAATCAATTTATTACAAATTAATTAAATACCGGTATTACATATTCAAAAATACCGCTTTTCGGTATCGCCAAATAGCCAAAAAAATACCGGTATTCGGTATACCGGTGTTGCATTCCCTAGAAATAATTATTATAATTTAATTCGATTCCACGAGTACCTCGGTATTTGTACCTTTAGACCATTTAATAGAACCCATTATATTACCACCTTGCTCAGTTCTATCGCACACCGAACCTTAGGTCTGCTAGTAGTCCGGAAGCCATCGTGCATGTGACCCAAACCATAAAGTTAAAGTTAGTTTGATAAAATCAAACACAACGCCTCCTTCTTCAAACACAAACCATAGGGTACATGGAAAAGCTGTATATTATGAAGAAAAATCATTTTTTTTAAATTTAGTTTTGGAATATACTAAGACAGAAGGTTTTCTGTTCGGCCTTTATCGCGGCAGACGTGTTTGAAAATACCGAGAGTAATTCGCGGAATAGCATAACAAACAGAGATAGACGATTCTGTTACTTGCAAACGAGATTCGGTAGGCATAATTCAATTTAATAAAAACAATAACTCATTAACTTACTATAAGTGTTAATTTTCTTTATTAACATAAATCATGAACTATAAAATTTAATAAAAATTTGAACAATAAAACTTTAATTTTTTTAAGGTTTATATTAAAAAAAAAATTGGTATCTATCTTCTTCTATAGATATATATGTATATATAAATGTGAAATGTATTTTTTTGTCACTGGTTATCTTCCAAAGTATTGAACGGATCGACTTGATTTTTTTTTAAATGATAGAGTACATCGCGGAGCAGGTTTTAAGCCTAATTCCGTGTTTGTAAGTTAATAAACAATCGAGTAATCAAATTTGTTCTAAACTGGATTTTAATCCCATATTAATCCATTAATTCACTAATCATATATTACCAACATACAAAATTTACTATATACGAGAAATTATATTCTATACATAATCAAAAATTTAAAATGGTGAAAAGAAAATCAAATCTTGGTCGTTACTCTACGGTTGCTAAAAGACAGCGTCTTCATAGAGAAAACCCAAGTACCGATAACAGAAACGTTCTTAATACTTCTGAGCGAGCACAGGATCCCATTTCACAACAAATCCAAGTCTGAATAAGAGTTGATGATGATCATTTGCATAGTAAGTCGAAAATGAAAACGTTCCTTTGCTTCCATGGACAAGCAGGGAAATGTCTGGATTTAATTATGATGTCTTCATTTGATTCTTCAGCTGATTCTCACGTTTCTATTGGAACTTTCAGCTGCAACTACTGCCATGCATTGAAATGGAAAAAAGAAGCACCTGGTCTATGTTGTTCTAGTGGAAAAGTTTTACTAGATTATATTCTTGAACCACCAGAACCGTTGAAGAGTTTACTACTTGGCACTCGCTATAATTCGCTTGATTTTCTTAAAAATATGCGAAAGTACAACTCGGTTTTCCAACTGACACCATTCGGTGCTACCGAGATACGGCATGGGAATTTTATGCCCACGTTTAAAATTCAAGGCCAAGTGTAGCGTGCAGTTAGTTCCCTAATTCCAACAACGCAGGAAGAACCGAAGTTTTTACAAACCTATTATTATAAAAATAAAAGTTTGTTTGTTTGTTTGTTCGTCTTTTAATAAAGCCTGTATTACGCTCTTTGGCCAACGGTCAAATATTTGACCTATTTTGCAAATTATTGACACCAAATAGTGTAATGACCAAATAAATTTGGCTAAAACACGCTTGGTAAATATTTGGTTATTGTTTTCCACAACAATTATTTACCTATTTGCCAAACAGTGTAATGTGCCATGTGCCCAACATGCCAATTAAAATTTCACAGATTTTCTAAATTTTTTGTTTGGCACTACTAGATTTTCTATACAAACAAATACTGCCAAATAATTTCAAATATCAAAATGGCAAATCAAGAAATTTCTAAAACTTTAGAGTTGAGCTCATCTTGAAATACTTTGTTGAAAGCAAAAAGAAACAGAAATAAAGTGTCGGTGGAATGGAAAGATGAATCCATAGCAAAATTAATTTCTGCTGTTGAAGTGCGGAATTTATTGTGGAATGCTGAACATGAAAACTATAAAAATCGAAATTTACGAGACGCAGAATGGCAAGAAATGTCAGAAAATATTTTTAACAATGAATACGAAGCCCCTCAATTGATTGCGAAATGGAGTAACCTTCGTATTCAATTTAAATCTTATTATGCAAAAAGTAAGAAAACGAAATCTGGTCAAGGAAGAGAAACAAAAAAAGTCTCGTGGAAGTAATACGACCAATCGATGTTCATCGCTGCAGCCGAAGAGCAGCAATCTACACGGTCGGAAAAAAAAACTTTTTTGTATTGTTTGGGCAAATAATTTTTTGCCAAATATTTGACAAAACACCCATATGTGTAATACCCCTGTCAAACAACTTTGGCAAAATCAAAATTTGACAACATTTCTTAAGCAAAATATTTAAGAGTGTTAATACAGGCTTAACTCATGGACTCTTTGACCGATTTCAACCAAACTTGGCACACTTACTCAGTAGGTCTTGGGCAAGGTTTTTGTGTAGGAATATATTTAAAAAAGTGAGAGGAGAGAGAAATAGAAAAATTATGTATGGATTAAATTGTAAGTTGGTAATACATTTTTGCTACATAAATTCGGATTTTCGAAATGTGATGAACTCGAAAAACACCCAATATTTTTATTGCCCTTGAGGGATTTCGCAAAATATACTAAGTTACTTGAACTTGAGTCGCTTACTATATAAGTCGATATTTAAATTGAATCAAATACAAACAAAGGAATTTCCACTCAAACAAACGAGCAACAGGAAGCAAAACTGGAAAATGTTCGAGTACGTATTGCTCTATCCAGACGAACATTGCACACTGATTTCTTAATAAAATGGTTTCGGACAGGACAAATAATTCTTGCTTCCGAGAGCAAGAAACCAGTTAAACAGCGACTTGCGATAAGGTATAGTAATGCAACACTAAACTAAAATCGGCTATAAGATTAATTTTGGTTTGTGTGTCAGGTTGCTAATAATAATTACCAACAAAATCATCTTGAAGCTCATAGGAGCGCTGCAGTTTAAGATCGGCAGCCAAATACTGAAGCTCATGGAGCAGCTCAAAATTTTTATGAAACAATACACCTAAAGTTCGAAAAAAGATGCGGAAACGTCAATAGAGAATAAAAATTATTGCAGCAATATAAAGTAGACATTATTATTTTGAAAAGGTATAATGAATTCTGGGTGCCCATACTGTGGAGGGAGCCCTTAAATGAAAGAACGGAACACCTGCAATGTGTTGTCATGGTGAAAAAGTGCAATTGTTACCTATCCAATCTCCAAGCGCCTAAATCGAAATACTTCAGACAAAGGCAAAGTTTTTTTTTATAGAGAGTCCCCGTGCGAAGCCGGGTATCCAGCTAGTTTTAGACTTCTATACAAAGTATAGAAAGAAGCCTTCTGATCTGGCTCCGTGTCTGTCTGTCTGTCTGTCCGCATGTTTCAACTATGAGAACTATTCCAGTATAGTTTTAGGCTTCCATACAAAGTATAGCAAGAGGCCTTATTTACACATAGGCATAGTTCTTAAATTTGAAACATGCGGACGGACGGGCGGGCGGACACGTACTTCTGTTTTTTATACTATTGGTGTATTGTGTTTATTGTTATAGTATGAGTATGTATGTAATATGTAAGAGTATGTATATATAGAGGGACAGCTCTTATGGGAATACTTGTCACAAGTATTTCTTGATGGCTCTGCTACGCCATCTAGTGGAGGGGGTTATCTCTACGTTTTAATTTTTGGTCCTCTATATACAGGGTGCTGAATGAGTTAACTGAACATGGGAAATTAACATGTAAAAACTTATTTTTGCAAAAATACCTTCCTGTATATAAAGGATCAGCCATAAATTAAAAATTAAAACGTAGGGATCACACCGTCTACTAGATGGCGTAGCAGAGCCATTAACAAAAACTTGTGACAAATATTTGTTAATGGCTGTCCCTCTATATATTGTCGTGTTCCAAAATCCAATTTTTAATTTGATTTTTAAGAATATTGTTATTTTGTATGTTTTTGTTTAATTTTGTTAATATTTAAAATTGCTCGTTTTTCCCGCCGGCGTCCAGTTGGTAACCAAGCGAAGGAAGTGGGAAGCTTTTTGCCGTTGTAGCCGTAAAGTGCGGACGTGCTGGAGTTGGTCTCCGTTAAAATATTTGATATAATTGTGTTTAATTTATAAATTGATTTGAAAATATTGTTATAAATGAATGAATGAAAATGAAAATGAATAAATAAGTTTTGAGTTGATGGAAGTGATTTTGATTGAATTGGAAGTTGTCTGAGGTTTGGACGATATTTAAGTGATTTGCATGGAATTTTGAATAAAATTACAATGGTTGATGAAAATAATAATTAATAAAAAATTGGATGAGAAGAAAAATTGAAAATCGGTAATTTATTAACAAGATTAAAAATTAAGTTTGCAAATTGAATGCAACTCAGTGAAAATTTTAAGTGGACAGCGACGCACGTGTAGCCAGATGGGCGCACACATTTGACCGTTCGTATCTCGTATCGACGCGGGATTTTTACCAATTTATTTGGATGTTTAAATTTAATTTAAAAAAATAAGAGTCTCATTGCTCAAAAATAAATCGATTACTGGGGGCAGGTTACTTAATAAATTTTTACGCCCCGGTACATCGCAATATACATACTCTTTGGTACGTTATAATTTTACCATAGATAACTGTTATATTCTTTTCTCATCTTTTAATGTTCTTATATACTAAAATTTTTAAAAAATATATAACGGTAAAAAGAATATTTGAATTTCAAGAAATTCAAAAAATTTTTAAAACCTTTTTAGTTGATCTTTAGAAACTACAGTGAATTATAGTTGAGATATAGATCATAAAAATCTACAAAGTAGATTGAAATTCTAAATAAACAAAATCGTAGCAAGACATCGGCAGACAGGACCGTCTCAGGAATCAATGACGAATGAAATAATAGCAAGAAAAATTCAATTAAATTCAAAAAAAGCCTTAACGAATTACATGTTTCGATCTTATTCGCGGTGTTATCCACGACACTGATCTCATCAGATTTGTACTGGCAGTTGAAAAAATAAAATTAAACTTACCATTATTTCAAACGATTAAATTGATTAAATAATTGATTATTATGATTATTATTATAATAATTATGATGATTATTATTATTATATATTGAAAAATTAATTGATTAAATTGTGTCTCTTGATAAAATATAAAAATTTAACCTGCAATCATAAAAATTAGTTATAATTACAAAATGTCGTAATCAGAAAAAACAAAGTTAATGTTACTTACCGTAAATGAAGAGTGAAGTAATAATAAACAAGGGAGAATTTACAAGTGGAATTATCAAATAAGTGCACGAAAAATCAACACAAACAAAACTTTTCAACCAACAGGAGCCGTTTTTAAATGTGGGAAACAACAGCAATATGATCACCAGGAGAGGCCGCTTCCAACTTAAGCACAGGGTGAGCGCAATATTTGTGAAATAAAACTTAAACATTTTTTTAACAATTTAAAACCTACGTCGTGATGTTATAAAATTTTATTATTATTCAAAAATTGAGTCATTACGTTAAATTTTCAGTTAGCTACGTTGCAACAATTACGATTTAAATAAATTGAAAATTTACCCATACGGCTTCTGGTCAGATATTAATCGTTCTTATGTTAGAAAAAGATTTAAAAACATCTGTACAATTTTGCTTCAACTCAAGTAAATATTGAGGATTGGATTGGTATTTGTTTGGAGAATTTTATAAATAATTTGTGTTATTAAATTTAAAATTTATCAACCTATTATCGTTTTATTTAAAAAAAAACATCACAAAGAGTCTCATGTTGAAAGGTGTGTGCGCTCCAGCGAGGCGTTTTTCAGTAGCGGGTGGTTTTCGAAAATTTATACCGTTGGGGGCATAGCAATATATATATTGTTGTGTTCTGATAAAGTAATGAAAAGTGAGTTGCGTAATTTAGAAATAAAGAACTGACTTTGCAACCTGAGGAACAATCAAGGCAGGACTCTGTGTTCGTTTTCAAAATTGTTTTTATTAGTGTTAAGTTTGTTCGTTAGTTAAGTTGTATTGTTTAGTTTAAGTTTGTTGTTGCAGTAATTTCGTTTTTTTTTTTTTTATTTTAATGTTTGTATTTTTAATTTTCGTTGTTTAGCGACTCACACGAATGCAGCTGAGCAGTACGCGAGAATCTTGATTTGATTAAAAAAAAAAAGAAAAATAAAAAATCCAAGGAAATGGATTTAGAATAAATAAATGAAAGAACGAGAAGTCGCAAATTTACAACCCTTGAAAACGAGAAATAAAAGTGAGTCGAACAGAGAGTCGCAAATTTACAGTCCGAGAGGCTAGTGTATAAAAGTTAATCGTAGAGAATCGCAAATTTACAGTCCGAGAGGCTAGTTGTAAAAGTCAGTCGTACAGCCATCTGAAATTGAGAGTTCTACAGTTGGTGTGGTGTTTGAAAATTATCCGAGGAAAGTGTGGAAGAAAGAAGCCGAACCGTGCTGCTCAGCAAAATTTGTGTGAGTCCTGCTTTTTTTAATTTTGTTTACTTGTGTAAGGTTGCAAAATAAATTGTTCTTTAAATCGTCAGTTTTTTATAGTCTTCCATGTCACCGTTTTTCGAGAATCAACGACCCATTTTTTATAAGAGAGTGAGACCACAACAATATATAACTCCTAATTCTTTATAAACCTATATCCGCTGATCCGCTGATAATAAATAACGAATACAATGTAATGAATTCAAAGTGATCAAAGTGAAAATGTTTATTACCTAAAGAAAACTCGCCAATCGGTTAATTATCTTTTTTTTTACTCCAGAGCTAGCCAAAGGGCATTGCCAAATACCCTGAGATTAGGGAAACATTTCACCATTCCCTTTGTGAACTTCTATTCGTGGCATATCTTCAAAACAAAATTAATGATTTTAATGATCGGAAAGTGTCAACATTAGAATTTGTTAAGTTAACTTCGCATTATAACAGTTCTACCCTGTAATATTAAAATATATTTTTGTATAGTTTTAAGAACTGGTATTGGTATCTACTGTTTTGTATAAAAAATATTTATATATTTAATAAATTTTTATGTGATTTATAGCATTTGTGATTTTATTGACCAAAATTAGGGCATAACGAAACCTCCTCCATAGTAGAGGGGTTACATGGATGCGTGACGTAATATTTAGAACTTTGTGGTCTCAGTTTATTACTTTGGGGTTTTGTAAATTCCGCTAATTTTTAGGCGGATTATACAGTGGCTACTTTTTTAATCGGTTATACGATTATCAAATTTAAATGGACTTGAGGAATAATTTTATATTAATATTTTTAAATAATTAATTCAAAATACCAATACAAAAATTACTATAGTCGATTAATAATACGTGGTTTAACCCCTTAAGGACCACGCTCGAATATAATCTTTTATGAAGGATGTATATCTTCAGTAAATAAAATTCATTCATAAAAATAATAATGTATTTTTCTTGGTTTTTAATAATTTAAAGGTTACAGAAGGGTGAAGGGTTAAGTAATATAACTCGATATTAACTATATCAACATTTTAGAAAAACCATTAGCGATATTATATACTTACAGCGTATTTAATTTGTGATAACTTAAAAACACTTTAGTTCTAAAAAGTGTTTGTGAATTTTTGGGTTTTTTAAATTATTGATATAAAAATATTACTATGACCAAATTACCAAGAAGTGCTTAAGTAAAAATGTGAAAGCAGTTATAATCAAAAATATAATTATTTTGGCAAATATGTGTTCCAAAAACAATACTGTTTAACTACTGTACTGTATCTTTTAAGAACCTAACCTTAGAGTTAAGCAAAATCGTGTTGTATCTATATATCCCTAAGACGCAAATCTCCCTCGTGAAAGGATTTTTCACGAAAGAACAAGCTTCTAAAGGTAGCCCGAAAGTTAAAACATTTAGTTTGATGAACATAATAATTATGAACACGCATTCCATACAATTACCAAATTTAATTTTAGAGCACTACTTTAAAATTAAAATTCACCGTGAAACTTTCAAGATACATACGTGTCAAGATAAAATAGGTAATAACAACAAACGCTGCTAAATACATTCCAAAATCAATCAATACAATAATATTAATGTATGTTAATATAGGTAGTTCTAATTCATTATTCATCGTTAATTTTTATTTTATTTGTAATTATTTTGTACATCTCACTTTATTATACAGGGTGTCCCTGAATATATTTTACATAACTTAGGTGGCGATAGAGAACAATTTTCTAAAAAAATTATTTACCAAACATTTTTTTTTTAATTCAAACCTCTTAAGGCCTCTTTAGAGCATTTCTTTAAATTTCCGTTTTCACATGGCCATAGTTCTGAAAATATTGATTTTTTAGTAAAAATAGTTGAGTGCTTTTTTATAGAGCGTGAAATAATCTACACACCAGATTAAAACATTTTATTGTCTAAAATCAACGGCTTTCGAGTTAAGCATTAAATTAAGTAAAAAAAATGCTGAAAAATTGAAGCTTTTTTTATTTGGTACTTTTTAAAATTATGTATCTTTTAAACGAAACATTTTGCAAAAAATCTGATGCCCTATTCCGGATGGAATGAAAATTTAACGGGCTATAACTTTATCATGTAAAAATGTTTGAAAAACCAATTTATTTCACAGAAAATCAGAAAATAATAAACAAGCCAGCTACAAAACTAAAAATTAAATTCACAAAATTTTTATTTTTATTGAAAAATTGTTTTATTAATTAATGTTAAATTATTACATTATTTAAGTAAATATTGAAAATGACCACATTTACAAGTTAGAAAAATTAACAATTAAAAACCTTACTATTTGTTTAGATAAAAATCGTGCAAATTAGTTGAATTCGTTTGCGACACGTGAATTTATATGTTTTGAATTTCGGATTCTCATCAGACAAACATGGAATAATTTAATCTGAACATTAATCTGAAACTAATTCAACTAATTTGCATAATTTTTATCTAAAACACAGTAAGTTTTTCAATTATTAATTTTTCTAACATAAAAAAAATTTTGAACTTTTATTTTGAAAAATAAAAATTTATTTTGATATCATCAACTTAAAATCTTTAACTTTCCTTTGCTCTTCTTTACTTTGCCTATTAATTGAGAAGCTCCGATAGTTTGCTAGGATTGTGATTCGTTCAAAAATTTAATCAAAACCCAAGGAAATAAATAATAGCGTAAATAATACTACCTGATATTTATTTATTTTATAATATGGGCAGACACGCTATATTTAAATTTTAAAAAATATAAAAAAAATATAAACAAAAAACTTGAGTTAAAACCATAAACTCCAAAGTTACACAACCTCCGTTCATTCTTTGAAGGAGAATCCCAAATAAATGGTTCCGTGTATACAAATGGAATCCGTAGCTGATAGTTTAACGCTAGCCCAAACTGAAATAAGACGATAAATTCTTTAATTTAAAACAATTAGTCATGTAACAATAAAATTAGTAAATCCATCACGATTTCATTACGCCATTAGATGGTACACTCCATAATAATTTAAATGACTGGTTCTAATCATTACCTATGCATCAGGTTTTAGTCAGAAATAGCTAAACTAAAGTATCAAAAAGAAACAATAAATAATTAAGTCAAACTCGTATTTAATGGTATTATGATGTTCATGTAGATAGCTACAATTCCATCCCAATAACAGAAACAGATGATTGGGTTACACCACGTACCACGACCACAACACAACCTATCACGACGAATGTTAGGGTGGAGTGAAAAACAAAAATTCTGATATTCACTATAGCGTACCCGCAAAAAGCTGAACAATAGGCTTTCATAGTTTCTTAGAGGTTTATATTTAGAGGTACACCCGTTAAGACAAAGTTTTGAAAAACCTCCCAAAAATGGTAATTTTTGTTGATGTGAATCTATGAAAAACATTAAAATTTTTCTTCTTCTATTTTTGAATGCCTTAAATCATCAGTGAGTGTCAAGCGTCACATTATATTGAATTACCTTCCAGTCGCAACTAAGCATACTAAGTGAAAACTAGTGTTAGTTCTGAAATATTTTGGGGCACTGTGATTTGCTAATTTTAATATTTTTTATTTTCATTACATTAAAATATAAGCTTTGAAAAAATTGAAATTTTTTTTCAATTACCTTACCTCCAAAAAAAATTTTTTTATATTGGAGGTAAAAACAATAATTTGATAAATCATTAAGGTTATAAGGCTGCCAATAAATTCAAGAAATTAGATTGTTATCAAAAATTCCTTCGTGCTGGGTTACCTCAAAATACCATATTAAAGAAAAAATATTTTGCTTATTTCATTTACTTATCCGTAAGTAACATTTTATTACTACTCCATTTAAAAAAATTGGCTATGTAAACATTGCATAACTTTCCCCATTAAATTTGGGTATAAAAATTATCCTTCAACCTCCTCTTTTTGGGTACCATTTGACGAGAAAGACCGCGAGAAAGCTAAAGTTCGCAGCAAAAAGTCGAAAAGTTGAAAAATTTGAAAACCAGTTAAATTAAAAGTGCAGATTTACTTCTTTGCCTACATAATTAGAGAGTAAATTTTCGTTCGCCACCTTTTTGCAATATACCGTTCAACGTGGAAGACCTCAAGGAAGTCTGGGTTTTTCTACTCATTTTTTCCCAGAATATTTCAACACGAGAAAAAGTGGACACGCCTACTTCCGTTACAACGATCCGATAAATGTAAATAGGAGCGGATTTTACTCAATCAAGAATTTGTTTTTATGTTTATTTGTGATAAAATAAATTTAAAATGTAAATATTTAAAGAAATAAAGAGTTTTTTATGTTATGTTATATGTTACCTCAAGGAAGCGATGGGTCGCATCTGTGGGGCTCAAAAATCGCGCTATGCGGGACACGGGGCGTAAAACCCGAAACATGTAAAAATTTCATAAACGTCAAACTTGAATTAATTTCCGAAAATGTTGGAAATCGAGTTGCGACGCGACTCGTATTCCGTCTAACTCGATATACGTGCGTTAGAAAGAGATGCGACACGGCACGATTAAATAATTTGGGTATAACAAATGGTGGTCGAAAAGTAATTGACACTTCAACTTTATTTATTTTCTTTATCATTTCCGCAATTTTCAACGAATTTTCACCATTTTCAGCTGGCCTCTAAGTTTAACTATGATGTACATTTATGCCAAATTTTTTGACATTTGGTTGCGTGGTTTGACCTGGGCAATTGATACTATTTCTTTTAATGATGTCGTAACCACACACAGACATACAGATATACATACATACAGACGAACATCCAACTAAAATTCATCAAAAACTTATCAGGGCACGATAAGAAACATTTTAATACATATTGTACTTTCGTCGCTTCAAAGAATTTTAGCCCACTCTTTGATTTCCCAATTTAAACGCTCTTTGGCAAATTTTAGTTGGGCTATCCGAATCTTCTTTGATACCAAAGGTTTCTTAAAAGGATATCTGCCAAATAGTCCAGTTGACTCTAGTCGACGTTTTACTGTCGAAATACTGATCTAATTTTTGCGATTTACGTTGAAATCCTGAGCGATTTCAGTAGCCGCTAGACGAGAATGTTTTACTGTTTTACGGAAAACCAAAAGAAATGATAACTATCTGTTTTGGTTGGTTATTGTGGTCGTCCTATTCTGGATCGTGTATCTGGTAATTCATATTTTTACTTTCCTCATACGTATACGTATGTATAAGGGAAAGTATTGTAATCCACTCAAAAATCAAAAATCGAAATTTTTGCATTAAAATGTTCCTTATCATGTCCTGATAAGTTTTTGATGAATTTTAGTTGGATGTTCGTCTGTATGTCTGTATGTCTGTATGTCTGTATGTCTGTATGTCTGTATGTCTGTATGTCTGTATGTCTGTATGTCTGTATGTCTGTATGTCTGTATGTCTGTATGTCTGTATGTCTGTATGTCTGTATGTCTGTATGTCTGTATGTCTGTATGTCTGTATGTCTGTATGTCTGTATGTCTGTATGTCTGTATGTCTGTATGTCTGTATGTCTGTATGTCTGTATGTCTGTATGTCTGTATGTCTGTATGTCTGTATGTCTGTATGTCTGTATGTCTGTATGTCTGTATGTCTGTATGTCTGTATGTCTGTATGTCTGTATGTCTGTATGTCTGTATGTCTGTATGTCTGTATGTCTGTATGTCTGTATGTCTGTATGTCTGTATGTCTGTATGTCTGTATGTCTGTATGTCTGTATGTCTGTATGTCTGTATGTCTGTATGTCTGTATGTATGTCTGTATGTCTGTATGTCTGTATGTCTGTATGTCTGTATGTCTGCATGTGGTTACGAGATCATGAAATGAAATAGTATCAATTGCACAGGTTAAACCACGCAACCAAATGTCAAAAAATTTGTCATATATGTACATCATAGTTAAACTTAGAGGCCAGCTGAAAATGGTGAAAATTTGTTGAAAATTGCGGAAATGATTAAGAAAATAAAAAAAGTTGAAGTGTCGATTACTTTTGGACCACCATTTGTCATATCTAAATTATTTAATCGTGCCGTGTCGCATCTCTTTCTAAAGCACGTATATCGAGTTAGACGGAATACTAGTCGCGTAGCAACTCGATTCCAAAAATTTTCGGAAATTAATTCAAGTTTGACGTTTATGAAATTTTGATGTTTTCGGATTTTAAACCCCATGTCCCGCGTAGCGCGATTTTTGAGCCCCGCAGATGCGACCTGTCGTTTCCTTGAGGTCTTGCACATCGAACGGTACATTTCAAGAAGGTGGCGAACGAAAATTTGCTCTCTAATTATGTGTGCAAAGAAGTAAATCTGCATCTTTAATTAAACTGGTTTTCAAATTTTTTAACTTTTTGACATTTTAATTCGAACTGTAGCTTCCTCGAGGTGTTTCTCCTCGAATGGTACCCAGAAAGAGGAGGTTGAACGATAATTTTTATACCCAAATTTTAAGGGGGAAAGTTATGCAATGTTTACATAGACAATTTTTTATTATACGACACCAGATACTCATTCTTTGATGTGGTAATCTCAAACTGGCGTTCTACTGCCCTCATTGAATTTTCTTTCTTCAACCATTTCAGAACTTGTTTTTTCAAATCTGTAGAATACCCTCTGCTCTCAGACATAATGATGTATTATTAAACTTGACTAACTCGGTTACGGTACACTAATTTACGTTTCTTGATGTTTTATATCATAACTAGGGGGGCTCCGCCCCCTTTTTATTATTCTTTAATTAAAAAAAGAAAATTAAATTTTCCAGGACGATTTACGATTTCGCCCAATCGTAATTCTATGTATGTAAAAAATCCTTCTTATTACAAAACTTCTTTCCATACAACATCTGTTGTGTCGCTTCTACTTTGAATTTTTATTCCATTCTATGCTTGACATCTTGTTAATTTTACTTCTTCGTTTGTCAACCGATCTAAATTACTTTGTCCAAACACATCGACTCTTCTTCTGGCTGGAGCTACATTAGATTGCAGAATATTTTCCAAAATTAAATATTTAATTTCATCTTGGCTAGCCTTGTGTAATATTGCCAATTCTAAAATTTCTTTAATCGTTAACTACAGTTTTTAATGTAGTATTATAGTTGTCAATTTCAAATGACAACAACTTAAAATTAGAGGGTACACCACCTATAGGTTTTTACTATAACTATAAAATAACGTCACAAAAATAGCGGGATTTGCGATAACTCTAAAACTGTATTCCCGTTATTGTAAAAATAACGTATTTTGTTACGTGACTTTTAGCGTTAGCGGAGAGTTCACCTTGGTGTGGCGATAACTCCCTAATGTCTAATACAATATACCATTGTTTTACTGCGTGATCATACTATTGCTTTTATTGTTTAATAAATTGTAGGAAACTAATAATTAAACACCCCAATAATTTTATTATCAAAATAATTTATTGTACTTAGATTTATTATAATTATTGTAAGTTTTAATTTATCTATTATGATTGTTGTTGGATTTCGTGTAGGCCAGTGATGTACATCTTTTTTTTATTATAGAAACAATTTTTTCCATTTTATAATTCTTAAATAATACTTCTTTGTTTATTTTTCTTGAAAACTGCGTCTTCCTTCTTGAAATTTTTGTTTTTCAATGTTACCGTTCTGAATAATGGTTTGTTTTCATAAATAATTTTATTTATTTTTGTTGTAAGATTTTATTAACATACGAAACAAAAAAATTGAAATATGAAGGTAAGTACGTATGTCGTTCCAGTAGGTACATGAAAAAACAGCAATGTGGTTTTTGAAAATTATTTATTAAAAAGCGTTGACAGCAAGCTAGTCCAGTAACCACGTCCGAAAAAGGGGGTCTAGCTGACAAATTTCTGTGGCAAAGGATTGAAAACTGATTCCTATGTAATTTTGATCGTAGAATCCGAATTTGAGGTTTGCGAACAAAAGTTCTTTGTGACAAAGCCGCCAAGTTAGAAAAACTTTGCCAAATCACGTTTTTTTGCAAAAAACTCAAAATTTTGGCAACCTATTAATTTTTCTAAAAAATGTTATGTATCAAAAAAAAAGTAGATAAAATTTCCTAAAAAATGACTTTATTGGTTCATTTCCTAGGACAAAAATTAACGCTGCAGGTGCCATTCGCGTTTTTGCTGGTTTTTCGAAAAATTCAAATTTCATAATTTCTCGAGTGAAATGAAGGTTTCCGTGCCAACGGCAACGGGTAACAATATAGCTTCTCGTCGGCATCGAATTTGAATTTTTCAAATTTTTTCAAAAAATTTAAAAAAAAAGTTGAAATTTTCGAAAAACCGTTAATTTTCGTCCTAGGAAGTGAACCAAAAGGTCATTTTGTAGGAAGTTTCATCTACTTTTTGATTTATTTGATTCATTTTTTCGAAAAATCAATAGGGGGCCCAGAATTTTGACTTTTTTGCAAAAACACTAGATTTTGTGTATTTTTGATAAAAAATTAAATTCTGGGCACCCTATTAATTTTTCGAAAAAATGAATCAAATGAATCAAAAAGTAGATAAAATTTTTTAAAAATTGACTTTTTGGTTCACTTCCTAGAACGAAAATTAACGCCGCAGGCGCCATTCGCGTTTTTGCCGGTTTTTCGAAAAATTCACATTTTATTTGAAATTTTTAAAAAAATTCAAATTCCATGCCGACCAGAGTCTATATTTTTACACATTGCCGTTGGCACGGAAACTATTATTTCACTCGAGAAATTATAAAATTTGAATTTTTCGAAAAACCAGCAAAAACGCGAATGGCGCGTACGGCGTTAATTTTTGTCCTAGGAAATGAACCAAATAGTCAGTTTTTAGGAAATTTTATCTACCTTGTTTTTGATACATGCCATTTTTTCGAAAAATCAATAGGTTGCCTAAATTTTAAGTTTTTTGAAAAAAAACATGATTTGGTAACGTTTTTTCGATATGGCGGCTTTGGCACAAGGAAATTTTGTTCGCAAACCTAAAATTTAGATTCTACGACCAAAATTACATAGGAATCAGTTTTCAATCCTTTGCCACAAAAATTTTTCAGGTAAAACTCCCTGGTTACTGGACTAAGCTGAAACTGTTCTTTTTCAGTTTTTCGAAAACTAATGATTTTTCTGCATAATGCCATTTTTTCAGCTTCTTATGCATTATGCGTTGAAGTACCAGTGTGTAATTTAATTAGAGACGCCCATAAATGAATTAACGAAGTGTGTGATAATTTTCATTTTGAGCCCAACAATCAAAATAAAAACTAAATGATGCGAAAAAAATGTGAGAGTTTGATGTGATCATTGTTCTAAATCGTGTTGTAAAAGTTAGTTTGATAAAAGAAATTGTAAATTATGGTATACAAAATTAAATTAAAAGTACATAAAACTCAATAATTGATTAACCAATAAATAGACAGTTGATGCATTATGAGATATCCGTGCTGTAAATATTATGTTTTATAATCACTATGTGGTAATTAATTTAATCTGATTATTTAACAATACTCTATTAATAATTCTTGTAAATAATAACAATTACCTAGATCAAAGTTATGTATCGTAGTGCTAATTTTACCTGTGAAATGTGAGAGTCTCGTGTCTAGCAATGAAAATAATTATTTTATTATTTATAATTTTTTACAATACAAGTAATAATCTAAATCTATATTTATTTCTATTACAAACACATTTTTAGATGCAGGAAACCTATTTATGATAAATAAAAATATTGAAAAGCTTCATACACAGTTCATGGGTATAGTCAACTTTGTGTTGCGATCTGAATACACGAAACCAATACATGAAGAAGTTACCTTCCATTTATATACAAGGTGATTATTGTCAATAATCCTAATTATATTTCATTATTATTATGTTCATTTTTTTAGATTAAATTCTGACAAAGCAATTCAACTTCGAACGGACGATACTGAAACTTTATTACAGTCACAATTTCAACAATCCTTACGAACCGTTTTTATTATTCATGGTTACACAGATCATAAAGAGAGAGATATTATTGTAGCTTTACGACGAGGTAATTTTACTTTTCAAAAGTATAATAACATTAGTTAGGTACATCTTGTAGCTTTAATTGAAAATTTAAAAGTAAATGTTATTGTCGTCGATTGGAAACGTATCGCCGCTCTTATTTATTTCAACGCTGTGTCTTACACTTTTGCCATTGGAACCTTTCTCTCCAAATTTTTGCAATTTCTAGAACACCATGGTGTTAATTTATCAAACGTTCATTTAATCGGGCACAGTCTTGGTGCCCAAATATCGGGAGTAGCAGGAGCTTTTCTACAAGGAAGAATTGGAAGAATTACAGGTAAATTTTTTACCAAATATGTGTGACTTCGGCTTTAGTATTTTTAATGACAAAAGGTTTAGATCCAGCGGGTCCTTTATTTGAATTTATTTCAATAAGAAATTCAACAGAAAGTTTAGATCGATCAGATGCGATGTTTGTCGATATAATCCATACAGCTTCATTAGATTTTGGGATAAGTCTTCCAGTAGGTCATACGGATTTTTATCCAAACCATGGTAGTACACCTCAACCTGGATGTTCCAATTTTCTTACAGCTAGTATGATTTTATTAATTTGTTAAATTTTGTTAATCTAAAAAAAATTATATTTTTTAAAAGTTTCTTGTAGTCACATTCGATCAGTAGATTTCTTCACTGAATCAATAAATGGAACAAAACAGTTTTTGGCAAAACCCTGTAAAGTATTTACAAATAACAGTCTAAAAGAATGTAAATCTGGGAAATTTGGAATAATGGGATATTACACACCTACAGAGTATAACAAAAACATTACTTAAATATGTAAAAACTAATATTTTGAAATTTTTAGAACTAGGGGATTATATTATATACAAACCAATGCTGAATTTCCTTATGCTATGGGTGGAAAATTTTATGTAGATCCTTCTGTAAACTACATCAAACAAAAATACAGTAATACATAATTATGTAAAAAGAAATAATATAGTAATAAATGATTCAAACAACACTTATCGTCAGAAATTTTACTATAAGAAATCAAATCGTCAATAGGAATATTATTATACTAAAATTCATGTTTCGGTTTTTACATTATTATTCCATTTGCAATGATGGTGTAACAACCGAAACATGTAATTTTGTGTAATTAATCCCCATGTTCTTTTCTTACTTTAAATTATTTTTTAAATCCTTTCATTTGTCTTTGCATCCTCCACGACCCTTTTCCATGCTTTACTGTTCATCAATCTACTTCTCCAGCCCTTCACATCCATTCGCTTCAGATATTCAATCGTGTCTTTTCTCCATCTTTTTTTCGGTCTCCCCCTCGGTCTGTTCAAGTTGGGCTTCCACCTCATTGCCCTTGCAACTGCTATTTCCTCTTGCGCTCTCTCCACATCATGTCACAACCATCCCAATCTTAAAGCTTCCACATGTCTGACTATATCAGCTCATCGTATTTTACTTGTTAACTCTGCATTTGTTCTTCTTCTGTATTGTTTTTCTCTCACTTTCACGGGGTCCATTATTTTTCTCAGAAATCTTTCTCTCAAACACTCTAAGACTTTCCTTTTCCGCTTCTGTCAGGCAGAGTAGTTCCAGCTAATACGTCGTTAAAGGTCTAATCAATGTTCTATAACTCTTGATCTTTGTGTTTCTTCTTAAGTTTCTGTTCTTCAATAGGTTTCGATTGCTGTAATAAGCTCTATTGCCTGCTTTCACTCTATCTTTTATTATTTCTCCTCTTTCATTTATGTCGCTTATCTGTAAACCGAGGTATTTAAATTTTCTGACCTCTTCAAACTCGTAATCCATGATTCTTGTCATTTATAGTTCTTTCTTTTTCTTTCTGCTGCATCTCATAATTTAGTTTTTCCTTTATTCGCCAATAATGCTGCTTTGCAGGCTTCTCTTTCAATATTTTTGAAGGCTTCTACTAGTGCGTTGTGTGTTCTGGCCATGATGATCATGTCATCGGCATACGCCACTATCTGTATTTAGTTGTTCATTATTGCTCCATTACATTTCACTCTTCTTATCACTTCTTCCAGTATTATATTAAACAGGGTGACCCATATTGCATCGCGCTCTCTCACTACATTGTTAAATTCAAATTCTTCTGTGTTGTCTATTCTTGTTTTGACTATAGCAGTTCTTCTGTTTAGTGTCATCTATACCAGGCGTACTAGTTTTTTGGGATTCTCCATTTTCCATTTCTTCCCTGAGTTGGTTTCTATTTACTCAATCGAAGGCCCGTTTGAAATCAATAAACAATGCCTCAATGCCTATATCACACTCGTATGCTTTTTCCATAATTTGTATTATTATAAATAGAGCATCGGTCGTTGATCTTCCAAATCTGAATCCTTGTTGGTAGTCTCCTATTTCTTTTTTCGTGTAGTTTTGCAATCTTACATGTACCAAACTTGGTAATATTTTATATACATTATTAAGTGGCATGCAGTCAATTTCTCCAGAATGTCCTTTACTTCGTCCATGTTTTGTGTTTCTTTCATTTCGTGTTCCAGTATCTGTTTGGTTCTGGTTGGCGTTTTTACTGTTTTCTTACTTCTTTGGTATATTTCAGATTCTTCAGGTGTCTTTGTTTCTTCTCCACTAGTCTCTTCTTTTCTTTTCTTTATGTACTCTCTAATAGACGGTTAGCTATCTGATCTTGGTCTATATCCCTTGTTTTCCTTCATTTATTTCCTCTTATGTTTTTCACATTAACTGTGGTAACTATGTAGGCAACCCAAATTACACCAATCTCCAATTCAATATTTGATTTTAGTAAAGCTTGAGTGACATCAGTGGCGTAGCCAAGGGGGGAGGCTAGGGGGCTATAGCTCAGACACTCTTCCTTTTCTTTAAATGATAATCTTTTTTTAATGATGATAGTCGCCTTCTTACCGGTCCAATGCAAAATTTTTTAAAACAAAAAAATTATTGTGTTTGACTCTTCGATATGAAGTTAGGTTTAGTTCAATTAGGTCTAGCATCCTCGGGTCCCCAGGGGCTGATTTATCAAATTGTCGCCTATGGGCACTACTCGAAAATAAAATGACCACGCCCCCTTTTTCCGAAAACTTTTCGGCACAGCTCGCTTGACCCCCCCCCCATAACAAAGTCTTGGCTGCAGCACTGAGTGACATTATCAAACTTTGGTTAAATTTGAAAAATAACCGTGAACTAGAGTCTTATATCGCATTACGAATTTTTGATTATTTATTTTTTTCAAAAAAATGTTTTTATAATAAAGTAATATTTATTTATCTTTTTTTTAAAATACTTTTAATCCTAACCAGCTTATTAAAGTTTTTTTTGTTTTTTTTTTTAAATAATAATTTGCTACTTATTGTATTTCATCACTTTACTGTTAAAATTCTATTATGTTAACGTTTTGTTTAAGTTCTGTTAAGTATTATGTTTTTCTTTTATGTTATTTAGAAATAAAACTTCAGGAGATAATATAAATATTATTCAAATTAAATAACAAGCAGATTTACTTAGGTTAACATTTAAATTAAAACAAAATGTAATGTAAGTAATCTACTATGTATAGGGTTGATCAAATTCGAATGATCTTATGGGAAATTCGGTATCTATGTCAGATATGGAAAAATGGATGGCGCATCCTCGATCTCTTTTTTTGAAAAAAGCTCAATGGTGAAAACCGGAAATCGATATCTCTTATCGTTTTCGAGTTATGTCACAAATTGTTATTTGAAGTATTATTTCATGTAAGTTTCTGGCTTTTTGTTCTATGTCGTTGTTTCGTTGTTTCTCCCTTTTCAGGCTTTGAGTCATCTGTTTTTCGAATTCTATTTTTGCCTCTTCATCTTTGATTATTAATTCTGGTCTAGCTTTTTTTCTCAGGTCAATTAGTATTATCTGTTTCACTTCAGCTCTCACCAAATAGTGGTCCATGTTCATGTCTGCCCCCTCTACTACTTCTCACATCTTGTATGCAATAATAATTACATCTTCTTTCCAAGATTATGTGGTCAATTTGGTTTGTCGCGTTTTAGGGCGATCCAGGTGCCTTTGTGTATCTCTTTGTGTTATCTCTTTATTAGGTTAGGTTTACCATATCTTTTTCCATAGATAGATCTATCAGTAATTTCCCGTTTTCGTTGGTTTCTACATGTAAGCTGCGTATGTCTTCTTATTGTTCTTTCTAGCCACTTGTCGTCCAACTTTGAACATAGGCCTCTTCTAACTCTTTTTATCTATCTCTATTTCCAGCCACTCTATTCCATGCGAATCGAGCTACTCATTTTATATCGTCCCTCCATCGCATACGCGGTCTGCCCCTACTTCTACCACCCAACCATGGTCTCCATTGATTTATAAACTGTTTTATAAAAGCGTAGCTCTTTCTATCGATCATTGTACTTTACGAATCTTGTCCACATTTTTGCTTGTGAATACCCATGTCTGGACCCTGTATGTCAGTACAGGTAACACACACATATCAAAGATTCTTGTTCTGAGATGTTGTGAGATGTTTTGGTCTTTCAGTATATAGTAGCTCAGTTTTCCAATCTAACTAACAAAATTGTTGATTGGTATTCTTGTTATTGTGCTATTTTAGCGTTAAAATCCCCTGATTTTACTCGATGGGTTTTTGCTTGGTTTAGTTTTTGGTACCTCTTTCAGGTGGGAATGGGCCAGTTCGTCGCGAGCGTTTCGTCGCGAGCGTTTCGACGCAGCCAGTTTGCCGCAGCCTGTTCGTCGCAAAGCCATTTTGACGCAAAATTTTTTGGTCGCATGGACTATTTGCCGCGGGACTGTTTGTCGCAAAATCAATTCGCCGCAGGACTATTTGCCGCAAAATCAATTCGTCGCAGGACTGTTAGTCGCAAAATCAATTCGCCGCAAGGCCGTTGCCACAAAATTGTAAAAATAGTAGTATATAATATATTATTTATAATTTTAAAAACATTTATTTTTTTATTTTATTATTTAAATTTTAAATTTAAAACTTTAACAACAAAACTTTACAAAAGCAGGATTTTAATTACGCATTTCAAAGTTATGCGCAAGTCCTCGTAAATAATCAATAATATTTCTATTATGAAAATCTTCCACAATTTTTAGGATTCTCTTATCAGCATCCCTGTATTTTTTTAATTTTCGAGGTGGAGATCTTCCAGCAACAAGACTTTCATAATAAATATCACGACTCTTTTGGACTTTTCTTAACCCATCTATAAACTTCCAAATCGTCGGATGGAGCATACCAAGTTCACACTGGATTCTTTTATTAGCAGCTTCCGCATGATTGTTGGTGCGCTCAAAATTTTGTCTGGTACGATCGTAAACATTCTATATATCGTACCCAAATAGTGGAGGTCTACGATTACCACTTCTAGTGAGTACGCCTATATAATTTGTTTCAAACCATTGCAACATTGGTTGTAGTGCAGCTGTTAAATACCCTCGCAAACTAGTCAACGCAGTTTCCAAATGCAACTGAGGAACAAATGCTAACGAAATAATCATTCGACACTGTACAGCAAAATCGGTATCGTTATTGTATGCTTGTCGAAGTCCGATGGTTGATAAATGTCTCTGCATGTTTTGCGATAAATGGAAAAAACACCCATGAATATGAGCATTTGTGAAAACATCTTTTATGGCTTGAATTGCAGCCAATTCAAAATCACAAGAAACGCTTTCTGGGTTTGCATCAGGTGCTAACTGTTTCACCATACGAAATAGTTTGCAATATGTTTCTCTTCGTTTATTAGGCAACAAACAATACAGAACCGGGTGAACTCCTTCATATTTTTCCGCCATAAAAATATAAATTTGTTGGAACAACAAAGGAGCTATTTTAAAAGTTCCGTCTATAAACCAATGTGGTGATTCCTGTAAAATGGCCAATCCTTGTTGCCTTCCAAAAATTATAATTCGATCATTACCATCTTCCGAATCTGCCAATAGGAAGTTTTCTAAAACACCATTTACGTTGTACAATCGAAATGCTTCTGGTATTACGAGTTCCTGTAACGTCGCTGGATTAGGCAAAGCTGCAGTAACACGGTTTCTCGTCCTCCTAACACTTTTCTTTAATGCAGGACCTTGTGGTAATAAAGCTTGCGCACCAACTGGAAGTCCTTCAGTACATGCATTAATAACTTGTGCCGTTTCTTCCATCGTATCTGCAGCTCGTCTTTTGATTTGTGTAATCGTTTGCGCAACCACAACGCTAGCAGCTGAAGCATCATGGGTATGATCTTGCAACTGTTTAACGATGTTACCATTTTGTACATGTATACGCACTTTACAAGTATTTCTTCTTTCACAGCGATAGAATTGCGTATTTCCGTCACTACTTAATCGATCAAACGTATAAACATATCCATCATTATGAAATTTTTCTTTGCCGCGTTTACTTAATATTAACTGATCCATTCTCTTCTGCTGCTTCTTCTTATTTTCATTTTTTAAAGTAACATTATCTACTTATATATGAAAATATTATACCAATCAATATTGGTACAATTTTAAAGTAACATTATCTACTTATACAGGGTGGCGCAAAATGAACGAATGGGTTTGAATTCTTTATAACTTTCATAATTATTAATTTTTTAAATTATTTTTTTGTATTTTGTAAAGAAGACTTGGGGAATTTATAAATGGAACAGTACACAATAAATTGAACAACTTACCCAAATCGTTGAAGTTTATTGTTTTTTACCCCCCTGTATATGAAAATATTGTACTAATCAATATTGGTACAATTTATTACCAACTAAAAAAAACCAAACCGGTCATATTAACCGCGGCTAATAGGTCATGCGTCGAAAAAGATCGCGGCTAATAGGTCCTGCGTCGAAAAAGATCGCGGCTAATAGGTCTTGCGTCAAATAATACTTGCGTCGAAACGCTTGCGTCCGAACGGGTGCGCGTCGAAACGGCTGCGGCGAAACGGCCGCGACGAAACGGCCGCGACGAAAAGTCCTAGACCCCTTTCAGGTACCCCCTCTCTCTCACATCTCGGTAGTTGATCTTCATATTGCAGATTTTGTTACCCTATATTTACTCTTTTTCGTGATTTCCTCAGCTCTTCTGATTGTTTTCTGATTTTCTGTTGTACTTTTCTCTCTGTGTATGTTGTATCATTGTCAATATGTATTTTCCTCCAGGTAAACAGCTTAGCTTAAACTTATTTTTCAAAATGCCCATCTTACTAGTCCATCTTTTTACCTTCATCGCGGTCTTTTCGGTTTCTATCTGGTATACTGTTGTTATTTTCACTTGAACTTCTAGGTTCTGTTTTATAAAGTTTTCCAGCTTTTCTTCTAAGGGGGGGGGATGTTCGTGTTGTTATCTGTCTTCAATGCTGTTACTACCAATCTATTCCTTCTTTTCTGTCTCTAATTTATATTCAACCGTTTTTAGGTTATCTTGCGCCATTTCCTTTATTATTTTCTCATTTGATTCCTGTTCATGTTTCCAACTTAGTTTGTATCAATTCTTCTTTCATTGGACAATAATGATATTAAAGAACAATTACTATAAGGAACAGCAAAATGGCGATGCATTTCAATCAGGGACAATTATTTGTTGTGTAGGGGAGCCTGCCCTACAGGATTTGAACCATTATTTGCCGCGGTTATTGATCGAGTTTGTACATATTGGAAGTAAGTGTATTTCTGACAAGCAAATGTAAATTTTACCACATAGACTATTTTTTTATCTTGCAAAGAAAATTGAAAAGGTTTTTGTAAAACGTGTTTCCTCTCTAGGTATGTGTGAATTATGTAGTCTTTATTAATGCTTTTATAATTTATTAAACTACTGTCTTTCACTAGTTATAAACCAATACGGCTCTTGCGACAGCGTGTCCAACAGTGAGACATTTGCTGTTGTCCAACAGTGAGACACTGTGTTAAGGTTGGACTCACTGTTAGCGCGTAACAACTATCATAATTTAAGCGTCACAATTCATCATCATAATTCTTTGCCGACATACAAGTCGCCAAAACGCTACATTTAATTTTGAAATAGACTTCAGTTTGATTAATATTCGTTAAAATATGTTTGTACTTAATTTCTATTTCTCCATCTGGCATAAAACTTCCAATGTATTTGCTTTTATTTTAAATCAACATTTAAACTGTAAAACGTGACATATTAAATTTTTACGCGAACAAATGGCTGTTTCATTGTTGCGTTTTGTATATGTCTTACTGTTAGGCACTAGTGACCAACAGTGAGACAAATGCAACTACGTATATTATACTACTTATATATATACTACTACTTATATTATATACTACTACAAAAAAAAGTAGGAAACTTTAAGAATATATCCATACATTGCTTACATAGATGTAGGTAAAGATAACTTTGTATACTGGTATCAGTACTTGATGTCTAATGGTTTATGAATCATATTGATTAAGAAAAAAAGTGTCTCACTGTTGGGCAGGTTCCCCTACGCATTTTTTCGTGTAAATGACAGAAACTCGACCCTTTTCAAAGCCTCATGCTAAGTGTAGAGAGATTTTTATATAATTTAGACAAACGATCATTTTAGGGTGGATCCATGATTTGTCGTGTTTGCGTCAGCCAAAACGGCCTGGAGGAAAAATTAATTAAATTAGTTTTAACATCAGTTTCAACTGATGAAACTGACCTCAATCATGCGAACCTAAAGGATATTGATGAGGTTTGTTACAGGCGTTATCTCGAATCTACATAATATGTATTTTTATATATTGTAATTTACTTGTAAAAAATGTATTGTAAAAACAAATTGCTTGTCAAAAATGTATTGTAAAAACAAAAATGCAAATTACAATATATAAAAATACATATTATATACAGTCCCTGGCCATCGAATTAGGACCACTTATAATTTTTTATTAATTCGTGTTTTTTAGTAAAATTAAAAGACGGAAACAACTTCTATTGATATATTTATTTAAACAACATGTGTAGTACAAAATTATATTAATATTTTGTAATTCCACCTTTTGCCTTTATTACAGCGCTTACTCTCTCGGGCATGCTCCATATGCAACTCCGTATCATACGTTTTATGTCCTCATTATTTTGCCACACATCTTCAATTTTTGCTTTCAAATTGGCAATTGTTGTATTTGGGGACGAATAAACAAGCGATTTTAATAAACTCCAAACATTTTCAATCGCGTTTAAATCTGGAGAATTGCCTGGCCATGGGAGTAAAGCTATCTTCTTCGATGCTAGGAGTTTTATTACAGATTTTGCTCTGTGGCATGGCGCTCCATCCTGCATATAGGTATATCTGGATTTCCGTGTTCCTAGAGATGCGTAATACGGAAAGAGAACAGTTTTTAAAACTTCCTGATACTGTTGGGCATTCATAGTTCCGTCAACGAAGTACACTGGACCTGGCCCTGTATTCGTAATGCACGACCAGATCATTACTGCTGGGGGATGTTTTACAGTTTGCACCACACAATCTGGATGAAATCGCTCTCGAGGCGTTCTTCTTACAAACTGAGCCCTCTCCGTAACCGCCTCTAACCGTGTTTCGTCGCTAAAGATCACCTATTGAAATTTAAAAAAATTGTGAAAATGGAAGAATGTGCCAGAACCATAAAATTTTAACTTTATGACTAAAAATAAATATAAATTACCTTTTCCCAATCTTCTACGGTTAGGTTACGATGTGCCTTTGCCCACTCCAATCGAGACTTTTTCATTTTTGGAGTCAACTTAGGTTTTCTAGCAGGCCGTCTACACTTAATGTTAGCTTCATTAAGTCGTCTTCTTAATGTGCGCTCCGATATTTCCACTCCACGGTCTTCTAAGCTTTCCACGAATGCTCTGGCAGTTGAGCGACGGTTTTCTAATGCCACTTGAATAATTTTTCGATCTGCCCGTGGTGTCGTTTTACGTATACCACGACAAGACGATCGTTTGTTTGTAGTCGACGATACATTTTCTTTCATATTTTTGGCGATTCTCATTACTGTTTGATGAGAAACGCCCTCATTTTTGGCGATTTGACGCTGGGATAAGTTTCCAGCTTTAAGAAGACCAGCAATATAAAATTTTTTTGAGTTAGCAATATCCTGTCTTTTGCCCATATTAAATTGTAATTAATACTGGTTTCCTATTACAAAAAAAAGATCAGAAATTTTTTAACACAAAATATAACATTCAAATACTTACAGAAAACTAAATTTGTTAAAAAAATTGATAAAACGACACTTTACTACACGAAACTCACAGTTAGAATGATTTAAATTTAAATAAGAAATGACCAAAAATCAAATAATGCCTTATTAGGGTAGCGGTAGGGTAGTTTGGAAGGGTAGTTCTATTGTATACCTAATCTTTTACATATTTTCTAAGAATTTGTGCAGGTAGAAATAGCTTAATATATATAAATCCAGTGTAGTACTTCGAACAATTAAAAATTGTAAGTGGTCCTAATTCGATGGCCAGGGACTAGGTTCGAGATAACGCCTGTAACAGACCTCCTCAATATCCTTTAGGTTCGCATGATTGAGGTCAGTTTCATCAGCGATGCTGTTGTAGTTGCGGCAACAGATGGAGACAGGAGATGAGGCTAGGTAGTTCGTACGGCAGATCTTATAGTAGAAGAGGTTGCGTTGTCTAGAGCAGCCTCTATGTACGAGGAAGTTGATCTCAGCTATTAGATGCATGCAGCCTTAAGACGCGTTCTCACGATTTAATTGACCGATTATAACTGATCAACAAAAGTTGAAAAAATAAATAATTAAAAAATAAAGTTAAAAAAATTGCGCGACGAATTTTATGTTGGCGCGAAAATAGAGTTTAATTTTGCTTTTTGCCAAATTAAAAAAAAAATAAAAAAAAGACGTTGAAGTCAAAACGTCGAAAACGAAAAGGTCGAAGTCAAAGCGTTGAAAATAAAAACGTTTCTTTTTACTTTTAATTTTAATTTTATTACAATTTTTATAAATTATGTTACAAAAAGAAGTCAAAAGGGTTTTAAAGCACGATTTTATCAACTGCCTTGGAATTCAAAGTTATAGGCGATACCTACCAGTTAAATAGTCATCCAGGTTACGCCCACCATACGACAGTACTAAAAACTGAATTTTGGTCGCAATGTCGCGATACTTTTTTCGTCCTTGAGGTGGTTGTTGGCCGCTGATATACTGTTCTATTTTAAACTCGTTCATACCCCGTCTTTCTTCAAAACATCGATAAACTTCCCAATTGAAGGTTGCAGCTCAAGAGAGAACTGAAAGTCCGATGCCATCCTTCCACAGAATTGTTTGTTTTGGGCAGGTCTTTGAGGACAGCTTCATAACAATTCCAAAGTGCAATAACTTTAGAGGTGTCTAGTTGACTCGCGCTGGCAGCCGATCCAAGTATCTTCGAAATAATCGATCAGAGGTTCCAATATCTCATCGTTAATAATGAAGAACTCAGTTTGAACGAGTTCCTCAAAAGATTGAACCACTTCGTCGACGCGGAAAAAAGTCGAAGCAGCCAACTTTCGAATATTAACTGGAAACTGAATGTTCTCACGGTTTTCGCACTGGACTCGAATCCCATGGTTCCTTTGAAGAACTCTCCATATGCATTGACTAAAATGGAAAAACATTCTCTGTTATTAATACCTTCGAATGCCTGTCTGAAAGCATTAATCTGAACGACTTCAGCAAAGTTTTCATTTTAGATGTTATTGCTTTCGACCTTTTTGATTTCGACGTTTTTGTTTCTCACCGTTTTCGTTTTCGTCGTTTTTGACTTTTAGCGTTTTTGTTTTCGACGTTTTGACATGGAAGCCCGCAGTGTATGCAACCCAAACTTCACTTTCCTTATCTTCTAACCTTTCGAATTCAAAACAAAGCAAAATGTGTATTTATCCGTTTTCAAAATTCTATACCAGTAAACTGTATCTGCCTCAAATTCTCACACTTTATTTTAACACTTCTCTACACTCCAATCAAAAAACCTTGATTATACATATCACTATCGAAATACGTATTCAAAACTCACTATGTGACATAGCCGTATTAACGGTTATCGTGTCGCTATATCAGTTAAAAGTTAGGTTAAAATAATCTTAAATATATCTAAGACTGCCACTAAAATTTTTAGCAGCCTACTAAGGATAGTAGCCTTTTAATTCAATATGCATACAGTGTGCTTAGTTGGATACTATCTAAGACACTAGTAGCGTATTAGTAGTTACTTAGTTGATTATGTTAAACTTTTAGAATAATTTCACATGTTAATAATTATAAATCAAATTAATATAATAACCACTATTTGTAAGGGTTGGCTTTTATTTTTTATCATAATTTATTATATAAGGAACGTAGATTTATAATGACAAATCAAAAAATTTTGGTTACAAAAGCAAAAATATTGAGATTAAAATGTTATAAAAGTATAAACAAAAGCGGGTTTACGACGCGACGAGGGGAACAAGATTTTATCCCAGTTAATTTAAAGTACATGGTACAGTTGATACGGTAGTTTTTATTGACTTTTTGAAATTAAAATAAACACGGAATGCCCTTATAATTGATGACAGCTCAGCGGAAATCAGGGCGTGAATACTTAATAACAAAACCGCGAAATCTCTTACAGATACGCTTCGACGTCTGCGAAAGCCGAAACGATTGCGTCCTCCAGCGATCTTCACACAGCAATTACACTTACAATATTTGGTTATACCTGAAAGTAAATTTATAACACAAACACCAATATAATAGAGAACAACGGTATTTAATTTAAAACGAGAGTACACTAAAACGTTGTACATAAACACATTACAATTTTGGCGGCAAAACGATAAATTTAAAGAAGTAACGGGTCGACCACGGATCAAGAATAATAAGCTAAAATTACTTAAACTAGGCGATAAAATAAGTATTATTAATAATACGACAACAAACAATCTTCGTACAGAAGTTATATACAAAATGTACCGGCCTTCGTACTGGCTCAGTATCGCTAGTAATTGTAAGGAAATTGGCGAAACGTCTCTATCAATTTTAAATTCGAAGCACTTCACTAAAGTAAATAAAAGGGTACTCACATTGGGGGCGATTTCGCTTATGTCTTTGCTGTGTGGAAGCAACTGGAGTGACGTGATCACCCTGTAGTTGAGGCGGCAACTGATGCGGGGATTCAGTGTAGTCATACAGATGAGGTAGGCGGCTCCAGGACCGTAATGACCCGAAAGGCCCTCAACGGTAATATTTCGAAATTGCAACGGTAGCGGTAATAAGCGCAAAAGCGTATAGGTCGTCAAAGCATTAACTACAAATTTACAAACGGCACCGCAAAGAAGTATTCTGGACAGCAAGCTCGCGTACACACCCAGATTGCTATAAATTGTTGACCGACAACAAAACTCGTAACACATACAACAACTATTCTCCACAGCATAAACAATTTAAAACTCCTTTCTCTCACTAACGGAAAGTTAACGGAAACGTAAAATGCCTCGGGCAATGCTCTTGCTCCGGCAGTCAGTACCAGAATGCCATGGTTCGAGCTCTCCCTTCCACTCCACCATCGCGTTCAGGGAGTCTTGCCTGTCCAAGCCTGCAGGAAAGGGTACGCTGTCTCGCAGCTGGCCGCAATAAATTAAACCTTCAGACCCACAAAAAATTGGCTATCTCGCCACATTGCACTAAACGTAACACAGTCTGTATAATCACAACTTACGCTTATGACTATTACATCATTATCTACTTGATGGATTAGGCCTGTTCCGACTCAAGTTGCCATCTTCATCTCTGGGTTTGTAGTAGAGCATTTTTCTGGGGATTCTTAGTTAAATTAAAATGTCTGTTGAATTTTTCATCATTGAAGCTGTCTAGATTGTTAATAATGTCCACTACTGTTATCGACTATTATACATTATGCGTAGGTATATTACTCCATAAGAGAATTAACTAAAAATTGTAATAACTTGGTATTATTTAGTCTACTAAACAGCTTAATTTCGTTTAGTTCGGAGAAAAAGCAAATTTAAGGCAAGAAATTTAAAGAAATAATTTAATTATGTTACGATACTTAACAATTCAAATGTTGTAATTAGAATTTTGTTGAAATTGCTTTTTATTATTTGCAATTCGATGTAAAGGTGAAGTAAAACTTCTCGCCTGTTGCTAATTTACAATAGGGTTTTGGTATACCGTTATATTATCATAATAAATCTTTGACGATTAGTAAAAAGACCTTAAGTCACAAATTGCCATTTTTGAGTTAAATACACCATCTGATAGCTAATTTTCTACTTTACGATTCGTATTAAGACCTTAAGTCTAATTATTTATGATGAGTGGAATAAAGATAAAATACAATAAACTTAAAACAATATTGCAACTTTTGGTCATCCAAAGACCTTAAGTCAACTTAAGGTTCTTATATCAAACTCCCAGGAGTTATGAATGGCAATCTTAAAACCTTAAGTCCAGTTAAGGTTGTTATACGAAACATTTACGAGGTGTTATTGGTAATTTTACAGAAAAAGAAAATTATTTTTGATTAGTATAACTTCAAGGTTGTGTAAAAAAAAGCGTGTAAAACAAATTTAATATTGGATATATTATTAATATATGTCTAATTTTCCTAATGGTCGTTAGTTCAAAAATTTTTTCCGTATTGATTATTTTATAAATAATTTTAAATTATCCTAAATATGATTGGATTATGTTGTATTTATTGTCTTACGTATAAATTAGTTCTGCTGCTTTAAATATTAATTTAAATATGTTTATATACTTAAAATACGTAAATAATTTTCTTAAATTCCAATTAAATCATATCTATTAACATTACAATCAAAAAGAATAACAAACAAATTACAAATAATTATTGTTTATATTCACCTGCCTTTTATCACTTTTCTTAGCTGCTAACATTATCTATGCAACAACCGAATCACTTCTGTTTACAAGAAATTGCAAATAATATAAACAGAAGTGATTGCTTTTTGGCGGTATAGATAATAACTAACAACTAGCAACTAACAAAAGTGATAAAAGGCAGGTGAATATAATATAAACAAAATAATATGTTATCAATGTTAAGTTATTATATCCAACAGAGCTCAGTTGTATTTTGTATTCTCGTGTGTAAACTGCAAATATCTAAACTTCAATAGTGATAGTGTGTGATTAGTTAAAATTGTTATAATAATGAACAGATCAAGAAAGATTCTTGCGATGACTGAAAAATTGAATGAGAAAGGTTAGTAAGTACAGCAAATTTTAACAAAATTGTAACGATAACTTATGTAGTTTTCAACCGCAAGATAATAGTTGGTATTATTTTAGATGAAGCATCATGTTCGAAAGATTTATCTCATCCTCCGAGGTCTTCTACGTCTGAAGTAGCTGAAATTCCACCATCGTTTTCTCGGGAATCATCACCTCCTTCATTGAGCTCAGATGTAGAAAAAGCATTCAGCTCCGATGACAGTATTTTCGATCAAGATTATGTACCGCCAACAAATCAGGAAAGCATTTCGGAAGATGACAAAGAATTTCCTTCTAATACAAAGGAAACTTTGGCATCTTCTTCCAATTGCCAAACTTCTACAACACCAAAAAAGTGGTCCACAAAGGTTCGCAAACAGAGAACTGCTTTAATGAATACCGGAAAATCATATGAAACCGTCAGTGGAAAACAAATTCCAGCTAGAAAGCTCAAGCCTCTAAAGGAGTGCAGAAAAAAATGTTCTATACAACTAACAGATGAAGTTAGACAGCAAATTTTTGAAGAATATTGGCAGCTCGGAAGTCACGATAAACGAGCAAACTATGTTGCTAATTCAGTATCAAAAAATGAAATAAAACGTCCACGATCAGTTGCAGAAAATGCGAGAAGACGAAATGTTACATACGAATATTCTTTCCATTTATATGGAAAACATGTTAGTGTGTGCAAAAGTTGTTTTTGTGCAACTATTGATGAAAATGAAACTTTTATTCGAAATTCGGTTTCAAAAAAGGTTGACAGTGCATCGGGTATTATTTTAGAAGACAATCGTGGAAAAAAGTCAACCGTAAATAAAAAAAGTAACGAAGAAATCGCAGCAGTTCTTGAGCATATTAATTCGTTTCCAGCTTACGAAAGCCATTATACTCGTCGAACCAATGACAAAAAATATTTACCATCTCATTTAAACTTAAGTAAAATGTACGCTTTGTACAAAGAAAAGTGTGATAAACCCGTTTCAAGAATGATCTACGAGCGCGAGTTTCATAAATGCAAATTAAAATTCAAAAAACCTTCAGTTGATACGTGTCACAAATGTGACACGTTACATATAAAAATTACAGTAAGTTCAAATGAAGAGGAAAAACTTAGCACCACAAACGAACTAACAGCACATCAAGAAAAGGCAGATTTTGCATATTCATCAAAAAAGCAAGACAAAGTGGAATCACAAGCAAATCTTAAAAAGAAATGCTTTTCGTTTGACTTGCAACAATGTTTACCAACTCCTCTTCTAACGTCGTCAGTGGCATTTTATAAACGCCAGTTATGGACATTCAATTTAACAATCCATGACAATGCAAATGGCAATTCTACAAACTACATGTGGCATGAAGCTATCGCAGGAAGAGGTGCCAATGAAGTTGCTTCCTGTTTATATCTCGATTTGAAAAATTTGGATCCCAACATTGAGGAAGTAACTTTCTATTCCGACACTTGCCAAGGCCAAAATAAAAATAGTCATGTGAGTGCCATGTTTTTAAGTTTTTTTATGACCGAGTCCACAAATTTAAAGATTATTAATCATAAATTTTTGGAACCCGGTCATACTCACATGGAGTGCGATGTGGATCACTCCATGATAGAGAAGCAAAAAAAGAGTACAGCAACTTCCATATACCATCCACATGACTGGTTTCAGTTAGTTAGAAGAACTGGCAAAAAAAATAAATTCGAGGTGGTAGAAATGAATATAAACAACTTTTATAATTTTTCCCGTCTTCTAACCAACACTCTAGTGTATAGAAAAAAAAATACCAACAAAAAACAATTTAAACTGCATGACGTGACTTGGCTGCAGTACAGATGTGATGAAGTTGGCATAATTAACTACAAAAATGTTTTGCATAAAGAAGCCGATTTTGAACGTGTTAATTTTTTACGTAGAAGAGATCGGTTGGATATACATATTGAAAAGCGCTATTTAACATCGGTGCCAATTTCAGTAGAGAAAAAAAAAGATCTTGTCGATCTTCTTCATCTAATACCACCCGTATTCCATCCATTTTATAACAGTTTGGTGACCACAGATGATTTAACCGAAGAAGATCCAGATTTAATTGAATATAGTGATAATTAATAAGCATTAGCTATGTAAATTTCTAAAATATAAAAATATTTAATTTCAAATTATAATCTTTTATCCTATCTTTTACCTATCTGTTAATAATATCTAAATTTCTAAAATATAAAAATTATGTATTTTCAAATTTTCAAAGCACGATTGTAATGTTTTTAACTTAAAACTGCAGTTATAAGGTTATAGTATTAAAAAAATATTGGCGCTTTTCAATAGTACTAAAGCCTTAAGTTGACTTAAGGTTTTAAGATTATAAATTTTTTACTATAAGAAATCCTAAAGCCTTAAGTCACATCAAAAACTAATAAGGAATACACCTAGAAGATTAAAATTAAGGAATTAGTTATGTCTCATAAACACTTAAATACTGGTAAAAGCACAATTCTGTAATATAAGAAACTTCAGCACAAAATAAGAGTAAACGTTTTTTCATTCTCCTCAACATTCGACTTTTGTGACTTAAGGTCTTTTTACTAATCGTCAATGAAATATAAACAACACTTTAAAAGCGAATAGCGTAAATTATCAATTTTCAAATTGCGATTTAATTATTGGGATAAAAGACCAATTAATATTTATAATTTCCTCACAAAACTCAAATATTTTAACGCTTCATTATTTGCTGGAATTAAAAATTATCATAAAAAGTGATAATGCAAGTGGTTAATGATTGTGCAAAATTTAAACTGTCCAACCTACTATATTCTGATCTTATTCCACCCAATTTATATGTATCTTCATCAAACCTATGTATTATACAATTTTCCTTGTTACGAAAATTTTAATATTAATATTGTTATTATTGTATGAACAATTTATTTTCCGAGAGTTTCAACTAAAAATTAGAAAATTTCAGAGGGTTGATTATTACTAAAAAATGATTTTTCTTAAACGTTCGAAAAAGACCTGGTTTATGGAATAATGAATCGTATAAGTAATATAAAACAATATTTTTATGGAAACCTAACTTTCCAGAATATTAATAATTACATGCTAAATGTTGTTTATTTATTTTATCTATAACATTATAAAAATTTATCCACTATTTTACAAAATAATTATACGGTTACCTATATAAAGTATATCGCTTTAAATTATCGTAAAATAGATTTATTGTTCAATTTTATTGTCAACATGCACACATCTACATACATATACATTATATTAAAATACATTCAGAAATTGTTTGTTTTCTAAACAAATATTTATAAAGTTCTTGCTCCAGGGATTTGGGGAAACGCTAAACAAGAAATGGGTTCAGAAATTTTTATAAAAGCTAAGTTTTTATTTATTAATAAAATAAAATATTTTTGTAAATAAACTACATTATCTAACAAAAAATAATTATTTACATAAATATATATACAGGGTTGATAAATTTTGATGCTTTTGTAGATTCTTGCTTTTACGGCTCGTTTAACATCTCTAATCTATCTCTGTGAATTTTGTTTTGCAGGTTCTTGTATTTGTAATATCACCTGGTCATTTGATCATCTTTTTACTTTTAACGAAATATTATTTAATTCGTAATACTGGTTCAAAGAAGTTATCTGATAAGCACATCATTTTTTGCTCATGTAGGCATTACACGGAAAAAAAGAATGAAAAATAAATATTTTCTTGAAATTATTTATTTCAATTAAAAATATAATTTCTTCGCTCAATAAAATATGCTTGTATTAAAAATATCAGATTTCTCCAAGAAAGAATATTTTTTACTTGAAATATTATTTAGATTCAAGAAAATTTCATTTTAACGAACAAAGAACAAAGAACACTATTTTCTAAATACATAAATATTAATATATTCTTAATCTAAGTAACTTAAGATCTTAAAAAAAAATTTATAATTGTGAAACTTATATTACGAACTTGTACATACTTAACAATTCGACTAGTATAGCCAAATTGTACTCTTCCCACGATTTCGCAGCTGGAAAACCTAAGTTCCAACCCCACACCGAACAAAATTTAACATAACATATAAAATAAAATATAATATCCCGGCAGAAGTCATGCGAATCCTTAACAAATGACGCCATAATACTTCGACACTCACTCTTCGGTTACAACATAATACAAAAACCCAAAGAGAACAGAACTTCTTAATTCAAAAAGATTTTTTTTTAATCAAATAAATTTCTAACTACTTCATTTAAGAATATACTTGTATGATCCAAGAAAAGTTAATTAAGAATATTCTTTTCTTACAAAAAGTAAATATTTTCGTGCGGCTATTGAAAACAGAGAATTTCTTGATTCAAATAGTACTTATTTGAACCCAGTAATTTTTTTTCCATGTACCAACTTCAGAAAAAATAACACGTCTCTCGCCCCTATAAAACAACAGAAGAAAAAATATATCAGCATACCATATTATGGTAGAATTTCTGATGATATATAGGTAAGCTCATAAAAACTGACGACACGTTGGTAGCTTACAAAGCCAGACACTTCTTACGGGATTCATTAACAAGAACCAAAGACGCCATAGATATAGAAAACAGAAGCGGCATTTACAAGATCAAATGCAAAGATTGTGAAATGATATATGTGGGACAAACAGACTGCGCTGTTAAGACTAGAATCAAGAAGCACATTTCACATTGGAGGAATCATAGAAAGGGTAAATCAAACTTCTTGGACCACCTAATAAAAGAAAGACATCGTGCAGAAAGCGATAGTGTTAAATTCGTGCACCTATGTAAAAAAGGAGACAGGATGAACCGATTGGAATCGATAGAGATCAAGAAAGTCCTAAAAAACCACCCTATTACACTTTTAAATGAACAACTTGACTTGATAGCCGGTCCGGTTCGCTAATTGAGGCATGTGTCGACCTCGAAATGTAGATAATAATTATAACAAATTGCTCTCAAACCAAAAAAATATTTTCCTACAACGTTAGTACAATTTAGATTTTTATACTGAAAGATAGCCTTACAAACCTAAACATGTATATTTTAAATATAGTTTTTTGACTATTAATTTTTAAACTTAGTAAAAAAAGACAACAACAAAACTTTGTTTTATTTATAAATATACCAACTTTGATAAGGCTCGGAATTTCAGTTCTTTCATTTCATTAAGACGTGCAAGGCCTTCAAGGGGCTTCCAAAAAAAGTTAGTCCCTGCCTCCCATATCCTTAATTCGGCTGTGCTCATATCGGTATTTGAGTCAAACTGAAGTGTTTATTGTTTGTTTCACTTATGTTTTGATTTGGTTTTGTCTGTTTTTAGCCATGTTTTGCCATCTGATCAAAAGCCATCTGATTAAAATAAAACCGATTCAAACGCGCTGGTTAAAGCGATCAAGGCATGCTGCAAAAACGATGATAAATTATAGAAAAGGTGTCATTTTATTTTGTAATTTCGGTCACCGAAGGCCTTCATGAAATGATGAATAAAAATTAATATTTTCTGTATTTATGGCTGTTTTACATGATATTTTCCCACATTTAGCAGATTTTACTGGGTGTCTAATACCTGGTGTCAAATTTTTTTTCCATCAAAAATCAACTCATCACGAAAATGATGTATCTTGGAGATATCTATAGAGAGGAAAACATTTTTTTATAATTTTTTTTTATAGATTGTAGAAATTCTACAATGTTTTTAGCCCTCCATGCATTATTACCGCCAACTGCCAAGAGAGTCAACAAGAACGCAACTGGCAAGAAGTCCACTTCAAAATATACATTTTCAGCAGATTGCCAAAATTCGTTTGTGTATTTGGTTTCTTTTATGTGTTTCATGTTGAGTTTCCGAGTGCATCTAAAATTAGTATAGATTTTTTTTGGCTCATTTCTACTACAAAACTGAGTATTGAAAACTAATCACGCCTAAAAGAAGTGGTTGATTTTGTAAAAATGTTAATTAAATTTGTTTTTAATGTTATTATATTATTTTTATTGAATGTCATATTGTTTTGTTGAATGTTTAATAAATGAGTAATAGATAAAAGAAAAATGTTTTATTATTTTTCCGAGTATTTATTAATATAAATATTACCATTTTTGGGTATTAATTTCTTATTTTGTACTATTAATAGTACAAATATTTTCGTTAATATTACCACTTTTGTGTTGTAATAGTACATAATATATTCGGTAATATTACAGATATATTCGTAAACCTTACCACGTTTGGTTTATTAATAGAACAAATATATTCGTCAATATTGCAAATATATTCGTAAATATTACTACGCTTTGGTTATTAATATTATAAAATATATTTGTTTATTACAAATTCATTCGTAAATGTTACGAATACTACCTAAGTAAAAACTTGTAGTAAAATTAACGACAGAATTCTGTAGCACTCTTCGGTGTTAATGAAGTGCGTGCTCAGATGCCCCTTTGTTGGCGGTAGATGGCTAACCGCACAGCTACACTTTGATCTTTTCGATCCACAGGCCGAGAGCAGGGTTCGTTGACACGATTCGTGAGTTATTATTCTACTGTAAAACAACCACCTGAAAGTAAAAATGGAGATGCCGCTGGACGCCAGCCAACGAAAATAAAACACAAAAGTAAAAGAAATGAAATTTTTATCTCGTCGGCAAAAAGAAAGAACAAGAAAAGAAACAACAAACGTAACAAATAAAAATAACAATCCAAAAAAATGAACTGTCTAAGCAGTAAACAAACAAAATGGCCTGAAGGGATGAACAAAAAATATAACAAAGATAAATGAAAGCGCAAATGGTTAGAAAATCCACTCACTCACAAACCCGTAGAGCAGTCTACCAGCAAAAATGTTACAAATCAGGCAAAGAAACAAAGGTGCTACTTGAATATTTTTCAATAGACAAGTGGGAAATTTGTATATAACTAATAAAGCGTTATTTTAGTAAGTTAATGTTACTTACCCCTCCACAATCGTAACCATCAAAATCTACACGTAGGATTCTGTCGCCAGATAAACCAGCAGCTACCAGGATTTCCTTTGAACAAGAAGGATGCTTGTTACTTACTGATACTTACTTGACTTTTCTTATTTATACTTTCTTAACCCGAAGAGATGAGACGGGCGTGAGTGGCGATTAATTAACAAGCTTCCAAAAGATTCAAAAAAACACACATCTTGTAACATAACGATATAATGAATTTTAATATTATTTACACAATTATGGTGTACAACACCTAACATTAACTCAATGCTAAATCATCGATCAAGATTATCGAAATCAAAGTGATCACCACGATCATTGAAACCCAAGTGATCACCACGGCCGTGGCTGGACCTAAATAAACTTATTCTAATTTTACATGTTACATTCGGCCCTGGCTGAAACCCTGCTAAATATTACAAATAAGTCTGACCTTAAGTTACAATCCTTAATCCTATTTAAATTGCCGATATTCCATGGGAGGCTTGATCAACCCACAACCACATAATTCACAAATTGAGTTCATTGAATCCTGAAACCGTAATTAACCAAGCACTTGCTTAAAAAATTTCAAATTATAATTGGATTCGCGAAGGCTTGTTACCAATTCTATGGTTTGTTAGGGACTACTCCTTCTTCCCGTCTGTCTTACTTATATATTCGTTCTATTACCCCCTTCAACGATGGGTTCGCCTACTGTCTGTAAATCCAGACGCTGAATCGTAAATAATCCCACGGTTATGGCGGAGTTGGTAAGCATAATAATATTTATCAAATGCTGAATGTTGGATTCCACACGCGACGGAAGCTGGTAAGCATAACAATTTGTGTGGATGTATTAGCTGAAGGCGCAGATCTCACGCTATCGGGACGGTGCTTATTAAGCATGAATTAAAAATAATTTAATTTTCAACATCATAAAAATCATAGGCGTAACATGCTTTCGATCCTGCGGCAAACTATAAGGAAAGATCTGCAAACAATAACAAACCGAAACACGCTTAATCAATTATAAACAAACTACCACCCAGTCTCTAATGACTGAAATGCAACAAAATTCACAGATAGACTGCAACGGCTTTGCGAGTGGAAATCTTCCAACTTGACAATATAAATCAAAAATAAAGTTAAAACTGCTGGGCTAGTTAATATCAGAAACTTCCAATTTAGGAAAACTTGGGATCCTGGTAAAATGATCTAAAGTATATCCCTCACAGTACTCCGTCAAAGCTGTCTCCTCTCGACCACACAATCCTTAAATATCAGGTAACCAAAGATATTTCAAAATTTTCCAAAACCTTCCGTTTTTTGAACAAACGGGTCCAAATATATAAATTTGTAAACTGTGTAAAAGTCCACGTTAGCAATAATCACAACTGCTAACAATAATATAATGCGAGATCGAAAACTTTTCGATCCAAAGATCTCCAAAAATACACCACAAACTCGTTCTCGTAGGTTCACGATTTTTTTTTTAATATTCATCAATTCATGAGTTGACGTTTCTTCGTCATAGCCTTCTCCTGAAATCGGTTGGAGGTATAAACCATTCTTTCTGATTTTTCCTTTTTTTGTATCTTATCGTCTGCTTTGCGCTATTCATTATACTGTCTTCTCCATGGTGTCTTCTCATAATTTTCCAGGTTAGCCTGCACCGTATTTTCGTATTTAATCTTTATTTTTTCATCGCGTAGTTTTTCGATTGCTAGGTTGGTATTTATTCTATTAATTGCAGTGTTAGTATATTCCTTCTTTATTTTTACCTTCGTTATTATTATGTAGTGGTCGGTATCTGCGTTGGCTCCTCTGTATGATCTAACATCTTTTATCATTTATTTCATTTTTTGTGTATCTAGGACATGATCTATTTGGTTTCCCTTATCCTGACCTGTCTAGTGATCATTATGTCTTTTTTGATTGTTTATAATTAATTTAATAGTGTCTTAGTGTGCTTTAGTGGTGTATGTCTCAATTAAAAAATTAATACTGTGGAGTCTATTGATGGAGTGAGTGGAGTAGAGAGATGTGTAACTCGATTAGTTGTGATCTCGATTGATGTCTAGCACCGCGTGGTATTGGTAGTTATGAAATTTAAATGGTTAATGGATTTATTTACATAATATGTACAAAAATGTAGTTCGTTGAAAAAGTTCTCCCTATTTCTATTACCTTATTTAATTTCTTTGTATTGTTCTTTTTTTTTTTGGTATCTTCTTATATCTTTGACGGGCGGGGCGGTATCTCTTCACTAATTGCCGTTACTTCTTCTTTCTATTTTTATATTTCTCTTCACCGTTTCTCTTCTCATCAATTCTGTCTTCATCTTCATTTTATATCTTTCACTGGCGATGTATCTTTCTCCTCTCTTTGTTTTTCTTCTCATGAATCATGTTTGCGTTTTCGGGATTTTCTAACCAAATATATGACACACTGTAACAGCAGCGTCCTTGCTTTGTACCAGACTGCCAAAGGAGGGTTATTATATGATTACTAAATATTAAATGTTGTTTTTTATAGACGTAATTATTCATTATTTTATTTTTCAAATATTTTTAGTCCTAACCTTAGTTTAATATATTTATCGGTTAGTGAAAAAAAATCGACCAATCAGAGTGCTTGTTTTTCACCAAAAAATGACACGCTGTAGCAGGAGCAGCAGCGTGTTGGGATTTTATAGATTAGGATGAGGATGATGATGATGATGATGATTGTATGAACTAATTGTATTGTAATATGAATAAGTTTTATAATAATTTTTTCTCAGTCTTCATCTTTAAATATTCACTATTAGTTTTGATAATATTGTTCAGGAGCCAACCGCATTGCACTTTAAATTGATCAATAATGAATTAAATTTTTAATAAGTAATAATAGTTCTTATATAGGATAGCACAAGTAGTAACTTTAATTGTAAAGTTGTGCATTACTCAATTATCATCTACATGCAGTCAAGACTAATTTTAAATTATTAATGCCGACTCCATGAAAAATTAAAATTTTATCATTTCATAAACCGCAAACAAATGACAGGTCAATGTTCCTAAACAATATCTGCCGATTCATATTTATTATTATTTATGATATGCCATATGCTAAATGTGTTTAAATGGTGCATGCACCATGTTTATCATTGATCGTCGGCAATAATAATTTATAATGATTATAGAAACCCTATAAACGATTAACAGCAGTTAGTTGTGAATGGTAAACTTACTTTAATTTTAAAACGAATATTTTATTTTGTAAAAAAGCTATTTGTAACAATAGTCTTTGTGCGAGCGATGCTTTACAAATAGTAAAAATATTTAAGCTTGAATCTTGAACTCGGCTGATTTTTTTAGATTTGAAAAAACTATTGTCGGCTTTCAATGTGTAGTAGGTGCGATAAATGTACACAATTGTTAAAATATAAATTTGAAAAATTTACTCCAAAATTAAAAATAATAAATAGAAGTTTAAATTAAAATGGTTTACGCGATGGCTTGCGCTATGGTTGACGTCTCAGATGTAACTTAATACAATAAATGCAACAATAGAAATAACACTTAAAAGTCTAAGGGAATTTTTTAACAAAATTAAAGAAGCCAGAGGAATGAGATCAAAATTAAAATATGAAGAAACAGATTTTCTTATAATAGAACATCAATACCAAAAGAAGAAAAAAGAATAGAAGAACCAACTTACGACAAATTCTACAGAAATTAACATTCATAAAAATTGGGAGAAGAAACAATGTAGAGCAGATTATAGAAGATGATGGTAGTATGGAGAGAATATAAAATGCCAACGGAGTGGAATGTACAAAAATCATTTGAAATATACAAGATAGGAGACACGAAGGAGTACAGTAACTATAGAAAAATATCTCTACTTAACAACAGTTATAAAGCTCTATCAAAGATGATACACACAAGACTGCAGTAATATGTGACTATCAATAAGGATTTCGACCTAGAAGATCTACAGTAGATGCAATGCCTATAGTAAACAAAATATCATAAAAGTTATCCATGTGTCTTCAAAATAATTAACCTAACCTAACCTAACCTTTTCTTCATTTATTAAATACGAAGTGTTACAAAATTTTTAATATCTATTCATTTATTCACCCGTATTTCCATTTATTTATAAACATTCTATACGCGAAGAATTATCGCACGATGAATTGTCTGCAATATCACCTGATATTGGACTCGTATAAGGTTTGTTTGTTGGACGTGATCTGAACAGTTAAAAGCGTTCGTTCGCAATCGATCGCTTGCTCGGAAAGCGTTCGTTGGACAAGTGCAACTTGCTCAGAATTTTTTAGATCAGGTTAAAACTGCTCGGTAGCATAGCAGGAGTAAGTTGCTACAAATTTGTTCTACCTTTTCTGGCGGCAAATATTTTTAAAATTTGCAATGTTATTTTTTCAATTAATTCAATTTTGAGTTTTAATAACTAATTTGAATTTAAATATTAAGTATAATTAATTGCCACGCTCGAAATTGAGCAATGGTAAAAATTCCAATCTCAGCATTGGGTAGCTACTAAAAAAAGAAAAGGTGGAGTGGTGAGTTCTAAAATAGATAACAAAAATAATTGAGAGGGTTAAATATGTTGTCCTAGGTGCCACGTGGTTATAAATAAATCTCCCAATGTGTCCTACTACCTAAACCAAGAACGGTAGCGTAATCAACCTCAAAAGAACATTGGTGCAAGAATATACTCTTAAATTGCATAATAACGATTTTATTCAATAATAAAATAAGTAGCGTTGAATTTCGATTTGATCTAACCAAAAAAAGTTAACAAAAAGTAGCGAATAGCTTTTCTTGCGAAAACCTCCAAAGCAACCAACCCGATATAGATATAAATGTTTAGTTTCACACAAAAGTAGTACACAATTAACTCCAATTAGGAGATATAAAATTTAGTGTGTTTGCTTTAGTTGGAACAATTAAGGCCAAAACGAAATTGAACTCAAAAAATTGCGAAAAACGTTCGCATGTAATCAAGAATTTTCTAAAAGTCTGCGAAAGCAACTTCGCAAACGATGAAATAATGGCAAAATCAAAAAAATTTAAATGAGGTACCAATTGCCTCCAAATTGGTTCCAAACCAAAGCACCAAATTGAGCTAGAAAAATCTAATAATGATTTAGAAGCAAATTATAACGTATACGTTACAAATAATAAATTTAGCATGTTGGAAGATGAAGAAACAATGGCAACCACAGAGGTAACACAAAAATCAATTGTTAACGCCAATACAAAATCTGTTAAACCGAAATCAATTGTGCTATTTCGAATTGTGATTTTGAGTAAATTTTTGGTTTGATAAAGCTTCCAGTAAAGTTTTGGCAACTTGGATATGATTAAGGATTGTAATAAATGGTCAGAAATTATTGTAATAAATTATAATGTTCCTGTCAGGGTTCAACATTTGTATTTAGAATACGTTTATTTTCTAGTCCAACCACGGCAGTGGTAAAGGAATTGGGATTTCCGATAATTTTATTTTATATATTGTGCTATGTTACTTGTGTTATAGGTTTGCTGTTGGATGAAGCTGTATGATTTTAATTACTGTAATAATTATATACTATATAGTTTTTGTTTTACATGTGTGTTTTTTTTTAGTCTTTCGGAGTTGTTAATTTGTCACCGCTCACACACGAGTCTCAGCTCTCTTTTGATTTTGGAATTTATTAAGTTAAGTAAGTATCTTAAAGTAACAAAGTACAACAGAGAAAAAACAATTTCTTTCTAATTGGCAAAATTGAAATGCCAACAATTTATGGTTTTAAAAGCTTTATTTATTAAATACATGATTTAAACGGTTTTTGATGCATTACTGCAAATAGGACTAAATTATGCATCGCGATATTACGTCAGTACTAATTTAAAACCAAATATTCTCGTTTGTATTAAAGCATCCATGAATACATTCTATCTGCGCTGTTTTTCTTATTTTAAACTGTTAATTTTAACTTATCAATAAGATTAAGTATACATGCGGTCTGACATTTTAAAATAAAACAAAACCAGAAAGACAGCCACTTAAAATTTCCTCTTGCTTTCAGACAGGTAATCTTAAGTAATCAAGAATACTTAAGAAGAAAAACTTGGTAATTTTAAAATTCAATTTTCTGTAAAATTTTAAATTTACATGTTTTAGAACAACAACTTCTTTTTAAATGTTAAAATTACGAAATAATTTTTAAATGACATTTTATCATTTCCTTTTGAAATAAATAAAAAGTGATTATGTTTGAGTTTATTTTTAACTTGAATAAAATATTGCTTTAAATCAAAAGTTGATATAATGTAGGTTAAACTAAGAAATAATTAAAATTTTAGAATTTTTTCCTAAAAAGTAGCTTATATAAATACATAATATGATAAAGTATTTACGTTTCGTTTTTATTGAAACTAAACGTTCCATATAGAGAATCTTTATCCAATTGATATGAAAATGAAAATCACACATCAATTCTGTAAACTCAATCTGATCGAAATTTACAAAGAAAAATTCGATATATACATAATGTTGTGTTCTGATAAAGTAATGAAAAGTGAGTTGCGTAATTTAGAAATAAAGAACTGACTTTGCAACCTGAGGAACAATAAAGGCAGGACTCTGTGTTCGTTTTCAAAATTGTTTTTATTAGTGTTAAGTTTGTTCGTTAGTTTAAGTTGTATTGTTTAGTTTAAGTTTGTTGTTGCAGTAATTTCGTTTTTTTTTTTTTAATGTTTGTATTTTTAATTTTCGTTGTTTAGCGACTCACACGAATGCAGCTGAGCAGTACGCGAGAATCTTGATTTGATTTAAAAAAAAAGAAGAATAAAAAAACCAAAGAAATGGATTGGGGATAATAAATAAATAATCGTAGAGAGTCGCAAATTTACAGTCCGAGAGTTGGTGTGGTGTTGAAAATTAGCCGAGGAGAGTGTGGAAGAAAGAAACCGAACCGTGCTACTCAGCAAGATTAGTGTGAGTCCTGCTTTTTATAAAATTTGTTTCTTTATGTACAGGTTGCAAAAAAATAAATTGTTCTGTTATTCGTCAGTATTTTATTGCCTTACATGTAACCATTTTCGAGAACCAACGACCTTTTTATAAGAGAGAGAGAGACCACAACAATATATACTGTAGTGCTCTTGATTCTCGAAAAATGGTTACATGTAAGACAATAAAAAAACTGACGAATAACTGAACAATTTATTTGCAACCTGAACACAAGAAACAAAATTTAGAAAAGCAGGACTCACACAAAATTCGCCGAGCAGCACGTAATTCGGATTCTTCCTTCTACACTCTATCCACAAATTCCTCGGCTAAATTCCACCTCCACACCAACTCTTGGGCTCTTAATTTACAACTTTTTAACATCAGCTTGCCACTCGGGTTTCTTTAACACCAGCTTGCCACTCGGACTCTTAAATTGTTAAGACTCTTTAACCCAGCTTGCTACTCGGACTCTCAAATTCTGACTGACGTGACTCCCTCTCGAGATTTCAAATTCAGACTGATTGTTCTTCCTTTTATTTATATTGTCCATTTCCTTGGATTTTTTATTATTTTTCTTTTTTTTTTTTTAAATCAAGATTAGTATTTTGTTTCCTGCTGCTTGTGCTATTTGTTTGTGTACTGCTCAGCTGCATTCGTGTGAGTCGCTAAACAACGAAAATTAAAAATACAAACATTAAAATTTAGATAAAACATACGAAATTACTGCAACAACTTAAATTAAACAATGTAACTTAAACTAACGGCCAAAATTAAACACGGAACAGAAAAACAATTTTGAAAACGAACAAGAGTCTATCCCTATCTACATATGACATTTTAAGTGCCGACCTTGTATCCTTGTATCGGATTATGAATTTTTAACTTTTAATTTTTCACTAATATATTTTTTACAGCATATATTATTCATTGATATTTTTTTAAATGTTTTTGACCTAAGTGATAATTAGAAAAAGAACTCAAAATAAAAATTTTTAAGTAAATTTGTGGTTTTTAGTATGTATTTATGGTTAAATTCAAAAAATATAAGAATAATACAATACGTAGAAAATCAAAATTCAAAAAATTTAAAAAAGAGACAATTAACACATAACAGGTCTGGATTAAGAAAATTTGAAATTAAGAAATTAATTAATGAAATTAAGAAAAAATTAAGAAAAAAGTGATAATTATATATCTTTTTTGATTTTTTGAATAATTAATTTTCTATGTATTGTATTTTTCATAACTTTATCTTAAAATTATTTATAAATACATACTACTATTTTGGATTCATTTTCTATATTATTTATCACCACACTTATGGTGCAATAGGTATGGCAAAGAGCATTGAATTACGGAAGCTCATAAAGTTTCCACAAAAACTAAATGAATTCGAAACAAATTTCTTGCAGATCAAGAAACCGATGATCTAAAACGACGATTTTAAAAAAGCTCCATGCAAGTGTTTATGTTGTCTCGAAAAAAACAACATCTTAAAACATCGGAGAACAAAAAACGAACCATCAACATACTTTAAATAATTAAAATGTTAATTATTATACCAACCAACAAAAGAAGGACGTTTCGTTAATGTTTTTGAAGAGGTACACCGAGTAACTATCAACCTTAGTTCCTCGTTAGAGGAATAGGTAAGAGTAATCGTTGAATTGCTTGAAGACATAATGAATGATTTGCTGAAAATTAATACCACCCCTAAAAAAATCCAGAAAAAAACCCGGTAAAGACTTCTGAAGCCGACGATATCACTAATAAAGACTTAAGTACCTCCCCAAAACGGGAGTATTGAATCAAAATATTGATTTTGATTAATAAAAATGATTTTTATGCAATGGATGCATGCAACCGATTTTCCTGCGGTATGGAAACTGGCTAAAATAATGGCAATGTCGAAACCAAGTAAGGACAAAGCCGAAGCCAAAAACTATCATCCAATTAATTTACTTACTGTTACTGACAATCGAAATATTGTCTTTATCAAATAGTTTATTTAATATTGCAGTAGGCCTGAGAATTTGATATATTGAATGTTGTTTCCATGTTGCCGCAATTGTTTATTATTTGTCACATGGGAGATATTCATAAAAAAATTCTCAAGCCTACTGCAATATTAAATAAACTATTTGATAAAATAATACTTCAGTTGTGATTGAAGAAGACAGCGATGAACATTAAGAAAATTCCAATATTTTTTATTCTTTTCTTTATTGTTTATTTATGGAAAATTGACTGAATAGTTTAAAAAACTATGTTCTTTTTTCATTAATATATTGAACTTTGGTTATACTAATAGAATTCATTTATAAAAATATATTAATAATCAAGCTGTGTAAAAAAAATGAAATTCCTCAAAATATTTTTTGACATTATTATGTATACAGGGTGGCCGTTTGAAAAGGAAACAGACGGAATTATGGCCAGCACAAGTTTTTTTTCAAGAAATGCAAAAACACATCAATTTTATTATCGAGAAGGACAACTTTTGCGACCAATGTCACTTCCGTATTGTTTCATCCCTTCGCGCTGTGATGACAACCGCTGAAATGTAAATAGGGATGATATGGCAAGTGACACCTCATTTGTAAGGTCTTGATTCCCTGAATTCGGTGCAATAATTTTTTAAAAGTTTTATCCATTATTCAACAAAAAAATTGCAGCTGCAAAAATGCGAAATAAATACGATATTTCAAGACATTTAAGAATAAAAGTGTCGAAAACGCTTGGACAGGTTAATTTTAATGTCAAGGAGGTTACATTTACAATTAGTTTGAAAAAGATGTAGTAGATGATATTTTTGTAGTATATAGTTAATAATTTTTCATTAGATTTTTATTAAATGCTATCAATATGCGATACAGTTTTTTGTATTTGCAAGGAATGAAAAGTTTTAAATTTAATAAATAAATTAATTTCTCCTATACTGGGTAAGTACGTGGTGTAATGGCTGTATAGCTCGATGTAGTAAGTTTAAACATTGTTGTTTAATGTTTAAACAAGTTCTTATTTTCAAGTTTAGATTTTTTGTATATAGATCTTTTTTTTTTGTTTAATTGTGCGGTTACGTATAGAAACTTGTAAACTATAAAGTCTGAAGTTACGTCTGAATTAACTAATTTTTGATATATGCATAAATATGATTTGCAAGTATAGGGAAGGCATAAAATGAATTGATATAGATCGACTATGAATCAGATATGTCTAGCCAATTCAATTGATATATATGATATGGTTATGCTGTTGTGCTCAATGGTCAGTATACAAGATAGTCCATGCAGTACTTAATCTTCTATACAATGCATAATAATTTTGATATACTGATTATTCAAGCTTGATTAGAGATTAATCTTTTTTGAATCTGTAATTTCTATTTTTAAAACTTTTAATACAATTTAACCTTTAAACTTTTGCAACAAATTTAAATTGTCATAAAATTACAATATCTTTACAAGATATTAATTAATTTTAATATAATGTTTTTATTAGGTAATTTTAGAACTTAATTGAAATATTTTGTGGTGACAACCTTTCAGAATATGAGAAAATGACAAAAAAATAAATAACTTGATTAATTAAAGATTAATAATTAAAAAACTTTTATGAAAATAAAGAAACAATTATAAACGAGTATCTCCTTTAATGTCAATTATTTAAAAACGCACAATGATAAATTTTAATTTTGTGTTTATAATTCATAAAAATAAATTTTTACCCGACCGTATTTAAAATTTTATAGCCTAAATTTTTCAAGTTCTGAAATACGGTCAATTAAAAAGTTTAATAGAGTTCCAATTTATTAAAAATTTAAATTTATAAGTATTTAAATAACAATTTTGTAAATATAACGGAGAAAATTTTTAGTATATAAATTTTACGTTATTTTTCATTGCATGGTAGCTAAGATAATTAACATTTTAATTACAAACAATTAAAAGCTACACTAAAGCAAATTAAAAATAAACAGTAAACAATAAAATATGTAAGTTGTAAAAGGGGTTCATGAAGTTTATTTCTACAGGCTCGATTTCTCACGAATATATTAAAAGTTAGTCTTTTAGGTGAATCTGTAATCATGTACTTAATTATAATATACTATACATGTTAATTTAATATAACATCCATTACTCGCTTTTATTATTATATCATTTCAATCGAGAAAATTTTATAACAAAATATATCTAAGCCCCAGGGCTCCTTTAAAGCCCTTCCACACATAGCGGCTGCGGCCCATGCAACTAGGTACGAGCGCATTAAATTAATAATTTATCAATGCTAGGAAAGCAGCGGCACCTTTAATCGGCATTCATAATTTTCTTTGTCTCAAAGAAGAAGCAAATATTTAAACGTAATAAAACAAAGACTGTCGAAAACTGTCTAGAGATTAAATTTCCCTTCTTATTGAGAACACTTGATCTTCAGCTGCAGTGAGAAATTTGGTTGACTGCGACCTACAAACTTAAAAAAAAATTTGGGAAAACATTTTGGTTATCTGAATAAACCCTGATTGGGTGATTTGTGTTATCAGTATTAGATGTCAACTACTTTTTTGTAAACATCTGTTGTCTGTTTAAAACAGGTGCATTGGTTATGAATCATTTCGTTGCTGTATTTTTTACGAGATACCTGGTGACTAATATTATATTTGGATTATAATGGCATACGTGTTGGGTTTTTGATCTCACATGTGATGGTGGTTTTTCTTCGTCGGACGAGTAGATGGAAAGTTGTAGACGTTGGTTGCTGTGCGCGGATCATTGTCGGCATATCCAGTTTCATGTGAGTAAGGGATTTGTTAAGCGTTAAAATATCTACAGGGATGGAAGTAAATGGAGCAATGACATCCCAGTTGTTCGTAATCATTGTTATAACCGCTACGTTTCAATTTTTAATACATGGCTGATCCTTTATATACAGGGTACTATTTTTTCAAAAATAAGTTTTTACATGTTAATTTCCTATGTAACCCTGTATATAGATAGATTTAGGTATGTTGATGTGCAACATAATACTATGATTGTTAATAGATGTTATGTTTTTTATAGCCAATTTCATAGGTATCATTATGTATATGAAGAATTCCTTTCTTAAATATTTTCAGGAAACCGTCAGCCTTTCCTAAAAATTCTTTATCGAGTATAAGTTCAAGTGACAAACAAACCACTTCCCACTGTACTGAACTTAGATAATACATATATGCCTCTTACGCGACAAAGGAACCAAAAAATTCTTCTATTGTTGCCCTAGCAATAAGCTTCTTAAAATTCATCTTGATTCCATCAAGGGATGCAACCACCTCAAGACTATTTAAATATTATAATATGACTTGTTATGGCAACGTTTCGGAAAATTTATTTTTACATTTTCAAGACTCTTATTAATAAACCTTAAAGCCTTTGTCATGAACTATCTCATCTGCAATTTTTTTTTATCTATAAGGTTTAAAAAACTGTCCTTTTTACTTCTATACGTGAACAACATCCTTATTGCGGTTTCTTTACTAAAGTGTAACAAAATTTTAAGTGATTATGACAATTTGCTCACTTTTACCTATACGAACTAGAATTTAATCATTCCATCTCCTGCTTAGACTTCTGGGTGGAGAAAATAGAAGATGGCACTTTGGTAACCGATTATATATTATAAGAAGTCTTTATCAACGGACAGGCTTCTAAACTATGGTTCATGACATCCACTGAACCATAAAATGGGTGTTATTAACACATTAAAGCACAGAATCCTTGATGAATTGATGAATTGTCAGCGATAAATTGTCGCGCGATGAATTGACCGCGATGAATTGATGTAGATTCTTTACAAATATATCAATATCAGATACAGAAATCTAAAATTCGCTACTAAACTTTTTGCTACCAATTTTTGTTTGCTACTAAAAAAAACTTTAAAAACAATAGCTAAATAAATTAATTAGCTAAATTAATTCAAAATTACTTATGGCAAAAAAATATAATGGTATAAATGTGAAACAATTTAAATACATATTTCAAAACCTAACATAATTTTAATAACAATTTAGGAATGGTAGCGAAATGCCCCGCAGTAAAATGTCAAATCACCGCTTCAAATATGGTTAATATTGCAATTTTAATAACAATTGTTGTTAAATTTATTCAATTTTTGAAGTTCAACTTCATATAGGTAGTTTTAAGTATGTAATTTCAGACTATTTCAAAAGTACAAAAATATATATTATTACTATTTAGATTTTGTTTATTTCACTAAATTGATATTCTGTTGGCTGAAGTTATATTTGTTAACACAGTTTTTATATATTTTTATTACTTACATGAATTCAAAGTAAAGTATTCCCTACTCTTATTTTAGTCTCGTATATATTTAAAATTAATCATCTCTTGAAGAGCTTTTATTTTATTGTGTGCTGAAATGTAAAAGTGAGAGCTTGTAGCATATATTTTCTGTGCACTTTTTTCCGTTTGTTACATTTCAGTCACAAAAATATAAATAAGCTTATTTACATATTTTCGCTCCTTTGTTTTACTTATTTCAAAATTAGTATTACAACTTAAACTGCGTTTCAATTGTTTTATTTTTTACTAACATCTAATTTAAAAAAATTTTAAAATAATCAAAATAATTTAAAAATTAAAATAAAAACAGGCATGCAGATAGCAACCGCGGAGACGCAGAGATGTCGAAAGACCGAAGAAAAGATGGGTTGGAACAGGTCAAAGAACTGATGGAAATCCATGATGGAAGTGATGATAATTAAAATAAAAACTTTAAAAATCGAAAGTTTTATATTTCATTTCACTTTTATCTAATAATTATAATTTTATAATTTTTTAATAACACTGATTTCGCCAAGAGAGTAGAAATTATTTCTTTTTATTTGACCACCTATTTTTAGTAATCTTTACTTTTAAATATTTTTTAATATTAAATTAGTTATTTTGTTGTTTATGAATTTATTTCTAAAAGCACTCTGCATGTAAATTTGTGTTCTCGAAATACCTTGTGCTTTCGTCTTGCCTGTTTTAATTAATATTAAATAAGAAAATATTATTGAGCGATTAAAACAAAGTTTGTTAAATTTAAGTAAAAAGCAGCTTTGGATTACTAAGTGCACAGCTACTTCCACTATGACTGTACATCTTATTCTCAACAGAGTAAAGTTCTCTGCCGGTTTTGAGTTTAACGACAAAAGAAAAAGTGCTGAAGCGCAGATTAAGTGGAAGCTGGGTATCATTTAGTCGAGTGGTTGTTCCAATCTCTAGTTTAATTATAATTTACTTTTATTTTGTAAATATACAAATAATGACTGCTAATAAAAACAATAAAAATCGGTATATGCTTACTTATTTGTTTATTTGAAAAAATAATTTTATAGGAATCAATATTTTAAAGTAAGAAAACAAACTTTACCATTTTAAAACTATTATTTAGCATTGATAATTCAAAAAAGTAAAATCTACAAACAGTAGTAGTAAGTGGATTTACAGCGCCGAAAAAGATAAGATAGATCCTTCTTTTGTTATGTTGTTACCAATGATTAACGTGGGTCGGTGGGTCTACTGCAAAATCAGAATTCTCAGCCAAAAATATACATCGCGATAGTTATCATACTACCGACAACTACTAAATTACTCAGATAAGGTTTCTCCTCATCATGTAGGAAAAACGATTGTTTTGATATGTTAAAGTTTGCTATCTTACTGTAACTCTTGTCAATCAAATCCTAGTGGTGCTAATAGATAGCGATAGAATTGCATACAATTACAGATGCCTGGAGAAAAACTTTAAGTTTGAAAGAAAGAAATGTTTGAAAGTTTTGAAAAGTTTTGAAAATTACATACTTTCATCAGGGGTAGCTCGTCAGAGGAGGCAAGATAAGCTCAGCCTCCCAGGAAATTCTGGATTAAACTATTAGAATTTTTAAAAACGTAAAAAGATCTATCACAAGATGGATAGTCCTTCCATAATGCATATCCAAAAGAGCTACCGCAGAAACAAACCCCCCTTGCAAAATCGTAAAAGTTCCCTGTACTCTTGACAGTTTCAAGATTAAGAGATTTCTCATCACCAGTCACAGAGTGACCCCCGGTGACTATGCATCGACTGAAACTTCCCATAAATAAATGCTGCTATCGATTCAACTCAGAATTTCAATATATGGAGCGTACAAGAAGGATGCAGTTTGTTATTGTGTGTCTAACGGAGCTCTTTAATAACATAGTTCCGCTTCAGCCTCTTAGCATCAGTTAAGTTAATTCTTTTTTAATTAAAAAAAACTGGCCTGGGTCACACTCTTCCAATGTCCTTTCTGATTAGCCTTCTCAAATGAAAAAGCCACGAGCCGCTACTGAGTTTCATACAGAGGTTTCTTATTACTTATTAGCACTTGTAGCGGTCCATAGAATGATACGTATGTGAGTATTTTTTTATGTATATTTGTGGCTGAGATTCTGATTTTACAGCAGCCTCACGTTACTCATTGGTAACATACTGTGAGAGGAGGAGAGGAGATCTTTACTGCCGAAAATTCACTTATTCCTATTGTTTGTAGGTTTCACTTTTTTGAATTTTATACAACATTTACTTACTTTTTTATATTAGAAATACCAAAATATTTATCCTACGTAAAAGTTTTAAATTTTTAAATTTTATATTAACAAAGTTTAATATTTTCCTTGACAAACAGTATATGTTTTAACGTAATATAGCTACTCAAGAAGAAATATGTTTTGGATATAATAACATTATAAAGAAAAATCTTTCTAAAACAATACATTAAAAGTTGGTTTTGTAAGCGCTAGCAGCAATTTATATTAAAACTCTAGAAATATTATGAGCGAAATAATCTCAATGCAATCTGTTTAAGTAAAAGTGTTTCGGTAAACTTAAATAAAATGACAATCAATCAAACATACAGCATGATTTAAAAGATATGATGACAAATGAATAAATAGAATTTTTATTTCAAACGTAGCCAGCTTGATAACTTTCGTTTTTGATTCAATATTTTTTTAAGACAAAGAATATCATGTATTAACTTTAGATAGCAAAAGTGAAGTTTAAAATCAGTAATGTTTGAATTTTAAGTAATTTTAAGTAGTATCTTATCCATACTTTGCAATTTTAAATAGCATTTCCTATGTTTGCGTCGTCCATAAATTTAGCCCAGAACTTTTTGTAAAAATAATTTAAAAACATTTTTTAGTTGTTATAGGTTTATTCTGAGAGAGAGAGAGAGAGTACTATTTAAGACTAGTTCTACACTCTCGAAGTAAATACATAGATGCTGCACTTGTTTCAGTGGGCTGAGATTCCTACAGTTGATTGAATAATGTATTACAAATATATAAATTTATTTATAATAGACTTTTATTAATAATTATAGCCAAATTTAAATTGAAAACAAAAATCCCGTTTTATTATCTTTGTTAGAATTGTTAGTCTATCTTGTTTTCTTTCGCTATTTTCTTACTTTTCTTAACTTCTTTTTATTGCTGTCGTTTTCATTTGTGGTACTGTTTAAAATACAGTATTTTTACTTTTCCTGCATTTAAAATTATTTAAAATTGAATATAACAGATAACATATATACTTAAGTAAATCCAAAAAAATACTAAAATAAACATAAATTTTACCCAAGTTTGGTAATTAAATTAAAATTTTAATTAAAATAAAAATAAAATGAGTTCCACGCTCAACGCCCAAATGTTCAAGCACCCAAACTGCGGCTCCCAAATGTCCAGGTATCAAACGTCCTGGTTTCCAAATGTCCAAATGACCACTTTTGTCCTTACTTACGTAATAGATTAATCATCATCTACATTTTGTAAATATTTCTACACTGAAGCGAGTATTCATATTAGGACGAGGTATCTGAACAAGGTATTTGTCGAACTTTGGGTACAAAATAGAATAATTTTTTTTTAATTTAAGATTTTCTTTATTTATTAAAAATCTACATATTTTTGTAAAGAATAAAATTAAAACACATTTACACCATCACCTGGAAGCAAAGTCAAATTAATTGCTTTAATAATTTGTTTAAAATCATTGAATTAAAGTCGCTTTTGGCAAAAGGGACGCTATAACACCTCAAGCTCTAAGAATTTCAAAATTTGTTAGAAAATAAGGTTTGCGTTAAATTATAAATAAAAGTTTGTTTTGAAACAAATTGTTTTCAGTTGGCTGAAGCCTTTTAAGTTTAACGTCGGAATTAAAAAATCTCACATTCCACGATAATAATATATAAATGAAATTCTTTCGAGATCAAGAGTCGGTAGAGGTAGTGTCGCAAAGCAGTTCTGTAGAATTATAGTGAAATCTGTTATTTCCAGATAATTGACTCTGTGTCTTCCAGCTTTAGAAAATTTCCTTTAAGCTGGACATTATCATGCCTTGTGGCTCTCTTTCATTTGTAAACAGAACAAGCTCAGGTTTCCTCTGGTTAACCAAGAGAGACAGAGAGAAAGACAGAGAATCACAAAGATAATAATAATGATAAACATTATTGGTGTTCAATACACGAAAGTGTTTACGCACGTCATATTAAAGACCATAATGGGTAATATAATGTAACCAGAAAAGGGAAAAACTCTTCGGCTCATTCCTGTAGTAAATCTGTGTGGGCACTTTGCATAAACTCTTCTACACTGTAGAAAACCATTTTTGTTAGGTATTCCTTTAGAATTCGCTTGAAGTTGCTATCGTCCAATGTTATTAATCCCCCCGGAAGTGTATCGTACAGTTTGACTCCTATGTAGCTGGTACCATCTCGGGTTCGCTGAAGGCGATGAAATTGCATCTTTAGGTCTTCCGCATTTCTTGTAGAGTATTTGTGGAAATTACTGTTGGTAGCTAGAGTGTTAATATTTTTCTTAACGTACATCAAGCATTTGTGTATGAAAACGCAGGTTGTTGTCATTATACCCATTGTTTTGAAGTGACGCTGGCAATCATCGTGGTAACATCATGACAATGTTCCGAATACCCCGTACTTTTTCTGTGGTTGGCTATGTCCGCCAGATGTTCCTTAACTCGTTTATTGATCGATTTGCCACTATGCCCGATATAAATGGCGTTACACGTATTGCATTTTAGTTTATAAATCCCACTGTTGTTAAGGTAATCTTTCTTTATCAAGTTATTAGTTAGTAAGGAGCCAATCTTTACTTTGTTGACTTCCTTTGTTGACTGTTGACTTCCGTAATTTTGAGATTCAACTTGTGTAACTGTTTTTTGATTTGATAGGTGATTCCTGGTATAAAGTTGATAACTCGCCAATTGGGAGCCAGCTCTTCAATTGAGGATGCAAGTGAAGCAGTGACCAGACCACTTTCAATTGATTTTTTTTTCTTTATTAGGTTATCAACTAAATCTATCTATCTGTTTGAACCAAAGACGAAGATGTTTCCAAATAATTTTGGGTTGGTGGTCCGGTAATAATTTTCCATTTGTTTTAGCGTTAATATTGTTGTGTTCTGATTAAGAAATGGAAAGTGGGTTGCGTATCTAGAAATAAAGAACTGACTTTGCACCCCGAGGAACAATAAAGGCAGGACTCTTGTTTCGTTTTTCATTTCTGTTTTTCTGTTCAGTGTTTAATTTTGTTCGTTAGTTTAAGTTACATTGTTTAGTTTAAGTTGTTGCAGTAATTTCGTTCATTGTTTTGTAAATTTAATGTTTGTATTTGTTTAATTTTCTTTGTTTAGCGACTCACACGAATGCAACTGAGCAGTACATTAACAAGCACATGCATTCCAAAATAAACAAAATTCCAATCTTGATTTTATTTAAAAAAAAAGCAAAATAGCAAGGACCAATAAAATTAGGACACGGGAAGAAAACCAAGGAGATAAAAAAACATAAATAATAAGAAGAAGGTAGTCGTAATTTGAGAGCCCGAGAGGCAAGTCAGGTTGTAAAGTCGAGAAATGAAAGTGGACAAAGCAAGTCCAGTAAATTATTAAGAGCGGACAAAGCAAGTCAGAGTTGAAATTGGAGAGCGGTAGAAGCAAGCAAGCAACTTAATAAGTTGGAGTGGAGCTCCAAAAGTTGAGCCAAGAAGTTTTTTTTTGTTGGAAAGTTTATTGGTCACGAAGTGTTATAACGAGAATACCGAAGACAAGTTCCTGTGGAAAGATATCCAAAGAAAGTGCCCAAATTACGTGCTGCTCGGCGAATTCCGTGTGAGTCTTGCCTTTTGTTAATTTTGTTGCTTATTTTGTTCAGGTTGCAAATAAATACGTTCTTATATTGTCAGCTTTTTATTGTCTTCCATATAACCATTTTACTTTCGAGAACCAACGACCTAAATTGAGTAGGAGAGCTGAGAAAGAGCACTACAATATCGACACCCCTAACGAAGAAGGACGTAACTCGAGTTACGTCCAATTTTAGTTACGAGCATTTCTATAATCAGGAGAAAAATGCCTTTTTTTCTGTAAAAAATTTTTTTTCTTATGACGAATAATCTCGAAGATACCCAGTGGAAAATAGTTGTATCTCAACTTTTTTTTCCTATTCAGGTGTAATAAGGACGGTACTCGAGTTACTGCTTTTTCCAGTTTAGGATTTTGATAATATTGCTTGTAATATTATTAGTGATAACTTGAGTTACGTCTTTGTTCCACTTAAAATAATTGAAGTCCGTATGAAAAAAAGTTGCTGAAATGGTCGTATTTCAACTTACTGCTTTATTTTATCTAAACACCATTGCATTTATGTAGTTCCAATCAACTTATTATTAATTTTTATTTTTTTTATTACTATTATAATCATTATTTTTGTTACGTCGTTTTACCATCTAAAAATATACAATTATAAAATAATTTTGACAGGAAGAAGGTTGTATCTCGAGATACGATCTTCTTCCACGGGATTATTAGATTTTACCCCAGGTCGTAACTCATAGAAATCATAGTTCTAAGCTGAATAAATAGGTAAAAATATAGAAAATAAAGCAGACAACAATTTAAAAAGTGTTCCCATTTATAATATTTTTTCGCTCTTAAAATAATACTTCTAGAATTTTTCAAACTTTCAAATCGCTCTCCTGGAAAATAGGCAAAAATGAGTTACGTTCTTTTTCGTTGGGGGTGTCTATATTCACTCTCATCGCCTGGAAGAAAAATATTGTTTACTTATGTACATGTTTAAAAAATTTTCCAACTTTTAAAAATTACAGATGAAACCTGCTTAGAAAGTTTACTAGTAAATAAATTTAAAACTTTTAATACTATAACAATAATATGAAGTTAAAACATTGCTACCTAGACTTGAATAGTAAATTTAAACTAATTCTTATTATATTATATCTTATTAGATCCTGTCGAAATTTCAAGTCATTACTCATGAGTACACCATACCCTAGTGAATTGTTTAGAAAACAATTTGAAATGATATGCAACCTTTGTAAACATTACCACATCTGCAACTAATGAGATTACTCTAAAATCTAGAAATTTCTTGATAATTTTGTACTGACACATATAAAAAACTTAGTCTAAACATTTTTCTTCTTGATGAACATTGATTATACACATAGCAGTTTTGAGGTAAATTTAAGGTATAAAAACAGTATACATATAATATTATAAAAAAAATTACCAAAATTAAAATATTTGTACTTGAACTATATTTTCAACATTTATACATTTATTTTTCTATATTTCTAAATATTTTATTTGGCGTAAATATTTTACAAGTTCAATTATTTTATGTTTTTAAATTACTTAGGTTGATTATAAACTAAAATAATTTGTTTTGTTTTAATTAGTTTTGTATAAGATGTTTGAAAATTTTAAATAATTTTAATATAATGTAGTACTCAATTTCAATCATAGACGGCAATATGCTTCTATGTGCTGCTCCTTAAATTATCTTCTTATATTTTACCCCGGGGGTAAAAATACCTTAGGAATATTTTTCCCCCGGTAAAAATTACTTAGAGAAATTTTATTTTTTGTAATAAAAAATAAGGAAATAAAATTTCCCTAGTGAATTTTTACCGGTGGGTAAATAACTTAAAAATATCCTGAGTGAATTTTTACCCCTTTATGAAATTTTACAGTAAATAAGAATTTTTATTACTGTTTATGTATCGGTAATATTTTATTGTCAAGTGCTAAAATACCCTCTATAGATTTTTGAAGAAATTCGATAGTTAGATACACATAAATAGTTTATCAGTTAAATAGAAAATTTTTTCAAAAATTATAAAATTATATAATTTTATTTTTTTTTTTGACAACACATAACTTTCCCATTTATTACTAAATTTTTATACATTTTTATTATATATATTTTATTATAAAGATTAATTGTAGTAAAATTGTTGAACAAAATATAAAATAAGAACAGGAATAAAAGAACATCATCAAACATCAAACAATAATATTAAATTAAATTATTCAACTTAGAAATCATTTTTGTGATTGCGAAGATGAAAGAATTCGTCCATAACCGCTACCGAGGGCATCGTACCGAGCACCGATGCAGCATTACCTCGTTATATGCATAAACTAATTCTTTGTTCCAAGAAACATTTTGCTCTGCTGTCTCCTGATACATCAATTAACAGTCGACCGATTTTAGTGACCAAGTCCTTTGTATCTTTACTCCATGGTCCAAACGTCTCGACAGCGAAAGCTGAAAAATCGTAGTGTTCTAGAATCATACCATATTTTGTACGTTTAAGATTTTCAGCTTTTGCCGCTGCAGAGCCTGCCATCTGACTTGAAATATACAGATGACTGGGAGCCATGGTATCTACGCATGTCGCATCCCACACCAAAGCTCGTCCCTGTCGCCACGGGTCTTTTTCCGTCGTCACGTGAAATTCCTACGGGCTCTAAAATACTGGGGTAGTTTGAAGTAGCAAGAGATCGTCTAATTATTTCGTTTAGAGCGGCGTGTCTTGATAACCTGCCAGCGCTTTGAGAACACGAGAGACCGTGGTGGCCAGACCTATCGACTGCTTTACCGCATACACAAATGTGGTCTTGACACATCTTAGCTCCAACTCTAAGACTTACACAAATTCTAAGAGAAACTTTATCTAGGAGTGTACCTAAATGAGATGATGGATACGCTTCTAGCCAAGCACCGGATTCCTTTTCTGAAACAGCCAGTTTGCGTGCACGATCAATGTCTGTGGCATTATTTAATAAACTAGAAAAAATTTGTTTAGAAATCGGAAGATCCCACTTGGATTGAGAAAAATTTAAAGATGGTAAAATTTCCAAAGGACATGTCGTCTGCTAAGCCATCACTGCTTCTTTTAAATGAGAGACCTCAAAATCTGGTAAAGATGGACTAAGGATAGAACCAATTAAGGTCTCAGTAGTATAAATAGAAGAAATAAAGGCTGGAAGAGCCACATCTGCAGTTTGTCTAATACCCAAACCACCCAAGCGTATTTGTAGAGTAACTTGTCGGAAAGAAGAGTCTTCAAATTTAATATTTAGTAATTTTTCTAAATGGGTCCTCATTAAAAGATTGATAGAAGATATTAAAGGTGCATGTTTCCATATTGGACTTGTGCGTAAAATATACATTAATTTTGGAATAAAACCACAATGTTTTAAAATAAATAAAGCCATGTGAGGATTAATTTCTTTTAAACGATCGGAAAATTTTGAAATATTTTGTTTTTTTTTAATCTATCTGGGGAAAAACAGCTTCATCTTTAATTGGTGCTCCGAGAAGGATTAAATTTTCACTACTTAAAATTTTTAAATTTGGACTTAGATTCTCGAAAACATTTATAATGTTTTGTTGTCTTTCCGACGAATTTTATAATTTTATAAAATTAAATTAATTCATTTTTATACACTTTAGTTTACTAAGATTACAACTTCAAAATGATTTAAATTTGTATGCTTCAAATATATTGCTAGGTTTTTGTAATCAGGTTCATCAGAAAGGTGCATTGAACTTCGAAACATTATCCATTCAGAAGGATTTTTGGAAATTTGAGCGAAGGAAAATTTATTTAGTGTGCTGTATGAAAACAAAACATCACGGTACAGAAAACACAACCTATCTGATAAATTATTCAAAATTGACATCATTTTGTTCAGGACATGATACTATACGATCATTTTGTTTTCATAGCACACTAAATAAATTAAATAATTAATAAATTTATCTTGCATTTTTCTCCAAAATTTTCTTATGATAATAATTTTAGACAGAGCGGCCGTTTAAAAACGAAACGGACGGAATTGTGGCCAGCAAATTTTTTTTTCAAAAAATGCAAAAACAAGTCAATTTTATTATCGAGAGGAACAAATTTTACGACCAATGCGACTCCCGTATTGTTTCATCCCTTAGCACTGGGAAGACAACCCCTGAAATGTTAATAGGGATGATTTAGCAAGTATGACATTTCATTTGAAAGGTCTTGCTTTCCTGAATTCATTCCAATAATTTTTTTGAAGTTTTATCAATTATACAACAAAATTGAAGCTGCAAAAATGCGAAATAAATACGATATTTCAAGACATTTAAAAATAAAAAAGTGAAAAACATTGACAGTTCAACCCTTAGCAAACCCCCTTTAAATTTTGAATGAAAAAATGGGTCTGATAAAAAGATCAGTTTAATCAAATTAGATGTTCTACAATTTGAACAATTTTTAAAAAGAATTTTTTAATTTAAAAAAAAATTTTTTAATTAAAAAAAAGAAAAAAATTTTTTTAAATTTTTTTGTCCGAAAAAAATTTTTTTGATTGAATTGTCCGCGATGAATTGACGTAGGTTCATCAGACTCCCAAAAATTTTTCTTCAATCTTCTCCAACTTTCCAACTACGGAATTTATTTATTGGCCATGATAAATTGAAAAAAATAGAAACACGTATACGTACGACGGTGATAAATAGAGTCCGGATTATATGCATTAAGGAACCCGATATTTAGTATTTGGGATGTAATTTATAATATGTACAATATCTTGTGTTTATCCATAAATTGCATGCCGCATACCAGATATCGCGTTCCCTATTGCATATAATCCGGACTCGAGTGATAAAAATATTGCGCGGTAACTACAAAGCTGATTTTATCGGAGTTGTCAATATTGTAAGACGATAACTATAAGGGAATGAAAAATAGCGCTATAATTTATTTTAGTCAATATTTGTAAACATGTCATTTGAAGGTATTAATAATATCAGATTAATTTTACATTATTTCGATTGCCGTTCGTAATGTTATTTATGTGAGCGCCACGCTCACATGTTAATAAAATATTAAAATCGCAAAAACCCTATTTTTTGCTGTTGGCAGCGAGATGGGCTCACGACGAGTTGGCCAGAGGCGAGTTGGCAGCCGGCGAAATAATCCGGTGGCGAGTTGGCCTGTGGCAAGTCGGCCGCGGCGAGTTGTCCTAAACTGCGGAATCGTTCCTTATTTTAAAAGCTAAATAATATATTATTCATAACGTTAGTATGAACCATTCTAGAGATTTTTAACCCTACAGTGCATATAAGTAGGGCATGGCAGGCCCGAGTAAACATTTAAATGACAATAAAAAAGAACCTTTTTAACAAATTTTTCCATATCATGAGTAGCTCTCTAAAACCCGAAAAGACATCGATATTTTTTATTTTTATTATGTTTAAAAAACTTGAAAAAGTTGAATGGATTGCCAATAAAACGCTTCGGGTCTAGTAGGCCCGACGTATGCACTGGTGTTTCTATTTTATATGAAATAGCTGGAAAGCCCGTCCATTTTTTAGCGGCATTAATTAAAAAATTTCTAACGCTAACTTAAGATCGATTAGTGTATCTCTATTTTAACGATCTAAATAAAAACAATTTTGCTTTTAATATTGCAAATTTTTATTGTTCGTCCCCGCATTGAAACGTCCCCGCGTTTCAACCTTGAATGAATTTCTTTAGTTCTTTTTCATCAACTATTTTTGTTTTCAGTTAAATTTTATTATCCAGAAATTTTATCTGTTTATCCGATTATCCGCTTATCCCTATATACACTTATCTAGTTATCAATTAAGACGATGATACATCTTCAATTTTGTATCGTATATTTTCATTGTCTTCGGCTATTTTTAACAAAAAAAATGACACTGTAAGAGAAGCAGCTTCCCAGATTTTTAATTTTTATATATAGTAGCTTGACCGGATATAGCTTTTAATGGTCTCCATTAAAAAATTAATAATGTGAAACTCCATTGATGTGTAACTCGATTAGTTAGGAACTCGATTGATGTGTAGCACTGTGGTATTGGTACTTATAGAATTTATATGGTTAATAGATTTATTTATGTACAAAACTTTAGTTTTCGGTGAAGTAGGATCGTAGTCTTTCGTTGAAGAATTTCTATTAAGTCATTTAATTTCTCTTCTCTTTTTGCTGTCTTTTTGCTGTCTTCTTATACCTTTGACGGGCTGTATCTCTTCGCCAATTTGCAATTACTTCTTCTTACTTTTTCTTTTTCCAGTTCTTCTCCTCGTTTTTCTTCTCGTTAGTCATTGTATTCATATTAGTGCCTCTTCACTAATTGCTGTTACTTTCTCTTTCTCTTACTTTTTATATTTCTCTTTGTCGTTCCGCTTCTCATCAATTCTGTCTTCACTTTCATCTATATTATTTGACTGGCATGGAGATGTATCTTTACTAATTGCTGTTGCTACCTCTTTCTGTTTGTTTTTCCATTTCTCCTCTTTGTTTTTCTTTTCATTAATCAGGTATGCGTCTTCGGGTTTTTCTAACCAAAGATATGAAACGCTGTAGCAGCAGCAGCAGCACAGTTCTGGCTTCTTATATATTAGGATTACTAAATTTTAATTGTTTTTTTTTATGACATAATTATTCATTAATATTTTCTTTTTCAAATATTTTTAGTCCTACCTTTACTTTAATATATATTTGGTTGGTAAAGAAAATCGACCAATCCGAGTTTTCCTTTTTTCACCAAAAAATGACACACTGGAGCAGCAGCAGCAGCGTGCTGGCATTTTAGGTATTAGGATTTGTAATCGGTTTCCAATAGAATTATAAACTTTATAATAAAGCAGCAGTGTGGCGTAAAGCACACAGGTGCAGACTAGGGAGCGTGAAACCGTGGTTCTAGCCCTGGAGGCGCCTAATACACTGCTGTAATTTAGTTGCAATTTGTTATTTATAGAGTTTATAGAATATATCCTCAACTTTTTAATAATAATAATAATAATAATTATTTTTTAATAACAATTATTGGTAATCATTACTTGCAAAATAATTTTATAACTAATAAAACTGTTATAATTTCCATGTAATTCAATTATAGTATTGTCAAAATTCACAAATTCTTGTATCAAGGAAGGCATCCTGTGATGCCCCCCTGGAATGTGATTAGTTAGTTAGTACTACAATATTATAATAAATAATGTAGACGAGAAGTAGGGTAGAAGTTGAGATGTAGACAAGTTAGTTTTAATCATGTAGTATTAAGTTGTAAATATAATTAAGTGCAAAGTGTTAGTATTTTAGATTTTGATTAAATTTTGTGGGAATGTTCATTGGGGTTCCAGAGACCAAAATCCAGAAGGATTTAATTTTCCCACTCGCCACTTCCGGTCCACACAAAATCAAACAATTGAAAACTCTAATTTTTGTGCTTTGCTATTTTAGCTGTAAAAATTTTCCTATTAGAGATATCTAGTTGACCAAGATGGCATTTTGAAGATGAAAGATGGTAGTTTCTAAAAAAAATTATAAACATTTACATAATTCATAACACCTAAAAAATAACAGGGTATTGAAAACACGTATATTTTATTGATTTTTTGTGATTTTCAATTGACTCCAGTGTCTGAACTGTTGAATATAAAAGTCGAATCGTTCTCTGATATCAAAGTGCACATATCATAAGAGAATAAAAAATTTAGATCGACTCATTCAATCAACTAGTTATGAAAAAATCTTTGCATGTTTGATAAAAGATAAAATTTTGAAATTTACAGGACACTTAGTTCTTACTCTTAACTTCAAAAAACTTCAAAGTCCTTTTTGGGATTTTCTTCTCTGGCGGATGTACAACCGTTAAAAAATCAGCAGAACATAAAAATTTTAAGAATTTGAATATTTCAGGTTACAATTTGGAAGTGTTTGATAAGAGATAAAAAATTGAAATTTACAGGATACTTAGTCCTTACCCTTAACTTCGTAAAACTTCAATTCAACCTTACACTAAACTCTTTTTAAATAATATTATAATAATGTTCGAGATTAATTAAAATCTGTGCACTTTTAGATATGTACTACCTCTTTTAGAATTGTTATTTCATCGTTCTTGTATATTTTATTTATTGTCGTATACTCGAGTTATTATATCACGCAATTATTTTGTAATAACGAAGTGAATTATAGTCGACTTCAACTTTAATAATGTCTTGAAAATTAAGTTAATATTGCACTTAAAATTTTGAAGTGGCAGTATTTATTAAGCATAAACCATTCATTTTTTACATTAAAAATTCATTAAATAATACATTATACTCTAGTTACGCAAGTAATTGTCAGAATTATGTATCGATCGCTTATGCTATTACAAAAATTGTCCAGGTAACGTTGAAAATAATTTAAAAATTCTTTTTAAATTTCGTTATAGAAGGATATAGGTAAAAAATAAAAATGGTATACTAATATTTAGGAAAAGTAATTTTAGTTTTATAATATCCATCTTTTGTAGACGATAAATTTTCTATTTTGCTTCGAATACACTACACCCCATAAGTTGGAGTAACTAACCAAAATTAAATCCTTGGCTACAACATCAACATAATGAAATGAAAACCCTTTGAAAAACAAAGTGGCATTTATTTTCCCCAGCAGCAATGTATCATTTTTAAAATATTTTCAAAACATTACAACGTTGCAAATATATTCAAAGAGAAATATTTTTAAATTGAAAAACGATCTTTTTCAGATATGTTTGCAACACTTATAAAAAACTGCTTTGTAATATGAGTTTTTGTACACACTAACCCGTATTGAAACATATTTTTAATGCAATTATGGTAGCTAAAGAAGCAAATTACAATTGTAAATATTAATTTTTTAAACATGTGTTAAGTTTCTAAAAATTCGGTGTACAATCAGGGCCGTCTTTCACCTGTTAGGGGCCCTGGACACTTTTGAATAATAAAACCCATATCCCAGGCTAAAACATAACAAAGACGGACAACTATTTAATTAACAACAGGCAACAGGGGTAGTCTCTGTAAAAATTTTATTAAAACTACCTTAAGATCAATGTTTAATTTTCTGAAATTTTTACCGAGTTGCCCAGAGTGCCCAATGGAGAAGACGGCCCTGTGTATAATGTAAGAAAAATCACTGCCAATTTGGTAATTTTGTAGCTTTTGAGATGGCTTTTTTCCTTGTACTTAATTTTTCAAAATATAAAAATCTCACTTATTTCAAAAAAAAAACAAAAATATTGCAATTTTTAAGAAATGAGCGATAGACACCGTGATTTTGGCTTATTAACCGTTTTCAGTACTAGATACACGTTGCTAACTCTTAATTATGATATGATGCAACTTAGCGACTAGTCTTTATAATTGTAATTTTTCTAAGAAAATTTCAATAATAATTGTTTATAAAATATTCTATGAACGCCAATGTATAATATTATTTGAATATTATACCGACCCGTTTGAAGAGCTGAAATAAAACCGAAACACTTGTCATGTTCAAATAAATTTAATCACTAAAAATTTAAGGCCCTTGATCTTCAGTTGTTCTTACCTATATTATTACATTTATTTGGTTCCTTACTAAAGAAATATTTTTACAATTTCTGTAATGATCTTTAGCAATTTGCAAGGAAATTTATTTATAAAACCAACCATCATTCAAAACATATATAGAGCAACCCTGCACACCCAAGCAGCATTTTTAGGTGAAAAACAGAGCTGCGAATTTCATAACTGTTTCATAACTGAATAACTGTTTAGCTATTATTTGCTAGCTAGCTAGCTATTTATTGTTATTTTATCAGCGATGCATCAATTTAGAAAAATAGCTGGATTACATTGTCTTTTATGTTAGTTCTTTCCTGTAAGTGCGAGTAACACACTATGATACTGGAGAGCGCGCCATGTTAGATTTATTACAGGTAAAGCAAATTACTCTAAGATCACTGTGGTTAGTATAAGAATCCAGGTTGAAGATTCTCACTAATAACGTGCAGGTTGAGTTTTCGATATCTTTCTTTTATCAAATTTACTCACAACCTTCCAGTAGTTGGCCGAGTAATCTGTTTTGTAGGGGTTTATCCATTTGTGCTTTTAGATTGTAACATTCCTGAAATAATGGGAAGATGATGGTTAAGATGGTCAGCTTTCAATAAATTGGAGTGAATTTTGAGGAATAGAAACATACTTATTTGTCTAAATGCAAAATTTGAAACATGATATTCTGACAGTAATGCTAAGGAATAGAACACACGACGATGGCGCTGACAAAGCAAAGATGGTAAATGACGTAGCGAATCATGGTTCCATGGATATAAACTGAAAAGGGTTACTGTCAGTTAATTTATACCAGAAATTGCACTTTTTCCTATATACTATTGGAAAGATGACATTTTTTTAAGTATATTAAAAAAATTTTTTTTTTTGATTATCCATTAGTTTTCGAGGAAAGGCATTTGAAAATCAAAATTTTCCATATTATGTTTTACATGAGAGCACATAGAAATTGCAAGTAACGGGTTTTCTGTTGACGGTACGTGTACTCTGAACTAGTCTTACTGATACTCGTCACATGCGTGTCATACCTCGGCGAGTTCGGGCTACCCAGTCGAGGTGGATTGAGTTTAGTAATGTTTTTCGTGAGTTAATAGCGCTCTGAGCGTAGCGAAGAGCTGCGAAGGGTCAGTTTTGGCTGGCGTAACCACGGCAAATCATGGATCTACCGTAAAATAAATGAATTGAATTAAATTAATTTGGCTCCTCCAACAAATTTTTACATGGGATTTTATATGTAAAATTTTCGATTTCTAAATGCCACTTTTTTGAAAACTAATGGATAATCTAAGAAAAATTATTTTTAATGTGCTTAAAAAATTGCCCTCTTTCCAATTGTATATAGGAAAAAGTGAAATTCGTGGTATAAATTGACTGACAAATCCCCTTGAAAGATAGCATTAATCATGGACGTCTAAAAGGAGTAAGACACCTGCGCATAATAAGGCCTAGCTAAGGGAGATTTCCAATAAAATGAAAAATATCCAATTTAATCAACATGTTTTAATAATAATCATATGTTTGGTACATTTTCTACAAGATATAAACAAAAAATGGTAACTTTTACCATAGACAAACGCAAAATGAAACATTTTTAAAAACCTTTCCAGTAGGCTTTCTTTTAATATAGTACCATAATAAAGCCTATGGCTTTAAAATACTTAAATATTAAAATTATATATAATATTATTAGGTATTTGAAATCAATAAACACATAAATGCAATAACTAAACATTCTTTAGAAAAAGTATTAATTACAACGCCTTGGAACACTCAAAATTATCGATTTCCGACCATGTGGCTTGTTTAGGAGGCATTGGCTCGAATCACTAAAAATAACGCTCAATGATTTAGTAATAATTATGTCTACTAATAATTTACATTCGTAATATCTCAAAAGTACTGTAAACTACATTATAAAGCAAACAAACTTTGATACACGAAGTAAGACTATAGTTAAAAGTAGGCATTAATAAGCGCAGACTACTTTATGTAAGAAAAACAATATAAAAGATTTTGGAACGCGACACGGTATTCAAATTTTTACGATCATCGAAGCATGTATTTATAAAGATAAAAAGTTAATTCTTTATTTAATTCTAAATTTAGATCTAACACTGGGGGCTACAAATGGGATATTTAGCTCCCTCAAAATTTTAGCAACTTCTACATTCAATAGGTGTCTGTAAGTGTGGTATTGAGCGAGGGAGGTTATTTTAAGTACGATTTTTGTTGTTTAGGCCTTATTAGGGCATAGGCCTTATTATGTGCAGGTACCTTAGACGAACTAAAATAAAGTTGGGTAAAACATATCTCTAGAAAAAACTATGAAAAATACATATGTGTATAAACAAGATATCAGTTTGTTGGAGGTCAAAAAAAACAACAATAGAGACAGAAGAATAAGATTTTACAAGATCTGGGAATCGAACTTATACTTAACACATTTAATTTATTACCTATACATTTCAGTGCTCATTGCACTCCAGATGGATTTTGATGGACACTTGATGAATCCAATGATGAATCTCTCATTTGAAGCCAATACTAAATTTTAAGATTAAAATTTATTGGTTAAAATTATCGAATCAGGCTTGAGCTTTGTACCTCAGGTAATTTGTGAACAGAGTGGAACTAATCGAAGGGGTGACGAGACGAATTTTTCCCAAATACGTAATGTACATAATTATACAACACTTTTTCTGAAAAAGAATTTCTTCTTCTGTACGTTTTAGGTTAAACTTTACCCGTTACGTCACCCTTGATCAATCCATCGTTTCTTAGGTCTGCCGATGTTACGTTTATTTATTTATTTATTTTTGAAATAATTCATGTCGACTTCTGAATAAGTTTAACTAAATATATTAAAAATTTAAATTTTTGTGATAAAATTTTAGAAATCTATATAAAATAATTTTTATCAACAAAACAAGCTAGCATCGGGCTTACCGTCCATGCATCTCTACTGTTTAGAAAAACAATAATTTTCAAAAATAGCTTATGTTATGTTAATTAATTAAAGTTTAATTTCAGAAATTAAGCTATGTGTATGATGTTTATATAATATTGCACTACAAGTAAGAATGGAGAAATTGACTATAAATTTTCATGTTTCCACGATGTTACTTTCATGGATTTTAGATGTAGCATATATTAAAAGGGGTTTTGCAAGAGCATCCTTTTGAAACGTGAACTAACCATGTATTATACTAATTAGTCTTACATTAATGCAGCTGTTATATAGGAGATGTAATGGGTAGACATAAGGCCGTATAAAATATATTTCCCCTCGACGCACAGCCCTGCTCGAAAGCTTTTACTTGTGTGATGGTTAATAATAGTTAGTGCAACCGTTAGCTGAGCCTGTATTACCTTACCAGTTCCGTCAACTTATTCATTAAAGTTTTCTTCAAGTTTATTATAACAGTCTAAACCTTTTACCTACATACATCCACAGGAGATAATTCATTGTCATTTCACAAGTTCAACTAAAAAAAAATACAATATATGTAACGTCAGCATCTCATCACTAGATACTAATTTTATAAGTTTTTTCACCGACTCGACAACAATAGTTTTTACACTTCAGAGAAATAAACAAAACCAACTCATCAAGCAATTAATTACCTCTTGTATTTTAATTGTACAATAATTAAACCACACAGTAAAATTATAAATCAAACTTAACTTTCAAATGTTCTGCTCTCTAAATAGAAGTTTTTATTGAAATTTGTACTAAACGTTTAAGCCTTAATCAGTTTCCGTTCCCGTCCAACCGTAGTGGAGCTATTCGTGAAAACTTTTGAGGGGGGGGGGGCTGTAGACACTATATCGGCGAAAAAACTTTTTGAAACAAATAATTATTAACATTAAGTTCTTAAAAAATTAACTTGAATTTTGGTCAAGATTCATTAGGAATCATCATGTTGATATTAAATATATTCAAATCAATAATTATTAAATTAAAAATATTTTTAGTAGAGATAACAGTAGAAATTATTAAAAAAAAATAGTACACATTGTTTATTGGTATTTAAACTGTATAAAAAAATGTATTTCACTTTATTTCTACATAAATTACTATATAAAAATTCATGTGATCCACAACACTAAGAATAAAACAGTTGCTTCACGGTTGGCATCATATCTCCAGCAAATGTTGATCGATCTCCAAAATTAAAAAAAATTCTTGTAAACTAAAGTTGTAGTTATAGTCTGTCGAGCCGGAATTTTGAATTTCGAAAAATTAAGCAATTTATGGCAGTTAAAAGAAAGTATGATTTTACGTCATAAATTTAAAATTTAAAAAACGCATACAAGTGGTGTGGTCGAACATGGCTAAAGCCAAGATGACGTTCTTGGGAATTTTAATTAGTAAGGTGGTTTCCCGTTACCTTCCCCACAGCCTACAGATCTATCTTGAGCTTTAGATCATAACAGTGTATACAACGCGACCAGGACCAAAGTTACCCGCTTCCCAGTCCGCCAGTGTAGGTTTATGCCATACCCCTGGTGGGAACGGTACGATTCGCCGTGCACGATTTGCCGCGACACGACTCGCCGGGAACTATTTGCCGCGGCACAGTGAGTTTTTTATTTTTATCCGTTCAGTAACCCCATCTATTGATAATCTTTGATAGATTTTTAACCCATAAAAATGTTCAAAAGTTGTTCAAAAAAACCCTCAAAAGTTAGAAAAAACAACAGTAGTTCTTTATATTTTCGTTTCTTTTCAAATATTCAATTTTATTTAGATTAAGTCTCCAACATTTCGAAATTGTGAGCCAAACCAAGAAGGTATTCTAATATATCCCGATTCTCAAAATCATTGACTAATGTCAAGATTCTTTGATCTGCAAAGATAAACTTTTTATGCTTTTTTCCAGTATGATTCCCGGCAACTAGGCTTTCATAATGCACGTCTCTGTTATTTTGAATTTTTTTTAATTCGTTTATGAAACGCCAAAAAGTAGGTCTTTCGATGCTCAACTGCAAAATTGATAACGGTGAATTTAAATCCTAACTTACAAAAACATGGAAGGTAAAGTGGTATAAAAGATAAAATTTGATCCATATTAATTCACCTGTATATTCATGTAAATACAAAAGGTCAACAAATCGAATAATTTTCTTGTTTAATTCCGAAGATTATTGATATGTGGCGCTAGAAGTTCTCGGCGAATCGTGCGCGGCGAATAGTGCACGGCGAGTTTTACCTAACCCACTGCTTTGTATATTATATATAGTATAAGCAAGTACATAGTTCAATAATTTTAATTTAAATTTGATTGTGTTAATTATAGCTAAAAAAAACTGATCTGTGAGTCTCACTTAGATTAGGGTTAGATATTAGAGACCGTTGTGTCTATTAAAAAGTATTGTTTGAAAAATGGTTGTTCAGACAAATTGGCAGCACCGAAACGCCGTAAACGGCTTTTTCGCATATAATAGTCGCCCGAATATACTCGGACGTGGTCCAAGTGATTAAGTGCAGATAGTGTAAAATTCATCTTATGCTGAAGGTATTGTTGATTGAGTTTGTAGTTCATAAACTTACCTTAATATGTCACTCAGTATTTCACCGCTGTATTGACTTTAGTTCTGTTTTGCTTTTAGTCCAAACAGTGTTACCAACCTTGTTATCTAATATTTTAAATAATAATCCTTGTGAGCACCAGCCAAAATATTTTTTAGGCTTTATTTTATTTTGAGATCCGAACGGTATTATTCGATAATCTTCTACATAACAATGAAAAATTTTACTATCTATTCTATACGAAATCGGAACATGAAATTAACGAAAATAAAATAATAATTATAAATAATAATTTCATTATGAATAAATCGAATAAATTTCATTTCAATAAAATGAAATTATTATAAAATACATAAAACACTCAAATAGTATAGAAAACGTAAGCACATGTCCGTCCGTCAGCCTGCATGTTTCAAATTTAAGAACTATTAAAAATTATTAATAATCTATTATAAGAAAATGAAAGTTTGTTTGTTTGTTCGTCTTTTAATAACTCATAGAATCTTTGACCGCTTTTAACCAAACTTGGCGCACTTACTCAGTAGGACTTGGGGAAGGTTTTAGTGCAGGAATATCTTTAAAACTGTGAGAGGAGAAAGAGAAACAAAACTTATGAATGGATTAAATTGTAAGTTGGTAATAAACTTTTACTATATAAACTCGGATTTTCGAAATATGAGGAATTCAAAAAATACCCAATAATTGCTCTTGAGGGATTGAGCAAAATATACTAAGCTATTTATTTACTTAAACTTGAGTCCCTTACTATATAAGTAGATATTTAAATTGAATCAAATACAAACAAAGAAATTTCAATTCACGGTACACCGGGACGCACCTCAAGCATGCAAAAAGAACATTACGAGCTTCACAAACAATCGAGCAACTGGAAGAAAAAACTGGAAAACGTTCAACGAAGCATTACTCTATCCAGACGAACACTGCACGCTCATTCCTTAATAAAATGCTTACTGATAGAATAAATGTTGCTTCCGAGAGCAAGAAACCACTTATACAGCGGCGTGCGAGGTAGGTGTAGTAATGCAACACTCAAACTAAGCAATTAAAATCGGCTATGAAAATAATTTTCGTTTGCTTGTCAGGTTGCTAAAACTAATTACCAGCAAAATCATGCTGAAGCTCAGAGGAGAGCTGCAGCTAAAAATCAGTAGCAAAATATTGAGGTTCATAGAGCAGCTCAAAATTGTTATGAAACAAATACATCTAGAGTTTGAAAGGAGAATAAAAATTTGTGCAACAATAGAGTATAAAGTAGAAATCAATTATGAAACAAATCCAGGTATAGGAAACGGATCCAGAGAAACAGGTATAATGGATTCTGAGTGTCAATACTGTGCAGCTTTTGATCGAAAAATAATAATTCTTAAATTTAAAACATGCGGACGGACGGACACGGGATCAGAACAAAAAGCTTTTTACTATCCTTCGTATATAAGCCTAACAAATTAAAGTTTGCTAGTGCTATCTATATATTGTTATTGTCGATGTTGAAATTTTGCATAGAATTTGTATACGTAAGTATTTAGTTTCAACAAATTACTAAGTGACGCGGCTGATAGGATTAACAAGATATTAAAAAAAACTTTTAATCCTTGTTTTCAACACTCACTTTGAAAATTTAATGCTTGTGTGTAACTTAATTTCCAGTTGTAATCGGGAAAGAAGACGCTTGCGCAATTTTCGATGTGTCAAAAATGAAAAAATTACGACATTTTCATATATAACCTGTTGCACCTGTGTTGATAATTAATAATATAATTTAAGAAGGCAGTTGTTGGTGCTTCATTCAGATGGTCCTGACGTAAGCTTCATTATTTGTGATGACAAGTATATACACGTGCTACCATAAATAGGTTAACAAAGTTTTTATTTGCATAATGTTGCAATTTACTCTTATATTTTTTTTAATACAAGAAAAAAACATTGTGGGAGTCCATTAAATTAAAAAAAAATTAAAAAACCTAAAGAGCCTCAAATATCAATATAATAAAATTATTACTAAAAATCATCTACCAAAAGTAGGTTAACAAAATTTAAAATATATAAAATTTAGTAATCATGTAATAACTCTCCTTCGGCAATCGGGTAAAAAGCCAGAACACTGTTACTACAACGTGTCATATTTTTGGTTGGAAAAACCCGAAAACGCAAACATGATTAATGAGAAGAAAAGCAAAGAGGAGAAATGGAAAAACAAAGAGTAAGAGAAAATAACAGCAATAGTGAAGGTATATTGCCAGTCAAAGATATAAGATGAAGATGAAGATAATTGATGAGAAAGAGAAACGACGAAAAGAAATATAAAAAGAGAAAAAGGAAGAGGCACCGCCAGTCGAAGATATAAAATGAAAACATGATTAATAAGAAGAAAAACGAGAAGAACAATTGGGAAAAGAAGAAGTAACAGAAATTAGTGAAAACTCAAGATATAAGAAGATTGCAAAAAGAGAAGAGAACAGAACAAAGAAATTAAATAAGATAATAGAAATAGAGAGAACTTCTTCTACGAACTACAGTTTTGTACATAAATAAATCCATTAACCATATAAATTTTATAACTACCAATATCACGGTGCTACATATCAATCGAGATTCCAACTAATCACGTTACACATCGATGGAGTTCTACAGTATTAATTTTTTAATTGAGACCGTTAAAAGAGAAATTCACCGGTCAAGCTATTTATAAACTCCTACACTGTGACATTTTTCTTTGGTTAAAAAAAGCCGAAGCCAGAGAAAATGTTCGATATAAAATTGAAGATGTATATCTTCATGTCTTAATGGATAACCGGATAATCGGAATTAGCACCAACAAGTATAAACTTGCCATTTGTTTTAAGGCGGGCACAGTTTCCAATTAAACTTGCCTCTTCCATGACGATCAACAAGACTCAGAGACAAACGTTAGAAAAAGTAGGAATCTGCCTGAACAGGTGTTTAGCCACGGTCATCTCTATATAGCAATGTCAAGAGTACGGAGATCTAAAGATAAAAATAGTTGATAGAAAAGAAGAAGTGAAATTGATTTACGGTTCACAAGCGTGTACACGAACAGAGCCGTATTAAAGGGGGGGGGAGCTAAAGGGTCTGAAACCCCAGGCCTCCAAATTTCTAGGGGCTTCAAAAATATTGACGCAACAAAATTTAAATCACCAAAGTTGTAGCTCAGATAAAAATAAATTAAGAAGTAGTGTTACAGTTCGCTAACTTTAATGAGCATTGAAAGGGATCTACTTCAACAAACAAATTTTGATGATTTCATTACTAAATTTGTTCAACTTAAAGTAAGAAAAAAATGTTTTTATTATGTTATTATTATGTATACCTACCTGTGTTTTATAAAAAAAAAGCTATAATAAACTATGTATAATAACTATTATTCTTTCGAAAATTTTACAATGTGATCTGAGCGCTGCTGATCTTGAAAAATCAAAAAATTTCGTCTGCGGCTTATTTAGTTAAAATATGCAAGACCAAGAGGCTTCCAAAAACAGTTTGACGCGAGCCTTACATATCCTTAATCCGGCTCTGTACACGAAGGAATTTTTTTAATTAATACCGCTAAAAAAGAGATATACCGTCTACCTGCCCGTCCGTGGATGGGCTTTCCAGTTAGTTTCTTAATATTGTGCAAGTGGTCATAAGGTTTAAATGCTGAAACCTATGTATTTCTTACATTAGTCGTTCAAAGTCGACGTTAAACAGAAGATATCTCATACTGAATACAATACTTATAGAATACAATACTTAAGTATAAAAATACTATATATTTATATGTATTTAAAATCCTTATTTTTCCCGTCACCTAGGTTGAGTGCGGAAAACCCACTGTTTAACGTCGCTTCTGAACAACTCACATCAATTATTCTAAAATGCACTATATACATCATATTTCTCTCAGTATGAATACTTTTGACATGCAGGAAAAAATGCTAAATTGGTGGTTTCCAAAACTTACCTTAATAAGAATTGCGAATTGATTAATAAATTGTACATATGTAGTTGTAAAACTATCGTCAGTTTGGCTGGAAAAATTTGTAAACAAAGTATTCGGTATTGGATGGTTGAAAATGGAAAAAATTGTTTTCTGAATTTGAGATCAAAATTGTATGGTAGAAAAAATATAACAGAAAAGAAATGACAACACATTTTCATTGTAACTCTCTTTATTTCAATTCCATTCTCTATACTATATAATAATCTAAATTTGTTTTATTTTGTATATTTCTTAATATATTTTAGCGCAGTAGTGCGCATTCCAATCTATGCGTTACAGCCCGTGATATAAAATACTTTTTACAGGTGTTGTTACCTCGCACTGTCAGAATCAAAGGTACAGCTGGAATGTGCTATTCTAAACGTTTAAGAAATATCTCTGTATCTTTGCAAACTGATGAGCAACTGAGGAACACTAATATATAACTCATAAAATGTTTTGATTATTTTCGTTTTTTCAATACACACTTATATTAAAGCCAAGTGAACTCTATTATAGGAATGTAACAAATTTTAAGTACACGTTACTTATGAACTATACATAAACAAGTTTCCATGTATGCCACGGTATCGCCTACTTTTAATATATACCAGTTTTTCTAAAAACAGGAAATATTTGGCCCATTAAAAGATATTCGCGACATATATGGAAAAAATTAAACTCAATTTGATATTTTGCAAAATCTAACAACTTATGATATAAATAATATAAAACAATAGAGTATATTTAGGTCTATTATATTGCACTAACTTACTGTTTAATATAATTTTGACATAGATTTCTGGTAACGTTCGTCATGTAACGCACACAACCGGCAACAAATTTTAATCGAATAACCCCTCGGTACAGTATCAATTTATTTTATTATCAATTTACATAATAAACCCTAGTGACAACTATAGTTAGTACACACAAATTTTTCTATGAGAAAAAAGTTGTTGGTCCTTAAACTTTGGTTCCCGCAATAGAAGTGTTGGCTAATTAAACAAAAATCTAAGTTTCGAGGCTAGGTCGGAGTTAGACAAATAAAATAGGCTAACTTGGTCGGCAACAAAATATTAGTTAAAAATTTCAATGGTAATTGAAATACAAATAAAATGTTTTTAGTTTAACTGATAAAAACGTAAGTAACCACAATACTAATAAATTCGTTTGCCGGCTAGGTTATCCTTAAGTGTTTGGTTGTGTGGTTGTCCTGCGGTCGAGAAACATAGTCCGTCGACCGAGTAGCGCAGCGTGAATGCCGCAGTACATTAATTGACTATCGGATTAAACATTGCCTCTATCCTGGTCAGAACGGATTGCTATAACGCCGCTGTTTAGATGACACTAAATACCTTACCTAAATGATATTTGTACAACCATATGAAGGGTAGGGGTGAGTGGTTCCTTTACACTTATGACATTAATACAGCCGTTACATATGAAGTGCTTCTACATATTAGCGTGCAAGTTAAGTTATATACTGTCAATAACGAACATACAGCTTATAATTATATATTATGTATATATAACTGATTTTTTCAACCATCATTTAAACAAGAGCTAAATAATACTCGTCGTTCTATCTATACTAGCTATTTTATCTGCAGTATACTTTTTTAAATCTTGTATCAAAACTCTCCTCATCTCGCAAGAGTATATTATATAAAAGTCGGATTTTTCGCATATCACGTTAGGCTAAGTGTATCTGAATCGCGCTCAATAAACTAAATTACGCTGACGAAGTGCCGGACAATTTTCGGCTATGCACACCCTAACCCTACTGACATCACATGATGCTGCGATATCTCTCTGTATGTACAGTAATATTACAGTATATATATATATGACACGGCTGGCCAGTGTTGACGGTTTAGGGTTGGTCGGAGCAAAAGGTGTGATCAACCTATGCGTAAGAGCGGTATATTATACTTTTTTTCGACCCGTATACTTTTATATATATATTACCATATTTACCACTAGCTAACCGCCTCTGTCTGTCGTTGTAGAATTATAACTATCATTGTGACCATTTCGGTCAACTGCATTACCTTTTTAACTATTTAGCTTAGATATAACTTACTCTGTTTGTACAAGTAGAAACAAAAATAACAAGCTCTGGGGCAAGATTTTTACAAATATAATGATAAACTTACAAGCTAACATGTGTTACATATATTTAAGATAACACTAACGATTTAACACTAGAAATGAATATGGAATAACAAACAAACAGTGATTGTTCAAACATCAAGCAGATGAGTGACCAAAGCGTAGCTGGATGCGCCTCTTCTTTACGGAATTTGCTGTATCCAACTTGTGCATTATATTCCACTCACGCGTTACCATCACACTAGTAGGCTGGGTGTAAGCCAATCTTCATTCGCCAACTGCCAATCAGACATCACATCAACAAGACTCACGCATCACTCATTCATGCACAAAAGTGTGAACTAATATAACGATAGCGTGAGCTATTGAGCTATGGCGTCAGTACGGGCTTAAATTAGCCACGTGCAGTGCAAAATCCCCATTCACTCACACCCATTCACTCTAAACAACCGCAAAATTAGCCTAACCACGTATAATATGATGAGACACCTTCTGCCGGTTAATTAAAATGGATGGACTTCTAGATTCTTTTGCGTTTAAAACATGTTGAACAAACTTGAAATTTGGCACGAACATTTAAAAATCCGCGATAAACTACTGTACGGTATCTTGAATAGTATTAAAATATCACTATGTCGAGTTGATGGCTAATGTGTGTGTTTCATTGGGCCTGAAATAAAGAAAATTTTGTTTAGAAGAACCTCGCGCTGTTGAAAAACTAAATACCAGCGAGCATCGAGTGCGGTCGAAGTGTTTCTAAGCACAACTACATATCATGCTCCGTGCTCAAACAGAGAGTACCGAACTATAACACAAATTTAGCTGTAACGTGGTCCAGCAAGTACGAATTGAACGGATTGATTTATCTAACATGCACTAATTTTCTCATTTGCGGCCGCCGTTCACTCGCACAGGCATGGCAAGGCAATGTTCATGCGAAAATATTAACTCATAATTACTTGAAACTGTTGAATGGGAAAAACCAGCCCAGGCTGCTGTAACGTTGCTCCAGGTGCTGCCATTTGTTGAGGCGTAGTGGGAATTTGTGGTTGCCCTGGTATACCTTGCCAAGTTGCTGGCACTTGCATACCAATTCTAATTTAATTTTTAAATAAGTATCCACTTAAAAGTAACTTAAACTTTCACTTACCCCATGTACGATTGCTGATATCCTGCAAATTGTCCGTAGGTGTAACCTTGCATTCCCTGCAAAAACTGACCTTGCATTTGAGCTGCCGCTGTTGTAGGATAACTTTGAGGATACCAATATCCAAGCTGTTGACCGTAAGCTCCGTAAGGATACTGAGTACTAGTTAATGACTGTAAACAATAATAAAATAATATATTACACAAAAATACAACAACAAAATTATGAAAAATTTACCTGTCCAGCTACAGGGGCATTGTTTGGATCACCCGATTCCTTACCCCAAGAACATTTCACAATTTGGCCATTTATATCGGTATTATGAACAGCAACTATGGCATGTGTTGCAGATTCTTTTGTTGAAAAACTGAAAATTATAAATAAAATGTAACAAATTGATAACCAACTGATCAAGCAAATATTTACCGAATAAATGCGTATCCTTTTTCTTTAAAAACTCGAATTTCTTGTATGGCTCCGAAAGGTGCAAAAGTTTTTTGCATTAACTCTTCAGTCAAACCGTTTGTAATTCCACCACAATACACCGTGCAATTTGTAGGGCTGCTTTGATTGTATACTTCATCAAACGTTAAAGGTTTTGAATTAACTGAAATCAAAATAATATTTAACAAACTCGAATCGTAATAAAAAAATGCGTGCAAAAGAAATAAATTCAAAAAAATTTATTTTATGCAATCGTATTAAGAAGCAGAAATTAAAAAACATTACACACATTCAATTACACAAAAACAATGCAACTGGATACAATCGTTTTTGTTCAACGGTTAAGTATAGTTATTTTAAAAAATTTGTAAAAACGCATAGTAAAAATTTAGCTAATAGTCGTTAAAATGTAACAAACGTGGTGTTTTCTTTTATCTTATAAATATTCTTAAATACTAAACATTCGATTAAATTTGATAAAGCAAATAAAACCAAATTTCCAAAACGCCCAACGTGGGGCGAGTGTTAAAAGAAATTTAAAAAAAAGCATAATCATAAGGTGCCGAATTTCTGCCTTGCTGGATAAATTTTAAGATAAAATCATATCTGTATCGTTTCATTTTTAAGGTTTAGCGTTATTGGTGAACTTAATCATTGAATTTTCTTTAAATTGTAAAAATTAATATTTTTTCTGTTTTCATTTGTAAACATCAAGTTCTCGCCAATTGATTGTTTCCAAATGAGAACTTCCCGAGATAAAAACGAGCAAAACATGATCTCTTATAAAACAACAAATTTAATTACTTTTGTTTAAATAAAATCTTTAAAACTTGACAATGAGCTCGGAATTCAAATGTTATTGTCCTTTTGCATCGACATAATTTCAAACTAAGTTCTTTTCAAAACTAATATGTTTATGCTAATTAAATTTTATAAAGTTACGTGACCGTTTTTTATTGTTGATTCACATGGCCTTTAATGTATTTCATTATATTTTGTCAAATAACAAACCAAAATTTTAGTAAAAACTCATTACCTGAGGCACTCATAATGTAATTAACACACGTAACATAAAAAGTTCATAATTTGATGCTATAACAACCAATATTTTTTATTTTTTAAATGAATAACTCAAATTTTTTAAATATAACTAATAAATTCAATAATTTCATTTATATCCTCAATTATATTTTTGTGATATTGTTAGAGTAAACAATTGTTGTGCGTATCAGTTAATTTTTTTTGGTTGGTAATCACAAAGAACAAGTCGTAAAATAATTTACTTCAACTTTTGTCTTCACAAAATTAAATTAAATTTGTATACTTACTCATAGCCCTGTCATGTCTAATAATTAAATCCAATTATATCTAATGATTGCAATTTAATAAATAAATCATCTACAATAATAGTGTCGAAAATTAACTAATAATTAAATGTCGGTAAATTTGAAAGTTGACAAAAGACAAATTTGTCATTTTATCTTTGGGTGAATTGTATTGTAAGCAATTTTTTAATCATAGCTATACTAATTTAGCATTTTCACTGTAAGTTAAAACTTCATACATTAGGTAACTTCTTTTTTAATATAATTTAAGTTTTCTAACTGCTTCACGTGCAGAGCTTAATGCACTATAATGCTCTATGCAATGCCTTATTCTAAGGTTACTGCATCATGATTTACGGATGCTCATTTAAAATATGATAAAATATGAATAAAATAAAAAAATATATAAAATTATAATGACTAGTACTTAAATTACTTAAAAAGTTTAATCATACATAAAGTGATACAATATAAAATACTATTGAGAATGAGAAAAGGACTTAGCGTGGCTCTCTGAGTGGTATCTACTGTGAAATATCAAATATATTAAAATTAAAAAATATAAATAAATTAAAAAAAGAAGAAAACAATCCGTCAAGGTTAAAAGTTAATATTTTAAAAAGGTTCACGATTAAATTAAATCAAAATAATAATTTCGATTTTTATCAGGTAGATTCGAACTTACGATGTTGGGATACCAAGTGGAAACGCTATCTGCTATGCGGGTATGCAATTATGCAAGCGATGGAAAACCAATTTAATTGTATCAATTTGTCTTATCTATTATTCCGTTACTGTAGAATCACTACATATTCTTCCTTTCACGTGCTGAAGTTAATCAATTATGCCTTTTAACTACATATTAAATAAATTAGGGTACTTATTATGAAATAGTAAGATGTTAAGAAAAATATTCAAAATTGAATGAAATTGATTAAAAACTAATTAACATATTTAAAGTTTACGTATCCTTCATTAGCGTAATACATCTACTATCAATGAAGTGAAATTCGTAGTACGGTAGTTATGCTGAAAACAAACGACAACTTGAAAAACGCAAATCTTGAATAAAAAGAAAAATCAGCAATAAGTAAGACAATGTCTGAAGTACCCTTGAAGTGTACTTAAACTTTAAAGAAATATACCTTTTGTTAAGAGTATCAACAGGTATTTCGACGATTTTGACTCTATAAAATAATTCTGTTTCTTTAAGTGGATACTTAAATGTAAAAAAGTTTTATTACTTATTTTATGTTAATTTCATTGTATGAACCACAAATCAATTGAACAAATCATTGCTTTTCTGAAGTTACTGAAATATTAAACAATTAAATAAGTTTATTATATATTCATAACAATTCAAATAGTTTATAACGTTTAAGAATTTTTAGAAAAAAGATAAAGGATGGAATAGAAACAAAATTAGAGAAATGAAGAAGAGTGGAGTGATATTGAAGAACAGAGCACAGTTACAAGAATTAGAAAGAACACAAAATTCAAGATATACTACAGACTATTGTGAAAGATATTGTACAATCCAGAAATATAGAATCTCTAGAAATGCACTAGCAATGCATGCATCAACGAATGATGAATCAAATTTAAAGAAGGCGATCATTCATATCCGTTATAATAGCAATCAGGAATTTAAAAACAGTCAATTTTTCATGTTATTTCCACACGATCGGGTGTATAGTGTGTCAATCGGTATAGACAGTTGCAATATGCAAAACTGCATTAGAAAAATTTTGTTTTCGTTATTTTGGAAGTTGTAAATTATTCAGTGTAGGAAAAAATTCAATATTTCTTCATCTTTCAAGTTTTTATAATTTTATAATTTTTTAAAATTCATTTATGCAGATATTAATAAGCAATACCGTAATGGGTTTATCTATTTATCAAATGAGCAATCCCTTTCCATTCTAAGTTTCTTAGGAGTTTCAAACCCAACCGATCGTTTGAGAAATCCACAACTTGAACGAACAATACGTAAGTCTGAACAACTTACGTTTACTTATGCTTTGAAGATCATCCTTCTTGTAACTTAATTTTATCCAAGTAATATAATGTTATATTATACTATAATTAAAATTTAAAAACATTAAAATGAAAACAAAACTATAGCATTAAAATTAATCGCTAACCTGCTGACCACTTAGTAATCAATATTTTACAAGTGTAAAAAAATTGCAAGAATTCAATATTGAAAAACATTTATTTTGTTTGTTTTTATAAAAAAGAATGGATTCCTAGTAAATCTGTAAGAAAAACAAGATCACCCTCGCATTTGGTACGAGACTCAATACATTCGTGCTTTATCTATTGACAGAGATTACCATATCAAAACACCTGCACGATTAAAAATCACCCTGTATATTGTCTTTTGGTTAATAAAGTCAAGTTGACTGTTTATTCAATCACAGAAATTTTTACGTTAAGTGATCTTTAAGTCATAAGGTAATGATTTGTTTGATTAAGTAGAGTAGTAAACTACATCGGTGGATTGGTGTATTCGCTGGTTGAGTTACCGATCAGACTTGTCAGAATTTTTTAGCCCGACCTTTTAGTGTGGATTTATATTTTAAAATTAGTTCTATATAAGCCTGACCAAAGAATGTAAACGTCAAAAAAAAGTAAAGCAGTATTGCCAATAATGTAAAAAAATTAGAGTATTTTCCAGCATGAATAACAAATTATAGCATAAATTGTATGCCGTACTTTGAAATAGGCTTTGATAAGGCGCCGTATATTTTTCCACGTCTATTTTCGTAGGCACCCTCTATACCAACATGCATATTTTCTACACCGGTTAATTAAAGCCATAATAATCCTTTTTGAATCTAGGTAATAAGTTTCAAACAAGAAATACAATTTATTAGTTTCAAATTATGTTCATTATATTACATTTTTTAATTAACATAATATATTTTATTATTTTAATATCTGTTACTATAATTTATTTCAGTAAATTAAGAAAAAAAAACTGAACAAGTGTCTTTCGTATTCATTTATGTGTCGTAGATTGTCGTTAAGATGCGTTTTATTGGCTTGTTAGTACTAAGATACTTTCCATTGGTTAGTTAAACTGCAAGTTTTTAGAAACCTGGCACTAATCTTAAGAAAGGTATATTAGCTAGATTACACATTGTGGTTTGTCATTTTCTTCCGAGTCCAGCTGTATATTCTCAAAGAGAAGATTATAAATTTGCCCTCATCGGCGACGGTCGTGAATAGATTAACAAGATTTTCAAAGTATTACAATGCTGGTTATGCAATGATTAGTTATCGTATTTGATTATTGTATATTATTTTTAGTAATATTCCGTATTAATCCTTATACTTCAAAATTACATCGAAGATGCCATCCGGTATTAAAGCTATTCGCTATAATTAGGAGTAATACTTCTGTAAAAAGAACTTGTTTTTATTTTGTAAGTATTTTGCGCAATTGGATTTGAAACAGTGGGGACTTTCCTCTATAATTTGTTTAATGTACCTTCACTCACAGATTATCTCACTAAAAAGCTAGAGTAATAAAAAAAAAACTCCAGAAATGTGGTTCGAAGTTAGAAATCATGTTGAGAACATGATTGATGTGCAACTTGATTAGTTGGGAACTCGATTCGAACTCGATGATGTACAACTAGATTGATATACTTGTAGAATTTGACTGATCTGCAGCTCAGTTGGTTGGGAGCTCGATTGATGTGCAATTCGAAGTACCTATAACTCGATTGATATGGAACTCAACCGATCAGCAAACTCAATTGGTTGGAAACTTGATTGATGTACAATTCGTTACAGAGAGATAGAGAGACAGAGTTTTTTTACCGATAGTTTGATATTTGTTTTTGGTTGGCTAAAAAAAGTCGACAAATCAGAATGTTTTTTTGGTTCGTTTGATCCGTTAATCCGCCTTTTATAATATTGATATTCATGATGATTATTATTGCCTTCCTCAAACATTGTATGTTCCTATTCTGTAACAGTAAAAGCTGTTTTATCGGCCACAATGAGTTGAGTGGCAGGTTTCCAATGATTTAATTGAAATTAACAAGTACCGCGATGAAGAAGATATTAAACAAATATTATAAAAGTACAATATTATGCCAAAAAATTTTCTAATAAAAGCAATAATTAAATTTTATTAGCGTGTTGTAAAATAGTTTCAAAATTTGCAAGCCATTTTTTTCAATTTAAATAAAGTTACTGTCTACATTAGATGTTTCCTCATTTATTTTATTGATACAAATTATGAGTTTTAAAGTTTGTGTAAAACTACAATTTTATTTGAATATAACAAGCTAATTTGAAAAGAGTAATTTTAGATAAAGATGACTGACGTGTGATTTTATTTATATTAATTGTGTATGCAAGAAATACAATATCTTTAATATAAAAGATTGTATCAACATAGTGTTATTCGGTACATGGGATTATGCGGTGGTGTCCTAAACCCGAACTTGTCGGAGAATGCAGATTTTATTGTGGTAACTTTTACTCATGATTCTGCCTTAATGATACTGGCATTGTAATTTGAAAGTCTAGTTTTCATTCCCGTATCGGTAAACTTTTTTCTCAAGTTAAATGTTATTAATTATTATATTAATTAATTAAATTTAAAATTTTTATTATAGATGATTTCAGGAAGAAATATATTTTTACATTAATTTATTATTTTTTATGCGAAAAAGTATTCCTTTTTGAAATCATTTCAAATAGAATTCTTGCTAGTTAAAATCATGTGTAATTTTCACCTCAAATAAGATGTATAAATGTACATGATGTGGAAAACTATTTTACATACTCTGCGAAAATTGTCGCGATTCATTTGTTTTAAATGTTATATCATTCTAGTGAATGTGTGCTGTAACGAAATGATATTTATCTTTTCTTATTTGATTTTTTAATTATTTAAAATAGATTATAATTATTGAAAATACTAAATCAATAATATCTACCTACTTTTGAAAATCCATAAATAATAATTAGTAAAATTCAAAGTTAAATCAAATATAATCAAGAAAACAACAATGGCAGACATGTTTTCACCTTATTAAGTCACATTAAAATGTTACGGTCAATAATGACAATTCTTTATTGGGCATTGACGTCTACATAGTATACTGCATAGTGTATGGCACTTGAAGAAGAAGAAGAAATTAAATAAAAGTAAATAAAATAAAAGAACTGATGATTTATACTATATATAGTTCCTTTTATTCCGCTTTTGTTCCGCATTTTCTAATAATTTTTTCCAGCACAAAGTTAAACAGAATTGTCGACAAGGGATCACCCTGCCTCAAACCATCTTCAACTTCGAAATATTTACAACTTATTAAAGTTCCTAAATAGTTGAAGTCTTCTATTTTTTCAAATCGGAATTCTTTTTTATTTTGTGCTTGGACTATCAGGTATGGGTTATCGTCGTGTTCTGCTTTTCCACGTTTATTTTGAGACCCATTTTTTCTGCTTCTTGAATTAATCTCTGTAATATTTTTTTCAGTTCTTTCCGTGTTTTTGCTATTACTAGACCATCTGCGTAGGCTATGAATTGATGATTTGATGACACTATGCATGCGTAGGCGATCACTTGACCGAAGCCAAAATGACGATCCAGGGAATTTAATTAATGGGGTGGTTTTCCGTTGCCTTCCCCATAGTCCACAAATATATTTTGGGGTTTTTAGATCACATCAGTGAATTTGAATCGCAGTTGAAATTATAATCAGAGAAAAGAAAAGAGGGCGCACGATAGATGGATTAAAATAAATTGAAGAAAAATACAGAAACAAAGAAAGAAATAAAGAAATTTCTATTAAAGAGTGAAAAGCGTAACGACAGGATACCAAGTAAAATCAATGTTGTTTAAGGATAAGGAAGGAAACGTAATTGGAAATAATGACAAAGTGTTGGAGATCTCGATGGAATATTTTGAAAAATTGCTTAACAATGACATAAATCTAATATACAAAAGAGAAGTATCAGAGATTGATAAAATAAAAAAAGATGCACAAGATTTACCTATATGTATAAAAAATAAACTAAGCAAATACCAAAAAAGCTGAGGGAGTACCAGAGTGGCTTCAGAAAAGGCAAGTCAGAAATAAATTAAATATTTGTCATGAATAAAATTCAAGCTGCAAGTCACGAACACAAGCTGGAAATTCTGTGCTATTTCTAGATTTCAAGCAAGCTTATGGCAGCATCAACAGAAAGCAACTCTTTCCGGCACTGCAAGATTTTGAAATTTGAACAAAATTGCTATGACTTGTGAAAACGACGCTATAAATAACTAAAAATAAAGAAAAAGTGAATGGTGTGCTACTAAGAGATTTTTTGTTACAGAACGGACTAAGGCACTAAGGCAAGGAGGCCCACTCTCCTATTGAATTATTATTCAGACATCAGTTGGTACTAAAATTCTTAAGTTAGTATTGAACTACAACTTAATATAGATAAACAATTGCTAAACATCATTTAACCTTCCGGTAGGCGCTCTCGGAATCAAAAAATGAGTGGGCACTTGTTGTACTTTTTACATGTACAATTTTCAATCGTTGCAGTAAAGATTCCTATCGGATTTTCAAAAACTTTGTTTGTTCCTATTCTGATTATTAATATTAATTTTATAAATATAAATTTTTTTGTTACACCGTCGTTTCTATGTCTTGCTGTATGATAACCATATATTATGACAACATAAGGACCCCGAAACTGAATAATGGAAGGTAAAATGTGAAGAGACAACGCAGTATAATTGCATAGATATAGTACAAAAAATATAAATATAAGTAAATTATGTTGGATAGAAAACGCAATTAGAGAAGGTAACGATAAAATAATAAAAAAATAAGAATAAAATTAACAAAAAAAATAAAAACAGCATTTGAAAAAAAAGTTTGAAAGACCATAATTGAGATGGCGTGACGGCATTTAAAACAGTAGAAGCAGTAATCGATTCATGATGATTCATGAACGGATGCCCTTGTAAGAATCAATTCGATGATAACAAATTGCGAATTTGTTTTTTACAGGTCGATACAAATCGATTAACGGATTTTATGGAGAAACAAAAAATATTTTAACAGAAAAATAAAGAAATGGAATATGTAAAAAATTATTATGATTTAAAAAAATTAAAAATATATTACTTGCCGCTTTTGATAAAAGTTAGGATTAAAAATATTTAAAACAGAAAATATTGATTTTCATATATTATTTACATAATATTCATTCATGCAAGGTAATATTCACTAAATTTCTTTTTCAAATATTTTTACTACTAATCTGTCAAAAGTGGTAATTAATGTCTTTTTTCGTTTTTCAAATAATAATTTTCTACGTATGTATTTCTTCACTTTACTGTTGAAATTCAATTATTTTACGATTTCTTTAGTTTTCTTAAATACCGTATTTTATTATTACTATGGATTTTCATAACAGTAAATTTTTGTTCATTGCTTAAAAGTTTATGGCAAGAGCAGAATTTCTAGAAAAATCTGAGAAAAATCGAAAAATTCCGAGAAAATTTTACAAGATCTCGTAAACGGAAATACACTGAAAAAAAGTTTGTGGTTCATCCCTGGTGTTTTAGTCCTGTGTATAGTAATAATAAATTTACGGTTGGTAAATCAGATTAAAATGAAATCTCTTAAAACAGGTTAAACTGTAAGGCTAGGAACTGCGTCATCCGAGTTCCAGGTTGTTTGAATGCATTTTTAAATGATTTATTAAAAACTCACCTTTATTAGTTAGTTTTAAATTAAAGTTAATATTAAACACACTAACATGCTACAAAGATAAGTGAAATAATTTTGAGATAATCAATATAAGCGGCTGTGATTGTTCTATGCTACACTATTTAATATAATTAGACAATGTAAATATAAAAAATAGAGATATTTGATAAAATTACAAAAATTGAAATTTTTCTTGGAATAAAATCACTTACTGCAAATCAATGAGGTTTATTATTTTTATCTGAAATAAATATATAATGGAAAAATAATTATATAAAGAAGTGCAATATATGAATAAAAGTATGTTTAATATTTTAAAAATAATCGAAAAATATAATGTAGATACTAAAAGAGTGAATAAAAAGTAAATTATGATTGATTGTTTCTAAAATAATGAAAAATGATAAAGTTTGGAAAGCAACAGGAGCTAACACTAAATTAATGTTGTTTGCAAAGACACATGCAAAATTATAAATCTGATATAAAAATTAGGACATAGATTACCTATGTATGCAGTATAAAATAAATATAATTATTTTTTTACAGTACAAATGTAATAAATTTATTAAACAATTCCAAACTATAAAAGTAACTCATTAAAAAATGAATAAAGCCACGTTATCATTAAAATCGTGATTAAATGTCTAGAATAGAAGAGTAAATAAGATTTTTCTTGTCTTTACTCCCCTATATACGATACGTTTTGTGGTGTGATTACAATTCCAAATGAACGTTTGGTCGCGTGTTGAATTTTGTCGTGGTGGTGGTTTCTAGAGGAATCACGCACAGGCTGCGGCAGAGACCAATGCGGACGACCGACGGCGCGAGCGTCGAGGCGCTGGTCATTTCGCGTCTCCCGATAGTTGCGTACGCAATGCAGATGCCTAATCCTGAAATCCATTTAGATATCTCGTATTAGTAGAACATAGGCGACTGTTGCATCTAAAAGAGCAAATCCCCTCGTTTACGCTTAGCTATTGCCACGAATAATCATTAACCGTCAGTAATCAAATCTGGAAGTGTTGTAGGTAAACTTCACTACTACTATCGTGACTATAAATTAAAATTACTTTACAGATAGTTTTGTGCTATAACTTCACCAGAATACCAATTGTTCATGAATTACCATGTTGTAGTTTGAATTAACTCAACAATATATCCCTCAGAAAGAATATTCACGAGGAAAGAAAAACGATCTGTGCATGGAAATATCTGGGGAATATAAGAATTTAAAAGTTGATTTTACACTTCAAATTATATAGCCTCATATTTTATTACGATTTATGATTTTTTTACATTATTGCTTTTCAAATATAATTTTTCTTCATATTTGTTTTGTTGAAAACGTCACCACATGAATGGCCAATCAAATTAGCCGTGCGATTGAGCTGTAGATTTCCTAAACGGTTGACCCACTTTCGAACTCGTGTAGGAAATTTTAGTTTGAATATCTCGTGCTTAATAAGCGAACAGGGTGAAAATTACTTTCCACATATTTATGAGTCGTTGCTCATCAAAAGTTTTTTTTTATTATTTAATATCTTTCTTTTCGTGCTCCCGAGCTTGTTACTTTTTCAAAATTTATTTCTTCATTAGATATTTAGCTAGCTTCCAGTCACTGTATCCACAAGCAATAAAAATCTGCTTAACTCTCTCAATTAAGGCTACTTGCTATAAGAAATCGATAATTTTCTAAAAAAAAACTAAAAATTTGACCAAGCTTTAAACTCTGCTATATGATTGATTTTTATTATATTGTTTTCAAACACTAAGTGATATAAACTTTTTTTTTTCCTTTATAAAAATTATTTAAAGCAACCATTATTCAATAACGCGAGTACAATAAATATTACCTCAGGCGAAGTATGCAATTAGTCAATCTTGCATGAGCAGTAGCGTTAGTTTTAATTTAACTGGGTAATGCACAATAGTAATAACAATTATCTAACTACTGTAACTATATTTATATATATTACTGCAACTTTTGATTATTTTTCTATAAATGTGAAATATAGCAATCCATAATTATTTAGAACGATTTTACAAAACTTTCTCAGTGTAGTTTATTTAGTTAAAAATTCTTTTTAACCACTGTCCCCACATCATAGTTATCTACATTTGGTACGCACAATTCAATTAAAATTGTTGAAACCAGTAAAAACTGTAAAAGTAAAAATAAATAAATCAAGGATTAAAAATATTTTTTAAGTGATTAATTTTCACTATTTTGGCTAAAAACAATTGACAATCCACAATAATTGTGAAATGGGCCATTAATTGCATTACTAGTTTATTTTTTATATACAGTGAGTCGCAAAAGTAGTGGGGCACTCCTATGTTAACAATGTTAATTTTACCTTTTCAAGACAATTTTTGACACATAAAAATTAATTTTACAGCAAAACTTTTCAGACAATTTTTGTAGAAAATTTTATTGTCTACAATTTTGCTTCTATACATTTTTCTATTTTGTCGCTTCGTTTCTGACTGACAGCGACTTAAACAAGACTCTGTAAACCACGAAAAATATTTTCATCCCTATCTCAGAAACGGTGCGACAAAATAGAAACATGTGTATAAACAAACATCTAGAGAATAGAGTTTTCAAGAAAAAATGCCTATTCATTTTTTTATTTTGTCGCACCGTTTCCGAGATAGACATGAAAATATTTTTCGTGTTTTACAGAGTCTTGTTTAAGTGGCTGTCAGTCAGAAACGAGGCGACAAAATAGAAAAATGTATAGGAGGAAAATTGTAGGCAATGAAATTTTCTACAAAAAATGTCTAAAATGTTTTGCTGTAAAATTAATTTTTATGTGTCAAAAATGGTCTTGAAAAGGTAAAATTAACATTGTTAACATAGGAGTGCCCCACTACTTTTGCGACTCACTGTATATAAAATCTGCCTTCTATGTTTGAATGTTTTTCAAATATTTTCAGTCCTACTTGGTCAAGTATGTATTCTTTACTTGACAGTTAAAATTCTAATATTTTGGCATTTTGTTTAGTTTTTGTCAAAGGATAAACAAAATGCAGAAAAATTTTGTCGTAAAAGATCTAGTAATTGCAATGAAATCTCAAGAAATTGCAAACAAAAAAAGGAATTGGTATACAAGATATTGATTTGCTGGTTGCTCTATGATTTTGTTAGAAAAATTAAATAATAAAATTTTCTCAAAAATTTTGTGACAGTATATTACATTTACCATATCAATGTTTTAGAAAACACTAAAAATGCACTAAAATACTTTTCAGAACTAAAATGTTTTTAAGTTATTATATTACATGTAAAATACACTGTGAGTATAAATTATCGCAAACATTTTCACCATACTATGGCATCCAAAATCTTACAAAATCTTAGAAAATCATACTATTCAAGAACCTAGTAACTCTAGTTATTAAAAACTGGTTTGTTGTCGTTTTTCTTTGAAAGTATAGCGGTGTTGTAAGTGTTCACTTAGTTGTTTCTATACATCAATAGAAAGCTATTTTCGCTTTATATCACATCTTCAATCTGTATCTATATGGCAGATATAATATATTTACAACCTAAATAAGTATTTATTATTATGTTTATTTATGTTTATTTGAGACGGTCATTAGCTTAGTAGGTTAGCCGAACAACTGTGGTCGACTATGACCCTCTCACGCGGAACTATAATCGCAAACTCCAGTTCTTAGAGAACTCAAATTTTAACCTTTTTACTGTGTAACCATACGACAATCACACACTTCTTCGTTTTGATTTTGATATTTAGCATTTCAAAAAGTAGCAGATTGGTTTGCCCCCAAAGGACGATAATAATATTAGAAAAAGAACTCAAAATAAAAAATTTTAAGTAAATTTGTGGTTTTTAGTATGTATTTATGGTTAAATTCAAAAAAATATAAGAATAATACAATACGTAGAAAATCAAAATTCAAAAAATTTAAAAAGGAGACAATTAACACATAACAGGTCTGGATTAAGAAAATTTGAAAAAATGAAAATTTCGTAATACGAAGTACAATATAACGTTATTTCATGGTTATTGCCATTCTTCAGTTGCACGCATCGATTACGATTACATTGTAAAATAAGAAGAAAAAAATTTTTCAAACTAAACAAAATTATCGACTAAATTGTACAAAATTGACTTACCATAACCTCCAAAGATTATCAAAACTGAACTTGTTACATGAGGTATGAATAATTTAAAAATGATTTGAACTAAGAAATTCGTTTACCTAGCACTGCTAGTTTGAAATCCGAAGGCACTGCCCTCTTAATATGATTTCTAAAAACTTTGAAAAAATTCAAAATTCAAAAATTTACCACGTTTTTTAACCGTGAGGCGTAAAACTAGAAAAAGAACTCAAAATAAAAAATTTTAAGTAAATTTGTGGTTTTTAGTATGTATTTATGGTTAAATTCAAAAAAATATAAGAATAATACAATACGTAGAAAATCAAAATTCAAAAAATTTAAAAAGGAGACAATTAACACATAACAGGTCTGGATTAAGAAAATTTGAAAAAATGAAAATTTCGTAATACGAAGTACAATATAACGTTATTTCATGGTTATTGCCATTCTTCAGTTGCACGCATCGATTACGATTACATTGTAAAATAAGAAGAAAAAAATTTTTCAAACTAAACAAAATTATCGACTAAATTGTACAAAATTGACTTACCATAACCTCCAAAGATTATCAAAACTGAACTTGTTACATGAGGTATGAATAATTTAAAAATGATTTGAACTAAGAAATTCGTTTACCTAGCACTGCTAGTTTGAAATCCGAAGGCACTGCCCTCTTAATATGATTTCTAAAAACTTTGAAAAAATTCAAAATTCAACGAATTTCTTAGTTCAAATCATTTTTAAATTATTCATACCTCATGTAACAAGTTCAGTTTTGATAATCTTTGGAGGTTATGGTAAGTCAATTTTGTACAATTTAGTCGATAATTTTGTTTAGTTTGAAAAATTTTTTTCTTCTTATTTTACAATGTAATCGTAATCGATGCGTGCAACTGAAGAATGGCAATAACCATGAAATAACGTTATATTGTACTTCGTATTACGAAATTTTCATTTTTTCAAATTTTCTTAATCCAGACCTGTTATGTGTTAATTGTCTCCTTTTTAAATTTTTTGAATTTTGATTTTCTACGTATTGTATTATTCTTATATTTTTTTGAATTTAACCATAAATACATACTAAAAACCACAAATTTACTTAAAATTTTTTATTTTGAGTTCTTTTTCTAGTTTTACGCCTCACGGTTAAAAAACGTGGTAAATTTTTGAATTTTGAATTTTTTCAAAGTTTTTAGAAATCATATTAAGAGGGCAGTGCCTTCGGATTTCAAACTAGCAGTGCTAGGTAAACGAATTTCTTAGTTCAAATCATTTTTAAATTATTCATACCTCATGTAACAAGTTCAGTTTTGATAATCTTTGGAGGTTATGGTAAGTCAATTTTGTACAATTTAGTCGATAATTTTGTTTAGTTTGAAAAATTTTTTTCTTCTTATTTTACAATGTAATCGTAATCGATGCGTGCAACTGAAGAATGGCAATAACCATGAAATAACGTTATATTGTACTTCGTATTACGAAATTTTCATTTTTTCAAATTTTCTTAATCCAGACCTGTTATGTGTTAATTGTCTCCTTTTTAAATTTTTTGAATTTTGATTTTCTACGTATTGTATTATTCTTATATTTTTTTGAATTTAACCATAAATACATACTAAAAACCACAAATTTACTTAAAATTTTTTATTTTGAGTTCTTTTTCTAGTTTTACGCCTCACGGTTAAAAAACGTGGTAAATTTTTGAATTTTGAATTTTTTCAAAGTTTTTAGAAATCATATTAAGAGGGCAGTGCCTTCGGATTTCAAACTAGCAGTGCTAGGTAAACGAATTTCTTAGTTCAAATCATTTTTAAATTATTCATACCTCATGTAACAAGTTCAGTTTTGATAATCTTTGGAGGTTATGGTAAGTCAATTTTGTACAATTTAGTCGATAATTTTGTTTAGTTTGAAAAATTTTTTTCTTCTTATTTTACAATGTAATCGTAATCGATGCGTGCAACTGAAGAATGGCAATAACCATGAAATAACGTTATATTGTACTTCGTATTACGAAATTTTCATTTTTTCAAATTTTCTTAATCCAGACCTGTTATGTGTTAATTGTCTCCTTTTTAAATTTTTTGAATTTTGATTTTCTACGTATTGTATTATTCTTATATTTTTTTGAATTTAACCATAAATACATACTAAAAACCACAAATTTACTTAAAATTTTTTATTTTGAGTTCTTTTTCTAGTTTTACGCCTCACGGTTAAAAAACGTGGTAAATTTTTGAATTTTGAATTTTTTCAAAGTTTTTAGAAATCATATTAAGAGGGCAGTGCCTTCGGATTTCAAACTAGCAGTGCTAGGTAAACGAATTTCTTAGTTCAAATCATTTTTAAATTATTCATACCTCATGTAACAAGTTCAGTTTTGATAATCTTTGGAGGTTATGGTAAGTCAATTTTGTACAATTTAGTCGATAATTTTGTTTAGTTTGAAAAATTTTTTTCTTCTTATTTTACAATGTAATCGTAATCGATGCGTGCAACTGAAGAATGGCAATAACCATGAAATAACGTTATATTGTACTTCGTATTACGAAATTTTCATTTTTTCAAATTTTCTTAATCCAGACCTGTTATGTGTTAATTGTCTCCTTTTTAAATTTTTTGAATTTTGATTTTCTACGTATTGTATTATTCTTATATTTTTTTGAATTTAACCATAAATACATACTAAAAACCACAAATTTACTTAAAATTTTTTATTTTGAGTTCTTTTTCTAGTTTTACGCCTCACGGTTAAAAAACGTGGTAAATTTTTGAATTTTGAATTTTTTCAAAGTTTTTAGAAATCATATTAAGAGGGCAGTGCCTTCGGATTTCAAACTAGCAGTGCTAGGTAAACGAATTTCTTAGTTCAAATCATTTTTAAATTATTCATACCTCATGTAACAAGTTCAGTTTTGATAATCTTTGGAGGTTATGGTAAGTCAATTTTGTACAATTTAGTCGATAATTTTGTTTAGTTTGAAAAATTTTTTTCTTCTTATTTTACAATGTAATCGTAATCGATGCGTGCAACTGAAGAATGGCAATAACCATGAAATAACGTTATATTGTACTTCGTATTACGAAATTTTCATTTTTTCAAATTTTCTTAATCCAGACCTGTTATGTGTTAATTGTCTCCTTTTTAAATTTTTTGAATTTTGATTTTCTACGTATTGTATTATTCTTATATTTTTTTGAATTTAACCATAAATACATACTAAAAACCACAAATTTACTTAAAATTTTTTATTTTGAGTTCTTTTTCTAGTTTTACGCCTCACGGTTAAAAAACGTGGTAAATTTTTGAATTTTGAATTTTTTCAAAGTTTTTAGAAATCATATTAAGAGGGCAGTGCCTTCGGATTTCAAACTAGCAGTGCTAGGTAAACGAATTTCTTAGTTCAAATCATTTTTAAATTATTCATACCTCATGTAACAAGTTCAGTTTTGATAATCTTTGGAGGTTATGGTAAGTCAATTTTGTACAATTTAGTCGATAATTTTGTTTAGTTTGAAAAATTTTTTTCTTCTTATTTTACAATGTAATCGTAATCGATGCGTGCAACTGAAGAATGGCAATAACCATGAAATAACGTTATATTGTACTTCGTATTACGAAATTTTCATTTTTTCAAATTTTCTTAATCCAGACCTGTTATGTGTTAATTGTCTCCTTTTTAAATTTTTTGAATTTTGATTTTCTACGTATTGTATTATTCTTATATTTTTTTGAATTTGATAATAATATTGTCTTGTTCTTTGAGCACTCGAGTGTTCAGCGTAAGTTTGGAAACTTTGACTGGTAGTCCTATTTTATTTTAGACGTTTGGCACCAAAATTAATGTAAGATTACCTACAATTTTTTATTTTACTTTATTTTAACCAATATTCTTGACAACGGCACTGTATTTGTATGATTGATGGTTAAGTTTCGAAACAGACATTTTCAAATCTCGGACTTCGCAGATTTTTTAGCTGAGTATTTGGGTAAGTATCTTGTCTATTAATTAATTTTATATTTACCTCAGTATGGCCAATTGCCAGAACCCTCACTGATGCCGACAAAGAAAAAATCTCTTGGATTAATTATGCGTTTTTTAAAAGGATGATTTAGATAACTAACTTTTGTAAGACAATCATACCGTTAATCTTATTAATAGAGAACTTTATAATTATTATAATATATTGGTATTTTTATGAATTTTAAGAGTTTTTCAATCAATCGATCTTCTGCAATTGCTTCTGAAGTACTAAATTTAAGCAGTTGATGTTTTTTTTACATATATTTCTAATATGTGAACTGAAAACTTACCAAAAAAGCCGTAAAACAATTTTTCCAGCACTTTATGAGCTTTCAATTAAAAAAAACTATTAAAATGCGTCAGTAAATTTTTTCTTTGCAATTTCGGTCACTAAACTCCGAGTAATTAATTTAATAATGTAATTGAAGATCTGGGTTGTGACCTTGGAACAATATGAGATAATATAGATAAAGATGCTGAAAAATTAAATTTTATGGAAGACACTAAAAATTATAAAGAGAAGTATTTAGATTAAAAACAAATAAAGTAAGCTTGAGAATTTTGAATATGCGAATATTCAAACTCCAAGTTTTGGTTGCATTCAAATGTACATACATTGAACCTTGCAAGTTACAGTCAGGACTGGAATATAATTCCAATAATATATTCGAATATTCAAAATTTCTAGCTCTAAAATAAAGAAAAATTTTATTTTATTTTGGACCTTAAAGTTCTGTCAATTTGGCAGATATATCAATATCGAATATACAACCAATTCTTAAACTTACAATGTGCTAATACACACCGGAAGGCCTAGCTAAGAAATTCTGTTAAGAATTTTCGCTCTGTAACTCAAATAGCGATCATATCAATCCACTGCTGTAACTAAATAATGTAAATTACTTGAAACATAATTCCATCAATCCTTATCGATACAGAATTTTTTTTAATTAAATCACTCAAAAACCGCATTTTTCGACTGTTTGGTCTATATCTAGTAGTTTCATTTTCAGAATTTTAATTGTAATTAATTCAATATGTACATTTTCTTCGCAATTGTATTAAAACTAGTATTTTATTTTATTAAACAAAGGTGAATGGAAGTATTTCAAATTTTTTCATTTATTTCGAGTAACAATTTTATAATAGTAATTTTGCAATATATGAAAACCAATTTTAATTGTACGTAGATGATTACATAGATGAAGCCAAGATGACAAACTAGGAAATGAAATTAATGGGGTGGTTTCCTCTTGCCTTCCCCACAGCCCACAGATCTATCTTGGGCTTAAGATCACAGATGTGCATTCGATGCAAACCGCTTCCCAGCCCAATATTAATTTAATTGTTTTTATCGGCAAATTTACATAAGTAGATATTCTGTATCTCTGGCACCGGTGCGGTGTAACCGTGAATTTTTACCCCTTGATATTTTACCCTGGGGTAAAATTTCACTAGGGATAGTTTACTACAGGGTAAAGTTTTACTAGGAATATTTTTCACTATAATAATTATTTCTTATTTTTCACTAGGGTATATTTATCAAGGAGGTAAAATTTCACCGACGCGACGTTAAAAATTATTCTGAATCAAAAACCAAGGCAAAAAATTAAATTAAGTGTACTATTAAGAATAATATTATTTATTAAATAAAAAAAAATTGTTCAAATAAAATTGTTCATATCAATTGAAGATCAACTCTCTTTTTTTGTGTCGTTTCATGTAGTCCTTTATCTTTGACTAGTTTTTCACATTAAGTACAACCTCAAAATGATTTCCATTTTTATTATGGTTTAAATACCAAACTGGCTTCCAGTAATAGGGTTCGTTTAACCCTTTCAGACACGAATTATGAAGGGGTTGTAGGAAAATTTTTAAACTCAGCATGTGAACTTGCTTCATTTTTTGAAGATTTTTCATGTTTATTAGATTACCCTAAGGTTCCCGAGTACTCAGATACCAACTGTCCTCTGTGTAGTGAACATGGTGATTTTCTGATCATGATTAATCGAAAATTTGAGAGATTCTATGAAAAAAAATTTATTTTATTAAATGCATACAACATTATACAAAGTAGAAAAAATATTACGTACTTAAAAAGTATTAAATTCCAGATGAAAAATAAACACAAAAACTCGAACACAACCACGTGCTTTCATGTTCAAAACATAAGACAAAATAAATTTATTAAAGGATAACATAAGTCCCACAAGTAATGCAATCTTTCAGGAGCTAAGCTGACTAGTCCTCGGAGCAGATCAACTCGATTGGCACTCTCCATATAGCTACTACTAGCCATAATTTTGCCTTAAACTATGTCCTCTCTACAGGACGCTGTGCCTGAAAGGGTTAATAATTGCAGTGTACTGGAAAAACGTATCCCACCGAAAGATTTATTATTATTCGTGGAAGTGTATAAATACAAATCTGATCCAATAAATAACTCAACTTATGTTGCCCATACTGTATCACTTCTCATTCGACTATTTGCTAAGTAATTGGTAGTTCCAGAAAAATTATCAACTTCAGTTTTGCTTTCCTCCATAAAATTCGTAATTTTTTGTCTCATTTTCACCATGAATTTTACTAGAAAATTTTTACCCCCTAAAGAATTTTTACAGGGGTAAAATTTCGCTAGGGATATAATAAATGCTTTCAGAGAAGGTTTCCCCAATGCGGAAATACTGGGATGTATGTTTCATTCACAAAGAAAATAAAAGTGATATTAAAGAGATTATTTTTAATAATGTAAAGTGCGTGGACAACTTGATAATTGCAAATAATTTCAATTCATATTTTATTGATAGCGTCATGAAAATTAATAAAAGCATTCCGATGAAGCAATATGTATGTAATATTGTTGATGCGAGTTGTGGTTTTAGGTTTAAACAAGTAAAAATTGAAGATTTGGAGCAAGTACTGAATTCAATGAATAGTAAGAGAGATGTGAACTATGTTAATGCTGGTATGTTTAGAGATATTGTTGACCCAGTAGGTGAGAACTTACTATCCATTAATAGTGCGTCACTTGAATCTGGGATTTTTCCGGATACTTGGAAAGAATCATGCATAGTTCCTATTGCAACAGTGAAAAGTTCTACGAAGTGTGAGGAGTTTCGTCCAATTAAAATGATATCGATTCAGGCAAAGATTTTGGAAAACATAATAAATATAATATATAATATAATAAAATATTTAAACATAAATAATCAATTGGTGGAATATTTGGAGAATAACGATATAATTTATGAATACCAGTCCGGCTTTAGAAAGGGCCATAGTTGTGAATCGTTGGTTACTTTTGTTGTAGGTGAATGGAAGATGGCTGTGAACGATAATAAAGTAATAGTGGCGGTTTTCCTTGACCTAAGTAGAGCATTCGAGACAGTCGATAAGGAAATTTTTATAACAAAACTTGAAAAATATGGTATTCGTGAAAATGAATTGAAGTGGTTTATGTCTTATTTGGGAAAGTGGAAACAGAGAACTGTAATAAACGGCGTTGTTTCTAAAGCAGCAAATGTGGTTTTGGGAGTTCATCAGGGAACAATTCTGGGAGTGTTATTATTTTTATTACATGTTAATGATATGAAGAATGTGATCAATAGGGCAAAAATTGTGATTTTTGTAGATGATGCTCACTTGCATGTTGCTGGGGATAATGCTGATGACTGTATCTGTATTGTTAATCAGGAGTTAAATAACCTAAGTGATTGGTTACGTATAAACAGACTTAAAATAAATGTAAATAAAACGAAATGTCTGATTGTAAATGATAGATTGGGTAGGAATTTTGATATTGTAATGGATGGTGAAGTGATAGAGGTTGTTAATCAATATAAATATTTGGGTGTGGTTATTGACGACAAATTAAATTTTAAGTATCATTTTGATTATATATGTAGAAAGATAGCAAAAAAATTGCACTTTGTATCGAAAATTCGAAAAAATGTTTCCACTGTAAGTGCTATAAGAATTTATAACACAATGATAAGACCTCATTTGGAGTATTGTTCAACGGTTTTGTTTATGGGCAATGGGAGCATGTTGAGCAGACTGCAAAAATTACAGAATAGGGGTATGAGATTAATACTGAGGGTTAATAGATTTTTTACAAAGTTTATGCTGCTGGAGTCACTACAGTGGCATAGTGTATACCAGCGTATTGTGGTGGGTGTTTTAATTTTTGTATTCAAGGTGAAATACAGGATGCTGCCTGATTACTTGAGTAAGGGTGTTACATATGTGGAAGATGTACATGAGTACCCTGTAAGGAACAGACTGGAATTTAGATTAAACTTATTTAGAAGCAGTAGAGCTCAAAACATGCTCCTATATAACGGTTTGAAACTGTTTAACAGTTTGCCTATATATATTAAGGAAGAGACAAGATTGTCAATATTTAAATAGAAAATTAAGGAGTATGTAGGAGTTAATTTTGTTCGAACATTTTTTTGGTTTCTTTGTATTATTGTTGTAAAGTGTAATGTTTATAATGGTTTTTCTTATAATGGTTTTTAATACCAAATAAAGTTTATTTATTATTATATTATTATTTCACAAAAAATCTAAAGAAGCACATCGGAACCCTTCACCTTATGAGACGTTACAATGAAGAATCTGATTTTGCATTATCAGCTCGGATGATAACATCTCTGGCATTTGTTTCAATTGAAGATTTAGATGAAGCAGTAGAGCAGTTGTCGAAGGTATTGTCAATAGAATTAGAACCCGCTTTCAATGGTTTGAAGACAATTACATAGGAAGCGCAAACCGCCGAGAAAATAGTAGACGTCCTCCAATGTTTACACCTCAGCTTTGGTCTGTATATAACCGCGTCATGAATGATGTAGACAGAACAAATAATCACGCCGAGGCAGCACATAGACGGCTACAAACCGAATTGGGCATGGATAATCCAGTAATTTGGAAATTTATTAACGCACTAAAAAAAATAGAACATGGCAGAGATGTATTTTTCGAACAATTAATTGTTAGGCACGAACCTCCACAAAAGCGCAAAAAGTACGTTGATGCAGACTACAGAATAAAAAAACTTGTTATGGATTACAATAATCGCAACATTGTTGATTTTTTGAGAGGCATTTCTCATAATTACGAAATGAATAGTTAAGTTTTGTTTAATAAATATAAATATATCGATAAACTATTTGTTTGTTCCAATTCAGGTTAGTTTTTATTTGTTTGGTACTTAAGCTTCTGTAATTTTATTCTTTGCAATGTAAAAAAAGGTCACATTTATTATATTTATTTTTAATTTATTATTATATTTAAATATAATGGGGCTAAATATAATGGCGGGGGTGCAATAATTGCATCTGGGTTCTCGCGTTCAAACGTCCCTGCGTTCAAACGTCCCCGCGTTCAAGCGTAGCGTAGCGTAGCGTAGCGGAGTGATTTGCGAAGCGTGTAGTGCCAGAGGCACTTTAATCTTCTTCGTCTGGTGATTTGAAGTTTTGACATTGAAATTTTAGAAATTACGCTTGGGGTGGGAGAACCACGACGATCTGAGAGGGTTTCCCCGCGTTCAAACGTCCTCGCGTTCAAACGTATCTGCGTTCAAACGTCCCTGCGTTCAAACGGCTGCGTTCAACCTTCCGCGTTCAACCAAAAAATGTGTATTAACTTTTTTAAAGAAAATTTAATAAGCTACAATTTTTACCTGACCTTTTTTTTGTATCAGAACAAGTTGCCGAGATATATAGACAATAAACTGAAAAAGTGTACTTTTTTCCAAGATGGCGGCTCGAGCGCAACAGATTTCGACGGGGACTTTTAGTATGTTTAACAAGAAGCCGTAATAAACATACGTGTACCAAAATTCAGATCTTTACCGATTAATGTTGTATTTTTATCTAATTTTACTGAACTATCTACAAAATATGCAATAATTGAAAGTTGCTTGTAGTTTAATTTATTTACCCACTGCTTAGATTTAAAGAAAAGTATCTTGAAGTTGTCTTAGAGAACAAAAAACTCAGGACTTCTCTTTCTAAATTAAAGCTACAGCAATTGCAACTTGAAAGCCGTTCCGAATGATGTATCCTCAAAAATAAAAATAAGCAATGCAATTGCGGGAATGGCTGTCACAAACCAGTTTAAATTTAAGCATCGAGGTCCAAATATATGAATACATACATAAGTGCTGAAAAATTAAGAACATTAATTAAAGAGATATAAAAACCTTTTAAAGTGTAACATTTTTTGCTACAAAAACAGGCTACACGGTCACGGTATTCAAGAATTGAATTTTGGAAACAAATAGCTTAATTCCTTGTTTTATATATTGAAACCATGATGCTAAATTATCCGTAGAATAACGTTTGCTGACAAATTCTTAATCAGCTAATTTGTTCTAGTCTAACTACACAGATGTTTTGTTTTCAAAACAATTTTGTTTCAAAAACCTAATTGTTTTACAACCACGTAAAATTTAATTTAATTCTTAACATAATTATCTTTATAAAATACAGTTTAAATTTAATTTTTATATTTTAAATACATTTTAAAGCAATTATTTCCAATAATTAATTTATTGAATGACGCAAACAACACGACGAGATGTTAAAATTAAAACCCTTTCTTAATTTGTAGCTTAAATGTTTAACTTAAAATTGGTTATTTAATTGTAAATTAATTAAAGAAACTGGTTGCATAAAGACAAAATTAAATATTCATATAAATTACTTCAACGACAAATTACATTTTATTTTCAATTAGATACAACTTAATTCGCAATTTAATTTTAAATCAAAGGAACGATGTCACTTTGAAAGTAGTATGTAGTTTACTTTTTTAGAAAATTGATTGTTTTGGAAAAATAATTATAATTGAAAATTACTCCTGTTCAAATAACCATTTTCTCAACAACATGCGTTTTTCATATTGATTAGAAAATTTACTGTACTATACTCTCTTATTTGCTACTATACTTTTTGGTATGATTAACACTCGAATCACTATTATTATTTATTAGTTGAGTGCAATAATAAAAAGAAATTAATTCTTATAATAAGATAACTTTGTGATATTTAGTTTTTTAATGTAATTTATTTATTATTATAGTACACAAATTAATAATAAATTATGCAATGGTAAAAATATTATTTGTATAGCATAAGAAATATAATAACGTATAGTGTTTACAATTTGTGTAATATACTATAACCCACCCTTTTATAAAATATACAACAAAAAATCTTAAAGCAACATTTGTTTTGGTCTTTTCCTGCTAAAATGATGACACCAAATCTAATCTATTTCAGCATCTTTTATTACACCATGCTTTTTCCAGTATTCTTTCCAAAGTCTTTTAGATATTTTGGCGTTTGTTCTTTTAACAAAGAATACTATAAAATAATTTATAACACAATTGCCAACATAAAAATTTGTTTTATCTTTTATGTATAATGACCAATTTAATACAAGTATATTTCAGTGCAACCAACTAAACTTTTAATGAAACTCACTTAAAACAATATGTGATGTATATATATATTTACAAATATCATTTCCTTTTATGTAACTGAAAATAAAAATTCAAAGCATAAAGCTGAAAATTGATATTTTTTCACACATTAATAATTTTCAGCTATAGTGAAAAGCGTCTTTGAACCACATTCTTTGCTTGAAAGAACTGATATGTCTTTTACTAGATTCACAAACAACTCTACATCAATATGATTTAAAGCTTTAGGTCCACATATTTTTTTCAAATATATTTTAAGGTAATTAATTAGTTCACCGAACCAATAATAGTAATGTATTTATTTATATTTATATTTAATAAATAACAATTAATTAAATCTAAGAAAATTAAACAGATAATATTTTTGGCGGGATACGACACATACTAGCATGATTGTATTATGTTCCAATTATGTACTTGATAAACAGTCTAGTCTAGTCCATATAAACATACAGTCCAGAAAACGGGAAAACTGTAATGTAATTAATTTACGTAACCAAACTAGTCCGTGAATTATATTAGTAATACTTTATATACTACTTAGCCGTCGGCCGTTTCGCCGTCGCCGTTTATCCAATTTGCCATAAGAAATTTTAAAATTAACGGATATATTTTAATAATAACCTTTGAAATACTTTTATTGTTGCACTCAAACTACAATTAACAATTATATATATTTCTTATATTGTATATTTTTTTAATCAAACATTTATAGTGCAAATTTAGTCATTCAATTCTAATTCTTCAAATTGTGTTTTATGCCGTTTTGTGATGTACATAGATAAATTACTAAGATTTGCATCAAGGTGCATCCAGACGTTACTTATTGTTAGTAATATCAACAACAGATTGTCACATTATTGTTCCTGAGAGCATTTCTAGAAGCCAGCATAATTTGGTTCTTCATAATACAAAATTCGGTAATGTCCAAATGGACACAGGGGAAAAAAGTAGTGTGTACCAGCTTTATTGCGGATGATGCCCAGCTACATACATTAAACAAACAGGACGCAAACTGACCATTAGATAAAAAGAGCATGTTCAAGATAAACAAGAGTCAATCATACAAATTAAGCTGTTAGGAGCCTTAGAAATCTAAAAAATAATGAAAAACTCGGTCAAGTTGAAATTACAGAACGAACAAATTGAATTGGAAGAATCACCATTATAATAGAATAATCTACCAAGAATGAGAGGACTTTATCGCAAGGTCAATTTGACATCGTATTAAATTTTTAATACACTACACTAAAGTAGCCGTTTTTATTGATAAATGTAGGTATTTTTCTGAAAATTGTGTAGGTATATTCCAAATTGTAAGTTAAAAATATATTAATGTTGTTTTTGAATTTGGGAATTTTTGGAAGCCCTGACCCTGATGATGTGCACGGGACAGTACACGAAACTAGTCGGCTTCAATTAATATAAATCTGTAGAACAGTGTTTACTTCCAATTAATTATTATATTATTATCATTGTTAAGTTTCTTCTTCTTTTTTTAAATTTCTTTCATTTTTCATTTCTTTAAATTACTCATCTTTTACACTAGTCTGTTTCAGTACCCTTCTCTTATTTTGTCGATATGTCCATTCCATTCTTTGGAATTTTTAGATTTTAATAAAAAGATCTATATTTTATTCAGCATTGTTGATGGAATTCTATCAATTAAAGTTCTACCTGTAATGGTTCTAAATATTTTCATTTCTGTGTGGTTCTTAATATTAGTTTAGTTTTTGATGTTTTGGCATGACTTGCTTGCGATAAATGTCAGCTTGATTTTACTGATTAATTATTTTCTTATAGAAAAACTGAAATATTTTAGCTTCTATTTATTCTATCAACGCGAAGTTAAAAGAAATTTGTTTATAAATTAAAAGCAGGCACTTACAAATATTTTAATTTTTTTTCAAAAGAACATATCAGTATTTTAGAAAACCGATAAACACTTTTCAGAACTAAAATATTTTTAAGGTATCAGAAATAAAATACAATGTGTGTTAAAATACACATGAAACTTTACATATTATAGAGACTAAAAATAAAAAACTGGAATTTTTAAAACTATGGAAATCAATAAATTACAACAATCATCCATGTTATTAAATAATCAATCTGATTTAAACAATTCGCCATTATTAAACATCTTTAATAAATAATTAACCTTATTTGAACCTAAAGAATATAGGCTTTTTTTAAATCACCTTACAAAAAATCCCTTCCTTTTCAAAAATACCTGCTCCCACTACCCCGAAAATTATTTTTAATGTATTCTCTTTTAATTTTCTTTCCATTTAATCGCTTAATGATGCCATAGTAGACAAGCAAAAATTTCGGTGTCCTCTTACTAAACCCAAAACAAATGTCATGGATATTTTTTAACCTAACCTAACCGTTTTTATACCTTTCTGAATAGAATAAAAATTGTTCTATATTCCGAATTTGTTTTCCAAATAATTCCAAAATTCCAATAATTTGTTTTAGCGGGTCTTGTTTTCTGCTAACCCTTCGTGGAGGTTTTTAATTAAAAAAATTTAATAAATATTATATTCTTAAATGTTCACTAAACGAATCAAAATGAACACTAAGCAATGCTTTTTATAAACTATCAAGAATATAACTTTAATTTAAGCAATTAAAAATAATACTTCATCAGACCTTTTATAATAATACGACGTCGATCACTTTATTTCGATATTAAATCGAGTGGGAAAATTCTACACATGCGCTGCTTAATTTGAAGATTGCTAGTTAGGGATGCATAGAAACATATTATAGTAAAAGGACAAATTCATCAGATATTGCATTTTGCAGTTCAAGACATGAACTCTAATTAAATAAGTTTAACCCACCGATAAAATATGTACTTAAAACTGACTAAAGATCAATTTTTGGATTTCGTTCTCTAGTGGGAGCCGAAATTAAATTGACCGCTCAGGAAGTATACAGTTTAACTACATTGCTAACTTATTTGTCAATGTCTATGTAAACCTTATTTCATAAATTATATTTATTTCGTCAATCCGAATATTTTTAGTTCAAGTTAAAAAATGCATGCTTCACTTTGATGTTATTTTTAAGAACATATTGTCAAAAATTTTAACGTTAGTTTAGACAAGCGAGATTTTTTAAGCCATGTTAAATTTTACCTGTGCTGTGGTGTGATTGCAAGTTAGAACGAAAGCTGTATTGATTTTTACATACAAAAGAACGTATTCGTTACAAACTGACGTGTTTATACACGTCATTTTTTACTTCTCTAAATTATCTATTACTACTTGCTATTCCATGCGATTGCATTTTTATTGCAAACTTTCGTAGCCATTTATACCTTTAATTTTTTTCGGTTTTTGCACCTATTATCACCCTGATTGTAGGTTCATCATTCTATGATAATGTTTGCAAGTAAAGTATTTACAATGCACGTTTGTTTGATTTAATTACTTTATTTCAAACAATTAGATTAATTGATTGATTTGAAGTAGGTTGTAGAATTTTAAAAAATTAAGAGCTAGTTTATATTATTACTCTGTATGATCAAATTCAAAATCCAGTTTGAACTCTTTTCGTTCGGGATACAGCATAGTGATCTGAGATTTCCATCAAGTGGACATAAAGAGTTAATTTAGAAGATCTTAGAAACAACCCAAAATTGGTTGTTTGATACGGGGATGCAATTCATTGTTAATGTTTTAATGTCACAGTGGTCAAGTTCAAAGTAGTTAAAATTACCATTTTGCAACTTATTTTGTTAATCGGAAAATTAAGTTGTTTAAAATGCTGTTTGGGTTATGATGAAAATTAATTTTTCTATTTATTTAATGTGACCTGAAAGTTTTAGCTGCCACTATGTGCCACCAAGGTGTTTAGATTTTTTCAACATATTGCATTAAGTATAGAAAATAATTACGAACATATAGTAGCCGCTCTCTCATTAAGCGCCTTTGGGGCATAGTGTCGGTACGATATATAGAGAAATTCATTTAAAAGTTTATTATAATCATATTAAATTGATTTTAACTTTCAATTTTGATTTTGAAGCGTGAAATGTAAGTGCTACTATATTTACAACTAATTATACTGAATTCATTAATCGTAAAAGTTTTAATTTTTTTTTTAATTTGGTGCTCTAATTTATATCTGATGGTTCAAAAGGATCGATTTGTAATTAAATTTTAATAAAATATTAATTTTTTACCAAAAAGTTTTGTACATTATATAGATACCGTGACATTAAATAGGTTGTGATTTTAAAGTTTTGCATTGGATATGGTTATAGTGAAATAAGTAATGTGATTTTGTATAATTACAAGAGAAACAGTCTGATGTTCCGGTAGAACAATGTAATGCAATTTGACATATTTATAATTAAAATCAGGGTTTCCTAATCGAAAATCGATTTATTATGTAGGGCTTTACAAATCACGACTAGAAAGAATCATGATCTTTCTAAATTAAATAAGTATGACAATAAATTATTCCTCGTAAAAAATACTTTCATATTTTCTACTACAACAAATTTTAAAATTATTTAAATGAGGATTTTTAGAAACTGTATTCACTTGATACTTTTTTAATTAGATAAGTACTCGGTCTAAAAGTTTGTGTATTAGAAAAAATATGTTAGTTATAACTTTATACTTAGCCAACTGGTTAACCACAAGTCAAATCTTTGAGTTCACTAAAGGGAAAACCCTAGTGCAATTTTAATGACATCTCCAAGAAATTCCTATAAAAGAAAGTTTTATGTACATGTTATAGTAGAAACCTAATATTAGCAAAAACTAGAACTTACTAGTTCAAAATAGGTTTTAAAAGAATCACTAAACAATGTTAATAAAATCTAATTTTCACCTATGAAAATCTATACCTTCCATTACACTGTAATTGTTTACAAAATTATATTATTGTAAAGGTTAAAGTAAAAACTAGTTTAAGCGTTTAATTTGTTTAATTAAAATGTTTAATTTGGTCCAATAGCTACAAATTTGACAGAGCTAGGCAAACCTGCCGTACGTGTTGGGATGAAACTAGTAGGAAACTTCTACGTGCAACTGAGTGCAACCACTGCTGAATGAAGGCCTTTCCCAAAGTTTTCCATCTTTCTCTATCTTCTGCCACGTTTAACTATCCAATACCCTCGGTTCTTTGTACCTCGTCCCTCCATCGTGTTTTTGGGTGTCCTGCACTTCTTTTCCCAGCTGTTAGTCTCCATTGTGACATCTATCGTGTCCACATATCATCTCTCACTCTGGCCACGTGTCCTGTCCAATTCCACTTTAATTGGGATGCCATTTCTTTTATGATCCCTTAGAGTTATATTCAACATTTGTCTTTTCATCGCTCTTTGTGTCACTTTGTATCACAAGTTTCTTCGCAGTTAATTTAGTTAAACTCTAGGTTTCTGAACCATACGTTAGGACAGGAAGGATGCATGCATATACACGTCGTCTAAGTGACATTGGTATTTTGGACCTTAAAATGTATTTTAATCCCCTAAACGCTCTCCATCCCTGCTTGGTTCTTTTGGTTATCTCAGGTGTCATATTATCTTTACTGGTTGTTATAAGCTGTCCCAAATACACAAATTCCTGTACTTCTAAGGTGTTGTTATCAAGCGGATTACGTCGTGGTCGTTTACGTTCGACATAATCTTTGTCTTTGATTTGTTTATTTGTAATCCCACCAGTTTAGAAGCCCTTTGAAGATCGTTTAACATTATCTGGATGACTTATTGGGATACTGTCATCTGCAAATCTTAGGTGGTTAAGATATTCCCGGTCTATACATATCCCTTTATTCTGCCAATCCAGGTCTTTAAAAAAGTTTCCAGTGTTGTTATGAAGAGCTTTTTGTTGGCGTATTCATTTTTATTTTCATTTTTGCATTTCCATATATGTTTTTTAAGTAGGGTGGAATACCTGTCATCTATTCTACAGTTTTTCAGAGATCTTATTATTGCCCATATCTCCACAGAATCAAAGACTTTTTCGTAGTCCACGAATGCTAGGTATATATGCATGTTATACTCTTTACTCTTTTCCAGCAATAAGCGTAGGGTCTGGAGGTGATCATTATCATCCATATATATCATCCACTTCGGAATCCGGCCTGCTCTTTTGGTTGGTAAAAGTCTATTTTTAAAGCTATTTTGTTACTAATTATTCTCGTGAACAGCTTGTTTGTACTTGTGAAAGCAAGCTTATTGGCCGGTCGTTGTTTAGGTCAGATATATCACCTTTTTTATGGAGTAACACCACTTCTGCCTCCTGCCATGATGTCGGAATAGTCTGTTTATGCAAGCAAGTATTGTACAACTCCACCAGTTTCGCCAAAACCACCTGTCCACCTTCTTTCTGGAGCTTTTTAGGTCGTCTTACTTACTAAATTACTACTAAATTAAATAAAAACTAATTAAATTTCTCCTACTTCACCTTTTAGAGATTATAATATTATAATTATATATTATTACCAGCACGTAAAATAAACAAATTTCTAAGACTAATCCGAATGACATTTAATTATAATAATTATTGGAGAGCAAATAACTTAATTTGTTCACGGCCGAAAATCCACTTATAGCTACTTTTGTAGTTTTACTTTATTATTTATTATTTATTATTTATTATAATACGGCCGTTTTGATATGTTAAAGTTTGATTGTTCTTACTTTAACATACTATTTTTGTTTAATTTGGATTGGTTTTATTTTTAATTAATTATAAATAATATACTTAAACTTAAGTAAGGTATAATTTTTATAGTAAGATTTCGGCGAGATTTAATTGAGTAAAGGTTATTACTTTGCGGTGCTGCTTTTACGTAAAAGCTTAGCTTTTAAATAAAATTCACCTGTTGCCAAACAAAAACTACAAATTTATTGTTTGCGAATATTTAATTAATTCACAAACTTCAAGTTCAGAAAAACTAAGTTGAGAAAAAGTTTATAAGAATTAAGTGCCGTTAATTTGATATTATTTGTAGTAAATAGTAGAGGATTTTTATTTTTCCGATTGAGTGAAATATAACATCGAATAAATTGAATTGGTTTATAATTTGACGATTAATATTGTATTAGGATAAAATTGAAGTAATATTATATTATGAGTGATGCTAATTTTAGTTATTTTCTCAATTGAATAAAAGGGGAAATCTTTAAATGTATAAGACGTTGAATGTAAGTATGAAAGAAATTTCGGTTTTCCCTTAGGATACTCTTACTCCGGTGAGATCGTCTGGCTGACCCAATCAAGTAACGATTCTGGGGCTGTCAGGACTTACTTATGTTTTATATTCCTGCAGGGGACACACGCGCGCAACGTTCTTTCACATTACGTATTCACGTGCACGGTTGAAAGAATAAAGAAACTTCTGATTTAATGTATGATGTAGCGAAGTAATACAAGTACAATTTTTGAAAGACGTTTTTATTGCATAAATCTACAATATAAACTTTTATGTTTAGTCTAAAAATAAATAAATATCCATTGGCTGTTGTTAAAGCTTTAAAATTCCGAGATAGATAACTCAAGAAAGTCTTTGATCATATCGTATTAAGTAAAAGTTAGGTACGTTTCATGTCAGTAAGTTAGTAGTATTATCACAGTATCCTAAGTAAATACTGTAGCGCCACAATATATCCTTAACAAAAACAAAAACCCAGTAAGACTCTTATCAACAAACTCCAGCCCTGCGGAATATCAAGATATATCAAAAGAAAATTGCAATGCATCTTATAAATAGCTTCAACCCATGAGATGAATATCTTATATTTATAATTACTACAATTTAAAATTTTTTTTCAAATAATTTTTTATGCTAAAATAAAAGTGGACAAAAATAAAGTCTGATTATCAAAATTGATGACAACTACACCACAGTAACCGATGCTGCTCTTAATGTTTTAAATAAATTAACTCGTTAACCGGCAATATATAGTTGCTTTCGGTTAAGTTCACTCAAGTTTTCTACTAAAATTTGACCTCCATCGTAATTGGTTAATTTTATAAAAAGGTAGTATAAACTTACACTGGCTTATAATTTGTGAAATTAAAAGTTTGTTTTATTGATTTTTTTTTGTAATTATTTTGGGGTTTTATGTGTTTGCTGTATAAATCGCTCTTTTGCGCGAAGATGGTGGCACACTAGTTATAATGCTTGAGTGAAGGAAACTGGGAGAAACTAACGAAAAATTAACATGAGTTTGTATCTGCACTCACTATAAAATGTGAGATAAAGTGTACAAAATTGAAAATGGCAGTTAAGGTTACACGTTATCTAATATTATATCGTGTGTCTAGCTATTGTTAAGTTATATTTTATGGTTTTAAAATACAATATATCCCTTATAAAAATGTAAATTTCTTGTTCGACATCTAAAAAGTAGTCTTTTATTAAATTTAATTTGTAGATGTGTTTTAGAAAGTTTTTCCTGCTCTTTTGAGATAGTACACGAAATATTTGATTATAATTTTGATCAAACAAAAATTTATTCAATACGTAAATAAACGAGAAACTCGATATTACAATTTTTAATATCTTGCGTAACCTCAAAATCATTTAAACCGTATAAAGAAATTTTAATAGGAAAATAATAAAAAACACTATATACCTGACCAAAATTCAAAATGAGCAATATGTTTTCACAAATCAATTATTGGTAATAGCTGTAGTATCAATTATATTTATTACATTAGTACATAATAACTAAAATCAGTTAAATTAAAAAATTAGTTAATTATTTTGCAGCATACATCGTATAGCAAACATGCAGTGTTACTTATGCTCAGACGTTACCAATCAACCCAAAAGAAAATGCTTTTTTAAACTTTGAGTATACAATGACCAGAATTGCTAATAAATTCGTTTTTTATACTAGAGTAAAGTGGCCATATATGGAATGTGCGCTTAATACGGAATACCATTAAATTTTGGAAACCACTATTTAGCCATTACTAGGATAAATGACAACCTTGTAAGAGTAGTTAACCACCCTAAACTTTACAGCGCTCTATGATGCTCTAAAAAATTTCTAGTCGAGGATATAAATAAAAAATTATTCATAATTTTAATTTACCCCAACAAACGGTTTACTTAACAGTTCTGTGCCTAATAGTTAAAATAATTAAAAAGTAATAACATAAATAATTTTATTTTTTGGAGGTATGGTAATCGGAAAAAAAATTTCATTTTTTTTTACATTTTCGAGATCATCGCGTTCAGAAACGTAAAGATCTGTAAAAGATAAAAAAAATTCTATATCGGTCTCTCGGTTGATCTATCTGTCTGTTGTGAGATTTAGTTCCGCGGTTTATTCCTGAACCATCCAACCAATCACGACCAAATTTGGTATGGTAGTAGAAAGGAAAAAATAAGGTTTTCGTCGCGATCTGTCAATCAGAGGACTGCTATTACAAGAAAATAACACAAAATTTTTAAAAACGATTTCATCTTATGATAGGTTATTTTAAAGACATTAAAAAGATTTATCCAGAATAGCTAAAATTAACTTTCTCTCTGTTATTTGTCAAAAATTAGAAGCTGTTAAAGTTGAAACTTCAAGAGTGAATAACTCATGAAGTACTGAAGGGATCTCAACCAAAGGTATGTAGGAACATTGCTCCCATAAGACTTGACATCATATGGAACCATTTGAAAAAAATCAGGAATTCAACATGAAAAAGAATTTCGTTTTTTTAACATATTTGGCAGACTGCTGTCAATCGCTGTCCCGCCAACGAGATGGCAGTAGTTTATTTTGTTGACAATTCTTCAGGTAAAAGAGATATGGGCGAAAGACCCGGTACTCCAGAGGCCATAACGACTAGACTAGGTAATTATTTTCTAAATTAATCAAAATTTGAAGTTCGTTCATAGTTTAATGTTACTTAACCCATTAAGGACCAAGCGCCTAGGACGTTGAAATTTTTTGATGAAATTTTCAGAAATGCCTTATTTTAGCTAAAAAGTTATATTTTCGTTAAAAAACATATATTTTTTTTTAATTTAAAAAAGTTTTGTTATTTGGAATTCGTTTCGAAAGGACCAGGTGAACCGCAGGACAGATGAGAAAAGTTTAAAATATATTTATTTGTATTGCCGAAGTACCAATCTTCATGATATTTGGTATAAATATTCACTTATTTTTTTTAAATTCTTTTTATGAAATGTAAAAGTTGACTGTTTCGGCAACGCAACATCGGGACGAAATGGGTTAAATAATATATTGTCGTGTTTCAAAATGCAAAATTTGAATATTTTTGAACTATTTTATTTATTTTGAAATGAATCTTTTTATTTTTGTTAATTTTTAATATTTAAGTTTAATTTTGTAAATAATTATTTTGAATTTCGTAATTATGCGCGAAATTGTGAAGGTTGGTAGAATTTGTAGAGGAGTGGAAGCTTTTTGCCGGCGTAGTTGTCGAGAGCGGACGTATTCCGTTGCGCTCTTGTTAATTTTTGAGATTTTTGCATAGTTTTTGGCATTTTATGATTATTTTTGAATTTGTGCGATTTGATTTGTTTGATTAACAAATAAAGAAGTTATTTTTGGTGAGAATTTTTGATATTTTTGGATTCTGCGTTTTGTTATCAACGTTGATAATATTTGGACATTAATTGTTAATTGCAGTGGATAATTTTGGATGTTAATTAATTAATTGGATAAAAATTTGGATAACAAAAAAATTGGTTTGGATAAATTAAAATTAATAAAATTAAAATTGCAAAGGAAAAGCAAAGTTTGTATACGCGCATAGCACCTGGGTGATAAGCCGTGCAAACTATCGCCGTTCCATTTTACAATATTAAAATTTTTATTTAAAGTTATTTATAATTGAAATTTAAATTGGAAAAATTATTTTGGATTGGTTTTTGGATTTTAAAAATAAATTCGTGCGGTTCAAAGCATACAGGAACCGACTATCTGAGCGTCTCGTGTTTACCGACATATTGAGCTAGTTGGGAAAATTTAAAGTGTGGCAAAGGTTTCGTTGGGGTTATATTTTACCAATTGAAAATACCACTACAATATCTATAATATCTTTTCGGCAAATTTTCTCATGCCAAAGAGGTTTTGCGGAATATGATTGACTAGTTGATCCCGAAAGGTTTTTAAATATTTAATGTAGTATCTACCGAAGACCAATTACATCAACTTGTAATGAAGAAACAATTATGCGAAACATGTGAAACCTACTACAAAAATATTTTAAGGTATGATACGAATTGACGATAGAAACTTGATTAAAAAGATAGGTCATAAATTAAATTTGCGACCAACAAAAGGAAATCACAGCTTGCATACCAAAACAATGGATAACGGAATGCTAATAGGTGGGGAGAAATTTATATATTATAGAAAAGTGGACAATGTATTTTGAAGAATTACTCAACAGTCAGCAAAGCATACAAGCAGAGAATAACAAAGAACTAAATCCTCAAGAAATTCCAGACAATTTACCAACATTGTTGTAATTAGAGGAATATTTAATCGACAACAGCGTACATTTCTCAATACATTAGTTATTATTAATTTAAAGTTTATGCTAATGTAATTCACTTTTCAAGAAATCTTGTAACAACTTTATCCTACATGAAAGCGTAGGCGCAACCTTTTTGGAATCCATTCCATTCCGAGACGTCTGTGACTTAAGTTAGTTTGATGATCATTCGCGGGGGTCACAAGCCCAAGCGCGGGAAGCTCGATTGGAGATCATCAGCGAACAAGTCAAGTTAGTTTGGTGTGTTGTTGGTGCCTATTTTGGGACCAAAGTATTAGTTTTAAGTAATCCAATTATCAAGAGAGATAACAGAATTGCTTTCAGTAGTTGCTTGGAGAGAAATCGTGCTATACAACCGCCAACATTCAAAGTCACGGTACCATTTGCGGATCAATATTCGGTGACATTAATCAGGGCAAATTCAATAATTTGTCAAAATTAACAACCAAGATTGTGGCAGTAGTCCAGTGCTATTATTTGGTAAATATGTTATCAATATTTACGACCATTCTAGTGTTGGCGAGTATTCAGTCAGTAGAAGTGCTACTGTTTTATTCGATCCTGTACGGCCACAACTTCCTGACAACCTTCTAATAAGATTCCGTCAACGCAGTAAGGTGGGATCAATAAGTCGTCAGCAGTTGAGAATGAAGATTAGTGAAAGCACAACATACAGTAATGTTGTGAATTCATTGGGGGCCTTGATGATTAAGTCTATTTTATTATTGTATTGCTGTCTTGATTGTGTTCAAACAGGAAAGATAATTGTTGTTTTTCCAGAGATGGTTGCAAAATCACCACCAGGGCCGTATAGCTTTTTCCAATACTGGAGAAGACCTATTCCAGGTGTGATAAGAATAACGAATTCCTTAGGGTAAAGTATTATTATTACAATATTTAGGTAAACTTTGCATTTGTTAAGTAATTGGAATGTTTCCACCTGCTTTTCTGACCATTTCCCAGGATATCGGTATGCATTTAAAATTTTATAAAGTTAAATATTTATTTAATAATTAAATAATAATTTTTTTGAAATAGTATCCATTCTGGTTAATACTTAAATTTATATTCATAAAATTATGAATTTCTGTGATATGAAATTTTATTATGAATATTATTATTAATCATGAATCATTATTTTATGTTTAATTTGTTGTTTATTGGTATTTCGATCCTTCATCTATGACTTATAAACTGCCACATAACTTTACTTATTTTTTTAATGAAAAATGCTATTGAATTTTTAAGATTATTATTGAAAAGTTACGTTCGAGTATTAAATACAAAGTAAGATAACTTATAGATTGGGCCAAGTTAATTTCCAAATTGAGAGAAATAAAATTGTCTACGATTTGTTCGAGTTAGAAAAATGTAAAGAAGTCAACTTATAAGATCCCGTAATTTCAAAAATATTTTTCCTAAAATTAAAAAAACTTGCAAGCACTCAAAAATTCCCAAGTGTTTTAAATTATGTTTAAGATTAAGCCGTCACCTGAATGTACAATATATTAACAAGTTAACCGTGAGAATCACATAATTTTAAAAGCAGTAAGCATTATTAGAACGAATTTTTTGATACGATTAATTCAAAAAATAATGATTACAAAAATAATAAACGTAAGCTAAATTAAAAGAATTACGTTTGCCTTAGTAAGCACTAGCTAATGGAATTTAAAAATAAATTACCTTCGTTCTTTGGAGCAGGAGGTTTTCTGGTTGCCCAGTTGGTACGAATACTACGACTTCCCAGCCACTGCCCATTCATTGCAGCAATTGCGCTTTCAGCTTCCTGAAATTTAAAAAACAGGTTAACGCAAATATTATACAAACTACAACGAACAATGTTGATATAACAAGTTAAATAAATTAAAAAATGTAAAAAAGTAAAAAATAATTGGGAGTTCATAAACTGCAGTCAAGTCAAGATAAAGCACGACGTTTTAATGAAAGGAATAGAAATAATAGGATGAAATTTGCAAGTTTATTAAGTAAAGGGTAACCAGTTTTTAAGAAACTTAATTGAAGTTAGATGAGAAATAAAAATTGGGATAACTTCAAAGGTTTTATAGTAGTAGTATATGTATTATCGATGCCAATTATTATAGGTATAGATACTAAGGTATTTAGTAATATTTAATACTGATGATTATTAATACTAACTTATTTTTAAGTTAGTTAGTAATTTGCTAGGTTATTATATGTTGTATTAAAATATAAATAATATAATCAAATTTTTTTTATACATGCAGTAGAGAAACTATATGCGATGCTCATTTGATCTTGAGTTTTGATTGAACTTTCATTAGCAATTTATTCACGAATAAAAAAAACTTTAATTAACATTGTAATCAAAATCTTTACATGATTATTCAGTTTTCAAAAAAATATTTTAATATAACTTTTCAATTAGTAATAAGATATAATTACATTGAAGAAAATTATTCTTAAATACATATTTTATATTCAATTACATTTAACGAATGCCATTTTCATTTTTAATTGATATGCGAATCTCTTATAATTACATTTCATCTATAATAAATCAATCAATTTGATTAAACCAATTATAAACTTTGAATTGATTTTGTTAAATTACTTAATAAAAAAATGGGAATTTACTTTTAATAAACCTATCACCATCACATGTGCATATATTTCTTTACAGGTATGTACGTATGTCTAATGAATAGCTAAACAAAAGCTAGTCAGGTTATACGTAAACTGTAATTATAAATTTTACTTCCAATGTTTGAATGAATTTCAAGAAGACGGAAAGCTAAACGTGTAGGAGATTGCATTCTCTATAATATCAGGTGTGGCTTAAATGCATTATAGGTAAACAGATCAGCTTATACAAACCCACTCGCGGCAGCTAGCGACCCAATTAAGACTCAATAATTTTATCTCATTATTATAATTAAAGCAAACATTAAAACTTCGAGTAACAAGTTAATTCAATAATACAATAAAATTTTATTTTTGAGCTTTCAGCGACTGTTATCGCTTTGTCAGAAATTTATTTATAAACATAATAAATTATATGGAAACCAAAAAAAAAACATTGTCATTTGATACGATCTAAGATCCAAATAAAAATGATCGTGAAGAAACAGCCAATAATGAGTTTTCGTCAAATAAGAAAAACTTAACTCCACTGTGTGCAGGTGGAAACTAGACAAGTAAATGGCTGTAGATGTTGCTTAAGCCGTCCATATCAGTTTTTCTATTCATAGCGTTCTTCTCTCTTCTAATACATATCATTTCATTAAGAAGTCGATCTTTGTAGTTAGTAACAGATTTGATTATTTTGGCGTTCTTCAAATCAGCATCATGTCCATCGACTAGAATGTGTTTGGCGATAGCTGTAGATTCGGGCTTATTACAATGTATACTTGAAATGTGTCCACTCATTGTTTTGTGAAGCCTTTGGTCTGTTTGTCCAATATATATCAAATTTCAGTTATTGTATTGAATTTTGTATACCAAATCTGACTTCTTTTCAGGAGGTACGGTGTTTTTCAATTTCGTATAAAGTTGGCTAATGCTATTAGTGGATTTGAAGGTTGTATTAATCTTGTATGGTTTTAATATTCTCTTGATTTTTTCGATGAACCCTTTGACATACGACATAACTGCAAAGTTGGAAACTTCTTTCTTCATTGTATTACCATTGTAAAGTTTATTAATACGATCCTTGATAATTTTCTTCATCATAGGTCTAGGATACCCGTTTTTGAATAAGGTTGCTCAAGAAGCAACAAATAAAAAACAGAGTCTCTGCTTTTCAAGATCCTAGATTCTAGATATTTTTTCCTTGGAATATCTGTCGTATATAATGAAGTTTTTATAAATTGTATTGGTTTCTAAATTTTATTTAAAAACAGAGACCCCTGCCCTTCTAGAACCGTCGTTTGAGATATCTGTCGCATATTCGAAAGTTTCTTTAAAGTTGGACTGGTTTCCAAGTTTTAATTAAAAATGTCCATGTCATGACGATCGTAAGTTAAAAACAAAATAATAATTGCATTGTCTACACCTACATATAAATAAATTCACGAGATAGGTAGAGCAAATTCTAAGAACATTGAATAGAATATTTTAACAATAAAACTTTTTAATAAATTAATTAAAAATTATTATTGTAAACAAGGTGAAACTAGGATAACTGCAGTTCCGAGATTTCTATACAGCTACTTTCTACTTTGAAAACTTATTGTTGACTAGTTATTTTTGTCGCTATGTATTGCAATGACAATCAGATGTATGCATTAATTAAGTTTGCAGTTATAAATTCTATTACCTTGTTTCTGAAATTTCTGAAAAACAAATATTACGAATTTAAATTATGCAGATGGACAGACGGACACAGATCCAAATCATAAGGATTTTCGCTATAGTTTAAAACTAGCAGAAGTTGCAAAACATTGAATTAAAAAAAGTTAATTAATTTAAAAAATATGCATATTACAACTTACAGATGAGGATAATATTGCTATTTTAGTGAAAATACGGTGATTAGGAATTAACATGTAAAATTGTTAATAATGTAATACATTAATAAAAAGTAAACCTGACAGGCGTTAAAGCGCATAAATTAATATTCGGTTTATATGTAGTTTACAAGTTGAATGGCAAAATTCATAACTGCACTGAGAATCAAGCCAACTGAATGCAGGAATGACAAAAAATTTAAACAAGCGCCCATAATTAAGGTAATAAAATGTGACATAAATATGAAAGCCATTACATTTCTAATATAGCTTTTAGTGAACATAAAAATAATATTACCAATTTCGTAAAAAACCTGAAATGTAATTTAGGAAATAAATATTTAAATAATTTTTTTAATGTGTTGCGTTAGGAAATACAATTATTTAAAAGATTTTGATATCCATAAATTTCTTACTATTTTCGCTTAATTTAATTTTGTTTACGAAAGTCCTTTCGAACGCATAACGAATAGTTACTAGCGTTTATATGATTCTCTACGAGCCCGTCTATTTTATAGCTTCATTTCATGTCCTATCGCTTTTATGTAATGTAGCATGTAAGTCGTTAAGTAATGGCTTCCATTTGAAGGAGCGTGTAAGCCGAGAGGATAAGCTGAAACAATTAAATTACACACGGTACCTACTTGTGAATGAAGGTCATTTCCTCGATTAAAATATACTTAATTTGAAGTAAATTTAAAAAAAGGATATGTAGATATCCTTTTCGATTTACCGCGGCCACGTACACTTTGGTAAAATCACGTCAAGATTAAGAAATGACCCTAGATTACCTTGTTTCAATTTCTCGAGATCTCTTACTTACTGCTGTTTGAAGTACGCATTTACTTACATATTTTTTTTTTATATATTATTACATATTTCGTACTTATTATATTTTACATTGCGTACTTCAATAGATAGTATATAGTATACTATTATAATATGTATTATAGTGGCTAACTAAATTTTTTAAACGACAAGATATTCATTAGCAAAAAGCCTTTGTTTTTGTGATTGTCACATTTTAAAAACTTGGAAATCTAAATAGTATTTTGGGGTTTTGTAACAAAAATAAGTATCTTAGCAAAAATACCATTACAAAAAATTCAACACAGTTAAATTAATTAAACAATAAAAATTAAATTTTTTTTATCTAAATTGACTCTAGGAGTTCAATTTTTGAAACCATGATTCAATCCGGTTGTCTGTAATATCTCAAAAACAGTTAAAGATATAAAAACCAATTTAAGGATGTAGTCTGATAGTTGGTTTTGAAAAATCGATTTTTTTATGATTTATTTTGAAAATAAAACATATGAAAAATATACTGTAGAAATTTCAAACCGAAATTCAAAATATTAAGAAAGTTATAGCACATATTCGAGATCGTCTTACAGCTTAACAAAATCTGTTACACAAACTTATAAAACAATATTTTTCCGATCGGCCCAGGCTAAAATTAAAAATCTACCGAATAGATTGGACTGAAATTTGAATGTCATTCTAAACATCAATGACTATCGCAGGTAGCAGAATTGTTAGTTTTTATCAAAAATTTCCTATTATTTACCAAAAATTTCAAATTTTTTACTCCAAATTTCGAAGAAAAAAATTACGATTTTTCATTTTCTTTCTTCACAAGTCCGTAATTCATTTATTTTTTTTTAAATGTCTAAATGTCTAAAGACCAGCAGTATGGTCTAGAGCCTACATTGACCGACTGTGAAGCGGGTAACCGCGGTTCAACTCCTGGTCGCGCCGAATATACTGCTGTGATCTAAAAAGTCCAACATACATCTGTGGGCTTCCCTTAATACACACTACATGTAATTAGTTTTCACTGTTTGTAGTGTGTCTAAGCCAACCAATTTTAATTTTAATTTTAATTTTAATTTTAAATCTGCTACCTGCGATAAAGACAAGCTTAAAGAACAATAATTTTTTGAATTTTTTGTTTAAGATTATCTGGACCGACGCTACCGCCTGGGCCAGTCCCATGCCTTTTTTCTAGGTGTTTACTTTGGCCATATTAAGCACTATATAAATATTATAAAATTAACTTACAAAAATTAATTTTGTGAAATTAAAGATGTCAATAATCCCATATAACAAATTTGAAATGATTGGATTTTATTTTGTAGTAAAAAAAATTCCTGAAATATCCCAGTAAAAAGTGCAATTATACATCAGACTACATCCTTAAAGCAAAAACCGTTTGTCGTTTCACAATAAACATTGTTGTCCTGCTCAATAATTACGATATTATTTTTGTAGGTATATATCATTCACGATATTTCGTGGTCTCTTGTTTCATATTGGGGTTTATTGCATATACTCAGACTTAGATATGTATTATATTGGATCGTATACTAATTAATGGAGCTATGCTCACTTCTTTTATCTAGCTGGTTAATATAGCAATATAATATGGTGTTAGGGTGGTATTCTCTAACTTTTAAGGGATCTTAACGGAGAGGATCTCTTAACTAATGACAAAACCTATTCTGTAATAATAAAAGATTCTTTAGTTAGATACCGCTCTTCAAGATCGATCTTTACCTGGCAGAGTGGTGAGGGATCTCTTCAGGTATAAGGATTTGCGCATTCTGTAACTAGAAGGGATCCATAATCAGCGTCAAAATACACCAAGTTGATCCCTTAACTGAGAGATGGTCAGTAGGTGTCATTAAGAAAATTGAAGGGTTATTTCTATTAGTGAATGTGAACTTGAATCTTGAAAAGTGAATTTATTTTCAAAATAAATATTCAATTAAATATAATTCTTGATAAATTACGCAAAATGTATATTTTAAACGCATAATATACCTACGCAAAAATTATAGAAACGTTCTTATGAAACGATTTCCTAACATGTCTTTTTTTAAATTAAAAATTAATAAATTGATTATAATTATTTAGCAATGAATTACCACCCCACATTTATAACTAAAATTATTTATGCCTGCAGAATACTGCATAACATCAAGCAATTGTATAATCTGGAAGTAGTTATTGTTAAAAATTTGATAATTGTTGTAAAATAATAATTACTATAGTTTCAGTTAAATAGCATGTGAAAATATTTAACAAATTATTATTTTTTTACATGTTAGATAAATTGATAAATTATTCAACTAATTTGCATATTGTTATCCTAAAAACAGTAGTTTTTTCAATTATTAATTTAAAAAAATTTTGTTAAATATTTTAAATTACAGTAATTTAAATTTTGACTATAAAACTATAATTTTGTTTAATAAATTTTTATTTTAAATTACCGTACTTCAAATTTTTTTCAGTTACAAATTGTCGTTTATTGTTTCTTGACGTTAAACGTCAATTATTTTATAGGTTATTTTTTTAAATCAACCAATGAGAACACATTACTCTTATACACTACGTGTACTATTAGGATTAAAAACATTAGCCTCGTCATTAGTTAACGACAACTGCCAGGTATAAAAATTTACCTGAAGGATGAATTAGAGAATGGGTTTTTTAATGGATCCCTTCAAGTACTCTGTCCTTAACTAAGAGATCCTTAACTAAGGGATAATTTAGTGAATACGACCCTTAGAATGTTTGGATTTGAGACTGCGAAAGTAATGCTTCAGTTCCGTTTACGAAAACCATCGGGCCTTTAGTGTCCTCCCGTAGTCATAAAAAGTTCCCGGATGTAGACCACCAGCTTTATGTGAAACCCGAAAGAAGTTTGGCACAGTAAAAAGTACAGAAAAATTGGCTTTTTAAAATGTGAAATTTGAACTCCGATTTTTCAGATCTAAGTTACCAACATAACGTACTAGCCCAACTTTTGTATTGCCAATTGTCTCTAAATGTATCAAAAAGACAGATGTCGTTCATTAAATTTAGACAAAAATAGAGTAGGTCAACAATAGTGTATTATTGGCCGAGATAATAAAATTACACATTACTGGCAACACAGCTATTCGCTTAGATTTGTATTCTAAATATCTAAATGATGTGATAAGAGCGTAATTCTGTTTAAACTTCTTTTATCCTTTGGTAACGCAGTTAATTTCTAAAAATAGCTAGTTTTTATATTTTCTATCCCGACTCTTCTTCCTGAAGATACTTACAAATTAAAAAAATACTTAGGCCATAATGGGTTAATATTAACCCTTAGTACAATTTGATAACTAAAATAGACATATTTTAAGATTTGAAAACTTTACAATAAGTAAGGTCAAATGAAAGTTACATTACTAGTCAATTTTGTTAAGAGACTAAACACTAGAGAATGCCTTGTTTTTTCACCCGAAAGACGTTTAGAAAAAAAAAATTCGGGAGCGAAATATTCGGGAGTGGAATGTCCCGTAGTGAAAGGCCTGGCTATCTTATAAGCTTATTAGTTATTAGTATGCAAAATTTACATTTTTCTAGCTAATTGGAAAATTTGTTATTTATATATTTGCTATTTTTTAACTGGAGTAAGCCTTGGTTTTTGTATATCTTAATACATGAGAAAAGAAATTTGAAGGCGCCGGAAGAGTAAATACAAAGCTTACCTTAAAGCAATACAATCATTTTCCTAATTTGAAGTGATTGGATAGAACTAATTAATACCCGTAAATCATGAAATATTTGATCTTACTTTAATGGAACTAAAAATGATCGATCAATTGTCAAATCTTCCAGTCGTCGAGAAGGTAAATATTAAAGGTATACCATCCGTTTTTTTTTTAATCTACAGTTTGTGCTCATTCAGAATGCTTACCAAACTTTTCTACAGTATAAAGTAACCAGAGAAGGGGTTGGAACTTTCTCTTGATCTCAGGGAATTAGTAAAACCCATATGGATAGCTCTAATGGAGCAAAATGAAGAACAAAAAAAAATAGAACAAAAAAAAATGAAAACTAAAAAAATATAAAATTTCTAGGGTTAATAACGTTCAAGGAAGTGAACTCTAAAAAGGGTTTCTTAAATATTATAGAGAAGAATTTTCTAAACTGTAGGTCGTAACCGATTGGAGAGTCGCAAGCCTATTTTTGATTGGATATAACAAAAGTGAATCAAGTATCTCTGAAACAATTCGATGAGTCAGGGGTGAAGTTGGAGGCAATAGATTCGGTTTCTAAAAAGTGGGTCCCAATGTTTACAAGTTTGCAAACCCTTGGAATAGAGGGTTTACTTTAAAGAACAGAATAGAAGTTCCTACGCATAGTTGTTTCAATATAAAGTACCTCTATCAAATTATGTTATAATCAATGAAACTTGTGATAAACTTTCATTGATTTGAAGAATCTTCAAGTTGTTACCAAGGGTCTGTATTCTAAATATGTATGTTGAATTATCTCCGTACATTTTGATTATCAAGAAATTTTTGCAAATAATGTTAAACGATCACAAAACATTCAACTGCATAGGGTATGGTAAGAAGAGTTGTTTCTCTTCAAAAAAACTGACCTTGATGACAGGGATGACCATAGACGACATGAGATGACTACAGCAAGAAATCTGGATTAAAGTGGTGCAAAATAGCACCCAATAAATGATATTTGAGAAGAGCTGTTAATAAGATGGAGAACTTAATATTAATTGAGCTAAAAAATTTAATAAACCGTACATAATTGTTTTTTTTTTGGAACGTGCTGATTTTGCTCTTATTTTTTTTTCTGTCTGTTTTCACCCTAAAAATTGAAGGGGTTTAATTACTACATTTAAAAAAGCTTTGATTTTCCAAATTTTAAATTAATTATATTTATTTTTTTATGTATGCTTTTTATTAATTATTTTAACTAAATCATATTTATCATAAGACGTTTTACTTGTAGAAGTCCAAAAGGTGACATGGAATTTGAAATAGTATTGCTTAGATAACACGGTTAACAAAATCGCAAAAAAACGCAACCACAATATTGCTTACCACTAAAGTTATAATATTTAATGCGAAACTAAATAAAATTTTTAAAATATTTTAGCTAACAAAAACAATTTACAATCAAACTAGAAATTAATATTCTTAAATAATCCGTTAAATTTATATTTTTTTATTTTATAGGAAATATCAGTCTCGTAGACAATTGATAAACTCATCTTTTATAATTTGAATGTTCAAAATTATTACCGGAAAATGTAAGAATTAAATTTCCACGTACTAATTTAATAATATTATGGAAGTGGTTCATGTGCAAAGTTTGCCGACGAGGTTCGCCTAATTACAAGTACAGATAACGATAGTGGTTCAAACTCTATCTATGAATATCTAAAATATTATCAGGCCTCATGTATAATATTTCGCCTCCATTTAAAATAATTTTGTTATATTAATTTAGGTTTTATTACGCTTAAAATATAATTTTTTAATTTATTATTCCTTCTTGTTATTTGTGTTAATAACATTAGGAAATATTTATTTAATCCGCACAAATTATTAAAATAAATTTAGAATTTATTGTCATAGCCAAATAAATATGCATTTATTTTGGCTATTTTCTTATTTCTTTTACATTTGAATAACCTTTAACGGAAGTTGCATAATTAATGTAGTTAACAATATTAAAATATGGGTTGGTTCCGTTTTATTTTGCGCTGGATTAACCCGGTAGATCAAAATATGGGGTGCGAGAACGTGGATAATTAAATTGATTAAGCCAACATAATATACAGTCTAGATTCATAATATTGAATTTATAAAATATAAGTTTTTCATACAAAAATGTAGAAGAAATTGCTATAAGTTCCAATTTTTTAAATTAAAAATACGTTTTGAAATGCGATCGAGTTCAATAGAGAATTTACTTTATAAGTTTCTAATCTCAAAAAATTTTATTCCGTTTTGGCGCATCCTAAGCAAATAAAAATAGCGTGTGGACTGAGAATAAAACTTTCCAATTGTAAATCTTCGTTTATGGTAAGTGAAATATAGCTGAAAATTTCTAATTAATTTCTTTTTGATTTTTTACTTTGTTAAATCGATTGAAGTAAAAATCGATCTATGCACAATAAAATTTTATTCGAAAAATTTCCAATAAAAAATTTTTAATTGAAGTTCTTTATGAAAGTTTAATGTAATTCTCAAAAACTACATCATCTGTAATGGTTGAGATTTATTTAGTAATCGCTTAAGACGGATTTCGTTTGGGTTTAGAAGTGTTGAAAACTAATCAAATGCCTTTGAACACTGATTGATTGCGGCTGTGCTTTTATTGGATATAAAAATTTTTTGAAACAAAATAGAACGTTTTGAAAACTTAATTAGAAAACAGTAACAGGTTTAGTTTGATCGTTGACACATAAATGAATGACTATTAAAATGAATATGAATACATTTCTTGATGTGAGAGAATTGATATTTTTACACTCGTATTCACTACAAATCTATTTGTATTTGCGGTTATATCCAAATACGTGCTTTGATTTAAAATATTTCTTTGTTGTTGGTATATTCTCGCATATGAACCCTTTTATAAAATGGAATATCAGCTCGATTTATATAAGTTACGATCTTGCAACTTTTATGTTTGGTGTTATGTATATTTTGCTCATTAAACTTAAGCTTCCAGGTTAGTAGTGGGGTCAGGCTGCAGCTTTTGAGCGGTTGACTTCTTGGTTTTGAGTTTTACGTGAGAACAGGAAAGGTTTCAGCGGTGGGATAACAAACAAACGAATTACACCAAAATGCTTAGAATTTAAAAATTGAAAATCTTTAAATCGAAGCTATGAAAGTAGCAAAACTGATTTAAATTTGTGTTAATACAGTTAATTTAGCAGAGTTTATCTCATGCTGTCTTATAATCCATTAGAACAAAGGAAACAAGCAACAGAATATAAATTATGTCTGAACAAAAAGTTACGCATTCTAACTAATGCAAGCCTGCTTTTTGGTATTCCCTTTTAAGCTCGCTATTTAAGTAGCGCTAAGTCAGGCGGTTAAGGGTATGACATCCAAGCCTGAGGGTTTTCTCTTAAGCAAAGCTAGAGCATAATGATAATTAGAGAAACGCGAAAGCCCGCGGTCAACTAGCACTCAAGCTTGATATTAATAATGACGAAATACTAACTCCTCTACATTAGTTTATAATTACTAATAGCTTTATTTTATACAAATTTATAACTATAGGTAAGTTATACCTTATAATTCTACTTAATTTGCGTAGCTAACGTAAGACTTAATTTAATTTTCACATTTTGTAATTGAAAATTTAGGCTTTATAAAAAATTCAAAAGTTCCATGCAATATATTTTCAGAATTAAATGAGAAAGCTGTCCAATTTTTCTTATTATCTCATAAAAAATAACCATAAGTTTGGAAAATACAATATGGAGTTTTCGCATGTTTATAGTAAGGGTGTAAAGTTAGAACGACTAAAAGCTTTAATAATTAGAAAATTATAGGCTAAAACCCAAGTAAATGAATTTTGCATGTGATTCGGTTATTGATATCTGCCTCCGGTAGCAAGGTCAGTGAAAGTTGAGTTTTCCTTGTTGGTCATTTATTTTCAAATTAATGATGATATACATAACAACCGCAGTATATATCTGATTACATTAAATTTTGTTTAGTAAAAGTGACTGTACTACATCTTTGATATATTTTGGAACAAATTTATATTTTGTATTGTGCAATGGTCTAAATAAATAAATATAAATATATCTTAACGACGTAAGTGTCCTATTTAATTGATTTGTATAATGAAATGATTCAATTATTTTATGTTGATGCGAGAAACTTAGGAATTATGGTAATATGTAATTGAAATGGTTGTTTAGCCTTTGATACTAACTCACGGCGATCGGGTCTAGGCAAAAAGGCCAATTTTATGACATTATATTTATATTCGAACTATATAATTATAGTTCGAGATTCGAACTAAGAATTTCCGCTCTGTAACTCAATCATCAAAAGACTAATCTACTACTGGTGGTTACATTTACGAATTAGTTCTGCAAAAGCCTGTTTTTGTGGCGAAATGACTGGACTAAAGAACACAAAATATTTCAAAATTTAGGCTCTTGAGACCTATAATCACTTGCCGGTAACAAGTGACAATCAATTGTGTACACTTTAGTAAAAATTGTATTTGGTACAGTTGTTTGACCTACGGCCTCGTTTGGTTTCATTTAGGTCGCATTGTTCTAGTTAATTGATTTGGGCCAGATAGTGAGGCGACCAAACACTACAGGCTAACTCCAATTGGGAGCGGACCAGGGAGAAGTATAGTTTTTTTTACTGTTCTCGGCGGATAAAACCCATTGTACGGAAAGCAGAGGAACAGATGTGGGATATGTGATTTCTGAATGTTAAGCCATCATCCAATTGAACACCAAGATCATTAATTACGGTTTTACGGTAACGGTACCGTACGGTTTTACGGTATTGAGACAATAGGCAAAGGAGGAAGAGTTTTTTTTTTGGAAACAAGATAGTAAAACATTTATCAAAATTTAGTTGAAGATTATTTGATTTGCACCACTTATGTAGGTTATCCAGATCGTTTTGTAACAATATAAATAAATCATTGCAATCGTCTTGAAAGATCATTTGCAACCAGCAGGTGCAAAGAGTAACAAATAAATTTACTAATGTCGTTGATGAAAAGACAACACAGAATAAAGATACTGGAATTTCAAAAGAGAGAAAGTTCTCGATCTTTACCTTTTGGGTTCAACCCATTAAGTAGTTGCTGATCCATTCGACGATGATTTGACTATAGGAATTTCGGCGATTTCGGCTCTAATGTAGTGTTTGAGGGCTCCCAGGGTCCCGGGACGATCGTTGTAAACCAAAGATTTTAGTTATCCCCACAGGAAAAACGCACAAGAGGCTAAATCAGGAGAGCGCGCTAGCCAGTTAAAATCGCCTGTTAGGAAGATAAAGCGTCCGGGGTATATATCTCGCAAAAAGTCTATGGAAACCTTTGCTGTGTGAGCTATGTCCCAATTCTAGAAATTGCACACCATACTGTATTGGTATGAATGTCCCATTCCATTTTGAATAAACATTCTTGATGTAGTTCAGGAGTAAAGCGCCTTAACATTTAACTTGAAGATGAAATTTTTATAAATAATTTCAATAGTTTTGAATGAAACTAGTGCTTAAAACAATGCTTTTGAATAATTTTTGATATTTAATAAAACACATGTTAAAACTTTTCATTTAACAAAGCTGTATTTAACTTACATGTTTGACCTAACTACTTCTAAAACTAGTAAGTGATTGTTATGATAGAACATAACCATATTAATTCTAGAATAAAGTAGAGAAGTTATATTCTTTAATGCAAAGGTAGTTGAACTACCTATAAGTATTAATTACAGTATAGTTAAAAATATTTGTATCTGCATAAGTAAGAAGACTGTACTGTATAGATGTTGAAAGAATTTTGTTCCTTGTTGTGTGCGAATGTTGGTTTCCACACCGTTTCCAAGATATGACAATATTTTTGGTGTTTTATAGTCTTGTTTAAGTAGCTGTCAATCAAAAATGGCGCGACGAAATATAAAAATTCATATAAATAAAATTGAAGGCAATGAAATTTGCAACAAAAAATGTCTTAAAGTTTTGCTGTAAAATCAATTTTTGTATGAAAAAAGGCGCCTTCAAAATGCTCAAATTACATTGGCAACATAGGGTGTCCGAAAACTTTTGTGAGTAACTGTATAGTAGAAATATACAGTTTCTGATTTCAAAAGCCCACTCAACATAACGCATTTGGTTTTTGCCCACCAGACGAAATTTGTTTGGTGTTTCTCACACCCATACCATTTTGTTCCTTTCAAAATATGCTTACTGGATTTTCATCTTGCACTATCTTAATAATTATTAGATAAGTCCGCTACTACAGTCGCTTACTTTTCTCTTTTGAAATACTCTCCGAGTTTTTAATTCAAGTTCAGCAGCTTTTAAAAGAAAATACAACAAAACATCGTTTTGCTTCTATATAGTTCAGTGCAAGCTACAAAGAACACGATTATATTATCTAATAATATTATATTATCTAATAATTTCATTGTTCTTTTTAGTTCGTATAAATTTTCACAATGTAATTGAGAATTATTTCTCAATTATTTCTAATAATTTTTACTTAATCGATCTGCAATTCTTTCAACCACCTGTAATTTAGCAATCAAGAAAATAATTAAATTAATTTATATATTTTTAAAATGTAAAACATTAATTTTAATAAATTAATTAAATTAATTACAAAAATTATAATATTCTACGATAGGTTTCATTGCTTCTAAAATTTTCTAATCTTAAAATTACAGATGTATCTTTTATTGTTCAGTGAAATTGAAAGTCAACAATTATTTATTTATTTCGTAAATATATTATGCAACAAAAAAATTCTAGCTAATTAAGTATTTATTAGCATGGGTTAATAAATTTAGCCATCAAAAAGGTTTTTTTACAATAAAGTAACTTGTTAATAATTAAACTTATAATTACAAAATTGTTATCGAGTAAAAAGAGTTTCGAAGCTCGTCAAAATCTTTTTTGTTGTAACGTTAAGGCTGCAGGGTAAATTCTGAAAACGAAATGTTATGTTATAATGAGTTTGATTACTTCATAACGGTTACTCATTTCAACAGCATAGAAATTGTGGTACTAGTAACAACATGCTGCTAAAATATTATAAAAAGTAAAAAAAAATAATTTATTGTGTATCGTTCGTTTAAATTACTAAAATTGGTAAAAAAATTGGTAGTACTTCAATACAATATGTTATTAAAATAAAATTGAAGATGTAACCTCTAGGTTTGTATTGAAAAAAATATAAAACAACAGTTACTTAGTATATCAAAGTTAAAACAGAGTAATTAGTGAGATATTGAGCGTTTGATGATAGACTATCTGACTTTATAACTTATTGACAAGATAAGACATGGATTAATGTCGACAAATTTTGATATGATATTAACCACCTTTGCTAAAATTCAAAATTACACAACCGACATAGAGAAAATTATGTAGTAAAACATCTATTATGGATTAAATTTATGACAAATAGATTTATTTCATATTAAAATGCAATAAGATAAATAAAATTTAAAAAAAAAGAAAGATTTTTGTATAAAAACCTTTGCACTTACAAATTATAGCTTCAATTTCTTATTTTATTTCTGACTGAGGGATTGCCAATTCAATTATCTGGACAAGAGCAAGGAAATTAACCGTTCAAAAACAAAAAATAGTTACAACATAGCGTGGAATTCGTCATGAACATTACATTTTTACACTTGGCAAAGGTAATAAGACAAATGTTTGACAATCGTCTATCTGCTTTCATGATAATATAGTTAAATAAACTACAAAAGTGGACAATATCCACATATATGGTCACCCTAAGTAAATAACTTAGTTAAGGTAACCATACGTTCCGCTTTTAAGGGAATTGTCCCGTTGTCCCGTTTTTTTTAACATACGCGTTAAAATTTAAATTCTGAAACGCTGAAATTGGTTGAACGTCGGGGGAAAAGCTAAAAGAAAACCTGTTAAACAAATTATTTATTTGCTTTTCTTTTATTAAATCAAGATGTCAAATGAAATATTTAAATCTTTATTATATTAAGTTACTGCTTAAATTGTTTTTGTTGCCTATTATAAAATTATAAATTAAAATTACAATATTTTTAAATCTGCGATTACTTGGCAAGTTTCAATCAGATTCATAAGTCCAACTCTGCATTTTAATTCAGTTACGAAGAGCACCTCTTAAGTGCAACTTTAGGATCTGGACAAACTTTAGTAGGTTGAAAAAGCACTAAAATTAAGCAAACACCTGTTTTCTTTAAAGTGCAATGAACAACTGTTTCTAAGAAAATAGTTTTTAAAATTGTTTATTGCCACTCGGTAAACGATAAGCGAAATTTTGGGGCATATTTTTCAATCATTATTCGATTAGTTGTTAGACAACCAAATTCATTAAAATGGCTGAAATAATAAAATATTTACAAGAGCAATGGATAAAAAATGAAGAGCAAAGCAAGATCGATAAAAAAGAATTAATAGAAGAAATAAGGAAACTAAATGAGAATATTAAGATAGAGATTTTTGTCAAAATTGACATCCATTGAATAATTAATTAAAATTCATCTTGCAAACTAATTTAAAATTGATGTGCTGAGGAAGACGTTAGTCGAAACCGGTTCACATTAAAATATATATTAATCTCGAGGAAAGTGTATTTTATTCTATTTTTAATTAATTAATTATTTATTTATATATCAATTATTTATATATTTGTATAAAATATTACCTACTAATTATTATAATCAAATAAATTAATTATTCTAAACGTTTATTTAAAACTATTTAAAAACTTAAAAGTTAAAAATTGTAATGCGATATAAGGCCCTATTTCACGATTATTTCCGATCTTCAGCTGCATATAACGAAGAAAATGAAAAACTGATATGCCTTATATAGAAAAACAAAAAGATATTATATTATGCAAACTCAATAAAAAGAAATTCTGTTTAAACTTTTAGTTTTTAAAATACGCTTTGCACGTGATGCGAGAATATTTATCATCATAATCATAAGAACCCTGTGTGAGAGATCTATTACTACTAACTTGATCATCTGTATAGTGACAAGTGTGCATTTTCTAACAGGAATTATTTTTAATTTTACCATTGAAAATTATTGATATTTTAACTTTACAAGTGAAATTCGTTCATATTCTAATTAAAAATATTTTATAACTGTTAGATTGTATTGAAAAATTTTTAACTCCTATAGATGGTTTACTTTTTTATTATTGTTGTCATTTTTTCTGAGTTGAGGTCTCAAAGTAAGACATTGTCTCGCAAGTGTCATGAGTCATACATTTCGTCAGTTGAGGGTTCCATACCAGTTGATGTAAAGCATTTTTGGAACTACATAAATACAAACAAATTTAGTGGCGGATTTCCAAATACTATGTTCCTGGCTGACGAGCATGCCGATTCAGTGGATCAGATATTGCAGCTGTTCTTTAAATTTTTTTCAAGTGTTTATGGAGATGGAACCTCATCTTATAGAGAATTTAATTACAAAAAGATAACTAGTTTATATCACTGCCGGATTTCTGTCGATGCTATTGCAAGGAAACTGAAAGCTATTAAAACCGGAAAGAGTCCTGGTCCCGATAGTGTTCATCCTATGCTGGTGAGGTTGTGTAAAGATTCACTTTGTCTTTCGCTCTTAGTGTTATTTAATAAGTCCTTATCGGAGTGCGTATTTCCATCGATAGGGAAATCTTTGTGGTACCCATCTTCAATCAAGGTAACAGGTCTGATACATTAGTTAGTTACAACTAATTAACGTCCCATTTTGATTCAATCGGTTATACCAAAAATATTTGAAAGCCTTGTGCGGGACATTATCTCTTCTGAGCTTTCAAGTCTGATTGTTCCTGAACAACATGGATTTTTACAGGGCAAATCTTCGGTGACTAATCTTATGTTGCATGAGGACTATATCATGAAGAGTATGGAAAGCTGTCTGCAAGTTGACTCGGTTTATACCGATTTCTCGAAGGCATTCGATAGAGTGAATCATTCGATTTTATTTTCTAAATTGGAAGCCCTGGGTATCCGTGGTTCTTTATTGAACTGGCTTATAGACAACGTCTCTGGAAGAGTTCAGTTTGTTAAATTTAAGATGAAGATCTCTCAGCCAATAGAGGTGACCTCTGGAGTACCCCAAGGGTCTTATTTGGTTCCCTTGCTATTTTTGCTATTTATTAATGATATTGGAGAGGCTATTTGCGAGAATGTGCTATATTTGATTTTTGCCGATGATTTTAAAATTTATTCTGCAATCAAGTCAATAAGTGATTCGGCCAGGATTCAAAGAGCTTTAGATGGACTTAGTAGATGGTGCACTTATAACCTACTTTTTCTTAATGTCGAGAAGTGTTGTGTAATGAGGTTTTATCGAGTAAACACGCCTGTTCTCTCATAGTACACATTGAATGGTGACATACTGAAGGCTGTAGAGACAGTAAAAGATTTGGGCATAGTTTTTGATCGAACCTTGTCCTTTAAAGATCATTTGGACTACATTTGGAAGAAATCGACGAGAATGTTGGGATTTATATATAGGAATACACGCTGGAGTTTAAAAACAGCTACATGTTAAAGATTTTATATGTGTCCCTAGTTATATCATTAGTGGAGTATGGGTCTTCTATTTGGTCACCCTACTACATGGGGGATTCACTTTTAATTGAGAGAATTCAAAATAAGTTTCTGCGGTTGATGGGACGTAAACTTCAATTGGATGTCGAAGAACGAAATTATGATGTTATGCGTGATCTCCTTAGCCTGCCTGCCTTGTACAATAGAAGAGTCATGACCGACTTAATATTTTTGTTTAAAGTTATCAATGGAAATTATGGTTGTCCAGAACTCCTGGTAAAAATTAATTTTCGGGTTCCGCGTGGTGGATTAAGAGAGTGTTTTTATACTAGCATGCTTTGTTTTGTATTATTGTATTTTGTATTTGGGTAATGCACTCATGCAATTTTGTATATTTTTGTTAATGGGCGAATGGCCGTATATTTGAAATAAATAAATTTATTATAAGTTTCATAATATTTCTCATCGAAACTTTCTTGTAGTTATAAAATCTCCAATTTGTGTTGCTGTTTCAGATAATCACAGCTAGCATACCGACTTTAAAGGTCTCCGTCGAAATTTTTGTAGATCACTCAAAGGCTAATTTATTACAAATATAAGAAAGATTTTTTATGAAAGTTGCTAAGCTGTCAAAATATTATAGACAGGTAGTTTTCAGAAATTAAGTAAAAATTTATTGTTGAGATGGAAATCAATTAAGACAATATTTAATTATTAGACGTTTCAGACCGTTTATGGTCCATTTTCAATGCTAGTACTGATAAATGTATTGTTTGAGAGTGTCTCAAACAATTTTAAATTATCATCCGAAGACAACACCACGACCTAGTCTGAAGGACAAAAATTTCGTTTACATTAAAATTCAATATCAAAAAACCTCTCAAAATTCCACATAATTTCTTAAAAATGCATCTAATATTCTTAGAAGTTCCATTTATTTTGTCGTAAGTTTTACCGCAAATTTCAAACACTTTTTAATTTTTCTGTTTTTTACTTTCTACTTGCTACGGTACCGCCATATTTGAGTACGATTTTTAGTTTTGCCAATACCAAAAAACTATGAAATTATTGAGAATTCCACATTGTTTAAAAATAAACCATGGCGGCCGAAAGGCCGCTTGAACTAGTAAAACAATTAAATAATAGAGTAAAGATCTACTGTTATGTGGAAACATTCAATCTAAAACAAATTCATCTGTGAGTTTTTTTAGTTAGGTATTGATATTATACAACAAACCATTGCATTATAAATTATTGCAGTTTCTTGACTTCGACGGTTCGTTTTATTACAAATCAATTATTTTGTTATAATATTAAAGGCGATGTATTCATTTGAATTTGCAGCATTAAATGTATATACAGATTAAGCTAAACTTTTAGATTAACTTGTTTTACATTGTATTTAAAAATTTAATGGTACAAAATTATGTTTGTAGATATGTAATTTAAATTATATAATAAAATTTATCCTTGTGTTAACAAATATTGACACAGATACTTGGAGAATATATTTTCATTAGCGCGTAGAAGATTAATTTAACTAAAGCCCAGATGGCTTAATAGAGAATATATATAGGGTGCGGCAAAATATACCTAGCTATGGAATATTGTTATAAGTTTATTATTTCCTTGACAACTGTCAAAAGTGAAGTTTTATATTAAAATCGGAAGATACAGAATTGCTATGGAGCCTTATTCGCTTCAAGAACGCGCTGAAATTCTTTAACTATTTATATTAAATAATAGTTAATAGGTAGGATTCTTGTTGCCTTCCACACGGTTAAAAATTCTACCTTGGACTTAAGTTTAGATATTAAAACATTAAAATATAGTGTTTGGTGATGATTCTAAATACTTTTTTCTGAACCTACTATTTTTATTTGTCACTATTATTTTTAGTTAATTTTAATCTGAATGTTTTATGTTTATTTTTAATTTAGTGAAACAATAATCATGGTCAATATGTCATGTTTTCATTCGATTTATTGAATTAACTAACGTGAATCTTCTAATTTTATTAGTTTTAGTTGGCATCTATCATATACTGAACAAAATGATTCATCGTATCGATGAATAAAATTCATCAATACTATGAATTTTCATCAATATGATGAATTTTGTTTATCTGCGCAACAATTATGGATTTAGCACTGTATTTTTCGTATTCATCTGAGTGTTATTAGAACATCATTGTTACAAATCCGAATTCTAGTTTCTCAAACTATCATCTCGAAAATTGTGTTTTAAATAACAAAGCTATTTAATGCGTTAAATAATATTTACTTTTAAGTGGCAAACTGTGGTAAAACTTGAGAATAGTTTTTACTACAACTAATATCGACTGTACAGTTCTTCTATTTTAAATGAATTTCAGTCTATTTCAGCATCTATTATGATTTTGTTTTTTAAAATATGCTTCTGAAATGTTTTCAACTAAAGTAAGTATTTTAAAAATAAATTTTGTGCATTTAGTGCATTTTTTGAGTTTAAAAATTTGATAACTTAAAAATATTTTAAAACTAAAAAGTGTTTGGGCATTTCGTGGATTTTCTAAGATATTGATATGATTCATAAAATTTCTATGGATTTCCTAGGATTCCCACATTGACTATGAACTTTTAGGTATTTAAATTTATTGAAATTTTGATCTTTGATTGAATTTTAGAAATTACCGCTGAATATTTTCTTTCCTTGTTATTGAGAGTAAAAATTTTATGCCTAATAAAAGAGTTTTAGATCTTACTTAAATTATTAATTTCAAAATTCAAAAGGATAATATTGTAAAAGTTTATACTTTTGTGTTAATAAAATTGAGTATAAAAATGTGTTTTCATGTCATTAGGTTTTTTATAAAAAAAGAAAAACTATTACGTATATAAGAAGAGTTATGTCAATTAGCTGAAACTCGTGAACAAAGAGAGAAAAAGCAAGTTTTAGCGAGAGCCTGAAATGTCATCTTATATCTTTCCGTGTAAAGACTTTTACGCTTGTGGGAAATGTCGAAATGACGGGGGTTTACATTTCTATGTTATGGATCTCATTTTGGGCAAATGGCCGGTCATCTCGTTGGAAGACTTGTTGTGGAGGGTGGCATTGCGGTCACCGTACTTTGCATCTTTACTCGACCGTAGTGACAGAGATTCGTTTCTCCACTTGTCGTTTTTAGGCTATGTTGACCCTACAAGCAATCTTACTAGAAATAATGAATACAATGTCAAACAGAAATTGTCTATTCAAAAAGAAATTGTCGCATATAGTGACAATGTAATCTTCTTAAAAGCACAACACATTCTAATGTTTTATATTACATCTTCAATTCTTTGCCCCCAAACTTAATGTTTCGTGATACAAACGTAATTTAAAAATAAAGTAAAAACAAAACTGCGAATATATTATAAGTAGAAAGTCAGTTTTTGTAAATTTCCCAAATCAACAATAATTTTTTTATTCATAAAAAGAAAACAACCTCAAAATTGATTAGTTAGTTGGCTAAATGTAAGAAAAAATGTTATCCGTAGCTGTAGCAGTAAACAAGCGGAACTGATTTCATCAACGTTCCCATTAATTCATAGTTTTTACGATACCCTTATATTTTACTAGACCATCTTCAAGCACAAAGATTATGTTCACTGAATAAAATTAATAGTTTATTAAATTTATGGGTTTCATACATTAACACAAACTTGAATTGAACAAAATTTGTTTAACCCTTAAATTACTAAATAAAATTGATTAAAATATATTATTAATAGGAAATTCAGTCATTTAGGTGTAATTAACTGCAAACAATTAATTTGCTTTAGTGGCTAAACTAACCACTACATTGGTTTCCATTTAAAACATCTTGTTACAATTTGTAGTTAGGTTATATTGTTTTCTATATTTCTATATCTTTAATTGAGCTGCATACATTAAATTTTCAAATATTAATTGTAAAAGGAATTTTTCAATTTCAAGAAATTCGAAAATTTCTAAATATCTCTTTAGTTCACTTTTAAAACTAGAATAAAGAAATCATAGTTGAGATAAGGGTCATTTTAATCTATAAAGTAGATATATTTCAAAATAAACATAATATCAGTAGGACAACGGTAGTCATAGTCAATTTTTCCATGCTAGTTTTTTTAAGTCGTCATTAATTCTAAAGATGTCCCCGCCTTACCGTTGTCCTACTGCGATTTTGTTTATTTAGAAATATACCTATTTTGTTATTCAAAATGACCCCTATCTCAACTATAATTTCTTTATTCAAATTTTGAAATATTTATGAATATAATGGAATACTTAAATTATTTGTGTACACTTTTATACGGATTTCAAAAGCTGAAAAATGAAACATAAAATAATATTAACCATACTTAATATATACATTTAGAAAATATTATAAAATAATGTGTTAAAATGTAAAAATAAACTACTATTTATTTATTTGAGCTATATTTATTTAAGTTCTAAATCTTATTCACAAATAAACAAAAAGTAAACGTCAAAAAATTATGTACTTGTAATTAAATTAAACGGTCAAATTCAAATTTCGTATATTTTAAAAATCTTTATACCCTACTTTCTATTATGATACACACATTGGATAATGTTTGTATAGTTAACTTTTAAAGGTAATCTTAAATCTCGGAAAACCTAAAAATTATAAAACCAATAGTTCAATCAGAAGTTCTACGTGTTTCAACGTTAAATTTTTGTTATTTTCGATTACTCTTCATTTGTTCTGATAGTTTGTTTCGATTTTGCAAAACAAACTATGGAAAAAATCACAACAAAATTTTTTTTCCGCCAGTTCTCCTGTTTCATAAATTAAAAATTATTTTTGTTGGTCTCGATTGTTCTTCATTTGTTCCCAATTGTTCTGTAAAAATGAAATTGATAACAGCAAACATCGCAAAATAAGAACTTTAGAACAATACAGAACAGCAAATAAAGAAAATTAAAGCAGCAGTGTGGCGTAAAGCACACAGGTGCATACCAGGGAGCGGTAAAACCGTGGTTTTAGCCCTGGTGGCGCCGAATACACTGCTGTGATTTTTATAAGATATATCCTCAACTCTCTTAGTATTAAATAATAATAATTATAAAATTTAAAGAAATGAAGAAAGACCGGAAATGAAATCGCCTTCTCAGATATTATGCTTAAACTAAGACAGTCTTACTTGTTTACTAGATATAATTAGAAAATTTTATGATTTAATCCCAGAGATTGATTTTTAATATTACTTGTTAAGGATTTTTGGCATGTACTTGTTGGATGTTTGCTAGATTGTAGCATCTGTTAGATTTCTTCTTGGGCTATTGCATGGTAATGCTGACGTTTGCAATAATGAAAAAGTGAAATTTGTTCTATTCTATATTGAAGACTTCTTGGAGACCTTCTAAATTCAGATTTAACTGCCTTATTCATTCATGATTATGCATTTAAAATATTTGTGTAAAATTGTAGATAAAATATTTTCTTTTAGCTTCTGAAGGGGGCTCCGCTCGTTAGAAGATTGAATAAACTGATATAACCATAGAATTAAAATTAAAAAAAGATGGAAAGGCTATTTCATATGAATGGCCAAGTTTAGTCATGTATTATTTATTAATAAATTATTTTCTACTTAATCAAAACTTAGTACTTTGGTGGTTAATTGGAAATAAATAATGTAAAATATAAATATCAAGATTCAATTTATTAAACAAAGAAAGTTTATATGGTAGTTCCTATTACATCAACTTGAGTAGGCAAAGTTCAGGAATTATTAAGTATTCATATTTAAATAAAACCTTCCAAAAATGTTTTCAAAAGAAGTACTAATTAAATAAATGGAATACTTTATTACATGTTTAACTGTGTAAAACAACTGACGATTGGCGGCTTTGCCGCAAATAATAATCAGAAACGAATGCCATACAGTTGCTTATTTTCAAAGATTTAAGAAACAAAAAATATATTAAAACTCCAAATCATAAAAATAATGAAAACATTCTAAGAGATAAAAGGCTGCTTTTTTAGGAAACGTAACAAACCAATGTTTTATTAAATTACTTTAAAAATAATGTAACATTAAATAAATTAAAGTATGGATCTTTCTGTACAAAAACAAATTATACTGTAAATATTATCGAATTCTGTAACACATTAATTTATTCAAAATTTTTCTTTAGTAAGAAAGATTAATTACAATCTAAAAATTGTAAGGGGAAAATATCTCATCTAAAAAATATTCAGTATGGAAACTGATCTCACGATAGTGGAGTATGGAAATCAAAAACCGATAATCTGATCAATGCTAATTAGAGCTTTAACTACTCAAATCCACCAATAAGTTTAGAATCCAAACCAGACAACAGTTCATTTTTTGACATTCATATGTCTACTTTGAACCACAAATATTACATTAAGTGTTATATTACGGAAATATTAATTCTCGAAATAAATTGTTACGAGCTAGTGAGTACCAATACGGCAAATAAACATACATATAATTATTATGTAATTCTACATTCAACCTTCAAATATAGAATCAACTGACAAATTGAACAAATGGAAATCACCATAGTAATATTCTCTAAAACAATAACCAATTTTTAAAAATTGTATAATGCATCACAAAGTTTTAAGTTTTTCATTTACCTAATAAATAGAAAACTAATAATGATTTTTAGAAACTCTAAGGGTCGCTTTTACAATCATCAGTTCAGCATGATTGCAATTTTATTAAATACTTTTTATTGTTATATTTATAATTATATAAGGAATGATATAAAAATATGTAGTAAAACTGTTTTGCCACATTTTCAATATATGTGTGAAAAACATCACAAAGGAAAAATTTCGTTAATCTATTCGTACGCATCACTAATTAGTAGTATTACACTAATTATTATAACTTCAAATATTTCACAGCTGTATTAATAAGTTAAATAAAAGCAGTAAACGGCGTAAGTATTGGTAAGCACAAAAGCACAAAACAAAGCTTATACTTCTAAGATGTGTTCCATGGTATCTAAGTAATTAAATACTTAACATTTCTTCGAGTTTGCTTACTAAATGAGCACAGAAATCTATTAAGATAAACTACACTCGTAGTTAATAGTTTGCACTTTAAATTTCTTTACAATTAGTTGTGATGATTTTCGGGTGTTTTAAGTGCTTTTTATTAATAATTTATTGTTTTGAAACTAAATTACCATTTATTGTGTACTTGCATGTTCTTGTCTTCAAAACTTTAGAGATACCACAATTCAGTAATTATTATTCAATGATAATTTAATTTAATTAATTAAAATTTTATAACTCAACATTTTATTGAAGTTTTCAAGTATAAATAAAATAAAATTTTATTACAATAACATTGGTAAATCTATAACACCGAAATTTAACCAAAATTGGCTCCACAAACGATTACTAAATTTAGTCTCTTAAATAATCCATAGCTATACAAACAAAAACACTTATGTAGAAAAAACAATAGGTACTTATTGGTACTTGGTATCACATAAATTATGTGGTACTTCACACAAACAACAAGATTAAAAGAAAATTAAATATTAGAGAAACTACCCAACTACTTAAAATAGACGAACAACAAAAATAGAGAGCAATTCCCTACCTAGGAAAATTTACAAACTAGCAAAACTACCGACAAAGAAGGAATGAAAACCAGTTTTAGCAACTCATTACTCATTTAGCAACTCAACATCATTACTCAAGTTCTTGACCGTATGACCTCAATATTAATGAAAAACATAAAAAACTATTCTTTCCCCTCTGGTAAGATGTCGTGAGAATTAGAACGATCCCTCCTCTAGTCTCACGTGAGATTGTTTGTTTTACTTAATTTTCGCAATTTCGCAATCTTTTGCAATTTTACAGTTTCTTGCGGATAAAAAAAAATTACGTGATATTTCCGAGACTCCCCTCTTCCCCACGTGAGATTGGGTGTGATTCCCCCTAAAAGCCTCTCGTAATTAAAGAATGTCTTGTTATGCTCGATGCTGGCCGGTGCATCTAGGCAAGAACTTTTATAAATATGACTATGTTATGACATATGACTATGTTCGTAAAAATTTAAAATTAATATATGTTATATGGACATATATAAGGAATATTTGACAAAAATTTGGCGATTGTTGTACGGCCAAAATTTAATTTTTTTAATTTTTGAAAACTTTTTTTCCGTTTTTTCCACATTTTATGTGGAGCTAAAATCACCAAAGAATTTTCACTTATAAGTCTTTAGTACTTCTATAACATATTACAATATCATTCAATTTGCAACAATACTTCCTAAGAAAAAAATTCTTGACTACATTTTGAAAACAAATTTTTTCTAAGAAACTATCAACATTTAGGATCTAATATTTTGGAAAATATAATGTGGCTTAGAGAGGAACCTATAAAAAAAAAATTAGTCAAATCGGTGTAAGGGCCATTTCCCCATGCTTACCCGGCTATAGCCTTTAATTTAAAAAACTATTCTAAACTTAGATAATGTAACTAATTTATTATTATAATGAGTTATATATTTTAAATCTTCTGATTACACCTGGGTCATTCCATGTCAAACCAACTAGTCACTCAAATTGACCATCACAGATTTATTTGAAACTTTGGTTAAAATGTTATAGTTTTTTTTATAGATTAATGTAAAAAAAATGGGCCACGACGAAATGGCCAAGGCGAAAAGGCGACGGCGAAATGTCCTAGACCGTGCGAAGTCATACTGATCTACTATATTTATTAAATACAACTTTTCTTGACGTAAATAATTTCATTATTATTATTATAACTACAAAAAGAGATAAAATTATTAAAATTAACCAACTTATGATAAAATGATATATAATTATCGGACTACCTCGAATAACGGTGTCGATAGAAAGCTCATCTTGCTAACAATTTTTGATTTTATTTTTCTTCAGAAATTTGCTTTTCTTGTTTCTGATCTCAAATGCTTCAAGCAAACATAGTTTGGAACCTTTGTTACACCTATGTTATAACCATGTTTCTTCCTCATCAATTTCATGCTTGTTGGATTTGTTATGATAGAATATTTTCCATTTGGGATCCGTTTTGTGCTCTTTCACCCTTATAGCCATCTGTCTATCTGTCTGTCCAATATAGTATATGTTGGTGGGCAATTTTTGCAAAATATCTGATATACCCGTCTTTTTATCCCTCTCTCACCTTTAGAGGTACCCATAGAAAGCTTGATCATAGTAGGTAACCAAAAATTTTGGTTGAGTATACATGTGCCGTGGGTTTAAATTATGCCTTTTAAGTTATTAGTAGTCATTTTTCTTGCAGTTTTGCTGGTAGGTGATAAATCTGTATCCTTTTCGCTTTTGTTAATCAATCTATTAACTGTGTTGGTTGGTACTTTCTTTCGTTAATTTGTTCGATTATTTTCATTCAATGCTGTTTATTGGCCTTATTTAGGGGTAGTTTAAGTGCTTATTCTACAAAACATTCTTATGAAGCCAACCGGTGTTTATAGGAATGGAATAGCAAAAATTAGAGTATGATGTCTGATTGTGCAGCAAATCTAGGAAACTAATATTTCCGTTGATTTCCTTTTCAACATTAAATTAAATGTTTGGAAGAATTCTATTAATTTGTTGGTAAAAGTTGTTTAATTCTTCATTGCTTCCATTTCACAAATATAAAATATTATTTATTTATGTACCTTCTCAATTCTTTCATCTTTGTGGCCAATGTCAGCTGATGAAATCTTATCTCCATGTCATCTATAAATCGGTTGTCGACAACAGAAGAGATAGAGGTACCCATCATAACCCCATCATAGTAGTATTTGTTAGTTAAGTACGGGTACCATCAGTTCAAAATGTTTTATTAAAAAATTTCAGAAATTGTTCTTCTTTTTCTGAAGAAAAAGAAAAGCTAAAATTGTTAAACCAGCAGATGAATCTCCTATCAACGACGCTATTCGAGTTTATTCAATAATTTTCTATCGTTTTATAACAAGTTTGTTAATTTTAAAAATTTAATATTTGAAAATTTTGTTTGATGCCTAATTTTAGCTAAATTATAATAATATATTTATATCTTGCAACTTTCTTACACTGGCTCTAAATAAGTACATTTCCATTTTTACCTAATGGCAATGCGAAAAGAGTGCATTGTGTTGTATTGCTTATAACGATAATATTATATATTATTTTTATTTTTAACGGTATCGGTAAGTTTCTAGAAAAGAAAAGCTTAGTAACCATACTTAGTGGTCTATCAATTTGAGTTGAGCAATACTTTAAAGAACTAATCCACAGATTTTAATTTTTGTTTCTCTGAGCAATGCAGACAAGCACCAGAAAAATACATAAATCCGTTAAATAAAATGCTTGCAAACTATTATTTGTGTCCGCTCAAGTATATATACTGCGCACTGCGCATATAAAAAAAGATCCAAGTTAAGAGGATATAGTAGCCTCGCACGACATCACAATTAATTTATATTTAATTACTCCTAAAGTACTAAACCGATTTCAACACTTTAACAAACCAGTAAATTTCATGGTTTATGCAGGGTTTTAATGAAGGTTAGTTAAGTACAACTTAATGACTCGGTAACACCTATTAATTAATTCTTTAAAATACCTAATTATTATTTCACGTCAAAATATTATAATAACAAAATGTATATCATTTAGGCTTTAACGAGTTAATCAAACATTTAAATAAAAATATCATTTAATCACGTAATTACGTTAAATAATATTATAAATTGTGATGTCCTTAAGGGTTGGTCTCGGAATATATTCAAAAAAATTAATAAATTTCGTTTTTGAAAACACTGTTTGGGTGCAGCTCCGTGCATGGAAAGCTAGAAGCAACAAATGAATTTTTTATAACTAAAAATTGCGGTATACTGTTAACGCACTGGTTGCAGTTTTTATTAATAAGTTATCGCATACCTAAAGGCGGTTAAGCAATTTAATCAAAAACTTTAAAAAAAATCAGCATTACCTTTATAAAATATGCATTTTGTGCCAAGATTTATAACCTATTCTGACGTAGCCCTAACGGTCGCCCAGTTAAATTAAAATATTAAAAAAACTATAATGGAAGGTGTTATGATTTCCCAGATGAATGAGTGAATGTGTGCAACGAAGGTGTGGTTTGATTACAGAGGGTAAATATAGTCACGAACTCGGGAGAAGCCCGTGTTTTATCTATTTTAAAAAACCTTACATCCCTGCACATTATCTCGCTTTTTCTATAATGTAAATCGTCGAGTATGCCCTAGTAATTTTATCAAAAACTTTTAAACATAAATATTTAATGCACTTCCGGTTCATTAGATTTGCTAAGACGTTAATATAGCCTGAATTAATATATATTGCAAAAAAAATGTTTTTAGTTTTATCTTAGTTTTAGTCTGTTACGCTCACCGAATAGCACTTTTAGTTGACTGTCATTAATAACATGCAGAACAAATTAATATTTCTCAAAAACAAGAATGTAATATTAAATTTGCACACTTACCGCCTTTTTAATAAACGAAACAAAACCATATCCTTTTGATTTTAATGTTTGCGGATCTCTCACTACCCTGCAGTCTCTGTAACAAGCACTAAATTAATAATTTTATTCAACAAATAAAATGTTACTAAAAAAATCCATAAATATAAAACTTACAAAAGTTGATTTAAAACATGTAATATATAGTCAATTCCAATGTTTGTGTTTGTATGCTACCAAAAAAGGCACTTTAAAATTAATAATTCAATATTTTGATTATCAACTTGTAACAATAATTATACAATGAAATTCGTTTAATGTTAAAATCGTATATACAATGAGCAGTTGTAAAGTATACATTAAGTCTCTATTGTTTTTTAGAGTAGTAAAAAAGATTAAAAGGCACTAAACTAATAACGAGTAGACAAATTTCTTTATAATTCATTTATTGTAGTTTGGTCTTTTGTGCAATTAACATGTATTTTGTAAAACGATAGTAGTAATATTGATATAAAGATTTCGATAGCAAAATTGTAATTACACAATTATATAAATTTTGTGCTAAATAACGCGAGTTCCTATTGCACAATGATAGTAGTGGGGCTACAGGGCTCCCACGCCACTTTCTTATGGGAATTAACATGGGAAGATTTTAACTGCACTTACTTCCGGTCTCTGACGTCACAGCATTGTTTTAAGTATATCGCCAACATTTAATGTTGGTTTTAATGACGTCACAACGTATAGAACAATGGGGGGTTGGTTTGACATCCTATTCTATAACAATAGGCATTGTTTCCAATCAATTGTTTAAGCATTTCGAAGACAATTACTTCCGGTTTGCTGAAGGTAGGTTCCTATTGTTCACAGGGAGACGCTTAGGCCTTTTTGGCAATGGGTGTGGTTTAGGCCCTTTTGGCAACGGGGTGTGGTTTAGGCCCTTTTGGCAGGGAGCATGGCTTAGGCCTTTTTGGCAGCGGGATGTGGTTTAAGCCCTTTTGGCAGGGGGGATGGCTTAGGTCTTTTTGGCAGAGGGGTGTGGTTTACGCCCTTTTGGCAGGGGGCATGGCTTAGGCCCTTTTGGCAGCGGGGTGTGGTTTAGGCCCTTTTGGCAGGGAGCATGGCTTAGGCCCTTTTGGCAGCGGGATGTGGTTTAGGCCCTTTTGGCAATGGAGTTTGGCTTAGGCCCTTTTGGCAGCGGGCTGTGGTTTAGGTCTTTTTGGCAATGGGGTTTGGTTTAGGCCCTTTTGGCAATGGGGTTTGGTTTAGGCCCTTTTGGCAATGGGGTGAGGCCTAGGCCCTTTTGGCCACGGGGTGTATTTTATATGACAAATAAGTCATGCATGCGCGTGTTCCTCCGAAACCCAGATAATTTTTGAAAAATTTTATTTAATTAGATTTAATATCGATGAGTAACTAATCACATCATTAAATAAACAAACAAGCAGTTGATTCATTAAATAAACAATTATGTAGTAAATTTTAGGGGCCCGCAAGGTAAATATTATAATTTTAGAAAAAATTTATTTAAGTAGATTTGATATCGATGAGTAACATAATTACATAATTAAATAAACAAACAATTACCTAGTAGTATAAAATTTGTTAGGGACTACAAAGTAAATACTATAAATTTTAAAGAATAAAAAATTTAACCACCCCCCCTCCAATTTAAAATTATTATAAATATATAGTTTTTGGGGTAATATAATATTCGAGCGCGTCAAGTCAAGAAATCAAAATGTCTTTAAATAACAAGCGTAAAGCAGTTGAAAGTGAAAACAAATCAGTGAATTGTAAAAATATAAAAGTTGATGAATTGGATCAGCAGCATAGTGCAAAACCCAAAGAATTGTTATACCAAACAGCATATTATTTAAATAAATCTAAAAGCAAGAATGTTGGATTAGGTTTTGGATCCATACGAATTTAATGCAGGATTAATATTATCGAGTTCAAAAGGAATAGAAATATTTCTAACCGAATTTGAATGGAATGTTATCATTAGCAACAAGTGCCATATTGAAAATTACTTTAGTCGTAGTGATCCTCAGTTCGAATTCATATCCCAGTATATAACAGGACTAATTGTGGAACCGGCAAAGATTAATGAAGATTTGTTAATCAAAATTTCAAAGGATGAGCGTTATATTTACTTGGGGGAAGAAAGTGTAAAAGGAATATTTCAAATTGATGAAATCATTCAAGTTCGAATAGGAAATTTAAAAAATTTAAATTTTAAAAATTATTTCCATGAAACTTTATATTCCTGCGTAGAATTGGGTGGCGATATCTTGGATAACGTTCGTTATATAGCACAACCGACTGACGTGAATTGCAGTCATGAAAATTTGTGCATCCTGATTGAAATCTTGGTTCTTCGACCAAATATAATTATGGAAGCGGTTCAGAAATTATTCATTTAAAGTGGTTGAAGTGAGACATACGGTTTATTCAATAGATATTCTAGGATTTAATATACCTCAATTTATACCAAAAGAACTAGCAATTTATGACGGTGAAACTATAAAACATTATCTTTTTAAATCACCATGTCTGTTTAGTGAACTGAATGATAAATTCAAATTTCAAGTGCATTGGTTAGAAAACAATCATCACGGCATACCTTTCAATTCCGGTTCAACGGATTTAAAACACTTTAGTGAAATTGTAATTCAGAAAACCGAAAAAAGCCGACGTAGTATTTTGCAAAGGACATCAAAAATTTAACTGTCTTGAACCCATTTTGGGGAGAAAAATTTTTCAACAACTTGAAGATGAGGACCACTGGGAATGCACCTTTTATCCAGAAGTCCCTCTATGTAATAATAATCATAAATTTGAAATGTTATTTTGTTCGATAAACGATACCATAAAATTATACAATAGTATAATATGTTCAAAAAAATTAATGTAATTACCTCATCAAAGATTCAATAAAAATTTTAAGAAAATGTTTATTTATTTAAGATTTTAATTTACACAAACCTACAGTTACATCATTATAATATTCTTCAATAAAAAAGAAAAATAAATGGAATAAATGGAAATCAGAGGTTCTCAAATTATATTTGTCGAGAGGTATCTTAAAGTAATTATAAAAATTCAGGGCACCCCATTTTGAGAATCACTATAGTCTAATTAATAAATATAACGTTAATTCAAGTATTTTGAATATTTTAAATATGTATCTATTTATTTATCAATATTTAGTTTCTAAACAGAATATATTTAAAATAAAAAAAAAAAAAAGAAAGAAAAAAAAAAAACGTTAGCAAGGTGTTTACATTATCATCAATAAGCTAAACAAAAAAAAAAAAATAAATGAAAGACTTGAATAATGTTATTATCATCCAAGAAGTATATGAAAGAGGTTCATTTGGGTAGTGAAGCTAAAATATTATAAATTTGATTATAAATTATTAAATTCATATTAGATAATATGAATTCTATATTGATATTATCAACCATTTTAAATGGTACATTCTATATATAGCTTTCCCCAAAAATGTTTTGTATGAATATGCCTGTTTGGAGTACGAAAATGATTTAAGCGAGGCTAATAATAATTGTTCATGGAAATTAATGGATGTGACGAAAAACGTCGATATTTGTACATTTACGATCGATTTTGAAACACATGACAGTTTTAATTACAAGTTGAAATTAATCGATAATTCAGCAAAAAGTATCGAAACGAAATGGGAAAAAGTTCAAATTAATTGTAAAATACCGCACGATGATAACATTCTCATCTGTCAAAGTGTCTTTGGAACAACTACAATGTTTATTTTAGGAATCTGTGTATATTATTATTATTTAAAGAAACTCAATATAATTAAAAAAACCTATGACATCGATTGTAACTAATACTTACATTACAATGAGATTTCCATTTGTATACAAGTATACTCAAAGAAATACAAAACTACTAATTTAATAAATATGTTTTATTTATTTAAAAAAAAAAAAAATTAATTTTACATTGGATTAATAACACCTGTAAACGGATTACAATAAATTATATACAGAGCTGATTTCTATACTTAATACTCAACATAGGCTCTTCAGCTTGCTCGTTTTGTTTTGACATGGCAATAACGAATATCGGTTCTTATTTAAACATTGGAAAATTTAAAAACAGTTCAGTTTTCTCATATGGGACAGCATAATGCAATAGATTCATTACATCTCTGATAAACTTATTATAAAATACCTAAACAATTGATCAGAGACAATACTAATTTTATAATCTTGTTTAAACAAGATGGGTTAAATTTAAAAAATGTATACGAATATACGATGATCACGTGGGTAACAAATTTCATTCACTTTTCTAAAATGGTATGAAGTACACAAAAACGAAGAATTTAATATGCCAAGTTCTTTAATGGCTTTAGAGGTCTGTACCATAGCCTCTGCTTGTAACAAGATAATTTTCTGAAATCAAATTCAATAGGCAAAATTCTTCAAGGTGGTTATAGAAATATTGATAATCAGTCGGTAAGTGATACGCAGTGGCTGTTGTGGGAAGAACATACAAGAATAGTGTAAATAGCTCATTCAACCAAACAAACAGAAGTCAGATTGGGTGGTTTTAAGGCTGATGGCTACTGTGAAAGTACAATTCAGGTGTTTGAGTTTCACGGATGCTATTTTCACAGTAATCCTTTATATCACAAGTATGATAGAGACACCCCGCTACTCGATAATCTATCTGATACCCTAAATCTAAGGTACGAATCAACAATTACAAATACCTAAAGATTAAGGTTACTGGATTATGATGTGATTGAAATGCGAGAATGCGAATTTAAAGGTCAATTAAATCAAGATATAGTGAGGTATACAGAAAACTATCCTCTTATCAAGCTATTACCTCTGAATCCTCGAGATGCGTCTTATGGAGATAGAACAGGAAACACAAAGGCTCATTACAAGATAAAAGAAAGCAAAAAAAATTAAATATACAGACATTTGCGCACTTTATCCTTGGGTGTGTAAATACAGTAAATTTCCTATAGGCCACCACCGCGTATATGTGGCAGAAGAATGTCCAGAATTATCTAAGGATATTGACAGTATAATAAAATGTAAAATATTATCTCCTCAAGACCTGTATCGCCCTATGTTACCCAGCAAAATTAGCAATAAACTTATATTTTCATTACGTAGAGTGTGCGCAGAGATACAAAATAATAACGCGTGCAAAGAGAGTGTTGGAGATAGGTTTCTAGGAGGTACTCGGGTTATCGACGAGGTGTTAAAAGTTATAGAAAACGGTTACACAATGTTAGAAGTACATGAAATTTGGTGTTAAAATGTGGAAAATACGATAAGAATAACCGAACTGGTGATTTCTTTACTTCAATAATGAAAAAGTTTATAAAAAATAAAACAACAGGCTAACCTGAAAACAAAGAGCTATATGTTGAACATTTTTTTAAGCACGAAGGCATTCAGTTAGAATTTGAAGAAATCATAGAAAATTCAGGATTACGAGCACTGACGAAATCAATGCTACACTCATTTTGAGGGTAAACTGGGATAAAGGCAAAATCAACCTAAAACAAAAAATCATAAACAGTCCATCAGAATTTATTAATATAATGACAGATCCTACTTACATAGTGAACATTATTTTACCCATTAACGATAATACATTTGTAGTTAATTGTGAACATAGCGAAGAAACCTACGAGTTACATATTATTATCAACAGTAAACGTTTGCCTGGCCGCCTACACGACATGCAACACAAGCCAGGTTAAAATTGTATTCCAACATAGAGATGCTGGGCGACCGACAGGGTTTTATATTATGTATAAGAATATTACATTTTATCAAATAAAAGTATGCAAAATTTGGAGCTATGATATTGAGACATGTTGTGGGAGCTGTTCGATCTTTAAGGTGCTTTACCAAATTTACAGAACATCAATCATTCAAGGCGAACTTCAGTATTAAGACACATTGTGCGCTTCTTTAAAACAGTTTTTACAAAACGTTTTATTACAAGCTTCGCAAATCCATATATACTTGGCGGTTTTTCTATTAGCCTCCGATTTACCATAAAGAGCAGCCTCCTTCTGGTAACACATGAAACAACGTCTTTTAACAGACCCCCTTATCAGATGATGCTTTTCAGCCTCTTTAACACCACCTTTACCGTTAACACTACCGAGGTCTTTGCTATCACTAGCGGTGTCTTTGCTATCACTACCGGTGTCTTTACTATCTTCATCATGAGAGATGCAAGTCTCACTTTCTTGCTTATTTATATATTCTTTTTCTACATCAGGTATAATGTAGGTATGTGTTTCTAAATTTTCTTGATTATTTTCAAATATAGGCGATTTCAATATTCTTTTATATATCCTTTTTACATTAGGTATGCTGTAGGTGAATGTATTTTCTTGTTTATTTTTAATCATAGGTGATTTGATTATTCTTTTATATACCTCTTTCACATTAGGGTTAATGTAGGGGTACGCATTTTTATGTTTATATTCAAATACAGAAGGCCTTTTTCTTCTTCTTCTTCTTCTTCTTCCATATATCTGTTCTATTGTAGAATTATCAGTATCTTGAATACAGTATTTGGTAGTGTAAGAACTTAGAAAGTGATACTTTTGATTGTCACCTATTACAATACCCATGATAAATACAGAGGATCTTATCAGAGAATGGTATATTTTATAACATGACCCTCTATATAAACTCGCACTATTATACCCTAACCGACCCTAGCACACAATTTAACAGGTCTGTTCTCTGTGTAAATAAAAAAAACATGTAAATAAAGAACAATCATTTCACTATTTTAAGTACATACTTAATATCTTAAGAATTAACAGTTAAGGTTAAATTTTACATATGCTTAACATGGGAGTACATACAACTTCCAAGTCACGAGGTGTTTTGTTGACGGTACGTGTACTCTGATATAGTCTTAGTAACAGCGGCACCACAGGTGCGGCATCCCAGTCGAGGGGGATTGACTTCAGGCATACAATCCAACAGTTATGCCCTAAATATGAACAGACCTGTACATATTTAGGGCATGTTAGGGTAACTATGAACAGCCCTGTTCATATTTAGGGCATGTTAGGGTAACTATGAACAGACCTGTACATATTTAGGGCATGTTAGGGTAACTATGAACAGCCCTGTTCATATTTAGGGCATGTTAGGGTAACTATGAACAGCCCTGTTCATATTTAGGGCATGTTAGGGTAACTATGAACAGCCCTGTTCATATTTAGGGCATGTTAGGGTAACTATGAACAGACCTGTTCATATTTAGGGCATGTTAGGGTAACTATGAACAGACCTGTACATATTTAGGGCATGTTAGGGTAACTATGAACAGCCCTGTACATATTTAGGGCATGTTAGGGTAACTATGAACAGCCCTGTTCATATTTAGGGCATGTTAGGGTAACTATGAACAGCCCTGTTCATATTTAGGGCATGTTAGGGTAACTATGAACAGACCTGTACATATTTAGGGCATGTTAGGGTAACTATGAACAGCCCTGTTCATATTTAGGGCATGTTAGGGTAACTATGAACAGCCCTGTTCATATTTAGGGCATGTTAGGGTAACTATGAACAGCCCTGTTCATATTTAGGGCATGTTAGGGTAACTATGAACAGACCTGTACATATTTAGGGCATGTTAGGGTAACTATGAACAGCCCTGTTCATATTTAGGGCATGTTAGGGTAACTATGAACAGCCCTGTTCATATTTAGGGCATGTTAGGGTAACTATGAACAGCCCTGTTCATATTTAGGGCATGTTAGGGTAACTATGAACAGACCTGTTCATATTTAGGGCATGTTAGGGTAACTATGAACAGACCTGTACATATTTAGGGCATGTTAGGGTAACTATGAACAGCCCTGTACATATTTAGGGCATGTTAGGGTAACTATGAACAGCCCTGTTCATATTTAGGGCATGTTAGGGTAACTATGAACAGCCCTGTTCATATTTAGGGCATGTTAGGGTAACTATGAACAGACCTGTACATATTTAGGGCATGTTAGGGTAACTATGAACAGACCTGTTCATATTTAGGGCATGTTAGGGTAACTATGAACAGCCCTGTTCATATTTAGGGCATGTTAGGGTAACTATGAACAGCCCTGTTCATATTTAGGGCATGTTAGGGTAACTATGAACAGACCTGTACATATTTAGGGCATGTTAGGGTAACTATGAACAGCCCTGTTCATATTTAGGGCATGTTAGGGTAACTATGAACAGCCCTGTTCATATTTAGGGCATGTTAGGGTAACTATGAACAGACCTGTACATATTTAGGGCATGTTAGGGTATGAACAGGGCTGTTCATATTTAGGGCATGTTAGGGTAACTATGAACAGCCCTGTTCATATTTAGGGCATGTTAGGGTAACTATGAACAGCCCTGTTCATATTTAGGGCATGTTAGGGTAACTATGAACAGCCCTGTTCATATTTAGGGCATAACTGTTGGATTGTATGCCTGAAGTCAATCCCCCTCGACTGGGATGCCGCACCTGTGGTGCCGCTGTTACTAAGACTATATCAGAGTACACGTACCGTCAACAAAACACCTCGTGACTTGGAAGTTGTATGTACTCCCATGTTAAGCATATGTAAAATTTAACCTTAACTGTTAATTCTTAAGATATTAAGTATGTACTTAAAATAGTGAAATGATTGTTCTTTATTTACATGTTTTTTTTATTTACACAGAGAACAGACCTGTTAAATTGTGTGCTAGGGTCGGTTAGGGTATAATAGTGCGAGTTTATATAGAGGGTCATGTTATAAAATATACCATTCTCTGATAAGATCCTCTGTATTTATCATGGGTATTGTAATAGGTGACAATCAAAAGTATCACTTTCTAAGTTCTTACACTACCAAATACTGTATTCAAGATACTGATAATTCTACAATAGAACAGATATATGGAAGAAGAAGAAGAAGAAGAAGAAAAAGGCCTTCTGTATTTGAATATAAACATAAAAATGCGTACCCCTACATTAACCCTAATGTGAAAGAGGTATATAAAAGAATAATCAAATCACCTATGATTAAAAATAAACAAGAAAATACATTCACCTACAGCATACCTAATGTAAAAAGGATATATAAAAGAATATTGAAATCGCCTATATTTGAAAATAATCAAGAAAATTTAGAAACACATACCTACATTATACCTGATGTAGAAAAAGAATATATAAATAAGCAAGAAAGTGAGACTTGCATCTCTCATGATGAAGATAGTAAAGACACCGGTAGTGATAGCAAAGACACCGCTAGTGATAGCAAAGACCTCGGTAGTGTTAACGGTAAAGGTGGTGTTAAAGAGGCTGAAAAGCATCATCTGATAAGGGGGTCTGTTAAAAGACGTTGTTTCATGTGTTACCAGAAGGAGGCTGCTCTTTATGGTAAATCGGAGGCTAATAGAAAAACCGCCAAGTATATATGGATTTGCGAAGCTTGTAATAAAACGTTTTGTAAAAACTGTTTTAAAGAAGCGCACAATGTGTCTTAATACTGAAGTTCGCCTTGAATGATTGATGTTCTGTAAATTTGGTAAAGCACCTTAAAGATCGAACAGCTCCCACAACATGTCTCAATATCATAGCTCCAAATTTTGCATACTTTTATTTGATAAAATGTAATATTCTTATACATAATATAAAACCCTGTCGGTCGCCCAGCATCTCTATGTTGGAATACAATTTTAACCTGGCTTGTGTTGCATGTCGTGTAGGCGGCCAGGCAAACGTTTACTGTTGATAATAATATGTAACTCGTAGGTTTCTTCGCTATGTTCACAATTAACTACAAATGTATTATCGTTAATGGGTAAAATAATGTTCACTATGTAAGTAGGATCTGTCATTATATTAATAAATTCTGATGGACTGTTTATGATTTTTTGTTTTAGGTTGATTTTGCCTTTATCCCAGTTTACCCTCAAAATGAGTGTAGCATTGATTTCGTCAGTGCTCGTAATCCTGAATTTTCTATGATTTCTTCAAATTCTAACTGAATGCCTTCGTGCTTAAAAAAATGTTCAACATATAGCTCTTTGTTTTCAGGTTAGCCTGTTGTTTTATTTTTTATAAACTTTTTCATTATTGAAGTAAAGAAATCACCAGTTCGGTTATTCTTATCGTATTTTCCACATTTTAACACCAAATTTCATGTACTTCTAACATTGTGTAACCGTTTTCTATAACTTTTAACACCTCGTCGATAACCCGAGTACCTCCTAGAAACCTATCTCCAACACTCTCTTTGCACGCGTTATTATTTTGTATCTCTGCGCACACTCTACGTAATGAAAATATAAGTTTATTGCTAATTTTGCTGGGTAACATAGGGCGATACAGGTCTTGAGGAGATAATATTTTACATTTTATTATACTGTCAATATCCTTAGATAATTCTGGACATTCTTCTGCCACATATACGCGGTGGTGGCCTATAGGAAATTTACTGTATTTACACACCCAAGGATAAAGTGCGCAAATGTCTGTATATTTAATTTTTTTTGCTTTCTTTTATCTTGTAATGAGCCTTTGTGTTTCCTGTTCTATCTCCATAAGACGCATCTCGAGGATTCAGAGGTAATAGCTTGATAAGAGGATAGTTTTCTGTATACCTCACTATATCTTGATTTAATTGACCTTTAAATTCGCATTCTCGCATTTCAATCACATCATAATCCAGTAACCTTAATCTTTAGGTATTTGTAATTGTTGATTCGTACCTTAGATTTAGGGTATCAGATAGATTATCGAGTAGCGGGGTGTCTCTATCATACTTGTGATATAAAGGATTACTGTGAAAATAGCATCCGTGAAACTCAAACACCTGAATTGTACTTTCACAGTAGCCATCAGCCTTAAAACCACCCAATCTGACTTCTGTTTGTTTGGTTGAATGAGCTATTTACACTATTCTTGTATGTTCTTCCCACAACAGCCACTGCGTATCACTTACCGACTGATTATCAATATTTCTATAACCACCTTGAAGAATTTTGCCTATTGAATTTGATTTCAGAAAATTATCTTGTTACAAGCAGAGGCTATGGTACAGACCTCTAAAGCCATTAAAGAACTTGGCATATTAAATTCTTCGTTTTTGTGTACTTCATACCATTTTAGAAAAGTGAATGAAATTTGTTACCCACGTGATCATCGTATATTCGTATACATTTTTTAAATTTAACCCATCTTGTTTAAACAAGATTATAAAATTAGTATTGTCTCTGATCAATTGTTTAGGTATTTTATAATAAGTTTATCAGAGATGTAATGAATCTATTGCATTATGCTGTCCCATATGAGAAAACTGAACTGTTTTTAAATTTTCCAATGTTTAAATAAGAACCGATATTCGTTATTGCCATGTCAAAACAAAACGAGCAAGCTGAAGAGCCTATGTTGAGTATTAAGTATAGAAATCAGCTCTGTATATAATTTATTGTAATCCGTTTACAGGTGTTATTAATCCAATGTAAAATTAATTTTTTTTTTTTTTAAATAAATAAAACATATTTATTAAATTAGTAGTTTTGTATTTCTTTGAGTATACTTGTATACAAATGGAAATCTCATTGTAATGTAAGTATTAGTTACAATCGATGTCATAGGTTTTTTTAATTATATTGAGTTTCTTTAAATAATAATAATATACACAGATTCCTAAAATAAACATTGTAGTTGTTCCAAAGACACTTTGACAGATGAGAATGTTATCATCGTGCGGTATTTTACAATTAATTTGAACTTTTTCCCATTTCGTTTCGATACTTTTTGCTGAATTATCGATTAATTTCAACTTGTAATTAAAACTGTCATGTGTTTCAAAATCGATCGTAAATGTACAAATATCGACGTTTTTCGTCACATCCATTAATTTCCATGAACAATTATTATTAGCCTCGCTTAAATCATTTTCGTACTCCAAACAGGCATATTCATACAAAACATTTTTGGGGAAAGCTATATATAGAATGTACCATTTAAAATGGTTGATAATATCAATATAGAATTCATATTATCTAATATGAATTTAATAATTTATAATCAAATTTATAATATTTTAGCTTCACTACCCAAATGAACCTCTTTCATATACTTCTTGGATGATAATAACATTATTCAAGTCTTTCATTTATTTTTTTTTTTTTGTTTAGCTTATTGATGATAATGTAAACACCTTGCTAACGTTTTTTTTTTTTCTTTCTTTTTTTTTTTTTTATTTTAAATATATTCTGTTTAGAAACTAAATATTGATAAATAAATAGATACATATTTAAAATATTCAAAATACTTGAATTAACGTTATATTTATTAATTAGACTATAGTGATTCTCAAAATGGGGTGCCCTGAATTTTTATAATTACTTTAAGATACCTCTCGACAAATATAATTTGAGAACCTCTGATTTCCATTTATTCCATTTATTTTTCTTTTTTATTGAAGAATATTATAATGATGTAACTGTAGGTTTGTGTAAATTAAAATCTTAAATAAATAAACATTTTCTTAAAATTTTTATTGAATCTTTGATGAGGTAATTACATTAATTTTTTTGAACATATTATACTATTGTATAATTTTATGGTATCGTTTATCGAACAAAATAACATTTCAAATTTATGATTATTATTACATAGAGGGACTTCTGGATAAAAGGTGCATTCCCAGTGGTCCTCATCTTCAAGTTGTTGAAAAATTTTTCTCCCCAAAATGGGTTCAAGACAGTTAAATTTTTGATGTCCTTTGCAAAATACTACGTCGGCTTTTTTCGGTTTTCTGAATTACAATTTCACTAAAGTGTTTTAAATCCGTTGAACCGGAATTGAAAGGTATGCCGTGATGATTGTTTTCTAACCAATGCACTTGAAATTTGAATTTATCATTCAGTTCACTAAACAGACATGGTGATTTAAAAAGATAATGTTTTATAGTTTCACCGTCATAAATTGCTAGTTCTTTTGGTATAAATTGAGGTATATTAAATCCTAGAATATCTATTGAATAAACCGTATGTCTCACTTCAACCACTTTAAATGAATAATTTCTGAACCGCTTCCATAATTATATTTGGTCGAAGAACCAAGATTTCAATCAGGATGCACAAATTTTCATGACTGCAATTCACGTCAGTCGGTTGTGCTATATAACGAACGTTATCCAAGATATCGCCACCCAATTCTACGCAGGAATATAAAGTTTCATGGAAATAATTTTTAAAATTTAAATTTTTTAAATTTCCTATTCGAACTTGAATGATTTCATCAATTTGAAATATTCCTTTTACACTTTCTTCCCCCAAGTAAATATAACGCTCATCCTTTGAAATTTTGATTAACAAATCTTCATTAATCTTTGCCGGTTCCACAATTAGTCCTGTTATATACTGGGATATGAATTCGAACTGAGGATCACTACGACTAAAGTAATTTTCAATATGGCACTTGTTGCTAATGATAACATTCCATTCAAATTCGGTTAGAAATATTTCTATTCCTTTTGAACTCGATAATATTAATCCTGCATTAAATTCGTATGGATCCAAAACCTAATCCAACATTCTTGCTTTTAGATTTATTTAAATAATATGCTGTTTGGTATAACAATTCTTTGGGTTTTGCACTATGCTGCTGATCCAATTCATCAACTTTTATATTTTTACAATTCACTGATTTGTTTTCACTTTCAACTGCTTTACGCTTGTTATTTAAAGACATTTTGATTTCTTGACTTGACGCGCTCGAATATTATATTACCCCAAAAACTATATATTTATAATAATTTTAAATTGGAGGGGGGGTGGTTAAATTTTTTATTCTTTAAAATTTATAGTATTTACTTTGTAGTCCCTAACAAATTTTATACTACTAGGTAATTGTTTGTTTATTTAATTATGTAATTATGTTACTCATCGATATCAAATCTACTTAAATAAATTTTTTCTAAAATTATAATATTTACCTTGCGGGCCCCTAAAATTTACTACATAATTGTTTATTTAATGAATCAACTGCTTGTTTGTTTATTTAATGATGTGATTAGTTACTCATCGATATTAAATCTAATTAAATAAAATTTTTCAAAAATTATCTGGGTTTCGGAGGAACACGCGCATGCATGACTTATTTGTCATATAAAATACACCCCGTGGCCAAAAGGGCCTAGGCCTCACCCCATTGCCAAAAGGGCCTAAACCAAACCCCATTGCCAAAAGGGCCTAAACCAAACCCCATTGCCAAAAAGACCTAAACCACAGCCCGCTGCCAAAAGGGCCTAAGCCAAACTCCATTGCCAAAAGGGCCTAAACCACATCCCGCTGCCAAAAGGGCCTAAGCCATGCTCCCTGCCAAAAGGGCCTAAACCACACCCCGCTGCCAAAAGGGCCTAAGCCATGCCCCCTGCCAAAAGGGCGTAAACCACACCCCTCTGCCAAAAAGACCTAAGCCATCCCCCCTGCCAAAAGGGCTTAAACCACATCCCGCTGCCAAAAAGGCCTAAGCCATGCTCCCTGCCAAAAGGGCCTAAACCACACCCCGTTGCCAAAAGGGCCTAAACCACACCCATTGCCAAAAAGGCCTAAGCGTCTCCCTGTGAACAATAGGAACCTACCTTCAGCAAACCGGAAGTAATTGTCTTCGAAATGCTTAAACAATTGATTGGAAACAATGCCTATTGTTATAGAATAGGATGTCAAACCAACCCCCCATTGTTCTATACGTTGTGACGTCATTAAAACCAACATTAAATGTTGGCGATATACTTAAAACAATGCTGTGACGTCAGAGACCGGAAGTAAGTGCAGTTAAAATCTTCCCATGTTAATTCCCATAAGAAAGTGGCGTGGGAGCCCTGTAGCCCCACTACTAATGATTTTTGTGAAAATTGTTAAATAAAATAAATTACATTTTAAAAATACATTTACATTTTAAAATTACAAGTAATTACATTTACTTAAATTTTTATTTGGGAACATTTTCCAAAAAAAATTTACAATAATTTTAATCTTCGAAAAGATGTTTTGCTCAAATGCAGTTTTTGAGTAGATTTGGATTCCTCAAACATATTATGTGATAAAGCGAGAAAATTACTTAATCCCAAAGTATATTGATTTTATTACTCGTTGTGTAAAAGCCAACTAAAATATTCTCAATACTAATTGAATGTATTTAATGCTTTTTATAAGTTGTAACCAATAATTCGCTAAACGAAATTCCTACATTATTATTTTTGGACTATAGTAATACAAATTGATTACATGCTAACAAAAATCTTAACCCAACGTTAATATTTTTGAACTTTAACTAAGAATTTGATATGATGTAATACTATGTATACAAACTTTGTATTAAAAATATATAAGGATGAACCAAAAAGAAATATATATGTTTGAAATATGTATGAGATATGATTAAATAAGTTCATACACAATTTCAAAATGCAACACGAAGTCATTAAATATCCTTATTCAATCTTCAAATGCAGAATAATCATTCAATAATAATAATAATCAATCATCTCAAAAACAAAACTTTAAAAATTTTATTGCAGAAAAAACTATTAATAATAATAACTCGCCTTTATTATATAAAAGCTTAGTAATAAAAGTAGGTTAACGAAGTATCTTTTTCATTATAATCTTAATTTTCATGGTTACTTATTATTCAAAAAAAAAAACTTAATCTTAAAATAGTTAGTAATAATTTATTATAGTTTTTGTATTAATATGATATAAATTGTTGAGTTTTGAGATCTTTTAATCAATTAACTTGACCGACGTTTCGAGTCTTTTTTAAATATGACCCATTTTCAAGGATAAAATAGTTAAAATAGTTAATTTTTGTAAATATTGAAAGAAAAAAATATAAAATTTCAAAATATTCCAGCACCAAATATAAAAGTTCCAGTACACTCATGAAAATGTATGTCACAAAAATAGGTTAACAAACAAAATTATTATATATTATGTTAGTACCCACAATGTCCACCCCCTCAAAGTGACATAGTTGCCAATCTAGATGGTAATGATTGGGTATACTTATTGCACTCAGTTGGAATAATATCAAATTCAAAAAAATATAAGAATAATACAATACGTAGAAAATCAAAATTCAAAAAATTTAAAAAAGAAACAATTAACACAAAACAGGTTTGAATTAAGAATATTTGAAATTATGAAAAATTCGTAATACGATAGTACAATATAACGTTATTTCATGGTTATTTCCACTCTTCAGTTGCACATAATCGTTTAAATTGAAAAATAAGAAAAAATTTCGAACTAAACAAAAATATAGATTAACGTGTATAAAATTGACTTACCATAACCTCCAAAGATTATCAAAACTGAGCTTGTTACATGAAGTATGAACAATTTAAAAATGATTTGAACAAGAAATTCTTTTACCTAATATCATAATATCAAACCATATTTCATCGGTTTAGCACTCACTAAGACGCATACTAATGAAAATCCTACATTTTAAGACTTTTAAACACATTTTTTTACCTTCAAATTTAGTTTTTCAATCAAGAATATCAAAAATACTTTTCAAGCGGATTTTGATTATCTTACAGTGACTGTTTTCTTACGTAAAATTTGACACGTTGTTTTACAAAATGTCCAAAACCAATTTTTGTAAGAAATGTCACTTAGTGAGTTTTACCTCCAAACCGACAATTTCTTCTATTAAATTGCGAAGGTTAGTCTTTATATTATGACTAAGGAACGGATTTATATGTATTTTTGCATTTTTTCTTATTGGTAATTTCGCAATCTGTCGCCTTCTAGGCTTTCCATAAGATTTTTTGTAAAAATTATTATCATCATATTCAAAGTAAAAAAATATTGAGTCTCTAAAAGGTACAGGTATAGAATTATCGCCATCAAAATATACAAAAATACATATAAATCCGTTCCTTAATTATGACATATCTCTGAGACTCGGAGTTTGAAGAGATCCCAGATATTTTCTATAAAGTAAAGGTGCGTACTCTGGGATGGTCTCTCCATAACATAAATATTGGCATTTTTAAGGTAACTGGTGACAAATTGCGATGTATAGAAGCATTGTAATAAATTCTTCACTAATTAGAGGTTTACTTATAGCATTGGTTAGCTATATATTCAAAATACAATTGTTGAATGATTAATATTTATTGGATGCTGCCTTTTGTAGTAAGGTGGTGGCGGATGGTTGTGGATTCTTGTTGGTTCAGTTTAGTTGGTTGAGTGGTTGAGTGGTTATTGAGTTCAACTAGGTCTTTCTCCTTTATAGTGTTTTATCTTATAATCCTATAATCCTTCGGATCAACGGATTATAAGCAGTGATGTTAATCCGGATAATGAGTCGCCACACCACCCCCTTTCTAGTGAAAAAGGTGAACGATAAAAAAAATGTTACATATTAAAATGGTTTTAGCGATGACTGGAGCACCATGAGCGTAGGTGGCTACTGGAGCAGCGTGAGCGTAGTGGGCTACTGGAGCGGCGTGAGCGTAGTTGGCTTGAGCGTAGGTAGCGACTGGAGCAGCGTGAGCGTAGGTAGCGACTAGAGCAGCGTGAGCGTAGGTAGCGACTAGAGCAGCGTGAGCGTAGGTAGCGACTAGAGCAGCGTGAGCGTAGGTAGCGACTAGAGCAGCGTGAGCGTAGTGAGCTACTGGAGCAGCGTGAGCGTAGGTAGCGACTAGAGCAGCGTGAGCGTAGTGGGCTACTGCAGCGGCGTGAGCGTAGGTGGCGACTGGAGCAACGTGAGCGTAGGTTGCTTGAGCGCAGGTGGCGACTGGAGCAGCGTGAGCGTAGGTAGCGACTAGAGCAGCGTGAGCGTAGGTAGCGACTAGAGCAGCGTGAGCGTAGGTAGCGACTAGAGCAGCGTGAGCGTAGGTAGCGACTAGAGCAGCGTGAGCGTAGGTAGCGACTAGAGCAGCGTGAGCGTAGTGGGCTACTGGAGCAGCGTGAGTGTAAGCGGCTTGAGCGCAGGTGGCGACTGGAGCGGCTTGCGCGTAAGTGGCGACTGGAGCGGCATGAGTGTAGGCGGCTTGAGCGTACGTTGCTTGGGCGCAGGTGGCGACTGGAGCGGCATGAGTGTAGGCTGCTTGAGCGCAGGTGGCGACTGGAGCGGCATGAGTGTAGGCGGCTTGGTCACCTCCCAAGGACCGGAGAACGCTTTGGTGCGAAGATCCTATGGATGGGGCGTGGTTTATTACGTTAGCATTGTTTCTTCGCTCGTAATTTTCGGATGACGAAGTGCGAATTAGCTTTCCACGATCTTAAACCATCGTTCTGTTCTACCATGCATGAATGGTGGTAGTGTTAAAACCATGATTTGTTATTGAATTCCTGTGTTTCCAGTGGTATTAGTCATTCTTAATCGTATTTAGTTAAATTTCTTGATTGTATAAAAATCGTCGGGGTCACCAGTTATAGCATTGGTTAGCTATATATTCAAAATACAATTGTTGAAAGATTAATATTTATTGGATGCTGCCTTTTGTAGTAAGGTGGTGGCGGATGGTTGTGGATTCTTGTTGGTTCAGTTTAGTTGGTTGAGTGGTTGAGTGGTTATTGAGTTCAACTAGGTCTTTCTCCTTTATAGTGTTTTATCTTATAATCCTATAATCCTTCGGATCAACGGATTATAAGCAGTGATGTTAATCCGGATAATGAGTCGCCACATACTCTCTGGTATAATTACTTCATTTAAAAAAATTAAGTATACCGCAGCATTTGCTTTTTCTTCTAATAAATTAATTTTTCCTACACCTGCTGAACACATGCACCCCCAAATCATTAATTTCTTTTCTAATGATTTTGGTGTAGATTTAGTACACTTATATGAGTATACTTCTGCATTATTCTCCAAACGTACATCCTACCACAACTGTATTGTAGACAAATCACAGATTGGTAAGTCCATAAGATTGTCATCCATACATTTTCAGTATTAATGTATGTTCTTCTAACCTTAAATATTTAAATTTGGCCATATTGGTACTTTAAATTTTGATAATTCTATAATAATGAATGTTAACATTTAGCAAAATAATTTGAAATGAATTACTTTGTTTCACATCTAACCTTTTTGAGTTTTTCAAAAAAATTTGTAATAAAAAGCTTGAGTTATCACTTGAATAAATTATATATAATAATTTCAATAAACTTTATATACACTTGAGCTGACAAGAAAAAACTGATATGAAAAAATATTGTTAACCTACTTTTGTGAGTAACTGTACTAAATACCACAAATCAACTTGAAATTTATATTTTAAGTTTATTTTCAAATCGCATAAAGAAATGTCTAAAAAGTGGTGTTTTTTAATTATCGTCTAATTGCAGAATATTAATTTTAATTGTACTTCTACAAGAAAATTGAAAATCTTTTTGGAGAGTAACGTAAAGTTAACATTAGTTTACATAGAGCGTTCGTCTGGAACGCTATGTCAACACTAAAAAATTTCCGCGAATTTAAATTTAAAATTGATCTGTAAGTACTAAATATTTAAAATACTTATGTTATTTATATTTGCATAAATAATTAAACAATAAATACTAAATTAGTTAGTGCAAAATTAAACTTTGTTTTGAACAAAAGCACCGTTAGTTAAAGTGGTAAAGCTATAGAGTTAATATAACACGAAATAGGTGGATCCAACAAATATAAATTCACACAAATTTTCTATTTAAGTTAACGGACAGTTAAGTTCACCTAGTTGAATGAGGCTGCTATTACAAGTGCAAGAACAAGTTTAGAAGTAATTATGAGTATTGTGCAGTAAATGGTAAGCAGGTCGTAGTTATATTGATAATAAAATAAAACCTAAGAAGTTGAACTAAGAGTGTTTTGTTGTGTTAACTTTGTAATGTATTCAGAAGCTAATATCGTAACTGTGACTTTCTTACTAATATTAAACTATGTGTATCCCGTTTGTCACCGCTTAGTTCGCATGCCTTAACAAGCTTATCTATACAAACTTAGATCAAGTACACAGGACATTCTACCCAATTAGATCCATTTATCACGTACAGTATCTGCTGTTTGGCTAATTTTGCTTCTATATGTTAACACACAATATTGATTTAATCAAAATTTATTTTCTTTTTACTGCGGTTGCTGCAATGGTTCAAGGCAAACATGTAATAATTAAAATTATATTTCATTAGATAGAATTATAAAAATTATACCTATCTCCAGCTAGCGATAACTGGGGTATGTCAAGAGCTAATTGGTTTCTATTGAGTAACTCTAGCTCAAGTTTTTCCTCTATTAATATCAACCGTTTATACTCGAAAGCAAGCGCAACTACTACTGCAACGATTTTATTGAAACCTTGCGTCACGTAAACCGGTAACCTTTCTTCTCATAGACATTATCTATGTCACTTTATTCTTAAAAGTTAAGTTTTCCATTGACTTTTGTATTAAAGAATCTTAAATTTTTATTTCGAATTAAGTCCGCTATTAAAATTTATCAAAGATTTCTTTCCTTAATTTCAATAATTTCCCAGTTCAAGACTATATTTCCTCATGTTAATCAATTTTGCCGTTATTTTTATTAAGCAAGAAAAAATTATTTCTTATTTGCGGATAAACCCGCACCAATATTTTTTATATGGATTTGTAATATCTTAAATTTTCTTACCGAGAATCAAGCTCAAGAGCAATAACTCCATAGTCCAATAATTTCTGTACTATTAAAATATCCTACCGGTAATACTTTTTACCACATAGTTGGATTTCTTAAGTACTAATTGTTGTTATAGATTTACTTTAATCTTCACCGTCTAAATTCAGTTAAGACATACTAGTAATCATTGTAGAAGTTCAAGTTTGAAGTGGCTATTAGATTACTTCAACATGAGAACTTAGAACTCAATTAAGTTCTCTGGATTGGGTCTCAACACAGTTTTGAAGATATTGCATTTTGTAGCACTACAGTTTTCTTGCGCTGGTAGTGTTCTGCTTGAAGTACCTCTGTTGCATTTATTTGCAATAATTATGTTGGGTTTTTGTTATTGTATTTCTGTTAATGTTCTATGTACTGTCTGAAACTGTGGAAGAAAAACTTTATCTTTCCGTTGTCTACCTTTTCCTAATGTATTCAGTAATTCCAGTTTAAACTTTTACCTTTGACTATTTACATAATATTTTACTACAGAGCCATTGCCGAGATAAAAAAATTATTGAAACGAATTTGAAGAAATTATTGATTGAGTAAATCCAAGTAAAAGAATTGAGTATAATGAGTCGGATGTTTTTCGTTAGGTTTTATACAATGCAGAGGGGTAAAATTTTTTGCCCAAAAAACTACAACATATTGTTAAATTTGACTATCTATTATGGTCTTCTCGTCAAAAAGTAGAACATGAAATCTTTAGCATACAGATGTCTCAAAAAGAGCGGAAAATTTAAGTTTGGTGAAATTTCTTTTTCTCTGCTTTGACAGTGAAGCCATTATGATAGTTAGACTGAAGACAGTCTACGATTATTAAAAATGGATCGCATTCAACACAACAACGCATTTTTAGAATTAAACAAAATTGCAAAACTGGTGATAGTGTGACTGTCATGTAAATTGTAAATTGCTTTTAATTTTTGGTTGCCAAAATATTACAAGTGCAACAATTGTGAAGAGAATAATCGAAAAATTTTAGGAGACTGGGTTAATTATTATAGATTTTAGGCTGCAAGCATCATTGAATCGAAAACAGAACGTTAAAGTCTGAGAATCGAACTTGAACATAAATCAAAACGATCTTGTTTGATAATTCAAAAAAGTAAAACTTACAAAAAGTAGATGTATGTAGATTTTCGCTAGTGAAGATCTATCTTAAGATAGATACTCTTTTCACAATATGTTACCAATGAGTAACGTGAGGCTACTGCAAAATAAAAATTTTTAGCCAAAAACATAAATACAGATAGTTTAAACTATCACACACTATCATCGACGGTTTCGAGCATGACCATGAACATACGTGAGAGAAAAGAGCATACGGCAGCACGCAAGTGCTGTCTTAATCTTTTACGTCTGATAAAGGGGTGAAATGGTGTGGGTAATTTTAGGGGATTATTTAACCAGTATTTGGCTTAGAGCCGTATCTAATAAGATTCAAAAATGAATTTTGATGTTTGGAAAGGATTATAGAGAGAGAGGAGAATTAAAAGTTTTGGTGAGAGAGTTGGGAAAGAATCTAAATGACTGACTTAACTGGGATGGCTTATGCATTACATTTGAACGGAGAGCAGCGACAGGTACATACAGAGAGTGAAGTGCTGCAAACTGTCTTGGTACAAAAATGCGACCGAGTGTCGTAGAAGGAAATAGGCAAACAGATTGTGACTAAGTAAAAGTGTCAATGTCTGGACTTTTCCGCTTGAAAATAAGTGATTGAAATTTGAAAACGTATGTGAGAAGTTGCCAAAGGGGATTTTACGGGTATGTATCTAAATACAGTAAAATTAGATAAAATTTTTTCCCTCTTTATTAGCATCACTTGTATATGATTGAAAACGGTATGTTTAAGTAAGAAAATCAAATTTGAACATATCAAGACAACTAATTTTTCTTCAAAGACGCTTCTTATGGAAGCATGATAACCTACTTGTTTATACCTAAATGGGATGGTATGGATGTTGAAGATGTGTGGTTCGAACAGGACGATGCCAAGAGATATTATTTGGTCCTTTGAGAGATCAGAGTAACAAAGATTGTTATAACTTAGGAATCCTAGTTTTAAACTGAAATTTATATTTTATTTATTCACAAACTTCGTTAGTTCTAAGATCAATAGCTGATAGCAAGAATTTTATGTTGCCTATTTTCCGTTTAATTTTAGAATCAATGTTAATTTCTGTTCTGTTTATGTTTTATTATGTTTAAGAGCTGTTAGTTACAGGTAATTAAGTGTTTTAATGTAGTTGTTAATTATTATACCATTAATAATTTTAAACTATAAATGTTTTACTAGTTTTCTGCAATAATTTAAATTTGCAGTAATAATTATAAATTCGTCACATTTGCCGTAAAGTATTTGTGTTTGACAATATTTGTTAACGGTATTGATTACAAAAGAATTTTATAATTCAATTATTTGAATGCGAGATTAATAGTTTTAGGAATGGATTTCGGAAATTGTTTATCAATTATTGAAGTCAGGAGGTTGCCTTGACGAAATTTCAAGCATTTTTATTTCAATATTTTTGATCACTTAATAAAAAAAAGAGCATGTTGTTTTGTATGTTCAAATATGTTGAAATTTAGATGTGGACCATTCCTGTGTTTAATCTTCATGTTAATCATACTTTTTCTTGACAATAATTCTATTTGGTTATTTGAAGATAACGGGATTCTTAAACTGCCTGTAACAATGAAAGACAAAGGTGATGATAAAGGGATTAGTTTTAGATTTCATTACCTTTCAATCGGGCGAGAATAAATACCGATCATAAAAGACTAGAAATGAAGATCTGAACTAAATCTCAACGGATTTAATCAATTCAAATGGCTGAACAAATTTTCTTGAATCGTATAGTTGTTGGCATCGTGGCGTGGGTTAAAAATAATTTGTCGCCACACCTTAGCGGTGACTAAGGCTTTTTGAACCTTTTCAAAATATACCTCAAACCAATCTCCGGGTTCTTATTCGGAGGCAGCTAGAATACGTGCACGATTAATATCTATAGCATTATCTGACAAAGACAAAGAAGAGCATGTTAATTTAGATATAGTAGATAGATCCCATTTTGCCTGAGAACCTGCTTCAGAAGATAAAACTTCTAAAAGACATATTGTGTGTCAAGCAATAACTGCTTGTTTTAAGTAAGATATCTCAAAATCTGTTAAAGATGGATTAAGGATAGAACCAATTACCACGTTTACATGCAGCCGTTAGGTCGCCCTAAAGTTAGATCGATATAAGCTAGCTCGCTTCTAAATTTTACAAACCGGTGTATATATGCAATTAGTTAGTTCGAACTGAAAGCGGTGTTACCAACTAAAGTATTTCCAACGTCGAAATTGACATATCTTTGAGTTAATTTAAAATTTTTATTTACAAGTACGAAGTAACGAAAATGACAACATCAAATAGTATACTTTAAAGTTACCGCAAATCAAAGAAAATATGGGAAATAATATCATAAATCTATATTATTAACCAACTAAGTGGTTGGTACAACTGCACTTAGTTCGAGCTAAGGCGTATACATACAAATTTCAAGTCAAGCTAACGTGATAGTCCACGTTTTTAGCTCGGTCTAACTTAGTTCGGCTTAACTGACTAGATCGCCCTACCTGAGTGTATACATGAAAGGACTAACTAGCTCGAGCCGACTTAGGTCGACCTAAAGACTGCATGTAAACGTGGTAAATGAGTATCATCATACTATATACTACATATACACCAAAAATAAAAGTTGGAAGAGACGCACATCTTCCGTTTGTCTAAATCCCAAAACACCAAACCGCATGGGTAAAAATTTCTGAGAGACGAGTTTTTAAATTTATTAAATAGTTAAGAAAAAAAAAGCAGAAAAATAGTTAAGTTAGGTAAAAAATCGCGTGGTAGTACATTAAAACATATATGGTATATATTGTAATTAAAATTTGAAACTAAATGGCATCTTTATTGAACAAATATTTATTTTAACTTTGTAAAGAAGTTCGAAAATTTATACATGGTATTACTGAACGCATCCAATGCTCAGGTTAGAGAGTATTTATTATTGAGCGGAACTACAACAAACGCTTTACTTTGCTAAACGTTTAGCGGAAGGGTCACATGTTTGCTATTACTATATGATTAAAAGATTTTTTTAAGCTTTTAAACTTGAAACAGCTTAATTAATAAGTAATAATTAAATGAATAACAAAATAAGTAAAGTAGGGTGGCCACTACAAATTACATTTTCAGTGGTCGAATTTCCACTTGAGCTAAACATTTCAAGTTAAATTTAAAACATTTTAAATTATGCTAATATAAATACTTAATATGTTGAAGTTTTATTATAATTTTATTAGTAAAATGACAAAAATATACAGAGTGTTTCGTTGAGTTTATATTAAATGTTATTTAAATTTAAATATAAGAGCATTTTCCTAATATTGAGGTAAATTTTGACATCTAGTAGCGACTATATTGAGCAACTGTTACATAAAACCTTTAGGTAGTAGATAGTGAAGCTTTCACGGATTATTCCTTTAAAGTCGTAAATTTTGGTTAAAGCTAAACATGAAATATAATATGCTAGAACGTTATAAAGGCCTTATAGTGTATGCTACTTATTATAAAAGTGAAAAGCAAATACCTACAATATGGAATGCTATAATCTAGAAGAGAAGCTCAATGATATTAACGTAAACATTGTGTTTTAATGCATAAATCAATAGATGTACTGTCAAATAATTTTGATTAATTTCTATTAATATTACGTTCTTCCTATTTAGTTTTAGCTTTTAAATTAAATAAAAATGTAAGGTTTATTAAGATTTATTTTTATAAAATTGTGCTTAACAAAAATACCCTCAAAAATTGTATTAAGTTTTAATCATATTTTTATAATTAATCATTTCGTATACATTAGTGTTACGGTTACCTTAAAATGCTTCATTAATTAAATTACCCTAAAATACGTAGGCATTCTCGACATAACTTCAAAAAGTTATAAAAAGTCAAGCAAATATAATTAAATATGATTAAATTTATTAAGTATTTATTATTATTTAATGACGTAATAAAAAAATCCGTTTAAGAGTTTCGCATTGCATGCAAAGAAATGCTCAACTTAATATCCCTAGAGCAAATAGAGTTGTTGTTTGCTCATTATTCACCAATTATCAGTCAGCATGAAAACTTGCATTCTGACAATAATTAGCCGCAAATGGTCATCAATACTTCTAACTAAGATCAGTTAAATACATCGAGATCTGCACGAGTTAAATTAAACATTTATTTTGGAAAAACAGGTTTTTTAATGGTCAATTTAGATTAAATAGATAACTACCATCAACTATTGTTTTTACTTGATAATCTAGCCGCATGAGACTGTTTTGACTTCCGAGGTATTCGGTTTGATAACAAGCGAAATGAGTGCTTTATTGTGACCTTCCGCCCATGTACTTAGTATATTATACTAACAATACCTAGATACAAGAGAGAAGGGAATCAATAGCATGAAAGAAGAAAAAAGCTATAAAGTAAAATTAAATGACAATAAAAAAATTTATATTTCGTTGCAGAAAATTAAAATGAAGCTGAAATAAAATCATTAGTAGTATTTTTAACTCATTAAATGTAGTTAAGATAATAAATTTGATGAAGTATTTGCAATAAAATACCACGGTAAGGGCATTACTATTAGATACACGGAACATTCTAACATTTTTTCATTAAATTTTATTTAATAGTCACCGGTTGGTGGTGACCAAATATAAAAGCGCGATAAAAGTTGGTGCATTACAATGCAATGCATCTGGCGTTGTGCCCAAAGTCAACAATATTATAGAATGTACACCAGTAACTAATAAAAATAATACGTTGCCATAAAAAGCAATATGAAAAATTTAATTATTGTAATATTAAGAAAAAAAGTAAACAGTGTGAGCTGTATTTGGTAATTTAATGACATCTTCACCAGCTTTTAGTGACATATAAAAAAATCATTAGTATGGAGCATAAAATAAACAATTTAAATACTTGTATAAAAAATATCATTCATCTAAGCTGACATGAAAAAATTTACGACAAAACAAAATTTTTTAATATTATAACAAAACACCGATAAGATGCTATAAAAATATCAGCATAATAAATTAAAAACAGATCGATTAATATAAACTAAATTCAATTTCAAATTTTCAAGAATTTACTATTTAAAGGCGTATACCAATTTAGATATTGACATCTATGGTAAATTTCTTTAATATTGTTGGTACCATCCAATAGGTAGCAGTGAATCAATTTAATGCGGCACGCAAGATCATTAAAGTATGAAAAGAGGAAGTTTACAAAATAATATATATTGAATTTACTTAAAAATACATATAAATCTATTTAGTATAACTATCATATAAAGTTACTATATTAATTTGCATATTATAATTTTTTTATTTTACTAGAGCTTTTGAATTTTGATAAATTTGTACTTGACTTTTTTTTATAAAATTAAAACTACTAAGTTTTTTCACTAATTCAAAAGTTATTTTTGCATTAACTATGTTTATTAAATAATATAGAAATAAAAAATAAAGGCACAAATTAAAAAAAAAATAATAATAAAAGCACAAAACTACTTAAAAGTAGAAAACAACTTAAAATAAAATTCTTTCAATTTAAAATACATAATACTATGCAATAGTACAGCATTTACCATAGAATATCACAGCTATGTATAGCATAATACTGCCTATAGCAAGCTATAGCATAATGCAATAGTAGCAAAACCGACTATGTATGTAATAATATAGTTACTAAGAGTATATGACCTAGTTACTTTTTAATGTAATATATTGAGTTTCACACCCATTTTATATAATTCATCAATATAATAATATTATATAACTACTAATATTATATAATGTTGCATTAAAGTCTCAATGATGAAATCTGAAAATTGTATTCCACCGGTCGATCAGTTTTATTTTGCCCTGTTCACTGTTCCTATTATAGTACTATATAGAAATATAATTGATTTTAACAATTTGATTTGATATTATTATTTCACTAATTAAATTGATTTAATTATGATTTTTCAAAATCTTTCCAATCTACAATTTAATTCAAATTATCAATTCTCGGCCAATAATTCAATTTCATCAAAATTTTCTCTCTTCACAATAACCAACTGAAGAAGCAAAAATTCAAACAATCACCTTGATATATTTTGAGTAAGTATATTATCTACATCTGGCAGTACAATCCACTTCTTAAACATCTTTTGTAGCAAATCTAATTTTTAGTACTTATTTTATTGTAAGGTATTTCTGATTTTTCCACGTAAAAATCGATAGCACTTATTTCTTTTCAACTGCTTCATAGGACAATAATTAGATACAGCTAATCGCAGATTATCGAAAAATTAAAAGAGCAATTCCGACTTTGCTGCATAGATTCGGAGTTTCGTCTAATTAAAAATCTGGCAAATCAATTTATAGGTTAAATTTATGTAAATAATTCTAAATAATAATATGTATTACATAGTTCTGTTTCGTTTGTTCGGCTATTGATAGTCAAATTATATACTGAAGGTTTTTATTATTTTCCTTTAAAATAATTGTCAATCATAACTTGAATACTGAATTTTTTTTAAGTGAAATCATCTACAGAAAAATTTAGTAATAATAAATTGTGTCCCAGAAAAACAATAATTTACTCTATGAATAAATTTAGTTGATTAAATATAAAATTAGTCTAAATAATTCATCATTTTTAGTACCCAGGTTACTGGTTGGTCGTTTTTCAATTATTTCTTTGGAATGTTGGAAATCTTTTTTTATCATCCACGTGGTTTCAAGGATTTGTTTTGGTTGTACAATGCCGTTATTTTGGAAGATTTGTAGTGGATGAAAATTTTTTAAACATTAATTTGGTCCAAAGAATGATATATTTTGCTTTTTTGAATTTTTATTCATGATGGTTGGCTGTTTTATTCACAAGAGGAATGTTTCCTTGTGATCTGTTTATACATAGAATTGGAAAACCAGTTGGAAAACCAGATTTCAAGATGTGGCTTTTATTGTTCCATCACCTTTTCAATCCCAAACATGGATTTATGTTAATATATTTAGAATGTCACACCTCAGTTTTCAAGTAGATGATTTGGTTATGAAGGTGCTTCGGTCGAGATTGATTGAATTTGTAGTCACACTTACTCGTTGGATGAGTCTTTGGAACCGGCATATATATGTATTAATTTTTAGTGATTATTTTGGGTTTTCTATTTTACAGACTTTCATTCCTGAATGGTAAATCAAGAATAATGAAATAATGTTATTGATTTCAAAAGATCGTGACAAAGGCTACCTACCTAATATACGTACAGTGACTAACGAAAAGATTCGCACCCTCCTATTATAACAATGTAAATTCCACATTTTTTTTGTTTTCTTAGACATTTTTTGTTAAAAATTTTTATTGTTTTCAATTTTGTACCTATATATTTTTTTATTTTGTCGAGCCGTTATTGACTAGCAGCGACTTAAACAAGACTCTGTAAAACACAAAAAATATCGTCATCTATATCTCGGAAACGGTGAAACCAAATGAAAAAATGAATAGACATTTTTTCTTGAAAACGTGATTCTCTACATTTTTCTTCATAAGCGTTTTTCTATTTTGTCGTACCGTTTCCGAGATATAGATGAGGATATTTTTGTGTGTTACAGAGTCTCGTGTAAGTCGCTGCAATAGAAATGTAAATAGAAAAATGTATAGGTACAAAATTGCAGACAATGAATGAATTATCAGGTGATGAAGCAACTGATTTTGTTCATGATGTGGTTTTGGATTCAGACTCGAAAAGAAGTGATGTGCCAATAGAAACGAAGTGCCAAGGAATGTACAGAAACCTTTGCAAAAAAGAATGCAATTGAAACTTTCAAAACTAAAATTGCCCACTTGAATTATCTTTTTGAATTATTTAATTTGAAATATTATAGTAGTTTTGATATGTTAAAGTTTGATTTTCTTACTTTAACATAACGATTTCATAATTTTAGATGCAAAAACATCCTCTTTGTAAGAGTAGCTTCATTACATGCGATAATGGAAAAATAATTAACGAGCTAGTATTAAAAGTTCAGTAAGTTGAACCTATTATAAAAAATTGCAATTGCACGTCAGGCGATAAATACCTTTTTTGAATATTAAGGTGTTGTATTTATTATATAAAAAATTACAATAATTTACATTTTATTACAAAAATTGTTAATTTTAATTTCAGCAATAAATAATTAAATTTGATTTGGTATTTTGAAATAAATTTACATTTGAAGAGTAAGGAATTTTGCGTGATTGGTAAAGTTGAATACTGAAAACATCATTTTTAGTTTCTTTGACGAAAATTTAAAGCTTATTGCAAGACTTTTCTCCTGAATAGTCTTTGAGTAAAGCTATAAATTTTATCGATCTATAAGTTTACAATTGCTTTAATTCCAAAACTGGTCTTTCGAGTTGTCAATATTCAAATGCAAAAATTGTAACGTCATGTCAGTTTGAAGTACATTTAAAATAATAAATATTTAACCTTTTTCGGTAGCAGCTGTTGTTGGTAACTTTAATGAGAATTTTATTTTACATCAATCCAAGATATACGAACTCAAATACATACTCTTAAGTTTGTTTTATATTTTATAAATAAAACATCACTTAATATTTACTTTGTTTTGCAAGTTCCGTTCTACTCACAAGCATCATTCATTTTAAATAGTATTCATAATTTAGTTTTTCAGTTTTCACAACCAACTTAACACCTGTTTTCTTTCATGGCATGAATTTCTATACAAAGTGAACTGTAGAAAAAATGATCGCTGAATTTTATATTTTTATTGTATACATCTCAAGATATTGCAAGTCCATGTAAACAATTTTTATCATTTTTACTATTTTATTTTGGCCATGCAGAAGAATGCATTTTGCGTTTTCAAATCAATTATTTTTAATGATGTGGGACTTATTTCTCTTAATATCGTTTAAAGTAACCTTTATTGCAACCAAGATGTATGTAAAATATTTATTAGAGAATTCCCAGTTCTGGAATAACGTAACCTACAAAGTGATCAACGTCGATCTAGTCTTCTACCCTTAGGACACTTCCGGTTATCCCAGGATGAAAGATTAACTATGGCAAGACTTCCAATTTTACCTTATAGTGGTTTGCAGAATTTTTAATAAAGCAGTTTCGGATAGAATTTGGGTTAATTAAGTGGACATGATTTGAAACTACCTTAAAGGAGAAACGAAACGAAATCTACGTATTGAAGCGGTTTATCTCACGACTCTTTTAGGAACAAATTGGATAGTTTTTTCATCCAGAGTTCTTGATTAAATTACAAAATTAGTAGTAAAAATAATTTGATTTTTATTTTCAAGAAAATACGTAAATTGTAATGACGTTTATTTGATTTCATTATTTGTTGAGGAAGGACTAATAGAAAAAATGTTCAAGTACGTGATACATAAACTGTCTAAAACCGTTACCCAAAAGTTGAAATAAATGTTTTAATCCAATTACAAATTATTGACTATGAAACGTATTTTATGTCGAAGCAATAATAAAAATGGCAATAAAAGTTATTTGTTGAAACTATTACTAATTTTTGCAATGTACAACTATTATTGTGTTGTATTCAATTCAAGTTCTAGTGTACTATGTGCGAATAAAAACTATAACATTGTTGTGCATTTGAAAAGCAGTACAAAACAATAAGAACAACGTACGTATTATCCAACTTGAACACAAATTTATTGGATGAATTGTAATGTTTTGTTACGCGAATTGAGGCGAAGATGAATGGAGTTACATTGAATTGATCAACGTTCTCTCTATGCCGACACCTCAATAATGCAATTTAAGAGCTTTGTATTGACTCTAAGATTTGATAAAATTTGTTTATGTTTTCCAAATAAGAACGCAATTTATTAATACATTTTTCTTTCTATTCAAATATATTGCTAGATGTAGAGAAAATTTATCAAAAATTTTAATTTGCAATTAACTCAACACTTAATACAATATTCGAGCCAATAGCCAGTTGTGCTAGTATTATATTTTAAACTATTGCAATATAATATACCAACAGTAAAATTTAATATTTTTATCAACCAACCGACAAATTGGCTTTACTCTGCGTTTGTGTGTTATAGTATTGTAACTTATTATATACACAGCGTGCAATATATAAAATTCACTTTGTTACGATCAATAGTAACGCAACGCTACAAAATATTTTCTCCGATGCAATTTGACACCGTGCATTTTCTTTCATTTTAGAAATATATGATTATTATTATTATTTTTTTTTATTTAAATTTTTTATTTTTTATTATTATTTTTATACTAAGAGATGAGGATATATCCTATAAACTCTATAAATAGCAAATTGCAACTAGATCACAGCAGTGTATTTGGCGCCACCAGGGCTAGAACCACGGTTTCAGGTGCCTAGTCTGCACCTGTATGCTTTTAGCCACACTGCTGCTTATAATCACGTATTTATTCCTGAAGAAAGTAGAGATTAAACATTTGTTAGAAAAACTGAGCAGTAATTATACGAAAATGTCATTACTTTGCAAAAAGAGGGAGGATGTGCTAGTAGAGTCGCAGAAGGCAGTTGTCCAATATTATATGTTCAACACTTAATCGTTTATTTATGTGTATTTTGTATTATACTAAAATAAAAATGTTACAAATTTGGAATCTGTCAGTTAATCTGTACCACAAATTTCAGTTTTTCCTATATACCATTGGAAAGAGGACAATTTTTTATGTATATTAAAAAATTTTTTTTGCGGATTATCCATTAGTTTTCGAAAAAACGGCATTTAAAGATCGAAAATTTTACATATAAAATACCATATATAAATTAGTGGGAGGAGCCAAATTAATTTAATTTAATTCATTCAGTTTACGGTGGATCCGTGATTTGCCGTACTTGCGCCAGCCAAAACGGCGCGGAGTGCTCTTCGCTACGCTCAGAGCGCTTAACTCATTAAACAACATCTGAACGTAATCTGACTCGACTGGGTAGCCCGCACTCGACGAGTCACGACAAGCTTATGACGGCCATCACTAAGACTAGTTCAGAGTATACGTACCGTCAACAGAAAACCCGTTACTTGCATTTTCTATGTACTCCCATGTTAAACATATGGAAAATTTTGATTTTTAAATGCCGTTTTCTCGAAAACTAATGGATAATCCGCAAAATTTTTCTTTTAATATACATAAAAAAATGTCCTCTTTCCAATGGTATATAGGAAAACGTGAAATTCGTGCTACAAATTAACTGACAGTAACCACAAATTTTTAATTAAATGATGATTTTTATGCAATAGAATATTATTTTTAATAGTAAAAAAAATTTCTTTTTATACCGGAAAATTGAAAAGCTCACCAAACCGCTATCAACTCAAGCAAACCAAGATCAACTCAAATCAAAGCACAAAATTGAACAAGGTGAACTTCTGGTGACCATAGTTCCTACGTTCCTATACAGTACTTTTACGGCTTAGTAGATAATAGCTTCATCCGATTTTTAAAATCTAAAAGTTTAAATTATACTATGTTAGGCTGGGGTTATGTGGTATTATACAAGAAGCAAGTCTTGTTAAAGTCGAGCCGACACGATCGATTGACAGAAACTCAACCTCTTTATGATTACTAATTGTTTCTTGAAGAAACAGCAACATTCCAACCTCAAATTGGATAATTGGGATTTAAGATTTATTTGTTGGTAAATCACAAAAAATATGTATAATTATTTAAATAAAAATTATAGAAGCCAAAATTTACGGTGCTTTGATAAAGAATATTCTTAAATTATACTTTACACATCCGAAAGACTTATTATTATTGCTGAACGGGTTGTGGTTCCATTCCCACTTGCACTGATTTTGAATGACTTTGTAACAGACAGTTTTGTGCTTCAGGGGGCACCTAAAACTATCGATTCCTTGAGTTGAAGATTTGTCATTTGTCAAAACTGACTTTACGGACATAAACGAGGTTTAACAAATGGTTGGTCCCTCTGACCTTCTAGCGAGGGAATCCGATTGGTGTTGTATTTAATTTTTTTAAGTTGGTAATATCAGTTGGCCAATCAATGTTTAGCTGCAAAGGTATCTTGTATTAAACATATAAAAACTGAAATTAAATTTGGGCATAACAAAACCCTTAAACGATTACGACGCTTCTGCCTAGAAGCATATGAAGAAGAAACGAACTTAAAATGTAGTAATAAGTATTAAAGACTATTAGTAGCCTTTATTATATTATTAACTTAAAATTAACCAATCGGAAAGGCGTTACGGAAGGAACGGCAGACGGTAAAGGGTCGAACAAGTCTGCGCACAATCTGACAGGGTCCCTATAAGTAATATATTCTCTGGTGTAAATTTTCTGCCGGTAATTTTGAAATTACTTTATATTGGATACATAATCACATACTCGGTGATTCAAAGTTATAGAACTAGCAAATGAATGGTTACGGAGCATCCATTTGCATATTGAATAACAAATTTCTTAGTGGAATAAGTTAAATTTTAATTATAAAAGAGTTATACTTATTTAATTTCCCCAAATCCATCTCTTCAATAACATAAAAAAATTCTAACTTTCAGAATACGCAATAGTTGAAATATTAGTAAAATTGGTTGGTTTATGACTTTGTGGTGTGAAGTTAACTTCGTATAAATTGATCTATACTATAATTTTCTAGTAAATTGCGAAAGCTGGAAGTCTTTCACCCATTGATGTACTCGAATACAAATCGCGGCTCGAACACAATAATCCCGACCTGTAGATATTTGAAATATTGCGACTGAATATGATAGAGATATCACAACAATAATGCGTAATTTCGGTTAATTTAGGAAATACGCGGAATTAAAATTTAGATTATTCATGCAAGAAACACCTATATACTAAGTACTTGTTCGAGGTAAGTGGGACTAAATTTCATTGTGTTGACAGTACGTTCAATTTTCATGAGAACTTCAATACCACTTTTTTAAACACTGCAGATTCGTGCAACTATTTGATTAGGTAACACCTTAGCGGAATTTTATTTTAAATTGGATTTTGTTAATTATTTTTAATTTAACCGAATCCATTCAAATGCTAAATTTTACTTAAAAACAGAGAGCCGAACTAGATCCGTACCTTTATACTTTGGCTGTACAATAGAGAAGTTTCTGTTACGTTTTCAACTATCATAATTTCATTAGATAATTTTTAAAATCCGGGTCTGAGTTATCGCAATTTTCTCCCTGATGCCTAGCGGAGTAAGCCTGGCAAACTACTTCGGATGTAGATCAATTAATAAGCTTATAGAGTTAATTATAGTTTCGGAACAAAGTTACTATCAGAAGGCAAACAATAATATCTCTAGCCATAAGATTAAAAAGAATACAACAGTTATAAGTTGTTATAAATAATATAAGTGTTACGATTTCAATATACATATGTATATCTGGAAGAAACAATCTATGTATTATAGGAATTTATTGATTTTAAATTACTTGAATGGGTGTATCCAATTTGCACTTATTTTCATATTGTTTTAATATTAAAGCCCTTAATAACGTAAACGTACGGAATTAATTACGCAACCAAAATTAGCTCTACGGTACATTCCAAAGATTAAAATTAACAAAATATTTTTGTACTAAGAAAATTCATACATTCATATAAAATAAAAAGTAGTAATTGTAAACCGGTAATTTATCCATTATATTCTTATATGAAATTCTGCTTGCCTTTAAATCAGCTTCCATTTTATGGTTGTTATTAATATAGCATATTAGTTGTTATTAATGGTATTTATACTACACTTGTTGACGGATTTATAAGCGTAATAATAAATAAATAATCGCAAAAAGAGTTCAAATTTTAATATTGGAAATTTAATTGTTTAAATAAACAGTTTATATTCAAGTAACAAAATATAAAAGTTTAAACGTTTAAAGAGTATAAAATTATTTTAGTTTGGAATTGGCTTTTATCATAACAGAAAGTATTTTTGGTAATTATTAAAATTTAAATTTTGAAAAGAATATTAAGAACTATTTGAATAAAATAATAAAAATAAATAAACATCCGCTTATATTTGTATTCTTTGTAGTAATCTGATTATGCCAGAAAAAGGAGTTTGCTAAGTTTTAAATTAATTAGAATAAATTATAAATTAAAGAAATTATAAAATAATAATATATACCACTGGACGTATGCTGTTGTGTGCTGTAATTTATAAAATTTTATTTTGATAAATAAAATTTTCCAAAATTTATTTTATAGATAGAAGTTAGCAACGTCTTTTTGGATAATTCTAAAAATTAAAATTTTATTGGATACTATTAGACGTGAGTCTTTGTGTGCCGTAAATTATAAAAATGACACCCTGCATATAAACTCGCTTTTATGCAATGGTCGTTTTTAACCTTTTTATTTCAGGTAAAACTCATTAAATATCATTTAATCCCGTAATTCTTTAACTATTATTGTTTTTATTATAATAATATAATATTATGTTACCATTAGTAGTCAGAAAAGACACTCCTGACCATGAACTTAAAATGAGAGAGAATTGGTAACTGCATTGTTATAATCCTGATTCTCGAGGCTAGCTTCTATCTATAAAATAGTTTTTGGCCCAGAGAAATTTTATTTGTCAAAATAAAAAAAATTTATTTGTCAAAATAAAATGTTGATTTACGGCACACAACGGCACATCAAAATAAAGTAAAATAAAAAATAAATACGACATAACGTAGCACACGTCGAGCACAATGCAACGCAATATATTCAGTTTTTAATTTATCAAAAATGGCGGGGCTAACTTCACGCACATGCCAAAATGTTGCACAAACGGAGATTACAGTTATTCAGTACAATGCAAACAACTAAGTAAGGGTTGTTTTCGAATACATATAAAAAGAACACTGTACTTATAGTAACACATCTTCAATAAGCAACTATCAACAACTGTGCTATTTGAAACTTGTTTCAATTTATTATCACAAATTCCTTGTTAATTGGCATGGAGCAATCGGTGAATTAATTATTTTTCCTACTATTATTACTATTACTATAATATTAATAGCAAATTAAATTGCAATTAACGATGGTGTAACATAGTAATGTAAATACTGGTGTTTCGTTAATTATGTAGCTGCATAATATAGAGGTGCATTTCATTTAATTAATTGAACTACTACAATATTAGAAATTAAAATGTAATTTATTATAAATACGTTTTTCGCGATTTATATTTTGATTGTAATAAAAAAAACTAGTAAAATTGTCAAGAGAAAGAACTTGATAGATATTTTTTAATCAGTTTTAATATTTAAAATGCTTTTGGGAAACCTAAAATTTATTATGGTAAATTTTCCTTCATTCGAAGAAAGCCAAACAATTTTAGCGCCACTAATAAGACCGTACAATTTCTTGTTGATAAATTATTTAATGAAACCACAATACAAATCGGCATTCAAGACCTTATTATGTTCAATCTTTAATTCCAACCATACCTCAGCTAGTTCCCCTAGGATTCAAGGCTTTTCTCTAACACGATATGTGAATTATTCCTGTTACGTTTGTTTGTGGTGTTAGTACAATTTTTTATTTCAAAAATATTTCGAATAATTTACTGTCCTTAAAAAGTATCTCAAACTAATTAGATAAAACGATTTATTATGATAATTTAGTTTTCATAAAATTTGATTTTCAATCTATTGACAAAATTTAAAATAAAAACAAAGTTATAAAAATTGATTCATATTTAAAAAATAACTGCAATTGGGTTATTATAAAAAAATTTTAATAAAAAATGGTTTGACTACATTTATGTAATTTGGCGTAATGTTGGTTTGTGAAGTGAGTTGTATTGCAATCGTTGATTACATGATTGACTTTGGATTGCTATTTGTTTTAATCAAATAGCAGTTTTATTCAGAGTAATGCAATTGTTATATTTAATTGAAGGGGTTGAAGGGGTGGAGTACCCCAGGCTACTCTAAACGATATGCGAAATCTGGGTTTTAATAATTCCATATTATTGTCTTATGCAGATGATACCATACTTTTTGTGTCTGGCAGTGCCTGGGAAGATGTGCTGCATATGGCGTCACAAGAGATGTCTAAATTGAAGCATTGGTTTGATAACAACATGCTGTGTATTAATTATAGTAAAACCCTCTTCCCGCCATTTTCTTGTTACTCAAATTAAATACTCGAGTGCCAAGTTTTTATGGTGCATCAGCATGGTTGTGATGCTGGTTCTTGTAGTAGTTGCCAATATTTGAGACATAGAATCAACACTGTTTGTTATTTGGGTGTTAATTTTTATTGCCATTTAAGATGGGACTTACATATCCAGGCTACGGCTAGCAAAATTAGAAAGTTTTTATACATATTTGTTCAGTTGAGAAGTGTTTTTAATGTTAATACCATGAAAATGTTTTATTATGCTTTTGTACAGTCTACACTGCAGTATGGAATATTGGTGTGGGGAGGTGCACTGGATAAGCATCTTAGGCCCGCTTTTACAATAGTCGATTAAGTATAAGTATAACTAACCTATAGCAATGAACCAATAAGCGATAAACACAATAAACAATTAACCAATCAACATCCGTATAAAGTGACACCCCGGATAAATAATACTTAATCGACTATTGTAAAAGCAGACCTTAGACAGCTAGAAGTGGTTCCTACGCATAGTTATGATACCAAAATGGATCTGCGTGGTTTGTCTTATGGTATAGAGACCCGCCGCCGCCGGTCAATGGACCAACTAAGGGGCAATTCATGCCCCTGGAGTGTATAATTTCTTGTGTTGCTCAATGGACATGTGGATTTGGCTTCTCGTGGTTATTATACATTTTGTTCGAGAGTAAAGAGATTTGTATTCGAATTGCCCCGTGACGCGACTTCGGTAGTGCTTCAAAATGATTAGCGATTGTGTGGATTTCTTTCCTTTTTGGTTTCGTCTTTCACCTTATTGTGTTAGATAAATATCATTGCATCTCAGAATTGTTATTAATTTTTGCTTTTTAAATGGTTTGCTGTACTTGCGATATTATCTTTGTATGCTCATTGTTATTTTTTACCCCTGACTGTTTTTCAAAAACACAGGATATATGAAGTTACTATGTACAATCTTTGTTTATATATTTATATGTTTGTGTCACCATATCTCCCGAACGGTTATGTTTCTGTCACCATATCTCCCGAACGGTTACAGGTAGCGACGTACTTTTTTGACCACATGTTTGTAAAGATCAGGAGAGTATTCCTGGCTGGTCAAATACAATTTTCACCCACGAGAAAAAATTCTATCGCAGAAAACCATCTCTATCTCCCCCCCCCGTTCTCTATATTTGTTAGATTATGTAGGGTCAAATTCATATCATTGCTACTTATTCGCTCTACCACGTCGGCTGACTGGATCACGAAGCGGTTTAAAACATACATATATTCGCTTTCTCTATACATTTTGACAAAATTTACTCCAAAAAGAGTGAAATAAAATAAAAATTAAAAATTTTAAAAACCCCTGACTGTAAAAGCAGCTTAGTTGAAAAAAACTACTGTTCCCTTTAAAAAGGAAGAAATAATTTTTTTTTCTTCACTCAACAACATAAACTCTCGGACACTTAACTCGAAAAATGAACTTATCATCCTCCGCCCCCTCCCCCCTATTGCAAAATTTAAACATTAATTTTGAAGTCAGGGGAAACGGAGATTTGTTCCACTTACGAAACCTGTTTATACATTCCGTATTAAAAATTCTCCGTTTCCCCTGACTTCAAAATTAAGGTTTAAATTTAAATTAATTTTTATTTATATATAATTTATAATTTAAATTTAAACTTTTAAATTCATTACTACACATGACATCGCTTAAATTTGATATTTTTGTGGTTTTATTGGTAAGTCATTTTCGTCAATTTTTAATATTTTATTCAATATTTATACATTCTTTTTTGTTTAGTTCGTATATTTTTCTTGTTTCTTATATTTTTTAATTTTCTTCGTTGTGTGCTACCGAAAATCGAAAATAACTATAAAATAGGACCTTATAATATTGTATTACGAATTTTTTACTTTTAATTGTTTCATAAATATATTTTGTTATGACATATTATTAATTCATCTTTTTTTAAATATTTTTAATCCTAACCTGTCAATTGATAATAATTTTTTGATTATTTGAATAATTAATTTTTCTACGAATTGTATTCTTAACTTTATTACTGTTAAAATTCTTTTGTTTTAACGTTTTGTTTAGTTCTGTTAAATGTTACAAAAATACCCAACTTGACAGTAGACACTAAAAATATTTTTTTTTTTTCAATTTATCATCCATTTCCACAGTTTTTGTCAAATATATCGAAAATGATGGAAGATACAGAAAATACAATTCTATACAAAATTAAAGGCCGCGAAATTTTCTACAAAAATGGTTCCATAAATTTTTTTGGTAAGCTCTATAGATTAGGAGATATGGAGGGGGGACAGTTTTGATAATTTTCTTAATTACTTTTTGTTTTTACTGTAATTTTTAATTAATTTTGTAATTACTGATGAAAGTGATGGAGAAGAGAAGTGATATTAACCCTGTAAAGCACACATTGTTTTCGATGTTTTATATGTAACTAAGGTAATCTTAATTAATTTAATGTAATAATTAATTTTGTGTGTGATACACGTATTTAGTATTAGTTATTATAATAATCTTTCATTTCTTACGATATTTAATGGTAATTTTCATTAATGGTATTAATTAATAAAAGTGCTTTTTGCACCACTTTTCTATTTTCTATTTTCTTTCTTTTATTATATATTTGTATGTACGTATGTAATTTTAATTAGATATATTAAAATGCATCTTACAATTGCCAGTCTGTAACTAACAACCCAGGTAGCACGCAATATTGGGGCAATATTGGTCCTTTATAGTTTAAATATTGGCGCAATATTGCGGTCAATGCAGCACAATATACTAATGAGAACAATTTACAATGTTGTACAAGATTGCAGTCAAAATTGCACAATATTGAGAGCAATACAGCGCAATATACTAATGAGAACAATTTGCAATGGTGCACATTATTGCTGTCAATATTGCACAATATTAATAGCGATATACTAATGAGAACAATTTGCAATGCTGCACAATATTGCGGTCAATATTACACAATATTGAAAGCAATATAGCGCAATATGAGAACAATTTGCAATGTTGTATAATATTGTTAGCAATATTGCTCAATATTGCAGACAATATTGCTCAATGTTGCAGGCAATATTGCTCAATATTATCCGGATAAAAAATTAATTTGGGTATAAGTGGATTCGATCCCTCATTGCATGTGACTACAAAATTAGATAAAAAAAAGTTTTGCTAATAAAGGAATTGTTGCCGCGTATCTAGATAGTACTTATACAAGATGAGTCATTTATTTTATTTTTTTTATCGTATTTATTTTTATTTTATTTTATTTTATAAATAGATATTTATATATTAGATCGTAGATCGTATTAAATACATTTACTTCAGTTTCCATATAAATTTTTATAAATATATTTTCTGACAATAACTAACAGCTCAAAAATAAAATTGATTTTTGTTAACATTTAATTAACTTGTTATACCGAAGTTTCAATTTATAAACATAATTGTTATTAAACTTCAAATTTGAATATGAAACTGTAAATCAAGCAAAGCAACTAAAAAACATTACTGAATATAAATAGCAAAAGTTATTTCATAAACATTGTTACATTTGATATTCTAGCAGGTATAGTAATTTAATAGTTATTAAACAGTTCAAACAGAAATTATTCACACAATTTATTATAAACTTAGTAATTAAATGACACATTTCAAACTATTAACTAGGTGGATATAATATTATGATGGGCCACAACCTTTTCAATTATTTTTTTTCGGAAAAAGAAACTATTTAACAATATAACTGTTTGTCAAAAATAACTTAGTTTTTAAATTTGGAATGAACCAGAAAGTAATCCGGGCAAATTTTTTTAAATAGCAATACGGATTATATTTGATATCTATGGTGACAAAGATCTAGAAAGATTACTCGATCTAGTGTTATTACCACTGTTAGATGTTTGAATAACTAAATTTTATAGGTAGTAAAAGTATAAAACTGATAGTTTGGCTTGACTAAACAATATAATATATATGTATGAATATTTCGTGTCTGTAACATTTTTTAAATAAATCATTAATCGGATATTATGGTTGGTCCTAAGAAAGATATTTCAATATTAAGGTAGGCCTTATATTTTAATTTATATGACACAATTCATCTTAATGAAATTATTATCGAATATTGTTACAAGAGTATTAAACTTGTTTTTCTACTAAAATATAGGTCTAATTATAAAGTAATTAATTGATTACGATCGGTTCTTAATAAAAAGAAATCAATGTAATATAATATAAACAAGATGTGTGTGTAGAGAATATTCTATAATTACTATATTATGCTCAAAAATATTCTCGATTGCTTTTGTTCCTTTTGCAACATCTTAGCCGCATATAACTTATCGAGAAACATGGAATTCCTAAAAATTATTAATTTATAAAAAATAAATTATTAAATAATTTCCTATTAATTTCTGTGTAATATTTTCAAGAGTTAAGGAGAAATCATGATATAGAATTCATAATTCATAGTTAACATATTACATAGAAGTAGAAGATCGGGTGTAAATCTTAAAGGTTACAAAATAAGTTTCTATGAAATTATCTATAATAATTAATCACATTCAAATACACAATTAAGAAAACACAATCGATAATAAAAAAGCCATCATAGATGTAGAAAATTCAGGGAGTAAATAAAAACTTAATTAGTTTTTAATGCTTAGAAAGCTTGTAATAGGAACAAAATACAGAGTAATTAAATATTATATTGCACATTAAAAGTCGCATTTTATTTTGACAAATCTATGGATTCATTTTTCATAATTTAGTTTTCTCATATTTTCAGCAATTTAAAATCAGTGTGTTTTATATGTCACAAATGGATAAATGTGGTGTGTTAATGGTTTTTTTCTTATACCTATCATATTTTCAAATAACATTCGGGTTGAAATTGTATTTTTGTTTGATATTGCTATTGGTAAGCAAACATTTGCAGTCAATATTTTTCTTAAATTTTGCCTATCCTGTTCAACAGTTTTCTCTTACGTACACTTAAAACTTTCAAGTAGAGTTCGAAAGGCGATGAATACAAAGTGTTCAAAATGACACTGTACGCGTGATGGGAATTCAAAAGCTAACGCAAAGAAACATACGCGAAGCAACAACGATAACATCATATAGTGTGCATTACAGTTTACGTTTCCAATTTTACAAGACGTGCATTGTTATTTCCTCGAGTTTCTTTAACTGTAAGTAATACAAACAAATTTATTACTGCAAAAAATGAAACCATATTATACAGTTAATTTTTGTTCCAAAATATATCAACTTGAAAAATAATTCGCATTTCATATAAATAACATTAGTTATTATTGCATATAAGAATCAAATTTGGGTAAAAAAAGTTTATTTTACTAAAAGATCTCTTTCAGGCGCGTCAAACAACAGCTTGTGATTGTTGTTGCTACTTCAAAAAGTGTATCTTTCAACTGATTGATGAACAGAGATTTCTAGTATCAATACGTATTCTTTATTGTAACTGTACTCTAACAATCAAAATCAGTTGCTGCGATATCGCAATTAAACTTTTAAGTTAAGTTTATTACTAAATAAATAAAAAAAACATTTATTTTGACAACTTAGAACATTGTTCAGTATTTTAAGATTTATGAAGAAATAATTCAATCGAGATAAACAATCTGTTGTAGCGGTCTGAAATCCGCTTAATTATAAAACCTGCTGTGGTTGTTGTAACATGTATCTGTACAAGTTTAATTATCCCCGATAAAGTATTCTGCTGATTTATTTAAGTATTGGGTTTTTATAGTTAGTTTTGATATCGCTTAATATGTTGTACTTGCAAATTAATTTGATTTGCCGCTGTGTATTTGAATGTATAATTTCTTTCAAGTCGGTGAATTTTACTGGTTATTTTTTGAGTTTATTCATATTTGGTTTTACAAAAACATATAAAGTGATAGTCGACAATAAGGAGTGCTATGTGATCATTTGATGGTAAGGAAGCTGTTTTTGTATATATATATATTGTGATGAAACACGCTGAACATTGAAGCCAATAGACGTGAGGGGCTTCCACGGCCCTGCAAATCGTGCAGAGGGTCCTGGAAGTTGACAACAAGCTTCCAGGTTTTCACAAAAAAAATATACAAGCAACCGAACTTCAACAGTTGAAAAAGTTGTTAATCTAAAGTTTTAAATTTAAAAAAGCATAACCTGAGTTCAAAGAAATTTAGCATTTAAAGTTTTCAATAATCAATCTAAAAAAAGGAATTTATTGGTTAAGTAAACAAGCGAAAGTTGAAGAACTTTAAAGTAACATAATATTGTCAGCAGTGCGCATGTATGCGGATGCAATTATGATAAACAAATCGCGTTATCAGTTAACAAGCATTGATTTAAAAAATTGAATTAAGAAAAAATGAATTGCCTAGACAACAGGTTGATAAGATAACAACTGGAAATAAGTTAGTTGACGAGAGAATCTCAAAGAGATAGGTCGTTACGTGTGTATACCCGAGCAAACAAGTGCAAACACGAAGTGAATTAAAAAACAAATCTTTAGAAACAACAAGAACAAATTCAACTTAGAAAGAGAACGAGGTGATTTTTGGACAAATATTTGTAAGAAGAGAATTTAATTTAGAATTGGCGGGAAGCAGTTTCATGTCCGTGGATTGGAAGGACGAGACTCTACAACCAATTTAAAGTGGACCCGTTTGGGTTGAAGAAAATAAGAAGATATAGACAGGTTTGCATACTTTAACATTCTAAGTGTTCACGCGGTTAATGCGGCAAATAATACGGATCGTTAAGAACGAAGCGCCAATTGACAATAAATGAAAATTCAATTTTTATTCTGTAATTCAATTGTTTATTTAAATTAAAAATAAATAAAACCAAACATTCATTCAATAATTTTCGCAAGATTTTTTGAAAATAAAAGTTTGCATAATTATTATATTCATTGGTTGCATAAAGATCTGGAAGCTGAGGTTGATAAGCTGTGCTTTTATAGCATAAATAAAGTAAGTATGAACTCTTAAAGACCTTCAGCCCTTAACAGAATGCAATATCTACTATATTATATCTTTATACCTGTAGTTGTAAAATGAAAAAAAAACCGATAGGACAAATAGAACATCCGTTTGCAATTAAGTCTAGTCTACTTTCGCTAATACGATATAAGCTCTCAGCTGCAACTGAGAGATACCGAGCAAATTCATCATGTGCGGCTCAAATACAAGACCTGCTGATCGAATTCAAGCTTCGCCTCTCACAAAAACATGTATGTCAAAGCCTTCAAAGAAAAGGTTGCATTAATAGAGAACACCTCCCATCAAGAAGTAAAAAAAAACCGTAAAGTGTCAACATCTTAACCAAATCTGGGCACAATCCAAGACTTCTCTCTTCTCCCGACAAGCTTGACGAGATGGCAATACTGTCAAAACTACGTAAAGCCCCAGAAGGAACCCACTCTATTCCCAATGAACAGTTTGGCTTCGTCCAGAGCACTCCACAACGCAGCAGTTCTGAGGCTGGTAGAGCACATCACCTTGCACTAGATTAAAAACCAAGCAACGGGAGGTATGTTTCTCTATATAACGTCAAAGCTTTCGTTTAGGTTTGATAACAGGGTTTAATCTACAAGGTGATCCACCGCGATAGTCATTTCTGTCGAGCTAGAAGTTTAGGGTAAAATTGGAAGGCTTCCGCTTAACCGAGAAATCGATTGAAACGGAAATTCTGCAGAGTACGATCAGGGCACCCACTTTGTATATCTACTAATGTAGACGGTATCACATAAGCCAATCTTAGTCTAATTTATTATAAGCCGCTCTTGCTGGACTTCTAGTATGGGGTCGTACTTAGGCCATAGCGGTAAACCTTGGCAAAAGTATGGCAACATAAGTACTATACAAGATTGTTTGCAAACAAGACCAGCAAAAAGTTCTCACAAACATGATTCAAGATGTTCGGCACCGACATCCTCTACAATGATACTTCTAAATACTTGAGGGTAACACGAGATAGAGGATTCCGGTGGGACCTTACGTCAAACAAATTTTCGATAAAACAAGGGGAGCTATAGCCGTACTGGGTTTCTTGCTTAATCGACACAGTAAACTGCGAGTAAACACTCACGACAACCCACGCAGGACAGACAAGTATACAAACAAGCAGTACAGTAACTGTGCCCGAGAAGTAGCGTCCGATGCAAAGCTGCATATTAGTGAATTGTAAATTTTAATGAAAATCTAAAAATCGTTGCGTTTAGCTTTGGGTTTGAAAAGAGAAGTCACCAGAATACAGTGATTGCATAAAATGGATTATGATTTTTGTATAAACAATTGTATGAACAAACCAGCAGTAAGACGTTAAGGCTACACCGGCTGACTGAGAAGCGAGTAACCGTAGTTCAAATCCTGGTGGCGTTGAATTATTCAATAAACCTCAAAATAGATCTGTGGGCATGGAGAAGGCAATAAGAAACCAACACATGAACTAAATTCCTTAGTACGCCATCTTGGCTTCAACTGCGGTCTGTGATGTCATCCAGCATTTTACCAATTGTTTCACCCATCGGTCGTGTTGGGGTAGATTGTTGAAAATAACCTAGTTAATTTTATGAAAAGGAGTGATCAAGTTTATAAAATAAAATATAATGCTAAAATTTAAATATTCAAATCAAAAATAAAATAAAAATATTTTATTATAATTTTTTATTATATTTTATTATATTAATAATAGAAAAATTGACTAGACATCATAAGATAAATCAAAAAATGTTAGTGGTATTAGCTGCGTTCCATCATTTAGATAGATACTTCTTTCATTTTCCCTTTTAAAGCTATATTGACACCAAACCATGGCAGTAGCCTTCTGTTTAGGATACGAAGTTTATAAAGTTTACAATAATAATGTTAATATTTGTGAAATTAAACATTTCTTTTGCATTTGCTTGCGTCAGTTGGTCCATTATCACGGTGTCAATGCTTTGTTATTTTTGGAATATTTTATATGACAGAAAGCGTAAAATTTAGCATTTGAGTAATGAAACGTTTTCTTATCTTATCAATTTTTGAAAAAAGGAACAACTACCATACAAGTAATTACCAATCTCGTATTAAATTCAAATTGTAAAGAAATTTAGACAATGATAGTTTTGATAATAAACCTTCCAGGCTGGAAGGTTAAACTGGACACTGCAAATTGAACCAACATCTTAACACACTGGGACTTGTAGATAACCCCAGTTGTCGGGGATGCAACAGAGCAGACTAAACAGCGGAACATGTGCTTTGTCACTGTCCGTCGCTAGCGTCAACGAGAGGTGCCATGTTAGGGGATCTCTAACCTAACATGGCCAGAATCAGCGACACTCCGCCTGCCAAGATACTCGAGTTTATCCTAGAGACGGGATGAGGAGCCGCTTCATTGAAGATAGTACAATGAGCCCGATTTCAGTGGCCTAAGTGCGCGTAGGGATACTTCTCTGCTCTCCTGTCAAAAATCTTGAATCCAGGCAATAATACTAACAAATTTTGAGAAAATTAACCACCGCAAATTACTTTAAAATTCGAAATTTTAACAAACTTATTCCGAATCAGAGCTCAGCACACATTTGTAAACGATATTTTGAAAATGAAGACGTTCATCACCACACCATTCTCAGATAAATATTACGATGTGGTGAGGTGGACGACATTATTTGTTTCACTGGCCCATAATAATCAAAATTTACTAAGACGGGATATCGAAGCTGTTAATTTGTCTATTGGGTATAACAAAAACGGATTTAAGAGTCTCCAACATGTAACTTACTCTAAGAGGTAACAAAACAATAAACCACCATTACCACATGCATCCCAAAACACAATTGCCATAATCATTCCAGCTGATGGCACTCTTTTTGCCTTCTTTGGAGATTGTTCAGGATTGCGTAATTGATTGCAGATGTGATAAATATGTAAATAATTATAAATTTTTAATTGTTTATGTGTAATGTGTTGTCAAATTAATTGATATTTTAGTAGTGTTTCCATATAAACACAATTTAGGATGCTTTTATTATAAGTGATCAAAATAAAAGAAATAATCGATAAATTTTAATTTCCAGCGAACTGAAACAGTTCTAAACCATGCAGCAAATTTGTCACACGTTTATTTTTTGGTTTTGGTTAGCAAACGAGGCACCCATCTTTTTGATAGTTTTTCATGTCCAAGCAATTGCGCAAAATTGAAACCAAAGCACCAATTGATATGTTCATAGCGTTAGAAATCTCACGTATTTTCAATCTACGATTACCCAAACCCATGTTACGGATTTTATCGATGTTTTCTTGAGTAAGTGACTTCACTTCTTGATGTACCTGGACGTTCAAAATCTTTTGTGCTAGTACGACCACAACGAAATTCCGTAAACCACTTATTCAATCATTTAATCGACGGTGCGGGGTTCAGGTAATATTTATCTAACTATTATTTGTTTTTTGTTTCTGTAATTAGGTTTTTATTCAAAAATTGTGTTTTAACTAATATTATGCAAAATTCACTTTTTTACATTTTTGCAAAAGAAATCACAAGTTGCGTTATACAAAAATATAAAAAATAATTGCACAACTGTTAGAAGCAACTGTCAAATGTGTTTTGTTTTTGAATGTGACTGCATCTACAAACTTGATTTTTACCAAACCAATTGAACTCTCCATAGGGTGAATCTAAATTGACTTCTTCAAACTGGAAATTGGAACGTAATTTATTGAGAAAATTCTAATAAACTAAAAATCTACAATAGTATTATATTTTCAGATCTGTGTACTTGTGTACATAACCTAACAAGGATGAGGGTACTCTGACAGTTCATTATTTAATTATGCACAGTATATCAACAGTTCTACAAATTGGTAGATTATTATTGTTTTGGCAAAATTTTCGAGATGATTTTCATGCAACCGCGACATACGAGTACATTATAATTAAATGTGCTAATTATGCACCAATTAAATTAACCATTTTCATTTTGAAAAGTAACTTTAATCATCACAACCAACGATGGGAGCTGAGCGTGAAAGTTCTAAGCACGGAATTTTATTGTAATGTTAGCACAAACAGAATACAATACTTAAATTAAGGATTCATACATACAGTATTGTAATCACCTGAGCTCGGCCGAAAAAGATTTTTATAATTTTTCAAATATTATTTTTGTCAAATGAAGTTTTATCATTATGATGTGTATATTTCATATCCATTTACCGCAGAATAGCACTGTAGTGAATATTCATATGTCCTAAATTGTGTAATTTGACTTCACATTGTTAAATCGGTGGCTTTTACAAACGAGATTACAATCGATTGAGATCGAAATTTTGTTAAGCTTTAAAAAAGTTGGGCCAAAAATATATTATTGGATTAAGTTTTTATAATTAATTTCGTACCATTATTTTAAATTATGTCATGTTATAGTTAGCTATCATATTATTATTGCTCATTTGCATTCTAATACAACTTCGTATGGTGATTATGTAACCTAATGCAAAACAATGCAGTAAACCTATGCTCTCAATATGTTTCGTGAACGAGACGCACGATCACACGTTAAATGCTTCGATTCCTTTGTAAAAATTAAATCCAATTTACACCAATTCTATTTTTTATTCCTAATGATAGGCTTATTTAGTACCTATAAAATTTTATGCCTTCTTTTCTTGGAATGAACCTTTTTTTCTAGTAGTTTATCTTCTCTCAAAATTCCTATATTTCTACCCCAATCCATTATCTCGTCACGCTCGTTTAATAGTTGTCTTTGTTCTTTTATCCGTTCTAATATATTTGTAAGCTAGGACGTTTCTCTAATTTCATTTTCTATTTTACTTCATCTTCTTTTCCTCCACTATCATTTACAAATTTGTTTATGTTGTTCATGTTTATTTTATTATGTATGTTCCTTGGATTTCTCTATCAACCCTTCTAATATTTGTCGTTGTTTGTGTTCAGCGATTCTTTGACTTCCTAATCGAAATGAGAATTTTATCCAACTTTATTATTTATTGCTGTTTTGCATCTTGCGAGTTATCAAAGTTATCACTGTTATCTGCGAGTATTATTAATGAATTTGTGCAGGTTGGAGACTTGGGGTAAAAATATACTTCATTTTTTCCCACCATTAATTAGATAAATTTATTAGTGTAATTTAATTTGTTTAACCAAGCAATTATCAAAAAACATTGTCTCAGTTTTAGTATAAATTATGTACTTAATAGCCTAAAGCCAATTTGGGGTAGCTATTCTAAGTATAGCAGAAATCCATTAATGCGTCTGATCAGTAAAACATTCATCTTATAATATAGTAGAATATAACTTCGTTTACGATGATGTGACGTGTAAGTACGCGCCTTCTTGTTTTGCGACAAATTTGATGGAGCCTTAAACCTGCTGAAGTAACATCCATGTATTGATTATTCAGAAATATCTACTTTATCATAATTTATGCAGATTAGTTTATGAAAGAGTATGATAATCCTTAAAGATACAAGCTTTTAGGAAACGTCTTAAAAGCAGATTATGTATCTTGTCATCAAACATTGCAGTATCTTACACGAATAGATGGGCATTCCAAACAATTATTGAACTAACATTGTCTGTAATTGTATTTTCCTTTTGGAAATCAAAATGATTATTATTATGCAAATTATAAATAATTTTGTTCAACCTAAGTATTCAAAATCAGTTTTTAATAAAAATTTTAATAGAAATTTTATTATGTACATATAATAAACATTAAATGTATTACAGCTACATCATAAATTTAAGAGTCCTACCCCATATTCGTTAAAGCTTGCGGGTTTACATAGCAAAAACCACCTTTAAGTAACATAAGTATGGCTAACTCATATTTTCAACTTTATAAAAATTTAATTGCTAATTAAATTTTCTAAAAGGCAAGATTCGAGCCTGCATGAATAGTCCGCATAACTGTAATGGTATACCGCGATAAATATTTTTATTTATTTCGCCAACTAAATTCAAACCTTTCTATAGTTTAGTCAAATCATGCTTGGGTCTCACTTAAATAAATCGCTGAATAATTTTTTTCACATAGTACACATGTTCAAATTAATTCCAATAAGTAATATTCGTACCATTAAAATGCAAATTTTTTTCTTAAAAGTTCAACTCAACATTTTGAAGAAATTTCGCTACAAATCTACTTGTGGAGATTGGACATCATTAGACAGGGTAACAATAAATAGTTATATTTATGTACAATCTAAAGGGTTAACAAATTTTTTATTCGTATAATTATAATTCTATAACTGAACATAAAAAAAGTTACTCTTAATTACTTTGCCGCACCCTGTAGTTAGATCTTAATAGTATTTGTAACCATGTATCATACATACTAAATTTCATGAATTTTGATCACCAGAGAAAAAGAATTAAAAACCGAAGCTTTTAGTGCATTACGCTTCCAATTAGACCAAAAGTTAAATAGTTTAACTAACATCCAGATACATTGTAGAACTCACATTAGCAGAATATCGAATGTCAATGCGATTAAAAACAGTCCATGTTTTAATTTTAAATATATAATTTAAAAGTTTGCCTAGCTAAATGCAATTTAGGTTTCAATAAATTATGACTGATTATTTTGTAAAACATAAATCTAATGTAAAATTCTGCAACAATGTAAATACCAAGTTTATAAAAAATATTAGATTAAATCCATTTCAATCATTCAGGCTGGCGGTGCTTATGTTCCATAATTTATTTTCTATAAAATAAACAAAAATCAATTTGTTTCAAAGACCTTTCGGATAAACTAGGAGCTGAGATACAGCCAATCCAAGATTCAAAAATTAATACCCGATAAGTAATAATAAATGTCCATATTTTAGAAAATCCACAAAATGCACACACATTTAAAAACCAAAATGTTTTGTTTCACAAATAAAACAGATTGTAAGTACAATAAATTATCGCAAAAATTTTCACCATACTATAACTGCATCAGGCGATCGAACTAATAATTAAAACCATTGTAGTTCTAAAATGTCTCAATATTTTATATAATTTTTTAGATTTTTATGTTTTTGTTAATAAAGTACGCAGATCCTATAAGAGAGAATTGGTGACAATTTTTCATAATGCACTGATTTTTGAAAATAAAATTATTTATCCCGCAATCTTGGAAGGTTACTAGAAGGCGTGAAAAGTTTTTCGGGGTATAAAAAATTTACGTGTTCTCTCATTTTGTATAAAATAGCAATATATGTAGCGAATACGAATTTTTGATTCGCGTTATTTGACACATATAGATTCAGCAATTAGTATTTAATTTTCTCTTCAAGTGCTGGAAACTAATACTTTGCACCTTACAATGCAAATGGACAAGTAGGCACTTAAGTTTTTACTCTAAGAGTTTAAGTTCTCAGCTTGCAAGATTTAATTTAAGAGGTTGTCGGGAATCTTGTATCATAACTAAAATTTTCAAGCCGATTTCACGATATTTAAAAAAAATTTGTAATTTCATTGAAATTATATTGAAGCTTTTAATGTCAGCATGATTTTATAAAATAAAAGCAAAAGCTTTTTGTTAGCTTTAGTTTTTGATTTTAGTTCATCATAATTCTATATTTACCATTGTAACTTAAACTTGTGAATTTTGAAATAAAACTAAAAGAAACGAGATGATTGAGAAATAGTATATTGTTTTATTAGGATCGAAAAGTTACGTTTCCGATCGATGTGATTCTATTGATTCTAGATGCTTAATATAGCTAAGCGTAATATTGATTCAAGTAGTAATTAATCTATTTCAAACGGATCTGCAAAGCAGTGATTGTGCCGATTCAAGTTTATGTTTACGGTTACAATGGGAAAGTCAACTTTAATTTAATGGGAATGCAATTTTAATGATATCAATAATTAAAATACTCATCTTAAAATTGTTGTTATTTTGTTTTCATTCTGTAGTTTTGAGTTGTAATCAGCTACCGACTGATAATATCGATTGATTTTCGAGGTAATCCTAATTAAATAAAATTTAATTTTGGGTTGCAGATAAGAAAATGGCAAAAACTGTGTTATCTTTAATATTTGGTGGTCCACCCTGTAGTATGGATTGATTAAATTATTATTAAATTTATAGCAATTGTAAACTTTTATTTGTAGACGTTTCCTTTAATTAAGTTGTGAAATTGAGGATTACTAATTAATTTCTCCTTTGTTCTTTGTTCATTGTGGAATTGGTAAATGTACTTGTATTCACCATGTCGTTTTTATAACGCAGTGAATAGCTAACATGAAGCGTGCAATCCAAGACGACTCATTTCTTATGTATCACCAGTCGTAAGCAACGAATTCGTATTAAAGTTCTTCTAAAATATGCTATTGCTTTTTTTATTGCATCCTATAAAGTATACAATTGACCTCGTTTCTAAATTTGTCAAATTTTAAAGAACAAAAACGTATCACATTAAAGATCAAAAAAATGGAAAGTTCAGATGGCATTAAAATTTGAAAAAGTTAGCCAACGTATTAAGTTTGGGGTTGCTCGTCAAATTTAGTATATAAACTCGGTTTAGTTAACTGAGGAAATATTATTTGTTAGTGGTACTAAATTCCATAATTAACATTGTTATTACAGAATTCAGTTTCGTGTTATAAACCGATTTAAGAAATGGAAAACGATCATTCTATTGTCAAACGAATTCCTAAAATCCGGGTTTGGCATTTACTTGTCGTTGGAAACGATGATACCATTGATTATTGAAGCCGTCTATTTAACATTGATTGCTAGTTGTTAAAATGTAACCAACAATCAGATCTGAATTTTACGATTATTAATTGTAAAATGTCAAAAACTTGAAGATTTTTTTAAATAGGGGATAAATTACAAAGTCGAGTTTAGCTATAAATAACTTATTGGGTTACAGATTACTGATTCAATACACTTTCTACTAAATGGAAAACGTGTGTTAAAACCTAGCCATGTCGTCTAAAACTGTCTCAGTTTTCATTCATCCTAAAATTCGGCAGTAAATGAAACATTTTTGTTTTCTCTACTGATATTTATTATGGCAGTGTTCGGAGAGCTTTGAATATTTTACATTGCTTTTGTAAAAGGTGCGTAGCTTTGTCCAACTACGGTGCATACAAACGAGTTTCCTTATCTATAATTCCCAACACTACATAAAAAATGTTTATTACAATTTTGTTTGCAATATTAATAAACTTTTACAATCTAACCTTGATTTAAAAATTTTGTAATACAAATGGAAACACAAAAATATTCAAATACAAAATCCATTTCCCGGTTTTTTCCATTTCAAATGGTAAAGTTTTCTAAATCTTGTAATTTTGTGGAAGATTTGCCACTGCGGAACGTAGGCAGAATTTTTAAATTCGGAATGCAAGGTTTTGCCTTTAAAGTAAAATATTAATCAGACAAATTATCAAAAGAACGGAAGCACCTGCTGATTTTAGGAATAATCTCGTTTCTTGGTTTTCGACCTATTTTTAGTATTGAAATATTATGAATACTTGGGTTTTGAGGGTGGTTAATATAAAAATAAAAAAAGATTATATTAGGTGCTAGCCTTCGAGCCTAGAAAATCAAAGTACCAATGTTCACGCAATCGACAAATTAAAGGAAACATTTAGATGATATTTATAAATGTAAATAAAATTTAAAGGTTTATCGAAAAGTTATAAATAAAATTCGGTTGAAAGCAGAAAACTGATGAAATTTGTATGTCAATATTAAAATTGAAAATTTAATAAACAAAGTTCAAATAACATTATCGATATTAACAATTTTGTGCTGTTATTGTATCAATTCTAAATAATTTCAATGTGACTATATAATTTCCGTCCATATTTTTTCAAAATAATAGAAGTGAGTTTAATATAAAAAATCAATTGTTCCGTCACAACAAAGAACGTTTTGCTAAAGTTATTAATAGTTAGTATAAAGCATAACAAAGAAGTATTACAAAAAATTCTAACTTAATGTGCCATATATTATTTGATATAGTTAACTTTTTGACTTGGGCAGGCGTTGACCCGTGTTATGAAATTGCGGCTTTGGTCAGTCCAAACTCGGTCAAATTGAACTTGGAGACAAGAATCTGTCCCTAATCCAATGTAAGAAGAGAAATTTCTAAGCGTAAACTTGCTTAAAGTTAGTAAATTGTTACTCATAAAAGCGGAAAATACGATTCATCTCAAAATTATATACTCTTCCACCCGTTTTGTACCGTTCTCGATGTCAAAATTAATTATTACAGAACAATTTACCAAAACAATATCTAAGAAACCACCGGGATTATAGCAACTATTCTAAATATTAATTTAGATGAGATTACAAAATGAAATATAAATATTTTACCAAAGTAGGTATGTTATTCCATTGTTTTAAGATATTCGAACCTACTCCAACCGCTCTGTAAACCGCTCAGTTACGTTCGTGACTGTACGGGCGATTTATGATGAATATAATAAAATACGGCTAGTGCAATATAAACTTACGATATTTCTCCAAAAGCGGCAAAAGCTTCTCTTAATGTTTGCGTTTCTATTTCAGGACTCAAATCGCCAACGAAAATATGATGGTGCTCTGAAAAGAAAATTGCATTAATAACTGGAAGACTACAATGGAATAAATAAAACTATTAAATAACTTGAAAAGTTAAATGAAGTGGTTATTTTAGGTTAGGGGTGCCTGCATTGCATATTTCACTGAAACGGAAGCTGGCCACAAGAAAGGACCGATCAGATGCGGCTGCTGAATATCGATTTCCTTCCGGATTAAGGCAGGACATCTACATCTTGCGACTGTCCGCCGTCACAACGTTCTCAAAACCTAAATAAATTTGAACTTAAATTGACCCTACTCCTTTTTACAAACTCCCCATTTATATAATATTGTAAATTGCTACTTGCACTAAATTCAAATTATAATTCTTACTATCAGAAATCTCAATAAGAAACTAAGTTAATTTTAGATTAAAACCTCATTCCTTTAAAACGGTTCATTTTTTTATATAACAAATTTTATAATTTTCATCTTCGCCATAGTTCTCGTTACATCAACGCTATTGATTATTATAATTTCATTATAATTAATTTATTAATTTCATAATGGAATGTTTTTAGAATTATTAAATAATTAACCAACGCCAAATATTATCTATCATAAACGCATTAATATTTATTTAAATGAGCCACTAAATAAATCATTAATCATACAAATTAAATTTTAATTCCAATTTATGTCATCAACTTAAAAGTACATTAGAAATTTATTTACTATTTCGTGGCACAATTTTAAATAACCGCATAATTCTAAACGCATTTTAATATATTTCTGGTATATCTTTTCTTTTTACATTTAATCAACGCAAAATGTGTAACATAACTTATGATAGAAAATATTTATCTCATCTAATCTTCATCTTTTGTTTAAAATCACTTTTCCAATACCACTCAATTCTCCATCATGATACTTCTTTAAGTTCCAATTGCTTGTCTTAATTTCATAATTAAGAATTATTGACTTGAATTTAACGAACTTTTTTTCAGTCGATTAACAAAGGGTGTCCAATAAGAAATGATTTATTTAAAAAGTTTAAATTATAATCTGTTTTCATATGTAAAATGTTTTCTTTGTAATAAAATTTGAAAAAACTATTTTAGTGCACTTGTTTGGAGAATCACTAAAGATATAAAGTGCATTTCACCAGCCCAGACTCCCCCCATTTCGAATTTTGGATCCAAAATAGTTTAAATCGTTTCTACTTGTTTCTACTTTTTCATTTTCGTTTGTACCAACTTTGTCTTCGGGATATTTCCAAATATCGAATAATGGCATATTGCTAATCTCTCCCCCATTTCGAATTTTGAATGTAAAATAATCTAAATTGTTTGTAGTTTGGTTGAAATTTGTTTATACCTGTTTCTACTTTCATTATTTCCGTTTGTATACATTTTGTTTTCGACGTATTTTAAACTAACTAAATAATAAAGGCTTTGTGACAACCCCCTCACCCCATTTTAAATCTTCAAGGATCTAAATAGTGTGTACCTGTATCTTCCTTTTTTATTTTTGTTTGTACCTACTCAATTGAATTTTCATCCTCCTTGATTAATATGATTAACCAGAAATAGTGTAACTAAATTTTAAGGCCTAAGATCTTTATTATTATAAATCTTGGTTATCTATTCAAATTATTTCTAGTCAAATTTGTTAAACTTATTTAATACCTCAAATTTATTTTAGTTCGTAGTATTTTGCTCTCCATCAATAAAATAATAAATAAAATAATATAGGTATAACCCAATATATGAAGAAGTTACAAATAGGTAGAAAGAATTTATACAGTTTTTGATCCAAAGTTTGAAATGGATCGAGAATTTTGAAATATTCCTTTAAGAATTTTTTGAAATATCTTAGAAACAATATATATGTTACGGTCAATGACGTAAATTGGGCATTGACGTCAATGGCCGGCAATGACGTCAATGCCCATTTACGCTGGCCATTGACGTCAACGCCCGTTAACGGTGGGCAATGGTGTAAATATGTTCATTTGGTTGTAATATTTACGTCTTTGGCCGCAAAGACAGCAAAATGGCAATTTAAATTTGACAGCCAACTGGCAAGTGATATTTACGTACATAATATGTTGTATTCATTGTATTATAATATAATAATATAATCATTTATTAACAAAAATAATGAAATAAAATTTTTTAAATTAATCATTTTTATTCTGGCACGGGAGTGACCCATGGCACTTAAAATTGCAAAATTTGATTGCTTGCGCGATACGCACATTTATTGTTTTTACATCCACCCTTGCAATGACAACGCTTGTAACCTTGGCCTCCTAAAACACTGCTTTCAGCTGCTGCTTGTCTAAGAATAATCTCATTTTTTTGGTCGTATCACTAATATTTTTTAACAAAATTAACTTTTCAGTATTCCTTAATAACTAGTATTAATTGCAAAGGCACATTTAATATATTACTTTCAAATAGAATCTATAGAATAGTAATATCATCATTGCCCACCCTGTATTGGGCATTGACATCATTGCCCGGACAATGATGTAAAAACCGCACATTAAATTTTAAATGTCAACATTGCCCAAAATGCATGGTCATTGACCGGTCAATGGCCGGTCAATGACGTCAATGTCCAACTAAGCTGGGCATTGACGTTATTGTCCGGCCATTAACATTAATGGCCGAATTGTCATCATTGACCGTAACATATAACTATAAGAGAAAATAAAAAAAATACAAACAAGGTATAAACCACTTAGATTATTTTAAATTTAAAATGGGGAAAGAAGCTAACATTATTTCGTCAAACCTATTGAATATTTTTCTAATTTCTAAAAAATAGAAAAAAACGTAATGGAAAATTGCTCATTTAAAGAAAACAGAAGCTGATGCATTTCTTTTTTTTTAAAGGTATTTTATTGATTTTCGACAATTTCTAAGTGATTTCCAGGGGAACGCCAACTACTCATACACAATTTTCGTGTATTTTTTTGAGATATCAATTTTTGTGAGATATTTTCCCACCGATAAAAATAGTGGATTTGTTTTTTATTAATAAAGGCATACGAAGCCCATGAAAATATTACTTTGACATTTAATGATAAGCATTTGCTATTATTTTTATTTCAATGTATAATATTGATTTTAGAAAAATATTTTGAAATATTAAAAATATAAATTTTTAACGAAATTCAAAGGATTTAGATTATTTCCTATCCAAAATTTGGAATGGGGGAGCTGGTTAAATGCCAATATTGCACATGTTCAAATATCTCGAAAATGACATTCGTAGAAATGAATATTAAAAAGGTTCAACCAATTTAGACTATTTTGAATCAAAAATTTGAAATAGGGGGCGGGAATGTACCTAAACACATATAGTATGTTTCTATAAAGTTAATGTTTAGGGGCGGCTTTCCAGTATAAACACCATTTACCAAAGTATTTTGTTCTAATTCAATTTACACATATCTATAGTAGTAAATTAAATGTAAAACAAACTGTTTAAAAACAGTTTATTAATAATGATGTCTCAAATGTCTCATGTGTCAAAATACGTATCCAATCAAGTGATATAATTGAGACTGTCTTAATAATTAAAATGAATTAAAAAAATTTTTGAAAACTTTAAATATGTAAACTTTTCGGGATTTTGGCCCATAAAAAAAACTTTTTAGTTAGCAATTTTGCCTTTTAAAAACCTGGATACAGTAATAATAATTGTAAAGATATCAATATTTTTTTACACCAAACGAAAGCCTGATATGCATATTAGTTTTTGAGAAAAATTTGCATCCGATTTGAAAAATATAGTTTTGACATAATTGCGTTTAAAATTTCTGATTCAATTCCGAAGTGGATCTAGACTGACTTCAATAATATACTACGTTTAGACAATTCATAGCTATTTGTTATAATAATATGTACATATTTTTATTACGATTGCGTAAATCATAATTCAATTATTCAAGATCATTACAACTAAAACATGAAGTGTTAATGTTTACTTGCATGTTCATTTGTATAATTGATGGTTTTAGTGCTGATGTAGTGGAAGTTATACATAGTAAAGAGTAAAACTCAACTTCGAAATAATCTCTCCACTAAAAATATATGCCAATCAATTTATTTGACAGTTTCGTTAATTCACTACTACCATATTTCTAAATATAAGACAAATAAATACATCAAAACTAAAATAGATTACAACAAGATATTTTAAAAATCGCCTCTCGTCTATTAATCTACTAAAAAGTCTACACACCACCAAACATAAAAAAAATGTTAAAAACCTTCACAAAAAAAATTGTAAAACATTCACAATCTAATAGAATAAAAAATATCTTAGTAATGAATAACTCAAATCCGGAATCTATTCATCGATGTCTGTTTTATTTGGGGATGAACTTGTGAATTTCAATTGATTAACACTTTTTTCTATTTGTTTCCTCTCAGTGTGAATCAATTTCATGTTCCCATAATTTTTCTCGATTAGGTGTTACGAGAAACATAATTTATCATACAGATTATTATTAAATGCTCAGTGTGTCGAGGGAATTACAGTTAGCTTATATTTATTTAATTAGAGAATACGGCATATTATGTATAAACAAATAAACATGCCGATACTTTGGATTGCATTGGTATCGTCGGGATGAAATAGAGTATTTGATTAAAATTAACTAATGATATTGCATAAATAAAATATTAGGGATAATATGCAGTTATGGGATTTATAACGACACACTTTCCTTATGTTCATATGCAAAGTTGGCTATGGGTAATTTATGGCAAAATTTTTACTCTTTGTATTTTCACTTAATTGCATTAACTCGATCAAAAATGGTAGCAATGTTTAGTTTAAGCGGCATTTCGCCAGATCAGGAGATTGAAATATTTTTTTAACGTACCCTTGCTTCGAATTAGAGAGTTAAATAGAGAATTAACTGTAATTTCCCAGAAATTAAATTTTAGAAGAAATGATTAGCATTTTGCGGAGGTTATCAATAAAGAATAGGAAAAATAGTTAGTCATATATGTTACATTAACATATTATAACATTTATGTAATAGTATTTTCCAGGTACCCAAATGATTTAGTATTTGATTTAAAATTAAATAACTTTTGTTTGGTCTTTTGGGCAGTTAACACGTATTTAAATAAATTTTTTTAATGCATTATTTATGTTTTACATTATACCTCTAGAACATTCCGTTTATCATAGTCGGTAAATGTTAGCCCGTTGCAGGATAAAACCATGGCTAGTTATATTATGCAACTTAAGGGTTGTGTTCGACTATAATCTTTTTATGACCCCCTTTCTTCATAGCATCTTTGATTTTTTTTATTTTGACACCAGGCACCATACACTGAGGAACCATTTTTCGAGGGGTTTTCTTCTTAGGAAAATGTATTGAAAAAGCATTACATTTTTTCACTGTTTCAGTACCAATTTCAATATTGTAAGGCCCAAGTATGACGAATTTCTTATTTGTTTTACAGAAACATAACCTTTTAAACCAGCACTTCTCCATATGCACTTATTTTTGGAAAATAAGCGCTTATAATAAGCACTAAAAATTGAAAAAAAAGCTCAATAAAAGCTTGAATAAGAAGTGAAAAATAATAGGTACATAATTTATGGAATGTTAATTTTTATTTATTAGAACAAAAAAAATCTGTAGTCGAATACAGATAAGTAATGAGAAGAAGCACAAGGAACACCAAACTTTTGATTTCAAGATTTCAAGTGACAGTTTAACCTAATTCATTTTAAGTCAGTAAAAAGGAAATACAAAATATATTAGTTTATGAACCATCAATGTCTTAAGGATAGTTGGTGACAGCTTAACCCAATTCATTTTAAGTCAGTAAAAAGGAAATACAAAATATTTTAGTTTATGTTAAAACCATCAATGTCTTAAAAGTACATACTTCTTATGTTTAATTGACATAAGAACACAACACCTATAAAATAAACTATATATCGGGTCTAAAATTTAAAAGATTCTTTGAAATATCCAAACTTGTTATAATTCAAAGTGACAAACGCTTCAATTTCTTGTGAAACGTATTTATTCCAAGTTTAATTGGAATTGTCAACATTAAAAATAAATAAGCATAATCCATTATAGTAAAAAAAAGCATTATTAAGCACAAAGTTGATAATCATGCAGAATAGTACGAAAATAAGCAAAATATGCAAAATAAAAGTGATGTCAAACGTTTCAATATCTTTAGAAACGCATTTATTTCAAGTTCAATTAGAATTGCATGCAATAAAAACAAATATGCATAATTCTTGAAATCCGCGCTCTAATGATAACTTACGGACGGAAATATATGTATACATGTACCGCATTGCTTTTATCTTCAAAATACTACATATAAATAAATGTGAAAAAGAACCATAAATATATATATTTTCACGTTGGAAGTATATTGATGTGGGTCGAAAAACAAACACAATTTAATTTTTATTCTTCTTTGTAATGGCAGAAATTAGATATTTTATTATTAAATAAATTGATACGGAAATACTTTAGTTTGAAAACAATTTCTCTGTTTTCCAGAAATGATTATCTTAAATTTGTTCTAATTAATAAACAAAACAAAAACATAAATGCTTTGAACAAACATTCTATTGAAACAGGCGAGGCAGTCGTAGAATTAAACTGTACCTCCCTGAGCGGCCACTGAAGTTTCGAGGTAAAACTACTTCGTCTAAACATAGTTTAAAATCGAAAATTAGAAATTCATTTTTTTTTAAGTCTTGTTTAAGGTATATCGTTTATTTAGTAAAATATATAGAAAATCCAAAATATGCTTTATCGAATTACATTTTTTAATATAGAACTGAAAATTTCATCTATTACGAATGACAATCTCGTTAATCCATTTGCGTTTGAAATCGATGAAAGTGAATTTTTTGTCCATGGGATAATTAAAAATTTTGAAATAGCTTATAAATGCATTGGATCCAAAATCATCGTTTTGTGTTACAAATATGCGTCCAAAGACGCTGTTTTCACACAGAGACAAAATAGGGATTTCATACTTAAAATTTAACAAAAAACTAAAAAATGAATCACACCGTGCCGTGCCTTAATGAAGTAAACTGATTTATGTAAGAAAAAACAAAAAACACAATATATTAAATAAGTTTAAGTAGCATACAATTTTTGTTTGTAAAGTTACCTTCAAAGGTCATCAACTGTAGTAGTCAACGTATTTTTTTTGTTATGTGGAATAACTTGTTGCAGAAAACTCCGACTTGATATATAATACAGCTCTAGCCTAGGTTTTCGTTTAATATTTATGACAAACTCAAACTTTATAGAGAAACATGTGACATAAAATTAAATGAATTATATCGCAGTAATTGGAATAATTAGTTTTGGAAATCTTTTTTTCTCTTTATTTTTGTTTTCTTTGGTTTCATTATTTGTATTGTATACCAATCAAAAATAAGAAAAAAACCTCAGTCTTGGGAACATCATTTTGTTTTTATTTACATTGATGTTTTGTCAATTGGTCAAACTTGTTCAGACGTTCATCAGAGAGCCGAGCTTTTTCAAACAACCACCTGTAACGAATCGCACAACATTTTTAATTTTTAATTTTTTCATGGAAATAAGCAATGTGTTTATTCAAAATCGGTACGTTTCATTTTTAAAATCAAAAATATCATTAATGCCAAAATGGGCAACTTAATTCTGTTTTACATATCCGATACCTCACCCTTAAAGTTGACTCATATTGTATATTCATTTCCATGTTAAATAGACCGCAAAGAAAAGATCAAACGTTTATTTTATAACCTCCTGAGATACAAATATTTAAAAAAATATAAGAAATATTCATTTCGATTAAGATTCTCGATAAGTTTTATAAACAGTTTTTGGTTTTTTTTTTTAAATTAATTTTATGCCAACCTTTTTTGTAACAAACGTTTTAGCTAACAAATTTGTAAATTAAACCAAATTACATGCCAGTTTGACTATTCTTTGTATACATATTACCAAAAATGATAAAATAAATTCGATTGGCAATTATCGAATTTACAGTGAATAAATAAAGAACTGATATATTTAGATTCAAAAAAATATAAGAATGATACAATACGTAGAAAATCAAAATTCAAAAAATTAAAAAAGAGACAATTAATACATCACAGGTTTGAATTAAGAATATTTGAAATTATGAAAAATTCGTAATACGATAGTACAATATAACGTTATTTCATGGTTATATCCACTCTTCAGTTGCACATAATCGTTTAAATTGAAAAATAAGAAAAAATTTCGAACTAAACAAAAATATAGATTAATGTGTGCAAAATTGACTTACCATAACCTCCAAAAAATTATCAAAACTGAGCTTGTTACATGAAGTATGAACAATTTAAAAATAATTTGAACTAAGAAATTCTTTTACCTAGCACTGCTAGGGTGAAATCCGAAGGCACTTGATTTCTAAAAACTTTGAAAAAATTCAAAATTCAAAAATTTACCACGTTTCTTAACCGTGAGGTGTAAAACTAAAATTTTCTACGTATTGTATTATTCTTATATTTTTTTGAATTTAACCATAAATACATACTAAAAACCACAAATTTACTTAAAATTTTTTATTTTGAGTTCTTTTTCTGATATATTTAGATTTAAGAAAAATAATTCAAACCAGTGAACATTAAACAATTATTATAGGTAATTAATATAAGAACAAAATTATAGTGTAACTAAATTAATATTATTTAAGTTACCACCTTCGTTCTTCAACCATCAAGTGTAAAAAGGAGTATTAGTATTTTGTTCTTAGATATTACTTTATTTATTAATTTTCGTTTTATTTTCTCAAATTTGAGTTAGTACAGGTAGACACTGATGTGGTAATTTAAACTTTAAATAAAAAACATGTAAGTAAAAAAAAGTTTACTAACTATTTAAAAATGAATCTGGAAAAATAAGATTATATAACAAAACATTTTTGAAAATTTCTTTAAATGCTCATTATTTAAACTGATGCTTTTAGGTTCTTATTAAAGAAATGACTTTCTTTGTTTGTATTTTCCAAGTGAACCTTTGCTAGTTAGTTTTGCACAGTCCAATTAATATTATTTAAGTTACCACCTTCTTCCACCTTCGTATTTCAACTTAGCTAACTTTCAGTTTTTCTTTTTCTGATTTAGATCCGATTCTGCTATAAAATAAATGTATTTACCTTTCAACTTTTAAATTTGTCGATAGAAAATTTTAGATGAATAAACTTTTTTTTGTTGTTTAGCGGATTTTCAACATTCCCAGATATCTCGATAAATTGACAGACAGAATTTCAATTGCATTCTACGAAATAGATAAATTAGCGATTCGAGATTAGTTTGATTGCATGTGGTAAGTCTTTTAGCAGAAATTTCGTTACATAATATTTTTGGTAAATTTATTCTTTGGTAAATTCAATTTTCCGTAGTGATTATTTTTATCCACTCTTCTAAGTCAGTTAATTTTTAATCCAGTCAATAAAACTTCAGTAAAACAAATTAAATTAAATAATATAATGGAAATTATATTTTTGAGCTTTCGGCGAGGGTTATCGCTTTCGTCAGATATATATTTTTATAAAGCTCAAAAATATAATATCTATTATATTATTTAATTTAACTTGTGATATTGAAGTTTTAATGTTGATATATTCTCACAAGTTAAGATTTTTTTATTTAAATTTTTTCACTACGGTTTAAATATTCAACTTCAGTTTAAAGTCATTAAGAAATGTGTGATCTCTGAGTGAGAGTTTTTCAACTTTTTAAATAATTTTCTTTTAAGAAACCCTTTTCCAATTTATATGGTAGGTAAACAATAGCGTGCGCGGCTTTTGTGAAACCCTGTATCCTGGTAGAAAAAAATAATAATTATAAAATATGAAACTTGAATTATGATGCAGAAAAATATTTTAAGAGAAAGTATTCAGCATATACTATTAATTATATCAAACAAGTTGAAATGTTGGCAGATTTCGTTGTAATCTGTTCAAGTTTAAAAATCACGAAAGAATATCACGCAAACTTGACATATGACGGCCGCACTGTTACTACGAATGTGTCCTATCAAGTTTGTTGAAATACTGCGTCAGCTTGCATGTTGTATGTCAGAAATAATGTTGCCATTTGCTGAAAAATTCTTGAAAATGAAATAAGAAACAGGCAAATTGCATGTATTCGTTGTCTTCACTTTAGATACGGTTACTGCAGTTGTGATTAATTTTCGTTTATAACTACAGCAAAACCTGATTTAAATTCTTATCGTTAATAATTAAGTTTTAATATTTATAACTCGAGTAACAAAATGTATTTATATAGTATGACTTTTCAACTTTAACATTTTTGATTTATTCTCAAAGCTTGAATAATCATCATTGTTCATTACCTCATTGTCGCTATGGTTTTTCTTTCTCAATGAACCAAGAGCAATACTTAAAATGCAAATGAAATTCTTAAACGGTAATTAGAAACTTTGTTAATACAATTAGAAAAATATTTGAATTTTTTTATAAAAGCCCAAGAGAGACAAGAGCAATTACATCATTCCAAAAGTGGGCTAAATTTTGGCATAGATTGTTCAAAATTGTAAAAGTTCAAGGTATCATAAGACTAAAATACTGCATATTTAATTTTAAGGCCAAAAGTAATCTGACCTACTTTTTAAGTTTATTTTGAAAAAATTTCCATTATATATTTGCTCATTCATCAGAATCACGCAATCAAGTATTTTACTTACTTTCAAGTATTAGAATAGTTGCTATGAAATATTTGACGGGACAGGTTACATTTTCTTTAGAAAAATCAATTTTTCACTTTAAAAACGGGCATGCTTAAATTATATTTCATCGCTATAATGTAAAATTTTGCGAAAATAATTAATATTTGAAAGCTTTGAATAACTAATCGAAATCAATTTTTGACAGATTTTTATAAAAGCTTTTTACATATTTTATTTTTTTCCCTAAATCCAATATAGTTGAAAAATTATTTTAAGCTTTCGATTACTTTAGCGTACGGATTACTTAACGTAATTAAATTATTAAAATTGCAAACTGTGGCTACTACTATTACAAATTAATTAAACTGTTGAAAAATAGTATGTATCCATTTGACTACATTACAAAAACTTTATTCCAAAACATTTTAATTTCACCCTAAATACTAATCAGTGTATGCGCCTTAATTTGAGTCCTACCTTCCATAATAATTAACAAAATTTTTATTATGTGAAAATGTGATTACATTGTAGTTTTCTTTAAAGGTAAGCTTCAGCGCAAATGATATTAAATTAATTATTTTTCAAGCGCTAATAGTCGAGTTTTATAGTTTACTGCATTGGGACAAACAAACACACCTATTTTTATTCTGCAGACAATTACATTTAAACTAATTTTAATTCAAAGTTGTGTTTTATACAAAAAAAACATTGTTTTTCATATTTAGTTCATAAATTCGTAACAAATTTTATCCACTTCTGGGGAGAATAACTAATTCAAAAAATACGTTTGTTGTATTATATAGGTATATTTTAATAGAAAAGGTTATGGTTTATATTCAATTACAACTACAATAATTTCATAAAATCATCACAAAATTGTCTTTTGTTCATTTCAATGGAATTCTATTGCTTTACGAACTGCTATACTAAAACTCTAATACCATTAATATTATATTGATTACCACAAATTATATGTAAATAGTGGTGGTAATGCGTGAGAAGCTTAAATTGAATTAGCCCACTGTAGTCAAGTAAACTTGTACTAAAGTACTTTTCACTAGGCAAATAAAAAAAAATAAATGAATCACAATTATTGTGTATTTGCTATTGTTATTATGACTTGAATAATCGTATGATTCATTTACAAAACTTACTTTAGGTAATATAATGATTCGATAACATTAACATAATTTCATATAAAAGCTGGATCAGAACCAGATCGATACATCAGGATGATGATAATCAGTTATATCCGCCTCAGTGCTTGAGGCAAGATTGTTCCCATTTAGTTTTTCAGTGATGAAGAAATCAGAACATGTCCCACCGGCCGCTGCACTTCTTCTTGTTATAAATTTCTAAAGTATATCTACATATCTCCATACATTCCAATACTTCCTCTTCGTTTTTATCTTTATCCAACTGATTCTAATGATTCATCTACATATAGCACTACATCTATAACGCCCACTACCTTTGTCATTTTATCCATAGATATTTGATTCTCGTCGATTTAGTCCTCGAGTAATTCATCTTTTCTCATTTTGTCCCTGGTCATTTTATCCTTGATTGTTTCGTCCTTTAATGAGTGGAGGAGCTACTCATAGATTCCGACTTTCAAGATTCATAATTTTTGAGTTCTAACTATCACTGGGATGCTTAATGAGTGAAGCGATTCGAAGATTCCGTCTTTCTAGATCTGTAATTTTCGAGTTGGACACGATTCATGTATATTTTTAACGGCAGAAGCGTCTCAATTATTCTCAAGCGTTAATATTCCTGAAGAGTGATTATCTCGAGATAAAATGACTGAAAGATGATTTTTTGTGGGCTAAATGACCCAAGGACGAATGACATGGACGATAAAATGATTTATTCTAATTTTTTTCTTATTTAGACCATTTAGACCATACTTTCTCCATTTATGCGTATTTCTCCATGTTCAGCGCTCTTGTTGCACATCATTTTTATTTTTCGTTTATTTACTTTATTGTGTAGAGCTTATTAATACTTCCCATTATTCGACCCCAGATATATTTTGGTGGACAAGGTCTAGTAATTGCAAGAAATTACAAACAAAAAGTAACTTGTCTAAAATATTTTACTTATGCGTATATTGAGTAATGTGTCTGGTGCTGCATTCATTTGTATCCATCCCACTCTCACCATTGCTTCCAGAATTTCATAATTTCTTTTCCAATGTATCAACCATTTTCAAACAAAATAAATGTTATAGGATAAAGAAAACTATAAGTTACGTGTTCTTGCATTTTCTCTTAAAATAATATTTAAGGGATAACAATCCCTTAACTGAACTTCGGCATATATCACCTTTTTCGAATACAAATTTTTAAATATTTTATTGAAATAGGTTTGCGAAAGCTTTTACTAAGGATGTTTTAAGTACGCCATTCCCTCATCTTCTTTTTATATTTCATGTAGGTACTTTGTCTATTCTTCCTTAATGTTTTGTTTGTTTGTTTTTGTTTAGAACTTTCTTATTTTTGCTTTTTTTTATTGTTTTCAAACCGCACAACATAGGTAACTGAGTAGTACATCTACCGAGTTCTACAAATACCATTCCAGCAAACTTGACGGTTTTGCCAATTGTCGCACAAATGAAACTTTCTTTTTTAATATAATCAGTCTTTGCCAAGGTATCTTTTGCTATGCTGTATCTCCAGCAAAAATTATTTATAGATGCTCACTTACCTTATTGAAATAAAAAAGGACAAATCATATTACAGCAAATAAACAATATTGTAATAGATGATTAAACTCGAAATAATTAAAGTAATTTATTCTACATCACGTCAAGTACAAAAACTCGGCTACAAAATAAATTGAGAAAAACTGTATGAAAATAAAAGAAGCAATATGTTTTTAATATTAAAATTTTTTTAAAGTACTGTTATTTTTGTTCAACTTCTTGCCAGACGCAACAGGAACTGACGGATCAGACATTTGTCTGTACACGTATGGTTCCAAAAGCACTACTGGCTCAGGGGCGGAAATTTTCTCTTATGAACTTCAGCTGGATATAAGTCTGACGCTAGGTAGATATGCCTCCGTCTTCCAAACTGAGCTTATGGGTATATACTACACTGTCCGGAAATAGTCCAGAAAAAGCAATATCTGGGGCAAAACAATTCAAATATTCACATAGAGCAGAGCTGCTTTTGTGGCACTTGGTCGTCATAAGATTATCAGCCTGGTGCTGCAGTGAATCCGGGCACTGAATGTGTTATCAACACACAATTATTTAACTTTTAGTTGGGTAAAAGGGCACAAAGGTAATGAGGGCAACGAGAGGACTGACAATTTGTCGAGGTTAGGCTCGGGTAACCACCCTGTGGTCCCGAGCCTTTCATTAGATGTCATCATAAAGAAAGAGACACATAAACGGCATGCGGAAAGATAGGCGAATGTAATTGGATACCGGCAGGCGCGGGCAACAATACGTTCTCCCTCTGAAAAACATGCAAAATACTACCTACAGCTGTCCCGGGACAGCCTGCCTACTATTGCTGGCTTTCTTCACAGGACACTGCAAGCTAAATTAATACACACAATGGGACTAGTTGATAGCCCAATCTGTTGAAGATGTAATGAAGCATCCAAACAATGGAGCATGTGCTCTCTAACTGCCTATCGTTAGCGTCAAAAAGAGGATCCATGCACTTCTGGCCTAGCATGGCCAGTATTAGCGGCACACCACCCTCTAAAATGTTCGAGTTTATCTTAAGTTTGAGATGGGGCGAGGAATAGATGGGAAGGTGGGATGCTACAACAATTGGAGGTAGCATAATAATGGGCCCGTTTTGAGACCTGAGTGCATGCGAACTTCGGTTTGCCCTTCATATTCAATCCAGAATCCAGAAAGTACTGTTTTTACTTTTTAGACTTAGAGGGTTCATTATATTCAGTATATCGGCAATCGATATCTCAATTATTTTGGTGATTTTTAAAGCAAAAAAAATTATTCAAAGTTTCGGAATTTTGTCGAGTGCTCCTTAGTTTTCAATTATGAATTTTTGAAAATAAGGTAGCGGCTTAACTACTTTATTCTTATCAATTTTTACAAGAGAATTGAACAGGTAAAATAAGTAATAAATAAAAAAAGTAGGTAATAGATCATTAATTTATTATATTTTTATTGAATATATTTATTTAAAAAAAATGGAAAATATAAACCGCTTCCTTATTTTCAAAATAAGCGTCATGTTGTATGTGTGCTTTCTCTTCTTCCTGCTGAATTTTTCCTAAATTGTAAATTTATTTAAAATGGCAATGAAAAATTACTTCAATGAACTTTTCTATAAAAACCTTAAAATTGTTCAACAATTTTATTCATTTTACTCAGACAATATTGATTAGAATTTGTTTAACCTTGGTAAATTTAGAAATCTTAATCATACTTTACCTAACTCAAACTATCATGGTTAATTTGCACCTTAACCGGGTAAATTTGTGTAGGTTTATCGAGCTCCAAATCTTTAAATATATACATCATACTAATGTCAAGTTTCAAATTCCAACGACCTTTCAAATTAAATTTAGGAATCTAAAGGATGAAAAATTAATTTTGGGATAGTATATAAATCAAAATATTAGATGTCATATGTTAGTGGAAAATCTTTTAATGTTATAAGATAACACAGTAAAAGTGGAAAAATATCTTGTCGTGCTCAAATAAGCCTATACACAAAATAATAATAACACATCACATTAAATTAAATTATGAGAAATAACTAATTTCATTTGAATTAAGCTTCAGTTATCGAAGGACTGATGGTAGAAATAACAATTTACAAACTTTAATAACTTGTGCTACGTATTGTTTCAAAATTGCGTATAACAAATTAAGGTATCTAGATTTTACGAAATAATCTTAAAGTTAAAACTTTAACATTTCTGGAAAAACAGTTAAGATTTATACATATTTTGTTTGATTAAACCGCAGAAGCTGCTTTTTAATTTTCAAAAAGTAATCCTTACATTTTACAAGATCATCCGTAATTGATTAATTATCCAACCTTGGCTAAGCATCAGTGATATACAGTGCCAAAATAAGAATTTGCTCTAACTTTAAACAAAATAGTAATTAATTGTGATAGTACATAACCAATTTAGTTTGTTGCAGTTACTAATAATAATTATTTAGCAGGAGCAGTAAATTATTATTTTAAGTACACTTAACCAATTTTAGTACAAAATAATATACATTTTTGATAAAAAAACTGAAATTGGATTTTCATCGACAAGAATTTTTGAACGTTTGCGTTTGTGAATAAATAAAATTAATAAAAAATTTATTAAGCAACCTAAAAAGTTAAGTAATTGTAAACTGCAATTTTGATTTCATCCCTTGAGCATACCTTAGGACATACCAACACAATAATTCTAGAACACGCTGGAAACCCTTGAGGAATATTTGTAACTAGCTATATCAGAGTAAAATTTCTCGCATATTTTGTTGTAGGTAACAGGATAGAAATGCTTCAAGGTAGATGTTGGCATATCTAAGAACGTCTTAACCACGTAAAAATTTCGGGTAATTTAGCACTGACATCTTTGTTAAATAATACCATCGAGAACTAAAAGGTTGTGTAGGTTGTAAGAGAATCTTAGAAGCATTACTTTCGATTTGGTGTAATTAATATTAAATATTATAAAATATTTTTCAATGCAAGTAATTGGTTTTCGGTAGAGTTTCTATTGACTACTAGAACGAAGGTAGCAATTTCTAACAACCTAGTAAACCACTGCTATCGGTAGCCGTCATTCATTTCACAACTCATTATCGACTCAGTTGCCCCAAATTCTGATCATTAAGAATAGCGCTGACTTCAACATTTCTTCACTTTTACGTTTAGATTTGATAATAAATTACACCTCTCAAATTCATAACACCCTACTCGATTAAAATTGAAATCTGCCCCATTAATGTAAAACCAAAAGTTGCATTTTAAGGAATTAATTTTTTTTAAATCGAGTTAACCAAATACTTAAAAAGTTTTTAAGATCATAATTAAATTATTTTAGTACGAAAAGCAAAGAAGATTAAAAACTGTCTCAAATTTTACGTAAAATAATAACAACAAATAAGTGAAATAGCTTTTAAAGACATAACCTTAAGCATAATTTGCTAGGTTAGGTTAAAATTTTTTGCTATTCTACTCTACAGTACAAATTAATTTTTTAATCCTTTTAAACGAAATTTACATAAGATCAAAGAATTGCTCAATGAAGTCAACTACAAAACTAGGGTATATTTAAAATTTTCAGAAAAAACAAAATATTGAAAGTTACTTTAAAGCAGTAAAGGGTAAGAAATAATTCAAGTTCAATTTTGCATTGCATTAATAAGGTTAAATGCTTTAAGCCGTTTAACGATCAACATTTTTAGAAAAATGTTTCAAGACCGATTACTTTCAAACCACTTAGTCGATTAAATTGAAATTTGTAACCATTTTTAATCTATAACCTTTCAAATAAATAAAACTTTTTGATTTATTCTCCTATCGACATCTTATCTTAATCTCCGAAAAATTCTTTTATGCTACGGGTGCCAAAACCTTATTATAACATATTTAAACATAAAAGGATAACGCTTTTATTGAAAAAGTTTGTTTCGTATTTTTCAAATATTTTCAAATATAAATAATCGCGAATTAATTTGGGTCGCTAAATACACTACTTATAATTTTAAGTGCATATGTGCAAAAATTTTTTACAAAAACAGGATTTTAGTCTTTGAGAGTTTTTGTTGGTCAAAATTGTGTTTAGCACCATTGATTTTTAGTTAAACAGGACATATATAGGACAAGCAGGACATAATCGTATACTAACATACTGTTACATATAAACAAACAACTTGCTTTGAAGCACAGATATACTATGTACATATATTGCAAGGGGTATTCGAGGAATGTTTTCCTTTTGCTTACCCCCTACAGCGGCTGCAACTGAATATACATGTTTGATTAAATAAACAAAAATATTTGTTTCAAACAAAGCAACAAAAGGCAAGTATACATGTGCTGTCATAATATTCATATTTGAAATTGAAATTTTAAATTAATTAATATTTTCAAACTCGTTACATGGTATATTACATAACAATGTAAATATAAATATATAATATTGAAAGTATTTCTAAAAATTTATTTAGAAATGATAAACCTAACTGTAATTTTAATTATATATGTAGGTAGTGACCACATCAAAATTAAATTCAAATTTATCTGGTATGCGAAATCAGATTCTATAGTAATTTTTATTTTTATAAGTGTTGTGTATTGCAATGACAGTTCAGTATACAGCGTGTTCACGATAAGAGGTAACAGTGAATAATTCTTATATCTTACTAGATACAAAAAAAAGTTTAAATAGTTTTTATTCAACTCGAAATTTACCATCGGTAACTGCGGAAGTAAATTTTTTTATACTTTAAATTCAACCGGAAGTAAACATGAATTTATTTTTTCAAATAGCAACATTTTTTTTAGCATTTTTGTAATCTACAATTTTTTCTCTATACAGAGATATAAAATTGTTATAGGGTTACGTAAGAAAATTTTCGAGAAAAATGCTAGATAAATTTATGAATTATTTAATTTAGTGTGCTATAAAAACAAAATGTTACTATAGTATCATATCTTGAACAAAATGGATGCATTTTTGAATAATTTATCAGATAGGTTGTTTTTTGTACCGTGATGTTGTTTTGTTTTCATAGCACACTAAATAAATTAAAATAATTAATAAATTTATCTTGCATTTTTCTTGAAAATTTTCTTATGTACCCCTATGATAATTTTATATGTGTGTATAGAGGAAAACCTGCAGATTACAGAAATGTTAAAAAAAGACATGTTGCCATTTGAAAAAAAATATTCATGTTTACTTCCGGTTGAGTTTGAAGTCCAAAATAATGTACCTCCGCGGTTTCGGATGGCAAATTTCGAGTTGAATAAAAAACTATTTAAACTTTTTATCATATCTAGTAAGATAAAAGAATTATTCACTGTTACCTCTTATCGTGAACACACTGTATGTTACACTTTATAATCGCATGGTATTCAAAATTTTGACTACGCTGTCGACGCTACGTCGTCAATGTTCATTAGGTTCATTCGGCTCATTTATTTGGGTTTTACAAACAGTATAATATGTATTTTTTTCTTTTCAAACGTTTTTCAATAGGAATGTCCTAATTTTGACAGGTCGCAGCGGCCATGTTTTTGTCAAATGTCATTAGTGAAAAGTCCAAATTAATCAGTTTGATTTGCAATTTAATCATGTCACATATTATGAGTTCAGTCAAACGCTTAGTAAAGAACGACTCGTACAAAAAATGGTCTTTTTCAAGCATAATTCCCGGAATTTGACAATATTAACGCGGACGATCTTTACTTTCGACAAGACGGCGACCGCCTTACATTAATAAAGCATGGCTTTATTGCAGAGTAAGTTTCTGTACCGTTAAACATTGTTAGATTAGTTCCTTTGGGACCATATTAAATCTAAGGGCTATAGCAACAATCCCACAAAGTGGTAAGATTTGGAACGAAACATTCGAAGTGCCGTAGCTGACCAACTGAATCCAACTATTTTTGATCGAAAATTTGGTGTTTCATTCAATATCTATCAAAATTCGGATGCTTTTATTGCTTTTCTTGAAACTCTTAATGGTTCAATTAGGGAACCACGGATATCAATCACTGACTAACAGATAGCCAGTTCATTAATAAATGATCAGTACTTTAAATAATTGATCAGTATAAAAATTGTCAATAATTCAAATCAATTTAACACTTTCGCTGCTGATATCACTGATCCGTGACTGATCCGACAGAGCAGTCTTGGGCCAGCGTTGCCGACCCGGATCCGTCACACTGGTATACGATACTTATCTCAGTATCGCGCCAAAGCTCTGATATAAGTGTCTAACCATTTATTAAAATTACTGACCATATTTAACGATTCTAAGAGATTTCTTCACAATCCTTTTTTGTTATCAATAAAAACTTGAATAACAGTAAATGTCCAGTAGCATACTGTTCGGGGAATAAATGTCCTAGAACGAAATGTCTAATCAACATTTAAATAATGTAAAATTCAAGTTTCTTCACATAATAAGTACGTTGTTTTTAGGTCCGAACATTCGGCCGTCAATATATGAACGTCACTAATTAGATGTCGCGGTTTGGACGTCAGAACGGGTATCGTAACTTTTCAACGTTGTGACTTTTGGGTTCCAAACCCTACGAGAATTCGAATTTAGGATACTAAACCGATTTTTTACAGATGATATTACTAAATTGAAATGCTTAATGAATTTAATTTATTAAGTAACTGAAGATTTTGAGTTTGGAAATTGATTTGAACGAAGATTTGGAAATTATTTTATTTGGTATATGTAATATTGAAAGTTGAAATTTAAAGGTATCACTAATAAAATTGATAGCTCACGTTTGGTCAACTTATCAATAACATTTAATTTTTCCACATTTTATACATCGCAATATATTATAAAAAAAAACATTAATATTACTAAACATAAATCTAAATTTGCCTTGTGGACCCAGGGCTGAGTAGTATGGAGGTATTTAATACCTCAAATATGTTGGCAGCATCTAGTGGAATCGAACCCTCAACTATGACATAGCAATCTAGATTCTAACACTAGCATACGACGGCACTCTTTACCAAAACACTCACCAAATACATAGTTGCCATTTGGCTTTACCTTAATGACTACAATGTATTTTACCATGTATAATAAAGATACGCTGAATAATATAACATAAAACCAACTTGCCTGGTGACAGTTCCCTTTATAATTTAACACCCAAACATATTATATAAAATTTATGTAAAAAAACTAGGTTAAATTCGAGTTACTAGCTGCTACCAAAGCTATATCACCTACTACGTCCAGCTTGCTTTTATATTTATATGTTTCGAATGACCATTATTACTTTTCGTAAAAAGAAACCCTTCAAGTTTTCTAAAACAATGACCAGGTTGAAGTATCTTTAACGATAATAGTTTTACAGGTAAATATTTAGCACCAGAAGTTACATTTGTGCTAACATTAAATAATTTAAAGCAGTTGCTTTGTGGTTTCTTATATGTTGTGAGGTAAATTTAATTTAAAAACGTTAGAATTAGTTTCGAAGAATAGGGTAGGGGGGGGGGGGTTATTTATTGAATTTAGATCTGTTTTAAATTTTTCTTAGTTTAATTTACCAAATAGTGAATCATATTTTGTGCTTAGAAAGTAAGAGTTATACTAATATGGCCAGCTGTTCAATCAAAGAACCAATTGTTCCGACTTTATACGATAGTTGAGAAGGAGGAATAATTATGAAATCGACGCATAGGTTTACTCCATGTGGTGAGTCGATTAGTAAAAGCTCACATAGATTTCACCAATAATATTTTATTAATGAAAAATAAACTTCAATTAAATAAATTAAATAAGATTAATTTATTATTGTTTATAGATAATAATTTAATCCTCTTTGGAACCCAATGACATAGGTATACGTCAAAATGAAATTATGCTTGTTCCATACTAAACTACATATTGCCTTATGCATAGTCGTAGCCTTAAAATAGCTTTAATATGATACTAATAGCTAATAGTTAGTGGCATTGTAGTAGATACTTTAAAGTTTAAATACTAAAAAGCGTTCTCCTGCTAAAATTGCCTCAACAACACACCACAACAGATTATAGCTTTTAACAACAAGTGACTTAGATCGCGGTAGCATCTTTAAACATCTACAGTGTGATCTTGAGGACGGGACGGGGCCAACGAAGTATAATATAAAACTTCCTTACAGGTAAGTCGTTTAACCTCTAAATTTAATTTGAAACTGTCATCTTTTTATAGGTTAAATAATTACAAAATTTCTATTTAATGTGAACTTTGAATAAATATAAAATTTATGTAGGTTATATTTAGGGTGGTCTACATCTGTTTGTATCTCTTAATTTTTATACTACGGCCTATAAAATACATATTTGAAGTGGTAGATGAATTTACATATTAGTGATATTGATATACATATTGTAATTTGAGATACATATATCAGGAAAACCATCCTGTAGAAAACTATTAAAACCCTTTTAATAAATCTACCTTAATAGCAACTGAAAGGCTTAAATGTAAATATTATTGTAAAACCAAATATTCATTTTACTGTTTAGTAAATATTGTATAATAAATAATATTGTTGAAATACGTAGGTATGTATGTTGGGATTACTAGTTGCATATATTTATTGAGTTTCAAAAGTTACCTTATTCTAATGATTATTGCATTTATATAGAGGAATTTCTCAGTTGGTAATAATTAATAATCTGCTAATCCTGGTCACCACACGTATATATTTCATCTATTGGGTATATTAATGGTGATCAATATATGGTGATTGATTAATACATAAAAAGTTCTATAAAAATAACATTACGGTATTGTATAAAATTAAAAACTAATTATATGGTAAAAACATTGATGCTTTTGTCCTTTTGATAAAATGGAAATTTCAAATAAAATTATAAAACTTTAATTATAAATTTAAACTTTTATTGGTGTCACCTTAACAAGAAACGCAACAAAGTAGTGCATTTCAATAAAAACTAAAGTTTTAGTAGAACTGTGACATAAATTTGATGTAATTTTGTACTTTGTTTTTCTTTATTGTTTACCAATACAATTTTTCAGTTGGTTCAAGTCTATAAATAGGTTCGGTACGTAATCGGCATTCTATTCCAAAGTTTATACCCTCGCACTTCAAGTATCCTTAGAATGGAATAGTTAATTTAATAATACACCTGTGCATACCTATTTGTTTTGTTATTTATTTCATTTATTTCTTCTCTTTATTTTTTATTTAGATATTTAAATTTAGATTCGCTAAAAAAAAAGATGTACCTAGTGACATTTGTGTATACAACAAATTTTTAATTTCTAAATTCTTCACAATTCTGTTATAAATTTAATTATGCTAATCTAACGTAAAATTGATATGTTTATTTTTAAAGCCAAGTATTTAATGGTATTACCTTACTAATTTGAAAATTTGCATAAAAGTGTATTCAAATCTAAATTTATACTTAATTAGAAAATTTTTGAATTTGGTTCTATTAAAAAAAGAATGCACGTTTGTATTTATTTATTTAAAAATAATACATTTTCAGTACAAGGACTCTTTTATTAAGTTTATGCACGCAATAAAGCGACGTGTTTCGATTTTCGTTTAAAGCGCTAAAAAGCTCAAATACATTGAAGAATAGATGAGCACATGGTCATTTCAATTGAATTAGTTTACCACCGAGAAGTTTAGTCTTGTAATATTAAATTTACAACTTTATAAAATTTTTGTTCAAAGCGTAATAGCGTTGAGCTTAGCCAGAAAACGTTAAAATCAATAAAATAAAACGTAACAATAAAACTGCTTGGATTTCATAAAATTTCCCTATTGTTTCCTAATGTAATAAATAAAATGTTGCCCAAGTTTTTGGTAAAAACAGTCAAGTAAGTGTTTTGTTGTATTCTAATTAATTTCACAATAAATTTGTTTTCTCATTTGGTTTATAAATTATTCAATATTTTACAAATTTTTACAAATTCATCACTATATTATACGTTATTTTAAAAACGTTACCGGTAATCTGCAAAATATGCAAAACCCGACAGTGCTTTGTATTAACAAAATACATAATATTATATAACTTAATAGGTCTAACACACTTTATGGTATTATCCAGTTTAATAGTATAATAACTTAATATATGTAGGTAGTTACTACATACTGTAACATGATTTTCCAGAGTCCAACTTATTCCAACCGGGTCTCCCCCAGAAAAAAAGCAATCTTTAAATAGTTGTTACCGGCTAATTTAAAAAAATCCAAATTCTCAAAATAAATTCGAAATATTAATATTGTGAATTTCGTTACACAAAGGTTAAATTAACTTCTGTCTTCTCATTTCCATATCCAAATTCAAAATAAATCAACTTGTAAAACAAATTTAATGTAAAATGGGAAAGCAAATCACCTGTATACGCTATCAAATTCTTTCGTAATACTTTTATATTAATTTAAATTATTATAAAATATTTGTCCAAAATCATTTATAATTAATTTTCCGATATGTACACTTATTTTTTATCAAGCTCCAATTAAACTCTTAATCTTCCAAAATATATCATCAAAAATTCAATTTCGTCCAAATCTTGGGACAACTAATTACCAAACCAATAAAACTCACTAATTCAAAACATAATTAACTCTATTCTTTAAACTATATATTTCAAATAAATTTTACGTGACAAAAATTGTTCTTGCCCTTTCCCGTGGTCATTTTGGGAAAAAACCTTGTGTTCAACGTCTGTTGACGTACAAAATTATTTATAAATTTAAAAAAATGAATTTTCAAATTTTCCTATGAAAAATCCAATAGAGAATTTTGGAAAAACCTTTTATTTTAGTATTAGTAAAAATGACTTACGGTTTTTTAACATCAGATTTAAACCGGAGCAGGGACCTATTAGTCAAAAGTGGTTCCATAAATCATAAAATCTTAAATTGACCGTTTCCTGTACATCTGCTTATACCCAAAATAGGTCATATCAAAATTGAAGTAAATCAAATTTTATGTAAAAGTCCATTGTCCATTTTACCGATGTCAATTGATAAACCGTCATTGTCAAAAAAGAAAAAATAACCAACTATTATAAAATGTTTTACTGCAGTTACTAAATTTTTTTCAACTTCTTGCTTAAGTTTAGTTGCCATTTAATATAGCACAACTAAAAAAAGGAATGCAAAGAAACAGGTGCATCGATTAAAAATGATAATATTGTCTGTCGTTTGGATTATATTGGTGAAGTCAATTTTCACACACTTACAGCAAGACTACAAACCCAGAGTGAGTTTTGGCTGAACCACTTAATTTATTAAAGAGTATTCCTTACCTTACCCTAAATCCTTACCCTAAAGAAAATCAGAATCTTCTATCCGAGATACAAGTAGGCGAATTAAATCTGCGGTAAATTAAAAAGTGATTTTCTCAAGTCGGAAGAAATATGTATTATGTATATTGTATAGGTTGCGTAGCGATGTTTTAATTTCAATTAGAAGGACTCCAGGATTATGCGATTAGATCTGTAAAAATTGGTTTACCAGATAATTTTTTCAAGATTTTAACTGCTAGAAGTTTGAACGGCAGGGAAAGCCAATAGTTGGTTAAGATTACTTAATACAATAAGAACTTCTATCAAGATGAGAAATGAATAGACTTCCGTCTTCCCGCCAAGCAAATGAAAAATTTACATTTTCTATTACTGATTATGTCTACAAAATTAACTGTTTTCCAAGTTATTTAATGCGAGTTCCAGGTATAATATATTTATACAATAATATTATTATTTTTCAACAATTTAATTTTGTAAACCGTGGTGGGCAATATTAGGCTGGCAGTATAAATGCAGACTACCGACATAAAAGTATCAAGTTTCACTCCAAATAAAACTATATAGTAAATTTCAAAAAAAACAACTACTTTTGCAATCGACTTGCTGCAAATTTTGCTGTAGGCAAAATCCCCCGCAAAATTCCTTAAATATCTTTCTCTAACGTTGTCGATCGCAATCGACGTTAAACTGTAGAGTGTAGACCGTTCATAATCAACCTCAACACTAAGAAATAATATATGTTGCAGAGAGGGATTTTAATCATCTGGGGAAAAGAGATAATAATGAATTCAATTTCTTTTTCAGTTGAAATCATGTCCATATGAAATTGAATTAATATTTAGTAGATAACAACATCGACTATGACTTGAAGCGAACAGTTATAGTAACAATAGCGTGTACACCACACTGAAAAATAAAATCAAACAATACAGTCACTTGAGTGACTTGAGTAAGTAAAATTGATTTTATGTTAATATTTTACCGATGTCTCATTGATTGCCCAGTTAGAGTAGTAGGACGTTTATATATATGTATGATTATTGATTACAATGTTTGATTCATTTAAATCTGAAAACTGATTCATTTAGCACATTTTTCATTATTTACAGATTGCATTCCAAACACTATTAGAGAAATGAGGTTGTATGGAGATTAAATCGTTCACTTTGCGGTCACCCATCCAAATGAGAACCGAGGCGGCTATGTTAATAGTAATAATAATAATAATCTTTATTGACGGATAAAACCTTTTTGCAACAAATTTACAATAATTACAACAAATTTAAAAAAAAAATTATTTACAATAGCAAAGCGTATAAACACGCCCGTCGACGCAATGTTCATTGTCTCTATAAGTGTATAAAAAAAGTTTAATAAATGTTGATGTTAAATTCCAGTGTTAAATACGTAACATGGAACAATTAAATAAGTGAATACAGAAAATGGTAGTGAAAATAAACTGCTTTATAAAATTTATATTCGGGGTTATGTACAATATAAATATATGTATAATAAAATACAATAACATATGTATATCTTGTACTATTATAGAATATTAACCACCTGAAACTAAGTATATACTTTGAAAGCTAAGGGTATTCAAGTATATAAGCAAAGAAAAATATACAAGTTGGTTCTTTTAGAATGAACAATGACCTAGTTTGCACAGGCAAATTTACATCGGTTGAGTAAAAATTCATTCAGAATAAGTACATTGCTCTATTGGCAGTTTATTTCATCATTTATAATAATCATCTTAAAAATTGCTTTATGCTATTAGTATAGTTTTTGAAAATTTTTCAATTTTTTTATCAAAATGAAAATTAATATTCATTGTACGTATTCATTATTTTACAAAGACATACATGGATTTGAGCTTCACTTACTGAGTATCACATAAAACAACTGTGTGGCAAATGTCCAAGCAATGTAGGGATCTGAAAGCTGCGCTCTTAAAAGTGACTTCAAGCAGCAGCAATCAAAGAGCTGTAGTTGCTATATAAAGCAAAATCAGAAACTGTTCAATTACAACTTATTACCTTATTTTAAGCTTATAAAAAGATTTACTTGTAAATTTTGTTAGCGTTTATTATAATACATCGTATACAGTATGTTCAGAAAAATAATGTTCTATTTATGTGATAATTTTGAAGATAATAAATTTAATCCAATTGGTTTTATAAAGACGATTGGAGAAGAGCAAAGAGAAAAAGAGATTGATGTTCTGAGATATACAATTTATTTATTACATCAAAAATTAATAAGTAAAAATTATAATTAATTTCTGGAAAGTGATAATTATTGGTTTCAAAATTAAAAAAAAAAAAAAAATCAAAAACAGATATTCAGTCTAAAAGTTTTACCAAACTGTCTAAGCTTTTTCTATTTATATCTTTTTTATTTCAATCATTATAATTGAATACATTAGGAATCTTCGAAATATTGATCGATTCTTCTAAGTTCTGGTGTAAAGATAAGGTATCTGTTTACCGGTTACCTGCATCTACGATACTTGTATAATAAACAATTAAACTATAAATAACAAGTTAAATTCAATAATATAATCAAATATATCTTAAGCTTTCGGATTAAGCAACATCTACAGCCATTTACTCGTCTAGTTCGCCCTACACACATTGGAGTTAAGTTTTTCCTATTTGACGGAAACTCATCATAGGTTGTTCCTTAACTCACGATTTTTTTGGATCTTAGGTCGTATCAAATGACAATGTGTTTTGTTCCCGGTTTCCATGTATTTTATTTTGTTTATATTAAATACAATTCTGAAGAACACGACAAAAATCGTCGAAAGCTTAAGATATATTTGATTATATTATTGAATTTAACTTGTTATTTATAGTTTAATTGTTTATTTTCTCACAAGTTAAGATTTCTATATTTAAATACTTGTATAATATATATATGTAAATATTAGGGGCAAATATCCTCAAACAGTTGTGTACAGGGTGATTCGAATTTGAATGTTCTTATGGGGAATTCGTTGACTATTAGATATGTATATGGAAAAATGGATGGTGCATCCTAGATCTCTTTTTTTGAATAAATCATAATGGTAAAATCTGGAATTCGATATCCTTTTTTGTTTTCGAGTTATGGGCAAAAGTTCGCTTTTTCGACTTTTCCTTCAATGTCGATATCTCAATTGTTGGTAAAGTTCTAGAAAAAATATTTACACCTTCTTCAGACACATGTTTAAGAAGAATAAACTGGGCTATAGAAATTTTAAATATTTTCAATTTTTTCCGAATTATAATATAAAGTTGTGTCTTTTTAAATATATAGAAATCACGGTTGGTTATGACATATTGAAATAGAGTTTTTATGCTGTTTTCAATTATTATATAACATGTGGGGTCTATTATTTCAGTTTCTACCCTTTATATTAAAAAATGTTAAATAAAAACAGAAGAAGATTGGAAAATTAAATGTTGGCTTTGTAAAAACAAAACACTATACAAAATCATTATTGACATCTAAAACAATTGTCTCCGGTGGTTTTTAATAGGTGTTTTTTAGTTTCTGTTATTTCATAATATGTTACAATGTTACAATGTTTCATTCAAAGTAATAATAGTGCTGTTCTTGCATCTGAAACATATTTCAATTGTTATCCTGAAAGAAAACAACCCGATAATCGTATTTTTAATAAATTAAAAGCTAATCTTATCAATCATGCATCTTTCAACAGACCTAAAACGGAAAATTATAATATGCAAGAAGCTAAAGAAACCACCATTAATTGAATGACGGCAATGCTTATCCCAGTTCAATGTATTTAGATGGTGAGGTGGCCGATGATGGCATGGCTATTGCAAATTTGTTTGCTAAGTACTTCTTCTCTGTAAATGCCCTTCGCGCTTCTGGGGAGTCGCATAGAATTTTGAGCTTTAACAGTGTGCATGTCACCTCTTATCGGGTCACAGAAATTCAAATTTTTAATAAATTAAGAGATTTGGATGGTGGTAAAGGGGCCGGACCGACTGATTTCCATATTTTTATAGAACTGTGCGGTATCGCTTGCGTTCCTCTAATGGCTGCTATTTAATTCTTCACTTTCTACGGGATTTTTTCCCAATGAATGGAAGAGATCTTATATCGTTCCCATTTTTAAGTCAGGCTCGAGGGGCTCTGTCGAGGATTACCGTCTAACAGCAGGTTTGTCGCATATCCCTAAGATTTTTGAAAGCCTTGTGAATGACTTTCTTTCTACAACACTGAAAAATATTATCAGCGATGGACAGCACGGTTCCACTTCTAAGCGATCCGCAACTACGAACCTATTGTTATTTGAGAATTTTGTCATGCAAGATTTTTCGTAGGCTTTCGATCGAGTTGATCATGTGTTATTATTGTCCAAATTAGCAGCGGTTAGAATTGGGGAAGGCTCTTTGGCGTTGGTTTTGCACCTACCTCATTGATAGGATTATGATTGTTAAAATAAATAGTTTTCGATCGAAAGCCTTTGTAGCTGCGTTGGGCGTTCCTCGGGGTTCTCACTTGGGACCGTTATTGTTTATCATTATCATAAATGACTTTATCCGGTTGTTTCGAGCTCCAATTCTTTTATTGGAGCCGTCACCTGTATTGTGGCGACCTTGATTAACGACACGTAAATTGTAAAACTATTTATTATACATATGTACAAGTGCCGGAGTTCGGTGTTTTATTTAAAGATGCTTTCTCGGCGAAGCTTAACAACCAACTGGTTAAAATTACTTCAAAATCTTAAAATTAAAATACAAAATTATCCCCAACAGGAGGAGGGAGAATGCAATTACAATGCCAAATACCCGAAAGGTAAAAACTTCCAAGAAAGGCTATTAAAAACTGTCGCCAGACATAAGTCGACAAAAGAAGGGTTAAAATTTCAATAATAAGGGAAAAACCCAAAAATGGTTTTTAACATAATCGCCCCTTTTGAAAACATGCAGGTTTTCAACAACATAATTATAGAGAGATATAATACAATTATTATCCTTTCAATAAAAAAAGTCAATTCAAAATCAATAAAAACTAAAAAAATCAAAATGAGACAATAAAATTAACATAATAAAAATAATAACAAATGCACGCATATGGACAAAAAATTAAATTTCAAGTTCAAATTAATTTGTCTGGCATCACTAATACTCAAATTTGCACTAAATTGGTTTATTGTTTTTCACTTAGCCGCACACAAGATTAATCCACTAGATACCTATATAGTCGCATTAAAAGTCAATCACTTGGTAACACGCACAATTTTACCACTGGACGCTTATACGTCCCATCGGATGTGCGGACGGTGGCGACGCGATTTACAGCATCTTTGCCAGGGTGGAGCTGGATGACTCGACCGATGTGCCATTTAAGCGGTGGTGTGTTGTCCTCCTTAATTAAAACCAAGTCATCAGGTTTTAACGACTCTTCGCGGGATTGTTTCCATTTGGTACGTACTTGCATTTCAGTCACGTATTCTTTCGACCATCTAGTCCAAAAGTGCTGAAGAATTTGCTGACATCGCTGAAATCTGGCAAGTCGATTTTCCTTGACTTCGATCAAATTTTGATCAGGTACAGCCGCGAGAGTGTCACCAATTAGAAAATGCGCAGGAGTTAAAGGATATAAATCGGAAGGATCATTTGATAAGGGGACATAAAGGTCTAGAATTTAAACATGCTTCCACCTGTGTCAGTATTGTCATTAATTCTTCAAACGTTAAAATCGCGTTACCCAAAACCCGTTTTAAATGATGCTTGGTAGATTTTATTTTATAGGGGGGGTATCATATGCCAATTAATATTTTCTTGGTGCAACGCATTTTGAAACTCATTGGTTTTATTACTTAAAAACCTTTTTAATTCCCGTTTAGCACCTACAAAATTGGTACCGTTATCGGAATACAAATTTGAAGGTATGCCGCGTCTAGCTACAAACCTTCGCAAAGTTGCTAAAAACGCTTCGGTAGACAAATCACTTACAAGCTCGATATGACTAGCTTTAGTGGAAAAACATATAAATAAACAAATATAACATTTCGTTATTTTAAATTTTCGCCCTTTACTATCGCGCACGTTAATGGGACCCGCGTAATCCAAACCGCAATTTAAGAATGATCGAGTGGGAGTCAATCTACTTTTCGGAAGAGCAGCCATTAGATAATCCGAATTATATTTACTAAATCTAAAGCAAGGTAGACATTCGCGAATCACCTTTTTTACCAGATTGCGACCTGATAAGATCCAATACCTTTCTCGGACTGCGGCTAATGTAGCTTGTTGTCCAGCATGCAACGACTTAAGATGTTGATGTTTTACTATAAGTTTAGTAAGATTACTTCGCGAATCTAAGAGCATTGGAAATTTTTTATCATATGAATAATCAACGTAATTCAACCTACCACCAACTCGCAGTACGCCGATGTCATCTAAGAAAGGATTCAATGAAACAATTCTACTACTTTTCTCGACCCCCCCTTTCCTTTTCAACTCTTTCAATTCCTTTTCGAAGAATTGCGTTTGATTAGCGCGGATCAGTTTAATTAAGGCTTCATTCAATTCCGCGACCTTGAGGGGCCCAAATTGCCTTTGCTCTTGCGGTGTAGATGCGTTCATCACAAAGCGACAACAATATGCAACCACTCTTTGCAGTTTCGACAGACTGGAATACCTATCGACCAAACCTATCGTCCCGTCTAATACTGTTAGACATGTTTGTGGTTGTTTACGTTCTGCTGCGCATTCTGCATCAAAAGTATCTTGATTATAAAATTTATTGGGCCATTCATTTTCTTCCTTTAAGAGCCAAGGTGGTCCCAAGAACCAAAGTTGTGGCATTTTAAATGAACTTGGCTCGATGCCCCGTGTTAACAAATCCGCTGGATTTTCCGCCGTATTTATATATCGCCAGTTGTCAATTTTGGTTAAACCTTGTATTTCCGCTATGCGATTTGAAACAAATACCTTCCAGTCGCGCGATGAAGAACGTATCCAAGACAGCACGATCGTTGAATCGGACCAAAAATAACATTTTTTGAAATTCGCGTCAAATTTTTTGTTAATTTTATCATACAATTGCGCCAATAGTAATGCCGCGCACAGTTCTAAGCGAGGGATAGTAACACTTTTCAACGGCGCTACTCTCGTTTTTGAACAAAGAATTCTGACGTGCGATTTACCTTTATGATCGCGAGACTTGATATAAAAAACAGCGCCATATGCCGATTCGCTCGCGTCTGCAAATCCATGCAATTCCATGGAAGTTGCATTTACACATATTGCTTGACGTTCAAACTCGACATCGTTTATGGCGCGAAGTTGATCATAAAATTTGATCCAAATTGAAAGAATGGCTTGTGGAACAGATTCATCCCAAGAGAGCTTGCATTCCCACAAGCGTTGCAAAACAATCTTTGCTGTAATTACCACTGGACTCAGCAGCCCAAGTGGATCATAAATTTGAGCGATCATGGATAATATCGACCGTTTTGTGACCTTCCCTTTAATATTATCGGTTTTTATCGAAAAACTAAGAGTATCTGATCGCGAATTCCAATACAATCCCAAAATTTTGGAGTTATGATTGTCGCCCAAATTTATTATCGCGTTCGGATTTAATGAAGCAATCTCCCTTAATATGCCGGGATCATTAGAAGCCCATTTGTTTAATGGAAACCCTCCTGAATTAAGAATTTCCGTAATTTGGCGCTGCAATTCCTTTACTTCCGTGATATTTTTACCGCCCGTCAGAAGATCGTCCACATAGAAATCTCTCTTTACAATATTACTAGCGGTAGGAAATATCTTCGCGTAATCATTCGCCACTTGGTGCAAACAACGGATAGCTATAAAAGACGACGTCGCTAGACCATACGTGACCGTATTGAGTTCGTAACACTGAACTTCATCTTCAGGATGCGAACGCCACAATATTCGTTGTAACGACCTCTGTTGTTCATTAACAATGCTTTGACGATACATTTTCGTAACATCCCCAGTAAGCACAATGTTATGTTTCCTAAAACGCATAACAATCGAAAAAAGATCATCTTGTATATTAGCTCCTATTAATTGCAAATCATTAATTGAATATCCCGAAGATGATTTGGCGCTGCCGTCAAATACCACCCGGTAAGTCGTGCTGGTACTATCAGGTTTATTAATTATATGATGTGGAAGATAAAAAGAATTAAAATCATCATAACGTTCCAGTCGGGTCATGTGGCCTAATTCCAAGTATTCATTCATAAATCGACTATAATTTTCCCTTAATTCGGGATTTTTCGCGAATTTACGCTCCATCTGATAAAGGCGTTTTAAAGCACCTAACCTGGATTCACCTAATTTAGAAATGGGATATTTCAAAGGAATATCCACGATAAATCGCCCGTTTTCATCACGTTTGTTTGTATTTACAAAATGTTTTTCGAACGCCGTTTCTTCGACATTCAGGGCCTTGTGGTCGGAATATTCCTCTATGGTCCAAAACCTCTCGAGTTCTTTGCGTAAAATTGTATTGTTTAAGGTACACAATATATTGTTAGGTTGACTTTGCGGAATTGGACCCGTTATCACCCACCCTAATTGAGTTTTTTTAATGAAGGGCATATCCCTTCCCAATTTGATTTGCCCTACACACATCAAACTCCAAAAAATACCCGCTCCTAGTAATATATCGATATCGCTATAGACATTAAAATTTGGATCGGCTAATTTGATATTATTAGGTATACGTATATTTTCTAAAGATTTTGACGGTATAATTTCAGCGATTTTCGGAATAATTAAGCATTGAATTTTATTCTCAAACGAATTTTGGTTAGAACGTATCGTTACCTCGGTTTTATGCTTAATTTTAGACGCTACATTATTTATTCCCGAAACTGAAACGTAATTTATTTTTTCCCTTTTTAAATGCAACTTATTTAATAGCGCTTCAGTAATAAAATTAGATTGCGAGCCGCAGTCTAACAACGCCTTACAAGTTTTAAAATCCCCGCTATCATCCCTTATTTTAATTATGGCAGTTGCAAGAACTGCACGAGAATGAATACAACTTGCCGTGTTGGCTATTATTGGTTGAATTGATTCATTACCCTGGTTTTGATCATTAGGACGACTATTTGCTCGCGAAATATTTTCATTATTAGTATTAATTTCAACATGCAGCAAGGTATTGTGCCGTTTGTTGCATTTAGTGCAACCAGATCTTGCTCGACAATTAAAAAAATTGTGTCCTTTTCGGAAACAATTGGAGCAAATTTTAATTCGCTTGATTTCCTCAAATCTCGCGCTGGGATCTAAGTTTAAGAAATTTTCACAATTATATAATGAGTGATCCCCTTTACAGCTGTAACAACGAGTTGGCTCGGTAGTAATACTATTGAATACCTTGACCTTTTCCTTTTGCCCTGTTAATTTCGTACTAGGTTTATTACCTATTTTTCTAAAAATTTGCAACGCTCATTTAAAAATTCCGTTAATTCGCTTAATTTAGCAACCGACTTTAATTTTGAATTTTCTACTTCCCACGCACGTCTCGTTTCGTCATCAAGTTTACCGACAATCAAAAATACAATAAGAGTGTCCCAGGTATCTACTGGTTGTTTAAGTACCTGCAACGCCCGAAGATGCTTGGAAAACCCATCTGTTAATTGCCTTACCGCTTTATGGGATTCTTTGTGAATGCTAGGTAAATTAAATAATGCTTGGACGTGATTATTGATAATCTGTTTCTCATCGTTATAACGGTCGCGAATTAACTTCCAAGCGATATCGTAATTTGAATCGGATATTTCTAATGATTCTACTAATCCCCTGGCTTCGCCTTTTAAAACGCTTCTTAAATATTGAAATTTCTGAGAAGGTGAAATGGAAGCGTTTTGGTTAATAACAGATTCGAAAGTGTCGCGAAAGAACATATATTTATCATATGAACCGTCAAACGTAGGAAGCTCAAGTTTCGGCAATCGAATTGAGTTTAAATGATTGGTACCAGAAATGGCACTCGCGGCTTGTTCGCGATTTTCATTTGAAACGTTACTAGTGCTTTGCGAAGTTGAATGACGATTTGAATGATCTTTTATTAACGATTTTAATCGTGATATTATATTAAAATATGAATCTTCAAATTCCTGTCTTTCTTCTACTTCAAAATCGGCATCTTCGCTAGCTAATTCAATTTGAATTTGTATAGTTTCGAATTCACCGATTAAAGGTTGATAGGCACTCAACCGAGTTTCAATTTGCGTTATATCAATATTTTTATTGTTAAGTTTGTCTACATAACTTTTAAGTCGCGTAAGTTGCCCTTTTATGCTACCTCGTTTTGCCCTTAATTCGCGTAATGATTCTTCCGCCATAATTTAACGAGAAGTAATAATAATTTTAAAAAATAAAATTTAAAAGCAATTTGAAGACAAAGCATGATTTATATAGTAAATACGAAATAGTGGCAAATAATATTTTGCGACAAATTATAACAATTCTGACACAACCAGAAAACAATTTAAAAATTCTAATAATAAGGAATTACAGGAAATAAAATAATAATGGAACGCACCTTTTCTATATGAGACAATTTCCAACGGGAGTGCTCAGCGACTTGATCAGAGTCCAAATGATTTGCGGAGTCGTTCTTCCTGTTCTTGCGAAATTATTTGACTTGTTGTTTTCTTCATAAATTTTTATAATCAGGCTCGAAGGACCAATGTTTCGAGCTCCAATTCTTTTATTGGAGCCGTCACCTGTATTGTGGCGACCTTGATTAACGACACGTAAATTGTAAAACTATTTATTATACATATGTACAAGTGCCGGAGTTCGGTGTTTTATTTAAAGATGCTTTCTCGGCGAAGCTTAACAACCAACTGCTTAAAATTACTTCAAAATCTTAAAATTAAAATACAAAATTATCCCCAACAGGAGGAGGGAGAATACAATTAAAATGCCAAATACCCGAAAGGTAAAAACTTCCAAGAAAGGCTATTAAAAACTGTCGCCAGACATAAGTCGACAAAGGAAGGGTTAAAATTTCAATAATAAGGTAAAAACCCAAAAATGGTTTTTAACACCGGTGTTTTTATTATTGCAATGTGACGATATGGTTTTATATATAACTCTTTTATACGGTCACACTTAGATTATGCATCGTGTGTTTGGTCACCTTATTAGCAGTGTGATAGAGAAGGTACAGAGAAGATTTCTTAGGTATGTAGCTTTTAAGTTACAAGATTCTTAGAGCGAAGCTGGATACGACTATCTGCTTTCCCTCACATCCCTTACGGAGAGAAGGGTATTGGAGGATTCTAAGCTCTTGTCCAAGTCGGTCGGGGGTTCTGTTGATTGCCCAGAATTGCTTGCGCGGATTGCCTTTCGTGTTCCTCCTAGAAATACGAGGAATGCTGCAGTTTTCTGCATGCAGAATTATAATCGTCTCTATCTAATGAACTCAGCAGTAAACAGAATTTCCCGTAATGCAAACATGCATACGAAATTGTTTTTTAAATGATCTTTGTTTTGAAGTCACTTTTGTAAATATAAATGTTTATTGTTTGCATTATGTTATGTGTTTGTTCTTGTATGAGGTTTATACCTATTGTATGTATATTGGGCCTACCCGTATTTATTAATAATAATAATAAAAGCGAAGAAAATAAAAAATAAGAAGTAGAACTCTTTGTGACAAAATAACCTACTAGTACTACGATCGGTTAGGAGTAGATCATAGCAATACATGAACCATCATGCAGAATTATGAACAATGTGCAAAATTAGGTTACCTACATTACTTCGTCGTTTATACTTTTTTGTAGCAATGAAGCCACGCGATGTACTAGTCACGTTAAGCATCATTAAGCTAGACTGTTACTGTCATTAAGTATACTGATAGTGAGCCCCCCTCTATCACGGTCATATGGAAAGACACAACGTTAATATCAAGATTTTATTATAGTTATTTATTTTTTTTGTAATTTCGTATTTAAACACTTTATTGACCAGCGTTGTATAAGTTTGAAGACGACGATATAGTACGTACATGCATATATTAAAATATTGAAAATTGGGAAAGTAAATTTGGTTTTACAGTAAGTGCCTTATCAATCTAGGGCTGTTAATAATTTTTATCATCATTTATAAATTTTGATACACCGTTTGTTTTGTGCATGACTAAAGTTAATAAATACATGAAATATCAAATTTGTACCACAAACACAAATTATAGTTTATGACCGTAGAGCTTTAGAGTTGGCGTTAACGCAGGCTTTTATCACGTAGATATGAAATTACGTTGTGTAATGTTTTACAGCACAAGAGAAATAACCCCGTTATTATATCTATAGAAAATTTTTAATTAGAAAAATTAAAATAATCTTCCCTACAATTAATTTCGAGTACAGTCGTTTAAAAATATTAACGAACAATTAAGTTAGTAACCAATATTAATTTTAGGTAAATCATAATTTAGATTTTTCAATTTCAATGCTTGGGAAATACGTGAAACTTGCGCGAATTACAGCTGTGAATGCACCAACCTGAAATAAAATAACCCGTATATGTGTTTTCTTTCTGACCACGTTCAACCGAAATGTGTCATTCCATAAATCCACGTACATCTTGGGTAGCCATACTTTTATACTCGACTAACCACAACTATTATCCTTTCCTTTTCTCAACAAACGATTTTCTACCCAGTTGAAATTTGTACCTTTTTATAGAAAGTTAAAAAGTATTTAAACCGCATTTTACACATTTACGTTTTACTAGAGAAATTTTAAAATTAAAATGTAAAATTTTCTAATTTACAAAAAAAATTTAATAAAGAAAATTACTAGTTCTGTTTATTTACCACAACAATTGTGGAGACGGCGTCTGTAGTTAGAACTGGCGACTAGAAAACTCCTCTATTAGCGAAAAGAGTATATATGTAGTTGGTTTAAATGGCATTCGGCCAAAGCATCCGCAGTCTTGCAGCTACCGATCCAATCTCCAGTATGTATGTATATTAAACCTAATACTTTTTTGTTACTTTAACATAAAATATTTTACGGCTAACTACAATTTTTAACCAAGTACAATAACCTCTATATTATTGTATTTCCCAAAAAAATTGAAAATATCCCATATAACGTTAGAAATGTCTAAATAAAAATTTAAATATTTTAGCGTCGTAGTTGATGCTTGAACTATAAGCATAAAGTATTTAGTCTAAACTTAGGGGGTTTGAACCTCCATTATACAAATTGTTATCTTTAATAATTCTAAGCCTACTTTAAAAATGCAATAATATAATTGTTCCAATTTTTATACTTTACAATTAATTCATACATTTGTTTCATTCTAATATTTTCAGTAGCTTTCATTGCAATACAATTCAAGAATTCTGGTTGAAAACATGTTCATAAAAAGCTTCAAAGAATTTTTCAAATTTGATACGAATTGTAAACATATTTTAAAATCCAATGATTTCGGTGCACTGCTGATGTAATAATAAAAACCGCAAAATTCTTGACAATACAAGTACTACGGTATATTAGCAGATTTTGAAGATAACGCAAAGACAAATTGTTATAATAAAAATCAAAATAATTTTTGTAAGTTTTGATTTACGAAATATAATACATCAGAAATTATAATTAATTATGTTATCACTGATACCTATGTCAAATATCGTTGGTAATTTAAGTTGATATGAATTTGATAGCTATTTAAAGAACGAGGAATTACATATTTTTCCACTTCATTAATTAAATTTCTATCAGAACTTTAAATAATCCAATAACAATACAAAAAATTTTGTTCTGCCAGTAAAAAGTAACCAATAATATTATTGTTCAACCGAGTGCCATAAAACGTAAGCAACTGCTAGCAAGCAGTTGTGGGTATTTTGGGTTGGGTATTTCCGTCTTAGGGCGAGAGTAAAAACAAAAACAATTTTGATATTTTTAAAATAATTTAAATTACCTTTATCCTTACGACGACGTCTGTAAAGGCTCTTCCTCTGTTTATGAATTTTGTAAAACCTTTCTCTTAATGCAGTTGAACACATTTTACATTTTGTTATATGCTTTTCTAGCAATGAAGGATAACATGGAAATGCTAGACTACAATATAAGCATTTATATTTTTTATTATTTTCCCGTAAGTAATGATCGAATAGTTCTTCATTTTTGAACATACTAACAATAATTTGAAATATCACTCGCGACACTAATTATTAATTTTTAAAACACGTCAGTCTGCTCACTAAAAGTGAACTCATTTCAGGTGTTGACCATTAGTAATGTATCGCGCATTACTCAGATAAACATTGTTTAGCTACATAGCTATCAAATCTTTTTTCTTAATTTTATCGCTAAAATTATTATGATAGTTTTTAATTACGTTCCATTACATCGAATCAAACTGATTAAATTTGAAAATATCTATTTAACAATTTAAAGAAATTTAAAAAACCCAACTACTACAAAATGTCAACGGCCTAGTAATTTGCGCGATCAAGTGCTAACGCTAACGTAAGAAATGTGTTCTAATGTTCTTATGACTGTCTTCGAACGTATTAAACTTTTAAAAATTTCATTACACTACCATTAAGTATTAAAACTTAACTAATATATTTGGAATAGTTTGTGTTATTACCTAGGTGATGGTAGAACATATTATAATAATTATGTCTATATGGAATTTCTCTTATTTGCCGATAATACTTCTGATACGAATTGCATACTATTTCAGAGTGATATTGACAGATTAGGGCATTGGTGTAACCAAAATAATCTCTACTTAAGTGTCTAAAAATTTAAAGCGATAAAATTTATTTGTAGAAGAATATTTCTCTCTTATAAAATCAATTACTGGATTTTTTTATTGCTTTATGATTTATGATTTTTATGATTTAAGATATAATTATTTGATCCAACTTATGCCTCTCATCTTTACTCAATAATTTCAAAAGTCAACAAGATGTTGGGATTTGTTAATAGATCCATATATGAATTCTCTGATACTAATTCCCTGATTCTGCTATATTGTGACTTAGAAAACCTCGAGTATTGTACTACAAATTAATGTTTAAGGTTAAGGGTTCAGCGGAATTCATCTGAATAGTTTGTTTTAAAAACGGAATTGACTACAACCCAGAGGTTTGAGGTGAATTATTGCATTACTTTAGTATGAAGTCGTTGTCGTTAATGACTTTAGAGATTACAAATAATAATTTAGTAAATTGTACGGATCTGCCGTTTGAAAAATTCGGTCAGTCGAGAACATAGTAATTTTGAATTTTTTCGACCGAGAAATTGCTAATTCCAAATGGTTGTTGGTGTTACATTAAGGCATAGAAAAGTGTATACGTACATTTTTAAGGCGTTGCTGTACTAAAGTTATTATTATTTTTATAATAGATACGATCGTTAACTTAGTATATGTTGTACTACTCAATTTACTCATCAGTTTGAATCCAGGCAGAGTCTAAACTTTCTTATGATCATTTCCGTGCTTTTGAGTGCACGAAATGCCTACAGCCCGCCTGAGTTGCTGATTTCAAAAATTCAAAGTTAAATCGATTATAACTAAGAAAACAACAATGATATTCTACAAGTTTCAACATAGTTGGATTCTTAAAAAAATTGATCTGATTTTTTACATTGCATTGCTTTTAATTGCTCAAATAAACTGGAAATGCTATAGACTATAGAGGTAACAACTCGTTTATAATATCAAAATATAAACACATGGATTGTGCTACTTTTGCACTTTCCTATGGGGTCGTGAAGGCATGTTATTATGGGTATTGAGGATTGAACCTCATCCATAACCCTTACGGGTTATTATAGCGCAGCTTATCTAGCTGATGAGAATTAGAAAATTCAAAAAAACATGTCTATCGTTTTTGTTCTCCTGATTATTAATTGATTTAACTTTAAATTTAGAATTGTGTGTTTTTTTGATATTCTAAATCAATCTGACCCAAATTCAATAGTAAAACGACATTAAAAATTTTATGGAATAAATTGGTGAATCATATAATGACAGTAGAGTAGCGTTAAATGTCTGCTATTCAGATGCATAGAGCTTCGAATATAGAAGATGTCAAAATTTACCCATCAATTAAAGACTTTTAAATAAATGATAGTAATTTACGTCGTAAATTATTAATATAAACTTTAAAATTTATGGACCATGCGATATGCGATTAGTAATAAATGGTCAACTCTAATTCTAAAAATACTTGTGCACTTATAAACTTGTATACTTGTACACTTGTATAATGAACAATAATATACAATTAATATATAAGTAGTTTTGAGCATTTTGTCCCGACAGGAAAGTCATCAAAAACATCTTAGAAACGGCTTCAACTGAAAAATTATGGATTTACAAAGATAGGGTTTGTGAGTAGCTGAAATAATTTAAAATATCTTTGAAGTTGCTCCAACTCAAAAATTAAGGATCTAGAAAGACAAGAATCTTGGTTTTGACTATAATTATTAACAAAATCCAAATTAAAATAGATTTATTAAATTATCACCCAGAAAAAAATCATTGGTCAATTGAACTAAAGAAGATAGTTATTTAACAAATTGCTGAATATCACTGGTAATCAAACAGGATGCAGTTTAACAGAAATTGTTTAAGAAAGTTATTTCAACCAAGAACAAATAGTTAAGTTACAATATATCAAGCATGTAGTAATCTAAAAAGTAGTCATTTCATATATCATAATTATTGTAGATTTACTATTAAATATTTACACATCTATCAACATTTTTTGTAAGTTTAATAAATTTTAAAGCCATTTAACTAAAGAAATTGTTAAACAACGTTGAAAATGTAATATGCAACTATGAAAATAGTCCAATTACAATTAACTTATGATTTGACATTTTTACTTGTTGCAGAGAATATTATCTTTTTCAATTAACCATTTTAATTGTTGATTCATTTAAGAAATTGACAACATACTTGTTAAATTTTATAAAACACACTTGATTAGATTATAATATAAAATAGTTACTGTACTGAAATATTTTATAATTAAACAATTCCAATCTGTTGACAAGGAACAATTTTGCTTATCAACATTTTTATGGCTTCAATTGATCTATGTGTGCATCTCAACGAAAGTGTTCTCTTGATACACCTTTTGCAAAATTATAAAACAATCTCAGTCTTTTCTGGTCTTTACAAGTGATTAAAGGTTTTTATTATTTTCTAAAATCTTATCTTAAGTAGTGTTTAAACCAAAATAGTGAAATTCAAGAAACTGCTGCTGACTCATTAGTAAAATTGCTGGAGTCCTGGGGATTTTGCAATTTATCTCAGAAGTTCATAGGCAAGTAAAAATAAAACTGTTTTATGTACCTAAAACCAACCAAACGAAGTTTTTTTGTTTAAATTTGAGAGATGCTTAATATCAAATATGATATTTGTAGATCAGAACATTACTTAGATTGTCTGAAATTATTGGCTGAGGCTGAGGCTAATTTAAAGGAATTGTTTAAAAATGAAAAATTAGGATTAAAAGTTGAGTTCTGACATTACTTATTTGAACAAGTGGAAAATTAATAATGTGAGTAAAAGATTTTCTGTATTATTAGTGTTTATATTATTTATAAGTTTCAGAATATTCAATCCTGCATTTTATACTGAGCCCAGCGTACACAAATTATTGGCTAAACCAATCTGATAAAGAAGGATCTTCCATCGCTTTGATTAAACAAAGGTTTTTTTATTAAATAGTGTAAATTACTGTTTTCTACAGATAGAACTAGATTTAATAAAATATATTTCATTTCATTAAGAACAAACATAATGTAACACAGCTAAAATATTTAAATACTGGAAGTACTAATACAGATGAAGGTATAATAAAATAAAATTTCTATACGACTAATACAGAATACGAACATTTTGGCTCAATTTTCAATTCAGAAAATACACGTTCTTCGCACCTGTTACAGAATATTTCATTCTGTAACAACCGTTACAGAATGACTATATTCTCACATCTAAGAAATATTAAAACCTGGTAGTGACATCTATCAACAAGTTATTATTTTTTATGTTTTGCTTTGACGGAAATAAAATTTATTATTTTTATAAAAAAAAATCAACAAGTTGTTTTACTGGTTTTATAACGCCAACTGTCAAATTGGTGTTTGCGTATTACAAGAAATACACTAGCACTCTGCGTCTGTCGTATAGAAAGTATAGTCTGGAACTCGTTTGGAATGGCTATTCTGCACTCGGGGTCAGTCACTCTCGCCTGAACGGCTCGGGTGACAAACTTTCCCCTCGTGCAGAATATGCCAATTCCTAACTCGTTACAGAATATACTATTCTAAATGAAATGATGAAATTAATAATGGTTCTGTTTAGAATTGTAATTTGTGTTTTATATTGTTTAAAATTGCCGCTATTTTATTTTTGCCATATTATTTTGTTATACGCATGTCTATCTTGTGCGCTAAAACCTTAGTCTCTCTTGAACGCTCGTCTAACGACAACAAGAATTCTCGCCACATTACTGTAGCTAAGCTAAAACCTTCTTGCACATCACAGTTTAACAATAAAATAAGTGCAACTATTTTAAGTGTTTTTATTATTCAACATTCATCATATTTCGCATTACTAAGAGTGCTTTTCAAAGCTGTCTCTCAAGACTAAGAACAACAAGCGGAAGCAATTTTCGGTAGCAAGACGGTCCCATCTACAGCCGCCAACTTCAAAATTGCATAAGCCCCAAACAGGCTAATTTTCATATTCTATTTATAATTGATTTTACCAACTTTTTTCTTTCAGTGATGTTAGCAGCTGCACGACTAACATTCTACTGAGGGCGGTTCCGCTCAATGAAACACACTGTTACATCTATTTAGATCGAGTACACGTACTGTCAACAAAATGAGCAATTCTGCATCCTTTATCTGAAAAATCTAAACCAATCTAAAAATAGATTATTTCCTAAATTAATCGATATTTGGAATTTGCTGATAATTTATTGTTTTCATTTTAATGTTATATATCAAATTGTGCAACAACTTTACTTATACAGTAGAATCCGATTAATGTGATCACGGATAATGTTATCAGTCGGTTATTGTGATCATCTTTTTTAGAAACCGGCCACTTTTTCTTTCTATTTTTTCTTTTACTGTGTTCTAATTTAAGTTCTCTAAAATTCGCATTTTTCAAAATTTCGCTAATTGTTATTAGTTATCAGTTAATATTATTAAAATGTCCTTGGCCCAAAGTGATCACATTAAGCGGATTCTACTGTAATATCTTCTGGAGATATTTTAGTATCTTGTGCCAAAGCACATTAAGCTGGATTCTCAACCTTCCAGGATTCCTGAAAATGTATTTTGACATCTACTCATTGTATTCGACTTCCTGACTATCGGAATGAGTAGGAACATAATGGTTCGTTTTGTTCAAATTAAATTTACTTAAAATCGATAGTTTGTTATTGAGACTGGCTAGTTTCTAAATTAAAATTTGTACAATTCACGTTTTCCATTAATTTTTCAAACCCTGTACATTTAAAACAATCTATTTTACAATAAAATAGACTGATAACAAATTTAAGTTGTAAATTTAAAAGTTACAACTTTAGGTAATAAAACTTTTTCAAAAAGCCCAACCCATTTAGCAGAAAAACTAAAATTTGAATAAGACCTAAAAAGTCGAGTTTTTAAATAAATCACAATGCAGACAAATGCATAAAACAAGTACATAGGTACTATAAGCTAGAAGTTAATAATTTAAGGGTTTTTCACGCAACAATAATTTTAACACATCAACCTAAAAAATTTTATATTTCGTTAATTTCATTCATAACAATTTATTTTGCAGATAATTATTCGGTCTCTGAAAAGGGAGTTAATGATTAACACTTATAATAAATCAATACTTCCAAGGCTATGCTTTTTTATGGTAGTAATCTAAAAAATTACTTTTAAGAGGACAAACATGAAGTTTTAGGTTGGAATTTTGCATGTGATATAAGGTACATATCCAAAGTGTTGCTACGACAATGCTCTCCTATTCAATGGAGAAAAGCTCAGTGACGTCGGATATTCGAGACTAAGGAATTTATGCTCCATACTAAACCAGCGGGAACAGAAATCCACTGCTATGGTCAAAACCATAATATATTTCCCAATAACTTTAAAATTAAAAATTTTATTTGAGGAAAATAATTTCTTAATTGTAATTAACTAGCTCTCGGTGGGAATAACTACCTGAACCTGAATGTTGAATTTTTAATTTGTGTCTTAAATATGTACATAAAAATAGAACAAATATATTTAGATGAAATGTAAATTTCAGTATTAATTATCATAATTACCAATTTGCAATTGTAAATGCGCATTACGTATTGTTTGATTTTTGTTTGTGTTGAGTTATATCTGATGAGTAATGTAATCATGCTTACCACACAATGTACATTAACAAAACATAATTGCAGTAATGCAAAATAAATGTAATTATGTCTGACTGACGATGAGAGATCATACAAACTATATGATTATTATTATTATTATGTACGATCTTGTATTTCTATTAGTTCATTCAAAGTAGATTAAAAGTTAAAAGTAATTCTTCCATATTATTTGTATAATATTAACCAGCCAGTTTTGTATTAACCCTTTAATGCACTATTGTTTCTTTTGAATTAAAAATCATATTTTTATGGTTATTCATGTTTTACGAAATGATTAAGTAAAGAATTTTTTCTTTTGTGCTAATTAGTAATTAAACTAGATAGATGTGACCGTTCGAAAAGTGACCGTTCACTTCTACACAATTTGAAATGAAAAAAAATTTATAAATAAATACGGAGTAAATAAGCAATAACATTAGATGCATGTATAGCAAAGAGTAAACTGATGTAATCTGATTATCTTTTAAAATTAAAACCTCGGCAAGTGCTAATAAGGTTCTCTACATATACTGTAGAAATTTTTTTTTTCTTAACAGTGATTTTATATTATGTAGAATATATGCTACACGGTGCAATGAAGGGTTAACTTATAGTTGACTTATTGGAGACTTATTGACCATTGGTTACTATAATTAAAACGGTTGTTGTTAAAAGTTTTCAGAAAGTTCATAAAACTGTTAAAAAAACAGTTTTCATTGCAAATACACTTAAAATTAATATTATTTATATCATATATAATATAATATTATATTATACTTCTATTAAAAAAAAAATTAAAACCAAAAAACATATATAAGTGATTTATCCTCTTTCAACAATAACCGATCAATTAATTAAACCTGTCGGTTCATCCTCAAGGCTTGTAATTATTCATGTAAATGAGTGATTTTTCTGAAAGTAACAAAACAAATATTTTAAATTGCTATATTACAAAAAAATAATTTCTATGGTAAGCAAGTAAGAAATAATTTAAGTAGAGTGTCTATAGCGATTCCAGAACAATTTTTTCATAAAAAATACTTAAAACAATTTTAATCTAAATTTTGATTAATTCACGAATTATTTTAAATCTAATAATTTTTGAACATAATTGCATAAAAATATTTTGTAAAACGCAATAATTTCTGGGAATATGGATAATATCTATTCAATACACGTTGCTTCAGAGATCATATCAGTCAAGAAAATAAGTAATTTAATTTCAAACAATTAAAGATGTCGATGTTTATTAATTGGACACCTGCATACTTTTTTTGTTTTGTATGTTCAGCATAAATATTCAATTAATCAAATTTACTTTTGCATTTAAAAAATTATTTATCACAACAAAATTTAGGTATAATAAAAAAACGTCATAATGAAAATGAGTGTTTCAATACTGAATTGTTAGTTAAACCAAAGTCTAAAAGTATACAATGACTCGATTGTAAAAATAATTGGTATTGAAGTTGAAAATATTCGTGATTTAATTTCTTTTAACATTGTCACTTTTCTATAGATACTTACAGGTTTTCGATAAATGTTGTAGGTATAATAATTATGTAAACCTGAAGTTCAAGTTTATTTAAAACGTCTTTTGACAAATCAGTTTATTTTTTAACGGAATAAATTTATTTGTTCTTCTAATATCCAGTTATTTGAAAACCTATATATTATATAATTAAAATTTTAGACCCCAGCACCAAAATTAAATTTAAATTTTTTCGAAGTTTAACATGTAAGTCCAGTAGAAAACAAAAAAATTTTAATTTAGTGGCACTAAAATAAAAAAATTAACAATTTTAGCAAACGGTCCAGAAATTTTAATTTATAAGAATGAACAACAAAGTTTAATTGTGGATGTTGCTGTTCCATTAAGCAATTATATTTTGAAAAAAAAACGACAATCATCTCTATAATACGTTAGACTACGCGACGGGATTAATAACAAAATTGTTATTGATCTAGTTTATTGAATCTATTGATTCCGAATGCCTAATAACATTATAAAACGTTTTTTGCGTTAGTTGTAACCATCAATCCAGTTCAGAAATAGTCGGAGATATTTCATCATAAATTTGGACGAAACACGCAAAATATTGTTTTAACTTTGAGTCCGTAAAAATTTTCCAAAATATGCATAGTACAACTCACAATTTCCGGTTTAACTGCCTTCACAGAGTTGTATATAAAATAAAAAATAGCGAAGCTAGGATATTTCCAAGCTAAATATCTCAAGAAACAGTTAGTGCCCAAAATCAATTCACTTCAAAACAATAAAATTAATATTCTCTTGGCTAACTCCTATGACCCTGAGTCCTAGGCGAAAGCCAGTGTTAATCATGACACTTTTTTTTTCAATGCGGATACTTGTTTTATAACCTAACGATTTTGTTATTCTGCGTACTACGAACCGATTATTGCAAAGTTATCTTTTCGTTCATTTAATTTGACTTGCTTGTTTGCCTTCTCATTTACTTGACGGTCACGGTAATAGAGATTTTTCACATTATACTTTGTTTTCATTTGAAGTTCACGAATAAAGTTCATATCTTAATTTACTATCTTCTGTTTATAATATATAGTATACGACTGCTAATAGCTAATAATAATCACCCCAGTAATAGAATTTCATTTATTTTGTTATTTTCGTTTTTCTTATATATATTCAACTAGAACATTTGCGTATTTCAACATATAGCTAAAATTTAAATATTTTAACATTTAGTTAAATTTTTTGTAAAATATTAAAAGTTCAGACTTAATTCGCTTATGTAGACTTATCCTAAACGTTAATAGCTCTCTCAATAGACAAGTTGAAATGGAAAAATCACTTTTGCTTTATTGAGATTACCGATTGATGTTCTAATATCAAGAAATAGGATTATACCAGACACAATGAAACTCGGAGTGCTAAAACAAAAAGTTGAAATAATTTTAAGTCGAAGAATTCTAGGTGGCAATGTTCATAGAGCATATTTCTTTGGTTTGGTTGAACTTTGGCCGCCTAGTATAGTAAATATCTAATAATCATTATCGATAAAAAGTGAAACATTAATCAAATGCATATAAAAAATGTTCTTTAATGCTAAATATTTACAGAACAATATGATGAGTCAGTGCACATTATTGAAAGAGAATTGCTAGACTTTCTGCTATATTTAAATTCGTCTGGTTTAAATGACATGACATGGAAATAAAAAGATGTTAACATGGGATGATAATACTAATGTCATTAGCCTATAACTACATCGATTGTATGGTAAAATTTTATAGACTAAAAAATACCGTACGTGGTTGGTTTGGAGATATTTACTTTTAACAAAGAATTATAAAAAAGAATTAAGTAGAAGTACAAAAAATTTTAAATTAATTTTTAGGAGTATATTACTTACTTGATAATTTAAATTTACGTTTTACTTTTCGTTTCATTCTTCGTAGAGAGCTAAATAATTACAACACTTAGTACGCGTGAACACTCGCTAATACTAAATAATAAAGAAAAATTTATCCAACTTCGAAACACATTTTTTAATAAAACAAATGTCGTCATATCAAGAAACAAAACCTTTGATAATAAATTTTTATTAATTATTTACAAACAAGTAGGTAGCATTTAGTTGCAAATATTAGATAATTTACCGATATAAAGCAGAAGGAAAGGGTTTCCAATTTTCAGCAATTATTCCTTCTAACTTTTTAACTTCGAGTAAATAATGGCAAGAAGTTAAGGTAATAATAATAAATTAATAAATAAATAATAAATTTTACTTAGGGAAAACTCGCAAGAAGAAAAATATAATCCGTTAATTAAACCGAGAAAAGTTGAGAAAACTTAATAAACAATAATAATTCGACTTCCTCTATTTCGATGAATTTTTACCACAAAAACAGCTATAAAAGAACAAGTTTAGAATCTTTTACCAAACTAATCAACATAAATCGTATAACATACTAAATATGGTTAGTCCACTGCTATATTGTATTAAATCTCACCTCTATAATTTAATCCTCAACCTGTGGCTACACTTTATCCGGAACGATTCGATCAGATTTGACCCGACGACTTTTCCAAAGAAAATAAACGTGCATATTCTTATGGCATTTGGTCCGTAACCGTTTCGATCAAATCCGTTAACCACCATAAAATATGCACGTTTATATTTTTTCAACAAATCGGTTAAAATATAATTTATTCCGATCTGTAGAGGACTAAGTGTAGCCATCCATACCTTAACTCTAAACTGCACCCATTACTATTATTTATTAATTTTGTCAGTCAGAAACTATATAATAGGTATATAACATCCTACTTTGTTAGATTACCTATACGTACATTGATTAGTTTATGCACAACGGCGTAAAATACAAACTTCAGTGCGCGTCGACAGTACGAAATAAAACATCTCTTTACATAATAACTATAACCGTTTACATTAAATTAACTGTTATTCTGTAATTCAATGATAAATATAAGCAATATTAGGTATGTACTTCACAGCTTTGATTCGTAGAGATTTAAGGTGTAAACGTAGTAAGTCACTTTTTAAATTTAGTATTCCTGATTTACCTGTTGGACATAATGTAGAATTTTTAAATTTTTGTTGTATATCATAAAGCAGTGTTAGATTATTAAATTATAACTACAGTAACATTATTAACCTTAAAATGTTTGGATCCGTGCCATTTTAATAAAAACATAAAGCAGTATATCACAGAAGTAGATATTAATAATTGTTTTTATTCGATTTGAAAGATAAATAAAATGTATGAAATTAATAAAAATATTTATTTAATATTAATTGAAATAATGCTTCAACTGTGAAATGGTATACAAATTATGCCTGAAGTTACAACACATTTTCCGTATTACCAGATACAATAAAGTAAAACTTCAAATGTATGTAATTGTGTGTGAATTGCATATAACAGTAACAATACACTGCTTGGTGGAAATATCAAAATTAATTTTATAGTTGAATTTTCATTCAAAATGTACACAAAATTTTAAGTTCAAAAATGTAGAAAAAGAACTCAAAATAAAAAATTTTTTAAGTAAATTTGTGGTTTTTAGTATGTATTTATGGTTAAATTCAAAAAAAATATAAGAATAATACAATACGTAGAAAATCAAAATTCAAAAAATTTAAAAAGGAGACAATTAACACATAACAGGTCTGGATTAAGAAAATTTGAAAAAATGAAAATTTCGTAATACGAAGTACAATATAACGTTATTTCATGGTTATTGCCATTCTTCAGTTGCACGCATCGATTACGATTACATTGTAAAATAAGAAGAAAAAAATTTTTCAAACTAAACAAAATTATCGACTAAATTGTACAAAATTGACTTACCATAACCTCCAAAGATTATCAAAACTGAACTTGTTACATGAGGTATGAATAATTTAAAAATTATTTGAACTAAGAAATTCGTTTACCTAGCACTGCTAGTTTGAAATCCGAAGGCACTGCCCTCTTAATATGATTTCTAAAAACTTTGAAAAAATTCAAAATTCAAAAATTTACCACGTTTTTTAACCGTGAGGCGTAAAACTAGAAAAAGAACTCAAAATAAAAAATTTTAAGTAAATTTGTGGTTTTTAGTATGTATTTATGGTTAAATTCAAAAAAATATAAGAATAATACAATACGTAGAAAATCAAAATTCAAAAAATTTAAAAAGGAGACAATTAACACATAACAGGTCTGGATTAAGAAATTTTCTTAATCAAATTTTCTTAATCCAGACCTGTTATGTGTTAATTGTCTCCTTTTTAAATTTTTTGAATTTTGATTTTCTACGTATTGTATTATTCTTATATTTTTTCAAAAATGTATATTCTGTTATAGGAAATTTAAATTGAAAGTAAAAAAGTTAAAATCATTGGAACAGATTTTGTTTTTAAAAATATGTATGTAAATATTAGATATCTACTACATACAAAACCAATTGATTTATATATGTAAGTTCAGTTTTAATAATTTCACTAATATGAATGTGTTGAGACGCCTACCTTTTTTGGAGTTTTTTAATAAAATTTATAGTACTTGAAGTATATTTTATTTTTTTAAAGGCCGTGATTTTCCAGGCGTTTTGATAACCTTTTAACTTTTGATATAATTTTCGCAAAATTTATAAGTATTGGTTATTTAAATCAACAATGTATTCTTCCAATAATAATTTAATTATGACCTAATATTTTAGAAAACCCAAAAAATACACAAACACTTTTCATAACTAAAATATTTTTAATTTATCACAAATAAAATACACTGTAAGTTAGTATAAAATATCTCTAACGTTTTCACCATTATTATGGCATCTTCGGGCGAAAATCATTTTATGTTTATTTAAGTCAAAAAGTAATTTTGTCACTTGCCGTTGAAAACTTGCCGTTTTTCTAAAAAAAAACAATACGTTTTTTAAAAATAGCCGGATTTTTGTTAAAAACTAACTTATAATAAACAGCCGAGTTTTGAGGTTCAGATAACAATAGCATTTAGTTTTAATTAAAAACTATTTTAAAATTTTTGTTGCTTTGGGTTTTAATGTTTTCATTTCTACTAAATTGTTATCAAGTGTCCAGGGGTGATATTCTTGAAACCCTCATTCGACTAAAATCCGTTCGTGTTCAATAGTGATTGCGTTCCAATTATTATCATAAGTTTATTAGTATTTCTGTGAGTAAGATAAAGACAGACATATTGATTACTTAATGTTTAATGAACCATTACTAATATAAACGTTCCAGGTAGTTATAATGCTAGCTTAGTGGTTACAAGCTGAACCTGTTTGAAACAATATTTAATATTACATCGTTTGATAATAATAATTAGTAAACGTTTTATTAATTATTGCAAGTAATATTTTTGTGATAGTTTATTACAAAAAAATTTCATAAAAACTAGTTAATTAAATAGTTTTATTACAATACGTACGTAAATCCGTTTCTTTTTACAATAAGATATTGAGTTCTTAAAATTACGGTGAACTTCAAATTTAATTTCAAAAATCAAAAAATTTTAATAAAACAAAATTTTTATTAGTGACTATCCCTGCAATCCAACCTACTAACAAAATAAAAAATTTAATAATTTTTATGAGTAAAAATTGATAAAAACCGAGATACACATAATATTTGTAATACAAACAAGTTTTAAATATGTTTAGAGTTCTTTAAACGTCGAAATTTATGATTCCATGACAGGTGACCACATGACAAGTGAACCCACGACAAGTGAACGCACGACAAGTGAACACATGACAAGTGACCCCACTGACAAGTGACTACACGGACAAGTGAACACACGGACAAGTGACCACACGGACAAGTGAACACACGGACAAGTGACCCCACTGACAAGTGAACACACGGACAAGTGAACCCGTGGACAACTGAACACAAAAAATAAAATAAAAAAACCTAATCTAATTTCGACTGTTACAAGGTTGTTACCTATTTTGATAAAATTTACCAGTTTGGCGCCCACCCAATCTGCGCCGTCTTTTCGGCGCAAGAACAATTCGGTGCAGGGACGATTTGGTGCAGAGACGGTTTGAATAATCGCCTTTCGGCGCGAAGACTATTTAGCGCAAAGACGATTCGGCGCTAAGACTATTCGGGGCGAAGAATATATCTAATTTTCTAAATCTCCTAATTCTTTCAGTTGAAACAAAACTTTTTATTTAATAAAATCATCAAATTTCAACTTAACACATAATATAAAGAAGTAAAAATTTATTTAATTATTTTATGTTTTTAAAAATTTAAATACTTGAAATTGAATACTTTTGCTTTAATTATATATACCCTTATTGTAAGAAATAAGGCAGCAAATACAATTTTGTAGTTTTGAGTAAAACACCAAAATGGTTTACGTCAAATCGTCCTTTTGTGTCGTTCCAAACTTTCAACAAGTTTGGTACCAAATCGAGTGTGCAGCGGTTTGGCGGCACCAAACGGGTCACACCGAATTGCCTCTGCGACGAACTAGCTACGCCGGACCGGCTGCCCCGAAAAGTCCCATTCCCCTCTGTATATGCTTGAAAGTTGCACCCAGCACTGAAAGTTTGATTATTCGAATATTTATGATTCCTAGGTCTACTATTTTAAGTTGACATGTAAAGCAATAATAATTATAAAATTTAATTTGAAAAATTACATTTAAATTAGAAAAATAAATTAAAAATTACGATTGTGTTCAGTTGTCCTTGGGTTCACTTGTCGTGTGTTCACTTGTCAGTGGGGTCACTTGTCCGTGTGTTCACTTGTCTTGGTGGTCACTTGTCCGTGTGTTCACTTGTCCGTGTGGTCACTTGTCAGTGGGGTCACTCGTCATGTGGTCACTTGTCGTGGGTTCACTTGTCGTGGGTTCACTTGTCGTGGGTTCACTTGTCATGTGGTCACCTGTCCGGTCACCGAAATTTATATATTATTTTTAGAGAATTGAACGTGACAACTCTATATCGGTTGTTCAATTACTAATTAATTTCTCGCGAAAGGGGTAGTAAACAGTGATGAAATTTTGCTAAAACCTTCTTCTATTTACAAGCTATAACTACAGAAAATTTAAAAAAATTCTTATATTTTGTTCACATATTTTATAAGCTAATATATTTGATAAAATGTTGTTTTTCATACATTCATTTTTACATTATATTATTTTTTTAAGATTTCTTAAGATTTTGCTTTAGATTTTTATTTTGACAAGTACTTTACTAATGCCCCTTTTTGTTTTCTTCTGCCTTTTTGTTATCACTTCAAAATATCCCCTTCTTTTTTCAAAGTACTTGCCACCACCACCCCGAACAATATTTAAAGGATTTTCTCTTAGTTTTCTTTCTAATTGATCGCTAGATGATGCCATAGTATGGTGAAAACGTTTGTGAATTTATACTTGCAGTGTATTTTACATGTGTTAACTTAAAAACATTTTAGTTCTGAAAAGTGTTTAGTGCAATTTTTGGGTTTTCTAAAATATTGATATGAAGTATTTTACTGTTGAACACCTTGTGATTTTCGCTAACAGCAGACTCTTAAGCAAAACCATAGATGTGATTTTCATAAATTTTAACAAAAAGTAAACATCTAATTAAAACTGCAAGAACTATTGAACGGACCACCAGAGAATCAATTTGAAATTTTGTTCCATCTTTTTTTCTATCCTTTATTTTTTAGTTTTATTTTTGTCTCCTTAGCATCCTTAATTAAAATATTTTTGCTATTTTACTGAAATATATAAAATCATTTTTATAAAATCAAACTCGTAACCAATTTAAATAATTTTATTTAAGTATAACATAATAAGTAAGTCGTTTTTACCTTTTATTTATAATTCCAATGTGCTTGTTTACTTATTGTTCCTTCTGGATTTCCGTCTTCAAACTTATTATTTTTTAATTAATATATCATTTCTGACACGAGAATAATTTAAAATTAAATAATTAGTAAATTAGCATTGTACAGTATTTCTGTCATTATCTTATTAAAAGGAAAAATTGCAAAATTATAAAATGTGTCTAGAATAAACCCCAAATCGGAATCATTCTTGGAATATCATCACCATGGAGTTGTTTAAATGTTGTATAAGTGCAAGTTAAATCAGTCCCATAAAGTAATAAATTGTGTTTCGTTACTGTTAATAATTACAAAATATTAAATTTAAATTAAAATAACAAAGCGCTAAAATGGAATTTAAAATATAATTTAAAAAAATTTTACCTAAATAGAGATTCCGGGACATGAGGAGATCATCTAGAAAAAACATACCGAATGTAATATCTTCACTAACTAACATAATGATTGTCGAATTATAGAGTCTACAAAAATTATTTAGAAAGTGTAAAAATTAAATTAAGTGCAGAAACAGAAATATTAAGTATTGTAAAAACTAATGTATGATTTAATGAATTAACTTACATTAGCGAGTTTATTACAGTGCTACTTCCTTTTGGGCGCTTTAAACTTTCGGAACACAATATACGGACAACTGCTTAAAAGCATTAATTTTGTTGTTGTATTTGTTTAGTGCACTTACACTAAAACAAAGTTACTTAAAAACAGTGCACCAGCACAACAGCAAAATTACCACATTTAAACATGGTTCGCAGAGTAGCCAAAAGTAAACAATGTGCGAAGGGAAATATTAATTGGGCCATTCCGCTGTCATGCAAACTCCAATTTTGGCTTTGGCTATGGAGAGAAGCACAGAAGTAACAATGTTATGTGAAGCATGGAGGCAATACAACAGATTTGTGATCTGTCAGTAAGTTGAACTAAAATTTTCTTAATAATATAACTGTTTTAAAAGTGCAACTTTTTCACTTGGTGCCCAGAGCTTTTAAAATTACCATATTCACAATAAAAATTTTAACAATACAATTTCAAATATTAATAATCGATAATAAATAATAATACTCATATAATAAAAACATTAATTATATGGACGGTCCCCATTATTAGGTACATGGTACATATGATAAGAGCACCGAATTGTGTGGACGGTCTCCATTATTCGGTACATATGTTACAATAAGAACATCGAATTGTGTATACGGTCCCCATTATTAGGTACACAGATAGGGGAGTTTCCTTAAAAATAATTTTTTGAAATAACATATACTATATAGTATATATATGTTAGGTCAATGATGACAGTTTGGCCATTGACGTCAATAACCATGCATTTTGGGTGATGTTGACATTTAAAATTTCATGTGCCAGAATCATAACGAGGTTGTGGGGACATATAGAAATTTCAATTTTTCTGTAGTAGGGAGACCCTAGAAAACGGTTTAAACATGAAAATAAATTGTGGAGACATGTGTACCTATATGTCTCAACAAATTGTGAAGTCCACACAAAGTGGGTTTCATTCCGTAAGAAGTCCACATAATTATAGCAAGACCTACGCGCACAGTAGCGCTACAATCCAGGATGTGTTTGTTGCTAACCACTTGATTTTATGAAGAGTTTTCAAGGCAGATCACCTCGGTGGTTTGCTATTGCCCACTGAGGAAGTTCTCACTACACTACGCTCCACATAATGGAAGCAGAATAAAATTTTTTCTTTGAAATCACTAGGGGTCCTGGGTTGCCATGAAATGACCAAGTACGCAATAAGGTTTTTATAATATAAGATTAAAATATTTGTGTTTAATTTTATCAATATAAAAAAGTTCCGGAACTGTCTACTTTTTAATTTAACAAATAATTCCTTAAAAAGCATATTCTAAAGACATCCTTTACAAAATAGAATTCAATCACAAATATCTTAAAATAACTTTTTATTTCGGCTAGGGGAGTAAGTAGGCACGTGCACTTATTTCAATTTTCAAACGTCGGCTCCCGTTGCTATATTATAGTATGTATACAGTGAAAATACAAATTTAAGGCAAAATTTCTCATTCAAGATTTAATAAAGATTAGGCATAGAAAAACTTATTCATACAGCATCCGGTATAATAGTGGAATAGTGCAGTTAAGGTAGTATCCTATAAAGCTACGCTACCTTATTTGCTATGTGCTTCATAATTCGTTATTAAATAGAGCCCGCGATGTAACTTCTTTAACATGAAATAATAGAGATAAACTTTCAGCATATTTTATATATTATGTACGTATATTTGAATAGCGTGCAGGCAACAGAAAACTTTAATATGATAGAAAAACTAACCTAGAAATTTTGTTTGGCTTTGTCAAGTTTTGTTTATGCATTTGAGATTTTAACCTAAAAATTTTTAATCTGCCACTTTAACTTACTTGATGATTTAATATTTAATTTTGAAATTTTAAAACACACTGAAAGCACATGTATAAATTGGAGTTTTTATATTTTGTTGTGTATATAATATTCTGAAAATAAGCTTAAAAGATAAATTACAGTTTTGATGGAATGATCCAAACAAATTCTACAATGCAATTTATGTCATCTCTCTGACAAGCTTTATTATAAAGATAATCCGGCTGACTGAAACTGTTGAATACCACTGTAATAATATAACACCGTCCAGTTAAGCCAAAATAGAATTTATGATCACGAAACCAAAATGCATATGATGATAAAGTCGAATCTCGTACCTAATATTAGATTCAGGTTAGTAAGTGTACGCACGTACCAGAATCTTAATATGCGCAACATTAGGGTAACTTTCTATAATCAGCAGTCTTGAAACACGTCTGTTCTATATTGTTTGTTCATCCCCTAGAGAAGAAAATAATTTAAAGTCATTAACGCAACTTTAACATTTATTTAAATAGAGAAACACTTAAAGTTAAGAATTTCAAGTGACAATGGTATTTCATTATTATCTTTCTTATTCCTTTTTTGCCAGTTTTCTTAGAACTGGAGACACGGTGTCTGTTACAAATTGATGGTGACCTAGAATCAACTCCGTGAAGTTTACCCTTACAATAAATATCAACAATATAGATTTTTACATTTAACTTAGTTTGTAACATGGTGTCAAGAGCGGGTATATCCAATTATAACTTTTACATAAATTATCAAGATTTGGCAAAAGTAATGTTCAGCCAACAGCAAAAGAGTGCTACAGCGTACAGTATAATGAAAGAAAAGATTTACTGGTTTATAATTTAAGATTGCATTTTTAAATCTTTAATTTAACAATGTTTATACTTGTAAATGTTTCCACATGACTGAAATTGTTCGCAATAAAAATGCGTCATGTATAGATTATACGATAGCGTAAAGCCCTCCTAACACTTTAAATAATAATCCCAATAGCAATGTAAAACAAAAATAAAGAGCTATGAGTTGACGCCAAGAACGCACATATCTGTAAATGACTCTTTAGGGAATAAACTTTTTAAAACCAACTTACTATTCTACTGTACATATTTTGTATTGAGTGTCATTCTTTACACCTACTTTACATCGAAACCACAATAAAAGAAAATATTAAAACAATTCATGCATATTAAATTCTTTAACAGTCGATTTCTTTATTTCTTTTTTAAACAATCCGCCACTTTTGTCGACTATTTACAATTAAGCTCCAAATATCCGAAACATTATTTTTATTCTTTGCTATATGGTAAATACGCAGTGCACATTCAATTATCCATGTAATACTTATAAAGAGTCATTTCAATGTTGTTTTTGGCATGGTAACTCACAAGATGACAAAATAGAAGAAAAATTATTGTGCAGTTTCAGCCTTTATATCTTCGGAAAGATATTAAAAATTTAAGTTTATGATATTATATATGACATTTAATATTATTTGAGTACACAATATGTTCAAAATTTCAATTATAGTTATCTACAAATATAAATCAAAAGATGCTTTACGATGAAACTCGAGTGTGAGTGTTGATTCAATGGGATAAGAATAAGGTATAAGCTGTTTCAATAGGCAACAGGTAACTCTTCGAATCAAACATTTTATAGATATTTAAAGCCAACGGTTTTGAGATTCTTTTTAAACTTATGATATAACTAGTCATAAAAAATCCGCCAAAGAGAATTTTTTGGCTAGCTCTGCGAAGGACGATGCCCCGCTTTTTGCCTTCAGGTTCCCGGCTGGCCTGTGGTCGGGGATATGCAATAATCCTTCTGAATCGACTTTCAATTTCTTACGGTAGTTAATGATTGCTTTCTTGAATCTATTGTAACCTGGGCAGCAAAGCCAACTGCGCAGTCGCAGTTCAAAAACCGAGTTACCACAACGTCTCCTTCAGCGACGCTACGGCTAGCTTTTAGTTGAGCAAAAAAATAGGGGGTCAAAAGAATACTAACTCCGACTCACTAAAATAAAAGCAAAGGCGCCACGTACTTATTGTCGCTACTGATGCTTTGCTTGAAAGTACGAAAGCTAAAAATAAAAATAAATAAAACGCGTTGTTGAGGTAACAAAATTAAGTTTAATAACAAAAAAAACAATGCAATAAAAAAGGTAGAGCGTACATATAAAATATAAATTGTAATCAAAAATGTCAAAAGTGGTCAGACGCAGCTGAAAAATTAAAAGTATCGTCGTCAGATCTGATGCCGCTAACAAATGGGGGGAGTTTCCTTAAAAATAATTTTTTGAAATAATATATAAACATGAAACTGTAATAAAAATGCCGCATGTTGATGTAATTGGTTGGTCTTAAAACTCAGTGTACAATTGAAAAAAAATTTTTGAATTTCAAAAAAATATTTAATCTGCCCGCCATAGCTAACCAATAAGATTTAAACATGGCCGTCCGATGTTGTCAGTTCTTAATTGACAGCTATCATATGTTAATTAAAATTCTTTATTTTTCATTTAATGCTATTGATTATTTCGTCACATCAATGCTGATCAATGCTTTAACTGACAAAATTGGTGCATTCTTATTAAGAACTCTATAAGCTGGATGGTAGCTTCTGGTAAGCTTCTGGCGAAAAGCCATATACGTGTGGCATTTAAAATCTCTTAAACTGTGGATGCAAAGCTCTTGTAAAAGTATTATTGATGTTTTAAGTCGTTCATATAATATATTTATGTAAAATATACAAAGAATTATCTTGTTTGTAAATAAATAATGAAACATTGTCGACATGTGAATCTTACCGAAGCACAACCGATCAACAAATTATAACCCAACAGAATAACAAAATGTAACGGACTTCAAATATTACATTAAGAATGCCTGTTAAACCAATTCACTAACAAAATCTGTTCTATTTTTGAAAAACTCTACAAACTGGGTTAATTTGATGAAAATCGCCAGAAGGCGAAAAGCCGTTTACGTGTGGCATTTAAAATATCTTAAACTGTGGATGCAAAGCTCTCGTAAGTTGTCGAAATTTTTGTAAAACTAAAGTATTTGTTTTCATTAAATAAAAATTGTGAATCTAAGTAATCCGTAATCACTCATATAAAATAAAAAAGTAACCACGAAATACACAGCGGCCATTACTTGTCATCAGGTAGGCATCTACATTTTAACATTTTAATATAAGAAAGTACGGCAACATAGTACAGTTGTTTAAAATCCTATAGGTTTATCCATTCCCACTCATAGAAGGGTTATGACGTCATAACCCTAACAATTTCAAATTTCATTAATTTTTTTCTGATACTTAACGCACTCAAAAAAATCCGAAAAAAAAAAAACTGATGGCTCCGTTTGATCTCTACTTTCAAATAAAAATATAAAAAAAAAGTAGGAAACTCCTCCAATATACAAGCGCGACCAATATTGCACTTAGTGAAAACGTATAATAAATTAATTACGATGTCAAAAAAATTAATCTTCAAATGTTGACGAACGATAACAATAATTTGGTTGACGAATAAGCAAAACACCATAAAGTGCGCCACAATAGTAGAACATAACAATTAAATTTTGGCTCACCCTAAATTATCCCAATGCTGATACGGCACTGGCTGAAATAGGCAGCAACAATGGGTACGCTACTAATCTCGACAACTGCTGTTGATGTAACTTCAAATTGAACGATTTGGAAACCAAGGTTAATAAACGGCAATGACGAACGGAACCTTCTCCGTTTCATGATTATAAAAAAAGGTATTGACTGGATGTTTCTGAATTTGAACGATACTAGATTTAGATGTTTTCAAAAAAAACCAAAGAAATGGAAAAATGTTATAATTTTGTCATCATAACTCTTACTGAAAATCGCCTTTGCAAATCGACATTCAAACTGTTGGTGGAATAAAAGTTTTTATGAAAATATTTCACAATAAAATTTTTTGTTTTTGAATTGCTTAGACTCACTCATAAAGAATAGACGAAAACTTTAGATAAGTCATTTAAAAAAAAAACATTCTTTACACTTAAAGCTCGCACATTGGTTCACAGTTAAAACTGCAAGATTCTAAAAACTTACCCTTTTCGAATAAACAGTATTTGCGCATTTGAGTCTTTAATTAGCGTGTTTTTGACAAAATTTCTAATAACCAAAATACGCAGCTTTCAAAATAATTGATATTAATATAATATAATAAATATAATATATAAAAAATAATTTATGTTTTATCTTATCTACGCTAAGGCCTGCTAAAAGTGAAAATTTAAAAAATTGATTTTCCGGTTGTAGCGACCTTATTTATAAGCCAATTTTTGATTTTCAAAAAAGTACGTAAGATCGTATAAGCACAACATGGCAATTTACTACAATATTGGTATGGTTTACTTTTATTCCATATTAAACAGTAAAGCCGTAAAATGTAAACTAAATTCTTTTGAATAATTTGGAAGGAATTTGCATTGAATAATTATTTTTTACAACTTACCGATTTACAACGAAAATCAATAGCCATTTTAATTTATAGCTTTACAAAAAAATGTTTATCAGTTTCTTACTTAACAAATTATTAAAATTAAATTTTAGACCTCAATTATAGTTTTATACTACAAAACACAGAAAACAAATACACCAAAGTCAAAACATCTAAAACAAGAAAACTGAAAAACAAAAACACCGAGAACAAATTTACCAATTGTTACTTAGTTTTTGAATGACTTAGAAACTTTTTTATTAATATTCTGAAGAAAGAAAACGGATATGAATTAATTCATAATAGAACACAGTACATCGGCGGTCGACAACCAACTCAAGAGAAGAAAAAGTACCGACGTTGCAGTTAGGACCTAGTCCATAGTACAGTCGTATGCTGTATTAAATTAAATTAAATTTAATTTAATCAAAAATATAATATAACTTTGTATCGTGAGAAATCGTAAGCAATAATTGCCGCTTTTAAAGAAGAATTAGTTAGTATGTAATGTAGGTTTATCAAATTAGCTTAACTAAACAATCAAGTTTAATTGAGACTTAAGTAATCAATGATCCCGCACAAAAAGAAGTTTCCACGTCACCTAAACACTAAGTCAGTAAAACACCGATGTTTTCAGTGTTTTTGGTTTCGATGTTTTTGTTTTTCTGTATTTTTGTTTTTCAGTGATTTTGTTTTCGGTACTTTTACTTCCTCAATTTGGTTTTCAGAGTTTTTGTTTCGGTGTTTTGAAGTGATAACTAATATTTACTTTGCCTTGAACTAGGTGTGACTGATATGACAATAGCTACAATTATGTTCTCCGATTAATTCTTTAAAATTCATAACTTTTACATAGAATTATTATGTAAAATTTTTTTATATATTGTAACCCTTTTGATTTTCAACAGATGATTAGTTTTTAGTAATTACTATGTTAATTTGGAAAAGAAAGTAGTGAAAATTTTGCAATCATTCAACAGGTTCGAATATCTAATGCTTCTAAAATTGTAAATAATTTAAAACAATTTTAAGAAACTGGAATTGAACGTATATTTCACGATTGCAAATCCGAAAACTCAATTAAAGGTTGAGTTATAATACCAAAATACCAAAAAATTTGAACATACATTATGTAGATGTTTGTTACTTGACCAACATAAATTTTTTCATATTAATTATTTTGTGAAACATTTCAAACAAAATAATTTCAAATGTGAGTTTAATTTCCTAAGCATGATAGGTTTCCTTCGAATGTTAAATTGGTTTTAAAACGTACATTAAAAAATGTTTACCTCTAGAGAGCTTTTCATTGCAATTACTTGTAAAATTTTAAGTTTATGTAGAAACGGAAAGATACATTATTTGTTCGTTTCAGTGCTTCCTTCGCAATGATTCCTTCCAGTTCAACCTGCCCGCACTGCGCGAGCATGATAGTCCATGATGACCGAACAAAAAGTACATATGTAGGTACATAATATGCTCATGGCATAAACTAGATCCAATTCTAAGACTTACGCAAATATGTCGAGTCTTTATCTAATAAGTAATAACCTTCCCCACGTGGGAGGAAGGATATGCCTCGAATCAAGCCCCGAATTCTTTTCCGGATACAGCTAGAATACGTGCACAATTAACACTTTTGGTATTATTTAACAAAGAAGTGTATGTGATAGGTAGACAATCATCCCATTGGAGTAAGATAAACTGCACTTAAAAACCACCTGAAAATGGAAGCTATATACTACAGCTAAACTACACTAAATTTTGAAAATTGGAAAACGACATTCCGAACATTTTCCAGGTAAGCTGCTCCACAAAATTACGACCCTCTTTTGTAATATAATAAAATTTATTAATCCCATAAATGTTAAACCTTTTCGCACATCCACCTCCTTCTTAGTAGTACACTTTGCCGAGTAGAATCGGACTAGGAAAATATTTTTGGTGTGTACAGCGTTTGTCAAAACCCACCCTCTACACTCTCCGCTCCGGGCCGTTTTGACAAACGCAACAATGGCAAATCTCGGATCTATCTTAAAATCTAGTCATCTAATCGTGATAAGGATTGACTAACAGCTCCCGAGTAATTAATTTAATGAACCAATAACAGATACTTACAGATCTTTTAAAAGCAATTTACTTGGGCAGTTTACCGTCACACTTTATCTGATAATGAACTTGGAGTATAGTTGACCATAGGGATTAGTTTTACCGTTTTTACACGCAATTAATACACGTTTTATTCAAATTACTTTGTTTTAATCTCTCACATTTTCGTAATTTTTCAAAGTGAAAAAGAAAACGGACCTTGATAGCTTAGCCATATTTTTGCAAGTTCTCGTCCCAATTGCAAGTTTGCCACTCTTTGTTAGTTATTCCATAATTACCAAATCTTTCTACTTTACTTTGTTTTTAATTAGACAATGTAAGTTTAAATATTTTATTTTTACTTCACGCACATTTCCAAAGGTTATCTTGATTCTTGACATGCCGTTTAGAATGGTCCAATTCAATTTCAGTCACAGTGGCACAAATAATAACTACTGAAAAAATCAAATAGAAAATGAGTTTTATATTTACATAGGTCGGGTCAATTGAAAAGTCGTCAAGGTCAGAAAAAATGAAAATAGAAGAAACGCGAAATAATTATTTAGAATGAACTTTTTTAATTTAGATTTTTGATTAGAAATAAACTGACAACAACCCTGATTTTGAACATAATTTTATTCCTTTCCTGTATTTTATGCCTGCAAAATTTTATTTCTGTAATTGAAAACTTTAAAAATTACTACCTTAGCTACCGCATTTGCATTAACATTGTGGCTTTTTAAATTCAACAATATAATATCTGATTAGAAAGTCCTAATTGCAGTCGTATTCAGTATAACCCCCCATAAACGTGTAGATAAGATCCCCAAACTGGTAACACAAAATAAAATTTAAATATTTCACAATTTTAAGAAAAAAATTAAGGAAATGCGGTATAGATGTCCTTCAATGTGGAGAGGTAATAAAAATGAACTCATTAACAAAGGAGTAATGCATATGTAACAGTTTTCTTTAATTATTTTCATGAATATTACAGTTTTTCTTATCATTAATGGCTGGTATATATTACAACGTAAAATTTATTGTAGATTTCAAATTAACACCGATATTCACCGTTCTATTTATGAAACACGTTTTCAGTATTTCTGAAAATACGATTATCTGAGAGTGAGGTAGAAACTTAAAGATACATTTTCCGCATTATGTACATTGAATTCAATGGTTATAAAACCAGTAAAAATATTAATACATACTAGCTCATAGTATTATTAAATACTAAGCAATCTAAGACGGAAACTTTCATTCATTCTTATCAGTCACAGCTAAGTTTTTGAAATATGAAAATTTGAAATCGTAATCCTTCTTTCTATTTATAAATGCCTTGAAATTTTATCGCAATAATTAATTAATTAGAACGCGAATTTAGTCTTGTTTATTCAAACTAGGTATGTATTAGATACGCCATTAACCAATGTATTACGATTTGAAGTTTCGGTATAGAGCTTTCATGATATAAATTTAAATTTTATTTTAATCCACTCTCATACTTACAATAATTTTACTCCGCGAATAGTAGGTTCGAATCTTAATCGTGTTTTTTGTGTAAATGTAATAACGAAAAACTACGAAGGTGATAAAGAAAGAGGAAAGAACATAACCCATAGATTCATGATTTAAATAGTAGTAGTAGTATCTTAAATAATTGACTGGGTATTCGTATCCTTCTATAACTTTTTCATATTTTTAGACTATGTTTTCTTATCTGCAACTGTGAAAATCAACAATAAACGTAAAAACAAGAAAAATCACAATTTTTATGTCGACTTATAAATGCAAAAATAATTAAAATTTAGGAAAACAACTCAGTTGGCAATACGCTTAAAGCTAATCAAACTTGCTACTTGGCCTCATTCACGCACTACTACGCTTTAAAACCGTTTAACATTTAACGGTAGACCAGCTATTTTCGCTACTGCTTTTATTTTGGGAATTAATATACTTACTAGTACAATTTCCAAATACGAAAAACTTTTGCAATAAAGAATAAAAAATTTAGAAGCAAATTAAAGTTGAAAATTTTATTCTCATATAACTATGTATATACTTTTAACTACAATTATTGCACTATGCCAGTTAACAATACGTATAGCTTTATTTAAAAGTGAAAAATGCTTTATCCAACATAGAATTTATTACATGGTACTTATGACATAAATTATACAATATAAGTAAGAATTACTTTTTTATATTAGACATGAGATATGCAAATTATAAAATACACGTATGCTAAATAGTTCTGATAAAATCATGATACATAGTGCAGATTGATTAATTTCTATGCGAAACTTGCAAACAATTTAAATTATATATTTTCTTCCAATTTTTTTACATTTTGTACCTACTAACAAATCACTAAAATATAAACACCTCTTCCAGAGCTAACTTCGGAATGTTCACACTACTTTATTATCAGGTAATATTATCAGCACAAGAGATAAATCGTATAAGCGCGGGTCACATTAGGCTGCTTACCAGCCGCTTCTTACCAGCGGCTGGTAAGAAGCCGTCGATCAGCTCAATGTGACCACACAATTCGCCGCTGGCGTTTAGCAGCCGGCGAGTATTTGTCAGTTGGCGAAGTTGGACATGTTCAACTTTTGGTATCTAGCAGTGGCCACTGCTTACTGGTAAGCAGCCTAATGTGACCCGCGCTTTATAAATTTAAAATGCAATATTTTAGAGTTCAGAACAATTTCAAACATGTTTCTTAAAGAAAAGTTATTGAGAAATTAAAAATTGTTTAACACTTTTTCTGCTGACTCTCATAATATCAGAAGATTGGCGCGATTCTGAGAGATTTATGGTTATTCAAGTGCCGTGTACCAGAACACGGATCCTGGTGGGCAGCACTGGCCCAGGAATGTTGCGTCACGGATCCGTGACATCAGCAGCGAAAATATTAAGCAATGCAAAGTTTTTCCTGACAAATATACGAGTATACCCGATTATTTCAAATGGAAAATAGTTGACTCTATGAATTTCAAATCTTGCTGGCTTGGTGGATTACTGATATAATGCATTTTCGCTGAAATATTTTATTATTGTACAAAATGAGGAGACCAGTATTTTCTTTTATCCCAGAAAATAGCGGCATTTCAAGATCTCCAAATAAATTATGTTATTCTCAAAAATTCAGTATAGAAAAAATCGCTACCAATTTGGTAATTTTGCACCTTTTGGATTGATTTTTTCTTCTTACGAACAACACCACACTTCATTTATATAAATAGAAAAACTTGAAAATTTCCAAAAGAACCAAAAATATTTCAATTTTTATGAAAACAAAATTCGTTTTTCGCAAAAATCCCATTATTTTTTTTCTCTAAAAGTGTAACTTTTTTCTAAAAGCAATAGAGATTTTTTGAAAAACTTTACTTTTAAATTTTTTTAAATAATTACAATATTTTTGGTTACTTTACAAATTTTTTGGATTTTCTTATTTTTAAAAGTCAAATACAATATTCCATAATATAAAAGATAAATAAATTAATCGAAAAGCTCCAAAATTACCAAATTACCAGCGATTATGATTGATATAGTAGAGACTTGTAAGTTGACCACCCTTACCATTTTTGCTCATACCTCATCTTCAAATTAATATTTTTGGATATATAATGACACCATTGGAAAGAGGACTCCATTAGCTAAAATTTTGCTGAAGATACTTATTAGATTACTCGAAAAACAAAAAAGTTATAACCATTCTCCCGAAAAGGCTAAATTATATATATTATATATTTATAGCTTTACATTCCAGAAGGAATAGAGCTGTTCCAATGAAACTTACAAAATCCGTATTTGAGGTGGATTACGCCTCATCTCTACATTGTTTACATATTTTGCACTGTAATTCTCAAGTCTCTATGTTTTTTTGCATCACTGATTATGGTTCTCCATGTTGTTCTGCCTATCACTACCTGTTTCCATCCTCTCACTCCCATTGTTTCCAAATCACTTGTTACCTCATCCCACCATCGCATCTTTGGTCTGCCTCTAGCTCGTCTCTCACTAGGCCTCCACATCATCAACATTTTTAACACTTCTTCCTCATCGCCTCTCCATACCTGTCCCAGCCATTTTATTCTCTGCGCTTTGATATATTTGACTACATTCTCGCCACCCATTTCTTCAAGTAGTTCGAAATTCATTCTCATTCTGTTCTCGCCATTTATGTGTTTGGGACCCATTATTGTTCTTAGCACTTTTCTCTCAAAGACTCTCATTTGTTCTTCTTCTCGTTGCGTGATACACATGACTTCAGACGCATATGTCAGGACTGGTCTTATCAATGACTTATAAATCCTAATTTTCGTTTTTTTCGATATTCTTCGGTCTTTTAGAATGTTTTTATTAGAGAAATAAGCCCTATTACTCGCCTGAATCTTTTCTTAGTTTTCAGTATGTCTCTCATTTATGCCATTTATCTGTACTCCCAAATAGACAAAACTTTCAACCTGTTCTAATCTGCAGTCATCAATTATTAAATCATTGTTGTTTTTACTTTCCCCTCTTTGGCATATCATGTACTTAGTCTTTTTTTCACTTATACTCAATCCCATTTTGATTGCCTCTCTTCTAATGGTTTTAAATATTTCGATCATCCCATTTTTCGTTCGCGATATGATGACCACATTATCTGCATATGCCAGAAGTTGACTTTCCTTATTTATTATTGTAGCATCTTTACATTTCGCACTTCTAATTATCTTCTCGAGTAAGATATTAAACAGAGTCGCCGACAAAGCATCACCTTGCCTCACTCCACTATTCACCTCAAAACTGTTAGTTTCTCCTTCTGACGTTCTCACAGTGGCTGTTGTTTCTTCTAGCGTTGCTATAATAATCCTTATCAGTTTTTCTGGGACTAGAAAATCTTTCATCACTTTTACCAACTGCCTTCTGTTCACTTTATCAAAAGCCTGTTTAAAATCGATGAACAGCATATGTATGTATTTCTATATCGTACTCGTGACTTTTTTCAATAATTTGCTTTATTATATGTACTGCATCCACTGTTGACCTGACTCGTCTAAAACCATATTGATATCTTCCCACTATTTTGTTTGTAATTTCTTCAAGACGACCATCTATTACCGATGACAGAATTTTGTACGCAGTGTTAAGCAATGTTATACCACGATAGTTATTGCAGTCCTCTGCATTTCCTTTGGCTCTTTTAAATTGTCTCTTTTCATTTTTGGCATGTAAGTTGACCACCCCCTAAAAAGTTGTTGAAAAGTCAAAAAACTTAACTGAAATCTACTGATGTATAAAATAAATGATCTTTTATTGAGTTTCAAATGAAAAAGTAAAGAAAAATGATTAAAAAAACATCAAAATTGAATTAATTGTGATGATCACTATTGATGCTTTTTCGCTCTTCTCAGCCTCCTTGGCCATGGCAACAAAAACAAATACGCAACAACGCGATATCTTTGGAATTCACTTTGGATTATTAAAATTCAATGGAATAGGAGTTTATCACATATATTTACCATGGGATATCAACGTTTGTTTACTTTATGAGCAAACGGAATAATCAAAATAAAAAAAAAATTATTTTTTTTAACGATGTTTGTCGGAGCTAGTACGACGCGTCTATTTGCTTCCAAACCACATACAAATTGAAGGCTATGTCAAAAAGCAGGATAACAGTTAAAATGGCGGTATTACCATTGACAGTTTTTTCTAAAGTACAGGGTGATCATCTTACATGCAAGGTCACCTTACAAGCCTCTCCTACTTGTGCAGCGAATTTTACGAGTATTTATTTTGATAACTACATAATATCTATACTGAGTTTACTCATTTTGTATAAGATACAACATATTTTAGCGAGAACAAATTCTAGATCATGCATTCTTCATGATTTAATAGATTCAATCAGATAAATAATTATAAAATTTCAAAAATTAATATTTTCGAAAGTAATAATAAATCGATATTGAAATTTGAAGAATACATTAAAACATTAAACATTACAATTAAAAAACAAAGTGGATTTTTGAGAAAAACGACTTTCAATTATCTTTCTCATAAGGGAAAAAACTCAATCCAAAAGCTGCAAAATTATAAAATAGGTAGCGATTTTCTTATGATATAAACCGAATTTTTGAGAATAACATAATTTATTTGAAAATCGTAATCGTTTTTGGAACAAAACAAAATATACTGGTCTTCTCATTTTGTTTTTCAACAACATGTTTAAGCGAAAAAAATTGTGGAACAATAGGTCCACCCAGCCTGTACGATTGGAAATGCATTCAGTCAGTTATCAATATTTTTAATTTTTAAATCAGAACAATGAAAACAAATGTTTTATCTTTTATCCTTCAGTAATGTGCGCACGCATAACATATTTTATTATTATTGTTATAATTCTAAACATTCTAAATTCGAATTATAACCACTAAACTTTTACTTTGAAAATTTAATTGCTATCTCACAAATGTATCACAAATTTCTTTATAGTAGAAGTAAAAAGAAATAAAAAATTACTGACTTTTTGACTGATAAGTATAATATATCTGTAAGAAATTCGTAAATTTCCAATTATTTATTGACATAGACTTTTCTCCTTATACCAGAAGTTGCCACCTATTATTATGAATCTAATTCTATACAATAATGGATTTGGGCAGAAGTGGACATATTCCTTTATAGCATGTGACCACAGGAATTATTAACATTAAATGCATAATTTTTGAAATTATTATAGATGATAGAGAAAATTGTACTAATTACTGCTTGTGGAGTGGAATCATGATCAAATGTGTATCTTCTCTAAGTACTTTAGATCTTTAAAGATTTAACTCACAAAATTGGCAGCCGGTGCTAAACAAAACGTAAGATGATTAATTTTATTATTTTGTTATATACTGCAATTTTTATAAATTTTTATTCAAATTCTGATTTCGATCGATTTATATTCAAAAAATTTAAAACTGTTACAATTAATAAAAATATATAAAATATACTAAATGCATAATACATAATTTATTATGTACATATGTATGAATATATTCGCATATTAAGTAGGTACACTGTTTTAATATGTTCTTTTTACAATGTGGTTCCTTTAGCCTACAGTTAAGTAAACTCACCATAGCATAAAATATTTAATATTCAAAATTTACTCTAAGGCTTTTATTTATTTTTATGAAGCTCCAATAATTAAAAAATGTTTAAAATTACATTTTTTCTGCAGTGCAGGATTTTCGCATATATACTATATAAGATGCAAATTTATTAAATAAAAATTAAACATCTGCTAAAAATTCAAAACATGATGACTTGAAAGAATCCAGATTCTTAATTATTGAGTAAAAAAATTGTCTTTGTAAGTTTTATACTATTGCAAATTAGTGAAACTATTGTACCTGAGAGAATTAAATTACTATTAACTCAGCTTCATAAAAATAAAACCTGTAAATAAATTTCGTAAAAAATTCGACGCTCTATACAATATCTTGCTGAAATTTATTTGGCAGATCTTTAAATCTAAAACTTCACTTATAAATTCGACTCTCTGTTGTAAATTAAATTAAAAAAAAACTAATAAAAGGTTTCAAATATTTTCGGATTACAAACAATGGCACTTAACATTTTTAATTTAGAATTAAATGTCGGAAGAAATAAACGCTTAGAAATAACAATATCCTAACTAAACTCTTAGAATACTATAATACGATCGTTTAAAATATAAACTGCTTACAACAATAGGATTAGTAATTATAAAGTTAATGATTATTAAAAAATAAAGATAATTAAAATAAAAACAATTCTAAGCATTAAGTAATTTGTATGAATAATTAAACAGGAGATAAAAACACTGTGCTACTCAAAATTATATCCAATATTAATTGTACCAGCATTACCCATTTAGTTGATTAGAATAACTACCCACTATCCAAGATATAATCAATTATTAGCGGAATGCTCTATTTAGTGTCAGCAGGCCTGAGCAACAATTTTAACTCTCCATAACTAACCAGTCTAAATAGTTAATGTTCAATTTCGGTAATAGCTAGCCAACTCATCACTTGATTTGATTGTGACATGTTTAATAATTCTAATGTTCAAACTACACCAATTTTATATTACTTCTATTTCTTATTCATAGTTATAATATTTATAATTATTAATTTCAAAATCGTTAATTGATAATTTACTTGCACTAATACTTTTTTATAAATAATAGAGTGGGATAGTACAAATTTCAAAATTGGCATAAGTTCAGAATTGCTATTGTAAATCGTGGCGTTAAAATTTGTTTATTTCTAGTAAGAGTAATTAATTAGAATTTATTGATTTATCATTGTAAATTTTTGTAAACGTACAAATGAGTAGTTGTGGTATAGTTGTCCCTATAAATGCACTAAACACTTTTCAGAGATAAAATGTTTTTAAGTTAACACATGTAAAATACACTGTAAGTATAAATTCGCAAACTTTTTCACCATACTATGGCATCACGTGAAAACTTGAAAACGTTTGCGAATTTATATTTACAGTGTATTTTACATGTGTTAACTTAAAAACATTTTAGTTCTGAAAAGTGTTTAGTGCATTTTTTGGGTTTTCTAAAATAGTGATATGATTAATATAGAGTGACACTACTTGAACCACGTATCAATCGATTATTTTGTTTCTCCTATTTGTACCTAGTGGTACATAGTACGCAAAAAAAATTTTTAAATAATCAAGAAATATTTTCAAAAAGTACCAGTTATTAGACAGTTTTGATGGTAACTTATTTAAAAAAAACTTACGTAAAGAACTTGTTGAGTTCTCCTTCCCTACGTAAGTAAGTAAAAATCAAAATAAAGAAGGTACAAATAAAAATTATACAATTTTTGTTTCAAAGTTTGAAGTGGATCGAGAATTTTGAAATATTTCTTTCTGACAATTTTTGAAATATTTCAAAAACAAAATAAATACAAACAAAAATGAAAAAGGTAGAAGCGGGGTATAAACTATTTGTCTAAATAGTTTATACCTCGTTTTTAATTCTAAATGAAGAAGGAAACAACAGTAGAGGTATTTTGGATCTTAAATAAAATTTATTCAAAATTCATAAAATAGTTTTAAAATATATACTATTAGAAATATACGGTAGTTAATTTCTAATTATTATTTTCAAATTTAAATTAAATATTTTACTTTTATATTTTTCGAAAATAAGTTCAAAGCTGATTTTATATTAATATTTAATTTGATTATAAATATTTAAATTTTTAAACCTGTTTAAATTAGCAGACTCTCTACACATAAAAAAGCTGTCTACGCCAGTAACTTCACCAAATAATAGTCAGAGCTATAAATGTTTTTGTAAGTTTCATTTTATTATTTGGAGTTGATTTGGGCCGGGGAAGCTGGGAATGGAAAGCAACAGAAAATTGCCCATTTAAGGAATTTTTTTGGATTTTGTTACAATTTCTTTGGTTTGTGAAGCTTAATGTTATCGTCGTCCAGTAATTCCTGTCTTATTTTTCATATTGATGTTTGTTGAATTAATATTCTAAACTTATTGTACTTGTAAACAATAAGTTCCTTTGTGTTAGTATGTTATTCTGTCTCTTCGAACTTCTCTTCGTAACTTTTTCTAGTTTGTTCTTCTTTTCTATATCTCTATACTTTCTATATTATTGAATAATCTGAAGGTTAGGATTGTGTTTTTGACCTAAACAGTTTAATAGCAATAAAATATTGTTAAATTTTCGTTGTTTTTAAATATTATTACTATTTTCCATACAGCATAAATTTGCATAAATGTTCAATGTAGCAAAATTAGCTTGAAAATCAAAGGCTTCAAAGTTGAGGACGTACCCCAAGCTGGAATGACTACTTCGGAAAACAAAATTCGGACTATGTCAGGGATTTAGTGCTATTTTGTTGCTAATTTGTTGCTGCATTCCCGATTTTGTTGCTCCACCGGTTAGCAAACAGAAATCTTATTGATTATTTGCGTCGAGTAGCAAGTAAGTTTGAAATTCAAGTATAAAATTTTCAAGTTACCTTTACCTTTAAATAGTTGTAATTAAATACTTTTACAGTGAATTATAGTTGAGATATTGATCATAAAAATCTACAAAGTAGATTGAAATTCTAAATAAACAAAATCGTAGCAAGACATCGGCAGACAGGACCGTCTCAGGAATCAATGACGAATGAAATAATAGCAAGAAAAATTCAATTAAATTCAAAAAAAGCCTTAACGAATTACATGTTTCGATCTTATTCGCGGTGTTATCCACGACACTGATCTCATCAGATTCGTACTGGCAGTTGAAAAAATAAAATTAAACTTACCATTATTTCAAACGATCATGAAACCATCCACGTGCGCCTAACCTGTCGAAGTCCATACTACGATAATGTATTTAGAAGTATTGTAAGTGTCCACCAGGGATATCTAAGCTTACAAAAGTTTGTACCTCACCAAACTTAAAAAATATCAATATCTCAACTATAATTCACTGTAGTTTCTAAAGATCAACTAAAAAGGTTTTAAAAATTTTTGAATTTCTTGAAATTCAAATATTCTTTTTACCGTTATATTTTTTAAGTTTGGTGAGGTACAAACTTTTGTAAGCTTAGATATCCCTGGTGGACACTTACAATACTTCTAAATACATTATCGTAGTATGGACTTCGACAGGTTAGGCGCACGTGGATGGTTTCATGATCGTTTGAAATAATGGTAAGTTTAATTTTATTTTTTCAACTGCCAGTACGAATCTGATGAGATCAGTGTCGTGGATAACACCGCGAATAAGATCGAAACATGTAATTCGTTAAGGCTTTTTTTGAATTTAATTGAATTTTTCTTGCTATTATTTCATTCGTCATTGATTCCTGAGACGGTCCTGTCTGCCGATGTCTTGCTACGATTTTGTTTATTTAGAATTTCAATCTACTTTGTAGATTTTTATGATCAATATCTCAACTATAATTCACTGTAGTTTCTAAAGATCAACTAAAAAGGTTTTAAAAATTTTTGAATTTCTTGAAATTCAAATATTCTTTTTACCGTTATATTTTTTAAATACTTTTAATTTAAATAAATTATTTTATAAATCTATACTTTATAATATATGTTGTTTAATACCTATTACGCCAAACGGGTTACGTATCATCGTTCTTTTGTGTCGTCCCACACTTCCAGTTGGTTTGGCGCCGAATCGGGTGTGCACCGGTTCAATTTCCGGTTTTAGAGTTGATAATTAAGCCATGGGATTTTTACGATTCAAAAGCAACAAATTTTGGTATTATTGAAATATTTTTCCAATACTCCATTCATTAATTACCAGTCGTGGTTTTGGTAGCTTGATCTCAAGTTGTCAGCGCCACCGATTGCGGCGAAAGGGGTGGAACAACAAAATCGGGATTTTCACCATTCAAGAGCAACAAATTATGGTATTTATGAAATATATTTCCAATATTCCGTTCATTAATTTCCAATCGTGGTTTTGCTAGCTTGATCACAAGCTGGCAGCCCATCGATTCCAGCGAAACGGGTGGAACAACAAAATCGGGAATGCAGCAATAAATTAGCAACAAAATAGCACTAAATCCCTGACATAGTCCAAATTTTGTTTTCCGAAGTGGCCATTCCAGCTTGGGATACGTAAGTTGAGGACATTTTGAAGTATTTGTATATTAATAATAATAATATGTATAGTAGTCTGATTATTGAATCTGCGATACTTCCTGCTCTTAGGATCATTAGTAATAAAGCCGATTATCCGATTATCAGCTTGTAATATTTAGTCAGAAACTTGATTAAAGAAACACATTTTTACTGTTAAATAAGTAAATACTGTAAAATAATATGAAAATATCAATTATATGAAATCAGCGATATCAATTCCAGCAATTTATATATTATATTGTTTAAAATTTCGAAGCATTCAGTATATTTCACCTGCACGTTAGTGTTCAAAATGTTCTCTACTGTTTTTTTTTGCTCCAGTAAATAAATGACTAGATTTTCCATTTCTGCAATTTGGCCATTGCACGAAAACACACGTGTCAGCGATGCAAAATTAATTACTCCTTGCATTTTCAAGTGCCAAAATTTAGTCTTTAGTTACTAATTTAAACAAGGAAATTAATTATCTTTCATTTTTAATTATTTATAACACTTCCTTTCACTTTGCAGTGTTTCATTTTCTTGCGTGAAAAATGAATAAAATGTACTACTGTTAAGATGTTTGTTTATAGAGTTATAAATTTATAACTTAATTGATAGATATACTCAATAATTGGTGTAAGTTGTGTTGCTTTTCGTATAAAATTTACTTGTTTTAAAAATATTTATGAAAAAATTTAATGGGGTTATTCAAATTAAATTTGAACTGCGCAAACAGTTGGTATCGCTTGCGGACCCTGGTCATTGAAGCGGTATCCAGTCATTTGGCCGAATTTTTTTGGCCGACAATCATTTGGCCGACAGTTTTTGGCCGATAAATCATTTGGCCGAACAGTTTTTGGCCGACAGATTATTTGGCCGAACAGTTTTTGGCCGACAGATTATTTGGCCGAACAGTTTTTGGCCGACAGTCATTTAGCCGAACAGTATTTGGCCGACAGTCACTTGGCCGACAGTTATTTGGTGGCAATTGCAGGATGGCCGTGTTAGCACGTATAGTCGAGGAATATGGTCCTGACTATGAGCAGACCAATAGAAAGCAACGTCACCCAAGGACGAATCTAATAAAAAAACTAATACCGTTTCTGAACGACGCGGTATTAAAATTATCCGCGTTAATCCTATCCGATTACCTTTTGTTATTTTCTATATAAACAATTATGTAATTAAGAATCAGTAAGTAGAAAGAATTAGAAGAAATTATAAGTATTAGAAGAAAAAGAAGAAATCAAAAGTAAATTAAAATTATATCAAATATGCCTTTGGAATATGTCGAAAGCAGTCGTGGAGTTAAGCAGCTTTTACATAATGGATTTCTGTTTACTCGCGATAAACAAGGTGGTGCAAAAATTTATTGGAAATGTGCCAAATACAACACTTCAAAGTGCAAAGCAAGAGCAATCACTGAAAACGATGAACTTGTTGGACTTAGTGGCACTCATATTGGTCACACGGTGGAAAGTAGTGAAGTTGCAGCAAAAACTGTGCTTGCTAATATTAAAGAAGTGGCGAAAACTTCAAAAGAAAACCCCCAACAGATTCTGGCAGATGCTACTCTAAATCTTGATACAGCAGTGGCCCCACATCTTCCTTCCACCAACTTGTTGAAACAGACCATTCGCAGAACTCGTAATAGGAATGGTCCTGCTGTTCCAACATCTCCTCCAGAACAGCCTGACTGATTTAGTGATTGAAGGAGATTACGGAAAAACTGGCAAAGGAGAGCCTTTCTTACTTTATGATAGCGGACCCAGTGAAAATCGGATTCTTATATTTAGTACCGCAGAAAATTTACAATTATTGGCTGATTGCGATCATTGGTTTGCCGATGGGACATTCAAGTCGGCCCCATCACTGTTCTTCCAACTGTACACGATCCATTCTATCAAGTATAAGGTGGTAATTCCGTCTGTGTTTGTCCTTCTTCCGAATAAGAAGGAGGACACTTATATTAGAGTTCTAGAAGCTATGCTAAACTTGAAACCCGAGTTAAAACCTGTAAGTATTATGACTGATTTTGAAATTGCTCAGAAAAAAGCGTTTCAACGTGTTTTTCCTGGCATCGCTCACCACGGATGCTTTTTTCATTTTAATCAATGTATTTGGCGTGTAATACAGGCTAACAATCCTATTCGAGTTCGGTACGAAAATCTGGCTGATCCATCGTTTCCCTTAAATATTAGAAAGTTGGCGGCTCTAGCCTTTGCTCCTCAAGAGAATGTGGAGCTTATGTTCGAGAATTTGCTGCAAACCGAATTTTTTCTGCAAAATGAAGAAATTTTAAAACCACTTCTCGATTACTTTGAGAACACTTGGATTGGCGCAATTCGAAGTAGGAGCAATCCAGTGCGAAAACCCGTGAATTTCGGGATTTCGGTTTGGAACTGTCACGATGCCTGCCTTGGAGACCTTCCTAAAACAAATAATTCCATTGAAGGGTGGAATAATAAATTCAGTAGTCTTCTCGGAGCCAATCACCCTACAATTTGGAAATTTATTGATGGACTCAAACGTGAGCAAGGTAATGTTGAATTCAGCCTTGCTCAGTATAATGCAGGCCACGTGCCCAATCCTCCCAAGAAAAAATACGTCAAACTGGCGGACAGGCTCAAACGACTTGTTGTGGATTTTCCCAACAAAACTCAAGACGACTTCCTTCGTGGCATTTCTCATAACCTTCAGTTTAAACCTAATGGATCTTAAAAATAATTCGTTGGTGTGTAACGAATATTTTGTATTGCATGTTTTTTTGTGTATTTTAATAATAATTTAATATAATTTAAATAAAACAACATAATTTTACAAAATATTTATTTATTTACCAAAAAAATAAAATTTATCGGCAAAGTGACTGTCGGCCAAAAACTGATCGGCCAAATAAACGTCGGCCAAAAACTGTTCGGCCAAACAATCTGTCGGCCAAAAACTGTTCGGCCAAATTATCTGTCGGCCAATTGATATGTCGGCCAAGTGATTTATCGGCCAAAAACAGTCGGCCAATAGAATTCGGCCAAATAAATTTCGGCCAAATGACAGTGATTCATTGAAGCAATTGCCAAAATTTAAATCACGACTGGCTTTGCTTGTGTCGTGATCTGTAAGCCGTGTTAATCTTTTATCCAATAAGTAATTAGAAAACCTCTAACTTCTAACAGAAACCTTCTAGATCTTCAAGAATGGACGATGATCAAACAGCTAATAATTCATTGGTAACTGCTCCTTAAAATTTCAGGATAAATTTTAAACTGATTTAAAATATTTCTTATTTTAACCAAGCAATGTGTTAGTAAATTACACAGGTACGTACTTATTTTACGAAGTAAATTGTAACAGTGAAGTTTGTAATCCTATTTTTCATTCGATAGAGATAACAAAATAGATAAGTTTTAATTGTATCCGTAAACAGGCCGTAAGACGTTGTAAACCTTCCTTTAATAGAAAATTTAGCCTAGCATAAGCCAAATGGATTGATTACCGCGATATCAGTATCACAAGCATAGTTTGGACTTTATTTCACTTATTAAATGATTTCTAGCTTTTATCACAAAACAATCAAAAAGATTGTGAAGTTATATATTGTAATAATCATTAAACGCTTAAATATGGCCCAATATTTCATATCGCATAGCACATCTTTCAAATATATATAATCAATTGTTCATTAAATAATAATATAAATTAGATACTTAGAAAATACATTATTGTATCGGGTTAATATTTACAAATATGTGTAAGAATTAAAGCAATTCGATAATAAATTCTGAAAATTATATACAATTCAATATAATAATTTATTGTTAATATAGAAATTGAACTTCTTTTAGTTTCTTTAATCAAATCAACAAGACTTGTATGCCGTCTGCTGTAATGGCTTTCGTACAAAGGAATATTTAAAATAAATGTACGTACTTTTTCAATTTCCTCGGGCGTAAATTTATTGGACGGTTCATTTTTACATCGTAGATCATCTTCAAACAAAGCAAATGATTTTATTTTATTGCCACAAACTTCCAGAAACTTGTTGGGCTCTCAGAGAGATCTTCAAAAACATTATTTACACATTTCTACTTATTAGATAATACGCATGAATGTATTTGATCAATCATCTCCGTTTTTTGATGAATTTTTTTTAATGGTTGTTTTCAAATTAACTCATTTGTCATGACTTTATGCTTTTTAATAACTTTATCTCTAAATTTATTTTTCAGCCTTTCTTGCAATATCTTAAATCTTTACAGATTTTAGATTTCTTGCATTTCCCTGAAGTAAGCGTCTATTATTTCTCAGTATTTTGTTTATGTTTCCGTTTTGTTTTTACAAGTCTTCTTTGCTTCAATTTTCTGAGAGTTTTGTTGTCAGCTTTATCTTCTTATTTATTTTCCTATTCAGACGATCGTTATCAAATACTATCACTCATTTCTCTTTAAAATGACGAGTAATCCAAATCAAATAATGCATTAATCGTATCAGGATATTCACTCACTACATTCAGAAGCTTCACTTGAATCTGAATCGCACCCATCTTTTTCATCATCATAGTAACACAATTCGAGCACCTTCCTTCTTCAAGAAGCCATTGTATTACATTTTTAGTTTTTGATTAAATACTACTAGGAATTTATACTTTTCGCTTTCATTTATTCTTTATTATAAAGTACCAATCTAAGGTATAATAAAGTGTTAACAAGTCTTATCCTATTTTGAACCAATATACACTTTGTTCAAGACGCGAAAGTTGACTTAACCCAATAGGAAATCACAATTTGGATGAAAACAGGGTTGGTGTTGTTTAATTTATTGTTTAATGATTGACATTAATTTGTCACCCAAATATAAAATTATTTTAATTACTTTCATTTCAATACTGTGATTATTTAATTCTGTAAAGTGTAAAGTATTTACAGAATAAATTTGCTAAATTGACGAATTTACATTGGTAAGCTGAAATCAAATGTTATTTAAAACATCCTTTTAATCTAAACTTCTTAGATTCTCTTGTATAGATCGTATTACACCTTGATTTCAAAAATAGGTATTACTCACAAATTACTCAATTATGTGTAAATTTTACAAAAGCTAATCCTTGACTATTAAAGAAAAGCAAGATCTAAATAATTCACAAAAAATGGTAACCTGCGTAACTTCAGTTACGTAAATGATAGACTAATTTATATAAAATAAAATTGCGTCAAACTTCAGTGTAAAAAATTCAATTATAGCGACCTTTATCGCCAACTATTAAACCTAGCTAATTAACCTTTTACCATTAATTTCAACTATTTGATAAAATCGACCCTGGTGTACGAAATATGTCACATAATTTAATTGGCAGAACAAAATTATTATATTAGTGCAGTTACATATAAAGTATACAATTAAACCTATACAGCAATTTTGTGAATAATACTTTGTGGAACTTTAATTGAAAGTTATTTCTTACAATTGCTGGATTATTATCAAAATCAATGATAAAAAAGATTTTTAATTATTAAGACAAAAAGCTGAATAAAAATTACTCGTAAGTAATGGTATATGGATACAAAGTGCGAGCTAGCATCCGAGTTGCCCTATAGTCAGTTGCTGCAGTACAGCTAGTCGTACCGTGTAACCGCATTATACGAGTTCTTGTCATGTGCGAGTCGGTCAGTAGGTCGCATTCGAGGTTTTTTTATTTTAATCGCCTCTCGCCTACTCTCACCACGCTACAAGCAGCAGCTCGCATGCGACTCGGATGTCAACTTCTAAGGTATTGCGAAATGACAGTATATTGTAAGCGTTGTCCCTTTCCTTTACATCCAATTTCTGACCCAAATCCTTCTCTTTTTCCTTTTTTTTTCTACATTACTTCCAGCTCGAACTATTTCAGTGCAAAGTATTTTTGTAACCGCTTTCATTACGGTATAAACTGTTATCAGTCATGTGTTTTACGACAAAATTGCATGAAACCTAACAAGCTACTGAAAATTTGCGAGTACACACGTTCAATAGCTGTCTACTTTCACGCCAGAAGCTCGCACTTGTGGGACAAGGCCTGGTTACACAATATGAGTTGGTGACCTGACAGTGGATAGCTACTACGCCTGTGTACTCGCATGACAGTAGCTCGACTAGCCTCGCTCGGTCACAAGTGCGAGCTACTGGCGTGAAAGTAGGCAGCTACTGCACGTGTGTACCCGCAACTTTTCAGTAGCTTGTCGTGCAATGTTGTCATAAAATACACAACTGATAACAGTTTATACCGTAATGAAAGCGGTTACAAAAATACTTTGCGCTGAAATACTTCGATCCGAAATTAATGTACAAAAAAAGAAGAAAACGAGAAGGATTTTCGTCAGGCAATGGATGGAAGTTGACGTCCGAGTCGCATGCGAGCTGCTGGTTGGGCGTGGTAGAGAAGGCAAGAGGCGATTAAAATAAAAAAATGTTGTAGTAACTCGGATGAGAGCTACTGTCCGACTCGAACATGTCAGTAACTGGTATGATGCGGTCATACGGTACAAGTAGCTGTACTGCAGTAACTGACTAGGTCAGCTCAGATGCTAGCTCGCACTGTGTAACCAGGACAAAAGAAGCGAGTCGAGCAACAGTCATGCGAATATCCAGGTGCAGTAGCTATCTACTGTCAGGGCAGCAACCCGTATTGTGTAACCAGGCCTTAAGTCATCCAGGTCAGCGCGTCGGTCGCGGCAACCAATTGCAATTTTTAATATTAAAGGACGCAGCGCTTTGGTCGCCCAGTGCGCTAGTATGTTTAGTTACTAATTAAAACCGCTTTGAAGACATCTAGAAAAATTCAATTCCGTGATTTGTTAAAGTACATCGTACTTGCAAATTGTTTTTGTAAGTTTTTGTTGAATAAATATGGATTCTTTAAAGCGCAACTTTAAAATTCCGATAAGTATAAAAGCCGCATGATTTGAAAACGCAAACAAAAAATGCAATGTTAATATAGGTCACTAGACCTCAAATTGAGCTGTTCATTGTAATACAAACCTGCTTACTACAATTAATCAAAAAATTTACATACTATACTTCAGTTAATGATAAATTGTACAATATATTCCGTAGCTTGCATTCATTGCAAATGTGGTATTTTAAAACACAAATAAATATAGTAAGTTATGTAAGGGTTAGGGTAAAGCTTCAAAGCAGTTTCAAATTCGATCAATTTTCAATTATAAAATGTAAGAAGGTAATAATTAGTATTTATACAACAATAAAAAAATAAAATATATTTAGAACATATAAAATGTAAAAATTATTAATATAAGAAAACAAGTCGATCAATATAAATATTATATTATGTATATAGAACATAAAAGTTTCTTTTAGCAGTAAATTGCTCGACTTTTATAAAGTAAAACTACTATTTTTAACTGTACATAGTGTTCTGTTTTTCAGGAGCACAATACAGTTTACCCTATACAGTATAGAAAATTGAAATGATTTTTAAGAAAATTCAAAATACGCGTAGTTATCATTTTAATTGATCTATACTTTGAATTTTATTTAATTAATAGTAATACAAAAACATTGACTCATGATTAGAGTATGGATTTCCAGCAAATTTGCTATACATCAATATTGATAGCAGAAGTGTAATTGTTATAAATGTCTATGAATTTGATAAAAATAAGTCATTTGGCGTTAATTTATTTATGCTTATATACTTATTTTGATACTTTTATGCTTAGATTTATTTTTAAACATTTTTAGTGCTTATTTTAGCACATTTTCAATAAATTAAAAAATAATTGCAGTATATACATAAATACCTACATTTATTTTAGACCGGGAGCTAATGACGATTTGACCTAACCCATTATATAAATCACAAAATTTTGTGAGGTAAACATATTGATTGGGTACTTCTTGAATAGGGAATTGAAATTGGCAGACGTTTACGGTTTGACCCCTTCCCCCCTCACATAAATCCACGTAATGTTTTGGCAACTCTCCCCCCCCCCGTCTCATCTTACGTAAAAATTATTAAACGAAAATAATTTTGAGCTCCCCTCTTCTCCGCTTATATTTATAAAAGTATGAATAACAATAATATTGTAAGAGCAATAAATAGGTTTGAAATTTAAATAACAGTAGGCATTGGTAGGCACTAAATTATTAAATAAAAGGAGCTTTAAGTAAAACTCACTTATATATAAAAGCACATTATAGCTAAATTAGCTCATCTATTAAATACCATTTCAAAAGTTGTAGTTTTTTGGAAAAAAATGGTAAGTATTAGCATAAAATATTGGATTTTATTATAGATTAGAACAAATAGCTAGCGTATTAGTGAAATTAAAAAACGCCACAATTAACAATTAATTTTTAATAAAAAATTTAGAAAAAAATTTAATAATTTCATTTTTTAGAAAAAAAATGATGTTGAGAAATTATTTTATTATTTTACTTGTTATTACTATTTTTTTTACTATATTACTTTTTTCTTGTGTTGAGTTACTTTTCAAATAAATTTTATTTAAAAAAAAAATTTTTTAATGCTTATATTTAAGATGAAATCATATTTTTATGCATATAATGGCAATTCTTTTTCACGATTTTTCGTTACTCATGATAGATTTCTTATAATTTATTACAAAATAAGTTATTACTCTATTTAAAAACGCAATTATCAGGTGGAAATTGGAATAGCCCCACTCAATATTTTTTGAAAATATAATAGTTTTAGATAATTTTAATGATTAGTATTTATTAAGGAACGGATTTATATGTATCTTTGCATATTTCGTTGTTGGTAATTTTGCAATTTGTCGCCTTCTAGGTTTTCCATAACATTTTTCGTAAAAATTATATCATCATATCCAAAATAAATAATATGAAGTCCCTAAAAGACACAGGTATTGATTTACCGCCATCAAAATATACAAAATACATATAAATCGTTCCTTAGTAATTATCAGCATTCTTAATAATAACAACAAATGAAAAATCGGTCAAACATCGAAACAACTAAATTTTGTAATATGTATCTCTAGTAAAATTTTGTATCGCTACCCCGATGTTCATTAACAAACAAAGATCGGTAAACCTAAGCTTACTAATGCACATAAAGAACCAAAATGGAATATGCAAAATATACATGTTATATAGATCAACCGTTCGAAAAATGTGCGTTTTATGCCCGATTTCTTCACCTTGAGATATCTATCGGATAAGTATAACTATAAGTCAAAGTGAAGAAATCGGGCATTAGTGACAAAAAAAAAGGTTAAATCTGGAGGGTCCTGATGGATGGCAATATTACTGACACGATTTGGGTAATGAAACAGGGATACGTCTTAGTCCAAATTTTGGGAATGGAACAGCAATATTATGGGCGGTTTCAGTTTTCATAGCATTTTCTCATAGGCTTAGATTTTGATTAAAATGAATTCCGATATGTAATGCATGTAGAAGTGTTAAAATAATATTTTTAGAAAATGCAGCACCTTATTTTCTTGAAGAGAACTTAAATGTCTATCGCTCTTTCACTTAATTGTGTTTAATTTTTAGTTTTTAAACTACGCTATGTACGTGATGCAAGATTATTTTCTATCAAATTTTGATTGTAGCGCTGAGCTCAAGAACGCACGTTGGCACGGTGGTTATTTTATGTTTTAAGTGATGTGTATTTAAAAACGATAAAAACGATCTACATTATGTACAATAAATATGAATTTGTAATATAAACATAAAACGCGATTTTAAGAACAGGATAACCTAAAATAACATTTAAAAGTTCCCATACAGGCGATATAATATTGAAATTGGCGTGGTAACGTGTGAATTACCTACTTAATTATTTTAAGATCGATAAAAATAATTTAAAAATTGAAATAAATTATTTTCCTTAATTAAATTATTCTAAAATTTATTTTTCAAATTTCCGTTAAATTAGATTCAAAATTCTAATAACCACTTATCGTAGATTGCTTCCAAGTTCAATTTTTAATAATAAAATATTAAAGATTCTAGAAATCACACATGGGAAGAAGATAGCTGATAAATTACGTTTTCAAATTGGAAATGTACGGGTCTGAAGCGAGAAAAGCACATCGGTCTAAACCGAGATTGGATGTAACAAAATCAGTTGCATAATAGACGAAGTGTGAACAAGCAAGAAGCTTGGTACTCTTGTCCATAGTAAAGTCCAAAATCCAGAGTAACAATAATATGCACCAAACTTAGTTTTGCATTACTGAAGTTTATGTGACCAGGAAATCTGACCTTTAAATTTATTACTCTACAGGACATTATATTTGTGGCGAATAGCTATACTATAATAATTAACTATTAGCATATTATTACTATCGAACGAGCGTTCTTTCGCTAGGGCTTTCAGGAAAAAAGTTATTACACCTAATATAGTATTAAAAAAGTGTTTTATTTCGGCGAAAAGAATAAATAACAATTTACTTATGCCAATAACAAAATAAAAATTACACGTAATTAAACGTACCGTAGTAAACGAAATTCATAATAAATAAAGAATGGAAGAAAAGTGATGTATGCTGATATAGGTTGACAATTCCCAAATGAAAGGCTACATTAATATTCATGCGCTTGTACAAATAGACATATAAAACCTTGTAAAACACCTCTATACTTCTGTTTGACGATAAGCTGATAAATTACGATATAAAGTACGATTGTAAAACGTTAACACTCAGAAAAATGCACGAAAACTTAGAAAAAGTTATTTTAGCATTTAACAATTTTCTAAACTAACAATAAAATAATTTAAAGCTTTGAAAAATTAAAAAATAATTACACCTATGAGATTTGTTATTTATATTGGAAAATATTTCAGTTACATAAATTTTTCTGCCATTTATATCGTAGCCCTTTTGAATTAAAGTAAGCTATGTTTTGTCAAGCTTTGTAATGAAATAAAATGCTGATAAACCACATTTTAAATATAATAAACATTAAGCTCGGAAGAATTAAAACTGTAATTTATGTAAAAACTTTAAAAAACCCTTTCAAATCCCACAAAAAATTGTATTGATCTTTTCAGTAAGTACTTTATTTTACATGTAATGAAAATTGTAGTTATTCTTCCATTTAAAGTTTAGACAAGTTTCCTTTTAAAAATTGCATCTAGGCAAAGTTATGTTGATATATTTTAAAGTTTTATTCTTGTTTATCTTACTGTCTTTGCTCATTTCAAGAATAATTTTTCAGTTTAAACTGAACAGCAAGTGTTAATTAGTTCAAGTAGCTCACGTTTCATGAGATTTTCAAGTACCTTTACCTTTTATAATGCGTGTGTTTAATCTTACTGCCGTGCTAGTAACGATTATACTATAGAAAGTAGGCCAAAATTAACCCGAATACTTTATACACAAAAATGTGCATCTAATGTTCAAAATTATCTGTTTAAATTGTACATTCAAACGCTTTTTTATATATTCTAGAGTTTTCAATAATAAAAATTTCTTTTTAAATTTTTTTAAATTAAATTAATATGTAGGAAACATGGGGCAGGTTCATAAATAGGGCACCCTGGTGGTTCTAATCAAATTGTCCGCTATAGAGTGTCAAGATAGTCAAAAAGTGAATAATTTAATTTTTTTAAATTGTTCAATTTTTTAATGTCTGAATCTGCTCCACCTTCTCTATTATATAATTCGGTCAGGTACAACTGGGCGCCGCCGACTCGGCGCAGCCAACTCGGCGAAGCCAACTCGGCGCCAAGCTAACTCGGCGCCAAGCAAATAATACAATGTTTGTTAAATCGTTATTTTTATAACGATTCCACATACAGGGTCGTTCGCATATTGTAACAGTTCTCTTATCAGGTCCGTAACAAGGGTATCTCTTATTTATTTTAGCATATTTTATAAGTGATTGTAGGTCAGTTAGCCCTAAGACAGTTGGCCCCGACAACTGGCCCTGGCGACAATTAGCCTTCGGGACCTGTATCAAAAAAATGCCCAAATCAACTTCAGAACTAGCCATCTAGCCCATCTACCCAAGCACTATACCCTTCCTGCAAAATCGAAAATTTTGTATTGCTAATTTTTACGTCCTAAACGTATACGTCCTCGACGTATTTGAAAAGCAAATCTGGCTTCGCCAGTGGATATGGCTGTAAATGGGATTCTTGAAGTCCGCGTTGTGTCAAGTACTGTTTAATGAGGTCGAGATTAACTCACTTAGGAGAAGCGGGGGCTAGCAGAAACATCTAACATGTAGATTTCTTTTTATCAGAACCTATTAATTAACAAAATATCAATTAATTAATAATAATTAATATAAAAAATATTAATTATAAAAATAATGTATCGTAGTTAAATAAAATATCGTTTTCTAACCTAAGCTTGATCGGCGCCGAGTTAGCAGCGCCGAGTCGGTCGGCGCCGAGTTGGCGGCGCCGAGTTGTCCCATCCCGTATATAATTTAACTTTCATCAACTTAATTTAGACTCATGATCAAAGAGTAGTATGGAATCGGCCAAAAATAGAGCTAGTAATTCCAATAATAATCATATAAAACAGAGTGTGCATGTATTTCTTTGTTTGCTATACCAATCTATATCATCAAGTAACAGAACGCTGAAATTTTGTAAAAAGAACTATTTTTCAAGATTACATTTCGAGAGAGATACAAAACATTTAACGATTTTAGCTTTCTCTGTTAGGGTGTATATGTAAGTATACGGGGCTTATTGTTGTAGTAAATGTACAATTGATTTGCAAGATTGTTTTAAATTTTGTTAATTTCTTTAATGTAATTGGTACCTACTGAAAGGAGTTTTCATATTTTTTTATAGAATTTCAATTTCTGTCTATTCTCGAATTATAAATTTTTGAAATATTTGACATTTGAAATTTTAAATGAGCATAACTCGGTGATGGAAAATGACATTGATAAAAAGCTACATCTATGTTTTGAAACGTACCTTCAGAAAAAATGTTAAATACAGACGAGAAAAGACTGGAGAAGAGCTAAACAGCTGCCAGTAAGCCTTCAATAAAACTAGTAAATATTTTTAAGGTATTAACGTGTAAAATTAAATTAATTATTCATAATTACATCGACTATAATTAATTTTGATTAAACCAATAAAATTTATATTTATAACCTTTTGTAATCGATTTTGAGTGTTTATATTGTGTTAATTTTTGTAGGAGGTTTCATGCATTCAATATTAGAAATTATAAACTGTAATTGTTTTTATTTAATTTACATAGGGCCTGCCAATTTCTGTAGTCCATACTGACGTTTAACTTAGCGGGTCCCATAGAATTAAAGCCTGTTTTGGCTTTATAAAATTTTGTTTAAAATTTTGCTTAAAATTTTCGTTATAATTTCTTTAAAATTCCTTAAAAATTGTAGATTTTCAGATTTGCGTTTACACCTTAAAATTAACCTTAAAATTATTTTAGGGAAATATTTTTTTTACAATTTACCACGTTGGTACAATTCATTGTTTATAAAATACGCGAAAGTAAAATGCCAATGCAAGTGTGATGAGTTGTGCAATTTTAACAACTGTATTGTTGTTAAATCTAAATTGAAAAACAAAGATTTGTCGAATTTAGTTTTCAATGAACTGGCAGTTAAAGATGAAAAAAATTGAAAGAAATAATGGAATAATATAAAATATTAGAATACATAATAATTAATAAAAATAGGTTAAAGTATAATCCAAATAAATTTGCCAGTGCGTCATTGTTTAAATTGGTATGAACCAAGCTGGAAATCACTAGTCAAATAAGTGCATTTTAAAGTTCATTTTTATTTTAATATAGTTTCTATTTTCACCACAATTTGAAACAATGTAAATGTCGCTGTCAAAGTGTTGCAGGTTATAAACAACAATGAAAACCTAACCTAACTGCATAAAATATAGCACTACGTGATTCAAAAATATATATAAAAAATTTATAAGATCAGACACACTAATTTTTCATTGTTATGTTTTTATAATGTACAATATTAGTAACGTACGTCTTTTATTAGTTTCGGTTAGCTAGACATACAATTATTCTTGCACTGATTTAAATGAAGATGAACGACGCCCAAAATTTTAATCAGTATGTCATTTCTTAATCAGAATTTCTGACGTAGCGGCACAGATATTTGAATCGAACTTTAGTTACATATCCTAATAATAACAATGTATCTACTACCAACAGAACGCAGTGATACAACCTGATATCACTAAACACACCATAAAACTCACTATATTTTATGTAAACTTTTAAGGAAATATTTGCCGCCCAATTCCTTAAAATTTTATAATGTAAACAGGCTTTTAGAATCAGGGAAAACGAATATATACCTATGTATAATTTTGGTAATTTTGATTTTTTGAAGAAACGATTTGTAAAAATATCTAGTTTTAAATTCGTAATATCTATTTGGAATGTCAGAAAATTAACTAATTTATAAACATCTTAAATTTAAAAAAATGCGCCTTACAAGTACTTTAAACAGATGTATCCTGTTAAATTACATACATAGTACATATTATATATATTTTAGATATTATAAAAAACGTCAATAGTATAGAAAATATGTCATGCATGAAAAAATACTTTTGAACAGCAATAAACATGGAACAGTAAAGAGATGCAGGTCGTGGTTGCAATTACACGGTAAACTATCAATTATATTATAATGAATGGTTAGTAAAATTTGCTGATTTACAATTGCATCTTTGCGGGTTCATCCCAAGATTCCGAATGTATTCCGACGGGTAGTTTATTATAAGATGGGGGGCTATTCCGAGTCGATACTAAACAATGTAACTTGTATTTAGCCTACACAAGTGAGTCATTGTTTCATAATGTGATTTCCAAATTAAAATTATTTTTTGAAATGAATTCTTTCTTTCTATAGAAACATTTAAATATGTATTTATTAAGCATTTGTAGATATATACTAGGGTGGTCCTTATTTTCAAAAGTTGTAAAACATTTGCTCCCATCTTTTAAAAATGTTCCTTTATAGGATACTAGACTTATCCTAAAATTTGAGCACAATTAAATAATATTTAGGGGTCGCCCAAGCATTTTTGCCCGTACCAATATGTGTGCACTTGCTGCTAAAGATGCAGTAAACCCAGACTTTAAGGTATAAAATCACAGTAAATTTACATATTTCTTGAAGTCCTTTTTCCTCTAAGGAAATGAGTTAAATTGGGATCGGAACATATAAATCTTAAGGGAGTAAATTAACTTGAACGTTAGGGTGGTCCTTAGTGTTACGGATAAACTTTTTTTTTGAAATTTGATGCTCCCACCTACTAAAATTCCTTTTGGTGTTAAATAAATATCAGAAAAAAAATAAACGCCTTCAAGCAATGTTTCATGGTCGCCCAGACATTAAAACTTTTAAGAAGTTAAAACACATAACATTAAAATACAAATGTTTTAATGTCTTGGGCGACCATGAAACATTGCCCGATTGCTTCTATTTTTTTTTGGTAGTGATATAACACCAAAAGGAATAATTTTAGGGGGTGGGAGCACTAAATTTCAAAAAAAAATGTATCCATAACACTAAGGACCACCTTAATATATACATATTTCATTACATTTCAAATCATGCAGGCTGGGTGGACCTCATTTTCTAAAAATTCCTGTTCCTTCATAGCGGCATTTAAAATTTTCGAAATAAATATTGTTATTCTAAAAACTATATGGTGTAAAGCTTAAATAAATTCGCGGTGAATTATCCCAATTTCAAAAATTATAGAAATTATAAAACTTTAAACAATTTCCAGAAAGACGAAATATATTGTTATTTTTCCAAAAAATTTTAAAGCGGTTCTCAAAAACCCACGTTTTTTTTTTAAATTTAATGTTTTGAGGGTTTTTTTATCCTCCTTTTCCTCCAAATTTCAATATTGATTTATTTTTATGTAGTTCCGGAGATATTAATTTTTTAAGTTATAATTATTTAGCTGATTGAATCTATATCAAATTATGCAGGCTAGTGGGGCTCATATTTCTGAATTCGTTTTCACTTAAATAATAATGTTGCAGTTAAATATTGATATATAATGATATTTTCAAAATTTTGGTGTATAACATAAGATTAATTGTTTAAGCCTTTCTTGCAAAAATTGAATATGCTTCGGAAGAATACTTACTTTATATTCCCTCCAAATTTCAATATCGATTAAGTGTTATTTTCGGAGATACCTACTAATTTTTAAAAATTTTAAATTATGTAGCTGTGTTTTAGTAATTTTTAAAATTTTTAAATTTTGTAGCTATTTTGTCTAAGAATTTTAAGTTCTTAAGGGCATGTAGGATAAGCATCGTCTCAAAATAATATTTGGAAAAAAATTGGGATATTTCCGGAATCGAATTTTTTTTTATAATTTTTATAATGCTTCTATTCAAAGCCCTCTTCTTCGATTTTGAAAACCAATAAAAACAGAATGTTTGAAAAACTTCTTTTGGATGACTAATTTGTGATAATTGGATATTACATTAGCAATATTATGCTGCTAGCCTGTTAAAGAGTGAAGATCGTAGTGAAAATAATCTTGTAAGGTCATCTACCTTACTTTAATTTACTGATAATAATTACTGATAATGACCACTGCACCAGATATGGCTACTTATAGAAAAATGACTTTATTATAATATAATTGTATTATACAGGAAAAAATGAAAAGTGACTTTTTTTGCAAGAATAGAATTCGCATTATTAATTGACACTAACTTACGTTTAAACAATATGACCATAACTGGTGAAATTAAAATATTTTTGAATTCAATGTATTTTCTTTGCATCAAGGTATGCATAATATAAAATATTTGACTTTGGATACCTTAAAGAGAAAGGTTTCTGATTTTTAGTTAGAACATTTAAGAGTTTCCACTTAAATCTAGGTACATAAAAATCTACAAATTCTTAATCACTGGTGCCTCTAACCTAATTGATTTTTTGACTACATTTATTTTCGCATTTTTTAAAGTTTCGGTATAACAATACAACCGGTTTCTTGTTCTTTATTGTTGTATTGACTTTATCCTTCCAAGATAACTGAAAGACCAACATCTATTATTTTAAGATTTTACGAATATCCAAGTTTTTACGAGAATATACAAAGTAAGCTATCAAAAGTTCTAAGCATACGAACAAATTCTTCTAGCTATCCATTAGATCTAAATGCCAAAATCATATGCCAAAAAATAATCGTTTGTAACAAATCTTAGACCGTATCACATTTTATCAACTTATTAGAATAACCGGTAATATGATGAAATACGATACATTTCATACAATAATAATCAACAAGCACAACGTTAAAACAACGTAAAAATTTTGAACTAAACTTTTTAGAATTAATTCACGTTTGACTCCCTTTTTAACCCGTCGTTGGTACACTTCATTTTTTAACGCGATAGGTACACTGTGAGCGAAGCGCTCACATGTTATTTTTATATCATTATTAATTGCTCGATCAACTTAGAACGTTCAATCGTACATAGAAATATGTATATTTTTACCCTTAATTAAAAATGTAAATATATTTTGTATGTACTCTAAATAATTTTGTGTAATTCTCCAACGAGATGTTTTGCGGAGTATTTGATTGTTGTGTACTAATGCTTAGGTGTAGGTTCAGAAATATCACTATCAGACTCACAGAATATTGTTTTTCGGCCTCCTCCAACTACGAAATTAATTTATTGGCCATGATGAATTGAAAAAATAGGAACACGTGTACGTACGACGGTGATAAAAATAGTTGTCAACTTTGTAAGACAATAACTATGAGGGAACGGCAAATAGCGCTATAATTTATTTTTGTCAATATTTGTAGACATGTCATTTGAAGGTATTAATAGTATCAGATTAATTCGACATCATTTATAGGATTGACGATCGAAATCTTATTCATGTGAGCGTATGTGTACCAACGACGGGTTAATATTGGCTTTAATTTTTGTAAAGTTTCTTGCCAGTCAAGTTACATAAAATAAACGTTAATTGCAATATTTTTATAATTGGAAAGAAAAGTCGAGAAAATTTGTCGAGTTCTTGCTTTCAATCTTAAATTTTCGGTTTTTATTTTATCAGTGATTATAGGAAGCCTGCTATGCACATAAATCTTTTAAGGCAGTATTCTACTTTGGAGGCTCAAAAAAGAAGCAATCTTTGTGAATTTTTTTTGAGATTATTAATAAAGATATTGATATGAGGTTTGTCAGGATTTAAAAATACACTCCTGAAGTACTTAAAAAAATTTTTTTGAAATATTTTATGAATTTTTTATATACAGAAACATTATTTAAATGTCATGTCTCGATTAGTAGGTGGGGCTGCGCTGGTGTTAAAATCTTGAAATTGGGTAATATAAAACCAAAAATATCGAAAGCTTTAGGTTCAATATATCACTAGCAACCGACTGAACTAAAAGTTTTAATATACATACAAAAATAATGAAATGTCGATAAAAAAATGAAAAAAACAGAAAAATTGTAATTCTTTTCTGCTGTTTTTTTTGCAAAAAAATATAGTTAAAATTAAAATTTTAAGATAATTTTAGTTCAGGCGGTTGCTAGTGTTATATGGAACCTAAAACTTCTGATTTGTTTTGATTTAGATGGCCCATTTTCAAGATTTTAACACCAGCGCTACTTTTCATTCAAATAATGTTTCTGTATATAAAGAATGCATAAAACATATAAAAAAAAATTTTTAATTTTAATTTTAATTTTTTAATTTATATTTTAATTTTTTAATTTTAATTTTAATTTTAATTTTAATTTTAATTTTAATTTTAATTTTAATTTTAATTTTAATTTTAATTTTAATTTTAATTTTAATTTTAATTTTAATTTTAATTTTAATTTTAATTTTTTAATTTTTAATAATTTTAATTTTTTTTTAAGCATTTCAAGAGTATATTTATTAAGCCTTTCAAGCCTTATATCAATTATCTTTATTAATAATCTCATAAGAAATTGACAAAAATTACTTTGCTTCAAAGTAGAATTCTGCCTTAATGTAGTCAATTACTATAATATTTAACAGAACTAAACAAAACGATAAAATTATAGAATTTTAACAGTTAAGTGGAGAAATATAATACGTACAAAATTAATATCATTCTCGACTTCTCTTATCTCTATTATTGTAACTGTATTTAATTATATTATTTTAAATCTTGTTCAATTCAGTTAAATATTACATTTTACAAATACATAGAAAAAAGGCTTGTAAGTTGACCATGCATGTAAGATGACCACCCTGTACTTTAGAAAAAACTGTCAATGGTAATACCATTTTTATGTTTATGTTATATTTTAGCAGCGTCGCACTGGCTCCGACAAACATCGTGTAAAAAAAAATAATTTTTTTAAAATATTGATTTTTTTAGTTGCTCATAAAGTGAACAACTTTCGTTGATATCCCATGGTAAATATATGTGATAAGCTCGTATTCCATTGAATTTTAATAATCCAAAGTGAATTCTAAAGATATCGTGTTTTTCCGTGTTTGTGTTTGTTTCAAAATCGTCGAGAATGTAAGATGACCACAAGGCGAGAAGTTGCAAAAGCGAAGAAGGTATTGGCTGCTAAGCTAAAGGAGTTCGTTGCTAAAGACAAGGAAACTGTTGCCATGGCCAAGGAGGCTGAGAAGAGCGAAAAAGCATCAATGGTAATCATCACAATTAATAAATTTTTGATGTTTTTTATTTTTTTTGTTTTTAATTAAAACTCAATAAAAGATCATTATTTTTGTACATCAGTCGATTTCAGTTAAGTTTTTTGACTTTTCAGCAACTTTTTGGGGGGGGGTCAACTTACATGCCAAAAATAAAAATTACCAATTTTAGCTTCTTCGTGAGAATGGTCATAACTTTTTGTTTTTTGAGTAATTTGATAAGCATCTTCAGCAAACGTTTAGCTAATGACGTCCTCTTTCTAATGGTATTATTATATCTAAAAAAATATTAATTTGAAGATGAGTTACGAGCAAAAATGTTTAAGGGTGGTCAACTTACAAGCCTCTCCCCTACTATACTCCATGCCACAAATCTACTAATAAAATATTTTATTTTAAGTTCATTTTTTCAATTACTTAAACTAATTTATTTCTTCTTATGTAAGGTCGCATACATCATCTGTGTATTATTTACACTGCTTTTCTGCTTAATTTTACGCCAAACTTGATTTAAAAACCACGTAGATAATCGTAAGCACAGTGGGTCAGCCTGTTGGAGAATTATCGAATACCGATAAATTATAATAACCAACAAAAATAAAACTTTGCAAGCAGAAAAATTAGGAATTTATGTTTATTAAAATTTAACAAAACCTTGACTAACCAGTAATATTCACTTCGTACAACAAAAACGTTTTGCAATATCCAAAGTTATTTTTTTATTAAAGGAGATGGAATTACTTTCCTCATTTTTCTCGCATTTATCCAATAAACAAATTTTTGATTAATTTATATTTCATCGGCTCTCAGCTGTTTGATATATAACTTAATTTTATCTTGTTAGTATTATTTGCATGCAATATAATTTATCATTGCTTTTTATAGAAGGCGTGTACAAATGTGGAAAACATGTTCAATGAATTTATAACAAATTGGTTTTCACTGTGAATGCTTCCTAAGCCTAAAATATGTTCAAAAAGTTAAGAATTTCCGTTCCTACCAAATTTTTTGTATTGTGGTTTGGATTCCACGTTAAGGTGTTGGTCTTACTACTGATTTGTAATTTAGATTGACGAAATTTCTATGCAGTAAGTTTAGTTAATTATTTTAAGATATAACTCATTTATTCGCAATATTAGTTTTGGGATTTTACATTTAAATCCATCATCAGAATAATTGTAAAGATAATTGATTAATAAAAATTATTTTAAGTTTTAAATTATAATTTATCCTCTATATTGTCAATTTATTGCTTAATAGGGAAATTTTCAGCCAATTTAATGTATATTGGAAAGTTTATTCTTATTATTAAGAACAAAACAATAAAGTTTTAATTGCCTTTGAATAATTTTAGTATAAACAGTGTCAATAAATTTTTTAACTACGAATTTAATTTATAGCATAATATAGCAGTGAATTTTAGTTTGGACTTTGTAAAAGAAAATTTGCTGAACTGAACCAAAATCATGAGTTGAAAAGATCGAGTTTCATTGCCAACTAATAAAAATTTTGTTTGTAAGGTTGAATAAAATCAGTTAGATGCGCAAAAGCTTTGTTAAGTAAAAAACTACGACGAATGTCTGCTGAAAACCAAATTTAGTTACCTTAAAAAGAATCCATTTTATTAACCAGCTTATATTATGGGCATTGACAAGAGAAATCAAAAGAAAAATTATAGGCTTATTGATCGCATTTTAAGATTTCCAATAAAATTTTTATTAAAAGCAGCTTATATTCGGCAATAAGTTTTAAAATAATACAATTCGAACGCAATTAAGTGCTTTTATTTGTGTATATACTTTAAATACGTAACCAGGACAATTTCATAAAAAAGTGGCAGATTGTTTTTGTGGTTTAATTAAAATTCTAATTAATAATATTTAAACTAAACTAAAAATTTTCACAAGATGAACTTGCGTCATGATTGCCATGTAACCACATTATAAAACCACGCCACGGTTCAAATCTCACGAAATAGTTTCTCGTTTTGCAATCTTAATGCCCGCTTGCACCAACCGACCGTAAAAACAGTCGATACAAATATCGTCGATCGGGCGATTAATCGATGAATTGATGATTCTTCGATTTTTCAACCGACTCTTTATATTATTTGAAACTTTAAAATGATAATAAGTTTTGATTAATTTTAAAGCGAGAAACATTTATTGTAAGCTCACATGCGTCTGAAAAGAAGAATATTTTAATTTTCGATCAAGATCAAACGCAATCCGAAGCGATCCTCATGAAAACAAAATAATGTGGTTATAGAAATACTATACAAGGTAATACATTAATTTCATTTCAAATTAATAAATGTATTAAAAAGGCTTGTAAAATGAACTCGCAAAATAATTATTACATTTATGGTACGATTCTCTAAAAATTATATTATAGAATGGTACGATAACATAATATTCTTGATTTATTTAAATTTTTTGTAGCAATTTGCTAATATAATAATGTAGGTAGATAAATAATTTGAATTCTTAAGGGTAAAACTTTAAGTTGAAAGTGATTTAGGTTGTAAGTTAGGTTGAAACATCGGACTCATGAGGAAGTTTTGTGAAACCACGTAGTGTGTACCGCAGATTTCATTTGGACAAAGAACGCCCAAATGAAAATAGTTTTACATAGGAAAAGAAAGGAGAACATTTTCCATAAGATGTTAGAATGTTGAAGAAATCAAGAAAATATTGGAAGAGTGAAAGCTGAAAGCATCTAAAAATTTTGATAATTTTAGACCAGCTGGACTTGGAGAAAAAAGCTGGGGTATAATTCAAAATGTTTAAAAAGTGGAAAAATATATGAAAAGATGTACGTTTTCAATATTAAAGAAAATTTATGATTTAAATAGTATATTCATGGAAAGTCATTTGCAGGTTATTAGCATGATTAATTATTAAAATAAAAATAAAAATCTTTAAAAAAAATTTTTTTTAATGACTTTCCATGAAACTAGATTTTTTTTTGAATGTTTTCGAAAAAACCGCATTAAATTCCGTTCATTAATAAAAAAAATACGTGTTTATTCGTTAAAAGTTAGGTATAAGATCCTCTTAAGTTCAGAGCTCTTCATCAGATGAAGACGTACCTATACATAACTGATGTTCTATTATTAAAAGTCACATTAAAATACACTGAAATCATAACAGATTAATATAAATCAACTTACTTATGATGTATAAATTGTATATTTTTCTGAAGTAAAATACAATACCACTTATACATAATATTAAAAGGAGTGCTGAATAACTTGAAATTTCACAACAACAAACAAATAGTAACTAGCAAAATAGTGAGGTTATTGTCAAAAATCGTCCGTATTTGCAAATATCGCCCAAAAACGGTCAATTAGGGAGACTGGTCCAAAATGATCCCTCTAAGGGAAAAGCAACATAATTTTCAATTTAATAACGTTTTTAATTTTCATTAATGTATAACGAAACTATGGCGTCTTTTCTAGAACTGCTACAATAAAATAGTTGAGTAAAGATATTTGCAAATTATTTATTAATTTTATTGTAAAACTATAGAAAAGGATCATTTTATACACATCTGCTCGTATATGTAAAATGATCCCCTTCACGGTGAAACATGATGCATAATGAAATAAGACGCTTTAGTAAAACAACTTTAATAATGTGGTAGTTAACTTTTAACTTAACATATTTATGTACAATACACATGGCATACAGTGGTTTCAAATAGTATTTGAACAATCCTTTGTTGCCAATGTAAATTGCACATTTTGAAACCGGTTTTTGACATTTGTTGATTCCTAGCTGGCATTCATAGTTTCATAAAAATGAGAAGGGATCATTTTACCCCGATGGATCATTTTATACCAATTTCCCCTAATTCTGTCGGTAAAAGTAGTCGATTAACGGACCGTTTTTGGATGGTGCAACACGAAAGCTTCGATTTACGGTAGGTCGGTTGATTCAACGGACTGTTTTTTGGGTGGTGTAACCGGGCGGAAATGCCGCAAGTCTTTACATTTAAAAATACTAATGCTATCTTGTCAAAGAAATTATTATTTAATTTGTGTGGTATTGCGAATAATTTTCTTAAAAATTTGATAAATCTAATCTTCTCAATTTACAGCTAACTCAAGTGTTCAAGTACGGACCGTATTACTGGTGTATATCAAAAGGAAAATAAAGGAAGCTGTTTAATTTTCTTATGTTTATTACTTTTTAGAAACAGAACATCCAAAAAATTCCGAGCGTATTAATTTTTTGCGACACAACGTTATTAAGTATTAAAGAGAAGAATATTTAAATTGTAAAGAGAAATATTTAAGTTATTAGTGAAGTTTCGATTATCAGGATTAGGAAAATTGGTTTGTCAATATTTGTTATAAGTAACAAACACTAAGAACTTTACTTACAAAATTATATCTCTGCGATGTCATTGGATTGAAGGAATAAATTGAATATCTCAAGCATCGATTTAAAATCAAATTTTAACAATTCAATTGTTACAATATACATACATACTAGGTATAAGAAAAAATTGTTGATATAATTAAGTCTTGGCAAATCTAAAAAATAAATAATTATTTTAAATAAAATCGATTCATGTTAATTCTGTTTTATGGGATAAAAATTGTTACAGTTTCTAGTGCGAATAAGACACAAAAAGTCAGAACATGAAGAGGGTAATGTAATTGACAAAGTCAGATGACGCCGTGCCAGGCACCGGGTAATGATGCCCCTAAGCCCGTCACTATTATCAGAATTTCGCTCCCCCGACTTTGTCTTCATCTACGAATCGGCTTATCTGTTAATATCGGTAGCGTCTCGCACGAATGCAACTTAAAGGTGCGCAATCTCCGTCTTACTAATAACCCAAATCTTTAGATGTATGTAATAGTAAACCTTCTACCCACCAACTCATTCCACCTTATTCAATTTCAACAAATTACGGCTAAAATTATTACTGTCATTTTCAAGTATATTTTAAATTATGGTTAACTTTTTGCCCCGATGCGATGCTCCAATTTTCACTAAGTTAGACGCGCAAACGTCAACAGCCCTTCCAAATTACTTCCCCTGCAAATAAGAAAAAGGACGAAATTTGGTCGTAACGATAAAAGATAGCCGCTACGAGTCCCATACGTGTTCTGCAGAATTGTTGATATCAACAGAATAAAACCTCAAAGGCACACACAATTACAGTTTATAAAATTCGTTTATACCGTTTTGGTTTTCGTTTCTTTCACAAAAATCGCGAGTCAATAAAAATCATCCAGAGAACATAAATCTTGTAAAATATCAAAAACTTATTACGTTTAAAAAAATAACCGTTAAGTTTCTATCTTATTTTACTATATTCAAATCCAATTTTTTCTATTTTTAATCTATTAAAATTTAAGTAAATGTTATTCATTAGCTAATATTACTTAATTTTCAACTAAAATAGTTTATTATGTAAACAATTGAAAATTAAAAATACTGAAATTCTCTAAGATGATACGGGAAGAGGCGATTGTTTATGAATATGTCACTAAAAAATTTAAACATAAACTTTTCTGAAATTCAAAACTGGATCGATCATTGAAAAAGTTGTAAAACTCTTTTCAAAAATTTGTAAAATACATAAATATATATACGTAAGATAATATAAAATACAAGTTGACCAGCTACGATAAATATTGTAATTCTTATATTGCTTTTTATTTAAAAATGTTTCATGTTGAAATTAATTTTTTTGTGTCTTAAGGTAAAATTAAATACATTTTATCTATTAAAAATTAACTAATATTAATTTTATTGCGCACTACTCTGTATATGCTCAAATTTGAAATATGAGATTTTACTTTAGTTTAGACTTCAGAGGATAAAAATTTGTTTTGACAAAATTCCAATTTTTGATATTTGATTGTAAAATTACAATTGTAGGTATTAGTTAATGTAAGTAGTCAAGTCATATCCAAGAAATTTTTTTCAGAGTTGTAATAATGTGTTTCATTTCTAGTATAGAATTTTGCGCTTTCAATAAATATGTCTTTATTATTAATTAATTTAATATATTTTTTAATTGTGTAATTTTATAGTTTTTATAGTTTATGTATAGCCAACTTTGTATTTGCAAACTACGAGGGTGGTCTGAAAAGTTTCCGACCTAACATAGAAGCAATTAATGTTTTTTTCAAATTTATTTTAATTTTTATTTTTCTATCTAGTCTCCTTTTAAGTCTCTATACTTATCCCTGCGAAGCTCCCATTTTTTTAACCCGGCTAAATAAGACTTAGCGTGTTTCTCTGCAAAATAGTTGTTTATACAAAGGTAATAACTTCTCATTCGACTAAAATTTCTATCTTCCGAGCGCAACTTTTAGCTTACAGAACAAAATACAGTTGCTTGGGGCTCGATCTAGAGAATAAAAAGGGTAGTCAAACAGTTCAAATCGTAATTCGTGGATTTTCGCCATGGCAAACTTTGAGGTGTGAGACTAGTGAAACTGGTTTTTCCGGAATTTCTGCCTTCAGCTTGTCAAGTAATGATACGTATTATATGCTTCTGTAATGGTTGTTCCTTTTTGTAGATAACCGATTAAGTCCATGACTATTCCAAAAAATAGTCACCATCACTTCCGAACCCAAGGAATAGTGTTTGCCTTTTTTGGTACCGATTCTTTCTTTGTAGTCCACTGTTTTAAGCGTATTTTTATTTCTGGAATATAAGGATGTATCCAAGTTCCATCTACAGTAATTGAACGGCGCCAAAACTCTGATTTATTGCCCCTAAACTGCGTTAACAGAAGCTTGAAATTGTTCATGTGAACACATTTTTGTTCAAAGTGAGAAAACGCCGCACCCAACGCACGGGCAGTTTTCTCATACTTAAATGTTGATTCATTATGTGACAAATACATTTTTGTACTTACTCATAGTCTCTGCTATCACCCTAACTTTAATTCGAAAGTTGTCTAACATTATTTGGTGAATTTGAGCGATGTTATCGTCTGGGGTTGCAATTTTAGGATATCCCGAACGTTCATCGTCTCTCAAGCTGGTACGCCCACATTAAAATTCAGCTCCTCGATATTTCAAGGTAGTAAATGATGGTACAGAGTCCCTGTACACAGTGTCCAATTCGATTTAGATTTTTGTAGGCGTATTGTCTTTCAAAGCCAAATGTTTATTGATGCTCGATACACGATTTTTTCCATTTTCACAAGTACACTCGCGTTGACTCACTCAAGAGGTTGTCAAACAACAACGGCGCGTTTAAAAAGGCTGAAATTTTGGTGAGTACTTGTCAAAACTTGAGCAAACACATTCCCTAATTTTTTTGACAAGTGCTGAAATGTTCATGTTGAGGTCGGAAACTTTACAGACCACCCTCGTATTTGTATTTAAATGAATGAAACTTATGTGTTTGTCCATCAGATAAATTGAATTTACAGGTTTGTTTGCATGTTTATCTGTTGCGAATAATATTTTATTTATTTTATTTATGACAGTATTGTCATGTCTCTTCTACACGTCTTTATCTTTTTATGTTTTACTAACTTTACCAGGAGCTCAACAAAACCAAGATTATTTTCACAGTTAACTGAATGAAAATTAATCAAGTTAAACCAGGTTATCGGGAGATAGGAGATAGAAGTGTTATGCGTTTCTGCTAACAGCGCCCTCTGCAGATTATACGGTTCAATTAAAATATAACTTTTATAGATATATAGTCGAAGAGACACCTTCGTAATATTGCGTACTTATGATGCCCCTACCTTCTAACACCCAAACACGAGCTAAAACGTTGTGGCTCCTTGAATTGGTGCCACAGCGTAAATACTGGTGCCACTTCGACCATATATATGTATATTTCATGGTAAACCATACGAACTAAAAGTTAAGTAATCAGAAGCAGTGTTACAACAACTAGGGGCTATAACCAATATCATCTCCAAAGATATGCATGAAATAACTGTAAAAGAAATAACAGTTGAACAAAAATAAGATATGAAGAAATATTTTGCAAGAGAGAGAGAGAGAGAAGCTGATAATAAAAACCATCTTAGAGAGAGCTACGGAATACCATCTACTGTTACATCTACAATATTAATTTGTAATATGTACATATTAATGAAACAATATGAAAATCTAAGTGTTATATGCTAAAACTAAGCTCATACCAATAGGAAGAGATTTCTCTTTCAGCAGAAGCAAAAATATGATCAGAACACAGGAAGAAAAACAGGCCGAAAAAGAAAGAAAGAAATAGAAAGTCAAACAAATACTTGTGACAATGATGAAAAAAATCGAAAGAGCAAAAAAAGCAAAAGGAAAGACCAACATTACAATTTAGGATTTAGACGATATAATATCACATTAAGATGCAACTACTGACCTGGAAAAGTTTATAGAAATAGAACTACAGGTTAAAGTGACAACAATTGGAGATTTCTGTACTCGAGAGAAGAAAATCAAGGCAAAAGAAAAATCGAATATTTTGTGAACCAGCAACTACAAAATAACATAATCAAATTCAAGACAATCAGTGAAAGATTAGCTTACATAAGAATTCAAATGAAGAAATGCAAAATTATGATAAATGTATTGCTCCAAGAAAGAACAAAGATGACAGTGAAAATCAAAAATGTTATGCCTAGCTGGAAAAGGTAGTAGGAGATTTTAACGCACAGGTGGGAAAGAAAGACAACCAAAGCAAAATAGCTGATAAATTTATATTGCACGAGAAAATTAATGATAACGAAAAGACTATGTAACCTTGCAACTGCAATAAATCTTGTTAAAAATAACACAAAGTTTACGCACAAGCCATTGCACAAAATAACATGGATGAGACCGGGTAAATAAATAGCTAGAAATAAGATCAGATAGAACACATAATATGTATATTAAAGAAAATGTGAAATGTTAAAGAAAATTCAAAGTGAATTTCGTGGTTATGTTAGTGAATATTGAATATTAAAATGACTATCGAAGTAATCAATAATAATATGGCTAATGAAGAGGATCGCAAAAAGCTAATTAACGATTTAGATAAATTGAAGAAGAAAGAACTGATCGATATAATCGTGTCAGGTAAGCTACCTGTCGAATTTCAAGCATTACACAATAATGGAGTTGTGTTTGAAAATAAATCCGATAGTTCTAGCTTGAACTGTGTTGAGGATTTAATTGAATGCCTTAAACAGCAAATTAATATTTTAAATGCAACAATTAATGACAAGAACATCATCATTAATCTATTAAAAGTAAATAATATGCAACCCACTCAACACGTGGTTGCAACTTCAAAATCAAGTAAGGCTCGACCTTTATCACAAAAAGCAAACGAACTACAGCCTAATATTGTCAAGAATAGTAGTTCTAATACATCTCCTCTTAACACAAATGCGAACGAAGTTCTCAATATACTAAATCCGCAAGATCCTCAATGTAGTCTTGTGATCGATAGTAATAACGATGGTTACATAGAAGTTCACCACAATAGGAAAAGAAGGCAGAATTCAGGCATAGGTAACATTAATAATAATAAAACTGTTAACGTGTTAAATTCCTCAGATAGTAATCGCAAATCATTGCCATGTATTGTTGGTTCTGGAACGGATGCTACTGATTTTAGTGGCGTTGAAAGCAAATGTTGGCTCCATGTTAGTCGTGTGTCGGCTAATGCTTCCGAAGATACATTATTAACGTATATGAATGCTAAATTTCCACAAAATAAATTTTCATGCAAAAAGTTGGGTACCTATGATGATGTATCTTCTTTCAAAGTGGGTACAAGTATGTCTCTTTATGAGGAGTTACTTAAACCAGAATCCTGGCCTAAAGGTATAAAGATCCGCCGCTTTAACTTTTTTCGTGGCCCCAGAGAAAGTCATCAATTATAAGGCAAGTACCGTTTCTAATTCACATAAACAAGAGAAGGTTCTTCAAATCTTTTTTCAGAATTGTGGGGGATTGAGGACTAAACTCCTTGATGTTAGCAATAGTGTTAATTCATGTTCGTATGACATAATCATTTTTGTTGAAACTTTCTTGGACGACAACATTTCGTCTAGCGAATTACAGTTTTTCGATTTCAATATCTTCCGTTGTGATAGATCCTTAAACTCGAGCACTAAAACTAGGGGCGGGGGTGTGTTAATTGCAGTCCGTAGAAGTCTTGAAAACTGTATTTCTATTGCGACTGAAAATACTATCGAAACTGCATTTGTTCGGATCGGTGATATTATTCTTGGTGCGGTTTATATCCCACCCGATTCTAATGTTCAAGCCTATGATGATTTCTGTGATATTATTGACAATATTGCTAATCATTTCCCATTTTCTAAATTAATTATTTGTGGAGACTTTAATCTACCACGAACCACATGGACGAAGGATGGTTCTGCTACCTGCATCTCAACTAATAAATGTTCCAAGACACAGTCAATCTCTGAAGGTATGTCACTGCATAATCTTCTTCAGCGTAACCCAATACCCAATAGTCGTGGCGTTCTTTTGGATTTAGTTTTTACCAACATTCTAAATACTTCTGTCAGTTCTTCAGATGACCCATTATCTAATACATCAATTCATCATATAGCATATACCATCAATATTTCGACTGCTGTTTCAAAATCTTTCTTACATTTTGACAATATTATACCCGATTTCAAATCTGCCAATTTTGAAGCAATCAATTCTCATCTTCTGGAAGTTGATTGGTCAGTGATTTTAAACTCGGATGACATTAATGTTATAGTAGATCAATTCTACGAAAAGTTATCGGACATCATTAAAATATTCGTGCCTTATAAGAAAATTATTGCATCCAAGTATCCAATCTGGTTCACCAATGAATTGATTCAGTTGATTATACACAAGAAAGTTACCCACAAGAAGTTTAAGGAAACTAAAAGTTTAACTGAATATCAAAAGTTTTGTGTACTACGGGATAAGGCTAAACTTCTTACTTCTGCACTTCATCGTGAGTATATTGATAAAACAGAAAAAGCCATTGCAATTGATCCTCAAGTCTTTTGGCGATATATTGATAACTGCAAAAGAGTAAGGGATTATCCTTCTTCTATGTTTCTCAGTAGTGAATTGTCCAACTCAGGTCAAGAATGCGTTGATTTGTTTGCCAAGCAATTCTCTACCGTTTATTGTGAAGATGACGATAATGACGTTCATTATGATGCGATCGATGAGATCAACTGCGACAGCTTTAACGTTACGATTACTGATGTTTTTGATGCAATTGGAGGTCTACCTGATAATCTTAGTTCTGGACCTGATGGTATTCCTTCCTTTTTTATTAAGAGATGTCAATATTCTCTCTCTACTCCCATTTATAATATATTTTTACTATCGTTAACTACTGGCCAATTTCCTAGTATTTGGAAAAGAAGCTTCATAACTCCTATTTTTAAGAAAGGCAATCGCTGTGATATCAAGAATTATAGAGGTATTTCTATTCAATCAACTATTCCTAAATTGCTGGATAAATTGGTTGCAACTCAACTTCTGTCTGCTAGTAAAGATCACATAGTAGCTGAGCAACATGGCTTTTTTCCAGGCCGTTCGACTACTACAAACTTGTTATCGTTTGTATCTGATGTGGTAGAGTCGTTTGAAAATCACATGCCTGTGGACGCTGTTTACACTGATTTTTCAAAGGCGTTTGATCGAGTACACCATAAAGCTCTCCTATCGAAACTTTCCTCTCTAGGCTTTAGTACGTTGGCAGTTAAGTGGATTCGTAGCTACCTAGTTGGGAGGAAGCAAAAGGTACGGATTAAGAACCATATCTCAATAGACATTGCTGTATCATCTGGTGTTCCGCAAGGTTCCCACTGTGGTCCGATTCTGTTTCTGATATTTATCAATGATATAGGTAAATTTATCAAACACTGTTTGTATCTACTGTTTGCAGATGATCTTAAAATTTACAAATCAATCAGGTCTATTCAAGACTGCTGGTTATTACAGGTAGATCTTGATAACCTTCATCGGTGGTGCCAGCATAACAAACTTTATTTAAATTTCAACAAGTGCTCGGTAATCTCATACTCCAAACTTAGTTTTGACAAATTTGATTACAATATTAATGGAAATGTTCTCAATCGTGTCATTGAGATCGACGATTTAGGTGTTCGGCTTGATACTGGCTTAACATACAAGAATCATATTGCAAAGATTTGTGGCAATGCCTTGCGTACCTTGGGTTTCATTCGTAGACAAAGCAGGCATTTTTCTGCTGAAACAGTTAAAACACTGTACTTTTCTCTTGTGAGGTCCCAATTAGAATACGCTTCATGTATATGGTCTCCGTTCTACCAGGTCGACATCGACAGACTTGCAGCAGTTGAAAGAAAGTTCCTTAAATACGTTCACTTTAAGTGGGGACGTACTCTGGAGGAATTCAACAGTTCAAGTTGCCTCGTTGCTTGTAATACTAAATCATTAGAATATAGGCGCAAAATCGCAGACTTATGCTTTACCTTTCGTTTGATTAATGGAAAGATTGACTGCCCACGCTTATTGAATTATTTCGTACCGTATATATCTTCACACGATACTAGACACAAGAATGCCTTTGCCACCGATGTGCACCCAACTAATTATGGCTTTCATAGTCCTATTCCAAGAATAATTCGGTTAGTCAACAAACTTAATGGACAAGAATGGTTTGATCTGCATCAAAAATCATTTGCTCGGTTCAAGAAGGACATCATGTGGAACATGGATGCAATGTTTTAGAACTAGGTCTGATAGTTGTTGGCTGTAGCTATATTGTATCTTATAATTATTGTTTCTTAAATTATATTAATTTTTGCTTGTATAAATGTTTAAGATGGTGCTTTTTTGTGATATATTGTGTATAGTAACTTTGTTTTGTATATATGTTTTGGTTTAATATGTAAATTGGTGTATCCGTATAAATAAATAAATAAATAAAAAATAAAAAATAAATAAAATGAGAAAAAAGCCTGACAGTGTGCTGATGGGATTGATCCTTGATTTGAAAACCAAGCAAAAGAAGAATCAGAGATCAATTAATTAAGTTGTAGAAGATTTGCAAGCCATTGGGGTGAAAGAATGGAGAAAGAAGTGCTAAAACAAGAAGTTGTGGAGAAAAGTAGTGAAAGAAGTCAAAGTCTGCACAAAATTCTAAGTCATGGAAAGACCAGAAAATCAGGAGTGATCCACCTGGAGGAATGAATTGTAAAGACTTCCAAGGGAAGTGGGTATATTTCTTATAGGAATCAATGCTTTATTTATTTATTTATTTACATATTAATAAGACAACATGAGAAGTTAAAGTATATGCTAAAACTCACTTCATGCCAATAATAACAAAAGAAATTTCAAATCTGAGCGAAGCCACGTGTTAAAATTAATTTTGAAAGTTTAATGAGTTACTTTACTGTTAAAATTCTTTAACGTTTCGTTTAGTTCTGTTAAATATCATATTTTACAAATACATATTAAATGCCACAAATCTACTTATTGAAGTTTTAATTTAAGTACATTTCCCGAAAAATCGTTTTATTGCATAAGAAGAAAACTGTATGGCGCTATTAATTTTGTTTCATTTTCCATGTTATTTAAAATTTTATTTTTTATAAATTAAGAATTTAAAGTTAGCCGAGTAATTTTCGAGAATTTGTATTATCTGGAGAACTGAATTTTTGAATATTTTGCAATCTAGAAAAATAAACTTCAATATTATTAAGAGCGAATGGCAGCATCAATGGCGACTATGGTTTGGCGAAAGAACAACAGGCAGATATCAGATGAGCTAGACAGATAATATAAAATAGAACGTGAGGTTAGCCTGGAGAAGTGTGACTGGGAATAGAACTATATAAAACTTTAAGAAGTCTACATTTGAAAATTGATCAAAAAGAACTGAAAAAACAAGTAGAAAGAAGAGATAAAGTTAGACATTCTAGGCATGATGTAAAGTTAAGTTTACTGATTGTCACTAAAGGCTTTACTTGGCCAGTAATTACAACTCTCCACTTGTTTTTCCAAAAAAAAGACTAAAATACGATAACCCGGACCCGAGAAATATGTACTATAGAAATTGGAAAAAATGCGACTGAAAATGATAGATACTACTAAAATAAATCGGATAAGCGGAGCTAAAATGTGAAATAGCCAATATATGTAAGTTTACTAGTTTACGGTTTCAAGTCTCCTTTTTCCAAAATTTGAAAATGATCTACAAAATTTTATTATGTTCATATGTGTAATTTATCGTTCAATTATCATAATTAATTTATAAAATTAATTGGACAATAATTGCACATTAATTTCATTTTACTCCACAATTTTCTTTAATTATTTATCTCAAACTTTCTACGCTATCTTCCTTTTTTTTTCTACTAGTTCAAACATTAAAGTTACGCTATGCTCCGCTCCGTACTAATAACATATTCATTCCGGATTCAACCTAAGTGATCAAAGCTGTAACTGACTGAGCTAATATCAGGATTCGATTTGATCGGGTAATCGATTGTTTTATGAACATCCTAGGTAATTTTGCAAGAAGTTTAATATAATTTTAAATCATCAGTTGTTCTCTTATACACAAAAGTACATATTTTTGGGCTGGCATGCATTCGATATATAGGAAGGCTTAAAGTATTCATATTGTTATTTCTAAATAAATAAATTACTGGTCATAAAATAATAATAAATATAAATTCAATTATTGGTATAGCATTATATACGAGTTCAATTTCAATTAATTGGCTTTAAATTTGCATATTGTATTTAAATATAACGTACAAATCATTACTACAAACTTGATATAATTTTTTTTAAATCACATTAAATATTTTGGTTTTAATAATAGAAAATCTATAAATAAATGAATTATTAAGAAACTATGCAAAACGCAATGAATGTAGATAATAAGATTCTTTATATTTACAGTATAAAAAAGTTTGGTCTACTTTATTTTATAGCAGTTCATTACTGTAGTACGGTCCCAACTTTAATTTTAACCGCACAATTAAATACAACTCTTAACTCTCACTACTCTCCGAAAATTCGTAAAGTGTTATATCAACTGAAGCAGCTAAACACTTCGTGTACTTAACTGAAACAATTGTTTTAAGTAATTCAAGCAAAAGTTTTTATTTTTTATGATTCGGCTCACTTACATTTTATGGAATTTCTTAACAATAAAGCATAAGTACTTAATTTAAAAAAATTATAATTTAAAACAATAGACTGATGAAATAACTAAGAAAAGAGTAAATCAATGAATCTTTGTTTCATTAAAAATTTTTATTGCAGTTAGGTACATTATATAATTTTGTTAAGAACTTTCTGAGGTCCACTCAAAATTTCACGAGCTCTCCTTGCTCCTTGGCATCAAAGAAATTATTGGTTCTCCGTAATTTAAATTAGGTGTTAACTTTTTTTATTAAACTGAACTACTTTTGGTGAAAATTCATTGCGTGCGGAAAATTAATTTTTTAAACTAGATTTTATTTACACGTCTATATTTTGCTAGTTCTAGTTCTTCTTCTCTATCTTCATTATAGCTTTTCTGTGTCTAAATTAAAAAAAAAAAAAAAAATATAAGAATAATACAATACGTAGAAAAACAAAATTCAAAAAATTCAAAAAAAAGACAAAATTAACATATAAACAGGTCTGGATTAAAAATATTTGAAATTATGAAAAATTCAAAATACGATATTACAATATAACGTTATTTCATGGTTATTTCCAATCCTCAGTTGTAAATAATCGTTTAAATTTATTTAATAAGAAGAATATTCGAACTAATCAAAAGAAAAAACTATTTAAAGAGTACTGATTAACAAGCATAAAATTTGACTTACCATAACCCCAAAAATATGAAATCTGCACGTTGTCACATGTAGTAATGAACAATTTAAAATAATTTGAACTAAGAGATTCTTTTACCAAGCACTGCTTGTGTGAAATCTGAGAGCACTGCCCCCTTAATTTGATTTCTAAAAACTTTGAAAAAATTCAAAATTCAAAAATTTTACCACGTTTTTAACCGTAAGGTGTAAAACTAGAAAAAGAACCCAAAATAAAAATTTTAAGTAAATTTGTGGAATTTTAGTATGTATTTATGGTTAAATTAAAAAAAAAATATAAGAATAATACAATACGTAGAAAAACAAAATTCAAAAAATTCAAAAAAAGACAAAATTAACATATAAACAGGTCTGGATTAAAAATATTTGAAATTATGAAAAATTCAAAATACGATATTACAATATAACGTTATTTCATGGTTATTTCCAATCCTCAGTTGTAAATAATCGTTTAAATTTATTTAATAAGAAGAATATTCGAACTAATCAAAAGAAAAAACTATTTAAAGAGTACTGATTAACAAGCATAAAATTTGACTTACCATAACCCCAAAAATATGAAATCTGCACGTTGTCACATGTAGTAATGAACAATTTAAAATAATTTGAACTAAGAGATTCTTTTACCAAGCACTGCTTGTGTGAAATCTGAGAGCACTGCCCCCTTAATTTGATTTCTAAAAACTTTGAAAAAATTCAAAATTCAAAAATTTTACCACGTTTTTAACCGTAAGGTGTAAAACTAGAAAAAGAACCCAAAATAAAAATTTTAAGTAAATTTGTGGAATTTTAGTATGTATTTATGGTTAAATTAAAAAAAAAATATAAGAATAATACAATACGTAGAAAAACAAAATTCAAAAAATTCAAAAAAAGACAAAATTAACATATAAACAGGTCTGGATTAAAAATATTTGAAATTATGAAAAATTCAAAATACGATATTACAATATAACGTTATTTCATGGTTATTTCCAATCCTCAGTTGTAAATAATCGTTTAAATTTATTTAATAAGAAGAATATTCGAACTAATCAAAAGAAAAAACTATTTAAAGAGTACTGACTATTTTAACTATTTAAAGAGTACTCTTTAAATAGTTTTTTCTTTTGATTAGTTCGAATATTCTTCTTATTAAATAAATTTAAACGATTATTTACAACTGAGGATTGGAAATAACCATGAAATAACGTTATATTGTAATATCGTATTTTGAATTTTTCATAATTTCAAATATTTTTAATCCAGACCTGTTTATATGTTAATTTTGTCTTTTTTTGAATTTTTTGAATTTTGTTTTTCTACGTATTGTATTATTCTTATATTTTTTTTAATTTAACCATAAATACATACTAAAATTCCACAAATTTACTTAAAATTTTTATTTTGGGTTCTTTTTCTAGTTTTACACCTTACGGTTAAAAACGTGGTAAAATTTTTGAATTTTGAATTTTTTCAAAGTTTTTAGAAATCAAATTAAGGGGGCAGTGCTCTCAGATTTCACACAAGCAGTGCTTGGTAAAAGAATCTCTTAGTTCAAATTATTTTAAATTGTTCATTACTACATGTGACAACGTGCAGATTTCATATTTTTGGGGTTATGGTAAGTCAAATTTTATGCTTGTTAATCAGTACTCTTTAAATAGTTTTTTCTTTTGATTAGTTCGAATATTCTTCTTATTAAATAAATTTAAACGATTATTTACAACTGAGGATTGGAAATAACCATGAAATAACGTTATATTGTAATATCGTATTTTGAATTTTTCATAATTTCAAATATTTTTAATCCAGACCTGTTTATATGTTAATTTTGTCTTTTTTTGAATTTTTTGAATTTTGTTTTTCTACGTATTGTATTATTCTTATATTTTTTTTAATTTAACCATAAATACATACTAAAATTCCACAAATTTACTTAAAATTTTTATTTTGGGTTCTTTTTCTTTTCTGTGTCTATTTTTCTCTATCACATTTTATTTCCTTGTTTCATTTCTCTGTGTTTTTTTTTCACACGAGTGTTTGAACCTTTATCTTGCGTTTGTCTGATTCTTTCTTTCTTTTTTTGTGTTTCTTTCTATATTTTCATCTATGTATTTAAAATTAAAATCCATTGGATATTTCATCCTCGACATGTTGAAGGTAATTTTTGACATTTTTTTTTGTTATTGAAATTATTACCATATAATTTCAATAATTACTTTCCGTGGTAATGAAGTGGCCAATAAACGATAATGTTATTCATCTAATTGATGAATATGAATCATAGTTATATAGTAGAAGCCCATTTCTGTCAAATTACAAACTTGGAAACAAATGGCATGTTCCTTGAAATGAAATTGTAAATTAATATGATGAGTTGTCGAGAGAAACGGAAAGTGGAGGTTTTATTGGTAGGTAGTTATAAATGCATCATTGTTGCTTATATAGTATACATAATTATGTATTATTCATTTAAGTGTACATTTAGTGTACAATAAGTGTATCATATGAGTTTTAACAGGTTTACTTTACTAACAGGTAAATAATATTCTAGCTGCATTTAAAAAAAATTTTTTTAAATATTTAAAAAAATTGATAGAAAAATGTTATCAAAATATTAAAATTTTTCTAATTGCAATGAAATACAAAGAAAATTATATATTCACAATCATTAGTCAACCATTAATTTAATTAACAGTTTGGTTTCATTGATAAATTATTTTTAGGTGATTTTATTGATAGAATTTTGTAAATAGAATAATTATGGAGTAAATCAAAAATGGTATATTGTGGTAATAATAATTAGTGTAATAATGATTGCTATTATTAATTATAATTACAATGTTATTAATAAAAACAAACATTCGATTGCAATGTTCCATTACAAAGTAAGTGAAACTCTAAATCTTCAACTATTAATAGAAGACTGATTAGTAAAAATTTACAAAAATCAGAAAATCTTGCAGTTTAATGTGATAAAGAGTACTTGTTCTCTGTAGGGCCACCTATCCAAGTTGCTATTATGCTATTATGGTATGTTTACTATGTTAAGATAGTTATCGCATATAATTTTTATGCCCTTATGCTTACGCTCAGTATATAGGTAATCTTAATCAATTACCCTTAGAACATTGACAAAATATCACATAATTTTATCACAACAGCTACTTCAACGTCAATTTAAAAACTGTTATAAAATTATTTTTTTAATTATAAATGCGGTTGGAAAATTATCACTGATCATTATTTATCAAATAATAAATATTTTTAATCGAGAATAAAGTATTTTAATTTACCAGACGATTTTAAAGCAAACAATTTACGAAGTATTTTGTATCTTTTGTCCACTTGTATCTTGGAAAACATTTGTAATCAACATATCATTTAAAAATTTATAAAAAACTTTTGTAATATGGTTAGAAAATAAAACAAAAATTTATCAAAGCGGTTGCGTTAAAAAATCGCTTTAAGTTACTCAAGAGGTCATAATTATAAAGCTTTACAAGTATTTAAAAGATAAAAAAATTTTCACGCAAATTATTTACAGATGACTTACTTCAAAGATCTTTAAACATCTTTTATATACAAAACATCAAAAACAGGCATTTATAGTCAAAACGCAAGTTTCAAAAGATTTACATTCCTTTCATGGACTACAAAAATATTTTTGACATTTCAGAACCCAACTTAAAATTTAATAATCAGTTTAATTAGATTCAATTGTTGAGTTTTAATAAATAAATTAGATATATTTTTGTAGAACATTCCCATTCATTAAAAAGTAAGTTATAATATTATAGGTTCAAGCCGAATATGCAGAACATTATTATAAACTAAATAAACAAACTATATCTTGTTTATATTTTTAGAAAATTTGGTTTACCACAAAACCGAATAAAAACTCGCTTAGAATACATAAGATTCAACTTTAAAAGTAATTCAATGAAGGAGAGATCTTCACAGAATTTGTTTGGCTAAGGATCATTTATTCAAGACGATTTTACTTAAACTTCAGGATTCTTTAAGAAGTGAAACAGATAAATAAGTATGAAGTAATAATGTTTTTGAATTTCTAAAAATATTTTTAAGAAATCTTTCAAATTGGAACTTTTGATTTTGCATTTTCTAAAGTTTGTATAATTTATAATTCTATAGATTTCCTGAATGTTTCCACTAGTGTTTGTAAAAAAATTATTTAAAGTTTCTATATACATATGTATATACCGTTCATTTACCATTGAGATTTAACCGATTTAAGACTTCAGAAAAGTTGAACCACGGCGTATTACTGAAGTAGGTACTAAGTCCCACTGAAGCAACAGTTCATTTTAGAAAAGTTTGAAATTTTATCAAAATAGTTTTGATAGTCTGCATCATTGAAAAATATTTTCCAGTCAGAGGCACTAACTTTTTAAGTTTATTCGCAATTATTGAGCAACTTTCCTTTAGAAAACTTTGTAGCTTGGTGTTTTTTGCTAATAGCACGGGAAAACTCGTTATCACTAAGCAGCTGATGTTGGAATAACTCAAAAAATCAAATTAAAAAAAAAAAATATTTAAAGCGCTTTGGAGTTCGCATTGTGAATATATATGCGAGTTTAGTGTGGGCTTTACGAACTATGTAAATCAATTACTAATCAAACTGCAATTTGTGTTAAAAACAAGAAAATTTTAATAAATAATTATAAACGCTGTTTAGTACAGTAACTTCTGTATACATGCATTAATATTTATTTTGTTTGCTAAATTATTCTATAAATAAAATTACAAAAAGTGATAATTACAAAATAAATTTACGTATTGATTTATATCCACAATTTATTTATAGGAAATTTTTCGTACGACTATGTCAGATTAAATTGTCAATTGCATGGCTAGGGATGGATTTGTGAATACACTCGAAAATTTTTATTTTGCAATTACACGCGTTTTATATTAAAAATTCCAAGCAGAATCTTGATTCACTAAAACATTTTAGTAGCTTCTGAGCGGTCACCCTGATTTCAAATCTCTTAAAAAATAATTTAAACAACAGCTTATTTTGTGTCTTACATTTTTCGAGTTCTAGAGCTTAACATGGAAACTAAGTGGATGTAATGCTAAGATGGAATTACAGAACCTAATAAGTTAATTTACTCATTGTAAAAGAATGAGAATTAGCGGTTACAATTTGTAGTATTAACTTTTAGCAGCTCAACTTGCTAGGTTATATAATTGCACGCCAGAAAAAGTTCAATAATGTTATTCTGGGATACAAAAAGCTGTAAAATACTTGGAAGCATAGCACTATTAATCTCTCAAGCTGCAACAATGCTTTCTACATTTTGTTGTCATTTTATTTAGTGATTACTTAAATACTTAAGGTACATGCATAAATTAAAATGTTGATATAAAAACTCGAATTGAGTATGCCACGAACAAAGTAAGCAGTTATATTATTGGTTTACAACGTAAAAATCGAGGATTTGAACCAAATTAACCGATCGCGTCTCCCTCGCAAAGTGCCGGTAACATCTTTGAAGTATTAAATACCTATATACAATGAAATACAACAATGAGCTCGTAAGACAACAATTTTTTGGTTTAAATCGAATATAAATCGACAATTAAATCGAATATATACAAGTTCTTGTTGAGGCAGAAAAGAAGGAACTAAATTATTAATAATAATTAGTTTATAATGTATATGAATTAATACCTAATTTCCATTTAAAAATTCTATTTGCAAAATGCAATATTGGCTGTAAAATGCACCAAGTACTATTAATTCTCTTGAATTATAAATGAAATACGTATACCATTATAATGCAATATAATTATTAAACTCGATATTATGTTATATAATAGTGCAGCCGTCAGTTTTTCCCATGAAAATTCAAACCAACCGCAACGTTATACTATACATTATAAGTAAATTTTATAAAATCGAATAAATTATTAATGACAAGCTTCTCAACATGCTCAAGTTTTAAATTTAAATAAATGCAATTGATTTTTTTAAATTTTAATTATTGAGTAAATGAATTTTAAATTGCTATCCACAGGAACAAAGAAAAAAAAGTTTAATTGCATATTAAAAATTATTTAAAATTACTAGACGAAAAATGTGCTTGTAGGACTCAATTTCTAAGAAAATTTTACTCAATTGAGATTTGAAACTGGGTCGATCACTCAAATATAACCACGTGACGAGCGTAGCATTTTATTAAGTTATATTTTCACTAATAACTTCACTTTTAGTTTATAAGTACGAAAGTAACTTGAAGAACTAGAAAAGTTTTTCAGAAAACAGATTACCGAAATTATGTAAAAATTTGTAAATAATATTTTTTCTAATGTAAATTTTTCTATGAAAAATTTGTGAAAAACGGTTTTATTTAAGTTTGCATGTATTTTATTTTTAAGATTTTCCGATTAGCTCAACTGATTGCAACAACTGTTTGCGTGTAAGTTATCATCAATTGGGTATCTACCAGATTCCTTTCGTTTAAAAACTTAATACTATTAAAAGTTGGGAAAAATTTTATAAGAAGTAATTAAGAAAACAAAAGAAATTTTTTATCGGAGATATAAAACCGTTCATTTATAAATATGTACAAAAATTAATATCACGATTATGCCTGAATGTTTTATGGTCACGTATATCCAGAATATTATGAAAGACATAAACAAGGAAGAAAGTATATATAGGTGTAGGGACATGCGAAAAAAAGAGCAATTTGAAAGTTTAAGTTTGAATTTTGAAGTGAGTGTAGTATCAGCAGCGAGTCTCAAAATACCTGTCGCGCCGCAGATACCTAAACGTGATGCAACTAATTTAAAAGTAAGCCATTCATATACAAGCATGCGGTATCGTGAATCGAAGAAGCTTTGATACTTTAGATAGGGTTGTTCGTGATCAGAACAGAAACTCGTGCGAGAGCCACATGTTGAGCTTTCTCACATACCTGCTTTGTTTGTGGTGGTACTATTATGATTCAACGATAGCTTTGAACTAGGTTCTAATTTGTTTGGAACCTGAAGAGGTCCAGAAGTTGCCATCGTAGTCATTGCTGGAGCTGGCATCATTAAAGTTGACATTGTCAACATTTTTAATGCTATTCACTAGCGATAAATATATTTCTTATTATATGTTAAATTATTCTACTATTCTTTGCAGGTACTTAAATCTCACTTAAAATTTCACTATCTACATTGGCGCGAAAAATGTGTCGTGCCGCGTGTATAGGATTCCAGCGGCTACTACACCTAAACGCGCGGCGCGCTACTCGAAGACTGCAAGCCGCAAGTTTATTTCATGACGTCGAGGGGTGGAAGTTTTGCGGGGCGAAGCACAATAGTGGTCGTGCTAACGCGAGCGGCAAGCAACTCCAACTGCGTCCCGGCGACGGCGCTCTTCTATGTGCCATTTAGTACTACAGTCGGGTAGCGCGCACGTTCATCCCCAAATGTTTCGACTCAGAAAGTCGCTACTGCTGCTTCATAAACAACTGATAACACCACCTGCTCTGCATAACAAAACATCATAAATCAGATCACTTTCATACTAGTATCATTCTCGATCAGGTGACCGCTTTGCTTCGCCTTTCTTCTTCCCAAACCTTATTAACCCAAAATCTCAATTATAATTACACCAGACTTCAAATGCAATGTCACTTACAATCACTCACAACAGTACATTGAATTTAGATTCCCTTTATATATTACTGCTTAATCAGTAATTGTATTTACGTTCCATGCCTATGTATATTTGCCGTGTAATAATACTAATGTAACATAATAGTAATGTTTCGATGCAGTTCTCAACTATTTGAACACATTTGCATATTTAAAATATCAATAACATAGAGCATGTAGACGAATTAAAAATTCCCCATTTAAAAATTAGTTTCGTAATTGACCCATTATAACACTCATCTTTAAGTTAACAGCTCTAGTTACCGACTGAACCCTTAACCATTGAAGCATGTAAGCAACATGCATCGTTTAATGAAATAGGCATTTCGATATCAAAATTGTTACAATTTTGCAATAAAAAATATAAATAAAAAATCGTAAAACGTAATCACGAATTTTGTTTAAAGGAACTTTCAAATAACTACTGGTCTGTAGTAATAAATGTGAAAATATGAAAATCGTGTATTGGTTATGAAAGATTGAGAGTTGTATGATTTTCAATTTTTCAATTTAAAAGAATTTATTTTGTTTTACTTCACCAAATGCTATAAATTTAAAAGTAATTTTGAGTTCTATTAAACTTAAATAATTTTTTAGTTATAGGTACTATTTTTCAGTCATACCTTGGCATCATTAGAAATATTGACTCCTTTATATTTTAAACGTTGTAGTTATTTGCCTAATTACTATCAAATTAAGTAAAAAATTTAGAACATAAAATTATGAACTCTTTGATGATGAAGACAAATTTAATAGTGTATTTAGTGTATATGTATTTAGTATGCATATATACGTGGCGGCAATCTAAAATGTCCGGTTAAAAATTCTTGTTATTCTTAATTTTTCCTTACATGTTTCATTAACATATCTTTTATCGCCCATCTTTTAACGCCCATTTGCGAAGCATTCTATCTTGCGATTTGGTGTTTTTTTTTCCGAATTCCCTCTGCAAAGTGGCTTTGTATTGCCACTAATGACATATCTTTTCAAAAATCTACTTATAGTAGATCTGCATACCCAACTTGCTTACTAAAATCAGTAAAACTCCTATTTTCACCACGTAAAACGAAAATTTTCTGTTTGTCAATTTCGGATAAATCCTTTCTACCTACCATTTTTTATATATTTCTAAGATTTATTAAACTATATTGAATGACTTTTTCATACTAAATGGTCAAGAAGGATTACCTTACAAAGTGATTTTTATAAAAAATTTACACCCTTCAAATTAAGCCGATAATCATAAGTACATTGCAAATAATTTGCACCGGGCATTTTAGATTACCGCCAATATGTTGGAAATAAAAATACTGGAACCAATAAGAAATGGTACGACAAAGATTGTGAAATGTCTGCTAAGCTGAAAAGAGAAACAAGACTAAAGTGGCTAAGTACGGGAGAAGAAGGTGATTTGAATAATTACAAAAAATCAGAAATGAAACATATAAAATATACAGAAAAAAGAAGAATACGCGGATAGCGAAGGAGATGGACGAGATAGAAAATAGTAATAAATGGAATAGCAATATGGCCTTCTATGAGAAACTAAAAAACAGAAGGAAAGACATGGTGTAAAGACAAGGGGGATAAAAAAAACAGAGGAAAATCAAAGATGACACGGGAAAGATAAAGGATATGTGGGTAGAATACTTTTAAGAATTACCGAATGTACAACAAACTAGAATATGAACCTCGCCTTAGTTCAAAAGTAGATCAAACGACGGAAGAACCCACCTATGAGGAATCAGTTGAAGTAATAGATAAACTGAAAAATCCACCTCAAAAAATGGATATGTAAAGTCTTGCAAGAGACAGTCAAATTCTAATCGGAATAATAGACATTATTATATAATTTATCTACTATACATATGTATACATAACATATAGACACTAGACAGACATAGAGCATGTACTAAATACATAATGCTATGTCTGTCTGTCGTTCTGCAGGACTTTATATTTCATCTCCCATTAGTTAATTTATTTATAATCTGTCATGAAACCGCTCAACTACCGCAATTATGGATGGAGAGGTGAAGGCGGCCTGAAGTCTGCCCGACCTTCTAGTAATTAGATAATACTGCATTGTATTTCTATGTTGAAATCAGCGATCTGTTGATAAACTGGTATTTAATAGCAAAATAAGTTTTTGTTGCAGTTAAACTGTAGTAACAGCTATCTCAGACATCTGTCTGGGCTTTTTCAAACAAATTCCAAAAGTACGACAATATTTTAACAATATTTAAAAAAATAAAAAATAATAAAAAAACTACAGTCTGATGCTCGGTGTGATGTATATTGGATAATATAATATACATGGGAGAATTTAATAGATAAAAAATTAATACGCATAATTGCAAATAAAGGAAATATCTTTTGTTTTTGCAAATTTGTTTCGATTTATAAAAAGTGTGTTATAATAACAACTCTTGGCAACCTATCAAGTAGTGATGGTAATTTTAACACTGAAAACGCTATACTGGGTGTTCATATAAAAAGTTTTTGTTCTCATAGAATACTATTATAGTATTATATTATAGTATCAAAATAAATTCATTTTCATCAACAGAATAATAATAGAATTTTATAATTTGACGATGTGTCTCGCAGATGGTCTAATAAACTAAAACTGATCGCACATAGCTTGTATTAAGATATAAAATAGTTAAACAAAATAAATTTTTTTCTTGCCATGTTATTCCTGACAAATAATATTGTAAAACTACTTTCACTCTTCCAACTCTTGACATTCGTCATGAAAAGGCCAATAATTTTATAATGCATTGTTGTAACTTTGGGACCGATTATCTTAAAAAATTTTTTTGTCAGAAGATTGCAAATTAAAAAAAAACTTACGATGACGTCACAGATCAAAACCAAAACACTACAAAAAAATAACTATTGTGTTCGGTACAGAAAATACATCTGGATTGATTCATTTTAAATCAATCGGGATTTAATTCTATTTGTATCTTGTTATCTCGATATGAACGATTTTATGTATATCAGTTTTGATAATTGAACATAGTCATGCAGAAGCCTATCAAACTACAATTTTCGAAAAATGAGTTAATTACGAAAATGGACTCATTCTTTCACTTACAAGAACCTACACAGAATACAGCAAAGCTAACATGAATTTTATGTAAATATTCATTATTAAGTATAATGAACCAACCCACAATATTTTTGGTCAAAAGGTAACTTGAGAGTAAATAACTTATGTATATTTATTGAGTTGGTAGGTTTCTGCACAACTACCACCAATTGAATGCATAGACAACCCAAATGTTCAAATTATTTGAGTTTGAGTATGTCTTACAGCACTCAAAAAGAAAGATATAGGAAATCGTCCTATTGCAGTGGAATCGATCTTTAGACGTCTAGTTTCAAAGTTATGCTGCAGGATTATTTCGGAAACTCTTGGCGCATCTTTTTGTCCGATACAGCTTGGTTTTGCGACTAAAGATGGTTGCGACGTTGCAGTCCATTCCCTAAGAACTTATTTGGGCAACTGTGAGAAATTTGAAGTTCATTTAAAGGTAGACGTTAGGGATGTTTTTAATTGCCTAGAAAGAGAGACCTTACATATGTTATCTGAGGTAAATACGGTTATTCCACATATGGATCCTTATCTTTAGCAGGATTATGCCCAACCATCATCTCTTTTCTAGAAAGAAGCATCCATTTCTTCTAGTGTAGGAGTTCAACATCAACAAACTAATCAAATCAATCAATCATCAGAATTTAATGTTTGGTATTTAGATAATGGAAGTCTTACTGGTAAAGCTGTTACAGTATTTGATGACTTGTTCACACTAATTTATTGATTTAGAAGATTTTGGATTACATTTAAATTTTTCCAAGTTTGAATTGCATTTTACGAAATATCATTTGAAAGAAAACAAGAAATTCTAAATAATTTTGAAAATATAAGTCCAAATTAAAAAAATTCTAAATAGTCAAAATATAATTCTTGCAATTCTTTGCGAACTAACGCAACATTACATCAAATCAATTTTAAAGTATCGTTTACCAACTGCTCGCTTCTCTGACTTCTATAATAACTAAATTGTTTGCTGGGAAGTTTTGGCCAGCTCTTAAGCCTATTATCTAGCTCGAGAAACTATTGTAAGCTTTTCTCAACAAAATTTAAGCTATGAAATGGCCCGAGACTGGTAAAAAGTTTTAAAAAGATGTATTTGGATAAGTGCAACAGTAAAATTGATTGTTACCAATTTGATTGTGTTTATAATTTTTGCTGTGTTTATAAATCATTTTGATAATTTTTAGAACTCACCCCCATATAATTCTAAAAGTACTTTAAATTTTGTCAATCATTTTCAGATATTTATTGTTAACTCTTTTCACTTTTATCACTACGACATAAGGCAGAGTCTGCTAACTTTTTTCTGATTAAATTTATTGTCAATCATTAATTGATTTCCTTCATCGAACTCTTTAATTCTTATTGCGAGTCCACCTTTTAGGTTGAATCAACGATCTCGAACACCAGATTCTTTGCAAGTAATCTTCCACGACTTTAATGTGAGTGGCGTACCTTTTGGAATGTAACCCCCTCTTTTTGAGTTTAGTGGAAATCGGTTGCTGGTTATCCTGGATTTGAGCAAACCCTGTCTTCTCCACTAGAGCTAATCGATCCCCGTTTTAAATATTTATCGCATCAATAGGGGATTTCGCTTAGTTATAGTTCTATTTGTCCCAATAAAACTTCATGTTAATTTTGTTTAATCAAGCAATTCATAAAAAACGAGAGAGTTTTGTTAAAAGTACCAACAATAAAAATATTTCTTTGAATTTAGAAAATAGATGACTAGATGAGATTTTTAAACGCAAACTAAAAAATTTTATGTAATTTAAGAGAGCTAGAAGTTATTTACTTAAACTATAAAATAGTTTCTAAAATTTGAATTTCAGAAAGCACATTAAGCACATGTACAAACTGATGTGAACAAGTACTAGGTATCCCTTGCGTTAGGATATATAGCATTGATTGTAACTATTTCAGAAATTATAAGTCAGGCACTTGAAGATATACAACTAATTCTAGTATAATAAATAATTAAATTATATTTATTAACAATATTAAACACATTTTAAACAAAAGCTGACCCTTTCGGTTGTTTGGAATTATTATACAATTTCCAACTTTATTACTTTGAAAGTGTACAAATCAATTTTTAACAAAATATTGAAGCAAAATTGAAGTTTGTAGTAATATAATAAATAGATCTACTGGATCAGAAACTCAACTCTTAAAAATAACTCACTCTTTACTGTTTCAGAATTGTTTCACGATAAAAAATTTATTCAGTCGGTTTCTTCTCTTTCTTAAATCTCAACCTTTTTATTGTTTGCAAATCGATACTTTATACGAACGTAATAATGATATTATCTTTAACCATTACTCATGTTTATTTCCCAATAAATAATTACTAGTTATAAAAAATAAATTTAAAAGCATTTGGAAATAATTCCGATCATTATTCAAGTTAATTCTTTATTTAATAAATCGATTCATTTCACAATGCTGGCTCGTTAACTTAATATGAAAAATATATTTTCTTTGATGGAAATTTATTGAAAAAATAGATACCTTAATAGTATACACTTCACCCACTGGACAATACATAAACTGCCACAATCAAGTGGAAATCTTTCTTTAATGTTGGATCACACAGATCTAAGAAATCTTTGGTTAGGAACCTGTGCGCACATGTCTTATTAATCAGAAAAATGAGAAAACTAACTTGAAAGATTCCAACTGAAAATTAAACGTTGAAACCATGCGAAAGTTTAATGTACTCCATTGTAGCCTAAGTACCAACTTGACTCGTCCATGATTTTGGACAACTAAAGATCTTGCATCCTGATTACTATTGGAGAGATAAGCACGACAGGAATTTTTGTATAAGTAGTCTGTTAAAGTAGAGAGTTATCTGTTTAGTAAAACTTGAAATATGTTCGATTTAAAGACGAGGGTGGAGAATATCTTAAATCCCAATTTTGTCGGTGGGCGGTAGCATTGTACTGTAATTGGGTTGTGATTTGTTAACAAAATATTTACAAATCACATTTTATTTTATTTTTAACATTAATCGATAGATTTATAGTTCTTTCGATCAAGTTTAAGCAATAAATAATAATATGATGTTTAACACTTTTACCATGAGAATACTTTTAAAAGTGTTTAAACTTTTTGTACCTATATCTATTTTATAATGAATAGGTTAATTTCAAAAACAAGAATCGAATTATCAAGGATGTTTTATTATAACTATTTATTATAAATATTTGTTGTTGTTAAACAATGCATTCAATAATTATTTATTATAGAGTTAAACATCTTCACAATAACTAAATACAAATTTTAACCTCACTTTTGTTACGTAATACGAGTAATGAGCAAAACAACTTCAAAACTTCAAAAACAATTACAAAATCAGTTCCGCTACATTGAGAGCCTATTGAATTTTTCCAATTGATTTTCATATATTTTTACGTTACAATAAACTTTATTTTAAATTTGAAGCCAACTTACTTCAAGCAATAGGTTTATAATTATACAAAACAAATTCCATACAATTTTATCAAACAATTGTTTATAAGTTTTTTAAAATCAGATTTTTGCTTATAATGACTATTATTAGGAGTATATCGCGAAAAACTATTTTTAAACTTCTTGCTTTTTAACAATTTAAACTTTTTCAGAATTTTAATAAATAAATTTCACAGATATTTCCTTCTGGTTTTGGATACCAACCTTTATTTTCAAAATCAATGCTGTTTAACTATTAGGTTCAACCTGAACGAAACCACCTACTAATAAATTTTTTTATAAAGTTTAAATACCAATAAACAATGTGCACTATTTATTTTTATTAATTTCTATTGTTATCGCTACTAAAAAAAAATTTTATTTTAGCGCATTTTTGGCGCTGCTAGACGTATGTAAGGCCTTAATAAAACTCCATGTAAAAGTCTACGTTTCAAATATCGCTAAGAAATTGTTTTAACTACAATATTAATGTATATAATAAAGATTATTATTAAAAAAATTACTTCATTGTAATTAGGTAAAATTTGTAAAAAAATGTTTTATATTCCTTATTACAATAAAACAATTTCTAGTCCTGACAAAGTCCACAACAAAGTTAGGCAAAACGCAGACTTTTACACAGAGTTTTATTAAAGGAAAGATCCAAAATCCCGAAAGAAGAAAAACATGAATAAATACGTTTAGATCCAACTGATAACTAATAGCCGACTAGTGCAAAATATTATGCATTTTGTTAGTTTGATCGTGGTGTATCTAAATATATACCTATAGGAGCAATAATATTGAAAATCTCATGTTAATTTATAAAATAAATTAGTTTTTTTTTACATTATTAAGAATTAAACAGTACAAGAATTTCTTAATAATTTACTCTTTCTTTTCTTAAAAATAAGCGAAGTTGCTTAATTACGTTTCAATTTCTTTTTAAAATTAAGTTGAAAAAGTTTTTCTTTTTACGAACAAGGTAATTAATTTTTAAAATACTTTAGATTAAATTTTTGATGCTTTATAAAACCATAACTGTTAGTTAATTTTAACAAATGATTATTGCGGCACAATTAAAAAAAATAATTAAAATAAAATAGTATTACATCAGTTAGCTATTAAAATTATAATTAACATTTTATTGTTTTTAAATATTAATTACGTAGGTATACGCTTTCGTTTTAAATTTGTCATATTATTTACTTTTTCAATATACATAGTAGTACACATATTGCTACGACCCGCAGATGCGTAGCATACAAACTTTTAAGAGAGGATCTTCTGTCAGGTATCTTCTCTGGGCGCCAAAAATTCTCCTTTTAATTTTAATCAACACAATGAAAGGTTTTGATTTTTTTTTATATTGTAATTTGGACAAGCTTCCTTTTTTTATCAACAAACACGTGTTGGTGGTGTAGTGTGTAGCTGCCCAGCCAGCATACAAGTCAGAAAGACTTCTTGAAATAGTCTTTTTAAAGACGCCTTTAAGTAGTCCAAATGTGACGTCTTAACGACCTCGTTTTTCAGAACTCTCAATTAAGATCTCTTTAAGAAGTCCATTTTCTGACTTTATAAGACGTCAAAAATATGAGCTTTTCAAGAAGTCTTTTTTCTGAGCTTCGGTTGGATTAAATTTAGCGCATGCGTATAGTGGTATAACATGCACATTTTTTTATATTTGGTATGTATCGTACGTAACCTACAAAAATACGGAACCTACAGTTTTTGTTTACATTTCCTATTTTATTTCCAACTCTATTGAATAAATTAATTACAGTAGAATCCGCTTAATGTGATATCGGATAATGTTATCAGTCGGTTATTGTGATCATTTTTTTTGGAAACCGGCCACTTTTTCTTTCTTTTTTTTCTTCTATCTTGTTCTAATCGAAGTCTTCTAAAATTCGCATTTTTCTAAATTTTGTTAATTGTTATCAGTTATCAGTTATCAGTTAATATTATTAAAATGACCTTGGCCCGAAGTGATCACATTAAGCGGATTCTACTGTATTTATGAAATAGTGTTTGAAAATAGTATAAGTGTAATTTGTTTGATATTATCTGAACCACGAAAGAAAATCTAGGCGTCATATTATATTTGTGGTTCTAACTCTACATCAATCTATTTTACAGCTTGTAAATTACAGGTAATAACGTATTAATGAAATAATAAAAGTATTCATTTCGTATGTTCGTAGATGTAATACTTGGTAATGTTTGTAGATTTGTGTGAATTTTTTGTACTTGTATTTGTAGATTATTTGAGGTTATGTTAGGTTTATTGACCGATTTCGTACACAAATCTGTTAAGTTAATATAAAAATTGTAACTCATTATTTTTTAATGTTTTTAATTTTTTCTGTTTTTTCCAGAAACAATAATTGCTAACAATTATAAGAACACAATTGTGATGGTGGAAACATCAATACACAGTGGTGTGGCTGCAGCACTGCGTTGATGAACTTGATTACCGAAAGAAAAAAATAAATAGTACTTGGACACAAAGATTTACCTGGTTTTGATGTACTTGTGTTTTTTTTTCTAGTTAATTATAAAATTAATATAAAATTAGCAATTGTTTTTTAGAGCTTAAAAATACAATTCGTTAGAAAGTCGTTTTATGAATTCAGACAAAAGAGCTCTTAAAAATTCTTTTTTATGGAGTCAAGAAAAGCAGTTCTTTAAGAGTTTCTTTTTAAAGAGGTCTTTTTTCTTAAAGCAACAAAACGTGGCAAGTAAATTTTCAAAAAATTGCTTGCCGTGGAAGCACTAACATATACTTTGTCACAAAAAAACAGCCTTTGCTGCTTAAACTTTTCGTAGATCCTTTTCTTTTTTCCACCTGTGCATTTTGCCTTTTCACCGTTATTAATATTTTCTGAATGTATATATGTTACGGTTGGCCATTAACGTTATTGACCGGCCATTGACGTCAACGCCCGTTAACGGTGGGCAATGATGTAAATATGTTCATTTGATTGTAATATTTACGTCTTTGGCAGGCCAATGACGTTAATGGCCAAAATGGATTGGACAATGATGATATTATAGAATAACTACTATAAAGAACAGCAAAATGGCAATTTAAATTTGACAGCCAACTGGCAAGTGATATTTACGTACATAATATGTTGTATTCATTGTATTATAATATAATAATATTAGCAAAAATAATGAAATAAAATTTTTTAAATTAATCATTTTTATTCTGGCACGGGAGTGACCCATGGCACTTAGAATTGCAAAATTTGTTTGCTTGCGCGACACGCACATTTATTGTTTTTACATCCACCCTTGCAATGACAACGCTTGTAACCGTGGCTTCCTAAAACACTGCTTTCAGCTGCTGCTTGTCTAAGAGTAATCTAATTTTTTTGGGCGTATCACTAATATTTTCTAACAAAATTAACTTTTCAGTATCCCTTAATAACTAGTATTAATTGCAAAAGCACATTTAATATATTACTTTCAAATATAATCTATAGAATAATAATATCATCATTGCCCACCCTGTATTGGGCATTGACGTCATTGCCCGGACAATGATGTAAAAACCACACATTAAATTTTAAATGTTAACATTGCCCAAAATGCATGGTCATTGACGTCAATGGCCGGTCAATGACGTCAATGTCCAACTAAGCTGGGCGTTGACGTTATTGTCCGGCCATTAACGTTAATGGCCGAATTGTCATCATTGACCGTAACATATATACTACATACATAAATTTGATTGCTTAATAAATCGTATTAACTATTATCTTTAACTATCTAATGTAAAATACTAGAAGAATTATGTAATTCAACTGAAACTCAAATTAGGTAACATATTTACAATTATCGATTTATAACATTTCATAGAACTAACATAACGTTAAAATAATATAATTTTAACAGTAAAGCGAAGAAACACAATATTTAAAAAAATTGTTATTTAAAATATCAAAAAGGACAATAATACCACTTTTTGACAGGTTAGGACTAATAATATTTAATAAAAGAGATAAATGAATATTGCGTTATTAATATTTACAATAAAATTAAAATTTTGTATTGCGATATAGTACGGCTCTTACTAAATATCACAATTCTATTTAAAATTTCTTATTTTAAATTTATTTCTAATTATCGATTTACTTGTGTTAATTATTTAAGCTTGATAAATAAAAGGTGATTAGTTTTAACGAATTCGAGTCACCTAATAAAACACAGCAATTTAAGTAAAATATTTAATTAAAAGTAAATGAAATTTATATTCATTACTACATACTATTCTTATATAATATATAAGTCCCAAAATTTAATTAGTAATTAAAATTGGTTACGAATACGAAATTAACCTTTCTTAATTTAGGTTTCCATTGAATAGTAATAAATTTACTGATTATCCAAAATGTAAATTATTTCAGTCACGTGCGGTGATATTTCAAAAAATTGTTATAAAGTTAAGTTTCAAAAATGCCCCAGCAGACTAATAGAACAAGCATACAAACTTGCGTGTGTTAAAGTAATCGCAATACCATTTTTTCAACGTTTATCTTCAAAACTTCAGCAAATCTTTAAAATATTAAAGATAGAAATAAACACCCCATAAAGAATGTAATTAAAAATGCAATTTAAAAACATATATTTTGATTTCAGTATAATATAAGTTAGTATAGTAGCTGCTAATAAATACGAAATTCTGTCAAATCCTTGGTTTTAATTCAGAATGTTTGCTTTGTAAATCAACTGATTGCTATGCAATACCAAGTTTCCGGAAAACCTGCTAATTAACTTCGTTAACTTTCAAATTTGACGTCAAAATTTTTTACTTTGTTACTCAAAAAGTAATCACGCCAATTCACCGCTAAGGTTTAGAGAGATAATAGAAAAAATATTGAAATGGGGACTTAAAGTGCGAAGGCAAAAGATCGATTACCCAAAAGCAAGAAAAAATTTTGAAAATGGAAAAAGCGGCATTTATTTGCAACATCACAGAAATAAAGTTAACTGTCACGAATTCACTATCAACTGTGAATTGACAATTCCTGCGCAAGCGATCTAGTAGAGTGAAATAATGAAACAATTTTAAGTTAATCTATAAAATCCATTAAAATATGGAAAATACCAATGCCGACGTTACGTCACTTCCACATCCAAAATCCAGATAACAGAAGTGGAGGATGTTATAGATGTTTTATTAAGTGTAATTGGGCTGGCTGTATTGCAAAAGCTACGGATTGAAAACGGATAAGGGGATCGTGGAGTAGAGGAAAAGACAAGATGTTATCGAAGCAGGACGACATAAAGCGCATTTAGGAACATACGATCTGGAAACATGGGCAATAATAATTTTTTGCATTATTTGACGAAAGTTAAAAAAATAAAAATATAATATTTTAAACTTCATCAGATATTGCTTATCCATGAAAGTTAAAGAAATAATAAAATAATTGTGACAAATTTTTATTAACCTGCGGAGTACTTAATAAAAATAATTTACTTTAAAGTATGATAATAATGGAGATTTTCTAATACTAATAAATTTCATTTAAACTACCTTATGGGGATTGGAAACCCTAGTAACAGTGCAATGAAAGTTAATGGAATCGTTTGAGATAAATAGAGGTGTTAGACAGGTAGATAGCTTGTTAGCTATATTATTCAATCTGACACTTAATATTGCTATAAAGTAAACAGACTTAATAGGATACGTAAATAAACAGTTTAAATAACTGCGTTCGTATCTACGTGATGTAGATATTGCAAAAACAAAAACAAATTTTAAATACCAATGTAAAATATTCGAATTTGAAAAAAAATAACCTGAAAATTCAGTGGAAAATGTATTATAATTTTGAAATCGTAGTGTATTGGAGACTAAAATAACAGAACAGGATTGGTCATAAAATAAATATCAGATAATATTTTTTAATAATTAAATATATTTTTCAAATAGCTATACTCCTCGACACATGTAAATATTAAATTTTCCGGCAATTCTTTATATTCTGTGAAAAAGAGAAATGTATTCTGTTACCCATATAATGTATATTTAAAGCAATTGAAAGAAAATAAACAATTTTTGTAGAGGAATAAACACAAACATCATCCAAACTTGTTATGAACTGATACTTATCGTGTTTCCATGTGTATATAACATAGAATACAGTCCGCATAAAATCAATTTAAAACAACAACTCGAGCTTTTGTCCCGAAATAAAGCCATGAATATGTTAAAAGCTCATTTTATAGCTTTAAATAATTAGCATGCTATTTGTTAGTTAATACTTTCGTTTTTGGTGCCATACGACTACATTGAATTCCATTTTATATTTAAAATTTAGAGCTGCTCACATCAAAAGAGACGAAAACTTGCAAAGCATCCATATTCTTTAATCAAACAAAGTTTTTTTAAAAACCTATACCTACTATCTACATTATAATAGATATATAAAAATATCTACTTACATTTTACAGAGCAATAAACTAACAACAAATTTAATTTAAAAAATACTTTTATTAAATTATCATTTAAATTTTTATTAAAAAATTGGAAGTTAAAAATTTTTAAGTACTTTATGTATGTATATAATTCCTATTTTAAAGTATATCGTGACTATTAATTATTTTAAAAACCGTATTTTGTACATTTATTTGCATTTTGTTAACTTGATCGTTATCAATTAAGAAAATGATTAATGTAAATTATTCTATTTGTTTTAAAAATTATAATTCTTTGTAAAAACTTCGATTAATGGTTTTCTTTTTTTTTTTAATACATTTTGAGCCTTTTTTGATATTCTTTAACTTCTTATATATTTTTTATTATAATTTGTTGTTTCTGTTATTGGTATTCATTTTCCTGTTATTATTGTTTTATTAATAAATAATAATAAAATTCTAATTTAAATAATTTATATTTACTGAAATTGGCATAAATTCCCCGTATTTGAAAGGGTGACCGGATTGAAGAAAATACTTTTTTTTTAACATTAAATTATATGTATATCGTTTTAATAATTGCACGCCGACATATAGATTACAACAATATGAAATACCACTCAATAATTAAAATCGTGACTTCAAATATTACTTCAGAAAAGTGATGGAAATCGTGGGTATTTGGGCCAATATTAAAACAAAAACTTCCTTCTCAAAAGTCTCTCTTTATTACTGACTAGTTTCAACCCTAGTGTGGGTCCTAGACTCACCAACAAAAAGAGAAACAAAATGCAACAAATAATTAACAAATAAACCTGTGTAACCATGATAAAAATTCAAAAACTTAACAATAGTATAAAACTTCTACAGTGTAAAAACTTTAAATATTGGCCGGTCTGACCAATATATGATGAACCACTTTCACATTTTATTTCGTATATTAGACAGCTTTTCAACTCTTTACCGGCAATTATTTAAAGAAGCGATTATACCAGCACTACTACGATATAACAAATAAAAAAAATACGGGTTTGTCAATCCATATTATAGAAACGGGTCACAAATTAAGGCAGGACGGTGCAAGAATATTGGATTACGAGAAGAACTTACAGAAAGGACTGGTGATGGAAATGTTATATGTTAATAAAAACAAGAATAAATCTTTGAACCTGAATGCGGACACTGTTGGTCTAAGCAAAATATATGATTGATTAATAAACAAACTCCTGGAGACGACCCTGTTAAAAGATAATGTTGAATTGTCAATTTGTTTTTACACTGTAGAAGTTTCATACTATTGTTAAGTTTTTGAATATTCCATTATCTTATTTTATGAGAGAGATTCCTATGTTCTTTGAAAATATTTCCAAAAAATGTTTGCAAATGTTTTCGCGAAATATAGCCAGTTCAGTCATAGTTATATTTGATCAATATTTCGCCCCTTCTATTAAAGATAATAAGCACACGTTTGACAAGTAGGAATGAACGTTATCAAATCACCGGTGGAGAATCAAGACGTCCTGATGATTTTGCCACAGTACTCAAGAACGTCTGTTTTAATGAGGAATTGAACTATGAACTATATGCTCTGGAGAAATTTGTTTGTGAAATGTGAAACGGATATAAAAAAATAAGTAACACGAATGAAGTAAGATTAGGTACGTTTATGAATGCATATAAATTTAAGGACATTCAGGAGCAGTTCAAACTGCAGTCAATATATTTTGATAGATCAATATTACCTCCATGCATGGTGGAGTTGCAACAACAAATTATAAGGGGGGTTTATATTTCCAGTGTATGATGCAATACACACTTCCAACATCCAACCTTGTTCTCTCCTACAGATTGTAGATGGAAAGAAGTTGACAATAAGCTGGAATTCCTATGGTTTCAGGGCGACCAATTACCAATACGTAGGTAATAATAACACTTTTCCTACTGTGTAAATAATTAAAAAAACAATGGCATAATTTTTAAATTGTTTGTAGTGTATTTACATAATCTGATATGGTTCCAGTATGGTGAAGATTCCGACGTCGAAGATTTATCCAATTTATAACATACATATATGTACAAATATATCGGCAAAAATACGGTTTTGTAAACTCCTTAGTAATACATATACTTATTTTTCATTCATAAATAGTAAATACGAAATAATCTTGTGCAACAAACTATTCTGTTTGAAGTGATACTATACTTTACTATTTTCTATAGTTCCTGTCGAAGCCAGGTTCCATCAAATGTTACATCAAAAGTTACAACAAAATTTCAGTTTTAAATATTTGTATGAATTAAATTTTTTTTTTTCGCTTAATTAAATATGGCATGGCAGGAGTAGAACGTTCTACAGGAGCAGTGGCAATAAATCATTTTACATAGTATAACATCCTATTGAAATATGATTAAATATTAGAAAAAATTTCAGCTTTCAAAATTTCTAACATTCACTTTTTTTTAACATAATTAACAGGCCGCTGTAAATCGCTGTCCCGCTGGCACTCTTTCAGGAATTGATTTCAGGTTTTAAGTAAACTAAAACTAATCTGTGAAAAATCTTAGACAATTTTGTGTCGCTAGCTCGCGGACTATATATACTAATTTTTGTGATTATCCAATCAGTTGCATGGTAGAATTGTATATTTTTTTGTACTCGGTCTATAGTTTTACAAAAGAAAATTTACGTATTTTGAGTTTCAAATGCGCAATATAAAAATACATTAAAGACAAAATTCAATTAGTTTCCGATTTTTGTATCAAACAATAATATAATTTTTATGATTTGTTCAGAATTAATTTGTGTAACAATTTTGATACATTTAATAAAGGTCTTTAAATATAATTAAAACAACTTTTTCAATTGTTTTATTTTGAAAAACAATTTTTTATTTGTTTATTAAAGTACAATTTACTGGAGCAAATAAGTTGTACTTATTTTTTTATAGTAAGGAAATGTAATAGATATTAAATAAAAATTCTGTATGAAAATAATAATCATTTGAGTACAAACTACAAATGCATATTTAGCATAGATAACCATGATTAGGTGATTAGTATTATATCATTATTTTAAGCTGGTGATTCAAAATTAATATATTTTAATTTAAAAATTAAACAATTTTTTTAAATATAACTTTAAAATTTCCTTTTGTAACGCACTGCAAGTAACGACAGATAAAATAAATTTCATGCTTATGGGGGCACGCCGTCAAGGTCAAAACTGAGAAAAAATGTTTGGCATTTCGGGTTAGTGTCAGGTTTTCAGGTTGATATGTCAGACATGTTGATACCAATAATTTTGCGTAGTTTTTCTTTCATTAAAACTAAATAGAATATTTTTTCGTGGTGAATTAAAAATTTACATCGGCAACTTTTAGTTTTGTTTTTATTTTTTCGATGTTGTAACGAAGTTAATTAAAAATTTTTGTCCTTTACATCTCTATTCCGTCTGTATATAGTGTTAACTAATTAAAAGTATAAAAAACACTAGAAAACTACTAGATCAAGCAAGGTAATTGTGTACTGAACGCATTACAAACAGTGTAGTTTTGTAATTTCAATTGATTTACTGATTAATTTCAATATTGGATAGCATGATTATATTGGCATAGAATAGATGACCAATTGAATTAATTAGAATACCTTTGATTGCCGATTAGATTTATTAATTGTTTTGAGTGCTGGGAATGGTCAATTGAATTGCAGTTATAAATAAATGGAAAGCGAGGTACATCTTTACAAAATAAAATTATTACTTAAAAGCTTGCAAAGTTTTGCAAAGTTTTGCAAAGTTTTGCAAAGAATCTATGCGCCTACGGTAGTTTACTATAAAAAAATTAAGATTAACACCATCTCATACATCGTGACTTGATTGGCTTTAATACTCGGTTATAGATTAAGGGTTAATTGACGATGTATTGTACTACAGATAAAATGTAATTATAATTATCGTGAGCATAAATTATCTCAAATTAATTGTGATTACTTAGCATTATTTGTATAGACAATTCTATGTACCACTACTAAATAAGTAACTAACGAAGTTACTACACCGTTGAACTCAATAGTAAATACCTACAGCTTTAATTTATAGTATGGTGTCAGATAATATCTGAAATTATGAAGACTTTATAGATGAGACAGATGTCAGAATTACTGTAAATGATAAAAATTAGATTAGTAATAACTAATAAATTATTCCCTTCAATTTAGTAGTGGAATTATCAATCTTATGAACTATAACAAGTGTTACCAAAATTCCCATAAGGCTTACCTATCTGATACTACACAAGCAATGTAGCGTACATATATTTGGTAGAATTGATGTCAGTTAGCCCACTTAAAGTATTTCAAAGTAGTTTTCCGAATCTCGCAATAATAAATATTACTTTTGGAAAAAATAATTATTCAATGTTAACATAATAACTAGTTATCAACAAGATTTGCACAGGTTGAACTTGTAAAAAATAATTAAGTGTTGTAAGAAAACTCGAATTAAAACTTGATAAAACAATAAATTTTTTTGTTTGAAACAATAAGCAAATTCTTTTAATGTCTAATATACAGTAATGGGTAAATGCCATGTGTCTTGGAAGCCATAATATGACATCCCAAGTCATAAAAAGGCTAAAAAATAATATTTATATAAATTTATATAAATATATTGGTTTACAAATTTTTAAACTTTTGCATGAAACGTATTATTACTCGTTTATTCGGCGTTTACCTACAATAGTTCATTATTATTCGCATCTCTTGATTGATGAAAATTGTTACATCTATTTTGCAATCTAGTAATATTACTATAATATACAGTTAAAAGACTTGAACAAAAATGCCTTTTTAATATACCAACTCAGGTGAGTTCATACAGTTGTCTAGAGTCTAGACTTACATAGACAGAAGGTATTAATACAAAAATGCAATATTAGAAAACTTTAGTTTTATACAAATTTAAACCTTAGTGATATTATCCCATTAGATTTTATCTAGTTTTTACTTAAAAATTCAAAAAATGCTTTCGAAATTGTTAAAATTTTCATTTATCCCACTGGCTATGTAATAAATTCAATTTAATTTCTATTTTCAAAAATAATTACCATGGAAACTTTCATGGCCAGTCTGATAAATAAAACTTTTAACAATTTAAAAAGCATTTTTTTGACTTTTTAAGTAAAAGCTAGATGAAATCTAATGGTGTTATCATTCGTAGTTTATATTTTTACATTATTAAATTTTTACACGTTAATTTCTTATGTTTGGCTAAGTCAATCAGCACCCTGTATATGTATGAATTTATAAATTAATAACAGTAACAGAAGTAACAAGTTAAAATAACAAACTATCCAGTAAAATGGAAAAACTGAGCAATAAATACTTTTGTAGGCGTCAACTCTAGCACCGAAGCTGAATTTCCAGATTGGATACGCAAAATGATTCTGTGAATTAAGAAACTCTGCGCGTCTATCCCCTGATACATTGAATAGAAGACGACCGACCAAGCGACCTAGATCATAATGATCTTATATAGATTTATATATTTATTTAACAATACTTCTTAATCAGCAAAGCTGATTTATTTATTTATTTATTATTTATTATTCTTTAAAGTTTCCGCTTATGTCGCTACCGGACTGTCTATTTGATACGAAATTCCCAAGTGACTTGGAATCGGAGTATCCACGCACTTTCATCCCATACCGAAGCTCTCCCTTGCCGCAACTAAACCAAAGTCACCCCATCTGGTCTCTTTCCATCATCTCTTGAAATCCCCATGGGTTCTAGAGTTGAAATTCCACTGAAGGTTTTGTTTTGTGTTTTGCCATAACTTAAATTTTGGAAATAATTTGTTGCAAAAATTACCTTGTTAAAAATTAATATATTTGCTTATTTGGTAACTTAAACTGAAACAGAACCCTGCTCATCGACTTATGCCCGTTTTCACTAACAATTACTTAACTTAAGGGTTCCTTAACTTTGAGATAAGAAACCCTTAAGTCAAATTTGGTTTTCACCAAATGCTAAGAGTTCCTTAAGAGCGTTAAGAAATCCGTAACTTTACGCATCCGATTTTTCGACCCCTAAAGAGTTAGGTATTCCTTAGTGTTTCTATTATAGTTTATAAAGTAGTGTTTGCTCTTTATTATTGTATAATTTAAATTATATCATACGTTGTATGTATAGTACAACCTATTTTTTATTACAAAAATTTTTTTTTAAAAACTTTGTAGCAAAATCTTGCTTAGCTTTTTATAGTACCAATAGAATTAAAGGATTTTTTTACCTGAGGTACTTCTTTTCATAGTATTAGTAGAATTAAACGAGTTGGTTATATCCGTCCAAGCACTTATTTTACATTTGTTCGTGTACTTTTTTCAGTTTTGTTACTTAGCAAGACCTGATTTTTTCTTACGCACGATATAAGTTTAGATTTTTCTTCTGAAGTAAAATTTGGGCATCTTTTACGGTTTTCTGACATTTTATGTATATTGATTAATGTAAAAAGTGTGTGTAACTCGTTGTCAATTTTTTTTTTTATATACCAAAGAAAATTATTTTATCGGATAGATTAAAGGCTTATCAGATTATTCTAAGATCAAGATATTTAAACACAATTAAACATAATAACCTATAAATTCAAATATTTGAACTAATACCAGAATTAGTTCATTTGTCCTCCGTAAGGAATACTTAGCAAGGGAACCACTACGTAAGGAACACTTATGTTGGTGAACTGCAAATTTTCTTAAGTGTTATTTTTATGGAATACCTAAGCTAAGAATTCTTTACTGGGAAACTCTTAAACAAATGTTGGTGAAAACGGGCAATAGAGATTCAGTGGCATCGCGTGGAGAAAACATTTTTTAAAGATTTGAACTTATGTTTACGCTATTTTAGAAATAGCTTTTCTAAAAAAATCTAGCAGTTTATAACTTCACTAGAATGTATTATTTAAGTACCTGCAGAACCAATGCCAAGTAATAGATACTCTCCGTAAAGTAGAAAATAACCGGACAAAGTCCTAAATTAAAAAGAAAATTATATTAAATATGTAGATGTTTACTTATTTAAATCCACAATAAAAACTTTTTTGTTAAAACCACATGCATCTATGATGCATGCATTCAAACTTCCAACGCTTAATTAGAGAAAACCTGTTAAGGAAAACTTAGACAGTTCTAATATAATAATAATATATAATAATAATAATAATAATGGTTTATTAGCTAATGCTATATTACATGTTCATATAACAAATTAAATCAACACTCAAATTCAACTAAAACAAATCATTCCCAAAAATGCACTACAAGTTATTTACAGTTTCTTTAATATATACAGCCAATTCCTTCTTAAAAATCATATAATTATTACATTCCCTTAAAACAACAGGCAAAGCATTGTACAACAGTAAACCCATGCTAAAGAAGGAACTATATGTTCTAGATGATGATGTAACATTTACATAGAAATTGTCTCTCTGTCTCGTATTATACGAGTGCACCTCATTCACACATCTTAACTTTTTTAATAAGTATTTTGGAGCCATACCATTTTTAATTCTATATACAAAATCCAAAACTCTATATCTTATTTGCTGTGACACACTCATTAAATTTAACACATTCAACATATCTCTAATTGGCGTCATTCTATTACATTGAATCACAATAATTTGTAATTTTTAATTAATTAATAATAATTTTAACCATAATTTTAAGCAGTAAATTTTAATTGTGCGAATATGCCCCATGCCCGAATGTATTACAGTCTCTCCTAGCTAGTATCCGTAAAGTTTATTTAAAATATGCCCTTAAGATAATACAATTTACTAAGTAAATGTCACAAACAAATATAGCGGTTGGTTATTCATATTGTAGATAGGTAGATATATGTATAATGCATATTCAGTTAGGCAATTTACCAAAAGAAATTGAAATTTTTGTTAGATATAAAAAGTATTAATGTTTTTGATATTATTCTATTTTACTTGGGGATCAATAAGAATTAAGAAAGCTAGTCACCAAGTCAAACATGAAGTGTAAATCGTAGTAATTTATAGTTCGACCTAAAGCTGTGAAAATAAAACTAAGCTTATTTTATTACAGAAGATTTTTGCTTGAAGGAAGCCAAATATGTGTTCATATATCTTCAAAATTTCAGGAGAAAACTGTATTGCACTGGCTAGAGTAAAATAGAACCTGCAATATTTAGTTGGTTGCATTCGTGCATAATTAAATATTCCACCAAAGGCCAGTATGTGAGATTGCTACAGCGACGGTCAATTACAGGTGTTACTTTGTAAGGACGTCATTGAATAATTTACAGGAAACTCTAGAGCAGATTAACTGAGATTAACCGTACAAAATACAAAACGTGAAACTTTTCGTTATCAAACTATAGCATGTTTAAGCCACAATAATATACTGTCATCAATTAATGAATAGAATAAATAAAATACTATTTTAATCAATAATGCTTCAGCGATTTTTAAATCACTGGACTTAACAAGTAAAAATTGTAATTTCTATAGGTTAAAAATGTAAGTCAGGGATACCTAATTATATCTTAATAAAATCCCATTAATAAAGTATTTTGCAGATTACAAAAGTTAGTTTCCGAGTCCGGCATACACTTGCTTTAACTAAACCCCCATTAACCTCAGAACGGTTTTCTAAAAACAATTTTACAACTATTTGAACAATATGTTAGCTAAGGTTTCCTAAACAAACACAAATTTTCATTCTATCAAGACTAGGAAGGTTACTAAATATTCTCATAGACCTTGACAATATGCCTAAATCATATTCAAGTCTAACAATAGCCAGCGTTGTAAAAAGATATTAAAAGTCGAAAAATAACATAAATATTTAATTTTACATGTTTTGTCATTTTAATTTGTCTAAAATTGGGGCAAGCACCAATAATAATAGCAAATTGCCTACGGTTATAATTATAGTAAAACGTTTTAATGAAAAACGAAAAATAAATAATTTGTTTATTATGCATGTGGTAGCATTACAGTAATAGCAATTCATACGCAGGTTAGCAGTCAAAATTTATTGTTTCAAATTTTTAATTAAACGAGAAACTAAAGTTTAGTAAGATTTAAATTTCTAACTTTCCAGTAGTAAACTACCGGTTACAAAGGTTTCCTCGACGTTATAAATCTTTTATTGCTAAAAGCTTGAAGCTGTTTTCTTTGGTTACAAAAGAGACCTATCACTATATACTACTTCGTGTTTATAACTTACCCTTATCGGCAATTTGCTTTCTTAATAGATTTTAAAGAGACTTACCTGAAACAGAAAAAAAAACTATTAAGGATTTTATAATTTTAAAGCATCTTAAACATTTGTAAATATTTTATCAAAAGATACCTATTAAATATTTATAAAAATAATAAGTTAATAAAAAAATGTATTTTATATTGAACATTATAAATTTCCGTTCTTCACTTTACCTTAAAGGCCTTCACATGAACCAATAAAGTTGTTCATGTTGAATACAAGATAATTTTGTAATTCCTTGAATTATAATTGTATAAAAATAAATAAAAATACTAATTTTATCTTAATCTATAAATGTTTTTCTTTCTGTACAACAGAAAAGTATTTACCCAATATTGATGTAACTGTGGTAATATTAAAAGCTTTAATAATTAAGTCTGCAAGGTATAAGAGCAGAATCGAACCCCTAAGCAGTTGGCAAATTCAAATTCGGAAGCAGATTTTAAAATTATATTTAAAAATAAAATTAATAGCATAACTTGCATATTTTTTGACTTGGAACAGTTTTTGGAACTTTGCTTACATATTTCTCTCTTTTTATTCGTATTCGAAGAATGAAATCATACACTTGTATGATTACTAATTTAAATATTGAAGGTGGTAAAACATCCTACAATATATTATACAGGGTGTTCATTTTAAAACTTCCAGCGATTAAAAATGTTTCGAACAAAAGTATTTGGTAGCGAGGGGGAAAGAATATGGCATAATTGCTTTTTTAATTTATTGAACTTTTAAAGGTCATTTGGAGGTCAACTATATTTTTTTAAATGGTACCCTATATTTTTTTAGCTGATTCATATTTTGTATGTATGAATAAATAAACAACTTTTGTTAAAAAAATTTTTTTATTCCACTTAGAATTTTGGAGTAAAATGCATTGAAACAATATAAAAACATTTTAATAAACTGCAGCTGATTATAATCGAAATTTAATTTTTTAAAAGTTAGAAGGCTGTTATTGCTTTTGTTATTATTCAACTTGATTTCTTTTCTTTTTTTTACATTAGATAATAACGACGGAGAGGTTATGTGAGTGAAAATTATTAGAGAAGTTTTTGGTGTTTTGAAGCTGTTTAATTAGCGGAAAAAAGGAAAGAGAACGGAGTCAAGTGAAACCAATCTCAGAGTGTGAAGGGAACGATATTATTTGGCAGAACAGAACTAACGTTAGGCAACCTATAAAACACATAGGTATTCAAGCTGCGATCTCCGAGGGGTCGACCCGGATTAATGCTTGCGCGAGTGAGAAACCATCTGCAACGACAATAAAAAGAAAGACAGATGCACAAGGGCACTGCAGGGTTAGATAGTGCGTGAGATAATACTGAAACAAGACCGCGTGCAAATAGTGAAAGTCAATTATCTGAATATACAAAAAGAAAGAGATCCCAAACAGGTGAAATAAGCGTAGAGAGATTGCATACGGTTTTCCAAAGAAGTAAAAAAACCGCAAGATCACCATTGAAAACGAAACAACCTGAGAAGGGAAGTGAAGAACAAGATATAGAAGATATAGAATAGCTACATGGAACGCACGAACAATGTTAATACCCGGAAAAATGAACGAGATGGTAAAAAATATTAAGAAGTACAAAGTAAATCTGGCAGCAATACAAGAAGTTAGATGGAAGAAGAGTGGGGAAATAAAAATGAAAGATTACACATTACTGTACTCGTGTGAAGAGAAATAGGGTAGAAATGGAGTGGCCTTCATAATAGAGAGAAGCCTTGCAAATAATATAATGGAATTTGATCCGATAAATGGTCGGCTAGCGTATGTTAGAATCCGAAGTCGCTGTGTGAACCTATCTGTAATAAATGTATACGCACCTACAAAAGACGCAGATGATGAGGAAAAAACTGAAATGTACGAGGAAATTGAAAAACTATACCAAAAAGTCCCAAAAAGAGATGATCTAATAATATTAGGAGATTTTAATGCTCAAATTGGAGAAGAGGATTATGTTCGAGACGTAGCCGGAAAACACACAATACATGAGAGAACAAATGAAAATGGAGAGAAGCTGTGTAATCTGGCAACGTCGTGTAACTTAAGAGTAGTAACCACAGACTTCAAGCAATACACCAAACATAAAGAGACCTGGAAGCGACAGAAGGAACCAAATTGATCATTTACTAGTGGCAAAGAAAAGAAAATTTAATGTAATTAACGCAAGATCATATCGAGGAACAAGTGTAGATGCAGACCACAATATGGTAATAATGGAAATCAAAATAAACAAGATGAAGAAGAGAAGAAGGGAAGAGAAAAAAAGCAGATTGGCAATAGAAAAATTGGATAACCAAGAAATACTAAGAAAATATGCACAGGAGTTACAAGACGAGATAATGAATAAGCAACAAAATAAGAACGTTGATGAAGAATGGAACATTATAAAAAGTATCATAATAAAAGCAGCCGAAAAGACAATTGGACGAATAGAGGGAAACACAACAAAAGGATGGTTTGACGAGGAGTGTGAAGATATGATAGAGTCTAAAAGAGAAGCCAGATTAAAATGTATGACATCACAGAAAATGGAAGACAACGAGGTATACAAAGAAAAAAGAAGAAATACTGTTAAAATGTTCAAACGCTAGAAACAAAGATGGATTGAGAGAATTATAACCGATATAGAAACAAATAATAGAAACCCCAGAGAATTTTATAGAAAAATAAAAGAACAAAAGACCAGCAACAAAACAGAAATTAGAGGAATGAAAAACAAAGAAGGACATACGAAGTGTGATGAAAAAGAGATCAACAACATATGGAGAGATTATTTTGAAGAATTACTCAACGAGGAACGAGGAGACAGGAGAAAATACAATGGACGATAATACAACAATCCCAAATCTAGAAAAAACATTGAAAGAACCAACGTATGAAGAATTTTGTAAGGAGTTGAACTCGATGAAGAATAGAAAAGCACCAGGATTAGATGGCATAAACACTGAATTAATGAAGGTAGAAGAAGTAAAGGTGTTAAGAAGAATGTACGAACTAATGATGGAGGTATGGAGAGAGGAGATAATGCCAACAGAATGGACTATAGCAAAGATTATTCCAATACATAAAAAGGGAGACATGAAAGAGTGCAAAAACTACCGAAGAATATCGCTACTGAACAACTTCTATAAAGCCTTATCGAAATTGATTCACTCAAAATTGCAAGAATATGTAAACAAGGAGATAGGTGACTACCTACAAGGATTTCAACCTGGTAGATCAACAATCGATGCAATATTCATAGTGAACCAGATAATGGAAAAGTGCTACGAACATGACTTGCAAATAGAGATGCTATTTGTGGATTTCAAGCAAGCCTTTGACCGTGCTAATAGAAGTAACTTAATCAAACTAATGAGAGAAATGAAAATACCTGAGAAACTCATACGACTAGTATTTGTACTAGTCGTATGAGTTTCTGGACTGTATCATTGTTTAGCTGTAAATGGAGAACATTTTGAAAACTTGTTATGAAAACACTCGTTTACAAACAATTTTTCCACTGTTTATACTAATAAATAGCCTTCTAAAATTTGTAAATATTAAATTTTGATTAACAATGTTATTTATGTCTTTATCTTATCCTATACTGTTACTATACTACTAATTATATAGCTACGAATTGCTTTTAGATACTCTTAACGGCACTAGAATTGTTATAAAAATTATAACATAACGAAATTTTAGGAGTACTATTTAATCATTATAGAACATGTAAGAAAGAACAAGAGCAGCATGAACAGTTAAGCTGTGTAATTCTTCCCGTCTGGAAACGCCAAAAATCCCAGAAACTGCTGCTACCTGTAAATTAAATTTAGATGTGAAACTGTATTAACTGTCAATCTAGACAAGTATGTGACAGATGTTCCATACTTTATAGGGCAAGTAGTCTACGTGCCATTGTAAATGTCTATGTATATTTTGAAAAAAATATTACTTATAGGATAAAATAAAACGTAACGATACTGGTAACGTTATCTGCTTCTTACGTTACTTGTATCGTTAATTACTATTATACTTTATTCGCCCCGTCCTCGAGATCACACTGTAGTTTATGTCTCCGCTCCCGTTGACGCGTATTATTTAAAGAAAGATGAAGAAACTGGCTCATATACCTGCTGCCACCCTACTATCCTTAGCATATTCATTATGTTTTTTACGCTCTGAAGTGTGTGACGTGTGTGTTAAAATGAATTCGATTTCAAGGAAAAGAAAGAATTCTAATCTCAATTCAAAAATTAATAAGAAGATGCGGAAATTACAATAATTTTTTGAAAATTTCAACTCAAGTAAGTAACAAAATTAAATTTTTAGGCTCAACAATACTTTATAACACATTTTGAAATTTTCTTGCAAAATTTCATAAAAAGCGAATGATTATTGTGAATCTACGCTGTATAACGTTAACAACTTGAAAACATGAGTAATATCTGTCTTCAGTTGTTTTATAATCTTTACAAATCTTCAACAATTTTTGTGTTAGATTAGTTCAAGTATCAATACATAAATTAATTTGTGTTTGAATTTTGTAGCATTAATTCTACAATTCATAACATTCTATATTGTTGATAAAGCTTTTTGTTCTTCATAAAAATATTTGCATGTGATTTGCAATGTTAAAATCACTAATTGAGCTTAATAATGCATTCAGAGCATTGGGTTTGTTAAACTTTTAAAATTTAATTGCAAAATACTTGTGTTTTGAAATTGTATTTATTCATATTTCTATTTGAATTAAATATAATGTGTAAAAAAAATGTGTTTTAAATTAGTCATAATAAATTATTACAGGAGCGCTGGTTGTGTAGTCTGGACAGTGCCGGGAGCGCTGAATATTTCTACATCTAAACTGTAAAATACTCGAATAATATTAATTAGTTTTCCATTCATAAAGAATTATTCTTTTCTTTTTGATGGAAAGGTAAATTTTATTCAGCAAAAATAATCGATGCACTGTTAGAAATAAAATTGCTCTTACGATAGTTTAGACGAGAATGTACTCGGAACTACCGATCGAGATGAATAAACATGAATTTAGTCGATGTTCTATTGAAAATTTTAAATTATTGCAATTTTAAAAGATTAATGATGTTTTTTGTCAGTAAAGCGTACAATTAGTTTCAATAGAAAGAAAAATGAATAAAATTGAAACTGTCGCTGATACTAGGGAAATATGATGTCGGATGTTCAAGAGTGACACGTTATGCGTAAAAGGATCGGCTACGATTTCCCTTAGGCGATCATCCGCATAGAGACAACGAACAGAATGAATCATAACAATCTCGTAGGGGCGCCGTAATATGTGCTAATAAAGCAGTGCATGAGTTCAGGGAATGAACGTAACCGCCGCTCGTATGTTCTCATTGTCCTGACTTTACGTACTCATTTATTTTCATTTCGGAGCGCCCATGAAAAAATACTAATTGCATTTATCCATTTGGGTTTGTTACTATAAATGAGGCTACGCTTACCATGTTGTTGTATCACCTGAAAGTATGAAATAATGGATGAATACAATAGGCCTTATTATGTTTGGTTTTTTCCAATTTTTAACATTGCTTTATGTGCTTTTGAGTTTTAAATTACGTATGCTGTAATATTCAAATCGTAGCATTCATTAAATTAATTGCGGCTTGCGCGTGCAAAGGGGTATAAGTGCATTTTTGGGCAAATTGAGCTAAGTGCATAAGTAGGTTGCTTTTATGATTCTGCACATGTGTGTAAAACGATATAAGTCAAATAGATTTTTTAACGGTCAAAATTTGTTTTTGAAATTCGGTATAAGTTCAAAATTTAAACAAATATTTTGTGCAAAGGGGTATAAGTTGACTTATACCTTTTGACACAGGTATTATATAACAGTTTCGTTGTGCAAATACAAAATACTTATACCGTTTTGCACATTTAATTTTTTTTTACTTATTTAAAACTTTTTGTAATATTATTTATTAATAAATAAATTATTAAAAACCGATTTGATTCCATTATTATAAAAAATTAATGAAAATTAAGTGAAATTTTTTGTGCCAAATGGTATAAGTGGAAAAATTTTATGTGTCCAAAGGTATAAGTCGGCCGTTTTTTTATAAATTGTACTTTTTAACTAATTTTAAAATAAAAATTTAAATTATGAAAAATTGTAATCGGTTCAGCATAAAATTGTCTACCAATATATGTTAATAGCTTTGTGAATTGTTGTTTGGCCGATTTACAATAATTGATTAAATGAGGGTAAAAACCTTAAAACCTGCGATATCTCAAAATGCCAATTTTGGACTTATACCCCTTTGCACGCGCATGCCGCAATTATATAAAACAGATCAAATTGGAGAATTAAATAAATAACCATATACCAAATTAATCAGTTAGAGAAAAAAAAATAGTATGTTTAGGGTTTGATTGAAAATAAAATGCCTACGACAAATTTCCACCTGTTTGTTTGTATGAGGTTATAGTTAATTAAAAACAGGACAAAGTTCCAAGTTTGGAATTTTAATAGTCCAACGCTGTTTAAGTAATTGAGTTCGTGACCATGACTTGTCAAGATTGTTTACTTTTTCTTTAAGCTTTTATTCGTATAGATAGCAATAATCATTATAATCTGGTTCGAGATGCTTTTATTCATCCGCGGATTCGAATTCCGAACTATTTGGGACAAAGAAAATTTTCTTTATTAAATATTTATGAATTAAGAGCTACCTATTATTATTATTGTAACTTTATTGTACCCTGTGCGTTTCAAGTTTTAATCCATCAGCTTTGTTTCCTCAATAAAATTAAATATACAGCCGATGGGTGCTTGAGTTACTTCCTCGGTTATCGGAAGTGTCGAGGTATCGATATAACATTGAAGTGTCTATTCCTGTAAGTAGTCCTACTGTCTTCCTTAGCTGTGGTCTACTTAGCTTGAGGATTTAGAGTTTTTGAAATGGTTCACCAATGAACATCCGCAATTTTCTTAGTCTCGGAAGGTCGCGTACCTCCAGTACGCAAGACGTTGTTTGTTTAGTAATTCCATTACAGTCCCTTTTGCGGTCTGATATGCTCTCCTGCAAGTTGGTTCTGGTCCTACTAGTTATCTTTTTTAAAGGCAGCCTTGGCGAGGGCATCTGTTTTTTCGTTGCCTTTTATTCCTGCGTGTCCCGGCACCCACCCACGTTTAGATGTTCTGTTGTGCAAGTACCACTATCACTTCGAGGCAGTGACTTACCACCCTGGGTTGTATTTCTACTCCTTCCAGGGCTTTTAGCTGCTTGGCGGTCGATCATAATACAGATCCGCTTATTTGTATAAGCCCTCCATTACATTTCCTCTGCACAGGATGTTATTCTACGTTATTCACATCACCTGTTCTACGACCACTGATTGCTGTTCCAGCACTGATTTTCATTTTGGATCCATCTGTATACAAGATGGTACCATATCAATCCCCCAGCTCCAGATTAGTGCTTTCCATTTCTCTATCAGGTATGAGAACCTTGAAAGATTTTTGCAAGTTCTTTACAGTGATGGCTTTCTCAGATACAACGAGTTTTTTAAAATTTTCTGAAAGTTTGATTTACATTAACTTTATTATCTGTTTTAATTTGTTTAGGAAGTACATTCTTATTAATATTTATTTTGTATTTTTAGATTTGTGTAAGTATTACGCTTACACAAGTAAGTACCAGCAGTGTGGCGTAAAACCTACACCGGCCGACTGGAAAGCGGGCAACCGCTGTTCAAATCCTGGTCGCGTCGAATACACTGCTGTGATCTAAAGCCCAAAATATATCTGTGGGCTATGGGTAAGGCACCGGGAAACCATCCTATTAATCAAATTCCCTAGTACGTCGTTTCGGCTACAGCCAAGTGATCGCCTACGTACTGCTTAGTATAAGGCACTTAAAAGAAGAAAAAGCAAGTATTATGTACCACAATCATTATTCATTATTTATTATTTATTAAATTAATTTAATTTTAGCAGCTCCGTTACTATTGCTAAACTTCTATATTTGACGCTTAACTTACAACGCGAAAAAATGCAATATTCGTTTATGAGCAAATGAGTGCGGAGAGTACAAAACAAACATTTTGATGTTTGGCTGACAACTAGGATTGTTAGTTTTAGTTAGTTAGATAAGTTTTTACACGTTATACAATTACAACAAATTAGGCTTTACTGTATACTGTCGTGTTACAAAATCATCCCTTTGTAAAACTTTTTTAAATTTAAAATATTTGATTCTTAAGAGAAAGAATTGTTTTTGTGATTTAAATTTAATTAAGTAAACTTTAAATTTGTTGTATTAGATAAATTATTATAGGTATTTAGAATTTGTCTGTAAATAATTCTTTTAAATTATGTAAAATTTATGAATTTGTCACGTTTTTTCCTGCTGACAATGTTGGGTTGCTACGAAAAAAAGCGACACTTATTGTACGTTTCTTTTGAGTCCTTTAAAGTGAGCGGACGCCTTTTGCGGGAAGGTCCCGTAAATGTTATAATTTTGCGTCTCAAGTTTGAGATTCTGATTTAATTTTATGCAATAAAGTTATTAATTTCAGTGAGTAATTATGTTTTCGATTTTCATCTGGAAATTGTACAAAATTTGGACATTGTTGTAATTTTTTTTGGATAAAATTTGGATAATTATTGGAGGAATTAAAAATTAAATCTGGATCGCTGATGAAAATTAATAATTGCAAAATTTGGATTCTTAATTGGTAAATTTGGTTAAAAAGTTAATTAAATTTGTTAAAATTTATGGATAAAATTGGGGGGTGTTGTAAAATTTACTTAAAATTATCTTGGCATTTATTGAAAAATTTATTTTAAAAATAATTTAAATTTATTATTTTTGAATTATTCATTGATAATTATGGATAAATTAAAAAATTAAATAATTTAATACGTAGAAAATCAATAATTCCAAAAATCAAAAAAGATGTAATTATCACATAACAAGTCTGGATTAAAAATATTTGAAAATATAAAAAAATTTATAATACGATATAACGTTATTTCACGGTTATTATGATAATTATGGGTTATGGTTAATTGAATATTTTATTTGGAGATTTAAAGTTTCGACTGGCGTCGTAACTTAAGTAAAAATAAAACCCATTCCTGTGAAGTTGACCTTTCGATTTGATTAGCTGGCCGGCAACCAAAAGTAGAAAAGGAAGTTGGAAAAAATTTTCTAACGATTTACTACAATAGATACCTACTGTTATCTAACAAACAAGGAAAAACTTATTTGCAAATCATCAAAATGCTACTTCACCTAGGACATCTAAAAGAATTTCGTTCAATTTTGAACTAGCCTTCCATGAAAGTTTTCCGAATAAAAAAATTGCAGGCTGTTTTTTCCACTTGTTAAAAAATGTTGGGCAAGAATTGTAAAGGTAAGTCTTAAAAGTTGATGTAATCTTGATATTGATAAGCTTTTATTTATAATACACCTTTACAACAACTCCCTCGCCTTAAACCCCCCTCCTGCAGATGCGGATGATAATAGCACTTGTATTTGTTCCCATTTGCAAATTAGAAGACGCATTTGATAATTTATTTGAACAACTTGCCGAAGAACTTGTATCATTAGGTTTCCAAATGGGGTTCCGCAAAAAAATGAAAAAATCCAAGGGTTCCGCCAAAAAGGAGTGCATAGTGCATGCATGCAAGCAGAATTTGATGACCTTTTTTTTAGTCAAATAATGAACAAAATAATGGGCTTGGGGTCCAGCCAAATTTCAAAATCGGAATATTTTCAAATACCTTCATTGTTTGGCGCACAAATTTGAAAATTTGGGGTGATTTCTTTCTTGTTTTGTTATATTATTAATTTCTTGTTTGGCATAATAAATGATTAACTAGTAAAATGTTTGATTATTATCATTTTATTCACCCAACTTTTCATTGATCTTTTCATTTATTATTCAACCGATCAGTAGTGTGTTATAACTTAAAACAGAATATTAGTTTTGAAACAGTTTAACAGATTAAAACCATCGCTTTTGTATTCTATATAAGTTCGACCATTAAAACTGTTTTGTATTTGACATTTTATTATGATATTCTGCTTATTTGCAAAATTATCACCACACCAGGAATTGATCTTCTCCAGTAATAATACAGTGGCGATTCCCTGATTGAAATAAAAACTAGCTCTCCTTTTATAAACGGAGGTAAACGATTACACACAAAGATTAAACAGTAGCCACTTGCCTTAATATTATCACTATGGAGAAACACAGAAACATAGACATACGTACAAGGACTTGTACAAGAATTCGTATCCACTTTCCTTAATATTATCACTGATGGAGAAACATATAAAGACAAGTAGGCCACCAAAAGTAAAGAGATTACTTGTTTCCAAACACCCGCAGCTGGAAAATTAATACGAGCAATGGTAACTTAGTTCTCGATAGAATGGCTCGCCAAATGTTAATTAATTTTACAATTCTTGGAATAAATCGGAAGATTCCAATATAAAATATTAAATTAATTTTACGACAAAATCAGCGGAGAAAACAACAAAATTTTAATCACTTGCATTCAAACAAACTGCGACACAGTAACGAAATGGAAAACCTCGATTTCAAATAAATCCGTGGTAAACACGATCAGAGTAAGTAAAATCAAAACGAGTAAACGGTAAATTTACCCAAAAATATCGCTGAGACAAAAAAATGAATCACTTCACTACATACAAACGAAGTTGTACTTCCTCACTCGAGATTAATCCAACCTCTCGTTCGTGATTTTACCGCCGGCTTAGCATACCATGCGCAAAGAGACATAGGCGTATCAAAAATCAAGGGCGCCGCACCAAAACAATGTTGCGGGGCAATAATTTGTTACAATTTTTCTGCTGTACGTATCTATCTTCGTGTCGCGGAGAATCCTGTCACGGTAAATTGTGTCTGCCGACCAATCGCGCTGAGAGAAAACGTACTTCGGGTAATCGTACCCTTAATAGTTCCCGGCAAATCATTTCCAACGAATTGTACCGAACCCGAACACTTGACTGTCATTTAGTTAAACAGAATATGTAAAAAAAATTTTTAATTATTTGTAACTTATAATTAGTAAATTAGACGTAAAATATTCCTTTGTTTAACATAGACCCAAACCATGCACTGGAAACGCCACTAATAAAGCAAATATATTTATAAATTCAAAAAATATAAGAATAATACAATACGTAGAAAATCAAAATTCAAAAAATTTAAAAAGGAGACAATTAACACATAACAGGTCTGGATTAAGAAAATTTGAAAAAATGAAAATTTCGTAATACGAAGTACAATATAACGTTATTTCATGGTTATTGCCATTCTTCAGTTGTACGCATCGATTACGATTACATTGTAAAATAAGAAGAAAAAATTTTTCAAACTAAACAAAATTATCGACTAAATTGTACAAAATTGACTTACCATAACCTCCAAAGATTATCAAAACTGAACTTGTTACACGAGGTATGAATAATTTAAAAATGATTTGAACTAAGAAATTCGTTTACCTAGCACTGCTAGTTTGAAATCCGAAGGCACTGCCCTCTTAATATGATTTCTAAAAACTTTGAAAAAATTCAAAATTCAAAAATTTACCACGTTTTTTAACCGTGAGGCGTAAAACTAGAAAAAGAACTCAAAATAAAAAATTTTAAGTAAATTTGTGGTTTTTAGTATGTATTTATGGTTAAATTCAAAAAATATAAGAATAATACAATACGTAGAAAATCAAAATTCAAAAAATTTAAAAAGGAGACAATTAACACATAACAGGTCTGGATTAAGAAAATTTGAAAAAATGAAAATTTCGTAATACGAAGTAAAATATAACGTTATTTCATGGTTATTGCCATTCTTCAGTTGTACGCATCGATTACGATTACATTGTAAAATAAGAAGAAAAAATTTTTCAAACTAAACAAAATTATCGACTAAATTGTACAAAATTGACTTACCATAACCTCCAAAGATTATCAAAACTGAACTTGTTACACGAGGTATGAATAATTTAAAAATGATTTGAACTAAGAAATTCGTTTACCTAGCACTGCTAGTTTGAAATCCGAAGGCACTGCCCTCTTAATATGATTTCTAAAAACTTTGAAAAAATTCAAAATTCAAAAATTTACCACGTTTTTTAACCGTGAGGCGTAAAACTAGAAAAAGAACTCAAAATAAAAAATTTTAAGTAAATTTGTGGTTTTTAGTATGTATTTATGGTTAAATTCAAAAAATATAAGAATAATACAATACGTAGAAAATCAAAATTCAAAAAATTTAAAAAGGAGACAATTAACACATAACAGGTCTGGATTAAGAAAATTTGAAAAAATGAAAATTTCGTAATACGAAGTACAATATAACGTTATTTCATGGTTATTGCCATTCTTCAGTTGTACGCATCGATTACGATTACATTGTAAAATAAGAAGAAAAAATTTTTCAAACTAAACAAAATTATCGACTAAATTGTACAAAATTGACTTACCATAACCTCCAAAGATTATCAAAACTGAACTTGTTACACGAGGTATGAATAATTTAAAAATGATTTGAACTAAGAAATTCGTTTACCTAGCACTGCTAGTTTGAAATCCGAAGGCACTGCCCTCTTAATATGATTTCTAAAAACTTTGAAAAAATTCAAAATTCAAAAATTTACCACGTTTTTTAACCGTGAGGCGTAAAACTAGAAAAAGAACTCAAAATAAAAAATTTTAAGTAAATTTGTGGTTTTTAGTATGTATTTATGGTTAAATTCAAAAAATATAAGAATAATACAATACGTAGAAAATCAAAATTCAAAAAATTTAAAAAGGAGACAATTAACACATAACAGGTCTGGATTAAGAAAATTTGAAAAAATGAAAATTTCGTAATACGAAGTAAAATATAACGTTATTTCATGGTTATTGCCATTCTTCAGTTGTACGCATCGATTACGATTACATTGTAAAATAAGAAGAAAAAATTTTTCAAACTAAACAAAATTATCGACTAAATTGTACAAAATTGACTTACCATAACCTCCAAAGATTATCAAAACTGAACTTGTTACACGAGGTATGAATAATTTAAAAATGATTTGAACTAAGAAATTCGTTTACCTAGCACTGCTAGTTTGAAATCCGAAGGCACTGCCCTCTTAATATGATTTCTAAAAACTTTGAAAAAATTCAAAATTCAAAAATTTACCACGTTTTTTAACCGTGAGGCGTAAAACTAGAAAAAGAACTCAAAATAAAAAATTTTAAGTAAATTTGTGGTTTTTAGTATGTATTTATGGTTAAATTCAAAAAATATAAGAATAATACAATACGTAGAAAATCAAAATTCAAAAAATTTAAAAAGGAGACAATTAACACATAACAGGTCTGGATTAAGAAAATTTGAAAAAATGAAAATTTCGTAATACGAAGTACAATATAACGTTATTTCATGGTTATTGCCATTCTTCAGTTGTACGCATCGATTACGATTACATTGTAAAATAAGAAGAAAAAATTTTTCAAACTAAACAAAATTATCGACTAAATTGTACAAAATTGACTTACCATAACCTCCAAAGATTATCAAAACTGAACTTGTTACACGAGGTATGAATAATTTAAAAATGATTTGAACTAAGAAATTCGTTTACCTAGCACTGCTAGTTTGAAATCCGAAGGCACTGCCCTCTTAATATGATTTCTAAAAACTTTGAAAAAATTCAAAATTCAAAAATTTACCACGTTTTTTAACCGTGAGGCGTAAAACTAGAAAAAGAACTCAAAATAAAAAATTTTAAGTAAATTTGTGGTTTTTAGTATGTATTTATGGTTAAATTCAAAAAATATAAGAATAATACAATACGTAGAAAATCAAAATTCAAAAAATTTAAAAAGGAGACAATTAACACATAACAGGTCTGGATTAAGAAAATTTGAAAAAATGAAAATTTCGTAATACGAAGTACAATATAACGTTATTTCATGGTTATTGCCATTCTTCAGTTGTACGCATCGATTACGATTACATTGTAAAATAAGAAGAAAAAATTTTTCAAACTAAGTTTTTAGAAATCATATTAAGAGGGCAGTGCCTTCGGATTTCAAACTAGCAGTGCTAGGTAAACGAATTTCTTAGTTCAAATCATTTTTAAATTATTCATACCTCGTGTAACAAGTTCAGTTTTGATAATCTTTGGAGGTTATGGTAAGTCAATTTTGTACAATTTAGTCGATAATTTTGTTTAGTTTGAAAAATTTTTTCTTCTTATTTTACAATGTAATCGTAATCGATGCGTACAACTGAAGAATGGCAATAACCATGAAATAACGTTATATTGTACTTCGTATTACGAAATTTTCATTTTTTCAAATTTTCTTAATCCAGACCTGTTATGTGTTAATTGTCTCCTTTTTAAATTTTTTGAATTTTGATTTTCTACGTATTGTATTATTCTTATATTTTTTGAATTTAACCATAAATACATACTAAAAACCACAAATTTACTTAAAATTTTTTATTTTGAGTTCTTTTTCTAGTTTTACGCCTCACGGTTAAAAAACGTGGTAAATTTTTGAATTTTGAATTTTTTCAAAGTTTTTAGAAATCATATTAAGAGGGCAGTGCCTTCGGATTTCAAACTAGCAGTGCTAGGTAAACGAATTTCTTAGTTCAAATCATTTTTAAATTATTCATACCTCGTGTAACAAGTTCAGTTTTGATAATCTTTGGAGGTTATGGTAAGTCAATTTTGTACAATTTAGTCGATAATTTTGTTTAGTTTGAAAAATTTTTTCTTCTTATTTTACAATGTAATCGTAATCGATGCGTACAACTGAAGAATGGCAATAACCATGAAATAACGTTATATTGTACTTCGTATTACGAAATTTTCATTTTTTCAAATTTTCTTAATCCAGACCTGTTATGTGTTAATTGTCTCCTTTTTAAATTTTTTGAATTTTGATTTTCTACGTATTGTATTATTCTTATATTTTTTGAATTTAACCATAAATACATACTAAAAACCACAAATTTACTTAAAATTTTTTATTTTGAGTTCTTTTTCTAGTTTTACGCCTCACGGTTAAAAAACGTGGTAAATTTTTGAATTTTGAATTTTTTCAAAGTTTTTAGAAATCATATTAAGAGGGCAGTGCCTTCGGATTTCAAACTAGCAGTGCTAGGTAAACGAATTTCTTAGTTCAAATCATTTTTAAATTATTCATACCTCGTGTAACAAGTTCAGTTTTGATAATCTTTGGAGGTTATGGTAAGTCAATTTTGTACAATTTAGTCGATAATTTTGTTTAGTTTGAAAAATTTTTTCTTCTTATTTTACAATGTAATCGTAATCGATGCGTACAACTGAAGAATGGCAATAACCATGAAATAACGTTATATTGTACTTCGTATTACGAAATTTTCATTTTTTCAAATTTTCTTAATCCAGACCTGTTATGTGTTAATTGTCTCCTTTTTAAATTTTTTGAATTTTGATTTTCTACGTATTGTATTATTCTTATATTTTTTGAATTTAACCATAAATACATACTAAAAACCACAAATTTACTTAAAATTTTTTATTTTGAGTTCTTTTTCTAAATATATTTATAACTAATTTATATCTTTTAATACTTTAGACAAAAAAATAGTCAGCAATAACATAATTTAAATTATTTTTAAGTTACTTCCTATTGTTTCAGTAAAACGTGGCCAGTTTAGAAACAAATGCTTTTCAATATGAATTATGATTTAAATAATAAATAAAGTAATTAGCGTGTATTTTTCAATATCATATATATACATATATATCTGTATCGATTTATGATAAATACTACTACCTTTAAATAATAGATACCATCGTTAAAAGTTTACAGTATACGTCATTTTATTCAATAATAGAGTATCTATAGTTTGTTCATATTTTTAAATTTGAAATTTATCAGAATTTTAACAATTAATTTGTTGGCGAATTAAAAATTCTTTGCTGCTGTTCAAGTAATATGGTTTTTTTTGATAACTCGTACAACTTTCGTGTTTTCCTTTTGTACAGATATTTCTAAAACGTATAATTGAAACAATTAACTAAGCAAAACAGTAGAAAATTCTTTTCATAAAATTACTGTATTAATAGCTAGTCACGTGATATTTATTAGCAATTTTGTATATAAATTAGGCTAATGAATATTTTAGAATTGGGATAAAATTTTAGGTATGCAGTCTAATTTTAGATACCTAACAGCTAAAGAACTTGGAAAACCACTTGTTGCGATTTAGAGAAATCGTAAAAGGCAATTATAATTACATATTGATCGCATCAAACTCGGATAACAAGACAGAATACTTTACACATTTCTTAATTATCCATAAATATTGATAAATCTTTTTTGGACTACTCTCAGATAATATTTTTCAAACTAATTTTTTGCTCTAAATTAAAATTAATAATTTTAAAATTAACTAATGCAATAAAATATTATAACAAGTATAAATTGTGGAAGAACAAAAAGAAAGAAAACATTAAAATATTATTATGTAATTTTATAATTAAATTAACGATTGGTAAAGTGAAAAAACATTCCGCAGCCTGTACTAGTGTTTCAAAGATGGGCTCGTGTGTTGGCTAAGGTTAATGAAAAAAATAAATTGTACCATAATGTGGCCGCAATATTGCATAATTTGCAAGCTGAAAACTATAAGCAAATCTACTTGAAGTTATCTACAGAAATATATACAAGCTCTGTAAAGATTAAATATCACCTACACATCAGTTTTATTTTAGAACTGCAGTAGTACATGTAAAGCAATTTTCTCCGTCCACATTCTGCTTCAGCTAGACACAAAATTGTGACCAAGAAATCTTTTGGCAGAGTATAACAGCCCAAAAGGATTGAAATTTTAAAAGACATTATGATAAATATCTAAGAATAATTATAAACTTGAACTGGAACCAAACCGCATTTTACTGCAAATAACTGCAACATTTTACGAGTTGTAAAGCATGGTTGTGTAAAACTGTCATCATTGTTTAACATCTATTCAAAGTATATTTTTAAAGATGTTCTGAAGGAGACGATTCATAAATAGTAAAAATACAAATATGATTTGATATGCAGATGAGTCTTCACAAAAGTCTTCACAAAAAGTCTCAACAGCTAGCAACTCCAAAACAATTTAGGTATTACCAGCAATAAAACGAAATTAGTGACCATTAGTGAAAGCAACATCTAAATTTTCCATTTCGACATCAATCAGAGAGCTATTGAGAGAACAAAGGAATAGATATTACTTTCAGTCTGCACAACTTGATATAATTTCAATTATAATTTTTTATTTTATATCTTATAGTTATTAATTAATGAAACTCAAGTGGGTTACTTGAAATTATCAAATGAAACTTTTATCAAAGAAATAAGTACGAAATGACAAGAATTTTAAATGTTGCTTGATTGTAAAATCCTACAAGTGTCGTAGACGGACCTGGTTATAATAAATAAATAATTCCAAAAAATAATTAATGGAAGATAGCTATTGGTCACCATAAAAACAATAAATTCCAAATCCTGGGTTATATTATTATGAGCAATAAGAGCAGATTGTAAACATTATTACAGGCTATTCTACAAGGTAAAGTAGTCAAATAAATAATTTTTGGATGGAAAGTGACTCTTATCGCTTCAGGTCGTGAATGGATTAACGAGATTGCAATTGAATTGCTGTTTAATGAAATATAATGTGATTATCATAGTAATTTTATTATGACATTTTATGATTGGAAAGCGTTCGAAATACGGCCTTAACTTCTTGTAAGTTATTGAAAACTATTCTCAATTTTCCTATTATCATTCAAACAATGTCATATAAATACATAATGTTACATGCCATAAGATATCTCATACTATTACTAGAATTTTCCACAAATTTATATTAAGTATCATACATTTAAGTAGCAGTAACTTGTCCTGATTAAATGAACTACAGTTTTATTTTAAAACAAAAACAATGTCTATTCGGACGTGTGGCAAAATAACTGTAATTTAACTGTGCATATTTATCGTTATCGTTTATCGTTATTTAAAATTATCGGTACTCAAACTATAAATCGACAGATTTAAAAAAAAACCTCAAAATTCATTGACTGGCGCTGAACTTGCTAAACATCCCTGAATTCAATCCACCTCGATTGGGAAGCCCGCACTCGGCGAGGTATGACACACATATGACGGCTATCACTAAGACTAGTTCAGAGTACACATACCGTCAACAGAAAACCCGTTATTTGCGATTTCTATGTACTCCCATGTTAAACATATGAAAAATTTTAATTTTCAAATACAGTTTTCTCGAAAACTAATGGATAATCCACCAAATTTTTTTTTTAGTATACTTAGAAAATTGTCCTCTTTCCAATTGTATATAGGAAAAAGTGAAATTCGTGGTCGCAGGCTTTTTCACCTTACTATGGCCTCATCTCGCGATAAACTAGTTTGCATCATCACTTTATTTTTGGGTCTTCTAAAATATTCATATGGTTCAAATCATATCCCAGGTATCTATTAATTATTTATTTAAATTTTTATCTTATAGTTATTAGTTTTGAATAAGTATTTATGTTAAATTTAGTTATTCTGTAAGATGCAAGAAATTGGTGTTATTTAAATATTTTCTTTCATATTTTGAATTTATCTTCATTGAGGTATTATTATCTCATACTTGATGAGTTTGTTATTGTTACGTATTGCTGACTACAAATTTTTCTTTCGAGCGTGAAAGAATAAAACTAAGATAAGTCACATATTCAGGTAGCAATTTTAATTATGTTCACTATTTTAATCGTAGTTTAACTAACCAATTGACTATACCAAATATTTTCCACCACTTCCGAAGTTTTGCGTTGAAATTACGGTAGAGAAATTTATGAGGCACACAGCAAATTTTAATGATTGATTACTTGAATCGCGGACACATTAATTACTAGATAATATTACTCAAATTTAATTGAAAAACTTCAGGATCCTCTTTAAAAAATAAAAATTATGTATTCATATGTTTTCCTTTTCGAGCACAATACCAATGTAAATATTTCATTCATAAAACATCCACGGCATTGTAGAGAAAAACTTATTTACTCTCGCACGGAAATTTTCAAATTATGTGAGGTATAAATGGTGAGTTATAATATGATTTGTTGAATTGATCCTGAAATTAACTATTATGTACAGGAGTAAATATTATTTTATAGTTGGCAAAATATTAAAAAAAATTATTTTATTTAAAGTTACTATTAGTATAGTCAAATATTGAGTTATCCGACTATCACAAATGGCACAGTAGAATCAATATATGTACACCATATGTAAAGAGGTAGAAGTAAATTATTAATACCGAGAAAAGGAACTAAGGGTTTATAGTATGTTTGTGGTTTGTCTGTACGGTCACTACTCTTGTTAAACGTAAAGGAAGGTCTCCGGTGACCTTATCCGCCTCAAGCTTTCTCAGACGATATAACAAACTTCTTGTTTTCATCAGAAAGTTTACCTAACAGAACATTATAAAATAACATCATTTACTTGTGATACAAAGACTCTTACGCTTGAATGTGGTATACAGTAGCATATTATACTGTATATCTATAATATAAAATACAGAGGTAATGGATAGGCCGCAGCTGTTTGCGGAACTAGCTGCCAGCAGTTCTAACTGTTTATGCACAACACAGTTCCTTCCCAGATACCTTCACTTCTACAAAATCGTGAATGTTCAAGTTAAATATGTGAGGCAGTAAATATTTATAGATGAACCAGTTAATTTTACAATTTACCTTACCTAATTCAAAACAAAGTAAATACGCAATATAATACGCATTTAGCAATTTATGACAAAAAGCTTTTAAAACCAAAAAATAAAGAAATACATACAAAAACTAGAGATTACAAACATTTAGTACTTTTGTAGCAATAACAGCTTTACATCGTGATGTCATCAAGTCAACCAGCTTCTCTAAACATTCTAATGACATTTTTAACCATTCTCTCTGTAATTCATTTCACAATTTACTTGTATTAAAATAAGTTTCACTTCTTATTTGTCGTTCGAGCTTTTCCCATTAATTCTCAAAGCGTATCAAATGTGGAAACTGACTAGGTTAATCTAAATGGAGGAGCGTTGTCCACATAGTCCTTAATGTGCTTCAAATTAAACTGATCTATAATACCAACAATACTGTATAGGGATCCAATGTTACCACGGGAAAAGCAGCCCTAAACTATGATGTTCCATCTACCGTGTTTTATAGCAGGAACTTTTTGATATGAATGGTTTTTTAAAAGGACATCTGCTAAGTAGTTCAGTTGAATGTAGTCGACTTTTCACTGTCGAAATATGATGTACTATCTTATCTTCGCAATTTTCGCAAACCCTGAATAAAATGTAATATCCTAATACTTGACGTTAATAACAATACAAATTTTTATTGGGCAAAATTCATATTAATCTACATACTTTTAAAAAATATATAAGAGTCCACTAAATGATGTTTAATTTTAAAAATTTTGCTTCAAATCTGTATACCAACTTACTCTTTTTTAGATTATTATCAAATTTAATCAAACATTATAGATATTTTTCTGTCTTTCACTTTTTAAGCATATCAAGCACTTTTCTAATATTCTGTCTAAACGTTACCACCAATATATTCATTTTTTACTCGTGAGTAGGGTTTAAAGTTCAACCTTCAATTTTATCTTTAAACTTGTCTATCATTATTACAATACAAAGGCTGAAAGTAAATCCTCTCCTTTATAATAAAAAAATAAATTAAATTATTTTTAAAAATCCTACCTAAAAATATTAATCAATAGCTACCAGTAAATGTTTCGAAGATATATCTATGTTTTCACAAGATATTTTTATATGTAAAATGATGTAAAAAGAAAAAGGTTGGAGAAGAATAACTGCATATTTATTATTGAATAAAATGCTATACCATAATGTATACTGTTCTCGGCAGGTATATCGAAATTTCAAAAGTAAAAACTAAAAAATTCATTAACTATTACTATTATTATTTTAAAAATATATTGTAAGTTACCAGTTATGAATCCAAAAGGATTAAGATAAGTCAAACAATTTTTTGTATTGAGGTAGGTACAAAATATTTAGATTAGATTATGCAAGTAAAAACTGAATGGGTGTCCACTTGGAGAGCACCTTATCGCTAACCTTCAAGTTGATGATTAAGCCATAATCTTCATAAAATGACGTCATAGAACTTATAAACCCATGGATAGAGATACATATTTGTTAATTATATCTGACAAAGAATTTTATTAAAACTATGATGGAAGCTTGACATAAATACATAATAAAACTTATGAAAACAAACGGAACATACTTATTATCTATTGTTCTAAGCGCTGTAGTTGTATTGTGACATCGTAGTCGTTAACTCGCAAATATATTCGGCCTGAGTAACTACAGCGCCACATTTTCACAATAAAATTATTCAGTTCGTAGTTCATCATATAATAATATGATACGTAGCTTCTTTGTCACACTTTTAAGTCTGTCCTCATATCATCGCGCTTTTAACTCATTAATACCCAATTGTTTCTTTTAATAAGAGAAACATAATTTTGTTTCCTAAATATACTACCAAAAATATTTCTTTCAAAGCTCTTTTATTATCGAATAAAAATATGTTTAGTTTTTAGAAAATGAACAAATACAGAATTTTTTTAATTGTACTAATTTATACCAATGATTTTCTAAACGAATTGTATTTCATCACTTTACTGTTAAAATTTTATTATTTTAACCTGATGTTTAGTTGTATTAATTATCATATTTTACAAATATGTAATTACATACTAAATACCACAAATCCATTTGAAATTTCTTATTTTAAGTTCATTTTATCCGAAATTGATTGTCTATTTCAGGAGCCGCTTCTACTCTTTGTAGTATTGCAAACTATTGCTAATCATAATACATAATTATAATCAATTACATTGAATATATACAATTAATATTAGATTTAATTTAATATAACATAGTAGTATATGAGATTGTGAGGGTTAAATTTAACATTAGAATTACGCATTACGAATTTTGATCTAATTTTATTATTTTTAATTATTTTTATTTACTTTAATTATATAATTATATAATTATAATAATTATAATTTAATTTTTTAATATACTATTTACTCGTTCTTTACTTTGTGAAGGAGGTGAGTAACGACAACATGTTGAAGATGAAGAGGACAATGATAATGAGATGGTTTAGTCACATAATAAGATGCAACGAGGACAAAGCATTGGGTGAATTGTACAGTGCAAGAGCCCAGTGATGAAAGACGTGCGGAGGTAGAATATTGGAACTTGGAAAAAGAGAGTAAAAAGCGTAAAACATGTTAAAAACTAAAGAATATAAAAATTATACTCCATTGAAAATGCTTATGATTTAACTGAACAAATAAAAAATATTGAACTTCCTCGAAACATTTAAAACTTAAAAAACATAAAATTAACCACGATAAAGCAACAATCTTACATAAAGAAAGTATTATGGGAATCATACAAAATTTAAAAAGTTACTAAAATATGAACCTATATTAAACGAACACAAACTATTGGGCACTGTCGGTATTATTTTAAGTAAAATTATAAATCCTGTAATATATTGCTATGTTTTTTATTTGACTGATCCTAGCCATGTAAAAATGTAATAGGTTGAATTTTTCTTAAATGATATGAACGGAAATTGACCAAGTTCTAAATTATTAATAAATGATAAAGAAGAATTGCTAAAGCAAAATGTCTCTTATGTCCGTACCAATAGTCAAGGATTAGTTCTCGGATCAATCCTGGATTCGCCAATCCTAGATCGTACCAACGATCCTAATTAGGAAATTTCTTCTTCATAATTCTCTACAAATAATCAAAACATTCAACTAAATTGTCCATTTCATCAAAATATTCAACTTCATGTTAACAAACACGTTCTTTTTATGTTGCAAACTTAATATTCATGAGGGGGATCTCGCATGCGTCAACGATAATCCGAGAATTAATCCATGATCTCGGATTGGTCCTCGACTATTAGTACGATCATTAGTTCTACAAAATTTTTCAAAAATATTTAACAAAATTTAATTTGTTCAAATTTATAAATTTTTAGCATGAATTTCCATGGTTCTGTAAATTATGCAGATGAACCTGGAAGCCTAATTACAAGCTGCCGCTAAATTAATTTCTATAATTTTTAACAATAGTAATTATTTTAAATTACCATACATATTAAGTACATATTACATTTACATATTAAAAGTAACTCACTCAACTCAAAGAAATAATCTTTCCACAAAAAATATCTTCTTTATTATTAAAATATTTGACTAGTTTCGGTGACTGCTGTCACCATGTTCACAATTTAAAAGAAATGGAATACATTTGTTATAGTTTGTTTAGATAAGTCGATTTTAAGTACAATGTACTTATTTGTTATTTTATATTTTTTAAATTGTGAACCTGGTGACAGTGGTCACCGAAACTAGTCAAATATTTTAGTAATAAAGAAGCTATTTTTTGTGGATGGATTATTTCTTTGAGTTGAGTGAGTTACTCTTAATATGAATATTTAATTTTATCCTTTTATGAAAAATTTTTTGTTCGATACTGCAAACTAAATCAACGAAGACAAAGTGCCATAACTAAGATCCATCAGTACAAATTGCAAGGTGATTTTGAAGTAGTTTAGGACCGTGAAAGAATTTTTAGAGAAAACTCGTGTTGAGAAACATTTCGAGCGGAATATTTATCCGGAAGAACAAGGAAACTGCATGAACATGCAGACATGCATCAAATTTGAAATAATTAAGTTAGTACTTTTTAACGACCATTCAAAGTAATTAAATTTCATAAACATTTAACAAATAATACATTTAATTATTACATAGGTTTTGGTGACCAGAAAACCAAAATGACAACCAGCATAAAGTTAGTTAGCTTTTAAACGACAAGCGAGACGGTCTTAAAATAATAAGTTAACCTTTCCGAAAAGAAAAGCGGCCGATCGAAGAATGAACCTAAGGTTAATAATTGTCTTTTAATTTTATTTCTTTGTTACTATTTTATTGTTTATAGTTGTGTTATTTTTTGTTTATTCTATTCGATTTATTAGTTAATAAGTTACATTATTCGTATACTCTGCGCCCCACACACAACATTAATTTTAGGAACAGTTGTTTCGTTAATTTTTGTCCAAGTACAACCAAAGTTCTCAAATAAAATCTTTTTAATTGAATTGAAAAAAAATCAAAGCAAAAAAATTTATTTATCATTTTAAATTTGGTGTTCAGCAAACCCATTGAACGAATCCAAGTAAAACTAAAAAAGACCCAGGAGTTTCTAAGTGACAGATATAAATCAAAAGAACAGCAAGCTGTTTTGTTGGAACTGGGTGGGACATGACAAGAGAAAACGGTACGCGACAACTCGGCACCGGACAACTCGGCACTGGATGACTCGGCATCGGACAACTCAGCACCCGCGACTCGGTACCGTCAACTCGGCACCAGGATAATTCGTCACCGGAACATTTCGGCACTAATTAGAAAACTGTTTTATTGTTACTTAAAAACATGTAAAAAAATTAAAATATAAAAAAATGTTTTCATTTAAGAAATGCATCTACAAAATATATTATTTTGTCTCAAATCCAAATCGATTGTGAGGTCGGACCTCTTCAGGGAAACCCGCACTCAACGAGGTAAGACACGCGTGTGACGGCTATCACTAATGCCCGATTTCTTCACCTTGAGATATCTAGCGGATAAGTATAACTATACGGATAACCAATCAAACAAATATAAAAATTTGACTTACTGTTGTTTGATTGGTTATCCGTATAGTTATACTTATCCGATAGATATCTCAAGGTGAAGCAATCGGGCATAAGACTATAATATCAGAGTACACATACCGTCAACAGTAAACCTGTCATTTGCAATTTTGTTACGACTATAAATTATTCGTTATTATTATTTGCGAAGCAACGTAAACTTGAGCAACATCCTAAAGGGATGTCATGTGCCCCAGCGTTAGCCGAAGTGAGCATAGGTTGCGCGAAGTGGATTGATTCTGCTCAGTACTTCGAACATAGATGGCTGCGTTCTTAACGAAGCATTGAAATGGCAATATGAGTGTGAACGACAATATATAAAACAGAATAGATTGGTCATAAAAAAGGAATTCCTTGAGCTTATTAGATAAAATTAAAAGTACATTTTTCTCGAGATTTTTATTCCATTCTACGAACTAGTTTCGATTAATTTGGTTTACAATTTTCAAAATCAAGCAATAAATTAAACAATTTGACATTATATTTGTATTTTCTAGCTAGTTTACAATTTTAGTTCCAGTTTCTCTATGTAACAGGTCGAACTTGCTTCCTTTCATGAAGTTATGCAATAGTTCAATATGTTTTTATAAAATTTTTTATATTATTTTTATACATTTTGACTTCGTTGAATGTAACTTCTACATTGCCATTGTTTTTTCCATTATCGCTTTTATGCTTACATCAAACAAATTTCATCTTATTTTGTTATCGGTGAGTGTGTGTAATTTATTTAATGTATTCTCGGATCTAATTGTTTGCCTTTTCCATCTAGTCCTGAAAATGGAGTAATATATAACTCCGAAACGTTGACCAACATTATATAGTGTTTGATTTGGATTCCCATTCAACCTGAGATCCTTTTCTATTTATCATATTTACTGGGTGAGAATTTGGTTTATTCTAGAGTTCAATATGTTTTTTTTTACAGTGTGTCCCATATTTACCAAATGCTGTGATACAGTCGAATATTTCTTTTTGATTCTGTGTTCTGCGGGTCTAGTTTTTAGGTACCTACTCGTCTGCCCAATACTTTGGCTGCCATATCCACATTTAATTGCATAGACCTAGTTCTTCTCAAGTTTATCAATTTTGTCTTTATATAAAATAGGCAGATTAGCAGATTGGTCCCAGTTGCCACTGGATCCCGTGGGAGAGAAGGGGAAGGTGCTAGAAAGATTATTTTCGAAGCTGTTATATTAACAATGTTTTGTAATATTGTTATTTCCTTAAGTCTTATTTATAAAAAGCGATTTTTATTTTACGATATTGAGCCCTTTGTATAGACTTCCGATAGTTACTACTGTGATTAGTAGCTACTTTGTCGTTTTATTAGACATCATTCGAATACATATAATGTAACTTAAAATGTTCTGTAGCGACAAATAAAATGATCTTTTACTTAGAAAACCTAGCTCTATTTGCAAATTTCCTATAAAGAAAACCTTTAAAGTTTTTACGTACTACTTCCAATATGTGTAATCAATGAATAAATAGAATATTAGAGATATGAACATTACGTAGTAAAATATAATGATATAATTTTGTAAGTAGTACTAAAAAGTAAATGGATCGGATATAGAAAAGAGCAATAGAATATTTATATTTTACTATGAAAGAAACACTAAAGTAAAGTATTGTATATGAACATTTTTTATATGTTGCTGCATAATGGGAAGCTTATGCTAACTTTTATATGAGTTTCGTAAAATGTCATGTAAAGTTTTAGTTTGATATCCTAGGGTCAAAAGATGTACTAAAGTAGTGAGGGGTAATGTGTTAACGGTCGACTTGTGTGGAATTCGTACGATCCTGTACTGCAGCGCCACATATTAACTTCCGGTATCTAGTGCAACAACCGGAAGTGAAACATTGTTATGAAGTGACGCGTTCCATAGCATACTATTCCATTAAGTCTAAAACTATGCGTGATTCATCTACAGAGTTGTTCATAGTGCGTGCTACCACTTATCCCAAAGGATAGCCCTACCCTGTCCTTATTACCACCACACCTCTATATACAACATTAATTTTTACTTTAATTTTAAACATAAACTTTAATATTTAAAAGATTAAAAAAATTATAATTAGTCTGATATTTTATTGTGCAATAGTTTTAAAACTATCAAAATTTTTTTTTTTAATTATTAATGTGTATTGATGAAAAAGTTGATTTCCGATTTTTTTTAATTTTAAAAACATGACTTCAGATTTTTCCAATTTTTAGAATTTATGAAACTCAGGTAATTATAATTAATTATATTAATAAACTGCAGAGATAACTATACCATCAGTTAAGCTTTAGAAGAAGAAAATATTAAAGACTTTTAAGCGTTTATTAATATTATTTATTTTTTTATTAAATATATTGGTTGTAATAACTAACTACAGTTGGTAATATTATAACTAATGATTAGTTAATCCTGGTTCCCACAAATATGTACATCAGAAATGCTTGGAAAGAACTTGCTAGAATTGCAACCAGCTTAGCTTTTCAAGTGTAAAGAATCTCAATTTGACTAAAAGAAAAATTTTTATATAAGAAATTATAATATACAAAGTGAATTTTTTTTTGATGTTGCTACGCTTAGCATAGCAAAATCTTTATTCAGACTGAAAGTCGCATGCAAGTTTATATCTTTAAATACAATGTTCCACAATCAGATGTAATCAAAAGTTCTGAAACATAGATTCAATCAAAAACTTGTTTCTATATTATTTGATATACCTACATATTTGATAATTGAAATCAACGATATAGATTATTAAGATCTATATTAGATCTAGTAACGGGTGTATAGCAACCAAAATCTCCTTACAGGTTTTTATAGATATAAGAAAAAATGTTGTAAAATTAGATATAGGACTTTAAAATGAAATCGCTGCTGGGGGTGAAAAAGGGGTTAAGTCATTTTTTTAGAAAATGGGATTATGTCATTTTGGGAACCTATAATAATCTATAATTATTGGTGAAATAATTTAAGTCTTATCAATAATTGATATCAATTCCTATCAATAATTGATAGGACTTGGATTCTACCAATGCCAAGATGAACACTTATAGGTTCCCAAAATGACATAATCCCATTTTCAAAAAAAATGACTTAACCCCTTTTTCACCCCCAGCAGCGAAATGATTAAATTAAGGATTAATTCAAAATATAGATTAATTTAGGAAATTTTCAAGTTGATCAATTTAAAATTATTTTAAATTATTATTTAAAACGCGAACGTTGAGAGTGACACAGAGATGCGTTGCACGCGCATTTCCATGCGTCAGACAGTGATGAAGGGAGTTTCCATATTTTCCCATATTTCCCATTGTCCGTACCCAATTTAACTAGGCAACCTATGTGCAATGTGTTAATCTGTATATATAATAATATATACATAATAATCTGTTAATCTTAAATAAATAACAGATGAGGGTAGATGTTTTCTTATACCGTATTTTAGACTATAGGGTTTTGAAAGTAACACACATAAAATAAAAATCTAGTGATTCCAGTCAAATATTAAAGTATTTCGAAAAATGATTCTATAATTATTTATTTATTATTCACTCGATCTTTAACATGATTTTTATAATTTTGGCCCAGTTTTGCGGATGCAAAAGCATGCAAAGCACTCCCGAAAGCAGTGAAGCACTCACTGTACTTCATATAAATAATATAAAATTTAAGTTTGGTCTTGAGATTAAGTAGTTCATTTACCATCAACAGTTGGTTACATATTACATAACAGACTCCCAGTGAGCACTGTCGTGACAATTTTCTGCAAAATCAACTACTTTTTTAATAAGTAAAATCAATATAAAAAAAATTGTGATATTAGTGAACTGATAGGTAAGATAAAAAAGTATTAAGAAGACAATAGAAAAAAAATTTCATTACAATACGTTAACAATAAGATATGTTAAAACTATAAATCGGCGCAACATAAATTTTTTTAAATTGTTAGAAAATTCGGTATGTAATTAATTTCCGTTAAATTCCGTCTATATAGCAGAGGTGTAGGCAAGCTTGCAGTAAGATTTGTCATTGTAGTACGAACCACACATCAAGATGGTCAACTATAATCCGTATCAATATTTTAGAAAACTTATAAAATGCACTAAATACTTTTCAGATCTAAAATGGTTTTAAATGTAAAATACTCTGTAAGTATAAATTCGCAAACGTTTTCACCATACTATGGCATCATCAGGCGATTAGTCCGAAAATATTTGTAACGCAATGGGGATTAATCAGTATTCTGTTCAAAATTTAGTGAGATAATTCTATGTAAAATCTGAACAAATTTGGGAGCAGTGGCTTTTTGAAGTTTTGGTTGCGCTTGCCGTAGTTAGTAATAGGCTGAGTCAAACACACTTAACCGGGAAGTCCTAATAGGAAAAACTGTTTGATTAAAATGTTTGATTAAAGGCTTATTTTGGAAAATTGTAAACTGCTTCAGAAATCGAATAGTGGGCTCGTAATCCAATGTTGTAAGTTAACTTTGTACTTTTAAATTTATTTTGGAACGGATTCAGTAAAGATGACTTGGATCAATTTGGTAATGGTTGTCGAAATGTGTCGCGGTAAAATTCCGATTGGCATGGGCCAAGTTTAGTGAGAAACCGTTGATTCAGAATTATGTGGATTGTTGCTATTTTGGAATTTGATGAAAATCTGTATTAGTTTAACTTTTGTAATTGTTGATTTTGATTTAGAATTTTAGTAAGCTAAGTATAGTAAGTATTTGCCGTTAAGTTGTTTGATGCTCGAATTAAACAGTTTACCAACTTTGGTCTTTTTATTGTCCGAGCATTACGAACACACCACCCTGACATCAAGCTCTCCGTTATTTTGAAATTTTTGTGTTTTTGGTTTATAAGCAATTTTCTTGATTAACAGATACTTGGCAATTGATTACAAAAAACTTAAAAACTTTGCTGAATGATGCAAAAAATGTGATTGAAAACCAACGAAGAAATGCAGATGCAAAATTTCTTTTATTGGTAATTACACCCATAAAATGTAAAGAAATACTTACATTAGAAGATTTTTTTTGTAAAACAAAGCTTTTCATTCTAGTAATAGACACATTTCTTTGTTTTTCTATTTTGCGTCTAAAACAAAATCATTTCTGTGGTCACATGCTAGAAGGGAATAAGTAAATAGGGATCTATGCAGACTTATTCCCTTCTTTAAATTTGTTTTACGAGGTTGGTAACTAAACGTAAATAAAAATTAAAATTAATAAATAAAATTATAAATCGATAAATTGGTGCAAAATATGTTAATTTTTTATAAAATAATCAGTAATAACAAAGAAAATTATAAACTGCAGGTATATACGATTTTGTTTATTTAAACTTTTATGCAATGTCCTAACCTGTAAAGATTTTATCAACTATCACAAAAAGACAAAAAAATTTCAAATTGACTATTATTTAATAAATCACATATTTTAAAATTTATAGCGCGTAAAAAACGCAAAATAAAAAAATACAGTAAAAAGACTCTTTATAAGACGTTTTATTCGCACTTATTAAAACGACGCTTATGAAACTATTTTTTTAATATAACTACTTATTTTACAATTTATTTTAACAATTATTGTAAGATATTCACAACTAAACTCAACTACGTCCTTTATGAATCGATAAGTAGCATTACAAATACTATTTTATCATCGTTGCATTTGAGCAACTGCACACGAACAAGTTGTCGTTACAAACATTAAGAACTAGAATTTCAAATTTCTTGAGATGCAATGATGCTTTTGTATTTACAATATAACTTATCAATTTAAATTTGATAATGATTTCTTATAATAGTTTGAAAAGAATGTTTTAGACTTTATATTTTCTTTTTTTAAAATTGGATTTGATTTGTGTAGGATCAGATTTACAAAATCATTCCACATCTTTCTAAATATACTGCAATACTAAAATAAACTTACAAAATATACATGCGAAGTTTCATTTCATCTTTCTTTATACCATTTCTATTGAAAATCATTATTTTTTTCTTGGCATTTTTAAAATTTTCTTTGCTTTTGATTCTTTTAATTTAATTTAATTTATTTGTTATTTTTGGTTACTACTTTCTTTGCATTTATCATTTTCTCTATGAATAGGTAAAAATTCAAATTCTTAATAAACAGCTATTTACTATTAAATGAATTTTATATATTTTTAGTTCAATTAAGTTTGTTTAACGTAGGCGCATCGATATTATTTAGTTAACCATACAAGTTAGAAAGCGAAAATAGAGATTTTTAAATATTAAATTGATGTGCCTTCTGGAATTTATATAGCACCTTGTAGAAAATTTTTCCTTAAATCTCATTCGCTTGAATATATTTCAAAAGATAACATTTTGAATGAAAATGGTGTTGAAAATTCTTTAAATAAAGTCTAAAGCATATTGTCCATATTGCTAAATCTGTAGAAACCGTACACTAGCATTTCAGTCCTACTTTAATTTGCATCAAAATGTTCTCACGTACAATCATCCCTGCGTCAAAATCGTTGCATCAAAACGGCTGCGTCAAAACAAATTTGCTTATTCATTTTTATAACGTAAATGATTGCCATTTTGTTTGTATATTTTTAGATGGTTTTCGGAATAAATTTAAATTTTTGATCGGTGATAGAAAAGCTTTGGTTTTATTATTTGTGATTTATTTTGAGAGAATTTAAAAGGGCATGATTTAAAGATTTTCTTTTAACTGGAATTCGTAGCTAAATTAGTTTCACAAAATTCATGTGAAGTTTATTTTGTATAAAAATTTGCGCTATATATATAATTAAAAGATATGATCGATTAATAATATAGACCTGCAATATTTACAAGTATAGTAAAAATTTATTTTTGTATGAAAGTATTTTTTATTTTGATTATAAAATTTTGATTTCATAATTGAAAAGTAAGACCTCGTACTTTAAACCATTTACTTAGATAGACACCCTCTCGATGTAGTTAGCAGTGTAATAATACACTGCGGCATGAAAAGCGCACATACGCATTATTATCGAATGTATTCCGTGACCGAAGCCCATGATAATAGCGCTTTAATCTGTTACAAGTTACATGTTTAAGGAAATGCATGCAAATATGAATATTTCAAATAATAACTTATTTTTAAATGTATTATGTACATTGTGTGATAGACACTAATTATTTATCAACTAATTTAAAAGATATCATTAAATTTTATTTCATTGTTACAGTATAATACATACTATTAACACATTATATTATTTTAAAAATATTTCTTGCAAATGGGAACACTTTTGTTAATATTTTCCATAGACCTTTGCAAACCGAACGAAAGAACTTAAAATATGTAGGGGAGAAGCTAGTGAGTTGACCACCCTTAGCATTTTTGCTTATAACTCATCTTCAAATTAAAATTTTTGGGTATATAATATCACCATTGCAAAGAGGACGTCATTAGCTAAAATTTTGTACAGATACTTATTAGATTACTCAAAAAACAAAAACGTTATGACCATTCTTCCGAAGAGGAAAAATTGACTTTTTTTATTTTTGGCATGGAAGTTGACTACTCCGCCTTAAAAAGTAGCTGAAAAGTCAAAAAACTTAACTGGAATCGACTGATGTACAAAATTAATGATTTTTTATTGAGTTTTAAGTGAAAAAGTGAAGGAAAAACATCAAAAATTAATTTATTATGATGATCACAATTGTTGCTTTTTCGCGCTTCTCAACCTCCTTGGGCATAGTAACGGCTTTCTTGTCTTTAGCAACGAGCTCCTTGCGCTTAGCAGCTACTTCCTTCTTCGCTTTTGCAACTTTTCGCCTTGTGGTCATCTTACATTCTAGACGATTTTGAAAGAAACACAAAAACAAACAAGCAAAAGCACGATATATTTGGAATTCACTTTGGATTAATAAAATTTAATGGAATGCGAGTTTAGCAAATATATTTATTTACCTTGGGATATCAACGAAAATTGTTCACTTTATGAGCAAACGGAAAAATCAGTAATTTAAAAAACTTATTTTTTCTTCCCCCGATGTTTTTCGGAGCTAGTACGATGCGTCTATTCGCTTCTAAACTACATAAAAGTTGGAAATTTACGAAAATTACAAAAATCGATATACTGAAATCTACATATGACGGTGAAAATGTTCACTGGATGGTAACAGGTGACTTCAATTTGCCAAATCTTGGTTAGACGAGATATACAACATGTTGCTTGGATTTTTTGGAAAATTCAATCCGCTTTTATCGATGGTATGTTTTGTTGCGATCTTATATAAATTAATTATATTGCAAATCAATTAGATATATTTTTGGATTTGATATATGGCAGTGAATCAAGTTTGTTCTCTCTGTTTAAGCCGGACTCTGAATTAAGCAGTAAAGATAGAAACCATTGTGCTGTATTTGTGCTTTTTCAATCTATAGATCAATCAAGTTCGGATTATATTCGATATATAAACGATAAATCTTTTTGTTATAATTTCTAGTCACTTAATTTTAATCAGTTTTCTTGTTACCTGTCATCTATTGAATGGAGTAATATACTTAACGATCCGGATATTAATATTAACATCTCTCGTTTTTATGAGCTCATCTATAGCGGTTTGGTAGTAAAAAACATTTTAAATATCCTAGGTGGTTTGACGTTGATTTCATTCGCCTTCACAGGTAAAAACAAGAGGCTTATAAAAGATATATTAAACATCAATCAGCAGATAATTACAACAATTACGCCTTCTTAAGAAGCAACTTTAAAGCTCTGCATTCTTTAACATATGAAATACATTTGATTGATGTTCAGAATGGTCTTACGTGGATGAGAAGCTAAAAATATTAAGAATGCCACCGGTAATGAACTATAAGACCGAGGTTCCATCCGATTCGGAGGTGGTAATCGAGTTTTTTCGTTCTTTTTTCTTCTCTGTTTATGCGAGACGCGAGTCGGCTGAATTGCCAAATTGCAATTACATTAATAATGGGTATATTGTGGGATTGGATTGTATTGACGAAGATGACGTCGTCGAGGCTATATGTGAAGCGAAATCCGGTTGTGGTCCTGATGGGCTTTATATCGACTTGGTCAAGAGGTTTAGTATACAGTTAGTGACGCCCCTCACATTGGGGCGTAATAATTTTTCTAGTATTACTCCTATACCAAAAAAGGGGAGTCGCAAAGAGGTTTCAAACTATCGTGGAATCTCAATTTTGTCTGCTTTCCCTAAGATCTTTAAAAGCATAATAGCGAAATATTTGAAATTCAAAATGTCTTCTCTGTTGCTAGATGCGCAGCATGGTTTTATTTCTGGGAGATCAACGGTAACAAACTTGCTATGTTTTGTCAATTATACAATTAACGCCATCGAATCGGGTAGTCAAGTGGACGTTATCTACACTGACTTCAGTAAAGCGTTTGACACGGTTCAGCATGATATTTTAGTTACAAAACTAGTGGGTGCTGGCCTCTCCGCGCCGCTAGTAAATTGGTTCTCATCCTATCTTACAGACAAAACCCAATTTGTCAAGATCGATGGAATACGTTCGGGTTTGATAAATATTCTGTTGGGAGTGCCTCAAGGGAGTCATATTGGACCATTGCTTTTTCTTATTTTTGTGAACGACATTACATATATAATAAAGTTCTGTTTTTTTCTCTTATTTGCGGATGATTTGAAATTGTTTCTAAAGCTTAACGCATGTTTAGAAGTCAATCTGATACAACAAGATATTGACGCAATAAATACTTTCTGGGAAGTATATTGCCCTCAAATATTTGAATGTGCTTTCGGCTAAGGGTGCCCTTTAGAGATCGGAGAGCGACTCAACTTTTTTATGGTTTTTGGCCTCTTAAGGTGCAAATGAGCCTGCCAATGCGATGATAAATATATTGAACTCACTAGATTTCTTTGATTTTCACTATTCGACTTCTGGGCTGACGAGTCTGACCAGGAGGTTGGCAAAAAGTTGTAAATAATTTGCTCTTTTTCTATTATATTCTGTGTCATAAATATTGATTTGTATACGTTTGTTCGATTTGTTTTGCAGTTGCATCTAATATGATGCTTCTTTTTTGATGATATCTTTTTTTTCTATTTCTCTTAAATTTTTGTTCAAAAGTATATATTATATTTTGTTTTGATTTATATCACCATTAAGGTAATAACCAGTAGTGTGTAGAAGTAAATAAATAAATAAAAATAAGTTAAAGGCTATGTCAAAGAGCACGATAACAGTTGAAATGGCGGTATTACCATTGACAGTTTTTTCTAAAGTACGGGGAGGTTATCTTACATGCATAGTCAACTTACAAGCCTCTCCCCTACATATAATTAATGTAACATACGTCCCGCTTTAAGCGGAACAGTCCTGATTTTAAGCCATGTGTCCCGCTATTTGCAAATTATTTAATAATGCCCCATTTCTAACAAAACAAAAGCGTAAAAGCAAACAAGCCTTGCCGCTCGCGTGTGCATAGTTTCTAGTGACGAGACGGACTGGGGTGGGCGAGCGCTTGACTTACGAATCATAAAGTAGTCTCAACCATAGAACAGTCTCCCCACTATATCTTTTTAACATAAATATATCAGGTGTACAGGTATGAAATTCAGATTTCAAAATTTGGAAAAAGCTCATTAAATTCGGAAGAATGATAATAAGTGGTTTATTCAAAGTATGCTCCATTGCTAGTTACGAATTTGTTCTATATTTTTGACAAATTGTAGATACCACGCCAGTAAAAATCTTCCTCTTTTGCCCTGAACTACTCATCAAGCTATTTTTACATAAATCTTTGTACGAACCAAAGCACTGCTCAGCAAGTGCGTGACCCATTAATGCAAACAAGTGGTAATCGGAAGAAGCAAAATCTGCTGAGTAAGTTGGATAGCTGATCACCTCTCAGTTGGGTGCTTCCAAAATGTCGTGAACCGGTTTTGTCGTATGTGATGGAGCATTATCATGAAGAACAACAACCTTGTGTTGCCTTTTTTGATATTCTTGTCGTTTTTTTGATTCAACGATTCAAACGATTGAAATTGATCAATTGTTGTTGGTAACGTTTGGAATTAACCTTTTTACCAGGCTCTAACAACTCATAATAGACCACACCCTACTGGTCCCACCTAGGGTACGTTTATGTTGGAGCTGATGTATGCAGCGACGGTTGCAGTCATTCTTGCGGAGAATTATCGCTGTTCCATGCGTTAACATTGATTTGCATGCTGCTTCAACATAAACGGTCCTATAAGAATCTTGCATTACAAATCACTGGTTCCCAAGAATCATTGTAACAATTGCTGCTTAGAGCTCCAACATAACCGTACCCTAACATAGAGCATCGTCTTCTTGTCAAAGCGATTTGGTCTGACAGTCGATGTGGATGGTGCGCCTGGGTTTACTCATGTTTATTTGCGCTTGGGGGTCTTACAAATAAATCCACTTTTCAATCCTGCTAACGATAGTACGCAAAAACGACTGTATCGTTCGATCAAAATGTCACATGTATTTTTGTGCTTCTCCATCTCCCTTTCGTTCAACTAATATGATACCAATTTGTCGACCTCTTGAATCTTTACCATCTGCCGTAGGCGATTGAAAGCAGCTTATTGGCTAACGGTTAATTACTCTTATTATTTTTGTGTTTGTGCATCATCTTCGTCCAACAATGCTTCAAATTCCGAATCTTTATAACTTTTAGGTGATTTTCCGTGTTCCTTGTCTGCAACATCGAAATTTCCACTTTTAAAATGCCGAAACCATTGTTTACCTTCACTTTTATAACGGGCGGTAGCTAAAATCTTTTGAAAATTTGACCAGAGTTTTCAGACAACCATTTACAATACAATTATTAAATTGACGGTAAAAACTTATTCAAAACAAATTCTGTTTATTTATCCAAAGCAACTCATATTCTTTGCACACGTTAACCGCCATGGCGGTCTCTAGGAACCGTTTTAAAAATGTCAAATATGTGTCGCGACATAAGTCACATGCACCATTATGTAATTGCTTTGGTTTAAACTTTCTAGAAACCAGAAGATCATTAGAACATAACATATTACTGCACATATTAATGCAGTGAGCTGCTATGGCACAAAAGAATTGTTTGCCTACACAAATTTGTTGCAGTATTTTTCATAAGAATATTAAATTCATAATGCGGAATAAAAAATAAATTAAATTTTATTTTTATACGAACAATTAAGGAAACACAAAATTAAATTGAAAAATATAAAAATATATTATATGAAAAATTATATAATATTCTTTTAATACATGCTAGAATGGATTACTCGCAGATGGACCGCTGAGTAATGTTCAGATAAAATGTCCCAACAATACGTCGGTCCCGAGGGATCACCACAGTGTTTTCATAATTTTAGAAAAGTTATTGAAAATAAAGACATAACATAATTCAAATATTAATATATTATTGCAAACTTGACAATAATAAATTTTCAAATTACCAAGTTATTTTATTCTTATTTTACATTCATTTCTATTATCTTAATAATGTACGTATGTATAAAACATTTATTTATTTTTTTATTCAAAAAATTTTAATTTTTATTCATTTTGAAATCAAGTTAGGTAGAATTTTGCTTTTATTTTTGTAATGTCAAATAATTTTGAATTTTTATATTTTTTCTATCATATTGAATTGAATACTGTACGCGATAATTATATATTTTTTAGGTTTGCCTGATGAGAATCAGTAATTCGAAACAACTAGGGCCCATTTGTCGCAGACTATTTCACATAATTTGCATATTTTTTCGTATCAATGAACAGTAAGCACTTTCAATCATAAATATATTTTTTATAATTTTAAACGTATAGGATTGCGAAATCCATACATTAAGATTTAAATGTATCTTGTAGCTAGTTATTGATAATCATATTTATTGTATTTTCAAGAGCTAATAATTTTAATTAATATTAATTAATAAAACATTTATGAAAAAATAATAATTGCATAAAATGCCATTAGCAGGTTTATTACAACTTACTGCCAACAAGCTTATTTGTTCCTCAATAAATATTCAGAGCTTTCATTGCAGCTTGCTCCAAGCAAGCTATTGTTAAGAACTATTATCTACTAGCTAATTAGCAACTAATTTTTTAAACTGATCATCGCTGGCAAAATAACAATAAATAGCTTGCTGCTAACAAGCAAATAATCAGCTATTGAAATTCGTAGCTGCTTTTCAGCTAGACATGCTACTAGGATGTATCGAATTTTAACGTCAATTGTATTGACTTTTTCATAATATTGTCAACTAAATAGATTGAAATAACTGCAAGTAGGTGGTCAAAAGATAAATTTATCACAGGGTTCCCACTGGTCAGGAAAACTTGGAATAACTCCATAAGTCAGGGACTTGAAATATGTACTAGTTTTGCCAGGAAAAGTCAGAGAATTTTTGATTTTCAAGCGAAAATCAGAGAAATTAAGATTAAGTAATATAAGATGAAAAACAATATAAATTATTATAAGTATGGTTTATATTTTCTTAAATTAAAAAATTTAAGATTTTTAAATTTGATCGAGGTTGCAAATGCCAGAGAAAATCTTCAATTTTAGTCAGAAAAAACCTGGAATAGGTAATTTTGAAAAGTGACTGGGAACCCTGAATTAAGTTTAACATATATTATATGGGGCATTCCATGCCAAATTGGACACCATTTTGCTTTTCCATCTCGGATCTTTTTGAAAATTTTTTCTTTTAGTACTAGTTGAGACTAGCATCCAGGATTGTTTTTGATTTTTTTTATCATGTTATTCAAAAAATAAAAATTTATAGAACATTACGTTACTTTTTTTTTAAATGCTCATAACTCCACGAATAATTGATCAAATGGCACGTTGTGTTTTTGAAAATGTTTCTTATAAAACGTACTCTCAACAAAAAATATTGAAAAATATTTTAAAAGATCTTACTATTCGAATTTCAAGTTTTAAAAATAAATCGCCATTTTTAACAATGTTCTCATCATGGGCTATTGGGTTTTTTAATACAAATAAAAATTTTGTGAATTAAGTTTTTGTTTTGTAACTGTTTTTTTAATTATTTTTTGATTTTTTGTGAAATGGATCAAGTTTTCAAAAATTTTTACTTCACAAAAGTTGTAGTCCGTTAAATTTCCTATCCAGAATGGGGCGTCAGATTTTTTGTAAAATGTTTCGTTTAGAAGATACAGCGATTTGAAAAAAACCAAGAAAAAAGAAAGTTTAAAATTTTCCACATTTTTATACTTACTTTATAACTTTAACAACTTTATATAGTTGATAGATTATTTCACGCTCTTTAAGAAAGTACTTAACCATTTTTACTGAAAAATCAATATTGTCCGAGCTATGACCATGTGAAAGTGGGAATGTAAAAAAATGCTTAAAGGAGGCCTAACTCTCGACGGCTTAAATTTAGAAAAAAAATTTTCTTAAATATTTTTCTTAGAATAGTGTCCTCTATCACCACTGAAATTATGTAAAGTCTATCTGGGGACACCCTGTATATAAAGATTTTCATCTGAACCTGCGTGTTATTAACCCCCCCCCCCCCCCGTTTAGTATTCGACTTATTCGAATTGGCGCCCGAGTACCGTTCAGTGAGTGAGGAGTATTTTCGACAATTTAAGTCCACCCCCTGGCCTGGCTTCCGGAGCTACCCAGTAGCTATCAAATATTAACCCTTCATTTAGAAGGGTCAAATTAGTGGTGCTACATATTAACACCTATGTCTTAGTTGTAAATTTGTTTTCTTAATTTTGTGTAATGAATATAATAAATTAGAAGTCACTCGATCAAGAAATGTAAATTTTTCTTTATAATTGAGTTTTATTATTTTATTGTATGCTGTAAAACAATATTGTAAAACTTTTAAATGGAAACTAATACAAATGCAGTATTTAAATTTTTACATCAAAATATAACAAGCATGTAGTTGCTTTTAATTGAATTTTGTGTACTTTATTAGATGAAAATCATAAAATGTTTCACGAATTTTGAGTATTATGACGACGTTTAAAAAATTCAAATTAGTTTTTAAATTAATTTTGCAATTTGTTAAGATAAATTTAAGTAATTGTACACAGCAACGACTAAGATAAATTATCAGAATTTCGTTTTCATTTAAAACCTTTAAAATGCAACCTAGTACACGCAATTTTATATTTTTTAGTATGCAACTCATAAATAACTAATAGCATTATGGCTTAACAATTTTAAAGTCTAATTAAAACATTTAAATATTTATTTACATAAAATACATATTTTTCATTTACGAATTCTTTTGTAAAATAAAAGTTTTCAGCACACGGATTGGTGAGTAAAGCTAATAAAGAAACCTAATAAAGAAAAACTCTTTTGGTAAACATTGTTTTTTGAACTTTAATATTTAATAAGGTCAGTTTTTAAATTGAATATAAAAATAAAATCACAATAAAAGTTTATTTTTTATATTGAGAAATGCAAAGTTAGGAAATATTACACATTATGTTTAATTCATGTGCAAACTTTTATTATCGATTTTATTGTTGAAGTTCTACCATTTTATAGTAAATGATTTTTTAATAAATAATTTACAATTTTTCTAATGACTGTTTTAAAATTTTTGTATTTTGTATGCATTAAAATTTAAAATTGCGTCCAAAGAGCGAAAACATGTATATCATTTACATCATTAGTTCTATTAGAGCCAGCTCTTGTGTGCGGCTATTAAAGGTTACATTTTTATCGAAATAGCTAGGTGGTCTAATTATTTTGCTTTGTGTTTTACCTTGTTTGTTCCGCTATATTAAAAATTTTAACTTAACCTAAAAGAATTTTTGTTATTATAACAATGGTCATTAAAATAAGGTTTGCGGTTTTTCCAAATAAATAATATAAATACATAATAAAGTTTATAAAATAGTAATCGCAAGAAAACCAAATTGGTATATTTAGTATTCGCAAAATGGGATTAGAATTTAATTTATATAATTGTTATTCCCCAAATTTTAGGTCTTAGAATTCAAAATTATATTGAAACTAGGTTTGAACAGAAAATAATTAATTCAATAATTCAGAAATAGAACACTAAAAGAAGGCAAACATTTTGTTTATTAACAGAATATTCTATATCAACTATACGTATTAAATTAACTTAATATTTTTCCGTTTGATGCCGTTCTCGTAATGTAAACTGTGAATAGCCAATATGAAGTTTTAGTATTTCACAGCATATAAAATAATAAGAACGGATTACTGAACCAGATAGATAGATTAGAGTAGAAACCATTAAGCAAGTAAGTAAAGTCTAAGGATGGGTTCCTCCAGATCTAATAAAATCCTTTCATGTCGGTTATAGTTGGAGTTAATCACGCTTAAATAAAAAGGAGTGTTTCACCAGATGTTTTTTTAAAAAGAGTCCACTAGTAAGTTTGTGTTTTGCTTATGGTGTCAATGTTTGATTTGATGATTGTCTTTTTATACTTTTAGACTCCGATGAAGGCCTATATGTAATAAAGGTTGAAACCGGTTAGTGAACACATTCGTTTTATTTCAAGGACCCAAAATAACCACGATATATAGTCCATCTGTAAGAAGAATTTACTACAAGGTCGAGAAACATAATTGATTATTGATACAAATATAAATAATTTTATTAAATATAAAATATAATATACCTTTTATCGTGTGGGGTTCCTAGTCCTCCATCGGGTGCCTCCCCAGGTGGCGGATAGGGGAATGCCTCCTAGATATAGGTGGTATCAGTGAAAAAAAATACCTGAGGTGGACCAAAACTAGCATCACACCCGAAAGACTACCGGCATAAGTGGTCATCGATAACTGGCCAACAGCTCCGGGTGGATGAGCTGGAAATTGTAAGAGCACTCCTTCGTCCTGGAGCTGAGAAATTGACTCCGAAGGCGGATGAATTGCAAAAGCAATCAACGGCATAAGAATGCAGAAAGCAACGAGAAACTACTGCATTAAAGATCCCTATAGATATCTCTAGTATCATCATCATGACAGGGTTCAGAGCAAATGATTCTTGAGTAATATGTCTCCCAATCGGATCTCCGGGGGGGGGGTAGTTTTGAACAGTGTCGTGGATAGGAAGTTGAGGATAGGAACTTGGAACGTATGAACTATACGGGAGCCTGGAAAATGCTTCAACGTTATACAAGAGATTCAGAGACTAGAAGTAGAGATTATTGGGATTAGCGAAGCGAGATGGACAGAATCAAGTAAATGCCCAGTCGATAATCATATGGTATACTATTCCGGAAGCGATGACACACAACATAAGCATGGCGTGGCTATCACAGTAACTAATACAGTGAATAGATCAGTAATAAACTTCTCCCCAATATCAGATCGAGTAGTGTTACTGCAAATACAGAGGCAGAGACGGACACTGGGTAGGAGAACATGGTCTTGGGATACAAAATTAAAGGGGAGATCGGCTGTTGCAATTCTATCAAGAAAACAATATGATCATAATTACTTACTTACTTACTTCAAGCTACCAAACAGACGTTTGTATACTTGGAGATCTCCCCAAGATAGAGAAAACAATGTCATAAGGAATCAGATAGACTATTTCTGATCGGCAACCGCTACAGAAATAGTGTAAAACAGGTAAAGACATAGCCGGGTGCACATGTCTCGTCAGACCATAATCCCTTGATAGCTGATATAAAGATTACCTTAAAGAAAATAAAGTTTAACGCCAATAATAATAACAGTAATCTGGTAAAAATGGTATTAGACTGGTAAAAATGACAATGGGCAACGCAAAAGCATGCATCAGAACCGACGAAGGCGAGACGGAATGCTTCGAAATAAACAGTGGAGTCAGACAAGGAGAGGCACTGTCAGCAACATTGTTCATATTAGTATTAAAAGGAATAATAAAAAGAATGGATGTCAAGGATACAATTACAACAAGAGAAGTACAGCTTCTCGCGTATGCAGATGACTTTCTTATTATGTCAAGAACCCGCAAAGGAATGATACAAAAGCTCAAAGAAATTGAAAAGGAAGCAAGGCAAATGGGATTAACTATAAGCGAAAGCAAAATAAAATATATGAGATGCGGAAGAAACATATCAGGTATACAGAATAACTTGATAATAAACGGGTATATTTTTGAAGATCTTTAAGCACTGCTTAAAGATAAAAGTCTGAAGAAAGATACAAAATTAAAAATATATAGAACCCTAATAAGACCAGTAATCACATATGCAGCTGAAGCTTTATGCTTGTTACAGTTAGAAGCTGACCTACTGAAAATGTTTGAAAAACAAGTTTCACGCACGATCCTGGGTCTAAAAAAGGGTAATAACGACGAATACAGAATACTTATGAACCATGAAATAGAACAGGAGGTTAACGGTGAGAATATAGTGAAGGTCATGAAAGCGCAGCGAATTAGATGGCTGGGGCATATTATGACAAGCAATGACGAAAGCGTGGTGAAAAAGGTAACGATGTGGAAACCGGATGCAAACAGAACAAAGAGACGTCCGAAAGTGAGATGGTGGGATTAAGTGATAAACGACCTGAAGGTTATAGAAGTGAAAGAATGGATGACAAAGGTTCAAGATAAACAACTCTGGAAGGAAAGTGTCAAGGATGCCGCAACTCACAAAAAATTATAATCCAGAAAATAGGAATGAACGAATATTGTTTAACTGTAACTGTAACATGGGGCTTAATGCTCCCCGATAATCGGATTTGTAAATCCTTGAACAAAGAGAGCTATATTCAATTAGAATGTAAAGCTAATAATAATAATAAATAATCTAAATATAGGGTACCTTTAAGACCCAACAGTTAAAGAAGAATTAAAAAAGGAAATTAACAACAATCTCAGTAAAATAATTAGAAACGAGGAGGAAAACAAGGACAAAAACAGAGAGGGCTCGAACTGGGACATAAACAAAAAGTGGAAAAACATTAAGTAAGCTATCATGGAACACAGTCCGAAACTTGTAAAATCAACGAGAAGGAAGAAGAGGAAAGGATGGATGACAGATGATATAATGCGGCTTATGAGAGATAGAAAATTACACAAAGGCAACAAGAAGAAATACAAACAGATTCAAATTGAAATACGTAAAAACATTCGCCACACTAAAGAAAATTGGTTTGCTGAAAGATGCAATGAGATAGAATACCTCCAATCTCTAGGCATGATACCTTCAATGTTCACAAAAAGATAAAAGAGCTGACAAACACCTACAAACGAAACCATGCTAACTTGATAAGGGACAAAAACGGTGTGATCGTAACCTACATAAAAGATAAGTTACAGACATGGAAGACATACATTGAGGAATTATTTGAGGATTCAAGGCAAAGAAACGGAAAACCATATGACGCTGCCATACACGAAGATAGAGAAGGACCGGATATAAGCGTGGAAGAAACCATACATGAGATCAAGTTGATGCGAAATCAAAGCCCCCAAGACCCGATCATTGCTTGTCCAACTTTTAAAATTAATAGATGAAGACCACGTACACTTATTAACGGAACTGTTCAACACAATTTACAAAACGGGTATTATACCCACAGAATGGTTGATTTCTACGTTCATAACCATTCCAAAAAAAGCTAGAGCCAAACAGTGTTACCTTACCTAGTTACCTCCAATCTGTAGTGATTATCGTACAATCAGTCTAATGAGTCACTCTCTTAAGACTTTCTTAAAAATTGGAATCTAGATCACTGTGAACCGCGTCCTGGGAGGACACTTCTCACAAATCGACGACATACCTTGGGTTAGCAGTTGGCGGTTTTTGTTTTCGTAGCGTCTTCTTAATGTTCGAGAGAATATTCCGTGCATTCGCGAAAATTTGTGGATTCCTTTTTGTTTTTTTATCCAACTCTTTGAACGCACGTTATCTTCTGTCCAGGTTATGTGGCGCGGCATCACACCTGATTTACGCTGATACTTGCGAGGTATTTTGCTCACCCAAAATGAATGCATGAAACAGTGAATAATTATTTATTTTATTCAAGTTATAGTCACGCAATGAGTTAGAAAAAACACCAAAAGAAAGAAATCTTTCTTTGATCGTGAAAGAATTTATAGTTGCGAATATTTGATCTAGGGCTAGGACCAGCAATACATAATTTTGATTTTTTAAGTAATATTTGATAAACGATTAACGGTAACTTATGTGACATGTCACATACGTTACACGAGAATTTAATTTCTTCACACAATGAAAATATGTAGCTTTTTTCAATCAAACCAATATTATCTAAAACCTAAAACACAAATCCCCACAATATGCCTAGTTGATTAGTTATGAAGTAAAGAAACAACAACTGAATTTGATGAAAAACGAATTTAATAACGCACAGTGACATAAAAGTAACTAATACAACTTGCACATTAACAAAACGCGAAGACTTTTTCTCTACAGTGCAGTCAATTTACAACAATATTCCCTGATTCAAAAAATATAAGAATAATACAATACGTAGAAAATCAAAATTCAAAAAATTTAAAAAGGAGACAATTAACACATAACAGGTCTGGATTAAGAAAATTTGAAAAAATGAAAATTTCGTAATACGAAGTACAATATAACGTTATTTCATGGTTATTGCCATTCATCAGTTGCACGCATCGATTACGATTACATTGTAAAATAAGAAGAAAAAATTTTTCAAACTAAACAAAATTATCGACTAAATTGTACAAAATTGACTTACCATAACCTCCAAAGATTATCAAAACTGAACTTGTTACACGAGGTATGAATAATTTAAAAATGATTTGAACTAAGAAATTCGTTTACCTAGCACTGCTAGTTTGAAATCCGAAGGCACTGCCCTCTTAATATGATTTCTAAAAACTTTGAAAAAATTCAAAATTCAAAAATTTACCACGTTTTTTAACCGTGAGGCGTAAAACTAGAAAAAGAACTCAAAATAAAAAATTTTAAGTAAATTTGTGGTTTTTAGTATGTATTTATGGTTAAATTCAAAAAATATAAGAATAATACAATACGTAGAAAATCAAAATTCAAAAAATTTAAAAAGGAGACAATTAACACATAACAGGTCTGGATTAAGAAAATTTGAAAAAATGAAAATTTCGTAATACGAAGTACAATATAACGTTATTTCATGGTTATTGCCATTCATCAGTTGCACGCATCGATTACGATTACATTGTAAAATAAGAAGAAAAAATTTTTCAAACTAAACAAAATTATCGACTAAATTGTACAAAATTGACTTACCATAACCTCCAAAGATTATCAAAACTGAACTTGTTACACGAGGTATGAATAATTTAAAAATGATTTGAACTAAGAAATTCGTTTACCTAGCACTGCTAGTTTGAAATCCGAAGGCACTGCCCTCTTAATATGATTTCTAAAAACTTTGAAAAAATTCAAAATTCAAAAATTTACCACGTTTTTTAACCGTGAGGCGTAAAACTAGAAAAAGAACTCAAAATAAAAAATTTTAAGTAAATTTGTGGTTTTTAGTATGTATTTATGGTTAAATTCAAAAAATATAAGAATAATACAATACGTAGAAAATCAAAATTCAAAAAATTTAAAAAGGAGACAATTAACACATAACAGGTCTGGATTAAGAAAATTTGAAAAAATGAAAATTTCGTAATACGAAGTACAATATAACGTTATTTCATGGTTATTGCCATTCATCAGTTGCACGCATCGATTACGATTACATTGTAAAATAAGAAGAAAAAATTTTTCAAACTAAACAAAATTATCGACTAAATTGTACAAAATTGACTTACCATAACCTCCAAAGATTATCAAAACTGAACTTGTTACACGAGGTATGAATAATTTAAAAATGATTTGAACTAAGAAATTCGTTTACCTAGCACTGCTAGTTTGAAATCCGAAGGCACTGCCCTCTTAATATGATTTCTAAAAACTTTGAAAAAATTCAAAATTCAAAAATTTACCACGTTTTTTAACCGTGAGGCGTAAAACTAGAAAAAGAACTCAAAATAAAAAATTTTAAGTAAATTTGTGGTTTTTAGTATGTATTTATGGTTAAATTCAAAAAATATAAGAATAATACAATACGTAGAAAATCAAAATTCAAAAAATTTAAAAAGGAGACAATTAACACATAACAGGTCTGGATTAAGAAAATTTGAAAAAATGAAAATTTCGTAATACGAAGTACAATATAACGTTATTTCATGGTTATTGCCATTCATCAGTTGCACGCATCGATTACGATTACATTGTAAAATAAGAAGAAAAAATTTTTCAAACTAAACAAAATTATCGACTAAATTGTACAAAATTGACTTACCATAACCTCCAAAGATTATCAAAACTGAACTTGTTACACGAGGTATGAATAATTTAAAAATGATTTGAACTAAGAAATTCGTTTACCTAGCACTGCTAGTTTGAAATCCGAAGGCACTGCCCTCTTAATATGATTTCTAAAAACTTTGAAAAAATTCAAAATTCAAAAATTTACCACGTTTTTTAACCGTGAGGCGTAAAACTAGAAAAAGAACTCAAAATAAAAAATTTTAAGTAAATTTGTGGTTTTTAGTATGTATTTATGGTTAAATTCAAAAAATATAAGAATAATACAATACGTAGAAAATCAAAATTCAAAAAATTTAAAAAGGAGACAATTAACACATAACAGGTCTGGATTAAGAAAATTTGAAAAAATGAAAATTTCGTAATACGAAGTACAATATAACGTTATTTCATGGTTATTGCCATTCATCAGTTGCACGCATCGATTACGATTACATTGTAAAATAAGAAGAAAAAATTTTTCAAACTAAACAAAATTATCGACTAAATTGTACAAAATTGACTTACCATAACCTCCAAAGATTATCAAAACTGAACTTGTTACACGAGGTATGAATAATTTAAAAATGATTTGAACTAAGAAATTCGTTTACCTAGCACTGCTAGTTTGAAATCCGAAGGCACTGCCCTCTTAATATGATTTCTAAAAACTTTGAAAAAATTCAAAATTCAAAAATTTACCACGTTTTTTAACCGTGAGGCGTAAAACTAGAAAAAGAACTCAAAATAAAAAATTTTAAGTAAATTTGTGGTTTTTAGTATGTATTTATGGTTAAATTCAAAAAATATAAGAATAATACAATACGTAGAAAATCAAAATTCAAAAAATTTAAAAAGGAGACAATTAACACATAACAGGTCTGGATTAAGAAAATTTGAAAAAATGAAAATTTCGTAATACGAAGTACAATATAACGTTATTTCATGGTTATTGCCATTCATCAGTTGCACGCATCGATTACGATTACATTGTAAAATAAGAAGAAAAAATTTTTCAAACTAAACAAAATTATCGACTAAATTGTACAAAATTGACTTACCATAACCTCCAAAGATTATCAAAACTGAACTTGTTACACGAGGTATGAATAATTTAAAAATGATTTGAACTAAGAAATTCGTTTACCTAGCACTGCTAGTTTGAAATCCGAAGGCACTGCCCTCTTAATATGATTTCTAAAAACTTTGAAAAAATTCAAAATTCAAAAATTTACCACGTTTTTTAACCGTGAGGCGTAAAACTAGAAAAAGAACTCAAAATAAAAAATTTTAAGTAAATTTGTGGTTTTTAGTATGTATTTATGGTTAAATTCAAAAAATATAAGAATAATACAATACGTAGAAAATCAAAATTCAAAAAATTTAAAAAGGAGACAATTAACACATAACAGGTCTGGATTAAGAAAATTTGAAAAAATGAAAATTTCGTAATACGAAGTACAATATAACGTTATTTCATGGTTATTGCCATTCATCAGTTGCACGCATCGATTACGATTACATTGTAAAATAAGAAGAAAAAATTTTTTAAACTAAACAAAATTATCGACTAAATTGTACAAAATTGACTTACCATAACCTCCAAAGATTATCAAAACTGAACTTGTTACACGAGGTATGAATAATTTAAAAATGATTTGAACTAAGAAATTCGTTTACCTAGCACTGCTAGTTTGAAATCCGAAGGCACTGCCCTCTTAATATGATTTCTAAAAACTTTGAAAAAATTCAAAATTCAAAAATTTACCACGTTTTTTAACCGTGAAGCGTAAAACTAGAAAAAGAACTCAAAATAAAAAATTTTAAGTAAATTTGTGGTTTTTAGTATGTATTTATGGTTAAATTCAAAAAATATAAGAATAATACAATACGTAGAAAATCAAAATTCAAAAAATTTAAAAAGGAGACAATTAACACATAACAGGTCTGGATTAAGAAAATTTGAAAAAATGAAAATTTCGTAATACGAAGTACAATATAACGTTATTTCATGGTTATTGCCATTCATCAGTTGCACGCATCGATTACGATTACATTGTAAAATAAGAAGAAAAAATTTTTCAAACTAAACAAAATTATCGACTAAATTGTACAAAATTGACTTACCATAACCTCCAAAGATTATCAAAACTGAACTTGTTACACGAGGTATGAATAATTTAAAAATGATTTGAACTAATTTTGTTTATTTTGAAAAATTTTTTCTTCTTATTTTACAATGTAATCGTAATCGATGCGTGCAACTGATGAATGGCAATAACCATGAAATAACGTTATATTGTACTTCGTATTACGAAATTTTCATTTTTTCAAATTTTCTTAATCCAGACCTGTTATGTGTTAATTGTCTCCTTTTTAAATTTTTTGAATTTTGATTTTCTACGTATTGTATTATTCTTATATTTTTTGAATTTAACCATAAATACATACTAAAAACCACAAATTTACTTAAAATTTTTTATTTTGAGTTCTTTTTCTAGTTTTACGCCTCACGGTTAAAAAACGTGGTAAATTTTTGAATTTTGAATTTTTTCAAAGTTTTTAGAAATCATATTAAGAGGGCAGTGCCTTCGGATTTCAAACTAGCAGTGCTAGGTAAACGAATTTCTTAGTTCAAATCATTTTTAAATTATTCATACCTCGTGTAACAAGTTCAGTTTTGATAATCTTTGGAGGTTATGGTAAGTCAATTTTGTACAATTTAGTCGATAATTTTGTTTAGTTTGAAAAATTTTTTCTTCTTATTTTACAATGTAATCGTAATCGATGCGTGCAACTGATGAATGGCAATAACCATGAAATAACGTTATATTGTACTTCGTATTACGAAATTTTCATTTTTTCAAATTTTCTTAATCCAGACCTGTTATGTGTTAATTGTCTCCTTTTTAAATTTTTTGAATTTTGATTTTCTACGTATTGTATTATTCTTATATTTTTTGAATTTAACCATAAATACATACTAAAAACCACAAATTTACTTAAAATTTTTTATTTTGAGTTCTTTTTCTAGTTTTACGCCTCACGGTTAAAAAACGTGGTAAATTTTTGAATTTTGAATTTTTTCAAAGTTTTTAGAAATCATATTAAGAGGGCAGTGCCTTCGGATTTCAAACTAGCAGTGCTAGGTAAACGAATTTCTTAGTTCAAATCATTTTTAAATTATTCATACCTCGTGTAACAAGTTCAGTTTTGATAATCTTTGGAGGTTATGGTAAGTCAATTTTGTACAATTTAGTCGATAATTTTGTTTAGTTTGAAAAATTTTTTCTTCTTATTTTACAATGTAATCGTAATCGATGCGTGCAACTGATGAATGGCAATAACCATGAAATAACGTTATATTGTACTTCGTATTACGAAATTTTCATTTTTTCAAATTTTCTTAATCCAGACCTGTTATGTGTTAATTGTCTCCTTTTTAAATTTTTTGAATTTTGATTTTCTACGTATTGTATTATTCTTATATTTTTTGAATTTAACCATAAATACATACTAAAAACCACAAATTTACTTAAAATTTTTTATTTTGAGTTCTTTTTCTAGTTTTACGCCTCACGGTTAAAAAACGTGGTAAATTTTTGAATTTTGAATTTTTTCAAAGTTTTTAGAAATCATATTAAGAGGGCAGTGCCTTCGGATTTCAAACTAGCAGTGCTAGGTAAACGAATTTCTTAGTTCAAATCATTTTTAAATTATTCATACCTCGTGTAACAAGTTCAGTTTTGATAATCTTTGGAGGTTATGGTAAGTCAATTTTGTACAATTTAGTCGATAATTTTGTTTAGTTTGAAAAATTTTTTCTTCTTATTTTACAATGTAATCGTAATCGATGCGTGCAACTGATGAATGGCAATAACCATGAAATAACGTTATATTGTACTTCGTATTACGAAATTTTCATTTTTTCAAATTTTCTTAATCCAGACCTGTTATGTGTTAATTGTCTCCTTTTTAAATTTTTTGAATTTTGATTTTCTACGTATTGTATTATTCTTATATTTTTTGAATTTAACCATAAATACATACTAAAAACCACAAATTTACTTAAAATTTTTTATTTTGAGTTCTTTTTCTAGTTTTACGCCTCACGGTTAAAAAACGTGGTAAATTTTTGAATTTTGAATTTTTTCAAAGTTTTTAGAAATCATATTAAGAGGGCAGTGCCTTCGGATTTCAAACTAGCAGTGCTAGGTAAACGAATTTCTTAGTTCAAATCATTTTTAAATTATTCATACCTCGTGTAACAAGTTCAGTTTTGATAATCTTTGGAGGTTATGGTAAGTCAATTTTGTACAATTTAGTCGATAATTTTGTTTAGTTTGAAAAATTTTTTCTTCTTATTTTACAATGTAATCGTAATCGATGCGTGCAACTGATGAATGGCAATAACCATGAAATAACGTTATATTGTACTTCGTATTACGAAATTTTCATTTTTTCAAATTTTCTTAATCCAGACCTGTTATGTGTTAATTGTCTCCTTTTTAAATTTTTTGAATTTTGATTTTCTACGTATTGTATTATTCTTATATTTTTTGAATTTAACCATAAATACATACTAAAAACCACAAATTTACTTAAAATTTTTTATTTTGAGTTCTTTTTCTAGTTTTACGCCTCACGGTTAAAAAACGTGGTAAATTTTTGAATTTTGAATTTTTTCAAAGTTTTTAGAAATCATATTAAGAGGGCAGTGCCTTCGGATTTCAAACTAGCAGTGCTAGGTAAACGAATTTCTTAGTTCAAATCATTTTTAAATTATTCATACCTCGTGTAACAAGTTCAGTTTTGATAATCTTTGGAGGTTATGGTAAGTCAATTTTGTACAATTTAGTCGATAATTTTGTTTAGTTTGAAAAATTTTTTCTTCTTATTTTACAATGTAATCGTAATCGATGCGTGCAACTGATGAATGGCAATAACCATGAAATAACGTTATATTGTACTTCGTATTACGAAATTTTCATTTTTTCAAATTTTCTTAATCCAGACCTGTTATGTGTTAATTGTCTCCTTTTTAAATTTTTTGAATTTTGATTTTCTACGTATTGTATTATTCTTATATTTTTTGAATTTAACCATAAATACATACTAAAAACCACAAATTTACTTAAAATTTTTTATTTTGAGTTCTTTTTCTAGTTTTACGCCTCACGGTTAAAAAACGTGGTAAATTTTTGAATTTTGAATTTTTTCAAAGTTTTTAGAAATCATATTAAGAGGGCAGTGCCTTCGGATTTCAAACTAGCAGTGCTAGGTAAACGAATTTCTTAGTTCAAATCATTTTTAAATTATTCATACCTCGTGTAACAAGTTCAGTTTTGATAATCTTTGGAGGTTATGGTAAGTCAATTTTGTACAATTTAGTCGATAATTTTGTTTAGTTTGAAAAATTTTTTCTTCTTATTTTACAATGTAATCGTAATCGATGCGTGCAACTGATGAATGGCAATAACCATGAAATAACGTTATATTGTACTTCGTATTACGAAATTTTCATTTTTTCAAATTTTCTTAATCCAGACCTGTTATGTGTTAATTGTCTCCTTTTTAAATTTTTTGAATTTTGATTTTCTACGTATTGTATTATTCTTATATTTTTTGAATTTAACCATAAATACATACTAAAAACCACAAATTTACTTAAAATTTTTTATTTTGAGTTCTTTTTCTAGTTTTACGCCTCACGGTTAAAAAACGTGGTAAATTTTTGAATTTTGAATTTTTTCAAAGTTTTTAGAAATCATATTAAGAGGGCAGTGCCTTCGGATTTCAAACTAGCAGTGCTAGGTAAACGAATTTCTTAGTTCAAATCATTTTTAAATTATTCATACCTCGTGTAACAAGTTCAGTTTTGATAATCTTTGGAGGTTATGGTAAGTCAATTTTGTACAATTTAGTCGATAATTTTGTTTAGTTTGAAAAATTTTTTCTTCTTATTTTACAATGTAATCGTAATCGATGCGTGCAACTGATGAATGGCAATAACCATGAAATAACGTTATATTGTACTTCGTATTACGAAATTTTCATTTTTTCAAATTTTCTTAATCCAGACCTGTTATGTGTTAATTGTCTCCTTTTTAAATTTTTTGAATTTTGATTTTCTACGTATTGTATTATTCTTATATTTTTTGAATTTAACCATAAATACATACTAAAAACCACAAATTTACTTAAAATTTTTTATTTTGAGTTCTTTTTCTAATATTCCCTGAATTACAGGGTAACTTATGTGACCAATACATGAAGGGACAGATGAAAACTCAAAATAAAATCGAATTTTAGTACTCCAAAGGCGTTAAAACAATTTTTTTGTCAACCTTAAGTCTGTTTTTTAGTTAATTAAACACTGAGAGTTATTTGTTCCAACAGTCATTTTGATGAAATATTGATCAATGTTAGGATATCACAGGTAATATGGTAAAAATTTTAGTAGTTACCAGAAAAGCTAAACTGTAAGACCAGGCCTGATATATTGAAGTAAATTGAAATTGTAGTACTGCGTGACTAATTAGTGTAATTATACTGAAGTCAAATCAGTTAATTTTTTACTCATGAGCAGAGCTAAATTCTGGTTAACAGATTTGAAGTAATGTACTAATGTAAAGTTAGTAAACAAAGTTGTAGTGGTGATCACATATCAAAGTCAGTTTCGTTGTTAATTAAGTTTTTACCCTTAAGTAATGCTTCCTTTAGCTTTGACTACTTTACACATTATCTCGTTTCCTATGGGCATATTCAGTTGGAGCTTTATATTGTTGCTCTAGCTGTTGTTTATAATTCAATTTGCATTGTTTAATTGTAAATTTATGAAAAATTACATAAAGCTTTAATTAAAGGATCTGGGGTCTGGATAAGTATTTTTCCAGGTAATGTTGAGTTAATTGTTTTAGTTGTTAGTCAGATATATCGTTTTTAATTTTTAACCCAGATAAAAATTGATAAAATGGTACAGTTTTAAATGTATGTTTTAATTAACCATAAAAATGATATATACACGGGATTAAAATAAAAGCAGTGAGGTTGACCCATGCTTAATGAGCACGTCATAATCTTAATATAACGTGCATATAACACCCACTCGTTATTTTTTTTCATTTATGTTAATTTTCTTAATACCGAAACAAGCACTCGGCAAATAATAATACCCAACACTAATTTGTTTTTTACATTTATTTTGTTGTCCTAATACCTATTTTATTGTAAAAAAATTGCATTTAATTAAAATTCGGAATCTAAATTTTACTTACTTAGTTTTTCATATTATGATTTATTTGATTCATTTAAATGAATAACGTCCGTATTAAATAAAATCACTTGCGTAAAATATGGTTTTATGTAAGCCACCGTATTTATTTATCTACCACCACAAATATGCTCCTGCAATATGAAAATTGCATTTTTTGCAATACAAAACCAAAGCTTATATACTGAAAATTTAATTTTAAATTTAGGAAAATTGGAAATAGCCGTACCACAATCTGAATGGAAGTTTATGTTGAACCGCTTTCTTCAGATTTGTTCCAAATTAAGATATAAATCTTTTAGTTCTATTGCATTTTTAAAAAACTTAACTTTTATAATGATTTACCTACAAAATATTCCGTAAAACTTTAAAGATCACTTATTTTTACAGTTTTAATTCTAATGTATGTAGGTTCAACAGGTTACAATTTCGATTAAAGAGCAATCGATGTATTACGACAAGATACTTGCAGTTTAACGAGGATCGCAAACCACGATATGGAAAATTTTTACAAAATTACTTAAAATAATTTAGGTTAATAGTTAATTTATTATATTAATTCAAATAACACTAATTGAAATAACAATAATGTTTTATAATGATTATCAGCATAAATCCGTTGAAATATTAGATTACGCTAGTGCTCCGGTAGATCTTGGGACGATGTCAGGATGTATCATGGAGCAAGAGGAGAAAAAAACATAAATGTAATTATTGCAATGCCATGAATGATGTCAAGAATGTTGAACAAACTAATAAGATTCGGCGTACAAATACAAATATGTTTTGTTTTTTTAAATGATTTTAGTAATTTTTATGTAGTGTTTTCGAGTTAGCGAAAAATGTTGAGACATACCCGATGTCCTTAAAGGTAGTAGTCCGGTAACTTGCACGTTTTTTTACGTTTTTATCGGGAATTATTTTTGTATGAGAAATTAAAATTCAATGGTTATGGTTATTTAGTATGTTATTATTGACATCTTTAAAATACAAAAAAAATTTTGTTTTTACTTAATTTTAGAACGTTTTATTATTATTATTATTATTGGTCAAAGTAGACGCCTCAAAAAGAAGATAAGTAACTGGCCCGGGTGATTTCGGCTCTTCAGGACATCTGAAATAAAAACAATTTAAAAGATTATTAATCTATAGAATTGTCGTTCTTGTTGGGACTAGGATTATTAAATTTTATCAAAAAATAACAAAATGGCCGACTTTTAAGGTAAAGGTGATTTCTTTCAGTAACAAATTCGGCTGTAAAATGGAAAGTTAGGGATGGAAAAGAAAGATCCTAGTTCCAACGATAACGACAAGTCGATAAATTAATAATCTATTTGATGTTTTTACTTTAGATGTCCTCAAGAGCCGAAATCACCCGGGCCAGTTACGTACCTTTTGTTTGAGGTGTCTACTTTGACCAATAATTATAATAATAATAAAACATTGTAAAATTAAGTAAAAAATATTTTTTTCTGGTATTCCTTTGTATCTTGCCCATTACATGCCTATTGAGACAGTTGTTCAGAATGATGAGAACTACTACCATATCCAAAAATCAGCCAGATCTATAGAAAAACATTTTTCTTTAAGAATGGTGCGAGGTCCTTTCCCATGTTAATGAACAGGGGAAAAATAAGAAATTTGGTCATTTTGTAATAATCAGCGTTTTATTCAATTATCAAATTCTTGCGTTTGCCGCGAGCCACCCCGTATAAAGAGGTTCTTTAGCGTGCGGTTATTGAGGCAAGGTTGTGGAACATCGGCATTAGACTACCATATTAATATTATAAATTTTTTTTTTACATAGATAATTAAATCTTGGTACAAACATTTAATAGAACTAAACAAAACGTTAAAAATTATAGAATATTCACAGTAAAGTTAAGAATACCATTAAGTATTAGAAAAATTAATTATTCAAACAATCAAAAAAAATTTAAGACAAAAATTAAAAGTTAATAATTCGTAATCCGATATAAGGCCCTATCATCAAAAATCAATTTTATTTTAAAGCTTTTAGTCTTGGTCAGAAAATTTATTTATTAATATTACATATTTATAAAATGAACTTAAAATAAAAATTTTCAAGTAGATTTGTGGTAGTTAAGTTGTTATGCTTCTTGATAGAAGCGTCGTAACATATAGGCTTCTTGGTAAGTTACCTTGGTGGTTTTCCATTGCCCACCGAGAAACCCCACAGATCTATCTTGGGCTTTTTAGATCACAGCAGTATGTTCGACGCAATCAGGATTTAAACCGCGGTTACCCGCTTCCCAGTTGTAGGCCGATGTAGATTTTACGCCATACTCAGTGGCTTATTTACCCAAGGGCCAAGAGGGCCATGGCCCGGGGCGGAAGGATTCGAGAAGCGGCGCAAGCCGTCCCTCGCGCTTAGCTTGGGGCGCATTTTATAAACGTTATACCTACACTGAGAGAACAAATAAAACTTAATCTTTGTTTTTTTTAATTCATTTATAGGGCGGCAAAACTTTTGGGCCCAGGGCGCCAAATTTTAAAATACGTCACTGGCCATACTGCTAGTATAGGAACAACCTGCAGTGAGTTTATTAATTCAATTAACTTATTATATTAAAGTTTTAATATTATTAATTGTCACAAGTTAAGAATTTATATATTTAAAAATATTGTAACTAGAAAACTATTTACTCCTTGGTACTATTTCGAATTGTGTTATAGAGCAACAAATTCCAGGTTTTAATTCAAAAATATGTAGAAATTACATACAATGTCGGATACCAGCTTAATTTAATTAAAAATTAACAAAATGTTGAAAACATTTTTACTTAGCAACGGTGTCAATTAACGCAAATGACTCAGATGAGCAGACTTGTTATATAATTTTCAAAAATATTTCCACTTAAAAAAAATAAAAACTTGGAAATGCTTTTAGTATGAAGCATTTGTATGTTCGACTTTAAAATCTACCTTAAGTTATTAAAAACATTAATATTTGTAATTAAAACACTTCGTTAGTATCATTTGGAAATCTAAAGAAAAGGGTTAATTTGTTTTTATTATCAGATTTCCTAAAAAAGTATGTAAATGTTACAGTGAAAGTAAGAAAATAGTGTTTTTATTCTTTCGCTAGTAATTAATATAAAACTTAATAATAGTAAAACTTTTATTAAACAATTTTACTAGTCATTTTAAAGAATCACTAAATCCTTAAATCGAAAATCCTTAAATCAACGTTAAGATAGCTATGATCAGCTTGTAGAATTATGTAGGTAACCTAAAAAAAACGAAATTGGCCATCAGGCCATTCGACAAGAATTGAACAGGGTTTTGCAAAATGCTTTTGCAAAACAAAATGCCGAATACATCAATGTTTGTGTGAGAAAATGAAAAACTGTGTTTTTGTTATATTTTAAAATTATGGATTATAAAATAGGATATATTAATCTTTCTTATTAGAATTATTACTAGTGCATTGTAGTAATTATATAGAGTAACTAGTGATTTTCCACATTTCCTAATAAATAAAAGAAATAAAATATTATTTATGTTCCATATTTTACTTTCATTAATTTGATCAGTTAATGTATAAAATCACGAGAGTAAATACATACAATCACTGTATTTTCGATATTGACTGTATAGATTTTCACATCGTTCAAGTTTTAATTCTAATTGAAGCAAAATTGATTATATTGACTATGTACCAATTATTCGACAAGTGTACAATCAACGGTGGATCTATGTATATATATATAGAAGCTGTGGGTACCAGTTCAAATCGGTCCTATATCACCTTTACATTATCACTTTTTTAAGCTGATATCATTCACTCTACAGCATACAGTTACATTAGAGCTATAACAAAATATTTAGCTTTGGGCATCTAAAATGTCAGGTTTTGCAAACCGAGCGTAATATTAAATATTTTCGGTGTATATTTAAAAAAAGCGTAGTATGTTTAGTAAAAGTCTTTAGTGTAGTTAGCTAACGTATAAATAATTTCTGCTAAAGATATTAAAATTCGAACAAAGCATAAGAAAGTCTCTGCACAGCCGTGGGCTTCCTCTTACTACTTGTTGAGATATTTTGTAGAAAATTAGTTTATAATTAGAATTAAAATAATAAACTGTTCTAATAGTTGTCTGATTATAGTTAAATAGTATTTATTTAGTAAAAATAATTATGGTATATTAAAATTTATTGTAATTATTATAATCGATATAACTAATCGTAGTTTAAGTAGTGACAAAACGTGATTATATAGACGAAAGACAAAAATTTTGGATTTACAGATCATCTGTTAAGGTAATAAATGTGTCGGTTCACATTAAGCTACTTTCAAACTGTGTGCGCGTTAAAAATGTTGCAATTAGCACTACTACACGCGCTGCTTTTTAGGTTGCAGCAATGTTCACACAAGTTTTTAAATTGGTTTTTTAAAGATGCTGTGTCGGACCTTAAGGTAATGTCAGTAAAGTAGCAAAGCAAAGCAATAAAATTTCGACCCCATTGCATATTGACAAATATTAAATTATTTAAATTACTAATACACGTTTGTGAAACCGAACAATAGTGTGGTATTTGATTATACATAGATTATTATAATTACTTTTATAATAAATTACAGATTATAATATATTTGATTATAGTGTAATTATACTAATTTTAAATGCCGCTTTCTCGAAAACTTGGTAATCTTTATAAAATGCTTCAAAAATTGACCTTTTTTAATGGGATAATAGGAAAAAGTTAAATTCGTTAAGTTAAAAAAAGTCAAATTTTTTAAAAAGAATTTTAGCTGAAAAGCTAATACCTGGAATTTTTAAAAGCTATGGAAATTAATAGATTGAAATGTTCCTTCTACTATATTAATTATTCCGTCAGTTAATTACAAAACAGCAGTTTTGGTTATTTTAAAATATTGATATCGTAGACATTTGTTAACGTCATATAATTAAATTATTTTTAATAATTAATATTGATTACTTCATATAGTACTATAATATTAACTCTGCCCTAGGCTCAGTCAGCAAGTCTTGATCGTATTTCTCTATTCATTCAATAGCAGTGGCAAATTTATATTGAAACTATATTGAAGTAAATGCTTCAGACCCTGATGTAGCTAAGCTTCAGTATTATAAATAATTGCCTTAGTGTCTGGTTTCACTCGAGTGTGATATAAGGTTTACCAGTTGAAACAATTTGTAGATAATGCAAAAAATTTCAGATTTTTGTTATGAGTTTCGGTGTGGATTTGTATAAAAATAAACAAACAAAAATAGAAATTTTTGGCAGCTTTGCTTACAGTCGGCAATTGAGGTAGTGTCCTGTATTTGGTGGCATTTAGAAAATTAATTTTCAAAGTTCTGTGTCACTAGGGGAAATGTATTTTTTCAAATTATAGCGATTGGGGGTTCTGAATGGAATGGAATACCTTTTAGTACTGGCAATTGAATAATTTTTCAGTTATGATGCATAAATAAAGAGCAAACAGTATTTTGGAAGGTATTCCATACCCCCCATACACCTTTTGGGGCCAGTTACCTAACAGCGGGTTAAGCGAAGTTTACATAAACTGAAGCTATACCACGACACATTTATAGAAATTTGTGTTAAAATTTCGTCAAACTTAAATTCAGCTGACAAGGAGGGGACTCCACGTGCGGGTCACGGAATTTAAAACCCTATTGGGGGAGAAAAGTACTTCGTAATAACAAACTCTAGGCCAAGCAGTAGGACCCACTTCTCAAAAATAAGAAAGTTTTTGAAAAATTTTTAATTAAATTTCTTCATATAGCTGCTCGGTTGCATCAATTAACAAGTACCGGCGATGGATCCGAGGTAGATCGCTCGACTAGCACCCGGTAGGTCTAGGTTTCAATTCCAGCAAGAGTAAATTTTTTTAAAGTTTTTTTTGTTGTTTGTTTGATTTGTTAATTTACCTACAAAATGATTGAATTATGACGCTATTATTTTAGATTATTAAACACTGATTATCACCTACTTGTTAAATTTTTTGTTTTTATAACTGCATGACCGCTGAGGCATGCTTACCAAGGAGTATGCCAGGTATTACTCCTGAATAATATAAATCAGTGTTTAATAATTTAAAATAATAGTGTCTTAATTCAATCATTTTGTAGGTAAATTAACAAATCAAACAATAAAAAAAACTTTTAAAAAATTTACTCTTGCTGGAATTGAAACCTAGACCTACCGGGTGCTAGTCGAGCGATCTACCTCGCATCCATCGCCGGTACTTGTTAATTGATGCAACCGAGCAGCTATATGAAGAAATTTAATTAAAAATTTTTTCAAAAACTTTCTTATTTTTGAGAAGTGGGTCCTACCGCTTGGCCTAAAGTTTGTTATTACGAAGTACTTTTCTCCCCCAATAGGGTTTTAAATTCCGTGACCCGCACGTGGAGTCCCCTCCTTGTGAGCTTAGTTTAAGCTTTATTTTAAAGAATTTAAGTTTTCGCTTGTATTGATCGTTCAACATCTATTCAATATTTTTCTACTGAAGCAAATAATAAGATATATAATAATAATAACTTATAAGTTATGTTATAAGTATATAAAGGAACAGTCCTTATTATAGACCTACATGTCAAAATACCATGCGGCTTTTATACTCCTACTGGTAGGCAGTCATTTCATGTAGCAATTTAGAATAGCAAAACAATATTAACTTAGAGATAAAAATGTTTCCCCGGGTTTGTATAAAAGCGGTTGAAAAATACGAAAACTTTTGTATGTGGTTTTTAACATATAGTTTATCTGGGCTCATAACCCATCATTAATTGGGATTGTATCTGCGAGAAGTATTTTCCTGTCTGAAAAAAATTTTTTTAGAAATACTTATTTTGATTATAAAACGATGACCGAAATGTAACCTCAAAAAACTTAAGAAATGATTTTAGTCTGATTGGCAATATCAGGTTTAGTGTTATACATATATTTAATTATATATTACATTAACACATCGCTCAATAAGTCCGTAGGATGACATATAGATGGCAACACAAATACAGAATACTTATGATTTTTAGAAAGTGGCAACCTTCAAACGATAACCTGTCAAAATTTCATGACATTCGGACTATTATTTACCAAGTTACAGTGTGAACAATTAAATCAACTTTTGTGAATTGAAAAAAATGGAAAAATCTGAATTTCGTGTGCTCATTAAGCATTGCTTTTTGATGGGAAAAAATACGGTGCAAACTAAACAGTGGCTTGAAAAATGTTATCCGGACTCTGCTCCATCGAGGCAAATGGTTGAGAAGTGGTTTGGTGACTTTAAACGTGGTCGTACGAGCACCGATGATGCTGAACGTTCCGGTCGCCCAAATTCGGCAGTTACTGAAGAAAACATACAAAAAGTCCACAAAATCGTCTTATCCGACCGCAAATTGAAATTGAAGGAGATTGCTGAGGCCGTAAAGATATCTGAAGGCAGTGTGTTTACCATTTTGCATGAACATTTGGGTATGCGGAAGCTTTGTTCGAAATGGGTGCCGCGTTTGCTAACACCGGACCAAAAACAACAACGAATCGATGATTCTGAGGCATGTTTGGCCCTATTTAACCGTGATAAAAAGGATTTTTTGCGTCGCTATGTCGCAATGGACGAAACATGGATCCACCACTTCAATCCTGAGTCAAGTCGGCAGTCGGCTGAGTGGACATCAGCCGGTGAAAGCCGCCCAAAGCGCCCAAAGACTCAAATCTCTGCTGGCAAGGTTATGGCCTCCGTATTCTGGGATAGTCATGGTATATTGTTCATAGACTATCTTGAGAAAGGTAAAACAATCAACAGCGAATATTACATGGCATTATTGGAACGATTGAAGGCTGAAATCGACGCAAAACGACCGCACATGAAGAAGAAAAAAATTCTCTTTCATCAAGACAATGCACCATGTCACAAGTCGATGAAAACGATGGTGAAAATGAATGAATTGCACTTCGAATTGTTGCCCCATCCACCGTACTCGCCAGATTTGGCCCCCAGCGATTATTGGCTGTTCTCGGATCTCAAAAGGATGCTCCAGGGAAAGAGATTTGGATCGAATGATGAGGTCATCGCCGAAACTGAGGCATATTTTGAAGGGAAAGATAAATCGTTCTACAAACATGGTATCGAAAAGTTAGAGAAGCGTTGGACTGACTGTATCGCCTCAAAAGGAAACTATATTGATGAATAAATTCAAATTATGTCAAAATATTGTTGTTTTATTAGCTATCCTACGGACTTATTGAGCGATGTGTTATATTATACTATATGTACATAGTATAGTATCTTCCGTATCTGCATTGAAATACCATCTACCCTAAGCGGGTGGCGGCATGTAAACTGATCATTCCACTACTTTTCTGTATCTACAGAAAAAATTTCGATGTGTAAACCGCTATATTCGATGTGTAAATTTACCTTAGTAACTTTGTGTTAATTTAGTGTGTAAAAATTTACACCATATTCTGCTTACGGTTAAAAATGATTATTTTAACACGTTGTTGTGTAAATGTGTGATTCCCCGACAAGAATGTAGGTGGAACAAACGCGACAGAACAAACGTTACCAGTTACCACCCGTGATTATACCTAGATCGAGCACACGCTTAATATCTTCAACATCTCCAGTAGAATAACAACAATCAATATTGTTTTAAATAATAAGTAATTTGTGTATGTTACGAATAAGTAAGTATTATATTGCTTAACAATATAATATAAAATATGTATGTACCCTATTGGTAAACATGTGCTTAAAATTTTGATTTAAATCAAATTATTTAATTTAAACATTGTTGATGTGGTGTTCTGATGTTTAAGAAAATATAGTATGGACGATTATATCCACTCAAGTAAAATTTAGCTTTCAACAAAGAAAAGTACAATTTGGATAAAAGTAAACGCCATCAGTTTCCAATACGAGGATTACGTAGAATTAGGATTACGTAGAAGTTTCATAAAGTTTGCCTTTGCATGTTTGGTAATTTTTTTGCAGTCGATGAAAAAGATACCTATGACGCGATACATGACGCGTCAGGATGATGACATTAGAAACATTGACTACGTATGTAGATACAATACAGTTTTATTGATGAAAGAAATTTTTAATTTTAAATGAAAAATAAATTGTGGCGCAACTAATATTTAGAGTTAAATTCATTTCAATACCACATTTATATCAAGGAACAAGTTTTCTGTATTTTTGTAATAACTGATGTACATAAATTCGTGTAAAATTTACACTAGAAATGAAAAAATATTACAAATTTTAATTATAAATGTGTTAATTTTTTACTAAATTTTATCAATAAGCACAAAAATTGGTGTAAGTATTTTACATTTTTTGTGTCAAGATTTTACACGCTGAAAAATTGAACTAACAAAATATTTCCGTGTAAAATTTAACACAATTCCGTGTGGACCTGGATTAACACAGGAATGTGTTAATTTGTGTTATGTTGTGTAATTTTTAGTAAATTTTTTTTAGAGTGTACACAGGCAAAAATCATATTTTTATTATATTTTAAAACTAACTAGAGTTGAATAGTTAACTATGTGCACAATCTTAACCCCTTCGGCCCTCCAGGTGGCAATTGCCACCGCTGTATTTTTAGCATTTTAGCGTAAAGATCTGTAAATAATTTGGATATTGGCTACTATAGGTCATAAGCTTGGACTTTAGGGAAAGTGAAAACATAAATAATATTACCCTTATTCAAAGTTTTGAGTGCCTGAATGATAGTTATTTGCAGTGTAATAAAAATTGAGTCTAAGTTAGAGTATAAAATTAAACACTACGTTTGGTAAATTAGAAAATTTTTGTGTATCCAATTATTTTTTGTCTTTATCGTGAATTATGGGCATACATATATGTCTAATCAGTTGCTTTGTTAACGTAGTTTGATATTTTTTATACAAGTACCCTTGCCATAGACGCTTGAAATTTGTGGGCGTATTTTTCTAACTCCTAAACCCATGGCGCGATTTTGTTGAAATTTGGTGAATACCATATTATATGGGTCCAGATAAAGAATTTATAAAAAAAAATTTTTTATTCGACTACAAAAAAGTCAGAGCTGAAAGGGTTAATAACTATGTAATTATTTAATCAATTTTGTATCAAACACATATTTTCAAAAAATTCATGAAAAATTAATTAATATTTTACGGTATATACAACAAACTTTCCTTTATGAGGTTTTAAGCGTTATAACAAGATGATCTAAAATAAACTTTAAGTTAAAAAATCCTCAGAAAGTTAACAACTCTTTGTAGAACTTAAACAAAGAGTAAAAAAATTTAATATTTTTTTGTAAAATTCCTTAATAGTTAAGAAAAACTTTTTAATCACTGTCTACCCACATTAAGAAATTAATATTAAAATTAAAATACAAAATACGTCAATAATCACTAAACCAACTTTTTCAAGTTTAAACCCGAACGTCTACAATAAATTTAAAATTTTATTTAAATAATCGATACTAAAAACTTTGAACCGCTGTGTAAGATAAATTTAAGGTGCTGCATCTTACCAAAAAATGATGTTAGTACGTCCCTTAAGTCGAATAAAAATGTAATTTTCCCGTATATTCACAAAGACCTCAGTATTTATTATTTTTCGTAAAAATGAAAACGCTCCAAGTTGTAGGTTAAATGGTTTCCTAGTTACAAATGGAATTTACATTAACAATAGCATTTAAGTTAACATTTACATTATTTTTAGTATTGTATTTCCACCATGAATAACAAAATTTTATTTATTTTAATCTAAATGAGACTGGTTACCGTTATACAATATAAATGATAAAATAACCAAACAATTTTTATAATTAGTTTACTTAAAAAAGTTGTCGATAGTTGTAAGCCACAATGATAATTTGAATTGAAATAGAAAGATGCTTATCCTAAGAATTAATAAGTTTAGTAAGTTTTTTACTTTTTTCTTAAATGTTATTTCTCCACGATTATTGTTCTCGAGTCTAATTAGACCTATCCGTGCAATCTGCAACAGCGTATCACTTTCTGGCATTTTGTTCTATACTTTATTAGTAACAAAGGTGAAATATGTTATATCCAATGAACAATTAAGTACATTCAGTCTTTATTTTGACTAAGTATTCAGTTTTAGTTCGCCAAAACCATTACGAGATAGGTTTTTAGAGTAGAGTAATAAAACTATAGTCATCTTATAAAAGGCTTTCTACAACTTTGTTTTTGCAGCAGTTTAAAACGGTTTGAAAATTTCAGACTCTGAAATACAGAAGTATCAAAAACGTAGACTAAAAAGAAGTTTATGTTAAAGAGTGCTCTGGTCTGGATAACATCGTATATATGCATTCCTTAAATTTTATCCAAATAAAGATTACTTGTATTGCATTTATCTACAAGGAATACTACTATGAAGGTTGTTTTCATAGTGTCACACGCAGCATGTTACTGCAGTCATAATTTATACACTATTCTTTATCTAGTCATAAAATTAATTTATAAACAAAATAGAAATATCAAATGGTAATTACTTGGTGATTATTAAAGTGCAAACTGTTCAGTCTCTCACCAAAAGCAGTACAGTGCAAACATGTCGTTTACCTACGCGGCAGTGCATTTAACTTACTAGTTTAATTATAATATAATTACAACCATTTAAACATTAATTTTCGTCTACAAATTCGTCTTGAAATTTAACGCAAAAAGTGTTTTGTATAACATAATAGTGGTTTATAAAGAGAGTAAATCGGTGTATAAAGAGAGTAGTACCTTGCTGTAGTTCTTCTTGGATAAACTTTGTTACCTGGAAACCCAAAGTAGTTTCCAGTCGCAAGCTAAATAATTAAGCAGATAAATTTTTGATTTTACTATTTAACAATTATTTAGAAATGCGATTGGGAAAACATAATGCCAAGTTTTTAAAAACAAATATAAAAATTTGTAAGTCCTCCAATGTAGTACAAATAACCTTCCACAAACTTTTGGCTTTTGGTATTAATAATGCTTCTACATCTTTATTAATTCATTATTTTTGTTAGTATTGTCAGGTATTCAAGTATTTTTGTTAATTTCATAGCACTTGCTACTTTATACATATATTGGTAAATAATAAGTTTGATTGTAAATAAGTGATTTTTTTGATTTGGTTGTTGAGTTGTCGCAAAATTGGGATAGAATTAGATGTTTGAAGGAATTTTATTTTGAATTATTAGATAATTGGAAGTAAGGAGATTGAAAAGATAATTTGGATGTGTTAAGTTGTAATTAATCGGATTGGTAAAGTTTGGAAACACTAAAATTTGAAAATTTAAAGGCGTTGTTGAATTCGTGTGAACGTTGATGCACCTGGTCCGGTGTCGCGCACATTTGCGTTCCATTTTCCATTTGTAAATTTATAATTTAAATATTTTAATTTGATATTCATATTTAGTCTGTTTTTGGCCGATGTGGTAGAATTGGTTAATAATTTTGATGAAAAGTAGAATAATAAATAAGTAAAAATAAGTAAATTACAAAATAGTTGAATTTGACTATCAATTTTAATTTTCATCAAAACTTTTAATTTGAATTTAAAAATTTTTAAGTTTTAGTTTTCTTGCAAATTGGGCTGTAAAAATTTGGTAACTGGAGAAAATAATTGACAATATATATTTTAATAATAAAATTCTCGTCCAAACTTTGATATAAAAAATTGATATTGGGCTTAGTGGACTAAAATCAAACTAAATTTTTTACAATGTCGACGTTTCGAAGACTTTATGTCTTCATCTTCAAGACTAGAAGAGAAGCAAAAATTACAATGAACAAAAACATCAAAAACATCAAAAAACGCAATAATTATACCTAGTAAAAAAGGATGTCGAGTTGTTTGACTAAATAAAATTAAAATAACTGTCTTTACATACTAAATTTTGCCGATGATCAAGTAGTGATTGCTCAGGATGCCTATGACCTAGAATTTATGCTCAAAAGACTCCACAAGAGCTATGAACAGTGGGGTCTAACTATCAATATAACAGAAACCGAGTATCTGGTTATTAATAACACGACAAAATTCCAAGTATTCATCAATGATAACACAGAAATGCAAATAAAGAGAGTCAATTAAATTACAAAAATAATCTTTAAGGTTTGGAATACACGTAATCGTATTGAAATTTGTAACGTCCTGGGACTCGTTTATAAAAAAGACTGATAAGCATATTGTATTGAAATTTTATTTCAACGTAACCGATATTAGAAGTTGAAATATTATTTTTATAGTTATAATCTCAGACTAACTATTTACTAGACAGAGCATAGCTATGCTAACACACAGGTTTGTTTTGAAGCAAATTTTAAGCAGTACTGTTGGTAAACATCACTTGTTATTAAACAACGTCCAGTGGTTACGCCTATGAATGTTTTTTAGGTTAAGTATTACTTACTTATGTTTTAAAGATTTTTGATACACTTAACCACACACAATGCATTGCTTGCCCATTTTTTAAATTATAAATTCCACAAACGACTCAACAACGATAATAATTAATTCACAATGTCTAAAAAAATATTTCGAATTTTAACCATAACAAGTGCCGCGTTTTCTTGACCAATGACAACTCGGGACTCGGTAAATACCAGTGTAGTAAACAAACAGAATTTGCTTCAAGTTATATTTGTATATGTTCTGTCTAGGTATATTTAGTCTGAGGTTATAATAATATTTTATAACTAAGCTTTAATAACTAAGAAAGAAGTTAGGCAACCTATACCTAATTGGCAAGCACCGCAGTGTTCTTATTTATTTATAAAATTATTTCATAAGAGATCAATTATTTAAGATTTTAATAGATTGACTTTTATGAGAAAAACTTTTCGTCTAGTACAATAATATTCAGAAATAAAATTTTGAAATGCTTTAAGTACCGGAAGAGATTGACTTTGTATTTTTCAGTCGTCGTAGGAGCATATCTTTTCATTTGATGTCTTTGTAACTAGTTATTGCAATATAACGAGATAAGCTTTCTCAAACGCGTTGCTTATCAACCTTATCATTAAATACAAGCAGTTTACGAATGGAACTACTAACAAATAGAACAGTTACAACCAACAATACGTAAACAAAGGGAACTATTTGTCAAGATATGTTTACGTGCTAATTTTCAGTACATTCACTGAGATCACGCAAAGACCCCATCGTATTATTTTATCTTTTCTTCAAATCAAAATGAGCGTCAATAGCTGAAAAGGGAAAGCTCTACATGTATTGATATATTATGCAGATTAAAATGTATGTTTACACTAAAACTCAAGCGAAACTGCAATTTTTTCCTATGATAAAATCGAATCTGAAGAAGAGTTTTTTCATGACCATTTTATACAAGTAAAGGCAAACGAACCTGCCCTTGTTTACAAACACAGGGCGGCGGCAGCATAGGAATAGGGCTATTAGCTCGGCAACACATTAGCATTAACTATTAACCGGGCCGGAAGATACCGCCGGAGGGGGATTAACAAAGAACCGAGCATATCCGTGATCCACCACGCTTTTCTGTTTCCATTTACTGTCACAAATAACAGACTAAATTTATATGATATAAGATACATCGTTTTTAAAACTTAATTCACTATAAATCTAATATGTTACGAAACATTATTTATAGCTTTTATAATCATAATATGATTTTAATATTAATTTTAAGTTTCTTATATTTAACATTTACTTTCGATACTTTTAAATTGACCATTTCAAGTTTGAGACACAGTTTAAAATTAATTTTTATTGTCTTGCAGTTAATAATATCTACCTAACTGATAAGATAAATTAATAGTATGATTAATAAGTTCATAACCCTCCAGTCAACGGGTGAAGCCTGTCAGGCTTATATATATATTATATAATAGTATAATGTAATTTATTCTAGTCGTTGACTGGAGGGTTAAATAACTACAAATACGTAATCATTTTGTATTAATATATTCTTACAATTTCAATTAACGATTGAAATAATCAAAAAAAAACTTTTGTTTGATTATTTTATTTTATAAGTTTTTCAATTTTAATTTTATTTAAATTATTTTGTGAAGCTTAGGATAACTTTTAATATTACGTGTGAAGTATAAGAAAGTAGAATTCTTAAAAGAAAAAATGCTTTGTCATATTGTGGGTTTGAACATGCCATTTATTTCAAGTATTCCAATAACCGTATAGGTTAAAAACACAGTGCAGGAAATACATTGGCAGTCGAGTCACTAATATTTCAACGAACACGAGGATCTTGACGGCGTGCAAATGTTAAAACTGTATACTGCATTCAAACAAGAATAATCTGAATCTTATATCTAACTTTAAATTGTTGCTTTTCGCTATTTCCTATTCTATAAAGTTCTCATTTTCCGATTATATTTTATATCGCAATAATTTCCGTAGTCCATTTATTTTGCTAAAATTAGTAGATACGCTCTAAAATGATTTAGTGTAAAATAACTCATTTTTATGTAAAATAAATCAACACTGATTAAATATGGGTGAGTAAGCAATAATTGTAATATTTGTTACTCCAGCAGATGCAAGACATCCTAAATAGATACTATATTCAACAAACGTGAATTGTATTGTTTACCTAAAAGTCGGGTTACATATTAATGGTAACTTAAAAACTCACAAAATACAATTAGAAACTTGAATGCTCGTTTTCAGTCTTCAGTACGTAGTCTACTGATGACAAACCCAGAAGTGGGAAACCAACAAGTCGCATTTTCGTATGTAGGAAACATCATCCGTATTAGGGAAGCGTTAACAAAGGCACAGAAACATCAACTCTTAAACTTGCAACACAAACAAAAGAACAATCATCATCGAAGGATGAAAAACGATTTGTTGTGATTCTTTCATATACTTTAAATGGTCTTACCTTTTAGGTATTAGGTAATAATGTTATTCTGTAGAACTTTTTTTAATTTAAAAAAATGAAAATGTTAAAAAAATGTTTAAGAAAAATATCTTTACTTTAAGAACCCTAATCCCTAATGTTGACCTTTAAGTCAACAACAAACTAAAATAAAATTTATTTCATAAAAATACACTCAATAAATTTTTGTCAACCAATCAAAATATTATTTGTATATAACTAGCTTATATTATTGGCACTAAGGCTTTCTGAAAATGTTTGCCATTTGATTAGAGCTGTTAACCACAATTATCTGAGTCATACTCATAGGGTGCTGACAACCTAACTGCTGGATATTATGTACAGGTAAAAGCATATAAAATATATGCGCTGCTCTGTTGAGATGTCTGTAAACTGTGTCAAAAAGTAAAATGCACTACATGAATATTAAAAATATATTTCCCACTTCTTTTTTGGTAAACAGGTTTATGCGTAAAAAATAAATAAATCATAAATAAAACCTCTGTGTGCACGCCAATTGTGCAAACAAAAATTTTACACAAACGAAACTTAAACGTCGAATTTAATGGGTCATTTCAGAAACAACATTATTCACTTTTTGGAAAATAGAATTATGCATTAAATTGAGTTATGTAGTTTTTGCAGTTACTTATGAGGGAGTCATAAATTTAATATATTCTACATGTAGTGTGTGACACGTTTGAAAATTTAAAATATTTAACTATTTTGTCAAGTTACTATAAAGTTTCTATTGATTTATGTAAAATTTTAATAATGTGACTTGTATTGTTCTGCATTAACAGATTGCATTACATTTCTGCTTAGAACATATATTTAACTATATAATATGTATATCTACAATTTCTTCAAAGAAAAATTAACATGACATCAACTTTTAAAAAGACATAGCTCTTTGTATAAGGCTTCTATAATAGTATATTATATAATGCAGCTTCTCTCAGATGTGCCGTAACCCTGGATTTTTGTTGATGAGGGCAAATCATCAACCCAGGAAGACCGCCGGCTTTACGTACCCTCCGAAGCACGGAGACGATCATAAGAAATTTTAGACTCCTTTCAGATTTAAACCGGGTTCCTTAGTGTCAGCAGTTATTCAGCTAACATACTAGGCTAATGACCGTCTCATTATTAATTTTGATTATATAATGTAATATTTTATCTTTATACCAGCTCTGCTGATTAAGATGTATTGTTAAATAAATTCAATTAAATTTACAGAAAAAACTAAAATGATATTTTCTAATGCAGTTTTAACCTAGACATTGCTGCCCTACTTAATGAAAACGTGTTATCTGAAATGAAATTTTTTCTATAGTTCAGTTTATGAGGAGCTTAACTATTACCCTGCTCTTTATAAAAGCGGTATCTGCAGTTTTAACTGCTAAATATAATACTTTTGTATATAAGTTTACTGTACAAGTATTATGATAAAGAAACTTTAACGCTTACTTTCTCAGTTTTGCGCTACACGTATAGATACCGTATTTTCATTTAAGAAAATTTAATGTAGGTATATTATGTAAGTACAAATTATATGTAGTCAAAATGAGATTTACGTAAAAATTAATTAGTAGTTTTTAGGAATTCAAAATTATTAGTAAGTTTTTTGTTCAAGTTCTTGTTCAAAATATTAACAAATAAAAATAAATAAACAATTATGAGTGGCAGGTCAAGCAACCTTTTAGACGTTTTAACCCATCATTACTATTCGAAAGTAATACACTGATAAAACAGATGAAGTTATGAACCAAAACTTTTTATGCGTTGTATATAGGCAAAGCATAAAAGGTTTTGAATCAAGATTTTTCGCTTTGAAGCAAAAGCTAATTTTTTTGAACCAAAACGAAAAATTTTGATTCACAATTTTTTATGCATTGTATATATAAGCAATGCATAAAAAGTTTTGGTTCAAAACTTTTTTTTAGCAGTGTAAAGTAGACTTTTTCCATTTTTTTTTTCGCAATACATACCCAAAATGTAATGTGAGGCTACCGCAAAACAGTGATCTTAGTATAAAACAGTCATGGATGCAACTGAAGGACAGCTTTTATTCTATGGAATATAATACTATTAAAAAATAACAATAATTAAATATGATATCCAATCGATGTGCACACTAATCAAGTGGCAGAATATTTGAGTTGCAAATTCTGCATAGTTTGGATAATTCAGATTTTGTATACTTTTTGTTTTACTTTTTTACTATTGATTTTAATTTAATTGTGTTATAATATTAAAGTTGGATATATTTGCGATTATTTTGTCATCTTGAATAAATTAATACGAAGATTAGTATTAGGTGAAAATTTTCAGCCGAGCTCAAATTACCAAAATGAAACATTCCATAAGCCTGTGTGGAAAAACTACCTTGGCAACAGTGATACCCTATATTGTATTCACAGAGTAAATACAGAGGGTCTCAAAAACAAAACTACAACAGCTTTACAGTAGATTCATGAGACAATCGGTACAGTACCCTTGCCAGGTTTTCTATTAAAGGTTTTTATTTGATGTTTTCGAAATAATTTAATAGTCGGCGAGGGATAAAAGGTTTATTATTATTCGAATTTGATAGTTATGAGTTGCAGTATTAATTTTTTGTAGTCATTTGTGATTCCAATCTAGAATTGGATTGGAAGCAGTGAACGATAATTATATATAGATTGGCGTCTTTTCAATAGCGTGAAATAGAATAGTAGCCATGTCATTTCGAAGAAGTGCGCGACTATTAAAAAAAAACAGTTGTCACCCGAGTTCACCGTCAAGGCAGTCAAAATATAGTGACGTTTACAGGTTGAACTAGAGGCGGCACGGGCATTAGCAATAGTTAGAGCAAAAGCAGCTAAAATTGTTGAAGAAGCAGAAATTGATGTCATCAACAAACAGTTGCAATACGTAATTGCTAAAATATACGTGCATAACACAATTTCGAAGTTTGAAAGTCAAAAGAAGAGTAAAGCGTCGGAAACACATGAAAACATTAATCGACTACAAAGTACTTACGAGGAAAAGCAAGAGAAACAGTTTGTGCACTTTTAAATTTACCAGATTCTTATGACAAAATTGTATCCTTACTATTATACGAAGATTTGAGAGGCCAGAGTTTGTAGTAGAAGAATTAATTTCAAAAACAAAAATAATACTACCTATTAAGGAAGAAAAATTGTATTCGATTATTGACTTTTCAAATGCTGTGCAAAATTTAGTTGTCACTATGATGTCAATGAACTGTCAAAATCATTTGTCAAACTCACAATTACTTCATGATCTGTTGAGTAAACTTCTAATTAGTTTTTGTTACAGTGGGGAGAGTGAGAGAAAAAGAAACGGGTACATTGTCATTGAAAGAGTTTGCTACTTGGTTGGAAGAAAAGGCCGATGCTGTAATTAAAAAGTAAACTTGAAAGGCCAAAATTTTATGGAAACAACATGAAGAGAGAAACGGTACTAGCTACTATACATCAGAAATCTGAAAAGGTAGTTCCGAAAAGCCAGTTATGTGGAGTATAGCACGGCTTATCGGAATGCCCTACTTTTACAAGTTTTGAGATTGGCAATAGGTGGATATGGGTAAAGACTAAGTCTGGGAATCAAATTCGAATAATTCGAATATTCAAATATTTCAATGTTGGAATACGAATAATATCGCAACGTATAATTTGAATATTCGAATAATTTTAGTATTCGAATGCTTCGAATAATCGAATTATTTGAATATCTAATCTTCTTTAAGAAGACTAGAATTGTTTGGTAATTAAATAAATTAATTAACTTAGTGCAATTTGATTTGTATTTCACGTGTTTAATTTTGTTATTTGATACTTTGTTAGTAAAACGTAACACTGTTTAACGAACGTAATTTTATTTGTAATAAGTAATAACTAATAACTAATAACATGTAATGAATAAAAGAAACGACAGTTCTAGTAAAAAATGTGTGAGTCTTGTAAGACGGTTACTGCGCGAATGATACCGTCACTCACTACATCCCTAACTGGTGTAAAAATGCACTATAATAAAAATGGTTAAACAAGAATCAAGGTTGGAAATGCAAAATCAAATACTTGCAAGAAATGTGACTCACTAAAAATGGAAATTATTACAATACGTAGCCAAAAAGAACAATAAAATTTGCAACATTTGAAGAATTGGCATTACGACCTAACTCACTCAGGCTACACCTATACGAGTTACGTTCAAAATAGAAGCGATTGCAGCGATTTTTGTTTTATCATCTCTATGGTGTCGAAACGGAGTCATTTTAATGTTATTTTCATTTTTGGAAGAAAAAACAATTCGCATACAGCCAAATCAGGCAAATCCAGAGGCTGCTGCAACGCGAGAGTTCTGTTTTTGGATATTTTTAGGGTTCAGTTTTTGTTGAAAATTCAACAATTTTGTAATGAATTTGGCTGCCACTCGTTTCAAGATCAAATTGGCCTTAAAAATTGCATCACATGACCCAATCGAGATTCCAATTCTAACAGTAATTCGTCGATTTGCAAGAACCATTTCTTTTACTTTTCCAACATTTTAATTGGTAATTTATGTGCTTTGATGCCAACATTTGGCATTATCCTTCAGGTCTCCAGGGCCTTCTTGAGAACTTTGTACTACTCATAAACTCTTGTTTTCGACATAGTCTTTGCGTCAAAAGCTTTAACCAACACCTAAATCCATTTTTACCCAGATATTCATGCAAATTCTTTGATCGGTCATTTTCAAAACAGTAAAATAATCTAAAAATCGTGGATCGTCAAAATTTTGTTGTACACAATAAATCGTTAAACACAAACTACACATCAAATATGGCTGAAAATTGATATGTACATCACTGACAGTTATATTTATTTAGAAAAGCAGTTTATCTCATTCAGTAACTTACACTGCGTGAAATTCAAAAATTTCAATTTTATTTTGAACATACCTCGTATATATGAGTGTTATTGGCGTGGAGGAAGGTGGTTTTTCCAAGCAGGCACTCACTTTTCTGAAGAGTTGTCAAAGCAGACAAAACTTAAATTTAAATAGAAATTTATCATTACCTATACAAATTCATTAGTTCAAAAGTTAACACTTCATATTATGTATTTTGTGATGTCCTCTATACATTTTCCCGGCTATTTAATTGAATCAAATTATAAATACAGCAAGTTATATTGTTATTTAAATAAAATATTGAATATATACATTATCTGTAATTGCTCAAATTGTATTTTCTATTTTAACTTTCGAGATATAATAATATCGGTTAAAACTATATTTAATATAATATATATATTATAAATTCTAATTAAAAAGATTTATTTTTTTTAAATTATAAAATGAATATCTAAATATATAAATCTTAACTTGTGAGAAAATAAACAATTAAACTATAAATAACAAGTTAAATTCAATAATATATTTAAATAAAATAAAGTTATATTAAATAAAATTCTGAAGAAGACGACAAAAATCGTCGAAAGCTTAAGATATATTTGATTATATTATTGAATTTAACTTTTTATTTATAGTTTAATTGTTTTTTTTTTTTAAATGAATATCAACTATATACTATATAGTAATTGTTTCTTAGCAAATTAAATACATTTTTCTTTATAATTTTATTCTGTTGTGCTGTGAATTTAATTTAATTTTACAATTTGTATATGAATTATCAGTTTAATATTTTATAACCAATCAAGTATTACCAACAAACCGCATTACAAATAACCCAGAGACTAATTCCGGGTTAATACTAAGAATTTATTATTCTGGTGTTCAGTTGTTAATTTTAATTATAAGAAATAAAACAAATCCTTTCTCCAAGTCTTTTTTATAATTTAAAAAAAATCATAATGATGGGAATGAAATAAACATTCCCGAAACGAGTCTATTAAATTATATAAAGAACTTGGAGAAAGAATTTGTCATATTGCTTATAATTATTATTGAACACTTCAAAATTGAAAACATTGAGTTTTATTTGTAAATTTGTTTACCGCTATATTTACATTTATATTAATAATATTACCATCCATCAAGCAATTGTAAAATCATACCTGATGTACAAGTAATAAAAATCAATTTATGCACAATTACAACACTATTTTTTAAAAAACAACTCTGACCTTTAAACTAACTACTGAAAGTTTTAAAAGATTGTACTTTAAAAGCAGATGTAATTTAATTACCTGTACTAACTGTATGATTTGGGGAAAATCCTATTAATCAGGTTAACCAAGGTAAAGATTGTGCAAAGACCCTTTGTAAAAATCTCATGTTATCCATTGATTCTTTATTAAAATCTTTTTTGGTATTGTTTGTAATTTATCAGTTTAATAATATTTGGTTTATTAATTGTTAATATTTAGCGGCCAACGTGGGGCAGTTAATATCATTTTTAATTTGATACATCAGGAAACAATTTCAACTGCGAGTGTAAACTAGCTCAATCAAGTTAGTACTAAGAGGTCAGTGCGGCCGAAAGGCGACCTGACCTTCTACTTCATGATAATCAATTAAATTTGTTTAATTAAGTATTAATATTACTGCTTAAGCAAGTATAATGTAGGATAAGCGATGTGAGGTTTCCGATTAAATAAAATAATTTCGAGGTATATTATTACAGAAGGAAATTTAACGATTTTTAATTTGTCACATGTTATATATATTGTTATACAATTAGGTATCAAAAACAGGTGCAAATTTAAAAACGCCTCTTTTAATTTTAGCAAACAGTGAATTGTTTGCATTCTCGCACCCGCAGCAGCTTTGGTCAGCCATATTTAACCGGTGTATTTAGGGTAGATTCGACCAAATTATCTAAAATAGAGGGACCAAAACATTAATCAAATTATACGAGTTCGGCTTAATCTGTAGTACCAACTAGCATCTTGCTCATCATTGCACAGAATGTTTATTATATTAGAAGCGTGATTTATCGTGCAATGAAGGTAAACGTCGTTTGTTAATTATTTATTAAAATTACACAGTAGAACGTAATAGTTGTAAATAAACAAAGCGTTTTTCCATTTTCCTCAGCTATCTTGAAGCCGTTAACATAAAAAATAAACAATTGTATAACATTCACAAGACGCACCCTAATTAAAATACTCGAAACGTATGAAATTCTTTTACCCGGCAGATTTGGCGAATATCCAAAAAAGCTCGTTAATGTTGCAAAAAGCTTCTTCCTAATTGAATTCTGGATTTTTGTATAGCTGTGTTGCATCTGTAATGCGGAGATCTTTTTATAGAGTCTAGATGAATCAAGTTATGAACGGTCGATCTTCCACATTTGCATGTAAGTATATTTAACTTGATCGGCTGGCGGTTTGTTGTTACCACAGCATATCTGGATAATACACTTATATACGTTTTATCTATAATCATATCTTAACGGTGCGCTGTTTTGATCATCATCACCTTTATCTGCTTTACTAAATATGTTTAAAGCCACCTAACCTAATTACGTATAATACACAGTTTACATACAAATTTTAACCCCAAGCGGAAGTAATTCCGTAACATAAATAAAAAAATAAGTTAAATTACTTAAATTTGCCAATATAACATAATTCTATAGGAGTAGGTATTCCAAACATTGATATTCTAGAATATTTATTCAATAAGAATACAATAACGCTAATGCACACTTTATTCATTAAACCGTCATCGTGATAGTTTAAGTTAATGAAGCTATTTGATAATTAGTTTATGCTATACCGTTTGCTTGCTAGATAATAATATAAAAGCAAAATGTATCATCAAACCCCTACTCTGTTCATTAATATCTTAATAATTTAATAAATTTGATACCAAAATTTACTTCAAACAAAAAATAATTTAAATGTAAGCTTACTTATTATTGCAAATTATCCAAGTTATATTTTTTTATTTCCAAAATACTTTTTATCAAATGGATATTGAATATCAAGCAGAAGAGGTTTGTTTTTCAATATTTTACATATTGGTGAAAATAGTATGTTACAATAATATTTACATTTATATGTTCTATTCTATTGTTGATTTTTTATAAAAACACAAACATAAACACAATTTTAATTTATTTTGTTTATATTATTGTAAAATGGCATTCGAAAACACAATTATACTGTAACATAAAAATAAAAATAAAAAGATCTTCTATTCTGACGATATATATACATTTGAATAACAAATCACGGCAATAATATTAACAATAATGTTTAATATAAAGTCAAATTAATTAGGTATGTTTTGAATTTCAGTTAAATTAAACATGTTTACGTGTATTTAAAACTTCTGTATAACTGATACAATCCCAAAAGCTTGCTTTATCTGTTGTAATTAGGTATATTTGTTTTCAAAATTTCATAAAAATTTTAATTAATATACAGATTGGGCAAATTATGTTGTTTAGGGACTAACTCGGTACTTATTGAATTTACCAACCAGTAATAAACATAACCAATCCAACTTTTTTGAAACTACATACGAACCTACATTGAGCAAACAAGTATTGGTAATCATTTATTATTATCGGGTTGTGCACACTATTATTGGTATTAACCGTATATTTTAAACGAAGCCGGTATGATTACTCTTAAATTAAAACTAAACTAATAAATTGAACAAAGTTCATAAATTATAGTTATTGCTTCATTTTTTATCACGATTAAATTTAGCCGATATCGATTATAATAATAATAATTTAAGTCCCAATCCTTAATTCTGCGTTAAATTTATAAAAATAAGAATAATACAATACGTAGAAAATCAAAATTCAATAAATTAAAAAAGGACACAGTTATCACATAAACAGGTTTGGATTAAGAATATTTGAAATTATGAAAATTCGTGATACGATAGTACAATATAACGTTATTTCGTGGTTATTTCCAATCTTCAGTTGTACATAATCGATTAAATTGAAAAATAAGAAAAATATTCGAACTAAACAAAATATTGATTAACATGCACAAAATTGACTTACCATAACCTCACAAAAAATATGAAATCTGAACTTTGTCACGTGTAATAATGAACAATTTAAAATAATTTGAACTAAGAAATTCTTATACCTAGCATTGCTAGGGTGAAATCCGAAGGCACTGCTCCCTTAATTTGATTTCTAAAAACTTTGAAAAAATTCAAAATTCAAAAAAAAAAATTTTTTACCACGTTTTTAACCAAATTAAGAGGGGCAGTGCCTTCGGATTTCACCCTAGCAGTGCTAGGTATAAGAATTTCTTAGTTCAAATTATTTTAAATTGTTCATTATAACACGTGACAAAGTTCAGATTTCATATTTTTCGTGAGGATATGGTAAGTCAATTTCGAGCATGTTAATCAATATTTTGTTTAGTTTGAATATTTTTCTTATTTTTCAATTTAATCGATTATGTACAACTGGAAATAACTATTCATTTAGCACATTCAGCTGATGTAAACAATGTTCACTGCGTGATATCCACATACTTGCTTTATATTCAATTCCGATTGGATGCAAATAAGGTCAAGACAACCCTATATACCGTCCATACTTACAGTTTTTCATTGTAAGTAGAGGCATATAATTTTCACATGGCGTTTGAATTTCTAAAAATACAAAGCAACCTAGATTAGTTCCTCTCTGTCAAGCTCCTCCACATAAATCACGTGCAAACTGCATGTATTTGTTATTGTCCACCGAATGTGCTAAATGAATAGACTACAGACATGCATCTACACACATCTAGTGTGGATTTGGATGTGCCATTTGCGAAGATTTTAGTGAAGCAATTGTAATGCAAATCCATATGAATGGATTGTTTTATTTGTTATCTTTGCAATCTGCGATGTTACAGATTGATGACATCTTGGGTAATAAACTTTGTTTTATTAAAAAAAAAGAAGAATTTTTTAATTAAAGAAAAAATTAGAAAACTTAATATAAATACCTTATTAGTTAAAAATACCACAAGAATACGATAGACACATGTAATTCAGTAAAACTTTTTTTGAATTAAATAATTTTTAAATGCTATTTTCGCATTCGTCATTGATTCCAAAGAAGGCCCTGACTGCTATTGTCCTATTACGATTTCGTTTATTTAGAAATACTCAGATTATTTTTATGTTTTTTTTGTTTTTGTTTGATTTGATGTTTTAATGATCTTACTCGAACCCTGTCATTGAACGGACAGATTCGTGTAAAGTGGTCCATTGAATCTTGTAATATAAAGTTGCAAAGGATAAGTGTCATTTTAATATCATTATGGCATATTGCATTTTGAATGGAGGGAGTTCATTTTATAATTGTTTTCTTACTCTCGCACAAAGCTTTTGAGCAGGATGTTTCCCCCTCAGAGATTCCTGGTATTGTTTTTGTGTTAATGCCTTCTTCAACCTAAGACTAACATGTTACTTGCTTTTGTTTGTGCTAAATCGGATAGTTCGTAGGAGTATTGTCGTCACTTACTGATCTATGTCAATTTTTGATCATGGCTGATTGGAAGCGTGTCTTCTAGTTTGATTTATTTATACTTGATGTATCTAATGCTGGAATGCCGTGTATAATGTCCAGCTTCTTGTGGACGATAAATAAACAATATTGAGAGTAGAAGACTTGCATTATATTTTTTTGATTTTTCTCTTGAGAATATACAAAAGATTTGTTGTCTTAATCCCCGAGCACCGTCTGAATATAGACTGGGGTTACACGTTTTTAAAAACAAGGGCTTCAGCACTTGTTAAGCATAATCAACTTCTTGGATCCTATGGTGGGGTTCGATAGGGTTGATAGATTTTAAGTTTTATATGTTTATTTAATATTTCGATTGTCTACTCTCCCTTTTATGATATTAAAACCAAAGTCATAAAAATCAACCACCATGAGCCAATGGCTGACCCACGGGTCCTAGGTTCACCACCACTGCACTATAATGTTTATTTTATTTAACAATAGAAAAAATTCACCTAACCTAATCCGTCTTTGGGTAGGTAAATATTATTAAAAGAAAAAGTTAACACTGCAGCTAACAATTTTTAGCAGGACTGAAGCTATGTAAGGTTGCACTTGATCTAATTCCTAACAGTTTCAATCAGATAATATTGTGCAAACAACAAAGTGGATTTTAATATTTAAACCTAACCCCATCTGCAGCTTAAAATAAACTGACATACTTAACAGTCGCCGTCATGTTCAATTCAAAACTACTTACTCTTCGTACCGTGCGAATATTTTGATTCATTTACAAAGTACTCAGTTATTTCTCATAAAATTAAATTATCGGTTAAAGCAGTGATTCTACATACTCAAAATATTGTTGGTAATAGTTGAAGTGTCAACTTGTATTGCAAAGAAATCATTAAAAATGTGTAGCCACAGGTTGTTGCACTGTCAAAATCCTCCATATACTATATTGTACCGTGTAATGTGTCAATGTGAAATTTAAGTTTATTTTAAAAAATACTTTAATATTTTTTTTTAATTTTTCATATTGTGCACTTCAAATATTTTTTGATAATATAATCAATAATATTTAATTGGACTATTCCTATTCTTTCTGGAAGTACTGAGGAAGTGAAAAAACAATTCTACCAATCACCTCGAGATTGACCTTGGGTAGCACTAGGATATTTACTTTCTTCTCTAGGAATAACCGTTGATAATATATTTTGGGACACCCCAATATGTATAGAGGTAAATACAGATATTTTATAAGTAAAAATTTTCTCGAGTACTTAATGGATAAGGAATACGAATATTAAGATAGTAAAAACAAAGTGATTGTTTTTAATCTTCCATATAAAAAGGCAAATACAAACAATTTATTATTTACAAGTGTCTGCAAATGATTTTAAAATTGTAGAGAAAAGGCACATTTGCAAAGGGAACGTAGAAAGAGAATTCCTTAGTAGCATGGCACGCTTGTGCTGTTTATTTCATAAAATCGGAATATAAATTCAGAGAATTATTAATTTGTGAATAAAGTAATTACTTCGTATCTGAACATCAAGTGGATTTCTGAATATACTCACTAATCTCTAGTAGCAAAGCGAGTGAGTACATATGCTTCATATATTATTAATGTCGCGAGGGAAGACTTAGCACATCAACATCAAAAGATCGAATTGCACTTATAAGTGCCTCTTTTACAACTTTCAAAGCATATTTACATCATTTTATTCACGTATACTTTTACTTTTATAATTTTAACACGATATACTTTATCAAACAAATACTTTGCATTTATTCAGTTATTTGATGAAAATTAAAACTATTCTGTTATAACAAGCACTCACGCTAATACACCTTCAGGCAAATTTAAAGTAAAAATTTAGTAAACACTACATTGAACTGTTTATTGATCGCTGAAAAACAATTGGTAATGTAATATTAGCTCCTCAAGGTACGAACTTTCAAATTCCTAGTACAATTCACATGTACCTACTGTTGTACTCAACGTTATTCTTTAAAAACAATTAACAACTGCTGAGTTTTATTTTTCTTTCAATTTTAGTCACCAGGCCTTAAAGGGTCTTTCGGAACATTCAACACAAGTAGTGTATGATAACATCACTCGAATGGGGGGAGAGTCGGTGCTTTTTCGAGACTACACTGGTTTTTGAGACTTTTCCCTCTACATCTTTTCTTTTTTTCTTTTCCCAAGATTTCGCGGGTATGTTACCTACGAGTATATGTATCTTAGATAAAAACTAATGCCCGGTTGCACCAACCGACCGTAAAAACAATCGATACAAATATCGTCGATCGGGCGATTAATAAATTGATGATTTTTTGATTTTTCAAAATACCAGTTGCACCAGAAAAACATATCAGTTGCTTTGATTCTTGAACCGACTGTTTATTTGAAACTTTAAAATGATAGTAAGTTTTGAGTACTTTTAAAGCGAGAAACATTTATTGTAGCTCACATGCTGCTGAAAAAGAAAAGAATATTTTAATTTTCGTTCAAGATCGGACGCAATCCGAAGCGATCCCGACGAAAAAATAATAATTTTTATTTAATAATGGTTATAAAATATATATGTATTAAGTAGTATAGTTTGTTTCAAGTTAAATGGAATCCTTAAAAAAATTTAAAAAAGTCATAATAACAAATTACTTTGATAATATAAGAACGCATTAACTTTGCCACAAAAACATAATGTAGAGATAAGGTGATGTTTTTAATCGCACGCTAGCCATATTGGCAGTATCATTATTATGTTTTTGAGGAAAAGTTCATACGTTCTTATATCAAAGTAAATTGATATGACTTTTTTTTAATTTTTTTAATAACTGCATTTACTATAACTATATTTACAATAAACAAACTATAAATACATTAATTTCATTAAAAATTAATAAATATATTATAAATGCTTGTAAAATGAACTCACAAAATAATTATTACATTTGTGGTACAATTCCCTAAAACTTATATTATAGAATGGTACGATAACATATTTTTAACTTTTTTATATTATTTTGTAATAATTTATTAATATAAATTTTATAATGTAGATAAATAATTTGAATTTTTAAGGGTAAAACTTTAGTTGAAAATTATTTAGGTTGTTGAAGTTAGGTTGAAACATCGGATTCATGTGGAAGTTTTGCGAAACCACGTGCTTTGTGTCAAAATTTTCGACAATGCGACGCCCAAATGAAGATACTTTCAGATAGGAAGAAAGAGGAAACAAGTTCTCCATAAGATAGTAGAATGTCGAAGAAATCATAAAATTATTGGAAGAGTCAAAGCTGAAATTATCTGAAAATTTTGATGATTTTAGACCAGCTGGACTTTGAGAAAAAAGATGGGGGTCCAATTCAAAATGTTTAAGAAGTGGAAAAATATTTGCAAAAATGCAAGTTTTCTTGTACTACATAATGGTGCAAACTTTATTGAAGTAGGTTTAAGTGGAGAGGAATATAAACAGGGAAAAAGCAAGGCAAAATTGGCCGTTTGGAGGAATTTCGGATTCCAAAAAAATGGGTTGTTAAATAAATTAAATGGATCACGTCTTGGTCTTGTCTTATTTCTGTAAGAAGTTCCATTATGCGGTCGAGCTGTTCAGCAGATGAAAACGTATATGATGATCTATTATTAAAATTTACTTTAAAATACAATTAAATCATAACAGAGTGATATAAATTAGCTTACTTATAACAAATGTGTAGATTGTATATTTTTATAAATAAATAAAATACATATCACTTATAAATAATATTAAAAAGATTGCTGAATAACCATGGGCGCCCGCAGCAGGGTGCAAGGGGGTGCACTTGCACCCCCCTGCCATGAAAGAAAACACACGGAAATTCCAATTTTTTCTCTTCTGGAAGCTGCGACTTACAAATACAGCGCACAATCAAGGTTCATGAATAAAGAGTAAACCGTACACTGGGGGGTATTCCATATCCCCCAGACCCCCCGGTTTACGGATTGCTACACTAAAGTTCAATCAATATTTGAAGCTATAATAATAAATAAATAAGTTTAACCTCGAGCCCGTTTTATAATATTTTCTGCCATCAATCAACGATTCAACTCCCGGGTATGCAAAATAAAATTACTTGCATATGCGCCCAGCAGTGGATCTAAATCTTTCGATGCCCAAAACTTGAACCATATTATGGGACCTATACAACTTATTAAATTTTGAATTTAACTTTATGATGCATAAAGCAATGAGGATAAACCGGGGGGTCTGGGGGGTCACTGCCTGACCTTACGAGTGGGTGCTGACTCATGTACACCCTGAATACTACGTCATATTAAGTTATGGGCTATTACTAAACTCTTGTCGATTTTTGTCGCCAGCTCTTGGACTAATAGTATAGTGTGTAGATGCACCTCCCTAAAAATAATCCTGCCGGCGCCCATGTGAATAACTTTAAACTTTACAATAACAAACAAATAGCAACAAGCAAAATAAAGAGGTTATTGCCATAAACCGTCCGTATCGCCCGAGAACGGTCAATTAATTCTGTCGGTAAAATAGGTAACGGAATGTTTTTGGTTGGTGCAGCACGAAAGCTTCGATTTACGGTCGTACGGTCGCTTTAACTGACTTTTTTTTGGCTGGTGCAACCGGGCATTAGACTGTAGATTAAGACAAGAAGTGAAAAGTTACAAATAGATATTGCAAGCAACAGATTTCATTATTTGCCTTGAACATCAATTAAAAATAAGTTTATTGCTATTCATACATATTTATATACATATAAAAATCAGATCGTGTGGGATGATCCCAGCAATAATAATAATCAGTGGTTAAAATTGAATCATATTGTAGATTTTAGAATTATTAAATTAATATATTTTAGTATTTAACTCAGAACTTGAAGTAATGTTTATTTATAAGGTGAATTTTAAAATACTTTATCCATTTTATAAAATCTTGTATGACATTTTCACTGAGATCCTTCAGTCTAAACATTTAATGTACAAATTTACATTTTTCACTTATAAAATCATTTTTAAAATGGTATACATTAATGACTTGACATTTCTTTTTTGTTAAGTATTTCAAAATTTTATTTTGAGGAAATAATATAATTTTTATAAAGCGAAAAGAAAACATTGAGTCAATGTTTAGTACTTTCATTAACGATGATGTCTTTTATAAATTTTAAAAGTAAAATTTATTAAAATGCAATAAAATATTAAAGACGATTTATAAAAAACGAGCAGCTGGTAAGATTCTTTATTTTGTAAACTAAAATAGAGATTTCCACTTGTAGCGTGTATGTGAGGTTTCAATCTACTTAAAAATGTATTCATATATCAATTTTTATAGAAAACCTATCTGTTCAATAAAAATACAAAGCATAGATTCACCTATTTTTGAAATTACAATACATTTATTGAAAATGAAATAGCAAACTTGTTATTAATCGAATATATAACATTCATTACACAATAATTATTACGTAACAATAATTTATTAAAAAATAATAATATTCAGCCAAAATTTCTATGATTTTCAATTTATTGACTTAGCAAAGATGCCTTTCGAGATGGATCAAAATTCATGAGTTCTGGATTTTATGATTTTCTAAATTTAATTTTTCTATTTAAATTTTACATCATATGAAAATTAAATTGTTTGATAAAAAAAAGAAATATTTTTCAATTCAAAAGCTTAAGGTTTGAAAACACTCCAAGTTGCAGAATTTGAATTATTGAACTAAATAATATGATGTGCAGGACTTTTTATCAAAAAATTTGGAATATGAATCGACGTGTGATCCAGTTTATCAATTTTACATTTGCTTTTCCATTTATAATATTGAAAGTTATTTGTATGAAAATCAATTGGAATTTATGAGCAGATTTTGAAAAGATTATTATCGATGTTTGGCATTCTCAATTGTCATTTCTTTCGAACAGTGAATTTTAATGAAAAAGCCGTTTGGAAAAATTTGGAAGCTACAAAAATAGTACATTTAAGTGCATTTAAAATTATTTAAAAAAGTCATCAAAATCTTAACAAGCTTGAAAAAATAAAATATTTGGAAATCTCAGACCAAAGTTCAAGTTTTAAATATTATTGAATCGTATATCTACTCTATAATATAAAAAGATAAGGCTTTTTATGCAACGCTTAAATGCAAAGCTAAAATGCAACGCTAAAATGCAAAGCTAAAATGCAACGTTAAAATGTAACGCTCAGTGGCGTGGAGCAAAAGGGCAATTGCCCTCCCCCCCTAAAGATGACTCGGATTGTATCCCTGAAGCCTTCCCTGATATCTACTCTATAATATAAAAAGATAAGGCTTTTTATGCAATGCTAAAATGCAAAGCTCAGTGGCGTGGGGCTCATAATACCCCATTGTAATCAATGTAATCAATCTACCGTATAATACAAAATGATAAAGCTTTTTATTCAAATTCTGCTTATTTGCCAACTTAAAATAAAAGTTTAAAGGATTAAAAGTTTGAAAAAAAACCCTGTAATATAAAAAAATAAGGTTTTTTATCCAGATTAAGATTATTAATCCTTTAATTATTTAATAGGTTAATTACCAACTAAGAAATTTTACTACTTGTATGAAATTTTATTTTAAAAAAATTAACCCTTTCATTACTCAAGCAAAATATGATATCTAACAAGTCATCCTAACACAACGCTAAAATACAACGTTTTAATGCAACGCTATTTCATAATAGTCAGGTAATCTGACAACCAACATTAAAAATGCTATAAAAACAAGAAGTCAAACTTTGTTATTACTTTGGTATGTTATTACCTTAATGCAGAATATATGATCCGTTGATCCGATAAGATGTTGACGTCTCATCAGATCATCGTCTTGAAGAATATATGATCTATGACTATAAATAAATCTCAAGGGCAGAGCTTTAACAAAGTTGGTATAGGGGGGTGGAGCCCCCCTAGTTATCAATAAAATGTTTGAAATGGTTTACGTTTTACGTAAAATATACATACATACCTTTGTGTTTCATATATGAAGTTTTTACTTTTTAACGCTGTTTTATAAATACCGCATGTTGACTTCTGTTTTTTTGTAATATCCAGTGTGAGTAAAGCTCAAAATCAGTAAATGCAAAAAGTCTTAAACAGACAGGTAACTTTTATTGATTTAATGTTCAAAGTGTTTGATATGCATATAAAGTGTTTAACAGAGAATTGTATTTATAACTCTAGTTTCAACTTATAAATTGAAGTATCAAGTATTATAAAAATCTGCATCTTAAGGCGCGGCAGAGAGAGTTCTTTACTTAAAGAATTATCCATATCAATATTTTAGAAAACCCAAAAAATGCACTAAACACTTTTCAGAACTAGAATGTTTAAAAGTTAGCACATGTAAAATACACTGTAAGTATTCGCAAACGTTTTCACCATACTATGGCATCATCAGGCGATGAATTAGAAAGAAAATTAAGAGAGAATCCTTTAAATATTGTTCCGAGTGGTAGGGGGAGGTTTTTATAAGAAAAGAAAGGATATTTTGAAAGTTATTACAAAAAAGGGGGGGGGGTTTATTACTTATTGAAAATGTTTAATAAAGGTGAATTATTTAAATCCGATTGACTATTTAACAACAAAGGTGAATATTTTAATTTATTTATTTCTAAAGCTTCTAAAAATTCTAATTTTTTACTTTTTGGTTCTACATGTAAAATTTCATAACCTCCTTGTTTATGGTTGGTATCCAATAAATGTTTCGCGAAAGTAGATTTTCCATCCGTAAATTTGTGGGATCGCGAGTGTTCTTTAAATCGTGTTTGGAAAGATCTACCTGTATGACCGATATATTTTTGAGAGCATTCGCAAGTGAGCTCATAAACTCCTGATTTAGTTAAAATATCTGACTTTGATTTAGCATTATTAATGAATTTTTTAAGTTTATTGTAATAACTTTTTTGTAATAACTTTCAAAATATCCCTTCTTTTCTTATAAAAACCTCCCCCTACCACTCTGAAAAATATTTAAAGGATTCTCTCTTAATTTTCTTTCTAATTCATCGCCTGATGATGCCATAGTATGGTGAAAACGTTTGCGAATACTTACAGTGTATTTTACATGTGCTAACTTTTAAACATTTTAGTTCTGAAAAGTGTTTAGTGCATTTTTTGGGTTTTCTAAAATATTGATATGGTTAATATCGAGTTACACTACCTAAACCACGTATCAATTGATTATTTAAAGAATTATGCCAAGAAGTTCGAAAAAAGTGACTTCTTATTTTATTTTTTTTAAATAAAAATTGCTATATATTAAAATAATGTATATAAATGAATAAATCGTTTTTTCATATCAATAATTTCTTTTTATAATATTTCTTTTCATGTTCTAACCACACACAGACAGATATGCAGACACACATACAAACATACATACAGACAGACAGGATTGCTTCCCCGCAGTAATAATTGTTTCTGATTTTTCAGTATGCCATGTTACAAGGGTAGCAGAATCTAGTATGTTCTAAATCGTGTTCTGGAAGATATAAAGCAATCTGAAAAAAAGCAACTAAATATTTCTGTTGAAAAATAAATCTAGGGCCTTCCAATCCACTTTAAAACTAAGCCTAGTATTTTATCAGGTAAAATATCTTTGGATTATTGTTGCATAAACTAACTGAATTATTGCACTTATAAACTTTTAAACTCAATTTTCTCAGAAATGTTTTAAAAAAACAGGCATGTGCTTAATTTTAGTGCTCTTTTACCCTGCCAAAACTTGTACCGATTTTAGAGCAGTTTTCCTTGTCAGATCACAGTACATTTGAGAGTTGAATCTTTTATTTTATATTTATATTTTATGTTTGTTTCGTTTCATAGCTGCAATTTAAATTATGATATGCTAGTTCATGTAACTGGCAGTGTGGTATAAGGCTTAAATCGACATGCAACAAGGCGGGGAGACCGCGATTCGTTGCTTGGTCGCGCCAACTACACTGTTGTGATCTAAAGCCTAAGTTTCACCTATGGACTAAAGAACTGTTCCCAACCCGCACTTGGTCCTCGTGGGAAGATACGGCATCTTCAAGTTAAAGAACTTGAAGAGGCTTACATATATTCTAAAGGGGGTGGAATAACTATAACAGGAAGAAAAGTTCATGTTTAGATGATCAATCATACCGGGTGCTGAATGAGTTAGCCGTACATAGGAAATTAACATGTAAAAACTTATAATAATAAAATTCTCGTCCAAACTTTGATAATATAAAATTAATTATTGAGCTTAGTGGACTAAAATCAAACTCAGTTTTTACGAAGTCGACGTTTCGAAGACTTTATGTCTTCATCTTCAAGACTAGAAGAGAAGCAACGTTACAATAAATAAAAACATTAAAACGCAATAATTATACCTAGTAAATAATGGATGTCGAGCTGTTTGACTGTATAAAATTAGATGTTGAAAAGGGAGAGTCACAAATGGTCACAGATAAATTGTTAAAATATGAAAATATGAACTGAATTAAAATTTGTAAATAAATCTATATAATTAAAATGTGTCTGTCATTAAAATGACATTAAAATTGTGAACAATCGGACAGTAAACAAATTAAAAAAATAGAAGAAAGTAATCAACAGCTCGAACATCAATACAATAAATCGTAGAAACTAAAGTAAAAAATAAAGGCGGAGACAGAAAAATGCAAAAGTGTTGTCGTGAAGGCGTTAGCTTGGTTTTGAAATTTTTTCTTTGAAACAATTTAAAATATTTTTGTAGCCAGCGTTTATATAACCAAAATCGGTTTGCTTGTTAAGGTTTTCTTCTGAGGTTGAAATGTAGGCCGCCTCCAGAAAAGTTCTCTTATGGTAATTCATTTCTGTTGCGGCCAAGCTAACCAAGCTAACGCCTTCACGACAACACTTTTGCATTTTTCTGTCTACGCCTTTATTTTTTACATTAGTTTCTACGATTTATTGTATTGATGTTCGAGCTGTTGATTACTTTCTTCTATTTGCTACTTGTTTTTTAATTTGTTTACTGTCCGATTGTTCACAATTTTAATGTCATTTTAATGACAGACACATTTTAATTATATAGATTTATTTACAAATTTTAATTCAGTTCATATTTTCATATTTTAACAATTTATCTGTGACCATTTTTTGTGACTCTCCCTTTTTAACATCTAATTTTATACAGTCAAACAGCTCGACATCCATTATTTACTAGGTATAATTATTGCGTTTTAATGTTTTTATTTATTGTAACGTTGCTTCTCTTCTAGTCTTGAAGATGAAGACATAAAGTCTTCGAAACGTCGACTTCGTAAAAACTGAGTTTGATTTTAGTCCACTAAGCTCAATAATTAATTTTATATTATGTAAAAACTTATGTATGCAAATTCCTGCTTCCCTAATTATTTTAGAGAAAAAATGAAAGACACAAAAATAATGCAGAAATATAAACTACGATTGATAAGAGCATTAGATTTCATCTAACTTTTACTTAAAAAGCCAAAATATGCTTTCAAAATTGTTAAAAGTTTCATTTATCGGACTTGCCATGAAAGTTTCCATGGTAATTATTTTGGAAAATATAAATTAAATTGAATTTATTACATGGCCAGTGCGATAAATGGAAATTTTAACAATTTCGAAAGCATTTTTCGACTTTTTAAATAAAAGTTAGATGAAATCTAATGGTCTTATCATTTGTAGTTTATATTTCTGCATTATTTTGATGTCTTTCATTTTTTCTCTAAAATAATTTGGGGAGCAGGAATTTGCATAAATAAGTTTTTACATGTTAATTTCCTATGTTCGGCTAACTCATTCAGCACCCGGTATATGTGTTTTGAGGTTTTATTTATCTTGATGTAGGCAAAGATTCTTGAGGAAAACTTTGACTTTCCAACACTCTCAAAGTCTAGTTATGTACAGCATAGAGTTTATGGCGATTTTGAAAACATTTATATCTACACTTGGTAAAATATTGACAAAGGGTTCGGCCACACTGAAGAACGGGCGGGCGTCGAGCGGGCGTCGAGCGAGCAAGCGATTATTTTAAACACCCTACTACCATACAAGTGGCCACATTAAACTTCAGCGGGCGGGCGATTTTCAAGGGTGCAGCAAGCGATTTATTAAAACCAAATCTGTTTGAATTTAGAGCGTGCGATTTTTAATTTTACTTAGTAGAAATTTGAATGTACTTATTGACATGCATAGATATTCAAAGAACCTGTCGGGAAAATGTCTCAATTCAATATATAGGTGATGAAATACTCCAAATATCTGTCTTATGCAATTGATAGGATGCGTTCTATATTTTGGAGATTTTTTCAAAAATAAATTCCAGTGGACATAGGAACTACCATTCAACATAATATTTCTTTTGACTTTGGATAATGACATAATATTATGTATTTGCACTACTGACAGTTACAAGTAAACAAGAGAAACTAAACAATTTCGCGATTTATCGCCCAGTATGGCCACAAAATCGCTCGCCCGCTCGTTGCCCGCTCGTCGCCCTCCCGCTCTTCAGTGTGGGCGAGCCCTAAAACCTATCGTGTTTTATTCTACACCACGGCGACCTTCTGAGAATCCAAGCTTAAAAATTCGTTGGTGAGGCTGCCAACGCTCAGAAGTCAGCCCAACTCTCAAAATCTCTCTTCCGAGATTTTACAAACTTGTCAACTAATGGGCGGAATGTCATAAAATTTTGACATATTATATGTATATGAAGAGTAGACGGGAATAATGATCAGAGTCACAAGTATTATATTTTGCTCAAATTACAATTAAAGATTTACATACCATTAGTGAGTAGTGCGTATGTAATATTTAATATTTAAAAAACGTTTTGACGCTGGATTAAAATCATTTTTACTTTCCCCATACATATACGTATGTATAAGGGAAAGTATTGTAATCCACTCAAAAATCAAAAATCGAAATTTTGGTATTAAAATGTTTTTTATCGTGTTCTAATAAGTTTTTGATGAACTTTAGTTGGATGTTCGTCTGTATGTCTGTATGTCTGTATGTCGGTATGTATGTATGTGTGTGGTTACGACATCATGAAAAGAAATAGTATCAATTGCACAGGTTAAACTACGCAACTAAATGTCAAAAAATTTGGCACAAATGTACATCACAGTTAAACTTACGAGGCCAGCTGAAAATGGTGAAAATTCTTTGAAAAATGCGGAAATGATAAAAAAAATAAAAAAAGTTCAAGTGTCAATTACTTTTGGACCACCATTTGTTATAAAATAATTATTTAATCGTGCCGTGTCGCATCTTTTTCTAACGCACGTATATCAAGTTAGACGGAATACGAGTCGCGTCGCAACTCGATTCCAAAAATTTTCGGAAATTAATTAAAGTTTGGCGTTGATGAAATTTTGACATGTTTTTGGGTTGTAACCTCCGTGTCCTGTGTAGCGCGATTTTGTAGCGCCGTGTAGCGCCCCGCAGATGCGACCTGTTGCTTCCTTGAGGTCTTCCACGTCAAACGGTATATTGTAAGAAGGTGGAGAACGAAAATTTACTGTGTGCAAAAAAGAAGTAAATCTGCACTTTTAATTTAACGGGTTTTCAAATTTTTTAACTTTTCGACTTTTTGATGAGAACTTTAGCTTCCTCGCGGTCTTTCTTGTCGAATGGTACCCGAAAAGAGGAGGTTGAACGATAATTTTTATACCCAAATTTAATGGGGAAAGTTATGCAATGTTTACATATCCAATTTTTGTATTATGTGTTTACTAGGAGATACCTACCATTACCATCTATCAGAGGACAATAATAGTTCATTTTTCAGCAAAATTGGATCCTGATCGTTATTCCCGTGTGCTCTTAAAATCATTTGAAGGTTGAGACTATCTAAAATCGTAAGAATTTGAATTGAATTTTTAAAATACAAATTTTACGAAGAGGTAATTCGCGAGTTACCTTATTGTTGGTGGCGCTCATGACGCTATCAAATGAAAACAATATGGCGGCTCTATTACTTACAGTTAATGTTGCTTAGAGTTTGACTCGGAATTATTTTATCGTAAAACCGCAGTGAAATGATAATTTTCAAAATAGAACACCAAAGGAATGCAAAACAAAACTAACTATACCAACTATAGTACGTATTAGATTAACTTAATATTTTTCCGCGAGGTGGCGTTCGCTTGATGTAAATCGCATATATTATGATATAAACTATAAATAAATTATTTGCCGTTTATTTATTTCTTATTCAAGTTAAAAAATTAAACTATTTTGTTAGTAATTGCGTATGTTTTTTTTATTATGCTTGACAAATATTCTGATTTGAAGTTATATTGCAATAAGTTAGCTTGGTTAAATCATCTAATAAAACTTGACACATAAGCGCAAGAATTAAAACCACGTTAAAAATTAAAGACCCAATTTGTATTCGGTGAAATCTGACAGGTAACAAGCTTATTTAAAATGGGGAACATTAAAATTTTATCGAGTATGCCTTACTTTCATTTTCAAGTGTATTTACTTTAGCTGCTGTACAAAGGTTTGTTGTAAACTGGCACTTGTGGTAGCTCATTTTATAACATATACGTAGGTCTTACTAAAACAAGAATTTCTATTTGTATTGTAAATTTCTCATTAAATTAAATTAACATTAAATATGGTATATTTGAGTTGTTTTACTACTATTTATCTATAGAATTAACTTACCAAGAAAATATTTTTTACATTGCTACGGCGGTTACTTTAAAACAAATAATGCGATAGAAAAACACATAATTTTGAAAAGTAAAAACTCTCTTTCAGGAAAATATTTATTGTTACTTTACAATTTTCAGTCATTGTTGAATGTTCTTTAATTGAAAACAATAGATTCACATATGTAACACTGCATTATTAAACCTTTAATTATTCCATTTTGCTTGAATCAAGCCATTATTTTTATCTGCTACCCAAGTTTTAATTAATACAATTAATTTTTAATAATAACCAATTTATAAAATAAGGAACTAATTTGGATTTAAAATGAAATTTGTACAACTTTAACTTTAATATCTTTGTGTGTATTTATTAAAATACAACTGAAATAATTTCCAAAATTAAACTGTCAAGAACAAGTTTTTCAAATAGACCGAAACCTTAAGATATCATATTGTCCCTTCGTTGTATAAAGTCACAAAGGAAACGATGTTAATGAAAAATGCCATATCTTAATATCTTTCAGTTTTTTGTTTCGCTTGATTTCAATTTTTTTTCCAGGTCTAATATTTTTTACTTCTATATACTTAAAACAAATATACAGAACAGCTACATTTTTCTAATAAAAGTAATTATCCAAAATGTTTTGTTTGGTGTAATTTGTCATTGTGAATAATAAATTTATCTAAATATTGATTATTTGAAACAATTTACAGTCTTAATAAGTGTAAAGTTCAACGGATTATAAAAATTCAAATTGTATTTGCTTTTAATTTAAAGACAAACAACACAATTTCATTTATGTGCCAATTTAAATATCACACTTTTATAAACGAGAGTTATGAATACGAATTTATAATTTGTAAATATCAAAAGATGGGGTTTAAATTATACTAATTATGTTTGATTAATTAATTAAACAATAACATTAGTTTGTGATACTGTTTGTTAAGTGAAATTTTAAATCCCTCATAGAACTGGAATGCGAAACCATAAAGTGTTTAAGCTGAAAGGACACCCGCTGCTAAGCTAAGCTAAGATTTATTTTTTAACATACTATGTTTATATGGAAACAAGAGATTTATTACGCTAAACTAAAATCGCTTATTTCTGTAGAAACACATGTTAAATAATAAATATTAGCTTAGATTAGCATCCGGTGTCTGTTAAGCTTTATCGCTTGATAAACAACTCCGAACAATCTAGAAGAATTTTCCAGATTTTTCTACTTGAGTCTTTAATTGCATTAGTAAATGCATAATAATAGTAATGTAATCTAATTTTATTACGTCTAAAATTCGTACATTATTAAATAGGTTAATCAAATAGAATTTTAATTTTGATTAAAAATTGGTTATCATGATTTTGGAACTATAAATTAAGTGATATTTAGAATAACTTAGGGAAAAAATTAAAATAAACATGGAAAAATATAAACAACAAACATAATAGAATTATTGTTCTAAAGACTGCATTTAATAAAATGAGAGTTATTGGGGTAACACCCAATACATTAACACATTAACAACAAACGGGGGGTTAACATCCCCGCTGAGTGTACTGAGGCGACATAATTAGATGAAAAAGTAAATCTCAGTGTTTAATAAAATTAACTACAGAATATGTACAAACACTTGTGCTTGTTGAAACCGTGGATCAGAGATTGGTATATCAGTAACCATTCACTTTACACCATTAACTACTGAAAAAGTAAAGTAGTGTCTTATATTATCAGAACATAATATGAAAGTAATATAAAAAATATTATGCAGAATTGACCTATTTAAAATTTAAAGTTCCGTTTTGACCATTTAAAAACAAGGGTAAATTATCAATTATACATTCCCGAGTTTATATTTTAAATGGAGATCGAAGCATGTACATAAATCCGGAAACCAACACACTCAATCGTATCTTATTACTTTATGCTTTGTCAACTTTGTGTGCTAATATATCTTTAATATATACTTTAATAAAGTACAGATAGCAGAAAATTTATGCATTTTATTATTTTAAACTTGTGTTTTACGGTTGTTCTATTATTTAATTTTATATTGTTTCGTGTACATCAGGCATTGTACGCCAACAGGCAAACTCATCCTAAAACTTAAAAGATATATTATTTATGTAATTTTAATTTTCTTAATTTTTGTGCTGGTTTTAGGTGCTTCCCCTGAACAAGTTTTAATTTATTATTTACAACTTTACGAGTTGTTAATATATTAATAATTCTCATTTTCATGTTGTCGCCCAAAAGAAATCAGTAACTGCATAAAGCGAAACCGGGGAATATCTGTATTTTTGTTATTATTGTAATATTCTAGTATGTATAACAAAAGAATTATGAAATTTATATTTTAATAATATTGGTATATTATTGATTATTATTATAAATGTATTTAAAATAAATAAGCAGTTATTAATCTATTAATAAGATGAGTTGATATAATATGAGTCAATCATACTAACTGTTCCATATAAATAATGCGATTAAGAAAAAGCGCCAATAGTAAATGGATATCTTTCGTACTGTACTGGAATATTCGTTTTCTCAATAAATGTGATTTATTTAACTTTGTTTTTATAGGCATAACAATTTCTTTTACTGATGTACAACAATATATTATAAAGACGAGTCTCTTTATAAAAGAAAAGAATTGAAAAACCTAACAAAAGTAAATAAGTATCGCATTTAGTGTTTTTCTTAATTTAGCACTATAAATACCATAAACTGTCATTTTTTGTTTCTTGTACCGTAATTCATCAATGCGTTAATTAAAACATAATTTAAAAATTTTTTTCTGTCTAAAAGAAGTAAAGGGAGTGTAGCATAAATATTCGAGTATACCATTTATTTGCCAATAATTTAGTAATAACCGATTAAATATTTAAGTAAATAAATTTACAAATTTTTAATTAGTAAATCAAAGCAGTTTGATGTTTAATTAAAAAAATATATTTTAGGGGTGGTTAATTTGTAAACATAATTATGATACTACATGACTAATAAAAAAGCTTTTACCGGTCTGCAGGTTTTAGTACGCACTTGAATGTACGGAAGGGGAAAATATGATACGTCGGTGGCCGTTAGTGTACCAATTTCCAAATGTAACAAAAATTTTTTACTAAATTTACACAATGTGTTCAAAATCTCTGGTACCTAATTATAATAGGTAGTATGTAAAGGAAACCATAAGATTACATAAATATAAGATGAAAGACTCCTAGTGCAAGGTTAAATTTAACATTTGTCAAGAAAGGTATATATTTGCAATAAAGTAAATTCTTGTTGTCAACCGGTTTCGATCTTTATTTGATCATCTTCAGGACAAACTACATAAAAGATTGCCATCATTAAAATACAAAAATTTAACAATTCAAGCAAGTGAAACTTATGTGTCAACAAATTATCTGTAATGCTTTACAACGATTTTTCAACATAATATTGTAATAAATAAAATACAAATTCATAAAATTTCTAGTGATGGACACGAGACGAGACCACTTTTTAAAAGCGAGACAAGACACGAGATGAGACACGAGATGAGACTGATAAAAAAAGTCTCGCCTCGTCTCGAATAATGGGACATTATTTTTATAATTTTGTATAACGAGAGAATGGGACGTTGTTTTACTAAAAACTAACAAATATATTAATTTTAACTAAATACCTACTTCTTTATTAGAAGCGGATTTACTGGTGCGAGTAGTACTCAGCCGCGGAGGGCCTCAAAATTTCGTTATCATAAAAAAATTTCAAAAATAAAGAAATAATTAATTTAAATTATCATGGGAGAAAGAAAATGAACAGAAGTTCCCAATTTTACCAAAAATGGTTCGAGATCTGTGCAGTACACCGGCAATTTCTGTTCCTTTTGAAAGATTATTTTCTAAAGCAGCCCTAACAATTAGAAAACATCAAAATCGTTTAAACAACGAATCAGCACGTAGTTTAATATGCCGAAATGGTTGGGTAACTAATCTCTAACGAAAATTGTATACTAATTCTTCATAATTATTTATTATTACTAATTTTATTATTTATTTATAAAGGTTTATGTGGAATCGGGCCCGTAATCAGGGGCACCTGGGGGCACGTGCACCCCCGAAATTTTCAAAAAAAAAAAAATTGAAAGTAAATTTGAATTTCGAAAGTAAAAAGGTAAATAAATTTGTTTTAAAGTGAGAAAATTTTTTTTCCAAATTTATTTTCCCTAATCTATTGTTATTTACCTTGTCGGCTTATATGTCGATCCTACTTAGGGGCTGTCCATTAATTACGTAAGGGCGATTTTTGAAATTTTTGACCCCTTCCCCCCCCACATAAGGGCACGTAAGATTTTGGTACCCCCCCCCACATCTTACGTAAGGATTATAAAACAAAAATATAGTTGAGTCCCCCCCCCCCTCTCTTCCGTTTATATTTATAAAATATTAATAACAATAATATTGGTTATTATTCAAAAAATACAAAAATGGTATAAATAATTTAAAAATTTAAAAATCAAATATAATTTTCTTTATAAATTATAAATTATAATTATTTGAATTTAATTTAATTTTTTAATTCAAATTTAAAAATTTTAATTTAATTTAAAAAAAGGAAATTACGAAACTTACGTAAGAAATACGTTGGACCCTCCCCCCCCACGTAAGGGTCCGTAAGATTTGCCATACCCCCCCCCCCAAAACCCTTACGTAATTAATGGACGGCCTCTTATCCCTTTTTACTTGGAAGCCATGGAATTGATGTAATATAGAAACCATGTAACGGTAAACATAACAGCTGTTAAGAATAAGGCTTAAACTTTATTTATAATTTATTTATGGAATTTCCCACAATTTTTGTAATAATTATTTGGCTAAAAGGTCTAGCGCTCATGAATATTCAATATTCATAGGCATATAAATATTGATACCGACCTTATAATAATTTTGCGAATAGGAAAGAAAGGCCCTTACAGTTTATATTATAAAGAATGTAGAGAACAAATAACTTTTTTTATGTAATTAAAAGAAAAGAAAAAATTTAATGTTTGTTTTAAATAAAAATAAATTAAATAATAAATTTTTGAGTTAATTTTACAAAAAAAATTTTAAAAAATTGAAAATTTGTAATAATAAAAATCATTGTTGAAATGAAATCCTGGCTACGGGCCTGTGTGGAATATTCTTAATTTTATTTTAATAAATGTTCTTAGTATCACCAAGGGTTCGTTATTATTTATTTATATTCCAAAATGATTTAAAATGGCTTGAACTGAAAATAAAAATAAATCTCAAAATTTCTATATGTTTATATTGTTAAAATTCGTTTAGTCCTTAATCAATTTTAATCAGACGAAACCAACGAGACTTTTCGAGACGAAACGAGACTTTCTCAAACGAGACGAGACGTTTCGAGACGAGACGAGACTTCGAGACGAGACCCAACTTGACACCTTCGAGACGAGACAAGACCAGTTCAAGTCTCGTCTCGTCTCGTGTCCATCACTAATAAAAACATGAAAATGTCATTTTTTCCACTTGTGTCACTATTCCGGCCAACGTGCGAAGAATCCCAAATATTATATAAATAGTATAGGTCCAAAAGTTATTTATTTTGTATTTATTGAAAAATGAATAATTTTTTCACAAATTTTGAAATGGCAGCTTAAAGTAGAATAAAAAGTTTATAGATATATTTAACTATGTCGTTTTTTGGTTTATTTCGATTTCTGTAATCTTAAAATTTTACAGTTAAAAACTGTTTTTAACACTGCATAATAGTAACGTTGCTATGTACTATATTGTAACTTTAAAGAAAAATTTGTAACAGACTTGTTGTCCATTAATACTGTCGTAAATGGTACTTCAAATGAGTGATGGCGGCCCGAATGAACATCAATTGGAACTATGCAAATAAACCAACTTTCAAAATTTCAAAATCTTGTTTAATGCTGTAAACCACATCTCTACGTTCATTAAATATCCCTACTTTCGTGAAACTTAAATTATGTTTGTTATTTTTATTATTTTATTCGTAAGTTAAAGATTCCAACCTTTCCACATACCATCTTCATGGAAGCGATTCGCAGTTGTAATTATAATTGTAAAACACAAAATTTAAATCCGGAAAATGTTTATATATTAATGCAACTAAACACATTAAATGCAAACCATACCCGATAGTGCCCGAGTTTATCATATACACTGGTACATGATTGTACACTTTTGTTGTACACTTTTATAGATTTTATAAAGAAATGTCGTTAACAAAAATATCCGCAGGCTACTGGAGTCAATTAGATAAATCATGGATTATTTAAAATGAAAAAGATATGTTGAAGATGGTTTGATCATGGGTTGAGCCAGGCCAACTTGCAACAATATCTCTGATGTATAATTTACTATCGGAGAGAGTTTGGACATTTATTCCAAAAAGGTTCTTTCTTGTCCGGAATATTTCCCCATCGTCTCTTCTTGGGACTCAAGCAATTTGGTAAAACTCTTCAACAATTTTCGTAATTTCCACTTGGATCTCGGACTGTTAGGCGGAGTTAACATAGCAATCAAATCAAAAACGCGAAAGATAATTCGTGATGCAGAAGATGTACTTACTCCACAAAAGCCTGCTGTTGAGTTTTGCATACAACCTGTTGCGTTAAAACTGTTAAAATGGCAGGGTCAAAAACGGGTTGAATGCTTCCACCCCTGCGATAAACAATACTAATTAATTATTGAAAAAATAAATTAATTAAATTCGTACCTTTTCGTGCTAGGTTGCAGACGATCTTGAATTTGATGTAACATTAAATTGAAAGTTTCTTTCGTTAAACGAAAGTTGAAAACAATCTACATTATCAAAGATGTTTATATAATTTTGTCTTTTTCTAGACCGTTTTTTACGCCTAATATATAATTAAAATGTTCATTTTCATTTACAAAAACTCTCGGTATTCACTCAAAACTTCAAATAAACGTTAAACAGGCGTTTTTAGTATTTAACGCGCCGAAATTGACAACTTAAGTTAAAGCTCCGTTAAATATAAAGTCTTGGTTGAAATTGATTATGAAATTCATTTTTGTTTTAAGTTGCCTTTTAATTTTTAATGTCCCGTTAACTTTCATTATGAAATTGGCCCTTACACTGTAAAAATTTTGTCTTTAAATTTTTTTTAAATCGAATTTTATTTTAAAAACTGATAAACAGTTTATTTTATGTTGTAATGTTAAAAAGTGTTGAAGTATTAAAAATAGTATCAGCGTTTTCCTTAATAAATCACTTACCAATGCAATCTTTTGTTCTTTAAAACTTTAAATTATATATTCAATAACATTTTATTGTTATTGCATGTTTGAGTAAAGCGTTAAATATTTAATGATTTATTACAATTGAATATCAGAAATATAAAAATCTGCAGCAGACAGTTAAAACAGATAACATATTAACCACACATGCCCTAGTATCGAACGTTTGAATTGGGAAAATCCTTTAAATTTTATGGGTTCGATTAAATAAATAGCATTTCACAAATAGCTCTTTTTAATAAGCGTCACCTGGAAACATTTTCTGAAAAATTTATTGACGCATATCTTGCTGCAAAATGTTGTTCTTTGCGCGTAATAAAATTTATTTCGAGAATTATGTTACTTATGTCAAATTGGAATAATTTTCACTGACATGCTGTTAGTCTAGTATTTCCTATTGACATTTGTTTCTCTCCGAAATAGATGATCGTATCAAACGCTATAAATATGCCTGTAATATTCTATTACAAACATACTAGATTTTCAGGTTATGAAACTTGAGTTAGCTCATATTTCTATCACAATAATTTTAACACTTACCTTTATACGAACTCCTCAAAGGTAACGTGCAAATTCAACAGTGGTAATGCTTTGGCTATATAATTTATTTGAAGGAAGTGGCTTTGTATGTGATAGTCTTGTTGGGATGTACAAGAACCCGTGTGATTTGTAAATACCCCTGAGACATCATCGGACGCTAATCGCCGCCTAAGAACACGTTCCAAGTACCACTCAACATAGCTAAGAGACTGCTGTAATCCTGGATTTAAGAGTTAGTATGTTCAGAGTTGAGTAACGTCAAAGTTTTTCTAGCTTTAATAAAAAATTATTTCCAACATACTAACAGTTATCGATAAATTATAATTTAAATTAAAGAATTTCAACCTTCAATCTAAATCACTTTTGAGATAAATTATTTTACGTCTTTGTTAATTTTATTTATTTTTTATACTCTTTGTATAATACCCACGTAATATTTGCAGAAAATATACAATTTATTTAAATCTTTCTGTATTAAAAATAAAAATTTTAAACGGATTTTTAATTAGTAATTTTCCATATCAAAAAAATGTACTCCTGCGATATAAAATTAGAAAACTAACGCTTAATCTATTTACCTTATAACTAATACCTCTGACAAATATTGGTTTTTAATTAATTTTTGATTAACTATTGTTTTATCGTTGATATGCTTACGAAATTCCAGAGTTGTCTTTAAAATCTTTGTCTTCTAATAATAATGCACGATATCTACTTTTTAATATCCACAATCCTTAATTATTAATCAATGTTCGTTTAAAAAAGTTTCATTAACAAAAGTTGTAATAATATTAAAAACTTTAATATAACAAGTTAATTCAACTAATAAAAATCGATGTCACTTTTGAGCTATCAGCGACGGTTATCGCTTTCGTCAGAAAATTTACTCATAAACATATCAAAAATAATATCGATTTTTATAAATTGAATTAACTTATTATATTGAAGTTTTCAATATTATTAATTTTCACAAGTTAAGATTTATATATTCAAAAGTTATAATAAGCTATTTTTATTCCGAGTTCATTTGGTGCGTAATATTTGTGCAAAAGTAGGGAATATCTGATTTCAATTGCTCATGCAATGTTTCACATGCAATCGTTCAAAATTAAATTAATCGATTTTGTACGGAATTTTTAAACTATTTTGCATATATTTCATTTGCTAAAATAATGAACAATTTTTATTATGGGACGTTTAGATGATTAATTGGTTGTTAGTACATTAATCCATACAAAAAGCAATACAACAATATGATATTATTTGCAGTAACATCATTTAAAATTTTAATTTCTTTTTTCACTATGGTAAATAGCTATTTTTTGTTTTCCTCTGATGTTATAGGTAAGGTAGAGCAGGTTCAGACATGGAGGACCATCCTCGCATATCCATAGGTAGCACAGTAACTGCCAAGGGGTGAATTACTGCAGCAATGTTACGTACATACATATTATGCAATTATCTTTACACAGTACTATCCTGTGTAATAATATATTTTTTCAAAAAAATCCTTTTGACTTCTAATGGTGCAGCTACTAACAACATACATATTATAAATTTACTTAATAATTAATTAAAGCTAAATTTAGCTTATAAAAACAAAGATCTTATTATTTTGCTAGATACGTAATTTTTGCGTTCTAGCTATTTACAGGGATGGTTTCAATGAGTTAAGCGACTCAAAGATTGTGTCTTTTAAGATCCATAATTTTCGAGTTCTGACTATTACAAGGTTTTTAATGATTTGAAGATTCAAAGAACCCGTCTTTTTAGATCTGTAATTCTCGAGTTGGAACCGCTTCAGAGAAGTTATTAACGATTTACTTTAATTTTATCACGAAAATATTTTGTTTGGATTGGATATTATTGCACAGGATATTTTTCGAGAAAAATAATAATAGACTTGCTAATATTCTTGGCTAGGATAATATTGGGTAAAGGATACGATACTTTTGGTAAGATATTATTGGACCGGTTCTATAGTCGTATATACCCATAAAAATACATTTCTATAGAAAAAATTGAAAATTGCAATTTGAAAAAAGTAAAAATTAAGTAAATAACAGACGTTCAAAGCTCACTACTTCAAAATTTTATTAAATCACACTCTTTTTTCAAATATTCTATATTAAACTTAATTATAAATGACTAAATTAGTACATAATGACTTCAACTTACGTTCTTTAGAAGAATAAATAAGAAATTTAAAATTTAAAAATAATTATTTTTATTTAATAATTATTGTAATTAGATGTTTCAGATTGTGTCGCATGACTTGATTGCTAGTTGGATGATTACACTTTATATTGATATTTTCATCCACAATTAAATTTTGTTGTTACATTTTATACCAAAAGATGAATTTCCATAATGTTAAAATTTATCGAGCAATTTCTAGTACTCACATTATTGATATCTTCAGAAAAGTTGGGATATGACCCTAGAGCTGTAAGATACCTATAAATTAACACCAAATACCAATAAATTCAAACAGAGAGTTGTCGTAAATTCTTGTTTTAATGATATTATTATGGACCTAGTGAAAAACTTCCGAGAAACACATCTATAAAAATCTATAGTTAACTTTGATTTTGACTTTAGGTACATTTATTGAAAAAATTAATACTGTTTTTATTTTTGTTCAAATATATTTTGTTTTTTTGATGAAAGCTTTAAGGAATTTCAAAATATTTTCATTTGTTAATTAATCAATTGTGCTATTAATAATTATTCTTGTTCACAATTTGAAACTAAAAATTTGTTGTTATGGATTTAATGTAGGTATTATTTGTATATTGTCATATTCTAAAGTTCTCCATTTAGAATTTTTAATTTTTATTTCTTTTATGAAATTAATTAATAATAATTTAAAAAATAAATATTTATTTTGTATTTTCTGAACAATTTTCTATTTTTTGGTTTTCTCGTCAATGAGTTGTAGTGGCAGCAGTGAGAGGTATAAACCAGGCTTTTGTCAAAATGGCCGCGGAAAGCGGAAAGTAAAATTTTTATCCCATGAAATTTATTTGAAATTATAGTTGGAAATTTTGAAGAATGAAATAAATTATGTTTTTGAGTAAATAAGTGATATTGATTATTTAGTGTTGTATATTGTCCCAAATTTAGACGAACTTGATTAGTTTTAGAAGTAATTTTGGATTATCAGTAGTAGAGTTAAATGAAGATTTGAAAGATAAGTTAAATTGGACTATTGGAGTTATGTAATTAATTATTGGAATTATGTAATGACAACGAGGATCAATTTGAGAAGGAGGTACTTCTATTGGCAGCACTGTTGGAAGAGGATAATAATAATTATAATAATAAAGCCAGGTAATCATTACAAAAATAATATGCATACAAATTAATGGTCATTTTCATTCTTATAAGTTATAACTTATAAGAAGATGAATTCCACACATTATACAGTACAGGAAATAAGAATAACCTCATTTATGTTTTTGAAGAAATCTTAAGTAATTATTATTTTAATTGATTTGTATAATATTATTTCATTTAATAGCAATACAAAACCATATACTCACCATCAAACCATCAAACACAATTTTAATGATTAGTAATGATCAAGATTCTTAAGAATAACAACAAATAAGCGGTCAGACAATGAAATTAAAAATCTAAATTTTGCAATATCTCCGAGGATAATTCTTTTCACATATCCCGAATACGGTTTTTCAACTCTTCGGTTGATCAAAGCTGTTAATAGTTTAATAAACCTGTCATGAAATCATATCCCACATGTTTTCTATGAGGTTTACATCAAACTTGTTGAGTGGAAAATATTATGCTGCCATTCGTGATTTCAGAACCACCAAGGACCAAGGGATGGTGTAAATAAAAAATATTGCAGTTTTAAAGTAGCTACTCTACAGGTTTGATGTAAACCCTATAGAAAATATGTGGGATATTATTTCACGGCAGGTTTATCAAAATATTAACAGTTTTAAACAACCGAAGAGTAAAAAAACCGTTTTCTCTCCAAAGGCATTAAAACAATTTTTTGTCAACCTTACGTCAGTTTTTTAGTTAATGAAGCACTGAGAGTTATTTGTTCCAACAGTCATTTTGTTGAAATATTGATCAATGTTAAGATATCGCAGGTGGTGACCGGTAACTTATATGACATTTGCCATATAAAACCTGCATTTTAGGAAAAAATTGATATATTTACGTTTTCATAATTGAAGTTCCCACTACCTTGCAATGCTACTTTATCATCACACTGAAAAAAAACTAGAAAGGAAATAAGTTTTCAGAAAAATAGGTGGGTACAGAATCGGAACAAGTTATATGAGAATTGACCATTACTACTATTTGTTTTTGCCGCATATTGGTCAATTTCATTTTCTTCGGGATTTTTGTCGTCTTTGTCAATATCGTTTTCCTCCTGTTTAACTTCGATATTTTGTTTTTGTCTTATTAACGGTACCTGCATATATTTCCAATCGTTTTCTTTTGCATTGATTCCAAAAGTTTTTTATGTCCACCTTGACATTTTGTAGAGCTTCCTCAACTGTAGCTTTGATATCCAACTTGCGAATTTCTTCTTCACGTGGTAAATTTTCTTTCTTCAGCCTGTTTTTTAATCTTTTGTCTTCCCTTGGAAATGTAGAAGTCCCCCTCAGATCGTTTATGGTATCAATTTTTGTCTTAATTCTCTCAATTCGGTTCAGCATATCCTTTTTACTAAAATTTATTATTGTTGAATACGTAGAGGTCATGGCTCTGGTAGCCCGAAATAAAGATTCACATGCTTGGCTACCAAAAATGCCGGTGCTGAACATATATGATTTTAACTCACCGCATTTAAGCTTCACTATTAGTTTAATCAAAGCGTGGGCTTTCATTTCGATGCAAAGGTAACAATTACTGGTCAAAAAGTTGTCTGTTGTTTTATATTCTTGTTTTCTTTAATCCAGGCTCTCCAGATTCTAGTAAAAAATTCAACATACCAGATGCGACATAGTCTAGTACGCAACTCGGTGCTAGAAGTTAAGAACGACGATTCGACGTGGTACATAAGTTTAAGGTACACCTCACTACCTTCACTTTGTGGAATTTTCTTATTCAATTGTTCAATTATTACCAAACTGCACATTTCTTCTGCAGATGCAAAACTCATCTTGTCTTCACTTTTCAGATCAGAATCTGTTAGGAGATGTTAGTCTTTTGGAACCTTTAAAAACTTTCTTTAGGATGAGCAGAGGTGGCTGTGTTCCCAGTTCCCCACATTACCCCCCCACCACTTGAATCTGCGCTTGATCGACTGGGTGGCTTTGAAATTCGTTCACTTCTTTTTGACGGCACAGGACTGCACCAAAATCTACCCACTTTAATTTGCTTTTTTAGATTTGAAAACACAGATAATTACTTACTATATAATAACTTAAATATACAATAATTATAATTTAATCGATTAATATATGCAAGAAGGGAGATAATAAACAGAATCCGTTTGGCGAACCGAAATCAAAGACGGCGAACACGCGTTAGCAGTTTTCCAATTTCTAGTAATTCCCCACTAATTCCCCACTAATTCCCCATTAATTCCCCACAAATTCCCCACTAATTCCCACTAATTCCCCACTAATTTCTTATTAATTCCCCAAATTTCTAAAGTAATTCCCCTAATTCCCCACTATTGTGTACACCGAAATTCTCCAGCGAAACACCCCTCGGATGAACCCAAAAACCGGATGTGTGGATCCGGACTCAACCACATCAATTATTTGTACGACGGAGAATAAATAAACGCAATACAACAATGGTCCAGAAACTAGAAAGTAGGATGATTATGTTATTTACAGAAAATATACTAGCAAAGCAAACATTGAGTTTTAACAAACAGTTTGGAAAAGAAAAACAAGCAAATCGGGTGGAAAGAGCAAAAAAAATAACTTGAAATAAGTAATACAATACAGTCTCGGTAATCCAAACACACGCTAATCTGAACACACCCTAATCCGAAGAAAACGCTAGTCCGATTATCCAGTAATCCAAACACAAGAAAAAAAAAAGTAGTAGTCCACATAAATTGTTATAATCGCAACTTAGTTGGGTTCGGATTATAACTATTTGTGCAGAGTACTGAGTATTTCTTCTTTTGTTCGGTTTACTGGAGATACGATTAACGCGTGTGTTCGGATTAACGAGACTGCACTCTGTATTTACAAATTACAAATGTTTTATTCATTGTTAGGTAATCAAAAAGCGGAAAAGATTGGAAGAATGGAGTCAGTATAGAACTTGAGAAATATTTATTTATTAAGTTAGTTATTTATTTATTTATTTATTTATGTAGCTGATGAGAAAATGGCCACGAAGTAGCTAAAATATTTAAAAAAATAAAAACGTTAAAAATTATATAGGGAAATCAGTACCCAAAATTGTTTTGCCAATTAGCTACAGCAAATGAAAATACTAACAAATAGGACTTCAAAGAGCTTGATGTCTTCAACTTCCTGGAAGTAGTAATGGAAGTTAATGAGACTAACCTAACTTTAATGAGACCAGTGGTCAAGGTTGCCTCGGAAACAATATGCATGTTAGCAGATAACTGAGGATGATATTGAGTCGAAAGAGAGAAACCAATAGAGTATGTAGCACTGGTGAACCATGAAATTATATATTGAAAAACACGCATAAAACAGTCAAATTTGGGAAATTCATAAACAAATTTAGGTGGATAGGGCATATATATAATGAGAACCAGTAACACATAGCCAGTAGCCAGAAAAATCATGATTTCAAAAATTTTAACCTGACTGTTGGAATCGTCTTCTTCCTTTTAATTTTGGACTACGTCCTGTTATTACCATTGCTTTGCACCAAATTTACACTTGATATTCGGTCCTTTGAGCACTTTGCATATATTCTAGTTAGAGTGCTAAACTTGCTAGAGACTGTACTATAGCTCATAGGTAAAACTTAAGCTTTAGATCACAACAATGTAGTCGGCGCGACCAAACATTAAACTGCAGTTTCCCGCTACGCAGATGTCGATTTAAGCCTTACACTGCCGGTTTTTTAGAATCTGATTTAAGAATAAAACTAATAGAATTATTTTGAAAAAATGAAAACAGTACTAATTCAAATTTTATCAAGTTTATAACTTATACTCATGCAAACCTTGGTTACGAATATATCGAGTGTTGCAAAATATCTGTATTACATCAAAAGTTGGATTTAATTTTAAAGGGAAATTCGACTGGTTTATACCAGTAAGTGAGAGTGTTACGATGAGTACTAGACGAAGTTACCTGTGCATCACAAAACAAAATGCTTTATAAACGATTTTATACATTAATAAAATGTCAAAATGTCATTAATAAAATACAAAATCCGTGATTAGAAAATATGTTTAACATAAAGTTGAATTGAAAACAAAAATTTTTTTGTTCAATTTTTAAACATACAAATTACAGTGAGCCGGAAATTGGTATCATATTGAGCGAGGAACTGCTAGTATAAAATGCATGATTGATTCTTCAGCAGGACATGCACGACGGAAATTGCAATTTTAATAACAAATTAAACGCGCAGCTTGAATTTAAAGGGCATTTATAGCGTAAATATTTGCTATAAATTTGAATTATAAAGATTTTAAAATTAAAAATAGATGAATAATAAAATGCATAGACAACTGCAATAACAATTAAAATTAACGGCTATAATAGTACTACACAAATTCATATTGGTAATAATCAAAATTTAAGTAAAATTAAATTTCACAACACATCGCTCCGAGCAACCCACGACTGATGTGAGGGTAGCTAATTAGAGATATTTTGAAATTCCTTTGAACTTAAATTACAACCTTTTAGTTAATCCGATCAAGCTAACAATACCGATAATTTAATTTGTTTAATCGTTAAAATTGAGTGCACTGTTTGATTAAAATTTAGAAAATGTATAATATTGAATACAGTATTAATTTGATATTTATGTTTAACGTGAAATCCAAACCGCGACGAATTTATTTTCGAAGAGTTTAAATTAGAACTTGCGATTATTAGGTTGGCATTTCAGATCCAGCCTCTCGCTAGACTATGTACGTATAATATAATTTGTTTAATTAATGTAAAATAATTTGTTTAATTATTAGGTTAATTTTTAAAGATTAAAAAAAAGTTTAATTATCCAGTTTTTGTTAGTAGTATCATTTAATTGTTTGTCAACAGAATCTTAACAATAGATTCGGAGTAACATCTGCTGTTTAAAAATGATTCTTCTTCGTAAAATTCTACAATAGCGCCGCGCTTGTCCATTTTATAGCTAACTACAAACGCGGAAAATGAACAAGGGATAAAAAATCTAACAAAAACACTTTGAAACAAAGGACATCAGAGATTTGCTCAACCGATGGCTGCTTTGTATTCTGCGCGATGAAGTGACATACGGGGTCAATTGTGTGTTCGACTGCAGACCAGCGAGGGATGAACGGACAACCACTAACCACTGAAAACAAGTGAGCAAGCATCGAATTTCCTTCTCTATCCCGGAATTAGGTAGACGTTTGAGTATTTCATTAATATGATCAAGGTTTGGTATAACGGACAACTTGTATCAACCACCGAAATTATCCCGAGGCATTGACATATTACACGTTTAATACAGAGCCAAATTATTTTTCTTTCAAACCAAAATGCCTTATTTTTTTTATAAAGCATTACAAAAAAGCATTCATTTCAGTAATCAGATGCAAAGCCTGAAGCCATCATTAATGGAATACCTGGTCCCAAACTCTGTCAGATAATGTTCTCTTCTTTTATTTATAGGTAGTTATCCGAATTGCGGCTAGAAAAGGCACAAGAGTTTCTTTAATACCTTAAGCTAAATTTTTCCTTTTATATTATCTATAATCTAATAAACACTAATTAATTACAACGTTTTAATTTTTCTTTTAGGAAATTTTATAAAGATTACGTTCATAAATGGTATTTAGTAATAAAGATCACTCAATAAATTTTTAATTGGAAAATCTGTAACAAAAAAAAATTTTCTCGCGATTTTACAAATTTGTGGTTGGTAATTTAGACTTTTACTTGCGTGTGTCAAAATAGCCTATAGTTGATAAAACCCACAAGTCACTATTTGCATGCCGCACCCCAGATCTGTTCACACGTATACTTAACATCCTATGCATAATGCAATATTAAAATAAGATGAAGTGTAGAATCATCTGAACGCTCATCCTTTATTTCAGAAGTGTAAATTTTAACTTGCTACCTTAAATTTTTAAAAAAATTTAATCCAAACGTAACAAATTTCCTATTTAAATTAATGTAATCGATTGTTTATTTTTATGTATGGTTTGTTTCAATTTAAATGGAATTATTAAAAAAATTTAAAAAAGTCATATATCAAATTACTTTGATATGAGAACGTATAAATTTTGAGGTGATGCTTTTAATTGTACTCCAGCCATATTGGCATTTAGAATTATTATGTTTTTGCTGAAAAGTTTATATTATGTTCTTATATCAAAGTAATTTGATATGACTTTTTAAAATTTTTTTAATAATTCCATTTAAATTGAAACAAACTATACATTATAATGTAAGTTAAATCCCACGCTAGCCGTTTTATGTTTGCTCTTTGACTGCGCCACTTCGCAGTTATGGAAACGGTTAAACACCTTTTTGTATGATGTGAAAATAAATTTGTATTTTAAGAACCACAAGTGTTTGACTTCGTTCACGAAAATGAATTTGAAGAAATTTCTTTTTCAATTATAAATTTTCTCTTTATCCAATATAATTAAATAACAATCACGTATTGTATATCTATAATATTGGATTTATTTTGATTTAAGAAAACCTTTATATGTTTATTTGTATTTATTGTGTGCATTAGTTCTTCGTTCCTTGGTGTGTAATGCTTTCTACTTTTCACACCCGAGACCACACTTGCAATCTAGTTTGTTGCTGGAAACTTATTCCCCTTTCGTCAATATAGATTTTGTAGTCATACATTGTGATTATGATAATTTCTTTCGGAGAAATAATAAATTTATTGTAAACCGCACGCTTGTTTGTATTTTAATTTCATATAAATTAATTTAGATAATCACAACAATCAAGAAATACCTAAAAACGTAAAGTTCTAATAAGTGGAACTTGAGTTTCCACTAAGCATATTCTGCAATTGGAATAAGTAGAAAAGACTTGTGTTTCGTCTTTTCTGATTAAAAAATAAATTTATTAAATTTGTAAATTTTCTAGTATATTAAATTTATGCTTTATCAGCTATACAACTCGGAATTCAATTAATTACGTTAAAAAAACGTAACTTCAAGAATAAATTTATATCATTGAACATTATCTGGAAAACTTCCAATAAGTTTTTTGTTAGTGGTCACAATAATGGGAATATTTGGAGTTCTTTGATTTTTTATTGTACTTACTTGAAGTGTCTTGCTTAGGTTGAGGTTGCGGCTGAACTACCTGAACAGGGGTGCTAGGTTGCGTTAATAGTGGCTGTACAGCAAGTAGAGTTGGTGGATTCACGGGAGCGGTGTTCCCCGGCGAGGCTGCCCACCCACCTTTCATGTCCTGAAAACAATCACCGCACATTAATCAACTGCACTTTACAAGCAACTCACCACAAAAGCACACTAGGGAGAAATGGCAAACAAACGCTTACTTATTTCGTTTTCTCGACCATCATACATTATAACTATATATATATCTCGATTGCATAACAATTTTTACACATCGTGGGTTTCCCAAACATAACGTAACTGACAATTTTAAAATTAATTAAGGAAACAATTTAGAAACAAGAGAGCCATTGGTCAGTTGCCGGACTGCTAATACCGAATACTTAATACAAAGACAAGATATACTTTGCAGATGGTATATATATTGATCTAAGTTTTTATTTATTACTACAAATTGGAAGAAATGAATTTCTACAAAAATCGTAGATAACATAGAAAAGCATCACAAATTCTAAAATGATCAAAAAATAATTTGTTTTATTGCACGGATACACCTTTTATCTATTGCTGAATATATATTTTAGCTGCTAATTGAAGGTTTTAAAATCCCAAGTTATTTTTTATGTTTTTAATTGAAAATTTTTATTTATTATTTCACTATTTAGAGGAAGGTTAGTGCTTGTACCCAATGTAAATAAGACATAAGAAATACATAAAACGTAAGAATTACAAATACAAATAAGACCTTAATCGAATATTGAATAATATTGGAGTTATTTTGTGATATGCAAAAGAACATTTTCATTAAGACTTTAATGGTATTCGATACTCCATTAACCTTTTATTTGTATAAGGTGTAGTAAAAAGAAATCCATTATTTTTGAATGAAATAGAAAGCATTAATTACCATAGTTAAGATGATCCGATTTAGGTCAAATATGCGCCGTTTTGTTCAATAACTTGTTGCTATTATGAAGGTAATTTCAGTATGCCTCTCTCATAAAAGCCCTCGTCCTCATTGGCAAAGAATTGAGATAGTCAATTTTCACAAACGTCTCTTGAAGCAAATTTTTCTCCAGCAAAATTGTTAGCCATGGACAGGAACAGATGGTAATCACTTAGTGCCAGATCCGGAATATAAGGTGGATGCATAAGAACCTAACCAAGCTCTCGGAACTTCTGGCAAGTCACTATCGATGTGTATGGCCTGGCGTTGTCTTTATGAAACACAATTTCTCCCCTGTTGGCCAAAGCTGGCTGCATCTGGGCAATTTTTTCCTTCACGCGGTCCAATTGTTGACAGCACAGTTCCGAGTTAACAGTTTTGCCGTAGAAGAGCAGCTCATAGTAGATGATTTCTTGGCAATCCCACCAAACACAGCAAAACCTTCCCAGCAGTCAATCCTGGCTTGGCCACCGTTTCCTCCGGCTCACCGCGTTTCGACCGCAACCGTTTTCGCTTGATGTTATCATAAGTGACCCACTTTTCATCACCAGGCATCAACCGCTTCAGAAATGGGTCGATTTTGTTGCGATTCAGCAGTGATTCGCAGATGGAAATTAGGTCCATCAATTTTTTTGCGTTAACTCGTGTGGCACCCATATATTGAGCTTCTTTTTGTATTCAGCCTTATTCAAATAGTTCTAAACGGTTTCTCGTCCAATCTTTAGCTCTTGGGCAATCAAAACAGTGTTACGTGACGGTTGGACTCGCAAATTTTTTAGGATTTTATCAATATTTTACACAATTGGCCTTCCAGTGCGTGATGCATCTTTGACATAGAAATTACCGGAACGGAATCGACGACACCAAAACTGCGCATGATTGCGTGTTACAGTGTTAGGACCATAAGCACTATTCAAATTTTTAGCCGCCTGGCTTAAGTTTTCGTTTTTATGGAAGAAAAATTGTAAAATATAACGTATTTTCGCTTGGCTAGTGTCCATCTCTGACGCGCGCTCAAATAAAACTGAGTCAACTATTCACAAAACTGTCAGAAAAGTATTTTTAGTACGAAAGATCATCTTTTTAACCCCATTTAGTAAAACCCGATCGGACTTATATAACGCGAGATACAGATAGCTAAAGCTATTTATTGGAAAAACAATGGATTTCCTTTTACTACACCTTATATTAATATCTTTGAGTCATATATTATGTTCGTCCTACGTATTACGTATATTGTGAACAAGCACTTACGGTGTGATGCTTAAGTGTGTTGTGTGTCGACTACTATGCAGAGATCACTGAGCAACAACTTTTGTTGTTTACTGTAGAGAACAACAATTTTATTCAAACAGTCATCCCTTGGCTGGCAATGGCAAACCACCGAGGTAATCTACCTTGAAAACCCTTTGCTAAAAAAAACCTGCGTCATTCCTCCAGTTAACAAGCAACTAACAATCATTAAAATGTAATTGTTGCAAAGCACTATACTAGATCTGAGCATAATTTTATATAATTTGCATTCTAAACTTAGTTTAACCTCACGTTTTACCAAACTATTGATATTTTTTTATTTAAAAATCGGAATTCCAAATATCAGTAATACCGGTTAAATAACAATATTGTTGCAAGACCAAGTTGTTAGTAAAATTAAATTCGCTAGCTACCGCATGTCGTTTTGATTAGCTATGATTGAAGCTAGGATTAAATTAAATTGTGCTTTTGATTTAAATTTCGAATACAAGTGAAGCGGTTTTGACGCAGCTGATTTTGACATTAAGAGATTTTAAAACGATTTTGATTTTGTTACAAACTCAAAAAAGTTGAATTTACCAAGTTGGAAGTTTGTCGCTTTAGGTTAACAGACTGACCAGGTACTTTATTATTAATTAACTTGCAACGGAAAGATGAAATAGGTAAAGCTTATATAGGAAATTGTCAACAACCAGCATGTGTTAATGACTAGCATAAACTGTCAAATATTCAACGTGACTTAAAATTGTATTATGTACTTATTAACGCTACTTTATACTTACTAGCAAATTTTATTTTGATATTAAGTCAATAAAGTTATTTATTTTAAAAAACCATCGATTTTATTTTGTAAATAATTACTGATTATTTTATTTTGGTTACTAGTTTTTAAAAAAATACTGCAATTATCGTGTCGTCCACATATAAATAAATAATATAAAATTAATTATTGAGCTTAGTGGACTAAAATCAAACTCAGTTTTTACGAAGTCGACGTTTCGAAGACTTTATGTCTTCATCTTCAAGACTAGAAGAGAAGCAACGTTACAATAAATAAAAACATTAAAACGCAATAATTATACCTAGTAAAAAATGGATGTCGATTTTTTACTAGGTATAATTATTGCGTTTTAATGTTTTTATTTATTGTAACGTTGCTTCTCTTCTAGTCTTGAAGATGAAGACATAAAGTCTTCGAAACGTCGACTTCGTAAAAACTGAGTTTGATTTTAGTCCACTAAGCTCAATAATTAATTTTATATTATCAAAGTTTGGACGAGAATTTTATTATTATATAAATAAATGGTATTTCACACTGGATAGATGTAAGGACTACCTCTATCATCAGTTTCATATCCAAACCTGCCGGAGCCGGACTCGTAGGACTCCTCATTGCTAGGCCCTCAATTTGAGCATAAAAATTATCTACAATCTTCCATCTCCTTAATCTACAATTCTGTGTAGCAAAAGAAGTTGGAGAACGGAATAAAAAAGAATGAATTTTTCTTAACTACATAACGAAACAAAACAAAACTGCGTAACAAAACAAAACATAGCACAACAATGTAAAACGATATCTGAAAAGTAGCACTACAGGCCTTGAACACCCATGGCTTAATATTTCGGCATTTAATACCTCAAAGATGTTTCCAACATTTTGTGAGAGAGACACGGTCGAAATAGTCAGTTGTGAGAATCGAACCCACGACCTCCGACATAGCAATCTAGCATTCTAACTACCAGCCTACGCCCGTGCTCACTTTTAATAGGTCTGAATTGGGTGAGCTTTTTTCTCAGATTATGAGTTTTTTCAGCTTGCCAATTTCATTTAGTTAGCATTTGTCTTTGTATTTATCCTGTAAGTGACTAATATCGTTTGATGAAATAAATAAATAAATAAATAATACTAATAATTATTACATTTTGACGTTTCCTTGCAATTTATACCAGTGCCTACCTATTAATTCGTTGGTAATGTAAATAATACATAAAATAAATAAAATAATATGCACATTTTTCATGTTACATTTTGACGTTTTAGGACTTGTAACTCGGAAACTGTCCATAAGAACAAGTTGTACCCATTGAAACATTTGTTCAGAATGATGAGAACTACAACATATCCAAAAATTAGACAAATCTTCAGAGAGACATTTTCCCATAAGAATGGTGCGGGGTCCTTTATTAATTTTATTTTAAAATCTTTCTTTAGTCTAAAAAAACTATTGAAAACCATTTTTAGTTTCTTAAACATTCCTTCTACTTCTATTATTCGTCTCATAAGTGCACTGTATTCCTCTCTATACATAACTACCGAATTATTTTACCTTTATCGGACTAGGATACCAATAATTCAAGGTGTGACTTCAAATAGAATATTCACTCACTTCTCACTTATATACAGTGGCTAACGAAATGATTCGCTCTTATGTTAACAATGTAAATTCCACATTTTGAAACTGTTTTCTGACATATAAAAATCGGTTTTACAGAAAAACTTTTTAGACATTTATTTTTAGACAAAAATTTCATTGTCTTCAATTTTGTACCTATAAATTTTTCATAAAATTGATATGCAAACTATAAAATATTTTTTCTTTGAATGGTAAGTTTTTTTTTTAAATAAGTACTACCTTATATTTCACAAAACTAAGCAAAACGTTAAAATATTTTAAATTTTTAAATTTTAACAGTAAAGTGAAGAAGTACAATAAGTAGAAAATTATTATTTAAAAAAAACAAAAAAAGACAATAATTACCATTTGACAAGTTAGGATTAAAAATAGTTAAAAAAGGTAAATTAATATTATGCTATTAAAAGATTTCTTTTTGAAAAAATATATAATTAAAAAATTAAACCACATAATATGGTCTAAACGGAAGCAACTCGGCATTAAACTACACAAGTTGAACTGTCTAATCAGTTAGAAATCCCAGCTAACAATCGAAAAGAAACTATTATTGTATAAAATTAAATAAAACTATTGCTTAAATTGGCAATTTTAATAATAATTTTTTACTTTTTCTATTAAAATTCTTTAAAAAATACCAACAGTGGCTCAAATATGCACAAATATGCATCATTTGCTCAAATATGCACTAAATGTTGAAAATATGCATTTTGACAAACAGTTTTTCGGATTCGATTTTAAGTAATAATTTGCCCGAATTATAGGTTTTATAAGGAATGTGTTGACATATCAATATTAAAGAATATGCCTAAGTATAAATTCCAGCTCTAATTGTGAGATATGTATTCATTACATTATAATATGTATAAGCTTTGATGATGAGTTCAACACTCAAAACGTCGAACAAAGTTAATTTTATTGTTTTTATTAAACTTAAATTAAATTAAGCAATGCAGTTACAATTATTGAATGGTTAGGAAATAAAAATTCTTATTACAATGAATATAGTAACTATAATAGTATACAGTATGATATATTTATAAAATAAAGATTCACAATTCTAATATAATACTCATTTTAATTTTAAAATTTAAATATTTATAATATTCGGAGTTTAATTTTTATGCATCTAATTCGAATCATAATATTATATACATACAAATAAATAGTAAGTAGTACTTCAACCTGAATAGCATGAACTAATTATTTCCACTTACGCATCAACATCAAGTACGTGCTTCGAAATTCTGACCACATTTCAATTTAATATTAGGTTAAGTAATACTAACTAATTGAATGTTAATTTGTATTTGTTTCACCTTTATTAATTATCGCTAAACAGGGATTAAATATTAGTGGTTTTCTTATTGTAACAGAAAACTGATTAGGTTAAGTGTTTAAAGATATTTTAGATAGCTGTGTCGCTGAATGGTAGACTGACAAAGTCGATGAAAAATTTTAGTTAGAAATCCGATTTGTGCTTTCATAGGGTAGTTTCCAAAATTTGGGAAAAGATTGGAATTTTGAAATGCAGCATCAGTGCAACTGCAAAATTCTAGCTAAACCCAGAGCCAAATTTAGCTACATAGGGTACCATATTGTTGCATATTAAGTAAGTTAATAGGCGTATTCTTTTTACCTATTTTATTTCCATCTCAGTTATGCAACTGAGACGAAGTGAGCTGAGCCGAATAGAGATTAACTGAGTCAAAGTGAGAAAAACATGAGGTAAAAAGAATAACACAAATACTCTACCAAACTAAGTATAATACAAAAATTACCTGAAAGATTACGTTAACTTTTTTAAATCGACCAATCCGGGCTATTTCCCAAATTAACTCAGTTGTAACACTTTGAAATAGCAAGATCAGTTGGGTTAGGGAAGGAGGTAATTTTTTCAATTGAAACCCAGTTCCTCACGGCACGGTACATGAGTTTTACATGAGTAAAAACAACACCCATTTAACTGAGTACCGAGTATCTCAGTACAATCTCACTTAAAATAGATAAAAAGAATACTGCTAATATTAACATTACGAGAATTTATTAAAATTACTTAAATGTATTGAATTGAAAAGTCAAAATCAAAAATAAAATAAAACCGAATAACAAGTTATTTTAAATTAAAGTGGAAATAGCAAAGTAATTTTCATTTAACTGTGAAAATTTTCAATTTGTAAACTTATTACCAAAATTTTATAACATATTATCGAAGTGTAGTTAACAGGTTCAGTTTGCAATTACTAGCCTGACGTTTCCATTTCATATTAATATACATTTGATGTAGAAAATTAGGGGTGCTCAAATATTTATACGTTTCATTGTTTTATGTGGTAGAATGTTGTTATGCATATAAGGTGTATTATGTAACACGGAACCTTCAAATTAAATGTATACGTATTATGTGTAGATACATATTTCATTTGTTTAATTAATGAAAATGAAAATAAAAAAACAAGAAAGAAGTACATGAGAAAAGAATAAAGGGTGTATGACTGTATTTTATGTTGTCATGGTACGTCACGCAATGTTGCCTGACATACGGTTTATTACGAGAAGATAAAATCTGCAAACGGTCAAACTCGATGGAGACGGTGCCTATAGTCATAATTTAACTATTACCCAAGTTGCACTCTATTAAACCTGTTTAAAACGATTTTGTTAATAATTAATTAATTGGCAAAATTCAATGTATGCCCATAATGGAAGCTAAATCCAGTTTTGTAAAAATTGGGTTCCGGTTTTACAAAAATACATATTATTAAAGTGTGCTTATGAGGACGATATTTTAGACAAATATTTATAAATTTTATTAAAGGAATATTAACTTCCTAGATAAACAAAAAAACTAATTACCTGTTTTGAAAATAATGGTTTTGTACAATATATTATTGTGTATTGTAGCAAAACCTTATTTTCATACTATTTGCTGTTTTTATCTGCTTGCACGCACGACGACGCCGCCAATAGCGCCGCTAGCATTGCTGCAGTGTTAGTTCTCGCGACCCTTTCTATTTGCTTTTCCATGATATACACGTCGATTTTGAATTAATTATTTACCTTTCAGGCTTGTTTTGTTCTGTATAATGTAAAATAAATAAATTTCAAACAAGTTAACATTTTTATGAGTACGTTCTATTATTAAAATTCTGAATTCATTATTTTATATAATATTTATGCCGTTCCAGTGTTAATTTTAATATAAAATATTTTTTTTATTAAGTTTAAGCCAGATTTTGCATTGAGGTTATAAAACAACCCTAAAGCCTTGAGGGCCAAACCTTAATAAACACTAACTGGTATTGCTTTTAGTCCTGCAAGGCAGATTTTTCATGTTATTATTTATAACTTTATGATAATATAATATAATAACTAATTATTCTTTTGTATTGTATGTTGCCACTGAGGTACAGAGTACTTCATTACAATTCATTTGTTTCCAGCATTTCTAACCTCAGGTTAATTTTTCCTTTTTTAAATCCGCCATTATCCGGTTTCCAAAAATGAAATTTTTTTGCAATTAACTACCAACGTAAGTGAATTCTTCGATCCGTTCGTCTGTTCTTTTACCCTGTTCAATAGGAAATTTTCGCACTATTATTATAAACACACTTTAAAATATTTGTTTGCGGATCTTCAAGTTGGTCAATAGTGTTGATATAATAATTATTTAGCTTACGTCAACTAGAAAAAGATTGAAATTTATGTTCAGCAAGCAAATTTTGCTAATATTGGAAAAAAATTTGAGAGCAATTTTGGAAAAGATGTCATATGATCTTGAATTGCATAATACTGAAAAGACGAATTGCATAATACTCTTTTCAAAACTACGATATTCTAGTGGTTTACGAAGAAAACATTCATCAACTGCATAATTCTGTAGAAAAAGATGGTCATCTGTAGATGAACATGGTTACATAGGAATAATTATTCTAACATTTCAACCAGTAAAAGGGTATATTATATCATACTATCACATCATATCGTAAAATATTATGTGAGCCATATTTCGTGAACTTTACTTATTTGTATGTAATTGATTGATTAAAATTTTTGTTTAATTACGCCCAGTAGCGTTACAATCTAGGGTGGGTTTTGAATAACAATTCATTTTATGAAAGGTTTGCAAAGCAGATTACCTCGGTGGTTTGCCATTGCTTGCCGACGGAGAACGGTTAAAATAAAGTTCTTGTCTCTGTCGGGCTTCAGTGTACACTGGATGCATTCCACATTATTGGTTATTGTGTCGAATTATAACACATATACATGCAGATTACAATCTGTGAGTGCAAGATGGCATAATTCAGAGTAGTAGTTAATAACGTGTTCGGTACTGAAGACCACTAATTAGCCAGAAAAACGGTGTTTTTAGTGCATTTGTAAATTATGCAAAAATTATTGCAGTGAATATATTAATATAAATGCAAAGTGCAACTAAATTTTCAAACTCCAACCTTCAACTATGTACACCGAAATTTTTCCGGCTATATCTCTAGCATAACGTACTATAACGTATTATAATAACATCTTTGTTGTATTAAATCGCTAAATTCCTTTGCTGTGAACATATCAATTGTTGTTCTTTTTGTAATATGCTCAAATTGTGTTCGATAAATTTATTTGCTTCACTTTGACCGACAAGTGAATGGATATGATCTGTTTTTGATAAATTAACAAATTCTACAATTTTGAAAATAAACCCAAAATAAAAATGTTAAGTAAATTGTGGTATAAATTGTATGTATTTGTAAATTATTTTAAGATCAAGTTAAGAAAAAATACAATAGGTAAACAATCAATTAATCAAAAAATCAAAAAAGACGTAATTATCACTTAACAGGTCAGGGTTAAAAATATTTTAAAAAATCTATCGGCTTGATAAATACAGCGTTTTCTCACAATCAATCAAAATCGGACAACCAATTCAAAGCAATGTTCGGATATTATGTTTAAGCAAAATAGAAAGAAAATTGCGTCGTTTTATTACTGTAAATCAGGGGTCTCCAAACTACTGGCCGCTAGCACCACTAATGCGGCCCGCGATGGCGGGGCTTGACATGACTGGTAACCCGCCCGTCCTTTAATTTATTTTGATAAATCAAATCAAAGAAAGTATTCACTGTGTAAAATCGAGTAGTAAAGATCATCTAATTGAAGTTAGATAGAGCATTTTTAGATAAATTTACTTAAATTACAAAAAATTCATTATTGGTTAGATAATTTCGAGTATCTTCCTAGTGCTATACATAAAACTTCTTGTATTACTTAGATAAACTCTAGTTCCTTAATTAGTCATCTACAAAATTAAATAATTGCAAAGCAAAAATGTCTTCGTGCATTTGCGTACATTACGAGTAACCTTTAACTAGTAGTAGATACCTTTAACTAAGTGGAAAAAAATAATCCCTCTATATTCTATAAGAGAATCAACTGATTTATTTATGTGAAGCATTTTTATTTTAAACAAATCAAAATACATTAAAAAGTAATCTTAATCTGATCAGCTATATAAATTTAGGCTCTCGGGGCATTGCGAAGCAATCAGTGTGGCCCTTAACTTAAAAAGTTTGGAGACCCCTGCTGTACATAAGGCATAAATATTATTAACTATAAATTAAATTTAGATCTACCGTTTCAAACAAAACAAAAGTGGTTTCATCAGCTGGTAAAGTTATGTCTACTATTTAATCATTAATCATATCTATTTTTGTTTAAATCCTAAAAACCATAGTGGTAAAAACATTTGCGATATTTTATACTTACAGTGTATTTTATATGTGATAACTTAAAAAATATTTTAGTTTTAAGAAATGTTAATTTGTGAATTTTTTGGGTTTTCTAAACTATTGAAACGGTTGATTACCTATAAGATTATATTATATAAATATGGTACAACTTGAAATCGTTTTACTGAAAAATACCAAATAAGTACACATATTTTTTTTCCCTAAGACTATGAAAAACTGTATTAAATTATTAAACTAAAAAGAGACTTTTGTGGAAAATAAAAAATTAATTTGTAATACATTTAACAAAACTAAACAAACCATTAAAATAACAGAATTTTATTTTATTCAAAAAATACAATACGTAGAAAATTATTATTAAAAAAAAACAAAAAAGGCATTAATTACCACTTAATATTAATTTATCTTTTTAAAATATTTTTAATCTTAACTTGTCAAGTAGTTATTAATGTCTTTTTTTTTAAATAATCATTTTCTACGTATGGTATTTCTTGACTTTACTGTTAAAATCCAATTATTTAATTTTTGGTTTAGATCTGTTAAGTAATACATTTTACAAATACATAGTATAATATACCACAAATCTACTTAAAATTTTTATTTTAACCTTTTAACGCTCTCTGGTAAGACGATTTACAGTTCGCATCGAGCAGAAATTACATACTCTTCATGTCAAAATAATTTGAAATCACTATTTGGACGAATAAAGATTTGATAGTAAATAGTTTTGCGCGTTAAAGGGATAAGTTTATTTTCTATAAATTTATTGTCAAAAAATTTGTTTTCGGTCTACTCTCTATAAAATTAATACCTTAAAAGTGTTCATCAACATTGTTTCGCTTTACTTTTTGAACTAATTTTAGTTTGGAGAAATATTTTCTAATACAACAATATTAAGTTCTAGTTTACGTAAGTGAGCTCTTGTCTGTAAGGTATTGAAACTTTTTAAGTTTCAGACTAAAATGATATCTTTCCCCAGTGGACTTGAATGTACTGGTTATGACTCTGAAGTTATCCATAAAATTGATGAAATTGTAAATTAATTGTTAAATATGCTAGGCGAGCTATCGAACCCCACGTTGTAGCCTCTTACGTTAATTGATTTGGCAATAATGTCTAATAATTACGTAATTGAAAATTGTAATTGTGAAGAATTCATGTAAATAAATTTTATTGGTTTTTATGGCAAATACTCTGACATTTTCAATTATTGTTTCGAGCTCCAATTCTTTTATTGGAGCCGTCACCTGTATTGTGGCAACCTTGATTAACGACACTTACGTAAATTGTAAAAACTATTTATTATACATATGTACAAGTGCCGGAGTTCAGCGTTTTATTTAAAGATGCTTTCTCTGCCAAGCTTAACAACCAACTGATCTTAAAATTACCTCAAAATCTTAAAACTAAAATACAAAATTATCCCCAACAGGAGGAGGGAGAATACAAATAAAATGCCAAATACCCAAAAGTTAAAAACTTCCAAGAAAAGCTATTAAAAACTGTCGCCAGACATAAGTCGACAAAAGAAAGGTTAAAATTTCAGCAATAAGGTAAAAACCCAAAAATGGTTTTTAACAATTATGTTGGAATTTATTTGAACTAATTCAAACTTTGACTAATCAACCCGTTTTTTAATGAATTAACAATTTTCAATATCCTAGATGGCGTTGAACTTTCCCACGCAATTTGCAAGAAATTTAACAAGTAACCTCAAAATTGCGTAGTCGACAATGAAATTCCTTGTTGGTAAAATTTGGTTTATTATTATTACGACTAAAGTTTTGTGCTTTTGTTTTCTGTGTGCAATTATTATATAGCGAACAATCTTATAACCAAACAAGTAAGTAATAACAATTTGTCATTCAAAAAAAATTAATAATATTTTAAATATTTAGACACAATTAACGGTTTATGAAGAAGTTATCACAGCAAAGGAATTTGTTAAATACTTTTCTGATTTATTCCGTTAATGCGCTAATGGGTGAACATGTTTAGAAGTTCATCTAAGGTGTTCGCTATAGAAGAGCAATTTGTTTCGATGAGAAACTGATATTTCCACTATTTGTATGGGCAATCTCGATGATTATTTTCTTTTATTTCTGAAAACCAATAGAAACTTTCAATTTCAATCAAAGTTGCCAATCAAAACATTATGCTAGTGGGAATAATCTACTTACATTATTGCCGCAAGAATAATTTGAGGTATGCGTTTGTTTTAATAGCAACATATTTATTTGATTTGACGTCTGTCAATTAATTATGAATAAAATAAATGAAAAACGGTTTAGTACATCGTCAGTCCATGAAATTAATATTAAAATCAACGAAAAAAATAATCAATCGAATATCACACGAGAATTCGATAAATTAGATAATAATTTGACATATTTGCTCAAAGTTGTCGCCGTATGGCAATAGCTACTCGATCCCTTCGGGCTCTCGTATCTATTTCGAAAATATGTGAAATTATTTTCAATTTATTCTCATTCTCTTGTGATATTACAAGTGAAAATAGATCCACAACCATTTAATAATAAATTTGCACTCGGTACACTTCTTGTAACAATTTAACGATAATTTATTTCAAATGATATTAAAATTTTTCTGTTCACCCCCTCCGTCTTCGAGGGTGAATTACGTTCATTCTGTCACGTAAAAAGAGTGATTAATATTCACGCTACCGTGATCGAATGATCATTGAATCGCCATATTTTTGGCTCTGCTATTTATGCGTTTTTGCAATCACAACAAATAATAATTGATCTGCAAACTTCGATTTTTTGGCCATTCCATGGCATTCCATAAAAATTGTTTGATTTTATCTCTCCGATTCCATAAAAAGTTCATTCCCCATTCCAACATCATGTCGAAAAAAATCCCAATGGATTCGGTCTTCGATTACACCTCTCAGTAGTATTTTTTCATCGCGATTCCTTTTTGAGCTGCCGCATACAATTTTTTTTAATGAAAACTTTTATCATTTCTCACGGATTTTGATAGTTTACATTTTGCTGAGTACAAAAATTTCAAAATAATATTACCTTGAATTTTTACAAAATTTCACAAAAACTCTATATTAAAGTTTAATTTTTATTATTGTTATTGATTAAATAACAATTTACATGCATACATAATCTATTATTATTTTATAATATCATGTATTATTTTCATTTCAAGTTTTTGCATCAATTTTTCTCCAAATTTATTCACTTATAAAATTTGTACTACAAAGTTTATTTTACTTATTGTAGTAGTTCGTACACCTTTAATGTCGACAGCAAAATTTGCAAAATAAATTCATATCCTTACTTTGATATTTTCGCAATATAGATTAATTTACCCATTTAAGCAAATTACTTTTTCACTTTAAATATCAGAAGCTTTTATTAATAACATTTCAATAGAAATTTATAAAATATTAGTGTAAGTCTATTAAAAAATATTTACGTTAAATTTCTAAACCTATTTAGATGTTAAGTAGTATTATATGGTAACTTTATAATCCTTAAATTATAACGACAGAATAAACGCGTTTGCGCCTGATGTAATGCAATTACTTCAAGGTAATGTAATTGACAAGTTTCAATGCCATTGGGAAAATTTTGATCTGAAAATGTCGGATAAATTTCAAGTTTTATTAAGTTTAATAATTTATTTTTACGCTTGCGTGATATTTAAAAAAAAATTATACAACCGCGAAAGTTACATAGTTTATCACTTTCTACGTCATCTTATTTGAAAAACGTAACTATTACCTCAAGAAGAACATATTTTTCAGATTTATTATTGGAAATTAAAATTATTTCAAATCCTTTTATGGAAATATGTTTCTTTTGCACATTAAATAACTTTTTGTACTTATAACTCGTTATAGGTCAAACAGGTCAAAAAATATAATATATGTATATGCAGAGAAGCTGTACTACAATGTTTAAGTACCGAAAAATGAAATTAAACACAAAGTACTCAGAACAATATGTGAAAAAATACCTTACAAAGTAACAAAAATTTTATAAATTGTAAAGTTTACGTCAATACCACTCAAGCATTTCAACTAAAAGCTGTATACGCCAGAGGACATCTCTTTGATTTTGTGTGATGGTTTGAAATTGCTGTTTGTTTTAAATTTAAATCTGATTTTGGGTAAATTCAATTGCTTGCTTGTCAATTTCTTACATAATTCGCAACCATCACATTTGTGCCACAATCATATATACATATGGTCTGTATACCAAAACTATTAATATCGACCATTTCTACAATATTAATGATTCTAAATAGTATTTTAATTAGAATTAGCCCTATTGTTAGTTAGTTAGAGATACTCAGAGTAACTTGTGTACACCATCAGTTTGTAACTTCGGTTTTCGTTTTTAATATGTATTTTATTGTAAATCCCTGGTTATACAATAAAAACAACGGGAGCTAATTATGTCGTGTTTCAAAATTCACATTTGATTTTACATTTTCGATTTTGTGTTTAATTTGCAAAATTTGTTGTTTATTTTGTAAATTTTAAGTAATTTTGAATTTTGTAAATATTTTTGAATTTTCACGTTTTCCCGCCATCAAGTTGCCATTGTGAGAGAGGTGGTGGAAAGCGGGCTCCTTGACATTGTGGCGGCCCCCTAAACGGTCGGGACAATGTTGTCTCCATTGAATTTGCGTTTATATTTTGAGATTTGGTTTTAAAATATTTAAATTTCGCGAATAAAGTTTGTTTTGATTACTTAATTTTGGTTTGTCCCAATTTCTAAAAAGTTAATTGATTAGAATCTCTAGATTGGAAAGATAAATTATGGGTTGAATGATTGGCAAAAATTATCATTAGTTGATATTGTGAAATTTATAAATCTTAAGATAAAATTATAAAGATCAATTTATCTTGTATCTTATATCTATTCGATATCTTATCGATATCTTTAGTTTTGCCTGCTCCATTTTGTGCATGGAAATATTGTAAATAATTCTAAATTACACATTATTTAGAATTGAATTTTGTATCAGGACTTTTTGATGTATTTGTTTTACATTTTAGTGTCCCAATTGCATCTTTTGTTTGGAGTTTGAATTTTTCGAACTGGCCTGGCTGGTTATTGTTTTTAAAAATTGTATGTTTTACAGAGAAGGCCATCAAAAAAATTTGGAATCTGGGAAAATATAATATATTTAAAAAATCACTAGTCTCTCACAACTTGCAACACGTCTCTAATAATAAAGCATAAATCCGAATGAAGAATTCGAGGATTCCCAAAACATTCTGGACATAAATAACAAGAAAAATTAATTGAACAAAATAATTTCAAATCTTTATAAATAAAAACCTTTTTAGTTTTTTCAAAGAAAGCGTAACCTTTCAGTTTTTACAAAGCAGCTGATGAAAGTTTACATCTGAATTATTGGGTTTTTTACTATGTCTTGTTTGTTGATATTTTGCAATTCGTCTTCTATTTCTCCCAATATAACTTAGTCATCGACGAATAAAAGTGTGTATTTATACAGTAATTTTATTTTATTTGTATGCTTCTCGGCGCTTGTTTAATCCATATCCATAGAATCTCATCCATATATAGATTAAACAGAATTCTGGATGCTCTGCATCTTTATTTGCAACCCTGGTGAACAGTAATCATTTTATCTCCTGTTTTTTGATAGGGAGACTTTTATTGAACCCGCGTGAAGGGAAACTTTAAAATTGTTCAATAAATTTAAATTTTATATATGAAAATATTTAATAAAGAGATAACGATCCCATCTACTTTCATATTATACATACTTCAATTTTCGTTTCTTCAAATTATAATGTTTAATATAACAAAATTTTAACCTTCCAAATCAATTTTAATTAGGTTATCAACCTTGTATTTCCAAATTTCCAAATTTTCCGAAAAGAAAATTCCAAAATCCAATCTGCAGTAATGAAATTCCATAGAGGGTTAAAATAAATTACGAGATTGGACCGAACCAGGAACCACGACATAGGGTAAAAACCGGATAGTTGCCTCAGGGGGATACTTGCCCCGGTTTTTAATACACTATGTTAGGGACGTTAGTGGCGTTAGCGTTTTACTATAATTGTAAAGGTTGGTTTATGCCATACTTCGACGCACGCAACTCACGCGTCCAAATGAAGTTGAAGTATTGAATTTACGTAGGAGGGTTTATGCAACATAGTTTACGCGCGTGATTTTTGGCGGCGTGCGCACATAAACCCTCCTACAGAATTCAATCTTTCGAGTTTATTTGGACGCGTGCGGTGCGTGCGTTGCGTGGGTCGACGTTTTGCATAAACCAACCTTAAGTACCCCTCCCGCAGACCTCAGTGTCATGTAAACAGTCAGCATAGACGCAGACGTTTCGTCCGTTCGAGAGAAAATCTTCCGCTGCGAAACTTCGACAGGCTTTGAAACTATATTGGCAAGTCATTTCTATTGAATATTTTTTATTACTAATTGTGGTTTCTGTCCACTTTTTGTTTCTTTGCATGCATTAGAGTTTAAATTACACTGTTTATTACGTTTTATTGCTGAATAATTTTTATTTATTTTGCAAATAAAAAGGGCAAGTATCCGTATCTAAAGGTATAGTCGCCTCAGTTATTTATCCAGATAGAGAAGAATACAAATTTACAGTTCTGACAGTGAAAATGAAGAACATGAATAAGTCCAAAATCATGTTAAGGAAAAGCCACCAAAGGATTACCAACCAAAAGGACAAAGGGCAAAAAATTGATAAGAAACACTGAAAAAATATTAAAAGTAGAAAATGCAAATTTAAAAATAAAAATTACAAATAAAAAAATTTCAATTAATGATTATTATTGCGTAGAATGATTTGAAAATTACAATTTTAAAAATTTCGAAAGCATTTTTTGACCTTTTAAGTAAACGTTAGATGAAATCTTATCATTTGCACTTTATATTTCTGCATTATTTTTGTGTCTTTCATTTTTTCTCTAAAATAATTAGAGAAGCAGGAATTTGCATAAATAAGTTTGTACATGCTAATTTCCTATGTTCGGTTAACTCATTGAGCACCCGGTATACCACTTACTAAACTATTATTACGTAAATAGAGATATACACCAAAATAAAAATATTATTTAAAACAATATAGCTTAGTCGTTAGGGGGGTCATTGGTAGTTTAAATATAGATTTTCGAAGAGTTACCAGTCCAGTGGCAATCTTGGATTCTAAAGAAATTTGTTTTTATTAAATAAATTTTTTGACAAAAATGGTCCTAACCAAACATGTAGGAAATTTAATCCTTTACAACTTTGGTCCTTATTTTTTGTGTATGATTGATAGTTTTTAATTTTAATAACATGAAAAACCAGTTGACAAATTTTATACTTTGACTTAAAATTAGACCTAATGGCTTTCCACTCCCTAACGATTGGAAAAAGAAAATTATAGAATTGAATGTATGTAATTGAAAATGTACATAGCGACTTGTTTGTTTATATTTTGTTTAATTTTTATAAAGAATATAAAAAATTTATTATAAGTTAATATAGCTGTTGCTTGCATTCATTTATTATATTTTGTGGAAAGCAATAAATAAAATTTTTTTATGATTTTTATATTGTTATCGAGTTGCGAGTTGCGTATTATTATGAGGTGATAAAAAGTTTAGAACATAAAATTAAATATAAAGTTGTTAATAATCAGCGTATAGCTTTTTTAAAAGCTGCCAAAAATTGTTGTTGTAAATATTATCTATTTTTTGAAAAAGCCAGCCGAGTTATTTGCAGATGTGGCTGGAACATGACCGGAATAATAAGTAAATGCAGTGTAATAAGCGTGCGAGTACCGTTTATTTTTTATTAAACAAGGTTTTTAGGAATATACATACTTATATATGTGTGTGTTTCATTAACAAGTTCTCACACGTTATATATTTAATAGAGGTCTATAAAAGACAAAAAGTGTAATAAAAGCCTGGCAACTTTGGCGATTTGAACCAGAAATTAATTCGACTAAAATATTCATGACTACGTTACGGACATGAAGAGGGCCACCTGTAACGGGTGTTTCTAAATTATTTTAACAGTAAACTAGACAGAGTGTAGCACCGCGGGGCGTCGCAACGCTCCACGTCGCACCGCAGCCTGCATTAAATAAGCACAGCGCCGCCCGAATATTCGGTTGACGCGTTGGTCGCATCCGAGGCGTCCGTTAATGAATGACTCCCTAATGCTACTGTTATCGCATTACCAAGGGAGTCGTTTGCAGAATTCGCTCACTTCTCATAATGAATTGAATAATATTTACATTAAGAATTCAAAAATAATACCTTGCCGTACATCATCAAACTGCAGAGATATAAATTTTAATTGTTCTAATTATAAACGTTATATATGTAATATGTTTACTATTTTATTTCACTAATTACTCAAAACATTTTTAAAAGTACAAAATTCAAAAATTAAAAACCACCTACGCTGATTAAATATTTTTTAATAAAATGTACCTACTTAATTACAGATAATGCTTTCAAACTTTCTGAACAGTTGCTGATGGTAACGTAATAATAAGTGCTTTGAAAGTTTACAAAATTATTCCACATGGTAAAACCTCGTTTAGCTTTATTAATTTTTTTCAATTTATACTAATAATTATTGAATATACAAACCAAAAGTATTTAAAAATTTAAATTAAAACTCACTTTCGAAATATAATTCGGTAATCATTTAATAAAACTTTTCAAACCCTTAATGAAGAACGGTTGCCTATTTCTGACCAACGCAACGCGCAAACCTTTCAAAGTGCAACTAAAGACTGTCCCAGAAAAACACGGGTCACTTAATAATTTAAATTTAACGAAATTGAATTAATATTGTTTCAAAATAATATTTTTATTTACACTTCATATTATCGTATTACATGTAAAATATTTAACAATAAGATATTTTAAAACGGGCCATAAAATTTTCGAACCTTTCGTTTAATTTGTAACCAATATTTTTCAATTGGCGAAGTGCTGGACAGTTTGGAAGATTTGCATATTACGGTATAATTTTGATAGAATTTTGATCATAAAATTCTAGATTTCTTACTTTAATGGCAGGTAGCCAGATCAGACCAGAACAATGGTGAGGTGTTGTGTAATGCCAGAAAAGGTAGTAGCCGATTTTTGAGGCATTCATTTGAATAAATTTCGGTGTTTATAGGCCCCCGGCATAAATATGCATTAAAGTTCAACTTAAACGCCAGCTGAAAATGGTGAAAATTCCTTGAAAATAAATGCTAAAAAAAATAAAAAAACTTCCAGTGTGAATTACTTTTGAACCACCATTTTTTACATCCAAATTAAATTTGGAAAGTTATGCGATGTTTACATAGCCAATTTTTGCTAATTGTCTTTGCGACAATTCAGGATTTTTAACATGTTCGCAAAAAATTCGCTTACACTTGGTTACTTGTTGGCACCCTATAACTAACACCGATGAACATTCAAAGACAAATAAAATTGTGTACTCTTGGAAACCTATATTGAACCCAATAGTAATGAAAAAATGTCATTGAATTTTACCTAAAATCATATACCTTAAAGTGACCCATTTTTTTCTGGGACAGTCTTTATTTTACAAAACTTATATAACAGAATTTATATGTATTTAGCATAATTTATTCTAAACATAAAAAGATAGAAATTAATTAGAAGATTAGAACGTGTAAATTATTCCAGGAGACAACCAGTTAGCTCTAAGAATTAGTAGCCTTCAGGTGCTTGGTTGGAATCCCTGGAGAGACTAACTTTATTATAATAATGTACTACTACATCTATGTAAGATCTTTGTACTTGGTGAGAAAAACCCAAAGAGTTCAGTGATAAGCAATAAAAGACTGACGACGAAGAAGAAGAAGAATTATAACTTAGGCAGAACAAATAATTACTAACATAAGCATGGAGATGAAAGACTTATTATAGGGTAAAAACCGGATAGTTGCCTCAGTTGGATACTTGCCCCGGTTTAACTATAATTGTAAGTACCCGTCCCGCAGACCTCAGTGTCATGTAAACAGTCAGTATAGACCCACACATTTTGTCGGTTCGAGCAAAAATCTTCCGCTGCGAGACTTCTATAGGCGTTGAAACTATATTGGCAAGTAATTTCTATTGAATAGTTTTTATTACTGATTGTAGTTTCAGTCCACTTTTGGTTTCTTTGCATGCATTAGAGTTTAAATTACACTGTTTATTACGTTTTATTGCTGAATAATTTTTATTTACTTTGCAAATAAAAAGGGCAAGTACCGTATCTAAAAGGATAGTCGCCCCAGTTACCTTTAGTTATTAGAGAAGAATACAAAAGGTCTAGGGGAATAAGCATGTAAAAGTTGCCCCCGCACGTATTAAGTCTAGATTGGCACCATAGATTGGTATCTATGCGACTAAAAAATCTTGCAAATATCAACCTTAAAATCGCATTTTGTAGGAGTTATTGAAGGGGAAATAAAAATAAAAAAAACGATTTTTCTGGCTGAAACGGTTGAACCGATTTTAATGAAAAAAATATGTGTTATGAACATCAATGAGACTATTTTAAGAAAAAATTTTAAAAAATTCCAACAAGAAATACGGGTAAAAAAATATTTTTGAAATTTTCAAAATTTTTTTCTGAGGTTATGTTTTGGAAATACACCTCCAATTTTTTTCCAAAAAAAACCTTAAAATGTCTGCTTTAACATATATTTTTTGCAAATTTGCATATTGCGCCACTTTGTGTAATGTATCAACAGTGACAAATATACCGTGTTAAGACAAGGTCCTTTCTGTCTATTACATGCAAGAAGTACACATCAAATCAGAATTGGACATTAATATGCATTTGTCGGAGTATGAAGTTGTATATACTTGTACGAAGAGCTTACAAACTTTCTGTCAGTGGTAAAGTGGAAAATCGAGTCCAGAGGCGTAACAACGGGGTGTTATGGGTGTTCAAAAAACACGGGCCCCTGGAATCAACTAGTTACGATGGGGCCCCTTTAAAATTCAATTTGCCTAAAGACAACATATTTTAAATATACATTAAAAATAAATTATTAATCTTAACTAATATTGATAAGTATTGCTTGTTATAAGCATAACTACGAAAAGGGCCCCCACCACCTCACCTGCCTAAGCATACATAACTTTTTAAAAGTAAGCAATTAACCAGGCGCATAAATTAATTTACAAGAAAGCCCCGAACCTAGGGGGGGCCCTCCGCAAGAACTGCATTGAAGATCTTACTCTTTCACTTTTTCTTTACTTTATAGCTAAACTAAATTAATATAATCGACGATTGTTAATCGCATTATTTTTAATAAATTCCGATTTTCCTTTTTTCTTTTTTTTAGAATATTTTTTTTAATTGCACTGGGCCTAAACCGCGATTTCATTAAAAATTATTAAAATAAAAATTATTTAAATCAAATATATTAATTACCTAATTACTTTATATTGTTGAGTTAAACGCAAAAAGATGTGGACTTATAGTAAATAAATCATAACAAATCAATTAATTTTCGTCGTATAAAATGTATTTGGTTTTAAAAATCTTCTCACAGAGAATTTCTAATCAGGGAAGTAAACTTTTGTGTAAATTAAAATTTCAAAATTACTCATTGTAGGTACATAACATAATTTATGTCAAAATAAATCCAAATGTCCAGATGTTCTTAATTTTTTCCAAATACTCTTTGTTTTTTTAAAAAGATGATATATTTTTACAGACCGACAAAGTAGTAAATAAACCCATTTACTCGTATTTCATCCATTTAAAATACTTAAAATTTATTACTTTTTATTACTAGAACCTCTAGCGTTCAAGGGATATTTAAAGTTAATAAATAACGTTGGATTGAATGCTAAAATTTGTTAAAATATGCTTTGTCAGTTCACGGTCTTCTTGAATCTTTTCAATTACTATGTGAAAACTATAACCAATTTTGAAAAAACTTATTGTTATTATTATAAAAAAATCGATAAAAAATGAAAAATTTTTCAAAAAATAAAATTACGTACAAAAAATTCGGTTAGGTACTATTTTAACTTAGGGGTTTTCAAAACATTAAACAAATTAACTAACTACACATATGTGTAGGGAGAGGGGGGAACATAGATATTTATGCCACCCCCCTAGGGAACCCCGTAGTCTTGTGGCCCCAAGTATAGTTGTTACGCCACTGATCGAGTCATGGGCCCCTTACATGTGGTAAAACTTGTGTAACATTGAAAGATACAAAAAGTAAAATGCGCTTTGCAGTACCAATGGTGTGGAGAGAACCGAAAAACCATGCCGCAGATTTTTACTTTCGCCTTATTAATACAGGGCTATAATGAAAAATTTTGTTGAAGCACTAGAAATTTCCGTGAGGCAAACATTAAAAAGGGCATATTTGTAGGGCCATAAACACGAGAAGTAATGACATCGTGAATTTGACAACTTGCTGAATGAAGTTAAACTGAGTATGAAGAGCTTTTAAAACAGTTGTGACCTATTTTCTTGAAAATGTCAAAACTGAAAATTATAACGAAGTTATGACTAAATTACTTAGTGGCTGCAATGAAATGAGAAGTAACATGCCTTTAAAAACTCATTTTTTGGATGCTCATCTCGATTTCTTCCCGGAAATTGGGGTGCTGTAAGCTACGAACAGAGAACGGTTCCACCCAGACATTTCAGCCTCGGAAAAGCAATACCAAGGCAAATGAAGCTTTGATTGCTTGCTGGTTACTGCTGGACATTAATCCATGATGCCCCAGAAACCAAATATCGCCGTAAAACATCCGCAATAATATGTTGAGGTAAATGCAACATTAAGAACATTGATAAATTTCTATATAACGCAAAACACTTTGTAGCAAAAAAACTGTGGGTGATAGAGAAAATCCAAAGTAATTTCTGCTTTCTGGTGAAATTTTACATAACATTCACTCTATTCTATCCATGTCACAAAAAAAAAGTTGATTTTTGTTTACCAGTGTAATTAGCGTACTGCAAAACAAATTATGTATCTATCTATAAGAATAAAATTAAATTTTTTTGCTCTTAAAACTTTTAAAATTATAAACAACTCAGTAATTGTAATTTTTTGGGTTATGCAATTTTATATTACAGCACAGTTGCCTTCATTCCTATTAGCTTCAAGCAACTTTCATACAAAATTAGTTTTTCTTAAATATTTATCTTTTTTATAATAATTAAACTTCCAGAAAAAAATGGTCTGAGAATTTTAACTTATATGAAACTGAGGATCGATTGCGCCAAAGTCAATTAACCATTTTAATTAAATGCCAAATACAAATAGCAGTTTTTGGGCATTTAAAAAAAAAAATTTAAACAAAATATAGGAAAGAACAGGAAGCATAATAATTTGGATTTTTTGCGGAGTTTCTAAAAAATCTTTAGGCAACATGTCAAGTATCCATAATAATTAAAAATATAAAAAATATTAGTTTATTTAGATCAATCCCCGTTTTAAAAGTCCCGTTTCACAGTCACACGTGCTACGCGCTACGCGCGCGTGTTGAAAAAGCATTGTACTTTATAGCACAGTAGCGCGTGTGACTGTGAAAGCTACCATAAGGTACAATGCTTTCCAACACTCGCCGCGTAGCGCGTGTGGACTGTGAAACGGGGCTAAGGGGCCGGTATTTCAGTTGTGGTTTAAACTAAGATCAGAGTTTAAACTCAGTATCTGACCAATCATGTAGCCATAAACGTAGGTTAATCCTTGAATTTAGTTTAACTAGCAACTGAAATTCTGGACCTAAGAGTCTGCCTATCTATTTCAATTACATAATATATATTTTTTATAGCAATTTGGTTACTGCTTTTTTATTTTATTTTTTTGATGAGATTTTAATATTACGTAATCGCAACATGATGTAAGTTGTCGTCTTTTATTAAAATTTTGCTTTGATTTCAACTTCAATATTCATTTTCTAGTAGTATGTTTCTAATTTTGGGCTTAATAAGAAATTTGTATTTTTAGTTAAAATTAATTTTTTACTACAAAATAAAATCCAATCATTTCAAATTTATTATGTTTTTTTGAGATCTTCAATTAGACAAAAATAATTTTTTTAAGTTAATTTTATAATATTTAAATAGTGCTTAATATGGCCAAAGTGCACACATAAAAAAGATATGTGACTAGCCCAGGCGGTAACGTCAGTCCAGATAATCTTAAACAAAAAATTTAAAAAGATTATTGTTCTGTATGCTTGCCGTTAACGCAGGTAGCAGATTTAGACATTTAAAAGAAAAAATAAATTAATTACGGACTTGTGAAGAAAGAAAATCAAAAATCGCGATTTTTTCCTTCGAAATTTGGGATAAAAAATAAACAATTCTGTTATCTGCGATAGCCATTGATGTTCAGAATAACATATTCAAATTTCATCCTAATCTGTTCGGTAGATTTTTATTTTTGACCTGGGCCGATCGGAAAAGTGTTGTTTCGAAAAACTCGCGTTAGAAGTTTGAGTAATAGATTTTGTTAAGATGTAATACGCTCTCGAATATGTGCTATAACTTTCTTAATATTTTGAATTTTAATTTGAAATTTCTACAGTATATTCTTCATACGTTGTACTTTCAAAATAAATCATAAAAAAAATCGATTTTTCTAAACCAACACATCAGACTACATCCTTAAAAGCATTTTAGTTATTGTTTAATTGTTTTATGTTTTTATTTCATTTTCACGTAAAAATAGATAAATAAGGTCAAGGGGGGGGGGGCGAATTTTAGTTGAACTTGAGGCGCAATATACCCTTAATCCGCACCTCTATAAGTAGCCTTATTAAAATAGATAATACAGAAGCTCTCTTAAACCAATATCAGTTTGATGTTAAACTTTTCGTATATCATTAATCGCTCTGATGGTTCCCGAAAGACGGTTAATGAATTACTACATAGGAATTTAACAAAATAAAGTAGCTGATTATAACTAATTTAACTACTAGCAATTCTAAACTTATCACTTGCAGAAATTTACCATTTCGACAACTTTAACATTAAAATGTATGTATTATATTTCAAATATTTTAATTAATTTACAGAGTGGTCCAAATTAAGTGAGGATAATTATTTCTAGTTCTATCAACTATCTAATCTAAAAGTTACAATTTTGTGTCCCCTCTGCCCAAGTACAAGAACATTTACCGAAAGAAAACAGAAAAAGAAATTAATAGGTTATATAGTTCAGAGATTACTAACAAACAGGCCACAAAATATGTAAGGATAGTGTGAAGATTTTGGATTGTGAGAAAGACCTCCATAAAAGATTGATAATTGAGATGATATTAATCAATGAAAACAAAGAAACGTCGCTCAATCTAAATACCGACACGATAGGGTTGAACAAAATTTATGCGGGATTATTAAACAAACAAATTCCGAAACACGGTCCTGAAGAAAGATAAAATAAAGACACATTTATATTCACATAGGTGTGATATGACTTTTAATTATTATACAAAATTGTCAAAATTTTTACTTATATTTTTTAAATTGTAAAGATTCTTCTTCTTTTTGGAAAGTTTGACTGTTTAAATGTGGGGGGAGGGGTTGATGCGTTGAATGTTTTTACTGAAATTCGAGGGTTTTGAAGTACTTTGTATTTTTGTAGACTTTGATAAGGATTTACATAAGAAAACGAAACTAGTCAGTAAGAGATATTGTTGTATTTTTATTTAATTTGTCCCAAAAACCAACGAGGAATCCCCAAATTTATCTATTATATTGGGGGTCACAAAATTGAAATATATAACAAACGGAAGCTCGTAATTAGTTATAATAAGGAGGAAGTGAAGGATCGACAATTGCGTGGTCTACTTTTCCGTTATTTTTCCAATATTAGCAAATAGCATTTACAGTTTGCAATAATATTTTGTACAGTAGAATCCGCTTAATGTGATCACTTTGAGCCAAGGACATTTATTGATAATATTAACTGATAACTGCTAACAATTAGCGAAATTTAGAAAAAAGCGAATTTTAGAAGACTTGGAAATAGAGAACAAAAAAAGAAAGAAAAAGTGGCCGGCTTCCAAAAAAAAATGATTACAATAACCGACTGATAACATTATCCGTGATCACATTAAGCGAATTCTACTGTATAAGGAAAACGGTGCTTTAACGGAATCTTTAAAAAATATTGCAAGTTTAAAACTCCAGACGATAATTTTTTAACGTAACTACAGTCAATTGGATAAGGAAGCTACTGCAATCTATTGGTCTTTCACGAAATTTTTTCAATACATATATGGAAGAAAATTTACACTGATTGTTGACAACAAACCTTTAAGTAGTATTTTTAATCCTACAAAACAACTGCCAAATTTATCAGCAAGTCGAATGTTACGATACGCAAATTATTTATCTGGGTTCGATTATAATATTCAACACAGAAAATCCAGCGAACATGCAAACGCAGATTAATTTTCCAGAAATCCTTTAAAATTAACTAAAAACCAAAAAAAAGTAATTGATGACGAGCACGTATTAAATGTAAACTCAATACAAGAAATATCAACAAAAACAATAACTTTTGCTAAAATAGTTGCTGAAACAAAAAATGATCCAGAATTACAACAATTAATGAAAAATAAATCCCAAGGAGTCATTCGAAATCCAGAATTATCATTACAAGAAGGGGTCTTATTTCGGGGCAATTGAGTGATAATTCCTCAAAGTTTACAACCTGCCTTACTTAAAGAACTCCATTCTACTCACATTGGAATTGTAAAAATGAAAGCTCTAGCCCGAAGATATTGCTATTGGAAAAACATCGACGACGACATTGAAAACGTAGTTAAGAGTTGTATCGAATGTTGTAATGTAAAAAAGAATCCAACTAAGGCACCACTACATAAATGGGAACCTCCAAATGCAAATTGCCAAAGAATTCACATGGATTATGCTGGTCCTTTCCTACAACACCATTTCTTGATCGTCGCAGATGCAAAATCAAAGTGGCCTGAAATTTATATGATGAAATCAGCACCTACCACGACTAGCACAATAAAATACAGAAATAAAATACAGAAATTCTCGTGAGCGATAATGCAACTATTTTTAGATCCGATGAATTTTCAAAGTTTTGCAGTAGGTCAACGTTTCACAGCGCCAGGACATCCAGCAACAAATGGGCAATCAGAAAGGTACTGCCAAAGATTAAAATCAAAATTTAAATGTATGATCAACGAACCCGGAGATTTACATGAAAATTACATGCATTTTTACTACGGTATCGAGTCACACCATTATCTTGTGGTCAATCGCCATCAGAAATATTATATGGAAGAAATCTATGTACGTACAAAACTGGATTTGATTAAGCCACAAACGAAACAGAAAAACAATGCAATACAACCAAATTTCGAAAAATATTTCAAAGTTGGATATCGGGTACAATCTCGAAATTATACACCATCCACTCTATGGAAATATGGTACCGTGGTTGAACGGTTAGGTCGAATCCATTATTTGGTTGAGTTAGACGGTGGATACACAATTAAACGACATTATGACCAATTACGATTGTGCCAAGCAGAAAAACAAGAGGATCCAAAGCATTTTTACCACATTCCCAATTATCCAGATATAATGAACAAGAGGCTGGTGACAACAGAGGTTAATTTGCCAACCCCTCCGCAACAAACATATGGTGCATCTAGTGGGGATCAAAGGCGTCAAACTCTTCCCAGAACAGAAGAGGCATCCGAACAAGGCGTAAGTGACTCGAAATACACGCAACCAGTCAGGAATGAGGATCAAGATGTTCCGATTCTGCCGAGATCCTCCAGGATTAAGAAGCCGGTCCAGCGTTTAACTTACGAATAATTTTCCTTTTACTTTAATATTACTTTTATTTTTTTTTTGCTAACTTTTTATTAGTTTTTTATAGTGGCGGAGAATTGTTATGTTCTAATTTATGTAGTTTTAATATATTGTTAAGTTGGTAAATAATATTGTATTCAAATATTTGTTTTAACCGAAGTTAATGCCATGTGAAGCCCTCTCTTTTCAAATTTTGATTAGTTCACCTATGTACAAATTTAATAATATTGGAGACAAACCACATCCTTGTCGGCTTTCTTGATTGATACACATTAATTCTGTATTGATATAAATATTTATAATTTGTATTGAAGTTCGTTTGTATAGACTTTTTACCATTATCTAAATTAGATATCTAAGAAAAATTTCTATTTTTTAGTTTTTCCCACTTTTTCTTCACTGTGGACCCTATCAAACGCTTTTGTAAGTCCAAAAAGCCAACACGTGTCTACAAGTTTTCTCGCTTTTCTTCTTTTTTTTCAAAAAATTAATTAAAACATAAAATCCAAAAAAAGTAATTGTGAGTGCAGAATGAAAAAGTTGAAACATCAATTACCCTTAAACCTAAAAGTGCCTAAATTAGCTAAAAATACTGATTCACTTTTAATCATGGTCTGGGCTGTTCTGATTTACCCTGTTTGCCACTTTTTCCACTTTACTTACAAAAACATTTTTGCTGGTTGGCTATACTAATTTGTTATAACTTTTAGTTGCAACTAATAGCTGATATTCTAATCAAGTATTATTACACACTAATCAAAATATAAGTCAAATTTAATATTATTAAATTTGGTGAAATAAAGGTCTTAATGAATAAAAATGAAAAAAAAAATGAATAAAAAAAATTATATTATTATTATACATACTGTCTAATAATAATATTTAAAATATTTGAAAACTGCCCATCCTTGAATAAAGCTCAAAAGCAATAATAGCTGCATTAGAAACATGCAAACATAAATTGAACAGTAATAAAAGTTAAAGTGGTATTATGTACAAATCAGAAAATCGTTTGCATTGTAATTCGATATTATCGTATTGAAAATTTATATTGAACAAAAGTTTAAAGTAACTAATAGAGGTATTATATTAGAATTGAGCTTGAAGCGTATCTTTGTGACATTTAATTTTAGTATGGGATTAGTGTTGCAGTTAAATATAAAACATTTTAAATTTTAGTTATCTGTAGCGCAAAGGTTCAATTTAACTTTTTATTGCGCTGTAATTAAATTAATAAAAAAAAACAAATTAGCTGAAAATTTTTTCAACAGTTTAATTCGTTTATTTATCAAGAAGCGGGTTTATAAATTTTATACATAAATTGATGAAATTTTATTTGTTGTGTCGCTCAAAGAAAAGGGGATTATAAAAGTCAAGCAAGCACAAACTGAGAGAAAGTTATCATTATTTTGTAGAGCCGATTTAAGTAAATCGAGCATGGAGACGAACCAAGATATTGGGGAAGCATCGTCGATGTAAAAAAGAACTAATTTCCGTTTGGGCCAAGGGTAAGACTAAAATTGGCAGAAAAAGTATACAGAGAACGATCTTCGATCCTAGTAAAGTGCGGTCACTGTAGATCTTGAGTAAGATTAAAGGCTGCGCCGCAATTTTCGTTAACATTAAAGTAATGGATTAACTAATATATACCTAATAAGATATTTAGTGTTTACTAAAGTTCGAATTAGTACAATTTACGTATCCCTCTCTTTTACTTTATTTGTTTGCGTTGTTATTTTAATTAGACGAGAAGTAATTAATTTTTTTAATTTGGTTTCAACGTTTTATTTGCTTTTTAACAAAATAATTTCACCTCTACCTTCCCTACATTATACTCCCTTCCATGTGTCTCCCGTCTTTGTTATTTAAATATGATTTACCGCTGTACTCTTCACTGCGTATTGATAATGCATTTAAGCTTTTATTCGATATTTTATGTAAAAGGTAACCCATTATTCTACAACTGTCTGGATGTAAATTTAATAATAACAAATAAAAAATAATTTTTTAAGTCAGAACTAATTATTTAAATAACTCTTCAATATTTCTATCTGTAATGTTTTCAGTAAGATAATTTAGCTTGAAATGCCTTACCTTAAGCCATAACATAGAAGTAAAAAATTATAATTTAATAATTTAAGGTTATACATAATTTCAAATTTTCCATAAAATCCAAGATGAAAGAGGTTAGCTTAACAGTTTTCATCCAAAGTAACTCTACTTCACTAAACAATAAAAATACATAATCTGGTTGACGCGATAATAGGATTTGTAAGAAATTAAATTGCAGAGAAAATTTTATTAAAAAATTTTTTACCTTTAATTTAAAATATTTAATAAATTGTTTGTCTGGTAGTTCAATATTCTAAATTAAAAAATAATGGGATTATTTGTAAAAAAACTGTCAAAGAACAAAGAGAAATTTAAATTAACATACTAAATTAATACTTGTACCTCGTAATATTCCAATTTCTTTGATGTTTATTATTTAGTATAAATTTTATTTCAAATTACACTTGCTACTATGATATATCACGTTATTCTAGCTTGTAAAACATCTTAAATTTTACAGTTAGATTAAAACCACAATTTTATACTCTGAGGATTTACATTTCCGAATATTGTATTCTAGTTCTAACAGTGCGTAAGGGTATAAAATGTATAAACAAGTGATTGATCACTTAACTTAGATAACAAGGTAAAATACATTTATTAAATACTACTGTAACACTACTTAATTACACATGCATGTACCTTAGTAATAAATATTGTGATTCTATTACTTAAAAATTAATTAATGTCAACATTTTTTTACTAATCACATTGTTAATTACACTAAATTTCTGAATCTGCTATACCCGTTAATTATAGTGCCAACTTCTATAACGTGACAAAGAAATTAATCATCGCCTCAAGTACTGCAAAAATTTTGAATATTAGATTCAAAATAGTTGAAATCCTATATTCTTGCTTTCAACTTTTTTCTCAAACAGGAAAACATAAATAATACTGACGCGCAAAATAGATTTACGAGATATTAGTATAACTGTTTTAAATTACGTTTTATATTAAGTTTACAAATGTCTAGAAAAAAAGCAAGTATGTAATGTAAACCCATACAAACTGAAAACAAAGAAATTAATTTTAGTTAATGTGAAAATTTACAGCACAATTAAATGATACCTATAAGATATCTTGTTTATTATTAAAAGATTAAAAAACTTATTAATTATATAGCGTTGGTTAAGATATTAGAGTTATATTCAAAGCAGATATTTAGAACTAAACCGCAACATTAAAATAAGAGAATGAAGAGAATATGACATTTGTAAGGATGTATCCTATTATTGCGGTTCCAATTGTACCAGACAATAATTTATTCATAATTATATTTAGACTGTTACACTTAAAGCAATTACTGAGCATTTACTAAAAGTTGTTTTTCTAATTACGCAGCAATTGCACTTTAATTAATCCTAATTACTTTGTTTGTGAACAATATGGAAAATTTTGTTTTGTATCATACAGATCTACTGCGCTTTCAACATGCAATTAAAAAATAAACTACAAATCTATTAAAACATAATTTGTTAATTAATTTTACCATTATCTCCTCTTGTATTATACAAATACATACTATAAACCTCTCAAGAACATCAACAAACTTTAAAATAGACATTTCGAACCGCTTAAGAATAAAATAATTATAAGTATTTCTAGAAAATGAACTCAAAATAAAAAATGTTAAGTAAATTTTTGGTATGAAGTATGTATGTATTTATAAATAATTTTAAATAAAAGTTAAAAATAATACAATACGTAGAAATCAATCAAAAAATTAATAATTCAAAAAATTATAAAATGATATAATTATCACTTAACAGATCAAGAGTAAAAATAGTTAAAAAATATGAATAAGTAACATGCTGCAAACAAATTATATAATTATGTATAACATGTGAAAAATTAAAAGTTAAATAGTATATTATAGGCCAAGTTTGTAAAGACAGCCATTTTAACCCTAGCGCCAAGATTTATATTCCGTTAATTATATAATTAACATTCTATACGCGATGAATTGTCGCGACGATGAATTGTCGCGGCAATGAATTATCGCGTGATGAATTGACCGCGGTGAATTGAAGGTACACCAATCTGAGCGATGTCACGTGTAGAAATGGCCATTTTAAAAATAATTTGAATGGAGATTCTCTTTACTGGCACTAGGGTTGCCAACTATTTTTGAAAAAATTAAAGTATCGAGTCTTTTTAAAGAGAAAAAAGTGTATTTGTAAGAAAAAAAGGCATTTTTAAAATTTTAAGTTTCAAGCTACCTAACAATTTTATGACATCTGTCGTTGTATATCGATGTACTATATCGAATGTATATTCCCAAAAAATCTAGTATAATATACCTGTTTATAAAGTATGATTAGCAACCCTAACTGGCTCCGCTTGGTTGATATCAAAAAGGCACTGCTCTCTATGTTGATTTTGAAATATTTTAAAAAGATTCTAATATCACCACGTTTTTAACCGTAAGGCGTACATAAAGTAGAAAATGAACCCAAAATAAAAAATGTTAAGTAGATTTGTGGTATGTAGTATGTCGTAAATAATTTTAACCCGGCGTCATTGTTGCCGGGTATCTAATACCCGACTGTTTTTAAACTCCTAAGAGCTTCAAAAGAAAATACACTTGTTATTAGCAGTTCACAGTAGCTGCAGTCGTGGACCTCATTAAGCGTTTTAGCTATTTTATTAATGTCATTACGGTACGGTAGAATTTGTATATCTGTGAAGAGAGCTCGGGTAGTTATACCCGGCCACAATGGCCACGTAACCTTTGATCTCAATAAGGATTTATACTAGCCAACTATACTAGCCTAGCCAACTCGGCGCCAAGCCAACTCGGCGCTAGGACAACTCGGCGCCAATCAACCTTAGGTTAGAAAATGATATTTTATTTAACTACGATACATTATTTTTATAATTAATATTTTTTAAATTAATAGGTTCTGCTAAAAAGAAATCTACATGTTAGATGTATCTCGACCTCATTAAACAGTACTTGACACAACGCGGACTCCCCACCATCATTTTCAAAATTCCTATTTACGTCCATATCCACTGGCGAAGCCAGATTTACTTTTCAAATATGTTGAGAACGTATACGTTTTAGGACGTAAATCATTAGCAATACCAAATTTTCGATTTCGAAAGAAGGGTAGTGTTTGGGTAGATGGGGGGCTAGTTCTGAAGTTAATTTGTGCATTTTTTCGATACAGGTACCGAAGGCTAATTTTCGCCAGGGCCAGTTGTCGGGGGGCCAACTGTCGTAGGGCTGAATGTACTACAATCACTTATAAAATATGTTAGAATAAGTAAGACATACCCTTGTTATGGACCTGATAAGAGAACTGTTACAATATTCAAACAAGTCTGAATGTGAAATCGTTATAACAATAACGATTTAACAAACATTTTATTAAAAAATTTTATTATTTACTTGGCGCCGAGTTATCTTGGCGCCGAGTTGGCTGGCCGAGTCGGCGGCGCCGAGTTGTACCTGACCGTATATAATAAATATACTATACTATAGTCCATTTCATTTAAGAAAATAGTAAGAATTTGTACTAGAAAGATGACCTCGAAATGTTAACCAATGAAATTGGTTAGAAATTAGGTGGCTTCACACTAGCGAAATTTGCGTGTTAGTGACAGATAACATTTAATTTTTTGTATTATATTAAAGAGTTCCTATGCAGTATTTCTTTATTTATTTCATCAAAATCGTATTAAAATTGATGTAAATTTGTGGAAATAAGTTTCATAAAATTATGCCGTAACTTTTAAACATTCTTAGTTAGGCAACACATATAACGCATTCAATTTGAATTTTTAAAATGATGTTTCCCTATGTGAATGTGGTTTTGCATTTGACCTGCCACCTACATTATTAGTATATGGGATGGACTATATATAAATTTGTACAAGTATATAAAGTATAATTTGTTTCGATATAAATGGAATTTAAAAGAGTCACATATCAAATTACTTCGATATAACAACATATAACCTTTGCCTCAAAAACATAATTATGCTAGAGTGCCAATGCATGCGTTATCATGGCTGACGCGCGATTAAAAACATCACCTTATCTCTATTACTATGTTTTTTTTCAGCAAAGTTTATACGATCTTATATCAAAGTAATTTGGTATGTTACTTTTTTTAATTCCATTTATATTGAAACAAACTATACTTAATATTATTTGTAGTATACATATTTTAAAAAGTAAGGTTATGTAACATAACCAAATTTAAACTTATTTAGTAAGAATTAAAACGTAAATATAAATTAACTGTAAATCATAAATCATGTGCTTTTAACAATAATTTATACTGCTTATGCAGTTTTATGTAATTTATTGCTATTTACCTATTATGTAAATGCTATCATTGATGCAGTTAGTTTTGGTTGAATATAGTAAGTACTTAGATTATTAATCTCTATTTGGCAAACATAATAACCAAATAAGCGAGCAAAGCTTTGGTCAATATTTATGTATCTAGAGAATTGAAATTATATACATATCTAATATCTAGCCAGTATAATATAAAGTTAGATCACTACATACTAACTCTTCTAGCAATAATTGTTCGTAATGATAATCTTCTACATGTAATTGACCAAATATAGTTTAAAAACTATTGGTTTGAATAATATTAAAAAACTTCTTTTTTGTAGCTTTTGGATTATTTTAGGTTATGTTTGCTAAATTTTAAAATTTTTTATATGTGTTTATCAACTGCCGTTTATTACACTCAAAAGCATTTGAAAAAAAATTCACCTTATTACGAAAATTAAAACAAATCTCTCTTAGTCCGGGAGCTAGCGACACTTTTCATTGTCACATTTTATAAAGATTAGTTGTAGTTTATTTGTGTCATATTAGACCTACAGAAACCTAAAATCGACTCCTGCAGGGTGATCAGCGGAGCAACGATTGACAGTAGTGTTTTAAAAAATAAAGTAATCTTATTTTTTTCATGTTGAATTCCTGATTTTTAACAATTGGTTCCATATGCTGTCAAGTCTCGTGGGAGCAATGTTCCTATATACAAAATTTGGTTGAGATCCCTTCAGTACTTAATGAGATATTCACTCTTGAAGTTTCAACTTTGACAGCTTGTAATTTTTGACAGATGACAGATAGAAAGTCAATTTCACCTATTCTGGATAAAGCCTTTCAAGGTCTTTAAAATAACTTATTACAAGTCAAAATTGCTTTTAAAAATCTTGTGGGATCTTCTTGTAGTGGCACCCCTGATTGACAAATCGCGACGAACACGTTATTTTTACCTTTCTACCGTAAACCCTACTACCATACCACATTAGGTCGTGATTGGTTGGATGGTTCAGGAACAAAGCGAGAGACAAAATCTGACCACGGACACACAGTCAGACCGATCGAAGGAAAATTGATTTTTTATGTTTCACACATCTTTTCGTTTTTAAACAAGGTGATCTCGAATAAGTAAAAAAAATTATTTATTTTTGATTATTTATTTTTTTAAACATAATCAAAAGGTCGCTGTAAATCGTTGCCCCGCTGGTGCCCCGACAGGAGTCGATTTTAGGTTTCTGTATGTCTAATATGACACAAATAAACTAAAACTAATCTTTATAAAACCTTACAAAATTTTGTGTCGCTACTCGGAAAAAAAGGATTTCTTAAATGAAGAATAAATATTTTTTTGAAATTTTTTATTTCATTTAAAAATATAATTTCTTCGCGCAATAAAATATGCTTGTATTAAAAATATCAGATTTCTTCCAGAAAGAATTTTTTTTTTCTTAAAAAAAGAAAATATTTTCGTGCGGCTATTGAAAACAGAGAATTTCTTAATTCAAATGGTACTTATTTGAACCAAGTAATTTTTTTTTCCGTGTAGCTCCCGGACTATCTCTATAAAACAACATTGATAAAAATGCCACAAAAAGGACCACTTCGCTATTTCAACAATATTGAGAATTAAACCAATTGATATCAAAATAAAAAAGAAATCTAAATTATTATGCTTTATTTAAAACATATGCTCTAATCTGGTCTTATTGGAGTTAGATGAACTTAATTTAAGAAAAATAATAATTTCTAAAATACTATTTTAAGTGATATATTATTTTGTTAATATTTTCTATACAATTGATTGGTATACCATAAAGAAAGTTGAGAATGTAGGTTTGATTCTCACTTGCTATCAAAGCAGGGCCGTATTTACGCGCAAGCTTTCTAGACTGCAGCTTATGGGCCGGCACCATAAATGGGCCCGAACCACAAAAAAACCTTTTTGAAAACTTCAATTTTAAATAGACTCAAATAAAAAAAGTCTAGTCATATAACATAAAAATTTACTTGTTTGTTACAATCATTTTTCAAAGCTTATGTTTACTTACTTCCACAGGAAAAACTCGCTGTGAATACTTTTCGTCAAAGTCATTATCAAAATAAACATTTAAGTTAAAAAAATAAGAATTACCAACATAGACCTTTAAATATTCACATATTATCTCTGCTTTGGAAGAAAACTGACACAACTCGAAATTCACTAGTTTTTTTCATTATTTCATTAATTATCATTATTATTATCATTAGTTTGAAATTGAAATTTTTTACAAACGATTATGGAATTTTTTGTTGTCAATAATCAAACGTTTTGGGGTTTTGGATTAAATTAAGTAAAGAAATGTTAAAAACCCAAAGTTTAATTATTGTAACTTTTAAACTAAACATTTTGCAAACATATCTATACTGCAAAATAAACAATTAAATTTAGAACTTCACGATTGAAAAGTTAAAAATAATTTAATATAACAAAACAGTTTTTATCACTTTATACTTGACTACAGATGGTAAATTTCGTAAGATATAAGCTCCCAGTTGTAGAGAATTTTAAAATGAAACCTCATTCATTATCATTGTCATCTAAAGTTTAAAGTGCTAAGTGTGGCAGTTTATTTATTTATTACTACTCTATTGCTATTAGATGCTGAAACTACTATATTTATTTTCATCTTTATTGATGCGGCATTAAGTTTAATTCAATGTAACAGAATATGTATATGTTACGGTCAATGACGTAAATTGGACATTGACGTCAATGGCCGGGCCATGACGTCAATGCCCATTTACCCTGGCCATTAACGTCAACGCCCGTTAACGGTGGGCAATGATGTAAATATTTTCATTTGACTATAATATTTACGTCTTTGGCCGGTCAATGACGTTAATGGCCAAAATGGATTGGGCAATGATGATATTATGGAATAACTAATATAAAGAATAGCAAAATGGCAATTAAAATTTGACAGCCAACTGGCAAGTGATATTTAGGTACCTATGTTGTATTCATTGTATTATAATATAATATTATAATCATTGTAAAATCTCGGAAGAGAGATTTTGAGAGTTGGGCTGACTTCTGAGCGTTGGCAGCCTCACCAACGAATTTTTAGGCTTGGATTCTCAGAAGGTCGCCGTGGTGTAGAATAAAACACGATCGGTTTTAGACTATCTTTATTTGGTGGATCGGTGGCTTTTTATTTACATTTTTTGCTTATATTTCATTATTTATTATTACTGTTAAAAGTTAATTATATCAAAAATGCTGATAAGTTTACCTACTTAATGGTTTGTAATTGCATTTGTTGCAAGAAATCATTTTGCATACCCATTAAATAGTTAAACTTATCATATACAGGATGGTTATTAATTTAATACATTTTATGATGATTATTAACTCCTTGTGCAAGGTATAATTTAATATTTACCTTTCTATCAAATATCAAATATTAATACATTTTGTTTTACATTTTATATTTGACAAAATTTTTTTTCATGTTTAACGTGGTTAAACAATCATTTCTTAACAAAAACTTTAAAAACAAAATAAATTTTTCATAATTTCATTTTAAATTTAATTAGGTATGTTATTTATTACTTTTAAGAATTGTATTTTAACTTAATTTCTTCTATAGACACCTGAAGATGTATGATTCTTCATACGAAACATGTGATAATTTTTAAAGAATTAAAAATAAAAAATATTTGCGAAGTCGTACTATTTATATATTAAAAATAATAAAAATTAAAAAATAATTAAATAAATTTTTTTAATTAAATAAATCATTTTTATTCTGGCACGGGAGTGACCAATGGCACTTAGAATTCCAAATTTGTTTGCTGGCACGACACGCAAATTTATTATTTTTACATCCAGCCTTGCAATGACAACGCTTGTAACCGTGACTTCCTAAAACACTGCTTTCAGCTACTGCTTGTCTAAGAGTATTCTCATTTTCTTTGGTCGTATCACTAATATTTTCTAACAAAATTAATTTTTCAGTGTTCCTTAACAGCTAGTATTAATTGCAAAGGCACATTTAATAAATATTACTTTCAGATGGAATCTATAGAATAATTTTTTCATCATTGTCCACCCTGTATTGGGCATTGACGTCATTACCCGGACAATGATGTAAAAACCACACATGTAATTTTAAATGTCAACATTGCCCAAAATGCATGGTCAATGACGTCAATGGCCGGTCAATGACGTCAATGCCCAACTTAGCTGGGCATTGACGTTATTGTCCGGCCATTAACGTTAATGACCGAATTGTCATCATTGACCGTAACATATACAAATATCAACTTTTGTTTATCATTAATTCTATTTTGAAGAAGTACTACAGGTTTTTTGTTTTAGTGCTCTATTTAGTACTACAAAATTACAACAAATTTTTTGTAAATAAACAATAAAACAAATCATATTTGCTTTCCTATAGAAAGTTATCAAAATGGAACCTAATCAACAGATCGCAATAAGCACGCAAAGCTTCTGTCCTTGAAATCGTAGGTTCTGTGGGGTTTAAAATACCCTACAGTATCTCTATAATTATGTTAATAATATTCTTATTTTTTACACAATATGAACTGAAAGAGTAAAGAGTACGATACCTTATAATATTAATTTGATCTTTTTTTTAAATTTATGAGAGAGGGGTTATGAATTGCTTATAATAAGCAATTATTGACGCTTCAAAAACAAAGCATCCTGTATATAAAAAAAGCTCTCAGCTTTCACAAAATTTTGTCTTCTTTAATTTTTGTTTAATGAACTTTAGTCGTAAAATGCATGCTTTTGAGCCAGAGCCAAAAATAAAATTTCTTTAATAACGTAACTAATGTTCGAAAAATATTACTCATGAAAAAAGTTGAACAAACTTTTTCTTTACGGCTGTTGTGGTTCATGTTAAACCATTTTCGGCTAGATGAACTAGAAAGTAAATTTCTATCATGAAGGAAAGCGGGTCCTGTCACAATATCATAAAGAAATAAAGTATCATTTACAACATTTTTCGTGCTAATTTTTTTAAAACAATATTCGCGTGGTAAAAACCGTCATCCATTAAACACAGAATTAAGTGAACCTTATTCTGAAACATTTTATTTAACAAACATTTTTTTAAAAACTTCTGGACTTTCTATGGGAATTCAAAGAATTTTGAAAAACATCAAACTTAGGAATTTAAAATTTTAACTTTCACGTATAATTTTGAAATAAGAGAAATAATGAAAGAATGTATAAAACAGTGTCCGTACTGTGATAAGGGTAGAGAAATGTAATGGAAGAAAGAAATCTGATTTATTTGCCAGCCACTGTGGTTAGACATTGCAACAGGTGCATCAGATTGAATCTTAAATCTTCGCAATCTTAAAGTATTTCGTGTTTCTTTTTTAGTATCCACCTAGAGCAATCTTTTAACTGCATACGCTTAATAATTCTGATATAAAGGAAGTGTTTTATTTTAGTTTCCGACGCAATTTTAGAATGCAATAATCAAAAGAAACGGAATTTTCAATTGATGTACGAGTTTAAGCTAGAGAAGCTTTGATCTATATTCAAATATGTCTTTGTGTTCAAATCATCTTTGAGCGACAAATGTTACATGATGGTGTTAAAGTTTTTATTTTTTCAATAAACAGCCTAACCAACACACAATATCCAAATAATAAATTATATACATTCCATTACCATAATCATTTGAATTATCAAAAATTTTATTCGAAAAATTCCAATAAGTATATAATAAAAATTCTAGCCGCAATTTATTCGAATCATAGCAAAGAACAATGTAAGTAAAACGAAGTTTAATCTGTAGTAAGTGAATCTTAATTGAGCAGTCAAACCAGTTACTGTTACATAGTTCTGCTGCATTCGAGAGAGGAAATACTAATATAATAGTTAGGTCGTACGATAAATCAATAAGATGTATGTGCGTAATCAGCAAACTGAAAAGTTGATGCTGTAAACTCTTAATTAAATTTGTGTAATGTGGTTTTTTGACAGAACATTTTTGGATCAAATTTTGAAGTATCTTAATTACACAGTTAGCTTTAGCCTCCATGCCTGTAGTAGCATTCAGATGGTCAGCCTTGGAAATGATGAAACAAGATACAATGATAATTTTTTAAATTGGTTTTTATGTGTATTTGATGATACAAATTAAATATAATATACTAATTGGACTTGTGTACATTCCAAACCAGAAGTTTTGTTATCTGTTTCTATTTCAGATCTATTCCATAGCTTGCTTGAAGTTTCATACAAATTATGTTGTAACCTTTCAACTTGGAATGGGGAGTCACTTTCATCTACATTACACGTAATAATGTTATTCGATTTCCTTTGTCTGTCATTCATCTCAACACAAACAACCCCACCCAAACTATCATTGTATTGTTTATATGACGACATTCTACTGTTACTTCACCGCAAACCTCCATTTCAACCTGCAATTTCAGATTTAAATTAAGATGTTCAAGACATACCAGTCTCTTCATAGACACTTATTAGTTATTAGTGATGTCAATCGTTATTACTGCACTACAAATACTTGCAAAATACTCAGTGAATTAAAAATTTGCCCAAATTTGAATGAGTGAATCTCACTTAATTATTTTGACCGCCGTCCTTCAAAAAAAAACCACCGAGATAGCAGAAGCATTTGCCCTTCTGATGGTCCACAACATTAGATCTCCAATTGTTCTATAACCAAATTTTAATCATTATTATAGTTTTACATTTATGTTTATAATTTTAATTAGTAATTTTACAATTTATTTTAGTAGTTTCAATTTAAAACTTTTATAATTTTTAATGTTGGTAGGAACGCATTAATTAAAAATTAATTTTGAAGTGTGGGAGAATTCTGGTATGTTAATGAATTGGGTAGAACAAGTACGAATTAGCTAACAGGGTACACAGGAAATGCGTAACTAAGCTGAATTGCAGGTAGCGTATTTGTCGTCCCACGAGGCGAACGAATTTTCCGCAGCTGTCGCAATGAATACTGCTTTTTATTCTGTTTAGTTCCTTTGAGATGTTACGGAACAAGGATTGTAAGCCTCTTAACCAGAGACTAGGGAGAAAATGAAAAATTACAGAAGTAAAATTGTTTTTCATTTTATCGACACATTAAAGAAAGCATCTCATTAACACTCAAATCTCTAATTTTGCAAAGAACTTTAGATTCAAGTATTAATTACTGAAAATCCTTAAAGCGGTAAACTGATATGGTTTTAAATTTTACATGAAATTGGATCCTATAAACGGTGAAAGTTTTACAGGATCGCTTTGTACTACTCTTTGTAAACGGTGTCTGCATTCCAGGCCACATATACCTTTGAAAAGTATGCGTCCTTGGGCTTCACATGTGCATGTGAGCAAAATGAGCTTGATCATTCATCGCATTACATTGGCACAATCTGCAACAATAAAATTTGTCGCATCCGACAAATTTAAAACAAAAATAATACAAATGTTGAGATAACGCTGAAAATTTTCAGCTCAACTGATTTTTGATAAATAATTATATTTCTAAATAATTCAAAATTGAAAATGTTAAAGTTAAATAATTATAATCCAGAAAACAACAATGATAGTCATGTTTATGTATTAGGTCTCATCAATATGATGTAGTAGTATTCTTGAAAATATATATGGAATGATTATCTACTTTATACAGCAATTTATTGCAGAAATAAACTGGATTACCGATAATTCAAATTCGTCCAGATTAAACTCAGATCAAATAAAACACATGGATTGTGTTCTGGATGCACTTTTCGATGAAAACAATGCAAGAAATTTTTAGATGAGCAGCTAGATAAGCTGTGCCACAGTAACTCGAAGGGTTATGTTCAATCTCTCAATCCTCAACACCCCTTGTACTGTTGTCGTAATGACTTGTCTTTATGACCACCATCGGAAAGTGCATCCGTAGCACAAGTTTTGATATTAAACATTAAACTAATTTGACAAAATTATGTTTTAATTTCATGGCTTTTTTTATAAATTATCATAAAAGGATCTCATAAACGAAACCACACAAATATTTTCTTTGTGAAATATAAATATAGTATTACGTATTTAGAATACCAATTTTATCTAATATTTTAAATCTATATTCAAGATATTCCCATTCGTTAATTTTAATTTGATAATTTTGTTGTCTAAAATAAATTTGTTTTCGTGCAGTTGGTGTTAGTTTTTGCCTAACCGTAATCTATAACTCTTTTGGCTAAGTATTAGTTTCTTTTATGTTTGAGAGAACAGTGTGCGCATATGCAATTTAAAGTTTAGCTATTTATAAGAAACCCATTTAGTGTATTTCTGTGTATTTTTTTTATGTTATTTTTTAATTTTATTCTGTCTGTTTCTAATTTTGTATTATTGAGTGTCCGTTAGCATATAGTCAATCATTAAAGTGCGTGAAGCAGGAAGAATAATGAAACACTATTACAGTAGAATCCGCTTAATGTGATCACTTCGGGCCAAGGTCATTTTAATAATATTAACTGATAACTGATAACAATTAGCGAAATTTAGAAAAAGGAGAATTTTAGAAGACTTCGATTAGAACAAGATAGAATGCAATCTTCAATCTTAAATCTTTCCAAAAAAACTGATCACAATAACCGACTGATAACATTATCCGAGATCACATTAAGCGGATTCTAGTGTATTAAATATTGTTGCGAAACAATAATGGTTAGATAAACCAAAATCTCGTCCAATGCGAGATGTTTAATGTAAGATAACTCATTAGTGATGATTCATTTGATGGCGCAGGCATGATGATTCATATATGACAACCTGTTATTATTGTTTAAATACGAATTTTCAGTCTGGATCGTTCTAGAAATCTACAGAAGTCTATAGAAATTCCTGAAAGTTTGTGCAAGTTTCTAGAAAGATGTATTTTGATATAAATAACAGATTGATTTCTCGGACTCAAAACTCAAAAGTTCGGACTCAAAAGTGATAACACAATTAACGTGTAAATTAATAGTGGTGTAATAAATAAATATACCCAGTGTTACACTTAGTTTATAGTGACTTATGGTTAAGTGATTGTTAATAACTGATGTAGTGTGATTTAGATTAGTGTAAATATTAGTATAGCAATTGTTCTATTATTGTAAACTTTATTTGTAAATATAATTTAGCATTTTAGCAATTAATAAATGTTTTAATTTTGGTTACAATATGTTATTAGTATTTTAAATTAAATTCCCGATTTGTGACTTGGCGATTTTGGTGTTTCTTTGTGTGTTTGCCACTGATGACACGTCTTTCAGCCCTATACAACAACAGAAGAAAAAATATATCAGTATACCATATTACGGTAAAATTTCTGAAGATATGAATGCTCATAAGAAGTGACGACACGTTGGTATTATACAAAGCCAAACATTCCTTACAAGAATCGTTATCAAGCACCAAAGACGCCCATAGCTATGTATACAAAACAGAAGCGGCATATACATACAAGATTAAATGCGAAGATCGTGAAATTGTATAGGTATGTGGGACAGATAGGCCGCACTCTTAAAACTAGAACTAAAGAACACATTTCACATAGAAGGAATCATAACGAAGGTAAATCGTGCAGAAAAGCGATGGGGTTAAATTCGTGCACTTATATGAAAAGAGAGACAGCATAAATCGATTGGAATCAATAGAGATCAAGCAAGTTCTAAAAAACTAACCTCTACAACACTTTTAAACGAACAACTGGAGTTGATAGGCGGTGGCGCTAATTGAGGCATGCTGTGTTGACCTCAAAATTTACATAGATATATCATTATATGTAATTGTTCTCAAACTAACAAATTTTCCTACAACCTCAGTTCAATTTTAAAATTTTATGCTGAAAGTTGGTTTAGCCAACCGAAATATGTACATTATATTTTAAGAGAACGGTACGATTCGCCGCGCACGATTCGCCGCGCACGATTCGCCGCGCACGATTCGCCGCGCACGATTCGCTGCGCACGATTTGCCGCGATACGACTCGCCGGGAACTATTCGCCCCGGCACAATTCGCCGTGAGTTATTTTAGTTTTATTCGTTCAGTAACCCCATCTATTGATAATTTTTGATAGATTTTTAACCCATAAAAATGAATGAAATAATTTTAATAACAAATTAAATAAATAAATTTCTCAAAAGTTAGAAAAAACAACAGTAGTTCTTTATATTTTCGTTTATTTTCAAATCTTCAATTTTATTTAGATTAAGCCTCCAACATTGTGGGCTATACCACTAAGGTATTCTAATAAATCCCGATTCTCAAAATCATTGACTAATGTCAAGATTCTTTGATCTGCAAGGATAAACTTTTTATGCTTTTTTGCAGTATGCTTCCCGGCAACTAGGCTTTCATAATACACGTCTCTGTTTTTTTGAACTTTTTTTACTTCGTTTATGAAACTCCAAATAGTCGGTCTTACGATGCTCAACTACGAAATTGATAACGCTAAATTTTAATCCTAACTTACGAAAACATGGAAGGTAAAGTGGTATAAAAGATAAAATTTGAACCATATTAATTGACCTGTGTATTCATGTAAATACAAAAGGTCAACAAATCGAATAATTTTCTTCTTGTTTAATTCCGAAGATTATTAATATGTGGCATTAGAAGCTCTCGGCGAATCGTGCCGCGGCGAATCGTGCGCGGCGAATCGTGCGCGGCGAATTGTACCCAACCCATATTTTAATGTAGTTTTTATGTCTATTTATTTTAGCATTTAGTAAAAACAGAAAATAACAAGATTTCTTTTTATTTATTAATATTATAAAAAGCCAAGTGTGGCATTCAATTGTATATCAGTCAAATTTAATATTAATTAAGTTGTACATCAATCGATATCCCAACCAATCGAGTTGCACATCAATCGTATTCCCAACTAATCGCATTGAACAGCAATCGAGTTGGGATCTACTCAATCAAGTTATATTATATAAACTTATCAAGTGGTTATCACGGCCGTATGTAATATGAAAATATTATGTATTAAGAGCCAAGTCTGTCTGTCATTTTTTCTGTAAAGTCGTTTTGGTAATGGTAAATTTTTATTGTCAATCTAAAAAAATAAAAGGTTAGAAAGTGTTGGGCCAGTGCACACTGTTGCACACTAATCAAGTTCCATAGTGTCGCTAAATAATTGATCAATAAAAAATCTGAATTGCAAAGAATCAAGAAGATGAAAACAAATTACTACATTTATGATAGATATAATACACTTATTACCGTTTACTGTAGCAGTATTCATTTATGTAAATTGCTTAATATTTTTAAAGGTGAAATGTATTATTTTATTATTCCAGCAGAACGTAGTGAAGGTTTGTCTTAAGTTGCATCGAAAGTACTCCTGCAATGCAAGAGGGTTACTTTTAAAAATTATAACATTGTTTTCTTTTTCTTTAATTTTATATTTTAGTTTCTTTTCTTATTCGTAGTTTTCAAAATGTCAGTTTCTGCAAAATTAAGTGCACCATAGTTTAAATTTCTCATTATACTGTAGATTGTTGCTGTCCTTTGATAGTAAGCAAACGACTACTTATGCCCGGTTTCTTCACCTTGAGATATCTATCGGATAAGTATAACTATACGGATAGCCAATCAAATAACCGTAATTCAAATTTTTACGGTTGTTTGATTTTACCAACGTTTTCCTTTGAGTGAATTTGAACATGAAAAAACGGAATAGTTTATTCATAAAATATATAGCATACAATTATGGGATATACTGTATATTTGTACAAGGGGGAAATGTACTTGATCTTCTTTAAATTTAATGTTTTCTCAAACTGATAGCAAAATTAAAAGAAATTGTTGCTGCAGTAAAGCGCACCTGAATAAATAAAGTGAGACAGTTTATAATTTGTTTGCTACTTACTAACTATCTCGAGCAATTGTATATCAAGTTGTCTTTAATCACACTCTTATTTTGTTATAATTTAAATTTTTAACTATTTTTCTTACACAAAATCTAACACAAAAATTAAAATTAAATTATTAAATATTATCAAAGCCGTTTCTTTGCATATTTGAAAATTTAATTATAGATTAATAATTGTGCAGTTATGTCAGTGTACAAGAGAGATTATACACTGTAATGGTATCGGTACGTATTTATCATCTTGCACGCTAACCACATATCTCTGTCAAGTTAAACATCTTTTTTGTATTATTAATCTACGGTTTAACATAGCGGATACGGAGACTTCCAGCATTCAAAAAGGAGCAATTAAAGTTAACTCTGAGCAATTATTTCAATTACACGTTAATAAAAATTGTTATAGAATTTTTAAAAAGCAAATATTGACTTCAAAAAACTTTTGAAAAGCTAGCATGTTTCAGATTTAGGTAATTTTTATATGCAGTTACTTGCAAAAGAACTCGGACACTTCTGTTAGCAATGTAAAGGTACCTTTAAAAGACATTTTTTGCCGAATAAAGATCAATTTAGCAGCAAAACTTATCCGACATTTTTTGTTGCAATTATCATTCCCTTTATGTTTGTTTATTTATACTTTTCTATTCTGTCGCATCGTTTCTAAGTGACTTAAGAAAGACTGTACCATACAATAAAAATTGCCACCTGTATCTCAAACAAAAAAAAACTAAATGCAATTTGCAACAAAAAATTTCTGATCAGTAACTGTAAAATTGATTTTTATATGACAAAAAAGTTTTTGAAGGGTACAATTAACATTGCTAACATTTTGCGAGTAACAGTATCATTTAAGGTTGCCAACCATATTTGCCACTATTTCAAAAAAATAAAGTAAAAACATCAATATTGCCACATGTCCTGCCCAGCTCCGCTCAACTCCGCCACTCGTCATATCACGTCTGTCACCCCAATCATTGTTCTAATCGTATCGTTTTTGATTTTATCTTTTAAAGAAATACCAAGCATTGCTCTCTCCATTGATCTCTGGGTCACTCTGAGGCGGTTTGCAGTCTCTTTGGTTATAGCCAGTGTTTGCAAAGCATACGTGGCTACCGGTAGAACACACATGTCATACACTTTACGTTTTAAATTAATTGGTATGTTTGGATTTTTTAAAATGTGCCCTAACTTTCCAAAAGCTGCCCAAGTTAGCCCAATTCTTCGCGTTATTTCCGCAGTTTGGTTGTCTTTGCCAAGTTTTATTAGGTGCCCCAGATAGATGTATTCTGGAACATTCTGAATTGTGTGGTTCTCAATAACGATATTTATTTCATCTGGGCTCATGATCTTGGTTTTTCCTTTGTTGATTTTTAAACCTATCTCTTTGGACGCTTGATTAAGTTGGCGAAGCATTTCTTTAAGCTCCTCTAAATCTTTAGACATCAAAACAACATCATCAGCAAAGCTTAGATGGCTTAAATATGAGCCATAAATTTTTATACCTTTCATCTCCCATGGTAGCTTTTTAAAAACATCATCTTGAGCCGAAGTAAATAGTTTTGGAAATATCGTGTCTCCTTGTCGGACTCCACTTTTCAACAATATCTTCTCAGTTTTTTTGTTTTTCAGTAATATTACAAGTTAATTCAAATTTTAAAATAGGAACTGTATTTGACTTTCAGCGATGGTTATCGATTTCGTCAGAAATTTATTTATCGTTTTTATCGACGAAAGCGATAACATCACTGAAAGCTCAAATATAATTTCTATTTCATTATTTGAATTAATTTGTTATATATTGAAGATTTTAATATTATTAAATCTCACAAGTTAAGATTTATATATTTAAAAATAAAGTATTCGAAGAGATTATATTTCTTACACGATTACCAATGATTATTTGTTATTGATCGAAACGATAAATGGAAAGAAAAAATTGTTAACTTGTGTTAAAAGCACAAAGAAATGTTTATTTACGACAATAAAAACTTAAGTTTAAAAATACTATATTTTTCTTACAAATACTTTTTTTCTCTTACAAAAGACTAGTTACGTTATTCTTTTCTAAAAAAAAGTTGGCAACCCTAGAATGACTAGAAGCAAAAGAGTTAATAATAATTAACGTAAACTAATTTATTAAGTTTTAGTGTTTTAGTAAAGTACCACATGGGACTTTTTGTAGTCACGGGGCAGTATCAAGCCTTTTCACCCGAGAGTAATAGAGTAAACATATACTTTCCTAATACATATGTGAGTATAGTAAAGTTAAACCTAGAGAAAGACTTACAGCTTACATTTTAATCATGAGGAAAATAATTTGATAGCAATGGAGAATCGATAATCCAACGCTACATTGCACATAATTGAAGGAATAACTGAAAATTCTTATTAATTTATTATTGAATTATTACAACCAAAAAAAAAATAATATTTATGTGGACTACGAAACTATTTTTCAGTGTAAAATGTAACGTGATGTATATTTTTAAAAAATGACTGGTGTTGGCGATTGAGTTTCCGAGTGCCTGGACAGCTTTTCATAGCGTGTGCAACAAACGTTTATTTTGTAAAAAAATAACCTTATTCAAAACATTCATAACGTAATGAAATGGCTTACTAGCATGCCATTTGAAATGTTAGATAGTTTGATTTTTATATAGCGGCATTAAAAAATAGATAAACCATAATAATTGGCAGTCATAATTATTATTCTCAGCGAAAACTCTTTTTCTACACATTTTAATCGTAAAAGAAATATTCCAAATTTATGTAATACGTAGGCCAGCATGGCAATTGATTACAATGCAACCTCAATAATCCAAACTAATTTAATGCAAGGCTCTGTTAGAACTATCGGTTTATTGAATAATTTTAATAATAATATTGTTACGAAACAATAATGGTTAATTATAATTGATGATTCATCAGGTTACGCATGCAAGATTAATCATAATATAATCTTCGTTGTTATTCAAATACTGCTCAATTGTAATCTGGATCTTTCTAGAAGTCTATAGAAGACATACGTAAATTAAAAGCGTTTTAAAAAAACGAAAATACGGACTCATTGTTAAGTGATTGTTATTAATTGTAGTGTGCTTTAGTATTAGTATAAATCTTAGTGTAGTAATTATTCTGTTGTTATTAACTTTATCTGTAAATATATTTTAATATTTTAACATTTAATAATTAAGTAATCATTTTAATGTTCGTTACATTATTTAATAATTACTTTTATAATTTTACTTAATAACAAATTACTGTCTAGACTCATGTATTTTGACTTCGATCGCCTTCGAGGATGTTTTTACCAAGTGCGTGGACCAACTCATTTTATAATATATGTATATATGTTTTGTGTATATGTGTTAAAATTAATAAAATTAATAAAAAAACACTAATTTAAATGTGGAGGGAGTCACAAAGAAATTTTGTGTACACTACCCCCACTGGATTGCTTTAAAATTTCCGTTCGAAAACATTGCAAAACAAAAAAGAAGGGATCTGTAAGTATTTCTAAGATTTCCTGGAATTTTCCAAGATTATCTCGAATTTTTGAATGATCCTTAAAATTTAATTTTTATATTTGTAATTTACACCCACAACTACAAAAATTTTGTCAGAAAATTTTTTAATTGCTCGCAAAGGATGTAATGGTAACAAGAAATAAATGAACATCTAAATTCTCGTCCGATGAATAGATAAGAGAAGGGAAATTGGGTATGACCGGACAGCAATAAAACACCAAAATTGTTATTTCGTTGACGTTTCGAAGAATATTATTTCTTCATCCTCATAAATGAACATCAATAAAAAATAAAAAAAAATCATCATCTGTTACTCAAAATGTTAAATTATAAGAAAGACAATCGTCAATAAAATGATCCAGAAGCTAAAAATTAGATTTTGCAGTTATAACTTTACACATAGCAGTTAAAAATTAATTAAACACACAGTTCCCAAATATAGAGTTTATAAGCGATTATATTACCAGGTATATGTAGGATGCGTAAAATGTGATAATTGTATAGACCGTTACACCAGTTTTAAAGATTAATATACTCAACTTTTATGGATTTAACAATGTGTTATGTTTCCAGATAATATTACTCCACTTCAAACTAAAAGTACTATGATGCAAACAGATATTAAATCTTAGTACTAGGTTTGAATAGCTTTAGTAATCGATAAGTGCAATGTGTTTATAAGTAGTTGAATAAAGATAAAATTAGAAGATATAAAGTTAAATGTTAACCTTACTTTGCAATAGATGAAAATATAAAATTTGCTAATGGTTTACATTGCATCGGTGATTGTAAATATATAAAAACCTACTTTCAAATTTTTATATAATATGTACTTTCCTAAAGCATTTTCATAAATTTTCTACATACTGGCTTTAATAAAAATTTTATTTTTGTTGAGTTTTAATGAAGGTTACCTACCTACATTCTCGTTCACAATAATTAATCTAACAAACTTGTTAAAAACTTTAAAGATTTTAACTATGCATATGCATAGTAAGCAATTCTTGATTCAGTCAAGTGTTGATTTTAAAACCTAGCAACCCCCTTCTGTTGATATCACTTTAAATTTTAATTTACAACTAATGTAGAAGTTACTGAAGTTATTCAAAAAAATACAATTATTTATAAAAAATAATTTTAAATACTATTGGTTGTAAAATGTTGCAATAGCGCGGATAACATAAAAATTTTGTTAATTAATCCGGCCTGCTTATGCAGATAAACCAAATAAAATGTAAAACTAGGACTTTAAATATTTTTAATAACTTAATTATGCCGTATTTATTACTTCAAAATGATCACTTTAATTTGAAATTAACTTAACGAAAGAACTACAGTATTACATACAGCTTAATGGAGCTTAATCATGTATATGTTAAGGTCAATGACGTAAATTGGGCATTGACGTCAATGGCCGGGCAATGACGTCAATGCCCATTTACGCTGGCCATTAACGTCATTGACCGGCCATTGACGTCAACGCCCGTTAACGGTGGTCAATAATGTAAATATTTTCATTTGATTGTCATATTTACGTCTTTGGCCGGTCAATGACGTTAATGGTCAAAATGGTTTGGACAATGATGATATTATATAATAACTAATACAAAGAACAGCAAAATGGCAATTTAAATCTGACAGCCAACTGGCAAGTGATATTTACTTACATATTTATGTTGTATTCATTGTATTATAATATAATCATTTATTAACAAAAATAATAAAAATTAAAAAATATTGAAATAAAAATATTTAAATTAATCATTTTTTATTTATTATTTTTACATCCATCCTTGCAATGACAGCGCTTGTAACTGTTGCTTCCTAAAACACTGCTTTCAGCTGCTGCTTGTCTAAGAGTAATCTCATTTTCTTTGGTCGTATCACTAATATTTTCTAACAAAATTAACTTTTCAGTATCCCTTAATAGCTAGTATTAATTGCAAAGGTACATTTAACATATTACTTTTAGATGGAATCTTTAGAATAATAATTTCATCATTGCCCATCCTGTATTGAGCATTGACGTCATTGCCCGGACAATGATGTAAAAACCACACATAAAATTTTAAATGTCAACATTGCCATTGCCAACATGGTCATTGACGTCAACGGCCGGTCAATGACGTCAATGCCCAACTGAGCTGGGCATTGACGTTATGGCCGAATTGTCATCATTGACCGTAACATACCTTATACAAAAATGAAAATGGTGGTTTCGAGAAAGGGCTATAAAATTTAACTTTTAAATTTTAATTAATTTAATATCCGAATTTTTTGTCAAATTGAGCTGTATACCTTTTGGTACTTACAAAATCCTTTTTGGAAAAAGGATTAGTCTTTATCAATTTACAAATCAAGGAATATTTTTCGTACCATCTCTCATAACTTGGGATGTGTCTTCGCTACCTTCACTATTGATTTCTATCATTTGCGTTTGCCGTAAGTCAGTTCCAGTCTGTCACTCCGATTGCTCTCAAATCCTGGATCATGCAATCCCACCATCGTAGTCTCGGTCTATCTCGAGAATGGACACCGCCCGGTTCTCTAACATCACCTTTTTTATCACCTCCTCGTCACTACATACTCCTAATGACAAGGCTCATCAGTTTCACACGTTGCGCTTCTATGAACCTCACCACGTCCTCACCGTTTATCTCCCTTTGGATGTAGTAGTTCATTTTCGCTCTGTATTCGCAGTCTAGTTTCTTCGGACCTAGATTTGTTCCCATTATTTTTTTGTCGAAACCCTAAGGCTTTCCTCTTTTCTTTGTGATAGGTACAATGTGTGTTTTTCGGTGTTGATGTGATTAATGTGTTTTCACCTGGTGGGTCTAAATTTTGAGAGTCAGACTTCGAAGTGTTACCATTTTTTTGTTATACCATCATTTCCATCCGAGATTTGAATTTATGTTATGCCTTGTTTATGTTCGCGATAAGAAAGTGGTAGTATGTAGAAATAACTTAAATTCAATCTTACCCAAAGTTTTCCAATCTGTAGTCTTAGAAGTAGTAGCATTGTTATATAACTGATTACCACGAACTGGTATTTGAAGTTGGGATAAGGAAGCATACGAAAATAAAATATGAAAATTGCAGCAATTCGCACTGTCATCATTCCCGCCATATTTAGCAATTGGTAATACTGATTTTTACACTATTAAACTGGCCACGCGCATGTTAAATTATTGTCTTTCAAGCGTTCATACACAACATGCCTCAACTTTCAAGCAGATGAGTAAATTGTGAAAGTGCTTCAGTGGAGTTAATTCAAGTCTTAAAACTGGCAGGCATGTTGAATTTTTAATGACAATTTTGCGTTCTTTATTTTGTAGATTTTCATTCCTGGATGGTTGACAATAGATCATCAAGTAATGTTATTGATTTCGAAAGGTCTTGGTAGTACTGCATTCAGGATTAAGTCTCATAGAGATGCATATATATATGCATCAAATAAATATATTTATTTATTAATGATGCTGTATGGCAGATTCAACTATAATAGTCAATGATTTCGAGAAGATGAAATTCTTCTTATTTCTCAATAGTTTTATTCATATTAACTGGCATTCATTTTACAATCGCATTTTTCATTTAGCTTAGTTGAAATCTAATGTTGTAAAACTTAATTTTTACAAATCCACGATGTTTTCTGACAACCACGCTCTCAAGAACTGTTTTAAGTAACAAAGCTAGATAACGCATAAATTCCATTTACTCAGTTTACGGTCAACTGTATAAATTTTTGGCGCAATTTACGGATAGGATTAGAAAAACCCTCGACTTTTGGAGCAATTTGCGGTGATTGTTTACACCATATTTGCTAAATTATTTAAGTCGAATTAAGGTAATAGGTCTTTACCAGCGTTATCGGTGTAAACTAGCCCACTGAGACCGTTAACAGCCATAAAAGTTGTTTCATCTTTGAGTCAACAGTTCGTCTCTCTTTTAAAACACGATTTTTTGATCCTAATAGAGAGTACATCAAAAATTAAGTAATTAAAAATAATTACTAAAATTTTACTAAAAAAAGTGAAACCTTCGTAGAGGTTGTTCATTCGATCATACGTAATAATAAGTTGGTGATGCAAAAGGAAGTATAAATAAAGAAGTGGAAGAAGAACATAAACAATAATTAAAAGGAGATTGACAACGATAACTAGAATAAAGTTATTAAGAAGATTAAAAACAAGAACCATTGACAAGATACTGTGCCAATAATTTAAAATTACTGGACGACGGCCCTATTAAATGATCGTAGATTTTATTTACGCATCGGCTAGCGAAATCAGATAACTGGAGCGAAGGTAGCAGATGTTTGCTCTCGTGGATTCAGATAAGATAGTACGGCGTTTAACTGTAGTTAAGGTGTTAAATGAAATGGGCGCCAGGAACTCCAAAGTAAAAATACTAATCTCAAGAAGATTGAAGGGTTTTTTATTTGAGACCACAGTAAAAATAAAGATGATGCTGAATTGAACCACCTTATTACTCAAACGTAGCGAGGAATCGTAAAAGTAAACCCAACAAATGGAAAGTAATTCACACAAATTTATAACGTATGAAACGATAAAATTCTTACCACCGATAATCCACCTTCAACTTGCGAAACACAGCTGCGGATACCCAAAACCAATCCAGCTGGATTCCAAACTACTTCTAATGGCTCTATACTGATTATACAGGTGTAATCAATCCCTGGGAATAATTCGGTAGCGAATTATTCTGTTTCATTTCACCAAAAATTAAATTTTTCAGTTGTCAATCAAAAATCGTGACCTCACATCTTTGATAAATTATCAAAAAAAACTCTCTCTTCTATTTTCACAAGTTTCCCAATCTGCGAAGGTACCAACTCACTGACTGAACTCATATCCTGAGCCAAACAAATATTATTGAATCCAGTAATAATTTAAGGATTGCTACAATACCATTATAAGCAACATTTTGAATACTTTTGAAATAAAACAATAACGGTTAAACATAGTATAATATAATATATTGCAATTACTATATCAGAATCAAAAATAAATAAATGAAGTAACTCGAGCGGTGCTGTAACATAAATTTATTGTAGCATTACAAATTAATTGATAATTGGTAGAATTATTATCAAGTCAAATAAACCGATGAAAACATTCGATTGTATTAATTTAATTCGCCCCCAAACTTTTAATGCCAGATTAACTTTTATTATGAAAAATTTCTTTAATTAAAATTTTCTCTAGTAAAATTTTGAAATTATTCAAATTATATGAAGTAAATATCTTTGTAATATTATTTTATGGGGGGTCAGAAATTATTTGCGTGGAGTCCAAATTTTAAAGTTCTTCTTCTGAGATAAAATTCTAATTGTAACCAAATTATTTGGTTAGATTTTAATTTTACTTTACATGGTAATGAATTATAACTAAAATTTCTACAATAACAATAATATGTAGGTAGGTACTTAAAATTTTAATCGCTTTGTCTGAAAAGGAAAAAAAGCATTATTCCATAATGTTAACAATTAGTTCAAGTTGCATAGAAATATGACATACACATTTAAACTTTAAAAGTTTCTAATTGTATTACGGTAGACATAACACTTTATTTATAGATTAGGATAAAAAGTCATAAATTTTGTGCACTTGTAGAAACGCTAATCGGAAACGCATCGAAAATAACACGAACCCGCCTGCTCCAAGTACCTACAAATAAATGTACCGTAATGAAGATCGATATTGATACAGATCTCAATAGTAGGTAACTGATGGTGGTGGTTCGGCTCCCAATAGAGGCACAGATGGTAAATTAAATGCCAGTTTACACCCAATAAAGACTAAATTACTTTAGTTCGCTATTACTAGTTGTTATTTCTCATATCATTTTGCGCTATTATAGCCAGAGCACCACATTCTGTTACAACTGCCGAGATGACGCTCTTTATTAATATCTACACTTCCAAATTTTTACTTTATTAAATATTATTTTACATTTTCGATCTATTCCTTTTTATTCTTTATAACACTTAAATGCCACACTTCATACAGAATAGATATAATTTAATAGTTGCATTTTAATAGTGGCCTAAAACGCATTTTGCCGCTTTGAATCTGCAATCAAATTAAACTTATTTCCTCATTCCTTTACTATACAATGCGCAATCAGATTTTTGTTACAATACAAATTTGTATGACAATAATAGTAAATTAACTCCGATATTATTAAATTCCGATATTTAATTGACAGGACTTTGTATGTAAAATATTAGTAGTGACTAATGAAGTAATTGAGAGAAATATCTATGCGGTACATTAAATAGCATGGATTTGGAGAAAAATAAAGAAAAACAAAATTTCTAATAAAAATTAATAACAGAATATAGTAAAAATATATGAAAATTTAAAAAGTAGGTGAAAAACGCAACGTTTTTGTTACCAATTAATTAAGCAAATAAACGAAATATTAAAAGAAGGAGAAATTTTTATCGTAAATAATCTCAAGAGTTATAATCTTAATCAATGGATTGAAGGAAAATGGAGTACAAACAGAGAGACATCCAGTTCTTGAGTGGAATAAATGTTAATTAATTTTTTGTTTTAGTGAATTTTTATTATGAAGTTTTATTTTTATTTAAATGTAATGATTTGAGAATTAATCTGTACAAAAATTAAATGTTAAGTCAAATAAATTAAAAATATTATTTAATATTGTACGATTGACTAAAAGTTAAAAAGAAATCTTGAGATTAAAGAAGCATACAAAAAATGTCAAAAGTTACAAATTAATTAATTTTTATTATTTTTCCGAGTGTACTTTTATCTTTTCGGTCAACTTCATTTCTTTATTATTATTTAAATGTAGTAATAATTTTTCTGAAAACAATATATTGTAAAATTATATACCGGTGTAACGGTGAATTTATTTAATATAGGAATATTTTATCACAGGGGGGTAAATTTTCACTAGAGAGTATGTTTATCAAGGAGGTAAAATTTCACCGACGTTAAAAATTCTTGTGATAATTCTACTCATGTATAAAACAATGCATAAGAAACGTCAAACGTCAAAATTTTGCTAGCGGATAAAAATTGTACTTAGGAAGGAACAGAAATGCAACTGGATAAATTTAGCGGATATTTTTTTGTTTACCTATTTTGAAATGACAACCGAAGTGAGTTTTTTAGTTTAAATAGTTTTATGCGTATTTATGTACCATTCGCGGAATTATCTTATCAAATACCACACTAGCTTTGCTTTCTATCCTGATAATTTTTAATTTCTGTACACTCATACGTGCTTTGTTACGCCTATGTTTTTTATTGTGTGGAAACTTTAAATTATTTATAATTTATTAAGTACCATCCCGATAGCGTGAGATCTGCGTCTTCAGCTAATAAATAAACTCAATTTATTATGCTTACTAGGTCCCCGTCTAGATCGTGTGGAATTCATCTTTTCAGCACTCGATAAAAATTATTATGCTTAATAAGTTCCGTCGAACCATCTGACAATTTACGATTCAGCGTCTTGAATTACAGACAGTGGGCGACCCAAGTGTCGACAGGGCGTGATAATATACAATATAAGTAACTCACAGGTGCGGGGAAAAACAGTCCCAGCTAAACCATCAAAATGGTAACGAGCCTTCGCGAATCCAATTTATAATTGGAAATTGTTTAAGCAAGTACTTGGTTAACTTCCTTAATTATGGTTTCGGGATTCAATTAATTGTTTGAAATTTCAGTAAAATTTTATGATACTATTGGCTTTTGAAAGTATTGGTCGCGCGTGCCGTTTTATAATAAGACTGTGGAGTCAACACACTTATTTGTGTAGTCCCTAAAGGAACCAACTCACGTAATTAAGATGTTCTGAAATCGACTTCAACATCCTATCAGTATTTATGGAGTGCGCGCCTTAATCCGTAAGAATTGGAAACTGCTTAAGAAATCTAATGGTACTCGTATCCGACTTTGTAAGGTAAACATTTGTATTATTAAGTTAAGTTTGGGGCAACCGCTGGAGATTTGGATCGCCACAAATTGATTGTGATTATGAAAAAGTGTCGAGGTAACTCTGATTGGCATGGGCCAAGTTCAGTGAAAATTGATTAATACAAAATTTATGTAGACTGTTGATATTTGGAAACTGTGTAATTTTTGTTTATTTAACTTTTGTAATTGTTGATTTGATTTAGAATTTTAGTAAGCTGAATCCAAGCCGTTTAACCAATTCTTGTGATTTTAAATCAAATTGTTAAATGCTCGAATTAAACAATTTAAATTATTTTGCATTTTATTGTCTTGCATTACGAACACACTCCCCTGACATGCTCTCCGGTTTTTCGTTACTTTTTTAATTTTTTGTATTTGATTAAAAAAAAAAAATTAACGTAACAGCTTTTAAAATTTGGCTCGAGAAAACTGTTGGTTACACAAAATCACTCGAGTAATTTCGCTGACGGTCGCCCGCTCTCGTGATTTTGTCAACCAAGTTTTCTCTCATTAAATTGCTAATCACGTATTCGTTGAAATTAAAAATTAACCGGATAAATCAAAGCTCTTGTGGTATTGCTTGCGAATCAAAAACCAAGGCAAAAATTTAAATTAAGTGTACTATTAAGAATAATATTTTTTGTTAAATTAAAAATAAATTGTTCAAATCAATTGAAGATCGACTCTCTTTTTTTGTGATCTTTCATGTGGTCCTTTATCTTTGGTTAGTTTTTTACCTTAACTACGACCTCAAAATGATTTCCATTTTTATGGTTGAAATATAAGCTGACTTCTGGTAATCGGGTTCGTTGAATTATTGCAGTGTACTGGGAAAACGTATCCAACGGAAAGATTTATTATTATTTATGGAAGTGTATGAATACAAATCTGTAGCTCAACTTCTGTTGGCCATACTGTATAACTTCTCATTCGACTGTTTTATAAGTAATTTATTAGGGGTATTAATATAGTCTTTTCCCCAAAAAACTGCATTTATTGCTAATAAATGCAGTATTGCTAATAAATGCAATTTTTTGAAGAAAAGACTATATCGATACCCCTAATTTATCCTACTCCAAATCTTGGGAAAAATGGATGTTAAGTAATTTGTAGTTTCAGAAAAATTTTCTACTTCAGTTTGTCTTTCCGCCATAAAATTCGTAATTTTTTGTTTTCATTTTCTTATAATGTTCTTCAACACCTGTTATACATACCGAAATACATCTGAAAAAAGGTATCGAATTCATGCTGTTGTCATCACAAAATCAGTTTCGTAGCAAGCCGTGTATTGTAGGCCTTCTTTTGCCTTTCTTGATTTTTTTTAATATTCTCGGCGGTTTCTTTAAACACCAAGTTCTGGACTTTAAAAAAATTTTCAAGGTTAATATCGAATTTTTGAGAAAAATCGAAAGTTTTGTAAAGTTTTTACGTGTTTATCTGTTCAGACGGGGTTTCCTTGAAGGAGTCTTCCATCAATTTCCGTTCTTCCCTGTATAGTAGGCAGTCCGTCGGATGACTTCCCCCTAGTCTCCTAAGGTGCCTTCCGAAATATTTGGTTCCCTCTTCTAAGCGCTATTTCTTTTGAAGATATCGATAGACATCTTTCCATTTTATTTTTTACAAAATTACTAATTAAAAACTACTAATTCCTTAATGAAATTTCACTAGCGAATTTTTACCCCCTAAAGAATTTTTACAGGGGTAAAATTTCGATAGGAATATTTTACCGGGAGTAAAATTTCACTAAGGATATTTTACCCTAGGGGTAAAAATTTACGTTGACACATGTAGACCGACTTCACACCCGATCATATTATGGAAATAACTTAAGAAATTAAATTTTTTTGAATTCCTGCTTCCCAGTATAACAGATATGAATAACAAATTTTTTCAATTTAAAAAAATTTATTATTCGCGTCTGAAGATACCCAATACCCAATACTTTTATTTTATTATTAACTTGTGCTTTTAAAATTATTTAGGTAGTTATACTTGTTTACATTTGATGTTGCTGTGCAAAACAATGGCAACGAAATTCAAACAAAGCTATTAAACAGTTTTAAAAACGCTATTTTTACATTTTAATATTCAGTTTTTAACCGTCATTAAGGAACAAAATACCAACGGCTAGTTATCGTGGGTCGCGGAAAAAAATTTCCTTAAGTTGATATTTTTTAAATATAAAACTAAAATGATATTTACATTAATTAAGTGTTTAAACCTTTTTCATAAATATTTCATATTAATTCTTTTAACGGCGTACCAATTTAATACAATCAAGGTAATTAATTATTACTAATACACTATATCATGTACTAACAAATTTTCTATTGTTGGTAAAATTTAATTAGTTTATAATAAAAGCTGGACTCCAAGCACTTGTATATTAAACATTTTTTGTTTTAATGAAACAATTTTTAGTAAGAGTAATTTTCCGTCAATATAGAAGATTCGTCTTTGCAATTTGAAATTTATATAATACTCCGCACCAGAAGTGTCACGATGAATTTTATTTTATCGATTATGTACGATTATTACGCAATGCGAGCGATATTAGTGACGCATTACCATAAAATTACAAGAAAAAAACATTTGTTTATGCGATTGGTTCAATTTTAAATCGATAGATTGGAATGTAGCAAGTCTGAACCCGCCATGTAGATTTTCCTTCCAGCCGAATCTCTTAAACTTGATTGGTTCTTTAAATTTCTTAAATAATAAAACCTGAAAATGGGGTAGGTTACCCCTCCTAAACCTTGTGGTGATTTGGTTTTTTTTTCAAAGCACTATATGAGTACCTGTTTCTGAGAAACTAGCATTTAAAAGTTTTTAACTTACAATTTATACTTACAGTGTATTTTACATGTGATAACTTAAATACATTTTAGTTCTAAAAAGTGTTTCGTGCATTTTTTGGGTTTTATAAAATATTGTTATGGTTAATATCGAGTTACATACTTAAACCACATATCAATTAACCAAATTTATTAGTTTCTATTACGCTTATCTTCACAAAGAATTCTTTTCTTGTTGGCAAGAAAAAAATTTATGATTGTATCTCTTGATGATTTTGGATTATCTCTTCAAGTCAGATATTTTGGTCCATGAAATATCAGAATAATCTGATAAAGATATACCTGACGAAAACAAGTACAGTAGAATCCGCTTAATGTGATCTCGGATAATGTTATCAGTCGGTTATTGTGATCATTTTTTTTTGAAACCGGCCACTTTTTCTTTCTTTTTTTTTTTATTCTATTTTGTTCTAATCCAAGTCTTCTAAAATTCGCCTTTTTCTAAATTTGCCTAATTGTTGACAGTTATCAGTTAATATTATTAAAATGTCCTTGGCCCGAAGTGATCACATTAAGCGGATTTTACTGTATAACTGAATTAATGAATGAACATATTCGACTATGATGACCTCCTAATAAGTGAATACTATGAAACTAGATTGGTTGGAGAGCTTGATTGCTGTACAACTTGCTTGATATGGAACTCGACTGTAGTGCAAATCTATTATTTGGAAACACGATTGATATGGAGCTTGACTGATATGCAACTGGATTGATGTACAACTTGAATGATAATACCTACAACTCGATTGGTGGAACTTGATTGATCTGTAACTTGATTGGTTGGAAACTTGATGGATGTGCAACTCGTTACAGAGAGATAGAAGGACAGAAATTTTTACCGGTGCCGGTGGTTTGATATATTTTTTGGTTGGTTAAAAAAAGTGTTTTTGTTCGTTTGATCCGTTAATCCATTGCAGAATGACACAGACTTGGCCTTTTATAATATTTTAACTTATTATATTTCAAATATTACTCTACTATTAACTTAAAAAATAGGATAAAAAGTACTATAGCACCTTACATTTTTTATTTTCTTATTTGCAAATTACTAAAATTAAACATCTCTCACCCTACTTTGATAAGTATATATAATATTTAATAATATATTATAATGTGCAACACATTGGTTCATTAAGTTCAAAATAGAAGGAAAGACGTCAGCCTATTATGAATACAGGATTTACTATATTATAAATCCATTTCAATTCAAATTACATTTCAAATCAAATCATCAAATCAAATAGCAAATTATTAATAATAGTAGTCTATGATAGTTTATTTTATCTATTTATGTGTAACGAAACCGTGATTGCGGTACATATTTTTTCCGAATTGAAATACGCCGATTACGATTATTATCCATAAGATTTTATATATTTATTATATTAATAAAAACAATACATTTTAAAATATCAAGTAATTGAAATAATTCAAAATTAACGTAACATGAAAAGTATCCAATTCAGGAAAGACGCCGATTAAATAGAGCAAGACTTTATCGCGTTTCTCATCTTTCAGCCATAAAATGCATACAAAGTAAGTTTTAGAAACTTAATTAATCGTTTTTTTTATTGTACGGCAATATTTTATATCTGGTTAGATTTGAGTTGCGAAAAACTATATGCTAAAATTTTAAAATAATAATAAAAATTTAAAACCGAGTTATTTAGAAAAGCTAAAATGCTACATTTTAAATAAAAACTTTTATTATCAATAAGAGGAAGCAGCATTTCAAATAGATTGCAAATAGAGTTTTTGCAGTTTGTAGAACAGCTTTAAAAGAATATAATCGTACAGTAAGGGATTAAATGGGGTGCTTTAAGTTATAATATGACTAGAAAAATTTTTGGTAAAATTTTTATTTACGTTTATGTACTATTTAATTGAATAACCAAACATATTTTGAAAAAAAAAGCAAATAATAAATCCAATTTCATTCAGAATAGTGTCGCGACTGGCGTCAAGGGTACTTATGTGAATGCTCGCTCAGTTACATATTTAAAAATTTTTGTCATCTTCTTAGACGTTGTTACATTTGTAAAGATTTCAACAAAGATGTCATATAATCTAACACACGAGTACTACGACCATTTGTCATTAGCATGAATTCGTTACGATATATTAACCCAAAAGCATGATGCTGAGCTTTTGAATATGAAGCTTTGTCTGATATTACGTTGTTATGTACTAACAAGTTTTCATATACATCCTGAAACCGTTATCAAACAGTTTTTAAGTGCTGAATTATAAATAACTTTAAATTTCCCATGGGATACGTCAGGATATTTATCAATATGTTTACTTTACTGATTATGTCGTAGAAATAACTTTTTATTTTATAAGCAACAATGAAATTATAAACGCTTTGATATATTTTTAACGTTAGATATTAATTAATTTCATAAATTCTAACATAAATTAACCCTAATAAATTTTACTAAAAAATTGTTAAATGCTTTATTATGCTTACAATCAAAAATATAATGAGAGCTATGTAGCTCAATTTTTTAAACTAATTAAAGCATTATTAAATTTATTTTTATTAAAATATAAAATGCGAATATATTTATATTATATAATACAAACTTTCTGTATATTTTGTAATAGATTATATAATAAAATTTGTACGCCCAAAGCAGTACTCAAATTAGATACAATGTAATAGATTGCGATATTTACCTCGCTCTGCCATTTCCAAACTCAAAATTTAAGTTTATACAGGATTATTCATTCAACTGGTCTGTTAAAAGTTTATGGAGTAAATGTAATGTAATATTTTTTTTTCAGAGCCTGGAATGTTTATTTTTAATTAAATAATTACTATATTTAAATTACATTTTAAAATGTATAATTTAATTTCAATAGTTATGACTTATGATGTATAATTCTTCTTCTTTTCTCTTTCGTCGGGATTATTTTCCTGTTTCTAATCAATGTTTTTGTGATGAGTTACAAGCTGTCTCGCTATTATTTCTTAGGACCTCACTCTCCTTTTCTTCTCTTGGATGGCTGTCTCTTGCCTCTTTTTCTAGTCGTCGGCATAAACGTCGTTTCTCGGTTTTCCAGTCCGAAATGGAAGAAAAAGATGACCAATAATGTGATATCACTCGATTGCTAATGTTGTGCGGCTTAAAGGCCGCACTGATCTGCCCGGTAACCACTCAAATTTTGTAGCTTGATAACTTATAATAAATTAACTGGAGATACGTTTCGGAAAGATTGGGAAACTCTACTAGTTAGAAAATAGCTGTATTCTTTTTACCTATTTTAAGTGAGATTGTACTGAGACAGGTAGGTACTCAGTTAAATGGGTGTTCTTTCTACCGTTTTCACTCAGGTATCGTACCGTGCCGAACTGAGGTTTAGCTGAGAAAATTACCTCCCTCCCTATCCCAACTGATCTTGCTGTTTAGAAGTGTTACAACTGAGTTAAATTGGGAAATAGCCCGGATTGGTCGATTTAAAAAGGTTAATGTAATCTTTTAGGTAATTTTTGTATCATCGTTTGGTAGTGTATTTGTGTTGTTCTTTTTACTTCATGTTTTTTTCATTTTGACATTTGACATTTTGACTAATCTAAGTTCGGTTCGGCTGCTCACTTCATCTCAGTTGCGTAACTGAGATGGAAATAAAATAGATAAAAAGCATACACCTAATATGCTAGTATAATAGCCACCCAGCCAGTGCTTGTATAATTTGTTTCAGGAAATAAGCCTTAATTTTGCGATCATGACAAATTTTTTATTACATTCTTTTATTAAATTAGAGATATTAGATTTATTAATCTATTAAATGAAATAGTTGCATTTAAACGTCGATATCAGAGAAACTATTAGTTTTTTTTAACTCACACTCCGCAAATGATTCTAGAAACGGGCCTAACTAAATGCTCTACAAATAAACTATGTTGCACTAGACGCAAATTCGACAACTATAATGTAGTATGTTATACTATAGTAGACAAATATGGTATCCATCCACGCGCGTGTACTGAAAAGTTAAGAGAATTTGCATATATAAAATAACTATTAACCAACAAGTAATGAAAAATAAGCTTTTCATACGTATTTTTAAAACATTTTGACCTTATTTACTAATTTGCATTTTTAAATTAAAAGTATTTTACCGTACTCTAATATCGAAACTAATATCGAAAAATTGTACTTTTCAAACTGGTAGAAATACTAGATATAACTCTTTATTGCCCGATCTTTGAGTCAACAGATGCCAAGTTAAAAATTAAATTAAGGAAAAATCTTAAAAAATTTCAAGTTACCGTTTTTGGTTTTTCATGCAAACCCTGTAGCTTTTAAATAAAGTAATTTAAAAGAATCTGACAGCTCAATTCGAAAAGCAAATTTAATTATTTAATTATAATTTAGCAGTGTGAGCTTGCCTCTGGCCGTCCTACAGCCGCTATCGTACAGCAACCAATATAAAATTAAATAATAATAAAACCGTAAAGCAAAAGTTTAAAAAAATAATATACCTGTTCTCCGCTACCTTTAGTTGATTAAATTCATGTATTACCAAAGAAATTTGACAAACTATATAGTAATAAAATACGATTCAAGGTGTTGGTTAGCAGATTTACATGTTTCGATTTACAATTATGATAAAAGCCGTTAGTACAGTCGCAACCTTCACAAACTAATAATTGCTTTTAAAATTTGACTAATATATTTATTATTTGATTATACAATATAGCATGCCCCTTGGAAAAGTAAAAAAAATTTTTTTCACAAAATGGCGGCCGTTTGAAAAAAATTTGTTTTTGCATTTTTTAATTAACAATTCCGGTTTTTTTTTGTTTTTTTTTGTTTGTACCTCTCACTTTGCCAGCTCATAATTTTGTGAATTTGAAGTTTTTTTTTCGGTTAATTTTTTATGCAATCTTAAAATATCAATAAACAAATGATAAAAAAATGGAAAGTAAAAATATTTTTTGTTTCGTTTGTACAGAGCTTCAAAAACCGCCCGAAAATTCATTCCTCAAGACTAGCATACCCCCTTAAAACGTTAATAAAATCTCTTATTAAGTATTCGGCTGCAGCAATTTTTACAATAATTTCTATTCTTAATATACAAATGTCTGAAAAATCATTTTCTATGACAAATTTTTCGAGAGACTACTAATTAGAAATTAGAAAGTAACTTAAAGCCGATGAAGATAAAATATATTTGATATTTTTGATTTTAAAGATTATATTATAAAGCTTCTGCGAACAACTACAGATATAGGTGCATTTCGCCAGCCCCCATTTCGAATTTTGGATCCAAAATAGTTTAAATCGTTTGTACCTCGTTTGTACCTGTTTGTACTTTCTTTATTTTCGTTAGTACCCATTTGGTTTTTTAAATATTTCTAAATATCTAAAATAGGCCAGCCCCCCTTTATTTTGAATTTTAGATTCAAAATGGTTTAAATTGTTTGTTACCTGTACCTGTAAAAAAAAATTTTTTAATGAAATAATCCTGAAATATTCATCGGAAAAGGTGGAACTACTAATTGGTCAGCAAGATCTCCAGATTGAACTCCTCTTGATATATTTTGTTGTTAAATATTTTTCTTAGAATAGTGTCTAACTACTGAAATTATATAAAGGGTATCCGGGGACACCCTGTATAAAATAATTTATTTACGAATGGGATTTTTTAAAATCTGCTATTTTAGACAACTTTTCTCTACCTATTATAGTTGAGGACTATCTAAGTCTACTCCAAAATAGTTTTTTTGTTTTTAAAATGGGGGTAAGTAATCAAGTATTTCATAAAAAAGTTTATTATAATACAATATAATTTGTAATAATTTGAAGATTAATAATATTTTATTTGAAATAAATTAACATAAATCATTCCTCAAATTCTTTGATTATTTTTAATTATGACGCAAGTATCATATTTCATGTTTTACAATAAAACTTAATAATAATTTTTTTGTAAAACTGCAATGATGTAGGTACTTAGTAAGAAAATCAATACATCAAAATAAATTTAGAAACATTATGAAATTGATCCTCATACTATAAAATGTCTAGAATAAAATGATAGATATATAAATTAATTTAGCGTTTCAACTTTTTTGAAAAATAATTCCTTCTAATTCTTTTACCGATTTAAGATAATCAAGGTAATGAAATATTAATATGTAGGGGAGAGGCTTGCAGGTTGCCACTGCTTGCAGGTTGCCACCCCTGCCGGATTTTGACATTCTAACATTGTCATCCCCTAAATTTCGACGGACATCGAATACAAACGAGTAGTTGTCGCTTTTAATGTAATTGTGATGCACTCAACCACAATAACAGGGTGTTTGGTAAACAAAATGTGAAATTTTATTTGTAAAAAAATTAAAAATTAAAATTGTGTTTTTCTTCTGTGCCCATAAATTGAACATTTTCAACGAAAATTTAAGGAAAATATTTTTGCTGTGTTGCTTTTTCATTCAATTTTTATTATTCTTAAATAATTCTAAACATATCATGAGTTGGAAGTTTTTTTTCGTGTATATTCTAAAATGGTATAAAAATGCAGGTTGCCACCTTTTTTGGCTTGCAGGTTGCCACCCCTCTTATTTTACATTGTGACGTATACTACAGTGACTGTTTAAGAACAGTGGCAACATAAGCCCCTAAATCGGCCCAGGACAGGTTCCCGCGCAAAGGGGGGGAGGTTTAATCCCCCCATTGCATATTTTATGTACCTATTGGCGTAAACGCTTCTTAAATATTTTAAAAATTAATATAAATCATTATTTACTAATAATTGATGCATATTTTATATATTTTCAGATTTAAATGAAAAAAAAAAAAAAAATTTTTTTTTTCAATTTTAACTTTTTTTTTTGTCAATTTACTCTCATTTTTTTTTGTTCACAGCCACTAAGTGTAATTAATATAAATCATATGTTTTTACTTGAGTTTTTCGACATTTTCAACAATTTTTCAAGGGGTGGCAACCTGCAAGCCGAAATTTCAAGGTGTCGATTTTACATACTTTTGAAAATTTGCTGTAAATTTTTTTGAGAATTAAAATGATTTTTTGCACAGGATCGTGGGTTTATACTTCCCCTTTCCTGTATATGTTATTATATCAACAATACGTTGATTGTATGACGAGTTATGACCAAAAAAGCTATGGGGTGGCAACCTGCAAGCCTTTCCCCTACTATTTCTTTTCCTGTATTCTATTTCTATAAATTTTCTGTTGGTAAAATTTAATTAGTATATAATAAAACTAGGACTCAAAGCACTTGTATATTAAACATTTTTTGTTTAGTAAAAGTAATTTTCTGCCAATATAAAAGATTCGTTTTTGCATTAATCCATTTTCTAATTTGAAATTTACATAATGCTCCGCACCAGAAGTGTCACGATGAATTATTTATCGATTATGTACAATTATTACTCAAGACGAGCGATACTAGTGACCCAATACCATAAAATTACAAGGAAAAAACAAATGTTTATTCACTATTGGTTCCATTTTAAGTCTATCGATTGGAATATACATAGCAAGTCTGAACCCGCCATGTAGATTTTCCAGCTTTTAAACTTAGCTATTAGCTAAATAATAGCTAATAATAGCTAAATAAGCTATTAAACTTGGTTGGTAGTTTAAATTTCCTATATAAGAAAATCTGTGTTTCTACACCTTATGGTGAACTTGGAAATGAGGTGGTTTATTCCTCCTAAACATTGCTGTGATAATTAACATGCTTTGTTTAAGTAAAACAATTTTTAGAGCTAATAAATAATTTCCGCCGATAAAGAAGATTTGTCTTTTTTGTAATTTGTAATTACTTTTTATGTTTAAATAAACAGCGGCTTTTATTTGGAGCAATTGTCTTTTGTTTCCTTAGCTACGATCGCTCATCCGTTAATCTTACAAACTCATCACAAAGAATAAATTAAACATTTGCTCGTAATAAATCGATATTTTCTACTTCTATACTCTTGTATTATAAAAACGGTATTTTGTCTGTCAGATCATCACAGTCTTTGAAGGAAACTCGGCGATCTCAATTCAAAAGATTCAAAAATCCCGGACATATTATACATATATCTAAAAATTTTGAACTCCTCTCATGAAGGAGGAATTTACTCTCATGGTTGCCGGCCGAAGATTGATTAACAAGATTTTTAAGTAAATTTATCATTTTATGATTGGAAAACGATCGAAGAACGGACGGACTTGATCATAATTTTCTTACTAAATTTTTAAAACATGTAATACTGAAGTAGAAGTAGTTTAGCACGGACGTCGTAGCTAAAAGTTTTATTACGTTAAAAAAAATTTAAAGTACCTTCTCGGAACCGAACATTGGTGATCCGAAAAGTAGATTCCATTTACCAACTGCAGAATTCTGAAAATTGTTTAAAGAAAATCTTTTGTTGTGGTATGATCACATCTATATTAGGTAATCTACAACCCAAACGCAAAACAAGACCGATTGATACTGAAGGGCACAGAGGAAAAAGGCGTTTAGTCACATTTTATGAAATATTCAGAAGAGGGAAGAGCACTCCAACTTCTACACGCAACACGAACATCACACCTTTTCCAGATCGCATCCAACCTTCCATCTACCTGTCCGAAGAAAGAAAATTACTCTCACATATGTGGTGTCAGCATCAGTAAACAACCCATCAAAACACAATATCAGTCCTTAAATGTTCTTGTACAACCACACACACGCGATAGTCATATGCGACTTAACCAAAATCAAAGCTAGCACTGCAGACTACGATTGTCTAAAAAATAACCACCCAAAACCCAAAGCTGATTACAAATAACATTACTCAAGGTCTCCATATAACCTTGCACAAAACCACAAAGGTGCCAGCCAAAAATTGCTAAAATAATGAGAACTTGCCAGCAGCAAAGAAATCAAAAAATTTAACTGTGAATCAACATATTTAATAAGCGAACGCAACCCAAATAGCGACAAGAATTTTAATATACTTTTATCTGCCATATGAAAACACAAATTCAATATTATTAAAATGACAGGAACGAAAAAAATGTGCCAAAGTTTGATATCAACAGTTTATTCAGAATTGCCAAAATTGATCACTGAGATTTATCATTTTGAGCAGACTGTTAATAATTAACAGTCGGATAAAAAAATTGGTAGTAACTATTATATTTCAAACAGATAGTTAAGAGAGAGTTAATAGAAATTAAACAGAAACTTTTTTTTTATTTAAAAATAAATTAAAATTAAATAAAGAAAGTTATTCAACAATGAGGAAAACTTGATCTTAAAGTAAGGCAAATAGATTAGATTTTTTATTTTAGTTATTTTTTATTTAGTTTTAGTTCGTAGTACAGAAAACAAACTAAAATTTCAAATTACTCGTGCAACATATTATATTGTCTTTTTACAATTTCATTTTCCAATTTTTAGTAGGGACTACTTTAGTACTTTAGACAAACAATCAACTTTGTTATAATATCTATATTATCTTAAAAAACACTTTTAATTAATCAAGATAATTACTTAAAGTCAATTTAGTAAAAGATGACATTTAATCAAAATATAGTTAATTAAAGGTAAACAATTTGATTAATAATGCATGTACAAGTTCTCCGTTTTTCTAATAAAAACGACATTGTGTTGTTCTCAAATAAATAAAGTACTTTGCAATGAAAACAATTGTAGACAAACACATTATTATTTAATGTATAACGAAAACGCGTTTAATTAATTACACGTTTATATTTGATTGCCTGTTTTTATTATCTTTCCAAATTTTTTGATTATTTAGCAAAAAATATTTACTTTCTCTTTTTAAATTTTCCTATATGATAAATAGAAAGCACTCTTTTATAAATGTTTATTAAAACTTCACAACTGCTCAGTTATCTTACATATTTTCCACTCTTTTTTATTAAAAACAATTTATTTAGTTGTAAAACTGAAGATTTTAAAGTGGAACATATCAAATTTTAAATTATATGTTATATGATTTTCCAATGGAATGTGATTTATTTTCAAACAATTTTATCTCTTTCTATATTTCCTTCAACTTTTATCAAAACTATTTCATACATTATTAAGGGGAACGTATTAGATTTTCTTACTAGTACATTTCAATTTTAAATATTATTTTTCTTCACGGCGAATCGTTCACGGCGAAGGTTAAGATAAGAAAATCCTTTTCATATGGTTTTCACCCAGCGTCGTTATACCTAACTTGTATCCTATACGTATAGTAAGTATTAGACAATAACGCATTGTTCTGATAGTTACCAATCGTTTGATTGAAAGAATCGTTCATCCGCTATTGTACTCGTATTATACGAATTCGCGAATATTATTATTATAAATAATAGTCTTAATTATTTATTGTTATTTACTATATAATAGCTAGGTATTTTTGTTTTTGTTAATTTGTATACTATTTGTTAAAATTTAATGTGCTAAAAATGGGAAGTGAATGTAGAAGACAAAAAAGTAAAAAAAGCAAAAGTTTGTTGATGCGACGAATTCGAAGGTAAGATACATTTTTGTCGTAAATCTTACTTACTTATTATAATTATAATTATAATAAAAAAATAAATATAGTAATATGAATAATTTTTGTTAACCTGTTCAGTTTTTGTAAATATTTAAAAGATGTTATAATTACACTTCATTATTTTCTTAATTGATTGTTAATGTTATTTTAGAAATAATCTTTCTCAAAAAAATGAATACAAATGTGCCAATTTACATACCACAAATTGTGCGGATAGTCCAAATTTACTTCAAGATCACTTGAGCAAAGTCTCTGAAAAAAGTACTACTGAGAATAAGCAAAATCCTAATAAAAAAAGAAAAAGAACTAATTCTGTGGCTAAAAGGTAAATAAAAGTTCTGCATGTATTTTAAATTGACCAAAGGTTCAGCTGAGGAATATTTCGTTTCAATTGTTGTAATAATTAATTATTAAATTGTTAAATTATATTAATTAAAATGTTAAGGAAATTTGAAAACTTACTGTTTTCAAATCGATAAAAAAATGCAAAATATTGAATTTTTAAATTTCAATCTAGAAATTTTCAAAACAAACTCATCAACTTTTATAATAACTGATTTTAATATCAAGTAGGAAAAATATTTTTTTTAAGAAATGCGTAATATTAATTTTTAATTTCAGTTCACAAGAAAGTGAAGATTACAAAGAAGGGCGTAGAATAATTGAGCCAGCTTATTTTTTGCAACAAGTTTTAGACTTTCCACACCATGAACTTTTCTCTTGCAAAAATAATTTTGTTGCAATTAAGAAAGAAACACGAAATGGATTACTCTCAACATTTCATCTCCAGTGTCAAATGTGTAATGTAACACATTTAGTGGACAGTGAAAATACAGCTTCTAAAAAACTAAACATAAATGGTGCCGCTGTTTTAGGAGCTATAAGTGTGGGAATGGGCGAAAGCCAGTTAGAAGAATTTATAACATGTTTAAATGTTAGCCCGATGTCCCACAGCAAATACAACCTGGTACAAAGCGATTTAGCTGATAACGTAGATGAAGCAGCACTGTCTTCTATGCTTGAAGCAGGACGTGAAGAGGCTGAACTAGCAATACAAAATAAGGAAGTCGATTCTAATGGAGTTCCCCTGATTACAGTTATTGCAGATGGTGCATGGTCGAAAAGATCATATGGGACAAACTTCAATGCACATTCCGGAGTTGCTTGTATTGTGGGTTACCGGACAAAAAAGATTTTGTATTTAGGAGTAAAAAACAAATATTGCTCGTTATGCCACATTCATAAAGGAAAACCACATACTTGTTATAAAAACTGGACCGGCCCATCCACTGGAATGGAAACAACTATTATTTTAGACGGATTTAGAAATAGCGTTGAAATGCATGGAGTAATATATAAGTATTTGGTAGGTGATGGTGACAGTAGCGTATATAAAAAAATTGTAGAACTTCGCCCATATGCTAGTTTATTAGTAGAAAAAATTGAGTGCAAAAATCATCTATTTAGAAATTTTTGTAATAAACTTAAGATTTTGGTTACTAAACGATTTAGCTCCGAAGGAAAAATAGTACCTCCAGTTTTAAGGCAACAACTTAAAAGTAAAATTTTGCGCCTCAGAAATGGCATCGACAGTGCAGTGAGGTATTATAGTACAAGCGAGCTAACGACTCAATTAAAAATAGAAAAGCTAAAAAATGATATTGATAACTCGATCTGTCATATTTTTGATCAACATGATAACTGTGCTGAATACTTTTGCAAGAAAGATACTGCAGATGATGGTAGTAAAGTTCTTGCAGAAATGCGAGAATGCGGCTTACTAGGAGACATAGAGAGTTGCACAAATAGGTTAAAATTTCATGCCTCAAGTTTAATTCAAAACATGAATAATAATTATGCCGAACAATATAATTCCATCTTAGCAAAATTTATAGGAGGTAAGAGAATAAATTTTTGTAATCGAAGAGGCTACAATATGAGATGTAATGCTGCACTGGTATCTTACAACGCAAAAGGGAAATATCACAGTGTCATCCACCATCAAATAACCGGACAAAATCCTGGTTATAATACCAAAAAGTATATAGAAAATCTAATGAAAAAAAATGAAAAAGCAGTTGAAAGAAAGCGAATATTTTTACAAAAAAATACATGTTCAAAAAAAGCTTTTCACGAGCCGGATCAAGACTACGGACCTACAGCAGACAAAATTTTAGAAATTGACGGCGAAGAATATATAATAATGAAAACGAAATTTTTAAAAAATCTAGATATAAGCCAAGAAGATAAAATAAAGATCTTTGATTTAACGTCAGAACAAAACAAATGTCAAAAATGGTACGAGGAAAGAAGAAAAAGACTTACAGCATCAAATTTTGGAAGCATTTGTAAAATGAAACCCATAACGAATAAAGACAAACGAGCTAAAAGCATAATAAATCCAACATTCAGAGGCAATAAATATACGGAATACGGAATCGCTAATGAACCCAAGGCAATTGATGCTTTGAGCATAGAACTAAGGAAAAAAATTATACGACCAGGATTAGTTATAAGCGAAAAATACCCTTTCTTAGCCGCGTCTCCCGATGGTTTCATAGACGACGATACCATAGTGGAAATAAAATGCCCCTATAAGGCGCAACATGTTTCGCCACAAGAAGCAGTAAACTCCAATTTTATTCAATTTGCAACAGTAGTTGATAATTTGTTAAGTTTGAAAAAACGACACGATTACTATTACCAAATACAAGGGCAATTGTTTATAACAAACCGAAAAGTATGTTACTTTTGTATTTGGACCCCTAAAGGCTGCATGTATCAAAAAATTATGAGAGATGAAAATTTATGGCAAGATATGGTAAAAAACCTGGAATTTTTTTACATGAATCACTATTTACCTTTATTAATAAATGAAGATTTGAAAGATATGGGTAAAATATAAAATAAGTGTTTTTACTTTCCCTGTACGCAGCAAAGGAATGTATTGTGATCGAGTCAAAAACCCTTTTCTATGCAATTTTTCATTTCTTTGTGCTTGATGGTGCTTGAAAATCATTTATATTGTCATGTTCCAAAATGCTGTATAGTTTATAATTTGTATGTTAATTTAAAATTGTGATTAAAAATTGATTTGGATGAGAGTTTGTTTTTTCTTTGAAAAATTATCGGATTGTGTTATTTACTAACTTGAAATAATAATAGTTGAAGTAGAGATATCCGAATACCTTATCTGGAAAATTCAGGGGAAGGAGTAAAAAACATTACAATATATTATGTGTTTCCCATTGTGACAATAACCGGAGGAGGAATTAAAAAATTTAATTTGTTACTATTAATTTTAAATGGGAAATTCATGTGTTGTGTCACATCAGATTTTTTATTATTGTACATAATAAATGCAAAAATATCATTAGCAAAATCTTTAAATGCGTTTCCTGAAAAATTACATTTATCAAAAATAATAAATCATAATCACATTCATAGTGTGTGTAAGACAAAGTCATGAAGTTGGCCGTTTTATCTCGCGACACTTCACGAACCACTACTACGCAATACTCGTATTAAGAAAGGATAGAATTTATAAGCACCAGAAATTTTACAAAAATGTATGCTTACTTTGAACAATTTTAAAAATAAACGGTTACACTTTTTTAATATTTTCTTTTTCAGTTTTATCATTAAAGCACGTAGGTATGCAGTTACCTGATTTTAATTTGTATTAATAACTATTTAGGACGCTTATTTGCTTATGGAAAACAGTTGCAATTTACGACATTTTGACGTATGTTTTATAATATTAACATTTATATTTTTTCAAAATTTACCAGGTGCCGACAATCTCTATAGTTTTATGCGTTGATTCGTCAAAACTGCTTGCCAAAATATTGATTGGTTTTCTTGTAGTTTTGTTCAAGAAATGCCTCTAAAACTGCAGTATTTTCTGATAATCCGTTCCCCTTAATGTTATATCATTTAATTTACACTTGTGGAGCACAACATAATGTAGTGATCAGGATATAAGCTCAATTAAAAGTAATGAATGATAATATCATATTTTTTTAATGATAAAAATTAATGAAAACACGAAAAATTTAATTTTTACATTTTTGTAAATTTCTTCTAATTTGTTAATTTTATGATTTCAATGTAAAAATGTTGCATTTTAACAAAATACATCTTAACTGCACGCTAAATGCAGATTTAAATAATTTTTCTACCCTTTGTGACAGAACTGGACCGAACTATCTTGGAAGAAAATTTCTACTCATGTAGGTGTATCAAACTTATAATTAAATTTTAAATATTCAACATTTAGTTAAATGTTGTAAGCTAGAAAACTTGTCAGGTTTAAGTTAGTAATAACTGTCAGATTAAATCTCATCAGTCCACCAATAGTTACTTGAAAACTTTACAAATTGTTTTACACAACATGGTTTCCATTGGTCCGTTAATATGACTTTATAATTTCAAATGGTTAGTTGTTTTAACGCGATGACTTCCTTTACATTTGGTTCCCGATTGTTCTAAACATATTTCCACCTAATTGAAAATCGACGTTAAACTATTATATAAGAATTTTCTAATATAATATACCTTGAGGTTAAGATCAAAATCTTTCCCACTATGATAGATTTTGAATATGTCTTAAGCAGTTGGATCTTCAATCACTCTAAAGAAGTATGCTACAATAGTAAGTCTCAACATCTCGTTAATGACGCTCAAGTGTCGACGATATTATACACACTATTACATAGGCAACCGTTGTGAACGGTTCATAAGTGGGATTATGTGTCACAAATAATATCTTATAGGTTATCATATTAATATTAATATAATATTCATATTATATCAATAAAGTTATGCTGTTAACATTAAGGATAGAAGTTATATTGGAAATAATATACCCATTTTACATAATTAAACAATGTATATAGGTAAAAACTTAACAGAAAGTGTTCTAATATCGATCATTGTGATTTTTGGAACACGACTTTTAAAATTCGATTTTTAATAAATGGAAGATAAAATTTAAAAAAAATAAAAATAATTCGCACAAATGAAAAACTTTTGTCGAATTAGGAGACGGCCATTAATTACGTGTGGCGATTTTAGCAATTTTTTGACCCCCCCTCCTCCTTGGTGAGATGTCGTGAGATTTTGCTCGACCCCTCCCGTCTCTAATCTCATGTGAGATTGTTTTACTTAATTACTTAAATAACTTAATTTAACACATTTCTCTTGCAATTTTACACGGATAAAAAAAATTACGGTGTATTAAACTTATAATTAAGTTTCTTTCCCCTACTCAATACGCCTCACGTAATTAATGGACGTCCCTTTACGGATCATATGGATTTAGCATAAGAATTAATCGATATAACATCTATTAAAATTATATTGCTATTTATTACATTAACCTTTCTACTGTTGCTCACAAAAACTCAATTTTTTTTTATGGTTACGTGTGTTCTTAGTGCATATTAGATGTACGTTTGTTTCCAAGTTTTCTTATTACAATTATTTCTTAGGGATGGATTATAAGTTTAGGTATTACAAGCTTTTGTAAAGCATATAAAGCTTATTTATAAAGTAACGAAATGGGTACGTACGGACCCATACACAGTAGAAAGATTAAAAGAATCCACGATAGCGAACATCAGCTACCCTCGCTCCGGATATCTGATTTTGCTGGCCGATACGTTATAACATCTACGATCAGTTAATAGGGTCGTGGTCCAGTAATTATAAATTATTGGTACAAGGTAAGCAATTTTGTCATTTTTCTCTATAATTGTCTGGATTAGTAACACATATTTCTCTCTGTGTACTCTACTACTGATCAATATTATACGCCTACGTATGGGTAATATCAATTATGTAATACATAATGTTCATTAGAGACAACTAATTATATGTCGTGCACGCATTTTTCCGTGTACATTACAGCAACTAACCCCTCTTCAAGGCCTCATAAGTGTACAGAGATTTTCATTTAATTTAGACAAACGATCATTTTAGGGTGGATCTAAGATTTGTCATGTTTGCGACAGCCAAAGCGGCCCGGAGGAAAAATCAATTAAATTTAATCAATTCATTTTACGGTAGATCCGAGATTTTCTGTAGTTGCGCCAGCCAAAACTGAAAGAGTGAAAGAATATAGAATCTGTAGAATAGTAATTTCATCATTGTCCACCTTGTATTAGACATTAACGTCATTGCCCGGGCAATGATGTAAAAACCACATATACAATTTGAAATGTCAACATTGCCCAAAATGCATGGTCATTGACGTCATTGGCCGGTCAATGACGTTAATGCCCAACAAAGCTGGGTATTGACGTTATTGTCCGGCCATTGACGTTAATGGCCGAATTGTCATCATTGACTGTAACATATATAATAGTTTAGTGCTTATTGTCAGATGTTAATTATAACAAATCGTAAGCGAATACAAACAACGCAAAATACTATCAGAAAACAGATACAAATAATTTACAGTCAGTCGACATGTATATTTAAATTTTCAATCAGCTGTTGGTAGCCATCTTGGAGTGGGGAATAATGGAACTGCTCCATTCGCTTAATACGAGTAATTTTTTATTATTTTTTTATTTTATATTTTTTTTTAGTAATTTTTTTTGATTAGTATTAAATAATTAATACGAGTTTTGTGTTTTCGCGGCAAATATTTTTATTTAAATTTATTTTTAAAATTACTCAGATATAGGGTCTCAAATTTTTTTTTTTAACTCATTGATTTATATGCTTGCTAAAGTTTCTCCTGGCATACTTTTTAAAAAATGTGAAAATACCCAATTCTAGTACTCTACTTCCCTGTCCTTTGGAATTATGTCTTTTTTTTGATTGTTTGAATAATAAATTTTTGTACGAATTGTATTCTTAATTTTACTGTTAAAATTCATTTGTTTTAACGTTTTTGTTTAGTTCTGTTAAATGTTACATTAAATGTTTATCTTTCTGAATGTTACTTCTAGTGTACTAGAAACTATAATGTTCAAGCAAAACTTGACGTTTTTGACAAAAGAACTATATCCAAAATCATTTTCGATTCTTTTGATTGATTTTCAAAACGTTTACAATACGTGTATGTTTAAATAAAAATAATATAGCCTTTATCTACAATTTAACATATTAAATCCGATAAAATTTTATGTACTTCCATACTAATGATGTGATAAAAAGTACAGTAAAAATACTAATAAAATTAAGTGTGTATGTAAACTAAATGTTTACAATTTATGCCAGTTGATTTTATAAAGCTACATTTAATTAAAACATTAAATTAGAAGTCATGAATTACCAGCAATTAATTAAGTAAATTAATATATATTTCGCTTACATGCACATCAAACAAAATTAATAAAATACATATTTTTAATTTAAAATATTTTTGGTATTAGTATTTTTATTTAACTATTGAACCAAATTAGATTCAGTTATTTTTGTGATTAAGCAAAATGCCCAAAATACCTAGAAGCATTGATATATGTATCGCGACAAAATTTGTTCTGACCGTTATAAGTCTTTTATAAGCTACGCCACTGGATCGCGTTTTGATGCGGGAACTTTGGGTAGTTTTTGGTATTTGATGTCCATTTTTATTTTTAAATGTCTTAATTTTATATAATATTGCCGTATAACGGACAATTATGTATAATATTTTTCTTTCAAATTAATTTATGTTGACAAATTATCTTTAACACCCAGGTTACTGGTTAATCGTTTCTAATTATTTGTTTGGTTTTATCAAATATAAATTTTGTCGTAGTAAAATGGAGTTTTATCAATGTTGGAAATCTTTGTTTTTCTTTTACGAGGTCATGATTTTAATTTGTCATATGTTGGGAGATTTGAGATTATTGAAATAATTTTTTTAACATCAATTTCGTCCAAACTCAGAAGAATGATTTATTTTACCCGTTTGCATTTCAATGCACGGTGGTTGTTTTTTTATTCACAAAAGAATGTAACCATGTGAATGTGTTTATATCTGGTGGATCGAAATTAATTGCAAGTTTGGATAGTCATACTTCAAGGATTTGTCCTTTTATTGTTACACCACCTTTTCAATCCCAGATGTGGATTATTTATGCTTAATATTTGAGATGCTACACCTCAACTTCAAGTACATGATTAGATTTTGAAGGTGCTTTGGTTGAGATTCATTAAATTTGTTGTGATACTTGCTTCATTGACGAATCCTGGAACTGGCTGGTATGTTGATTTTTTTAAATAAGTATTTTGGGTTCTTTAGTTTGTAGACTTTCATTCCTGAATGGTAGACTAATAGAAAATAGAAGTTATTATTGATTTCGAAATGTCCCGACGAAGGAAAGACACTTGCAGAATTATGAAATTGGTGGGTTCAGGTTATGTCTTATAGAGATGCATATGTATGCCAGGTTCTATTTTGTAAATCAATAATTCCAAGATAATGAAATTTGGTGTTCAATTAATCTTGATTGGGCATAATTTATTTTTGATGTGTTATCCTCTTCAAGGATCGATCTAGTCGTTATGCTTCTTGACAGAATCGTCGTAGGCTAACTTGGACCTCTTTTAGATCACAGCACGCGACCAGGAATTGAACCGCGGTTACCCTCTTCCAAGTCGGCTGACATAAGCTTTTCCCCATACTGCTGCCTCAATGATACTCAACTATAATTTTTACATGACTGAAGCCTCCTTTCAGGTGAGTGCCAGTTCTGCACTTTTGCAATTTTTTTTATGAAAACTCTTAATTTTTTAATAGTTTTATTGGTATTAACTGACATCCACTTGACCATTGTATTTTTCATTTAGCTGATTTGAAATGTGAGTATTGTTCAATGTTCATTCTTACGAATCTAAAATGTTTTCTGAAACCACGCTCTCAAGAACTGCGTTTTAAGTAACAGAGCTAGCTAAAGCATAAAGTCCATCGACTGTTAATTAAGTGGCAGATGTATGTAGATAAATTTGAGCAGTTTATCAGTAATTTTTGAAGCATCTTTGCATTAACTGAACCAACATTACTATATTATATTTTTACCTGTATTTATTTATTGAATTTGCATTTTCTTCAATACATTTTAATTTGGCTGTTTGAAATTCTTATTCCTAATTATTTTTCCATTAGTTCAAGTGTATAAATACTATATCCATATAACTTTAAAGATTGATGAGTTTGATAAGTGCATCTTATATTTATCGTTTTGTAACTTTTACACCAAAGCCCTCTTTTGAAATCGTATTTTATCTTTCCATTGACACGTATTAACATTTAACATTTTGTATGTAAAATGTACCATATTCTACGAGTGCTTGATTTTGCAATAAATCATGCATATATAGTTGACAAAAGATTTATTTGCATTCCTTACTTTTTATATCTTAGCGAAGTAAATCTTTTTAGTTATAGGTACTCATGTTAAGAAATTTCTACAAAATCTACCAATCTTGCATTAATAGTTAGATTAGTTTTAATTTAATTACTGCAGTAATTCAAATTCAACCAAAATAAACGTAAAAGAAATACTATATAAAAAAGTGAGAGTTTTATAATAGCTGTTTATGCAACAAGAGGTAAAAGTGATACTTTTTATAACCATACGTGAAAATTTTCTATCGATGCTCAGCCGAGATTTACAAAGCGCCGTGTTATAAAAAGACGCTTTTACCTAGTCGGTCATACAAAATTTTTTATAATTTTGTTGCAAAATGGATTTTTTTTAAAACTTAATTTTTTGAAGTAAGCAATATCTCTAGAACTATACTAGATAGATATAGATGTAAACTGGACCAAGAAACTTTGTATTTTTTATTTTCATTAAAAATTTTCAAGAAAAACACCTTACATTGTAATATTATTTTCATTTTATCACTGGTGATCATAAAAACGACTTTTCAAAACTCAAATAACATTCAAAATGTAGTTATTTTTTAACAGAATTATAAAAATTGCTATTATGCAACGTAACATTAACAACATAAAATATAGAAAAAAAATAATTTTATCAACTTAATTGTTAGTTTAGTCGTCAGGGAACAAAAAAGAACATAATGAGGGATAGATAATTTATAATAATAAGTTTTCTTTCAAAGAAGTTTGCGTTTGGCGTTATTTTGGAAAATTGGCGGCAAAATAGTATTTTGCGAATATCTCGTTAACCATTTCTTTTCGGGAAAAAATGTTAGTTTAAATATGATTCAAAATAAAATTTTTTATAAATAAAGTATTTAGCATATCTTTACTAAAATGAATTGTTTTCAAGTTACAGCCACAAGAAGTCAACAATTTGTCTATAACGTTTAAAATAATTTTCATGTCCCCTAATTATTGCCGAATTTAAACCTCTGACGACTGACAACACGTATTTCAAATTGCTATTATTGTTGGACAATAAAGTTATCTGTAAATATTTTTTCTTCGCAATGACAATATTATTGAAACTTTTATAGTTGTGTTTATTTTGTATTTCTCTTAAATGCAAGAAAAAAAATATGTAGCAATTTATTAGTTGTACTTACGCTACACAATCCATTTATTAATGCTTTTCACATCAAAAATATTATTTACACTTTTCATTTGTGTTTTTTGTTACATTCATTTCATTTGTTATTGTGTAGTTTCATAAATATTTTTGATACAAAACTTGATTTTTATGAAATAAACTTGAGGGATTGTTTTCTTTTCCACATAATGTAAAAATTATAATTAATTATATCAATATTTTAGAAAACCCAAAAAATGCACTAAAAACTTTTCAGAACTAAAATGTATTTAAGTTAACACATGTAAAATACACTGTAAGTGTAAATTCGCAAACATTTTCACCATACTATGGCATCATCAATTAGAAAGAAAATTAAGAGAGAATCTTTTAAATATTGTTCGGGGTGGTGGTGGCAAGTACTTTGAAAAAAGAAGGGGATATTTGAAGTGATAACAAAAAAAAGGGGGGGGGGAAATAAGCGCTCGAATAGGTTTAAACGAGGGGGGGGTGATTATTTATTAAAAATGTTTAATAATGGTGAATTGTTTAAATCTGATTGACTATTTAATAACAAAGGTAAAACTTTTAATTTATTAATCTCTAAACCTTCTAAAAATTCCAATTTTTTACTTTTGGATTCTACATGTAAAATATCATATCCCCCTTGCTTATGGTTAGTGTCTAATAAATGTTTCGCGAAAGTAGATTTTTCATTTTTAAGTCTGTGAGATCGCGAGTATTCGTTAAATCTTGTTCGGAAAGATCTACCTGTATGACCAATATATTTTTGAGAGCATGCACAAGTGAGCTTATAAACCCCTGATTTGGTTAAAATATCTGACTTTGATTTGGCTTTATTAATAAAATTTATTTTTTTTAAGTTATTATAATAACTTATAATATAATTATATATTATATAATTATAATTAATATTTATAACACTACTAAAGGTCATGTAGATTACGATTGATAGTAGATTAATAATAATAATAATAATAAATTAATAATAATAAAAATAAATAATGAAACATTAATTCATTTATTTGTTCATTCATGTACACAATATTATGTAAAAAAACCATTTTCAACAATTAGATCACAACATTATAAATTAAATTGAAATTGTTATTATTAATTAAATGTGGTATTTTGCATTTTCTTCAATACATTCTACTTTTGTTTCAAATTCTTATTCCTAATTATTTTTCCATTAGTTCAAGTGTTCAATATATAATATACAACTTTAAAGATTGATGAGTTGAATGGAATGAAATTCCTGGTGAATGAAAAAAGGTTATTATCATTTCATATACCGGATGCTGAATGAGTTAGTCGAACATGGGAAATTAATCTATAAAAACTTATTTATGCAAATTCCTGCTTTCCAAATTATTTTAGAGATAAAATTAAATACAAAAAAATAATGCAGAAATATAAACTACGAATGATAAGAACATTAGATTTCATTCAAAAAATTCTTATGAAATTGTTAAAATTTTCATTTATCGGACTGACCATGTAACAAATTCAATTTAATTTCTATTTTCAAAAATAACTACATTGAAAACTTTATAGTCGATATTACATTTGTAGGCCTGTCTAATAAATTAAACCATTAATAATTTCAAAAGCATTTTTGACTTTTAAGTAAAAGTTAGATGAAATAATTAAGGAAGCAGGAATTTACATAAATAAGTTTTTACATGTTAATTTCCTGTATTCGGCTAACTCATTCAGCACCCTATCAACTTGTTCTTATAAATGTTTATAAAAGTTTAAATTATAAATAAATTAAAATTAAAATTACCCCGACATCTCACAGTCAATTAATAAATTAATGACATTTATAAAATAATTTACAGTTTAAAAAAAACAATAGAACAGAGATAGGTACTTAGTGATCTTTAAAATATTTCAAAAATTGGTTTGAAACTTAAATGTTCATGTTCATTTAACCTTATGGAATAGTCGAAACTAGTCCTTGAAAAGAAAAAATATAATTGAGGAAAGTGTAAAAATTTAATTTCATTGCTAACTTGGTCGATTAATTTTAATCGTCTTTGAAATAATTATTATTTAAATGAGTAATTGCTATAGAATTGTATTTATTTGATCAGTATTTGAAAACATTTTTGGTCAGTATATTTTAATTATACACTTTTCAATGCCACAATATCTTAGAGATTTCTTAGTAAAGAGCCAGTCTCATCGAACTAATAGCTTAATAGTTCCGTATGTGCGTAATTCTTGGATCGACAAAAGTTGTTTTAAAGCTTTAATTCTGTGATGGAATGGTCTCGACCTTTCGGATCGGTGTTTTCAAACCGTCAAAAAATTTAAAATGAATATTGTGGAGGGAGCTTTTATGAGCAGCGAATTAGAAGTACGAGGGTCAAGCTGAATTTATTGATAATAAAAAAACGGTTAATATTTTCTAGGATTTTATTTTAAATATGCTTAAAGTAATTCCCTCCAACAATGATACACTTGACCATTCTTTCTTTCTACTGCTTAAAAGCTCCCAACCAATCTTCTTTCGGAATACCTTCAAAACAAGTGTGAACTGCGGTATCAATCTCTTCTTCAGACGAAAACCTTCTGCCCGCAAATTTTTTTAAGCCGAAAAAATAGCCAAAAGTCGCATATGACTAAATCAGGTAAGTACGGCGGATGTTCTATGACTTTTATATTTTTTTCGGCCAAAAACTGGCGAGTTAAAGCTGCCGTATAGGATGATGCATTATCATGGTGGAGCATAATTCCCTTGGATGGAACTCTATTGAACACATCAGGCAAACATTTTTCAGTGTACCATTTAGCTGTAACTCTCTTTTGTCCATCTAGCTTAATGGCATTTACTAAGCCCGACTTCTGAAGAATACCGCATACATAACTTTTTTCATAGCTCCGCTGCTTCTTGATCATTGTTGGAGTTTCTTCATCATTGTGAATCCATACACGACTCTCTTCACGATTTAGTACGTCGAAAAAGGAAATATAAGTTTCTTCACCTGTCGTGATTTTGGAATAAATTTGGTATCCGCCATTATTTAAGAAATTTAGAGTTTCATGGCAAATTCCTACACGCTCTGCTTTTTGGAAATCAGGAAGGTGATGCGGCACAAAACGACTAACCACTTTTTTTGAATGCAGGTGATAGTGTATGATTGTTTTAACAGCTGAAGATCAAATCTTGAGTTGATGCTCTATTACCCCATAAGTGGATTTATTGTCCTCATTAATTATTTTTTTATCAGCAGCAATGTTTTTGTCGGTAACAGCCGAAGAAGGACGTCCTGCTCCTTTTTGATGCTGAACGGAATTCCTTTCGCGTTCAAATTCCTTGTACCATCGGTAAATTGTAGCCAAGGAAGGTGCGTTCACTAAAAGTTGAATCTAAACTCTATTTGCGCTCGTAAGCGCTTAAATATTTTTTAAAGTCATGATAAATCATGATTCGAAAATGCTCTCTTGTTAATTCCATTTTTTTAGTTGCAAGGTTATTTTAAAAAATTCTTAACTTGAGTTATAACGAACGAATTTTCAACTTCTAAACTTCAAATGACAGATAAAGAGTTATTTAGATAACACTCACAAATAACACTCTAAATAAACAATATTTTAGTTTTAAGTTCGTTTATATTTTTATATCTAGTATCTAAGTGTTTTCTTTCTATGGTCTAATATTTGTACAGTTATAAGTTATGTACTTTTAGGACTTATTTATAATTTACAATAAACCAAAATTTTATTATCATTCAGAGAAAGTTGTCTTTAATAAAATTTTTTTAAATTATTTTCAAGAATGAATTGGTTATTCGGGAATGTTTTGAACTTAATTTTCAATAGTAAACTGTAAGCGAGGATGTATATTATTTATGTATTCAATATTAAAATATTGATTGTCTTTTTATTTAAATAAAAAAATGTTTATTTTCTTCCGCACTAAATATTCCGTAATAAATGAATTAATTATTTTTGGTCAATTTACCCAAGCACTCATTGCCATAGTTCAATATTTGAACTATTGCATTCTAAAAGCGAAAATGCTTGAGGGCCAATTGTTTTGATTTAGTTTCTATTTACAAATTCTTTGTCATGCGTTTAGAGTTAATTTTGAGTTACCTTTGTTTATTTTGGAAGAACATTATCAAAGTGAGTCTAGAAATAGAAGTATAAAGTAATGCTTTATAATGTATTGTAAAGCATCTTCTCTTTACGTTCTGAGTAAAATTTTGATGCACAACTTGGGACCTCGAACCCACAAAGCACCTTCAGCATAAATGGTTACTAAGAAAACCAAAAAGGCAGATATTTCAAATTTCATAATAAATGTAAATAAATTTAATAAACAATAAAGCGTTTAATAATCAAACGGTATCAAATGTGTTCAAAAGAACTCTGATGTGCTTATCAACTGATTGATGTATTGAAATATTCAGAAAATTAAGGTTGGTTTTTTATACTTTCAAAGTTTCTTGAATATTATTAAATTATTACAATAAAGAGTATTGTATATGAAAGAATAAGAATCAAATCATATATCTGGAATTAGAAATGGATTAAAATTTAAATATATAGATATCTCAAAATAATTGATTTTTTTCTTATTATTGTTTTATGTAGTAGGTCCTATATATATATTAAAATGCAAAATAAATGGACTTAGGCTTTTGTTCCGAACTGGTATAGAATGGTTTTAAGTTATTACTTAAGTTAAAGTTGAAGGTTTAACTGAAATAAATAAATTTCACTAGACATTTTATAGAGTATACATAATGTCCACTAGAGAATTTATGTAGCGTAGCGTAGCGGAGTGGCATACAAAGCATTGATGCCTGGCAGTAGGCACTTTGACCTTCTCATCTGGAAGTAACATTTTGGCATTGATTTCAGTAAGAAATTATGCTGTGAAGGGGTTTTACCATGTTGATCTGGGTGGGGCTGGTTGTAGATAAAGTTCATAGAACCGAGTAGAGGAGGGGGGAGAATTCGTGTAGTTAAATGCTTACTAATGAATTTTTTTCGGGTACAACATTTCACTAAGTTTTCAATTTATTAATATTAGTCTATTATCGTAACTTAAATACGGTTAGTAGTTGTTATTTTAGTCAATTCTCTGTTTAAACCTTTTATTCCTAGATAAGAAAACATCACACTTATTGAACTAACTGGTATATTTGAAATTCTTTCAAAATTGGTTTTAAAGTGGAACTGCGTTAAGGTAGCGAAAATTCCGCTTGTTTGTTGACGCGTGCAGAGAAAAACCGAAGGGTGTCATGCAAAGATAAAACTTTTTAGGAAAACACTGATAATGGGAAAGTATTCTGCAAAGACCGAAATACATTCTAAGCTATTTTGTTTTTATCAAAATATCTGAATAACAACTATAGTTGACCTAAATGTGCTCGTTTATCGGTCGTTTTACATAGAAATTATAATTTTTTTTAGAATATAGAAAAACGAACATCGGCAGGATGTAATTTGTGCTTTATAGCATCATTTAATATAATCCTAGCCACGGCCAGTGACTGCAGTAAAACACTGAACACCTGAACACAGTACACCGCTCTCTTATTTTTCAAAAATTCAAAATTTTGATTTTTTACCCTATTTTTGAAGAGCGATTACACTGCCTAAACCCGCGTAATAACGGCTAAACAAACTTGGGATTTTATTATTTTTTGTTGCTATACCATATATTCTCCAAAAATTACTCAAATCGGCGAGTAACACCAGAGATCCTTAACTTGTAAGTAAACAGTTCAATTAATTTTTTTTATGGAAGCACAACCCATGTGAAAACATTTTCCGCAACGCCAAAACAACTCACATGCAGATTCTTCGCAAAAACAAACAAAACATCACAGACACGAAACTTAGAAATGTATTAGTATTAATTCTATTCGCTTCAATATGCTTAATTATTATATATTTTAATTATTTTATATAACTAGAACTACGATTTTCAAGATGCTACTGTTATTTATTTTTGTCGATAGGAAGTTCAAAGATAATTTGAATGAATAATTTTCAAAGTAAACTATAGGTAAATTAGATACGTTTGGTATTATAAATTCAAATTAAGATTATTTAATGGAAACATTTTAATGATTCATTAATGAATCATAAAATTTATACATGTATTTACTGAGGATTAAATTTGTAAAGATTTTGTTATACTATAATATGATAATTGTTTAATAAATTAGAGCAGTCATTAAACTAAAAATTAGTGAACTGAACCGTACCGAATGGTTTAAAATATCATAAAAGGATAGTAATTAATTAAATCCATTATATATATGTATCTACACAATATTTTAATTTTTTTTTACTTTTTAGGATTTTATCTGTTGCATTTTTGCCGTAATTTGAAACGAACAATTGCTATTTGAATTTGCAATAATTTGAAATGCTTTTACTTTAAATTGGGTATTTCCGACTATAGTTTCAACAACCTAACCGGAAATATTCAATTTCAAGTGTGAAATACCCCAGTAGTATTATCTCAAATTGAAATTAGTTTTCTTACTTCGCTGAAGTATTACTTTAATAACATACCATGAAATTTTGACTCTACTGGGTGTTGAAAAGAGGCAGTACTACCAAAATTTAAAAAGTGCACAAAATTTGTCAAAACAAACCAAACAGGTAAAAGAAGTTTTTAAAAATTTATATTATTAATATAATATAAATTTCTTAATTAACAAATTCAAAATAAGACCATTTTAACACTTTATAGCTACAAAATTTACATTGAGAGAGATAATCTAATATATCTCTGCAGTAATCAGTCTAAATTTTTGTTCCAAGTTTTACGTAGGGGAATGTTGTCAGGGTCGGCCCGCTGTCTAGGTCGGCCCACTGCGATTTTTCAGTGTAGACTACTGAAGACACCTATGTGGGTGGGTGGCTAAACATCCCTCAATGAAAACGACCTTTTCGTGTCATTACTGATTTCGAAGTGTGAAGTTCAAACGTGTTGTGCACTCAGTGACTTAATAAAAACAAAAAAGTTTTCCAGTAGCTGTAAATAAAGCATCAAAACTTGAAGCGAAAACATGAATTCGTCAAAGTAAATATCTTTAAATGTGTTATGGGGATAGCCTTTAAAAATTCAAATTAAAAAAATTTCAGTTTTGTAATCTGTTTGGTTGTGGTGTGCGCGATGCGGTAATAGCACTTGTCGTCTAGGTTGGACCATTTGTGTAGTCAGGGTTGGTCCACTGTGACCGATATCGGCCGGCACCGTACAGTGGCGGGTATCCGACATCTAAGGGTAAGCCGGAAGGGAAAAAAAATAATTACTCGATGGAATCACGTTAATCCATTCATGCGCGTCAACGTATTGACGCTGTATTCGCAAAAAATCCCGATTAGCCTCCATTCTTGAGTGCAATACTCGACGAAATAAAAATAAAACGAATTTGGTTTATTATTTCATCCAGTTAATTTTTTTAGGTCATTTTCGAACATTTTTGCATGAATTTTGTCGATTCTAAATGGTGGTCCAACCTAGAAAACATATGGGCCATCCTTGACAACATTTTGTTTTTTTTTATTCCTGTGTAAGTTTTCTATTTTTTACCCAATCAATTTGCAATTACCTCGTAAGTGTTCTTATTCATAGACCTTCCTGACCATGTGATTAAATTAATAAAATTCTTTCTTAAACGGAAGTTATGGGCAAAAGTTAAAATATTGGCCAACCCTGACGACATTCCCCTACTATTTCAAGTTCAGTCTTGTTAACGTTTCGGAATCTCGTTTTGAAATATACAATATTATGATAACAGAGTTTTCTGTGGTGCTGTACATCTCCAAAATTCATACTTCATTTCTCTTTGTAATGACGCTCTGGTCAATCTGTACCAATTGCTCGAGACCCCTTCCCCAATATCAAAAAAAAATATATATATAGCAAATACAATGATTGTGTAGGAATTCCAACTATCTACTGATACATCTGAATGAATTATTTTGCATTGTTTGGCAATAAAATTTTAACAAGGCTACTAAATAATTTTAAATAACGCGTTTTTTTTTTTCATTTTAATTAGTTTAATATTGATTTTTTGATAATAATTATAGAAAGAATTTAGTTGCAGAAAAAAACAAGTTTTTCAATTATAATCGGTTATGTCCTTTTTTTTTATTTTGAAATTTTATCAAAAATTGTTTGTTTTTAAAATTTTTTTTTTGTTTAAAAATTGTTTAAATAAAGATTTACGACCTGACCTGTCGAAACTATAAGTAGCACATTCTTCTATCATAAAGTACCATTATGTAATTTAAATCAGTAGTCTTATAATTTCAAATTGCAGTGTTTTGTCTCTTAAGTTCTGGTTTACCGTAATTTTGTTTTATTTATAATTCTCTGTAACTCGCCTATATTTCGTCGGCTGAGAATTAGTTTGCGGTAAGCGCCATTTTTCACAACTGCAGAAATTGAATTTGAATGTTTAAACACATATATTGGAAAAACTAACCGATAGGATTTTCTATAATTTTTTTTTTATAAATTAGTGCAACAATTCTAATTATTATCCAAATGTTTCTAAAAGTGGGACAAATTTACTTTAGACGATATTAACAAATTTGTTCGGAATGATTTTGCCGTAAACGCCACTAGAATGACAAGTTGAAATTTTATAAGGATATAATGCAAAGTTTCTTGATATACATACGTTAAACAAATTCTTAAGTAAGCTAAAAGGATAACAACAATGCTGTTTGTGGGTAATTATCGCAAAATACATCCTTGCAGTCAGTGACGTATTTTAAAATTTGGCGCTCTGGGCCGAAAAGTTTTGCCGCCCCATAAATTAATGTAAAAAAAACAAAAATTAAGTTTTATTTGTTCTCTCAGTGTAGGTAACGCTTATAAAATGCGACCCAAGCTAAGCGCGAAGGTCGGTTTGCGCCGCCCCTCCAAGCTTTCCGCCCCGGGCCATGGCCCTTGGTTAAATACCCCTCTGCTTGCAGTTTTATCATAATATTTTGATAAGAACTTTATACAATGCAGTAATAAAAAAATATTATACCTACTAAAAAATTTTCAAATCATTTAAAATTAGTTTGCAGTATATCCATTCCAATTTTAAACATACTTCAATAAATTAGGAACACGTACGGCAAACAAATTTTGACTAATTAAAATGCCAATTTTATATGTAAAATTTGATGTATACGCCATGAATAGGTCTATACTGTAAACAAATTGTTACAGTAGCTCAAAACCATGGTTCATAGAGTAAAAAAATTCTGAGTATTTCAGCAATGAAAAGAAATAACTTTTTTCTGATTAGTGTAATCAAAAGAGCAGGTCCGAAAACCCCTAAAAGTATGCTTAGGTTACAAAAGTCACAATTGTCGTTTACGTCAAACTAATTCTCAGCCGACGATTTGTAACTGATTATTTTAGGAGATATCGTTGTTTATAAGCGGTAATGTTCGTTAACACAAATCAAATTCGGCGGCGCCTATTTGTCCTAGACCCAAGCAAGATTTGTGTTAACGAACATTACCGCTTATAAACAACGATATCTCCTAAAATAATCAGTTACAAATCGTCGGCTGAGAATTAGTTTGACGTAAACGACAATTGTGACTTTTGTAACCTAAGCATACTTTTAGGGGTTTTCGGACCTGCTCTTTTGATTACACGGGTCTAGGACAAATAGGCGCCGCCGAAAAGGCGCTGCCGTTTAGGCGCCAGCCATATAGGCGCAGCTCCATATAGGCGCCGATCCAAATAGGCGCCAGCCGTTTAGGCGCCAGCCATTTAGGCGCCGGGTGAATTAGGCGCCTGCCATTTAGACGCCGAGCTATTTAGGCGCACAAATTTTTTTTTTTTAATTTTAAATTAAAATCCCAGTTAAAATTTATTTTGTTATCATTTTTGTTCATTTAAAATTCATGTTGTGTTGTAGTTGTAGTCTTTTAGTTTAAGGACACGCTTATACACTATAACACCACCAACATACGTTTATAAAAAATGGAAAGCTTGTTTCAAACTAAAATAATAACATTAAAAATTTAATTTTTAATTAAAAATATTTTTTTTATTTTGTTAAAAAAAAAAGAATATAATATATCATAACATTTTAAATTTACATTACGTAATTATGTGAGATACCGCGAAGAAAGTCTATAATATTCCGATTATCGTAGTCCAATACCAAATTCTTGATGCGGTCATCGGCAGTAATATATTTTCTTTTTTTCTTTGGAGGAGGAGCTCCAGCATTTAGTTGTTCATAGAAAACATCTCTACCTCGTTGAATTTGTTTGAAAGAATCAATCAGCTTCCAAATCGTCGGATGGTCCATTGACAGCTCACATTGCAAACGTCGGTGAGCTGCTTCGGCGTGGTTGTTAGTTCGATCCGTGTCTGTCAGAACTCTTGCATGAACAGACCATCTTTCCGGAGGAAATATAGGCCGACCTCTTCCATCAGTTCTGCGGAGTGGTCGCCCTAAATAAGAGTCCTCAAACCATTGAAGCAATTGTTCAATTCAAACTCGGGACAAAGCTCATTCGATAACGCATCAACAGCAGTATCCAAATCTTCGATGCGTACAAAGGCTAAGGAAGTCACCATTCGCGCTTCTATAGCAAAATCACCTTCAGTATTGTAGCGCCTCAATAAATGAAGATCTCCCAAATGTTTTCGCATATTTTTCACTAGATGAAAAAAACATCCTAAAATTTCAGAGTTAGGAAATGCTTCTCTGAATGCATTCATAGCCGCTAATTCAAAATCGCACGATATCTTGGCAGGGTTTAAATTCGGCTCTACTTCTTTTAAAAGGTTTATCATTTTTACTTTGTTACAAATTTTAATTTGGCGCCTAAAAGGCTCGGCGCCTAAAAGGCTGGCGCCTAAATGACTGGCGCCTAAATAGCTCGGCGCCTATATGACTGGCGCCTTACTGGCTAGCGCCTAATTGGTTCGGCGCCTATTTGGGTCGGCGCCTATATGGACCGGGGCCTATATGGTTGGCGCCTATACGGCGGCGCCTTTTCGGCGGCGCCTATTCGGCGGCGCCTATTTGTCCGGTTCCCATCTTGCTTAGTGCACTCGCAATATGTACCTATTGCGAAATTTCAACATTTTACCTAGAGAATACCCAGAGAATTACAAGGATTTCAAAGGAATTACAGTGATTTCCAAAGAATTTCAATGATTTACAAAATTCCAGAAATTTCCTAGATATTCCAGTGAATTTCCTAGATTTCCCAGGAATTCCAAAGATATTGATAAAATTAAAAGTGATTTTAGATGAAAAATTGTGAAAAAATATTTAGAATGTAGTTGGAAAATTTTCAAAATCTAGTTACAACAGAAGCTCAAATTAAATTTAAGTAAAACAAAATAAAGAAGAAGAAAAATTATAATTTAAAAAGAACTAAATGGTAAATTTTATTTTAATATTTAAAGTTAAAAATATTGAAAGAAAGACCAACTTGTTGATAAACGGTCAGCTGCATATCGGCATCAACTTGTATTAAGTAAGTGCCTTTCATTTAGAACAAAAATTTTGAGGCTAATTGGGCGGATAAATTGAAAATTGTAATTTTTCTAATAAACCACTGGATAATTTTTGAAAATCATAAAATTAAAATTCATATCTATCATAAGGCAATCAGATTTTTTTGTAATCGTAATTGTAAGGTTATAGAAAATCAAAGGATCAGTGAGGCCTTAAGGTAGCATAGCCTGGGTAACTGAGTTTAGTAATATTGATGAAGTCTATAGTATCAATCACGAGTGAACAATTGCAAACGATGTTAGGAATTATAATGAAATAATAGTAGACCTACATCAAACATGAAATAAAATAAGCCTGGATGTAAATCGAACAATAACAGAATAAGAGACTTAGTAAACACCTTATTACACCTCATTACTGTTTGATTATAGACGAGTCTGATAAGAGTCAGATATTTATAGACCGATTTGATAAACTAAAACATACAGTTTATTGATATAAATTCGATTCCGATATAAATTCATATATTACCCAAACCGAAAATCTCAAAACAATTTGAATAGGGAAGAATGCGGAAGAATAATTTAGATGGAAATAAATAAAGCAATTATGAAAATTAGTGTGATAAACAATTCCTCGAATGGTTTAAAAAGGCAGAAAATGAAAAGCTTTGAAAAAACTTAGCAGAAGTTTATGTTTCGAAATGGATAGAAAGAAGCTAAAAAAGAAGTTTTACCGCACTGAAAGTAATGCTCTCACTTTTCTATATGGAAAAATTTTCTTATGGGGTAAGAATTTTTTAGGCAGTCTTATGTCCGATTTCTTCACTTAAAAAAATAAATAATAAATAGATAGAAAAGATAAAGAAATCTGACATTAGGACAACATAATACTAACAGAAACCGTTACAGTAAGGTAAAAAAATACATACTGTGTAGTTATATCTTGGTATTGTCAGACACATGAGCTATATTGAAATCTGTTGGCTAAATCTAGGCACTTGCATCTTACTAAAACCAAAAACTAAAACTCCAAAAGTGTATATACAAGGAGCGCAGTAAATTTTTTTACCAAGGTACGCTCTTGAAATAAAAAACAATAAAGCTAGAAGGAATCGTAAGCTATTTTATACTGCACCATTGTACGAAAATGCAAAGATAAAACTAATTGGACCAACCTCTTTTTAACTACAGACTAAATGTATCAAACATGTTTCATGCACCTCTCATGAGTGTCCGACTGACATCTGACATCTCCGGCTAAAATTTTGAGAAAACAATGCAAAGGAAAAGTAATTGGCAAATATATTTGGAATGTTCGTACCGTTTCAAACGATTTTACTATCCAAATCCAGTCGGAAAGAATTTGATTTCACTTCTGAAATATAATTTTTATAATAAATAGGTGGCTGGATAAATTTTGTGTGCGCTTGTAATAAAAGCACTATAAAAATTTGAGCTTTACAGTCGCGGATAATGTTCTGTTTCAATTCCAGACTAATCCACCAGGGAAATTTACATTTATTCTTCATTGTGATCTTTGGAATACGTCTATCGATTACGTTATCGAGAACTTTAAGTAAATTGACAAAAAAATCATACAATTATAAAATGGCGCCTAACATTGCATTTTTAAATTTCTATTTAAAATTTCATTGTATTTAATATTTTTAAAATATTTTTAATCCTACTCTTTTAGACATCAGTAGTTAAAAAATTTTACGATTAACCAATAACTATTTTAATTTTTTGTTATTAGTTTTTAAAATTTATATTTCATTTGAATTTCTCATAACTTCTGATAGTTTTAATTGCTTTTCATTTATTGATGTTACCTCAGAATTACCTAACCAAGTTGAAATATGTTTTAACTTATTCTCTTTTTAATTGTTTATTATATTCAACTTCCATTCATAATGCCATAGTTTTAAATTTAATTATTATTTTCCATAATATTTTTTAATTTTGTTTTGGTTAAAGAATTTATTAGCATTGAAATTAAAGTTATTTTAATTTTTGTATTGTTATTTTTCAACACCTTATATTTGAGGCAAATTGATTTTAGACGTAAAGGTCATAAAAACTTTCTTTGTTTTGACGAGTTCTATTATATAAACTTTCTGTTTTTTCTTTTTCGACACTCGATAAAGCGATGGTCAAATATTTTTTGCGTACTCACCGTAAACTCATAACAAGAACTTATGAAATTGATCGATTCAATATAATATAAAATGAGAATTTGCTGTTTTATATAACAGCTTATCCAATATAGCAAGAAACAAAAATTTAAGTTAGGACAAATATTTTGTCATTTAAATGACGGCTTAACTTCTAGTACTCTCATCTTGCGTACAAATGTAAAAAATTTGAACAAGTATGAGTTTAATTTCTTGTTCAGTGTAGTACAATGATTAAAACCCCTTGAGTATTTAATGTTGAAATTTTCATTTTAAAATAAATTGCTACTTAATATTCCTGAAAAAATGAATTACAAAATATATATTACAAAGTAACCTAAAGATGAAAAGACAAAATTTAATAAAAATAATAATTTTAAAAGTTCCCTGAAGCGCGAAAAAGCTCTTTTTCGTTTTTTAACAAACAAAACTTATCAACGTAAGGTTTAGGTAATACAATTTTAAAGTAATTATTTTAATAATTCAAAATAAATTTAATTACGAGTGCGTAATTAATTACATGCGGTAAAAATATTTCGAGTAATTCAAATACACTTAATAATGGGTTGTCTAAAGCCCGTTTTTCCAAACGATGTGTATTTGGAGGTCGCAAATGGTTGTTGGCATGGGATTAAACGGTAGAAACTCAAGTAAGGGCAAATAACAATACGTGTACACGTGTGTTCCTTTGGGAAATCATGACGGAATGCGAATAAACTTATCTCACTTATCACAAGTTCTTCCAACTAATCTGCTTTATAGAAGAAACTGTTTTGAATTTCAACGTAGTCCATTGTTTCCTAATTTCTTCTCTATGTTACATTATACAAACTTTCTGATCTTAAAGATTGAATGTATTCCTTTGGGTGAGAGATTACAAGAATAACGTTAACCTGACGAGGATTATCAAGGAGTTTATGTAACTTATATTTAAATCGAAAAAGCCGATTTCCAATACTAATAACAACATCCAATTTATGAAAGTTATGTAGTATTCCGTACAACTGAAAAAATAAAATAGTGAGTGAAAATTTAGTGAAAAGATGACCGGTAAATGGACTACTCTTTCACTCGTAAATCTCAAATCTACGAAACCAAACCATAAATCGCAAAGAAACGCTCAATTGGTTCATCAATTTGATTAAGTAATAAAATTACCCGCAGGTGGACGAAGTCACCACTATTGATAATTTTGAATATACATAATAATTTTTCTAAAAGTTTAGTTTTTACTGAATAGCGATATTCGAACTAAGCATGTACTTGGCAAGTAAAATAATATCCAATGCTAAGTTTAGTCATTCTATCTAAATTACCAATGTTTTACGCTACACAAAATTTTATATTTTTATAAAGTTGATATACCTGTATAGTCAGTAGATATTATAACAGACTTCCAAATATAAATGAAATAACTTTTTATGCTATTTCCCTTAAGAGGAAGCCTCTATGAACTTTTATATTACTCAAAATATTGCGTAAAAAAATAAAAGTAAGTAATAGGAAACTCAGCATTAACAGTCTGCTCATTTACAAAACGGTAGTTCAATATTTTAACAATAATACAAAATATAACAAAAATCCTTTTAATCCTTAATTTTATTTTGATTTTTTTAAGTGATAATTTTCTTTTAGCGTTTCGTTTAATTCTGCTAAATATTAATTTTACATAAGCTTAGATACTATTTATACTACAAATCTACTATAAATTTTATATTTTAAGTTTATTTTTTCTATTAACTTTCATCCTTCCTTTTTTTTTTTTTTCATTCATTCATTTTTTTTCTTTATATTGATATTTATTTTGATAACTTACTAAGCTATCATTCTATGTCTGCTTTATTTTAAAATTAAATCTAATGTTTTTAGCACACTGAAATGATATTAGGTACTAATTGTCATTCAAAACATAAAAAGTTAAATAAAAGTAAATAGTTTAAAAAAAATAACAATGAAAGAAGTAATAAATTAATTTTTGTATTTAGATACTTAAGGTCCTGTTAACCTTACCGGTTAGTAAATACTGACCTATAAATTTTGTAAATAAACTAAAATAAACACAGAAATGAGATATTATAATGTTAATTCTATTTCTATAAAATTCTATAATGTGCTCTAGAGTTATGATCTTAAATTGTCACTAGCGGTAGATAGTGCGATTACACTATTTATTAAGATGAACTGGTTATTTCTTAATTATTAAATTAATTTTAAAAAAATCAAAGATAATTAAAAACAGCTATCAGCAAAACTGTAGAAACAAAGGTTTTAACATTTAAAGTTAAGGTATTCAATTCACACTTAAAACAAAAAAGAATTAATTTGAAAGTTATTAATTATTTTAATAAATAATTGTCGAGTTGTTAATTGACTTTTCTACTGCTAGCTTTTCATACTAAAATTTGTTGTCTTATTTAATTGTGTGCAATTAATAAAACCGCTAAAATTAAATTCAATCTCTTTGAGATTCGGATAACATGAATGAATCACGTTTTAGGTATGCAAGTTTCTTTTGAATAAGGATCACGATACGAAGCTTCTCTCAATTATTGACTTTGACATCGGATAAGCTTGCCGACAATTCCAAAAATTTTGTTGTTATTTAAAATTTAATTTTTTTGCTATGCTTATTCTGACGTGTTCTTAATATAAACTTAACATTCGCTTTGTATTGGTATCATTCTTTGTGCTCAAAGAAAATTATATTGCAACTATGCGATAGTTTTTCACAAAAAGAATGGTGGAAATAAGACATGGCCTCATATTTCAATCTCACTGCAAGCAATAATCAACAGCTGGCCTTTTTAATTATAGTTCAGAAAGAAAAGTGCACGTAATGAAACGTAGACAGTCTGGCAGGCAAACGTCAAGAAGAAAGATGGATTACCATGTTACTTATGCTCTAAATAGGGAAACATAGTGACGTCATATTTTTAAAATATAGAAAATCATAAACGAGTAAATTTATCAATAATTAAAAAACGGATATCCAAACATGGACTTGGATATGGCTAGCACTTGAAACGTGATAGTTTTCCTGGTTGGAATATTGCTATATAAAGTTTTCATTGGTACCGAATGGGCTTTGTCATGCATGAAAAACTCACAAATACATCGTTCATACACATCATGATGTAGCAATGTCAAATATCCAATCCCGTCAACCATCATTATCAATTGGAATCGGCACAGTTGTTTAGTATTATGTGATGCAAAACAACGCCCAATCATAAACTTTGTTGTAAAAGTTCCGACAGCAAAAACGAAAAAGTTTATTTTCGAACGAAAAATGAACGTGTTAATCCTTCCACTGGTCACGTATTTTGGATATCTCTATTACGATATCCAAAAACTCAAAAACCGCCACCAAAACTCAGCTTAAATTATTACGAAAGTTGTCACATTTTATTAAATTTAAATTCCCCAACCAAGAAACTCGATAACAGACGCGTTAATGTATTTGTGGGTGTTGACCATATTGAATAATGTAAAATTAAAGATAAATTACAAACATATATTTAAAAAAAAAACTAAAACTATTAGATACAATTTTATTGTATGGGTTTGCAGTGTAATTTATGACAACATTACAAGTGATAGACAACCCTACGCAAGGCTTCAATTTTGTTTCGATTACTCATTACAAAAGCATTAGTGTCAGAAACTACAATTTGAATATTTAGTGTCAAGGACTCTAAAGAGAAAAAAATTTGTTATATGTATTACATACCAAATTGAAATTAAATAATATGAAGGCTGCTAATTATTGTTTAAGAGGTTTTTAAAAGCAAATTTAGTATAGCTTTGTGAAAAATCTTGAATGTTTAGAGAACCCATTTGGATTATTTTTTGTTTTGAAATAAATAAACTAATACAATTTTAATGTGAGTTTAACCCTTGAATAATTTAAAAAATGTAGATACGAAATTATATTTATTCTTGGTAAGTAAAATGTAAGTTAATTCGATACAATGGAATTATAACAATTTAGTTTGGTTTCGTTTGAACCTTGTTCACAAGGGACAAGCACAAATTGAAAACACTTATTCCAATTTAATATTTAACTGCTTATTACTTCGTGGAACATTTTGGAACTAAATAAATAAACAAAATATCATTGAAATGTGGAAAACTTAGATTAATATTTTTTGTGTCGAAATATCGAAAAACTCAAAAATTTATAAATCAAATATGGCTCAATTAATAAAAAAAAATGGGAAAGTTTAGTACATAATACAATACCCACTAATGCATAGTTTAAAGCAATAATATACATAATTCTTATTCCCAAATTCACGTAAAAAATTTTCGAACAAATTTTAGCATTTTAGTTAAAAGTAGATTTAGAAATTATTCTTATGGCACTGATTTCCGATACCTACAACAACCTAATAACGCAACAAAAATTGTATACCAACAGTTAGCATGGTAAATAGTTAGATTTTGAATTAATATATTACTGTATACAACAGTTATCTATAATTATTACCCGTAAAGTGTTTGTTATCGGTATTGTAATAATTAAAAATAATATTACTTATTTTAAGAAACTAAAAATGTTATTCGTAAATGGTTGTGCACCATTAGGTACAACATATTATAGAAACAAACCAAACGCAAAAAAGCTATTTAAAACATTTGGCAATCACCAATCAGACTAATTAAAAATTTTAATAAATCAATTAAAACCACTATTTAATTAACTATAATAATAAAATTCTCGTCCAAACTTTGATAATATAAAATTATAATTATAATATAAAATAAAAAAAATTGGGTTTGATTTTAGTCCACTAAGCCCAATATTTAATTTTATATTTAATTAACTCGCGAAATTTTAGACGTTTACACATAATTAAATCGAACGAAGCCTTAAAAATTGCACTTTTCTTTTACAAATTACAATTGAGAGAATATAAAGTTTGAAAAAGTTGTTTAAACCATTAATAATAGCTATGTAGTTATATACAAAATCGTCGAGAATGTAAGATGACCACAAGGCGAAAAGTTGCAAAAGCAAAGAAGGAATTAGCTGCTAAGCGCAAGGAGCTCACTGCTAAGGACAAGGAAGCCTTTGCTTCCTTCGCAAAGCAATTGCTTTCCTACCCAAAGAAGGGTTATCTTATATGTTTATCAATCTATATATGTATGTATGTTTGTTCCTTTGTGGCACTCTAGAGCCCCGAAACGCGTGGACCGATTTTGATGATTTTTTTCTCAATCGATTCGTCTTAAACCTGCGAATGTCACTAAAGACATTGCAATAACTAAAATTTTATATGACGGCTACCAGACGCCTTTTTGTAGCCTAAACGACACGTATCGGTGTATACTTTTCTTTGTTGGTATAAAAAATAGTTACACACAAACAGATAAATTCTTTAATTCACCCATTGTAGTGTAAAAATTTTGATTGATAAGGGTTTTTAGTGAGTTCACGCATTTTTGCGAAAGGTCAAGCCTATGTATCCACACGATATTAACTCCCTTAATGAATTGATAAGATTGCAAAATTTGCCATCATACCATAACTAAAAAAAGCAAAATAAAATAAATTCTGTGGTCTCTGGGTAAAACAACTTAAGTCCAAAAATGAAGTTTTGAGATATGACCACATTTGTAGCCACATGCCCCATTAACAACTGTACTAAAATATTTAGGGGGTGGTCAACTTACATGCCAAAAATAAAAAATGCCAATTTTTAGCCTCTTCGGGAGAATGGTCATAACTTTTCTGTTTTTCGAGTAATCTAATAAGTATCTTTAGCAAAATTTTAGCTAATGACGTCATCTTTCCAATGGTATCATTGTATATCCAAAAATATTAATTTGAAGATGAGTTATGGAGCAAAATTGCTAAGGGTGGTCAAATTACAAGCCTCTCCCCTATGTATAACTCGCGATGTTGCTGTTCGAATTGCTGTTCGAAACATTATATGTTTGAATTTGGTTTTAGAATTTATTTAAATGAATTTAAAACGATTTAAAACAATATAAACGAAAATGTGTTTTAAATGTTCACGATGAATCTGAATAAATTGGAGTTTAGATTATTTAATAATCTAAATAATAAATAATAAATAATAAAAAATAACATAAATAATTAATAATAATATTAAATTATATTAATAATAAATACTGATGTATTATTTAATTTGTTACGACATATGTTAAACGATAAAATTGACTTATCAGTGGAATACTACCACAAAACTTGTTAAATCACAAAATTGGCGAAATATTGTCTGCACCAAGTAGTAGAAACCAAACATAATCAGAAATTACAGATGATAAATTTTCTATCTACGTAAATTTAATGATTGATGACATCAAATTTAATGATTAAATATGTATATTCATGTTTATATATTATATAATATGTAGGTTAGAACCAAGCAATATATCTGAAATGCAAATAAAAAACCGAACAACGATACTATAGTATCAATTCGTAATAATAATTACTAATGCGATTAATTTTTAGTTATGTAAAATAAATAAATATAAATATTTAAAACATAAATAATTTGATAGGTAAATATAATAAATATATAAATAATATCAACGAATAATTTCACTATTTTAATATTAAATTATAAGTTTACGTTAACAATAGTATTACATAATATAATGATAGATTTACATTTACATAATTTATTCTGCTTTATATGTAATTTTCAAAAGTTTTAAAAATAGCTGCTCGAAAAGGTAAACCATGCAAATCAAAACAAATATTAAAGTAACATTTAATAATTAAGTTCGTAGCACAAATGTACCTTACAAATTCATGTTTACAAAAGTATGTGATAGATATTAAAGCAAACAAGTCCTGCCCTGCCTTTTATATTTAGTTAAGTGTGAATGTTATTTAGTTTACTGAAAGTCAAATTAAGTAAGTTGCAAAAAAATTGTTACTTCGATTTTGCAGTACCACGGCGCTGCCGTGTACCTCCTGTCATATTCTTAATGAAGTCATCTTCATTATAGGCGTTTTACGGAGATCGTACTCTGAATCATCCATATCGCTTGTCACGTATAGTGGTGTTAGTTTTAGGTTTGCAATCCAGTATGCCTTAACCCGAAGAAAATTGCGTCACTTGAGCTAGAACCTGACCTACAGCTTTAAGGGGAATATGAACCACGAAGAAAACATGGGCTAACGTGTGTGCTCTCTTCCGGCGCAGGAGTGCAATTCGCCAGATTTGCAAAAATTGAAGTCTTGATTTTTTTGTCATAAGTAGGTCTTTAGAAAGCTCCATGAGAAGTTACAATTTTTTTACTACCATTTTTAACCTTTGCCAGTACCGGGTTAAAATTTTCTTTGAGTAATTTAAAATTTGATTTGTATGCGAAGTGATTCTCAAATTTGAATTTAATTTTTTCTGATTCCGAATTATTGTGTGAGTTATTTTATTTTGTAAATATGGGTTTTGATTTATTGTTGGGTTGCATAATAGAACGAAAACCCGAAAATATGGCCAAAAATAAACAAGCAGAAATATTTTTGAATTCACTTGAGAGTTTAGGAAAAAGTGCACCAATGTTTCCTCTAAAGATATACTGATCTTTGTTGCAAAACTGTTAAGTTGACAAAAATATATTTTTAGCCACTTTTCCGAACGTTCGACCGAATGTGGGTTGGTACGAAAAGAAGCGAGCCTCAAGACTGCCAAGCGAGTCCGTCAAGGTGAACGGACGGCTTTTGCGGGAAGGTCCTGTCAAAGGGTTCCACGTCAAAACGCCGTCTCCAAAGACGCCGTTTCAAGAACGCCGTGGGAAAGACGCCGTCCCCAAAAACGCCGTTGCAATAACGCCGTGGAAAATACGCCGTCACAAAATGGCCGTTGCCCAATAATACCGTATGGCAATAGCGCCGTCACAAGATGGCCGTGCCCAATTACGCCATCTTAATAACGCCGTGAGGTAAAGGGACGCCTTTATACCTGGTTCTGGGCTTTAAATCAAAACAAACAATTTTTAAAGAATAAAAATAGAAAATTGCAGTTTATATTAAAAATAATAAAAAACTTATTTAAGTAAAAAATATTATGAATATTAGTTTGAATGTGGGGGTGGGAAATAAATACAATAAATACATTTATACAATGAAAGGTCAACTATATTTAAACAATTTTTACAATAAAATAATGCTAAAATATTTATTGAAATTTTAACAGCATTGCAATTGGAAATTGTGGGCTATTCCTCCCAAATATTCGTCCAGAGAATGAATACGCGCTTCGTACTCGGATACAATCAGTTGAATTCGATTGGCTGTGTCTCGATAGACACGACGGCCTTGAGCTGCAGCTTGACCTGCAACATATTGATTGATCCGAAAATCGTTTAAACTCTGCTCTTTTCGGAGTACCTGGATAAATTTCCAAATCGTTGGGTGATTGGCACTTAACATGGAACTAAAGGAACGGTGCCAACCCTCTACAGAGTTATTCGTTTTTGGAAGACCTTCAACCGTGGCCTAGTAACAATTCCAAAGGGTGTGGGAATATTTGGGGTATCTTCGGGTGCCGTTCGCCCTGAGTTTTCCTATCCAGGTACTTTCAAAGTAATCGGTAATATCCGCTAAAAACTCTTCATTAGCTTCAAAAAATGGGTGCTGCATAAATCTCTGGTAGATGTCTACAACATCCACAACGGGAACAAATGCAAGAGCCGCCAGATATCGAACTTTATGTGCAAAGTCAGTGTTTTCTGCATCCTCGTACTTTCTTCGTACATCAGGAGATCTCTGAATAATTCTCCATATGCACTGGCTAAAATGGAAAAAACATCCCCTGTTAGAAATGGCAGGGAAATTGTCTTTAAAGGCCTGAATCTGGTCCTGCTCAAAATCAGTCATAACAGAGACTGGATTTACGCCTGGGATCAGGTCTTTTACCGCTAAAAGCACCCGAGAATATGACTGCTTTTCTTTGGTGGGAAGAAGGCAATACAGTGTAGGCAACACGTTGTTGTAACGAACTGCGTGTATAGTAAAGAGTTGCATAAACAGAGGAGGGGTTGACTTGAAGGTCCCATCGGCATACCAGTGATCACAGTGTTGCATTAAATCCAAGTTCCTCCTAGTTCCAAAGACTAAAACCCGCGATTCATTGGCTCCGCTGTCAAAAAGCAGAAATGGCTCTCCATTTTCTGTGACCTTGAACTCATCAGGTATCACAAGTTCAGTTAAAGTACGAGGAGAAGGGAGAGGGGCGCGGACTGCAACCCTAGTCCTCTGCACAGTGCGCTTGAGTTGATTGACGGAAGGCAGGTCTGCGCAGACTGATGCTGGTAATTGTTGGGTAACTTCAGCAACAATTTGTTGAGGAGTTTCAGTACTTCCTTTTGCTTTCGATCGAATCTCCGCCATTGCTTCTTTTGCCTTACATTCAGGGCCTCCCCCAATATGATTATGATTGTCAGTAAATTTTGTTACCTCATCTCCTTCAGTATGAGCTCTTCCAGGGCATTTTGTCCTATTATATTGAACACACTTCCAAATGATCTTGCTTTCCTTCCTTTGGTCTACGGTAAAGATGTATCCATTATGCACGAGTTGCTGGGCTCCCTTTTGACTTAACACATATTGTAGTGGCATCTCGACACTGAATATTACACACAATATTTAATCCTTCGTTTAAACTAATATTAAAATAATAAAAACAATTAGGATAATAAAATAAAACTAACCTCAACTTACCAATATCTATTTATCTATTAATATCTATTTATTCCTAACTTGTTCTCCCCAATGTTCTTTATTTTTAATACCATATTGCCTTATAATACCCCTTATATACAATAATACCATATTTGGTTGGTATTCCTTAATCAACGCCTTAAAATAAATTATTTTCAATTCAGTTTATTCAACTTATTTTTAATATAAACTGCAATTTTCTATTTTTATTCTTTAAAAATTGTTTTTTTTTACAAAAAAATTGTTTAAAAGTCTATTATAATATTCTAGGATGTTATCTCCCGCTGTATTTGGGGGGGGGGGGGGTAAACCACCCCTCAGATACGGCCCTGCTAACCAGTAGAAAAGTAACCCTTAATTAACGTTTTCTATTGATGATTTATTTATAATAAACCAGTCTTTTTCAGTGCCTATAAATCCAGACCCTATTCATAATATAATACTTAATCTAGAAATCTAAAATCTTAATCTAGAGCCAGGTATATAAAGGCGTCCCTTTACCTCACGGCGTTATTAAGACGGCTTAATTGGGCACGGCCATCTTGTGACGGCGTTATTGCCATACGGCATTATTGGGCAACGGCCATTTTGTGACGGCGTATTTTCCACGGCGTTATTGCAACGGCGTTTTTGGGGACGGCGTCTTTCCCACGGCGTTCTTGAAACGGCGTCTTTGGGGACGGCGTTTTGACGTGATACCTTTTCAAGTTATCATTTTTGGATGAAAAGTTATTTAATAATTTATTTATAAAGATTCGCATTAATGTTTGCAATGTTCTTATGGTTTATTTAAAATTAATTATGGGTTGTTATTATTATGCGATTATTAAGATTTATTGAGAGTTTATTAAAAAATTTAAAATTGTGTAAAGTACACAGTATAATTTTTTGCATTGCAATGTGTAAGAATTACGAAAATTTGAATCCGCTTTTCCGGTTTCCGCTTCTGATTTGATTGGCTGACCGGCAACCGAAGGTAGAAAGGAACAATATATACACAGGGAGATTTATGTGTTACTAATCCACACAATTGCGCAGAAAAATTATAAAATGAAATTTATTATTTAATACTAGAAGAGTTGAGAATATATCCTATAAACTGTATAAAAATCAAATTGCAGCTTGATCACAGCAGTGTATTCGGTGCCACCAGAGCTAAAACCATGGTTTTACGCTCCCTAGTTTGCACGTGTGTATTTAACGTCCCACTGCTGCATTTGTTCAACAACAAAACTAAAAGTAATTCCAAAAAATTAATGTTATAATTTTCATTAAAAAAAAAGAGTAGTAATTCGTGTTTGTCTTTAAGAAGTTCAGTATTCTACTTAACATTTTTACTTCAACTATGGATTTTTTTATAGATAAATAATTTTTGCAACGGTTTAGTATTTATTTCCTTGAATAATCTTTTAAGTAACATGGAATGATTTATATCGAGAAAATGATCGTTGTGTATTTAAAGGAAACCTGGCGAGGAAGAGTATATCAGAATCGCAATATAGTGTTGCTGCATGTGGTGTGTCTATTAGCGGATATACATACCGATTATTGTAAAGAATGCTATTGATGAGTTTTTAATTTGGTTGTGAATAAAAGTTCTTTCTTTACGATAATCTCAGTTTAAACTTTTATTATTTTTTACTGTTAGTTTTTGTGATTTTTAGTTTGTTCTAAAATAGTACAAACCTATCAACAGATAATCAGAAATATTCCAGGTCCCAACGGTGTGTCCTAAATAGACAAAGTTGGGTTACCTCGTGTTATAACATTTACTGGCAACAAAAAGGACTAAGTAACCCTTAAAAAGAGCAATTTTTGGTGCAAAGGTTGAAAATCGCCAACTTAGACAACGACGAAATTAAAATAAGGTTTCCAACATTTAGGGTATCTTAAACCACACCCTTGGGCCTTGTACATGGACCTTGTTTCAACTTGGACATGAACATTATATTTTGAATAGATAACTGTAAGGCGAAATTAAAAATGCAGTAATTTTCTTTTTATGCAAATGAATAAAAATTTATGTAAGCCTTTGAATTGAATTTATATGTTGAAAAATAAATAACATAATATGCAATTGGAAAGAAACATACGAAAACCAAGTCATGCGTAGGTGATTATACTAATTAGAGATACTTGGTAGTTTGTACGAATGTGGTAGTCAAACATTATATATAATTGCAGAGTATATTTGGTTAGTGCTGATAATAATAAATGAGAATCGTTTGTTGTTCCTATTATTCATGTATTTTACAAGAGCCCGTATATGGTCGAAACATCTGGAGTTATTTGATTTTAGGCTGGAATCCCTCGTAGAGCCCCGAGCAATGCGGTTAGTGCGCATTGTTACAATAATATTCCGACGAGTTATACACGTGCCTTGTTACAAAATATTGTTTTCTACCTTTAAAATTTTTCAACTCCATTACCGGCATACAGCTAACACAAATCATATGGAATGGTTTTAAAAATCAGCTCTATTTTAATGCAACAGAAATCTCGTACTTATTTTTAATGACCTACGGCGGACTATTTATATATCGATCCTTATTTGAAAGTACTAAGAGGAAATCTGAAGTTTCAGTAATATGTACGTTGTTGGTTTCTTTGTGTATGTGAGTTTTAATAGCACTGCTATTGCTGCAGTAACTCTATGACACCTTCGAATGATTTCCGGTTCCTGCAGTAGAAGGCACGTTTGTAACGTTGGTTCCGTTTCCGTATATCATAGGAAAAACCACATGCGGTTAATGTCGATGATCATTTCAATATGAATTTCATGCAGAACACTTTGTAATGTAAATGCATAATGGAATAATATTTATGACTATCAAATTAATTGTTTAATTAGTATGCAACATGAAATTGTTAATTCGAATGAAAAATATGCATACTGATGTTTTTTAGTATTTCTTTAATGCGGCATAGATATGCATTTCGATAAGGTCTCAAAGTACACGTTGAAAAAAGTTTTCGTGTTAAATAAACTAGTAAAAATGCAGACACTCTGCAAGTACTTTGTTTTGCTACTGCGGCGTACGGAAGCTACACTAGCAGTTCGAAGTTGCATATTTAATGACTCTCAGACTCTTGGGACGGACCCTGCAGTATATCTGCACTACTTCCTACAGTTTACAAAACAAGATTTTATTGATTAAATATAACTAACCTTATCCATTGCGATATTCAAAATATTAATTACCATTATTTAATTTGTTATTAATCAACTTCGGCTTATAATAATTTTTTTTTAAATTAATATTTTGAATTTTTGCTTAATTTATTAAAATTTTAAAATTATACGGTTACTATTATTATTATTATTTATATTAATAAAATATATCGGTAATTACTATCAAGTACAAAGAACTGAAGAGTTTTTCAATTAGATGAGACATTGCGCTCTAGCGAAAGCTTTCCAAAGCTTCGGCAGACCAAATCGATAGAGCAGAACAGTTTGGATACAACTTTCAGGACGAAAAAATCCTCTTACTTTCGTGGTTCGCTCCTGAGCTAAATTCAAATTTTTCCGCTAATTTAAATACACCAAAACAATTAATTTTATAATTTTTCATTTTTATATCTTCTAGTTACTTTTGGTATATCTATAAAAAATTTTACGAAATATTATGTATTTAGTTGTAGTTTTGAAAATAAGGCAAAATATACGGTAAATCTTGTATAGTTTCTGTAAATAAATTGGCAGTTATCAGATTTACCAAATTTTCGTGTGGTAAATTGAAGTAAATTAATTTAAACTATCTTGAAAAAGACCTATGATTTAGCGAATTTTCTACAGATAAAAGTTATTCATTGGAGTCACGTTTTAGCTTCTGTTTAAATTGCTACTGTGATTTCAATTGTTAACTTTCTGCTGTGGTTATACTGCAAAAACCGATAGAATTAAACAAGCTATCAAGTCATTTGTTCATTTAAAAATCGGTTTTGTTATACTATTATTGTATGCTATTGTATTTATGAATTTCGTGTTTAGAACCCAACAACCTGTCTATGGCTGAAAGCATGACTTAAGGATAGTTTTAAAATGCAAATGAAGGTTATTGAATATTTTATAAAATATGATATCTTGGTGCAGCGCAGGATTTTGGATGAACCACCCACAAAATTTGAATGGCATAAAAAGATTAAAATGACCTCTTGCCACTCCCTCGGTGCCGTATTGGGCGGTAAACGACGCCTCTCTTGACGTCACTGTATCTAGCGTCGCGACGGTCTGCCCCTAATCGCTTATCATTGATAATAGATACGATTGATAACAATAATTATTAGATTGAAACACATTATCCTGTCCTGAAGATGTTAAGTCGTCGTGGCGCGCGAAATGTACAACGTTGTATCGAACCTTCAAAACGTAAACATAAATAAGGGAGGGAGATACACCGAAAGCCGCAGTCTCCGTATAAACTTGGCGCTACAGTTTGCAGTAGGCAGCCGTATTACCAAATATATCACTCTATAACTTAACTAGAAAATTATTCTTCCTCTAGAAAATTATGTTAAGATTATTTTAGGTGTTAACGATCAATATTAAACCATGCATTTTAACTTAATCTTTAAATATTTATTTATTGATCCTGAAATTAATAAAATTATTTATTTATTTTCTAAATAAATATATTCTATTTATTTTTATTGTCATTTTCATTGTTAACTCCTGTTAATCTATGTCTTACAGTTATTTTAGAATTTTTGACGTCGAGGAAATTGTTGCACCCTAATAATGTTGAATTTTACAAATTTCTTACATCTTAATACTTGTTTTTCATGATTATGGTGGGTATAATATAAACACCGAAACGTTGAAAATGAAACGAAAAACAATATCCGGAGATCAATTTTTACTGATTATTTTTTGAATGAGATATTTTCTCCATTAATGTATTCTATGTTTAAAAATTAAAATTATGTAAATAAATAAAAATCTCTGCAATTTGCTATTTAATAAAACCATTAACTTCGGCTAAAAAATAGCTCTCTTAACCCGGCGTAGGTCTGGTGGACTTTAGTTACATTAGTGGTTTGGTGGGGTATGAGTTAAAATAGACAAATGAATTTGAATCTTGTGTTGATTTTAGAAGGATATGTATTTAATGTTATTTAAAATCAATTTTTCAAGTCTTGTTCAATTTCTGAACCCGAATTTAAGTCTTGAACTGGCATATTCTCTTCTTCCACCTCTTTCCAAACTTGTAATAACCATGCTTGCTCTTTCTCATATACCTAATACATAATTGTAATATTTAATATAAAACTAATAAATGTAAGAAATGACTTACTTGGTACTAAACGCTATTAAAATTTAAAATAAAAAAATCTGTCACATAAAGAGTCTAGTGGACTCTGAGGGTTATTAATCTTATAAGGCTGGTGGGGTATGAGCATGTATTTACTAAATTAAATAAAAACTGCTTGCACAATCGCTGACCTACGTCTGACTCTTTAATGGATTTGTGCTTAGTAAGGTTCAATTTGAAGATAGACAAAGTTTGACGTAAATATTAATTATTTTAAATGACGTTAACACGTTTTAAAGTGCGTGTGGATATATTATACCCCACCAAACCTGTGCCGGGTTAAATGTACTGATCAAGTACCAAGGATAACTTATAGTTATCCAAACCCAGACAGAAGTAATTTGACACGAACAACTAGTATAATAGAATATCAGACCTAAAAGTCCAAATCCCGACACCAACTATCGGTACAAGAATAATAATTAACATTCATATAAATATGTAGATTTATGAATATAAAAAATTAGTTTGAAGTATTTTTCGACGGAGAAATACGCAAAGATATCAGTTTTGTGATTGCTTCGAATCAAATTACTATGCTATTTTTGAGACTCAAAATATGCTTTTTTGTGCATAAAGTGCATGCGCGAGGTTATAATATTCCAGCGATGTTCAAGTTGAGCGTCGTTCTCATCCAATTAACGCTACGAAATATAACTAAAAATAACAAAAATAAATAATATTTCTTCTTTAAAGTACAGGATTATAGAGAAATTATAAACAACCAAAGTCATTACTTATTTATTAACCATAACCATTAACCATATCAATATTTTAGAAAACCCAAAAAATGCACTCACACTTTTAGCACTAAAGTGGTTTTAAGTTATCACAAGTAAAATACACAGTAAGTAATAAATATCGCAGACGTTTTCACCATACTATGACATAATCAGGCGATGAACTAGAACTAGAGGGTTGTAGGGCTTAATTGTCAAAATTACTTTAAAATCAAGTTGATGTCTTTTCTAAGAAAGAACTATCATTGATCTTGGATCAAAATTTTGTGTTTTTAAAAATTAAGAGACAATTGCAATTGAATTCCAGCTTTTAACAGAAAATTACGAAATGAAAATGATTCTAGACTACTTTGAAATGGTTATAGAATCTACTGATAGTTGAATTTTATCATGAAGTTAACAGTTGTGGATTAGTATTATTATTAGTTGAAATCCAAATTGGAAATTCTAGATGCAAATTCAAGAAATATGTAAAATGCAATTTTAACTGGAGCGGCGCATGCGCTAGAGTGGTCTTAACCTGAATTTTGGTGAATATAAGATCAAAGTCAAAATATTGTGGGTTGTAATATTATTTTATTATAGGGAATCCTTGATTCGACAATAATTTTTCTATTAATTTTTGGATAAGAAGGCGAGAAAAGCAATTTTTAACAAAACATAATTTTCGTTTTTTTTTCTAAGAGTTTTATAGTTGTGATACTAAAACTGTACAGCATACCAGAACAAGTTATTCTGCAATCCAGAGGAGACAAAATATATGAACATTTTTGCGGCAAAAATATTTACGAGCGTTCGAATTTTTCACTGGAATTTGAGAGAGCAGATCAAGGTTCTGAGTGCAAATATTTATAAAGTAAAACGGAAATTTCCACTAATGAAACTACCCATTACCTAACACTTTATTACAACTTAATTCCTTAAATCCTTAATTACATTAATGGCCGTTCCAAAGCGAATGCTCTTAGCTTTTAACTTTTCGTTAAGCCGAAAGTTTATTGTGTTAACAACAAACTAAGAAAATGTCATCTGCTTAAATTTAAATCCCACATGAAAGCTATTTAAAAAATCTTATTAAATGTAATGAATTGATAAGTGGTTAAGGTAGTGAAATTCAAAATATACCACACCAATATTTTAGAAAACCCAAGAAATGCACTCACACTTTTTAGAATTTATTTTCAATGTTTTTTAGTTTTCACAAATAAAATACACTGTAAATATATTTTTTATTTAATTTTCCTTCAATAAAAAATTTAATATCTAATCTAATTGTTTGTTTATTAGTAATTATGAGGACAATTTTTTAAGGTTTTTTTTTATTTCAATCGCTTCCAGGCGATCCATTTTTTTATCACATTATATAGAATATATCTAAATTTTTCATTTCTATGTTTATTAAACATTATGTTTATTATCTATTAAGTGGTCAAAAAATTTGATTTCTCGTGAGTATTGCTTCTTCAGTAGAAGGAAACTTCTTGAATTCTTTTTTTTAAATGCTTTACCGGACTGTCCTACATACACCATCTTACAAGTTCTGCATTTTATTTTGTATATTATTTGTCAATTATATCTTTGGTTTTTGAAAAATGTTCTTTTAATGAGTATGTGATTCTATAGGATAACAATAACAAATGTTTGGTTAGTTGTAATTAATTTGACTATATTTTCTGACAGTTTTCATAGTAAGGTATGGACAGAAAGTTCTTCGTGATTAACTGCTTTATTCATTTAAAAGTGAATATTTATTTAGAGTCAAGTGGGTTAAATGTAGACCGGGGTAAATGTAAACCCATCCAGAAATCGAAAACCCAACTTAGATTATTTGAATTATGGTGGGTTTCTGTAGATGGGATTCATAGACTGATGAGTACATCGGGTAGCAATGCTCACAGACTTTATTTAACAGTTTGAAGTAAATTTTAGTGAGAGGCTGTATTTTTGTCGTTTTCCTGTTTTGAAGCCGCTAAGATATTAATTATTGATTGAAATTTTTGCAAGGTAACCCAAATATTTGACGATAGCTGTTATCAGTAACATAATGATAAGTAAGTTATGTGCAAATTTTGAAAATTCGCTTACAAATATTTGTAAAAACATAGGTGTTTGTTTACATTTTCCCGATAAAGTTTATTTAAAGGGGTAAAAGGGGTAAAAAAGGGTAAAAAAAATGGGTAAAAAGTAAACACATTACTTTTTTTTACAAAAATTTGTAAATTACACTTTTCTTAAAGTTTTCAGATTTCTCATTCCGCGAAACTATATTAAAAAGAAGGGCAAACCTTTATACATTGTTCAAGGTATCGAGAATGCAGTTAGCTTGGTGGAGTTTAAAAATGTTGAAGTATGTAAAAGAGTAAAAGAGGTTAGTTAAACAATTAATCAACTGGAAACTAGAACCAAGTATTTAAAACCCAAAGACGATTCTAACACATTATTTTGTTTGGAATATAATGTTGTCAAGTGTATTAATGCTGAACAAATTTTAGGGCTTCTACCTGATCCTGAAATTCAAATTAGAAATGAAGAAGTATTTTGTAAATTTAATGGCACACTTCCAGTACATGGGAAAAGTTTTTGTTAATTAATAGTTATTCCTTTGTATTTTTGTTTATATTTTGTATGTTCTAATAAAAATATGTTGTTAGATGTTAGTTAAGTTAGTTTAACTTTTAAAAATCCCTGAACTACCTTGAATCTTCGACTTATAACGTGTGAAAGCATATCCAATCAATGAGGATCATTTTGTTCACATTTTCCTAAATTATTTTATTTTTACAATTACCCCTATTAGTATGGTCAAATGTAATCTTTAATATTTCACTATAAAAGTGAAAGGAAAAGTGATTTTCCGAAAGCTCGTAAATTTAATCGTTTTATTTGTGTACTTTAGCTCAATATTGATAATACTAATTAACTACAATAATTATAGGTATATAAATGTATACTTTAAACTATACTGTGATTAGTTATTCATAAGAAAATCTTAAAGCTGATATTGTCACTTTTAAGCTTTCCTTCTAGAAATTTGAAAAACATAGCTGGATGATCAATAAAATTGACATTCTCTACGAACTTGCATAAATCGTCCTCAATTACCCCACTTGACTATATATTTTTTCCTGCTCCTCAAAATGATGTATTAGACATTAAAAAACAAACTGAGTATTTATAATTTAATTCAGCAGTCACTAATTTGAACTTAATGTTAAATAAATGCTGAGTCAATATTTATTTTTAAGATGATGCCAAGATTATTATAAATTTAAAGTTTTAAGTTTATATTAATATTAGGTTTATTCACTAGTTGTTAACATTATTTTCTGAATTTTTGTTAAACTTAGCATTTGCTATTTAGCATTAATTTTAGCATATACCATTTTTATGCACTCAGTTCTATCTTAAAAGAGCCGTATGATTCAACTATCTATCGATTACTTTAATTCCCGTGTGGCTTTCAACTAAAATGATTTTATGCAACAATCCAGTTAAATTTTTTGGAATTCACATAGAATTACTTTATGAACGGTAAAAAGAGTAATATTTTATTTTATTGTATTGTAGGAATATTTATAGGTAGGTAGCGTGAGTCGATTCTTTGTAAAACAGTTAATTTAGTACTAAATACGATCCTTTGTTTGAAAGGTACTTGGTTCATGTAAATGCGATTAAATTTTCACTCGCTTGTAATTAAACGAGTTACCCTATAAAAGAAGGCATGCATGTATATTGGTCGTAACGAGAAATTACACTGGCTATAGTACAAGCCAACTAATCAAGCTATAATTTCTATATTTTAAAGTAATACTTTAAAATTGACATATAGCTAAAACAAAATAAGTTGTTCTTTTAACTTTTCCAGTCGTTTTATAGTGAACATTTCTTTGAAATTTTTGATTATTCTTTGAAATGAAAAAACATTTTATTTCTCTAAAAGAAGAATATTTTCATTTAAACAAATGGCAGTCAAACAAACCGATATTCTTAATTCAAAACAATAGTTTTCTCTGTATAGGTTTTCTTTTAAGGAATACTTACTTAACACTGTGCGAAGGGTTGGTATCCGTTCATAAAAATTATCTGGAAATTTGTAAACGGTCATAAATAGTTTTATTTGCAGGGGTTCACATAATTCACAAAAATTCATTAATTATTTATTAAAGTGGATTTAAATTATTTTTTTTGTGGATCTGTGGAATACTCTAATGCGGTCTACAGACGTTCAACTTGGTTGTCAACTTAAGTTGAACGTTTCACTACACACTTTTCAACTTGGTTGACAACCTAGTCATCAACATCACTTTTTACTATCTCGCGTTGCATACGATTGTATAGTATACGTCACTTTAATTTAACATATAGGAAATAATATCCACAAGAAATCTAAAATCATCAACCTGGACTTCAACTTGGCTTTCAACCTTCAACTAGCCTACACACGGTCAACTTGGTCGTCAACATGGCAAGTTCACAACTTAGGTTGACAGCCAAGTTGAACGTCTATAGACCCCTTAATATAAAGAGTTACTGCAAAAAAATTACCAATAAAGCCCAATTTTATTCTGTTAGATACAATTCGGAAGTTAATAGTATCGATGCCATGTAGATTGGAGGCAGTTATTAAAAATAAAGAAAATTTTACCAAGTACTTTATGCAAAAATAATTTATATAGCTATAAAGCTATTTATGATTGTTTCCAAATTTTTAGGTAATTTTTATGAATCGACTAACTCTTCTCACAGTTTTAAGTAAGTATTCCTTAAATAAAAAACTTACCAAAATAATTCTTTTAAATTGGTAACGTAAACAAGTTTTTATTACACTTAATTTAAATACGTATATCAGTATCAGTAGCAGTAGATCTCAGAATTACTGTATTTTATTTCTACTAGCTTAAAATAATTAAAGTAATATTTAAGTTTAATTAATCTATAAAGCTATAATCTGCTACAAAATTATTTAGAGAACTTTCAAAAACAATATCTACCTACGTTAAATTTGTATAATTATAAAGACATTGTTAAAGTTAAAGAATATTTTAATGCGGTTTAAATTAAAGTATTTTTAATAAGATTTTGTAATAATTGCAATTTAAAATTAGAAAGTTTGTAAAATAACGCCTTACAGCTGAGAAAATTCAGTAATAATAAGAATCTGTCGTTACTGTTACTAAGACTAAAGTTTTGAACAGATTTCGTGTATTGTTGCGTAGATCATAACTGGATACTTTACGATACACTTTAATTAAAACTTATGCGAACAAGAAGCAATTGTAACCGCTTTTCCTGTAATTTTAACAAAGTAACAATAATTACGGATTATTCTTAGAAATTTAATTAATAGCAGGCAAACTTTGAGAAAATACTTATCCGGTAAGAAAATCCTTTTTATGCAAAACTCGTCAAGAAATTCGTTATTTGCTGGAAAACTTCCTGGATGACGCCCAATAGTGCTGTTTAGTTTTTTCTTAAAATATTTACTTAGTAAGGTTATAATGCTGTATTGTTTTGAGTGTTAAATTGATATAAAATATTCTAATGTCGGACAGTGGACAAATAATTTTCAATTCTACATTTTGGACAACTCGAAAATTTGGTAACCCATAAACGCACCGAAGTGTGAAAAACTTAAATTAATGTATACTTATATGTAATATATTGTAAATATTTACATATTTTGGACTCATTAAATTCAAGAGTTATTTACTTGGTTTTCATGAGGATATATCATAAACATAATATTTAATTTTGATTTAACTAATCTTTAAAAAAATGTACAAAATATCCTATTTTAAAGTTTAGTTTATTTCTGTCTAATCTACACAATATTCTTATTATACTTCTTTTTGGTTGATATTACCTCCAATCAAAAAAAATAATTTTTTTTGGAGGTAAGGTAATCGAAAAAAAATTTCAAAATTTTTTTTACATTTTCGAGATCACCGTGTTCAGAAACGTAAAGATTTGCAAAAAATTTAAAAAAAATTTCTGTGTCGGTCTGTCTCTGTCGGTCGTCAAATTGTGTCTCTCGCTTTATTCCTAAACCGTTCAACCAATCACGACCAAATTTTTTTTTATGGTTATTCTTATTTTTCTTTATTTTCTATTGTATGTCCATGACGCTATGGTAATGTATCAAGCCATTGTAACATGTTATGTATCGTCAATACTGCAACCTTAAAAGTTGAAAATTTAACACTTAAGTAGGATTTATAGTTTGACAAACTGTAAACGTAGACGCACTGAAAAGAGTTGAACTATAAAATTGATGTACTCTTGTTTATAAATGAAAGTAGACGCATGACGTAATGTAAGTGAAACGGAGTGTAACGGAAGAGTTGGTCAACTTTCATCTCAAGCTGGCCACAGACCGGCGTACAAGTGTGTCATACATGTACGTCACATAGGTTTAGACGTTGATGTTCGCTGGTGTGTGGGCAAAGAGTGACATACATGCACGACGCACAAGTTTTTTATTTTACTTGAATTTATGTATGTCACACATCAACAATCGTACATGTATGCCGGTCTGTGCATCAACCGTCATACATGTATGCCGGTCTGTCGACAAATTTTAATCTTTTCTGCTACAATTATTTAATTTTACTTGTTTTCATCATTCATCGTCCACAATCAAACTATATGTTTGACACTCAAGCATCTTAGTCTAGGGGCAACAGCGCACTGTCATTCAAGTATGACATACATGCACGACACACGTGCATGACACACATATACGCGGGTCTGTGGCCAGCTTTAGCTCTATTCATATAATCTTTCGATTTAGTTTTCCAGAGACAAGGGTAATTTTTCAAGAGTTCAATGAACTCTATCATAAAATCTTTCGTCAAACTTCGTAAATAAGACATTTTGGCAATATTGTAATAAAATTATAGTAAAAATTTCTTAAATAGACGCGAGACACTGATTTAAATAATGCTAACAGAAAAGAGTCAAGTTTGTCCACAGACCGTCATACATGCATAAACGTTGATGTGTGACACACATGAATTCAAATAAAATTAAAAACTTGTGCGTCGCGCATGTATGTCACTCTTTGCCCACACACCAGCGAACATCAACGTCGAAATCGGTGTGACGTACATGTATGACACACATCTACGCCGGTCTGTGGCCAGCTTAAGAAAGATGTAGTTTATGAAGTTTTATTAAAAAAACTACAAAGTAGTGTCGACGATCAAACACATGTGTGAGACTCAAGCATGCTAGTCTAGGGGCAACAGCGCACCGTCATACATGTACGACGCACATATATGACACACCTGCATGACACACATGTACGCCGGTCTGTGGCCAGCTTTTTAACGGTGCTCAATAATCTGTGCTTAAATAACTATAGTTTTACATTATTAATCAAATATTTATAATTGAAATACTTCTTCTGATTATTATTAAGATTGCTCTGATGATTTTAGTTAGAATTGAAATTTTAAATATTTCGGAAATGTTAACGTTAAAGTAATTACAATAAATCATAACAAAGATGTCTCAAATGTTTCTATTAGATGCATCTTATATCTTAATTTAATTACTTGATTAATTGCGCGTTTCTTCACTTTTACCCCACTTAAATCTGGTTTTCTTAAATCATTATGATAAACATCCTGTGAAAAAGAGAATGGGAAATTCACTAAAAACAAAAAATATATCAGAGTGGGATTAAAAATTGGGAAACCCAGGTTCATGCTTAATATTTACGATATTTACTCATCATGCCAAACAAGAGTCTACTATTATAATATCTAAGCTTCCAAGTAAATAGGTATTTGTAAATATAATTTTTCATGAATTCCATTTGAAAGAATGAACTTGAATGTATTTGGAAGATTTTCAGGCAATGTGGTATATGTAAAATGAAAAGATTAGGCTGTAGTCAAGAGAAATTTTTTAAATTACATAATAAGAAGATAACATCAGTGAACACGTCATGTTGCTGACGATAAACAAAAAGGTTCCGTATTTTTTAAATTTTAGAAAACGAACAAACAATATTGAACGAACAAAATGCATTCAAGGATCTAATTTGTTTTATTTAAATTTGTAAATTTCTAATAATATGAATCATAATTTTTAACTTAAAACAGGTATAGTTTAAAGAAAATCTTATTAAAATTGCAAATAGGTACATTTTCTATAACCCTTTTAGTACTTTTGAATTTTAATGTTAATAATCCAAATTGGAAAATTTGATCTTGAATATTTTTGCATACTTAACAGATTGCCGCATATTAACACTTTTAAACATATTTTTCGGTGTATTTAAAGCTTTATAGTATATAAATTAATTTCATTAATTTGTTTAAAATTATGTAAATTTCAATTGAAACCCCAATTAGATAATATTGAGTTGATGATAAAATACGATCGATTCAAGTTTTTAACAATCTCAGTACAGAGTAATTCAACATTTATAGTATGTAAATGGTTATTATTTCGCATAAGCTGAACTTAATTAAATAATACAGATTCTAACTGAATTGGACATAAATGCTTTGGTGCAGTAATTTTCAGAGTACATGGCACTTGCACGCATTCAGCGCATGAAGAATGGATCACGATTATAATCGCGTGTACTTTGCACACTGGGAGGTACATATATGTATAACTGATTAAATGATTACCATTTTACTGGCAAGTGCATCCAATACACGTAAATATGAAGTAGAAACTAGTCTGTTTTAATACTAGGACGAAACACCGTCTCCTGAACTAAAATTCAGCTGCTGGTATACATAAATTATTTACTTACTTGAAGTTCATTAATTTAATACTCGGAAAATTAAATTTTCACAATTAAAAAATAACACTATTATGAAGTAAAAGAATAAAAAATATAAGAAAAAAATAGAAAAGGTGAAGGCCAACAAAAAACTTTCTTAAAGACGATCTGACTTGGCTGGGTAAACAGAAAAGTTTTAAATTTAAATTGAATGGAAAAAGATAATAATAAATTCAATTTAAATTTAAAATTTTTCTGTTTTCTGTTTGTAATAATAATTATCACTTGACAAATTGGTATTAAAAATGTATTTCTAGTTTTATCTTTTTCCATTCAATTTAAATTTAAAATTTTTCCGTTTACCCAGGTCAGATCGTCTTTGAGGAAGTTTTTTGCTGGCACCTTTTCTATTGTTTATTATGCTTTTATTATTTTTTATTTTTTTTTTTATTTTTTTGAATAATAATTTTCGACATTTTGTATTTTCTTACCTAAGTGTTAAAATTCTAGTAATTTAAGATTTTGTTTAGTTCTGTTAAATATTATACCTATATATTATTTGGAAAAATTAAATCTGCTAACTTAGCGTGTAATTTTTCGATAACCTTTTACTCGTACTAATCGAAAAAAAACATCCTGGTTGACTTTGTTACCAACTGAAAAATAGATCATAACACCGGTAAAAAACTCTTTCTCTTTATCTCCTAGTGGAGTTCAATAGTATTCACTTATTAGGAAGTCATATAGTTCTATTTGTTTTCTAATATTCTTTTAATTTAGCCCCTTAAAGGAGAGATCGACCGGTCGAGCTCAGGTTAGTGTTAGAAAACGATATTTTTTTATTTAAGCCTCTTAGAGATCCATACCTGCTAGCTGTCCGTCCGCGGACAGGACTTTCTGCTGGTAATATTTTCACTAAATAGGCCAGAAACGCAAAAAAACACTTTTGTAAGAAATTATGCAAAAGTTATTGAAAACAAGGGGGAGCTCGGATAACCGGAAATATAAGGATTCTATATACCTACCTTTCTAGTTTAAACATTAAGAATACCTTGACTCAATTTATTTATCGGGATTAAGTGCAAGTTTTTTCTATTTAGGGCAGATAATAATAAATTTATCTCATGCTCTAGGCGTCGTTGATGGAGTTTGTAGTGCATAAACTTACCTTACTGCGGCACTAAGTATTTTTCTGCTGCATTGTCTTTGTTCTCTTTTGCTTTTAGTCCAAACAGTGTTACCAATCTTGGTATCTATTCTGAATAATCATTGTAAATACCTTCCTAAATATTTTTTGGCTTTGTTTAAAGTTTGAACTATTCTATCTCGATCTAAACAATATTATCCGATAACCTACTCTATATAAACAAAACCGGAAAAAGAATTGAATTAAGAAATATATAATTATATATAATACATTATAAATAAGTACCTACAAGGAGTAAATTATTTCAGTAAATCATAATAAATTAAAAATGTTTATATCGCAGTGCTCTACTCTTATAAATTTTAATATTTCTTTGATATTTGACACAATGTGTTTAAGAAATGTCTAATGTATTTTTTGGATATTTTTTAAAAGCGGTATCTTGGGGAACATTTTTTGTAAGTTGGAGAATTGCAAGAGATTTTCTATTAAGCAGCTTCCGGAATGAAACATTATATTTAATTATTGTAGAGTAGCATCGACAGAAGTGGGCCACACTTTGGTTTTCATGCTATAGGATGTTCAAAAATTGACATTTTTGAGCACTATTTGCGTCTATTTGTAGGGAAAAGGATTACCTAACTTTCGGCAAAAACATATTTAAAAATTTTTAATGTTAACATATGTTTTTACACCGTTAAGTAAAAAAAGAGAAAATTGCGATTTCACGATTTTGCTGACAGAAGTGGGCCACCTAAGTTTTTCATCTAAAACAAGTACAAGGATCAAGCACTATGACTTTTTTATGTTAAATAATTTATTTTTATAATAAATTGTATTGTAAAAATCAATTTTCAAGTGTGATATTTTTTATTATGCTGCTTTAAAGATACGCACTAAAAATATTAACATAAAAAACTTCAAAAAAGTGATTGCACTGAATTCAGGGAAGCAAGACCTTTCAAATGAGGTATCACTTGCTGTATCATCCCTATTAACATTTCAGGGGTTGTCATCACAGCGCGAAGAGATGAACAATACGGGAGTGATATTGGCGGCAAAATTTGTTACCCTTGATGATAAAATTGACGTGTTTTAGCATTTCTTAAAAAAAAAAATTTTGCTAGCCACAATCCCGCCTGTTTCGTTTTCAGACGACCACCCTGTATACAGGGTGTCTTAAAAAAAATGTTTTGCTAGTAAATATAATTTGATAATTAGTTAAAATAATCCATGGATTATTCTTCATCGAATCTTCATCTTCTTCGAATTCTTCATCGAATGATATTTACTAACAATACTTTTTTTTGAGACACCCTGTGTATATATTTATACAGGGTGTAGATATACATTACTCTAAGCTGGTTTTTCCGCGCAGCCACTCAATTAGTGTAAATAAAAACACTAAATGTCGAAACACAACATTACTGAAGTGGCCCACTTCTATCTGCAAAAAATGGCCCACTTCTGTCCACAAGCATAATTTGACGCGAAGTAACGTGGCGAGAACACCACGTGACAATATGCTAAAAACTCGACACATTTTTGTCGGTTAGGTCTAATACTATAATAAAGGCTACTATCCCGATTAAATTCGACGAATAACTTATGTAAATCACAATAACTTTCACAATAAAAAAAAATGGAAATATTAAATATTTTTAGCACTAATTGTTTGAGAACACAAATGCACGTCTGCAAACTTCAATGACCTATTAAAAACTGAGTTCATGTCGATAAGAAACAAAATAAAATTTTTGTTGACAAATATATCATTTGTGTAAACAAAAATGGGGGGTGGCCCACTTCTGTCCATGCTACTCTACTATTGCATTGTCTTAATTTTTTTTCTATTCGAAAGTACTTACTTCAAGACATATTTTCTATTAAATACCTACCAATTTTAAAACTTGGTGTCGTACGGAGCGATTTGCTACTCAAATTAGCGATTAATGGAGAGTGAAGTTTACATCGCTCTAACAAGCAGAAATATTTTTCAATTCAGTTGAAATTCTAGGAAAAGATGCATTGATGTTTCTTCTAAAGATATCTGAAGCTATTTCAGATTGTCGTTTTCCAATGAAGTGGTAGCTTCAATGCACACAGGTATTGTCGACGTTTGTTGAAAAAATCAAAATATTGTGTTTATACATTCATGAAGACTGAAGCCGCTAAGTATAATACTTCAAAATTAAGAGTTAATAATGTGTACGCGGTACCGAGAACAGCTAGTAAGCTACTATTAGTACTATTAAATTAGTACTATTAATTTAGTACTATTGACCCTCCGTACCACGGGTGAAGCCTATCGGTGTACACTTACATGGTAAACTACCCGTAGACTGGAAGGTTAAATATTCTCTTAATAAAATAACTAACATAAGTTAAATAACTGATATGAACACATGATAAAATCAATAACGATGTGAAAAAGCTAATAAGTGATACTATAGTGGCAAAGCAAATATATAACAGGAGAGTATGCAGATCAAAGAAAAGGAGTAACCTACGTCAGAATGATAGAAGAGTTTAGATGTAAGAAGAGAAAAAGTAAAAGCTTTAAGAAAAAATGTCGTCACTTCTGCTGCAATATCTCCAATCATCAGTACACCAAATTTTAACGGAATCTGTTCAAGATTTCCAGAGATTTATTTAGTGTATATAGTAGTCGTCACGAAACTTCAAATCTCGTTATAATTCCAATTTCGTAGAAATGACATGATATTTTATTTCTACCCTGGTATCAAAGATCTCCCGAGAAAGTGCTAGCTAAAATTTACAAAAAGAAATTCAGAGATTGATTTGTAAATGTAAACTTATAATTAAATTAATGATTATATGTAATATAGTCAGCACTATTTTGTTTGTATTATACCTATAGCTTGTATTGTTTTGCATTTTTGGTGACTTTTTGTGACAAACCAGATTGGTTGAACGGTTTAGCAATTAAGCGAGAGACAAAATTTGACGACCGACAGACAGACAGACAGACAGACCGACACAGAATTTTTTTTTATATTTTGCAAATCTTTAGGTGTCTGAACACGGCGATTTCGAAAATGTAAACAACAAATTTTGAATAATAGTAATAATTTATTATCGTTGACCTCTTTATTAAATTTATATTATACAAATTGTTGAGTATAGAGATCTTTTAAATCAATTTAAATTGACCGACGTTTCGAGTCTTCTTATAATTGACCAATTTTCAAGGCTAAAAATTATACAATAAAAATAAAATTATTAAAAAAATTTAAAAAATATTTTTACATGAAATTGACGAATTTTTTGACAAAATAATGTCATAGTAATGATGTTATATTAATTATGTGAAAAATAAAAATAAAAACAAATGAATTATTTAGTTAGCATAAAAATACTTTTTAAAATTTTTTAATTTTTTAATCAAGGGATAAATATCTCGAAAATTTTGTGTACACTTATTTGGAATTCCCTTGGAATTCTTTAGAGTGAAACTAGTTTGGAAATAAAAGAAGGATCCAGGCAAAGTACATAGAGAGGGTAAACGAGGAGTAGTGAGGAGGGGGTAAATAAATATATTTTGATAAGGATTTAGGTATATTTTTGAAATAAAAAAATTTTTTTGTAGATTTTATTTGTTTTTAATGAGTCATGAGGAGAGAGGGTTAGATAACATTCCAAACATTCTTGGCAGGCAAAATTAGAATAAAGGAAATTCGAGAAAATTCTATTACTTTGGAAAATCGAATAAATCTTAATAAAGCCAAGGAAATCTCAGAAAACTGAAAAAGCTAAAAATAAACCTTATCTCGATCATTCCTAAGATTTCCCTATTTCATAAGATTTCCTCTCAGTTTTTCAGCAACAAACTAGAAATCGTCAAAATACTCTGAAGTGTACTAGTGAAAAGAAATCTGAATTTATTCGAGGAAATTCCAAAAAATCTCAATGAGTTTCAGAATCTTAGAAAATTTCAAAAATTTTATGAACATTTTAAGAATTTTAAGATAATCTCAGGAAATTCTAGGATAGTTTAGTAAATAGGAAATCCGAAGAAATGTAAAATATCCTAGGAAATTTTAAGAAATTCAAGAATATCTTGAGAAAGAGGAATATCAAAGGAAATAAATTTTTTATTAGTGTTTTATATAACGATTTCCAGTTGGTTTTCCACTTAGTTGAAAGCTAGGGAGAAATTCGGAGTACAAGTGAAAGGAAATCTTCAGAAAACCGGAAAAATTTTAAGAAATCCAAGAAAATCTTTGAAAATTCAAGGAAATGTAGAAAATCTTAGGATATCTTAGGAACTCTAGAAAATTCAAAGAAATCTCAGAAAAATCTAAAAAGTTTCAAAATCTTAGGACATCTTGTGAAATAGAAAATTAAAGAAAATGTAGAAAATTCTAGGATAATTTAATAAATCTAGAAAAGCCAAGCAAATCTCAGAAAATTAAAAAAATAAAAGCAGCTCTTTTATATCTATAGTATTGTTAAGATTTTCTAATTTCTTTGTAATGTCTTCCTAAGATTTCTCTTCAGTTGTACACAAGAGCAGATTCAGGAGAAATTCATGGGTGAGATAAATGAGGATGGAGAGGGTAAATACATATTTTTTGATAATAATTTAGATATATTTGTAAGTTTTAATAAAATTTAATGATTTTATTGGTTTTGATGAGTCATGGGAGGGGGGCAGTTACCCTGTTACCTCCTCCTTGTAAATCATTGGAATTTTTTTAAATCTTTGGAATTCCATGGAAATCATAAGATTTTAGAGTCCTGTGTACAAAATTATTTTGAGATATTTACCCCTTGTTTTTAACCGTTAAACTGTTTGGCAACCATATTTCTTTTTACGAATAACAATAATTAATAACTACATAGTCACTACTGATTGTTAACTTTATGTGTTTAAAGTGTAATTTAAAGTGACAGGTTTTTACTCTGTATTGCTATGTATAAAATATACTTATTTTATTTAGCGTCTGGTAAATACAAAAAGAAAGCAACTACATGTCAATGCATACATAGTCAAACATTAATATTCAGACTTTCAATCCAAGTGACAGCTGGTGGAGTGGCTCTCAGGAAGTTATCGGTCGTACAGTGACTCGGTCTGTTTCTGCAGTTATATGCCAGGTGGTACATTGTTTGCTTTCCTTTGCAGCAGTTCAATGCTGCAGTTTCAGATTTGCCCCATTTATGTTGGGAATCAGCACATACCCCACAGCCCGTACGAACTCTGTTCAGTCCGCACCATGTGTTTCGTGGCAGGGCAAAACCAGGTGGCGTCTGTCCGATATGGAGAACATTGTGAACTGCATGAGGCGCTTTGGCCTGCCATTCTCGTTTCCATTCGTGTTCCAGGTTGAAATCTTCTGGATCGCAGTCTGTGGCCCAGATGTGCGATGTCTTCGTGGATTTTCAGTAGAGGGTTTCCTTGGATTTTGTTGTATTCTCTGACCAGGGCGCTTGATCGTCGGAGTTGAGGGGGGGAGATGTTGCTTAGAGTAGGTAGCCAGTGAACAGGAGTGGGTTTAATGGTTCCACTGATGATTCGCATCGAATTATTTAATTGGATGTCCACTAGTTGTGTGTGTGGGCTGTTCAGCCATACTGGCCAGCAGTATTCTGCCGTCGAGTAAACCAGGCCCATGGTAGAGCACCTCAGTGTATCGGCCGTAGCTCCCCAGGAAGTACCGCTAAGTTTTGAGATAATGTTATTTCTGGTAAGATCTATTTTGGTAAGATGTTTCTTAAACGATAGTGTTCTGTCTAATGTGACGCCAAGACATTTGGGAAACTTGTTGTGTTTTAAGCGAGTGCCATTGAATTGGACATTTAGTTCTACGTTGGCCATTTTGTTGTTTAGATGGAAGCATGCTGCTTCGGTTTTTGATGGGTTTGGCTTAAGTCCCCATTTTGCGAAGTAGGCGTTCATGATTACTAAGTCTTTGTTTAGTAAATTTTCCGTTATCGAGAGGTCGCTGTGGTGTACTGGTTACACCACTGGTTACACCAATGTACTGGTTATCGAACATAAAAATATAGATGTCACTATAACCGTTGTGTAAACAAGGCAACACAACAATTTCTACATGAACGCTCAAATTGTGTACGCAAGACTAAAACAAAAGCACTCAAGGCAAGCACAAGGCAATACAAGTTTTTTTCTTTTTTTTTTCAACTTTACATTCGCTTTAGAGGTTTGAAAAACAAGAAAACTGTTTCCATATTGGAAAATATGTTAATATTTTTAATTGTTTAAATTTATTTATTAAAAAATTTATTATAAATTTTGAAGTTATGTTGAAAAACCAACACTCTTAATAGAAGGTTTATCTTATTACGGGGAATACGAGAGTGCGACATGATGCTATCTTTCAATCTTTCAAGAAATCCTAGGAATTAAGCAGATATCCACCATGGCTCTAAATCATGGTATATAAGGGTGCAGTTTCGTCACCATCTTACCGTTTGCACTAGTTATATCTCTTTTCGTTCTATGCGAGTTGGATTTTATGAGGTGGGAATGATGAAATTTGGTACACAAGATTTAAAATATTCTCACTTTTAATATCCATACATTCCGTACATTGAATACATTGAATAAATTACGAACAAAATACTTTACCTATTGAATATTTAAATAATACTCTATCCAATTTAAGGTTATGATATTTTTATAACATAATAAAATTTTGTTTCAGAAGTAAATAAATGTAATTTATTTTAGAAATATAAGCAATATAATATGTAATGGTTTCATCTATTCAAGCGATACTAGCATGAGAAGGCTCTTGAACTAAAATCCTTCCAGTATCATGTTGTCAAGTCGTGATTTAGGCCTGCATTTATACGAGCTGTTTCTCTACACTGCACCGTCTGATTTATTGTAGACGTTAACTCAACCCTTAGATTTCTACTGTATCCGAGATTTTTCAGTACATCGAAACGTGATTGAGAATTTAAAATTACATTCAAATAGATTATAGTAGGTAATATTTTAGTAAGTATAGTTGCTTCGATTATAATTTTCAGTTTAAAATATTAGTTCTAAAAAATGTTTAGTGCATTTTTTGGGTATTCCAAAATATTGATATGATTAATATCGAGTTACACTACTTGAACCACGTATCAATCGATTATTAAAATATTAACTTATTTAAAATAATTATGTATCGAAGCTAGACAGTTAGGGCAAAATATTTTATTTATTTTTATTTAAACTACAACAGAATGGACGAACTGTCATTATCGTTATCTTCTAAATAACTTTTCTATACGACTAATACAGAATTCGAACATTCTGGCTCAATTTTTAGTTCAGAAAATACATATTCTTTGCACCTGTTATAGAATATTTCATTCTGTAACGCCCGTTTCAGAATGACTATATTCTCACATCTAAGAAATATTAAAACTAGGTAGTGACAAAATTTGTTACAAGACGTTAGCATCCTCATGCACCGATTTAAACAATTATTTAAATAACTATTGCATAATTAAGGAATTACCAATAGTCACTATGTTTATGCTTTATTAGCCGTTCTTGGTACCTATAGCACGTTAACGTGTATGCGCTACTGAGGACGGCTAATAAGTCAGAAACACAGCGTTTATTGTTCATTCATTAATTAAACAAAAGTTATTGAAATGAATGACAATCTCTTGACTGAAATGATGCAATTTCCAGGACTTTGATATAAGCTTTCGTAAGTGTGAGAGTATTTTTCGTGTGCTCGTCGAATTTGAGTAAGTTCTTTTACAATTTTGACGACATTCTTATACTCGTTCGATCTGTTGTTTTGTGCTGACTGGAAATCTCTTATTTGCTTCCGAATTGCCGTATTTTATTCTTAATAATTTGCAATGGTAAATTATTTTATATGGAACCAACCTACTGCGAGTTATCTACTGAAGCTTGATCTTCGCTCGCAAATTTTTCCAACGTTAAATATCATTAACAATGTTAAATATTTAATTTTATAATTAAATTTATTTACTTATTTTGGTTCAACAATTAGCGTATGCTGCTTGTTCTTAGTTGTGTTTTTCCAAAGGATAATAATTGAGACGAGTAGTTGCGACTTTTTGGGGTTTGGTTGCAACTGCCGCTTCGGCTTCGCAGCACACTTCTTGCACAGATTATTTTTTCGTTTTACTGTTACCTTTTTTCCGAAACTTATGACCTTTGCTTTCCGCACTATCTACAGCTAGAGTAACATCTACAGGGGATCTACAGTAAAACAAACTGGTTGATCGTTTTCCCCAGCGTGTAGAGGAAAATTCTGAAAACCCTATGAGGGGAAGAGGAATTGTTTGTTTTCCGGCCTGGCTTATTGTTGGTGCTATCAGTGTAGGATTAGTAATTTGGTTTTTAAAGTACCAAAGTTTCACCTCGGGTGGATTTTTATGCTGCACTGATGGGTACAATTCGTTTGCGGATCGGAGATTGGGAATTCGGTTGGTCCCCGATAGGGTGAAGGAATTTTTTATTACATTGTGACCTTTTCTTGGCTACTATCTGAATATATGTATCAGGTGCTGCCGTTATGTTTTATTTTCTATACGATTAACCGGTGTCCGCTCAGCTTTACTCTTTGATATTTAAGAGGTTAAAAAAATCATACATTTGATGGCATAATATGATATTTAATTTTTCAGAAATAAAAGGTGGAAATATAAAATAAATCACCGCAAAGCAATTTTACTAATAGTCTTTTGGGAAAATTAAAAATTAATAACTTGTTTGAAACGTTCGTTTTAATGAAAATTTGTGATATTGTCCTTCCAAATTAATCGGGTTTTTATTTTGCAAACCTTTCAAAAGTTAAAGTTGACTTCCTTCCGTGTGTACCGTGTAGAACGCTGATTTCATTGACGTTAAAATTTTGAGTAAAATTTGCATAAAGAATAGAGAAGCTCTTAAATAATTTATGTTTTACGATTCATTAAATATTAAGGTGAAGGATAATGTTAAGAAAAATTGCATATTATGTAACTTTAAAATACAATGATAAACTAATGTAAAATATTTTAAAAATCGAAAAATTAATCAATATCACCGGAAGATATTAAAAATAAAAATAAAATTGACTAGAATTAAAAAGTAATTAATCAAAAATTTTATTATAAAAACGCATTTAGTGAAATATTTTAAAGAAACAGTGATAACTAAAATATAAAAGGTATACTTTCCAAAGATATAATACAGAAAATAAAAATATGAAATTGAAAATTAAAAATGTTAAAAAAGTTAAATTTTATTTTTACAGTGCTTTGTCATTTATTGCTTTCGTCGTTATTAAATTATACTTACTTATTTCATATACTTACATTTATACTTACATAGGTAAAATAATTTAATTTTAAATGTTAAATCCTGAATTTTAGTTACCACGTTATTTTAATTATTTTCTCTTTTTAATTTCATTTTTACCAATATTTTTATATTTATTTTTCGAATTTTAACTTTTTGAAGTTTTCTTTTACTTTTTGCATTGCTTTTTAATTAGTTATTTTTAAGTTTTGCTGTGCGTGACTAGATTTCAAAAAGGCAAAAACAATTTATTATTGTAATTAGTCAAATCTAGTTTTTTTCATTTTTATTAATATTGACTCTTCCTTTTAAAAGTCAAATTTTCATTATTTCAATTTTAAATTAAAACATAATAACGGTAAAAAAAGATTTGAATTTGAAAAAATTTAAGAATTTAAAAAAACCTTTTTAGTTGACCCTTAGAAACTACAATTTAAAAAGAAATTAACAGTTGAGATATTGGTCATAAATATCTACAAAGTAGATGAAAAATTTTAAATAAACACAATCGTAGCAAGACATGGGCAGACAGGGCCGTCTTAGGAATCAATGACAAATGAAAAAATAGCAAGAAAAAATCCAATTAAATTCAAAAAAAGCTTTAACGAATTACATGTTTCGGTCATTAGGCGCACGTGGACGGTTTCATGATCGTTTGAAATAATGGTAAATTTAATTTTAATTTTTTAATTGCCAGTACGAATCTGATGAGATCAGTGTCGCGGATAACACCGCGAATAAGATCGAAACATGTAATTCGTTAAAGCTTTTTTTGAATTTAATTGAATTTGTTCTTGCTTTTTTTTCATTCGTCATTGATTCCTAAGACGGCCCTTTCTGCCGATGTCTTGCTACGATTTTGTTTATTTAGAATTTTTCATCTACTTTGTAGATATTTATGACCAATATCTCAACTGTTAATTTCTTTTCAAATTAAATTAAAACTCTCTGAAATGTCTGTTTTCTTAAATTTGCACGTCAGTAAAAAAAATTAAAAATTTTCAAAATCTACTATTCAGCATATAATGGGATTAGTTAGCGTAGAGCTTTAAGGCAACATATTTTCTAGATTCTACATGATTTTATACTGGTGTTAAATTGAAATTTGAGGGTTGACTAAATATGAATTTATGGTTTTTTAACGTGATTTAAGGCTACTCTTTTATTGCATGTTATTTTGCGATAGCGTAGAAGTAATGTGGTTATTGTTGATTGTTGATTATAATTATGAATTTGTGTTTAACATCGAAATATTTTAATTTTTAAGATATAAAATCAAAACTTGATTTTATTAACAACAGTTGATTTTTTTATGACTGTAGTTAATATTTGACTGACGCTTTCATTAATTAATATTAACAAGATATTGAGGACCTGCCAGATTCTTATACTTTTAAGTTTTTAACACCAATTCTTCTGAGTAATTTTCAAATAATATAATTTTCACCGTGACTAGATGTACATCGGCTGCAATGAAAATGATAAAAAAGGGATAAAAAGGATCACAAGTTCAAAATGATCAATTTCCAAAAAAGTCAATAAACTCATTTGATAGATAAACCAAAATCTCGTCCAATGCGATAAATAGAATATAAAAAGTTATCGGGTTATATGGAACGCAATCAAACTCATAAAGTTGTCAGGTCGACGTTTCGGAGGACTTTATTCACTCCATCTTCGGGACTAAAATTAAAAGTTGAATATGGAACAATATAGGCAAGTAAATCTTACCTAAACAACCAGGATGTATATTGTTTGATTCATGACGCAAATAGCTAAAAATATGGTGCAAAAACTATATAAGGTAAACGAAAAATTAAAAATTAAATATCCCGCAATTTAAAGATGACCGAACAACAGAAATTCAATACGTTAATGAAAATAAACATGAACATAAACAAACAACATCCTGATGCCAAAGAATACTAAAATAATGCAGTAAGTGCAAAATAAAATAATGATAAACCAATCAACAACATGTTAGTGAAAAAAGAAGAAAATCCCGATATCCGACACTAAATATATCCGACACTGGGTGCAGAACTCCAACAACCACTACTTAGTCCTCTGCAGGTAATGTCTGATTTCAAAAATTTTTCTTATCAATTGAGTTGGCCATACTTTGAAGTTGATCGACACATGAAATGTTTTGTTATCTTTTATAACTTGACATAATTATTATTGTGTCGTATTATTTATTCTAATTTTATTCGTTTTAGCCCCTTTTGGCATTTAGTTTATCATTGTTTTATTTCATAGATTTCATAGTGTTCATAATTTTTCGTTTACCTTATATAGTTTTTGCACCATGTTTTTTGCTTTTTGCGTCATGAATCAAACAATATACATCCTGGTTGTTTAGGTAAGATTTACTTACCTATATTGTTCCATATATTCAACTTTTAATTTTAGTCCCGAAGATGGAGTGAATAAAGTCCTCCGAAACGTCGACCTGACAACTTTATGAGTTTGATTGCGTTCCATATAACCCGATAACTTTTTATATTCATTTGATAGAGATTAGCATAGTATGGATAATTTTTTAATTATCTTTACTTGAATGTAAGCGCGGGAGGGGAATATGCAAAATAACAAATAACTTAAAATAGTAAGTGACTCGAGCCAAGTGCATAGAATTATCTTCATATTCAGGTATCATAAGAAAAACTTAATAATAAATAAAATAATAATATAAATATAATTATCAATATTGAGCTATAAGATAAAACACAAAATAAAACACAAGTTTAAACCAGCTTTCGAAAAATGACTTTCTTTTTCAAGTTTAAACTTGTGTTTTATTTTGTATCTTATAGCTCAATATGGATAATTATATTCATATTATTTTCAAGAGCTAATAATTTAATTAATAAAATAATAATAATTAGCGGCATTAGCGATGGAAATGATGAGTATATGAGGTCTAACAAAAATCTCTATAATACCAATAGTAATATCAGCTACAGGTGCGGTATCTTCCAAATTTAAAACATATCTGTCCCATTTAGGCTTTTTTTCAAAATTATTCCCTGAGATGCAAAAAGCAATCATTTTAGAAACATGCCACATAGTTAGAAAATTTTTAAATACCATATAACAAAATGAAAAAATGAGATTTATAAAATACCTATGTAATTAGTTCAAAATCAATTTATATTTATGTATTTAAAAATAATTGTTCAAAATAAATAGAATTCAACACATAACTATATGTAAAATATAGAATGGTTGGAACTAAATCCTCCCAAAAACTAAATCATTCACTCCACAATGTATATTAATGTGAGATTTAAAATAAACAATAATAAAATAATAAATTAATTTTAACGTTTGCTAACGCGCACCTTGTTTAAAAGATTTGTTTGTATGAGTCAATAAAAGTATATGCGACAATAAGAAAGTTATTATCAAAACAAAACAAATTAATACCCCGAAAAAAGATTTAAATTTTTAAATTGATTTTATTAAATTCATAACTTGGAAGTAATTTCCTAGGATTAAAATTTTGCACTCCATAAATTAAAGAGTACCTGCAGATTTACCCCACAGTTTTAAATAATTAAATAATTTAAAAAAAATGATTATGTTGAAATATTAAAAATAAAATATAGACATACATAAGAACAGACCAGGAGAAGGTGCCGATATAAAATTATCATATGCAATTGAAAACGAAAATAAATTTTCTGGTCAGTTAAAACGAAGAGAATCTTTCATTTTTTAAAAAGATAAACTTGACTTGTTTCCCGTACACCACCCTCTAGCGTGCTCGAAAGTTGAAGCGAGCCTCTTATCACGATTCATAGAACATTAGCCATGGGCCCAGCAAAATGCAAATTATCTACAGCTATTGGCAGTCGCGTGAGATACACAGAACACTTAATATTTAAATTTTGAATATATTGTTCTTTTATTAGGTTTTCAACTAAAAGCGTCATTTGGAATTTTTACTACAAATTTTAAGTACATTTTCTTTTAATTTATATAAATTTTCAAGCAGAGCGACGCATGGTCGATTTTTTAAAATATTAACGATAAACTTAAATTCATGCTGTAATTTAATGAACTTTTCATTATGCAAATTTGAAAGATTAGCTTTATGAAAGTGAATAATTTACTTTTCTTGAAAACAATGAAAACAAAACTGAATAGCAATAAAAAAATGAATAGAACACAAAATAACACATTTATACAATAAAAATAAAATTTAAAAATTAATCTATTTCTTTTGGTTTTCTTTTGCAGTAAACTCAACAACCAATTAGAATAAATTGTGCTGTCAAGCGGGTCGTAAAACGGTTTTAAAAATAAGACGTCGTTTGATATATCGGTGGAAGGTTTTGTCAGCTAAAATAGCGAGCACCGATTCCCACTTTGGGGCTGTTTTGAATGGCTAAAGGGCGGTGTTGGACAAAGCCTGGTATTGTAGTCAGCAGCTGGCATAGACTGCACTCTTGCGAGGCAAATTATTACCACACTTCCTGGTAATGCACTACTCACATACATACTCTTACGATAATTACCTATCTTAATCTAAATCTCATTATCTCGCATCTATTTTATAATCCACCATTCCAGACTTCTAATCTAACAATGTTCAAATAGAAATTATAACTTGAAACGTATAGATTGCTTTTTGATCTCCGTACATGCTAAATAAAAGCATATCCGAACCATAAATTTAAACCTAAAGAAAATTTCAATGAAAAACCAAATTAATTACATATTTTATTCACAACTATTTAATTTTAAAATAAATAAAAATTGATTTGCTCAAGCAAAACTCACTTAGATATTGACAAGAAAACATTAAAAATCAAAACTAAATTCTGTTGATCTGTTGATAGATCTCACGACTGTAAATCCACTTTATACTTGATTGTTCCACTAGGTGTTGATTATTTTTACTTCACTAACTTGTTTCCAGTACTCGAGTTTTCAGTAAAATACTAACTTTTGCAGCGATTGCTCATGAATAACTTTTCCGATCTAAATTATTCTATTATTCTATCACTAGAACGCTAGACAGTTCTTTGGAACAATTTCTAGATCCCAAGATGCAATCCGGAGATACCGCTGAAACTGCAGTGCTCTTCCGAAGGTCTACTTCGGATTCCGATTACTACATCATCTGCAAGTGAAACAAGAAATCTACTTTAGGATTCATTATTAATAATAAAATAAATTATTTAAGCAAAGAATTTTCAAAATGCAACAGAATTCAGTTATGAAATGGTCCGGACCAAAATTGCTCGATATAAAAGGTAGGATCAAAATGACCAAGAACCGATTACATTTACAGAACTAATAGGCTAATTAAACTTCGTAATAACTACGTCAATTTGTGAGAAACTAGAACGTTTGTGCAGTAAAAATGAATTCTGTGCATTTTGAAATGCCCGATTTAAATAAGATATTTTAATAATATTAAATCCTATTGAGTTCTAGGTCGTTTTGATCCCTTCGTTTCAATCCTGATAATTTTGGTTCAAATTTTAAGGCTATTTCGGTCTTAACTGTAATTTTAGTTTTTGAAATAATAACAAATATTTCAGCCCGAAATAGCTAAATAATAATTTAATAACTATGGCAATAGCATAATATTATTATAAGTAAGTTGTGATAGGTAATAAGATGATTATAATTAATAAAATGATGATTAAATTAATAAAATAAATTACCCTAACCGAGTCGTCCTCGGTAGCTTTTATGACTTGGCCGGAAATAAATGTAAAAATTCATTTAATTCAGATTTTTAAACTGCAAACATTTTAAAAAAACTAATAAAAGGTGCAAACATTTTGGTATGTTAATTAATACTTTTTTTAATTATATCCTACTGATATCAATTGCTCAATAAATTAACCCCAATTACAGAATAATTTATGTATTCAAATCGTTTAGCTATACTATAGATTTACAAAGCAAACTATTAAAAGTTTAAATCTAAAGCTTAAAGTCAAAATTGTTTGTTAACTATTATAGTAATCAGGGCTTGAAATAGAAATTAGGATGTACTGGAACAATATATAAAATTTCTCGTTTATCTATTCATAAGTGTAACTAATTATATTACAAAACATTCATACGAAATATCGAATCAACTAAACTTAACTATTGTGTCTGTTTGACTACTGTTTTTAGAATTCTTCCTATTAAAGTTTATAGAATCAGCAGTACCAAATTTATTTCTCTTTTACACTCTGATTGCAATAGTTTGCCAATTTTCTACTTACAAGAAAAACTATGCTGAGCTTCGAAATTTCCATAAAAAGTAAAATACCTCGAAATTATGCTTATAATAGCTATAGTGCGATATTATATTATTAAGTTATATTAAGATATTAAGTTATAGTGGGATTTTTTAATTTTCTTCTCTCGTTCTTCTATTTTTCTGCGGTTGTAAGTATGTAATTAAGTGTCATTGAACTAAACATTAGTGATCGCAATCGTTGTGAACCCAATTACTTTTTGCCTATTTTCGATGCTTTTTGCATATTTATCATATTTTTCGATTTTTTTGCATTGCATTGTAATCGCAATAACCAATTGTAATTGAATGTGATTAACAAAAAATGAAAGTTTGATAATTTTTTTATCTTCGTGGTATTTCTGGTGCCATAATGGTATAATAACTATTCGTAATATTTTTTGTCGATTTCGATATTTCTTCAATATTTTATAAATTTTACAATTTTGTATTAAAATTTTGGATTTTAAACAAAAATATATCACTTTCCTTTTGAACAAGAAATATTAAAGAAATTTGTTAATTTTTTAAACATAAACTCTGATTTTATTATATAAGGAAATAATATTTTGATTAACATTGTGAAAATTTAATTTCAATATACTGCTTACCGCTTAATTAAGTAATTAGATAAAATATTATTTGTAAAAATTACACAATGTAAACTCGCTGTGCACCCTAAAAGGAAGAAAATTTAAATCTCTCTGCAATAAAAACATTGAAAAGTTTTGATAAGGGTTCCTCATTTTAAGAACAATGACATTCACAGACACTATTGACATTAATATTATAGAGCCCCTATTCTCATCTTGTTCTACCATCTAAAAAATCATTATAACGCTCATTATGAGTCCAAATAAAGATAAAACAAGAGCTTAGCACAAAAAACGCAAAAGCTATAAAAATAAATTGTAAACTGTATAAAGATTATTAATGCTAGAAACTCCGACATTCGATGTAATTTTAAAAATTTTGAATAGCCACTTAATTATTAAATAAAAACCCCTAGGCAATTAAACCTTTCATTAGCAATTATTAACCGGAAATTACCTACACGCCAGAACTTCATAATTAGATTATTAGATATTTATAGCAATTACTAATATTAGATAATACAATTTTATTTTACAAACTTACATGTTACTTTTTATTTTCTTTGTTTCTTTGTTTCTTCTAAATAAATTTTTATATTTAAGAAGTAATGGAATAAAAAATATGTTAAAAAATTTACCATTTTGGAATATATTCGTTTTATATGAATCTGTAGCCTTTCTCATACAGAGCCATTTGTAGAATGTGTTTTCAAATCGTTTCGATATGTCGGAAATGATCCTTTGCATGAACAAACGTCACAAAATTTATAAATGGCCCCATTTATATTCGAGCCGATGTTACGGTTTAGATTTCGAAGCAAGGAAAAGCAGTCACTTGTGCTTAGGCACTACACTATGCCGCTTTCCTATTTCTTATAATGATGCAATGCATTTTTGAGACATACCTATTTCCCACTTTTCTTTTAGATTTACTGTTACTCTATTGAAAATAACTGGAAAATTTTTGACGTATAAATATTCAACATTTTTTATTTCAAATATTAAGTGCAAGATCCCAAAGCATATGCTGAAGTGAAAGTATTAAATTTTTATAATTAAATTTTTTGCAATAGATTAATTTTAACTTTTTTAGGTTGATCTGCGCCAAAACAAATTGTTCACTTAATATAATATGTATTATAATCATCAGAGCACAATAGGTTTGATCCCCAATACCCTCATGGAGATCGAGTGAAAATCGTTTACTCGAGTTGTATCAAATGGGTCTAAAACATAAAATACTCTTTATTTTTATTATTAATTTGATTTTCATATTCTTTTTTAAATAACACACATTTTTTATTATAAGTTCTTTAAACGTTACATTTTGCAATTTAGATATAAGACAATACACATTTTTAATAGAATTTACCAACAAAAAACATGAAAACTTGCAATTTATTAACACCCATTAACAAAGAATTTCTATATAATAACAGTCTGACAAAACCATAATGATTAATTACTTGTTAAAATCTAAAATTTGATCAACATTTCTTCGTGACTTTGGCCACTTAACCCCCAATCGTTAACACTTAAAAAACAACGTTTTTGTTAATCGAGTAAGAAATACATAAAATTAATTAACAAACTTACTGTCATATTTTATAATTTAGCAGTGCAAAAACTTAATTATATAAAGTAATCATTAATAGTATTCATCAGCTTAATAATTAATTACAACACAAATTCATTTAATCTTAATATAAACCTAGTACGAAGACCACCGAGTCTGTAAATAATGTGTCTTTGTAAACCACTGATTCATAAATAAAATAATAATTAATTACTTTGCTATTTAGAAATTTTTATTCTATTTCTTTAGAAAAACAATAAAGTACCTAATGTTTATCGCAAATTCAACTTTTAAAGAGTAAATTGCACACTTTAATGCACCTATTTAGTCAAGTCGAATTATTACAAGAAACACTGCAGTGGAAATCGATTAACGCGAAAAGGGTCTTGCAAAAATCAGTTAACGTAAAATGCGTATAATATATATATTTAACTCAGAGCAAATATTTTAGCAAAGGTTAAGTCCCAATATTAAACGGTTTCCGTTATATGCTCTTTATTTTTTCGACACAATAAACATTTTGTTTAAAGTTGTAATTTTATTCTACAGCATTCTGTACGATCAAGTTCGAAACCATGCACGTAGTAAATTTATTTGCATAACTTCGATATGATATTTAATTTTTAATAATTTTTAGTCTGTTATTGGTTTTGTCGCTTTTTTGTTTTGTTTATAGTATTAATTACATCTGGAGCCATTAAACTTGAATAAAAAAACTTGGTAGATCAAGTAGATCAAAACAGAGTTGAGTATGTTGAGTACCGAGCAGCAATCATTATATTTAATAATAATTAATATAAATTAAAAACAAAATATCTTTATATTATTTTTATTTGCAAATAAAAACTAAGATTTTTCTATTGAAGTAAAAATTTTGATTAAAATTAGAGGAATAAAGTGATTGATTAATAAAGTTCTTTTAACTAAAGGTAAGTAATAAAAGATTAAAGAAGTTAAGTTGTATTCCTATATTGATTTCTAAAAAATTTTGAAAAGGCGATTTTCAAATTATCACGTTTTTTTAATAACGTAATATTCATTTATCATCTTTCTTTAAATATTTTGAATCCTACCCTGTAAATTGATAATTAATGTATCTTTTTGGTTTTTTTTTCAAATAATACTTTTCCACGTATTGTATTTCTTCACTTTCCTGTTAAAATTCTATTATTTTAAGATTTTGTTTAGTTGTTAAATATTACATTAATTTCACTGATAAATTCTATGCATATAATACCACAAATCTACTTGAAGTGTTTATTTAAAATTCTTTTTTACATAACATTAGCTTGCATACAGCTGCATTAGTGTAATAATCGCAATTGTACAATACTTGCTTTCTGGAGTTCTTAATTCTAGATACATACAAATTATAAGGAATCTCAAATACTACAAAACCATCTAAAGAAGATAGAAAATTGGCTGAAGAAATGGAGTATAAAATTTAACAGCACCAAATCAATCCAAACATATTACCTTCACACTCAGGAGAGGTACATGTCTTAGCGGAACATTGAATAACAACGTTCTCCCCCAACAAGATATAGTTAAAAACCTAAGAATCCATCTCGACGGCAGGTTAACCTGGACCAAACACATCTGAAGCAAGTGACTCCAACTGGGGTTGACTTATCGGAATATGTATTGGCTAATGGGCCGTAACTCAGACCTTTCGTTACTGTAGAAAGCAATTTTAAAGCCCATATAGATATATGGTGCCCAACTATGGGGTACTACCAGCGCACATAGGGGTATTTAACAGAAAAAACTGGCCATAAGTCCAAATCACAAAATTCATTTTAAACATTACCTTTGTTATTATAAGATAATGAGACCCTCCCATCGACATGATAACAGATTAATTTTGCTTCTAACGCGCGACCCGCGCTGTACACCTCAGTCGTGATTAAGGTCTTGGACTAATTACTGATTGTTTTCTTAGCGCTTGCAATTTTGTCATCACTGTTCTGTGTATTGTAAAACTATTGTGTTTAGTGCAAAACTAAAAAAACTGCTATGGATTCTTCTAACGAAGGTATGTACTTTGCTTTAAATACATTATTGACCAAAATGGCACTTATTTTCATTTATAAATTTTATTTTGAAGATATGAGTATATTTCTGACGATTTTGTGTATTTATATATTAGTTTACTATGTGAATTTAAGTATGAGTTAAACAGAGTTAAACAGAAAATATTATATGAGCATATTCTATGAACCTTCTACTTGGATTTCTAGAAAAAAAAACTTCCGCCACTTTCCGCCCGTCCTTTAAAAAACCTATAGATATGATGAGGTTTACAAGGAAAAACTGTTGATTTTTTGAAAGTTTTAATATTAACACTAGATTTTGTTTGTTCACAGGATGTAGTAGTGTTGAATCATCTATTAATATTTCAAGAGACGATATGTTTAATATCATAAAGCAGTGTGAACTCAAAAAAATTGACGAAAAACTGGACTTTCTTGAGAAAAACCTTGTTGATATTACTAAATGTCCCGAAGATAAAATTCAATTACTTCGCGATAGTTTAAAATCTTTTAAACATTACTACAAAGTTAAATGGACTTCAGCAAGCTATAAAGAATGTCGTTTTCGGAAATCCAATGAACAATGGCTGAAAGACACAATAGCGCTTCCTACCTGGAGACTTCCCAAAGTTGGTCGTCCGTCAAAGGAATTCAAAGACTGCAGTGAAAGGAGCAAACGGCGAAAAACAGAGCACGTAAGATCAGAAGTACCTCATGACGAGCTAACATACGCTGCAATAATGAGCGAACGAGGTGTAGGCAACAATGACTTGTCTAAGCTCATCAAAGATGCCTCCGTGACTCCAACAAGAGCTACAAAGTTCCGCAAAATAATTAGTTCGGTTGATAAGTCTACTCAAAGTGAAAAGTTAACCCTAACTGACGCTTTGGCTAAATACGTTGAGGCGAACTTAACTCGTATGCAATATAATATTATACGGACTGGACAAGAGAATATTTATCCGTGCTATTCTCTAATCCAAAAAGAGAAAAAAAAATGCTATCCTAAAGATATTTTCGTCTCGGAAACCATGGCTGAAGTAAGTCTTCAGAATCTTCTAGATCACACTGCGCAACGCCTTTGCCTCTACTTAGAAGAAGTTTTAATGACGGCCAGTGAGTGTGAGATGCAAAATATGGAGCTAATCTGCAAGTGGGGATGTGACGGGTCCAAAGCGCAAGAATTCAAACAAAAGTTTGAAAACAAAACAGATTCCGATGCCCACGTTTTCATTAGCTCATTGGTGCCATTGAGATTGATAAGTAATGTGAATGGAACACATAAGGTATGGTGGCAAAATCCTGTTCCTTCATCTTCACGTTTCTGCCGTCCAATAAGAATTCAATATGTCCATGAAAACAATGAAGTGACACGAGCAGAAATAAACTGCATAGAAAACCAGGCTCAAAATCTAAACAAAACAGAAGTGAAAGCCAACCTCAGTTTGGTAAAGGTAAAGCATACCGTGGTACCCACAATGGTAGATGGTAAAGTGTGCAATGCTGCAACCAACACATCGTCAACCATGAGGTGCTACATCTGCAAACAGACCTCTAAAGACTTCAACTCATTAAAACCAGTTGAAGAAAGTGAAATAGATCCCGATTCATTGAGATTCGGATTATCCATTCTCCATGCCAGAATACGGTTTTTTGAATCAATTTTGCATCTTTCCTATAAATTACCTTTAAAGAAATGGCGATTAAACGAAGAAGATAAAAAAGTCGCTAACGAGAAGAAAAAGATTATTCAGGAGGCATTTCGGATTGAAATGGGCTTGCTCGTTGACATGCCAAAAGCAGGATTCGGAAATACTAATGACGGCAACACATCTAGAAGATTTTTTTCGGATCCTGAAACTGCCGCCAGAATTACAGGCATTGACGTCAATTTTATTAGGAGGCTCAAAGTAATTTTGGAAGTGCTGGCAAGTGGATTTAAAATTGACACAAAAAAGTTTTCGGCGTATCTCCAATTCACTGCAGAACTATATGTCAGCTTGTATAGTTGGTACCCAATGACGCCCACTCTTCATAAAATTTTGACACATGGAGCTTTAGTCATTGAACATGCTCTACTTCCAATCGGGCAGTTATCGGAGGAAGCAGCAGAGGCGCGCAATAAACATTTTCGCCTATACCGGCAAAATTTTGCGCGAAAATTTTCGCGAAGAGAGTGCAATGAAGATGTGATGAATCGATTGCTCTTGACATCTGATGTTTACTTAAGTTGTAGTCGAATGAAAATTGCCAAGAAACGAAAACCTTTTTCTACTGAAGCCTTGGAGTTTTTAAAACAGGACACGGGAACTTCCACGAATTCAGGTGAACATGAAGATGAAGTTGATGACGTCGAGGATAGCGAATCTGAATTTTAACAATAGGTATATATATTTTTATATAAATTACAATAAAATACTTAAAATTATTTTAACAAAATTCCAGCTCCAGATGGATGGATTTTTTTAGATTCCAAACCAATATTTTGTAAATTAAAAAAATAATTTTTTCTCTTTTTTTTCAAATTTTATTTTTTTATTAAATTCTTCTCTATAATAATATTAAAAAACTATTAATCAATAATCTTGTAAATATCCTATTTTTGAAAATATTCTTTTTTCAAATTTTTTTTTCATTTTTTAAATGTTATTTTTTTTCATTATATTCTGCTTTATAATAATAATAAAAAAGTATTAATCAATAATAGTGTAAATATCCTATTTCTTTATATTTTTGCTATTTAAAGGTATGAGAAAGTTATGGGCATGGCCACATCCGATTTTTTTGTTCCAAAATTACAATATATTTTTTTCATTATTTTTCCTGTAATCTAGAGCATATTTTGAACATATTTTATGTATTTCAGAATTTTGTCCGGTTTTTAGCGTTAAATACCCCTATGTGCAGCGAGTCTAACATACTTAGCTGGGATACAGCGATTCCAATCAAAAGTGCAACGCGACATCAGCGACTCCCCCAGGTATGTTCACAACACAGTGTTACATTCCGACCTGAGGGTTAAAAGAGTAAGGAAAGAAATCTCAGCCATAAGCCCCAACTACCAGGCAAGATTAAGCGACCACCCCAACATTTTAACACCGGACCTTTTCTTAGCCCAACTATAAGAAGACTTAAACGATATGATCCAATAAACTTACCTTAACGAAAATAACGGCTTGGAAACTGTGATGGATCTGATGAAGCAAACAAGAGTATGGTCTCAATAGAGTATAAATAAAAGAGATAACGGAACGTCACGAATTGTTGAAAGACATTCCTGACAAATTGGTTCTAGACAATTTTTTAAATGTTTTGTTGTCAACTGTAAATTTGACAAATGTGCTGAAAAAGGCTTGAGCCAAAACTAGTACACAATGTATATGTTTAGTTAAAATTTTATTGTGGGATCATATTATTATGAACTATATATAAATATTTGCTTTGTTTTAGATAGTTGTTTTTGTTTTAATAATTTGTAAATAGATTAAATTGTATTTAATAGCTTAAAAAAGCTAGTTAATAAAGATTATTATTATTATTATTATTATAGAAATTTAAATTCAGGAAAGTGTTTTATTTAATTTTACTTTTTTACTTATAAACAACAGTCTTATAAACAAGTCTTTTTTCAGTTATTCCTTGTGTAACGCTCTCTGATTGGTTGCGTTAAGTTACCAATCTAAAAAATTTGACAGGTTACCGGAGAGTCAGGGGCTTGTGAAGCTTTCAGTTCGCACGACTTGAGCAATTGAGCCAACATTCTAACGTAAATTTTGAAAAACAGGTGATGGAGGTAATCAATAAGATTGCTGTCTCACTACAGGCACCCACTACCATCTACTAAAATTCAACTAATTCAGTTGGTGGAAATTATAAATGAATCACTTCCATTGATTGAATTTTGGTTGATAGTTGACGGTAATTATAGTGGGACTGCGGCTTAACAAACAGAAGAAACAAATAATTCAGATAATTTTAACATGAAAATATACCTAATTATTCACATTTCCAAAACTAAGAAATTGAAACAAAATATATTTATTGCCAAAAGAATTGAAGTAGGACTTCAGTTACAAAACCAATAATTAAAGATAAATATTTTTAAGGATGTATAGGAGACAAAAAATAAAACTCAAAAATATAAGATATGTCATAATTGACTTTGCGATGTAATAAAAAATATTTTTTTAATTTGATGTTGACTTTCTGTTAAAATTCAAGAAAATCACATCTATGGTTTCACTTAAGAGTCTGCTTTTAGGGAAAATCACAAGGTGTTAAACGGTAAAATACTTGTCGAAATAAAAATCTAAAGCGAAATCTTAAGAAATCCTAAAGAAATTATTTAATGTAAACATCATTTTATGAAAAACAACATTTTATTGAATATATTAGCATAAAATATATGATCAAAATATAAGAATTTTTTCAAATTTTCTGTAGTTATAGCTTGTAAATAGAAGAAGCTTTTAGCAAAATTTCATCACGGTTTACTACCCCATTCTCGAGAAATTAATTAGTAATTGAACAACCGAAATAGAGTTGTCATGTATATATAAATTTCGACGTAAAAGAACGTAAAAGAAGAATACATATTTAACACTAGTTGGTATTATAAAAATTATGTATATCTCGGTTTTTATTAGTTTTAACAACAAATATCAATTTTTATTCATAAACATTATTAAATTTTTTATTTAGATAGTAGGTTGGATTGCAGGGATAGTCACTAATAAAAATTTTGTTATGTCAAATTTAATATTTGTAATTTCAGAAAATGAACCGATTTAAACGAAAAAAATTTTTCTTCATGCATTTTTATAACTTTGTTTATCGTTTATGATATTTAAAAAATATTTTACTACACACATAAGACCAATATTCGTGAAATTCAAATTAACCCTACTTTTGTCTCCGATTGTATCTCCTATACATCCTTAATTAAACGTTGATAAAAATTCAAAATAAACGTAGGAGAAAGGATACCAAACATGGGTATCAATGCAATATAATTATACAGAATTTGTAAAACATTAAAAAATTCAAAAAGTACAAAGATTACTAACTTAGAGTGTATAAATGTACTAATTGCCTCTATTCGAATTTATTGTAATAAAGGCTAGATTAATTGATGTGTATGTTCAAGATAACCTTGTATTCATATTTAAAAATAAATAAATAAATAAACATTTTGAGAAAATTCGATTGGGTAAATTGAAAAGCATTAATTTAGGCTTTTGCAGCTCCTTTTTTGTTCTAGATTGGTTTTTTTCGGATGCAAGTTCATCGATTTCCTAAGGTATAATTTTGTGCAATAGTGGAATTTCTGATGAAAAATTGTTAATCTACTAAATTTTTTCTAAACCTTATATGAAGATTAATCGATGTAGTTTCAGCAATCAATGATTCAATAATTGTAGTTTCGTCACACATCTGACGCTTTACATTCCCTCGCATTTAATTTCCAAGTTGAAAAGTCATGTGGAATCATCGTTTCGCATTGAGGAAAATTTAATGCTTCAGCAGCTTTAGTTGAAATTTCGCAGTTAAAATAAAAGCTAATTTATTAAATGCATAAAAAATTCACCGACTTTATTCGAAAATAGTGATCACGTTATGAAGCATTCCGCGTTCCCTAAGTTACTACATTCAGTGTACAATCCAGTGAATTTATTACATAATTAAAAATTGATATTCTGAAATTAAGTTACAAAGAAGATAAACAAGTAATGCACCTAATTAGTTCAGCTTTAAGGAGAAAGTAAAACGTAATGAATATTTAATAGTTGACATTAATTTGTTTTTAAAGTACCTAATCAGCTACATGCACCGGAGAATAAGTATTAAAGTTTCGATTAAATTAAGGGCGTCATTTAATATTTCTTCTTTACATATTTTTAATTTTAAAATAAATGATAAACGAAAAACCATACAATAAGATGACAAATTTTACGTTAAAGTGAATCTGGTTCGTAAAGTTAATGCAATTACAGTTAAGTCTGGATTCTCCCCAGAGCAATGTTTGCGACGCCACTTTTTTCGATCTCATATTTTTTCACTTTTCCCTTATATTGTCTGGTATATTACGAAGCTAATATAATTACGAAATGTTCTTCTATTCATTCTTGGAATTGGAAACGTTTGTGTCTTGAATTTCGATTACACTTTTAGAATAGTAGTACGTATTTATTTTACAAATGACTTCGTCGGTTCAAATTAACAAAAAGTATTCAATATTTTCAAACTTTATGCCATATTATTACAATAATTTTAAAATTATGTAAACTAAACTTTTACTTTAAATTTTAAGTTTCAATAAAAAGCAATAAATTATTATTTCGATATTCGATAAATTTAATATATCGGATATAAATTGTAAGTGACAGAAATCAATTTGAAATTATTGATGGTGAAAAACACTTGAAATAAATTGAAAAAAATGCTAACTTTTATCCGATTAATAAAGAAAACATATGAAATCCTTAAGTGGTGTGTGTAATGCGTTAATGTTACAATATTCAGATTTAAATGCTCGCCGCGCCGTGTTCTTTCAACTTGCCATTTGCGTTTCCTGAAAGAGCACATGAAAAACTTTACGAGAGTTTTTCATTATTTTTTTGATTAATTTTTAGTTATTAATCTGTTAGATCTGGTTATTTTTAAGATCAAGCGTCAACGATAACTGATGTAAAGCAGGATGTAAGCCTGCTGATGTAAGAAACACCAAAGGATTTTAAGTGGCGATTTTTCGATAAAATCTGTTATTCTTTCTTTATTTCACTTTAATTGTATTAACCGCAATTAATTGAGTTATTGAGAAAACCTCTTCCGGCAGGTTTCCAATTAACATAACTTATTTGAATCTGTCGCCATTACATATACCGGGTGACCAGTCGACCATCTGAACATAGGAAATCAACATTGGAAATTGATTTTTCTTTAAGTCCTGCTTTCCGTCACAACGGATAAGGATGACAATGGTATAAATTTAATGAGATTTTATTCCACTTCTAAAGATACCTAACACTTGATATATATTCAATAAACACATAACATTAACACACAAATGTTTTAATATCTTGGGCAACCATGAAACATTGCTTGATTGCTTCTAATTTTTTTTATAGTGATATAACATCAAAAAGAATAATTTTAGTGGATGGGAAAAAGTCCATTTTTATGTTACGGTCAATGGCGTAAATTGGCCATTAACGTCATTGATCGGCCATTGACGTCAACGCCCGTTAACGGTGGGCAATGATGTAAATATTTTCATTTAACTATAATATTTACGTCTTTGGCCGATCAATGACGTTAATGGCTAAAATGGATTGGACAATGATGATATTATAGAATAATTACTATAAGGAACAGCAAAATGGCGATGCACTTCAACTAGAGACAATTATTTGTCGTGCACGCATTTTTCTGTGTAAATCACAGCAACTCGGCCCTTTTCAAGGCCTTATAAGTATATAGAGATATTTATTTAATTTTCATGTTTGCGTCAGCCAAAGCCAAAAAAATTAATTAAATTTAATTAATTCATTTTATGGTGGATCCAAAATTGAAAGAGTGATAGAATACAGAATCAGTAGAATAGTAATTTCATCATTGTCTACCTTGTATTGGACATTAACGTCATTGTCCGGTCAATGATGTAAAAACCACATATGCAATTTTAAATATCAACATTGCCCAAAATGCATGGTCATTGACGTCCTTGGCCGGTCAATGACGTTAATGCCCAACAAAACTGAGCATTGATGTTATTATCCGGCCATTGCCGTTAATGGCCGAATTGTCATCATTGACCGTAACAAATACTGCCGTGTTCCAAAATCCACATTTCAATTTTTATTTATTTTGTAAATTAGATGTTTTTGGAATTGGTAATATTTTGAATTTTTGTTTTAATGTAATTTTGACTAGCGAGGAAATCGTGGCTTTTTGCCGCAGTTGGCAAGGAGAGCGGACGTATTCGCGACGCTCTCTTAATTTTTGAGAATTTTGACCAATTTTTGGCATAATTTTTTGTAGAATTATTGAAATTGTGCAATTTAATTTGTCAGCTTAGCGAATAAAATTTGTTTTGGTGAGAATTTTTTTATGATTGCGATTTGTGAGATATATCCAAGTTTTGGAAGATTCCAATAATAATAAATAGATTGAGTTGGATATTCGTTAATTGAATTGAATGCAGAATATAAAAATTGTTCTAAATTTGGAGAATAATAAAAATTAAAAGTGGTAATTCGTTAGAAGGAACGAGCGTTTATGTGATAGTGAGGCCTGGCTGGTTATCGCCACATGGAGTTGAACAAATATTTTTGAATCAAAATTAACAAAGTAAAATTTTGATATACGCTTCCCAATACTGAGAAGATTTCCTGAGCTAGCCGGCAAAAACATTTAAAGTGTGGAAAAGGTTTTGTGAGATTTTTTTTCACAAAATACCACTACAATACATACTATATCAAAAGAATGGATTTTTTGCGCAATATTTTTTGATATGTTATATCTCAAAATGTGAAAACAAAGGACTTAAGCCGTTGTTCCGAAATAAAATTCAAAAGAGAATATAATCATTTATTGTCTGGAATCAATATTGAGACATAGTCTAGGTTAGATATAGAAAAAACATGAAAAAATTTTTAATTTTATTTTATTTACTTTTTTTGTCAACTATGTAACTTTTAGACTAGAAGTTTTACAAAACCAGAGATAGACCATTCTTGATATTACATTTTACAGGATACAATTTTAATTTAAAATATGTGTTTGAAAATTCCATCTTTAAATTTAAATGAGTTCCCGTTTCTCACTAGACAAATAATCTCTAGTTAACAACTTCATCCGTTGATATGTTAAAATGAAATTATTGTTGTGATAGTATCTTATTGTACATGAAAAACCGTTAAATTATAGCTTTTTATTGCTTTTATATTTTTTATGTATTTTGTTTTATTTAAATTTTAGATTTTTACAAGAACATAATATTCGGATTTTCCTAAAAATTACTTTATACATAGATGGTTTCTTGATGGTTTTGAATTAAACGAAAATGGTTTATGAAAATTTGGTTTAGGACCCCCACTTTAAAAAATTAATTTTTTTAAATAAGTCGTTTGTCGAGAGTATATGACAAAAATGTTTTATAAAAAATGTTTTATAAAAAAAACAAAAAAGTCTTTTTGTTTTAGAATTTAAAAATATTTGGTATATTAAAGAAAACCAGTCTTAATTGTGTTTTAATATTTCACCCCCCGTAATATGACGTTTACGTAGTGTAATCGTTTACGTTGTTATTTCAAATCGTTCGTTATTGTCAAGGGACAAACCGAAGTCGAGAATCCTTTAGAAGATAACAAATATTTACAAGTTATTAAATATTAAGTACTTGAATAGCGATTCATACTTGGAGAATAAATATATTAGCACTCAAATATTAATAATCTGTTCGAGTTGGGAGTCTGCAACGGCGTACGATCGTTATCGTACTTTGACAAATAGCCCACTCTAAAAGAATACACTTTACGCAGGGCCCTCCCTGAACTCACTTCCGCCTCTGTGCATGCTACATCGATTCTTCATTCATTCAGTTTGCTTCACAAAACATTTCAATCTTGTTTCTACTTGTCCTATTAAAGTTCTTGACTTTTGATTCTGTTTTAGTAAATCAGAAACAAACAATTCCTTAATATAGTAGTTATAGTTTCCTTTAAATTCGCTTTGTTTTAACTTGGTTCTGTATATACAGGGGACGAGGAAAAGAATCAATTCAAAATGTTTCTAATATAAGTGGATATACTGTCGAACTAAATTATACACAGTAATTAATTCAGATTAATCCACAAGAAATGAGTGGTAAAAATTGTAAATTTTAATTATAGCAGCACATACTAGAGGACAGCATGTATTGACCAATCAGCAAACGTTCTTCTTATTCAATTATATTTTTAAGACAAAAACTGCGGGAATTTATGTTTATAATTTGCTTTTATAAAAACTATTTACTAAAATAACATTTACTTTTTTTCATAAATTTTCTTCAAAATTAATTTGCAGGAGACATATTTGTAACAATCTAAATTAATTCAATGCAGCAAACAACTATGCCTGTACTTAGTTAAGTTCATGTTTCACATGTCTAAATCGTAGTTCATATTTATTTCTAAACAATGCAGAACTTTATTATTAATTGCATAAATCACTTCCAAGAGTGAGGTTAAACATTCTTGCAAAAAAAACGCGAATAAGTGGAAAATTCCATAAATATAAAAAATGATAAAATACGTATCAGAATTAAATGTATAACACAAATACAAAAACTCTTACTTAAATAAATCTCAGAAAACAAATTGTAAGCTGTTGGTTGCTGTTTTACACACCCATAAATTACACTTAATTCCATCTAAGAGGACAGTTAACCAATTTTCTTATATTCGTCTTTCAATAATTCCGTAGCTCTCAAAAACTTTTACAATTCTTTAAAAGTGTATAATTTACTCTTTCTTTTCTTTAATAAACAAAATTAAATACAAACATTTTCATAGCTACTTGTTTATGGAAATTGTGATATTACGAAAATAAAGTAATCCTCTTTATACTTTTAAGTTAATTATAGGAATTGACAAAAATTGTATAAAATAAAATATTGTTGAAAATTATATAAGGTAAAGAAGTAGCATTAAATGAATAAACCTTATTAAAAAATTTAACAAAAATTATTTAAGTAAGTAATATGGTCTAAAAATGAATATTTTACGCGGCACTGAAAATTTTACTTAATTCTCTTCGCTCTCACGGCACTCGAAAAGCAGCGAAGCAACTAATAAGAAGGATGCTGGGACACAAAATATGAATTGCTTATCCGCGCCGTAAAAAACGGACATTTATAATTTAATTCAAGCTAACAATTAGTTAGAAATGTGACAAAATTAAAATGAAGTATTCAAATAAATTTATCTTTTTTCATGGGGAAACTAATAACTCAACTAAATAAGGCTAATATACCATAGCAACAAGAATGCGAATAACTCTGCGAGGTATAACAACAAAACAAATAAAATAAAAATATGGTTAAAATAGCATGTACCGCATAATGCTCACTTTACTATTTATACCTACACAAAATAGAAAAGAAAATAATGAGAAAGAAATACCACTAACTATATAATGCAAGCCATATAATTATATTGCTTCTTATTTTGTTTTTCCTTTCTAAAACATCGTATCACTTAAGCAGTTATTCTTTCGGAATATATAAAAATTTAATTACTTTCATTTTAGTATTATAAGATCAAGAATAAAACAGATTTTATTGAATTCTATTTAAAATTAAAAATTTTAAAGTGGAAACCACGCGTATTCAACGTTTACATGACAAAAGGTTCCACACATAAACAACATGATAACTACTACATGTTTCTTTGTTGTCTTTGTAAGGTGAAAAACCATATGAATTCAATGTTGAAACTACAAAAACTCTTCATACAATAATAATGCGGTACATATTCAGCAACTAGGTGGTTGCTTGTTATCCTTGCAAGGAGTTTCTTTGCAGAAATATTTCCTGGTTAGAATACTCGTTAGGGGTAGGTAACCTATTAAACACATTTAAGGATTTAAATACTATCTCTATAAAATACTAATTTTATGGCTGGTTGAAATATCGACCAGTATCTTATAAAGGGTTAAACGTTAAAATTAATTTTATTAAGTATTTTATTAGAATTCATGGTGTAGTATAGGAGTGCTCATGTTTCAAAGAAAGTTTTATATATTGCAACTTCTCTCTAGAAGAGAAAGATAGTGTCCATCACTGATTAGGAAAAGATAAAAAAGAGAACTTACAAAAGGGTTTTGTCAAAATATATCATTTTGTCAAATGATCATTATTGTAGGCAATCTTCGAGTTTACCAAGTTGTGAATTTTTTAGGGCACTAACGGAGTTTACATTAAGATGAAAATGTAATCTTGAAGTTCTCCATTATTCAAATTAACATAAACAAAACTATCGCATTTGATTAATCAAAAAATTAAAAAAGTATATTTTTGCTATTATTTTCTGTCTTCTAATGGTAATCTGGTTGTCTGTTCCGGTAGCCAAAGAGAATCGGCCGTTCGTGTGGGTTATATCATAAATAAGCACATTAATGATACGGCTGCGAAGCTGTCGATAAATTTGATACATAAAACTGAAAGCAGTGCCAATCAGTGTAAACGTCGTAAAGATGCATGCTCTGACTTTGCTATCATTACGTCGATCGCAAGCACCATCAACAGAACAAGCAATTCACCGACTTCACGATTATTTCAGACCATTATCAATATCAGAAGTTGCTTCGTATTTAAATAGTTTTATTTTAATGTTATCTATCAGAGTACAAAGTACTAATGGTGATGGCCAACTTTAATTCAAAAATTGGTACTGCTATTGAAGAGAATCATATGAGATCTGTAGTGAGGCGGTTTTGGGTTTGGGGTAAGAAATAACGATTGTAGTTAAAATACACTAAGGAAAAACAGTCTACGGTAAATTGGTCTAGGTAAAATGGTTTAGGTAAAATGGTCTAGGAAAAATGGTATATGTAGGTAAAATGGTATACGACAAAATTCAAGGAGATATTCCTCGGATTAACTTTTTGATGCAGTTACAATTCTGATACGAAACTTCAAGCGCGAATCCAGACCTAGATTCTGGAAGCTAATTGAGTTTTAGAATCTACTTAATCTGTTCATAAGGGTAATTTCTCTCCCCGCCCGTCCGGTGTGGATCCGCACTTAGGAAAATATATGTTTAATATGATTTCAGGATTTTGATTGATCCGCATTACTTTGACAGATTACAGTATATTTGGTTAACTCAGGGCCAATATTATTTATAAGCATTTCTAAGTACATTTCTGCATTTAAATTTCCAATTATTTCAAATGGACCAATAATGCAATTATTATAAATGTCAGCCCAAATATTAATTTTTTGAGGGTACTGTGAGCGGGTCATTAAATCTAATCTTGGATTTTACATAGCCCAATAACGATGGTTTTGTACATTTGGCTCATTGTTTAAGGTAAATGTACATTCGTCCGTAAAGCAAATTTGTTTCAGGAAGTTTCTGTCTCTGTTCGCACGTTTTTGCATTTTTTTACAAAGGATTGATTCTTTTCCCTAGATTCTTCATCAGACAAAAATATTTCTTGGTGGCATTGATATTTAAAAGAATGGTAGCTGTGTTTTTTTTTAAATTGTTCGAACAGTTTCTTTTCCAATTAAACTTAAAATCATTTCTTCCAATTCATTATTGTTATTAATGTTGCTTTGGTTGCAGTTCTATATTGGTTGGTGACTTAGCTAACGTCAAGTTCAGCACTAGAAGAAACAAACCATGGTCGCTCCCAGTCGCATAACTGTGATATAGATTATGATTATGATTATGTTTTTTATTATGTTTGCTCCAAGTTAGAAACAAGCTCCATGCGGAAAAATATCGATGACAACATTCGTGAAACGTATAAAGAAATTTTTCGTCTGGAAATGGATAAGCTGGAGATCAACAACTGGGCTTCTAACATTATCTACAATTGTTGTAGAAAAATGCTGAATCGTTGGTAAACAGATAAGAATAGAGTATCAAGTACCATATTGTCGTGGAACGTTGGATTAACAACTCAACTTCCTTTACGCACATTGGTGTCAGCTAGCTTTTTAATCGTAAAGGAAGACTTCCCAGGAGTGGGTTAATCACTTTCGTGTTAGTTGGGGACGACAATTCAATTTTTCCAACATCAAACCAAAAATTAATCCATAAAATAATTTCCAATAATTTAAATTCAATTCAATTTAACTTCAAAATAAATTTTGTTTGCAATAAATGGGAACGATAATCGCGAGCAATCGTTAACGAAGCAACTGCGACGACGATCATACAAATTTACCTTTTCTTTTCAAATTTTATAAAATTTTAATTAATTAAATGCCAATTTCACTACTTCATCACCTCAACATCCAAATAAATCCAAATCTAATCAAACAATTAATCAGCAGTTTCAACTTGATCCAATTTTCCAAATTCGAAAATCAAATTTCCAACTTTGTGTAATTTTTGGACGACTTCCAAAATAAAATACTACCAAATTTTTACTTACGTAAATTCAAATCTTCATTGGCAAATTAAATTCAAAAATGTCTCAAACTTGAGACGCAAATTTAAAAATTTTAATAGAGAGCCGCAGATACGTCCGTCCATTACTGCGGACAGGCTTGAAAGGGACAAATCACTGGTCTTCTCGTACCAACATTAAAATGCTAGCACGAAAAGAGGTAACTTGACAATATATTCCAACAATTTAGATACGTCCACGCTGTGAAGAAGATTGTTTTTTTTCTGTTACAATTAAATGAGGATTTTCACGTTAAAAATAAGAGCAAAATTGTTTACATCAGTGTTGGATCAGAAACAACAATTTATTCATCATAAAAGGTAATGGGTTAAGGAGTTTGGAATTATGGAGGTTAATGGGTTCAGTATATTAGGTATAATGGGCTAGTTGGATTTGGATTATAGGGCTTTTTAATGTTTATCTCAAAAATCTGACGTGATGGGGTCAAGTAAACTTCGGATTCGGTTTCAGCGACCCGAAAAACATTATATGGATGGTAAACATGATCGGACCTCCAGGCCAGAAAACAATTTTTGTGTGGCAGTGTATTTACTATTTAATAAATTATGTTTGACGAATGGTTGATTAAAATGGCAACGTTCGTGTTCTAAACACTCAAAGTTAGCTAATGTTAACAAGTACTTTAACCAAACCTATGGCAAGTGCACAATTAAAATTTTGATAAAAGCAAACGAAATTATAAATTTACCTAAATAATATTAATAAGTTAATAAATGAACCTAAAAATATCTATAAAGATAAGTTATAAAAACAAACATCGACGAACACTGTGCATATTGTGAATATTGATTTGCATTACATTAATTTAAATTTTTAAAACTTTCAAATAAAGTTTTTAAATTTATATGCATTGGCAATAAATTTATTTGTTCGATATTACTTCGGTGTTCAGTATAAATAATAAATTCCCAAATAGAAAGTCGTCATCGTAATTGAAATAAAATATTTTTTCCAAAAATAGAATATTTTATATGTAAAAACGGTCTTGAAATATAAAAATTGCGAGTACCATGTGGTGCAATATATTCAGCCTACCTAGCTATGGAAATATTGCACTTAACGATAACATACATCACCATACTGACATAAAGAAAGTTTTATCACACTTCTATACAACTTTTATTATACATTTTATTTTCCTCGAGCACTTTTCGTGCATGTAATATTATAATTATAAATGCATACATATATACTCATTAGAATTTTTGCAATAGACAATAGTAATTTATTAGTAAAAACCAGCAAATTGAATATCCTATCACATCAGGAAAATTTTTCTTGTGATAACTTAGTTTTTCTTTGCTTCCAAATAAAACAACAAACCTTTTCAACTTAATGTCACTTTAGCAGTAAAAATCGCATTCACAAATTGTTTAATATAGGAGCTACGTCTAACTTTAGTATAAAGAAGTTTAAATTAAGTTAAACGGCGTTACTACTGTACACTGTGAACTTACGTGATACGTGCTTGCTAAAATACTTCAATCAAGTTTTGAAAAATAGCAACAAATGTTTACTTCTTGCTATAGCAATTTTAAAATAATTTAAAATGGCTTATTAGGAAAAATATATGCTGAATGTTGTGGTGAACCATAATTCTTTTCAATTAATTGATTTCTAATATGTTCTATAAAAATTTGTAGTTAGTATTCTATAAGCTTCTCAGCAAACAATGCTATATATATATATAGCATATATATAGCATATACTATATATAGTATAGACTATAGACCATAAATCAGCGTTTCTCAACATGAGGAGTGCGCCCCCTAAGAGAGCCCCCCTAATTCAAAAAAAATTATTTGAAAAATTATTTAATTTACTTATAAGCTAAGTCTGGTACCTGTTTTTTGAGGGGTCCACTTTGACTAATAATAATAATAAAACGTAAAATTAAATAAAAAAAATTTTTTTAACCTTTATATGTCAATTTCAATTTATTTCCCATATAAAAAAAATTTCCGATATAGACGTAAAAAAACGTGCAAGTTACCAGACTAGTACCTTAATTTATTTAATTTTAAACATTTTTCTTTCTTAACTTAACTTTAAAAAAGTGTTTTGTGTGTCTTTAGAACTATACCTGGTATCGCATTGCTGTTCAAAACAAAATAGTTATTGGGGATAGAGTTGAGCAGACAGAAAGCAACATGGAAAAGGATGACGAAGGCTTCAAGGTGGTATCGTATGGGAAGAATAAATCACGACGATCTATAGTGATTGGAACAGGACAAGTAGCAAGAAATTTCAAATTATGTGTGGTCCCCAAAAGGGTTAGCTTTTTTATCTCTCGCGTATCACCAGAATGTACAGTAGCTGATATAGAAGAACATCTGAGCGGTCTTGGTGTTCGGGGAGGTGACTGTGGATCTGTTAAATCCAAGTTTAATACGTATGCATCATTTCGGGTGAACGTTCCGGACATTTACAGCAAAATAATAACAAATGCTGAAAACTGGCCTGTAGGAACATTTATAAATACCTTCTTTACAAGCAAATTAAGAACATCACAAAACACGTCGTCTTTTTTAATGTAAAGGGTCCGAAAGGAAACAGAATTGAAAATACAACAGTAAAACAAATTAAAAATGTCAATCAAGATTTTACGGTCATACATCAAAATGTGCAATCAATTGGAAATTCAGTGGAACAACTAGAAGTAGTGCTTGAACAATACAAATGTGAAGTGTTATGTATCACAGAACATTGGAAAACAGAGATACAGCTGAATTGTTATGGTATAAAGGGCTACAACTTAACCTCTAGCTACTGTAGGGAAGAAAATGAGCATGGTGGAACAGCTATCTATGTTAAGCAGGGTATAAAGTGCAAAGAAAAAAATGAGATCACAAGAAAATCAAAAAAAATTATAATCGAGTGTGCAGCAGTAGAATGTACCATAGGGAAGCGCAAGGTAATATGTCTGTCAGTTTATAGAAATGGTAATATTGATATTTTTATTGAAGTAATGCATGAGATTTTAAATAATTTGGTAAATCATGATTCAATAATTATAATAGCAGGTGACTTTAATTTAAATATATTGGATGAAACTAGAGATGTGCATGGGATGATCACGTTCCTCAGCTCCTTCAATATTCATCCAACCATATGGGAATGCACGCGAGTAACAGCTGCAACTGCTACATGCATTGATAATATCTTTACAAATTTTGATGAACACATGGAAGCAGTGGTAATAAAAACACACATGTCCGACCACTAGGCGCAAAAGTTAGCTATTCGTCTTGGAGGAAAAGTACAGAAGCTGTGTTTTAAGAATCGAGATCTTAATGAAAAAAACAAAAAGAAATTTGCGGAGATGTTGAAATTGGAGGATTGGAATGCGATATACGACAGTGATAAGCAACAGGTAAACCAACAATTTAATAAGTTTCATGAAATTTATTTTAGAGCTTTTGAGAGGTGTTTTCCTTTTAAGAAATGCACAAAAAAAAAAGATTGCACACGAGGGGTCATTTTGAAAGATGCACAAATCAGTGAATGTAAGAAATTTCTAGATATTCTACTGGTAATGAGTAAAAATGACGTTGCATACACAATGAAATACCAAGAAGTTAAGAAAGAATATAACAAACTGTTAAGATTCAGAAAAAATAAATACTTTGAAGACCAAATTTTAAACTCAGACAACAAAAATAAGGCTCTATGGTCGGTAGTAAAAGCCATTAAGAACACTCCTAATAAATCCAAGGATATCCCAATCAAAGGTAACGCAATCCAGATAGCTGAAGAAATGAGCAAGCGTTTTATAAAAAATAAACTAATCAAAAACGAGTACGATGATCCCGAAGAACCACATGTTGAAAATAATCATGGGCTAGAATGTATAATGAATATAAACAAATCCATGAGGTTAAAAAAACTTACAATAAATGATATTCTGGATATTGCTAAAGGGCTTAAGAATAAATATAGTAGTGGTGTAGATGGTATTCCTGTGAATATAATTAAGTACACTATAAATGAAATAGTAGAACCATTATGCTACATTGTAAATAACTCGATAAAATATGGAATATTCCCAGATAATTTGAAGATAGCATTAATAAAGCCAATACATAAAACCGGAAACCAAGAATTGTACGAAAATTATAGACCCATTAGTATATTGCCAGCATTATCAAAAATTTTTGAATTGGCAGTGTGTAAGCAAATTATGGAATTTCTGGTTAGTAATAAGATAATTACAGATAGCCAACATGGATATTTTAAAGGCAGATCAACACAGACTGCCATCTTCACTTTCGTTACTGAAATTATAAATACTTTTGAAGGTGGAGAACTACCTCTGGGAATGTTTTTGGATCTGTCAAAAGCGTATGATTGTCTTAATCATGAAATACTGTTTGGTAGATTGAACCAATATGGGATTAGGGGAAATGCGCTAAATTGGATAAAATCATATCTGACTAAAAGAAGTCAAATAGTTTCGATTGTAAAGGATGGCAAAGAAGTATGGTCTAACAGCAGAGAAATTAAAATCGGAGTACCTCAGGGAAGCAACGCAGGTCCCTTGTTATTTTTGATATACGTTAATGATTTTACAATTAAGAAAATAAATAAAAAACACATAAAAACTACTTATGTAGACGATACAAATGTTCTGCTGTGGGAAGAAACATGGCCGGACGTTGTCAAAGCAGCAGCCGAGTTATTTGTCGAGGTTAAAAAATGGTTTAAAGAAAATAAAATGATACTTAACGAGACGAAAACAAATATAGTGTTATTCAAGACTAGCCATGCAGGTTTTGATACACCAACAAGCATTGCCATGAACAAAGAAGAATATAAAATTACAGAAACAACAAAGTTTTTGGGTTTAACAGTGGACAGTAATCTCGATTGGAAAATCCACATAGACAATATAAGCAATTCAATCAATAAGATTTTATATGGAATGAGGATCGTAAAGAAATATGTAAGCATACCTGTGATGAGAACAATTTATTATGCGAATTTTGAAGCCAAATTGAGATATGGAATTATTTTCTATGGTGCGGGAAATATCAGTCATCTTTTTACGATACAGAAAGCAGCAATTAGGACAATATTGGGGATGAGTTTTGGGGAAACATGTAGAAATAAATTTAGAGATAACAAATTTCTAACTATATATGGGATTTATTTTCAGGAATGTGTGCTTTTTTTATATAAGAATAAAAATTTGTTTGAGATGCATAAAAGCGAGAAACAACATCATAATACTAGAGGGGCAGATTACACCTTCCCAAAACATAAACTTACGGTAACCGAAAAAAATTGTTACTATGCTTGTATTCGTTGTTATAATAGTTTGCCGGATGACATAAAACGTATAAGCAATATGGAAATTTTTAAAAAAGCGGTGTACAAAAAACTCATTGAAAGGGAACCTTATTGTTTAATTGATTGTTTTTAATAGAATACATTAGAGATGTAGTTTTTTTTTTTATTTTTTGTAAAATTTATTCTTGGGAAAATTTGTAAATTCTGTTGGTTGTTTTAAAAATTGGAAGGTGTCTTTTTTGAACCTTTCTATTTATTTGTGACGTTCTTTTTCATTTATTATTGTACAAGCTAGGTGCTGTCAATTTATCTTGAAAAATAAAACACTATTATTATTATTATTATTAACCGTGCACTCCCAAGGTGAACAACTATGTATATTAAGAAAAGCATTGTAGCCAATCAAAAATCATACATCACTTGTCGCCACTGTCTCAATAAAGTCAGGGTACAGTCAGGGTTGTTGAGCCCCTCGAGCTTATTTATAAAATTTAAATATAGAACACTTTCCTCGAGAAGAAATATATTGTTTTTTAATGTGTTTCATGGTACAGTATTGTACTTTCACGCGCCATCCAGTGGTCGATTTGGGGGTTATACGGTTAAGCGCATGCATAAATTGGCATTATAACAATGCAGTCAACTTCTCTAATAACTTATACGTTACATTTAAATTATTTTCTTTTCTACTTTACGTCCACGCTGTGTAATTTTCTATTATTTGCAGTTAATTTTTTAGTGAGCGAAGTTAACAAAAGCAACAAATATCTGAAACATGCTAAATTTTATTGTAGAAAAAATAATAAAATAATGTAAAATATAAAATAAAAAACCCAATATTATCATTCAATTTTGATGTTCTTATCGTTACCGTATTATAGTTTTAAAGATTTTTCCAATGCATTTTGTAATTCTTTTTATTACTTTGTTATTTTCATTACTTATGTTAGATTAAGCAAATTTGATGTTTGAAAATTGAAAATTGGCTAATGTTAATAACCATAAATAAAGCCAATTGTGAATAAAAATTTATATATGTATAATATCGTGTTAACTTATCAAGACCCTTTTCTGTACAAAACTTTCGGCATCCAGTATTAAGAAGCCCTAAAAATTAGATACAATAATACATTATTCCCGAGGTGCATATACTGTTTTTCGCAATTCCGAGAGGTCAAGTAGGAACTTTGCGAATTATGAAACTTAAAGCAAAAATTTAACGCATTTTTCAATAATGCACGTGTTCGATCACATTGCTCAGTAGTACCAGAAAGTAGCAGTTGGCACTAGTAATATTACCAACTACTACTAAAAAGTACTAAAACCGTTCATTTATATTTGTGCCTTAGAATTAGCAAGACGTGTCATGAACGGAAACCTCGAAATTGCCGAAGCATTTAAGATGGCGTTGGCAGAACTTTTGCCGACAAAATTGAGGAAGCTGTATCAAAAACAGTACGACAGTTTTGTGCAGTGGCGTAATGAAAATGAATTGGCCGATTGTTTCACCGAAGAAATTTCCACAAGCTTTCCACAAAAAACTAAGGATATGTGCTGAAAAAATCGCGTGTTCTAACCTCTGACCACATGGCAACATTTTTTAAAAGAAGCGCTTCGCCAGAATTTTTTGGTGGCTAAAGTAAGTGCTTTTTATTTATTTTTTTATTTAATCACTAATTTATTTAATACTGTAGGACTAGGTCGCACTAATATTTGGTTTAGCAGGGGCGTATCGGACCGAGGAATTGGTAAATTTGTGCATAGTAGATGTGAATTGAATCCCGTCGCCTTCGAAGTTGAGCCTCGTCGGATTTACACTGAAAAAAAATGGTTTATCATATTAATGAAAAATTCATAATTTTTACACCGATGATCAAAATTCATAATATTGATGAAGAAATTCTTAAATACATTGATTTTGTTCATGAATACTATGAATTTTTCATTAATATGGTGAATTTTGTACATCGGTGTAAAAATGATGAATTTTTATCAATATGATAAACCATTTTTTTCAGTGTAAGAAAATTGTTTGGAATTACAAATTACAGCCAGATTGACATAAATGTAAATGTTACAGATAATGATAATTAAAAAATTCTGTAGTTGCTTTTTTTCTTCTAGTGACTTTTCTTTATCAGTCATCTGGCGACTTCTTTATTTGCCTATGACAAAAAAAACTCTTCATTGCCATAGGGCAAAAGAGTGCCACTTTACACCGGCAAATCGGGGCGTAAAGTGAGAACTTTACCCCAGGAATTGCAAGAAATATTTTATTTTGTAATTGTAAGTTGTTATTTGTAATAATTTAAGCATTGGTTACATTTAAATATTTTCCAATTCACATAATTGTAAAAATAGGTTTAAAGTAAATAGTGCCTTTTATTAGTTTAACGAGGAACTTGAAAGCAGGGTTTCGGTTTTTGAGTTTAAAAATTGGATTTTTTTTATATTTGGTTTTTCAAAATTCTACAAATTACTTCTACAAGTATCTAGGTATCTTTTATAAGCCTTTATAAGACAATTTAAAATAAAAATTTTTTTTAGCAAAGTTAATCCTTCTAGAAAGGGTTAAATGCGTGAACCTTTTCTAGAGAGGCGATAAAAGCAAATGATAGAAGGAATTTTCTACGGCCCTGGAATAACTGGTCAGTTCCAATTATTGCAATGTACAACAATCAATTATTACTACACCTTTTGCAATTGTAAATCAGAAAAGATCAACTGCTATTCAGAAAACGTCAATTGTGATTCAGATTTGTAAACTGATATTCAGAAATCGTTAATTAATTAATATAAATATTAATAATTAATATAATAATTAAATCATAATAATACAATAATTAAATAATAATTATTATAATAATTATTATAATAATTAATATAATAATTAAATAATCATTAATATAATTAAACAAATTTGAATTACAATTCACTATTTCTGAATATCAATTGGCAAATCTGAATTACAGTTGACGATTTCTGAACTACTGGTGGAAAAGGTGTAGTAAATCGCAGAAAAGTTTGGATTTCAATGTACTGGCCAAGCAATTACCATGATTAAACAAAAATTTGTGTTTAGATGAAATGGCTTTTAACAGTTGTCGAAAAGGCTTGTAAGAAGTCTTCTAATACCAGCAAACGCTCATCTTTGAGCCTCCATGTGCAAAATCTTTAAATGAACCTGAGAGCTACGGTAAGGAGGATTTTATTTATATATTGTTGTGTTCTAATAAAGTAATGAAAAGTGAGTTGCGTAATTTAGAAATAAAGAACTGACTTTGCAACCTGAGGAACAATAAAGGCAGGACTCTGTGTTCGTTTTGCAAAATTGTTTTTTATTATTGTTAAGTTTGTTCGTTAGTTTAAGTTGTATTGTTTAGTTTAAGTTCGTTGTTGCAGTAATTTCGTTTGTTTACCTAAATTTTAATGTTTGTATTTTTAATTTTCGTTGTTTAGCGACTCACACGAATGCAGCTGAGCAGTACGCAAGCAAGAATCTTGATTTTATTTAAAAAAAAGAACAATATAAAAAACCAAGGAAATGGAAAAAAATAAAAATAAAAAAAAGAACAGTGAGTCGAAAAATTACAGCCAGACAGGCTAGTTCTATAAGAGTCGTTATTGGAGAGCCCGAGAGGCTAATTGTATATAAGTCGTGATTTAAAGAGCCCGAGAGGCTAGTAATAGTAATAGAAGCAGTCGCAAATTTACAACCCTAGTGGAGTTGTAATTGAGAGTCCAAGAGTTGGTGTTGAATTTAGCCGAAGAAATTTGTGGATAGAGTGGGGAAGAAAGAAGCCGAATTACGTGCTGCTCAGCAAGATTTGTGTGAGTCCTGCTTTTTTCTAAAATTTTTTTTTGTGTACAGGTTGCAAATAAATTGTTCTGTTATCCGTCAGTTTTTTTATTGTCTTACATGTAACCATTTTTATAAGAGAGAAAGAGCACTACAATATGTATAATTAATAAATATACTGGTAAGATGGATCACCAACCACAATAACTTCTCACTAACATATTTTCATAAGTTTCAAATATCAAAGGGGCGTCCATTAATTACGTGATGTAATTTTGGCAATTTTAAAACCCCCCCACCCCTCTTCGTGATATGTCGTGAGATTTGGCTCAACCCCCTTTCCCCTTCTAATCTCACGTGAGATTTTTGTAAATGTGTATTTTTAATGTAAATATGTTAATATGTGCTTAATTACGTTGGATTTATTAAAAAAAACATAATTTCTTAATTATTTTGATTTAAAACTAGTTTTAACCCTAAACTTAGCAAGCACTAATTTTTCGGCATAAAATTCTTTTTGTCGGAGATTATATCTTTCAAAGTTTTCCAACCCTACCTGATAAATGGAATTTTTGAAATCATGTATCTTGTTAGATACGTTGCAAACTTAAGGGTTGAGAGAATTGAAATGTATTTTCCCTGGTTCAGATTTTTTCAGACAACTTTTATGGGAAAAATACAATCTTAAAAAATAACTTGCCAGGCCAGTTGAAATAATCCAAACTGCCAAACTCTTAATTAAAATATTTTTAATAATCCCTAGTATGAACTTTAACAGCTTATTCCTTCCAAAGGCTTAAGACGGGGCTGTAGTTTGTTCCCGCTGCTGTTCATCACATACTTGGAGATGGTATTAGAAGATTTGAAAAGGAGAGTGAGATACATGGGTATACCCATTTACAATAACTATCTTTACAAACTAAATTTTGGGGATGATCAGGTGGTGATAACGAGACGAAAACAAATATAGTGTTATTCAAGACTAGCCATGCAGGTTTTGATACACCAACAAGCATTGCCATGAACAAAGAAGAATATAAAATTACAGAAACAACAAAGTTTTTGGGTTTAACAGTGGACAGTAATCTCGATTGGAAAATCCACATAGACAATATAAGCAATTCAATCAATAAGATTTTATATGGAATGAGGATCGTAAAGAAATATGTAAGCATACCTGTGATGAGAACAATTTATTATGCGAATTTTGAAGCCAAATTGAGATATGGAATTATTTTCTATGGTGCGGGAAATATCAGTCATCTTTTTACGATACAGAAAGCAGCAATTAGGACAATATTGGGGATGAGTTTTGGGGAAACATGTAGAAATAAATTTAGAGATAACAAATTTCTAACTATATATGGGATTTATTTTCAGGAATGTGTGCTTTTTTTATATAAGAATAAAAATTTGTTTGAGATGCATAAAAGCGAGAAACAACATCATAATACTAGAGGGGCAGATTACACCTTCCCAAAACATAAACTTACGGTAACCGAAAAAAATTGTTACTATGCTTGTATTCGTTGTTATAATAGTTTGCCGGATGACATAAAACGTATAAGCAATATGGAAATTTTTAAAAAAGCGGTGTACAAAAAACTCATTGAAAGGGAACCTTATTGTTTAATTGATTGTTTTTAATAGAATACATTAGAGATGTAGTTTTTTTTTTTATTTTTTGTAAAATTTATTCTTGGGAAAATTTGTAAATTCTGTTGGTTGTTTTAAAAATTGGAAGGTGTCTTTTTTGAACCTTTCTATTTATTTGTGACGTTCTTTTTCATTTATTATTGTACAAGCTAGGTGCTGTCAATTTATCTTGAAAAATAAAACACTATTATTATTATTATTATTAACCGTGCACTCCCAAGGTGAACAACTATGTATATTAAGAAAAGCATTGTAGCCAATCAAAAATCATACATCACTTGTCGCCACTGTCTCAATAAAGTCAGGGTACAGTCAGGGTTGTTGAGCCCCTCGAGCTTATTTATAAAATTTAAATATAGAACACTTTCCTCGAGAAGAAATATATTGTTTTTTAATGTGTTTCATGGTACAGTATTGTACTTTCACGCGCCATCCAGTGGTCGATTTGGGGGTTATACGGTTAAGCGCATGCATAAATTGGCATTATAACAATGCAGTCAACTTCTCTAATAACTTATACGTTACATTTAAATTATTTTCTTTTCTACTTTACGTCCACGCTGTGTAATTTTCTATTATTTGCAGTTAATTTTTTAGTGAGCGAAGTTAACAAAAGCAACAAATATCTGAAACATGCTAAATTTTATTGTAGAAAAAATAATAAAATAATGTAAAATATAAAATAAAAAACCCAATATTATCATTCAATTTTGATGTTCTTATCGTTACCGTATTATAGTTTTAAAGATTTTTCCAATGCATTTTGTAATTCTTTTTATTACTTTGTTATTTTCATTACTTATGTTAGATTAAGCAAATTTGATGTTTGAAAATTGAAAATTGGCTAATGTTAATAACCATAAATAAAGCCAATTGTGAATAAAAATTTATATATGTATAATATCGTGTTAACTTATCAAGACCCTTTTCTGTACAAAACTTTCGGCATCCAGTATTAAGAAGCCCTAAAAATTAGATACAATAATACATTATTCCCGAGGTGCATATACTGTTTTTCGCAATTCCGAGAGGTCAAGTAGGAACTTTGCGAATTATGAAACTTAAAGCAAAAATTTAACGCATTTTTCAATAATGCACGTGTTCGATCACATTGCTCAGTAGTACCAGAAAGTAGCAGTTGGCACTAGTAATATTACCAACTACTACTAAAAAGTACTAAAACCGTTCATTTATATTTGTGCCTTAGAATTAGCAAGACGTGTCATGAACGGAAACCTCGAAATTGCCGAAGCATTTAAGATGGCGTTGGCAGAACTTTTGCCGACAAAATTGAGGAAGCTGTATCAAAAACAGTACGACAGTTTTGTGCAGTGGCGTAATGAAAATGAATTGGCCGATTGTTTCACCGAAGAAATTTCCACAAGCTTTCCACAAAAAACTAAGGATATGTGCTGAAAAAATCGCGTGTTCTAACCTCTGACCACATGGCAACATTTTTTAAAAGAAGCGCTTCGCCAGAATTTTTTGGTGGCTAAAGTAAGTGCTTTTTATTTATTTTTTTATTTAATCACTAATTTATTTAATACTGTAGGACTAGGTCGCACTAATATTTGGTTTAGCAGGGGCGTATCGGACCGAGGAATTGGTAAATTTGTGCATAGTAGATGTGAATTGAATCCCGTCGCCTTCGAAGTTGAGCCTCGTCGGATTTACACTGAAAAAAAATGGTTTATCATATTAATGAAAAATTCATAATTTTTACACCGATGATCAAAATTCATAATATTGATGAAGAAATTCTTAAATACATTGATTTTGTTCATGAATACTATGAATTTTTCATTAATATGGTGAATTTTGTACATCGGTGTAAAAATGATGAATTTTTATCAATATGATAAACCATTTTTTTCAGTGTAAGAAAATTGTTTGGAATTACAAATTACAGCCAGATTGACATAAATGTAAATGTTACAGATAATGATAATTAAAAAATTCTGTAGTTGCTTTTTTTCTTCTAGTGACTTTTCTTTATCAGTCATCTGGCGACTTCTTTATTTGCCTATGACAAAAAAAACTCTTCATTGCCATAGGGCAAAAGAGTGCCACTTTACACCGGCAAATCGGGGCGTAAAGTGAGAACTTTACCCCAGGAATTGCAAGAAATATTTTATTTTGTAATTGTAAGTTGTTATTTGTAATAATTTAAGCATTGGTTACATTTAAATATTTTCCAATTCACATAATTGTAAAAATAGGTTTAAAGTAAATAGTGCCTTTTATTAGTTTAACGAGGAACTTGAAAGCAGGGTTTCGGTTTTTGAGTTTAAAAATTGGATTTTTTTTATATTTGGTTTTTCAAAATTCTACAAATTACTTCTACAAGTATCTAGGTATCTTTTATAAGCCTTTATAAGACAATTTAAAATAAAAATTTTTTTTAGCAAAGTTAATCCTTCTAGAAAGGGTTAAATGCGTGAACCTTTTCTAGAGAGGCGATAAAAGCAAATGATAGAAGGAATTTTCTACGGCCCTGGAATAACTGGTCAGTTCCAATTATTGCAATGTACAACAATCAATTATTACTACACCTTTTGCAATTGTAAATCAGAAAAGATCAACTGCTATTCAGAAAACGTCAATTGTGATTCAGATTTGTAAACTGATATTCAGAAATCGTTAATTAATTAATATAAATATTAATAATTAATATAATAATTAAATCATAATAATACAATAATTAAATAATAATTATTATAATAATTATTATAATAATTAATATAATAATTAAATAATCATTAATATAATTAAACAAATTTGAATTACAATTCACTATTTCTGAATATCAATTGGCAAATCTGAATTACAGTTGACGATTTCTGAACTACTGGTGGAAAAGGTGTAGTAAATCGCAGAAAAGTTTGGATTTCAATGTACTGGCCAAGCAATTACCATGATTAAACAAAAATTTGTGTTTAGATGAAATGGCTTTTAACAGTTGTCGAAAAGGCTTGTAAGAAGTCTTCTAATACCAGCAAACGCTCATCTTTGAGCCTCCATGTGCAAAATCTTTAAATGAACCTGAGAGCTACGGTAAGGAGGATTTTATTTATATATTGTTGTGTTCTAATAAAGTAATGAAAAGTGAGTTGCGTAATTTAGAAATAAAGAACTGACTTTGCAACCTGAGGAACAATAAAGGCAGGACTCTGTGTTCGTTTTGCAAAATTGTTTTTTATTATTGTTAAGTTTGTTCGTTAGTTTAAGTTGTATTGTTTAGTTTAAGTTCGTTGTTGCAGTAATTTCGTTTGTTTACCTAAATTTTAATGTTTGTATTTTTAATTTTCGTTGTTTAGCGACTCACACGAATGCAGCTGAGCAGTACGCAAGCAAGAATCTTGATTTTATTTAAAAAAAAGAACAATATAAAAAACCAAGGAAATGGAAAAAAATAAAAATAAAAAAAAGAACAGTGAGTCGAAAAATTACAGCCAGACAGGCTAGTTCTATAAGAGTCGTTATTGGAGAGCCCGAGAGGCTAATTGTATATAAGTCGTGATTTAAAGAGCCCGAGAGGCTAGTAATAGTAATAGAAGCAGTCGCAAATTTACAACCCTAGTGGAGTTGTAATTGAGAGTCCAAGAGTTGGTGTTGAATTTAGCCGAAGAAATTTGTGGATAGAGTGGGGAAGAAAGAAGCCGAATTACGTGCTGCTCAGCAAGATTTGTGTGAGTCCTGCTTTTTTCTAAAATTTTTTTTTGTGTACAGGTTGCAAATAAATTGTTCTGTTATCCGTCAGTTTTTTTATTGTCTTACATGTAACCATTTTTATAAGAGAGAAAGAGCACTACAATATGTATAATTAATAAATATACTGGTAAGATGGATCACCAACCACAATAACTTCTCACTAACATATTTTCATAAGTTTCAAATATCAAAGGGGCGTCCATTAATTACGTGATGTAATTTTGGCAATTTTAAAACCCCCCCACCCCTCTTCGTGATATGTCGTGAGATTTGGCTCAACCCCCTTTCCCCTTCTAATCTCACGTGAGATTTTTGTAAATGTGTATTTTTAATGTAAATATGTTAATATGTGCTTAATTACGTTGGATTTATTAAAAAAAACATAATTTCTTAATTATTTTGATTTAAAACTAGTTTTAACCCTAAACTTAGCAAGCACTAATTTTTCGGCATAAAATTCTTTTTGTCGGAGATTATATCTTTCAAAGTTTTCCAACCCTACCTGATAAATGGAATTTTTGAAATCATGTATCTTGTTAGATACGTTGCAAACTTAAGGGTTGAGAGAATTGAAATGTATTTTCCCTGGTTCAGATTTTTTCAGACAACTTTTATGGGAAAAATACAATCTTAAAAAATAACTTGCCAGGCCAGTTGAAATAATCCAAACTGCCAAACTCTTAATTAAAATATTTTTAATAATCCCTAGTATGAACTTTAACAGCTTATTCCTTCCAAAGGCTTAAGACGGGGCTGTAGTTTGTTCCCGCTGCTGTTCATCACATACTTGGAGATGGTATTAGAAGATTTGAAAAGGAGAGTGAGATACATGGGTATACCCATTTACAATAACTATCTTTACAAACTAAATTTTGGGGATGATCAGGTGGTGATCGCTCAGGATGCCTATGATCTCGAATTTATGCTTAAAAGACTCCACGAGAGCTATGAAAAAATTCATAACTTTTTTGGGTTGGCTAAAAAAATTGAAAAAATTCTTAGAAACGTTTTTCATAAGGTAGAAAAAGATGAAAAACTTTTAGTTAAAATCGAAAAGGGTCGGGGTCAAAAGTGGTCGATTTGGTATGGAATGCCTCATATATAATATACCGGGTGACCGGTCGACCATCTGAACATAGGCAATTAACATAGGAAATTGATTTTTCTTTAATTCCTGCTTCCCATCACAAGGGATAAGAATGAAAATGGTAGCAATTTAAAGAAATTATTATTCCGCTTCTAAAGATACCTAACACTTGATATTTTGTTTTTCAATTACTGGTAAAAACTCACTAATAAAATGCAAAAATGAGATTTAAAACATAATTTTAGTTGCCTTGATTGAGTTTTATTCCAATTCTTTTTGTTTGAAAACCAATAATTTCCAACAAGTTACTTTGACAGATTACAATAAATTTGGTTAACAATGAACGCAAACACTTATTCTGTAGAAGAACAAGTTTTTATGGTAAAATTATATTACAGTTTTGGTTGCATTACAAAAACAATTGCAATGAAATTCAATCAAGGCAACTAAAATTATTTTTAAAATCTCTTCTTTGCATTTTATTAGTGAGTTTTTACCAGTAATTAAAAACCAAAATATCAAGTGTTAGGTATCTTTAGAAGCGGAATAGAAATCTCTTTAAATTGATACTATTTTCATTCTTATCCGTTGTGATGAAAGGCAGGAATTAAAGAAACATCAATTTCCTATGTTAATTTCCTATGTTCAGATGGTCGACCGGTCACCCTGTATACATATGTATGTATAAAATATTATGAATTGGTATTAAACCCTGTTGAAGAGATTTTACTACAATGATTTACATAGAATCGAACTTGGTAATTTCATCTTATACTGTAAATTCAGATAATTTAAATATAATAAATAAAAAATTTAGAATCGAAAATAAAATTTGTAATTGCTTGTTTTGTAGTGTAGATAGCTGGTGAGCTCAACTTTCACTTTATTATTAATAAAAGTATGCAATTTGTTTATCTCACCTAAAAGAAAGGATCTTGTTTCAAAAAATTTTAGATAGTTGAAAAATGCAATACTTTTACCCTTTATTAAGCTTTGTCTTCTTTCCCTTGAGCAAACTTTTATTAAACAAGAAATGTTTCCGTGTCAAACAATGTAATGTTTAAGTCGAATCCGAAGTTCGTAAAGGTGAAATGAAAGTAAAAATTTTAGGTACAACAAAAATAATTACAAAGATATAATTCATTACTTTATAAAACAATGGATAAAGTTGTATTTTAACTTTAACACTTAAAAAAGTTACTATTATTTTAAAGTTGCAGTCGCTCTTAAATAAAAAACAAACTTGGAAAGAGTTTAACAGGTATACGACACTTTTAAACTTTGTCTTACCATCAAAAAGAGCTAAAAAGAAAAACGGATTTTTCTAATTTAGCTATTCAAATTCGATGGGCGAATATTTATCTAAAAGTTTTAATTTACATTTTTAAATTAAAAATTTTATTTAATCTATTTTATATTAATTTAAATCTACAACTTGTCAACATCTGTTAATTTAATTACTTTATGATGTAATGGAAAACTAATTATAAGATTATAAATATTATGCAACCGCAAGAAACGTTTTCGTTTTCAGACATATCTAAATGAAAAATCTTAGCAGTTAAAATTAGCTTAAGTATAAGCTGAGGAAACGATAGATAACCCATGGCTTTATGTTTGAACAGCGATTAGATGTAAATTCATTATGTAGAAGTTAGGGAAGATTTTTAAATTGTCCCATTTCCATACTAAAAAGCGGAAGTTTAAATAAAACAAGAAAATTTTATTTTTAATGTTGAGATTTAAGTATTTCAAAATTGTTTTGCATAACTGATGTGTAAACATTGTGTACTTGATATGGATTAGTTTAACACGAAGAATGGAAATGAGAAAGTCGTCCAACCGTAATAACGCCTCAAAACAGGATATCATCGTTGTAAAATATTCATTTACTACCACTAAGAAAAGATAACAAAGGATATAAAACAGTCGAAAAGAATTCCTAATTAGGAAATTTCTCGAGAGTTTAAAACAATGCTTAAGGAAACGTCATACTCTTTATGGACCGGGTGTGGATAGTACAAGGTGCAAACTCGCAACGTATAGTCGTCATTGGTAACACAGACTAAAAGAATATATTAGCGTCGGCTCCAGATAGAAAGGAAAATTGAACTCGCTCAGTTTTTAACGTTATTAAATTAGGGTTGCCTCGCTCATCATCCCTCTGTCCCAAATTTTTCTTTTCACATTGAACAATGTTTTACGGAATAATATAACTTTAACTCCTTTTAGTCAAGTTTTACCATATTGATTATGAGTGAATAAGAACCAATTTTCTTTTTAGCTCTACTACGCCCTCACTTTAACTTTACAAAACGAAACTTTTTCTTTTAATTTTGCTTATTTAATTAATTCTATCATCTTTATCAATTATTACTATATTTACAACCAATTACAGAACTTTACTTGTAGCTTCGTTAGTCGAAGTTAAATTTTTCAATAAAAAATAATTGATGCATAAACAATATAATAAAAACAATGTAATAAACCATAACTGATGGTTATTTATATATTAAGGCAATATTATTATTTAGGGTCCCAGTTTTCCCACAGGGTTTCCCAGAAAAACAATTTTCAAAAAGTAGAGCCCGGCTAAATTAAAACAATCCAAGCCAATGTTTAATTTTCTTTTCGTAAAATGCAAATTCTTATTTTATTCAATTTCGATGTTAAACAGAAACGCAAATCACCGTTGATAAATCGACCCAGGTGTGCCACTATCAAATCTATTTTTCGATGCCTTCAGTTTAAAATTCAATATTTATTTCTTATCCAATTTCATTAATTTCTCATCATCCAATTTATCTGATTATCTTCAGTTCCAAATTGTCATCACCCAAAAAATATTTTTTCGAAAAATATTCAACTCTCAGGACAATTTTCGATCAAATACATAATTAATATTTTTCTTCGAATAAAAAGATTATTTTACAAATGGTGTTTATTCTTCTTTTACACCTTTTTATTCCAATATTTAGTTTGTTTTCTTCGTTTGCTAAATTTTACAAAAAAAATGGTTTACACCACTCATTGCTGCAACTACAATAATTGATGAGAAAATCAGAAAATTTTAAATTTTACAATTTAAAAAAAAAATAAAATTAATAGACGAAAATATCAATTTTACAAAATAAAACTGAAAAATCTATGAAGAATTTTGGAACATGAACTTCTTGAACTTTAGAATAGGTGGTTCACATGAAAATTATAAGGTAAGAAAGGAAAAAGAGATTCAACTTTGAATTTTGAGCTAACGAAGAAAACAAACTAAATATTGGAATAAAAAGGTGTAAAAGAAGAATAAACACTATGCGTTGAGATTTGAAAAAACAAAGCAACAGTTGAAACAATGTTGCATAAAACTGTTAAAATATCAGAAAAACTAAAAAAAGAAATAAGAAACTTAAAAACAAAATGAAAAAGAACGATTGCAAATGAAAACAACAAAGGTAAACATCAAATTTTCTAGAAAATATAAAAATAGGAGATTTAGAAGAAAAGATTAATTTAAACTAATCGTAAAAATAACAAATCTGTGGTCGGCACTTAAAAGGTCATAAGTATATATTATATATGTATGTTACGGTCAATGATGACAATTCGGCCATTAACGTTAATGGCCGGACAATAACGTCAATGCTCAGCTTAGTTGGTCAATGATGACAATTCGGCCATTGACGTCAATGGCCATGCATTTTGGGCGATGTTGACAATTAAATCCGGGCAATGATGTCAATGCCCAATACAGGGTAGGCTATGATGAAATTATTATTCTATAGATTTCTTCTGAAAGTAATGTATTAAATGTGACTTTGCAATTAATACTAGTTACTAAGGGATACTGAAAAGTTAATTTTGTTAGAAAATATTAGTGATACGACCACAGAAAACGAGATTACTCTTAGACAAGCAGCAGCTGAAAGCAGTGTTTTAGGAAGCCACGGTTACAAGCTTTATCTTTGCAAGGGTGTATGTAAAAATAATAAATGTGCATGTCGTGCCGGCAAACAAATTTGCAATTCTAAGTGCCATGGGTCACTCCCGTGCCAGAATAAAAATGATTAATTTAAAAAAATTTATTTCATTATTTTTTAATTTTTATTATTATTGTTAATAAATGATTATATTATATTATAATACAATGAATACAACATACATATGTACGTAAATATTACTTGCCAGTCGGCTATAAAATTTAATTTGTCATTTTGCTGTTCTTTAAAGTAGTTATTTTATAATATCATCATTGTCGAATCTATTTTGGCCATTAACGTCATTGACCGGCCAAAGACGTAAGTATTACAATCAAATGAAAATATTTACAACATTGCCCGGCTATTGACGTCTGAAATGTAATTCAAAAATCTTTGAAAAAATCATTTAACTCCTCTCTTAGTTTCAAAATTTTAACTCCAATAACAAAAAGTCATGACTGAAAGGGTAAATAAAAAATATAGATTTATTGTTATATGATTGTTAATAATTGCAGTGCGATTTAGAATTACTGTAAATATTAGTGTAGTAATTGTTCTATTGTTGTTAACTTTATCTGTAAATATATTTTAACCCTTTATATAGCAATCAAATAAAAACGTTTTAATTTTCATTACGAATGTATATAGAGTTATATAATACAATTTTAAATGGTGTTTACATAAAAATCGAACTAGTAAACACAATAAGACCATTAATAGCTCTGATCAAAAAGTGAAATGTATTAGTATTATATATAAAATAAACTTAATCTGATTAAAATTGACGTTTTAAAACCTGTCAAACAGATTATTGGCTTTGATTTTTAAATTACATTTTCATATCATGTTTACTACGAGTGTAGTATTTTCTTTTGTAACTTTGACTTCTCGTCAATTATATAGAACAAATTTAAAATACTGTAAATTTTAACAATCAAGCTGTGCAAATAAAATAAATGTTTACTATTGGTTTGATTTTCTATTATATTTATTTATTTAAAATGTGCCTCTTACGTAACCATACAAACAAATTTAAAAACACAATACACTTGAAAGACCAACAGAATCTATAAATTCAACCAAATCCTTATTCAAAAGCCAAGCTGAAGCTTGATGATCCTTTAAATTGTGTAACATCTAAACATGTGATAGGTACTTGAGCTTGCAATTTGTAAATATTTTGCCACCATTCTTGACTATGAATTTCTAAGGCATTGTTAAATAGCTTGTATAACACGTTAGCACATGCAGTTTGATTGTAATATATCGATTTTGAAAATTGTCAAAATATTCACTCAAAACCCTAAATATTATCTTAATTGCATAGTAGTTTTTATAGACTAAAGTTCTAAAGTACTCGAGCTTCAAATTTTAATAAAAAACTTTGGTTAACTAAATTAAGCCAAAAATTAGAGCTTGAGATCGAATATTTAGCATATGCTTTCAACAAACGCCAAGTTTCTTAAATAATTTAAGGAAATATTAATTCTCATATTATAAAGTTATGAATACATTTTTTCCTTCAAAAATTCAACTAAATGCTAAAATATTTTAGAACGCTTGCGGGTAGCGTGCAATGTTTTCAAAAACAGATTAGACAAGATAAATCTTTCCAAAAACAACTACATATTATGCATATAGAAAAGTAAATGTTTTGTACATTTAAATATCATTTCTGGCAACTCACAAAAACAGCATCAAAATTTACTGATTAACAGCACACTTTCCTCAAGATTTTTATTTAAAAAATATGTAAGGTATACTAGTTTCGGCTACGTGCCTTCCTCAAATCATTCAATGTACATAAAACAACAATAACATTTAAATTTTTAACCTTTTTAAGTTAAGTTCTATCGTTGCTCTAATATCGGAATTAAAAAACATCAAACAACTAAGATTTTCTTAATCGTTTGGTATCTCCGTTCCGGTTCTTTTTTATAGGTAAAAGTTTCATTTCAAGATGTTTAGATTTTTTTTTTTTAAATTATGTAGCAGTTCAATATTTCCTTCGTTGTCAGAGTGTCCCGCATTCACCAAATGATGTGATACAGCAGAATATTTTTTCTGTTTTTGTGTTCAGTCAGTTTGGTTTTTAAGTTCCTACCCCTTCATCCAATATACTTCGCGCTGCAATCTCCACATTTTATTGCGTAGATCGTGCCCTTCTCAAGTTTATTAAATTTTATTAAATTTTATATTCTGAATATTTGAATATATGCTTGTTCTATAGTGTTCAAGTTCTTTACGGTGATTTGTAAGTGTTTGTAGACCAAATATACCAAGCTAAATAGAATAGAATGAGTGGATTTACCACCAAAGTAAAGAGAACCTTAAAAACACAGAAAGTACCTAATAAACAAAAGAAGGAAGAAAGCTCATACCCATAAATCCTTTAACTGCTAGAATGACCTGTAATGATTTTAAACATTACACAGTTTAACCCAAAATATCGAATTCGAAACAGAAAGTAAGTGATTAATAAGTTATAAGACATCACTAACCTATGTATATACTAAGATATCAATAGAAGCAGCCTTTAAAATCATTGATAAAGAATTACAACAGATCTCACATACGTCGGAGGTTAATAAGGAAATCACGAAAACTCTGGAATAGGTCCCTAAATTATGTGATTTGTGTGTAAAGCGACACAAAGGAAGAGGCAAAAAAGTTCTTGAGATTTTTAAATGGTAGGAATGATAACATAAAGTTCACACATAAACCCAAAATAATATCGGAACACTAACTACCTAGACTTGTCAATTTGGAGAAATGATAAGAACATCTGGTTTGGTATCATTTAAAAACCTACAGCTACCGACCTCTTGATACACAAGTCCTTCAACCGGAAGCTGGAAATGCTATCTAGATACAATGGGATCTCCTACCTCGGCCGAGTTACGCAAAAAATACCTCGATTGCTACACAAATTTAAACTACAAACTACCACGAAGTACTTGTCCACTATAACACTGCAATTGTTAACAATAAAAACAAAGTTAATTAATTCAAATTATAAACACAAGGTGTTCTACGGAGCACTTTCCGAGGGGGTCGAAATGACATGTCATAAGGACAGTACAGGGGGGGCGTTGAGGATTGAACCTCACTCATAACCTTAAGGTTATTATGGCCGTAGCTTATTCTATTTCAATATTTTCAAGAATTCAACTATATGATACTGATGAGACCTAATAAGGTCGAAACATGTCTATCATTGTTGGGTTCTTGATTATATTGATTTAACTTTGAATTATTACAATTCTCAGTAGCTAGAATAAGCTAACTATACAGTTTACTTGGAATTTCTTTTATTACAATTTACTTCCAAAACAGGAAACGGTATCTTTTTACGCAAACAATGGAAATCTACTATGTACTAATTTATCAATTTTTAAAAAACTACCTTAAAACCTCAAGTCAAACTTTTATTTAACTAACCAGTAGCTGCGCAAGAACAATTCAATCTTATAGCTTCAATCAACAAGCTATTTTTCAGAAAAACATAGGTTTGATCTGTGGGCTAAGTCTTTAACCAGGTTATTGCTGAAGTAAAATACATTCAAATGGTCATAGAACAATGAACGACAAGTCTGATATTTGTACATAATAGTAATAACAGAACAAAGTTGTAAATTAAAAATGAGAAAAATAATTCATCTTCACGAAAAACCTTCAGAATTTGGAAGGGCAATGAAGGGTTATCCAGATCAACTACCTGTGTAGCTATAGTTTTAACATCCAAAAACGGGTATAGGAAGTCTAGAAGTGTTTTCCTGTATAATTATTTCAACTTTTATTTTTATGAAGTTTTATCTGTGTATATAAATAAATAGTCAAAAACCCACTTCACTCGTCCTCATACAAGCTGCAACAAAAGATTCGATGTATAGGTTCAACAAGAATATTACCCTTTGGACACAATCTGATTGTAGACCTCCCCAATTGCTTGAGATGCCTGCCGAATTTTCGTGATAGGTAAATATTTGCCATTGTTAGAAGTTTGTCCTTTCCTCGAAGTTTTCCAACGCCATTCCCAATTGGTCATTGATCATTTCTGTTATTTTCTGTTTGATTTTTGTTAAATTGGGGGGTTTAAAGGGTCAATAACTGTGATATATAAACCTGAAGGCTTTTTTGAGATATGTTCAGAGTTGGGGAGCTTGTGGAGTTTTAAATCGGGTGAGTAGAAGGGTGACAACGTTTTTGTGATAAAACTATGTTGAGCACAACCGCTCTTTTGTAGATCGTTATTATGGACTCTTGTGTATCCAGATGAGCGCAGATGTTAGACAAATTTACAAATTGTCAACAACTTTTAATTTGACTTCCATTCGTTTTAACTTCAACGCAAATATTAAGTCTCGTCTAAGGGTTTTACAATTTCTTTAGCGTCGGGTCCCAGAAAAGCTAGATTTACCACTACACTGGTTATACAAATTAAAATAAAAAGCAAATAATGATTAGTACAACATAATTAAAATAATATAATATGATTTGAACTAAAAAACTTAATTTATCATGATTATACTTGTTAAAATGTACGGATGTTAATGTAAAATAATACAATTTATAATAAACTAAATGGAATAACATGAAAAGGTGCTCATGTCAAAGGCAAGCGACATAATTATATACATGTTACGGTCAATGATGATAATTCGGCCATTAACGTTAATCGCCGGACAATAACGTCAATGCCCAGCTTAGTTGGGCATTGACGTCATTGACCGGCCATTAACGTCAATGACCAACCATTTTGGGCGATGTTGACATTTAAAATTTTATGTGTGGTTTTTACATCATTGTCCGGGCAATGACGTCAATGCCCATTACAGAATGGGCAATGATGAAATTATTATTCTGTAGATTCCATCTGTAAGTAATGTATTAAATGTGCCGTTGCAATTAATACTAGTTATTATGGGATACTGAAAAGTTAATTTTGTTAAAAAATATTAGTAATACGATTAAAGAAAATGAGATTACTCTTAGACAAGCAGCAGATGAAAGCAGTGTTTTAGGAGGCGACGGTTACAAGCATTGTCATTGCAAAGATGGATGCAAAAATAACAAATGTGCGTGTCGCGCCAGCAAATAAATTTGCAATTCTAAGTACCATGGGTCACCCCTGTGCCAGAATGAAAATGATTCATTTAAAAAATGTTATTTAATTATTTTTTACTTTTTATTATTTTTGTTAATAAATGATTAAATTATACTATTATAATACAATGAATACAACATATGTACGTAAATATCACTTGCCAGTTGGCTGCCGAATTTTAATTGCCTTTTTTGTGTTCTTAAAGTAGTTATGCTATAATATCATCATTGTCGAATCCATTTTAGTCATTAACGTCATTGACTGGCCAAAGACGTAAATATTGCAATCAAATGAAAATATTTACATCATTGCCCACCGTTAACGGACGTTGAAGTCAATGGCCGGTCATTGACGTTAATGACTAGCGTAAATGGGCATTGACGTCATTGCCCGGCCATTGACGCCAATGCCCAATTTACGTCATTGACCGTAACATATACATATAAATTACAAAAAGTATTTTAATAAGTAATAATCAAATTAATTTTGATTTTTTTACAATATTGGTCAGAATATTTTTTGTCATTTTAAGTGTTTATTGTTACACTAAAGCCTCACTTAGGGGAGTGTCTGAATTCAAATGTACTCAATTTTGTTTAAATAAATTATACTGTAACTGAATTGAAAATAGATCTTTTATAAAAATTGATCGAGTCAAAACAATTCGATTTCTTTTGATTTTTTAAATTTTTTATTAGGAAAACCGCATCTATTTTAATACATATTTGAATTTGTATCGCTTTCCAAGAAATTGTGCATTTAAATTACAGTATGTAATTCAATAAAGAAAACTTTACTTGGCACTACTATTAGATGCTTGAACAAAAACGGCCAGACTCTTAGAAGCGGCCCTGGGTCAACTGTAACCAACAATAAACTACAGCTATACAAAACAATTTACCAATAAACTCAAATAAAAGTTGCTTTGAATTAAAAATAGAAGCAATCGTGTAAGGTAGCTTGCGAAATACCTTCCACTATTTATTTAAATTGTTTGCCCTGTGATGCTGTTTACCTAGGACAAGGTGATGACAAAGTAAACCATAGTTTACAAAATGATTTGTATCGAAATAAATTGAACAACATTTAAAGCCCGAGTAAACAAGGGAAATTTGTTGATAGGTTGATAAAAAAATATGCAATTAGTTGGGGATTTTAGAGGAAAATTTAAACGTAGAGTCGGATCATGCGAAGAAAGAAAGGGTAAGTAACCTCACTTGCTAACCGACAGGTTAGCCTCTCGGTTGGCGGAGGACAACCGGCCGGCCGGCGGACCGATGGTTTAAATCTGACTTGAAAGTGAAGTTTTATTTAAAAGTTCTGTATTTTTTATAGAGAGAACTGGTTTTTACGTAGTACTTTATAAATGTGCGAAAATATTTTAGCTTATACTCAGTAATAAAATTTAAAATTAAATAGAATTTGAAATCTTCGTGTGCAGCTTCCATAAAAGAGCTTTGTATAGAATATCTTGTGGTTTATATAAAAGCTTTGAAATATTTGGAACCAAAAAAGCGTATCTCAGCTGATACATCAAGAAAAATGAGCGTCATGGGCGCCGTTTGAACGCCAGTACAAAGTTATACCGTTGGTGAAAAACACCAAACTACTACAAAGAAACCTTACGATGTCATAAAGTCTTTGTAAATTGTGCTCTCGATATAAATAAAAATAATTTGTTTGATTCATTAGACAAATTTCTAGTCATCGTTTAATATTCATAAACTTTCTGTAGATACTAAACCAGAACGAAGTAAATCATCACCACTCTGGAAAATTGACTTAAGAAACAACATAATGTGTTTTACTTGTGCCAACCATTAACATACTATAATCTATATATAAGGTACTATGTATACTCTTGTAAATGTACGATACTACAAACCGTGCATTCGGTATGTTGTACTGCAAAATTACATTCAATATTTTATTACTTCAGACAACTTCAATTTTTCTTTCTTATATGATATTTTCACGCCACTTTATCATTTTCCAGACATTTCGTTGCGTTTTTTTAAATTTATATTGAAAAAGAAAACCGTTTTTACATTTTCTAGGAGAAGCGAAAAGTATAATTAGGTATTAGAAATGATGGAAGCTGTGAACGTGTCTATTTTTTGTATTATTTTTTATTGAAAAAAAATTATGGTCAGTGGGTTCTAGAAAATTGCATCAAATTGAAAATGTGCTGATTTTGTGCACAATTTGAACGACAAGTTAGTACAAAACCACAAACGTGAAATTCAATTATGGATACATGTGTTTTCAATTTACTACTACCAATTGACGTAGTCATTGTTTTCGTGACAATTTACTAGTTCTTTCCAAAGCATAAAAATGGAATTGTGAAGATAGTAGACTCTCCTCCTTTTTATTTAAAATATGCTCTCGAAAAGCTATCAAGTTGCACTTAGCGTTTGTCGCGACGCCCCTTCTGGTCCAACATTACATTCTATTTCTACAAGAAAAAAACTGTAATGAATGTGTAACATAACGATGCAAACTCAACTCTCGGTGTTATGATTCAGGGTACATGCATACCAGACAATGGGGATTCTGATGAATACGATTTGCATATCTTCCTCGTTACTTACTTTGTGTTGGGTTTTGCAAGTATTCGCGTACCGCTTTTCTTAATTAACTTAACCAAACTCATAATGTCACTAAATGCTTTTTTACATCAGTACAACTGAGTTAAAGTTCAAAAGTTGTGTAATAAATTTATAATAATAAAACACTAAAAATCCCCACAAATAGACAAAAACATCTCAATGCTAAAAAAGAACATCAATGAAAGTAATGTTTTAATTAAGCAAATAACTTGAAATATCTTATGCAGCAGCTAATTGAATTTCTTCTTGTAATTCATTTGCATGAACAATTGTATTAAATTAACCGAAGGGATTGTTTAGATTATATTTTCGCTATTCGCCGGAGGTAATTTATTACCATTTTTCATAACGCTCACATTTATAACTGCGATAATAAATTAATAAGTGCTTTTAACAAAAAATGCTAATCATAATCATCTTTGATGATCAAATATAGATTTTATTGAAAAATTTTTATTGTGCTTTCAATTTACTTTAGCAACAAAATGGATTTTAATATTCCCTGAGGTGGCTTACAAATTTATCTATATAGATCATAAAGTTCTTTAACGCTTCTTTTTTAAGATAAATGTAATTAAAATCCCCACTAGATCCCAAGTCCCAAGATCGACGCAAGAGAAAATGACTAATTAAAATTTTTGCAAAAAGTTAACTAAGATTTGAAAATAAAATAAGTTTAATTGGAAATTAAAATTCATCCTCGTATAAATTTTGGTTAGCAGCGGCGTCGGATGCGCTTTGGACATATTTTACGCGACGGCGACGACGCTGGCAAGCAGCTTTGAATTAGCAGCCGGCATGTTACAGCTTTTTTAACCGCAACACTTTGAAATTTTAGCATTTAATCCAAGTCCATCCTATATTTTTGAACTGGCAAATTGTGTGTACAATCTGTGTCATCAAATGACTGCATATCATAAATCTTGCAAGATTACAGGTGTGTATACAAGTTGTTACATAACTATATCGACAAACTCGGGATGATTATATAAGCCGTTTTAGAGTTATGAGTAAAAATTGAGGGATAAGTTTTTCGTGAAAAAGTTTAAACATAAATATTCCAAATTTCCACCAAAATATCGAAAATTTCCAAACTTGATAAAATGTACAAATTTTACAAGACTTGTTATTAAATTGTTGGAAGTTGTTGAAAAAGTTACTTTAATCTTGCGGTATGTACGCTATTTTTTTATTATGTACTTTTTGAATAAAATTTCAACGAATTTTGAAAAGTGGATTTTTAAATCACTCTATTAATAAGTATTAATTTAATATTACAATTTGTAACACAATATCGTTTGTTTAGTGACATTGGCAATTCCAAATAGAACTGATACTTGAAACTAGGTGAAATCTTATCTTCGTTTTCTGTAAGCTGAAGAAGTAATGTACATTTGTGATTTTGTTGATAAAAATGTTTGGTAAATTATCAATTCCCTGGTAAGATTGCAATTTTACAAGGGTTTGTTATTTTAACATTTTTGTTTGACGTCTTTTCGTTATGGACATCAGGTGTATTTCTTTTGGTTGTCGCAGTATGGATTGTTCAGCAGCGATATGATTATAACTTATAACGCATTTGATTTTTGTTCGTGTTGGTTTTTGTCGAGCGCCTGATGGTTCATAATATGTAATTAGATAATAGCTTTCCATTTGGTTTTCGACATCGCACATGTGGGTAGTTGTCCTTGTAAACGAGGATGGGGAATTTGAAACGTTCCTGGGGTGCACGAATTAATGTCGGCATATCCTGTTCCATGCGAGGAGACCTTCTCGGCTACCCGATGTGGTACTGCATAGATTAATAGATTTATACATTTTAACAATTGTTTGAAATTTATAATTTTTATCTGATAGTTTCTCATTCCATGATGTGTCGAAGAAAGATATCTATTTGCAGATAAACTAAAACCTTGATCAACAATATTATTTATTATAGGGGTAATGACCGTAATCAAATATTATTCAATTATTGGTAAATGTTCAATTAAGCGCACCAGTAATCAAATTTACAATAAACTTTTAAAGAAATCCTAAACACGAGTTGGTCTATCAAAGCTAATACTAGACATTTAATTTTAATTACAAAATTTAATCTTTTTATTTAGTTTTAATTACAAAATTTTTAATTGGAAAATCAAAACTAGTTTAGGTTATCTATGTAGTTTGGTAAATAGATGAACGTTTTGTTACCGCAAAAACCTTTTTATTGAAAACCAATTTAAAATGAAAACTTAAATTCGAAAGGATTAATTAAGAATAGAAAAACATGAGGAAAAAAGAGTTGTTATTTTAATTGTTGCAAAGTCAAGTCATTTTAAGCTGCATTATTTCAGGATTTTTTAGCAACTTCTACATAAGATAATGCTGTGTATATCGCAAAATGTCTACCAGCAGGGTAAAGTTACCTCTGTACAGGGTGGTTCAAATTCGAAAGTTCTTCTGGAAAATTCGGTAACTATAAGATATATGGAAAAATGGATGGCGCATCCTCGATCTTTTTTTTTGAGAAAAGCTCAATGGTGAAAACCGGAATTCGATATCTTTTTTCGTTTTTGAGTTATGGCCAAAAGTTTGCTTTTTTGACTTTTCGTTATTTATGAAGTTATAGAAAAAATATTTACACCTTCTTTCAGACACTTTTTTAAATAGAATTAATTAAAAAAAATTTAAAAAAAACCTGCTCTAAAGGAATTTTAAATATCTTTATTGCTTTCCGAGTTATAATATATAGTTGTGTTTTTTAAATAGAAACCATAGTTGGCTATGCCATATTTAAATAGAGTTTTTTATCCTCTTTTGAAGTATATAATATAACATGTAGGGTCTATTATTTCAGTTTCTACCCGTTATATTCAAAAATATTAAATGAAAATAAAAGAAGATCGGAAAATGAAATTTTGGCTTTGTAAAAAACAGAACACTGTTCAAAATCATTATTGACTTTTAAAACAATTGTCTCAAATTGTTTTTCTAATAGATGATTTTAATGCCTAATAATCATAAATCAATTTCTATTTAGTACCTACTTATTTACCTGTTATTTCACAAGAGTGTAAAATGACATGAAAATTATGATATCAAAATATCCAAAATTGCTATTTTACAATTCCTGCATTACGAGGTGGTGCACCATCCCATCATCTTGTTGGGAAAACATAATATGTCTTCTTTCAAGTAAGGGTAAATTATGTAAATAATCGTCAAGAAAATTTTGATTTAGTAAATATTTCAGGATATCATAATTTTTTTAATGTTTATACGCCCTTTATAACTCTAGTGAAATAACAGGTAAATAAGTAGATAAATTCTTCTACTTCTAAATACTTCTAAATAGAAGTAGATCTGAGTAGGCATTAAGACCACAGTGGTGGCTTGATGTGATCACTAGTTGAGTTATGAGCGGAAATTCTGGGTTCAAATACCGGACTCGGCAGAATTTCTCAGCCCAGCCCTCTGGTGAACATCAAACTGTGGATCGAAATACTAATAACTTTCCTTAACATCTTAATGGAAAACGGGGTACAATAAGCCTAGAGCTTCAGTACAAAGTGGGCATTGAACCACTACCCGTGCAGCTAATTTGAGTAGGCATTAAAATCACTTATTAAAAACAATTTTAGACAATTTTTTTAAAAGATATTATTGATTTTGAACAGTGTTTTGATTTTTACAAAGCCAAAATTTAATTTTCTGATCAAAAAGTTCTCGTCCAAAAATTAGATAATAAATAGAATATCGGGTTAGAAGAGCATATTAAATTAAACAACAAGTTTTATCGTCGACGCGACGTTTCGGTGACGCAAGGTACACCATCTTCAGGACTGTACTTGGATGAACGGGGTAAGAATACATTTTGTGAGTGAACAATTAACATCCAGTATCTTACTGTACACCGGTTTATGTAAAAGCCACATCAGCTGTTTTGAGGTATGTTAATTGTTCACTCACAGAATGTATTCTTACCCCGTTTTTCGACGATAAAACTTGTTAAATTTAATACGCTCCACTAACCCGATATTCTATTTATTATTTAATTTTCTGATCTTCTTTTATTTTTAACCGACTTCAAAAAAGGTGGAGGTTTTATGTTCGTCTGTATGTATTTTCTTTTTAAGTATGTTCACGCATAACTTTTTTGTGAATGAACCGATTTTAATGATTCTTGTTGCGTTGGATTCAGCATAGTTTCAAGGTGGTCCCATGGACATTTCATTGATATTTGACCTTGAATTTCAAAGATACAGCTGGAAATTCCTCAAAATTTAATAAAAAATGTATAATGATTGAGGATTGCTAAGTTTATAACAATCCCAGAATAATAACAAGGTAGTACCTAACTATGGTTAGTGACATGCTGGACTGGATTGGACCAGTTACGAAGGCACACAACGGAACTCCAAAAAGCAATGTTTATTAGAGTTGTAATTTTAAAAGTAACACTTTAATTAAAACCAAAATTTTTGTTTGTAATTCGTGCAAATACGCACCATTGCCGGAAATGGGGAGGCTACTTTGTACTTTAGGTTTATGACAATCCCAAAATAAGGTACATAAGGTACTTAGTGCTTCTGTCTTCATCTTCCGTTTCAACTAGCCATTGTTCTCTCATTACAGAAGCATCCTTATTAGATCTACCCCTCACTTAAAATTGTAAAATAAAAAAAAACCGACTTCAAAACAAAGTTAACTAAAAAGCAAAAAATAAATATTTTGTATTCACAATTTAATACTTACTATTTGTTGTTCCTTTTAATGTAACTAAGAAATTATTGTTTATTATATAATTATTAATTGCTTTATAATTATGAAGTAGGTGCCAAGCAAAACATAATTCGCCAGTAACTATAACACAAATCGTTGGTTTAAAGGTAACTAAGTACATAGGATTCCTATGTACTTGCTACTGCTTTTACTTGGCACCGACTTCATAATTATAAAGCAATGAAACAAACGAAGTCAGGAAGAAAGTCTATCATTGATCATTATATTCAACTTCGACAATTACTTGACCATAACGATGGTCACGGTGGTTACGGTGGGTGACTCAAAGATAGCCTATAAAGGATTCGACAGAGTATCGTTAATTTGCTCCTAAGAATTAAAGAGTTCCGTTACTTTGTCATGTATCCCATAATCAGAACTTAACCAAACTCTTATTAAACTACCCTTGAAGTACATGCTTTCCAATAAAAAAAAGCATCATCGAAATCGGTTGCCGTGATATTGAGTTATTCGTCCATTTGTCGAGCACATACTTAATGCAAATTTAAGACTTATATGTTTTTTCTCATGGACGCCATTGTCAAAACTGGACCAAATTGAAATGGGACCACACCAGCTTTCAAATAAAAAAAGAATCATTAAAATCGGTTCACCCAGTCGAAAGTTCTGAGGTAACAAACATAAAAAAAAATACAATCGAATTGAGAACCTCCTTCTTTTTTGAAGTCGGTTAAAAAAAGAAAACATAGGGATAGACGATAGATTATAATATGTGATAATTTTACAAAATGAAACGGTATTAAAAATGTTTTCGTTAATCCGTTTATGTCATTTATTTTCTGCCTACTTCTGGCAATGAAAAAATTATTCGGATATGGGTATTTCTGTTAGTATTTTTTTTGCATAAAATTGTAAATACTTGATTCATTTGTGCACAAAATACAGTGGTCTATGGTCTATTCTATCAAAATTTTCAAATTTTTTAGTAAAATTAAATAAACTAAAATTTAACACATCGATTATAAACAGAAACCTCGTAAACCTTAATTGCTTTATTATTTATGTAAGTATTAATTGAATACTTTGGATGCATTTTAAGTCATTTCTTTTTTCAATTACATATTTTTGTACTAAAATTTTTATAGAAAATTCTGTTCTTTTTTACAGAAAAAGTGTTTTGGGTTTATTTTTAAACGGTTTAAGAGATCAGTTTAACATCGTGAGCTAAATGCTATTACAACTTTTTATTACTTTAATTCTTACAAAAGTATTTCAATTCGATTGTTAATTCTCTTTATAATATTGTTATGGTTTTAACATGTCATTTTCTGCTTTAATGTGTCAATAAATTTAATTGGTTGATTAATTTAGAAATTGTGTAGACTCGATGCAATTAAGTAAAACTTTTAGTCTTTTGAAGGACAATTATTGTAGATTTATGCTAATAATAAAGCAAAATTCCAGTAAGAATTTTTAAAGTATGGTGCATGTATTTATTTGTAAATATTTATGCCTATTTAGCAGTGATTTTCGATATTATAGATGAGAGATTCCATGTCAACTGGTCCACAAGTGAATGGGGTGGTTCTCAGATCGCTACCAAAAGTATTGCATCATCTTTGGGACCACAAAATACACCAAGTCCTAAATTTTCAGCCGCTAATTTTGCTCCACTTCATATTTACAGCCAATTTTGTGTTTTTTTCAAATTTTCCGCGAGCTGTGACAAATTTCGTCTTATAGGGTGCCAGAGCCGGATTTTGTTTCGAGGAAATTTGTAAAAACACTATATCGACGTAAAATTTTTCGAGGAATCCATTCCCGCCATCAGAATTGCGATCAGACGCTCCCTCGAGATGAAAATCGCGAAAAACTGGTTTTTCGTAAAAGGGGAAATAACTGAGAGGTTTATTTTTTCTAAAATTTCTGCGACCCGGAAAAATGTTCCTTTTTTTGTGCACTTTAAGATGAATACAAATTTTCCATGTGTATTTACGTTTGGAGCCAAAAAATCGTCAAAATTCGTCTTTTTTTCGGAAAAAACAATTTTTTTCCCCGTTAGACGCTTTGATAGGGTACTAACCTGGTCACATTCACACTATCATCCTTTTACGTACAAAAAGCAATGCTCTTGGAACTTCAACGATGATACAAATGCCCAAGATTTGAAGATTTGAATCTCCCGCCGCTGTCGAACGAATTGTCGACTACTAGGGGCGCCACACGCGGCGCGCTTACTACATACTCTAGTATGACAAGTATCTACAAAGAAGATTGTTGTTGCTATGGCCAGTGTACTTTGTTTTGATTAATCGCACCAGAGACTAGATATTTTCCCTCCTGTGGTCTCCGTTTTGTGCATTGCTCTTTGATTTGAGAGGTAAGGTGATGAAACTTTGGAAACCATATTTACATGTGGCTTTTGTATTCAATGACAAATGGCATTTAGGTTATATAACCCAAATTAACGAAGAAGAGCTTGTAGCAGAAATATCCGTCCTCAGCTTGAATTCTAGTGCCAAAGTTTACTCTTTTCCGGAATTACCCATCTGGCTGACTATAGCTTTCCCACACGTTGTACACCTTCACTCTAAGTAAAGCTCAGAAACAAAAGATTGAAGCAAATTTCAGCAAATGCAGTGTTACCGATTCATGAAAATATATTGTATCATTAAATGAATTAACAAATTGAATTAATATCTTGAAAATTCATCTCTCTTATACTGGTTTCTCTCTTATATCCCAAATAATCAGGAAGGAATCCTCGCTTTTGGAAAAATTATACTGTTCGATTTGCGACCCTCTACAGATTTTGTATAATATTTTTCTAGAGACCGAGCTGTATCGGCCGAATAGAACGCGCGGGCAGTTTTTTCCGGCAATGATTTGTTTCTTGAGGAGGAAAATACAGCTCCAATACTCTGTAATGATCTTAAAAGATCTTGCTATCCTAGTGATAGGGAAGTACGGGGACAAAACATGTCAAGGTGACCAGTTGAGTACCCTGTCAAAGCGTCGAATGGGGAAAAAAAAAAATTTTTACGAAAAAAAAAAAACGAATTTTGACGATGTTTTGGCTCCAAACGTAAATATACATGGAAAATTTGTATTCATCTTAAAGTGCACAAAAAAAGGAACATTTTGCCGGGTCGCAGAAATTTTAGAAAAAATAAACCTCTCAGTTATTTCCCCTTTTACGAAAAACCAGTTTTTCGTGATTTTCATTTCGGGGGAGCGTCTGATCGCAATTCTGATGGCGGGAATGGATTCCTCGGAAAATTTTACGTCGATATAGTGTTTTCACAAATTTTCCCGAAACATAATCCGGCTCTGGCATCCTATAAGACGGATTCTGTCACAGCTCGCGGAAAATTTGAAAAAACACAAAATTGGCTGTAAATATGAAGTGGAGCAAAATTAACGGCTGAAAATTTAGGATTTGGTGTATTTTGTGGTCCCAAAGATGATGCAATACTTTTGGTAGCGATCTAAGAACCACCCCATTCACTTGTGGATCAGTTGACATGGAATCTCCCAGATACCAAAAGCCGTATACCTGCCTTAAAGAGCAGTGTTCTTAAGACTACGCGCTATATGTTTATCTTCCCATCTCTTTCTACTAGTTTAGTTAGATAGCAGTTATATCTTTTGCAACCTCGATTTGCTCATAATTAGTATGGAAAACTTGGGAATTACGTTTTTGTTAGCTGCCATTATAAGTTTTTGAAGGTTATGTACATTTATTTTGTACATTTTTGAATTTAAAATCTTAAAGAAATACCAATTTAAAATTTTGTTGGTAAATGCTAAAAAATTGTTTTTGAATTCAAAATCGTGTTTCACATTATTTTCATAATTTCATATTTCAAAATTTCACATTATTAATCAACGTAGTCGGCAAAGTCCACACATCTAAAATCCACTAATCACACACAAATAAAAAGCACTTGTTCAAATATAAATCTTGATATATATTTATGTCTACTATGTACTAAATTTATTTTAGAAATTTAAAATTCATTTCATTAGAATATGAAATTTTAAAAATTTCGAGGTTAAATAATGCATTGAATTATAATAGTTTGTCGTTGATATGTAAAGAACACAGTTGACGTATGTCTTGGTATCTATACTATAGAAAATCACTGCTATTTAGTCTATTTACGCCTGACAATGAAACATCAATAAGCTCTTTTTTAAATTTATTATCTCAAAAGAACAATGTTTTTGCTGTTAGAAAAAGTAAAATTTCCTATAAAAATTTTATGTAGTCTTATATAATACAGGCGGTATCAAACCATATCCATACACCATACACTTATACGTTTATTGAAAAAGGTGGTGTGCTCGCGCACGCCACTTTAACAATCTCCATCTGGTGTGCTAAATTGGCTCTCAAGATCAAGAACCCAAGTTCAAGCCTCAATTGGCACTTTATTGTTTTACTGTTACAAGCGTTCGAAGTTATGACTTTGTAATTTTTCTCTTACACCGCACAATTAAATTATTTAATCTCCTTGAGATGTAAAAATTTCATCATTGAAGAAGCAAAGTAATTTTTAATAATTTGTAATATGCACATTGATATTACGAATTTCCAACAAATAACGATTTATCGTAATAGTAATTATTATAGGTTGATTAAAATCAGCAATTAAAATCAACAACATAGATAATAAATTTGAGCCGCTCCAACTTGTCGCTGTAATATCGGGAAATTTTAAATTATATATTGTGATATTCTTCGTTTTGTTAGAATTTCCTATTGATTAATTTTTTTGGGAATTCGAATTTTTCTATTTGCGGGCGAATATGAATCTACAATATCAAATTCCAAGCTAGTGATAGTTACTTGCCGACTGTAAGTATGTAAAGTTTATGATAAAATAATTACACAGTAGCAAAGATTCGATATCTAGAATGATTAATTCCTTTGCCGTTACACCAAACTATTGTAGATAATTTCCTCCTGGAAGTTGTGGAGATAAAAAAATGTGTTAAGTGAAAAAAGTACCTTTCAAGTGTTCAATCATTTCACTACTCTAATGCTATAATTCTGTAATAAATTTTAAGAAATTTTCAGAATTTAACTGATATGATTTGTTTAGAAAGTTACAAAAAAGTTTTCACAAATGTGAACACTTATACCTAGTAACCTTCCTATATGATTGAATACCGCTTTGGCATAATTTTTACTTAACTTCTTTCTCACCCCCAAGAACAAATTCTTATGAGAGAACTGAATTGTTAATTTGGAGATTTGAATCTTGCTTCTCCTAATTTACGGATTTTCTAGCCTAGGTAGCACTTCACTAATACTCTTAATTAATACGGGCAAATCTTTTTTAGATCGCATCTTTTTCTTTCATGAGGAATTTACTCACACATCTATTAGAAATGAAATTTTCTTCAATCCTCTTAAGCAAAGACAGCTTAGGAATCGATTCGGAAACCTGATTTGCTTCGCCTTCCTTACGAGGAAAGCCCGACAAATAGCAACCAAGCTTTGAGATGAGATGAGAACAAAAATAAAATAACCGTAACATATAAGATGTAGATACGCATTCTCTCGATATGCAATTAAGTTAATATCAAATACTGGGTTCGACTCCAGTTGAAATGAAAACTTTATTTCCGACCGGAAAGCAATGGCAAACCACCGAGATATAAACCATCTTAAATAATATTGAGTGCATTTAACATCTCCATGATTCAGAGACTATGTTAAGCAACAAGTCCCTTATACATATATCGGGTATCCGGTCTTAAAGGTCAACATAGAGAATTAATGTATGGCATTATTAAAAATTTTGCCTTTTATTTCTAATAATAAGAAAACAAATGGGGTATTGTAACCAAGAATTTAATGTGTTTTTTATTATAAACAAAAAGTAATGATTATTCAATAAAGAAAATCAAATTAATCGGTAAATTTCAAATTGGTATTTTAAAGTAAAAATTTTATTATTGCTCTTATTTTTAGTAGCATTTGATGCGCAATAATTTAATCTTTTGAAAGATACCAATACTTTTATTGTACGTTGAATTGCCGAGTGAAAATCAGCACAAAATGAGAAATACAATGTTAAATACTTATGTTCACTTGTAGTGAGAAAAAAAGAAAATATTACGAATATTTTAAAATAAAAATTTTTATATTGATAATATCAATAAAATAATAATACTAAAGCAATCAAATAATATTTTTTATTTTATATTATATTTATTAATTTCAGGTATTTCATTGATAAAAATTTGAGAACGTCTGAAAATCTATTTCTACGAAAATTACTGTTGTAATTGAGAGCATCAAAAGGTCATTGGTTTCAGCGAATGGAAAAAGATTTTTGTGACTTTATTAAGACCCTGGCAAAAGTTGTAAGTACCTACTATTACTTTTTTTTATGTGGGACGCAAACGCCCCCCTTTCCAGGTTTTCACTCTCTGAGATCATACCTGGCTTATGGGGTTATCCTTCTTTAATTTTATTTAAAAATATATTAAATTGTTCTAAGAATATTAATATATTTTTTAACCAAACTGATGTTTTCTTCCGACTATAGACATAAGAGAATTTCTTGATTCAAGAGGTACATATTTATCTGAATCAAGTATATATTTAAATAAAAAGGGGATATCAAACAAATAATATTACTGGTCAAACTGACGTTTTGGAAAATATATTCACTTTCTCTTTCCTTTTTCACTTACCCAAGTACATATTTAATTACTTTAATAAGAAAACTATTTTACATATTACCTACTATGAAACTGCGAGTTTCATTGCTTGTTGAGACAGTCGAAACACGACAATTGCAGATCAACGCGACTGCTGGTCAGAAACCAATTGGTTTCTTCCCTATAGGACAGAAACCGTCAAGTTTCTTCCCACCTACTCAGCTTTAAATATATCGTTTTAACCGTCAATTTATCTGACAGTGACAGTTTTTATATGTTATGAAGGTTAGGTTAGTTAATGAAACTGTCCGATTCATTGCCGGTAATATGTAAAATACTGTGTATGGCACGGGACGAAACACGATTTCAGACCAGGGAGTTGCCAGCCCTCGCTGTCGCTCGGGCAAGCAAAAAAGGGTGACCCTGGTTTGAAATCGTTTTGTTTCGTCCCTAGCCAAACAATATACTATTGTACTAATTTAAAATTTATTTAATTGTGAATATTACTTTCTTAAACATAGAAATTATTTTCTTCTGATATTTACTTGAATCAAGTAATTTCTTTATTGTGATTTTTGTTTTTTTTTTGAATTCGTATTTTTTAGATCTATGTAATTCTTTAGCACAGTTTACGTTTTGAAAATTTTTTTATTCAATTCTTCTCTTTTGCACAGTTCTTAACTTAATATACTTGCTTTCTGTTTCAAATATAAATTATTTTAAATGAACAATCAAGGGCAAACATATTTTCACATAGGGAGAAAGATTATAAAAAAATATATATATTTTTTAAATTCATAGCAATTTAGTGCAATTAACCCTTTGTTTAATCATTAAAGCATAAGAAACAAAAATCTCATGACGAAAATGTAGAGCAAACATTCGAATTAATTTTCCAGTATTTCCTAAAATTCTTTAAAACAACAAGTACAACACACGTAGCTATGTCGTATAAAATTATACGAATCAGAAGGCTTAGGAGGCCTAAGTTGATTTCTAAAAACTTTGAAAAAATTCAAAATTCAAAACTTACCACGTTTTTAACCGTAAGGCCTATAAACTAGAAAATGAAACCAAAATAAAAATTTTAAGTAAATTTGTGGGATGTAGGGATGTGGGATTTATAGATAAATTTAGATAAAGTTAAGAATAATACAATACGTAGAAAATCAATAATTCAAAAAATCGAAAAAGACAGTCATAATTATCACATAAAATTTATTTATAAATACATACTAGATACCATAAATTTAATTAAAATTTTTATTTTGGGTTCATTTTCGAGTTTATATGCTTTACGGTTAATAACATGGTAGTTTTTGAATTTTGAATTTTTTCAAAGTTTTTAGAAATCGACTTAGGGGGCAGTGCCTTTTGATTATTATCTACGAGTAGATAACCAGAAAATTGTGTTTAACCGAATAATAATTGAAATATTGCAATGACGTCTACGAAAATTTAAAAGCAATACAACACGGAATTCTTACAATAAACAAAATTTACCTATGAAAAATTTCAGGACCGTAAAAATTAGAGATCTATAACGCGGGATCTTTGAATTCGTTCTATAATTAAAAACATCATTGAAGTAGCGAGAACTCGAAAACTGCTAATCCAGAAAAACTGAATCTTTGTTAAGTGTTTGGCTATAAATAACGAAAACCTATTTTAAATAAATTTTTAACTTATGTTGTTAGTAGAATGGCTAAACTTCAATTGTGGGTAACCCGTTCGATTAAAGTAAGTACTGCACCTATTTACAGAACCTACGTCAATTCATCGCGGACAATTCATCGCGCGACAATTTATCGCGGACAATTCATCGTGCGACAATTTCTCGCGTGCGACAATTTATCGTCGCGACAATTCATCGGAATGAAATATAATTAAAATAAAAACAACAAAAATTTGATATTACAGAATTAATTAAAATTAAAAATTTTCGTAGTTGTAGTTTGAAATTATGAGCTATACTAGATATCTATATATGTATTATATCTTTTAGATAAAACAATTAGTTGCTGGAAATGAAATTTTTCAAAAAAGAGTGTACAGAGACACTTTTACAAGAAGTAAAACAATACTGCAAGATTACGCTAATAGACTTATTTTAGATTTTCTTCGAGGTATAGCTCATAATTTCCAACTACAATAAATTATAAAAATATGTGTTGTTTTCATTTTAATTAATTTTGTAATATCAAATTTTTGTTGTTTTTATTTTAATTGTATTTAATGCGATGCATTGTTGCACGCGATGAATTGTCGTGGCGATGAATTGTCGCGGCGATAAATTGTCGCATGCGAGGAATTGTCGCATGATGAATTGTCCGCGATGAATTGTCGGGCGATGAATTGACCGCGATGAATTGACGGTACATCCTATTACAATGTGCACACGCACCATCAAGAGAATTAACAATTAAAATCGATTATTTCTAAAGTTAAAGAAAAAATTTAGGCTTATCCATAGTTTAATAACTTTAAATAGTTAATTTTTATTTTTTTATGCCTCTTATATAATACACAAAGAGGAAATTTGAAAAAAAATGGAACAGTTCAACATGTGAGGTTTTTCTTATTAACCGGAGATTAATTTTCTGATTTCTAAGATGTTATACTCGTATATAGTTATAATTATTTCAATATTTTATTTTCATTAAAATTAATTTATTGTTTTTGTTGCAATAATCAAAATAAGCCTAGAAGTAATTAGTTGAGCGGCGCCAGCTGTTCTGTGGTAGGACTGATCATCCACAGACTGACTGCTCAATTGAGACCAATTTTATTGTGTGAAATAACAGTGGAATAAATTAGTACACCTATAAAAAATGTTATTAGTTTTTAAATTTAATAAATAAAGCTAATATGCAATTTTGGTTGATAGACTTTAAAAATTTAATTAATATTATATTAAACATGATTTTAATGATGCATATAGACTCTGGTTTAAAAATATATGTGGTTGCCGCAAGTTAATTAAAAATTAAAACAAAATCCATTTACCGTTGTATGGGATTCGGTATATAAAGTGAATAATTTAAATCAAGTCGGTATAAAATATAATGAGTTTACTCAACGTAGGAACAATCGAGTATCGATTAAAAGTAAACATTGTAAAATCGACGATGGAATATCGAAATTCAACAGTGCTTCTATGCGACAGCTAATGTTTAGTCGAAATTCACCACAAAAGTGAGATAAGGTTGTAACTATGATACGGGGTAGCCTCAAGGGACCAACCCCAGTTAAAAAATGCTCATAACAGAATATTTCCTTCGTCATATCTGAAAGCTGCAGACCTCTAAATCGTAACTGTGGATTGTCGAGGGTAGCCAACGTCCGTTTTCTTAAATTGATTACTATTAATGTGTAGATCAGTAAAGTGCCTATCGCTCAAATCCATGCACTCGTAAATCATCACTTTTTTAGATTAACATGTACAATTCTTATATATTATAAATTTATTGTAATAAAATATAATTGCGTGATACCTAATTTATGTTCAGTATTACCGAGTATTACGTTATGCACGAGATGGGTTTAAGCTACAAAAGTGAATACTCCAAAACAAGAAACTTTTGAATGTCTTATTTAAATTTATTTGTACAGGAACATGAAACTGTGCAACCAAAGATACAATAGGAGCGTACTCATTACTGTTTCAGCTCTGATGATGTACAGCACATCGTCAGCTTAGAGAGCTTAGTTACGGCTGGAGAGATTTATTCATGAAATAAGAGCCGCGCCCGCTCAAGTTTGGTTGCTTAACACAGAATATCAGACAAATTGCTGATAATAAAGAAGCCGTTGAGGGTAATCAAAATATAATTGTGTATATTAGATAATTAACTCATTTGCAGACATCAGTGTTCATTTGTCAAAGTTCATACGGGTTCATTATTTGATTTGAAAAGCGGATGGTGATGGAACACCTTAAAAATTACCAGAATAATGAGATAACATAAAATATCACGATTGGAAAAGGTATGACGATATTCAATATGTATAGGTTTTGTAAAAGTTTAAACGATTTTCTTGGAAACTTTTTTATTACAAAAAAGTTGCTAAAACTTCATTTACCTAGCAACCTTTAAGTGAATAAGTAAAACTGTTTATTTCAAAATCTGGTATAAAGCTATCAAATCGTAGAGTTTCCGATACATAAGTCTAGATTTGAATTAAAGTAATACTAAAAAATTTAGTTTAGATAATTATATCCAACATTGAAGAACATCCTTGATAATGAATTAACATCATTTAGATTTCCAAGTATGTATTTTAATATATTTTATAAAAATTAATTTCGTTCGTATACATAAAGTGTAATTATTTATAATAGAGGAGAAATAAATGGAATTATTAATAAAGAAACATCATAAAAATAAAAGTAAAGATATAAAAATAAAATGTAGGTAGTAGAAAAAATAATAGAATAATTAATTAATGAATATTGAACCAATACAAATTCTATTTAAAACAATTAATTTTTATATATTGGTTAAATTATAAAGTTAGAAAAAACGACAATTCATATCACGACAATGGACTTCTACGTAGCAAACAAACGAAGTTTTAAGATTATACCCACATTATATAATAGTTTTTAAAAAAATTTCTTGTATAACATTTCTACAAAGAGGCACACGCCTAATTATATAAGTAGATAATTAACATAATTCAAAAACTAAACAAAATTGCAAATAGCGGTAGATTTCAATATTTCAGTCTGCGAGAGATATGGATACAGCTATGGGAAAACAACCACAACATTTCGCCCCATACGACTTCTCGTATAATACATTTTTTATTATTGTCTGCCAATGTTCCTTAGCTGAACGAGGTCGATGTCAAAGTCTACATCTATAAGTAAGCTATTGTTACGAAACAATAATGATGGTTGATGATTCATGCATGATGACTCATCCATGATAATCCATGATGAGTTTGTAGCCTGGATTGTTCGGGAAATCTATGGAACTTGAGGGAAATACCTGGAAGGTTATGGAATATTCTAAAACTATGCATTTGGATATAAATAACGGAGCGATCTACTGTGAGGGCAGTTCCAGTTTTAACTTGCAAGTGTAAACATAAATAACGTGAAAATAAATAGTGATGTAAATAAATATACCGAGTCTTACATAAATACAGTGACTTCGTTGAAATTAATACAGATTTATTATTTATATAATATTAAAATATTCCAAAATAATCATAAAATTTTTTTACTCAAAATTTCAAATTATTTATTCAGATAATCATCAACTCAAATAGTAATATGTTAACGCAAAGAAAATACGGGAGACGACTTTTTCCCTAACCGCTCCAAATTTAAAAAGTATAATGCGTTCTTGCATTGTCAATGTGCTTAGCCTCGCCTATTGAGTGATGAGTTATATAATAGTAGGTATGAGTCCTTATTCGCAAGTGTTTTTAGATTTAATCTTAATAATCTTAATTATTTTGAATAAAATAAAACTCAAAGCAACAAATTTAAAAAATCTAGAAACCGACAGATGTCTGTTTACCATGTTTTGAATAAAAAAGCTTCTTTGGAAATATCTGATCGACTCGCAACACAAATTTTTGTTTGTAACTAAAATTGGACAACAGTAATTGTTTTGCAAATTTTAAATTGTTTTCTTGGTCCAACTCACATCCGTTCTCTTGGCTATCGGCCATAAAAAAGCATATATCTACATTTTACAATTTACCAACTTAACCAAAACACTACCAACTTAACATTATCAACAATTTAAAATATACAGAACGATTAAAATTTATTAACACAAAATTTTTATACAAAAATTATATCAATCCCTATTAACTATCTTTTTGAATACAACAATATATTAATCCTCTATGACATGAAGATGTTTTGCTTTTAATGCTCCTGTATATTTGTTTGTCTTGTAAAGTCAGTGGCGGCCATATAAATTTTTAAGGCAATCAATTGAGTGTCAGTGCTTTACTTCAATTTTTTGGAGAACCTGCGACTTGCTTTCCAATTAAAAGCAGAGCTACCGGCTGGCATTGTGTTGACCGAAGGATTTAGTAAGTTTTTCGGTTATAACAGACTTATTATTAAGGGGCATATCAGTATGAACGCTGAAAATTTGAGTGATTTTCGGGAATTATTTGAAAGAAAAGTACTCATTTATATTTTTCGGAAAATTTAGGATATATTTGGCTATATTTGACCTATATTACATAATTTTGTCATAAAAAATATTTATATCCAAGCGACTTATGCGCTGCCTTTGGAAGCGCCAAAAAAAAAAGTTCCTCAACTGCTGCCATGATTCCGGCCGATTGAGTAGCAGAAACCAAAAAAGGAAGAAATGTCGTTAAACTGGAAGGTATTTCCTGTACAATGACGTAGGATTTTCAAAAAATATCAAAATCTGACAAAATGGCGTAGTTATGAAAAAAAAGTCTGTTTTTTTCCTATAAAATGGTCGTTTTTTCAATGCCAAATCTTCAATTTTTATCCAATCAGAATTATCCTACGTCATTATAGAGTAAATATATTCAAGAGTACTCAGTTCAAATTTCAAGTCAATCGGATAATTGCTCTTTGAGTTACAATGGCAGCAGATTTGAAAAATGTCATTTCGAGAAATACGCGTTTAAAGCTTTAACTATAAATTTTTGCAAGATAAAATGATATGAACCATAAAAACTGCTGATCAGCTATACCTGGCTCATACAATGGACCTTCCTCTTCAACAAATAATGTCTGCTGAGGAGTTGAAGCTATTCTCCGAGCTGTTCGTCCCTCTTTTGAGGATGCTCCATGATATAACTCCGCCTGGTTGATTTGGATGTTATCGCTCTCTATGGCATATTCTTTTTCAATAGGACTGATGATGACGTCCATTACTAACAGCATTTTTAGAATAGCATAAAAACCATCGTTAAATATTGAAACTGCAAGGAAATTAGCGAGCTCGATCGTTATTAATCCTTTATGAAGGTGCCAGAACAAGCCGTTATAATTTTTATTGATATTCTGCGTGTTCCCTTCCTTACATCGCTCTAGTAATTATTTTTTACTTTTAATATTACTAAAATAACCTTTAGTGTTGTAAAAGTATCGGTGCTCCGCCTTATAGGCAGATTGGGCATTTTATACTTCCGAGCGGTTGCCATTTTCAAAAATTGTCAATTTCTAACACTCACAGAATTACGATTTGAAATAATAAACGTCGCACAACTTCACCAAACTAAGCGCACACTATAATGATCCAGTTCAATACATTTTTACTAATATTAGGGTGCCGGAGGAGCCGTATTTGTAGTTAATATAGGCGTCCTATGTATAGGACATTAGGCATATCTGGGTTAAATTCACCTCAAAATGGCATTTATTGATAGTTTTTTTTTTAATTTTATATTTCTGCTTTTGACCAACAAAGAGAAAATTGAAATTTCATAAAATTATGTATTTATGAAGAATTAAGAGTTGCCAAGAATTTCCAATCACTTAATAAAAAAAAGTACAGTGAAAAATATCAGTTCATATTGCTACATAAAGGACCGAGTTAAGAAAATCTGTTAATAACTACTATGTAAATTGGAACCCAGAATGTTTCATCTATAGCTTAGCCAGCCACTACAAAGTGCAAAGTTATTTTTTATTATAATAATATGCACAAATATTCGTTAAACCGGGTAATTGTCAGGTTATAATTAAATATATTGAACTCAAACGCAATCATAATATTGTTGTTAGTTGCAAAATCTGAAAAAAAATTTCTTACACTATACATTACGATTTATTATTAATTTAATTGTATTGTATCGATGTTTAAAATATTCACTAATACAAATTTTATTATAATAAACAAAACTTTCTTGGCATTTTATTTAGAAAAAAATGATGGAAATCGTGTTTTTTTCTGGTATTTTAGAAACGCGAAAAGTTATGACATTTTACTTTTAATATTATGATAGTGTCGTAAAAATAAACCGTTTATTATTTATTTATTATCCCATTTAATTTCACATAAAAAATAGTTCAAGTTCTTCAAGAGAGTACTTTTCAAAGCTTGTATACATGGTTTTCGTTTACTTCCTTCTACGTAATTTTATTCCAGATATTATACATTTATTATACATTCTCAACATTTAATAATCATTCTAACAGGACGTTAAATACAATAAACAATAAACTATAAAAAGTTAGAAAATCATTTTTTATAATTAAAATATATTTTTGTAAAAATCTGAATCCTACGAAGATCGTGGACTATTGAATAGGTGCGGGAGACTGGTAGGGAACTAAATTCAGGAAATTAGGGATGGAGAAAATTAATAAATAATTATGGATATGTTTTCCTATCAAGTGTAGATACGATAATTTCTTATGACTTCTGAAAGATGTGTTTTTATTTAAATTAGAATAAATATTTGATATGTGATTAAAGGACCCCGCACAAAAGTATATGGAAATTGGGTTTCGGTTAAATTGGCTGCTTTTTTTATATCTTGTAGTTCATATCATTCTGAACAAAGGTTGTAAGGGGCACAAAGAATTTCTATGCACCGTTTTCATTTGGCAGCTTGTTAAATGTTTAGATTAATTTTATGGGGTTCCCTACTTTTGACGCGAATCAGGGCACGATATAAAGTTTATCTCTACGTAATCCAAAAGACTTTGTATTTTAAATTATGAATTAACAGTATAAATATATCAGTGGAGTACAGATCAAAATATTTTTCAGAATCTCGTTAATCCATTCATGCGCGTCAGTGGTAACCGAATGAATATAAATAAATAAATATTAAACGAATAAATAAAAATAATTAAAAGAAATATATAATTTAACAATAAACAATTATTTTATATAACCTCCAATCTTGGCATTAAACGTAATATTAAACTTTTATAAAAGATCAATATTATGTTGCACCATTTATTATTTAATTAAATAATTGTTTATTGTTAAATTATATATTTATATTGCTAATTAATAATTTAAATAAAATACAAAGTCTTTCGGATGACGTAGAAACTTTATATCGCGCACTAATTCGCGTCGATAGCAGGGAAACCCCATATAATTGATCTAAACATTTATCAAGTTGCCAAATGAAAACGGTGCAAGGAAATTGTTTGTGCCCATGACAACTTTTGTTCAGAGTGATATGAACTACAAGATATAAAAAAATCAGCCAATTTAACCGAAACCCAATTTCCATATACTTTTGTGCGCGGTCCTTTAAATTAGTAAAACAACTCGAACCTGTAGTTTTCAAAGTTACATACAAATATTTTTCATTTGTATTAATTTATAGCTAGGCAAAGAAAGTGTGGGAATCTGATGGCACCATGTTAGTACTTACAATAAATTACAAACATGTCCGTTATAAATAATGATTTCGATTTATTATTGAATGGCCAATATCACTAAATAAATTGTGAATGCAATTTAAGTACTTTGATTTAGTCTTATAAACCTTGACAAATAGCTGATTCAGAACATAAACATATTAAATTGACTAATAAAACAATATGTAAATTTGAAGTATATTGCATAAATAAAATGAAGATTGAATGTGTAACCAAATTTTTATATAATAGCCCCATTATGTACAATTTTTGCATCTACTACCTGTTGCACAATGAAATCAATAACTCTTATCCATCTATCAATGTCTAACAATATAAATTGATGGAGATTTTCGCATGCCAAAGAGTAAAAAGTATATATTTCACATTAAAATACAAATTTCATAGATGTAAAGCTTCACTCAAGATTTAAATTTTTATAAATTGAAATCTATACAACATAATTTAAATAGGAAGTTATATTATATTCTTAACAAATTAAGAGATCTCTTCAAAACTGTGTATCCTAATGAAATCAACAGACTCAAATCCGTCTATTTCATTATATATTTTTGTTTATTTTTTCTCAAATGAACAAAATAATTTCAATATATAAATTACTTATTCATTTGAATTATAATATCAATAAAACTACTTTTTTGCTATTGTTACGGCATGCTTTGTGTGGAACTTGCGGACAACAAAAATAAGAGTTCAAAAATACGAAAAACTTCATTCAACCTCACAAGTAATCGTATACACCAAGTGACAAATGCCTAAAACGAAACTTATGGGCAGCCTTTGAAATTTCAAAAACTACAAAAGACAGCAAAAACGTATTAAATAAACAAGAATAATTAATTGCCTTCTCAACCACTTGATCATGTTTTCCTACTATCAAAATCTCAAAAATGAGAGGAATTGCTCCTTCCCCATGTATGGATTAAGAAATTTCTAAATATCTGATATGTGATATGTATAAGTCCAAGATTCAGAATACATTATTTGTGTTAAAATTATCAGAGGTAATTGCTTTCGTAGATTAAGATATTCGAAGACACTATCTTACTTAATTACTTAAAATTGAGATTTTGTAATATCATATGTTAAAATATAATTTCATTAAACATAATAAAAGATGACAAATAGAAGTTTGTTTCAATAAATTATATTATGTTGATGGTTTATTAAATGGCCAAATATATATTATGTAATATTAATGGTGTAATTAAAGATGCAATAATAATTGACGCCCGGGAAGAGTAAATGGACTACAGAAGTCAACCGATATTTATTAAAACGACGCCGACGTCCCAAAAGTGTGGGCAGCGTCTGAGAGAAGGAATAATTTATTGATATTTGAGAAAACGGGTTATGAAGTAATATATGATGCGCGACCATAATATCGAATCAGAAAAATTTATAATAAATGAATTGACCAAATTCGTAAGACCTTAAAGTACGTTTTTCCGGAAGTATAAGAAATAATATCAAAATTATAAAACTATTTACTTGCAATAATTATTATTATAGTTTGTACTGCTTCGAAATATTAAACGATTATATTTCTATAATCTTTTATGCAATTTCAAACAAAAACCAGACATTATACATTGTAACGGCGGCGCAGGGTATATAAAATCTTTTGCAAAGATTGTGATTACACATACATAGGACAGACGGGAAGGCTCTTAGAAGAATAACTGATCATAAAAGAACAACCTCCGTTTCCTAAGTAGCTAAACATATAAAGCGTAAAAAACATAAAATTAACCATAATAAAATAATAATCCTACACGAAGAAGATAAATACTTAAAACAAAAGAATAATATGGATATCATTCAAAATTTAAAAAGCTACTAAACAAACACAAACTATTAACCCCCCCCTCTTTCAAAATTTTGTCTCTAATTAACTTATTTACTTAAAAAAATTTTTTAAAGCAATCACACTCCTACGTTTTAGTTTTTCAATCAATACACCTTTACTGGCATCTATACTTTAAATTCAAAAATAATATTTAAATTTCATTTCTAACATAATTTCAAAATATTTTTCAAAAACTTAGGCATGTATAATTTTAACAATTCTTCTGTAGACACCTGAATGAAATATGAAATATGTCGTGTTAATTAAAAAAATACTACAAGCTGTAATAATTATTAAAATAACTTTACCTGACGTTAACAATTTCATTATTTACTTACAGATTTATCCAATTACAAAATTTTGTAGAATAATTATGTAAAGTGTGCAATATAGCAACTTTTATTCGTGTAATAACCTTTCCACATCATGTAACCACGGCGCGTCATTGTGGTTCACCTATACAACTTTCAAGTAGGTAAACTGTAATCAGCATCAGCTAAGATGTGCTTCTTCCGTTATGTCTGTTCGGAATAAACCCGCAAAAATTAAATGACAAGTCAGCAGTTTTTACTCAATATACGTTATAGTAGAATCGGCAGTTTAATGTGTAATTATGTACAATCACGATAAAAATAATTTGGAAGCAACTGAAATTTAAATCTACGAGCAAATTTTCAGTATCTATCGTTAATCCCGATTAGTGCTTTACTTTATTAAACTTTCTCCAGAATATTGACGAAATAAAAATCAAAAAGTTTTAATATGGTATTACATAGGTAATCGGCTTGGTAAATTGACATACATTTGGATTATCAGAAACTTAAAAAACCTAAGATCAAGCACGGATTTAAACCACAGTTTTGCGAGGTAATTGATTTATCAAAAAGAATATTTTTGCTCTTTTTTAAAAATTGTAGTAAAGATAAATTGTGCAGAGAGCTAAAAGAAATAATAAAAATTAAGGGATAGGGAAGAGATAACTGAGAGTTTTGCTGATATAGATTCGATGCTGAGAAATATGTAAAGAAACTGAAAATTTGGAAATCATAATTTGAAGCCCAGAGGTAATAAATAATGTGTTTAAAATTTTGAAAGAATTAATAGAAATTTACAGTGTTTACAATGAAGTTACAAAATAGAGCTTGGAAAATAATTTTAAAATCCAAACTAAATAAAAATTCGAACATTTTAAAGAAATATGCGATATTAGCAAAATATTGAAAACAATGAATAAATAAATAGAAAAAACTGAAGTAGAAAATGTAGAGAAAAATAAACAATTTAATTACAAAATTGATTTTACGGGTTAAAAAGGGAACGCCAAGGTTAAGAACTATCTCGTCCGAGATCGAAATTTTCTGATGAAATTAAAAGCATTGCAGTAGTTTCAAACAAATCCAGTAATTTTAAAAGAACTCCAATAACTATCGAGGAATTTCAGGAAAAGTTTAACTACGTATGGTACACAATTTTTTTTGAATATTTGCCTTTTATTTACCTCCTTTGTTAATGGTAATTAAGATTAATTAATGGTATTGTTGCGAAACAATAATGATTAATTATATTTAATAATTACATATGATGACTCACATAATATATTTGATATGATTACCGTGGTACTTGTTACGAATATGCTAACTATAAGGCTGGCTTGTAGATTGGATCTTTCTAGAAGTTTATAGAAATTTTTGGAAATTTCTAGAGAGATGCAGACCGTTCTAGTTCTGATTTGTAAGTGTAAACATAAATGCCGTTCAAATAAATTCTGGTGTGATATAATAAATATACACAGTGTTATATAAATCGAGGGATTTAATTTAAATAAATACTAACTTTATATTTAAATATTGGATTAGAATAGCGCCAAAGTGGTGATCAGTTTGGATATCAAATTTAAATGCGGGAAGTCTAGATGGTAACAATTAGGATCTTTAATAATAAATATTGAACGTTGGAAAAATTACAAGGTCAAGAAGTAATCAGCCGATAAGCCCAAATTTATAGTTTACCGAGCCCTGTTGGAAGTATTTTGGATATTTTCCCATACGTTCCGTTATATTTAATTTGAAGAAAATTACTCATATTTGCCTAATCCCAGTAGTGAAGAACTGACTTGGAAAATTGTTTGAAACATCACCAACTGTTCAATTTAATTGTACCTTTATAACTGCTGCTGATAAAACCTTTGTTTTAAGCAATCAGGTATTCAGTTTGTCGGTAGGTCTGCTTATGCTGAGTTGGTCAGATTAGATAGCTTGAGTTGAATAATTTGTGTTTTGTGGATTACTTGAGTGAATAGCATTTATCTGTTTTAGTAGTTCTAGCTCATTGACACAGATCCGGATCCAGAAAAGAGCTCTTGGAAGGAACCCGGCCTTCCTTGAACATCTTTGTGTCTCTATTATTATTCAATAGTAGATCTGGAAGGAGTAAGACGGGGTAAGTGCTGTTCACGTAGTATTTTTACATTCACTTATTGTTCAACATAACATCAAACCTTGCACCAATCTATTTGGTTAACTTTGGGTGAGTGGATTTTGTTGGCACTCTGAGTATTTTTTTGTGGCTGACCATCAGTCAATCAGCAGCAGCATTATTTTTTTACACGCCTTCAGCGTTCACTGTTTGTGGACCTAGAGTCCAACATATTTTGTATAGCTATTATACATCTGTGTGTTTTACGCAACCTAGTCTCTCACTTGACATCTTTAATATCGAATAAATCCCCTTCTTTTTAATTGTTGTGTTTTATTTCGACATTTGGCGCCCTTAGAGGATTTCATTTCGAAGTTGATAGTACAGCTATCTTCATTTGTGAGAACCAACAGCTTGAAGCAACCCACACCGAATCTGTGATTGGTGGGCACACCTACCCTTAGCTCAAAGAACTGTGGGTTAAATCCCAACAGCTGGCCAACCGTACCATAACAACAACGGTTATTCAAGTGGCATCTTGTAAGCGCACACTTTAGGCTACAATATATATTTTGATAGTCAGTATATTTCTGCCTTCTAACAAAGATGAACGAATTTGTAAATTTTATTTTTTTGAAAGTGCGTTAACAAAGTCTTTAATTTTTGTCCGAATTCGCATGCATAGTAACCTTATCCTTCGAGATAATTTCGTACACCAGGTAGCGTAAAAAATCATTTGCCACATTGAACAGTACCCACAATATGTAAACAAAATTTTTTAAATCATGTTTGATTATTTCAAACAAATTCGTTCCAATTTGTTTAATAAATTGGAATGAACTATATTCATGTGGCCAGCATAACATACGGTCACAATATTTTCATTAAAATTATATCGCAATGCAAATTTCAATTTCAATTTTATGATACATATTTTTATTTTGTAAATTAATTTTCATTCCTTTATCCTTTATAGTATCCACTAATACAATTTTGACAACAACAATAGGTCAAATTTTATGTTACATTAAAATATAACTTTTTAGTTATTTTATATTATAAGTAGTTTAAAATTGTATACAAAGCGACCGACCGCACACCGAAATATAGGAAATGGTTTTTCTTTAAATTTATGTTTTGTATTGTAACTGATTATAATGAAAAATATATCTATCATGCTAAAGCATTGACTCGGACCTGTAATTCTTGTTTATAATATGACAAATATTACCTGAAAATGTCATACCAATGCGTTGATCCGTTTTTAAAATGAACTGGTATTATACGATTTTTTTGCACCTGCCCAAATTTTACTATTTCGGACATCGAATTAAAGTTGCCACACATTACATTTACGGGACATCGTTTGCAATAGGTAGATCTGTAGTGGCTCAGATAGAAAGCTGTTCTCAAACGGCTAGCAGGCTTCGGCACAAGAAAATTAATGCAATCGAATAACATATTACAAACATACTCAGCATTGATCAACTTGTACAAAAGTATAATTGTCGCTTCAAATCTGCGAGCCTGCAACGTTTGAAAATCGAACTCACTACACAGTGAGTGTCTAAAACCGACCACCGGGTATACTCCATGCGTCTTTATGTATAAATATTTCAAAAAGCGTCTTCAACTATTTCAAAAATTCTAAATGTCTAAATTTTATGTTGGCTTTCCTTAATTTATTATATACATTAAACCGTTTGTTACATCTATAAATCGTCGTACCATTTTTTTACAAAATTATTAGAAATATTGTTAAGAAATTAAATTAGTAAATAATTTTATTATTAGATTATTTGGAAACTGCTTGCGAAATCTGACGGTGCTGTGGCTCGTAATCCAACATAAAGGTAAACTTTGTACTATTAATTTTAATTTTGGAACCACATCAGGAAAAAAGAAAACCGACTTCAAAAAGAAGTTAACTAAAAAGCAAAAAATAAATATTTTTTATTCACAATTTAATACTTACTATTTGTTGTTTCGTTTAATGTAACTAAGAAATTATTGTATATTATATAATTATTAATTGCTTTCTAATTATGAAGTCGGTGCCAAGTAAAAGCAGTAGCAAGTACTTGGTTACTTTTACCTCTAAACCGACGATTTGTCTTATAGTTACTGGCGAGTTGTTTTACTTGGCACCGACTTCATTATTAGAAAGCAATTAATAATTATATAATATACAATAATTTCTTACAGTGGTTTGCACCGGTTGTAGTAAAAAGTGAAAGTTAACTAATCTCTAGTTACAGTTAATTAATAATTAAATTTGAAATGCTTTGCACAGTCTCTCGCAAACTATTGGTTAACTAACTAATAATTTATTTAGGGTAGTAACATTGAAATCCGTATCTTTATGGTATATGACCTAAAGTAGTTCGTTTAGCTTAAGTCGTGTTTATGTTTTTTGATTCGGTTGTCAAAAATTATTTGACTGAAGACTGACTGAATTTGAATTTCAAAAAATAAATTTGAAATCGATCAAAATGAGTGAAGAAAATATAAAAAAACGGTCTAGAACTACCAACTTTACTTCGGAGGAGAAGTTATTACTTCTTCAAATCATAAAAAAATATAAACACTTGATAGAAAATAAAACAAGCGGTGTAATGGCCTGGAAGGACAAGGAGAAGGTTTGGAAAAAAATCGAAAATGAATTTAATTCTTCAACCACAAGTCATCGGTCAATCGAAGTTTTGAAGAGATTTTATAACAATCAAAAAAAGCAAACACGGAAACAAGCTGCCACCGATAGACTACAAGTAAGAGGAACTGGTGGTGGGCCACACTTGAAGATCCCAAATGATCCTGTATATAATTTAACGATGGACATTATTAACAAAAGATCTGTTCACGGTGAAAATAATAAGCATGATGATGATAATGTATGTAGTTGGTTATTAATTATTGTATATTTTTATTCTTAGACTTATCCGTTGTTATTTTAGATTAGGTATTCCCAAACATCAGGATTCAGGATGCAGGATAATTCATATTCTGTTCCATCATGTTCCTCTACGGTACATCTTCAAGATGTAATAGGTGAATATCCACCACCGACCGAAGTTGATGTAAGTAAACAATATTATTGTAGACTTTAATTTTAAATAATTTAAACTTATTTTAGGTTTACCCGCTACCAACCGAAATTGATGATCCATTACCACCAACCGAAAGTAATGATTACCTACCACCGAATGAAGTTGATGTAAGTATACCATATTACAGTAGATTTTAATTTTAAATAATAAATCCTACTTTAGGATCACCCACCACCAACCGAAGTTGACGATCACCCACCACCACCACCTGGAAGGTCTCGATTAAGATCAAATCAACGTAGACCACAAACTAAATTAGGGAATGTTGCACAAAAATATGAAGAAGTTGCAGACCTTAAAAAAGAAGTTTTTGGTTTGCAGCGGGATTACTTTGTTGCTTGTCAACAAGGCTTGCAAGAAAAACTGGAATGGGAACGCGATCAAAGAAGGATAGAAGAAATTCGAAGAATGGAAGAGCATAACTGCAAAAAAGAAGAGTACTATTTAAAGAGAAGATCATTACAGTTAGATATTGAAATCAAAGAAGAACAATTAGAAATTTAAAAAAAATGTGGCAAATAAGTTTTATTAATAAAAAAATAAAATATTATCGAAATCTTTTTCTAAAAGTAGAACTGTCCATTTCATCAAAATAATTGGCTCTTGTATAAATTTGTTTAGGAATTCCATAATACAATAATTCTAATACTTCCAAATCATCATCATCATCCACTAATTCCCTATCATTTAATTCTATTGAAAGAAGATCCATTTTTTTTAAACGTCACAATGCTTAACTATCACTTAATCCGCACTACAAGTTGGGATTAAATTTAATTATTAATTAAAGTATAAACTAATAGTTAATGCGCCGGTGCAAAGGAAACTTATATTTAACTAGGGATTAATTTTAATCAACACTTAACTATAAGCGGTGCAAACCACTGTTAGTTACATTAAATGAAACAACAAATAGTAAGTATTAAATTGCGAATAAAATATATTTATTTTTTGCTTTTTAGTTAACTTTTTTTCGAAGTCGGTTTTCTTTTTTACTCTTTTTTTTTAAGTGTTACTTTTAAAATTACAACTCTAGTAAACATTGCTTTTTGGAGTTTCGTTATGTGCCTTCGTAACTGGTCCAGTCTTGTCCAGCATGTCATTAACCATAGTTAGGTACCTTTACCTACCTTGTATTATTCTGGGATTGTCATAAACTTAGCAATACCTCAATCATTATACATTTTTTATCAAATTTTGAGTAGTTTCCAGCTGCATCTTTGAAGTTCAAGGTCAAATGCCAATGAAATTTACATGGGACCACTTTAAAACTATGCTGAATCTAACTCAACAAGAATCATTAAAATCGGTTCATTAACAAAAAAGTTATGCGTGAACATACAAAAAATTAAGACCACCTTGGAACTATGCTGAATCTAACCCAATAAGAATCATTAAAATCGGTTCATAAACAAAAAAGTTATGCGTGAACATACATAAAAAAATACATACAGACGAATACAGAACCTCCTCCTTTTTTGAAGTCGGTTAAAAATGTCTTGGATTGATTTGGAAATGATTGTTTGAAAAGTGTTGCGGTAGTTGTCCGCTATGGCATGAGCCAGTTTAGTGCAAGAAAGTAAATTCGAAATTATTTGGATTATTTGTATTTCTAAACTTGGTAGAAAATTTGTATTAATAAGTAAGATTTTTGTATTTGTGATAATGTATATCACAATTTATGATTCATATTATAAGATTTTAAGTAAGCTGAATCCAAGCAAAAATTTTACTTTATTTATATATTTTTGGACATGTTTGCTATTAAATTGTTCAATGCACGTATTAAAAAATTTACATACTTTTGTCTTTTGTGATACTGTTTTATCGCATTACAAACACACCAAGCCCTGATCGTGCTCTCATTTTCAAAATTTTGTTTTGTATGTTTTTGGGTTTTAAGTTATTTTTCTTAATTTTTTTATTGTAACAGGTTTTTGAATTGAGCTCGTAGATACAAGAACGCATCGTAAAATTCTAGCCTTGATTTTTGTTTATTTCATATTTTAATATAGTGTAATATATAATATTTACAATATGGTGTGGCTATTAACATGCGAAAATATTTTCGTGATTACAATAATTGTAATTTTAACCATGCTAGAACAATTAATAATTGAAAAATCTTACTGTTTTTTATCGACAAAATATGCAAATACATGAAATAGTTGATTCCAGGTTTGCCTGATGAGAATCCGAAATTGGAAACACCTAGGGCCTATGTGTCGCAAACTATTTCATGTATTTGCATATTTTGTCGATAAAAAGCAGTAAGATTTTTCAATAATTAATTTGTCTAACTTGTAATACAATAATTATTTTATGTTTCTAAATATTGCAAAAAATACAAAAATTTAAATTTAAATAACCTATTTTAAAAATATTGATTTGTCTTTTCATCAAGTTACTTTGACAAATTAAAATAAAATTTTGTTACAACCTTTTCTTCAAGAGAGTAAAAACTGTTTACGTTCATTGTAACAAAAATATATTTTAATCTGTTAAAGTAACTAGATGGCAATTGTTTTTGATTGGCAAAGGAATAATTACAAAAAAGACGTTATTAAAAATTTTTATTTTTGTCTTTTTGTGTACAACTACAAAGCTTAATACTTAATATTGTTAATCTACAGACTCAGCAAAGACACTTTTTCTATTAATATATTTTAATTACAATCTGTTATTTTAAGCAGAAATTAAAAAAAAAAACTAATTTCCCACGAAATATAATACCTAATTAATATTATAATAACACTAAATATTTCTAAGAAAAGGCAAATTGAAATAATCGATGTTTTCATCAATGAGTCGAAAATGTATTGTCAATTTTTGAACCGACATCGATTTGTGAAACATAACTTTGGTTCGGAATTTTAAACTCATCGCAAACATTATCTCAATGTGTTTCGTAGTTTCAAGACAGAGTGGTTAGTGAAACTTTAAAATAAACAAATGTAAATTTTCAATGAGCGTATAATGAATGTTTACTGACGAGAATGTTTTTGCGACACGAGTGCCATGGTAAAAAACCTTGTATGCATTAGTTTATAAGTGAGGTTCAATATCAAACACACTTGAAGCTTTCGAAATGATAGGCCTCCTAACTAATGATTTAATTAACATGAATTTGAATAAAAAATTTCAAATTTTATAAAATAGTTTAGATTCCCTAATACCAAGTCTCAAAACATATGTATGTGTCGTGTTAAGTACAAGGTCAACGAGAAAAAATAATTGAACAGACGATGTTCTGGAAAATTACATCCTAACCACACAGGCATTCTCTCGATAGGTTACTATAATCTAATTCTAACAAATGTTATGATGTCAACTTATACCCTTCATAAGAAAAGATCAATACATTGCCCATAAATATTTTGTTTGATTGGCCGAACACTCCAAATCTCAAAAATTTGGACCAAATTCTCAAGTTATCTAAATCTTGAAAACTAAACCATCTACAACATTTTTGAATATTGTTCATATTTGCGTGATTTAAAAATAAATTATGAAAAAGTTAGGAAATAAAACATCTTTAGATAAAGCCGTATTTGCAAAATTAGACAATGTTAATTAATATGATAAAGAACAATGTACGATGGTTGCATGAGATTTTAGAACAAAAAATTAAAGCAAGAAAATCTTGAATAGATTAATCCAGCTTTGTTGAGGTAGAACCCAATGAATTTTAAAGTCCGAACGATTTGAACAAAGTGAAATGGAAAACAATCATCCGAAGTTTTATTCATTTAAGGTGTACGAACTCTGCACCGAAATGAGTTAGAATAATGTAACGTAGTGAAAACGATACGGTACGAAGCCGACGATGTGGCGAATATAAAAAATTAATAAACTCAGGAAAGTTCCATGCAAATAAATGCACGAGACTCTTTCAGAGCAACAGAACGGGGCATTATTAATTTATTCATTCCCCAGAGGCTTCCAGACCCGACCACAGTAAAAATAATGAATTGCATTGAAATTTTAGTCGTTTGTACAATAAAATAACTTCGACGACAAAAATTAATGTCGGCGAAAAGCCTGTGTGATGCTCGTGTGAAAATTTTGGTTTTTATTTGTACTATTTAATAGACAAAGAGAATATGACTGTAGCCGTCACCAATCTAAGCTGGGTAAACACAGATAGGCTGTGCGACACTACTATTGTTTGATCATGCAAATTGTGTATTAAAACTAATTTTGCATTCAACATTGTACAAATTCTCTATTTCCACGACCACGTGTAACACTAAATTGCGTAACGTGTGTACGTGACAACTTTTTAAATAGCTTTCGACCAACAAAAATTTCTTATTCAATGAAAGCTGGATATACTTCGTTTGGATTGTGCTAGTGATTTAAAAAACGAGGGGTTGTAATTTTATATTTATCAGGAATGTCTCCCCGATAATGAATGCTAAACATTATTAAGGTCTAGCCTGATAGTAAAACTTACTTTCGTAAACACTATTGCAATCGCATGAATATTTTTCGTGCATGACAAAGAGCTATCAGTGAATCGAGTTTCCGTAAGAAATATGGCAGCAGGTGCAGAAGGGTGCAAAGATTGCCGCAATGTTATTTCAATATGCAAAATTGGAATCGCTACACAATAAAACTTTGAAAATAAGGATATTCATTTCATTTATAACTTTGTCACTAGATATGGTGCAAAGTAATTACTACTAGAAGTTTTTGGTACTCGTTTGCAAATATAAATAAATTTACAAAAATAGCTTGACTACAATAATAATTTTAACTGCTGTTTAAATATTCAAATCAATTTTAACCAAAACAATTAAAAAATTCTAAAAATATAAAAATTGAAGTTAAAGAATAGTAAAGTTTTCTTGTAGAAAAAAAACAATTTTTGTCCTTTAGATTTTATCTTTGTCGACATTTTTGTGGCCAGATTATAGGGTGTCGGAATTTTCTAAATGTTAAGTATATTTGTTTAAAAATTTCTATGATGCATTTTTGTTAAAGAAACTTATTACACCTGTTACCTCTAACCGATTACAAAGTTACCAACAAGTTTACGTGTTTAAAATTTGGAAGTCATAGTGTTTTACTCTTAATAGTTGCATCTATTCATTTTTCATCAATAGTAGGTATAACATCGTCTCAAGTTAATAATTCAGCTACATATCGAGTTAATTTCATAACTACTGTATTGAATTTTCACGTTGTATTTTTATGTTTTAGTAACAATAGTTTTAAACATTTACATAGTAATTACATTAACGATCACAATTTTGATAACAATTACTGCATCCAGAAAATAGATCTTTTGTAGAACCTCTTGCAATGATTTGCTATCCGAATTAAGTTAATTATATAAGTTATTTAGAGCTATTGTAATTAGCTAACATAGTGACATACTCGGCCCTGATCTGATGACATGAAACTAAGAAAAGAGAAACCATAACAAGGCTTGGCAAGTTGCAGAGACTCGAATGCCTAGGAATCACAGGGACAATAAGATCAACGCCCACCGCAGCCATAGAGGTCCTACTGGGACTGCACCCACTACATTTGGTAGTGGAAGCAGAGGCCCTACTAGCGGCCTACAGGCTAACAATAACGGCTTTGATAAAAATACCCCAATAAAAGGGTACCATACCATGATCTTTAACTCAATTAAGATTAACAACATCCTCAGCAAGCAATCGAATAGAACTAGCACAGTAAAGGACTTCCGAAAACAATTCAGGGTAATAATACCCGAGAGGGGCAAGGAAAAAACCATTCAAGAGCTAGGCAACCAATATGATACCATCTGGTATACAGATGGATCTAAAACAAAGATAAGCACTAGAGCAGGTATGTACATATACGTATGTATGTGGGAGAAGAAAGGGTGATATTAACCTGGGCTGTCACGCTACTGTGTTCCAATAGTAGGCGAATCTGCATCATGATAGAAAACCAAGCAGCTCTAAAGGCTTTGGAAGGAATAGAAATACACTCCAAGGTCGTTAAACAATGCCTTGATGCACTGGTGTAACTGACAGTCTGCAACAGCTTTGCCCTCATGTGGATTCCGGGACACCAGGGCATCAAGGGAAATGAGGAGGCAGATCGCCTGGCCAGATTGACTGCCAATACAACCATGATAGGTCCTGAGCTCACCTGCGAGATTTCATACACATCCGCAAAGGAGGGGACCAGGGACATGTTATGGAGACAACACCTTGCTCACTGGGAGGGTCTTTCTGAACTGAGCCAATCGCGGATGTTCATTGGGGGCCCTTCCAGTGAGTCCAAGAGCAAGAAGATTATCCAACTGAGTAGGAAGCAGTTGAGAAAAATAGTAGGACTTTTTACAGACACTGCTGCCTTAAGAATTACCTCAAAATGATGGAGTTGACTGAAGATCCTATTTGTAGGATGTGTGATGAAGAGTTTCACATATGTTGTGAAACTACTCTCGCTCAGGAACTGGTTTATAAGAACTACTCATTGTTAGCAAGCTCAATTTTGGAAAATTACGAACAGAATAGAATTCAACAAACTAACATAGTACATAAATAGAAGCTAAGAAAAATCGTTAAAATCCGAAAAATAAGTAAAATAATAACAGAAAAGAAAGAGTAAAGTAGAGAGAAGAAAATAGAATTATTTGCCTATGTCACTTGAGTAGAAATAAGAAATGAAACAGCTAATATGAACAAAGGCAGGTGGTATAATATGAAATAATACTATGAAAAATAATACAAAACTTTTTTGTGTATGAACCGATTTTAATGATTCTTGTTGCGTTGGATTCAGCATAGTTCCAAGGTAGTTCCGTTAAAATTTCGTTGGTATGCGACCTTGAAATTGCAAGATACAGCAGGGAATATGGTACATAGGTACCTAGTGTTTCCGTCTTTCATCTTCCGTTAAAACTAGCCATTGTTGCCTCATTAAAGAAACATCTTTCCTAGGTCTACCTATCACTTAAAATTATAAAATAAAAAATTTTTAATTGAAAAAAAAACCGACTTCAAAAAAAAGGTAACTGAAAAGCAAAAAATAAATATGCTTTATTCCTAATTTAATACTTACTAATATTTATTGTTCCCTTTAAGGTAATTAAGAAATTATTGTTTATTATATAATTTATTAGTTGCTTTATAATTATGAAGTCGGTGCCAAGTAAAACATAATTCGCCAGTAACTATAACACAAATCGTTGGTTTAGAGGTAAAAGTCACCAAGTCCATAGTATTCCTATGTACTTGCTACTGATGCTTTTACTTGGCACCGACTTCATTATTATAAAGCAATTAATAAATTATATAATAAACAATAATTTCTTAATTACCTTAAACGGAACAATAAATACTAGTAAGTATTAAATTGTGAATAAAACATATTTATTTTTTGCTTTTCAGTTACCTTTTTTTTGAAGTCGGTTTTTTTTTAATTAAAAATTTTTTATTTTATAATTTTTTGTAATATTTATTCTTCTAATTTTAGTAATTTTTATTGTATGTTTTTATTTCTAGTTCATTTCTGATTTCATAAAACTTTTAACGTACCGTTAAATTTAACTAACCAATGGAAATGATACCTTAGTACAGTAGAACCTCGATTATCCGGGTCGACTGAGACCGGGCTCAGCACGGATAATTGAAAAACACGGATAATAATAATAAACGTTTTTTGTTAATATTACAACATATACTTATTATATGGTAGATTACAAACAAGACCCATATTAATTAAAAAGTTCCATTTGAAAAAATCAGCTATAATTTTACTTGTTTTTTGACTTTTACTTAAATTAAATAAAGTAGGTAAGCAGAAAATTTAGATGAATTGACACCTTAAATACATTTGTACCAGTCATTTGTACAAAACAATAAATTCAGCGAAATTTCATATTAGGTATAACCAGTATAACACAAAAAGATGCATTAAAACCGCCGCACGGATAATCCGCGCACGGTAATCGAAGTATAACGCGCCCACGGATAAACCGCTTCACGGATAATACGCGCACGGATAATCGGGGTTCTACTGGACTAACAAACCAATAGAAATCTTCCGTTAACTTTAACGGCTTATTAAAAGTTTTATGAAATCAGGCATATAAGGTATGAAGGGGAGAATACTTACTGTTACACAAAAATGTCTCCGTACAATCCTATGTTAGAAATGTATTATATGGTTTGAAGATTTCTTTGACACGTCATAGTAAAATCGCTTTTAAGCAATACTTGTTGAACATTTTTTATTGAAAATTTAATTTCCTTCATTTTTTTTCTGTCGCACCGTTTTTGAGTTACAGTGATTTAAAAAAGATTCTCTAAATTCAAAAATTGGCTATGTAAACATTGCATAACTTTCCCCATTTATTTTGGGTATAAAAATTTCTGTTCATACTTAAAAAAAAGTAAGGAAAACAATTTTTTAACAAAATTGTCAAGTAATTGTTTTCAATGAAGATACTGGAGAAATTAACTGAATATCTGGAAATATATAAAAGAAATAATAAATTGGATTAAAATTAGTATTTTATTTTTATCATAATAAAATAACTTGAAGTGTCTTGATATCTTCAAACTGACTATTTAAGATCTTAAAATTCTTTACTTTAAGATCAGTTTTCATTTGTGAAAACCTATTTTTAAGCTTTATTTGTGTTCTTATATTGTATATTATATATATATATATATATATATATATATCTTATATTCTTCTCGTTAGTATATTATATTATATTAAAATTAATAATATATTTAAATTAAAATAATATATTGTTTTAAGTTGAGCGTTAAAATCCGTTTAAGTAAACATAAAATGATTATAAATAAAAAGAATATCAATTTGGTTGAATACCGAAATATTTCTTGTTAACGTTTAAAGCAGGGGTTGTTAAATTTTAATGAAATATTTCGTGCTTTTTATAAATCGCAAAATTTATTATTTATGGTTTGCTGTTAGATCCAGTAACAGGCACACGATTTCTATAGTGATTTTTATAAAACTACCTTATTTCTGTATACGACACGTGGCATACGGTTGACTTGGTTAACTGGAAACGTTGCTGTACGTACCGTGCTGTTATCTCGAAGGCTATATTTTCTGTCGTGCACATTTTGTATAAACATAAAAAGTTTCCACGAGAGGATGACTAAGTTAGCGATGCGTCGATCGTTGTATAATTTATAGCGTGCGAAAAAGCATTGAAATATTCAGAAGCGAATCGAGCAGGCATACGTTCATCATAAAACGTGCTACCTCAATGTTGAGCTACGCCATCGCTAATAGCTTTTAGATTCTCTAGAGAATAAAGAATACAAGAAATTGTTACAAACAGGACACGTCGAGTCTTAAAACACTAAGAACATTTTTATTTACTGAAGCTACATGGGTTTTAGTAGAAAAACAACCGGAGAAAATAAAATAGATAGAAGTATAGCTACATGCCATCGTTAGTTAGAAACTGCTATAGATCACAAATATTTGCCTTAGTTAACAAAAAATTTAAGTGACCTTTTTATCAAAACCTTAGTTATTAACGTGAAGAGTTACTTGTGCCTTATTATATTATGAATACGGCGCGGCGTATAGGAGAAACCCTTTAACTAAGCTGACATTCCGACAAATCGATACTCAAGACTAATCGAACAAAAGTAGCATACCGGGACCATTAAAAACGAAACAGCTTTCAAATAATCCAGTCATTCGAATACGGCGTTTATGGCGTTCCCAGCCTATTCAACCGGCATTACGACAGCTGCTTTAAAAGATTGTACTAATGAAAGCCTCGAGTTTATTATTTTTGAGCCATTTTCGATTTACTTATTGAGAAAACATACTAATAATTTTTTTGTTTTCTTTAGTGCTTATTAATCTTGAAGCGGCATATAATGTAGGTAATAGATAAACGGTGATGGGTGACTTAGTGGCTTCCGACGAACCGTAAGCAATATATCTAAAGCACAAATGCTATTTCTTGCCTAATAGTTTTTGTCTGCTACCAGCCCATCCCTTTGCTTCCATTATAGTAGTTATATACAAGTGCTACAATTCATATAAATTGAAAAATATGGCAATCGTTTTTTAAGCTCAAGATTATTTTACTAGTTGAAATTGGAAAAGACGAAAACATAGTTGGCCGACTTTAATCTAATAACTAATTAAGAATTGTAAAAGTTGAAGGGGCTTAATCAGAACCTGTGACGTTTCTGTTTCATTTAGGATTTAACTTCTACTAACTAGACGTTAGTAGGCGAGCAAGATGAATTAACATTCTCTCGGTGTAGAAAGTAACTAAATTTCTGACAGATCTTAAAAATTAACTAATTGACCATAAAGGTAAAAGTTGTTAACGTGAACGTTATTATTACAGTGCGAATATGCGGGACAGGAAACGTAGGGTGTCGAGTTGGCCGGAAATTATTACTTTCCAGGATTAATCAGATTATAACTGGGTTCGAGTGTGGCTAAGATTCGACAAGGACCGCACGTACACTTCACTATTTGCGCTTAATGCTAACGCGGTTAAAGTGTAATTAGGTTGTTAGTCAGTGCACTTCATCTACATTGGAATTTGTGAAAATTGCTCAATTACTCATTCAAATGAAAATATTAAGAAGCTGTTACAAACTACGCCTAGCAAAGGTTAACTAATTAACTTTTAATTTTAAATTTCTTAATAAATAACTTTAATTAAAATTTTCAATTTATTACAATAAATTTCTTAAACTCCTACCCAATTTCCAATTTTATTAATATTTGATATAGAAATCTCATGCAACTTTTCACTGTTTCAAATAAAATCTTTTTAGCATAATTATGTTAACAATTTTGCTAAAGAACATTGGGAATATTGCTGTCAAACAAAATATTTAAATACACCTAAATTAAATAAACTGATTTTTGACGGTTCTTCAAGACGCGATGCATTTTTATTATGCAGATACCGTAATACTCAAATAAATCTTGTTGACAATTTTTATGCCAAATCAATTGTTTAGAATTTTTTTTTTTACTTTTTCAGCTTATTTTGGCTATTATTTTGGCTAAATAAATTTTGCTAGTATTTGTAAATATTTAATATATTTAATATTGTAATATCTATTTGTAATTTCAAGCGTCAAAATTAATAGATCTGAAATTGCATTTATTCACATCGAAAGTAAAATCTCGTAAATCCATTATGCGCGTTAATATTACTAAAATTTTCTAATTATCTAAAAATACTAAGCAATAAATCTTACCTAATAATTTTACTTGTAACTATTGAATTTCTAATTTAATTTCAATCACATCAAATTGATTTGAAATTAATCAGATTAATTTTTGCAAAATCAAAGTTTTAAAATATTGAAAAGCTGCTTTCACAAGGTGAGCCCTCAGCCACATATTAGGTATCTTGAATAGCTTCTGCCGACGATTATGAAAACTGTTGAACTTAAAATTGAATATTAATTTAATTTGTGAGAGGGGGTGGGTCGCAGTGTTACATCTCAATATTCTAGAATTAATTTATTATGAAATTTTAGTCTACTCATAAGAAGTAAGTAATTAGTATTTATTGTAAAAAATAAAAAATGCTTAAGAAAATAAATTTTTACTTAGAGGCCGTTCTTTAAACACGTGAGGTTTCTTATGCCATTATTTACCCCCTCCCCTTTGGTGATACGTCGTGAAATTTTAGGCTACCCCACCCTCCTACCCAACATCACGTGAATTTTGTTTTCAAATTTTTTTTCAATCAGAGACGGCGAAACAGAAGGCCTCAGGTAACGGCGCGACGAGTGGCACAACAAGGTCTAGTGCCGGATACCAGCTGAGAGCTAAATATTGCTGATATAATAACCGTGGTTCTAGCTCTGGTGGCGCTGAATACACTGCTGTGATCTAGTTGCAATTTGCTATTTATAGAGTTTATAGGATTTATCCTCAACTCTCTTAGTATTAAATAATCATAAAATAATGTTTTTGTAAAATTTTTGTAAAGAGTCTCATGTTTTTTTTAAAATGTATGTACTCCAGTGAAGCGTTTTTCAGTAGCAGGTGTTTTTTTCAAAATTATACCGCTGAGGGTATGACATATATAAAAAGGTGATATACGAATTACGACGCGCCGCCGCCGCACTGCTTGGACTCATTTGTTTGGGTAACATCATATGAAGAAAATTTGGAAAAATGTTGACTGTGCAATCCTGTTTGGTAAATATTTATGATTTATCTACTTTAGTGAAAATTTGAATAACATCTTTGTACTGATAAAATTATACATCATAAAATTATAGAATACACAAACATCAAAGAACAATATTGTGAAAATCGTGCATCCGTAGCCCAAACATATTAACATTTATAAAGCCTTTAAACTCTGATCCACCACCATTGGTGACTTCACCGAGGACTTCACTAAAACTCTAGAAATATTATGGTTACAGGTTGGAAATTGTATGTAATTGCTGTGCGACTGATACGCGCGATGTCTTCGTGACAAAACCACTGCTTTTCGCCTTACTTAAAAATACTGTATATTTGGAACGATACATCATAGCGATATGCGGTTTGAAAATTTGTTCTTAGAATTTTCTCTACTAAAACTTTTATTTTTGATATACACATTTTTTAAATAAAAGAAACATTGCAACATAGTTCTACATGGAGCTTTAAGTCTTTGAACCTGAAGACTCCTTGACTATTACTTGCTCAATTCAGTATTGACATTATATAAAAACAACAACAAACAGATGAGTCTTAGCTGAGTTATAACTAGCTTACTTTAAAATTAAACCAAAAACCTAAATATTTTATATACAGGGTGACCCAGACCACCCGTATCAGTACTTTTTTTCAAAAACGGTAAGTCGTAGAGAGTTGGGCTAAAAAAATTTATTACAAAAGCCCTAATGACGAATCTAATGGTGATATTATTATTTCCGGGAAAAGTCGGCATCCAGAGTAGTTTGCTCCAGAAAGTCCAGAAATCCAGAATTTTAAATGGCACCATATGTCGAAAGTGGTATCGTTAGAAAGCTCTTTAAAAAATAAGCAAGTTTTGTAGTAAAAATTTTTTTATTACTCCCACCCCTTTTAAGTTATATTCACTTGAAATTATTAAATTTCAATTTCTTATAACGAACTTAACTTTAAAAGTCAGCACTTGAAATCCAGCTACCGCGTTAGAGCAATGTCACAAGTGTTCAAAATGTTTTCCATTTACTTCTAAACACTGTTGAGCTCTTCTGGTTTATTGTCTAATTATTGCCTAACCCGATAGCTAGATTTTGAATGCCAATTTTTAAAATAAAGTCAAAATAATCAAAATAATCAAAATAATCAAAATAATCAAAATAATAACTTAATAAATTAAGTCGAATATAACTTAAAAGGGGTGGGAGTAATAAAAAAAAAATTCCTACAAAACTTGCTTATTTTTTAAGGAGCTTTCCAACGATACCACTTTCGACATATGGTGCCATTTAAAATTCTGGATTTCTGGACTTTCTGGAGCAAACTACTCTAGATGCCGACTTTTCCCGGAAATAATAATATCACCATTAGATTCGTCATTAGGGCTTTTGTAATAAATTTTTTCAGCCCAACTCTCTACGACTTACCGTTTTTGAAAAAAAGTACTGATACGGGTGGTCTGGGTCATCCTGTATATGGTGGTATTAAAAATTACTAATACAAAATTATATTTTATGGAGGTATTTTTTTAAAATAGTTCTATAAACGTCTTCCGTTGTTATTTGTCTCTTTGGAGTTAGTTTGTTACTTTTGGTTATTATTTTATGGCATATGACTGACTACTTTCAATTAAGGATAAGTTAATCGGCAGCATAAATATATTATTTTCGTCACTTTCTCTCTACCGGTAGATATATAGAAAGTCGATAAACGACGATATTATATTTGTCGTTTATCAAACAGTGCGTAGTCGCAATTTCAATAAATAAATATGCAGTATTATCAAAGTGATGATAATTTAGAGTAAGTACATAATATGTAGAATTCGTTATATACTAAATAGTTTCATTTTAAAACTATAGAGTTAAAGATCAAAAAGATCCCTACAACTTGGAATATTACAATTTGGCGCCCGACGTGGGACATACTATCATTTGACGCAGTAACTAAGCGTGCTTACCATAAAGTTCTTGATAAATTTTTTTTGTTTGTTAGTGGGGTTTGCGGATTTAAACAAATTTGCTTTGTTTTGCTTTTAAAAATAAATTTTGTGTTAAATTTGGAAGTGAATAATTTAATTTTAATTCTCTTGAAGTTTGATATTGATTTGTTTGATTTATTATTAAATCAAAGAAGAATAAGCGCCGAAAAATTAAAGCTTTATCAGCAAAGTATATTTTTGTATTTGCAAGTCTTTGTGCGGTCTAGGTATTTTAAAAAAATTTAGAATTAAAAATTTGTTATTTTATTTTAGTAGCTTTTACGCCTTGAGAAGAAATTATAATAGTAATTAATAATTTTTTCAGTGAAATTTAAAAATTAATTAAAATTTTGGAGCAGATATTTAAAACTTAGTAGTACATAGTCGTTTAAGTTAAGAGAATTTTAATTCCGTTGACGTTCATTTTTCATTTGCTTGTTATTGCAAAACAGTTTGCTTTCTTCTTACAGCTTCTAGACAAATACTCATCAACCTTGCTTATACAAAATAAAATTAATGAAAATCAGTGAACCGGTCGATCAGTTAAGCTATTAATCATTGCTAAAGTTTTCCGGGGCAAAGCTTTACGACGAATGAAAATGACTGATGACTACTCAAACATTTGTGATAATTCGAACCGACACATTATATAATTTCGATGCAAGAAAGATATTTCAATCACAACTTTTAGTAACGGGGAGCAAAATTTAAGACCCATCAACCAACAACAGCCGATTCTCGTCAACCCTTTACATTTTAATTACATTCGGTCTTAAAAGCCAATAAAGTCGCGTTAGCTCGCATTTCATAACTTCTGCAGTTCGTAAAGCGCTATTCTACACGCTCTCACGCTCTTACAGTTCTCCATATCTTCTACAGTTTACGCTTTGTTATATCTTTCTAACTTTGAGTATTCATACATCTGCAGACAATTTTATCCTTTGCATATTATTAACAAATATAGTTCCATTTCGTTTTATGTATTCATAGCATGAGTAATTTTAATATATTACGTCGATTTACCAATTTATGTCAAAAAAGGATATTTTGCTAACAAGTCTTTGTTAGCAGTAATTATGTATAATGTAAAAGTTATAGCAATAAAAACGCTTATAATAAATTTTCCTCGAGAAATTTTTACCCTCTTCTTACCGTACATATGCAACCGCAGTCCATAACGACGCCTTTTCATGAATATATAGTTTATATCTCATGCTGGAAACTTAAGTAGAGTTGAGTCACATGAATAACTCTCAAAGCAACCTACGGTTAAACTAAATTGGAAAATCTAAACCCCCTAGTTAGTGTGAAGGGAATACAAATTTTAACATTTTTTGTTCAAGTATAAAACGTTTTATTTTTTCAATTATTAATTGACTGCAAGTAATTAGAATTAATATATTATTTTGATAAATTTGATGAACATGCACGACCTTTAAATTTTGAAATTAAAGGATCCCGCATGCTAGTCTGTTTTATAAAATATTTTGTGTTGTCTATATTACAGGAATAAATAATAAAATCAGCAATTTAAATTTAAATAGTGCTTACCAACGTAACTCATTTAAATTTAGATGTATTCAAACAAGATGGCTTAAAATACGTACCGAAAGAGTGTTGTTGTTTTTGGATTAGTTAACAGACTTTCAAAGCGTCAATTAACCATTTAAGCTGGACTCTTGGTGCTATGATAACAACATTAGTTTAGCTACGTTTGTAACTTCGTTCATATTTTCAGCTTAATAGGTTTGCTTCAAAAGCTTAGGTAGGCTTATTAAAAATCTTCCATTCTCGTGGTGTGGATCGCACGTTAAGCTGTAGGTCCCTTGTGTCCATGTCAGTGTAAAATCCAGGGATGGGATTTATTTGCCAAACAAATGCTGTTTACATATCGAATCATTCTGTTGACTACAGAGTACAACAAATAAACATCTTCGACCAATTGAAACAATGATTCGCTACCATTCATGGTCTGCTACTTAGTTTAAAAAATAGTCGACTACTAAATTTAACTAGTTGTCTAGAAAAATATTAAATTAACTTGCTTTTCGGCCGCTATTTTCCGGCAAGAAAAGTAATATTTATCACCTCAATGAAATGTTTAACATAATTTCTCTAGATTTAGTAAATACATTATTAACCCTCCGGCAGTCGCGTCGGGGAACAGAGGTCCGCACTGCTGATAAAATTTGAAATTGTTTACAAACTCATCATTATATCAAATGGACGTGTGTAGGTTTGATTTCCTGCCACAAGTGTGGTTTTCACAAAAGCAGAAAAACAACAATTATTTGCGGTTCCTGTGAGAAATTTGTTTGTCTAGAGCATTGCCACAGAAAAGTTACCTATTCTACCTCCCTCGAAACCGAAGTTTAACAATTATAAATACTAAAGAAGAATTTCGTTATTTACTAAATTATTGAATCGATACAGTTTATTTAGTAAACTTTTAATTTTGAATAAAATTTGTTTTCTTTTAATAGTTTCTGTGTGACATGCAACATAATCTCACAAAACAACTGATATCTCATTATGCGGACCTTAAGGACCGCAGCGCGACCGCTCGAAGGAAAATAAATGGCACGACTGCCGCAGGATTAAATAAGACTTTTAAACGTACAAAAAGATTTTTTAAATGATAGGATCCTATCTTGACTCGTTTGTCTAAAAATAGAAATATTAAAAACTTTTTGTCGGATTTAATAAATATAAATGAATATATAATGAATATATTCATGCGCGAAACAACAAAAAATCTAGAAAAAGCACCAATGACATTAACATCCAAGTGTGTGATTCGGGTATCAACACCCAGCTTTTCAACGGCAAAATTCAAAATTTTGATATTCGTACGTTGAGCCTAAACTAAGTCATATAGAAATAAGCTTACATACGTTGGTATTTGTTCCTTATGACAAAATGAAGACTCTTGTCATCATTGATCGTCTGGGTCACATGAGTGCATGTAGTGTCGATGGGTTTTTTTATGACAATCTTATGAATGTAGGTTTCTCACGGACCTCAATGTGATAGAAGTGATCATAACAATATACACCGATGATGCGTCTATAGCGATTGGTGATGATGATTTGAATAGCTATCTTTGGCGAGTTTAGAAGATATTCTTGATATTTTGTTTCAATGGTTTTGTGCCAATTGTCCATATTTGAATTTGAAGGAAACCGTCTATATGATTTTTAATGCTAATCAAATTTTTAGAGATGAATTGCATGTTGCCAAATTAAGTTTTCTAAATTTTTGGAACTCTACAAATAGGTCATCATTGGGCTTCAGTAGCAAGTAAGCTTATTCTGTAAGTTTTCAGGTGAAAACTCTTTATCAGTGTTAGCTTATGGTTTTCAAATCCTATTATGCGGAAGTACAGTGTACTTAGCATACAGCTTAACTATTTTAGGGAATGTCTGGGTCTGCAAAGTAGCATTTCATAATCCAAAAGGGTGTTTTGAGGTGTATGGTAGGTGTGCAGAGTCATGTAAACCTATTTTGCGGAATTTTGGTAGGTTGCCTCGACCATGTTTACACATACCTCCGATTACCATGTACGTTTGCAAAAATTTGGTTAAAATTGCCACTTTTTTTGGCATGCATGGACGTAACATTAATTTGGGATGCGAATTAATGATTCTTAAGCAACTTCTAAATTTCTCTGATTTGCGGCTAGATGCATGGGAATTATTATTTCCTATACTACATATTATAGTAAAAAAATTATATGTTATAATTTTATATATTGTATAAAAAGATGCTATTTGGGCAATGTTTTTAAAAGGTTGATGAATATTTTGCTTATTGTTGGGTTTTAATGACTTTCTCAATTTTGTAAGGTTATTACTTATTATACTGTAATATTTTTTTATTATTCGGGTGTCTACTTTTTGACTTATCCGTCCATATGATTGCAATGTAATTTAATAAATTTGATTTGATTTGATTCGATTAGATAATACAACATTATTTTAATATATATTTGAGCAAATAAAAAATAGTTTATAGTAGTCCACCGGAATTAGATATTTTGAGGCAAATTTTTAGTACAGCATTGTGACATATGAAAATTTGTAGGTTTTAACATTTGAAAACTTTGAATAGAATAGTAGAAAAAATTTGAATAGTCACAAATATTCATATGCATTGCAGTAAATACGTAAATTACTCCTTTGTCTTCGTCCTCGGATTCATCAAAATCGTTCGGATCAGAATTAATTGATTTTTGATCGCTATATTTGATTTTCCGGGTAGAATACTGCAAAACTTATTGCACCTTAAACCTCTCGTTTTAGATGAAGATCTGCTAACGCATCTTGTTTTGCAACCGCAATGTAATTTTTTTAAAAGTGTTTCTGGAACCAAAGACACATCAGACAGAATCGGAACCAACATTTTATCTTCTTCTTTCCACCCATATTTAGTAGAATCTAACGATAATTTTCCCAGCCAAACTTGACACTATAGGTAATCTCTGTCTGTATGCATTCTTAATGCTTAATCTGTTGGTGGCAAAGACATTATTGATTTAGTTAACCCTTAGTTAACAAAAAAACGCATAATTTTCACTTAAAATTTTAAAAACTGCTGAAAAGCAAACCTAATCATGCTTTCGCTCACTTTAACGGCGAAGCTATGCGGAATCGAATATATACTATAGCACGAGCGGGCCTTGTAGACCCATGTTGACCCAACAAAGATGTTGCCAACATCTTGTGGGAGAGACACGGTCGAAATAGCCAGATGTAGGGATCGAACCCACGACTCCGACTTAGCAATATAGTATTCTAACTGCCTGCCTACGACCGCACTCTGCGGAATCGAATAATCAAACAAAAATATAATTTCAAATTTCTTGCTCCAAAATCTTCTTTGGATGTTAGTTTATATAAAAAGGCATAATTTTCACTAAAAATGTCAATAAGCCAAACCATATGGGTACGTTTTTCTGCGCGTTCTATCGGCGGAACTAGGCGCTTTGTAAAAAAACGAAGAAACGTAACCGATGGAAAATTTTCTGCTCTGTATTTACACGAGTCCAAAGTGCTAACCATTTAGATACCTTGGCATTGACTGCTGTTAAATTTTAAAAGACATTAGCAATAGCTAAAAATCTAATCTTCTAGAGTTTTGCTTTTATATTTCTAAAAATAAAAAATTTTCATATTAGGTTATGAGTATAATGAAACAATATTAAATTCGAAAGCAGGAGCACTCAAAATTCAGAATCTAAAATAACAATATGAAAAACTTTTTGTTATTATCATCAAAATTTAGACTTAGGTTACCTGCAGAAAGAATAGGAAAATTAAAAGTTTGGTTTTAATTAGATTATTTCTAAAAGATCTATTTAAAGTCATACTTCCGTCGGAACTGTCTTCTTAAAACGTTAAAAATATTACTATACTACTACTAATTCTACATTTTTGCAGTAAAACGAAATTTAAGAACATTCAAGTACTTATAATATAATTATTATAAATCTGGTAAGCAAATAAGATTATGATCTTTTTAAGTAAAATTTTAGGCTATTTAGGTTAGCATAATCAGTCTTTAAATTTATTATTATTTAAATCGTAATAAATAACAAAATAGTTTAGTTATCTTCCTTTTCACATGACTGCTTCTCAGGATAAAAGTTATTTGGCGATAGACCGATTTTAATTTAGATGCAGAATAACAAACTCTACCCGAATATGTTTCTACCCCAATTTGTTTAAAAACGTTTTTTAAACTTTTTTCGCTAACACCTAGGAAATAATTTTCCATACTTTAAATACGGCTTATGAGCATAGGCACCTCCATATCTGAACTTTAAAATGACATATTAATTACAATTAATTAAACTATAAACATCGAGTCCAAAAATATTTGCAATGAACGGTTTGTCGATTTTAACAACAGTCTCCACTGATGAGAGGAAAATACCAGGTTGAACTCTTTATCAAACTACCTAGTAAACTTAAAATTACATAGTGCAATCAACAGGCTCCAATTCCCCAATACGGTGTAAGCAATCGTGAGGTTCGCATGCCAAAATGTTTTTCTAAATTATTGCTTAGGAAACTACCTTAAACTGAGTCCTCCATATTCAATCTGATTGCTAGAGAGAATATGAGGAATCCATGTACGAAGTTGTTAACGGGGGCCCTGCTTTTATAAAATACAAAAAAAACTATTTTGTATACAGGTCACGGAATTCTGAAAATTTTCATGCAATTCCAGTGATTTCCAAGGAATTCCTTCCAAATAAGAGCGGATATAGAAACGAGCAACTATCCCTCCCCCGCCCCTATTCAATTTTATTAAAATTTAAAAATTATACCTTAATTCTAATTAAAAATATTTAGATAAGTTTTTTTATTTTTCAATTTTCTGAGATTTCCTTGTTTTTTTTAAGATTGTTTAGATTTGTCTAGAACCAATCCAAAAATTGCCTTTAGCTATTTTACTATAGGTTTTTACTAATTTAACTATTTTTCTATAGTTTTACTGTGAAAAATGTGAAAACTTGTGCTAGATAAATTAATTAAATTAGATTAATTTTTAAATATAGAATTTGTAAAAAGGATAAATTAAATGAATACTAAATAGAAAACAATAAGATAGAAAATTGTCAAGATCAAAGAGACCACACAAAACACTTGAAAAAAGAATAAGCGAAGTAAATAATAATTACCTACATAATTATTCTAAAATACAAACTCAAAAATAGTAGTTTACTAAATGAGTAAAAAAAATTTAAGTACACGATATCAAGCGAATCTAAAAAGCTTAAAGAGTTCAGAATTCTTTCACCACAATATTTTGTTCATTTGTTTACGAAACTATGTTTATTATCGTATAACCATACGAAAGAAGCACTTCAACCAGTAGCTCAAATTTTGTTTTTAAGCTTCTGTTCGCTGTATTCGCTAGGCTTATTGAAAATTGAGAGCTTTGGAATCAAAAGAATGTTAGTGCATTATTTAGAAATACTAGAATTTAAATTTGAATAACTACCGAAATATTCAAAAATAATTTGAGCATTATATGTATAAAATATAACAAACTTGGAAAACAATAAAATGAATGAAATAGCCCAAACTTTTTCGAAAAATTTTCAAAGCCGTTTATTTAAAATGTTCTCAAGAATTTGCATCAAGACTTTTTAAATTCAAAATCCGAAAAATTTCTTTGGCTACAACAAAGCAAAAAGCTATAGGGATTTTACATTAACCAAACGCCACCATAAGGCAGCATTTGTAACTACTCCATCAAGTATACCTAAGTGTCTTTAAGGTATTTCAACAGTGTTCTAGTTAGTTTTCCTGATGTGATTTTTTAATTCAGTGCAGCGTTTAAATTAAAAAACAACCACTCTTTTAGCCCTTTTTAAGTCAACATTCTACCGAGGTATACTCGCTATGGCAGACATATTGATGGTGACGCTAGCGCCACCATCGGTAGTGTAAAATCCCTATTGGCGATTAAAAAATTTCTTCATGAAGATTTTCAAATATAAAACTTGACACTAACGGCATCTTTAATGTATCTGTCAATTCTCCCTATTTAGTAAAGCATTTAAAAATAGCTTAAAATCAAAATTTTTAGTGACAGAAGCATTATAGATGAGATAATAGTCTCAAATTCTCAAGTCCAAATTCAAAAATTCTTCTATTAGATCACTTCTTAGATATTAGATTCACTTCTATTAGTGAACGAAATCTGTATTAAACAGTTCAAATCGCTTACATATTCTTCAGTTTAACCGGTTTTATTAAATATTTATAACTGAAATAATAATAATTTTTACCTACCACTTTATACTCGTTAAAATCAAAGATTTATAGGAATAGGAAGAAATATTACTTTGATACAAAAATCATTTATCACTTAATATTTTAAGCAACCCTAACCTAGCTAACTCATTTAATGAAATGTTATTTGATTTGTAAATTTATTCAAAAGTTGACAAAATTAGATTTGTTAAAAAATATTGAAAACTTTTAGCATTAAAACAAATCCGTAAAATTAAAAATTTTTAAATTTAAAGTTGTATGAAAAATCTTGTTATTTATAAGCTGCTATTATTAAATTATAAGTTTTGATGTAAACTCAATTTTAAATTAAAACTTTTTATTAAATAAAAACAAACTATTAGGTAAAAAATTTTAAAGAAATCTAAAACTTGTTAGGATTAAGGCGGTCGTGTTGAATATTAAAGAAGGATTAATATAAAAGTTCCATATCGGTGAAGTATTTTAAATATTAATTAACTAAACTTGAGCTTATTTCTAAGATTTGCATTTAAATGTTAAATGCCCATTCAATGAGAGCGCTTTAATATAAACTTAGTGTCAACGCATCCTTATAATATCGTAAATGTGGCGTGCAGGCCAAAGAAATTTCTGCTTGCCAAGGGTTTATAACGATACCATCATCATGTCTTAACAAACTTAATTGTAAATATATAAAAGAAAATCTTTTAATTAACTGTTTGCGGTGTGGTTAGAAAAAAATTAGATTGGAAAAGTTTAGGTGAAATGTGATGATATGCAAAAAATGTTTCAATTTTACATAATATATGATGGGCGTAAAAGACATGACATTGTTTATTTTAGCTGAAAAGTGTGCTTATAGAAAATGTTCAATTACCTTGGAAGGACTACAGCTGGCAGTATGTAAAGAACTCCCTGTCATTGGAGGTGCAAGATTGGGCACGGTGAATGGAACAAAAAGCATTGGGGTGGCGTTAATTGGTATTTGAGAAACTTGAGATTGCTGTTCGGAAGTGTTACTGTTCAGATCGCGACAGGTACAGGAACCTACCAGCACCTGAGGTATGTGAACACCTGCGGCTGCCGTGTTTGTGGTTATTGATGACAGCTGAGGTTGAAGAGGTGTAGTAACCTGTGGTGGTTGTGGGTGCTGACACTGGCACTGTTGAGTTTGAGGATAAGGCTGAGTACGTGCGGTACCAGTAACTCGAGAACGATGGGGTCCTGTTTGTGTTTGTGTTTGTGAGTTGCAAGGGCTGGTGCTACGTCGCGGCTTCCAAACCGCGCACGGGTACACGCCAACCAGGCTGTAGCCCACGAGTACCGGTGATGGAGCCAAGGCAACTGTTTACGTAAATCTAATCACAGAGGAAATCAGCTGCGGCGTGTGCGACAGCGTTGCAATCTGTTGCGGTTATCCGCAAATGCTCACAACCAACATCTCTTATGCACTGTTACAACACGTCACTCACAAGCACACACTCAAGCACCACAAAAGCTCTTCGGTAACCGCTTTTAGAACGATGTACTAAAAATGATAAGTAAGCACTGTATCGCTCATAGCACGTGGTCACCGGTGTTTGAAAATCAGTGATGTGACGTGCGCGCTAGGTAACTATAAGAAGAAGTTTTCATAGCCCGCTCCCGCGCGGTTGATTAAACTAAAAGTTAGTCAAGTTTTTCCTTAAAATCGATCATAACGTGGTATTAAACAGGTGTAACGCGGCGCGGTTCAGCTCGCAGCCGCCCGATAAATAAGCAGCTACAGAAAACTCGGACGGTGGAGGTCGGAAGGCGGAACGCGCGCTTTCTAGGATGAGCGAGGCGGGCGTGTCACAGGCTCCCTAAAGCCCAACGCCAGCGCAATCAATGAAATATACACTATACAGTACACTACAGTACGGCGACCTGAACAGTTTCCAAAACTTTCCATGAAACATCTTAATAATATCTTCCCAAGCATTCAATTAAGGAAAATTATTGTCAGTCAGCGGGAAAGAGCAGTGAATGAGTGTTGACAACAACAACAAAAGGCAAAGATAAACGTTAAAACGGGCGATACAATATATTCTCGGTCGATATCACCATGTGGCACGCAAAATTGTGTAGCCGCAAGTAACGCGATATGGACAACAATTTTAACCGCTACGAAAGTTCGAGCCCTTGGTTAAGTGCACTGTAAATAGGGTTTTTCTAAATTAAGCTAGCTTTCACGGTAAAATTATCATAAAAACTCGTTAACTTTGCCATGTGCGAATTAAATACGCAATTCATTATTTTGCTAGTGGGACTTTCTTGTAGCTGCTCTACAAATGCAGCCAATACATACGCTTCGTTTTATGTTATTTCGATTTTACAAATTCTATACTCAAATCGTAACAAAGTTTCGAAAGCATATAAATAACGTTCTTTTCAGCATTTAGATCGTTTTTATTTTTAGCGGATTTCTAAACAAGCGCTAAATCACAAAAACGATATTACATTTTTTATTAGAACTTTTTGAGCAATTCGTGAATTGGTATATGATGATATCGCGGGAGTATACTACGATATCAACTTCAATAAAGGGCGGTGTGCCGATTGATGCGGCAGATGGTGACAGTAACAGCCAAGAAACTTGTGAGCATCTTACGTGATTTATACACCTTATAAAGAAGTTACCATGGAATGTGAAAGTGGGGTCGCTAAACCACTTTGTTGCAATGAAATGAAGCGGAAAATTAGCTTCAAATGAGCCTAACTGTTGCAATTTAATATCGTATATCTCCCAGTGTCGCGATGTCACATATAAAACAATAAAATTAATTATGTATTGAAAATTCAATTGATGCATGTTTTGGCAGATTTGGGAAATTTATAAATTCAAACTTTTTAATCAATATTCCGAAACAATTTTTGGGCGCCCTCAGGCGTAAAGACCAATTTTGAGTAAATCAAATAAATAATAACACAAACACAATCTTTTATTGTATTAGAAATGGTGCTATGAACAACTTGAATGTCGGTATTACAAAAGGAGTTGTGCAAACAAAATGAATAAACAAAAGCCGGATTAAGCTTAAGCTTTGAGCGACCTATCGAGGCGGTGACGGTGGACCGAATACAGGCTCAAGAATAAATACACGCATAGAATGAGTCGCGTACGTGTAACAACTACTATAACTTAATCCTAGATATTTAACTTAACAACTTTTAATGCAGATTTATTTATTTTATGGTTGTTTTCGTCGAGTCACCCTAACCATCCGACACCTTACTAACCAGGAACTGTCGATAACAACAAACCTGTTGTGCAAACAGACCGGTCACAAGCGCTGACGGAGAAAATTGACGAACTTAATCGAAATTCTATCGTAAACGTTTTATCTTACTAAACATTTTCCTTTTATAAATTAAAATTTGTAACGTGGAAATTGTAATTGCTAGTAAAAATTAATTAGGTTTACTGCATGATATATACATATAAATTTGTAGAACTTCTCGACTTTCTAAAATCGTTGTGGAGGTCATTAAATACTTCAACTGTAGTGTAATTTCACGCTACTGTTAGTTTCGAGCTTTTGGTAGGTATGCCATACAAGACCGTCATTATTGAACTTAATTTGCAGCAAGTTAACTAAATTGTTGGAAGACTTTTCTACGCGAATATTTTCATTTGGTTATCTAAATTCTTCTGCAATACGTTCTTTGAAATGTTTAAAATAGAAGTGCGAAGTAACATCTTGATATTTCCCTAGTTGCTTGGCCCCACTTGGCACCAGTTCCGTCATCTTCCCTGCTGATGCCTCTTCCGTTAGCCCAGTCTGCTGATTTCCCTCAGGGTCTCTCGTTTTGCAGAGAGCGATTATTTTAAGTGGATATGAAGTTCATTTCCTACCCATCGTAAAAACAAGCTAGAGTAGCGATTAAGCTTGTACTCTATAACTATTTAACTTTATGTAAGTTTTTAAAATTGTATTATCATATTCGTTATTTAACAGTGTTTCGCGTTCAAGCATTTTCTAAGGATTTTATAATTAAATTAACACAAAAACACACATTAAACTTAAATATCCCGTTGGCGTATAAAATAATAAATAGTGCAATTTTTTTTAATTTAACATTTCTCAGAGAGGATACCTAGTTCTTTGTTTGCATTAAATGTTTAGGTCGAACTCAAAACAAATTTTGTTATAAATACAATGAGTTTTAAATTAAATTAAATAATAGCAATGCAAATGTTCATCAAATTTTGCTCCTTTTTAATCTTACACTTAATTTAGGATTTAGTCCTGTTAATCCTTGTTAGTTGGGTGGGTAAATATTTGATTTGTTTTACATAACTGATAACCTTTCCGGTGATCGTTACCTTTATGTTTAATTTCAATTTAGTTTTTATTCGTCCTTACCGAAAGGATACTAGAAGCAGTAGGAGCCGATCGAACCCCAGGTGCAGATGATTTCAAACAACAGCGTGGTAAATTCATTGGAAAAGCATTGTTTTAAGTTAACAATCTAGATTGACTTACAAATTCAAACAAGTTTTTGATTTAAAAATTCAAAAAATTCAAAACACCGAATAGTTAAGACCTCGATTACTTAAATTGATTACTTAAACAACGGTAATGGAAATATTACTTACGTCCTTTATTTCATTACTGTTGTTATGACTAGTGCCGTATATTTCGTATATTTTTATTTTGGAAAGGACTTGTCTTGGGTGAAAAGCCGCATACGTGACTCGCTGCAAAAGTGATCCATTCCGGATTCGTAAGCTATCACAATAGATGGAATGGATAAATAGCTATAACATAGTACTTAATATAATAATCTTACTATAACTGCTCGTAATAATTGTCCAAAATTGTAATTAAGGAAAAAGAATATTGTAATCAACTTTTTAAATAAAAAATTTCTAATTAACGGGAATTCTTGGTTTGTTATAACGTTATAAGTAATACTACTAATTTCTTGTTTAGCATAATAATTGTTTAAATAAAATAAAATTTTATTTTTATTTTTTATTCATCTACTTTTCATTGGTCCGTTAGTTTATTTTAAAAAAAAAATAACGGTTTTGTAGCAGTTTAACCATTAAAACCATCAATCTTGTCTTTTGTACAATTTCGACAATTTAAACTATTTACATTTAACTGCTGTGCACCGCGGCAAATCGTGCCGTGACGAATAGTTCCCGGCGAATTGTACCAGACCCCTAAATTGTTGATAAGAGTATATAACAAATCATGTATATGATTTTCTTCAAGATTAATATATAAAATCGTGATCCAGCATCGAGTAACTTAAACGAGTCGATGGAGACCATAACATATACATATCCTTGTCTATCAGGGCTTCAACCTCAGTTCTTCCATAATAAGACAGAACATGGTTGAATTGTGAATTCAAAATATACACAAATATTTTATGAAAAATTATCACATTTAAAATTTTTCGCATAATATTAAACATTTCTTTAAAGCTATCCTATTATTTTGTACTACTTTGTATACAGTACCCCGCCATAAAATTATGACCACTATTGTATTCCTAGTAAGCATTAAGTAGGAAAAATCAAAAACTACCCCTTCAATTTTTCTAAAATTTGTAAAACGTTAAGGGATTAGGCCAATCTAGAGGTCGAAAAAATATCCACATTTGGTGATTTTTTTTTCATGAAAACTACAAAATAAGTAGAAATTGCAAAAAGGGCCATACAAAAAGTCTAAAAACCTGTAACACTTGAGTAGGTGGATGGGTAGCTGTATATCAACGTTGTTTCTGCATAATAAGCTTTTTAAAGGAAAATTACAGCTTTTACATGTTCCCATGAGAATAATCCCATACCTTATCAATGGTGCTACCATACAAAATTCATATTTTCATTTATCCCAATCAGTTTACCCAAGATGCTGTTTATCTATTTTTGCTTAGATGACCAGTTTTCTTTAATTTTCCTATAAGAACTATTTCCGAGTGCTGTAGATTTCTCTTTCGTAAAGGCTTTTGTAGTGCAATAACAGCAATATAATATTATCTTCTACTGAAGAACACAATAACTTGGACCCAGATTTTAAAAATTACGATGTCTAATTACATTATGGTAATTGTTAAAGTAAATACGTATCAAATAAAATATAAAATTTGATGGATCAATCTTAAATTTTGTTAAAAAATTGAAAAAATCCATACAAATGTAATGCGAATACTATATTGGTTGCTATCGTAAGGTCAGTTCCGCCCATTGATACATTTGATATAATAATTCAAGTGTTTGCATCAATTGCAATATTAATTGAATCGGTGAGATTAAGAACAGTACAAGTCCAAACGTCATTGGATTATTACAGTAATAAGAATAGTACAATTCCTGGACTTGTACTGTTCTTACTCTCGCAATAATGTACTATACACTTTGGCAAGTCCTTTGGGATGATGATATTAATATTGTTTTTTTAATCATTTGATCCAGCTTCGTATTTAAAGCAAAACTGCTATGACAGATGCAAATTTCATATTTTGGACTTGTACTGTTCTTAATCTCACCGATTCAATTGTTCTTCTTCATCTTTTCTGGGTTTAGGCTCTGTTGCCTGTTCCGATTTCACAAGTCTCGCCAACGCCATAACATTAGTTGTTATGTTTACAAATTTATGTAAATTTTTTTTAAATATAAAATTTCATCCTAAATGACATAAAAGAAAATTAGAAATGTAGAGATAATATGTAATATTATGTAATATTAATAAATAATTGCCTTAAAAATAATGGCCTCAGAAAATTTTGTGACTTATAAAAATTGAGTTAGGTCAAATAGTCATTAGCTCCCGGTCTAAATTAAATGTAGGTATTGATGTATCTACGGCTATTTTTTTTAAATTTATCGAAGATGTGCTAAAATAAGCACTAAAAATGCTTAAAAATAAATCTAAGCATAAAAGGATCAAAATAAGCAAATAAGCATAAAAAAGCGCCAAATGCCTTATTTTTATCAAATTCATGGACATTTTAACAATTAGAAAAAGAACTCAAAATAAAAAATTTTAAGTAAATTTGTGGTTTTTAGTATGTATTTATGGTTAAATTCAAAAAAAAATATAAGAATAATACAATACGTAGAAAATCAAAATTCAAAAAATTTAAAAAGGAGACAATTAACACATAACAGGTCTGGATTAAACAATTACACTTCTGATATCAATATTTATGTATAGCAAATTTGCTAGAAATCCGTACTCTAGTATAATAAATAACAAACAGAAAAAGTTTCTAATCTGTAAGAGAGTTAATAAAAAAAGAATTTTAAAATAGAAATAATTTTTATAAAACTTTTTAAGTACTATTTTGAATACTAGCTTTCACCATAGTAAATAAAAATATAAATGAAGCTGAAAATGTCTGAAGCTTTAAATCGATATTTAATACGAAGAACTAATCGACTGTCATTATGAATTACATTTTAATAGACACTGAGTTATGAAAGGTTGTACGAGGTACCTAGTATATATAGCTTTACAAATAGCTTGCATTATGTTTTGAGCTGATGTGTTAAAAAAATAACTTAATTGTTATGTATATACCAAATTGAAAGCATTACTTTTAGATGCTAAAATTTATTTTTTCAAAGTTAACTTTTAAAACTTGTAAACATGCAGGGTGTATACTTAGTAAAATTGAAGAGAACATTTTAGTATATGCAAAGCAATGGAGACTAAAACTCTCATGATAGTTTTTCTATACCCAAGTTAAGTGAAACTGCTCAAGTACCAATTTCAGAATTGGAAACTTTTTCAGCTTTATTGAACTTTCCTTAACAATACAACTTGAACATGCAGAATAATATATGTATGTACTATTACTATAGTTTAGTTCAGTTTCATTTATAATACCAGCACAAATTTGTTCTCCCTAAATTTATTTGTGAAAATTTACATTTTCAATTATATAAAGTAGTCGTAGTAATACAAAGTACATTTTTAAAACATTTTCATTTATTGTTATGTACTTAATTCAATTTTCTTTCACACTTTCATTATTATAAAATTAACAATAACTCTTAGAAGAAATTATGTTTAGAATCCAATCTTTACGATAAATATAAAAGCCTCAAATAAATTATTGTTAGCATATTTATAATTATATTAAAATATATAAAAATATTTACATTAAAAGTCATGTAATAATATCTGCTTGATTTACAAAATTAAAAATTATTTTAACTAAACAGGGTGTTGTAATTATTAATTTTACTCGTGAATTTTTCCAATTTAGTTTAAGGGAGGAAAACGCTGTAAAATTTTCATTTTTAAAATTTTATATGTACCTATCAAAAAATAATCGTTTAAGGAAAGTTTCTTCGAATTTTCAGAAAGAGATTTTACTGCTTGCCTACTCTATACTGTTCGTTATGCCGCTTATCTTTAAAAAATAATGTGAGTAATTGAGTGTTTCTTGAGTAAATAAGTTGGTAATTATTATTAAGTAAGAGGATATTTCTTCAATAATAGAATTAATCGTGAAATGAATAGGTTTGTGCCATCAAACAGTTGTCTCTTCTTCTTCTTCTTCTTCTTCTTTACTACATGTTTGATCATTTTCGTTAAAATTTTTGCTGGAGATCATGCGTGTAGTCCGAGAACTAGAGAGAACTGTTTATTGGAACAAACCTAAAATTTTAGTGTAAAAATTTTAGACAGTAGATACCCGTCCGCCCGAAGTCTACTCCCTATGCACTGCCGTCTACATTAATTACTAATTATGTACACTAGAAGTAAAAAAGTATACAGGTAAAAAGCCTTTAATTAAATATTTTTTATTTTCAAAGAATAAAAACGATATCGACGAAGTCCAGACTATTGATTCGTTCTGTCTGTATGAAGTGGAAAATACAAATTCGAAATTATACTTATGCTTTAGTACAACAGAAGAGATTAATAAACGATAATAACAAAGCTTATTATTTCGTTTAAAAGCAATGTCCAAAAGAAATCGTTTGCAGTTCATTACTTCTAGTAATAGCCGGAACTGAACTATGATCGATTGCAATGCTGTCTTCTATTAATGTAATATATTTCTTTTCTCCCTAAAGCTTCTACACGGTTTCTTTAGTTTGATTTTAATTATGATAATATTAACAAATCATTTTCATAAACTCAAACACAAAAGGGAATAGAACTAAGAAGTATAACTAACTAACCGATTAACTTTTCCTTCATTTATTTCCATTACAATTTGGCAATCAAAAAGCTTAACCCTCCTTTTCTGATTATTTATCGCGTCGTCTAATTCATAAAAATTACAAGCGACTAAATGCAACGAACCGATCAAATCTTAATTTATCTTCATTGGAAAAAGAAGAAAAGAGGAATGTGAACTTACTACACTTTCTCGATTGATGAATAATCAATTACTTGTTTTACAAGCGGGGTCGTCAAATACGCACAACCTGGTTTGTGTTACTTCCAATTCTATTCTCGCGTTCTCCCTCAATGAAACGGTCTCTTGTGATTGGGGTAGTTGGGGATGAAGCACTTTACTCTCGGGAACCAAGCGTAGACAGATCTGACGCTAGCTTACTTTAAATTATCAAACTTATTCTTTTTATAAAGCTGATTTTTGTTAATCCCCAATTTTGTTTTTATTTACATATAAAATAATTAAAAAGTTTTGACGTCGTCTCGTTCTGGCAATTAATTAAATGTTTTAAAATTAATATTTGATAAACGTTAGAGAGGTTACACTGATTGAATTCGAAATTGATTTCGACGTTTCACAAGACAATTACCATTACAAAGACGAGTTGTGTCGCTGAAATAGAAAAGACATTGAAAGTGACAAATTTGGTTTAAGCAAAAAAGCAACTGCTTTTATCATTCATCAACCAATTTAAATCGGCAAATACACTTCATCACAGCCGAATTAATAATTCATAGCGGCAAATAATGATAAAATAATTTTTCCGGTAATATAAAAGAATAATTTTTTATATAATAAGTGCAGATATAATGTAAAGCAGAGGGAAATATTTAAATTCCCAGTGGTTTGTTCAATGTTAAGTCTCCTTGAAGAGGGTGATTTTCCAATCAGTAAATCAAGATAAGTCTTACCTTCTTTAAAAACACCGGAGATTCCCTGCGGGTTTGGGATATCAGTAAGAACCGTGAAGGGACCCGAAAGCTACTATGAAATATTCCAACCTGCTGAAATATAGACGAATTTCCAGATCAAATTTCATCGTGTATATATCATGTTTACACGACCTATGTGAAATCTGTACGTAAAGCGCTCACTAGATATTTGAAAATTTATAGGCTATTTTTGATACATCCCTTTTATTCATATTTTCTACGTTATCTCAAAACTTTCCGTTTCGCATCTATGTGGTTTTTCTTCTTTTGAAAAGTACATTTGACAAATCGTAAGTTGATGGTAAACTATAACTTTCAGAAATAGGTTGAACCTACGTTGACTTATTTTCCGCTCTTTTAGAAGTCAATTATTTTAAATTAAATAGCTATTATTTTGGGTCATAAAGCGAGGATTAAACGTTAACTCGATTCTATTTCGCAATTTCGCATTTCTCAGCAGACTTTTATTTAATTCACTCATTCGTTAAATAATTACAGCAGGATCTACGCACTTCATTCCTTTTTAAATTTACCTCACAGCTAAAAAATATTCCTACTATTTTATACTAACTTGTTGTTTGCTATAACATGGATTTACTGCTATACTATTTAATTTAAAAAATAATCTTCCGTGTAGTCTGAACATTCCCGAAATTCCTTTTTATTAAATAATGCGTTTCGGTGTTTACACAAAATAAATTTGATTTCTTTTTTTTTATATAATGGCTTTCATTATGTAGAAAAGCACTTTAATAACAGAAGAAAACACAAGGCAGACGGAATGTCTGTTAACTGTAGTTTCTAGAAGACATTGATGGACGAGACTCGTGGTCAGTTCAGGGTGTCGTGCCTGCTCTTCATTAATCATTAGATGAAGACTCTTTAGGGACATGTTGAAATAAGCATGTAAACATTAAAATCCAATGATAATAATGGAAATTTAACACTTTAAGAAACTCAGTATGTTAAAACCTTTTACAACTTATATTTATTTAACTGCATGATTGATTTTCATTACGAACAAAAAGTAGTTTTCTAATCATTTCAAAATTTATTGATTTATTTCTTCATAAAAAGTTTATGTAGGTAACAATTACTATCAAAAGCATCTAGGAAAAATACCCCCTTTAAAATTACTACCCTTGCAGTCCACCCTCGTATATACAACCGCCTAAAATTCAATACATTGAACTTGTAGCTTAATTATAAAAATGTCTGAATTACCTACTGACCTATTTTTTTTTAAATATGAAACTACAAACATGTTCTACTTTTAGCAAGTGCAGCTACATCAGATAGGTCAATTAGCATAGAAATTAATCAACTCATTCTGACTCAATACACGGAAACCACAAACGGCGAGCTCTAAACATTGGTTTAAAATTGGTATTTCATTATTTTATAATTAATTTTTTACTAATTTTTTAAAAAATTAATAAGTGATCGATGTGGTGGTTTGGTCTTTGGTCTTACAGTACAGGGACTACACTCACACATAAAGACTTAGGCTTCATCTACAATTAACATTTATTATATGACTAAAATTTTACAAGAGAGCATTTTAATTGCTATATAATTACTCTAAATCATAGATTAAATTTTAACTCACCTTTGTGAAAACAAATTAGCTTATCAAATATGTGTTATTGAACTTCATTAATAGAATTAGGCTGTGCAGCCTGCAGGTTGCACTAATCCGTCGTAACCTATGGCAATTGATTAGTAAAAAAATATATCAATCGAAAGATTAGCTACCCACAAGTGTACTTTTTCAAACCATTAATTAATAACCCCTAAATAAAATGACATACGTCTGATTTAAAACCAGCGGTACTTTAATTCTAACAGAATTGTGGCAAGACTAGGTATACAAAGTGTTACAAACAACGCAGGAAAAGGTTTGATCTATACAAAATATTGGTAATATCATTATCAGGACCTGATTTTTAGGTTTCTTTCAGATCAAATATTGATAGTACGAGGTATTATCGTTGTTGTAGGAGAACAACAACCGATCTCTGTCCAAGAGCGTAGATGTATCCGAAGTCTCAGTCAGACACGAATATTTACATTAACAAACTATAAACTTATTTAACATACTATTTCCAGAATATTAGTGTTATCCTATATTTATAAACACAATTATATATGGATTATTATTTATAAAATATTTATAAAATTATTCATAAAAAAAATGAAACCGCTAATGTTGATGTTTTCAAAGAAATGAAGAAGGGGATTGATTGTATTCGAGCAAGTACTTTTTTCATTAAAATACGATTAAGGAAATTCTGTTGACACTGCTTATTTTTAGAACATTTTAAAAAAAGTAAAACCTAAAATTATGAAAATTGCGGTAATTGAAGTTTAAAAAAAATGATCTCAGAAGTGTAAATTCTATTATTTATTTATTAAAAATAACACATTGAAATACATAAAGTGTTTAGACAGATTTGTGCAATTTTAAATTATTTTATTATAACTAATTATGTTCAGTGGAGTATTACAAATGGGAAACTTAATTTTCCTGTCGAAAAAGAGATATTTTGTAATTAAAAGTAAAGCTTAAGTTAGCACTCAAACAACTTAAATTTAATATATTATACAAATAAAGCTTATTTAAATGCTCAAATCTTTAATAATTTATTTGACACAATAAATAGACTTGCAAGGTAGTATAAATCATTAATACTAACAGTCTAGAGAGCGGTAATCCGCGTCTGCATTTCTGGCCACGCCAAATGAACTGCTATGATCTAAAGTCTAACATCTATCTATGGGTAATGGAAAACCTATAGCTGGCTTCCACAAGTTTTTCCTTCACTAATTTATTGTTCATAGATCTTATAAATTAGAATAAATCTTATTAAAATGCAAAAATTTGTTATTGCGCATTAATGTAAGGTGTTTTTAAGAATTAATTTTATTTGCAAAAATAAATGTGTGGGTGTGTATTATTGCTCGAAATTTTGATAAAAAATCTAAATACGTACATTTTTAAATTGAAAAAGTAGGAGTTTTATTATTTGCTAACCGTTAGGCATTTAAAATTGAAAATATACTTTTATTAGCATTCTTCAATTTACATTAAAATTCTTTCATTCAACTTTTAACTGCAAAAGTAAATGCTCAAGTATTTTTATTTTACTAACTTCAAGTTATTTCAAGAAAGTTTCGTGTTCTAAAATATTGATAACCTTAAGTAAACATTATTTAACATTGAGTTTTAACCTCAGATTCATATTTTTGTTGTCAGTAAATCTATTACTAAAGTGAATGTGAATGAATAATTTACAATGCGGACAAAATTTTCGTATGAAAACTAATATTGCATGAAAAGAACTCTAACAGAATATTTTAAATATAAATTAAAAATGCAAATCTAGGATTTTAGATTAAAACAAAAAAAAACTGGTAATCATAAAAGTAAGTTTACTCAATGACATTTTGTATTTGCAAATGTGATTTTACAGTAACGACTTATTTTGCTGTACAAATAAATTTATTTAATTAAATGAAGAGTAAGCTTTATAATAATCCCCCCAAAATTATTCTCATAAAAACATTATTACGTCAAAATTGCTTCTGGTTTAACTAACAGCTTTACTATGTTTGTATAAACTTGAATATCTTGAAAAATTAAATGCTCATAAACTTTGCACGCTTTAAGTCAAAAACCCAGATTAGGGTGTGAAACAGTGAACAATGTCATGACTGTAATCTGTATAGAAGTTTACAAATAATAACTTTCTAACTTATAATTTGTATACCAGTAAAACAAAGTCAATTATTACAAACTTAAGACTATTTTCTAAATAATATAATTTCACAACAGGTTTCAAGTATTTCAATATCTTTGTATCGAAATTTAGCACCGATTACCAAAATCGAATTGAAATATTGTGATTTTATACCTATAATTATTGAACTTATTAAGAGATATATATATTAATTTAAATAATAGAATAATAGTATGAATTCTAAATACATTTGCATAATTTGAACTATTCGCAACCTATCCGTAAGCCAACAAATAGCCAACAATACTCGCCACGGGCAGATCATACCATGTAATTGTAGTGATTATTTTCATTAGAAATCAAATCTTTGTAGGTAGCCTCATATATTATAATTTCGTAATTATACAATATTCAATAATTTTGAATCAATTTTGCAATTTTGTTACTGGAAAGTTGAATATTTCATATTGTACGGATGAGTTTAGCGATGCAGAAAAATTTATATTTAACTCATTTGTTTAAAGCAAAGTTTCTAAATTATATTTAATCCAAACAGGTATTTCTCGGGGTAGCGTATTGTAGGAACGGATACCACAATAAAATTTTTTGAAGAAATCCCAGATTTATTCTGACTGTTTTCCCTTAGCAGACAATGGCAAACCATTCAGATATTCATAATATCGTAATAGATTAGGTATTACATTGCGATTTTAATAATACAAAAATATTCAGAAATTTAATAACAAAGTGCTTGTAGTATGTAAATTCTCGGTTTTAATTAATTAATATTGAATAGCGTTGCAATTTATTGATAACATTTCATATGCAATTAAAATTTAGTAATTAATATTATACGCTAATATAATTTCGAGGTTTTCACTATTAAATGTTTATTTGAAAATCGCTAACATTTTCTCTGTATATTCCTTTAATTGCCTAGCAAGTGTTAGGGTCTATGAAATTATTCGGGTTATACACGGGGTAAATACCACGTTCGAATGTATGTATTTTATGTTACGTTAATTTTTACATTTTCAGTGTTACTTCAGACATTTGACGATATTAACAACAAATTTACTAATGCTTATTTGAAGGTTTAAATTTTATAACTACATAGTTTATTTACATCACACAGTTTTAAATTAAAATTTTTTATTTTGACTCCCAAGTTTTTGCGTGTTCCAATACAATTAATCGTTAAAAATAAATTATTTTGCATCCGTGTTTACAAGTCACGTCGGGGTCACCGTTTACAGCGTTGAGTTCTCGTATTAGTTAATTAATGAAATTTAACTTTCTTAAATACACAACTTATTAAATTAATGTAAACATAAAGTAATCCAAAACCAAACTTAAATACGAGTAACAGCATGAAATTAGTACCAGAAAATTTCTCAACAAATTCGTTTTTAAGTTTTAATGTTGACATACAGAAATATAATAAATACATTTATTTATTTATCTTACTTATTCCTACATCCAGCGTTTTGCATACTTAATTTTATGTTTAAGACAAAAACTTGAACTATTATGATATTTATTGTTCATTGTTGAACAATTACATTTTACACAATTTACACTATTCGGTTCATAACGTCAACATAACATAACATCAGCAAGGAATCTGTTCATTTCTTAGGCACTAGCTTTCCTTTATTTATTTTACAGCAATTGCTCCACTGTCCAAATTGAGTTTCACTTTTGTAATTTGATTTCCTTGTATTTTTCCTAACTGTTGTAATTTTCTCATCAATTACCACTGATATCGGACTCCAAGGACCAATGTTTAATTGTTGCTTATAATTTGGTTCTTTAACACATCAGTAGTTGAATATAAACAATTTCTGTTGAAAATTTTCTTTATTTGTGGACTGTATCAAATGTTTTCAATATAACAATATTTTGAAAGTATATTAGAATCCTTAATTAAGGATAACGTAATTTCCAGATTTTTTAATTTATAACTTACTAAATTACTTATTTAAGTATGTTAAATTTATTTTACTTTTACCAGTTTTAAGATAATATGGAGTTTAAATTTACACAAGTAATTTACCTAACATTTTATTGTTATTCTAAATAATTAATTTTAAGTGTACATTTAAATGTTGGTATACAAATTAATTTTATCCAGAACGTAATTATAGAGGTTCTAGTAAAATGAAAATTAATAATAAAGTAAAATAAGCAGGAAAGAGAACGAATTTTTCAGAATAAAAAGAAAATGTTATACAATATGTTATAGTATGTACTTAAGAATTTAATACTGCATAATTGTTCTGCTTCAGAATACAATCAGAAATTATTTTGTCATTTTGTCATTTTCTTTTTTGTGGTATTAAATTTAATTAGTCAATTAATTTTATTTTATTTTTTCAATTAAAATCCGTTGGTGGTTTTACTCACATGGTCAGTAATTCCCACTTTACCCTTAAATATATTTAAATCGGAATTTATATACATAATAGGAAATATCTAAACCATCTAAATATGTTGACATCAATCAATGAACAAAGCTTGGTCACAAATTAATTTAATAACTTTTCATACCTTGTTGATAATATATACATAGGTACATGAACATCTACATGAAAGTTATTAATAACAAGTTTTCAATTAAATAATTATAAATAGTACTATCATATACAGAACCTTGTCAACAAACAATTAATTATTTTAGTGAATTGTAAATTTGCATTATAAGTATTATACTGCTTGTATATTATATGAAAACCTGATGGTATTTGCACACCATTGCGGTGCAATTCGAATATTATATTTAACAAAATTAAACAGAAAGTTATAATAATAACTAAAATTTATCAATAAAGTGAAGAAATAGACATAATATATAGGTATGTATGTAAGATACATAGAAAATTAAAATTAAAAACGTTATGAACATAGACAAAATACAAAAATAAAATATGGTATATTTCTCATTAATATTTTATTAAATATTACAATGAGATATAAGGCCCTATTTCACGATTATTTTCAACCTTTATTCATACAAACCAAATATTTTGAAAGGTTTAATTAGTGAAGTAAATGTTGAAGACTACCAATGAAAACCCATCAAATATCCAATCTAAGTGATGTCACGTACTTTAATGAAATTTGAAAGTTGATAAATAAGAGAGTTCTGAAACGGTTTCGAAATCTACACTGCACTGCACTCTGGCGGTTTATAAAAAAAATTTGAAATTATTTTCAAATTTAGCAACTCAAGCGGCAGGCATCAGTGTTGTTTACTTACTATTAAAGTTACTCACTGTTATTTAATGTAATATTTACTGTTGTAAACTGTTAATTACTATTAAAATTCTATTATTTTAACGTTTTGTTTAGATTTGTTAAATATTATATTTTACAAAAAATACTTACTAAATACCACGTAATTCACTTGAAACTCTTATTTTTAAGTTGATTTCTATTTTTTTAATTGCTAAATATTTTTTCAATAAATTTGATGTTAGGACTACTAAAGGCAATCATTTCAATGAGGCAATGATGCATAATTAATTCTTAGATAGTTGAGGTAAGGGTTATTATAATCTACTGGGCAGATGAACATGTAACTAATGAAAGTCGCAAAAAGATTTTGACAGTCAAAAATGTCTATAGAATCAGTGATGAAATTTTTTTGGGATTTATTTAGTTAGAAATTTATGTACCTACACAGAAAAACAAGGTATATAAAATATTCATCAGTTTCGCGCTGATGAACAAAATTCATCATAGTAAAATTATGAATTTTTCATCAATAAACCATTTTTTTCACTGTAGTAGATCATGGCAACAGTTAATAATATTTGCCTCAACTATATTATTAACTGCTATCATAATGTTAAAAGGTATTGAAAATTTCTAACTTCTTGAAATTCAAAAATTCATGTTACCGCTCATTTAAAAAAAATATTTTAAGCATAAGTTTCCATACAGGGTGCTGAATGAGTTAGCCGAACATAGGAAATTTACATGTAAAAACTTATTTATGCAAATTCCTGCTTCCCTAATTATTATTTTAGAGAAAAAATGAAAGACACAAAAATAATGCAGAAATATAAACTACTAATGATAAAAGCATTAGATTTCATCTAGCTTTTACTAAAAAAGGTAAAAAATGCTTTTGAAATTGTTAAAAGTTTTATTTATCCGACTGGTCATGAAAGTTTCCATGGTAATTGTTTTTGAAAATAGAAATTAAATTGAATTTATTCCATGGTACAAGTTATAGTATATGTAAGTATATAAAATATTATTATTTTTTGTCTTTATTGTTCAAGGATACTGCCGTCCTCACATATACAGGGTTGTCTACGGGAAACGGATGCTTTAACATAAAACAGTACTATTCCTTAATTTTTAGCTTAAAAATTATTTTTTTAAATCGATTAACACAATTAAGGTAAAGAGCGATAGACACATATACTGCTTCTTCGACTTCCCAGCCATCACACCATGACATGTGTTTCTGACTTGTTAGTCGTCATCAGTATCGCATACTTGTAATCATTTAATTGTGTGCACTTCACGGCTACTGGTCCAAAAATTCCATGTGGACGATGTATTTACGTCACTACACATGACCAAGACTGCGCCACGTCGAGCTATACTTGAGCTATACTGATAACGACTAACAAGTCAGAAACACATGTCATTGTGTTTTGTGTCAAAAATTTGATTGTAACAAAAATTGAATCCACTCCTGAGAGGTTTCTTCTGCCAACTTGATTGGCTGACCGGCAACAAAAGGTGAAAAAAGAAATTGGAATAAATTTTCAATCATTCCACTACACAGTAACACAGTATAAGGTATACTCTCTACATCTGACAATCTCTTTTATTGAAGTACATATTTACGATTTCAACAAAGGATTACTAATTTCTTTTCATGTCAGAATTATTTGATCCGCATTTATTCCATCAGGAGTAGTGTTCTACATATGGAATATTTACTTACGGTGTTTTGTGTAACAAATAAACATACAAACTTTCTGTTTTATATGATTACTGAAATAACTGCAATTAGATTACTAGAGAACCTTTGGCCGCTCTGACGTTGCATTTACCTATAGAGGTTTGATATTTCAAATTTGTTTTTTGTAAATTATAATTGGGTGATACCAATCATGATATTAAAATCGAGGAATTTGGGAGATTAATCAATACCCTTCAGAATAAAGAAAAAAAAGTGCATCAGAGGGTATTCCATACCCCCAAACCTCTCAAATTCACACATGTGCTTTGTCTATATGATGTCATGTTCCAAAATCTTTAATTGGAATTTTGTAATTAATTTTAAATTTGTGTTATTATTTTTGTAAAAATTGTATATTTGTATTTGCTGGTTTTCCCGCCAAAGAATGGTAGTGGCAGCAATGGGTGGTGGAAACCAGGCTTTTTGCCGTTAAAGCCGCCATGAGCGGTTGAGAATAGTTTTGTGTAATAAATTTGATTATAATTTGTTTAAAGTTTTATAATTTTACAAATAAATCGGTTGATTTTGAATTGAAGAGATATTGAAAAGATTGAAAATATTGGAAAGTATAAATAATTATTTCGTAAAAATTGTGAAGTTGAAGTTAAATTGAAGGCAGCGAGGTGTGGATTTGATAGTGGCGCACCTGGGTCGCTTTATCAATTGTGTTTTGCGTTCCCTTTATTTTACATTGAAAATTTATTGATTTATTTTTGGAAAATTTTAAATTTGACACCAAATTTGAAATAAATAACATTACAATATATTACACAAAACAATTTTTCATGCGATCGATCACTGGGATAAGTAGCAGCGATTTTTTGGCGTGCGCAAAATTGCTGCGCATTTTCGCACCTGCGATATTTAATTTTGACAACTTGAAAAAATATTATAAATACATGACATAAATATTATTTGCTGGAATGCCAACCTAGTAGTTTCATTCAGTGATTTTCTATACAGTGTGTTCACGATAAGAGGTAACAGTGAATAATTCTTATATCTTACGAGATACAAAAAAAAGTTTAAATGGTTTTTTTATTCAACTCAAATTTTACCATAGGAAAATGTGAAGGTAATTTTTTTTGTACTTCAAACTCAACCGCAAGTAAACATGAATTTTTTTTTCAAATGTCAATATGTCTCTTTTTTAGCGTTTTCGTAATTTGCAGTTTTTCTTTATACATATACATATAAAATTATCATATGGTTACATAAGAAAATTTTCGATAAAAATGTAAGATAAAATGTATAATAAAAACCATATTGACTTATGGGTCAGAAACGTGGGAAATCACAATGAAATACAAAGAAAAACTAAAAGCAATTGAAATGGATGCATTACGAAGAAGCTGTTGAGTATCAAAATTAGAGCACATAAGAAATGAGGAGATTAGAAACAGAATTAATGCACATGAAACAACAATAGACGATATAGAAAAGAATCGGTTAAGATGGTATGGGCATTTAAGACGTATGCAACCTCACAGGTGGCCTTTAAAGATTTGGGAATGGACTCCACCACAGAGAATAAAAAGAGGGCGACCTGTGCGAAATTGGATTCAAGAAGTGCAAGAAGCCATGAGTAGGAGAAAACTTAACGAGAACGATTGGCAAAATAGAAAAGAATGGCGTTTAGGATGCGAGAAACGGCCTGAGCTGTAAAAAAAAAATCGCATATATATATATGTAAGATAAATTTATTAATTATTTTTCTGTACCGTGATGTTGTTTTATTTTCATATCTCACAAAATAAATTAAATAATTAATGAATTTATCCTTGCATTTTTATCGAAAATTTGTTTAAGTAACTATTATAATTTATTTTATATGTATGAATAGAGAAAAACTTCAGATTACAAAAATGCTAAAATAAAAACATGTTGCCATTTAAAAAAAATAATTCAGGTTTGTACCTCCGCAATTTCCGATGGTAAATTTCGAGTTGAATAAAAGACTATTTAAACTTTTTTTTATATTTTTATATTTTATCTAGTATGATATAAGAATTATTCACTATTACCTCTTATCGTGGTCACACTGTATATAGAAAATCATATAGAAACATTTTCCAAACATTTTTAAGTTGGTAGGAAGAAATCGCACGAAAAAATCGAATAAAATTAAAACAAATTGTAATTTAAAAAATCACATGTGCGCAAAGTTGCAGCAACAAATCGCATACGTGATTTCGTATTACACGAGGCGCTAAACACCTGCAACTTATTGCAGCGATTAAGAGGCAGTTTTAGTGTTAGTATTGGTTTTGGAATACTTGGTTTACTGTTTAAAACCAGTTTGCAAGTTCTTATTTGTGTTTTATTTCGAAATGCAATTTAAAAAAATTAAATAAAATTATACTCCTGAAACATTTAAAAATGTTTTTTGTAATTTTAAATAGAAAAAAAATTGATTAAATATAATATTATTTTAAGCGCTACACCCCAGGATGAGTTTTGGCTCACCACTTCATTTTATGAAGGGTTTTCAAGGCAGATTGGTGGTTTGCCATTGCCCACCGAGGGAGGACGATTAGAATCGAATTCTTGCTCCATTCGGGCTCGAACCAGGATTCTCCGCTTAGTAGTCAACGCACTTAAGCATCAGACCGTAACCGTCCTAACTAAAACAACTAAAACAAAAATATATTTTTGTTAAGCTGGTTTCCAACCAGTTAGTCTTCATCCGAACTGATGGACTTGGAACCTTCAAGATTCTTGTATTCGACATAGTCTGTACAGTTGAGCACTGTTGTGACTAGAGCTGTACCTATATTGCTAGTGCAAACAATTTTCATTCGGAGCATCGGAGCTCGTAGACTTAGAAAGCTTCATGATTCTTGTGCTCAGTATAATAGATTTCATTATCGGATTAATTTATTGCAATTTGTAATCTTTAATTAATTATTACTACTCGAATATATGTGAATTAAAATTTTTCTGAAGTTATACTAGGACTAATGAAAATTCGACTGGTTCACACCACAAAGTAGGTTTTTGGCGTGACGCTTTAAAAAAACCCGCACTGTATGTAAAGAAGGTTGGAAACCTTCAAAACGGTGTTTCTCAAAAATATATAGATACATTTCATTTTCTTACCTTCCAATCAATTCACACCCAAATATATTATTGATTAAACCTGACTGAGAATTAGTAATAATCATACAATTTCAACTCATATTTGTTTAATTGAGTTGTTTGTGATAATGTTTAAGGATCATGGAGGTGCTATTTGGGAATAGCATTAACATATTAAAAACATGTAATTAAAATTCGGTTGGTAATTTTAGTTGTGATATTTTTAACCAAAACAGGAAAATATACAAAAAGTGCAAAATAGCGGAATATACATTTCCAGTCGAAAACAAACATTGAGGAAATTGCAACAACCATCCAGCGTATAATGATCGAATACGCCTGGACTTGTCTCATAAATTTCATGGAGTTTAATACGGTTCACCTAAACTGTATATCTCTCGCATTTATGCAAATACAATTTTTGATATACACAACTATAAAACAAAATGTAAATTAGCCTGCTTTAAATATTAGTTTTTGAAAATTTTTAAATTGAGTGAAATATTTAATGCAACCGGGAATACTTGATGAAAATGATGTTTTGTGGTTTCAATACTTACATATTGCTGATTTAGCTCTAAATTTGATTCATTGTGTCAGCAATTGCAAGTATTGTTCATTTACTGATTATTGAGGTATTAGCGGATTTAAGGAATATTAAGTACTAATTCATGACGATAAGAATGTGCTTAATTAAGCATTACCTTAATTAAAGAGTTCTTCTTTGCCCATCAAATTGATTACTAAAAGCGAGAAGATTGAAAGGGAATATTAGTAATTAAAATTAAACAAAATTTAAAAAGCAATGGTTGGAAATGTATAAGAATCGGAGTAAGTTATAATTTAATATATATATTATATTCGTTAAGTAGGTAAAATATTAACCCTATATACATATAGATAGTCGCTTAAGTGTAAAATTTAATTATTCAAGGAGTATCTAAGATGGTTACTGGCTAATTAAGCATGAATCCCCAGAGGCGTGTATATGTGAATTCCTTAATAAATATTTTAATTCACTTACACAGTTGGTTTAGGCTGGTGGGCGCACAATAGCCCTCAAGGGAAGTAGATATGAAGCCAGAAGCACTCTGGCTCAAGGTCTATGCTATTAATTAATTAGCGACATTACGTCTTTGAACCGCCCTTTCTCAACACTAAAGACAACATCTTTAAGTTTAAGTACTTCTTTATAGTTTTTACTGTATTAGGTTCTTACCATTAATTACATAACATTTAAAACAATGGTGCAAGCATTATAGGCCACATCAATTTAAATAACTTAATGATGGAGAATTTAGAAAAATCTAATAAAAAGTGTAATTAGAATTAATTAAATGTTCGTAGGATAGATTCAACATTAATTTGTCGACAAATAAGCAAGTTAAACAATTAAAAATTATTCAATTTTTTTAAAAGAGGGACCTGTTATGTTTGAAACGAACGAGCCAAGACTCATTACAGTTAAATTAATTGAAATCGAGTTCGCGCACGTAGCGCTAGAAGCTATGCAGCAAACTAAGTTTAAGGCGCTCGAACGATTTTCCAAATTATATTGCAACAATTAACTATTTACGACGTTAAGTAATATTAGCAATACGTCAATTACTAAAAATATATAATTGTTAGAGAAATTTATCTTAGGAGTACAATCTTCTTAAAAGTTAGTTTAACAGTTAAGCTTTCGTTGCTATCTGCGGTTATGCCCATCGCAATTCACTGTGAAAATGCCCTAAGAATTGAAATAGGGCTCATTTGCATGTCTTAATGAGCGTCTTTGCTAGCGAAGCACGCCCGCACCCTTCTTTAAACTTAGCCATTTCAACAACTCATTTTTATCCGTCTGCGTTAAATATCTTGAAAAGCAAATCATGCGTATCGTAAAAGTCAATGAATCTACCGCTATATAAGCAAAGAGCAAAGATATCCTAAGAGATATTCTCACTATTATTCATGTGTAGTTTGTGTTTTATGAATGCTTCTTTATTATAAGCCATTTGTATAAAGCGCACGTTCGTTGTCACACCACGAGATCAAGCTTATAGCACCATTGATGTAAAATGTAGCACAGGCGTCAGGTGCACCCTTTTGTGGCCATTCTTGATATTGATACACAACCCAACTTGTGAAAATGTCGTCATTCAAAACTTTAATAAAAACTCTTTCGTCTAGATAGACATCATTAAAACTTGCTAATTAAGAATCTACCCTAAATTCAATAAATATAAAACGCGAACAGGGGACGGCTTTATTTATTACCTTTGGAAATACCTCCTCGAAGCTTCTTAAACAAATCGCTACTAATTAGATATTATTAGTGAATATATCCTTTTTATATTAACAGACCATTTTTATTTTTTTTACCAATAAACAGTCCTTTTAATTTACAACCTAAAATGATGGCTTTAATCTAAACGTAATTAGAGTTGAAGAGTCGCGAAAACTGAAACGAGATGGAAGAGAAAATATAAGTGCAAAACCGCTAGGCGTTCGGCCGCTAAACTAACACTGGCCTAGAGAAAGGGTTGTAGAAATAACAGATCCGAGGGAAGCAAAATAAAACTTAGCAAGTTAGTCCAGCAATGGCAACTGTTGGTGAATTGTAAAATATGTGTATCTGACACTTTAATTAGAGCGATGAAAAACGAGCCTTTGAAACTTGTTTTAATTTAGTTTCGCATGGCACGATGAGGTTGAACTGACACGGGAAGCTCTAGGGACCGATTGATTTTATGACATATCGTGGTAGTTTTAGTTTTAACACTAATTAGACGTGTCACAAATGTGGCCTGTTTTGGTTACCTAATTGATAAGAATGCTTCTTAATTTAAAAGGATAATAATATTAGTACATATTATTCCTATGCTCAAGTATTCCTTAAAACTATCTCACGTTTTTTACATCAAAAATAAATATTTTAAAATAAACCTATATGACTGCAATGAATATAATACGAGCAATGAATTTATAACAAACCGGGATTCAGTTTCCACAACTTTCTAATGTATCTATCAAACACAGAGAAGTAATATCTACAGGGATTCGCTTCACGACTTATTCCGTATCCTGTATTTGATGTGATTTATTCCAATATAAGCATTCTTACTTTTTTAAATCACAATAATAATTAATTCATTCCGTGAAAACTCTATAAATCAACTTACAATAAATTAGTGGTCAAGTGAATCCTAGTATAAATCTTTCAACTGCATTTCTGGATTGTGGATTGAAATTGGTCAGAAATAAAAGTTATCGCCGAGCCGCCGACTATTCCTCTCTTCAACCAACATCCCCAAGCACAGGACAACATTGATAATATCATTGCAATACATTAGATAATGATATCGCATTGAGATTTAAGTAATTGATGATACAATTATGACTTCCTAGTTGTATTATTTGAAAATAGTAAAGATTATTTAAAAAAAATGCATCATGAAATTCATTCCAATTAATTCCAATTAAAAGTTCAATAAAATTATATCGCTAATTTTAATTTTTAACTTTTGTCATATTTTGTACTCTTGAATTTAATGAATTACAGTTATTAATCACATGAATCGTACGATTTTGTGTGTAATTATTTTATAACTCTGAAATGGTACAAATAAATTCAATGGCGGATTTGCCTAGAAGCTAATGAAGCTTAAGCTTTTGGGCCTCGATATAAAAGGGGCTACTTGATGCAAATTTGATTTAAACTTGCTATAATGTTATGTTAGATTCTATAAAACCAACATAAATGAAGCAAACAACGAATAATCACTTTTGCAAGACAATAATTGTGAAGCCGAATTGAATAATAATAATTTCGCCACTTTGCCGAATATCAAAATTTATTTTCCTTTTAAAGTTTTGTATAAAATTTTTTTTGCTCCGATTTTTTCCATGAATTTTGGTGATTGAGATTTTCTAATATTGTAATCTCAATCATATAAATGAGTATACACTCCTACGGCCGATTTCAACCAAACGTACTCAGCAGGACTTGAGTTAGATTTTAGTGCAAAATTTGTTGTAAAAGTTTGAGGGGAGAAATTGATGAGAAAGATAAAAAATGGGGAAATTAGATGACACGCATGAATGGATTAACGATATTTGCATCAACAAAAATTGTTTTGAGAACGTCCGAATAAATTGAGTATAAATAAAGCCATTAATAGTGTTTTTTGATTAACTTATATTACAAAAACAAATCTAATTTTTCATCTAAATGTTACTATTTTGAGTTATTTATAAAATTGTCGATAAAATAAATAACTACAGCTAATTTTGAAAATTTATGCCCACTCTTTTAGGGTTTTGGACATCACATCTTTGAAAAATTACTTGGGTATCAAAACCACCAATGTTATTAATTAAAAAATAATTTTTAATTATTGAGGTTCAAACTAATTTCTATTTAGAAAAATATTTCTGTATTTGGGAGTTTCTCTGTAAACTGGGCTAATTTATCTAAGAAAATGTTTAGGCCACTTTTTTGCCTATATTATATTGTACAAATCTTTTTAGGAAGTATATTTCTACTTGGTTAATAATAAACAGCAGATGAACCAAAAATATTTCCATTACTTTATGAAATATTGAGCATTTTCTGAAAAATCTATACAGGGGAATGTTGTCTCTGCCCAGCGGATTTGTTTTTGTTTTTTATTTTTTTTTTTTTGTTGTTTGTTGTTTTTTATTTTTACGCGACGTTTTTTTCCCGTAAGTTCTTCTTTTTTCTGTGGGTCGTTTTAGTTATGCTCATATCGCTTTCGCTCAGCTTCTCTCTTTCTTTGTAAAATCTCTACCTAAGAGAGCTTTTTCTTCCTTGTGGAAGACATATCAAAGGATATGTGTATCTGAAACACTGACCAACATATATACAGACAGTCCTCTGAAGGCGGAAACAGTTCACTGCTCTGTTATGGTGCAGAGGACTGTTGCCCAGAGGACTGCTTAATTTGATTTCATTGAAAGGTAGCACAAAATATAATTAATGTTATTATTTGTTATATTATATTAATTAATATTAATTAATTTAAAAAAAAATTAAATTAATTAATATTAATATTATTAATGTTATTCCCTCTACACAGGGAATATTTAATCTATTATATAAAAATTAATTTTCTGAAAATAAAATATAATACACAAAAAGAAATAAAAATAAATCTTACCAGAGGACTGTTTATTGTCAGGTTGCGAGGAGGGTTCCACAGAGTGAATCTCGTGCAGCTCTAAAGAAAATAGCGTCCAGGGACTTTTGGTAACAACCGTTTAACTTCAGGTCATTTGTGTGTTGTTATATGCACCAACGCAATATTTTAAGCTATAGACTACGTGGGCGTAATTTATTACATATACAGGGGGACTGTTCACAAAACGCGGAGAAAAACTTTAATTTATTATAATAGCATTATAAACATAGTATATTAATAGAAAAATAAGCAGGTCTAATTTACAATCATATAATATTGTTCAAATAATCAAATAATGTAATTGATTTCTAGTTATTGTTATAATTAATTTTAATCTAAAGCAACCGTATTGCTTTGGTGACACGCCAGAGGACTGTTTTTTCTTCATTATAAAAACGTTTTTGATACCATAAAGTTAATTTAAATTGACACGGTACGTAGAGCACAGGTAGATTAGGTAATTATCTTTTCAAGTTAACTACGAAATAAATAACAATCTATACTTTTCTATGCAATATTGACCCGAGACAACAAGTTGCCCAGTTTACAGAGAAATGCCCATTTATTATTATTTGGAGATTCGATATTTTTATTAAGACAAGTCTTTTGCTTTATTTACTTCGTTCGAAGTTCAAGGTAAAATACCAACGAAATTAAAATGGGACGATCTTGGAACTGAATCCAACGCTACAAGAATTGTTAAAATCGCTTCATAAACAAAAAAGTTATACGTGAACATACATAGTGAACATACATAAAAAAATACATACAGACGAACACAGAACCTTCTCCTTCTTTGAACTTGGTTAAAAATGAAATATTTTGAGTTTTAACTTGGAAAATCATATGAATTATTTTAAATGAAATAAAAGTTCCAAAAAAGAGAGTAACAGGTGTCATACTTTTTTCAGAAACATTAGTTTATTTTTACTAGTATTTTATTTTAAATAATTTATAAAAAATCAGTGAAAATTTTTAGCATACATTTTACATGCAGTACAGTGCACCAATACCGCACCATAAATGTTTGATTTCCCAGTGGCGCATTCAAAAACTCGATAATTCAATAAATTTATCTGTAATTTAACTAAATAGCTTTCTAGTATAGTGATTCTCAACCTGGGGGTCGCCGAACTATTTTAGGGGGTAGCAGAAAATTGAGCGATTTCTTTCCAAAATTCGTTTTGAATTTTAATTTTAGGATTTCCCTTGCTCAAACAATTGAATATAGGATTAAAAACTTCATCAGGACACAAAACATCAAGATCAAGGAAGTTATTAATAAGTATTATTATTATTTTTTATTGCTGAACGGGTAGTGGTTCCATGCCCACTTGTACTGAAGCTCGAAGCTTATTGTACCTAGCGTTTTAAGTTTTACTCTATCAACCTTGTTTCCTAAATAAAATTGAGTATGCAGCTGATGGGTGTTTGAATTATTTCAAACACCGGTTTGGAATGATGTTGGAAATGTTCAACCGAGGTGTCGTAGCCTCAACGGGGCTGTAACTAAACACACACACACACACAACCCCAATTACATTGAAATGCCTATTCAGACAGCGGTGTCCTGTAAGTAGTCCTACTGTCTTCTCAGCTGTGGTCTACTCAGCTAAAGGATTTCAAGTTTTCTTTTGTTATTGGAGGGTCCTCCGACGAACATCCGCAATTGCCTCAATCCCAGAAGATTTCTCCAGTACTCAAGATGTTGTTTCCTTAGTAGTTTATTTATAGTCCCTTTTGCGGTCAGATATGCTATCCTGCAAGTTGGTTCTGGTCCTACTTTTATTTTCTTTTATTTACTTTTATTCCTGAGTGTTCCGGCACCCACCTTCGTGTTAAGCTGTTTTGTTGTGCAAGTGCTACTAGCCCATGAAAGCAGTGACTTACAATCCTGGATTGTGTTTCTACTCACTTCAGGGCTTATATAGCTGCTTGGTTATCGGTCATGATACCGGTCCAAGACATTTGAACGCGGCCGGTTGAACGCGGCTGTTTGAACGCAGAGCCGTTTGAACGCAGAGACGTTTGAAAGCGAGGACGTTTGAACCCGAGTACTTAGGTGCAATGCAATTGCACCCATCCTCATAGTATTTAAATATAATAATAAAGTAAAAATAAATATAATAAATGTAACCTTCTTTTACATTGCAAAGAATAGCTGCATTGCACTGGATTTGGAACAAACAAAAAGTTTGTCGATATATTTATTTATTATATAGAACTTAAGCATTAATTTCATAACTATGAGAAATGAGTTTGGGAAGTATCAGAAATCTCACGGACCCTTACGTGGATAGGGGAGGATCAAAAATTACAAAAATTGTCCTTACATAATTTATAGACACTCCCTTACCAATGAAGTTAGAATTATCGCCCCCCCCCCCAATAACAAATTTTAAGTATTAATTTATAACTTAGGGCTGAAAGGTAATACAGAATTGTTCCTCTTACATAACCTGTTTAAAGATTCCATATTAATCCATGTTAATCCGTCGTGTAATCTGTCCATAAATTAAACCATAATCAATAGACGCTCCTTTACCAATGTAATTCAAATTATCCGACCCCCCCCCCTGCCAAAACAAATTTTAAGTATTAATTTTGATGTCAGGGATCAGAGGTAAATGGGGAATTGTGCTGCTTACACAACCTAATTCCATATTAAAAATTAATTATCCATTAATCCATTACAATAGTATTGGCAGTAATACAATAGTATAAATTTGAAAAAAAATTCAAACGCAGTCCCATTACGAAAATACGTAATGGAATCTTTAACAGAATAACGCTTGAAATCCAAATCGGACTTAAAGTAAATCTAAAGAAACAGGACATAATATTTTTCCACTACACACTTCGCGGATGATGTATTATTTTTCTCTCAATAGTTAGAGACTGCAAACGAAAAAATTTTAGAATGCGGATGGTTTCGGATGTATCGAACTGCAAGTACTCGTCTAATGTTCTTCTTTGGAACCTGAATTTCTATAGTTTTCATTTCAATTCCATACAAAATTCTTTATCTTTGCTCGCATGGTAAAGCAAATTCTAAAATAATGGTTTGCAGAGTATAGTTGCTCATAGTATCAATTACAGTGCCATATAAACCATCTAGTTTTCTTTGCATGAATTTTGTATCAGTTTAAAAGTGTAAAATAAAGGTGACCGAATGTTTAATGCTGTGTATCGAAAAGAAATGGTCATAAAACCCTAAAACCATTTGTAGATGTAGTACATAGGCTCTTTAAAATTCACATTTACAAATATAAAATGTTTTGTTGCACTATTTCCTCAACAATATTTGGCCCACAGCCAAATCTTACATATTTTAACTTTTCTTAGTATGTGAACCGGCGTAGTGATAAGAAATATTTATTTTAGAAATGCTTTTTATTTTATATAATTACGAAAAGAATTCTCCTAGTTTTCTTTAATGTTTATTTTAAATTTTTATTAATTGTATTATTTCTCTATTTTTTATATTTCTTTAAAATTTAATCTTATACTCGTAATAGATTTAGTAGATTAAAACAACAGAATGTGGTCAGTGTTCAGAAACGTGGTTAAAGCTAGGGTCGCGACGACTATTGATTTGTTTAACACGCGTCACATGTGTATTTTACACTGCATACTGCTGACCATTACTGCAACCCCTGCCTACGCTTTTCAGTTCACCACCGACTACAGCATACTACATAATAATCACCTAATAAATAGAAAAAATTTTTAGGAAAATCAATTACGTCTATTTGAAAAATGTAAACTTTTTTTTAGAAAATAAGGAAATTGGGACAGGTCAAAGGGATTTTCTCAGTATGATCTATCAGTTACATATAAAACTATAAAGCTTCCGAGTTTAGTTTAGAGGCAGTGATGAGTGCATCGCTACTAGGTTTTAATTATAAAGTTGTTAAATCTCCAGATTATTACTTTTCGAAACTGTAATGGCATAATCAAAATGTATGTACCTACTACCGACTAGGAAGCTTGGTGTACAATATAAAAAAAGTTTTTCGATTATTTAAGATAATGCGTGGGATCCTAGGTGTATAGGTATAAATTAAGGTTAATCCGATTAGAATTGTGTTTTAAACTAATTGAGTCCACTTCAATTATTATGAATATTACAAGCTAACATTTCCATATTACATAATCCTATTATTGTATAATCGAAGGTAATATAAGTTGACAATATATGTATTTAATATTTACAATTGTGATATTAATTTTCGCTTATAATTGTACCGCATGCTTTATAAATGAGATATTAATCTCATTATGGGTAGTAAAGCTAAAATGGCAAAACCGCAACTTGAATGTGGAGTATCGCAAAGGATAAACAGTAATATATTTAATTAGAACTCGGAGTTCTATTTAGAAAGAGAAGTTTTGTGAACTCGCTACGAAGGGTAACCAAGCGTCACTTGACCACAATGCAACAGTTGAAGCGCAGCGCGACGCGCGAGACGCGTTCCAGACCAACCAAAATCGTTTGAATTGGATATTTTTGCAGGGCTGTGCACATATTGCAAGAAAGAGGGTTATTATAGCTATATCATCCCTATCTGACGCTTGTATTATTATTGCTGACGCGCAATCTGGACGAATTAAATTACATAAACGTGTTGGCACGAAAAGTGTACAATTTTAGCAGGACTTTTTAGTAAAATTTTAAAATATCATTAAATGCAGACACAAAAATGACTTCAGACGAATAAAATTCAAGTTCATTTGAATAAAATTTCATCATCTATTGTTTCTAAATTTAAATTTTAAAAAAGGTTTATTTAGCATCTTATCAATATCTTGGCTACTGTACTACAAAATTCAGAAGTTATGAGAATCTCGTTTCTCTGCTTCCCATCTAAAAATAACACACTGGATTTTATTCAACACCAAAACGAAAACAAAATATTCATATGTGGTTTGGGAAGTAAAAATTAATAATAAACATATCATTGATATATCCACCAATACGGAAAGTGCAGAGTTTAAAATGTTTCTTCGATACCTTTTGAGATTCAACAGTTGACTTCAAAAATATTAATCGATAGCTCAATTGAGCCGTGCGGTGAATAGAATAAGTTGGTAGCCAACAAACATACGAGTATTATATACCGACATTTTGACTGCTACATTAGAATTCACTTCAAACATCGCGTACTTCAAAATATAAGTTATGTAGCAAACCTTTGATAAAGTTTTTAAATGGTTAACAATTAAAATTTAAAAAATAACCCGAAAACCGGGTGCTGAATGAGTTAGCCGAACATAGGAAATTAACATGTACAAACTTATTTATACAAATTCCTGCTTCCCTAATTATATTAGAGAAAAAATGAAAGACACAAAAATTATGCCGAAATATAAACTACGAATGATAATAGCATTAGATTTCATCTAACTTTTACTTAAAAAGCCAAAAAATGCTCTTGAAATTGTTAAAAGTTTCATTTATCGGACTTGCCATGCAAGTTTCCATGGTAATTATTTTGGAAAATATAAATTAAATTGAATTTATTACATGGCCAGTGCGATAAATGAAAATTTTAACAATTTCGAAAGCATTTTTTGACCTTTTAAGTAAAAGTTAGATGAATTCTAATGCTATTATCATTCGTAGTTTATATTTCTGCATAATTTTTGTGTCTTTCATTTTTTCTCTAATATAATTAGGGAAGCAGGAATTTGCATAAACAAGTTTTTACATGTTAATTTCCTATGTTCGGCTAACTCATTCAGCACCCGGTATATTATAATACTCGCATATCTTACAATGTTCTACCACTCTTAAATTGGAGTGGACTTTAAGCCGGACTGGCTATAATCAAGAGAAGAACGTTATATTAAAACATTTCATTTTTCCAAATTCAATTCTTGAGTTATTTTCATAGGCATTATAATTCCAAAGTTAAATAAGTTTGTAATTATGTATTTATACATAAATAGGGAAATAGGTTTAAAAGAAGAATAACTACAAATAAAGAATGGTACGATGAGCAGTGTAGCAAAGAGGTAATAAAACGAGAAAAATTAAGAGAATGAATGCTAAGAAAGGATACAGAAGACAACAAATGCAACTACCAGCTCCAGAGAAAAAGATGTAAGAAGATAATTAGAGAGAAGAAACGAAAACACAACGCTCGAAAACTGGAAGAGATAGAAGAAAAGTATGCAAATAGGGAAATAAGAAACTTTTACCAAGGAGTGAAAAAGATGAGAAGAGGATATCAACCAAAGACAAGTTTTGTTGCAGACAAAGAGGGTGCATTGGTGGGTGCTGAAGAGGAGATGATTGAAAGATGGATGGAATACTTCCAGGAGCTGCTAAACAAAGAACAAATTAAAAAGAAAATAGAAAATAAAGAACGAGATAGAGAAGTAAAGGAGGGCGAAGAGGAGATGCCCAGTGAAGAAGAAATATTGGAAGTAATAGCAAAGCTGAAAAACAACAGAAGGGGAGGAGATGATGGAAATCAGTCAGAGATGATCAAATACGGTGGTACTAAGCTGCACAAGATGATAGTGGCACTGATACAGAAATTTTGGACCCTCGAAGTAATGCCGGAAGCATGGAATATGGCTATCATTTGCCAGATACATAAAAAAGGAGCCAAAACTGAATGTTGTAACTATCGCGGAATAGCATTACTGAACGTCACTTACAAAATTTTGGCTACCTGTATAAAGAATAGGTTAAGAACATACACCGAAGAGTCCTTAGGAGAGTACCAGTGTGGATTTAGGAAGGATAGATCGGTGACTGACCAGATTTTTGTGTTGAAGGAGAACCAAGCAACAAGCCACGAATATGGACTGAATAATCACGCATTGTTTTTGGATTTCAAACAAGGATATGACAGTATAGTAAAAGAAGAACTATACGAGGCAATGTACGCACTAGGGATACCAACTAAATTGATTAAGTTGACAAAAATGACGCTGAAAGACACTCAAAGTAAAGTAACAATGAATGGAAGAATATCAAGAGAATTTAAGGTAAAGGTGGGATTGAGACAAGGAGACCCACTATCGTCAGCGCTGTTTAACATTGCCCTTGAAAAAGTGGTAAGAGAAGCCAAATTAAATAGAAGAGGAACAATTTACAGACAAAAACACCAATGCCTTGCCTTGCAGATGATTTTACTGTACTTACAAGATCTAGAAAAGAATTGCATGACACTGCAAAGAGATTAATAATAGCAGCAAGTAAAATGGGTCTGGAGGTTAATGAACAGAAGACTAAATACATGATATGGGAAAGCGAAGCATTTCTACCGGGTAAAACAATAGATATCAAGATAAACGAGGATAAGATAATGAAATTTGAAGAAGTAGACACGTTTATATATCTGGGAACAATTATTTCTAAAAAACCTGGGAATGAAGTAAAAGTAAAAGCAAGAATAACGGCGGGAACAAGAAATGCTTTTGCAATCAAAGCAAAACTATGCAGTAAAGTCTTCTCTCGAACCTTAAAGGTGAGATTGTATAAAACTATAATAAGGCCAACAGTAACTTATGGATGTGAGAGCTGGATAATGAAAAAGCGAGAGCAGTTAAGTTTAGAAATATGCGAGCAAAAAATATTGAGAAAATTATACGGTGGAAAATGGGTTGAAGGAAGTTGGATTAGAAGAACAAATAGAGAACTTCATGAATTGTATGGGGAACCAAACATTGTAAGCGTAATGAAAACCCAGAGAGTAAAATGGATAGGTCATTTGGTAAGAATGTGCGAAACTAGAACACCGAAGATGATATGGAAATCGGAACTAGGGGGTACTAGAAGAAGAGGAAGGCCAATGAGTAGATGGAGTAACGAGGTGCAAAAAGATTTGGCTGAAATTGGTGTGAGAGACATCGAGCAGAGTGCAAAGGATAGAAGTCTTTGGAATAAAGTGATAAATCAAGCCATGGGACTACTAGGCCCGTACTGCTATTTTATATTTATATATAATTATGTATTTATTTTCTGGAACTGGTAGAAAAGTAGTCAATTAAAAATTTTTGAAGATTTGTATTTATGCAATATAAAAAAAATTAATATTTTATTGGAATTATATTGTCTAAACAGTTTTTTGCCGAAAATGAATAGAAATAAAAGCCTTTTGGAAATATTTTATATTTTTCATAAGTATAGGTAGCTTTATACAGATTATGTGAAATCTTTTTGAATTTTTTTTTTGAATTGATAGGGGGCTGGTTATAAAGCTTACATTACAATAGGAAAATAACAGCATTCTTAACGCTAAAATAAAGATTAATTTAAATTTGAAAGAAAGATTATTCCGAGATTATCAATAATAATAAAAATAAAATATTTCTATGCTACTCGTATAGTTCTGTTATTTTGTAACACATGTTTTCACAATTTTGTCATGAAATATAATATAAAATTTATTCGTAAAGTATAATATACTATATTAGCGAGTGCTTTACAGACTTCTCCGCATCTTGTTTTCCAAACGTCTCTGTTAGTCCAATCTTGTAGGCATCTGGCTGCCATCTACTCTTTCACTTCCCGAGCCCAGGTTCTTGCTGGTCTGTCCCGTTTTCTTCTGAACCTTGGAGTCCATTTCCATATTCTTTTTGGCCATCGAGATATGTCCATTCGCTACATATGGCCGAACCACCTTAGTTAGCCTCTTGACCTCTATTGTGTCCATTATCAAGCCAGTTATCTCCATTCTCTGCCGAATATCGTCATTTCGAATGTGTTCTAATTTGGAGACGGCGCAGCTGCGTCTCCAGAAGTCCATCTCTAGGGCTCTCAGTCTATCTCTATTTCTCCCATTTTCGTAAAATATAAAATTATTTTAGCAAATTTGCTATAATGTAAAAAGGCTCTTATAAAATTTTTGCAATATAATTCTTTTCACAATGTATATTCAACTTAAATGATCTAGTTTGCTGGGTAAGTACATAGTGCAAATAAATTTTTATCGTAATCCCGAATAACATATGTTTTCAGACTTCAGTTACATGTTTTGATATTTATTTCAACCATTTATTCGACTCATTCTACTACTGGCCAGAAAATGGGTCCAGTTTATGCCGAATAATAAAGCAGATTGAAGGTACAATCGTGCCCACCAATTTATAATAATAATAATAATAACGGTTGGCTTTGTGATATCTTAAAGATCTACAAAATTGACCCCAAAATTATTCAAGTATTGTCTTCAATGATATCAAAATGGAATACTCTAATTATGTATGATGCAACTAGTTTGGATTCAATCAAAATTAAACGTGGAATTTTTCAAGGTGATTCATTAAGGGGTTTTGGTGGTCTAGAATTTTCAAAAGATTAAATTTTTTTTTAATAATTGATAAGTATGGTCTTTCGAGAATATACTGTTAAATTTTTGTAAGGATATTGAAAGTATTTTAGGTTCTACAACCTGTTTAGCACATTACATGACTAATTATTCAAGTAATACTTAAAACTTTACGCTCATTTCTTACAAAATTGTGTTTTACTGTATAATGTTGTAGAAAAAAAAACTATACAGCCGAATCATCTGAAATTTTAATATGTTATTCATAACACCATTGGCTATCGCCGGTACTAGAATAAAGATTTTATATCAAAAATTTTGTATTTTTTACAATCAAAAACTGGTGAAAAAAATCCTGGTTTTACAATTTCAACTTCAAATGCGCGTCATTCTGTTAATTTTCATTTTTTTTTATGTTTTTCTAGAACCGGCCATAACTGCACTCATACTGATTAATAATTTTCTTGGTTTTTACTTTTCTGATAAATAGAAGAGTCAAAATCAACAACATCGTCCAAGTCCATTTTTTTGAGAGGGTGTTATTTAGTGCTATTTTTCACGTAATTAAAAATTATTAAGGTGCTTCATGGCAAACATCCGACGATTTTGGATTCCAATGGAATCGATAAGGAGATATCAATAGAATGGCTTCGGAGAGGATTGTTATATTTAGAAACCAAAGGATTCATGTGTGCTATTCACGACGGACTTATAGCAACGAATACCTACAAGAAACACATAATGAATCTGGAGGTTGCAGATCACTGCCGAAAATGTAACATCCTCAGCGAAACCATAGAACACATAATAGCCGGTTGCTCGTACCTAGCTCCTATTGACTATCTCCGTAGACATAACCAAGTTTGCAAGATATTACACCAGTAAATTGCAAAGAATGTTGGCTTGTTAGACAATTTTAGACCATATTACGACTACATTCCCTGAACCTGTCCTTGAAAACGAATCTACCCTTCTATACTGGGACAGGTTAATATTGACAGATAGAGAAATTAGTCATAATAGAGCTGACATTTTTTTAATAAGTCAACGAGACCGAAATTCAGTCATCATTGACGTCGCTGTGCCTCTTTAAAAAAATGTTTTAAATACGGAAAAAGAAAAAATTCGCATGTACGAGGCATTAGCGATGGAAATGATGAATGTATGGGGTTTAACAAAAATCTCTATAAAACCAATAGTAATATCAGCTACTGGTGTGGTATCTTGATAATTTAAAACTCATCTGTCCCATTGTGACGGACACCGTCACTTAGGCGACGGTCAATTAGGCGACGACAATTAGGCGATGCCAAATAGGCGACGGTGAATTGGGCGCTGGTATTTTAGGCGACGGGCTTTTAAGGCGGCCCCAACTAGGCGACCGGTCAATTAGGCGACGACAATTAGGCGACGGCACAAATTAGGCGACGGGAAATTTGATAAATTTTTTTTTAATAAAAAAGTGCAGGTGGTAATTTTTTATACAGGTACCGTGAATGAAAAACTGAACAAATTTAAATTCAAATTTCACCAATGACAGTTATTTTTTTAACAAAATTGAAAGTTTTCCATAGAGTGTGTGATACAAACTTTTCGATGCCAATTTTGTTTTTTTCAAATGTCAGTTACAAAAATGGTGTTAACGAAAGAGCAACAAATCATAATTTTTAAACTTTTAGAACAACGGTGTAGTTTTTCTATGATACAAAAAAGGTGTGAAGATCAAACTTTTGTGTTTTGAAAGGTACACTCTCTAATTATAAAAAATTTGGAATCCCAGAACATAAATCCAAAATCCGAAAGAAAGGCAGCGGCAAAAAGCCAACTCTGACAAATCAACAATTATTGAATTTAAAGCAAATGGCATTAAAAACGAATCCTCCGACACTAGAACATATGGCAAATCAGTTCAAAACATCTGAATATACCATTCGGTATAATCTAAACAAAAAATTAAACCTAAAATTAATGAAGAAGCCACGGAGACATCACATTTCTGAAGAAACAATTCAAAAAAGGCACCAGCGCTCTCTTGGATTATATCACTTACTAAATTGTAATAAATGGCAAAAATTCATTGCTGTCGATGAAGCATGGTTCCATCTATCAAATGCTGATGGCCAACGAAAAATTCAGTACTTGAGTCGCGAGCAGTCGGCAAGAGAATTGGACGTGTTCTCAAAATAGTCCCATCCGAAGGGAGTTATGGTGTTCATGGGAATATCAAATTATGGATCCACAACGCCAATTTTTGTTGACCCTAGGGCAAAAATTAATTCAGAATATTACATTAAGAATTGTTTAAAGCCACTTTTGAACGATGCAATGAAATTATATCCTGCTGATGATTGGATATTTCACTAAGACTCTGCACCAGCGCACGCTTCTAAGAAGACCTTGAATTTTCTTGAAGAGAACGGCATATCTTATATTCATCCTGATATGTGGACACCATCATTGCCGGACCTTTCACCTTGTGATTATTTTTTGTGGGGCTATTTAAAATCTCAGCTAAATAAATCAAAAGTTGAAACTATAGATCAGCTTAAAAAGTTAATAAAATCTGAGATAATAAGAATTCCTCTGGACATGATACAACGATCGCTAAAATCTTGGCCAAAACGTTGTCTACAAGTGTACAAGAATAAAGGACAACATATTAAATAAAATTGTTTTAAATAAATAAAAAGAATTAACATTTATTACACTTCAAAATCGTTCAATTTTTCATTCACGGTACCTGTAGATTATTTTACTATACAAGAGATAAAAATGACATGCTAATATTATAAATTTGAATTAAAAATAAAATCATTTGCAATGGAAGGAAGACTACAAATTACGACCCAAAAAGGGAACGAAAAATTCACTTGGAACGGATATCTTTACATCAAAGAAAAGATATACATAGGTACTTATACATATGTCCTGTATGTATAGTATAATATAATAATATAATATTGTACAATTTTGAATAAAATATTAAATAATAATAAAGAGAATATAATATAATACTAAATACTATAATAATTAGTTATTAAACTAATTTTTTAATTAATTAAACTTGTTATTAATTTTTTTTTGCAAGAAAAATATCGAATTTCCCGTCGCCTAATTTGTGCCGTCGCCTAATTGACAGGTCGCTTAGTTGGGGTCGCCTAAAAAGCCCGTTGCCTAAAATACCAGCGGCCAATTGACCGTCGCCTATTTGGCGTCGCCTAATTGTCGTCGCCTAATTGACCGTCGCCCAAATGTTGTGTACCCTTTAGGCCTTTCTTCAAAATTATTCCCTGAGATGCAAAAAGCAATCATTTTAGAAACGTGCCACATAGTTAGAAAATTTTTAAATGCCACATAACATAAAGAAAAAATGAGACTTATAAAATACCCATGTAATTAGTTCAAAATCAATTTACTATATTTATGTATTTAATAATAAGTGTTAAAATGAATATAATTCAACACATATGTAAAAATATAGAATGGTTGGAACTAAATCCCCCATTCAATATTCACTCCACAATGTATTAATGTGAGATTTAAAATAGACATAATAATAATAATATTTATTATTAAATTATTATTAATATAATATTAATTATAATTTTAATAATAAAAGGGTTTAAAGGGTATTGGTTCGGCAAGCTGATTTTCAACCTATACCGAGATTTAGGCACCATCGTTTTGGGCGACTAGCAGACGATTCATTACCTTCTTTTTAAACGTGAGCTTGGTTTCACTATTCAGGAAGAGATCAGAAAATCTGTTGAGGATTCTAAAAGCACAGGACTCAAAAGATCCCTCAAACTTGGAGGTCTTGTGCACTGGAACCGATAGATTGCTACCATTTTTTAAGTTCAAATTGTGGCAGAGGGATCTTCTATTCAAAAAGTGCTGTAGATAGTCAGGTCGTTCTGATTTTAATATCCCAAATAAGAATACAGCAAACTGAAGTTCACATCGGGATTCTAATTTAAGTATATTCAAACTGTTGTAGACGGGAGTGATGTGATCCCAACGTTCAATGTTGAAAGCATAACGTAGACAAGAGTTTTGTAGCACAATTTATTCCTTAAAGAGCATGTAAGGAAACCATAGTACACAGTAGCGCAGTAATCAGTATGGCACATCACGAGACTTTGAACTAGGTTCCATTTGAAGTGTGCTGGAAGAAATAGTTTGTACCTGTACAACGACTTGAGTTTTTAACAACCTGTACTACATATCTTGTTAACATGATCTTCGAAGTTCAAGGCAGAGTCCCATATCACACCAAGATTTTTCACCTTTTCCCTAAGGTCAATGACCTTATTATCAAGACGAATATCTGTATGTCTTACACTGTCGGCAATGGCTCGGCTGATGTCATGATATCAGGATAAGTTCACCCGAAACACTACCAAGAAGTTTTACACGTTGTGTTCTTCCATCTAAGAAATTAATGAGAAGCTTAAGAGCGGAGCTGTCGCATCCATAGTAGCTCAACTTCGTCAAAAGAAGATCATGATCGGTTACATCGAACACCTTGGTCACTTTGGAGTTGTCCATATTAGGAATGACATCATTCGATACCTTCGCCATTGCAGTAGCTGTACTAAAGCCAGCCCGGAATCCAGATTGAATTTTGGGCAAAATTCCCATCCCTTCGATATATTCCAGCAGCTACCGATGCATAAACAATTCAAAAACCTTAGAGGAGGCAAGTAAGATACTGATGGGTCTTAGCTCACTAAAACTTTTTGCATTATTGACTTTCGGGAGTGGAATAATAATCGACTTCTTCCATAACTCAGGTAGAGATGATGTCTCAAAACAGAAATTGATCAAATGAGTGAAAATGTCCAAGCAAAAAGGAAAAACATCCAAGTCGAAGGATGGCCTTAGCAACATCCTCGGGGCTAACCAAACAAAACACGAATTTATCTGTGACATGAAGATGACAATCATTCCTTAAGTTTTCGATGATTTCGGGAGCTATAACTGTACTTGGTAAAGAGTCAACAAAAAAGTTATTTAATGCATCCGGATCAACGTTATCCAGGTTCATTACATTTTTGGATTTACCCTGAATATTGGCGTGATAAAAAACTTTTTAGGATTATTGCGCCGAATATCAATTTCGGGCTTAAAATAATATGCTTTCTTTTCATTTGAAACAGCTTGAGTTACGAGATTACGCATTTCCTTGTAAAATTTAAAATCGGACGGCTTCTTTGTTTTACTGTACTTCTTGAATGCCTTTTGACAAAGTTTCATCATGCACCGAACATTGTATGCTATTTAACTGTCGAGATATTAGCATGCATGTCCAAAAGGTAACTAATTGCAGAGTTGATATAATTAACCTTATCATCGATGTCATCGGAATAAATTGCTAGTGTCCAGTCTATCCTCGAAGCATCGAAAGCAAACTCTTCAGAATCGATATAGTTTAAGTTTCTCATCGTCATAAGTTGAGGACCAGAGCTTATACAGGGAAAATTCAAGCTACAAGCAACCAAGCAGTGATCAGACAAGTCAGACATATCATGAATATTTACCTTCGAAAACTTGCTGTGTTTGCTCAAGCAGATGAGATCGATGAGGGAAGACGAGTTAGCGGTAATTTGCATTGGCTGATTAATAATCTGTTCCATATTAAATGATGAGAGCAGTGACTTCAAAACTGTACAAAGGTTAGATTTAGCAAGCATATCGACGTTGAGGTTACCCGACAGTACGATTCCATAGTATTCCACACTAAGCCTAGCTAAATGTATTTTCAAGTTCATTAATATAGGCAATTGAGCATTGAGGAGGACGATAGATTGTACCTATAGCATATTTTCTGTTTTTAATGAACCCATAACTGCTCCAATATATTGGTCGCACCAATAACGTTGTTAATGAGACTACTCCGGATGCCATTCTGAACATAACAACAAACACCACCACCTCTGCTCTGGCGGTCACATCTGTATAGCGAATATAAGGCTTTGCGATTTTTGACAGTAGCTGGTGTCTTTTCGTATATAACCTTATATGAATTATAGCAATAAATCATAAATTTCAGAAAGATTCATTTTATTGTCTAGTTACCAAAAATTGTTAAAAAACTACATATATTTAGTGTTTTACAAGGATTTTCCCTCTTAAGTTTATTGATAAGTCCTGGCAAGATAATTTACCGAGATAAGCATAATATAATATTTAAAAAATAAAACAGCCGGGTTAAAATTTAGCCAAATATATTAGATGTTCTGATAAAAATTCTAATTTTCCATTACTACAAGTTGCTACTTTACGTATTGATAATTTAACCTTTCTAGACTTACTATAGTCATTATTTTCATGATTCCCTAAATTTTTCTTGTTTTATCAATTTTAAATAATTTTAGTCCAAACTTAGTAGTAAACTAATAATATTTGTAAATTTTTAAACAAACATTTCGTTGTATTTCTTATCTAGAATCAAATATTTATTTAAAATATAAAATATTTAAAAATAACTACCTATACTTAAATTTTTGTCTTTTATATAGATTTTGTTGATTTCTATTTTACTCACAAGTATAAGTAATCACACATTATCTTTAATTTAATTCCATCTTACTTTCTTCAGCACCCTAATTATATAATAATTTTCCTTAGCTGAAAATTTTGGACTACTATGCATTACTATGAACTTGATTAAATTGTTTTGGATGAAAATTTTAAGATAGAAACTTTTTTTATGTACGTTAAGTAAATGCAATTTTAGAATTTATGTTTTTTTGCTTTCCTTTTGATTGCAAATTGTATCAATTTTAACTACCCTTGCTAGTAAAATTAACATCAAACTGTATTTGAAATAAGAAAGTTACAACTTGGGTGTTTAATATTGATTTTTTTAGATTCAATTTAAGACGTGGCATGTATTTTAATCACCTCGTATATTATGATCAAAGTAAAATTTACATATTTCAATTATATAAAAACTTGATTTACGTTAAACGTTTCCTCGTTTGTCGTCTTCTAGTGATATCATTTGTATTTTTCTTAACTTGAGTGACATCTAAAATAGTGATTTGGTGATCGGCAGATTGCCCTAGAGACATTCTACCGCCTTTCAACGTCTGCCGCAAATAGATTGGGGACCCGCTTTTGTTAACTTTTATTGGATTCTATTCTGATGTTAGGTTCGTTAAAGGAATATCACTTTTTGATTCCTTTTGTTACGTCGTTTACTGAACGCTTGTTGACACAACCTTCGCCTTTGCATCGCATCTTTCAATAAATAGAATATTTTGTTTTATAATTTGTATTGCCTTTTTCTAATTTAATTTAACTTTTGTCGATTCTGGTATAACAAATATATTTTTCACTAAGCGATATTCTTGACTAAATTGAAACTTGAAATCAAATCAAAAAGCTGTAAACATGCATTTCGGTGTGTGGCACATTGGGCGAGGTTAGCGAGCTGGTACTACTTGCTATGATTGCTGTGTAATTGGGGTTAGTATGGGTTGGCATGTTCAGCAAGTATATGACTACACACAAGTAAATTAATAAAATTGAGAACAAACTTTTAAATTTATTAATTAAAGACACTTCAAGATAATAAAAATTTAAATAATGCATTTATGACAAATTCGAAACTTTGTAGGTTGCACTAAATAATAATAAAGTGGTTTAGAAATTCGATTACAATCCCAATTGCATTGATATATTACTTCTTGTATTTTACAAAGAGACGCACATTACAGTTGAAAGCTATGATACAATTTTCACGAATAGCAATACGTGCGCATCAGATATTTTGAGTATTATTGATGTGAATCGGATCACACATTCAATAAATCATCATTTGTTAGAACAAAAATCCTCGTATATCAATCATAAATTTTTGTTCGCATTTATAAAATTTGAAAAAAAATATACAATAACCATTACTATATTCCGTATATGTTTCATTTAATTAAATTTTTATTAAGTAGGTTCTCATTAATTTCTATAAATTAAAATAGCGTAACCAAGCAGAAGTAATATTTTTAAGAAGTATATTTATATTATCAAAAATTTACAATACAATGTATTTAATTTTTATTGCTCTCGGGATTAATACGAAGCTATTCACACTCAAATAAATTTTTCATCGCAATAAGTAATAGAAACTTTTTAATTACATAAAATCAATCAACATCGCAACTACACCTTTCAATTTTCTTTTTATTTTTCATTCTACTTTGCAATTTGCTCAACATTATATATCCCTAGTTCGCCAAAATTTAAAGGTAGTAGAAACTATGGATTAAATCCCTAGGGAAATGAAAGAAGTAATATTGTATATTATGTAAATTAAACATTTCGAAATCGGTTCATAATATTATGTAATTCGAAGCAAATATCAACAAGTGTACTAATTACATTAATTTTAGTTTCACATAAAATAATAATAATATTCACATATTATGTATATTTTCTACTATACATACATAATTATATTAATCGTATAATAGTGTTTTAGAAAATAAAAGAATGTCCAAAATTTATTAAAATCACTACCATCCGTATGATACCATAAGTTATGGAATATTTTTTTCTTTTGATAACTCATTATTGAACAACTAATTAAGTTTTACGTTATTTTGTAACAGTAATAGTAAGAGCTAATCCCCTAAAGTTATAAAAATTTAGAGTTAAATATGAAATACGTTATTACAGTTAAAATTCTTTTATTTTGACGTTTTGTTAAGTTATGAAAATAATGAACTTGTGGAATTCTAATTCTGATTCATTATTTGCTAGTTACTTATTTGATCTTATATTATAACCGAAACACTTACTAAATTTTCCTGTTAACACAATGCCGGCCGGTAAATGTTGTAAATTGGAGAGCGAGTCGCAGGTTTCTCAAAGAATTGAAATAAAGGTTCTTCAAATTAAAATACGTATATTTGCCTAATTATTTATTCATTTGACGCCACAGACTTATTAGATAAAATTAACAATAATCATACCATGACCGGTCAAATGACCGATTAAGAACTTTTGTATCGAAAATGCGCATATCATATAATCTTTTTTGCACTTTTGACTTCATGACTTTCTCTAGGAATTATATGTATAGTTAATATTCTATTATTATTATTTTTTTATATTTTGTTTCTATTGAATAATACTCGTCATATACCGATTTCTACCACAACCGGTCATTTGACCGGGAGAACAATTTATTGCTTTATAAGGTTATCCATCGATACCTACATTTATTACAAATTCTTATCAACTTATTATCTTATTAAAATTTGTTCTAAATGTGAAAAATATGTTTGCGGCAAATGTACAATGGAAACACTCTGTTTATGTAAAACATGCGATGAGCATTGAATTCAACTTCTTATTTCTTGTGTTTGTAATACATAAAAATTGGCAAATATACAATTTTGTTCAATTATAATAAAGTTTATTTGTTTATTTCCTTCTCAATATCCATATTTCATATATTCATTTAGGAAACATAACATAAACATAGGCCGGTCATTTGACCGGCTATGGTAGAAATAGGTATACCTATATATCAAGTGCTGGTATGTTTAGTGTTAAATTACGAGTGATTAATGTACAAAATACAGGATGTTTAAAAGCACTGGAAATGGACTACTGGACTGACTGACTACGCTCTTGCGGTGTATCTAAGCTGGAGCTGGAGTAAGAAACTTAGAAATACGTAAAAGAATGGGTGTCGACCAAACAATAATAGACACCATAGATAAGAAACGACTAATGTGGTACGGCCACTTGCAAAGAATGGAAGACTTCAGATGGCCAAAAATAATATGGGAATGGGAACCCCCAACAAAAAGAAAGAGAGGAAACTAACATGGCAGAAAGATGTCCAAAACGCAATGAACTCCCGAGGACTCGCAGAGGGAGATTGGGAGAACCGAAAGGCTTGGCGCAAAGGGTGCGAAATATGATTGAACAAATTGTAAACAATAATCCTATATAAATAATTGTAAAAATAATCCTCAAATCAAACAGGATTAGTTGAAAATTTGTTGAACGATGTAATTACAAGAAAGTTAGTAACCCAGCGCGCATAATAGATATCGGCCTGTTGTTTTCATTAATCATATAAATTATAATCAATTTCATAAAAAAACATTGATATAAATCTAATCTCCTCTGCAACAATAAACTCAACTTCTAAATATAATGTTTATGTTAACTCGAAATAAAGCAAACGCAACTGATGTTGACCTTCTCTGTTCTCTTGAGTTCTCTTGAGAAGTTAGCAATGTGCCAGGTGAAACAATTGTTGTTATATGACGACTTTCCACCAAAGTACATAAGATCTGCTCGAAGTAAGTAATGCTTGCGTTACGAATCCGTGACATCAGAAGCGAAAGTGTTAAACCACGTATCAATAGACCATCTTTTGATCAACCATAACCTTGATCAAATAAACTTTAAACTTTGTGTGTTACATAAAAAGTTGACAATATGCACAGTATCCGATCTCAGTCACCTCCATCCGTAGCAAGCAACAGATTCGTGGAACATGTCTAGATGTGTTATCACAGTGGCATCTAATTTTATTAAGACACTTATTTTCTGTTTTTCTTTTGCGGCCTGCATAAAATGACGTAAATGAAGTCCTTGCGTTCAAACGTCCCTGCGTTCAAACGGCTCTGGGTTCAAACGGCCGCGTTCAGATGTCCTAGACCGGTCATTTGAGTGATTTATCATCATATTTATGTGCATGTTCATACGTACGATACTATGTATATTTTAAACTATCTTGATGAACTCATTCATCAAAAAATAATGAACAAGCAGTGTTCATCGATCGTATGAACTTATTAATCGGATCAAAATTGATGATTTTTTCATTAATATGAGACACATTGGAGACAATGGGAATGAGGGGATGGAAGCAGTTGGTGACAGACAGAACAACATGCAGAACCATAATTAGTGATGCGAAAATACACAGAGACTTGTGAATACAGTGCACAATATGTAAATAATGTAGATATGAGGAGTAATCCAACTCAAATGCGGATTTTATAAGATCCATTGGAACAGCTCTATTCCTTCTGGAATGTAAAGCTATAAATATACATATTGTTGTGGTCTCTTTCTCTCTTATAAAAATGGTCGTTGGTTCTCGAAAAACGGTTACATGGAAGACAATAAAAAACTGACGATTTAAAGAACAATTTATTTTGCAACCTTACACAAGTAAACAAAATTAAAAAAGCAGGACTCACACAAATTTTGCTGAGCAGCACGGTTCGGCTTCTTTCTTCCACACTTTCCTCGGATAATTTTCAAACACCACACCAACTGTTGAACACTCAATTTCAGATTGCTGTACGACTGACTTTTACAACTAACCTCTCGGACTGAAAATTTTCGACTCTCTGTTCGACTAACTTTTATTTATCTTCCAGTTGTAAATTTGCGACTTCTCGTTCTTTCATTTATTTATATTCTTCTTATTATTCTATTTTTTAGCCTCTCGGACTGTAAATTTGCGACTCTCTGTTTGACTATTTATTTATTATCCAAATCCATTTCCTTGGTTTTTTTATTCTTCTTTTTTTTTTTAAATCAAATCAAGATTCTCGCGTACTGCTCAGCTGCATTCGTGTGAGTCGCTAAACAACGAAAATTAAAAATACAAACATTAAAATAAAAAAAAAACAAACGAAATTACTGCAACAACAATGTTAAACTAAACAATACAACTTAACTAACGAACAAACTTAACACTAATAAAAACAATTTTGAAAACGAACACAGAGTCCTGCCTTTATTGTTCCTCAGGTTGCAAAGTCAGTTCTTTATTTCTAAATTACGCAACTCACTTTTCATTACTTTATCAGAACACAACAATATATTAATGATGAAAAATACAAGTCATCCTCTTGAACAATCACACACTGCTTCCGATCACTAAGGTAAGATTCGAACCAACTATAGGCACTCTTATAACACCATAATTGTACAACTTCTGCGGCAGCAGCCGATGATTCATACAATTAGTCGTGAGTTTAAATTTTATGGTATATATGGTATGGTTTACTGTAAGTAAAAAAAATGTTTTTACATTAGATCTTGCATATTATGTAATATACCGATACCAATATAAACAATGAAACTTTAATTAACAAGTTAAATTCAATAATATAATCAAATTATAATATTAAATATATTAAATAATATTAAATAAATTTCTGAAGAAGACGATTAAAGTCGCCGAAAGCTTAAAAAAATTAATTTGATTATATTATTGAATTTAACTTGTTAATTAAAGTTTTATTGTTTATATTTTTTCGCAAGTTAAGATTTATATATTTAAATACCAATATAGAAAACTATATAGGTTATATATTATATAGCTTACATCATAATAAATTAATAAACCTAAACTAAAATAGATAATAATATTATAGTATTAACAGAAACTACATAAAAAATGAAGAAACACTTTTGTTTACTTGAGCTATCAGCCATTGCGTATTATTACGACTTTTTTTTTTTTTCCACCACGTGAATCAGTTAGTTTGTGTACTGTCTGTACATCCACCGCTACAAGCCATGGTAACTACACATATTGCCAATTACCATGTTACTGATAAAATTTTACAGAATTCCGATACAACATGTGCTCACCTTTTACATTAACCTGCCGAATATCATGCAGCAGCTGAAATTATTTTTATCGATTTTTTTCCATTTATCGATCCTGTACGAGATTTAAATTATTGCTTATTTTTTGTTGATTCGTTACTTCAGAGCAGATTACATGCCATTTGGGTTGTCTACCCGACTGGCACGATTGTACCATTTTAATATAATAAAAATAAATAATAAATTATTAGTTGTAATACATATACAGAGTGTCAACTTTAAGACATTCCTCTTAATTTATTAATTAGTAGTAGTTTTACACTTTATACGTCAAAATAGTCTCTTTCGTTTATTGTTTTCCATCTTTCAGGTTTACACTTGTAAGCTCTGTGAGTCATAGGTTGTCATCAAGTGAGTTCACTACCAATAATTAGGTGGCAACCAATCTTTTTCAGATTTTTGCTCATCTCAATCCTACGACTTTAGTCTGTTTACCAACAGTTTCCAACTGAAGCAGCCGGTCACGCCAGTCACGAAATAGTACCATTCTATTGCAAAGGTGATCCGTAGATGATTTGGCATAATTAATACTTATGGGTGAGAAACCAATAATTGTAGACTGTTGTACAGATTGGTTGATTACAATATCAAGAAATAATGTTAAACAGTATACCTATAATTTACTAGATTATTCTTCAAAATCCGGCTCTCTCTTCGAATAAGGTTTTTCTTCTATTACATATATAGATACTTATCAACTATTTTCATTGTGTTTGCTTATCATGGTTTACTTTAGCCCGAAAGCGAACCAAAAAATGGCGTAAACGGTAACAAATAAAGATCACTGCAAAATCTTATGATTGCAGACCGACATCGACACCTGTGTTTTCCTGAATTTCCATTCTATGTGACCAGTTACCTAATTCTAATAAATTTGAATTTTAGAGTTTATAGAGTGTAGATCAACTAACGACTAAAAATTAGGTTTTTAGTCAAATAAAATAAAATTTAGTCAAATAAAATTAGAGTCATACTTTTGGGTTATTCCCAATTAATAAATATAAAAGATTTCTCTTCAATTGGTTTTTCTTGTTGAATGAAATTTCATTGATACGTATACATTCAGCCAAATGAATTTGATTATTCAAATTATTCAAGTTAAATTGTTAATAAATACTGGTGCAATTTAGAGTATATATTTAAAAATCTATTAAATAATAATAATTTAAAAAAATTAGTCAGGTTTTTATAAATATATTTTTTTATCCAATATATGTATTTTAAATATTGTGCTACTAAACAGAAATGGAGAGAAACCGCATCTTCATAAATGCTTTCTTCAAAGTAGGCCAATGCCGAGCCATAATATACCCAATATTAATCTTATGCTATTATAGTTCCTCTTAAATAATACAACTACCGGCTGGATTATTAACAACACTAAATTTTCTAAAGTTGGAATTCCACAATCAATATTTTACATTCGTATACGCATAAATTCATAAAATTTTTACTTACTTAATATTAATTAGAGAAATCAAATTTGAGGAGTTTTAAATAACAACCACAAAATTAGCTTAATTGATTTTAAAATTTGTATAGTTCATTAGATATTTTTAACAAATTTGAAAAACATTTAATTGCTTTTTAATTAATATATTTTAAATTTATAAGAAAGCAGTGCAGTTGGTAATACAAATTATAATTTATAGCTCTAATTAAATTTCTATTCATTTGGTTTTTATGAAATTTTTGTTTATTATTCGTAATAAAATGTTGGCAAAGAATATAATAAATAAAACAAAAATTTCATGATTTATTTTCTTCCGAGAGTATCGAGTGCTCAGGACAAGTTCAATTATAAACCCTTAACGAAAAGGGTTGCCTTCCTCGTAGCCCAGACCGACGTTGTACTTTTGAAAAACTATACAAATGATAAACGCTTTTGCTGATAGCAAACACTTTGGTGAAAAATTATTTAACACACTACTAATAAATCCCGATCAGTGACCAACATACAATCATCCCAGGTATTGGTTTATTGTCCAGTGGACAATGGAACGAAATACCGGCATTAAGATCTTTACGAACGTAACAGCTGCTTCCACAACTTATCCAAACCTGTCTGTTGGTTCAATTTTCATCTTCTAACCTTCTTTGTTTTCTTAATAGCTTGGAGTCCAATCTTTTTTTTGCCATCTCTGGTTGCTCAATTTTTGGATGTTGTTACGATTTGCTCCCTTTAGGTTTAATCGTACCTTTTTAATTTAATCTTGGTGCGATAATACCTTATAACTTGCCACTTGATGCAACTTGGTGACGCGAAGCGTTGATAAGAAAACTTGTGGAAAGGGAAATAATTTTATGTAGATCTGCCTCTTGGGTCTTCAGCCTACGAACAGTTTGCTGGTGTATTTTTTGTGCGGGCCTAATGAGCTCAAATTGAAGAAATTTCTTTGAGGACCATCCTCGAATTATCTATCACTGGCTTATCTTCAGTACAACTACCTGAAGTTCGGGAAACTGCAAAAGTGGAAATTTACTGGAAATTCCTAAGATGAACCATGCTGCCGGAAGCCGCCCTAATGGTGACTATGGCGCCAAGTCTTCACAAGCAGCCGACATCCACCCATGCTGGTAATTCAAGATTACCGCAGCAGCAGTCGTTGAGTGCATTTGTGTTCCTGACATCACTCCTAGTATCCAGCAGCAATCAAGACGTTAAAATTATTATCTTCTGTAAGTAATTTTGCTAATATACTTTTTAACGGGCTACGAGTGCGACGATAATTTTACAGTGAACTAATAATTATAAATTTGTCTACAATTTCTAAATTTCTGTATATAATTATAATTGGGTACACTGGCCAGAATCAATTATCGACGAATGATCATTCAAACTATTCTTTTTAATGCTGTTTTTGTATTAACTGTAATATGTACATTTGTAACAAGAAGAACTCATTATATTTAAATTAACTGCATTTCTTGTCTTTTCATTGTTCTTTTACAGAAGTTATAAGTTTGTTATTTCGTTACCCACGGATGGATGTTGATATAATTTCGCAAAGGTATCGTCGAACGTCGATCCGCCCTGAGAGAAGAACGCATGAGCTAGTCCGGAAAGGCATTTCGCCAATTTTCTGGTGCGAACTTTATTTTGAAATATCAGATGCCTTTTTGTAATAACAATGGCGCCTCAACATGTGCGGCCTCGAAATTGGAGAAAAACGAATAATAACTACTTATAACTTCGATTCAATTTTATTTTTAATAATTATCTTAAGAAATGCAGTTTTTACTTGTAAACTATCCACAAGGTTAAGCATCATAAAATCTATTTATAAAAAAAATGCTAACGGTTATCAAGTGCAAGTTGCAAGGTAAATGATTCACCGGATGTCGCCAAGAACTTTGTTTATAATTCTTATCTAAATGGTAACGAATGCATCTAAAGAAACTTGAATCTAATAATATCTTTCTGCAGTTAAATTTAAAAATTTATTATAATATTTTTAGGTGTTGTGAGAAATTTAATTTGGTCACAATAATCACCTTTCTTTTATGTACAGGGTAAAGCACATTTCTTTTATTGCGTGGTCAATAGGTGTACGAATTTACGGATTCAATTATAAAAGGTGTTTAAAAACTTTATGTTTAACAAGTTATTTAGTACAGGGCGGTACCAAATTTATTTTTTTGAATAATTTCTTTTTTTACTTTTAATTTTTTATTTCTAATAACTACGATTAATAATCATGGAGCCAAGCTATTTGTCTAGTGCTGAATTAAATTTCGAACTATTAAGTCGAAAAATTGTGCCGAAAATTACCAAAACCTCTCGTAAGGCACAATTGCAAATTGCTTTTACGAATAAACAAATTCAATTGATTGATCCCTATGATTGGGAAACAAATTATAACGAATTGAAGGAATCACTCGAAACAATTTCGGTAAATCTAGAAAAGTCTCTAACTCCCGAGTTAATTAAGATAATCGAAACACAAATCGAGCATGTATCTAACCGCGTGAAAATCATTGAAGTCAAAAAAGACGATACCTTGCATATCGTCCTCGAAAGTATCAAAATGCAATTAAATGTATTCGAAAATACTTTAATAAAAAATGAAGATGATTCATTTATTTCTAACTCGATGCTGTTGCCTAATTCCCACATAAAATCAGTTCCGGTATTTAAATGGAATATAAATAAATTTAGCGGGCATAGCGACCCAATTGATCTGTTAACATTTCTTGAGAATGTAAAGGACTTATCTGTGGCAAGAAATTTAACGGATACCGAACTTTTCGATTCTCTTTATGATTTATTCATTGGGGAAGGTTTAACATTTTGTAGAAATGCGAAACTTAAGGCTAATAACTGGACCGAATTTGTCAATCTATTAAAAATTGAATATTTACCTACCGATCATCAAGTTCAATTAGAATGGCAAATTCAAAATACCATGCAAGGTACAAGTGAAAATATTTTCACTTACATAAACACTATCGAATCTCTCTGTCGAAAATTAGATCGTAAGGTAACGGAAATTGAATTAATTCAAATTATTTTGCGAGGGGTTCACCCATATTTTGCTTCTATCTTAGTCGCGTCAGAATTTAATTCTTTAACGGAATTAAAAAATAAATGCAAAAAGATTCATGAATTAAAGTTGAGAAATACATCGTACCGAGCTCAAAGTGCAAAAACGGTCGACAATATTGGTAAACATGTCTCCGAAATCAATTTAGATGCACCGGAAGTAGATTCTCTACCTATTGTTAACCCTACAAACAAAATCCCTAATTCGATTTGTTGGAATTGTCGTGGACCGGACCACAGTTACTTTGAATGTACAGTACCGCGCAAACTTTTCTGCTATGGATGCGGGTGTCCAGAGGTTTATAAAAATAACTGCCCTCGCTGTTTTAAGCAGTCGGGAAACGAATCAAGTGGTGCGACCGCCAGGGTCAACGACGTATCCACTCAACTTCCTATGGTAGACCCAAATGTAACGCCATTAACCACCAATTAAACAATATCGGTTGCATTTCTAAAAGTAACACCCCTAAATTTAAATTTTCTTATGATAAACCAGATTGGTCGAATTGGTTAGCTCGAATTAAAAATTTTTTTAACTCTAAATTGCCTTCATTAGAACCGGTGTTCTCAGCTAAATTAAATGATAATCGTTTGTACTTTAAATTAAAATTATTAAATGTTGAAATTTCTGCTTTGGTTGATACCGGAGCTACCGATAGTGTCATTGGGCAGAAGGGTCTTGATTTATTGAAATTACATGGTGTTCAACCTTTTTGCTCGACAGAAATTTCGAAAATCAAAATTGCTAATGGAACCTTTTCTAAAGTTGTAGGCACCGCCAGTTTTAATGTTACCTTAAATGACGTTACGAAGGCAGTTACTTTCTTAATCGTACCAGACGTGCAAGAACCGTTTATTATAGGAGCTGACTTTTGTCATATTTATGGGGTCGCATTAAACTTTGGAAATTTTCTATCTTTTCCTCATAATACGCAACTAAATAAAAATACGAGAAATTCAAATAAACTATTTTTGAAAAAGCATACGGATAATAGACCTTTTCTAAATGTGAACGTTGAAGGTTTCAATTTTTTATCGTTATTAGACTCCGGAGCCACTAATAGTGTCATCGGACAAAGAGGACTTAATTATTTAAGGTCCAAAAACTTATTAAGATTTTGCGAATCGCCTACGATGGGCATAAACATTGCGAATGGGGCACTATCTGAAGTTGTCGGACAAGTCTCTCTTGAAATTACTTTGAATAAGGTTACTAAATCCATTTCATTTCTAGCAGTGCCTTCGGTGCCTCAAGCATTTTTATTAGGTGCGGATTTTTTACATGCTTTCAATTTAACTTTAAATTTTGATACGTTGCAATGGAGCATGCCTCCAACGATTAATAACATCACTACGCAGGACACTATGGAATCCATTCTCGACATCCCTATTAATCCCCTAATTCCTGAGCAACCGGAATTAATAAACCCTGTTGAGGACTTTACAGAAATTCCTGAATTTATTTCTTCGGAAACTTCCTCTCCTTCCGAAACTTTAGTTTCCAATGTACATCCCCAAAATAATTCTTCGATAACTAAAGATCCTCTTCAAGATAAGGTCCTTCTTACTCCCGAACAACAAACTTACTTGTTAGAAATTATTGCGAAATTCGAATCTCTTAGCACAGCGGCTTCAGGTTGTGTAACGGTAGCTACTCATGACATCGATACAGGATCGGCTCTTCCTTTTAAGAAACGTCAGTATCCTTTATCTCCAGCTATGCAAGCCCACTTGCATAAAGAAGTCGATGACATGCTTCGAGATGGAGTAATTCAACCATCTAACTCTCCGTTCTCTAGCCCTTTCTTATTGATTCGTAAGAAGAACGGGGAATATCGTTTTTGTTTTGATGGAAGAACGCTTAACGCCGTTACAGTAAAAGACAGTTACCCTCTGCCGAGAGTAGACTCCATTTTGAATCGTCTACGTAATGCAAAATTTTTCTCTTCGATCGACCTACGAAAAGCCTTCTGGCAAATCAAATTGAGTGAAAGATCTCGTCAGAAAACAGCTTTTTGTGTCCCTGGGCGTGGCTTATTTGAATTTTTAGTAATGCCTTTTGGTCTCTCCAACTCCCCCCAGACATTGCAGCGAGTGATGGAGGAAATACTAGGTTCTTTGATCCACTCGGGGAAGGTTTTTGTGTTCCTCGATGACATTATGATCATCTCGGAAACTTTTGAAGAACATATGGCTACTCTCTTAGAAGTTTACAAGCGTCTCCAAGCCGCTGGCTTTCGAGTTAACGCAGATAAATGTCATTTTTGTATGAAATCCCTCACCTTTCTAGGTTTTGTGGTTGACCAGGAAGGCATTCGCACTGATCAATCCAAGGTGGAATGTATCCAACGTTTTAAAACGCCCAAAACGACAACCGAAGTCAAAAGGTTGATAGGTCTCGTTAGTTATTATAGAATCTTTCTTCCAGATCTTTCTACCATTTCTTCTCCCATAACGGCTCTTATAAAAAATAAGAAAAAGGGGCAAACTATTAAGTGGACTCCCCAAGCCGAAGAATCTTTTGAGAAAATTAAAACTTTAATTTCCACAGCTCCCATTTTGATTTCTCCAGATTTCTCTAAACCATTCTTTTTGCAAACCGATTCAAGTGCGGTAGGACTTGGAGTAGTTTTGTTTCAAGAAAAAGACGGTCTTGAACATCCGATTGCTTATGCAAGTCGTGCTTTGACCTCAGCCGAACAAAAATACCATGCCACGGAAAGAGAATTATTAGCTATTCTTTTTGCTATCAATAAATTCCGTGGATATATTGAAGGCACTCACTTTACCGTCATCACTGATTGTTCTGCCTTACAATGGTTGAATCGTTTTAACGAATCTTCCGGGCGCTTAGCTCGCTGGTCTTTGAAGCTAGCGCAGCATTCCTTTGACGTCCGACATCGTCCAGGAAAATTGAATATAGTACCTGACGTACTTTCCCGCGATGTCTGTATTTTAAAAGCCCAAAATATCGTCAAAGATCAATGGTATACTGATTTAATTTCTAAGATTGAAGAACAACCCGAACGTTATCCCCAGTTCAAAATTGAGAACGACCTTGTGTATAAATTGCTACCTTCATCTACCCCCAGTTCTTCAAATCTCCCTGAATATAAATTAGTGGTTCCCTTAGCCAATCGAAGTGAAGTGTTAAAACAGTGTCATGATGACCCCACTTCAGGTCACTTTGGTATTTCTAAAACCATTTCTAGAGTAACTGAATTGTATTATTGGCCTAAAGTTCAGGCTGATGTAAAAAACTATGTTTTGCGATGTGATATTTGTTGTTCTCAGAAGAGTTCACAACAATCTCGACCTGGCTTCATGGGAAAGCCCAAACAGATTTCATATCCCTTCCAATTAATATCGATGGATTTGTTAGGACCTCTACCTCGTTCGAAAAAGGGCAACCAACATCTCTTAGTAATCACAGATTGGTTCACCAAATATGTTATCGTTAAACCTTTACCAAAGGCTACGGCCTCAGCTATCGTTCGATTTGTGGAACAACAGGTATTTTTAGTTTATGGTATTCCTCAAATTATTCTATGTGATAACGGTGTTCAATTTACTTCACATCTCTTCCGTGAACTACTTGATCGCTACGAGGTACAAAAGATTTGGTTTAATGCTAAGTACCATCCACAGTTTAATCCAACAGAGCGCGTTAATCGAGTTCTCGTTACTGCCATTTCCTCTTATGTAAAAACTGACCATACTCGATGGGACGAGAATATCTATAAAATTGCTCTAGCAATAAATACTGCCAAACATGAAGCTACAAATTTTTCTCCTTCCTTCCTAGTTTTCGGTCGATATATCCCTACCGATGGTTCCTATTATGGTCCTGTTCCTGACCAAGTAGATGTGTTACAAGTCGACGAACGTATCCGTTGGGATAAAACTCAACAGCAATTGCCTAGTTTGTACGCAGAGGTTAGAAAACATTTACAGCAGGCATATCTTAAAAGTAAGAACCATTATGACCTAAGGAAGCGTCCTCTATCTTTCCAACCGGGTGATATCGTGTGGAAACGTAGTTTCGTGTTATCGGACGCTTCAAAGAAGTTTTCGGCTAAGTTGGCTCCGAATTTTATAAAATGTACTGTCTTGCGTAAACTTGGTGACTTAACTTACGAGTTGGTCGATGAGAATAAGAAAAATATCGGTAGATGGCACATAAAGGATTTAAAATCGACACTACCTAAATAATCTATCAGTAAACTTTTTTTGTCTAACTTCTGTTGCAAAACTTTTTCCTCTAACTTCACTATCTTAGACTATCCAAGCTTCTACAGTGTAGGACAAACACTTACGGACTTTTATTTTAGATCGCTTTTGGATTTACCGTATAAAATGAGAAGAATGACGCTATGTTGGAATTGCAGAAGGGTGGGTCATACCTATACCGACTGTCCTGAGGCGCGGCGAAGATTTTGTTTCGGGTGTGGAACGCCCAACACCACAAAACGATTATGCCCATCGTGCAACACGGATAATGAGTGTCCAACATGTGGACAACGCAGGCCTGAAGTCGGAATAAGAAGAATAAGAATCGTGAGAAGATCTCCCCCCGACTGGGCTGAGGAAGCGGCCCGCAGAGAACGGCAAGAAGACGCGGAAAGAGCGCGTGCGGAGGCGGCCGCAGGAGCGGTAAATATGCGAAGGCCTCGGGAGCCGGCAATAGAAGAGGCCGAAGAAGAATTTTTTGATGCCGAGGAGGCTTAAGAAGGCACTTACCTACCTACCTACCTTATATCTTCTTTGTCTAATGCCTGTTGGCAATTTTTTCTTTTTTTTTGTTTTTTTTAATTTTATATAATGCCCGTTGGCAAATTTTTTAATTTTGATTATAATGCCCGTTGGCAATTTTTTTTCTTTTTTTGATTTTTTAATTTTATATAATGCCCGTTGGCAAATTTTTTTAATTTTGATTATAATGCCCGTTGGCAATTTTTTTATTTTTTTGATTTTTTAATTTTATATAATGCCCGTTGGCAAAAATTTTTATTATTGTGATAATGCCGTTGGCAATTTTTCTTTTTAAATTGTATTATGCCCTTTGGCAATTTTTTATTTTTATTATAACAGTTGGTTATATTTTGTTTTTTATTTAATCTTTTTAATGTTAGTTGCTCTGTGTGTCTACACAAGTAGATGAGCTGTATTTTCATACTCTTAAAATTAGTCGAAGACTAATAATTTTTTATTTTTGAAAGCAAGTCGCTTAGATTTAGTCTCATAACCTTGCTTAACGATTGACCATACGCTTACTTTAGTATTTTTGCTTTCTATTGATGGATGTACTTTGATGTTTTTGTTCAATCGATGGAACGTTAAGGAAATTATCAAATAGTTCAGTTACAGAAGGTTCAAATCTGATTAATCTATTGTTCTTTCATTTAAGTTAGGGTTATTGTCTTTATATTTTGCACTTTCTCCAAATTAAGTTTTTATGTTTTTTTGGCTTAAAATAATTTGTTTTATTTATGAAATTTTTTTATATAATATATTATTCTAATATCGAAATTTCTTCAGCTCATTGTTTATAAGCACACGCAACGTTACATTGTATTCATTTATTTTTTTGGTGTACCTATTCTGTCTAATTTTTGTTAATCTTAAGATATCTTTTGAATCATGATCTAATTCCTTCCATGGCCGAAATTCAGAAATTGTCGTGCCTGGGAATTCTCTTTGAATTAGAATCATTTGATAATGTCGACATCTCTTAGTTTTGTCGTTGAATTAAGTTTTATTCGCATTTTGGTTGAATTATGAATCTCTTTTAATAATGTCTAGTTGGTGGACATTAGCTTGTAGAAGCAATTGGCATTTAAGAGTTGAGCTTCGACTCAATATATGCTCATAGCTACAGATACGGAGCTAGTTTTTTTGGTGTTTGACCATATAAATAGATATTAAACAGCTACTATGGCTTAAGATATTTAAATTTCTTTGAAAATTTATAATTTCGTTTGGGAATTTTTAAATTAGAAAACTTGAGGTGTTTCACCTGTTCTGAACCAAACATGTACATATTGTCCATAATTAGCTTTAATTTCACTACGCAGTGATAATTTTTTTGAATAACTGAGACTCGCTGAATCTTTACATTTATTGATTGGATTATTTCGCTTAGGTTCGCTTAGGCTTGTGGGACAAATATTGCTTCTTGATCTCGGATAGAAGGAGTATCCCTCTCGTACGCGTTACTGGTGGATTTTCTTGTCGAGCTGTCTTCGGGCAAAGCGAGAATTAGTTAATCTTTAGTAATCTAGTTTTTTATTTTTAGTTCTTAATTTTGCTCCTTACTTAGTTTATAATTGTTGAATAACTGATAATCGCGGAATCTTGGGATTTGTTAGAAAGGGATTATTTCGCTTAGGTAGCTAAGGCTTGTGGGACAAATATTGCTTCTTGATCTCGGATAGAAGGAGTATCCCTCTCGTACACGTTACCCGTGGATTATCTTTTCGAACTTTCTTCGGTTGAAGTGATGATTAGTTAATCATTAGTTTTAATTTTTATTTTTTTATTTATTTCTAATCATAAGATCGGCATGTAAATATGATAGCCAAAGTACCGAATTTCAATTTCTTGGTTTACGGAATTCTAGTACTCCATTCCAAACTAAGTGGCGTCCAACTCTCCTTCCTTGTGTCAATAGCGATGACTTATAGTTAGATTGTTTATCCTCTCGAGCTAGCCTACCTCCTTGTTAGCTTTTAATTTATTTTTTATTTTTTGGTTAAGCCATAGACAAGTCTCGAGTATATCTACCCTGAGTTACAAAAGGGGGATCACTGCCGTACTTGCTCATTTTTTGTCTTGTTGATTGGTTGATCTACTTGATACATTTACCCCGAGTCAAAAAAGGGAAATCAATGTCAGTAATCCTATTGGTACTATTCTAGCTCTCTAGATTAAATAACTTGATTACGATTTCAATATACGTAGTGAAGAAGCTACAGTACATAATTGACCTATCGATTACCGCAATGTGTTACTCCGTACATAATTGTTTAATTTCTGATGTATTATATTCATGCGATTCCTAAGTGAATCTTATTATTATTTAATTCTAGTTTCTATTCCTTAAGAACTTTTGGTAATATTATCAGGTCATTAATTTTAATTTTTTTTTGTAAATATGTTTCTATCTAGAATAACTTAAGTTAATCGTCTAGGACTAGCTTCCAGACATTTTTTTATTGTTTTTTTTAACAAGAAGGGATCTGTTACGATTTGCTCCCTTTAGGTTTAATCGTACCTTTTTAATTTAATCTTGGTGCGATAATACCTTATAACTTGCCACTTGATGCAACTTGGTGACGCGAAGCGTTGATAAGAAAACTTGTGGAAAGGGAAATAATTTTATGTAGATCTGCCTCTTGGGTCTTCAGCCTACGAACAGTTTGCTGGTGTATTTTTTGTGCGGGCCTAATGAGCTCAAATTGAAGAAATTTCTTTGAGGACCATCCTCGAATTATCTATCACTGGCTTATCTTCAGTACAACTACCTGAAGTTCGGGAAACTGCAAAAGTGGAAATTTACTGGAAATTCCTAAGATGAACCATGCTGCCGGAAGCCGCCCTAATGGTGACTATGGCGCCAAGTCTTCACAAGCAGCCGACATCCACCCATGCTGGTAATTCAAGATTACCGCAGCAGCAGTCGTTGAGTGCATTTGTGTTCCTGACATCACTCCTAGTATCCAGCAGCAATCAAGACGTTAAAATTATTATCTTCTGTAAGTAATTTTGCTAATATACTTTTTAACGGGCTACGAGTGCGACGATAATTTTACAGTGAACTAATAATTATAAATTTGTCTACAATTTCTAAATTTCTGTATATAATTATAATTGGGTACACTGGCCAGAATCAATTATCGACGAATGATCATTCAAACTATTCTTTTTAATGCTGTTTTTGTATTAACTGTAATATGTACATTTGTAACAAGAAGAACTCATTATATTTAAATTAACTGCATTTCTTGTCTTTTCATTGTTCTTTTACAGAAGTTATAAGTTTGTTATTTCGTTACCCACGGATGGATGTTGATATAATTTCGCAAAGGTATCGTCGAACGTCGATCCGCCCTGAGAGAAGAACGCATGAGCTAGTCCGGAAAGGCATTTCGCCAATTTTCTGGTGCGAACTTTATTTTGAAATATCAGATGCCTTTTTGTAATAACAATGTGATCAAACCGGATAAATACATTCACAAAACCAAAATGGCATACTTGCCAGATTGTTGGACATTCGTAATGGGAAAATCACAGTTCACCGGATTCATCACATTGCCAACCAATTTCTGCCAATTGGCCGAATCGAAGGAACATCTCATTCATAGTGAAAACCATAATTGGCTGGAAGAAAGAGCCCATTGGAGGTAAAAAACATAGATTTCGATGATGAATCAAGTCCGAGAAAATTGATTTTCTTCAAATCGGTTGACACAGTTATCAACCAGAATAAAATTGACAAAAATCCCACAGAATTCTTGAATTTGCTTGAATTGTCCCGATTATCACTTCACAATTCAAAACAATCATCATGTTGCGTAACATCAATCAATTTCGACTATGTAATGTGGAACGAGACTGGCTGTAAAAAGCTTATAAACAATGTCATCGAGGCAACGATTATTAAGGAAAATTACAAAAGAGAGAATGTTTTGATTCAGCACATCCCGATCATTATAACGGACTTGCCATTTGAGTTCAAACGGCTGCAATTTCCGTGCGTTTGGCCTTCGCTATGACCATCAAGTACAGTAGAGCGTCTATAATCCAGACGTCAAAAATCCGGGCCGTCGATAATCCGGATTCAATTCCAGGGAAAATAAAATTTGAAAAAAAAATTTGTCAAACAAAAGTAAAAAAAAACTTACCGCTACAAAAAAATAGATTATAAGTTCATATTGATTAATAGTGTTATTTATCTACTGCAATTATTTAACCATTAAATTGAATTATTAGCGGTTTTACCAAGTTTTCTTTTTTTCAACTAAAACGACCTTTTTTGGTTCTTTTTGATAATCCGGACAGGGTCCGGCCACAATTAATCAGGATTATCGACGCCCTACTGTAGTTGGAAGTTTGCGGAATTAACTTGGAGTTTCCGTGTTTCGCACATGGACACTGTATGTCTGTATGGGGTAGAGGGGTCTCGGCAAATATCACTTAATTCTTTTTTTGCAGGAAACAGTAAAATTGCGAAATACCTGGGTTAAATTAAGTAAGTAAAACAAACAATCACAAGTGAGATTAGAGGGGAAGGCAAATCTCACCAGGGTGGGGGTCGAAAAATCTCCTAAATGGTCTCACGTAATTAATGAACGCCCCCTTATAAAAAGTTATAATCAAATCAATTGTAGGTAATACGAAGTTCACCAGGTCAGCTAGTATAGTATAAAATATTGGTTTTGTCCTGAATGAAATAGCTAACCGGTTTTGATTTTATAGCTAAGGAAACAAATCGTACTACTATTTTTCCACAGGAATGATTTATTAAAGGTGTCAAATTGAATTATCTAATGAAATTATTAAATCGTGAGAAAATCTGGATACTTTCTCTAGGATATAGTTCATAATAATACAAAATTACCGCTTAAATGAAGGGTTTGCTAAGGAAGACTTCTTTATTTAAGGCAAATGGTTTTTTGGTTATGAATGGTTATGAATTTTCTAAAGATAGTACGGTAACAAGATTTGCGAGATAAAGATTGTCTTGCTATGCGAAGATACGGGGTTGTCATGCTAAGTGGCAACAGATTCTAGAAAATAGAAAAGCGATTTGTCAGCAAGATAAATAATTGCAAATAACAATAAATCGACTTTCTAGGTGATATATTATGGAGCTTTTCTTAAAATATCCTCTATAAACTTGACTATATATATTTTAATTAAATTAAATTGTAACAAAACAAGTATCTTGTTGTTAAAGATTGGTTCAATAGGTTGCCTAAACATTTTTCAGTTTTTCATATTTTCAAAATTGAAGCCCTCGAATTGCACACAATTAAATGATAACAAGTGTGCGATACTGACGACAACTAACGAGTCAGAAACACATGGTGTGATGACTAGGAAGTCGAAGAAGCAGTACATGTGTCTATCGCTCTTTGCCTTAATTGTGTTAATTATTTTAGTTTTTAAACTATTTTTGCACAACTTGCATGATTACCTTTTTATCACATTATAAAATATATAGGTAATATAATTAATAATACACGGAAAAAAAGGATTTCTTAAATGAAGAATAAATATTTTCTTGAAATTATTTATTTCATTTAAAAATATAATTTCTTCGCGCATAAAATATGCTTGTATTAAAAATATCAGATTTCTTCTAGCAAGAATATTTTTTACTTAAAATATTATTTAGATTCAAGAAAATTTCATTTTAACGAAGAACTCTATTTTCTAAATACATCAATATTAATATATTCTTAATCTAAGTAACTTATTTTCTTTAAAAAAAAATTTATAATTGTGAAACTTATATTACGAACTTGTACACACTTAATAGTTCGACTAGTATAGCCAAATGGTAATTGTACTTATCCTACGATTTTGCAGCTGGAAAACCCAAGTTCGAACCCCCACACCGGATGAAGTTTTATATAAAATATATAATATCCCGCCAGAAATCCAACAGATGACGCCGTAATACTTGAACACCCACTCTTCGGTTACAACATAATATACAAAAACTCAAATAATTTGGAGTAATTTAGTGAAGAGAACAGAACTTCTTTATTCAAAAAGATTTTTTTTAAATCAAATAAATTTTTAACTACTTCATTTAAGAATATACTTGTATGATCCAAAAAAACTTAATTAAGAATATTTTTTTCTTACAAAAAGAAAACATTTGCGTGCGGCTATTGAAAACAAGTAATTTGAACCAAGTAATTTTTTTTCCGTGTTTTACACTACTTATTACGTATTAGATTCATTGAATATTAATATATAATTTCCCATGGGCATATTAAGTGCATATTATCGATCATTTTGTTCGATTACATATTTTCGAATCGAAAATATTTCATATTATTAAATATTTTCTTACATTACATTATTACATATTTTCGAGTCGAAAATAGGTAAGAGAACAAAATAATAGAATAATACTCTGTGCGAAACAGGAATTCCAATGACTATTGCAAAAGTAAATTAAAAAATCCAAAAAATTATAATTTTTTAATACGAAATTGATAAGTGCAAAACCATAAGTGTCATCGTAACACTTATCATTTAATTGACATAGGATTGGTTCTAAATTTAACATTTGAAGTTTCTCCGAATTTTTCTATTTTTGTATCATAATTTTGAAATAATTTACTACAAAGTTTACCTATTTTACACAACTTTAGTTATATATTTAAAAACCTCAAATGCAGAGTTTTCAATCTGTATACCAATCAAATTGAGCACCAATCAAATCTTTCTACACCAAAAAAGTTTCTACCCGATTAAATTGAATTAATCCAATTGCTCATCATGTAAGTACCAACCAAATAGGCGATATTTACCTAGGTTTAAACTAGTAAAAGTAATTAAAAAATGTTTTTATTAAATTACCTTAACCCGTCGTTGGTACACATGTGAGCGCGGCGCTCACATGAATAAGATTTCGATCGTCAATCGCATAAATGATGTCGAATTAATCTGATACTATTAATACCTTCAAATGACTACAAATATGTTTTTCAAATATGTCTACAAATATTGACAAAAATAAATTATAGCGCTATTTGCCATTCCCTAACAGTTATCGTCGTACAAAGTTGACAACTCCGTTAAAATGAGCTTCGCGCTTACCGCTCAATATTTTTATCGCCATCGTACATACAAGTGTTTTTATTTTTTCAATTCATCATGATAATATAGAGAATATAGCCTATAAATTAATTTCGTAGTTGAAGGAAACCGAAGAACAATTTTTGGTGAGTCTGATAGTTAACCTACACCTAAGCATTAGTACACAACAATCAAATACTCCGCAAACATCTCGTTGGAGAATAACACAAAATTATTTAGAGTACATACAAAATATATTTACATTTTTAATTAAGGGTAAAAATATACATATTTCTATGTACGATTGGACGTTCTAAGTTGATCGAGCAATTAATAATGATATAAAAATAACGTGTGAGCACTTCGCTCACAGTGTACCAATCACGTTAAAAAATAAAGTGTACCAACGACGGGTTAAAAACTATGACAATTATGAATTTATATCGTTTTAATATAGCATTAAAGTTCATTATTGATTTTATCATGTGTCATACATTGTTAGACACATTTTTAAAACGTTTAACATATTATTATTAATAAATCGTAAATTCTCAGGTTTTCTTAATTAAAATATTTGTTGTACTTGAGTTTAGCAGATGGTGTCCGCTTCGCTTAAACTTCACTTAAACAAAGTTGTAATTGACTATAAGCTCCTGTTATTATTAAAACAGTTTGAATATTCAAAGATTCTAAAAAACGTTTAAAAGTTATACTCACTTATAAATTTTTATTGAAATTCATAAGTAATGACTTGGAGTGAAGTTGAGACAAATACGAATAAATGAGAAGGCCATTAATTTGAGTTTCTGAGATCCAAGTTTTGTCTAACAAGAAGAGAAAATGAATACTATTTGTCACAGACGCCCCTAAAAGGGAACTTTAGAATACGTTTTATAAGTTACTAAAACTTGATAAGCCGTCATGCATTCTTCAAATAAAACATATTTTAGAGGAATAACAATTTGTAAACTTCTTATTTTAACATTTCTATACATAAAATTTTGCATAATAAAGCTTCCTTTTTTTTCTAAAAATGTAATTATCTTAAATTATCAGGAAAATTGTTGTCAAAGGAATGTTACTCAAGTCTACGGCCCATCCCTAAGATTAATTCCGCTCTAATGCAATGTTTTACGAGCACAAATATTTTAAGTTTTTCAGTTTTTACAGAATTATTTTAATTTTGCGTTCCGTATTCACGGCAAATTAAAAAGTTTTTGTGCGAAGTGTAAATGGAGTAGTTACGTTAAAATTGAGTTTTCATAATTAAGTATGTAATTGATTACTTCACTTTTACATCTTGTAGAAGGCAAAAAATTTTATTTATAAATTACTATAATAAAGAGTATTTATTATATTACGTTGCTTCCACATAGAGATGCCGTTTATATGGAAAATCATGGGGACTAAAACAAAAAATGGTTCTTAGGCTATACACCAAAGTTGTGATACCAACGTAACATATTATTATGTATTCCTTACCTTGTTACAAATTGAAGGAACGGGGTACTACTACAATGCTAAACATATTACAAAGACTTGCCTGCCTAGGGATAACCTAAACTAATTTTCTGGAGTTTCTTCCACTGCACTTAGTTGTGGAAATGGAGGCTCTACTGGGAACTTACAGGTTAACTATTAACAATAGTTACACCAAAGTTGTGATACCAACGTAACATATTATGTATCCCTTATCTGGTGGCACAATACCAAGAAACGGGGTACTATTACAATGCTAAACATGTTACAAAAACTTCCCTGGATAACCTAGACTAACTTTTGGAGCTTTCTACACTGCACTTAGTTGTGGAAATGGAAGCTCTACTGGGAAATTACAGGCTAACTATTAATAATCGTGAAAGAGAGATTACCAAAGAGGGCTATCATACTATGATGTATCAAGAGTAATAACATGCTATGCATGCAAACAAAATCAGCACTGTAAGGAACTTCCGAAAACCATTCACGGTCTTCATACCTGAGAGGGAAGTGGAAAGCACCAAGGATGGGCCGTAGACTTGAGTAACATGCAGAACTGGAGATGCGTTTATTATAAACTTGGACTGTGTTCCTGGAAGAAAAACTTGTGTAGAGGAAATGACATTGAAGACTTATGCAAATAAGCGATATCATAACCGACATCCTGGCAGCTCTAAAAACCCTGGAAGGAGTGTAAACACAATCCAAGGTTTTAAGTCACCGCCTAGATAAAAGAAAATGTACCCATTACTAATGTATGTGAAGAGTGTTGTATATGTGAGTGAAACATAGACATATTTCGACCTTATTAGGTCTCATCAGTATCAGATCATTGTGGGGTTCTTGATTATATTGAGTTAACTTTGAATTATTACAATTCTCAATAGTTGGAAGAAGCTACGCCATAATAACCTTAAGGATATGAGTGAGGTTCAATCTTCAACACCCCACTGTACTGTCATTTCGACCCCTTCGGAAAGTGCTCTATAGAACACCCTGTGTTTATAATTTTGAATTTATAATCGGGGGTCGATACCAACATATAGCATTACGCGAAAAATGCTATATAAGGTAAACCAATCAAATCAATATTTTCAAGAATCCAACTATATGATACTGATGAGACCTAATAAGGTCGAAACATGTCTATCATTGTTAGGTTCTTGATTATATTGATTCAACTTTGATGAATTATTAAAATCCCAATATATTAATTAAATAATTAGATACATACAACACTCTCCCCTTTTCCACCAGATCGAAGTGATCATCAATAGTTTTCCCGTCATTTACCAATAAAGTTTATTTTATTTCCAGCACAAACATTTTGTTTTCTTTGACTAGATCTAGCATACTAGCATAATATGAACCTGCATGTGACGGTTTGCACAAACTACAAGTTAAATTGGCAAGATTTTGTACTAAGTTTATTAACTAAACTCGATTGAAATATTGTGCGGCCGAAGTACTCTATCCAACCTTATCTCTTAATTTTGCAAACTAGCATAATGGTTGTTCAAACCACTTTCTTGGTATAACGTAATTTTTTTGAAGGATCAAAAGTAGCGAATTATAATAAAATATACAAGTTATTTCTCGTCGTACAAAACTTATCCATTACGGAAAACAGTCTTCCGTAAAAAAATTAACGACATTATCGTTGAATAAAACGGGCGATTGTAATTTCCACCGATGGTCAAAGGGTCCCATAATCCCATATGTATATTCCACCGGCGTACTAGGCAGGTAGACTGGTCAAACATTTAATCTTTTAATTGTTGAGTTTATAATTCGTCGTTAAGTAGGTAAGACTTTGACTAGGTTATTAAGTTAGTTAATTTATATTTTTGATTAATAAATATAAAATAAAAATATGATTTCATAAAAATTTTAACGGGCCGTTAAATTGGAATTTATGGGAATTATGGAAATTATTCCTTAAAGCTAACAAACCAATAGAAATCATCCGTTAACTTTAACGGCTTGTTAAAAGGTTTATGAATTTATATTGTTTATTGATATATAGCAATTTTGAAGTAGGTTAGTTATCTGTCGAAGTTATTTGTTGAAAATTTGTTTAACAAATTTTTATTTTTTCGGCGTTTGATTCCATACTAGTTGAAACGGATAAAAATGAAAACTTTTTAATGTTGAATGACAGCGAAAATCATTTAATTATATTTTCTAAATTAACCTTTTCCAGCTTAGGGGCCATCCATAAATTTCGTCCTACGTTAGGAGGTTGGGGGGTCATCTCATATTTGTGACTAAAATGTGACAGGGGGTCTGGGGGGGGTTTCAAATATTGTGATGTCACAAAGTAAAATTTTTATTATTTTATTTTTTTTTTATCCATGGATCGGTTGTAGCAACATAAGTAGCGCTTGCGTGCGTTTTTTCATGCGGCAAAAAAAATTAAATATTAATAAAAATAAAATGTTATTTCAGACCTGTAAAATTGATTTAATTTAAGTTAGTTGTTAAAAAAAATTTTAGTTAAAAATGCAGGAAAGTGTTGTTTTGATGACGATTTTCGGTAAAATATTTTGATAGTTTCATGGTCGATAAAAAACCTCTTCCAAAGGGATTTTAATTTTATTAATCTGGCTATTGTACACCTACTAATACGTTATAATCCCTAATTACGGTTAGCGGTGGAATTTACAGGTGACCGACGCTGACCATTTTGGAAGGACGGATTAATTATTGACCGTCGGTGGAGTTTACATACGTCCGAATAAAACATTATGCAAATAAGATGTCCAATTATTAAAAATAGTTTGACATCGAAGAGAACGTAAGTACATTGCTTTTTAAGCCATATTTCCTGCAATCTGTAAATAGCGCCGTAGGCGGTTGTTGAAATATTTTAAATGTCTATAATACAAATTTTATACGGAAATGACTTTTCAAAATATAACTTTCCGAAGCTTCCAATAAGAATAGTTCTAATTTAAATAAAAATAATATGTAGACTTAAAAAATTGCACCCTTTACAATCATCATCGATTGATTGCCATCATCTGACAAAATGTTAAAACTTTGTAATAGTAGTTCATTAAAATGTACTATTAAATGGTACTTTAAAATTTAATTTAAAGAAAATGCTAATTACTCCGGATTATTTGTGGGTGTGAAATTGGCAATTTAAATTTTAGAATTGTTTAAATATTCTTACAAAATGTAAATAATTGTGTAAAGTAACTTATTTTTTTAAAAGCCCACTTGTTATTGCATTATTGTATGCAAAACAACAAATACATTTTTTCTTTAATTTTCGCTTAAATTTAAATACTTACATAGACATGTAATGAATTTTTAACAAAATTAAACTTATGTAATATTGGCTGTGAACTTTCACATGATAATAGTATAAAAAATTCAAATGCAGAATAAAGCAATAATTTAATATTGCACAAGTTTGGTTGCTTCAAGGTACATAGATCATTAATAAAATTTTTTATAATATTGAAGATTGAAGCTGGAATTTATATTTTTATTTAAAAAAAACTAACTCATGTAACAAATGTGCTATTATAATATTCTTCATAGATAAATGTAATTAATGTATTTGGTGCTTGGGGCTTTAGTTGTAATTGCAAAACAATAGAACACAATTTATTTATCTAATTGTAAAACTTACATCAATAATTAACAAAAAGTAATTTGGTAATGTTTCAATAAGATTTTAATTTCACTCAGTACCTACTCATAACAACTTAATTTAGATACTATGTATCATATTATACAAATTTACTATGAATAAATCATTATTATATGGAAGAAAAAGATGAGATCATCCATTATTCCATTATTCACTTGCCGATCTAAATTTTTAATAATAGACGATTTCTAAAAAAATCAATTACTTTTTAATTATTATATATTATACATACCTACAATTCAACGTTGTTAATATAATGGTACATTTTTTTGAAAAAAAAATTAAGTGGAAATTTAAGAATAATTATCGGTTATATTGACAAATAATAAAAAACGCTATAATTTGGGATTAGAGGGGAAATTTTAGAAGAGTACAAGGAAAGGAGCAAACAAGATTGGTACGACGAAGAATGTATAAGATAGCAATAAGAGGCAGAAAACGAGCAAGAATGGAAATAATTAATAACGGAACAGAAGAAACAAAAGCAGAATACAGAAATAAAAGAAAAGAGGTTAAACATGTTTGTATAATTATAGAATAAAAAAAAGAAAAGCTAAAGAGGAAGAAGTAAAAGAATGTTTCGGTTTATAAAACCATCTTTCACTATTAAAATTAAAAATGTACTAAGGTAGTAATAAATATTGCCGATAAAAATATTTCTTCTTGCATTTTAGTTTTTTTTTAATTCCCTTTTTTTTATTGTAATTTCCACCTTCACATGGCCATAGCTCAGAAAGTATTGGTTAAAATGTTTTAGGAATAATTCAGTGTCTCCAATAAACCAACTTTTGGTTGCATTGAGATTTTATGCGACAGGCAGTCATTTATTGAGTATAAGCGACTTTTGTAAAGTGCATATCTCAATTGCTAGTCACAGGTACACCAGTTTTACCCAAAAAAAAAATTAACTTTTTGAATTTGCGACGTTGCCCATCTTGCAACTTACAGTTAAGCATGTATTACACTCTTTGACCAACGGACAAATATTTGACCTATTTTGCAAATTATTTACACCAAAAATAGTGTAATGACCAAATAAATTTTACTAAAACATGCTTGGTAAATATTTTGTTATTGTTTTCCACAACAATTATTTACCTGTTTACCAAACAGTGTAATGTGCCATGTGCCAAACTTGCCAAATAAATTTTAACAGATTTACCAAATTTTTGGTTTGGCACTACTAAATTTTCTGTAAAAACAAATACTGCCAAATAATTTCAAATATCAAAATGGCAAATCCAAAAATTTCTGAAAATTTAGAGTTGAGTTCATCTTCGAATACTTTGTTGAAAGCAAAAAGAAATAGAAATAAACTGTCAGTAGAATGGAAAAATAAATCCATAGCAAAAATTGAAGTCATCACTCGTCATACGAAGAAAATTTCGATACAATCTTGGTTCATTGTTTTTCAATTCATCGAGCAGCTTTACGTAACCTTCAGTCTTGCTTCTTTTTACCCAATCCTTAACCCACACACTGCGACCATTAGATCTTTTCTTGGTTTGATTTTGGTCTTCTTCTAGGTCATATTTATTAAATTTTCTTTTTATTTTTGCTCAAGAATTATAACAGAATTAATAGTTTTTATTACAGAATTATTGATAATATTATGTTATATTTATATTAATTCAGTGTAATACAGGCTTAGCTGTGCAAAGGAACTTTAAAAAAACTAATCTATACTACTTCTACAGAGTGGCTCAAAAATTACATATTTGCTAAATAAATTATTTGGATTGATTGGCCAAATAGTGTAATATGTTGTGAAATATGTTTGTTCTTTGGTGACCAAATAACTTTTTTGTATTGTTTGGGTAAATAATTTTTTGGGAAATATTTGACAAAACACCCATATGTATAATACCCCTGTCAAACAATTTTGGCAAAATCAAAATTTGACGAAATTTCTTTACTAAACCTGAGGTTTAACTATGTTGGTGCAACAAGATTTAATTTTAACTTAAGGTTTATTTTAATCGCTAGTTCCATAGCCACAACTTTTAACTGATAGTGGTGCAAATGGGCATAAACCTTTTGTTGTCTAAAATCAATCGCTTTCGAGTTTTGAATTGAAAACCTGTATCTTTTAAAATTTAAAGGAAACATTTTACAAAAAATCTGACGCCCCATTACGGATAGGAAATTTAATAGACTACAACTTTTGTGTATCTCTTTAATGGTGTCAGCACAGATGCTATAGTGGTACCTCATATCAACAATTAAAATTGAAAAAATTGGGTTGTTAGATTATTTTGATTTTCAATTTTAACTTTTGTGTAGTAAAAATGTTTAAAAATCCAATCCACTTTACAGAAAATTAAAAAATAATAAACAAGGCACCTACAAAACATTAAATTAAATTCACAAAATTTTTATTTTTATTGAAAAATTATTTTGTTAATTAAGGATGTATAGGAGATACGATCGGAGACAAAAGTAGGGTTAATTTAAATTTCACGAATATTGGTCTTATGTGTGAAGTAAAATAGTTTTTAAATATCATTAACGATAAACAAAGTTATAAAAATGCATGTAGGAAGGTTTTTTTCGATTAAATCAGTTCATTTTCTGAAATTACAAATATTAAATTTGGCATAACAAATTTTTTATTGGTGACTATTCTTGCAATCCAACCTACTAATAAAATAAAAAATGTAATAATTTTTTTGAGTAAAAATTGTAAAATGTAAAAATAAATAAAAATATTTAGAAGCTATAACTACAGAAACTTGGAAAAAATTCTTATATTTTGTTCATATATTTTAAGGTAATATATTCGATAAAATGTTTTTCATAAAGTGATTTTTACATTATATAATTTTTTTAAGATTTCTAAAGATTTTGCTTAAATTTGTATTTAGACAAGTATTTTACTGTTTAACACCTTGTGATTATCCCTAACAGCAGACTCTTAAGCTAAAACCATAGATGTGATTTTCATGAATTTTCACGAAAAGTAAACATCAAATTAAAACTGCAAGAACTATTGGACCATATAGTGAATCAATTTGAAATTTTTTTTATTACATCGCAAATTCAATGATGATATGTGTACCAATTTTCATCGATATCTTAGGTATATTTTTTAGTTTTATTTTTTGTCTCCTATACATCCCTAATCTCCAGATTAAAACACGTTCGAAATGCCAATATTCGGCAGAGAATGGAGATAACTGGTCGATAATGGACTCATTATAGGGCAAGAGGCTAAGGTGGTTCTGCCATATGCAGCAAATGGACATATCTCGATGGCCAAAAAAGAATATGGAAATGGACTCCAAGTTTTAGAAGAAAACGAGACAGAGCAGAAAAGGGGGATTGGACTCATAGAGAGGATTAGAGAACAAGATGCGAGATACAGAGAAGTCCGTAAAGCACTCGCCAATATCTATATATTTTATTAATGATCCTGAACACACTAAATTAATAAGTTTTCAGTAAAAGTCACATTGAAGTCATTTTACAGCAAGTTTAATAATCTGTCTAAAGTTGAGTTACAATATAATATTTTATCGTTTCCTGCAAACGTAATATGAAGAAAAGAAGTTTCTAAAAAGTTCAAATTATAGTAAGAAAAGATTAATATTAACATATTTCTTGAATTATAAGTGATCAGTTCCAACTTTATCAAAGAAACTTAATACAACTTGCATCAAGCATGGGTATAGTACATCGTAAAGAAGAAACTGAAGATTGTAATAACTAGGTGTTTTATTGCGTCGGACGTTGACAAAGTGTTAATTTTCATATTAGTAGTGCAGGCGAAGAAAAAGGAAATTAACGGGTGAAAATTAAGAACACCTGAAGACAATCAATTAAATTAGTGTGGATAATAAGTAATATTAAATAATGTGAACAATTTTTAAATCCTAGCGTTGGTCAGTTCGGAAGCTACAAACAATCGAAGTCATTCATTTGGATTATTAATGAAAATGATTTCTAGTTGATGTAAAAATTTCAAAAACTTAAAAATAATAAAAAGAAGCTGTGCAGTATTGTATAAGCAGATAAATTCTGTAATCAAAATTTACAGGTTCCGCGATATACAAAAATATAGAAACCAATAAAAAATTTACGTAACTTGAAAGATTTCAGCTGACAAGCGAAAAAAGCTTTATGAAAGCTTTTCTATGAACAGATTAAAGATTTAGATCAGTTCCAGAAACTTTCTTTCTATACGACACCGATGAGATCAAATAAGTTCGAAATGTGTTTTATGCTGTTATTGGTTATTCTATTTTACATTCTTAGACAATAATTTTATAAAACTAAATTTATTCGATAAATCATAAAATTATGAGATAAGTACCGAGGCATAGTTCATGATTAATAAAAGTTGTTGACACGAAAATGAAATATACTTTCCTTGGGTTACAACTTTGGCATTGAAATTGCGGTCACTCACACCTTCTACGTAATACTACAAGCTTTATCTAAATGACAACACTTTTGCACGTTTAGAAAGTGCTACCGATATTTATTTATCTTAAATTACGCCAAAATAATATATAATTAGTAAAATTAATTTATCAATCATTTTTAATTAAGCAAAAAAGTGTTCGTGTATTGCTGACAAAATGTATTTTTTGAACTCTGGAATTACCTAACTAATAAAATTGTTTCTTTTTACCGGAGTTTTTCAATTTCAAATTTCTGATTAGTAGTATAAGTGCGAATGATCTGGCTCGAAGCTCGCAGGACCCCAATTTAGGGTTGATCCGTCTCGAAGGATCAAATTGTAAACGAATTGATAGAAATAAAAGCACATTCGATTGGTCACTGATTTGAAAATCTCTTTTAGAATACAAAATTGAAATCTTTGTTCTTTGAGAATTATTTAAGTTTAATATTAGCAATTTTCTTTTAATTAATTAAGCTTTGTTGAGACACATAACAAATTAATTATTTGCATATAAGGAATTCTATGTTAAAATCCAATTAACTGCAGTTTCTTACAAATTACTAAAATTATGTAGAACACAAACAAGCCTTTGTTTGATTTGAAAGTGCAAAAGCTAACAACAAATATGTTAACAGCATACCTAATTTTAGAAATTGTCTGTTTGTTTTAAGGTATAGTTTATGGTAAATACAACTAATTAAAAAAATTAAAGAAAGTACATAAAAAAGATATAATTTGTTTCATATTTGTTTAACAAACAAAGAATAAGCTCACAGATTTGTGAAAAATGTCAGGTATGCTCAATTAACTTGGAACATACGAACCGCTCTATCAATTGATCTGTTAGTACTTCTAATATTTCAAAATTCTCTATAGAAATATTAATTTTCTTTGTGTAATTTTACCTTGGGCAGTCACACAAAATTTATATCAAATTTTAACCCTTTTTAACAATTTATAAAAAGAAATCCAAAATTCTTAAAATCATTTTTATCTTATGTGCTATATGGAGCGCAAACAAAAATAAATAAAAATAAAGTAAGAAAAGCCTTTAAAAGTGATAAAAAGTATATTAAATTTAACACTGTTGATGGACACTTCAATATATTAAGGCCTAGGCATCCATATAGAGTTTATCTCTCGCTCACAGTTCTCACCTTTCGATAAACCTTACGGATATAAACATTTATTTTAGTTTTGACGTTACACCCGACAATTTAGAAAAAGTGCTTTATATTGGGCTCCTAATTAGGAAATATTTTTATTATTAATATTTAACAATTAAAGTTAATTTTGAATTTTTAAGTTATTTATTAAAACAATACGGAACTACGGTTGGGTTCGACTGCGCCACACATTTTACTAAATTTTTTATTATAAAAATATATTAAAAATACATTATATTCAATAACTTCTAAAACTCATTTAATGATTTAAAAAAGTTACTTATGTCGTTTTTTGCAACAAACATGATCGCCGCCTCATTACGAATTCTGTAATTATTTAAAAAACACATTACAGTAACTTTCAATTTCTATTAATTAGGCATATTTGACAAATTAAAAGTTACAGATGTTCTAAATACTGGAATTTTAGTTATCTCAAATTAGTGAAAGTTTAGAGCTTATCAAATTTTTTACCTATGCTATAATGAGAGAAAATGATTATTAAATTTTAACGGCAACTAATTTCGTTTAAAGGCCGGTTCCATCAGCATCCCAAATACCTCAGGCAAACTAGGTAACTATCTAGAAATAACGGATACAATATATAATTATTTTCTTTCAGCGTGAATGTTGCTCGGAGCATTTTATTGACAGACCCCAAGTCAACCTTTTAAATACATTATACCATTAATGCACAGCATTACACTAATACATTTTTGGTTGCAAATAATCTTCAATAAAATTTAAATTAAAAATAATATCATTTCTTTTCATGCGACACATAAAACTGGATAAAAATAGAAAGTGGTGTACAAATAAATCAAAAATGTCTCTTCGGGTTTTAAATTAAGCATAAATAATTAATGTTAATATTGATAAATTATAATCAAGCAATTTAAAGTAGCAACTTTCTCCTGGACCAATTTAGTGATTTAATATATTTTTTTAAATTATAAAAATTGATTTCGTTCTTCTTATTGTTATGTTAATAAAACAAAACAAATTAAAGTTTATATGTACCTACTTAAACTTATGTTTTTCGTCCAAATAATTATTTAATATTTACGATATGTCTAAGTAGTTGGTGAAGATTAATAATCAATCTTCGCTAGTTGACAATGATTAATAATGAAATAAATATAAAACAAAGAGATTGTCAGAAGAGAAATTGATCGGATCGATTTCAGTTATAAATAATTCGTCGAACAAAATTAGAATTAAAAATATTTGTTTTAAACACAAGATATAAATAAATTTGGTCTCATTTCCCTAGGGATTGATTTAATTTGAAGTCAACTGACAAAAAAAAACTATTTAAATTTTTTTGGTTTTATTTCCTTATACTTATTATTTGTACAAATTTTACAATTTTTATCTTAAAACAATAATTATTAATAATTTTTATATTCCAAATTAAAAATAAAACAATAAATTAATGAATTTAAAAGAACAGTCATACAATTTGTTATACAAAAATAAATAAAATTGACATTTCATCAATTAATTTAAGGATAATTTTATTGCATCGTTTTAGTTAAATTTACAAACACTTAAAACTATTTACTTGAGCAATAAATAAAAAGGTAATAAACCAGTCGATCAAACGTCCATTTATTATCTACAACTGCCTTCTATAAATTCAGTCATTTATCAATAATGTTTAAGATAATATAGAAATTTCATACAAAAAGGTAATAATAAATTAATACGGCATTCTACAATTTTAAATAATAAATTACTATTCAACTCGCTCTTCAAGTGATCGAGAATTTGTGATTTAAATGTCATTTAGCACCTTTATTTTCCTCGACTCGATGAACGCGGAAAAAATAATTTTAATACAAATCATTAACAAAACTTTCACAATATGGCTATGTTATCATCGAAGATTTTGAATCACTAATTACCGTAGAATTCTTTACATTTATATCTCCATACTCAAAATTGGCATTTTCACTTTTAAATGAAACATAACTACCGTATTGTTGACCATTTCTATTTTGATTTAATTCATTGCTGATTTCAATTTTTTTATTTGTGTTATTATTGTTATCAGTATTTGTTTTATTAAAATAGATTGCAATTTCGTTGTTATCTATTTGTGGAACCTCAATAAGATCATCAATTTGAGGTTCACTTGTCACCGTTTCTTTATTTACACCAGAATTTTCTGCCGGTGGAGGAGATACCACTACACTTTTGGTAATCGAGTTTTGACCATCAGAATCATCGTGATGGAAATTATTTTGTATATTTATATTTGGCCCACTAAATTGATGAGAGAAATCTCCAGACGAATAAGAAGATTCGGATTGAGGAAGCAATTGATAACCTTGTGGCTGATGAGGCAGTTGATAATCACTATTTGGCTGAGAAGGTAGTTGTTGAACATTGAACAATGATTGACCAAGTACACTTGGCGAATTTTGCTGAGGCTGTTCAATCGCATTCAAAATGGAATGGAACAGTTGGTCGTTAAATACTTGATTATGTGGAATTTTATTCTCACTTCCATCTCCATTAGCGGATTGTATTTGAAGAGTATAACTTCCTAAAGCACCTTGCAATGGTATGTTATTTAAGTCGATACTTTCAGACTTGATTAATTCACCACCAGGAGCAAAGCTTTCGCCAATTGATTTTCCATTGATATTCAGTTTGTTATCATCTACGAAGTTTGAATTTAGTCCACTAACAATATTATTGGGTTGTGAATGAGCAATGTGCAAATCAGATATTCCCCCAAAGTTAGTGTTTGCTGCTGTATTGGAATAGCTATTACTTGGAGGTACTCCAAATATTTGGGATTTATGAGAACAATCATAACCGATATTTTGGTAATTAGAATATGCTCCGGTATATACTGGCAAATGAGAAGATGCTTGTGGTAACGCGTAAGGAGCTCCATAATTTCCGCCATTGAAATTAAAATCACTATTAAAATTATTATTTAATCCAAAACTAGATGATCCATGAGCTATATTTTGGAACGATAACGAATTTTTTGATGGAAGGCTATACAAAGTCGAAGGGTTTGGTGGTCCATTTTTATAATGTTTATTGTAATCTGATATATCTGGAACTGGTGGTGGTACATAAGCTGGTCCAGAAAATTTATTGGAGTGAATATTTTCTATGATACCGTGTGCATCTTTTTGAGCTACAGCTTTTCCAATTGATTGAATTAACCCTGTCGGAACTGGATCTCTAAATATTACTGGATGTTTTGGAGGTTTGAAATTTATTGGTGGACCGTATTTATTTGGAGGATGAATTAAAGGAGTGCCGTATTTTCCATTTGGTGGTACTCCGTACAATCCAGAAGGCGGAATTAGCCCAATTCCAGAAGAAAATTGATTTCCAAATTGATTTCCAAAATGATTTCCAAATTGATTACCTCCTAGTGTTGTATCAAAACTATTAGCTAAAGATGATGCAAAATTTTCTAATGACGGTAATAATAAAACATCATTATTTTTATACGAATGTGCTGCAGCGTATGGTCCATTGGAAGAGTATGAATTTAATGGAGGAGATGAGTATGAATCGGCTATATAATTGTTATTTATATTCAAGTTCCCGCCACCATTATAAGGTGGAGCAAGGTCAAAGCCTAAACTTTTAACCACTGATAGTTCATTTCGAGTACCACCATTTCCTCTTAATGTATCACCCGAAGTACTAACGATACCTCCAGAGCCAGTTACTGAATTTAATGGTGCTCCGTACGAATCACTGAGACCGTCTCCTTTAAGGGAATCACTTAAAATTCCTTCAATAGGTGGGAAGAAATCTATGTTTTGTTGTAGATCGTTAAGGCCTGCTGTTTGGTCTTTGGGTACTCCATAGGAATCTGATGGTGGCCTTGATACTAATCCTGGAATTGGTTGCCATCCATCGTATTTTATATCAGGAGGAGTTGGTGGTGCTGGTGCACCTGGATGAGGAGGTCCGTGAGGAATTGGTTCAGGAGGTCCATACTGTATTGGGGGTGAAGGAGGTATAGCTTGTATAGCTGGTACAGATTGTACAGATATTATGGGTTTTGGTGGTCCGTAATTTGGTTTTGGCGGACCATATAAATCTTTTGGTGGTCCATAGTTGTCTTTTGGTATATTATAATATCCATTTGGAGATCCAAACGTATTCGATGGCTTGTTTGCGGTAAATAGAGGTTTTGGTAATCCAAAATAGGGTTTTGATAACTTATGCGGTGGTCCATAAATTGGTTTCGGTGATTTATAAGATAAGTAATATGGTTTTGGAGGTCCATATTGTGATTTTAACGATGCTCCAAATTGCGGTCCATGGCTATATGATTGTGGAGGACCGTAGAGTTGTTTGGGGTAATTAAAAGGTTTGGATGGATTTGAAAAAAATGTTGATTGAAATTTGACTGGAGGTAAAGGTATTGCAACTGGGGGTCCGTAAATGTTATTGTTCGGTAGGTTTTGGCCAGGTGGTATATCTGGAGGTGGTGCAGGATAAACAAAGTTGTTGGAAGGTGCATCGGGAACTCCGTACACTGGAATTGGTAGACCTAAATTGTTTGAAGATGACGGCTGGTATGAATTGTCTAGTCCTGCAGAATTTCCTTGAAACGGAAGTTCATAGGAAGCACTTATAGTAAACGGTGCTTCTCTTCGCACGGTGTCTGAACTCTCCGCTAATGAATCGGGTACCGAAGGTGTGCTGACATTACTTGCACTATTTTCATTCACACTTGAACTTTTTGTATTTGTATCTGGTGTACTCTCCTCTGTGTTTTGCCCATTATTAACGACAGCTATTGTTTGTTGCGTTGCAATTAATATGCAAAAATATGCAACAATCATCTGAAACAAGAATATTTTTAAGACTATGTGAATTAATTTCATTAAAATTAATAAATAGATTCCACAACAATACCAACAAAATTTTACACGGTCGTTATATTTAATTGCCTATGGAATTACGTAAAATTTTGAATGATTAAATAAAATAAACTAACAAAACGTCCTATATTCGGAAAATAATTCAAGCAATCAATAATGAAGGAAATATTAATAATGATAATTGTTCTAGCTGAACTAGGTAAATTAAATAGGCAATATAATTCGTGACATTAACATGAAATGCTTATAATATTTTATCAGATCCAAATTCTAACTATGCTTTTTAATTTAAAATTTTACTCTACATAAGATATTAATTTTTTGTTTACATTATATGATGATTAATGATTAACTTAAATTTTAATATTTTTTCTAATTTATTGAGAAAAAAATTAAAACCTTCAGGTTAAAATTTCGCAACATTTTTAAAAAATCAATAACTTGAAATTAGCAAACAAAAATAAACTAACAAAAGGGCCATGTATATAAAATTCCTTTAGTTAGTGATACAAAAACAGTAAATAATATTGTCGAAAATGTCCTAACCTGTCGTGTATTCATAGTTTAAATCCAAATTATATCCTTTTTATCACCAATATGTCACAAAAACAAAGCTGTACACTTCACTAAACACTCTTATTTTCTACATACGGTCATAGCAAAGTAAAATTAAAAAATAACTTTAATGTTTTACGAGATAGTAGTTATATACATTCAGTGTTAAGTTGAAGATAAAAATCCCCACTTGATTAATTAAATGTGCTATACAAGAGAAGGGATGTTAAAATCTGAGGACCATAAGAATATTACAAGAATGGAAGAAGGCTTAGGTTGATCAGAGAAAGTAGGGTACAACTTGGACTGACTCAAAGAAAGTAGACGAAGAAAATAAGTATCACATTGAGGTGCGATGTGATCGTAAAGTAGAATTATTTTTTCTTTAATAACATTAATAATGTCGTTTGCTCTTGCCTTTTTCTTAAAGTTTGCGTTGTATTTTTATTGAATATTAATTCAATCTTGTTCAATAAATATATATTTTTATTTGTTTTTCGATAACATTAACATTTTATGATGTGGAATTTAAAATTCATTATATAAAACTAAAATATTTATTTTGTTGTATAAATAATACTTGATTTATTTTTATAAATTTTGATAAATATAAGTCTAACCTTTCTATCAATAAAAAATAAGTCTATGACCTACTGAATTTTCAATATTTACTTATAATTATTATTGGCAGCTCGCTCTTCTCCAATATTACACTAACTTGACCTTAGCAAACATCGAAATATACTCGTATCTCTATTAAAAACATTTTGACAGGTATCGCTTTATGTTTCACAATAATCGGAAAGAGATTTCAAGAATTAATCCATACTTCCAAATTGGTTAGCATTTCAATAAAATTTAAATTTAAATCCGTTTTTGACGAAGCTTTTCTAGGTCTAAACAAAAATACAACAATTTGATAATATTTTCTCTTGGAATTTTAATAACAAAAATTATATTATGCTTAAATTTGCTTCGTTCGAGTAATGCATTTCCCATTGCAACTTTACAACTGTATGATTTGGGACAATGTAGTTATTCCACTAGGCTAGCAGGTATTTAATATTCGCTCATGCATAATAAATCAAAGGTATTAGGTTGCTTCTATAAATTTCTTCCAGGTTAATCTAACTTGTCCAATTGCTTCTATTTTATTTTCTTAATTATAATATTTACATATTATAAATTATAAATTATATTTTTAATTTTATTTCTTTAACACATTGCATCTCCTGGTTAAGGGGCCATCCATAAATTACGTAACACGTTAGGCGGTAGGGGGGTCGTCTCAGATTTGTGACAAAATTGTAACAGGGGGTAAGGAGGGGGGGGTTCAAATGTTGTGATGTTATAAATTCAAATTTTTAAAAATATACTTTTCTGATCCATGGATTGGATGTAGCAACATCAATAGCGCTTGCGTGCGTTTTTTGCAGCCGAAAACAGTATTAAACACTATTAATAAAAATAAATTGTTATTGAAGACCTGTAAATTAATTTAATTTCAGTTAGTTGTTAAAAAAAAATTTCTACGAAGGGGATTTAATAAAAATGTAACTAAATGTGACATAGGGGGGAGGGGAGGGGTCTGAAAACTTTAAAAATCGTGTGACGTAATTTAAGAACGACCCCTAACCTTGTCACAATTATGATTTTTAAACTATATTTTTTAACGCCTGTTTATTACTCTGCAATCTACATTATTTACTTGATAGTAAATACAAACGTGTTTTCAATTCTCGCTCTTTAGACAATTTTTCAAAATTGGTACAAAAAGCCAAACATTTGCATTTTTATTTTCTCCTGACATAAAAATAGTATATTTAACAAAACTAAACAAAACATTAAAGTTATAGAATTTTAACAGTTAACTTTATTGTTAAAATCCTATTATTTTAACGTTTTGTTTAGTTCTGTTAAATATCATATTTTACCACAGAAACTTAATCATTTTAATCAAATGGTACAGTTTTTCCTGTAAGTAATAGTAAGAAGATTGAAAGTTGAAGGTACGATAGTAAATAGAGAAGGACAAAACAAAAGCATGCTGACGATGTGCTAATAATGGCGAGATCGAATATAAAAGTGGTAGAGCTATTCAAGAAGTTGGAAAGGATTGCAAAAAGAACAGGATTACTAATAAATGAAAAGAAATGAAAGTACATGAAATGTTGCAAAAGTGAAACGAATATCCTGCAAGATATTACAGTAAATAATAATTACACTATAGAAGAACTAGATAATTGCAGTTACCTGGGTGTGCAAATAAAAAGAAACAATAGCAGTGAAAATTAAATAAAAAGAAGGGTACAAACAAGTAACAGGATATACTATGCAAAAAAAGCACTCTTAAAAAGTAAATATTTGAAAGGATACACCAAAGTTCAAATTATAAGACTGGTCGTCATGTATGCGGAGACACTGTGCTTAACTAGTCTCGAGGCAACAATGCTGAGAACATTTGAAAGAAAAGTCTGCCTCACCATACTGCGCCTGAGAGCAGATGAATGTGGCAATCGCAGACCATTGATGAATCATGAAATAGAAAAAAAATAAAAGAGGAAGACATAAGATTTGCAAAGTCACAGAGAATCAGATGGTTAGGTCATATTATGCACAGCAGGGAGGACTCAACACCAAAAAGCATAACATCATGGAGACCCGCTGAATACATATGCAGTGGAAGGCCAAGGATAACGTTGTGGAATCAGATTTGAAAAAGTTTTAGACGAGAGCAACTGGAGAACAAAGAAAGTAAGGAACTGATTTTGTTTTTTTTTGAAGTGTAAATATTGATATTGCGAGAAATTTATATGTTGAGTTATTTGAAATATATTACATGGGGCCTAATCCTCCCCACCAACCGGATTTGTAATTCCCGGAAAATGGAAAAGCAATATTCTATTAGAATGTAAAGCTCAATTAATGAATGAATGAAGATTCAAAGCCAGATTTCCATTACCTTGGTTTTAATTATTAATGAGAGGTTGGTATTTATTTATTTATATGGTCATAAAATATGATTTCCAATTGTTACCAAATTATTTGTAACTTGCCTTGTCTCGTAGTTTGTATTGCACGTTAAGATTTAAGTAAACTTAAAGGTAAACGTGCAACATTTAACAGAACTAAACAAAACGTTAAAATAATAGAATTTTAACAGTCAAGATAAACGTCAGTAGATCACGATTACTAAACCAAGCTTAATGATACAATCAATTGAAAAGAAATAATTGTTAATATCTTAAAATAGACAATATCATATACATAACCTTGTATATCCACTTGTCGTTCAATAATAATAATTATGAATGATGCTTTTAGTCTAGTTGAAGTTTTCCGCACAGGATCACTAAAGAAAGCGTTACATTATTACTTGAAGTATCTTATTTGGGGTTTTATTTTTAAACAGATTTTTCTATTTTATAATATTAGCATTTTTATATCATAATCTATAGGATCTGAGTATTTGTTATTTAAATAAATAAAAATAATAACAATATTTCTACTTTTATTTATTTAATTTAAATATTTAACAGTATAAGTGACAAAAATTAACAAAATAAATTATTTAGTGAACAATAATGTAAATTTCTTGTCTAATATTACAGGAGGTAAAGTTTCAATTTTGACACCGACTGATTTAATTCAATCTTCCAATTTTAAATACAAAAGCTTATTTAGCAAACAATTGTGTTACGCCAATAAATTACTAAATGTGTAGGTTAAGCAAAATGAAGATCACCAAAATTCAGGTTTAACTAATAATGTAGGTATATATTTTGTTATAGAAAGTTTATATTAAAATATTATAGCATTTAAATTTATTTTTAGTTTACATAAATTATACAACATGCAAATATTAAAATTAAAAGAAGACCAGTCGTCTCTCAATGGAAAGTAGTGTAACTCTCACTTCCATATAAACAAGAGTTGATAATATAATGAATCCAATTTGAAATTTAAAAATTAATCGGTATTGTAAAGTGCATTATATCGCAAACAAAATTTATTGCATTATTAATAAAATTGAAGTACGCCATTAATTTAACAAGAATCATTTTGCAATATCATTATTGTATTTTGTATTACAATTTTAATGTGAACTCATGCAACAACCTCTTTAACCTCATCTTTCTTTGTAATGTGTTGATTTTCAGTCTTGCACATTTAAGAAAATTTTATTAGCTTGCTTGATAATAAAAGCTCCCCTTTAAGAATTTCACTAATACCTTTTCTTTCACAAACAATTTGCGGTAAAGTAAAACCATTGTAGATTTTAATAGAAAATTTATTATCATTTATTGCTTGAGGTTAAATATTTAATAAGTGAACGTTAAATAATTATAAAAATGGAAAATCAATTGTTCAAAATGAATTATTGTCTAATACAAATTAAAATTGTGAAATTTTACAAAATTATAAATAAATTAGTTCTGATTCAAAGTTTCGTGAATGATAAAGGAATGCGGACCAATATAATTATAACCTACAGTATTATGTAATTATTATGGTCTAGCTAAACAAATGAAGAACACGAATGACTAAGCACATAAGGTTTAATGTAGGTTGAAGATAGATTAATGAAATCGGGTAATGTTAATAAGAAAATGCAAGTAAAATTTTATATATTCACGTTTAGATTAAGGCTCCGTGTGCTGTATATGGAATAGCAAACGACTTATTGCCATTTCGTGCTGGTTGATTAGAAATCGTCAAAAACCGAAGCCTGAAATAGTCTTATTAACTTATCGTTCAGTTACCTGACCACAATTTTAATAGGGCTCTTGCCATAAATACTTTCCTATTAAGTATTAAATGTTTATAATATCTTCTCGGTTCATGCTTTGATGACCTCTTCCCAGCGTATTATTTACTTAATGAACGTCGTGACCTATGTCCTATGTCTGTGATTTCCAAAGTATTTTCACATAGGTATTGTAGTGTATTGCTGTCAAAATTATTTTATTTCACCCCACGTTCCGGCACTAATAAAAATATAGTGATCTTTAGCAAGAGAATTGTATCTTATTTTTTTTAATACAATACAAATTCTCAATTTTAAAAACCCAATTTTAATTATTAAATTAACTTTTCAACTAATAAATTTCTACCAGAATAAATTTCGATAATTTTAAATGTGCGTCGCTATCAGACCAGGTGCTCGACATGCACACAAATTTTACAACACCGTTCAATTTTTCAATTTTACTTTTATTATTTCCGTGATCACATGCTATAAGAGAATAAGTCCACTTATGCCCAAATCTATTTTTTTGTAGAATTAAATTCATAATAATAGGTGTCAACTTCTGGTATAAGGAGTAAGGTCTATGTTAAAAAATAATTGTAAATTATCGAATTTTTTTACAGATATATTATACCTATATACTTAAAATCAATCAAAAAATCAGTCATTTTTTATTTTAGTTATTTTAACTTCTACTGTAAGGGAATTTGTGAGATAGCAATTAAATTTTCAAAATAAAAGTTTAGTGGTTATAAGCTAAGTAAAGGTACTACCTTTTAAAGTTAAAATTAAAAAAACGTTTTTTACGTCTTTTGTAAAGTTGGCTAATTGTACTTATACCCTTTTAGCATGTGACCACAGGTTTAATTACGGATCTAATTATTATCTTTCCAAATCCATCAAAATTTTATCTTAGAAGAAGAATATAAAAATACTGTATAAGGTTTAAACTTGTAAACTTCAGAGGTATTTTGGTATGTTGTGATTCTGTCTTATTAAATTTCTGCTTTTTTATCCTTCAAGTGGAAAACATATAATGTATTTTGCTTCATTACATGTTGACGGTAAAGTTTTTATTTCAGCCCAACACACATTATTTTGTTATATTTTTTGGAGAGAGAAAGCAAATTATTATTTAGTAATCGTCGCTCTGTACTTGACGTTTTAAAAATTATCAAGACTAGACTACAAAATCTAGTCTAATTGTCATTGCCATTTAAATTACTTTTGCGGTGGAAGTTAATCACTATCAGAGATTAGATATACAAAATAATTCAAAGAATTCAAATATGCCCTGTAAAGGAAGATGTATTTAGTTTTCGAGTATTCTTGGCAGCAAAATTATCTGTGGAAGATTTCAAATAGACAAAAAATAATTTTTGTAACAGATTTTGATTACCCAGATATTTAAAACCAGTAATCACAGCACTTTTCCTACACGATTGATTGTTAGTTTCAAGACAATTGTAATTCAAATGAAGTAGATTGGTCCAGTATTGAAGTCAGTGGTACGAGTGATAAGATGTCGGCAATGACAAAGACATCTAAAAATCTCAAAAAAAAACCCAAAGTTACATCAGTAATTATTGTTATTAACTATTGAATATTGCTAGACTATTGCTTATTATCCAACTCGGAGACGTCAAAGTGCGTCCCATCGGTATTATATAGCATCAAATAAAACTTGATTTTTTAACCCCTCTTAAGATATATAAGATATAATTATTCAGGGTGTCCGCGCAGAAAACCGACAGAAAAAAGTATATTAATTAATTCATATAATATATTATGGTTTATTTTTAAATTTATTGCACGAAATCTAAGAACTTCGTTAAAATGAGTTCCAAGGCTTGCTAATCGCACCTTTTCGACTTTTTCCCACCCGATATTTTTAATTTCTTACCCCTTTCATCAATAAATTAATAATATAAATTCATAAAATTCTTAATTCTGAATTCTGAAAAAGTGAGCTATGTATGAAGTTAGTGTTAATTTAAGATATTTCTTTGGCAAAATTGTCCGAAGATATACATCGTATATGTAGGTTAATGTTAGTTTATGATTTTTGTTTAACGAAACTGTCCATAAGAAAGAGATATCTACGAAAAGATATGCATTGGTTATGTAGTAGGTTAGTGTTAGTTTGTGATGTTCCATTAGTAAAATTGACGGTAAAAAAGAGATAAAAGTGTTTCATTTTGCATTTCAAGACGCATTACCCCACCCGGTCTCCACGTAAGGACGCCCATATGTTATGTTTTGTTTTTGCGTCCTATGTTTTGTTGATACCCTGCAATACAAACATTCCTTCACCCCCTCGGGAACCAACCGAATTCCCAATCTCCGACCCGCAAACGAAATTGTGCTCTTCAGTGCAGCTCATAAATTCACCCAAGGTGATAGCTGATAACTGATAGCACCAACGAAAAGCCAGGCCGGAAAACAAACAATTCCTCTTCCCCTCATGGGGCCTCCAGAATTTTTCTCTACACTCTGGGAAACGATCAACCAGCTTTTACTTACTGTAGATGCCAAAATGTTAATCTAGCTGTAATTATTGCGGAAGCGAGAGTCGTAAATTCCGGAAAAGATATCGATAAAACGAAAAAAAAATCTCTGCAAGAAGTGTGTTGCCAAGCGGCAGTTGCAACCAAACACCAAAAAGTCGCAGCTTTCCGTCTCAATTATTATCCTATGTACATTATTATCCTAAGTACAAGCAGCATACGATAATTGTTGAACCAAAAAATTAAATAAATTCCATTATAAAATTAAATATTAAACGTAGTTAATAATATTTAAAGTTGGAAAATTTGCGAGCGAAGATAAATTATTAACGACCAATAAACCGCAGTAGGTTTGGTTCCACATAAAATAATTTTACCGTTGCAAATTATTGAAAATAAAATACGGCAATTCGGAAGCAAATATGGAGTTTCCAGTCAGCTCGAAACAACAGATCGAATAAGTCAAAATTAGGTGTCTCCCTACGAAGTTTCAAACCAAAAAGTAAAAGAACTTACTCAAATTCGACGAGCACATAAAAGAACTTTCACACTCACGATAGTTCACATCAAAGTCCCGGAAAATCGCGCTATTGCGTTTACAAAACGCAAAATCCAAAATCTTTCCCGGTCAGACTCGATACCGGGACGTACTCAGCAACAAAACAAATTCAAAAATTTGTTACAACCCACGGGTAAATTGTTGAGATTTGTGTTAAAGATTACCGCTGATCTGTTTAGGGTTCGGGACGCAATTTACCCGTACCTTTTTTTGACCACTTCAAAAATCTTCAAAAATAGTAACCATGGGACGCAATTTGAATGCGCCCATCCGACTATAACCATCGTTAACTACCGTTAACTAATTTGTCTACTAAATATTGAAAATCTTTCAAGGTAGTTTTGGCTGTATTTTGTAATCTCATCTGGTACTGGGTTTATATGAAGACCACACTCGATCAATTTGTTCAACATTTACCACGCGGAATTGGCAATCATTCTGAGGATCTTTTATTAGAACTGAAAGTTGTATTCCGTGTATCATATTGTCTGCAAAATGGATTTACAGTAAAATTGCTTTATTTTGAATTAATCGTTCTAAGGCATTTCGCCTAGCTATCCATGTAACATAAATTTACTAGCATGCAAAATTGATTTACATCTCAGCTTGAACATTGTTTTCCAATTGATCAAATCTGTGCTGTAACATGGCTTTTAACTAAATTCTACTTTAAGTTATTTTCAGGAATAGTTGTCATGGGCGAATTTTTGTCCATATTTTAATATATTTCTTTTCTTTTTTCGGGATTTTAGATATTGCAGCTGAATAATTGATTTTGATTTTCATAATTGATTGATTTCCTTAATTTTAATGATATCTTTATATATTTAATTAAATGTTGCTTTTTCGGTTCTTTTGCAGATTCAAATCGGAGATTTAACCAAGCATGTCTCTATCGATGTAATTAAATGTAATTATTTGAGATATTTTTAAATTAAAGAGGTTGAAATACTATTCAATCAAAATGATTATTAATTCTAATTTAACATTTAATGGTCATAATGAAATATCAAAAAAAATTAAACTTTCTCAATATTTAAAAAATATTATCATCTCTTTTTAATATCATCGCACTGCAAGAGTTGTCGGGCAGTGCATTTTATGTTGTAGCTTCAATACTGACGATTTCAAGTTATATGGGATCGGAAGATATACCTATGTGTATTTTAATTTACACCTCTCAAATAAAAACTCAGAAACTACATTAGCTTAAGCTCTTGTATTTGTTATTGTTATTTGATCCTAATAGATGATATTTAACTGAGATAAATAAATTTAACAGTTTTTTAAATAATTATCTTTTTACGTATTGTATATGTTCATTTTGCTATTAAAATTCAATTATTTTAACATTTGGTTAGTTTTGTAAATTATCATATTTTACAAATACATACTAAATATCGCGAATCTACTTGAAATTCCTTATTTTAACTTCATTTGATTAATTCTAAGAGAGTTGAGAATGTAATCGTATCTCAAAGGCCAGTGACTATTCTTATTAATATTTAAAAAAAAATTTTTAACAGAATAAATTAAAAGATATTTTAATTTCAATAATTAAGTTTGAATAACTAAGTCTACTTTCAAATAGAATTCAATTTTAGAAAATTATAGTAAATACCTATTTTTGTTTACTGATATTGCATTTTTAAAATACCACTTTAAAAAGGTAAGTTTTTTTATTTTGTTATTATTAAATTAGTATATTTTGAATAAATCTCCCGTTGAAGTCTTCATGTTTATCTATACTGCGTTGCCTACAACTAATTTTTCTGGCTACTGCCACTATGCTGCTGCAGTATAGTGTACAAGCAGCAGTACAGGCAATATAAGTAATAAGAAGCAGTGTTGGAAGTATCAGGCAATATTAAGTAGTAAAGTATAAAAATATTGTAGAGTAAATGGGAGTATCAAAAATATTATGTTGTATCGGCAGAATTAGGCGTTATTGACTGTATTGAAATAGCCCTTTCAGACCGATTGGCTACAATTGTACACGTTGTAAGATCATTGACTAATGTTTGTGCGTGACATGTTTTACAAAATTAAGATACTTTCAATACTTTATTTACAAAATTAAGGTACTTTTAATACTTTAATTTGTGTAATCTGCATAGGTTGCATAAACCCTATACAAATTTGTTAATTTTAAAATTTGTAATGTTAAAAATTACAAACAAGAGAAAGAGGAAAAAATCCTTAAGCAGTTGTAGTGATTGATCCTAATGTACTGTTAAAGTTAGACTACATATGTTAGAGTAAATTCTCTCTTATCGCCTACCTAATTTTTGACTTTTTTGGGTTTTTGGGATTGAGTGGCATAGTTCTCGGGTAAACATAGACATCGACAGCTTGATGTAATAACTGGTTGAGTTATAGTTATAAGACAAAAGTTTTTTTTCTTGGTTTGCAATATCTGCCTTTGTAGAAATTTTTGGACGCATGGCATAGCTGGGCGACTGTTCAATGGCTGTACGTGGGCGTACTTGATATTATCAAGTTGAGAGGTTTGATAAAATAACAATAAACGTTTGATAAATTTTACGATGGAAATTTGGAATTATGGTAGGATGTAGGATCTGTCTTTTAAGATTCAGTGTGCACTATGGAAAAGCAAACAAGCTTAGCACTGCACGAGCTTTTCGCGATAGAAACAATCTGCCCAAAAAAATTAAAAATACATCAAAGTGTATGGGTAACATACGATAATGACAGAAAATCTAAAATCAACACGAGACCTCGATATTAAGCAAATGCAAAAAATTTCAAAAAGTAAAATTACTTAAAGAATGTAAACACAAAATAATACAAAGTCTACTTTCACATAAAAATATCCAACTATTGGACTGCATTAATTATAAGTTGTGTACAAACATACTCCTACAAATACTCAAACAAAAATATTATCGGAAAGATCCCCCTAACGATCATTAAAGCCAATTTTTAAATCTAATAGAATTTTACAAGCACAAACCAGCTACCAGATTGTTTTTGCCATGTTTTTGCCATATTCGAGTTCAGTTAACATAATACCTAAGTAGCGAAAGTTACCTCTTACACCCACCAAACAACATAACCAAAAACTAGAAGTAAAATTTTAAAAATTCCCTACAAAATGCATCGTCCATGTAGTACATAAACATTTTAACATTAGAAAGTTGGTGAAAAAGTAAAATGCTTTTTATTAGTAAAAAACCCTAAATTGAACCTTGAGGAACAGGTATCAATTAGATTGATTCCAATAACCTCGAAGAATTGTCGCCTGCTACAAAAACATGACCTCACCAAAAAAGTATATTAACACACTTTACCTACTCAAGTAATTCCGGATGGATTTCAGCATTTGATGATTCAGTGTATAAGAACTCATACTGAAATGGAACAAATCCACTTGACCCAAATCGGAAAATGATAGCAAATTATCAATTCTTTGAATTTTAATGAAAAATAATTTTGGTAACCGGCTGTTAAAATATGTGAATTGATTTTAACTAATATCTAAAAGTATCGCAAAAAAACAATTAATTTTCACGATATCTAACAAATTTAATACTGACACATTTAGATTAAATACAGAAAGCACACACAGTGCGGAACAAAATGGAAATTTGAGAATTTTACGAAGTCTCGTAGGTCTACTTTTGCTTTCTTTGAACTGTTTCGAAATGTTGTTCAATTATTTTTTAAATTAATTCAGTGTGTACGAATGAGATTGATAATTACATATTTACTGTAGATATGCATCTTAACCATTTCATATTAATGTCTATCACAAGAGAAACTTGTTGACCTTAACAAGGTTAAAACTATGTTAATATTTTCATCTTACACAACAACTGCGAGCTTTATACCTACCTTCAACTTGTAGTTTTAAAATTCCTTACACCAAAGTAGAAAAGGTAACCTTGCACTTGAATTTATATTATATAAATTCTAAATTGGCTTTAAAAACGGTTTCGTTGCACTTCAGGTTCCTTCAATATATCACTTAATGTCTATAATCACGAAATTTGATAGTTAATTTTGTTGTAGAATAAAGTATTATTTTGTCTATTAGTAAGGCAAAATATGTTATTATCTATAATACTAGCACACATAATATTCTTCCTAATATGAAGAAGAAATTTTATGTTTTTTTCCTCAATGAAAGGGGAACGATAGAAAGTTACATTTTCAATCTGACAAATTAAATCACAAAAATGCATTAAATAAATAATATATATTAAAATATTCTACAATGCTGTTCACTAATTTTAACCAACCATTTTAATATATAAGGAGAATTTAGTCATCAAGTATCATTCATTTTCAAAAGATGATTAAACAAAAATTGCACTCAAGTGTGCACCCAACAATAAAAAAAGGGCAAGAAAAATTAATATTTTTGGATTCCTTTCTATGCAACATTTGCTTCATTTTATATTTAGGTTTATTAATATTTTAATTCCAGTAGTACACACCTCTTCTGTGATATTTTCTGTGGCATTAACTATAATAGTTCGAAAATATAAATAACAAGAAACTCAAAAATTAAATGAGAGTAGTGTTCTTGACAACAAATTTAGAAAGCTGATTGAAAACAAAAGAATTTGTACATGCGGAGAAGAAGTAAAAAATGATAATGACACCAAACTAATCGAGATATGCACATTATAACTTATTAATAATATGTCATGAATTCGACATGCTAAATAGATACATCAGTACATATGGACGCAGTGTACTTTAAATTTAAAATTAATAATAGGCTACGTAATAGCAAAACAAAAAAATACACTGAAAATAAATTATGTTCAAATTTTACGCGGTATATTGTGGTTTGGATCATTGTTTTGGTGAAAGCTAATATATAATATTCTGACATAAAAGTATGGATGAACAGCAAAGTTTATATAGATTACTTGAAAAAATAGATTTGATTAAATACAATATTATTGTATAATATTGTAGGGGAGAGTGGTCTAAAGCCGACCGTTGTCCAAATCCGACCTCCATGCATATTTCGAAAACGTAAACACAAATTGAGATTATAATGATCTCATTATGGTCGCCATTAGTTGGTCCTAGGTTGGTTGAAGATTACACATATTGTTAGTAGTATTAGGTTTGTTGCAGTCAATTGTATGTTTTCATAGTGTGGTAATTCGTTTTTAACTAATTTATAATTTGTGATAATTTTATTTATATCATAGATCGCCAAAAATGGTAAATGATTTCTTACAATATAGTAGTACTGTTTTTGAAAATAATATTTATTCAGTGATTGATTGTTTACTTTTATACGAAAATGCTGTTTAATTGCTAAAAAGCAGTGTGGTCTAAATCCGACCTGAAATAATGGTTCCAAATCAGACCCCCATTTTTCGCGTTGTTTAGAATTTATACATTAATATAATCCTACAAAGTTACTTTTTTTGTGTTTTTATGAATTCGTAAATTTCACATAAACATTTTTTTGTGATTTATACAAGATATTCTCAATGAATTTCAACTGCAGTAAATGAAGAAATCGGTGCTGATGAATCGATAGATACATATAGATTTTTATTTATAAACATTCGATCAACCAGTCAACACAGCACCACAAACATCTAGTTTGAGAATTAATAAATCACTTAAAGCAATTTGGCCATATCAACAAGCTCCACCACGAAAAACTACAATACCCAGAAAGCAAAAACAAGGTTAAAATAGAACATTAACTGTTAATGATGCCATGAATAAAATTGAAACGGGACTAAAAAATATAGAACCCCTAGAGAAGAAAATCACACCAGGAAAGAACCTCATCAATAAAAACTAAATGAAATTGAGCAACAGCCAAGTACCACTAGAGTAACACCTGCAAAACGCTCACAACAAACCAAAAGTATTTTCTCTCTTTTAAAGTATCATTTATTTCTAAAATAATTTTCAATTAATAATAATAAATTGATGAAAGTAGAGGGGTCGGATTTAGAACAGGTGGGGGTCGGATTTACCTCCAGACGGTCGGATTTGGAACCAATATTTTACAATTTTTGTTTTGGCTGTAGCTCAGAAGAGGTAGGAGATACATCAAAAGTTTGTTTGACGAAAAGTTGAGGAATTGAATGAACTTTACAACTATACTAAAATTAAAGGAGTTTGTCTCGATTTAAAAGTTCTATGTAAAAAAACGAAAAGGGGGTCGCTTTTAGACCACTCTCCTACATATTTCATGTTCATCAAGGCAATATTATGAACTATAAATCACATTTAACACATTTTTTACCTTAAATGTTATATTAATGTTTATGCTTGTAATAACAATTACCTTTTCTTAAGGAATTAGTTATTCCTATTACCCCTGGAGTAGCTTTTCTCCAGTAATAGATTAAGTAATAAGGCCCTGGTGGTGATTTTGTAGCCTGCCATGTTAGTTGTACGGTGGCAAAGAGCGTGCATCCAAAATAAAGATTTTCTTTCTTGTTTACTAATAAAAGTCAGGTAAAAAGTTGACGAAATTATTTGTTACATTCAAAATATTGCGGTTTACAACAATTATCAACTTCCAACTTCTTTACAGTAAACTCGGCAGCATTCTTGGTAGCTAATAACTTTGTCATCAACACAATTGGAAACCAATCCGTTTCCTCTTTGAATACAATAAAATAATTCTACTCACCAGAGGCCTCGCGTTTGATGAGCTTACAAATGGAAAACACATACATACCGTAGTGCTACAACCCAGAGTGGGTTTTGCCTAACAAGGCAGAATTGTAGCTTGCCATTGCACGCCGAGAGAGGACGGTTAAGATAAAGTTCTTGCTTTACTCGGGCTTGAACCAGGATACTCTCTGCTTAGTAACCGACGCACTTAAGCATTAGACCGTAACCGTCCTCACTATGACGACATATATTGTGCGTAAATTTGCAATCTATCTTCCGATTTGGACTTAAGATTAATCTAGGATTACTGTTTTTTTTTAGAGACGGTCATTAGCTTAGTAGGTTAGTCGAACAACTGTTGACTCTAAGGTACTCGGTTAAAATCCGGAGAGATTCTAAAACTTTGATATGACCGTATCCGTGCTTCGGAGGGCACGTAAAGCCGGAGGGCCCCCTGAATTGATGATTGCCGCCATCAACTATTAAAAAACAGGGTTACGGGCACTCCCCAATCCGGATTAAGCAACCGTGGTGTCTAAATGCTTAAACCTTTCTTTCAGAGAAAGAGGCTGATTGTCCTGCAGTGGGCAGAAAAGGCTAAAGAGAGAGAGACTGGTCTTTTATTTAAAACCAAATTTCAAATTAGTAGAATATTTAAAATCAGTTTTGACTGTCTTGATCAATTTGATACTAGCATATTTTTTGCCATTCATAAATTTTAGATTTTATAATTATTTATTGTTTAAATAGACACGATAGTCATAAATTAATGTGTACACCATTAATTATAATTATTGATCGTGCTTTAATGGAAGGTAGATAAAAATAATATTTATTGTTGGCACCATATGCAGACAAGTATTATACGTGACATCTACACTTTTTCATTTTAACATAAATTTTCATGAATTAATGTTTTTATAGTCACAAACATTTAATTTTTTGTGTTCAAATAATAATTTTGCTTTTGCCATTTTGCTAAAGATGAAAGCTGTAAAATATCTTAAGTCTTCATGATAAGTGCCTAGTTACTTAAGGAGTTCTATACTAATGAAATTAAGTTAAATAATTTTTAGAATATTTTAGATTCAAACATAAAATAACGGAAATTTAAATTCAGTCCGCAATAAAATGAAATTTAAATTCAGACCTCAATAGAATGAAAATGCCAGTTTAGCATATTTTTGGATTATTTCCAAACAGCTTTTATGATATATACTATATCTATATATTTTTTCTTCAGGATGCTATCGCTGAAAATTTATTAAAATATACAAAGAAATCTGATTACACCATAGATAAAATTAGGTGAATTTCTTCGAAATTTTCTTAAAAATTCTTACTCTTCAGGGACATATTAACTGAGATCAAATTTAATAAATTCCATCAATGAAAAAATGTCAGGCGAAATGTGTATTGAGAATTACCTCGAGGTTTAAACATCAATAAGAACAACTTAAGGAGATTACAAATAAATTTATACCATAAGTGATAAAATAATAAACGACGCACGAACGTGGGACATAATAGTTCTCATATTAGTTTAGGATAAAAAAAAACACTTTAAAATGGCAACCAATCAAGGTTTATTGCTATAGGTATATGCTAACGCGTGGTTTATCATTATTTTGATTATTCATTATTTTCTCACAATTTAACATTTATTTATTATTTCAATAAATTATTTTAATATTCTCTGTATAAATAGGTATTATAGTAGCTACTATTTCTGATTTTGCTATTATCTTAAATAAAGATGACTACTTAGGGAATATCGACAGGTAAACCACTTGAAAATAAAAGGAATGATTGATTACGGTAATCTTAAATTACATTAGAGCATCGTTTGAGCTTTAATGAGCTTTCATTATTTTCGTTTGAGCCTTAAAGGTCGCGAAGTTATTCGCGAAAAATTACTGTGGGTGCTGTAAACATGTTTTGCAGTTTTCTTCCCATTTTGAATTTATGTGTGCAATTGATGTCAATCGACAGAGCTCTGTTTGAGCCTGAATGAGCTTCAGTGAGCAGGATTTTAAGTTAATTTTTTACAAAGTTTTCGACCAAACTCCGAGTAACATGCGTTAAATCTTAAGTTTTTTAAATCTCTGATTCTTTAATTATAATTTCATTAAATAAGGAACATGTTACATGGGATAGTCACCCCTTGTGATAAATAGTTTGAAGTTGGTGGTAGGGTTGCCAACTCTCGATCGAACCAACGCGGGAGAATTTTAAGAAATCGTGGGGAGGTGAGAGTTTTGAATGGAAATCTCATAAATTTGTTAATTTTTATTTTTAAATTTATATTTACATTACTTTCGCTTAGCATCTTAAGTTTAAAGGTTTTTACGGTTTTTTACCACAAAATCATAAAAGGTTTTACATGCAAAATCGAAGTTTGTTACTATTTGTAACTTTACATTTACTAAAGAAATATTCATTCGGTTTGCTTCCTTGCTCCATATATTGTGAGTAGGTGAGTGTTTGGTTGCTATTTCAAATCATGTCATAATCCTATCATAAGTATTACTTATCCTAGACGCATATCACTGGCAATGAATATCTAACCGGAAAATTTCTTCGAGAAATTCTCGAAAAAAAAGCTTGTGAGGTTAATCATTTTGACAGGAGTCTTCTGGGTTTTTCGGGAAGGTTTGTAGCAATTTCGGTATTATTTTTTTTATGAAAAAAAATACCTTGCTCACCACACCTGGGATAGGTATTCCCCAGTATTATATAATTGTGGTAAAGCCCAGATGGATAACCAACTCTTAATTGCGGAGGCGAGAGCGAAGGTTCTGAAAAAATAAGAATTTGCTTCCTCTGAACAAAATAAAACTCTTTTAACAATTATCCGTATAATGAAGTTTAAATCGCATACAACAATTTCCAACTTAATTACAATTTGAATCGTTAGCCACAAATAGGGAACATCCACGTCGCCAGCCGATGTAAAACTCGACGTTTCCACAATTGCAGTAAAAAACTCAGTAAATCAAAAAAACACTTACCAAGGCCTGGTTTGTTTACAAAGTGGTAATTCGACAGATACTTGTTTACCAGTAATGTACTGCAACTGCAACCCACACAAGCTCTTGACTTGATGACTTCCCCTGGCTGTTGCAGATGAAAAAACTCGGCTCGATTGCGAAGCTGCTTGAAGAATTCTTTGCGGCGCACAAACAAGAATTTCACTACCAAACACTTTATCGTAGCACAGAACTGACTCCTTCCAGTAGTCGTCGAAGGTAAGTAAAAAATCAGAAAGATGCAACATACGGCCACCAACCGTTTCCAAAATCGAACATTCAATGTTGCTTGCAAATGTAGGCAGTTTGAGTTATCGGCGCCACGGTACAAATCCCAAATAAGGTTTCCGATGTTAACTGAATTACTATGCTTTACGGTTTCGTAAATCCTAACTTCGCTGAACGATTTCTTCCTCAGGCTTATTCTTTATAAATATTCGGCCCTATCTGAAATAATCTTCAGCCACCAACGAAACTAAAACACGTCTTGCTTCCTCGCCGTGCGCTTTTAGAATCCCTAACCCAGCTCAGCACGCGCTCTTCTACGATCCCTCGCGCATGCCTTACTAAGCATAGGCGTACTAAAAATCGTCATCAAGGGATCGCGCAACAATTAACAAAAAATTGTTACAGATTGGCAATCTTAGTTGGTGGTGATCTTAGCTCAAATATTAATAAAGTCAGTTTTAGCTCGGCTAAAGTCGCTCTCTTAACCGATTTTATAGATCTCGTAATATCAAGTGCAAAATTATTATTATAAGAAAAAATTTTATTAATAAAACTTTAACATAATGTTTATAAATACCTTATAGAAGGGTATATACTTAATATAAGGAATTGACAATTTATAGCTGTTGTTGCCTGTCTTACCACTTTAGGCGACAGTTGCAAATCATCATACCGCTCCCACTGGCCTAAATTTTCACGTCGAACAATAACTTATGTAATGTCCAATCGCATTGATATTGTTTACTGCAGTGGGTGGTATGAAACCAATGCCTCCTAGAATGTGAAATACATTTCCATTAACAAAAATTTCTTGGGGAATTTCCTATAGGGAAATGTTAAATTCCAAAGAAGAATCTTTCTTCATTGGCCCACATATTTCCCAAAATAAATGCTTGCCAAAACTTATTTCTGTATATCGCAGTTGACAATTCTTACATTGGCCAGAGTTAGATATTTCTGTTAGTCATAAGTCGAAAATTCCGGAATAATTGATGAAATAAATATTAACCGTCTATACAGCATTTGTGTCAACGTGATTATTTGGCATTCTATTCTTATTTGCTTCTTCTAATATGTATTAAATTTTCTGTACTTTAATTCTAACACTCAAAATATTGATCTTAGAGTAAAAATGGTAACGACCATAATTGAAGAAAATAAAATTCCCTTTTTAAAAATTATCATTTTTACGATAAACATAATAATAAACTAGGTAATTGAGAAAAAAAACGATTTTCACCCCTAACTACAAATATCGATCTTAGGGTAGAAGTTATAAGGACCAAACTTGTGAGGAATTATATTTACCATAACTTTGGTTATTTTCATTTTCACTTTAAAGTAGGAAATAAGCTAGTTATATTTAAGATTTAAGATTAAGACTTAATGCATGTTGCTCAGAGTTTGGTCCAAAATTTCAACTATCCATAAGTTTGTAAAAAATTAACTTAAAATCCTGCTCACTCGTTTTTGTTCAGGCTCAAACGAAGCTTTATCGATGTACATCAATTGCACACGCAAATTCAAAATGGGAAGAAAAATTGCAAAACATGTCTAGAGCCGCCCCAGTAGAGTTTTTGGCGAATAACTTCGCGACCTTTGAAGCTCAAACATAAGTAATGGAAGCTCCTTGAAGCTAAAACAATGATCTAACGTTTGATTTCGGGTGATTAATGCTGATTAAAATTAATTATTGAGTTTATTCACAATAATTAAGGTTACTACTAAAGATTACAATGGCTTACCAAAGATTACTAGGGATTACTTAAAGATTACGCTTGAATACAGATTATTAATATGATTACAGCAGATTACAAGAAAGATTTTTTTATTTTAAAGAATTCCAGTTGAATACTGATTACATGAACTACTCTAGATTACTAGTATTTCTTTTGGTACTACTACAGTACAATATAAATCTAAAGATTACCAAACGATCAGAGCTGATTACAACCAAAAAACACATGAGATTACAAGAGGGGTCTACCTTTCGAGAAATATATAACTAATAGAGATGGCTTCTCAACAATTTTCTTATGCCCGTACTAATAGTCACAGATCAATCCGAGATTCAAGATGATCCTAGGATTTACCAATGAGATTATTTCGAGAATTAATCTTGAATCTCGGATTGATCCGCGACTATTAGTACGGGCATTATAGAATACAGATTGATATTGGGTTTTATGTCGATGTAATCGTTACCAACTAGAATTAATGTAATTATTTTCTCCGCTACCCTTTATTAAAGTTTTTATGTATATAATCCAATATTATACAAGGTCATCCAAAATTTAAATACGATTGTAAAACACTTTGAGTGTGTTCCTTAAAATAAAGTGATTCAATTGCAAACTGCCAATTTTAAATTTACGTAGCAAGTTGTTTGCTACTGCGGTTGTGGCTGCTGTTACTGTTGCAGATTTATATATTATCAACACAAGTACATAATGTAAGTAATTCAACATATTTATCTGTGAAGTGAAACTGCAATATACGTGTTTTAAATCTATATAAATTCAGCGTTATAATGGAAAACTCAAAATAAAATATTTTCCCGGTGCACGAATTTTCGTTTTGATTTTTGATTGATTGGCTAATTTTAATATAAACACTTTGAAGTTTTCGTTTAAGAAACAAAACAAAAATACGTGGTTGTAGATATTTATCAAAGTTAGATGACTAAATTGATCATTGCTTGACAGGCTATAATATATAACACAATAATTTTTTAAAAGGAATTTTATGTGAAATAGTCATTTCTTTTGTTATAAACCCAATTCTTTACTCAAAACGATATATTTGGAATGTGACACTTTTATGTGTCATAAAAATGTTTTTATATTTGCCATTTAGAGTAACGAGATACATGCTTTGTTATGTTATAAAAACAAAACAATTTTTCTAGTTTGTCTTAAAATGTACCATTAATTGTTACAAATCTATCAACTATTTATTAGGGATTTTTGTCTAGTTTGGAGATAAAAATGTTGTAAGTTTATGTGTTTCATTGAGTATTTACTATTTATTATGCATATATTGCCATTATTATACTAAAAAATGTACTATACAGGGTATTTTAAATTACACTATAATCAATCTCACAGTTTAAATAATTTTAAATAATTTAATTAATTTAAGTGAAACTATTTGAAGAAAAATCATTAAAAACCTTAGTCTTCAAATATTTAATTTTTACGTGTAAATATCAAAAAATAAAAATAATCTAATAAATCAATACAACAAAAACAAAAGCAAGTAAAGAAAAAATGAGAATAATTTACCTACGTTTCATTACCAAATATATACAATATATAATATATACAATAGTAAACAAACAAACAAATTAAATGCTGGAACTTTTTTATTTCGGTGGTGGTACACATCATAGTAGGTTATCATATTTTTGGTACTTAAGAGGAAGTTTTGATTGATAACTCAACAAAGTGTAGGTTCTCCATTTCTCCAAAGATATGAGAAATGCGTTTAATTGTTGACTGATAGAGTTATAAAGACATGCAACCATATGAAAGAATTGTGAATTCTATGTCCTTCTCACTCGAACACACTTCGCGTACTATACTGTCTACACGTTCTAACGGAATGGATCGCGAGATGAATAATTATTAATGAAGATTTACATTAAAAAATAGCGCCATCTAGTTGTCACAACAATTTAGTATTGCATTAAAACATATATGGTTGCGTGTCGTTATAACTCTGTCAGTCAACGGTTTAATTAAGTCGGTCGTCTTCTAATCGAAGTATAAGGGATAGACGTGCAAAGAGTTTCTTAATTCAATCAATCAGTATGTACAGGGTGGCTCAATTTCGATCCTTCTTATGGGGAAATCGGTAACTATAGGAGATATAGAAAAATGGATGGCGCATCCTCGATCTCTTTTTTTGAGAAAAGTTTAATGGTGTAAACCCGAATTCGATATCTTTTTTCGTTTTCGAGTTATGGCCAAAAGTTCACTTATTCGACTTTTCGTTAAATGTCGATAACTCAGTTGTTTGTAAAGTTATAGAAAAAATATTTACACTTTCTCCAGACACTTTTTTAAGGGCAATAAAATAAGATAAAGAGATTTTAAATATCTAACTTAGTTTGCGAGTTATAATATAAAGTTTTGTTTTTTTAAATATAAACCATAGTTGGCTATGAAATATTTAAATAGAGTTTTTTATCCTCTTTTCAATTATATGTAACATGTTGGGTCTATTATTTCACTTTCATCCCGTTATATTACAAAATGTTAAATAAAAACAAAAGAAGATCGGAAAATTAAAGGTTGACTTTTTCAAAACAAAACACTATACAAAATCATTATTGACATCTAAAACAATTGTCTCCAGTTGTTTTTAAAGAGTGTTTTTAGTACCTAATACTTCGATACCTATTTTTATTTAGTACCTATTACCTATTATTTCACAAGAGCGTCAAATGGCTTGTGAAAACTATGAAATATTATAATATAAATGTATAATGGATTGTTTTGATAAATCCAACATTTAATTTTCCGATCTTAGTTTGTTTTTATTTAACATTTTTTAATATAATGGGACGAAACTGAAATACTAGACCCCACATCATATATATAAAGTATTATATATAATTGAAAAGAAGATAAAAAACTCTATTTAAATATTTCATAGCCAACTATGGTTTCTATTTAAAAAAACATAACTTTATATTATAACTCGCAAACTAAGTTAGATATTTAAAATCTCTTTAGCCCATTTTATTGCCATTAAAAAAGTGTCTGAAGAAAGTGTAAATATTTTTTCTATAACTTTACAAATAACCGAGATATCGACGTTTAACGAAAAGTCAAAAAAGTCAACTTTTAGCTATAACTCGAAAATGAAAAAAGATATTCAATTCGAGTTTAAACCATTAAACTTTTCTCAAAAAAAGAGATCGAGGATGCGCCATTCATTTTTCAATATCTCCTATAGTTACCGATTTCCCCATAAGAGGCATCGAAATTGAGCCACCCTGTACATCTAACGCGGAAATTTTGGACAAAATTTTTGAAATGGACAAATTTTTTTCATCTTACTAGATAATTTGTTATTTTATAACGTATTAGTTTTGTTATTGTTATTTATAAATTATTGTAAACCACAAAAGCATTGTTAGTAATAATATGTGAAACCAGTTTAATTAAGTTTATACGAACAAAAAGTATTTTAAATGACGACCAACTCAATTTGTAGCAATTTTATGTTGAAATAAAAGTGTTTGCAAAACCTTTTTTAGATTTGGCTTCGGTACGCCTAAGTATCATAAGCACCTCTACAGGTGCTTTTTTTGCGTGTGATGGGAATATTTCAGAGTCAAAACAGCTATAATACTGGATACTATACTTACTCCAGACAAATTCTCAAATGTAATGCTAGAAATCCCCTATAAATAGGAAGCAGTTTTTACGCATGCCAAAAACATTATTACAATTAAAGTAAATGATCAACGCAAAAATGCATTACCATCAAGCTTTAAGTGCGATTAAGCGCTAACAGGATGTATAAGGATGATACACCATACCTTTGTATGTAGACTGAAATACGGCGGATGCGGTACGGCCATATGTAGCATGTTTTATAAAAGAAATTACTACAAATTAGTTACTTTATATATTGTAGGTTCTAATTTTAATGGTTAAAAGTTGATTCAGTGGTTTTCCAAAAAATATTTTGAGTTATCAACATGGTGTTACATAATAGTGTTGAATCGTATGAAGTTTAAATTTGGTGTTCAACAAGTATATTATACTTGTAAAACACCTATTTTTTGTGGTGTTTGAAAAGTATTAATATACAGACCATTTTTTCAATGTGTAAAAATGACAGCGACAAATGCGGGGAAAATACTCTCGGCATTGCAAAAATTGATTTCCAACATGAACGGTTCAAAGGCAAGTCTAAAATTATACAGCTCTGTTATTCCTTCAGCTCTTCAATACGGAACACCGATATGGTGCAAAGCAATACACGATGAGGAGAAAAAGATTGCCAAAGATGCAGAGAAAAATGACAATAAGGATCATCAGTGCATATCGAACTACATCAGAAAATGCTGTCCTAGTAGTAGCGAAATGCATTCCCATTGACCTACAAGCACTTAACTACAGTAGGCAAGACTCTCACACAAGAAAATATGATCAAAAAAATGCTAGAAGATGAAGAACAATGGTCCAGTATTGAAAAATTTATTTAGAAAATTATGCGCCAGAAAAGAGAGGATGATCGCAATGAACTACTTGCATAACGCCATGAACCTAAAAATAAAAGGAAAAGAAACGAATATGCAGAAGAAACAAAATGAAAACACAATAATACATATAATGTGATAAATCTGCAGAAATGGTGAAAAAATGTTGTAAGACGGATACCACTTTTTGCACTTCAACAGAAACGGAGTGGGGTTTTAGTGTGCTGGAATAACAGATGTCAAATTCCAACCCCACACTGCCACCAACCATCAGTGGAGTCTTATGACAAGTTCTGTAGTAGTCCGAACAAGATTTCTCCACTGGCAACGCACCACAAAAAAAATACATCTTTATTTTACCGGTCATTAAATTTAGAATTCACTAACCGACCGTTCCAGACTTATCAAAGTCAAAAATTCATATAGTAAATAGTAGATTACTGGCCGAGCCTCGCAGCTTTATGGAAAAGCGAGCGTAAACAAGCTTTTTATAGCTGTAAGCCCAGTAACGAATAAATTTTTGAGTAGAGGCGTATACGTTTCAAAAAACTTAAAAAATTGTACTTCTTTATCGGAAAACAAAATTTTAGCTATTATACTTACCAAAAATAAAAAATATCGTTTAAAACAATATTAAATATTATGTCAAAAGATTAATATTAAGGCAATGCCTCTGTCACATTGAAAGTAATTTTCGGTTCGTACTCACCCCCCGTGAATGATCGGTAGGAAAGCATATGCAAAAATTCAGATCGAAAAATTCATAAACGTCAAAATTCGTATTTTAGGTTACAAAATTAAATTCGAAACAAATAAGACGAATCCCGACTCGAAGATCGGGAGTTTGAGCCTCATGTCGGTCAAATCTTTGTAATAGCTTTTTATAATACAAATGATTCCACATGTTGAAGTCACAGAAGCGACCAGTAATGAAAACCATTACCAATCAATTTTACATTACCGGTCGATTTGTTAAGTGACTATAGAGAATGCTTCGCTTTCTCACACAGAAGACATTCGGAACGAATCGCTTTGTCTATGTTTTTCGATCAAATACTTTATGGAAACTACTTAGTAAAGAAAACGATATTTTCCTAGCTTCTCCTAGAACTGGAAATAAAACCATTACTAGTTTTATCAAAATTTGACTTGCAATGCTACTTTTATTTGTCTAACTGGTAAAGTGGTGATTATATCGTCAAGTCAATGACCAAATGGTAAAAATTTTCATCTAATTAATCATATCACACCATCAAGGGTGTAAAAAATTATTAAACCGTTAAGTTATTTGGTAATATTGTTACTAAGATTTCTGTAACGTTGCCAATACCGTTATTTTAATTGTAAGAACGTTTCTAAAATTTACGCTACTTTGGTAGCATTAATAATAACGTTACTATTAACTTTAATATTAGGGAGTTATCGCCACACCACGGTAAACTCTCCGCTAACGCTAAAAGTCACCTGACAAAATACGGTATTTTACAATAACGGGAATACAGTAAAACTGAGTAAAAAAAGTTATCGCAAATCCCACTACTTTTTGTAACGTTATCTTATAGTTATATTAAATTCCTATAGGTGGTGCTAACTCAAATTTTAAGTTGTCGTCCTTTGAAATTGACAACTATAATACAGGTTAGAATACACATTAAAAACTTTAGTTAACGATGGAAGAAATTTTAGAATTGGCAATATTAAACGAGGCTAGCGAAGATGAAATTGAATATTTCATTTTGGAAAACAGTTTGCAACCAAATTTAACTCCAGCCAGAAGAAGAATCGATGTGTTTGGACAGTTAAATTTAGATCGGTTGACCAACGAATAGTCCGGGAGCCAGCGTGCACGTTAACTAAATCATAAGGTACAAAATTTTTGACCACACAGGCTGAAAGAACATTGAAAATTAGTAATAAAATCACCCGTCTGCCACTCGTCAGTGCCAGTGTTAACTTGGGAGCGGCGCAAGAAAAGGGGCATTTTTCGGTTTAACTAAACCATAAGGTACATGGAAAAACTTTATATGAAAAGATTCCTTTTTTATGGAGATTTCGAATATAGTATGACAGACGGTTTTAAGTGCAGCGCACATAGCCGCAGACGCGTTTGAAAATACCGAGAGAGAGAGAGTAATGCGCGGAATAGTATAACAAACAAAGATAGACGTTCGTCTTGCTTTCAAACGATATTTTATAGATATAATTCAATTTAATAAATGCAATAAATCATTAATTTATTATTATAACATAAGTCATGAACTATAAAATTTTGGTTTTTGAAAATGCTCCTATGAGAAACGAAAATTACCTACTTTTTAAATATATTTTTACGAAATATAGAATAAAGCGTATAGAAATAGCAACCATGAAAAGTGACTTGAAAAAACCTATTCCAATAGAAACTTCATTTGTAATTTTTTTGTCTCTAGACTAAATAACGTTAAAAATTGTACCTAATACCTATACTAACCAAATTACAAAAAAAATTTTTTTAAGTCAATAACAAATTTTTTTAATGGATAACTCAGTAATCAAAGGCAATTCTACCCTATATGTCGTTACTTTTAAATGTCGTTATTATGGAAACTGTTAAAACATTTTCTGAAAAGACCCATGGCACTGCCTTTCAAGGAAAAAAATGATTTATTTTAATGTTTAGGTAAATCAAAAATACGAAATTTTGATTAAATTCTCGATATTTTCGGCAACTTTTATCAGCTAAAATAGATAATGAATTTTATTAATCATTACAAAGAAAAAAGTCAAATAAAATTTTTCAGAAGTGTATCGTTTTTGAGTCATAATGAAATCAAACTTTTTCGGTTTATATAAAAATAATGCTGACTTGGTAAATTGTAAGTTTAAAGATTGAGGTTTTCATTATAACCGCAATATACGTGTAACAGTTTTAATTATTTCAGATTTTGAGTTGAATTTCAATGTAAATTATCAAGTTTTTGAAGAATTTGCATTTTGAATTTTGCGTATAAGGTATAACCGTTTACTGGTATAACTCAAAAATGGTTCGTTTCTGAAAAATCTTGTTTGAGACTTTTTTGTTTACTACATAATCTAGGTAAAATTTACTATTTATTTCATCTTATAAAGGTTGCCGAAAATATCGAGGATTTAATCAAGGCCGTAATACTTTTATATTTCGTATTTTTGATTTAATTAAAATTTTGTAATCTGATTAAAACGAAACAGTTTTTTAGTGCTCTATTGCTCCACTCCAAAACAGTGCTTCATAGTTTTGGCCAATGATGTATTATGCAAGAATGGTCCAAGTCTTCAAACTTGCTAGTGTGGACTTCAAAGAATAAAATTTCAAATAAATATCTCAATATGTGTTCTCAAAAATCTCAAATTGAATTATCGTTTGAAAGCAAGACGAACGTCTATCTCTGTTTGTTATACTATTCCGCGCATTACTCTCTCTCTCGGTATTTTCAAACGCGTCTGCGGCTATGTGCGCTGCACTTAAAACCGTCTGTCATACTATATTCGAAATCTCCATAAAAAAAGGAAAATTTTCATATAAAGTTTTTCCATGTACCTTATGGTTTAGTTAAACCGAAAAATGTCCCTTTTCTTGCGCCGCTCCCAAGTTAACACTGGCACTGACGAGTGGCAGACGGGTGATTTTATTACTAATTTTCAATGTTCTTTCAGCCTGTGTGGTCAAAAATTTTGTACCTTATGGTTTAGTAAACGTGCACGCTGGCTCCCGGACTAGAAGAAGTACAATTATACTTTAGTTTTGAAAAGCAACATTTATATAGATTAGTAAATTTTAACCTTGCTTAATCTTAACAAGGTACCCTGGTTCATAGAATTAGAACCTAAATAACTAAATACCCTAAAATATATAAATAACGTAACCGTTAAATGCCTACGCTATTTTATGAATTAAGTATACATTGTATACTTTGTATACATTGTATACAAGTATACAAGTAAACATATACATTATGACCTTAAAAGGTGCTGACCACAGAATTGTGAATAATTTTGGCATAATATTTACATTATCTCTACTAAAAAAATTATTACTGGGCTTACAGCTTTAAAAACTGGCGGGCGATCGCTTTACAATACAACCATGCATTTTAATGTTAAAATATTTGGTGATTCTAATATCGAGTTTCTCGACATGAACCACACATCTAATAAATAATTGTTAGAAGCCGGAAGGCCTGTCTATCTTCATACCTTTAACATGCACTATATTATTGAAAGTGAAATTCTAAAATAATTCGAGTTTATTGAACACACTTTTTGTTAAAGTGAGTCGATGGTGGTCTTTTCACCTATTAGTTTAAGTAGTAGGTATCACTTAAAAATGCATTACGCTTTGGATTCTGTATACCTCAATTTAACAAAAGTAATCAACAAATTAGTAAAATTATAATAATAGATCTGCTAACTACTCTTGGTTTAATTTATAAGTAACCTATAATTTATAAACCGCGTAAAAAAATATTTTAGGGAACATTTTTCAAGATATATTTTGAAATTTACAGAAATTTCACCATGAAGAAATGACGTTATAAGTAAAAACGGTCTGTAGGCGTAAGAAAGTGACGTAGAAGGAAAGCCACAAGCCACACAATACTGACTAATTTTAAAAATCTACTTGAAGTGAAATCATGTCCGGATACTTAATTTTTATGTAGTGAGAGTTTACGCGTTTTATTGTGAAAATTGTTATTACAAACACATGTACACTTAAAAACGGAAATAGTTAAATAGAAACCAATTCAACTGTTAAACTTACCACTTAATGAGATTTTTATGTATTAATTAAACGTTTTTTTAAATAAATTATTTTATTTTCAAATTTGGTTTACTATGAATGAGAAAATAGGTTAATAAAGGTGTTTAATAGCATTTATTTAAAAAATTAAAATGTATAATAAATATGTGAATCATTAGACGGAAAACTTAAGAGAAATAAATTTCTAAATAGTTTTAAAACTTCCAGAATAAATCTTATCGGAATATATTGAACTTTGATTCAACACTAAAACGGAGAAAATCGGAGAGTAAAATTTTATATTCAATAAATACTTTAATTTATACAAACAAATTCCTATATGAAAATTAATAGCTTGTGAAAATCATGATCGTTATATTCTTAAGTATCATTTAAATCTAAAAAACTAAGTAAAATTGCCAAAGTGACAGAAGACGCTAACAAATGCTTTGTAATTCAATTATTGGTGACGCGCACAAATAAATTAACGAGAAATTATGTTTATAACGGTGCGGTTTGTAAAAAGCTCTGATTTAATTAGATTTTTGATGTTCACACATTTAATTTAATGTTAATTATACTGAATTAATATTAAATAACTATTTTATAAAATTTATTTATTAAGAGTGAGTCTTGCTCTAGGTTATTTAATCTTGGTGAGCTTACAATTATTCAAAAAGTGCATTCTAATATCCCTTTTATATCGTTTGCATCTTAACAATTTGCACAAATACAATTGTCAACAAAATCATCTAAATTGTATGAATTCAATTAAACAATTATTATTTCTAGTGATAACTTACCGCGAACTCTCGTTTAAAATTTAGCAAAAAAACAATTGTATGTAGTATAGAGAAAATATTGTAAGAATTTTAATTTGTCACAAAGAAGTTTACAATAACAGATCTTTATTGATATACTAGCATAAATTTCTGGTTTCGCTCAAGTGGTTTCGTATGAGAAAAAATTGTGGTTGAAGAGTATTTTTGTTACATTTTACTAATTTATTTATAGTAAAGCAGAAATATATACAAGAAATTATTATATTAAAACCTAATAACATTTACACTATCATTACCGCAATAACACATTTGTGGCAGTTTGCAGAAAACTTTTGTAAGATTTTTAAGAAAAAGAAATTTTTTTTTGAAAAATTTTGTAGACACTCTAGCGTCAGTTGATTTTAAAATACTAAATTGTAAATCAACTTGTAAGAACACATTTCTAGAAAAACAATAGAACAACAAAAATAGAACAAAAACAAGAAAAACAAACAAATCTTCATTGATAATTTAAGAATAACAACTTTAAGAAATGACTTTAAGAATCAACATAAAATGTTGATTTTTATTTTCATCTTCTTTATCTCAAGCCTTTATCTCAAAAATAGTTTCCAAAGCATTTATACGCAATAGATCAGGGCGGGCGAAATATTATCATATTAACCCTTACTTGCCACTGGGGTGTAGAATTCCCCAAGCCCACTTTTCGTTAATTTTAAGTATGTATACCTGAGAAAAGCGGGTTTATGGCATTATATGTTAGTTTTGTTTTTTTTTGTAAAAAGTTGTCACTTTATCACTTTCTCGATATTTCAATTTTTTAATAGTATTTAATTTTATCTTTTTTTCCATATAACCCATATCACTACAAAAAATTAGTTCTTGAGAAGTAATAAAAAAATTGACAACTTAAAATATTCAATACATGATTTGAAATAAGACGTTTTATCGCTGGGCTGCAATACACCCCAGTGTTTCAAGTACCTCATTCCATAGAAGTGTGGTAAGCAAGGATTAATATCAAATCTGATGGTTTAATACGTATGACACAATACGTTAAACGAGATAGTAACCAATATTAGATCAGAAACGAGTTTAGCTTATCTGCACAGAAATTGTACAATGTCAATTCAATAATAATTTATACCAAATCATACAGCCCTTATTTATAATAATACATTTTCATGGTAGTTCTATTTAGCTCTGTATTTGATTATTCAAACAACTTTGTTTTTACATTAAATTATGCAAATCAATTATAGAGCTTAAATTAAATATTTTCAAAAATGCAAACAGTTTAAGGCACAAATAAATTTGAATTTTAAATTTGTTTATAAATAAAAAGCAACTTCATTTTATGTATGCTATATTGATTCGATTTGCTTTAGGCAAAAGCTGGGTTTATATTTGATGAAACGTTTTCTTTTGAATTAAAATTCAAAACGGATTTTTAAATCAAAATGTATAACAGAATAACAAAATTTTGTTATTATGAAAAAGTAAATTTTGATATTGGCAAAACTAATATAACTTTTAATCAAATTTTAGAAATTTAAATAAAAAAATGAAACTGATGTTAAAATTGTGATTTAAATATTTGATTTAATTATTATATTTTGAGGTCAGTAAAGTACTTGACGTAATTGTCAAATTAAATTACAAGCGGATTTGGTCTACAGTTTACAATCTTTAATGTAAGTTGCATGTTTCTCCACTGATGCATGATTCTGAATAACCCGTGTGCAATTAGACGTGCTAATTCAAAGCATTCGTTAATAAAAATTTAATTGTTAATTCGGAAAGTTATTTAAAAGGCACATTGTCGCTGTATGGATTTACTTGCTCTAACAAACATGATATTATTTTGCATTAAAATTAAAACAAAAAATATTTGTTCACTGATGTACAATTTATATGAATTTATTATGTAGCTCTTACTACATTTGCATTCCGGCTTTTCTGAATAGCCTTTTTAATTATACGATCGTTAATTATTATCTAAAAGGTGTTTTGAGAGTGTTGATGTTCTGTCGTTTAATCTATACAATCACACATGTTTGTCAAAACACATGTGAAAACATTTTCCGATATGTTCAATGTGATACTTTTGTGAATAATTGATATCGAGCTTCATGTCAAAAATTACAAATATTTCTTTTATTTTATTTTATATTTGGCTATTTTATTTTAGATATAACTGCCTATTCTTTAATCTCCTTTTAAAAATGTCCAAAAAACGAAATATCTGGGTTTACCTAAGATACAAACGAAGAGCCTGGCAAGTGAAGTTAATAAACTTTGAGTTCATTTTAATTATTTTTGATAAGGTTTTATCATACTTTATTTTTACTATAAAATTGAGGTAGAAAAAACCACTTACATGTAATAGTACTTGGGAATCCAGTGTTCGTTTTCAATTGCTTATAAGTAAGTTTATAAAAATAACTTTCTCCATCTGTACTTTAATAAACAATCTTATTATGAACATAAGTGTAAAATTTGGTTATTATAAGATTTATTTTTCATTTACTTATTTAGTTATTAGTAGTTCTTGTTTGTTAATTCACTGCACATGTTAAATTGTAATTTTTCCTTTCAACTAAATATTTCGATCTAAATATGTTAACCAACGCTCTTATATCCATGATTAGTGCATAATGAATAGCATATTGATAAGAAAGTTATAAAATTTTAATTAAATGTTATTAATTTATACAAAATATTTTTAGAATACTTGTGAGGCACAATGGTTGCAGAGACCGGAAATTTCGATACTTGGACATTTCCCTACCGGATATTTCACTACCTGATATTTTTAACACTTCCGAATAATTATTGCTAAATTTATACGCCAGTTTCAGAAAAGATACTTAAGCAATTGACATAATTTTTTTTAAGTTTGATAATCTTTTAAGTTACCATTTCAGTTCTTGTATTATAGCAATTAATTTTTCTTCTCAACTTATAAATTAATTCTAGTATATTTATGTATTTAAATTCAATTTTTTATTTTTTTTCTTAACTTCAATATTAAATAAGCTTCCTGCTTTCGATGTAACACAGCCCTAATTATATCGCCATTACAAAAAAATTGAACATCTCTTTAGATTTGACTTCGAAATAAACAGCTTATGATGCTCTGCAAGGTATTCCATAATAAGGTGCACTTTGCCAGCCCCTCTCCATTTCGAATTTTAGAAATGGATTAAATGGAAAATGGATTAAATCTTTGGTACCTTGTTTATACCTGGAAGGAATACCACAGTTTGGCCGTATACTTCCAGTCTTGAAAGCGTTTTTTGTTCAGGATCATATCCTTATGTGCCTGATCGGCGATCTTTGTAATGAATGCAAAGTGATTGTAAAAAATTTTTACATTGTATAAAATAGAGCGTCTGTTGGGCAGTCCTGTGTCAGCGCATCACTGCTAATAAGCCATACAGCCGGTCATGGCTTAAAGACGGAACCTTCTGCTTCACCTGAAATCTAAACCATTGCGGGGCTGCGGTGGAAAGCGAGTCTTAAACCTTCCCTCAAAGGTGTCTCTGCAATCTTCAACGCACATAAATTGTCATCTGTACCGAAAATCGAATCTGCATTTACCAAATATGCTAGGCGAGTCTAGAGGCTACTTTTCTATACTGCCCCACTGAAGCGTTTAACAAAGCGGAAGTGAAGTATTTGTGTAAATTTAACGCACTGTCAATAGAATAGAGTAAAGACCCGTCCACTTTTGTATAAAAAATTGAAACTTGAATATTGATTATTTCTAAATTAATCGATATTTAAAGTTAATATTCGTGCAAACACCCTTAACATTGTTTTCTCTCTCATGGGCGAAAAAAAAGGAATGGTTTCAATAATCTCTTTGACGATTGTACCAACTGTCAGAACTATCGACACACTGCTGCTTATATATAAATAATATATTGATATGTTTTTAACTATTTTAATTAATTTGCCGGCACTTTTGAAAATGCACTTTCTTCTACAATTTAATTAGTTTTGAACTCTATAACAAAACAACTTTTTAAAAATAATTTATTCACACAACAAAAACAATTTTTATCTGCTGCTGAATAAATAAACGCAGATTTTTCCGCCATCTTTACTCTAATTTTCGTTTACGTCCATGTCCGCGCTTCTCGCTTTCAATTAAGTACATGTTCGCACTGATGAAGCCAAAGTTTTTTTGAATAAAATTATTTAAATAAAGTTTTCTGTCGCAAATCAATTATCTAAATACTTAAAAACACGGCAATATATAAATACTCGAGTTTATCCTGCAATGGGATGGCTTGATAAGTGACAGGACGAAGTGCCACTGCATCTGAATTTTTGTTTACTATCCCACTTAAAATCCAGAATCCGGAATTCTGAGGGATTAGTTACGATATCTTACTGACGATCTACCTATTAAACGCCAAGTTTTGTTGATATTACAGTACAATTTGCCATTAAGACTATTCTGACGGGACAGTATTTGCTCAGTCAACTCTATCCAAATCAAACTCCCCCAAGTTTGAATTTTGCTCTAAATCAAATGAAGATGGTTTAAAGTATCTTGAAGTGTAAACATTTCTCTAACAACCTACCCGTGTCTACCTGACGTGTCATGACGCCGCCGCACCGTGTGATTTTCTGAACTTAAAATTATATTGTAAAGGCATGCATGCATTTTGAACAGTGGGTGTAATATTTCCGTTACGTAGTAAGTGCATGAAGTTTTTTTTATATTATACATATCCTTTATAGTTTATACACATGTTTATTATTTTTCCCAGTACTTTTCTTACTTCCCTCTAACGAACAAATTTAATGCATTACGAGAATTCGATTTAAAGATAGTTGATTGTATTTACAAATAATAATAATAAGGTTTTATTTCAAGTTTAATATTCTGTTTCGGAAAGCGGTGCGGCGCCACGTCGCTTTTCCTGCTCTAGTCGCCACTAGTTAATTTACATTTTGTACTAAAATATTTACTGTATTGCCAAACACATAATAATATTGTTAAAACTGTTATAAGCATTATTTAAAAATAAAATTTATAATAATTAAAAAACATTTCTTGTTTTTGATAATAATTAAAATTAGAAAAAAAATAATAACAAATAGAAAAGATAAAATGTTTATATTATAATTGCAAATTTAATATATTATGACGATGATTAGTAAATAAAAGTCACGCTTAAACCTTAATTAAATTTTAATAATCTTTTCCATCATTTATAATAATAATTTCGTAAGTGGCATTCAATTATAAAAAAAAAAAATTAATGCAAATAAAACAAATATAAATATAATTTGATCATTTGAGATACATCATTTATTATTTCATGTTATACAATAAGTTTAAAAATGTAAATGCTTTGGCCAGAAGAAACAGGTTGGAATATTTTTAGAATCGCAAAGTAAATAGTATTAAATTTTTAGTTTTTAACTTTTTTTTAAATAATTAATTTGACTAATAGTCAATAGCGGAACAAACTCAAATAAATTAAATTAAATTATGAATCAAAATGGAAATCAGAGATATAAGTATTATTATAACTTTAACGAAATAATTTTTAGCCCCCAAAAACCCAGCGCCTAAACGGCGGGTGCCTAAATGTCTTGGCGCCCGAAAGCCCCTAGACTTTTGTGCACCAATAATTATTTTATTTTATGTTTTTTTATGTTTATGTATAAACAAGCCATCGTAGCTAATCAAAATTTACACAATCACTAGCTAGGCTAAAACCAGACCTATTTGTTATTGAATAAATTTTATGTCAAACGTTTAAGCTTTGTTAGAAATGACTTTGTTCATACCATTTTATATGCTCTTTTATCACTTATCAGAGTTCAATTTAATTTCAACCAGAAATCATTTCTATTTAGCCATATTCAATTCAGTTGATAAAAATTTTTAAAAAGAAAATTTGTAGAATGGACTACACCTCCAATATTCAAACGACCCCGAATTTGCTCTTCAAGTTCAAGCCATCTAACAAATTTTTACAAAAAATAGATTAATTAAAGAAATAGCAATTTTCTTGCTTTTACATTTGGCTCAAGAGTATCACCAATACTTGTATTTAAAAGCACTATCAGCACTCAAAATTTTATATCAATCTTTTAAACATTTCCGGAGATACGATGACATTTTCAGTTTATTTATTTATTTTACTGTTGTAGCCCTGGCAAAGTTTTCTTTGCCAAAACCTTATTTTCATCACTAGAACCCACCAGACATACGTCCAAAAAGTTTGGACAAAGGACAAAAAGACAAGGACTTTTTTCAAGATTTCGCAAAAACAAGTAATCTTTATTTTGCATGTTGAATTCCTGATTTTTATCAAATGGTATTTACAAGAAAATTGTAGTTTGATATATTGAATTTTGAGTATAAATTAATAATTGATAATGAGTCAAAACCCGAAACATATGTAGTGTAATTCACGATTAAATAGTAGAATTTGACTGGAAACTATTAATTAAAATAATTTAAAAATGATTCACCAATTCTACCACATTGGCTAAAACCAGGCAAAATATGTTAATGGAATATGTCGTTCCGAACAGGCCAAATTATATTATACACTTTGTTGTAAGATAACTACAATAGCAAATAATTTAAAGTTCAACAAGATAATATTGAAAGAACATCTAATCCCAAGATATACTTCCATTAAAATCACCGGAGTAAATAACATAAATTCTATCAATAAAGCTAAAGAAGAAGCATCCCGGATAATTGTAAAAAGTGAACTAAAGAAATGGTATATGAGACGTGAGGCGATATACTTTTATATCTATTTATTACATAGACAACTCTCGTACAAACTATATATCCTCTTGAATGGAATAAAATTGATTATAACACCAGAACAAAAGCACAATTTAAAAAAAATCAAAAATGGAAGCGACACAATACGAAGCTTCAAACACTACGACATGAAAAGTATAACAAAAACCATCTAAACACTCAACAAGATTTTAAAAAAGTTGATTTCTATCCCAGAGTGTGTTAACCAACACACATTTCGATGAAGATGAAATTAAACTCTTAAATCGTGGATTAAAATACTGCCCAAAGAAAAAGTGGAACTACCACTATAAAGTCAACCTAGCAATAAGAACTGATATTAATGCCAAAGTAATTGAAGTTGATCCACTCCTAATACACCAATGCGCAGATATGTTAAAAAACCACAACACCACAAAGAAACTGAGTATTGAAGACAGAGCAATTGAAAGTATTTACAGTCAACTAAAATCTAATAACCTATTGTTATCAAAAGCTGATAAGAGCAATACCATAATCATAATCTAAAAAGGAGCTTATAACACCCAAGTTAACCAGTTTTTAAATACAGGTGAAAGTTTTAAAATCACTAAAAAACATATATATATCCAATTTCACTAACATGAACCCCACCCCTCCAAGGCTATCAGCACAAATAAAAATTCATAAAGACGGACACCCAATACCACCAGTAGTATCTATAATAGGAGCCCCTTTTGAAAAAATGGCAAAACACGTTCTCACCATATGTAAAGATCCTATCGACTTTCAACCCTCACACACGATAAAAAAACTCAAGCGATTTGATTGATAAGATAAAAAACGTCTTAATACCTCATAATGCGAAACTTGCATCCTTTGATGTTTGTAATTTATTTGCCAGTATACCCATCAAAAAATGCAAAGTATACATTAGAGATGTCATCGATCAGTCAAAAAAACTTACACCTATGGAGAAACTAGAACTATACACCATAGTTGAAACCATTCTTAACCAGAATTATTTTGTATATAATAACAACTATTACACCCAAGATAAAGGCCTTACCATGGAAAATACACTTTCTTCTCTTTTTGTTGACATCTTCATGAATGTCTTAGAGAAAAAACTACTCCATAAAAAACATAATCAATGCTACGGCAAATATATCTAATACTGGTATCGATACGTAGATGATGTCATATGCTTATGGGGTGGCACAGATAGACAATTAAGTAAATTGTTAAATCACATCAACAACCTTGATGACGCCATTAACTTCACAATAGAAACTGAAAAAGATAAAACGCTAAACTTCCTTAATCTTAGTGTGAATAGATCACAACAACTTCATACATTCAATGTATACAGAAAACCTACCTATACTGACACTACTATCCCATCATACAACTCTGATCACCCTTGAATCCATAAGATAGCTGGATACAGATCAATGATCCAAAACTTAATCAATACCCCAATGGATGATAAGAATCAAAAACTAGAACTAAACACAATGAAGAACATTGCAAACAACAACAGATACCCCAATGAATTTATTAACTCACTGTCATACAAAATAAAAAGAAAACTTAACTTAACAACTTAACAAAAATAGCAATATAACCTACCTACCCTTACCATATTATCACAATATATCTGAAAAAATAGCTAAAAAACTAAAACAAGGTAGTAAAATAAAAAATTACAAAAGCAAAGGATAGATAAGAAACCTGTTTTCTAAACTCAAAGACCCAATAGACAAATATCTAAAAAGCGGGGTATATCAATTAGAGACTAAAAAACACCAACAAATCAAATTTTGCAGATTACTAACTCGATGAAGACCATGAAGTATATGAACATAACTGTAAAATATTGCATATCTGTGAAAAAGGACCAACAAGGACCGCCTTGAAAGTTTAGAAATAAAGAAGATTCTAAAGAAAAATCCAACCGAACTAATTAATGAACAATTAAATTTAATACACAGTCCATTTATAGAAATATGCATTTAACAACCACGTGTTTATCATGATATCCGTTTATTGTCACCGTTCGGTTTTAAATTTGTTTTTTGAAGTTTAACCTTTTTCCGAATATTTTCTTACAACTTTGTATATATTTATTTTTGACACTTGATAATGGGTCAAAACCCGAAACATATGTAATTCACGAATAAATAGTAGAATTTGACTAGAAACTATTAATTAAAATAATTTAAAAATGATTCACTAATTCTACCACATCGGCCAAAACCAGACAAAATATAAAAAAAATATATACATTTTAAAATTTGTTAAACATTTTGACAAAGTTCAAAAAATTTTGGATGAGATCAATTAATTGGAATTTTGGATTGTTGATATTTTTGGATGAAAAAAATTGAAAAGATATATTTGATTTTGATGGTAAAGTTAAAATTAAAATTAAAAAAATTCTAGATTATACACCTTGTTCTAGACCTTAATTCCGTTTGACTCAGTAATCATACTACTAGTCGGGGAGCTGCAATAAAATATATTTGTTTTCAGGTTAATTGATTTATACATAATCAAATCAAATTCAACCATTTACCTTTTTGGTGCAAATGTATACAATATGAAAACAGAATTAAAGCATAGATTATGAAAAACTAGTTCAATTATGTTTTGTCTTTTTATGATTTACTTATATTATTTCATTAATTGACTTCAGTTACTATATAGTTAAACAATCATCATAAATAAATTGTATATTTAAAACCTTTTATATACTAGAACTACTGTATTGCTTTAATCTAAAAATCAGGTTGTATCAATAATTGTTTAAATAAAAATATTAAATTTAAAATGAGTATACAAATACATAAGAATTTACAAACATCCTTGTTAGTAGCTAGTAAAAATTTTATAATTTTTTTAAATTTTTAAAGTTAAATTAGGAATTGTGTACTTAATATAAATCTTTTTTGTATGTAGTAGTTGGTCAATACAAAACAATTTAAGAATTAGTAACACGGAATCGTCAAGTAGGTGTAGCTAGTGCGTATTGCATTACTTTCTCTCATCTCAGACAGAAATTCCCCTCAAGGGCAAGGCTTTCTTCGATGGTCAACACGTTTTAATTTTATTAAACGGTCAATGTGAAAAAGAAAACGCTTATTTTAATAAGCTCATGAGTGTACAAAATTGGGAGTGCTACCTTTTGAAATGCCGGCAATGTCAATAGTAAAATCCTATTCTGGGTCTTGGAGTTATTATTCTTAAGGGAAGCTTAAATGCACCTTGTTCTAAGTAAGATCATAACTTTCAGCAAAACAATAATAGAAGTTGACGGTTATCACATTATTGAACTAATTTCAATTTAATTTAGTACATAATAAGAAAATATAATGCAGTAGCGACTCGTGAATTTCAAAATTCAACAAAAAACATCCATTTAGTAAAACGTGAATTTTCCTTTTAAAAAAATGTCACACTTCACATTTTGCAACTATTAATTAAATTTTTAATTATTATAATTTTATACAAATTGATGAATCTAAATATAAGAAAGTGAACGATTACTTTGCCACTAAATTAATTAATTTTATTTGAACCGGGAAAAATCTTTTGCAGAAATTAGTTACACTTTGTTAACTTACTATTTTATTGTTATTAATTATGTTATTAGTTCTTTTCGAGAATTGAAATAATATTGCACAATTATTAAAAAGTAAATGAAAGTGGAAAGTTCGATAAAGCTTACTTAAACGGTAAACGGATCTAAATTAAAGCAATAAATGTGAAAAAATGAAAATCCATTTATTTCCAATTTATTATTCAAAAATTTTCGGTATGTAGAGTTAAACATAATTTAATACAAAAGTATTAAATTACTACCTATGGAATTTACAGATGCACTTAAAATGGATAAAATCGGTCCTTGAAGTAAACTACTTGAGCATGGAGAAAGCAGGTTTTTAAAACGGCAAGCAGTATGCTGAACTTGACTTAGAATCGACATTCTTAAGACAGGTGTGAGTCTCATCGTAGTGTAAATTAAATAAATTAATTTAAATTACTGATTATCTAAAAAGAATGGCAAATCACCTGTTACAAAAACATACACTCACTTCTTACAATTAATTATATAATAATGTGTACTTGTACTAGTCTCAAATTTCCGTAATAAATAGTTTTTAGTTGTTTTATTGAAATTTAATAATAATTAAAATTCAATATTGATTGCAAATTATGATTGTGTGGTCTTCGATCTAGATTCGACCCTAAAAGGTCGTGTTATTATTTTGTTTCTTATTTTGATTAGTCCTAAAATTATCACATTTCAAACTCATTAGAAGTCAAGTAATTACTGCCAAGAGAAAACTCTTCTGGAATATGACGTAAATGTGAAAAACAGTTAAGAGCTGTTAAATCTAGAAAGTTGATTTTAGCAAACGTGTTAGCTGTGCAAATTTTCAAAGCATTGACTTATTCAAAGGAATGCTATTAAACAATACAAACTCCAAAATTTGCAAAATGGGAATCTCGTTATTATCCACTAAAATAAATTAATAAAAATGTAACTTAATATGGTAAGTACTAAATTTCTAAATTTAAATTACTCATTATTAATATTATCACATCAAGTTAATAATTTAAACATATTCATATTAATTATAATTATTATAGACAGTTTAAACCAGTGAATGGAAGACGCGCTTACACTCCCACAGAAGATAGCAACGAAGTAGAAAAGGAAAACTTTTAAAATGATTTAGAAGTATTATGCGATACAATTGCTAATATAACACCGCAGCCAGGAATTGTAACACCCTGGGTCGTTTGAAAGGGACAAGACCTTTGCAAAAAAAAATAGCAACACTTAAAATTTCAATTACTTAAGCAGATAAAAATAGAACAACTTATACCTTAAACCAGGGGTCTCCAAACTAGATCCGGCCCGCGAGCTCTACCAATCCGGCCCGCAATAGCGGACCTGGCGTGCTAGGTGTCCCGCCCGCTCTTTAATTTATTTTGATAAATCAAATCAAACAAAGTAATCATACAAAATAATAATCAGATATTTTATTTACCTACTAAAAATAGTTGTTACAACACATCAAAAAGCTGTCAAAAAGTAATCTTAATCTGATGAGTTAGATCTTGACCCACGGTGGTATTGTGGAGTAATCAGGCTTGCCCTTATGTTAAATAGTTTGGAGACCCCTGTCTTAAACAAACAATTAAAATATTTGCTGGATTGCAGATTCCATCAATAGCCCTTTATATTCAGATGCATTATGTATAATTGAAAAGTCGAAACTTTCAATTGTATTGCATTTGTTGGTGTATTTCATTATCCTAGTAATAGGAATTCTGGCCATAATTCGTCCTGTGCTACGAGATGGCAAATAAGTCCTGATTCCTGGTTGGACGAGTAGGAACCCTTTGCTTTATCTTCTTTAGGAGTGAGGTGCAGTTGATTTGACCGTGCAGCAGCTTATTGAGAAACAGGATGTCTACCGTAGTACGTCTGCGAGTAAGGGTGCTGAAGAACCCCTCATTACTGCCCATCAATTTGTAACGAGAATATTTTAGAAATTTGTGCTGTACTGATTCAACTTTTTTTATGTGAATTTCATAATTATGGGGACCAGACAGATGAAGCATATTCTAAATAATAAATAATATAGGAGTTCAACCGAAAAATGTTAGCATTGCCTTTTAATAAAACCAAACATGCGTAGCGCCTTATTGCAAATAACCTGGATGTGGTTATCAAATGTAATTTTGCAACCAATACGGACACCTAAATCAAGAACATCACCAATTCTTTTTAGTAGGTATTTTGTTGTTGAGGAGATAATCGAATGTAAGAAGTAAAGGAGATTATAAAGCATTTACTAAAATTTAAAGCTAAATGATTATTATTGCACCACATACATAATCTGTTTAAGTCAGTTTATAATGTTGAGCAATCTACGATTGATGTTATTTGTAAGAAAATTTTAAAATCATCCGGAAATAACAGATAATTGCATATTAAGTATTATTTACCAATATAATTGACAAATAATAAAAACAGAATGGCACCGCAATGTGACCCTTGGGGCACACCAGATAAAGCAGATATTTCTTTGGATATAAAATTCTCAATCTTAACAGGCTAAGTTCTACCTATATGATAGCTACTTAGCCAAAACCAAAACCTAATGCTTCCATCTTAGACAGTACAGCTGTGTGGGAAACCCGATCAAAAGTCTTGGCGAAATCTGTATAAATGGTATCACTTGTTCTTCTATGGAATTGACAAAATACAATGAAAATGACAGAAGATTAGTAGTTGTTGATCAACCGGAAATAAAACCATGTTGTTGTTCAACGATAATTTTGCGGGATACATAACGCAGCCGAATAGAAACTAATTTGTCGAGTATTTTAGGTATAGCTGACTGAAGGGCTATACCACAATAATTTCTAATATCACTCCTTTTTCCTTTCTTGAAAAGAGAGGTTAAAAAACTTGTTTTTTACTGGTTTTTTACTGTTTACTGGTAACTTTCCTTTGGTATGGGTGGTAGAGATTCGGTAAAGAAAGATTGAACAAAAAACATATTGGAGTACAGAGTGAGTTTATTATTATTATATTATTCTTTCCTCAAACTACATTTGGTTTATTTTTGAACACATTCGGTGCTAAGCACAAGACCGAGTTCATTACATTGTTACTATTTATTATTATTATATACATTGAAAAATATTTTTTAACATTTAATTTTGAAAACAACATTTTTACAACAAATAATAAGTACCTAGATTTTTTAGTTTTAAATATTTAAAAATTTTCGTACGATGTGGCATGTTTCAAAGATGGTTGCTTTTTGCATTACATTAAATAATTTGGAAGGTGGATCTAAACGGGACAAGTGGGTTTTGAATTTATGAGATACCACACCAGTAGCAGATTATAACAATAGGTACAAAATTATTTTTTTTTATATGCCAAACATATCATCTCAATTATGAGAGCCTTGTATTTTCTAATTTTTTCTTTTTCTGTGGTCAAAATATTTTTAGATAACGGCACTGCCACATCAATCATTACCGCATTCTTATCTTTGTATATCAAGACAATATCAGGCCTATTATGGCACACTTCCCTGTCAGTCAGGATTACTCTGTCCCAATATAAAACACAGCAATCATCTTATTATTGTTATTATTATTGTTATTATTATTGTTATTATTATTGTTATTATTATTGTTATTATTATTGTTATTATTATTGTTATTATTATTGTTATTATTATTGTTATTATTATTGTTATTATTATTGTTATTATTATTGTTATTATTATTGCTATTATTATTGTTATTATTATTGTTATTATTATTGTTATTATTATTATTAAAGAAAGAATGCTAAGCAATGAAAAGAAGGCTGTAGCAATTTCGGTATTTAAAAAAAAATACCTTGCTCACCACACCTGGGATAGATCTCCCCCAGTATTTAATAATTGTGGTGGACCCAAGATGGAAAACCAACTCTTTAATGCGGAGGCAGGATCGTCGGTTTTAAAAATAAGAATTTGCTTCCTTTGCATACAATAAAACTCTATCAACAATTAACCGTATAATGAAGATTAAATTTGATACAACAATTTCCAATTTAAATATAAAATAAATCGTTCGCCACAAATAGGGAAACATCCACGTCGCCAGCCGATGTAAAACTACACGTTTCCGCAATTGCAGTAAAAAACTAGGTAACTCAAAAAAACACTTACCAAGGCCTGGTTCGTTTACAAAGTGGTAATTCGACAGAAGCTTGTTTACCAGTAGTGTACTGCAACCACAACCCACACGAGCTCTTGACTCGATGACTTCCCTGGCTACTGCTGATGAAAAAACTCGGCTCGATTGCGAAGCTGCTTGCAGAATTCGTTGCGTCGCACAAGCAAGAATTTCACTACTAAACACTTGATCGTATAACAAAACTGACTCCTTCCAGTAGTCGTTGATGGTAAATAAAAAATCAGAAAGATGCAACATACGGCCACACACCGTTTTCCAAATCGAACATTCAATGTTGCTTGCAGATTGGAGACAGTTTGAGTTTTCAGCGCCACGGTACAAATCCCACAATTAAGGTTTCCGTTATTAACTAATTACGAGGGTTACGGTTTCGTAAATCAAACTTCGCTGAACGATTTCTTCTCAGGCTTACTCTTTACAAATATTCGGCCCTATCTGAATAATCTTCATCCCACGAAACTAAAACACGTCTTCACTCCTCGTAGTGCGCTTTTAGAATCCCTAACCTAAGCTCAAGTACGCGCCCTCTACGATCCCTCGCGCATGTCTTACCTAGCATAGGCTTACTAAAAATCGTCGTCTAGGGATCGCGCAACAATTAACAAAAAATTGTTACAAGGCATAACAGTAACTACAAAAAATAAAGGAGATACAATGAAATGCGATAACTATAGGGGAATCACTACTGAATACAACGTATAAAGTATTATCAATGTTGATGGATAAAAAATTGAAAGGTTTTACAAAAGAAATAATTGCAGAGTATCAGTATGGATTTATAGAAGGAAGATCGACAGTGTATGCAATATACAATGTTAAAACAGATAATAGAAAAAAACTATGAACACAATATAAGCATGTACATGATGGTCATAGATTTCAAACAGGCATTTGACAAAATAAAAAGAAACAAACTAATGGAAACCATGCAAGAATTTATTATTCCGAATAAACTCATAAAAGTAACAAAGATGACTTTGGAAGAAACTACAGCTTGGATAAGAACCTCAAACGGTAAAACCAATGACTTCATAGTAAATAGCGATGCGAGGAAAGGAGACGCAATATCGTCAGCATTGTTTAATCTGATTCTAAAAAATTAAATAAAAGAAACTAAAGGAACAATAATGAACAAGGAGGTGCAGCTAATAATTGCATACGCCGATAACGTGGTAGTTATATCTGTTTGGGCCAAATCTCACCCCTAAAATGTGGTGAGAAAAGAATCAGTGGACTGTATGGGGAATTTCTCGATTGTGTCAGATGGTAAAGATATAGTGACTTACCAGATAATCTTCTTGTTTCTCCTCTCTCTTGGTTGGTAGGAACTAACATAAGGTAAGGAAAGGATAGCAATAGGAATCACTGATAAGCACTAATAACTGGTAGTGAAATGTTCCAATAATTATTCAGCTGGTGATCGGATTGGTTGGTCACAAACAATCGAAAAAACCGGTAAAATACACAGAATTGATATTACAACAAAATTGGTTGGTTTTTTCAATATGGCGGATGGTTATCAACCACACATTGCGCTTGCTCCAAGCGCATCCGGAAATGGATTTGAAAAGTGGCGCAAACAATATCAAAAACTAATAGAAAATTAATTGAAACCTGCATAAAAATAGAAGAAGCTTGAAGGCTAATGGGATTATTAATAAACAGAATTAAGATTGACAACTGTATATATATATATATGAGGAGGTGGATGAGTTCAATTATCTAGGAATGCAAGTAAATAACAAAAACGAAAGAGAACAAGAAATAAGGAGAAGAACGCAGTTGGGTAACAAGGCATACTACTCTAACATGCAATAAATTACTAGATGATAGAAACTTCTCAAGAACAACTAAGGTAAAGATACATAATACATATATATAAAACGCCAATAAAGCCAGTACTTAAGTATATGGCAGGTGGCTAACAGAGAAGAAGGAGAATTACCAATTTTGGAAAGAAGAATATTGAGAAAGATATTGGAATCAAAAAAGATAAATGACCAGGAATACAAGGCTATAATGAACTTTACTGCGAGAAATGGGAAATGAGGATATCGTGAAAATAATAAAATCGATGATGAGAAGCGACGAAAAGATAATTACAAGAAGAATCGCAAAATGGCAACCAATAGAGGATCGTACCAGAAGAATGCCCAAGTGTCGATGGTGGGACCAAGTAATGAAGGACATAAAAAATATGAGGGTGTCGAGAACTGTAAAATGAGAACTGTGAAATAACAGACAGAAAATCATGGAGAAGAATAGGATCTCCTTCTAAGTGACTGTCGGTCTACATCTTTTTCTTTTTTGAGGAAGCATCCAATTTAAAATCTTCTTAGGCCACTTTCTAGTCCATTCTGTTTACCTGTCCGTTCCATATTAATTGTTTTATTTCTATGGTTTCAACAATGTTTATATCCACCTCAGCTTGTTTTCTTTACAACAAATTTTACCAATGCCAATGAAAACCTTAAGAATGTGTGCATCCACCTGAATACACATGTGACGACATCCAACAAACTTTGAGTTGCTTCAAATTTTATACATACTTCCAATAGTTCAATATTTTAATTACAATTTACCATTATCCAACAATGCAAATCTCCACTCAACTTTAATTTCATTCAACCAAATCGTTTTTCAAAATTACCAAGTGTTGTCTAACTTTGAGACAACTTCCAATTAAATAAATCAAAACTCATTCACGTAAAGCAAATAATTATATTTATAAACATCAAAACTCAATCAAAATTATAATTATAAATGAAATATAATGTAACTGCCACCTTGACACGTCGGCGGGAAAGATAAGCGGATTACAAATTCACAAAATTAATAAAAAAATATCAAAATGAGATTTTGAAACACGACAATATATTAAAGTAGAGTTGTTAACAGGACATCGCATCTCAAACTATCAGTATCTCCGTCAAATGTTCTTATCGCAGCTGGCACTTCCTCTAAGGTCTCCTGAATATCTCCAAAAATTTATTAATTGTCTAGTCCATAACGACAAACCTCAACTATTGCTTAGAAATGTTATTCACTTATAGTTGTTCTACTCTACATTTCTTTTATTCTTTCTTTTTTCTTCTCCATTCATTATCATTTCTGCTATTTCCTCGTCTTTGTCCTGAACTTTTCCTTTCTTTAATTTCTTTATTATTTCTAAAATTTCTTGGCTTCTGTTACATTTTATCTTCATTCTGTCTGTGTTACCCGAAAAATACCTGCAATTCCCAGCAAGAGGGACCACATGTGTGTCTTTGTGAGGGTTTGTCTCGTATCGCTTGCGATTCAAGCACTTGCTCAGCAACCCTCGAAAAAGAATGTTTAGAAGATGGTGTCCAACATTGTAATCGGTCAGATTAAAGAAATAAGTAAACCAAGCAAGGAGTTTTAATATTCATCTGTAACCTATTAATTTCTTACATCATTTTGTTTCACTTCTCTTTCTGTTGTATCAACCGATTTTAATTTTGTGTTTATTTTTTATATCTTTCTTAGCATATCACTACAGTTTATCCTGGATTTGTTTCTCTCTTTTGGTCAGATTAAACTTCATATTTTTTATATAGGTTTTCGTTCTTTTAAATTTTATTTTATTTTCTATTACTAAAAGTTTCTAGTTGCGGTCTCTAATCTAAAATTGCAGCTATGAGCAAAATCACCCTAACCACAGGGCTAAATGAGCTGTAGCCCCGAAGTTCCAGCTTTTTGGGAAGATAATTTTGCTTTCACTCAAATTAGTTTGATGCCTAAATTAATTTAAATAGTGTAAATCAAAATATAAAATTCAAATTGAAGACTCGAACCCCAATTTTTATAAACTCGCTTTTAAATAATGTATAAGGCCCAGCATATAATAAGGCCCACCGCAATATTTATAACAAAGAATAAATTTCAAATGTATCTAAGGACATATATCGGATATACATTGTACTAAGGTCCCGACCCGGTAAATGGAGTTTCTTCCGACCGTCAGGTGGGTAGTTATTTTAATTTTAGTTTATACGTATGGCCTGCTATAAAGAGAAAAATATGTTTAAGTTATTCAACCCGTTTAATGTAAACATTTTTTGTTGTGCGTATATGGGGATGATTATGACCTTATGTAAGTAGTTTATCCATAAATTTTATCACCAATTTTTAATTATTGCTTTTACAATTTCAAAATAAAACAAATACATCATTACAGGTAATAAAGCCCGGGCCTTATTTATTTAAACCGAGTCTCCAATGTGTTCCCAGAAATTGTCCAAAGAGACTGCATCAACCCCAAAGCCAAAACCTTTTTCTGTAACCTGTGAAAAATGTACAGTTTGTTATATGGACTTTGTGGTCGATATCAGAAGATGTGGTCATTGTGGATACTGGGTCCATGAATAATGTGTAGAATTGGTAGTTGATGATGACTATGAATTCTTATGTCCAGGTTGTATGCCATAAATAGTGTGTTTGAATTTTTTTTATTTTTGTAGTGTTTTGTTGATAGGAATAGCATGGGCTTTATTTTCTGCAGTAACAGATTATAAGGCCCATTTTGGTACTTTTAACTTTCTTTATTTTATACTACTTCCAGTTATGTTTTTTAATATTGATTTTTTTATAACGACCTTCCATGTTTATAATTATTCTAAATAATTAATAATTTTAACCATATCAATATTTTGGAAAACCCAAAAAAATAACAGAGCTTTGTTTCTATTTCATCGCCTGATGGTGTGATAGTATGATGGAAACGTTTACAATATTTTATACTTACAGTGTATTTTATTTGTGATAACTTAAAAACATTTTAGTTCTGAAAAGTGTTTGTGCATTTTTTGGGTTTTGTAAAATATTGATATGGTTTATATCTAGTGACACTACACTTATACCACGTATCAATCGACTATATTTTTTAATTGGTACACTCGTACATAATGTTTGTTTTCATGCAGCTTCGTTTTCCGTTTTAGAAGCTCTAGCTTTAACATAGAGGACTTCAGTGACTTCAAGTTGTAGGGAGTTGTGTTAAAAAATAATAATTGTTATTGGTACTTTACTAGAGAATAATAAATCTTGTACATTGAATACTGCAAATTTATAGTTTCCAGGATCTGATAGAATAAGTGTTGAAAGAAATAAAATTTCATACAAGATAAACAACGTCATCCTGATTTGTATACTCAAGACTACATTAACAGCACTTTGGAATTTAATAATTTATTATAATTTAAGTGCACCTCTTAGTCTCATATTTATAACTTTTAAAGATAAGATGCTATTTTTATTTGTTATTCTCATTGTTCAGTTTTTGAAAGGTTTTAAGCTTTTCCTCATTTTATTTAACTACCTGACGATTAAATAAAAAAAAAATAAAACTGAATTAACAAATCTTGAAATATTTTGTACATCTTACTACGTGTTTTTACTTTTTATTCTGGTTCTCTCTCTAGTCTTATGCATTTTAGTTTTAAAATTATTTTAGGTTTTTTATTTATTTTTCTACTTTCCCTTCAACACATCTTTAGCAATGCCACTATGACAAATCAGTATCTTCTGATTTTATTCATTTTTTCAGATATCATCATCGTTCCAATATCCTTTGATACAATTCTACGGTTTTTTTCTCTTCTTATTTTTCCTTTTTGTGTCTTAACAATGTTTTTGTGTTTTCTTTTCTTTTTTATTCAAATATTTGATTCCACCTTTACTGTACTTATTTAATCTGTATCCTATTTCTATATTTTAGTTCTATTCTTTGCATTTAATTTCTTCATTATACTAAAACTTAACAATAAAATTTAATTATTCAAATTTTAAAATCAAAATTTTAATATATCAAAATCGACTATATTTTTGGTAAATCTAAAAATGTAAGTGGTGTCATCGCGTAATATTGTAAAGAAATACTTCCTTCTTTAATCCATCTAAATAATTTTTTTGACACCAAACAGTAGCAATCAGCTTTCTAAAATACAAATAAGATACAAATACAGATGATTACCAAAAACAACGATCTGATTAACCTAAACGAATACTCAAATTTTGACAATACTTTAATAAGATGTGTCTCATCCGTTGTGGATCGTTATCAATTACGACACTAATGCCCGTATTCCCCAAAGTCCGTAAAACTTTTAAGAAGCCGTTAAATCAGCTCCATGTCCTCGGCACCCCCACCTCAAAATATTAAAATTGGACTTGGTGCAGTCGTTTGTACTTCGTTTGTACCTGTTCGTACAGCAAGAATTTTCGTTTGTACCAAAATGGCAAAAAAGTTACAACACTTTCAAAGTGGTTCATTTTAATTTATCAACCTCAAAAAAATTGGGAAGTTAGGAGGAAATGACGGCTCAGTGCGGCATCCAGGTTATAGGCAAATAATTCTACATCTTTTTAACACTAATTAACACACATGACTTTCGTTGAATGTCACATGAATGGATGTTTCTCCTTGTCGGATGAGTTGATAGAAGATTAGAAGGCAGTGTGGTACATGACTCCCTGGTCAAACACATTACCAGTTCTACGTGAGAGGATTTCTTTGAGCGTTCGGCTCACCCATGAAATAAACTGAATGACGTTGGATTGGATTCGTGGTACTTAAAAGAATACCGTTGGTTCTATTATTTTCTCAAAGTTGGAAATTATATTTTGTGGACGTCAGATTTTTTGAAAATTTATAATGCAATCTTAATGGGTGTTTATTATTATGAAGATCTGCGAAGCTTCAGATTTATGACACAATTATTTGGTACTTCTTCGATAAATTAAAATTCCTTTTCAATGTTTATTTTGACGACATGCAAATTTGAAATAAAAATATTTTTGAAGTTAAATTTTTGAAGATACTTTCAAGTTGATCAAAAAAACAACAATAATAAGAATACATGATATAAGGGTTGAAACGATAGTTGTTCTTGTTTGTTTAGTAAATGTTCTTTGTTCTTGGTGGATTTGGAAGTTTCGTATGAATCCCATAAATTTCGTTTAAGATATGTGTTTTCTTTATGTAGAATTTTGATATTGTTTTTATTAATTAAAATTATTAGCTCTTGAAAATACAATAAATATGATTATCAATAACGAGCTATAAGATACATTTAAATCTTATTGTATGGATTTCGCAATCCTATACGTTTAAAATTATAAAAAATATATATTTATGCTTGAAAGTGCTTACTGTTCATTGATACGAAAAAATATTCAAATTATGTGAAATAGTTTGCGACAAATGGGCCCTAGTTGTTTCGAATTTCTGATTCTCATCAGGCAAACCTAAAAAATATATAATTATCGCGTACAGTATTCAATTCAATATGATAGAAAAAATATAAAAATTCAAAATTATTTGACATTACAAAAATAAAAGCAAAATTCTACCTAACTTGATTTCAAAATGAATAAAAATTAAAATTTTTTTGAAAAAGTATCTAACCAACCAAAAAGAAAAATATATATTATTGAAAGCAAACCTAATTGTAATTAAAATATCCCAAAATGGGATATGAGTTGTTATTGAATCTTTTGCATTACGGTGCAAATATGAAAATAATATTATTTAAAATTATTAGCTCTTGAAAATACAATAAATATGATTATCAATAACGAGCTATAAGATACATTTAAATCTTATTGTATGGATTTCGCAATCCTATACGTTTAAAATTATAAAAAATATATATTTATGCTTGAAAGTGCTTACTGTTCATTGATACGAAAAAATATGCAAATTATGTGAAATTGTTTTGGTTGGTTAGATACTTTTTCAAAAAAATTTTAATTTTTATTCATTTTGAAATCAAGTTAGGTAGAATTTTGCTTTTATTTTTGTAATGTCAAATAATTTTGAATTTTTATATTTTTTCTATCATATTGAATTGAATACTGTACGCGATAATTATATATTTTTTAGGTTTGCCTGATGAGAATCAGAAATTCGAAACAACTAGGGCCCATTTGTCGCAAACTATTTCACATAATTTGCATATTTTTTCGTATCAATGAACAGTAAGCACTTTCAAGCATAAATATATTTTTTATAATTTTAAACGTATAGGATTGCGAAATCCATACAATAAGATTTAAATGTATCTTATAGCTCGTTATTGATTATGATATTGTTTTTATCAATTTCATGATTGTTTAACCTCAGATGTTTTGCAACTTTGGAAGTTGAATAGATTGCTTCGTGTTCTTTCATTCTTATTTTTAGTTGTCTACCAGTTTACCTATGTAACAATATTCACAATCTTTGCGTTTAATTTTGTATACGCCATTAGATTCTATTGTATTAGATTTTGGTTTAACATTATATAATAAACCACTTTAGTTGAATTTTGTTTTGTCGGCTAGGATGATGTTGTGTTTCCTGTAGATTATCTCTATTTTTAAATTGATGTTACCTTGATATGTAACAGGTAACAGGTTTATAGATTTTCGTTGTGTTAGTTGTTTTTGGAAAATAATTGTGTTCTGCTATTCGTTGTTTTTTTCTTAACAGATTGTCGTTGATATTAGTTTGGTATCCATTGGCCGTAGCGAGTTGTTTGATTATGTTCATTTCTTTAATTTTATCTAGGTTCGATAATGGGATATTAAGGCTTAAAAAAATATACAGGGTGGCCGTCTGAAAACAAAATAGACGGAATTGTGGCCAATTTTGAAACTGCGTTTTCGGCAGTATTTAAAAAAAATGAGCAATGATGCCACCACTCCTCAATCTGTATACTAAACTGTCATTCCTTGAGGATGCATTGGGTTCTCGACAATCACGTGCGGGTTTTCCAATCCCCATATGTGACAGTTAACATAGCCGCCGAGATGAAAATCCGCCTCATCAGAAAAGATGATTTTTCAAACAAAATCGTAGTTTATTTCGTGCTGTTTTAAAGCCCAAAATGAGAAGCGACAACAAAGCGGTTGGTCGTGGGCCTTCAATTGCTGAATCAATTGGACCTTTTAAGCAAATAATCCGAGGTTTTTGTGCAGAATTCTCCTCAGGCTAATGTGACTAATGTTGAGTTGTTGCAATCGATTGCGAGTTGATGTTCTGGGATTGAGTCCAGCACTCTCGCTACAGCAGTCACATTCTCTGCTGTACGCACGGTAAGGAACCTTAGGACCCTGAGTATGTAACAAATTTTAATAATTTGTTTTATTTTCGAAGTACGTCCCTGCCTAGAATCTGATTTGGGTGGGGTTGAGTTTGCGTTTTGAAAACGAATAGCGCAATTAGCAGTGGCGGATTTCCGAACAGGCGCAAGAGGCGCGCGCCTGGGGCCTCATAAATCCAGGGGTCTCTCAAAATTTAGCACTTAAAACAAAATAAAGTAATGTTATCTAACTTTTTTTGTAATTATATATATAAAATTAGATGTCTCCCCACGAAGTTTCAATACAACAAGAGTAAAAGAACTTACTTAAGGTTGTTAAGAAGGAAAATGAAATTATTGAGAAGTTCTTGAAATTTTAACAGTACATTATTTGCGTAATAAAAAATTTTTTTGCCAAGTTTGAACTTAATCTTGTTCTTAGTTATCGAGATAAAAAATGTCAAAGTTATATTGTGATCGCATTGATGTAAAAGTCATTATTTCGACAATCAGAAATGTCAGCATTACCAAAAATTGCCAAAATATTTATGAAAGTCTTATAAATAAGTATACCAAACTTCAAACGAGTCATGTTTTTAGTGTCTGAGAAAATTAAATTATTATTCCAAAAAGTGTACTCAATATCATAGCTAGCAAATTTTCAACGTTCGATTATTTCTCCAACTTTAAATAATTTTTAACAACGTTTAATATTTAATTTTATAATCAAATATATTTAATTATTTTTTTTTTTTGTTTTATCGATATCTTTTCCGGAACCTATGACTCTCGCTCTCCGCACCATATCAGCTAGATCAACATCTTGGGGCATCTACAGTAAAAAAAAAAGCTGGAATGTCGTTTTCCCAGCGTGTAGAGAAGAATTCTGGAAGCCCCATTTGGGGAAGAGGAATTGTTTGTTTTCGAGAGATAGCAATAACCAGAAAGCTACCGTCAAAGATAACTTATTGCATTAGAGTTTTACTTTGGCTAAACCTGAAAGAAGTGGTTAGAAATTTGAAGAACTGCGAATCCAGTACCGTAAAAGCCATTTATTGGGGGATAGAAAAGGTGAACTACCCATATTTTTTTAAATATTTTCTGAATCAGGTTCTTGACTACCCCAGCTTCAAAAGTTCTTCTCGCATTTCATAGATCTAAAATACATCCTCGTTTCATCATTTCTCTGTCCGTAATTTGTATGTATCTCACGTCTCACGTTGCTTTTCTCTATTAAATATTGTATCTTTTTTAAATTTCAGCTGATATTGTTTTCCACAAATAAAGAAGAATGTATTAAAATTATTCCCGAGTCGTCATGTAAACTATAGAGTATTTATGGTGCTGCCCAAAGCCTAAAGCTGGTACAAGGTGTTCTTAAAACATGTTAACGGATTATCCCATGTTTTATGTGAACAATTTACTTTCAGAATTGCACAAAGGAATAAAATAATTGCTAGTCACGCCAATCTCTGTTTATTCAAACACGAACACAAAAATTGATTTAAGTATTGGTGTATTACGTAAAATTAAATTTAGATTTCGAGACTCTTACTCCAGTTTCTAAACCATCCGAGGACATTTAAATCGTAAAGAATTTCCATAAGTGTAAGTATATTGAGTCAGTGCAATTAAACTGTGGTCTAATTTATAATATCTCCTGATAACACTAAATGGAACTTCTGATCAGAAGTAAAATGCACGTCTGAAGATATCACCGGGCAGTCGTAGTTTATAAAAATTTCATATTTAACACCAGATCCTAAGACTGGGATTAACTTGAAAGTTTAAGCGAGTTTTATAAGTTATTCTATTAATTAAATATCACAATTAACTAATAATTACCTATTTTAACTGACATTAATAAAATGCTGCAAACGTTTTCAAATTTATAGACATAGGTAACTTTGGTTTGCGTAGTTACAATTTTCTAATAAGGCCATTTGTATTTATTAGCAATTTATAAAACCGAACATTGACCTATGATCAACTACAGGTCATGGTGGTAGGAATGTATGTTACGGGGACATAAAGAAATGCGAAATACGATGGTTTAACAAGTTATACAAGAATAGAAGTAGATTGCTTACACCTGATGCGGAATCAAATTCATTCATTTTAGTAGCTATATTTTTATGTATTATTTCATCTTATAAATTTCTTTGTTGTTTGCAGTGAGAGTGAAACTATATCCGTAGGCCTACATTTTTTTTGGGTTTTACAATTCTAGCTACTTTCTTATTTAGACATATACCTATAGAATGGAATAATTCAGAATTCATACTTATACTCTCAAGTTTACTCAAGCATGGAGAATTTTCCTCTTACCAAATTGTGAGCCGTATATGATCATTTCTTTACACGAATTTTTATTTTCCCACATCAACAAATATTAACAACATTACATTTTAATTAAGTCATCCTTGAATAATTTTATGAGTTTTGCAATTTACACCTTTTATATTTACAATTTAATGCCATTGTAATAATAGCATGTAATATATTTCATAAAACGTGAAAACGCTTCAATTTAACAACAATTAAACGAATAAAAACTTTTGGCATTAAAACCAGAGCGTAGCGAATGTTGCCTTTCAAGTTACATAAAAATACGTACATACTGTGTGGGTGGGTTAATTGATAGAATTTATTATTAGATTGTAGTAAATAGTTGGAATTTTTAAAATATCAATAGGTTATACATAATTAATAGCCTCATCTACCCCTAATTTTATGGCTTATCCGATTTCTAAATTTAATAATTATTTCTAAGTTATGAATTTGATAATTTGAATTTAGGCGGGATTTTAGCAGTGGAAAGGAAATTGAAATCGATGATATAATGATACCAAATTTTAAAGTTATTGCTGAAATTATCATTTTCATTATTTTATTAGACATCAAAAAGATGTTATTGTAAACCACTTCGAAGAAATTTTTAAAACAAGACATTTTCAAACATAAAATACGCAATTATTAAAACACGGATAACAATGAAAATTTTTTCCCGGGCAGTTAAAGGTTAAAAGAGCACTACCAAGTTAGATTTTTCAATTTTTTACTTATGCTTGCGCAGTAACATTTGAAACATTGCTTATTTTCATAAACTTTGTGAATTTTTTTAACTGTTTTCTAACACAAACATTGAAAAGATCTCTTCGTAGTGCTATACAATAATATGTTAGTAAAAAAATTAAACTAATAATTTCAGCAATAACTTTAAAATTTGTAATCGATTGATACGTGGTTTAAGTAGTGTAACTCGATATTAAAAAATCAAAAAAATCAAAATTAAAAATTAAACATACAAAAAAAAAATTTGAATATTTATAAAGAAAACAAAAAAAAAGACTGTAGAAACTCCGTTAATTTTCAATTACACTAAAACGTCTTTTATCCAAAATTTGTCAATCTCACTAACATTTCGTTTATTAACAAACCCCAAGAAAAATTAATTAACAAAGGATTTAAATATAATATCCAAAAAAGTCCAAAAGTGATTATCGAGTTGTGGTGCGAATCTTCTATGTTGTTAATAACTCGGAGCCAATAAATCCTTCAAACAGAAGATTAGATTGAACAAATGCTTAAAGCCGGGTAATTCAAATCCAAAATCGGTGACAATAAAAAATTCCAAAAATGGCATGGAAAACTTCCAATAATAATCGTCAACCGATAAGCTCGTCGAAAAAAAGGTGAGAATGTTTCTATTTTAATTAATAGCGAGTTCACAACCACAAAAGATATCAAAATACAAAAAAAACAAGGAAAATGTGTTTTCAAACATAAATCGAATAATTGCAATGCCATGCCGCTTATGAAAAATTTGCATAAATTCGAGTAGATATCTTCAAATTTTAGAAATATGCCTTGAAAATTCAGGACCGTAACAAGAGCCCAAAGAAGAAGAACAGACCAAAGAAGAAAGACCTTAAGATACAAGAAAAAATGGATCGCCTTACAGACAAGATGTCTAGCTTGTAAATGAAATTAAATCAAGTGTGCAAGAAATAAAGAATGAAATGGGAGACCTGAAGATCCAAATAAGAGAAGTCAAAATTAGAACAGAGCGGACAGTTAACGAGCTGCAATTACTGAAAAGAGAGAACAAGCAACACTCAAGTGAACTAAGAAAAGAAGTAAAACAACTACAAACAAGAAGCGCAGAACTAGAATATAAACTGGAGTAAATTGAGGAAGTGAAGGTGAAAAACAACGTAATCATGAGCGGTATACTGATAAATGAAAGAGATAGTGAAAAACTGAAAATAGCCGTGAAAAATATTATTGAGGAAAAACTAGGACTAAATGTAGAAATCAAAAGAATGTACAAAATAGGAGAGAAAATATGCGAAAATATCATTCTTGTTATTGGACTGTTGAATCTGTAATTTGTCCGGTGGTGCTCTTCTACAAAAATCTTCATAGATGTAGTCCATCTAGACGAGTTCCGAAACCGAAAGCATTTTCAGTTGCAGTCAATTTTGCGACTTAATAATCGGTACATAATGCACATATCAGAGATTAGTCTTCTATCAGCTATAGTGATTTAGTGTGACAAAACTTGAGGAAATCTTCATCGGAGAAATCGTCTAGTGAAAGCCAACGTTTATAATGTAGGTACTTGAAAAACTTGTGCTGGACCCGTTGAAGCTGATTTATGTAAATCGAATAATGAGGAGACCAAACACAGGATGCATATTCGAGTTGCAAACGGACTAATGAGAAATACAGTAGTTTTACTGTGACAGCAGAAAAGTATTCAGACTGGCGCCGAATAAAGCCAAGCGTGCGAAAAGCCTTATTACATATCTGTGAGATGTGACTTTTAAAGGTCAAACCGACATCCAAACGTACACCCAGGTCATCAATCTCGGTTACTCGTTTCACTGCTGTACTATACAAGTAATATACATAAGGAATATTATGCCTTTTAGTATACGAGATTGTATAGCATTTATCCAGATTTAGACTCAGTCAATTCTGGGTACACCAGTGACACAAGTTGTTGCGGTCTTCCTGCAATAATGCGCAATTATTGATAGATCTGATTGATCTATAGATTTTCATATCATCTGTAAACAGTAAATACAAGGAATTACGAAAAAATTTTTTCGCATTCAGGAAATCATAATTATTACCCAAAATCAAATCATAAACCCCAGACCGCAGAATCACTGTTGCCCTGTGTATATTTTCTTTTATTTTAATTAATTGTAGTGATTGTAAATTTTAAGTAAGTAAAAGTACTTTGAATTTGGTTTATCTCGCTGAAAGAATTCTGTTGTAAATCTGAGCCTACATTTTAATGTATTTTTCCGAATATCGTCATCGAAACAACATTTCCCTGCTTATATATTATACGCGCAGGGAAATTGAATTTCCTTGACTAGTTCGGCAATAATATTAATTAGTAATTATATAATTTATTGTATTGTTTGGAACTATGGATTCAACAAATTGACAAACTTGATTTTTGCTCATTTGACAAATGTTGTTCAATTAGTGTTTTAAAATGTTAATTTTTTAAAATTTTCGGAAAAATTTAACACAAAAAAAATTTAACACTCGGACCTCTAAAATACTAGACACAAAGTGCCTCGTACTTCAACATTGCTCCTCGTTAGTAATTTGTCATTTTCCTGACTTTTATGTAAATAACTCTCAATGTAAATATTTAATATTTAAAAAAAGAAATACCGTTTAAGTTGATAATATTTTTTCATTGCTTTAGAACGTTTATTTCTTTTTGGTGTAGGCCACGACAAGAAACGTTTGGATTTAGGCATTTTGAAACAATAAAAAATTAGACACTATAAAATTGCTACGAATATAATTATTATAGATAAACAATTATGACAAAGTACTTCACAAGAATACTTGATACTAACCACAGAAACTTTATATGCAGTGCATTATCTATATTATCACGTGCAAATTTCTCCTATTTTCACATGCATTTTAATACGGTGGGAGTACTAAACGAAGATGGAAAAAGTAGAAATAACAGATGTCAAGATGTTATTAGACGATTTGTACTTTCCTGTTGTTATTAAAAAATATTTTTCAAAAAATGTTCGTATATATTTAAGTTGAAAGTTCAATCTATAGAATGATATAAACTTTAATGGTTTTATACAATGGTAAGCTCGAATAATATGTAATCTTATATTTACTGAATATAGCACGTTTTTACTCGAATTAAATATTTTTTTAAAAGAATATGATAATATTCATCAAAATGAAAATCATATAGTTCTACAGTAAAATAAGAATTCTTGAGCTTAGTGAAAACCGCATTTTTGTATCTTTTCTAGATTGTACATGAAAGTACAAATTAACTTCACACTTTAATTTCAAATTATGGCTAAACTAATTTTTTTACAACTTTTTTTTTTAGTAAAAGTCACTTTAAATACGTTATTCTATAAGAATATTACTATAAAATCAGCATATTACCAATTTTTTAATCCTTACTGAACAACCTTAATACTGTAGTGGTTGTCCATATTTTAATAATTGAATTTTTCATTTTGGTTTGACTATCATCTAATTTCTTGACGCCTATTTGCCTGCCTATTTTGGAAGTTTTCGGTGCCTAAAAATTCGAGCCTTACAGATAACTGCTAAATGTGAAGAGTTCTTTGAGAATCCTTTGATTCCTAGGAAATATTTGGAATTGTAATGAAATTCTTGAAATTCCGCAGAAATCTTTGAAAATCCTTGGAATTCCATGATGTTCCGAGTCCTGTCTACAAAATTGTTTTGAGATATTTACGAGATAACTTAACGAGATAAAATTTAGTTAGCTTACATCGAGAGAATCCCAAGTGACAGAATATTTAAGATTGTGGTGGGAAGACAACCGATAAAAGTGTCCAGATAAGAGAAGTACAGTAGTGGAAAAATGGGAGAAAGATAGAAGAAAATGGAGAAAGATCGTCAATTTAACCTTTAGTTTACAAGACTTGTAGCGTTTTCCTATATAATATACAATTAATATACTTTGTTAAACCGGTATATCTTACGTATTCTGGAGTGAATCTTAGAGATCAAACATTCGAGATACAATAGAGCTGATTATAAACATAAGTTTGGAAGTAAAGTTATAAATATCATTTATTTTATTATTGTTTTGCAAATAATTTCAAACCCCTGCTTTTGGCCAAAAATTAGAAGTAAAATTACAATAGTCTAATCCAGGGGTCGGCAACCTTATCCAGTATAAGGGCTCATTTGAAAATAATTTACTCCTGGAGGGCTCATGAACGTCACAGGGTTGCCGAAAAATGGTCTAATCTAAACCGAAAAGACGCCAAAGTAAAAGAGAAAATACTTTTGTTGGCTAACCATAATTTGCATCATTTCCTTAGAAATGTGTACATAGTGCATGGATTTAGTTGATATTAAAGTTTAATTTCACATCACAAAGAAATACATTGATTAAACCGATCACCTGGTGTATATTATTAGAAAACATGTACTTTAATAATATTCTCGGACACGCGTTTAATTATGGTACACCAGATGGCTAGTTTAATGCTTGTAGCTTGGAAAGTGCAACTATGGATACTGCATTATAGGATGAAATAATAAATTTCTAATACTTTTAACAAAAAAGCTTAAATAGATAAGTATTCAATTTTGTAATTAATTATAAACTTATTTATTGTTCAAATTAATTTAAAAAATAATAAAAGTTATTACACAAATTTTTTTTCTGGTTTTAATTTTCATAAATTTATTTCAAAATGTTTCTAAAATTATTATTGTCTTTCAAACAAAGTGCCATACACTATGCAGTGCGTAATTTTAATTAATGGGGTAGTTTCCCGTTGCCTTCTCCATAGCCCACAGATCTATCTTGGGCTTTAGATCACGGCAGTGTGTATACGACGCGTTTTAGTTCGCGGTTACCCGCTTCCCCGTCAGCAGGTATCGGCTTTACGTAATCTGCTGGTATGCTAAATACCTACAATTTGAGCAAAATTTTAAAAACTGTTTTAACTTTCAAAGAGAAGAATGCGTGACAATATTTTGCTACAATTCTGTACCAGTTCGGAACAACGGCCTAAGTCCATTTTTTTTCACATTTTGATATATATATATATATACGGGTGTCCCCGGATAGACTTTACATAATTTCAATGGCGATAGAGGACATTATTGTAAGAAAAATATTTAAGAAAAATTTTTTTCTAAACTCAAACCCTCGAGAGTCAGGCCTCCTGAAAGCATTTTTTTTAATTCTCACCTTCACATGGCCATAGCTCGGAAAATATTGATTTTTCAGTAAAAATGCCTAAGTGCTTTTTAAAAGAGCGTAAAATAATCTACAAACTACATTTGAATCTTTTATTGCCTAAAACCAACGGTTTTCGAGTTATGAATTAAAGTAAATACAAAAATATTGAAAATTTCAAACTGTTTTTTTCTTGTTATTTTTCAAATCGCTGTATCTTTTTACCCAAGCATTTTACAAAAAATCTGACGCCCCATTCCGAATAGGAAATTTAACGGACTATAACTTTTGCCTAGTAAAAATTTTTGAAAAACTGATCTATTTCACAAAAAAATCAAAAAAAAAATTAAAAAAACAGCTACAAAACAAAAAATTAAATTCACAAAATTTTAATTTTTATTAAAAAATTATTTCATTAATGAAGATTAAATCATTACATTATTTAGGTAAATGTTGAAAATGACCACTTTCATTTTCAAAACACAGTTGTGATAGTTTTAAAAGATGTTGTATGTTATTATTTATAACATTTCCTCTTTCGTTAAGAGCTACTATAGCATTCTTTACTATGTTCATTAATTCCTTTCTGGTATCGGGCTTTCATCTGTTGCTGTACACCAACGCTTTAACAGCACACCAAAAAAATGTATCAAGAGTAGTTAAATCAGTAGATCTTGCTGACCAATTAATAGTTCCACTTCTTCCCATCAATACTTCAGGATTACTCAATTTAAAAACATTTTTATTTATAGCCCAAAATTTGCGAATTAAAAATAAGGGTGGTCATTTTGAACATTTACCTAAATAATGTAATAGTTTAAACTTAATTATTAAAATAATTTATTAATAAAAATAAAAATTTTGTGAATTTAATTTTTTGTTTTGTAGCTGTTGTTTTAATTATTTTTTGATTTTTTGTGAAATGCATTAGTTTTTCAAAAAATTTTACTAGACAAAAGTTATAGTCCGTTAAATTTCCCATCCGGAATGGGGCGTCAGATTTTTTGTAAAATGTTGGGGTTAAAAGATACAGCGATTTGAAAAATACCAAGAAAAAAAAAGTTTGAAATTTTCAACATTTTTGTACTTACTTTAATTCATAACTCGAGAACCGTTGCTTTTAGACAATAAAAGATTAAAATATAGTTTGTAGATTATTTCACTCTCTTTCAAAAAGTACTTAAGCATTTTTACTGAAAAATCAATATTTTCTGAGCTATGGCCATGTAAAGGTGGGAATTAAAAAAAAAATGCTTTAATGAGGCCCAACTCTCGAGGGTTTGAGTTTAGAAAAAAAAATTTCTTAAATATTTTTCAAAGAATAATATCCTATATCACCGCTGAAATTATGTAAAGTCTATCCGGGGACACCCTGTATATCAAAAAATAAAGCGCAAAAAATCAATTCTTTTGATGTATATATCTCAGAATGTGAAAAAAATGGACTTAGACCGTTGTTCCGAACTGGTACAGAATTTTAAGTACTCAGTCTCACTTCGTTTTCGACTGGAATATTGCTCTTATTGGTTAAGATTTTCGTCTAGCTTAAAATTAGGTCCAATTAACCCAGATATGCCTAATGTCCTATATATAGGACGCCTATAGTAACTACGAATACGGCTCCTCCGGTACCCTAATATTAGTAAAAATGTATTGAACTGGATCATTATAGTGTGCCCTTAGTTTGGTAAAGTTGTGCGACGTTTATTATTTCAAATCGTAATTCTGTGAGTGTTAGAAATTGACTATTTTTGAAAATGGAAGAAAATGATATTTTCTTGTACGGAAAATCACTTTATGCTTTTTCTTTTCTCGTATAAAATTTTAATTTTTGGTTTCTGACTTACTAATTTTATAAACATTTAAGTAAAAATCATCAATATAACAATTTTAAATGTTTTGAACATACAATATCATACAAGCTAGTAGTAGTTGTGCTGAATGTCCTATATTTAGGACGGCTTGTATTACGTAGTAAATAAATATTTTGTTTACTTTTAACGTTTTTTTCTGGGTCCACTAAGTCAAAGAATAATAATTATAAAAAAATAATTTTTTTTAATCTTACAACTACCTTATAGGCATATCTGGGTTAATCGAGTTGCACAATCAATCAATTACCATTAATAAAAGCGGCTTTAAATTTTATAATAAATAAAATAAATAAAAAAAAATTATTCAAATTGTTAAACATCTAATTTGATTAAACTGATCTTTTTATCAGACCAATCTTTTCATTCAAAATTCCAAGGGTGGTTTGCTTTTACCTTAAGGGTAGAACTGTCAATGTTTATGAATAGCAGTAAATGTAGCCCCCTTGAAATTAAAATCAACCTGTCCAAGCGTTTTTCACTTTTTAGGCTTCTATACAACGTATAGGAAGAAGCCTTATGATCTGGCTCCGTATCTGTCTGTCTGTCTGTCTGTCCGCATGATTCAAAAAAAAACATCTGGAAACCAAAAAAAATCGGGATAAAAATGCTTCCTTGTTTTAGAAGGAAGTAAAAACAAAACTCGTTAGCGTTTTCACTCGATTCTGATTTGCATGTCTATAGCAAATTGTTAATATAATTCAAAAAGTATTAATTGTTATGGGATCGGCTAAATGTTTTCATAAGAAAAATTCATCTAATACAAGTAAATTTTTGAGTAGCTCGAATTTACGGGTTAAATAATAATTTAAATAAAAATTCTGAAAAGTTGATGAAAACATGGTGAATATTTGGGTCAATTAATAATAAAACCTCCAAAAGTTTTGTAACTAGTCTCACTAACTAGTTTCGACCTAAATGCAGGTCTTTACCCACATAACATTCAATATCCACTAAATATCCAGTACCAGTCCAGAGAATGTCTGTATATCCAGGACTTTATCTGGATATCTATTAGTATTAGATATACTTTGCACAACATCTAGCAAATATATAAAGCTGACATTTAGTAGACATCTATTTGATAAACGTCACTATCCATTGGATATTCACTGGATATCGATACAATACATCCACTGGATAATCAAGCTTGTGACACCTGGATATCTACTAGAAATCCACTGTATTTAGCAGTCTAACATAGAAATCTTTTGAATACCAGATAATCTATCAAGACATTTAGTAGATATCCATAAGATAGGTTTATGTTGTCTGGGTATCAGAGTCTAAAACAAACTTATAAATAGAATCATCAGAATGTCTATCACAACAATGATAATATGGCATAGTTATTAACATGTGAAAATATTTTATTAAATACAATTATTGTATTACATGTTAGAAAAATTAATAATTTTTATTATTATTTAATTATTAATTAATATCACAATAGTGATAAAATTTCAAAAACTTAACAACAGTATAAATATAAATTTTGACAGAAACGTGACAAAATCAAAAATCATTTCTTTGTAAAATAAATTTGGTCTAAACATGAAAAATTAACCACGATAATAGCGACATCAATTCCTTGGAGCTTGAACTACAAATTGGTTAAGATTATAGATGTCGCTATTGTTATCGTCATTATTCAAGTTTCAATCAAAACAATTACTCCAACCACTTGATTATTGTTTACTTGTCGACACCAATATGTTAATATATAATTAATAAGTATTAACAGTTGGGTGTTCGGTCAAATTTTTTTTTGTTAGCAACATAAAAATGAACTAATTTTTGGACAGCTCGAATTTTCGGGTAAAATAAAATTTAAAATAATGATTTTATATTTCTTGTCGCATATTACTGTTAACTGAATAATAAAGAATATTTACTTGAATAATAAGAGGCACTATGTTAAGTTTACTTTTGATATTTGTTCCAATCTAGTTTATTGCGTAGTATATATCCACCATGTCGCATCTAAAGATTTAATCTTATATGTTGGGGTTGTGTAGTCAGATGATTTACAGCTAAATGGTTTAAACATAGTATAATACTATAAATATAATAGAATAAGTAGTTTCAGTGCGCGCCGTGCCTTTTATAAGTATTATACTTATTGTATAAGACAAAAATAGAACCGTCAATCATCATAGGCATAGGCCACACCTCTAAAATATTTGTAGAGGTTAGGTTTAACCGATCCAGTTCAACTTAGCTAACCAAAGAGGTAAACGCTTCTCAAACTTCATCGCCAACTCTCAAAAACTGATGATGGAAATATAGGGAATGGTCTAAAACTCCGTAAAACTAAATTAATGCAAAGTCTAAAGATTTTTGGCATCTTTATAGTGTAAATAAATATATTTTACTGATATTATTAAAATATAAATATTATAAAATAACTAAATAAAATATATACCTATATTTTTCCATCAGCCTCCAAATCCAAATAATTCCAAATCAATCTAATAATTTTTTTCATCTTTACAGTTGTTTTTGTTATATTTTGGAAATTAAAAATATTCAGTAGGTTGGTAGAAAAGTGTAGCAACATAAATAATGTAAATTTTTTAATTGGGTTTTAATTCAATATTACTTAGATAATTCCAGATATTTTGTTTACATATAATTAAGTTTGAATTATATTCAACAATAAGAATTTATTTTGTTCACTTAATTACTTTCTGTTGAATATAGTTTTTGCTATTTTTTTACGCATTACTAAAACCGTACCGATTTGATGCTGATATTTCAAAATACCATAAAAAATTATATTTTTAAATTAATTTACTTCCTAACAGTTTTAATTTTTAACTGTTGACTTGACTTGAACTAACCGCTTTAATAATTAAGCACGTAAATTCTAAGCAAACTTTACATCCGGTCTGTTAGTTTCATTAAGCGGATTAGAATGAAAATTTGCAAAACTGTATTGTAAATTTTATTCAACTTGTTATTTTAACTGGTCGTATGTAATATTTATGCTTTCAAAAATCTTTTGTTTTCCTTTACTTATTGTTTAAATTTATAGCTGCAATTACACATTGTAACTTAAATAATAAATTATATCATTTTTAGTTTACATAGAGTTAAAGTTACACAATTTAATCTTTAATTAAAAACTGTCAAAATCAATATTGTAAACTTAGAAGAAATGAATTTTTTTTATTTTACATAAATTTAAAAAAATTAAACATTTTTCAAAATATTTATCATATTTGACAGAAATATTGTCACATTATCTTAATTTAAATTTGCAGAAAAAGTACTACAATCTCAGTGCAAAAAATATTATAGGAATTGATTTAAAACTTTTCAGTATAGTATAGTTTATATCTTTAAATAAATGAACTTTAATAAACTTTATATCATGGTTTATTTACAAGAACTGAAACCGCTAACGCTGATGATATTCAAAATTAAAGTACGTACTCTCCTCGATTAAATTTAATTTAATTTTGAATAATAATCCTCAAGGGGTCTTAAGAACAATTGTATTGCTATATTTATGTACCAAGGAAATTCAACAGGCCGAATTCCCTGTACTATAGAGAGTGCTATGAATAGGATGTATTTTCTCTCAATTTTGAATTTTTAAAGTTGGTATCTATCATATACAACAGGTCTTCGTTTGAGCGATATGAGCTTCGGAATGGGACGTTTCGCCGTGGCCATTCCGCCGTGGCCGTTTCGCCGTGGCCGTTTCGCCGTCGCCCATTTCGCCGTCGTTAATTAAAAAATATAGATCAAAAGTTACAATTAAAGTTTTATTAAATTATATATAAAATTAAATAAAAACATTAATAAGGATACAAATTAAATAATAAAAAAAATAAAAATATAACCTAATGAAAGAAGTACTTATTGCCCCATTTGGTATTTGTGAGCAATACCACGGAGGTATTCCGCTAAGTCATCGTATTCGTCAAAACGGTTAACTATACGCAATGTTCTATCATCCGCGTTCCTGTATTTTTTAAATTTTTTAGGAGGTTCTACTCCAGCTACAAGCTGTTCGTAATAAATGTCCCGGCTTTTTCAGCTGATCGAAGACCGTCAACGCCTAATTTAGTTTGTAGCCTTCGACGGGCTGCTTCGGTGTGGTTAATTATAATCTTCCAATAGCCCCGAAAATATTAATTTTTGCAGTCACAATGTTATAGTCTTTTTTATAACTTTTGAGTTATAGATTAAAGTAAAAAAAATGTCGAAATGTCGACAGCGAAATGGGGGACGGCGAAACGGCGACGGCAAAATGGCCACGGCGAAATGGCCACGGCGAAACGGCCACGGCGAAATGTCCTAGACCGATGAGCTTATATTTTGGTTTTTATAGTTTCGTTTTCATCCAAGTTATGTGTAGTTTTTGCCTCTTGTACTATAAAGTAGCTATTATCTAACAGATGGATTAAAAATATTTAAAAAAGATTAATTCGCACCGTGAGTGTGAAACCCAAGTAAGTGCAAAAAATTTTTTTTTGAGATTTTAATGCCAAACAACTATTAGTCATAACTTGATAGTAAAAAAAACAAGGAAGTGCAAATTCATGTTTTTACCTATGAAAATGCCGATATTTGGATTTAGCAATATCTATATTTAATATTCTTGTGAATGTAAAGCAAAACTTTTTGAATATATTTTGGTTTCACACTATCCCTGCCTTATCCCTGCAACATATGTAGCTTATAAAAATCGCTTTTAAGTCCCATTATCTCTAAACTATGACATTTGCACTTACATGGGTTTTACACTCAGGGTGCGAATTAATAACTGAAAATCGGAAATAACCGTGAAATGGGCCTTTTTATATTGCATTACGAATTTTTATATATATATATACATCAGCACTGCAGGCCTAGTAGGCCCATGGCTTGTATCACCTGGTTCCATTTCTTCCTGTCTTTTGCCTTCTCTTCCCACTCTCTCACATTTAATTCGGACAAGTCTTCCTGGACTTCTTTACTCCACCTGTTTCTCGGTCTTCCCCTGCTCCTTACACCACCGAAAACAGATTTCCACACACTCTTTGGAGTTCTTCCTTCCCCCATTCTCACTACATGACCTAGCCATTTAATCCTCTGCGTCTTCACTACGTTCACGATATTTGGTTCGCCATACAATTCCATCAGTTCGTTGTTTGTTCTCCTCAACCATTTGTCTTGTACTTGTTTTCCTCCAAAAATCTTTCTCAGGATCTTCCTCTCCCATATCTCCAACATCATTCTTTCCTGATTCCTCAGCGTCCATACTTCGCAACCATAAATCACTGTCGGTCTTATTACAGTCTTGTACAACCTCAGCTTCAATGACCGAGAGAAAATTTTACCATTCAGTATTGACTTGATCGCAAATGCACTTCTTGTTCCTGCCGCCAATCTTGCCTTCACTTCGACCTCATTACCTGGTTTTTTTGAAATGACTGTACCCAAATATGTGAAAAACTCTACTTCTTCAAAGGTTAATACTTTGTCCTGGTTCATTTGAATACTCAGTGTTTTATTCGTCTCAAAAGGTTTCTTTTCCCATACCATATATTTAGTCTTGTTCTCATTTACTTCTAGCCCGATTGTCCTAGCTGCTCTTAACAACCTTTTTGTAGTTTCTTGCAGTTCACTTTTTGTTCTCGTCAATATCGTCATGTCATCTGCAAAAGCCAGACACTGGTGTTTTCGCTGGTAAATTGTTCCAGATCTATTGATTTTCGCTTCTCTTATCACTTTTTCTAGTGCAACGTTAAATAAAAGTGACGATAGTGGATCCCCCTGTCTCAATCCCACTTCTACTTCAAAGCCTCTGGATATATATCCATCTATTTTCACCTTATTCTGTGTACCATTCAGTGTCATTTTTACCAGCCTAATCAACTTTACTGGTATTCCCATATCATACATTGCTTTGTAGAGTTCTTCTCGTATGATACCATCGTAGGCTTGTCTGAAATCCAAAAACAGAGCATGCGTATTTAAACCATATTCGTGGCTTGTTGCTTGGATCTCTCTTATCACAAAAATCTGGTCTGTCACAGATCTATCCTTTCTAAAACCACACTGGTATTCACCTATTATCTCTTCGGTATAAGTTCGCAATTTATTTTTTATACAGGTGGCCATGATCTTATAAACGTTGTTCAATAGAGCTATACCACGATAGTTTCCACATTCTGTTTTTTCTCCTTTTTTATGTATAGGACAAATAAGCGCAATTCTCCACGTCGGCGGCATCTCTTCTTTTCTCCAAATCTCCTGTATCAATGTTATTATCCTTTCTTTTAACCTCTCTCCACCATATTTGATCATTTCCGCCTGAATTTCGTCTTCTCCCGCAGCTCTATTATTTTTCATGTTTTGTATTACTGCTAAGATTTCGTCCTTTGTTGGTACTTCTATATCGCAAGTCCTGAATTCCATTTCTTTGTATTTCATAGGCTTCTTTTCACCATTTTCTTCCTGTTTGTTTAAGAGTTCTTGAAAATATTCGACCCATCTTTCTATCACCCCCTCTGTTGACCCAATCAAATTTCCATCTTTGCCCTTGTAGAAGGTTGTCCTTGTTTGATATCCTCGTTTAATTTTCTTGATTCTTTGGTAGAAATTTCTTAATTCTTTGTTCTTGTATTTATCTTCAATTTCTTCTAGTTTCTCTATTTCTTCTCTTATTATTCTCTTACATCTCTTCCTTTGTTCTTGATAATTATACTTATCTTCTACTGATCCTCTTTTTAGCATTGTTTTTCTTGCCTTTTCTCGTTTTTCTACTTCCGCCTTGCATTGATCATCATACCAGTCATTTTCTTGTTTTCGATTTCCTTTGAATTTGTTCCTAGTTACTTTACTTATACTGTCTCGTATTGTTTCAAAGATTCTACTTGGATCTACCTGTATTTCAGTCGCTTCCAATACTTTTTCTAGTTCCTCTCTATATTTCTCTTGTTCTTGTATATTATTGAGCTGTATTCTTTTATTTTGAGTTCTCAGTATTTCTTTTTTACCTTCCTTACATGGGATTACCTGCTTCATCTTAACTCCCACCATAAAGTGATCTGAGTCTAAGTCAGCTCCTCGATACGTTCTTACATTCTTAATACTATTCTCATTTCTTTTTTCTATCAGTACATGGTCTATTTGGTTTATACATCTACCGTCTGGACTTATCCATGTGCCCTTGTGTATGTCCTTATGTTCATAATACGTACTTTTTATTCTCATGTCTCTATTCATAGCAAAGTCTACCAGAAACATTCCATTTTGATTACTAACGTCATGCAAACTATATTTTCCTATGGTTGGTTGATAGATTTCCTCTTTGCCTATTTTTGCATTCCAGTCACCCATAATGATCTTTAAGTCGTATTTAGGGATATCCTCACATATTTTCTCTAATGTGTCATAAAACTGTTCTTTCTCCTCTTCTCTCTTTTCTTCCGTTGGGGCGTGTACATTTACTATGGTTATCTTTCTATATCTTCCTCGCAATCTTAAAAGGCATAGTCTTTCCGATATTGGTTTAAAATCAATTACCATATTCTTTACTTCCTTTCTGATCATGAAACCCGTTCCCAGTCTTCTGTCGCTTCCACTGCTTTTAAAAAAGGTGTACCCCTCGATATCCATCGTATCGTTATTGGCTTGTTTCGTTTCTTGTAGTGCTAGAATATCAACTTTATACTTTTTCAAAACCTTTATTACTTGTCTAATTGCCCCTTCTACATAAGTTCCCCTTACATTCCAGGTAGTTACAAAAAAATCTTTCTCTTCCAATCTATTTCTTTTATTTCGCAAAACCGCCTCATAATCCTTTTCTTGCCAGTTCGTCATAAGTTTTTCCTGATTATTGTATCCGGTCAGTTTTTTGGTATTTCTCTTAGGCATCCATCTTCTCTCTTCCATCTTAGTACTTTATTGTCGTATATCAGTTTTTGATAGCCTACTTTGACGTTCTTTCCATCTTTCTTTAGCTCTTCTGCTTGTTCTCTTATTTGTGCCTGAATTTTTCTTTCTGTGACCGTCAAATCATTATCCATGTATATCTTTTCTCCGGGTAGTCGGTTCAGCTTAAACTTGTTCTTCATGATTTCCAATTTTTTTCCCCAGCTTTCTATTTCGACCACATTCCTCTTGTCTCCTATCTTGTATGCTGTTATTACTTTCACTTCCACATCTAGGCTTTCCTTTATAAATTTTTCCATTTTTTCTTCTAAGGAGATTTTTTCGTTTTCATTTGCCTTCATTCCAGTCACGACCAATTTGTTCTTTCTCTTTTCTCTCTCTTGAAGCTCCATTCTATATTCTGTTGCATCTAGCTTGTTCTCAAGTGCCTCGATTTTCTTTTCCTTTAGGAGTTTATCTTGGTTCCAATCGTTCTTTAACTTTTTCATATCTTCTCTCAACATTTTTATCTCTTCAGCTTGTACCTCTATTTGCTCCTTCATTATTTTCGTGTTCTCTCTGATCTCTTGTTTTATCACGAATTTTTAACTAATTTAATTTTTAATTTTAAATTTTTAATTTTTAATTTTTTTATAAATATATTTTTTTGTAACATTATTAACCCATCGTTGGTACACATGTGAGCGCGGCGCTTACATAAATAAGATTTTGACCGTCAATCGTATAAATGATTTCGAATTAATCTGATACTATCAATACTTTCAAATGAGATGTCTTTTTGTCATTTCCTCATAGTTATCGTCTTACAAAGTTGACAACTCCGATAAAATAAGTAAGTTTTCATAATGGGCGATTAATTTCAAATCAAAGAAGGCAACGAGAAACTACTTTGAACGTTTTATTTGTTTGGACCTTGTAACTTAAAAACATTTGTAATAAATCTATGCCACCCAAGATATTATCAAACAAGAAAACAAATTACTAGTTGAATGATACAATAGCAACCATTAGAAAGAGATGCATAGCTTGAAGACAAGCTTTTCAACGCCTTCTGAGAAGTAACATTAAAAAAAGCTAAACATACTTATGAATTACTACGAATTACAAAATAAGAATTAAAATGTGCAATTTTTATAAGCCATCAGGAAGAGTGCTGGCCAGGGGTATTAAAAGATACTAACAGAGATGTACTAAAAAGTTGCGCGGAAGTCAAACTCCGGACTAGACTCCTGAGAGACTAAAAACAATAACATTTACACTACTTCCAACCCACGGTATAATAAGATAAGGAAAAGATCATATTCATTTATATGAATATTTAATAAATAATTATTAATTACTGATAACTGTCGGATTAATTATTAAAATATTCGAATGTATTTCAAATTTTCACAAGCCATCTAACAAATTTTCACAAAAAATAGATAAATTAAGATTTTGGTTAATATTTTATGTAATTTTCTTGCTTTTACATTCGGTTGAATTGTTTCCTCACCAATACTTGTATTTCAAGTGCTCTATCGGCACACAAAATTTTATCTCAATCTGTTAAACATTTCCGGAGATACTATGACATTTTCATTTTTTTTTTATTGTGGTAGCCCTGGCGGAGATTTCTCTGCCAAAACCTTATTTTCACCACTAGACCTCACCAGACATACGTCCAAAAAGCCCGACAGACAGACCGACACAGACATTTTTTTTTGGTTACTGTCAGTTAATTTATACCACGAATTTCTCTTTTTCCTATATACCATTGGAAAGAGGACAATTTTTTAAGTATATTAAAAAAAATTTTCTTGGATTATCCATTAGTTTTCGAGAAAACGGCATTTAAAAATCAAAATTTTCCATATGTTTAACATGGGAGAACATAAAAATTACAAGTAACGGGTTTTCTGTTGACGGTACGTGTACTTTGAACTAGTCTTCGTGATAGCGGTCACACGCGTGTTGTTTAATATGTTTGTTTAATATGTACATTACAACTACGGGACGAATCCCAAATGTTGATAAACGAAATTATACAAAACTTGCAATACACATAAAAAAAAACTCAATATAAAACAGAGAAAAAAAGAGAGCACTTGTAAAGGTTACAATATATAAATCTATACATATATGGACAAGCATAGAATCATTGTAATGTTGTCAAGAAAACAAAACAAACGATGATTAGGTTACGATATTTACTTTACTTATATCATTAACAATCAAGAACGTTCGCCTGAGTTACCTGTCACCGCGGTGAAAATCAAAATCTTTATAATATTTATTGAATAAAGTCATCATAGCACTGAGTGGCTCGTTCATGCCATAAGTTGTACGATGCCACGGTAAATAAAAGAAACGCATTTCTCTAGTTAATCTTACTTGCGTATCCACAGATAGCAAATTCAAAATATAAGGGCATACTATGTTCCCTGTCAATAAATTAGTAATAAACCGGACACGGTGCCTATCCCGTCTTATACTGAGCGGCTCAAGTCCGAACCTCAGACATCTACTCACATAATTATTACTAATATCATCGCTTACAGTATCACTTGGGAAGGTAGAGTCTAACTTCCCGGCTATATACCTTGTAAATCTTTTCTGTACTCGTTCAATTCGCGACGAGTGAACCTCATAATAAGGGCACCATACCTGAGAAGCATATTCCAATACCGATCGTACATAAGCATTATAGAGCCGAACCAGGACAACAGGATCACGGAACTCTCTGCAAATGCGCATAATGAAACCCATGAGTCTGCTTGCTCTGGTGACCACCAAATTTACATGCTGCGAAAAATCTAGAGAAGAAACAAACGTAATTCCCAAGTCAATCTTTTCAAATACTCTCACCAATTTCCAGTCGTCAATGACATAATCAGCAACCAAAGGAAAATGCTTGCGGTGAAACGACATAATGCTACACTTCCGCTCGTTCAAAAATAACTTGTTTTCATTGCACCACCGACAAATCGCATCCAGATCACGTTGTATCAACACAGAATCGGATAATAACTTCAACTTTGCAAATACTTTAAGATCATCTGCGAAAAGCAATAGTGAGCAAAACTTTATCAAAAATGTCAAATCGTTCACAAATAATAGGAAAAGCAATGGTCCAAGATGACTACCTTGGGGCACACCTGATAGTACATTAATGATTTCAGATCGTATTCCACCTATTTCAATGTATTGGGTCCTCCCACTAAGGTAGGATTCCAACCACTTCACCAAAAGGCCAGATAGACCTGCGCCGCTCAATTTAGTTAATAAGATATCATGTTGTACCGAGTCAAAGGCTTTGCGAAAATCCGTATATATCACATCTACCTGATCACCTGATTCAATAACACGAGAAACAAAACTAGTGAAACATACCAGATTAGTTATGGTTGACTTACGCGACATAAAACCATGTTGGGCATCATTGATGATGGACAAAGTATTAAATTTCAGATGACTTGCCACTATGCTTTCAAAAATCTTAGGTATTACAGACAGGATCGAGATCCCACGATAATTCTCAACAAACTCCCTCTTCCCATGTTTAGGGATAGGTGTAATACTAGAAACTTTCCATTGAGAAGGGAATACTCCTGATTGAAGTGACTGGTTGAATAACAAGGCAAGAGGTAAGATCAATTGATGTCCAAATCTCTGAATAAATTCGGTTGGAATTCCATCAGGACCACACCCACGCTTAGCACTTCGAATGGCCTCCAGAACGCTCTGCTCGTCTATTAATACAGAATCAATAATATACCCATCGTTATTATAATTACATTTCGGCAATTCTGCTGACATATTATGTTTAACATACACAGATGCAAAAAAAGAACGAAAGAAACCGACTATCTCGCTTATATCAGATGAGGAACTCCCGTTATAATACATTGTACCTCGATGAGTGCGGGCTACCCAGTCAAGGTGGATTGGTTTCAGGGTGTAACAATTTTTTGTTAATTGTTGCGCGATCCCTAGACGACGATTTTTAGTACGCCTATGTTTAGTAAGAAATGCGCGAGGGATCGCAGAGGGCGCGTACTTGAGCTGAGGTTAGGGAGATTCTAAAAGCGCACTATGAGGAGTGAAGACGTTTTAGTTTCGCGGTCTGCGGACGGTACGTCGCAGGAAATTTTAGGTGATGTAATTTTACCTATATCTATTGGTGGGATAGTAAGATCTCTGAAAGTTTTAGTGTGTAAAAGTATACGCACTTGTCTAACGTTGGGGGTAGATTTTTGCAAGTTGTTTGGTGTCAGAGCCGACTTTGGGAAAGATCAATTTTTTGTGGACGAAGTCCAATCTTTAAAGTTGATTAGATCGGTTGACGACCTTAAATTAGAACAACAAGTTGCTCTCGCCGCAGTTACAGATAAAGTTAAGTTACTTTCACGAGATGGGCTTACTCGTACGGACAAGATAGCTCATAACATTGACACTGGGGATGCTGCTCCTCTCAAACAAAGGCCTTATGCCTTATCACCGGCGATGCGAAAGATAGCTCATGCGGAGCTCCATAAAATGTTAGAGATGGGAATTGTGCGGCCAACTAAATCGCCATGGTCTTCTCCAATGCTATTGGTGAAGAAGTCCGATGGTTCATACCGTCTTTGTTTTGATGGCAGGGCTTTGAACAGGTTGACCGTAAGGGACGCATTTCCGATTCCTAGTGTGATATAACTTAAAAATGCTATATGTGGTGTGAAACGTGCCTTAAGTATGTTGCATTTTATTATTGATATCCGGAGTCAATGTAATGTAATTTGCTTGATAAGCGTCGCGTCACATATTCCATTATAGACGACCTGTTTAGTGACAATGACCATTTGCTGCTGATCACAGTATATTGGCCGGGGTCAATAAATAGCAAGTATGATCTTATTTGTCTAGTTTTTAGTTTAGTCTTAGTTTTATTGGCAAATGGTTAATACCACATAAAGAGTGCCACTTGTAATAATGCACTATGTAAATCGAACCAGTTAAAATAAACTGAACTATTCCAAACCTAAAGCGTTTCAATGCAACTACAAACCCGGATGACCTAATTATCAAAAAGGGACAAAAGGCAGAATATTTCATGGCGATCCTATGCCAGAGAAACGTAAAATAGGTTGGAAAAGTAAACGGAAAACCAATACAAGAAATCAAAATGGGAGGAACCGAATCCAAGACAAAAGAAGAAGTTGTCATAGCTCAAGCAGGAAACAGCGGAGGACAAACAAATAGTGCATCTTTTGCAGTCAAGGATATTCTGTTCATCATTGTTTTTATAATAGTGCTACTAATACTTTTGAGTATTTTGTGGGAAAGATGTAACAGGAAGATAGACTCGAAAATTAAGCGCGAGGTATCCAGGAGTAGGGAAGTCTTGTAAAAGTGAAAATGTGTAGTGTAGTGAAAATAATAAATAAGTGCGAAATCATAATTTTAGTGAGTGAATGTTGACAATCTACAAACGCGGCAAAAGAATAGATAAACGCTCCATGTCAACCGAAAAGCTGAAGGAAATCCTAGAAAAACTACGGGTCTTTCAAACAAATTTATCAAAAGACAATCAGGAAAGGCGTAAGTGTTTACAAGTTACTAATAATAAGATTGAAAAATTAGGTGAATTAAGGAGTAGTTATATTGATATTAAAAATAGTTTCAAAGAATGTCAAAATATATCCGAAGAGGAAATAGCAAAGATCAGAAAATATACTTTTGAAATTTGTAAGATAATTGTAGATTTAGATGAGCTATTAAGAAATAGATTGTTAGATTGCAAAACTTTAAACATGGGGGAAAAATTTGATTTAAAAACGGCTGTAACTTTATTGCCAGTAATGAACGGTAAAGAAGAAGTAACAAAACAATTAATTGATTCTATTGAGCTTTATAGCGAATTATTAGACGATAGCGGGAAAAAATTACTTACAAAGTATGTGTTGAAAACGAGACTCTCCGAAAATGCTAAAATTCGGTTAAGACGAGAATATAACAGTAATGAATTATTAGTATATGATCTAAGAAAATTTTTTCTAACTAACAAATCTCCCACGGCATTGTCAGTCCAATTAAACAATGCTAAACAAGCGAATAAATCGATTGAAGAATTTGGCAAAACCATCGAACAATTGTTTGTTGATTTAACAATAGCGCAAACTGAAGGAAAAGAACAAAATTTCGAAATTTTACAAGCGGTTAACGAGAAAATTGCAATTAATGCTTTTTCAAACGGGTTAAATAACCATGATTTAAGAAATATTATTATAAAGGCTCGAAATTATTCAAAATTGAACGAAGCAATACGCGCAGCTAAAGATGAAAGTATTCAGTCAAAAGAATGTAGGCAAGTTTTTCATTTTAATAAAAACCAAAAATTCAGGCAAAATTTCGGAAACCAAAAAAGGAATTACCAAAAATCAAATAATTTTAATTCGCGTAATTTTGGAAAAAACTTCTCTTATAATCAAAATAATTACGGTAGAAATGTAAATAACCCAAGACAGCTTACTAGCAATTATAGAAGTCAAGGTTACAAGGGTGCAACTTTGAATTTTGAAAAATTAGATTTAAATTTTTATATTAATAACAGAAAAATTTCACTTCCGATAGAAACTAAAGCAGATTGTTTTACTACAATACCGGCAAGATGCGAAATAATTACGTATGTGAGGGTAGAAAAAAATGAAGAATGTGTAGTTTTATCTGAAGAATTGTCCGAAGGTGTATTTATCGCAGGAATGTTAGTAAAACCTAAAGATAATATAATCCCAGTTAGAATTTTAAATGTACAAGATAAGGAAATTAAATTGAAAAATTTTAAACCAAAATTAGGAGACATAAATGATTATAAAATTTGTAATTTTTCTAAAAGTAAAATAGCATCAGTAAATAGGATAGAAAAAGTACTAAAACTTTTAAAAACTGAACATTTGAATCAAGAAGAAAGCATTTCAATTCAAAAAATTTGTGCGAAATACGATGATGTTTTTCATCTAGACGAAGATAAATTATCGGTTACAAACATATATAAACAAAAAATACAATTAAAACCAGGAGCAAGTAAAACGTATGTGAAACCGTATCGGTTACCACACGCACAAAAAGAAGAAGTTTACAAACAAGTCGAAAAAATGCTACAGGAAGAAATCATAGAAGAAACTCGTTCCGAGTGGAGTTCACCAATTCTCATTGTTCCGAAGAAAAAAGATGAACATGGAAATCAGAAATATAGGGTTGTGATTGACTATAGACAGCTAAATAATCGGGTAGAAGACGATCGTTTTCCTCTGGCTTGTATTACAGAAATTTTAGATTCATTATCAGGTGCAGTTTATTTTACACACTTAGATTTAGCACAAGGGTATTATCAGGTTGAATTAGAAGAAGAGAGTAGACCATGTACAGCATTTACATCAGATAGGGGTCAATATCGAATGAAACGGTTACCAATGGGTTTAAAAATCAGTCCGAGTGCATTTTCACGACCAATAACAGTAGCAATGTCTGGATTAAATTATATAAATTGTTTTATTTATTTAGATGATTTAATTGTTTTTGGAAATAATGTAATTACTCATAATACAAATTTAATAAAAGTTTTTCAACGACTTCGGGAAGTAAATTTAAAATTGAATCCACGAAAATGTCAATTTTTAAGAAAAGAAATTTTATACTTAGGTCACGTTATTTCAGCAGATGGAGTTTTACCAGATCCAAGTAAAATTATTGCAATTAAAAATTATCCAACCCCAAAAGATGCTAACGAGACAAAACGTTTTGTGGCATTCGCAAGCTATTACAGAAAATTCATAAAAAATTTTGCAAATATTGCTTCACCTTTAAACAATTTATCCAAGAAAACTGTAAAATTTGAATGGACAGAGGAATGTCAAAAAGCATTCGATGAATTGAAAAAAGCTTTATCAAATCCGCCAATTCTACAATATCCAAATTTTTCTAGAAATAATTGTTTTAATTTAACAACAGATGCATCAGGGATTGCAATCGGAGCAGTATTATTTAACGGAGATAACTCGACAATTGCATACGCAAGTAGAACGTATTTAGAACGTATTACGCAAGTAGAAGTAGTATTTGTCTAGTTTTTAGTTTAGTCTTAGTTTTATTGGCAAATGGTTAATACCACATAAAGAGTGCCACTTGTAATAATGCACTATGTAAATCGAACCAGTTAAAATAAACTGAACTATTCCAAACCTAAAGCGTTTCAATGCAACTACGAACCCGGATGACCTAATTATCAAAAAGGGACAAAAGGCAGAATATTTCACTAGAACTGAGGATATCCTCATGTGCTTGCGTAATGCACGTTTCATCTCTACTATCGATTTGAAAAAGGCTTTTTGGCAAATACCATTAACCGGACCTTCTTGTGAGAAGACGGCTTTTACTGTGCCTGGTCGCGGTTTATTTGAATATGTAGTGTGTCCAATGGGAATTTCTAATGCGCCTATGACATCTATGACATGACAATTTTTTTATGAAAAAATTCTGGGTGATCTCTTGGGAGAGGGTATAGAAGTTTATATGGACGACATGATAATAAGCACCGCGACTTTTGAAGAGCATTTACAACTGCTCAAACTGGTTTTTGCTCGCTTACACGAAGCCAACCTAACTATTAACTTAGACAAGAGTGAATTTTGTAGACCAAGTATAAAATTCTTAGGTCACGTTATCGACGAGAATGGTCTTCAAACCGATCCGTCAAAGAAAGAAAGAAATCCGTCGAAAAACCCAAATTTTTCGGAAATTTTGGCTCCAATTACCGAGCTTATTAAGGGGCGGGCCAAACGTCAATCAATTACCTGGACTCCTGACGCTGAAGAGTCGTTTGAGAACTTGAAAAAGTTATTAGTTTCAGCGCCAATTTTAGCCAGTCCTGATTTTTCTAAACGCTTTTTTATTCAGTGTGATGCTTCTGACTATGGTTTGGGTTGCGTGTTAAGCCAAGGGGAGGGCGACGATGAACGTGCAATTGCTTACGCTTCTAGGATTCTCAATAAAGCTGAGAGGAATTATTCGGCGACAGAAAAGGAATGTTTAGCGGTAATATTTGGGATTGAAAAATTCAGACCTTACGTGGAAGGTACAGATTTTACTGTGATAACTGACCATTACAGCTTGTTGTGGCTTTTATCGATGAAAAATCCAACTAATAAGTTAGCTCGTTGGAGTGTTAGATTATCGCAGCATTCATTTAACATTTTGCATAGAAAAGGGAAATTGAACGTAGTGCCAGATGCTTTATCTCGTGCACCCTTGGAGGTGTCATCACTGGAATTGTCGGAAGACGATTTCGATGCTTGGTATCGGCGTATGATAGCTAGGGTACGTGAAAATCCGGGTGATTATCCTGATTGGCGCATTGAGGAGGGGTTGTTATACAAGCTTGTTAATAATTACCATAATATTACTTCCAATTTGGTGGAATGGAAACAGGTCGTTCCCAAGTCGCGACGGATTGATATTTTAAAACAATGTCATGATGAACCGACTTCAGCTCATCTTGGAACTTTAAAAACTTTTCATAAAATTAATGAGTTGTATTATTGGCCTAGAATGCGTGCGGATGTGGCTCGTTATGTATGTCGATGTACCGTGTGTTTAGCATCTAAAGCTTGCCAGGGTGGGCGCTATGGTTTAATGGGTAAACAAATAAAGGTTCGTTTTCCTTTTTAATGTATTTCTGTCGACCTTATGGGACCGTTTCCGCGAAGTGCTAAGGGTAATACCATGTTACTTGTAGTTTGTGATTGGTTCTCGAAGTTTGTGCTGGTGCAACCGTTGCGTAAGGCCACTTCTAAAACTATTTGTGAGTTTTTAGAAAACCAAGTTTTCCTGCTTTTTGGGGTTCCTCAAATTTGCATGGTTGATAACGGGCCTCAGTTCATCAGTCATGAATTTAGAGCACTCATGAGCGACTACAAAGTAAACCATCTTTGGTATAACGCTGCCTATCATCCTCAGGTCAATTTTGTCGAAAGAGTGAATCGAGTGGTGGGGACTGCTATTCGTTCTTATATAAAGAGTGACCATAGAACGTGGGATGTGGAAATTCATAAAATTGCTCACGCCTTGAGATCTGCGACTCACGAAGTGACTGGGTTTACTCCGTCATTTCTTAATTTGGGTAGGACTGTTCCTGCAAAGGGAGATTATTACGGTCGTATTGCTGAATTGAGAGATAAAGATTTAACTTTAGAAAGTCGTGAGAAAGTCGCAGAAGAGATGAACCGTCTTAATGATCTATTTGTTAACGTTACTAACTGCTTGGACAAGGCTTATCGTCGTAATGTTTCACATTACAACTTTAGAAAGCGTTCCTTACGTTTTAGAGTAGGAGACACCGTTTGGCGTCGGAATTTTGCTTTATCGAACTCTAGTAAGCATTTTGTTAGCAAGTTTGCACCTTAGTACGTTAAATGTAGGGTTAAAGAGGTCACAGGTCCATTAACATACCGCCTAGTTAATGATCGGGGAAAGGACGTGGGTATTTTCCATATTAAGGACATCAAGCAGCATCCTCAGGATGATCGGTTAGAGGGGGATTGCGGAGTGGAGTGACACTCTACATAACAGGGTGGAGGTTGGGTTATGTTGTAACTTCCGGTCGTATTACAACTTAGATCAGTTATTATTTATAGGCTTTTACACAGATACCTATTTTGCCCGTACGTCGAACATCTGACTACCGTTTCCTTGAAGTCATTAAGTCCCGACTCATTAGTTTTTTCGGTTCTGGGAATTGCAGGGGCGGGGGGATCCATCCTCATTCCATGCGTGCTGTGTGGCTGTTCGTCGTTTCTTCGCGAGCGCAAAGGCTGACTACACCTGGAGTTCCTCTCTAGGCTAGGCTTCGCGACACCGGTTGTGCGGTGGGGTTGGTCAGTTGGAGAGTTCGTGAGAGCGGTGATCAGTGGCCCTGGTTTGTGCGTGGAGGTCTCTCGTCGTGCCTTTTTCAGAACTCAGTCAGTTCAGTCCCCGGCGATGATCGTAATTTTGAGGGCGTGTTACGTGAGTTTTTAAGGCTTTCAATGACAGATTGTCATTCCCCGGGTTCACCTTTTTCCTCCTATCCTCAAATTTGACCAAGTGGTCAGTGTTTTGGTGGAAGGGTGGCGGTGATTAGTTGATTGGCGATCCACGACGCGTTTTTACGATCCATACGCGAGGACGAGTCATCGATCACGTCATTGTTTTGAGAAACCACTGGGCATGGAAGTTATTTATCCTTCTGATACCTATTACCCTACCTTACCTTTTCTCCTTTCTAATTCCTTTCTTTTCACATTGGGTTCCTTATTAAAATATTCCTGGGTGGGTTAGGGTTATTTTTGTGTTTCCTGGTTTTAAATTCAATTAATTAGCAGATCCATCGTAAGCTTTTTAATTGCGCCATCTGAGATTTTTTCTCACGCTTAGGAATTCGTAGCCTAATTGACTGTAGAGTTTTGCAGGGTTGTTATTACCAGAATATTTATTATTTTATTGATCAGTTTCTATGTTTCAAGGACGCTGAGTGCCTTGGTCCGAAACATTTTTTTTTATTAGTTGCTGGGTGTGTTTACGTTAGATACATTTTCGAGCACAAGCGAATGGGTCCTAGGTGGTCCATTCTTGAGCACCAAGAGCAGTGGCTACTTGGGTGCGAAGATTCTTCGGAATCTTGTGTTTTTTGATTATACGTACAGGTCCTATGGGGTGCTGTACAAGTCCTATAGAGTAGGAAGTCCTTCATGTGATTGTTGGCATTTTTTTAATATAGACTACTAGGAGCGGCTTATTCGCTTAGTCTTCCGGGTTCTCGCTTAGGCGGTTATAAAGGTAACGTTTCGTTATCAGGTTAGAATACCCACATTTTTCTTTAGTTTATGGTTTAATTTTTAAGGGCGTTGGGATAATCTTATCCAGTGTTAATTTTTTAGTTTTCCTGCAGTCAAGCCGGTTGCGTCTTCAACGCAAAAGTAGAAATAAAGTCCATACGGTTCAAATCCATAGTTAGCTAAGGTTTTTCTTCATCTCAGCGGAGTGAGATATTTGAGAGGGGGATGTGTAACAATTATTTGTTAATTGTTGCGCGATCCCTAGACGACGATTTTTAGTACGCCTATGTTTAGTAAGACATGCGCGAGGGATCGCAGAGGGCGCGTACTTGAGCTGAGGTTAGGGAGATTCTAAAAGCGCACTACGAGGAGTGAAGACGTTTTAGTTTCGTGGGCTGAAGACTATTCAGATAGGGCCGAATATTTGTAAAAGTAAGCCTGAGAAGAAATCGTTCAGCGTAGTTTAGATTTACGAAACGGTAAAACTCGTAGTTAGTTAATAACGGAAACCTTAATTGTGGGATTTGTACCGTGGCGCTGATAACTCAAACTGCCTCCAATCTGCAAGCATATTTGAATGTTCGATTTGGAAAACGGTGTGTGGCCGTATGTTGCATCTTTCTGATTTTTTAATTACCATCGACGACTGCTGGAAGGAGTCAGTATTGTGCTACGATCAAGTGTTTAGTAGTGAAATTCTTGTTTGTGCGACGCAACGAATTCTGCAAGCAGCATCGCAATCGAGCCGAGTTTTTCATCAGAAGTAGCCGGGGAAGTCATTCGAGTCAAGAGCTTGTGTAGGTTGGAATTGCAGTACATAATTGGTAAACAAGTATTGTCGTATTACCATCTTGTAAACGAGCCAGGCCTTGGTAAGTGTTTTTTTGCTTTACCGATTTTTGCTGCAATTGCTGAAACGTTAGTTTTACATCGGCTGGAGACGTGGATGTTTCCCTATTTGTGGCGAACGATTTATATTGTAATTAAATTGGAAATTGTTGTATGCTTTTTATATTCATTATACGGTCAATTGTTGAAAGAGTTTTTTTGTACGAAGGAAGCAGATTCTTATATTTCAGAACCGACGATCCTGCCTCCGCATTTAAGAGTTGGTTTTTCCATCTTGGGTCCACCACAAATATTAAATACTAGGGAAAATCTATCCTAGGTGTGGTGAGCAAGGTATTTTTCCTAAAAATACCGAAATTGCTACAAGGGATGTTTTTAATAAGTTAGCTCCTGCCAAAACAGCTCGGAGCGTAGGGTCAGTTTTGGTTGGCGCAACCACGGAAAATCACGGATCCACCGTAAAATGACTGAATTAAATTAAATTAATTTGGCTGCTCCCACTAATTTTTATATGGGATTTCATATGTAAAATTTTCGATCTTTAAATGCCGGTTTTTCGAAAACTAATGGATAATCTAAGAAAAAATTTCTTTAATATGCTTAAAAAATTGTCCTCTTTCCAATGGTATATAGGAAAAAGTGAAATTCGTGGTATAAATTACCTGACAGATCCCTATTTTTTTTTTAATCTTTACGTTTCTGAACACGGTGATCTCGAAAATGTAAAAAAAAATAAGTAATTGAAGGATTTTGAAAAAATTGAAAAAAAGCTGGAGTTGGTGATTAAAGAAATGCTAAGTGGGAACGCTCCACGCTTGGACTGTATCCCATCATAAATAATAAGATTAGCGGCCAAAGAGCAATCAGCCAAAATATTAAAATAATATTATTTTTATATTTTATTAAATAAATATTATATTAAATAGAATTCCCCAATTGCTTCCAAACCAATTTTATAAATATTTAGGTATAAAACAAAACTTTGTCTTGAATCATACATTACTAAAAAATGAATTTAAAGAAAAATACTTAAGTAGATTGAAATTAATTTTAAAAAGAAAACTAAACTCTGGTAACCTGATTTCAGCCATCAATACTTGGGCGGTACCGACACTGTCTTATTCCTTTGCAGTAATAAAATGGTCCAATACTGATTTACATGCAACAGATACCTCAACAAGAAAAGTACTTTATAAATATAGATGTTTACATCCTAAATCAGCGGTTGAAAGAATATACATAAAAAGGAAAGCCGAAGGACGTGGATTAATAAATTTATTTAATTTATGTAAATCCCAAACTAAATTATTGTGCGATTATTTTTACTCATTTAATTCTCCTTTTATATCAGATATAATCGATTTAGATAATCACTTTACAGAACTTAACCTCAAAAATAAAAATTTTAATTGTGAAGAGAATATGGATTTTAAAATTAATTGGAAAAATAAAGTACTTCATGGTAAACACCCAACAATTTTGGACTCCGAAAGAATAGACAAGGAGATGTCAGTAGAGTGGTTAAAAATGGCCTATTATATCCTGAAACCGAAGGTTTTATGTGCGCCATTCAAGATAGTGTTATTGCCACAAACAAATATAAAAAGTTTATTATGAAGATCGATGTTAGAGATTACTGTAGAAGATGCAACTCACAAAACGAAACAATAGAACATGTTATAACAGGCTGTCCCATTTTAGCACCTACTGACTATTTACACAGTCACAACCAAATCTGTAAAATACTGCATCAGCAACTGGTTTTAAAATTAGGTTTGCTAGACAACGTCAGTCCTTATTATAAGTATATTCCGGAACTTGTCTTAGAAGATGATTGCTGTGTTTTATATTGGGACAGAGTAATCCTGACCGACAGGGAAGTGTGCCATAATAGGCCTGATATTGTCTTGATATACAAAAAAGATAAGAATGCAGTCATGATTGATGTGGCAGTGCCGTTGTCTAAAAATATTTTGACCACAGAAAAAGAAAAAATTTGAAATTACGAGGCTCGCATAATTGAGATGATGTCTGTTTGGCACATAAAAAAAATTAATTTTGTACCTATTGTTATATCTGCTACTGGTATGGTATCTAACAAATTTAAAACCCACTTGTTCCGTTTAGATCTACCTTCCAAATTATTTAATGTAATGCAAAAACCAACCATCTTAGAAACATGCCACATCGTAGGAAAATTTTTAAATATTCAAAACTAAAAAATCTAGGTACTTATTATTTGTTGTAAAAATGTTGTTTTCAAAATTAAATGTTAAAAAAGTATTCTTCAATGTATATAAAATATAATAATAATAACAATAATTAATTAATAACTAATTAATAAATAATTAATAACAATGTAATGAACTCGGTCTTGTGCTTAGCACCGAACGTGTTCAAAAATAAGCCAAATGTAGTTTGAAGAAAAAATAAATAAAAATAATATTATATTTAAACTTTTTGGCAAAACATTTAAATACATAACAGATTTTTGCCAACATAAAATAATAAAATTACCAAAAAACTGGTTAATTTGAAGTAACTACTATATCCCCATCTACCGGCAATTCAATCAAGCGAGAACCATAGTCTTACTTCGTGTATCAAAGTTTGTTTGCTTTATAATGTATTTTACAGTACTTTTGAGATATTACGAATGTATATAATTGGCATATTTTATTACTAAATCATTGAGCGTTATTTTTAGTGATTCGATCCGATGTCTCCTAAACGAGCCACGTGGTCAGAAATCAATGATTTTGAGTGCTTCAAGGCGTTGTAATTAATACTTTTTTTTTTTATGTTTAGTTGTTGCATTTATGTGTTTATTGATTTCAAATACCAAAAAATAATATTACGTATAATTTTATTATTTAAGTACAGTACTGTCTCGGTAATCCGAACACACGCTAATCCGAAAACACGCGCTAATCCGATCATCCAGTAACCGAACAAAAGCAAAAAAATTCAGAAAATGAAAGAAAAACTATTTGTGCGGACCACTGAGTTTTTCTTCTTGTGTTTGGATTACTGGATGATCACATTAGCGCATGTGTTCGGATTATCAAGACTGTACTGTATGTTAAAGCCATAGGCCTTATTATGGTACCATATTAAAATAAAACCTACCGGCAAGGTTTTTAAAAATATTTAATTTTGTGTTTGTCTATGGTACAAGTTACCATTTTTCGTTTATATTTTGTAGAAAATGTACCAAAAATATGATTGTTATTAAAACATGTTAATTAAATTGGATATTTTTCATTTTATTGCAAATCTCCCTTAGCTAGGCCTTATTATGGCCAGGTACCTTACTTCTTAATTATTATTATATCTAAATTCCGTTTTGGCATGAGCCAACTTATAGTGCGACCAAGTTTTTAGTTAGGCTAATTTGAATTGTTTTTCAAAATTCATGGAAAATTTGTAGTAGAAGTAGATTTTTGTAATTGTTGTTTTTTTGTAAATTCTGATTTTAATAGTTCTAGATCAAAACTTTTGTTTTTTAAACTAAATTGTTAAATGCACGTATTAAACAATTTAATGAATTTCTTTTGTTTTACTGTTCTTTGAATTACAGGTTACACCACATCCTGAAGATTGAGCTATTTAATTAAGAGACTCTTACCCCCTTTGTTTTTTATTTGTAACAATATATTATACTCGAGATGATGATGGGGATTTTTAAATAATCTTTACATTACTAAAAATTATTCGTAACAAATTATAACAACTCTTTTATTATTGATTACAACTGCAATAACACATTTAAATAAACAAAATAACAATTTCAAAAATAAAATAATGAAAATCATAAACAATTTTCATTGAAAACCCACAAGAATAATTTTATTTCAAGTTTTGCCAACACCTACATATGATTAATTTATTGTAATAGTTTAAATGTTTTCATACGTTAGAAAAATTAACAATTGAAAAGCTTACTGTTATATTAGATAAAAATATATTCTAATTAGCTGAATTAGTTTACGACAGATGAATTCATACTTTTCGAATTTCGGAATTCTAACATAAAAAAAACTTTATACTTTTACAATATTTTCACATGCTAATAACTACAAACAATATAGCATATTATTAATTTGTAATAATTATAATATTTTAACAATTCACAAATATAGGAGAGAGGCTTGTAATTTGACCACCCTTAGCATTTTTGCTCCATAACTCATCTTCAAATTAATATTTTTGGATATATAATACTACCATTGGAAATAGGACTTCATTAGCTAAATTTTTGCTGAGGACACTTATTAGATTACTCAAAAACCAAAAAAGTTATGACCATTCTCCCGAAGAGGCTAAAAATTGACTTATTTTATTTTTGGCATATAATTTGACCACCCCCTAAAAAGTTGCTGAAAAGTCAAAAAACTTAACTGAAATCGACTGATGTACAAAATTAATGATCTTTTATTGAGTTTTAAGTGAAAAAGTGAAAAAAAAAACGAAAAAACATCAAAAGTGAATTAATTGTGATAATTACAATTGATGCTTTTTCGCACTTCTCAGCCTCCTTGGGCATAGCAATTTCTTCCTTGTCTTTATCAATGAGCTCCTAGAGCTTAGCAGCTAATTCCTTCTTCGCTTTTGCAACTTTTCGCCTTGTGGTCATCTTACATTCTCGACGATTTTGAAACAAACACAAAAACAAACATGCAAAAACACGATATATTTGGAATTCACTTTGGATTATTAAAATTCAATGGAATACGAGTTTAGCACATATATTTACCATAGGATATCAACGAAAATTGTTCACTTTATAGCTAATGATTCACTAATGGCAAAACTTTATGAGCAAACTGAAAATTCAATATTTTAAAAAAATTATTTTTTTTTCACACAATGTTTGTCGGAGCTAGTGCGACGCATCTATTCACTTCTAAACCGCATAAAAATTGAAGGCTATGTCAAAGAGCACGATAACAGTGGAAATGGCGGTATTCCCATTGACAGTGTTTTCTAAAATACAGGGTGGTCATCTTACATGCATGGTCAACTTACAAGCCTCTCCCCTACATATTAAAAAATACTATATCAAATCAATCAAACTTACAACAGTTTCAATTTATTATGATATGGAATTTTATTCTTGTGGTACCAAAATAAAATGTAATTAAAAATGAAATATTATAAAAGAAATTAGAATAGATTGATTTGTCGAATTAAAATATAGGTACTACTGAAACAATAATTTACGAACAAGTTTCTTTTTTAATTATTTTGCATTCCCACTTTAATTACATGCAAACATGCAACTTGAAATAATTATATATATTTTTACTTCAACATAACTGAGGTTATACGTATATGAGATTCATCAGTGGATCAGTATTTATATTTCAGATTCTGTAATATCACACCACAAGAGGCTAATATCTTAAAAATATTTTGTATACAGAATTCTAAATTCCACCAATTTCCATTAAATTGCAAAAAAGTTTCAAACATTTCTTAAAAATTCCAGGAATTTCTACAGAATTCTAAGAAATTTTAAACGAATGGAATGTACATAAACTTTTCAAGATATTTTACCCTTTTTATTCTATACTTTATAATAATCAAATCATATACCTATCAAATGTACCTAAATCAAATACTTATTATATAGGTATTACATATTATATAGGTATATCTATATTTTAGGATAAAAAATGCAGTGTACAGTTTTCAAAACTAAAATGTATATAATTTTATAAGTAGAATACAGTTTACTGTTGCAAGTTTGGTTGATTTTGGTATGCAATAAATAATTAATTATTACATATAAACCATACTACATTCTGTTATCATACACGCTATAAGTTTTTCAACGCCATCAATTTTATCGAACAAAGTTGTACGAATTTTCCAATACCATCCCTCCAAAGGTAATACCGCAAGTGAAGCTTCGTCAATGGTATAATTTGCCATTGAATAAGTTCCCTATAATAATTATATTAAAATTCTGATACACCACAGGGTGAAAATACAAATTACTAAAAGAGTAGACAAATTAAACAGAGGAGCTACCAAGCGACTGCGGTAAGTTCACAAATTCAGTAACTTATTTTCACGAGTGGTGTACAACGATTTATCTAATATAGCGTGAAAAAGTTGTCATCCGGACAATAAAAAAACCTATTTTAACCCTTATGTTAATACCCGGGTAACCCGGGTACCCACCTTGTTGTATTTGCATGAAAAAAACTGTAAAAAATGAAAATTTCATTTTGAGCTCCAGGATCGTCGTTATTTAGCTCAAAAGCAAGCAAATCGTAAATTCAAGTTATCATTATTTCTTTTATTTATTTATAATAATCAATTGATACGTGGTTTAGGTAGTGTAACTCGATATTAACCATATCAATATTTTAGAATTAATTCATCGCCTGATGATGCCATAGTATGGTGAAAACGTTTGCGAATACTTACAGTGTATTTTACATGTGCTAACTTTTAAACATTTTAGTTCTGAAAAGTGTTTAGTGCATTTTTTGGGTTTTCTAAAATATTGATATGGTTTTATTTATTTGTTTAAACTAGTTTAAACTTCAGCCATCGCTCCATTAGCACCCGGATACCCGGGTATCCGCGGGTGTACCTACAACGGTATTTATACAAAATACATTTAAAATTAGTTTTGTTAACGCATGTGAGTAAACTTTATTGTAAAAATAGAGGAACATAATAGTTATTTTTTGATAAACAATATTATATATTGCATTCTATACATTTTATAATATTTGTTGAATGTTCATCACACACCGGCAGTTGACGGCAGTACTGCATATAGCTTTTCGTCTTTTTAGTCATTTTAGTTTCCGAACTTCTTAGTAAGGAAAGTATTGTTATCTGAAATTGAAAAAAATAATTGGCCCGCTATATTTTTAACAAATTTTTATGTTTCGAGGTTCTTTTAATTCATTTCTATTATTTTTTAATAATTTCTGTATGAGTGCGTATAGTATCCAAACGAAGTAACGAAATCACTCCAAATTTTAAATTTAAGTTTTGATTTGTTGTGGCACGAATCCTATTGAAGCTGAATGAAATCGTATAGGGTGAACGGGGGGTTTACTAGAAGCGATAAAACCTAATCCATCATAACTTCGAAATGCAATGAAATTGGTAAAAATTTATTATGACAAAAAATTATTACTATCAAATTACCTATAACTTTCGTTAAACAAAATAAAAAATTAAAAAATTGTTTTTTCAAAAATTTTAGTTATTTGTAATTTTTTTTTTATTTGCATTTTTGTTTTTGCTTATTATTTCGATTTTCTGAATGTTATTCACGATTAGGTATCTTCCCTGATAAGCTTTAGTATTTTTAGTTATTTCTATGCGAGGTAAATTGGATGTTAATTTTTATAATTCGGAAAGTTATGCAATCGCAAAATCAGAATTTTATAGTTAGCTTATAGTATATAACATATTTTCTTCTTAAACTTACTTAAATATTCAATAAACTAAGTATACTTTAAAAAAAAATTTTTTTAATCACTTTTATTGAAATATTAAAAATTTCAATATTACAATAAATGGGTACCCGGGTACCCGGGTGCTAAACAACGTTGGTAAAGTTGGGTATTAACATAAGGGTTAGCAATGAATCACATGGAACACGATTTTTTCTGTCCGAAGACACGTTTTTTTTCACGAAATTAGATAAAATATTGCATTTTACATTTTGATTACCTACTTTTTGCATTGGACATTTTAATTGGGGCTCAATTGCATTAATGGCGGAACCAAATGGAGGTAACTTAAGGGTAACTATCACACACAAGGTAGAAAATACCATATCTGGAATTGATTCACACGTATCTAATGCTTCTTTTGTTTTGCATCGTACTAATTGCAGACGTATCTATGCAAAAAATAAAAATTAATACGAAATTGAATTAAATTTAAAAAAAGTAAGAATAATACAATACGTAGAAAAAAATATTTTTAATTCTAATTTGTTTAGTTCGAATATTTTTCTTATTTTTCAATTAATTCATTATATACGACTGAAGATCGGAAATAACCGTGAAATAACGTTATATGGTATTATGAATTTTTTCATATTTTCTAATATTTTTAATCCAGACCTGTTAAGTGATGATTAGGTCTTTTTTGATTTTTAGAATTATTGATTTTCTACGTATTGTATTACTCTTACTTTTTTTAAATTTAACTATAAATACATACTACAAACCACAAATTTACTTAAAATTTTTATTTTGGGTTCATTTTCGAAATTGAATTAGCGTTTTTTTAACTACTATATCGTTTCAATAAATAAAAACCTACAGCTATTATTAGCTGTATTATTAGCAAACGAGGGAGTAAAGTGAGCACTTTACTCCCGGAATTGTGAAAAATATATTTGCATTTAAAGTTACTTTCAGAATAAAATTATTTGTAACATTTTAGTTTAGTTAGATATTTTTAAAATTCAAAAAATTAATCGTAAATTTACAATAAAAATATGTAATTTTAAATTTGTAAAATCAGATACCGGTGTAGTATGTTATCATATCATAAATTGTGTTGATTATATAATATTTTTACATACAGAAGGTATTATTTTCAATATGAAAATTACGCTTTTTTAATATAAATTTACAAGAATTTTTTACAGTTGTTATATTTACTAATACTAAGATATAAAAAATTGAAAACTTACTTTTAACTGCGCGGTAGTAGTGTCAAGAAGCTTAAATTTCATTGTAATTGCATAAATTTTGCCAACACGGACCAAATTAATTTTTTCTACAATGAAAGTTAAATTTTTATAACCTGGACACGACAAAACTCGTTCAAATTTCATGGTTTTCTGGCCACTTGCACCCTAAGTGAACAATATAATTAAATTCGTCAATTCACTTGACAAAATTTATATAAATCTTACATTAGTAAATTTCACATAAGCAAAGGCATTTAATATTAATACAATTAACTTTAAAATTTTCATTTCAAATACTTGTGAGTTTCACAAAGTTTCAACCATTAATAATTTACTAGGACTACAATTAAGTGGAATATATTCTGATTTGCTAATGGTTCGAGTTTCCGTTTATAATTAAATGATATACGATTTTTGGTAAATAATTTAGAAATAATCACGCGAAGTATCAATTTAAATTTGATTGTAATTTTAATCTTTTATTATAAATATATAACAAATTTTTGTCTTTCTTCGAAATTGTGTTTTCATGAAATCGTACTCCTGTCATTGATATAATTATTGTATATTTTTTGCAATACAATTTAAAGTTACCATGAGAGGCTATGAATTTTAGCTTCAAAATAGCACCATTGTGATGGTGATGCTCAGAAAAAAGTAATTGGTAAAATCATCTATAATTGTAGATAAATTAATTTAAAAGTGTCGTCGATTTTCAACCTTCTACTTCAAGTAACTAAATTGTCTACATAATTGTAAGTAGCTGAATTATACAAGTGCAGGTTTAGGTAACTCATCTATCAATTTAGTCAATTTTTCTAGAATCAACATTACCTACTTTAAGTGGATGATTTGTGCAATACCAGTAGATATTTCGACCAGTTTTAGTATACAATTGGATATTTCGACTAGTTTTAGTAGGCAATTGGTCTAATAATTTAGAAAAATTTTCTGAAAAGATGTAGAGAATGTTTAAATATATGTAAATAAATTAACTACTGCCAGTAGTTGCTTTATCTACTACAAATATTTATTATGTTCACTAGAATCGCCTAGAATATAACCTTCTTGTGATCACCCAATCTTACTTCTTCAATCTACTTCTAGTAATTCTTGGAATTTTGGTATTTGCGAATAATTTTCTTAAGAGCCCATAATTACAATGTGACTGCATCTTGTAGTTGTCTTTTAGAGCAGTAAGCATTTCAAGCTATCGCCTTAACGCTACTGTTACAATGAGTTACACGTTAATTGTATATTTGCTTAATTTTGAAATGTACTGCAGTGTTTAAAAATAATACTTAATGAAACCAAATGCAGATGTCATTAGTTGTCAGTCAAATAATTTAATTCATATTTGTTTCAAAGAAGCTTATAATTTAATTCATGTCAATATCAGAATTTGACACGTGTCGCATTTTTGAGGTTAAAATATTAAACATTTGAAGCTTTGACTAAACCACGTGGTTAAGAACGATAAATCGACAGTGCGTGTGTGTGACAAGCATGATTTAACAAAAATAATTTAATCTAAGGTTGAGAAAACAGGAAGTAAATAAAAAAATGTGAATCTGAAAAAATAATTGAACTCCTTGGAAACGCCTGAAAAAACAATTTGAAAATATTTAGTCGATCTTTGAACGTGGTCGGAGAAGGTTGATATCTCGACGCGTTTCATGGAGGTTCACGTTTGGACTCAAAGTCCACAACATTGGAACACGAACTCGAGTCTAATCGAGTTGTTTACGTGGTGGGTTCTACAAAATAAGAACCCAGCCATTAAAGAATAAAATTTCATTTCGGATAAAGAACAACAAATTTGATTTATAAGATTTTTGGATATTTGGATTATTTGGAATGGCATTAGAAATTATTAGAAGTTATTTGGACGTGGCTTCAATTTTACGTGGTGGAGAACGAGGTGACCACATCCATTTCAGAAAGGGAAAGCTGGTGAACAAGATACGACCAGAAAGCATTTCGAAAAGAAGAATTGGACGTACGAATTTACTCCTGGGAGGTTTGCATAAACAGATTCTTAAAGTGTTGCCGCGTACCATTGCGAATTTTGCGGAAATTGTTATATTCGGGAAAAAGCGCATATTTAGGCGGAGTTTCATTTATAAATATTTGTAATTCATTTGTTTATTTTAAATTTCAAAAATAAATAACAAAATTCATTTCATATTTGAAGCTTCTTTGAAAAATTATTATTCTAAAAAAAATTGATAACAAAATTTATTTCGTTCAAGACATGCAGAGGTTCGTTAAGTTGTGCATTCATTGCACAAATAAAAAAGTAAGTATGGACTCTTAACAGTCTTCCACTGTTAACAGTGCAGTACATTAGCAGAATATGTAACTTTGATCGATTACCAATAAGTAGTATATGGATTTATATTTATATTACGTTATATGCATTCTTAGTAATAAACTTGGGAGTAATTTTGTAGTAGAACTTTATAAAAAGAAATTCACTCTCCTTGGGTAAGATTCGGTACGTCGCTTATTTGTAAAATCTTTTGTCCGCATTCTATAGGACTACCCATATTTCAGTTCAAATTAAATACTTTAATATGGTTAATTCGTCTAAGGTTATTATTACTAGACGGTTATGATAATTATTCAGATAAGTTCTTTAAAAATGTAGATGAATTATAAAGAGTAATTTTAAATACAAACACTATTTCATTTAGCTAATTCGACTAAAAGTTATACAAGATTATTTTTCACTATTCTTTGTCAGATTTGTGTAAAAGTTTAGCAAAAACTGCTAATTTGAATAGATATTTCAACTAACTTGATTGTCTGAATGACCTGAACAAATTATATAAATATTTTAGCTAAAATAGGCGATTCAAACAGATTTATTTATAGATGATTTCGATATTTCTAAATTAAATGATTTACCTAATTCCGTATGGTTGATTTTAGTACTAATTTAGGTGAATCATCTAAAAAGCAATCATCTAATGCCAAATAAATGAATTAAAAAAAAAAAAATTTCTGTGTACCAATAAAATGTTGGAAAATAAAAGTTGACGGTACAATACCAAAAAAAAAAGATAAAACATAGGATACGTTAGTATTATTATCTAGTGTATTTATCTACGTTTTGCCCAACTTTATTTTAGGCCTAGTCAGGACTAGATATTGTTTTATTACATAAGGAATATGAAAATACAAATTCTGCCTAATTTAAAACAATTTATTATTATTTCTTGTCCAGAGACATTCATGAATGGATTAACGAGATTTCCTTATGTTTGGTCAAGTTCTAAGAGGTAAATGTGGAGTGAATGAAAATCAAGACAATTAACATATTATGTAAAGAAAATTTTAATTGCAGTTGAGTTTGTTCTAATTATTATTAATTATAATAAATTCAAGTTGTTAATAAGAAATTCAAAATCGATAACATTTGAGAAACTATGCTATCTACCCTCTACCTTACATATATTGTCGTGTTCCAAAATCCCCATTTGATTTTTTGTATTTTTTTTTTTTAATATTTTGTAAATTTCATATTTTTGAGTTTTGTGGGTATTTTAAATTCGCTTTACCGCACTTTTGTGAGAGCTGGTGCCGACTGTCGGGTAACACGCGGATTTTTTTTAAAAGATGACCTCCGGTAGCGATTAAGGAGAAAGTCTTCTCTTAAATTATAATTTGTTAAAAATTTTATAGTTATAGTAAATTATTTGGAAAAATGTATAAAATTGAAATAAAATTGAAGGCATTGAAGCTAGGTTTGCTAGAAGCAGTAGCAGTAGAGCAGTTACTGCCAGTGTCAACGGTAAGTGCAATACCTAATGGAAAGTGGATCTACTTATCAATTACATTTAATTATCCCCATTAGTATTGAAATTTTATATGACATTGAAATTTACATAAAATTTAAATTTGGAGATTATAAAATAAAACACTTTAACGAAAAAGAAAACTGAATCTATCTTTGACTCTAAGATTAATTTTGAACCTTAAATTTAAGCTCGGCAATAAAAATATTCAAGTACAGAATGATGGGACAAAACCCAAAAAAAAAACAAAAAAAAAAAGAATTAAAAAAATTCTACGCCCAAGATGTCGAAATGACCAAAAAATTGAACACAATAAATAATAACAAAAAATGATAGAAGATTTCCAAGGAGTAAAAATGATAAAAGATGACGACGAGCAACAAAAATCTAATGATAAAGTGATTAAAGACATCGAAATCAGAGTTGAACCGGCAATCCCAGTAGATGGACAAATAACGGAAGAATTAAATGGATTGAACAAAAATTGCTTTGTGGAAGTCCATCAGGTAGAAATAATTTTAATTTTAGAGTTTGGACCACAACCTGAATGGCTTCTATGGCAAACCACCGCTTACTTAATCATGGTTGTGCAACGAAAGCTAGATGAGCTGTTGTCGTGCTCCAAAATCCCTATTTGATTTTTTGTATTTCTTATTTTTAAATATTTTGAAATATGAGTATTTTTGAGTTGTGTAGGTATTTTGAATTTTCCGCTTTACTGCACTTTTGTGAGAGTTAGTGCCGACTGGCGGGATAAACAAAACTTTTGCTAAAAATGACCGTACTACGCGGTTGATGAGCAAATGTTCACTTAATATTTTGCGTATAGATTTTGTTATTTTGGGGTATTATTTTTGAAAATTTTATTTAGAAATAAATTGATTTATGCCTTTGAGTAGGTGAATTTTGGATTTATAATTTAGTTAAACTAAAATATGCAACGTTTTTATGCAACACATTTGATTCGTGATTGGTTCTTTTCTTTTATCAATAACCAATAAAATTTCAAAACGTTTTCTAGATAAGGAATTGCAAACCTTTCTTTTGTATATTTCTATATTTGTTTGTTGTTTGTTAAAAATCAATCTTGTAGTGGTGAGATAATGAAGGTTTTTCAAAGCGTCCTATATAGTATGTTACGTCGTAATTCTTTTGAAAAAAATAAAAAAAGAATTTCTGTGTCGGTCTATCTGTCTGTCTGTCGTCAAATCTTGTCTCTCGCTTTATTCCTAAGCCGTTCAACCAATCACGACCAAATTTGGTATGGTAGTAGGGTTCACGGTAGAAAGGAGAAAGTAAGGTTTTCGTCGCGATCTGTTAATCAGGAGTGCCACTACAAGAAAATAACACAAGATATTTAAAAACAATTTTGTCTTGAGATATGTTATTTTAAAGTCCTTGAAAAGCTTTATCCAGAAGAGGTAAAATTAACTTTCTATCTGTTATCTGTCAAAAATTACAAGCTGTCAAAGTTGAAACTTCAAACTTCAAAAAACTCATCAAGTACTAAAGAGATCTCAACCAAATTTTGTATGTAGGAACATTGACCCCCTAGGACTTGGCAGCATATCTATTTGATAAAAATCAGGAATTTAACATGAAAAAAAAAAAGATTACGTTTTCTTGAGAAATCTTAAAAAAAGTCCTTGTCCCTTAATTTTTTTCGGCATTTCAGCGTCGATAGCAATCAAGCTTTTTGCACGTATGTCTGGTGGGCTCTAGTGCCAAATAAGGTTTTGGCAGAGAAATCTTTGCCAAGGCTACCACAATAAAATAAATTTAAAAAAATAAAAATGTCATCGCATCTCCGGAAATGTAAATCCGATTTCCTTCAAATTTTTTGAGCTAATAAAGCTTTTCAAGAACAAGTATTGGTGAGAAGATAATTCAGCTAGATGTAAAAGTAAGAAAATTACTTAAAATATTAACTGAAATCTTAATTTATCTATTTTTGGTAAAAATTTATTAGATGGTTTGTAGAAAATTATGACATACGTTCGAAAATTTAATAATTAATCTGACAGTTATCAGTATTTAAATATTTTATTAACGATTGAAAATTTGTCTGCTGTATGTAATTAAATGTGTAATGGTGAGATATAAAAAATTATAAAAATTTATCAAATTTTGTAGTAATTGGCATGTGCATCTTAAATTTGAACAATATTTTTGCGTTGAACGGTCAATAATGGAGTAGAAACCGAACACATCTACTCCATGTTCCAGAAAAGATGGATTAAGTAAAGTAAAAAATATTAAAATTATAAATACCACTGATAAACAAATAATTTTTATTGCATTCAGAATCATTTTATTTATGTTGTTCAATTGAGAATTAGAAATCTATCTTCATCAGAAGAAAAGATCAATATGGAGAGAAAGCATGTGTTGTAGACGTTGTGATTCAAGTCTGCTCCCACTACTGTGAGTTACAATAGTAGACATCTTTTTGCAACAGAATAAACAGATAATATTGCATGGTCTTCATATTTTTATATAATTTTAAACAAAATGGCGGCAATAGTATGGGGGGGGAAACAAACCAGATTCTCGTTAATGCATTCATGTGCGTCAGTGATAAAGATATAACTGAAAGTTCAAAAAATTACAAAAAATGTAAAACAATATAAGCTATGTGTATAAAAACAAGATAGTGCTAAAAGTATTAATTTAATTCTAATTTTACATTTACAAAACAATCTCCGAATTTCTCTTTGTAATTTGTAGTTAGCACTTTCTCGGAAGAACTTCGATACCAGGGTAAAAATAAAATATCATGTCATCTCTCCGAAATTAGAATTATGACGAGACTTGAAGTTCCGTGACGACTACTATATACACCAAACAAATCTCCGGAAATCTTTAACAGATTCCGTTAAAATTTGGTGTACCTTTGATTGGAGGTATAGCGGCAGAAGTGACGACATTTTTTTTAGGGTTCAAATTTTTTTAGGGTTCATCATCATCAACATCAGCCTAAAAGAAGAGAAGAAATAAATTTCATCACCATTTACGTTATTTTATATGCGAGGCAATAATAAGGTCGCTGCTAGATCAAAAGCTGAAAGCTACAGCTTTATTAGCCTCTATGTAGATACGCCACTGTGTATAATTATCGTTATTTTTTATTCGTTAGCTCATATTCATATTACAACTTACTACGAAATTGTAGTATCTTATTTTTGGAAGTTTAATTAGAATTTTACTATTTAAAATTCAATTCAAATTAAATTTTTAAAATTAATTGAAATTTTAATTTAGACTGAATTTTGATTTTAATGTCGAATCATACAAAGGTTTAATTCAATATATTTCCAATCATGAATTTAAATTATTCATTTGAAATTATGCTTTAATATAATTTCAATGTATTTTTATGAACACTAATTTTCCTGTAACAAATTTTTCTGTTTATAATTTTCTTTTAGAAGATTCTTTCTGTGTTATTAAATAGCAAAACGGCGTGCCATAAAAGTATTTGTTCCAATTAAGAGACGAAATATTATCATTTATTTGCTGAACAATTTTTAAACAAGCAATGGGGTTAACTTTGAAGTTGTCGGCTTCTACTTCTAAAATTCAATTTTCATAAAATAAACCTCCTAATGTACTATCGAAGTTTATTATTCAAATTATTTTAAACTAAAAATTTTACGCGCTAGTTGCTGTTGGTTTCCAAATAGCCCGTTAGGTGCAGCACCTCTCGAACAATTTATTTTGTTTTACGTTCAACCGCAACTTAACCTTAAATTTGTAAAGATTTTTGTTTTGTTTCAGTTGTAAAACTTTTTATATTCCTCAGTTACATTAATTAATTAAATGATTTTCAGAACGGTACGTTTATTTCTCTTAATAAAGCTGTAACATTCAGAAAAATTTTGATTTAAAAATTGATTCTAAAAGTGGAATTTTACAAATTGCAGGTTAACCATCTCAAAATTTTACGACTGTTTTTTTAACTTTGTTTTGAATCTCTAAAACACCATGCATAAAACAAGGAATGGAACCAAGCGATCCGCAGGTTTTACTACTAAGGGTAAAAATATTGCAGTTAAACGTTCACGTAGTGCCATCGAATCAAAGTCTCCGACTAAGGTTGCAAAAAAAGTTAAAGTTACTAGTGTACCAATTGTTAATGATCTTCCTCCACCTAATTTTCCTCTTGTTGGAGCTGCCGATTTAGATGAAGCTGTGCCAATTTACAGTTCATGTTCGTATAATTGTTAATTTTATTCTGAGCTTTTCATAAATTTAATTTATATATTGTAGTTCTGACTCAAGATGGAATCACCATGGACGATTTAACTCCTTTACAAGGTGATTTAGAAAAAATGTTGTCTACTTGTGAATTGCGTAAGAGACTTCTTCTTGAAAAAATTGAAACCTTAAAGCAATTTCAAAGAACTAAAAAGAATAAAAGGAATAAAATTTGTCTGTTTGATATGAACAAGGTAATTCTCTTATTATTAAGAAAATTAGATTTTACTTATTTATGTTATCAGCAACAACAGTTAACAGTTAAACCAAAGAAAGTAGAAATGAAAGGAAAAGGTAAACGTAGAAACTTGAAAAATGGAATTCGTCCAACAAGAAATCACAATGCATTACCTGCCGATGCCTTGGTAAACATTCCGTCTAAATCATCAGATGTACCTAAAGTAGCTCTTGCCAAAAACGACTCTTCCGATAAGTTTTGGTTATCCACCGAACCTTTCTGTGCTGAAATTACACAAGATGATGTTGCCGTTAGTAATTTTATTTAATCTTAAATAACTTGATAAAAGAATTTAAAATGGTACTAATTTTGTCAGGGAATTTATAATTTTTAACCAAAAGTCAGGGAAATTAAGATTTTGGGTGAAGGAAAATTTTTTGAAACAGAAATAAAATCTTTTTTAAACAACGTGGAACTCAAATGACCGCAGTTGTTAGTGCTGTCTTTCTGGTTCAACTAGATTTAAAAAATTCCAAATAAAAGCTGCATTCAAATATAGGATTATCGGATATAGTCGTAACCATTTTAACTCGAACATGACTAATAGTTTTATGCAATGAGATCCAACGCATAAAATTTGGTTATATTTGTCATGTGCATACAAGAAGTAACTATTAGAAAAGTGACGGAAAATAAAAATACTTCGAATTTTGCACTTTTTTTCAATGAGTCATGCTCGACTTAAAATGGTTACGACTATAATTATATTTTGTAAATTGGAATAGTATATTCTGTAACAAGTTTAGAATTAGGCATATTCTGCACGAGGGTGATGGTTCATGAATGTAGAATAACCATTCCAAACTTGTTCCAGACTATACTTTCTATACGACTATTAAAATAAATAAATAAAGTATACTATTAGTATTATCATCATCATCATTTACAAATAGAATCAGAATGCTCATATTCTATGATAGTCGTATAGAAATATAATTTTTCTATAGAAGAATTTTAAATAAAAATTTATGTTAATTATGACGTACTTTGTTCATCCGTCCGCCCATATATTTTAAATTCTAGTTATTTAAGCTAATAATACAGTAGAATCCGCTTAATGTGATCACGGATAATGTTATCAGTCGGTTATTGTGATCATTTCGACTGGCAACCGGCCGCTTTAATTAGTTTACATACAAAAACCACCGGATAATGTGATCAAAAAGCCGCTTATTATTATCACTTTCAAGGAATTTCCTACACAATAATCTCAATTTCTAAGTATCTTTTTCTGATTTGTCATTGAAATTTTATATATCTTTACAAAACATGTCACTCGTTTTAATTTCTATACAAAAACTAATGAAGTTTCCCGTTTCATGGCGTGTTTCTATATTTATTTTGCTAAATGTGCACTTTGCTTTATGCGTTTTAATTTTAATTTAGTTTATTCTTGCTTTTACCTAATTCGTCTTAAATTAGTTTTTTTTTAAATTTGCTTATTGTTATCAGTCGGTTAATATTATCAAAATGTTCTTGGCCCAAAGTGATCACATTAAGCGGATTCTACTGTAGTTTTTAAATTTGAAACATGCGGACGGACACGGCATCCGAACATATGGCTTCTCATTTTACTTCACATAGAAGGGTTTTTTTACATAAATTTTTATTACATAATATACTAATTATGTATTATTATCCTTATACACATGAAAGAAATGGTTCATCATATTGATGAAAAATTCGTAGTATTCATGAAAAATAATCAATGTAATGAATTTTCTTTTTCACACAAAATGATATATTTTTTTGTTAATACAGTAGAATCCCTCTATAAAGAGTCCCGGTTATATCGAAAAATCGACTGTAACAAGTAAATCATTTGGTCCCTTGCTATTTTGTATACTACTAAGTTTTCGGCATTGAGGTGGATATAATGAGATTTTTGTTTGGCTTCAGATTGGTAATAGCAAGAAATTTCAGAAGTAGATCGAATATTAAGAGTTTCTGAAAAAAATAAAGACACCTGCAGGTCTCAATTAAATACTAGAATTTTATCAGAATTGTATTTTGCGTCGTCATGTCTGGTAGTAGCTATATGAAGTATAGTAAGAAGCTTTGTGTTCTTCTGTCATGTTCGTTATTTTATTATAGTAATCTAATCTATATTTTTCAAGTTAAACCAGAAGATTATAAAAGCATAAGCACTGCGGTCATCCTAGTTCCACCTTGTTTTGTTAACTAAGAATTGTTCAATCACGTTATGTTTTATTTACAAAGCACACTTTTTTATTTTTTTTTTAGTAGCATACCATACAGTTTAAAATAAACTTTTTTTAAGTTTTTAGATGATCTAATTCAAGAATCTTCTGAGAAGGATGAAATAGTTATACCTCCAATTGATAAACATTATGCCAAAAAATGGAACTGTGAAATGTTTGCACAACAAAAAAACTTAACTGGCAGCCAAAAATTAAAAAACAAAAACACCACCGTTGGTAATAAAGTGGAGTCTTTTGATTTTAACAAGTAATATTGACTTAAAAGTTTTTCAATTTTTAATTGATTTATTTTAGAATGGTTAACACATTCACAAGTCCATTAAGTCAACGATTGTTTGAATCTTTAGTGGATGTAAACATACGAATAGATTCTTGTAAGTTTTTGGTATATATTGCGATAGTTGCATAAAGTTCTTGTTTTTTTAGCAAATGAAACTACTGCGAAACGAATTCCACCAAAATTAAAGAAACGTTCATGCATGTACAAGCGGTTACAAAAGGACTTAATGGCAGAGGGACTTTTGAAAATGGAAGATATTGCTGGGGTAAAAACATATTTTACTTTAATATTTATAATATTCTTATACCTTTACGCTGAATTTTATCTACTTTAATTTTGATAGGATGTTCAGGAAAAAGTCAATTTAAAATTTTTTTGATTTTTGGGACTTTTATTGATATATTTGCTCATAATCCGGTTTAAATCTATTTTAGAAAGCTTAAGGCAATTTTTCTAATACTAAAGTAAAAAGTCTAAGCAAAAAAAAAAATTTTATTAGAGTTATCTTCATGTAGACTGCTTTTTCACTACACAATGAGTGGAGTATAATGCAAGAATACAATTTTAACCTTCCGTCAGACAGGTGAGGTCTTTCAGGCCTCACTCGTGTAGTATATCACCTGTATACATACATGTTGTGTTGTTTTGTTGTGTTGTGTAAAATCTGTTGATTTTAAACGATAAATGGTTATAATCTAGTTTGTATATATGGGAATTCTCTTTAAAAAATCACTAATCCATTAACACTGAAAAATTAATAATTTTGGATAGTCGTTAGAAGACAGAAATTCATAAAAGGACAAAACATTTTCTTAGAAAAGTGTCGTCTATTGCCACCTCAGAGATTCTATGTACTGACGAGACACTTTTATACCTTCTTCTTCAAGTGCCATATACTATGCAGTGCATAGGCAATCACTTGGCTGAAGCCAAGATGACGTACTAAGGAAGGACGTACCAGCAGTGTGGTGTAAAGCCTACACTGGCCATCTGGGAACTGGGCAGCTGCGGTTCAAATCCTGGTAGCGTCGAATACACTGCTGTGATCTAAAGTCCAAAAATATCTTTGTGGATTATGGGGAAGGCAACGAAAAACCCTTCTTTTGTTTTTATTTAACATTTTGTAATATAACGGGATGAAACTGAAATAATAGACCCCACATATTATATATAATTGAAAAGAGGATAAAAAACTCTATTTAAATATTTCATAGCCAACTATGGTTTCTATTTTAAAAAACAACTTTATATTATAACTCGGAAAGTAAGTTAGATATTTAAAATTTCTTTAGCCCATTTTATTGCCCTTAAAAAAGTGTCTGAAGAAAGTGTAAACAACCGAGATATCGACATTTAACAAAAAGTCGAAAAAATTTGAACTTTTGGCCATAACTCGAAAACGAAGAAAGATATCGAATTCGGGTTTACACCATTAAACTTTTCTCAAAAAAAGAGATCGAGGATGCTCCATCCATTTTTCGATATCTCCTATAGTTACTGATTTCCCCATAAGAAGGATCGAAATTGAGCCACCCTGTACATAAATCGAGTTCCACTGTATTCACTTACAATTAGGTTATCAGGGCTGAATGCCGCGATCAGCTACTTGTAATTAATAAATATTGATTTGATTTAGGATACTTCAAATTAAACAAATACTTTTTAATTTATCATAATTTTTATTTTTATTTCTAGGAGCAGAATGATGAAATATTACGAGAAATTGACAGATGTGTTCAAGAATTGAATGTAGTGAAAGAGCATAATGTAACTGAACTGACTAAACTACGTACTGCAGCATCCAGAAATATAAAGCGTCAGAAACTTAAAACTTCGCTAGACGAAGTTGACAAAAAAGTAATAATTATCAGTACTGAATTTTCTTCTATTTACATGTATTAATATGTTTTTTTTAGGTACTGGAAATGTATAATAAAATTTTAGCCAATAAACGTAATCCTCTCATAATGCATGATCCGAATAATATCATAAAAAGTTATGAAGAAGAAGCAAACGAATTAATCAAAAAACAAGTACAGTTACAAAATAAATTATTACAATTTGATGATGAAGCTGATGACGAAGTTCAGTAAAGCATTGATTTTTGAACTTTAACTTTTCTATAGTTTTGTTTAGTTGTTGTTTTATTTATATATTTAAATTTGAGTTTTAAACAAATGTTACATTAATCAAAAAGTGTTCATTATAGTATTATAAAATGTTGTGAATTAGTAGATAAGCTGTGCATTATTTATCAATCTTTTTTAAGAAGTATTTGTAAGGAACTTCAATCAAAATAATAAAAGTTTGCTAAGACTTATGTTTTTCTAAATTTTAAGTAAAATTTAAATTTTGTTGTATTACATATTATAAAGCGTTTTTTTATTTGTTAACACTGAAAAGTGTACAAAACCGAATTATAATCCATAATTGTAGCTTGGATATTATAATAACTATTTTTTTTCTTAAATATAATATTTTCAGAAGTAAACGTGATGTTTAACGAAACAAATATTTATAGTATTTTTTACTATGTATTGTTAAGCTAGCATTATAATATATTTTTTTTATTGTAAGACCGTCCAAAGGTTAATTAAATTTTTTTATACTTATTTTTGTTTTATTACATTCAACCCTATGTAAATATATAGGAATTTTACCCGAGATCCTATATCTTGAATAGAATTTTTAATCCAGGAAAGTAGTGATAAAATATTGCACTTACTCCACTTTCCTTTGCAAAAATACTTACTTTCGTTTACTGAATTTTCATTAAGGTGTTATTTTTTTCAAGACTGCTGAATTAAAATTAAATTTCCAATAAAATTAAATGCTGAAAACAACAATTAACTCAAATCAGTTTAGGCTGCTATGGGATTTAAATATCTAAAATTCTCTTCTCAATGTTATTGTTTGGAATCGACATTAAACTGTGGGTCTTTCATTCTAACCTCAGACCTTAGGAAAGATATATGATATAATATACAAATAATTATCGTCGATTAGCAATAACAATTACATCGAAAAGTACTAAAGAAGCTTAAAAAGTAATTTAAATAAAACCATAAATATTCATGTCATATTTGATATTACACATAATATAAAATATTCGTTTTCTTTGAATCAAAAATTTGTTTAAATCAAAACAAATATCCTAAAGTAATTAAAATTTTTACTTCTACATAATAAAGCGTTTTTTTAATAAAATTCTTTTTTAAACAAATTTTTGTTTGACCAAAAATATTTTATTTAAATTAAACAAAAATTATTCAAAGAAATGGGTTTTTTGATTCAAAAAATAACATTTTTACTGCGTAGGTATTATAAAGGGTATCCAGTCATTTGGCCGAATTTTTTTGGCCGACAATCATTTGGCCGACAGTTTTTGGCCGATAAATCATTTGGCCGAACAGTTTTTGGCCGACAGATTATTTGGCCGAACAGTTTTTGGCCGACAGTCATTTAGCCGAACAGTATTTGGCCGACAGTCACTTGGCCGACAGTTATTTGGTGGCAATTGCAGGATGGCCGTGTTAGCACGTATAGTCGAGGAATATGGTCCTGACTATGAGCAGACCAATAGAAAGCAACGTCACCCAAGGACGAATCTAATAAAAAAACTAATACCGTTTCTGAACGACGCGGTATTAAAATTATCCGCGTTAATCCTATCCGATTACCTTTTGTTATTTTCTATATAAACAATTATGTAATTAAGAATCAGTAAGTAGAAAGAATTAGAAGAAATTATAAGTATTAGAAGAAAAAGAAGAAATCAAAAGTAAATTAAAATTATATCAAATATGCCTTTGGAATATGTCGAAAGCAGTCGTGGAGTTAAGCAGCTTTTACATTCTGTTTACTCGCGATAAACAAGGTGGTGCAAAAATTTATTGGAAATGTGCCAAATACAACACTTCAAAGTGCAAAGCAAGAGCAATCACTGAAAACGATGAACTTGTTGGACTTAGTGGCACTCATATTGGTCACACGGTGGAAAGTAGTGAAGTTGCAGCAAAAACTGTGCTTGCTAATATTAAAGAAGTGGCGAAAACTTCAAAAGAAAACCCCCAACAGATTCTGGCAGATGCTACTCTAAATCTTGATACAGCAGTGGCCCCACATCTTCCTTCCACCAACTTGTTGAAACAGACCATTCGCAGAACTCGTAATAGGAATGGTCCTGCTGTTCCAACATCTCCTAACAGCCTGACTGATTTAGTGATTGAAGGAGATTACGGAAAAACTGGCAAAGGAGAGCCTTTCTTACTTTATGATAGCGGACCCAGTGAAAATCGGATTCTTATATTTAGTACCGCAGAAAATTTACAATTATTGGCTGATTGCGATCATTGGTTTGCCGATGGGACATTCAAGTCGGCCCCATCACTGTTCTTCCAACTGTACACGATCCATTCTATCAAGTATAAGGTGGTAATTCCGTCTGTGTTTGTCCTTCTTCCGAATAAGAAGGAGGACACTTATATTAGAGTTCTAGAAGCTATGCTAAACTTGAAACCCGAGTTAAAACCTGTAAGTATTATGACTGATTTTGAAATTGCTCAGAAAAAAGCGTTTCAACGTGTTTTTCCTGGCATCGCTCACCACGGATGCTTTTTTCATTTTAATCAATGTATTTGGCGTGTAATACAGGCTAACAATCCTATTCGAGTTCGGTACGAAAATCTGGCTGATCCATCGTTTCCCTTAAATATTAGAAAGTTGGCGGCTCTAGCCTTTGCTCCTCAAGAGAATGTGGAGCTTATGTTCGAGAATTTGCTGCAAACCGAATTTTTTCTGCAAAATGAAGAAATTTTAAAACCACTTCTCGATTACTTTGAGAACACTTGGATTGGCGCAATTCGAAGTAGGAGCAATCCAGTGCGAAAACCCGTGAATTTCGGGATTTCGGTTTGGAACTGTCACGATGCCTGCCTTGGAGACCTTCCTAAAACAAATAATTCCATTGAAGGGTGGAATAATAAATTCAGTAGTCTTCTCGGAGCCAATCACCCTACAATTTGGAAATTTATTGATGGACTCAAACGTGAGCAAGGTAATGTTGAATTCAGCCTTGCTCAGTATAATGCAGGCCACGTGCCCAATCCTCTCAAGAAAAAATACGTCAAACTGGCGGACAGGCTCAAACGACTTGTTGTGGATTTTCCCAACAAAACTCAAGACGACTTCCTTCGTGGCATTTCTCATAACCTTCAGTTTAAACCTAATGGATCTTAAAAATAATTCGTTGGTGTGTAACGAATATTTTGTATTGCATGTTTTTTTGTGTATTTTAATAATAATTTAATATAATTTAAATAAAACAACATAATTTTACAAAATATTTATTTATTTACCAAAAAAATAAAATTTATCGGCAAAGTGACTGTCGGCCAAAAACTGATCGGCCAAATAAACGTCGGCCAAAAACTGTTCGGCCAAACAATCTGTCGGCCAAAAACTGTTCGGCCAAATTGTCTGTCGGCCAATTGATATGTCGGCCAAGTGATTTATCGGCCAAAAACAGTCGGCCAATAGAATTCGGCCAAATAAATTTCGGCCAAATGACAGTGATTCATTATAAAGATACATTAAAAATGTTAATTTGGTTTGTTTAGCCGTAATATCTTAATAAATAATAATAAACATAATACATAAAAACAATGTTCTTTTTTACATTGAACCTTGAGTTTATTTTATTTTAATATTTTAAAAATGAATTATTTTAAAAAACTGGCAAAAAGTCCATATCTTGTTAATTATTTCAAATCTGAAGTCGCTGACTTGGAATCCAAACTCAAGATTTAGACATTCAAAATTGTCTGCGTTAAAAGTATTTGAATTAGGCTGAATAAGTTTAGTATTGAAGTTTGATTTCTGCTACTTCGAGAAAATCCAAACTTAGCATTACAAGATGTAAAATAACAAATAAAATATAATAACATGAAATTTCTGTTAAGCTTGTAAGGACGGGCTGGGACAAAAATCGACTACTGATGGTTTTCTACGTAATTTGATGCGCTGAAGACGAAAAAAATAGTGAACAATTTTTTGGAAGCGCAGATGATCTTGACAATTGCATTTGAAAGTCAAATTGTAATAATTGTAAAATTATTCTCAAGGTCATCTGCGCTTTCAAAAATTGTTTCACTATTTTTTCGTCTTCGGCGCATCAAATTACGTTAGAAAACAGAAAAAAAATTTTGCTTTATATTGAACTTTCCGTTCCGGACGGGCTGGGACATATATGTCCCAGCATGGAATGTTGAATATGCTACGTGAGAAACAAATTGATTCATGCACAAATTTTGTTCATAAAAAATGGTTAATTTCACTGTAAATTACCCGTCCGTAAAAGGTTAAGGGGTTTCTCTGGTCTAGCGCTCTAAAATTTGAGGTATGTTTAGAATTTTTTTTTTTTTTGTTAAAATAATGAATATCGATATTTAAACTTTTTAGATATATTATAACACTCATTGGCCATACATAAACTTTTTTTTTTAAATTGAAAATAATTTTTAATTACGTGAAAAATAGCGCTAAATAACACCCTCTCAAAAAATGGATTTGGACGATGTTGTTGATTTTGACTCTTCTATTTATCAGAAAAAAACAAAAAAAAATGAAAAATAAAAGAATGACGCGCATTTGAAGTTGAAATTCTAAAAACAGGCTTTTTTTCACCAGTTTTTGAATGTAAAAAGTACGAAATTTTTGATATAAAATATTGATTCTAGTACCGGCGATAGCCAATGGTGTTATGAATAACATTAAAATTTCAGATGATTCGGTCCTTAGTTTTTTTTTCTGCAACATCATACAGTAAAACGTAGTTTTGTAATAAATGAGCGTAAAGTTTTAAGTAGGTATTCATTGAATAATTAGTCATGTAATGTGCTAAATAGATTGTAGAACCTAAAATACTTTGAATATCCTTACAAAAATTTAACAGTATATTCTCAAAAGACTATACTTTCCAATTATTAAAAAAAAAAATTTGATCTTTTGAAAATTCTAGACCACCAAAACCCCTTAAATGGAATTCACTCTAAGAGTATAATAAATACACATATGTATGTTTGATATCGGTTTTATAAACATTTTGAGAGATAATTAAATTTTATAATTATGCAGATTAAAATAATTAGTTAGCACCAAGAGCTACATATAATTATTATAAAATTTTAAAAATTAATATCTGCGAAACTAAAAAAAAAGGCTATTGAAATTTAAAAAACATAATATATAGGGTAAGTATCCGCCCCATAACCAGTGCCGGTGAATATTTAACCAGTGAATATTTGTGGGGCCCTAGGCAGTTAAATTTTCGGGGCCCTCTAGAAAATTATTACTTGCATAAAATATGTCTTTAATTTTATTACTCAATAATTAAAATAAACAGTTTCAATAATATCCAACTAATTTTAAAAAATAAAACAATGTTTATTAAATTAATTCACTAAAACTTATTCATTTACACAAAAAATTATTAAAAATTTTCTTTGCCGTTTTCACGGGGCCTCTAGACAGCCGCCTTTTTTGCCTTATGGATAATCCGGCACTGACCATAACATTAACCCGTTCACGCACGCATTTTTAATTTTGACCACAAAAATTCTTTCATGATGTTTTCCTTTAAAGCTAATTTTTCTGAACATTTAAAAAAAAAGAAAGTTGTGATCCGACCTATAGCATAGGAAATATAGCACGTCCAAAATAATTATGCTAACCCGAAAATTTTGAGTTTTATTACGTAAAAAGTGAGTTCATACTTTAGAACTTTCAAAATTCTTGCAGAAAAACCGACACCATAATTATTAAAGTATTCACAGAGTAATCAAAACAAAGCTGAGATGAGGAGATTTGAAAGTTAGCTACGTGTTGACGACTGACATATTTCGAAAACGCTTAAAATCTTCTCAAGTTGATCGCAACATGCCAGCACCTCTCGGGTACATTTTATAGTATGTGTGGACGGTGTGGACATCGGGCACTCAAGGTCATCCGCTCACACTGGCGTACCTAGAGCTTTTGCCGCCCGGGGCGGTCTTAAATTTTGCCGCCCCCTACCCCCCCTCATATAAATATTACTACATATAAATATAATATAAAAAAATGTATTTGATAAAAAAAAATTAAAATTTAATAAAAACTTAAATATTTATTTTTCTTGCCTTCTTATTTGCAAAATCTCGAATGATATCGTCAAAATTTATAACATCCGTTAGTTCTTTTTCTATTGAAAGTATTGCTAAATTTCGCAATCTCGAATCACTCATTGTGGAACGAAGATAATTTTTAATTAATTTTAATTTGGAAAAGCTCCGTTCACAACTAGCGACACTGATGGCTATTGTTAAAAAAATTCTTAACAATATTACTATGTTGGGAACACAGTTTTCCAACCTATACTTTTGAATAAAAATTAATAGCTCAAGAGGCCCTTGCTCGTTTTCCCAAAGTTTTGTTTCTTCTTGTAGACCAGGTACAGACATAAAATTCTGAATTCTTTTTCTTTCAATATGGAACTGTTCTTCGTCAATGTCAACAAAGTTATTCATTTGACATTCAAAATTGTCGTTCAAAAGATTTGATGGTATTAAACACGAATACTACTCTGCAAGGACATGGAGTTGCTCAAAACGCACCGTTATTTCCTGGATAACTCGATCCAATGACGAAAACATTTCTCTTCTTATTTCTTCTTCTAGAGATAGTCCCACGTCTCGCGAATTTTCACCACTCATCATTTTTTTCCTTCTAACTCGACGCTCAGTGGATATTCCCAACTCTTCACAAATTTGTTTGCTTGTTGTAACTGCGTTTTGCACTAACGTGTCCCTTTGTCCATTGAAATACAATTTTAAAGAATTCAGTTTTAAAGTACATTGATAGATATTTAACCCCTTGGTTTGCAAGTATTGTTGCGTGTCGTTAATTTCCACAAGGACGGGTTCCCATAAATTGAGGTAGCACAGAAAAGCAAAGGATTCCATTGCTTGGGATAATATTCCAGCGTCTGATCTGGTTTTAATATTTTCTTCTTGAGATGTCAATTGTTCCAAAGTATTTAAAATGTTTAAGAAATGTTTTTTTACAATACTCACCGCTTCTCCTCTTGAACTCCAACGAGTTTCTACACTGCGCTTAATACCTTGACCAGTAACAGATAGTAAAATAGCCCATCGATGAGTAGAAGACGAAAAAAATGAATACAACCGTTCGATGGTCCCAAAAAATGTTATGGAATTTACAGCAGTAGAAGCTGCATGTATACATGCGAAGTTTAAAAAATGATTTGTACACGCTACAAATTCTGCATTTGGATTTTTTTGTTTAATGCGACTTTGAACACCAGACAGCTTTCCTGCCATTACCGCTGCATTATCGTAAACCTGGCCTCTGCAATTTTTTATATCTAATCCGTCATTTTCTAATTTCGATAGAATCATATTTGTGGTTTCTTCAGCAGTCTTCCCTTTAGTTTCTATAAAATCAATAAACGATTCTACAACTTTCACGTCTCCTCCGTCAATAACGACATATCTAATAATTTGACTGGTTTGATCTTTGTGAGAAACATCTGGAGTGCTGTCAAACATCATACAAAAATATTTAGCTTGCTTTATTTGGTCAACTATTGTTTTTCTCACTTTGTTTCCTAATAGATCTATGAATTCGTTCTGAATCTTTGGTGACAAGTAAGTGGTACTATATTTATTCCCCATCTTAATTTTTAGTACATGCTCACATAATACTGGGTCGTATTTAGCCATCAAGTCAACGAGCTCCAAAAAGTTTCCTCTATTTTCTATTGAATTAATGTCTTCCTGATGAACTCCTTCACGGTGACCTCGGAACGCCAAATTTTGTTTTGCCAAGAATCTAATTATGTCAAGTATTCGTTTTAGAATTTCCCTCCAGTTTGTTGTTTCCTTTTCAATATTTTGTTGTTCTAATCTGTCAATAGTTGCGCCATGTCCAAGTCTGATTTCGAATTCCTTCCATTTGGTAAATGATTGAATATGTTGTTGACTCGATTCGTGTTGAGATATTTTAGGATTCAGTTTCCACCACTTTGTAAATCCATTTTCCGAGTTAAAACTTGATTGACAGTTATTTGAGAAAAGTTTACAGCAAAAGCAGTAAATACTTTTATTCGATGGAGAGTACACCATCCACGATCTTAACATCTTTTCACCATTTGACATAGTTTGAAAAAACCAGTTGCGAGTAAGTTTTCTAATTTCGCCCTTGGCTACCTTACCAGGACGAACTACTCCTTCACTGAAATCGGAATCTAAATTTTGGATTTCAAACGGGCCTTGACATACTAGAAAGACTCTTGTTTTGTCTTCAATGCTGCTAGGCCATAGTCCAATATCTTTCAAGGAAGTACAGGATGAGGATATAGGTTGCTCAGAACACTCTTCATCAGAACATAATGAAACATCTACTTCTTCGCCAGTACTTGAAGCTGGTATTTCTTCTTTTTCAACATTCGATGAAGTTTCATTACCGAATACAGAGGAGTCTTTCAGTAATCCATCTTCTTCGCCAGTATTTGAGACATGTTCTTTCTCTTCAACAACATTAGAAGAAGTTTTTTCACGAGATACAGAAACGTATTTCAGTAGAGCTCCAGCGTTACTATTCTGGATTTCCTCTCTAGCTTTCTTTTTCTTTCTAAATGAAGCTCCGCTTTCCTTTGTTCGTTTCATGATTTAATTCTATTTAATTTTCGATTAATGCAGTATTTCTATTTTTTTATATAATTATTTTGTTTAAACACCTAATACAATCCTCCTTATATAGTATTGATGCAGTAATATAGTACCAACATTACTAATGTTATAAAATAGCATGTTATCTTTACCTGATTGGTTAAACTAAGTCGATGTATATTATACAGTGTAAATAGGTAACTGGCTTTTTTAATAATTATTATAATCATTGATTCTTATATTATTCAAAAAAAATAAAAATGTTTAAAAAAAAATTATTTTTTTGAAATATTTTTTTCTACATTTTTTTAAATTTTTATAAAAATATTTTTGTACATGCCGCAAAATGCCGCCCCTAAAAATGTGCCGCCCGGGGCGGTCCGCCCCTACCGCCCCCCCCTAGGTACGCCAGTGTCCGCTCAACTAACACCGAATTACACGAATTTAAAACAATGTCCATAATTATGGACGCAGTGCGCGAACGGGTTAAATTAAAAAAAAAGAATGAGAATTTTTAAGAATAACATTGTTATTCTATCTACAACTTGATTGATTTGGTACTCGACTCATCGGCAACTCTATGATTTTGGTTGAGAACTTAATTCAAGAAGTTGTGCAATAAACTTGGCTCAAATACTTTAAAAACGTTTATACGCAGGAGTTGTAGAACTGCTTGTAATATGTTACAATGTTCCACTTAACAAAAAAATCAATTTAAAAGTTACAAAATTACCAAAGGCTAGACATCGAATTTTTTAAAACAACATAAATTTATTTCGAAATTTTAAAATGCTATTATATCGGGCGTCGGAACTTTTTTGGATTATACGGGTCTTCTTATTTAGCATTCTTATTATTTTGTATTGTTCTTCAAGTGATAGGTATACACTATGCAGTGCGTAGGCAATCACTTATCTAAAGCCAAGATGACGTACCAGGGAATTTTAATTAATGATATGCTTCCACGTTGCCTTCCTCATATCCCACAAATCTATTATCTAGGATCACAGAGTGCATTCGACGCGACTAGGATTTGAACCGCGGTTACCCGCTTTCTGTAGCTGGATCACCTGCTGGTCACCTTTATAATTCTGGAAGATGAGCTCCATCCATCCTGCGCGGTTTGATATGGATTCAGTCTCACATATTACTTTAAGCAAAATTAGTATGTAATGATTGGCTGAAGAAATTTTGTAATTATTGTTGTAATAGCTCTACGGCCTTTATTAAAGAAAAAACATATTCATTTTTTCCCACTCTCTTCTGCCGTAATTTTGTATGGTGAAACTATCTCTCTTAAGTATACTCTTATTATATCTCTCTTAAGTATATGAAACAGTATAGTTGCTTACCTTCTTGGGATAGTTACCATGCCATGAATCACACACAGAAAAATGATTACTTGTAACTAACATTCGTATATATTTGAATTGTTCTATTTGTATTAAACAATTAACTTCTGATTTAAAAATATTTCTTTTCAATGAAATACATGGAAATGCTTAAATTTAATGTAAAATATACTTAATGCATAACTTAATATTGAAAAATTGGTATACTTAAATTTAATCAGTTTAAGAAATACTTATACTGTATGAGTATGCGATTTTTCTGCTAATTTTAAATTGAATATTCAAATAATTGAATTAAATATACCGGGCATCATATAATTATTTCAAATAAATATATGTGTATGTATGGATTAAATTCTTTAGTGAAATATTTATTCAAAGTATATAGTTTTGATAGGTAAGTTTGAATTAAATAATGTTATAGTTGTTGCAAGTAATAGGTTACTTGGATGATAAAAATAATTATGCTACTTCGTATATTATTCTTGATAGTCAGTGTTACTGCTATTGAGCTGTGATTGTGTGGATTATAAGTTCTTGTAAGGTAAGTCATCTTCTATTTTGTTTTATTTTATTGCTTACAATCATTACTTAAAAAAGATTGGAGAATATTTATATGTAAACACATTTACACATTTATAATAAATTAGTAAGTACCTAACTTATTAAATATTATTGTGAACACTAACTTTTTACTTAATATTAGTAACTTGAGGAATTTAAATTTTATTTTCATTAGCAAATATGATCTCTCATCAGATTTTTTAACTTACCTAATAATTATATTATTATTAACTCTCAAAGGTAGCGGGTTATTGGACAAAAAATTCAGAAAACCAATCTATTGTCGACGTTTCGCCGTATCTCACGGCTTCTTCAGGACTCTAGAATTTTTGTCCAATAACCCGCTACCTTCGAGAGTTATTTTTGAATATGGACGTGAACAATCATGTATTTATTTATATTATTATTATTTCAGTCAATCGAAGAAAAACGATTTTCTTATTCTTGCTGCTAAAATAGGACATCTCTTTACAACTAAAGTTGTAGGAACATATTATGTTCCAGCAATCCAGCTAAAAGACTCAAGAACGGGAAAATCATTGATGGCAAAAGGATGAATGGTATCGAAAGTAAATAATTTAATCAAACTCAGTGGTGAAGGTGTCTCACTGGCGAAACGAAAACGAGAAACTTTTGGCGAATCTTCTGAACTAATCACAGAAAATTCTACTAAAGGTATGAGTTCATTGTTTTCAGTAATATTATTTTAATACTTTAATTTTAGTCGATTATTCAATAATGAAGATTATAATATACATATGGCTTACCCACAATTATGAACCATGGAATACTGCTTTACTCGAAAAATGAAACAATATATTGTTATAATATATTATTTTTATATATTTTTGATTTTAATATTGAATAAAATTATTTCAATAAACCAATACTTTAAATTTAAATATATCGTTGTTCTCGATAACAGTTAATTATGCTTGGTTTTAAAAATTCATATACTTAAACTAAATACAATTATTATGTTTTTAAATATATCACATACTTCATCATAAGAATGGCTATATTGAAGTTAAATAAAAGTATTTTAGTTTGAAGTATATGTAGCTTTTAAAAAGAAATATACTACAGTAGAAACTCCATCATTCGACACTCCCATATTGGACAATTCCGAGAATTTCTCATTCTAATGGATATGTAATTATGAGCTTATGACGCACAAGTTGTGAGCTTATCAAAATCAACGACTGGATTTCAGCACGTAGGCAGACAGATTGATTACCTACATTATAATGCTTACATGATAATAGCAATGTAACGTAAAATAAAAGGTAATTTAAATTTAAAAAAGATGTTATTCGAAATATATAAAAATAAAATATTTACATGCTAATCGTATAATAGTTATGTTATTTTCGTAATGAGTATCATCACAATTTTGTCATTTAATTTATAAAATTTATTCGTAAAAGATAAAATTATTTTAAAGTTTATATTACCTATGCAAGTATCTAATAAAATTTTCGCAAAATAATTCTTTTTACAAAATTTGTATATTTAAATTACACCTTCAAGTTTGCTGGGTAAGGCATAGTGGAAATAAATTCTTATCGTAATTAAGAATAACGTGATATGTTTATATCATATAAAGATATTAATTTCAATTCCCTATTCGACAATTATGTCGAATTATGGAGTTTCTACTGTATATGTTTAATCTGTATATTTATGATACTTTCAATCTAAGTAATGAGTATATTTTATTTCAGATATATGTACATTCAAATTCATTATACTATATCCTTATTTTGAACAATATGCAACTTCTTCTATACAAATATACCATCAACTTGCTGATATACGAATATAACGTATATTAGAACTAAATTTCTGCAATTTGAATCGAGTAATAATTTTTCTGTGTGCAAGGGCGTTTTGTTTAGTTTTAGATCAAAATTAAATTTTTTTTATCTATTGGTTACAATGTTACAATTGATTTGCCATATGTATTTGAGACTTTCTTGAAATACAATTGTTTGTTGCTCAGTATAATACTATACATTCAGATGGAAGTAACGTGTTATTTGATAGTTGTTAATTGTTAATACCACGAGAGAGAGTAAGTAGCAATATTTGACTGCTAGTAAGTAACAGATTAATCAAAAAACACTCCTTTATCAAGTTGTAATTTTCATTTTAATGGGAGTAATATCAGCTAGGTACCTTCATCAACATATTATTATTTATCAAAATTTATATTACACAGAAAGAACAATAACATTTATGTTATATTTATTAATAATTGATAGTAAATAGCAGAATTAATCAGCAAGGGGCAGTATTCAAACCCAGTGATTTATCCCCTGACCCTCCCATTCAGATAATTAACAAATATATTATAATTTAGTATTACACAAAATTATTTAATGCATTTAAACATTGAAATAATTGATAAAAAGTAAACACAACAACAAACAAGAAAAAATAAACATTTAAACATTTGTAGGAAAAGTTTGTTTTGATTTATTTTCATCATCTTCTTGAGATAACTCATCACTTGATATACTTGGTAGTGGATCATTCTCATCCTCCTGGACCAAGTTCTTATTTTTAATATCATTCGGATTTGCACATTTTCCGTTATTCGCAATCCATTCATCTTGTTTTGAAATCCACGATTCAACCTTGAATTTCCTGTAAGCATCTCGGCGCATTAATTCGTAGATTTCTTCCTTATCCTTCTTGTCAACATTGCTCTCTGTCAGAGGCTGTGGTCCCATGTCCATTTTCAGTTTTTTCCAGTACTTACTCATTTTGGCTCCCTTTTTTTTCTACCTTGGAGTAGACCGTATCCTTGAATGACGGTAAAGCGATGCAACTAAATAATTAAACAAAATGAAATAAGTATTATTTATATTATGTGTAAATAATTTAATTAAAATGTAACAATTTGATATCTGATATTTTTTATTTTCTTAAATAAAAGTCTTGCACATGCATATAAGATGCTGTGAGTAACGAACTTCTTTTAATTTTTGCTGGTTAGAATTTTGGTTTAAATTATACAGCAAAATATTAAAATAATTAATTGGTTAATAATATATTTTCAATTGAATTGAAAAAAAAATTTTCAAATGAATTTGTAAAATATGAAGAAGACATGAAATTTTTTGAGATTCACCCCTTTTCTAGTAACACACTTAGGGTCGGTTAGGTTTTTAAACAATATTCAATATTGGACGTTTGGCGCCAGGACGTTTGGGCGCCGGACATTTGGGCGCCAGGACGTTTGGGCGCCGCCGTTTGGGCCCCAAGACATTTGGGCGCCGGCGCCGCCGTTTTAGTATTGTCCTATCTTCATATGATAGGACAATTCTTTTTATTCTTTGATCCACTTCTTGATACTTTAATCTTTTAAGTGGAGGAGCGTCACCACGTAAGAATTGCTCGTATGATGCGTCTCTTCCTTTCTGAACGCTTCGCAGACCATCGATGAATTTCCATATCGTTGGATGATCCACATCCAACTGGCTTTGCAAGTTACGATGAGCAGCTTCAGCAATATTATTAGTGCGGTCTTGATCATTCAGCACGCGATCGTATACATTCTATATACTTGGAGCAAATAATGGTCTTCGTCTTGATTGATCACGGTTTAGCCTTCCCACATAATTATCTTCCAACCAGTTTAAAACGGGTATTAATTTATTTGGAAGATGCTGGGAAAGTTCTTCAATTGCGTGTTCGATATATGCAATTGGAACGAATGCAATTGCAATAACCATCCGGGCTTGAAGAGCAAATTCTGGATCGTTTGAATAATCACCGTACAGTCCCCTTTCGCGAATTTATTTTTTGAAATTTTTGACCAAGTGGAATAAACAACTGTTTCTACTGTTTCTGCGGCGCGTTTTCTGATGGCAACGTTGATCTTGGCAACTTCTGTTCCGGCCGCATCAGGTTCATGATTATGATTGCCTTTTGAGCATAAATATTCATCATCTATCGTTGTATGAATACGTCCACAACACTTATCCGCTTTTCGAGCGCATCTTCAAAATTTTTTTGTTTCGTCCTTGCTCATCTTATCAAATACGTACAAATATCCGTCACGTATCACCTTTGTTTGCTTTCGAATTGTCTCTGTAGTATCCATGGTGTATTATATTTTATCGTTCTTGTTGCTCTTGTTCTTCAAACCTATCCTCTATTTATAATATTATTGTCCTTTGTTCATATTACCAACTTAACGCATACTTAGTGATGTTTTACATACAGGGTCGTTCGTTCGTTCTATTATCAGGTCTGTACTTGGGTGACGGCTCTTTCTGTTTGTCCCTGACTACTAAAGCTAACATGGCCATCCTGCACTTGTGACGTACTCGTTGCATGGTTTTGCTGTATTGTATGCTTTGCTTTATTCATTGTCCATAATATCACTGCCGTATTTACTCTTACGATCCATTACTCTTCGTAATGGATCAGTTTTTGTTAAAGTAACATATTTCACTTTACCTTCTAGACAGGTAATTTTCAAAATAAAATATAAACTGATAAGTAATAAGAATTCCACTTTAAAAATATCCATTAATAAAATTGACAAAACATCACGAAGCGGATAGTAAAGAACACCATTTGCTTGCAATGCAAATTTTTGTAAAATATTTTTATGAATACAGGGTTAAAATTTATAAGTTATAGTACACTACCATGACAGAATAAAATAGACACCATAAATTACAAATATTTATTTTTATTTAGAACAATTAATAAATGTAAAAAAATTTTTTTTTACAGTTTTAATATTTAGTGGCTCCTCCTTTGTTTTGAATAAGACTTTTGATCCTAAACGGCATACTTGATATTAAATTATCAATGGTCTCCTGCGGAATTTTACCCCATTCTTCTACTAAAACTGCAAACAGGTCATCTTTACTGGTCGGTTTTCGGGGTCTTTTGTGTAAATTCATTTGAAGAATGTGCCAGACATTCTCTATAGGATTCATATCCGGAGATTGACCTGGCCACGGTAAAATATTAATCCTTTTCTTGGCTTTAAATTCTTTGACTAATCTTGATTTATGACATGGCGCCCCATCTTCCATAAAATAGAAATCTTTCTTTTTTAAATTTTTGGTGAACAGGGGTAATAGACCGTCTTTCAATATACCGATGTATTTTTTCCCATTTATTATGCCATCACAAAATATTAAATTTGAACGACCACCTTTCCAAATAGCACCCCACACCATAACACTAATTCCGCCGTATTTCACCGTATGCTGTAAAAATTTTTCTTCAAGTTGTTGAGAAGAACGCCGCCATACCCATAATCTTCCACTATCATTAAATTGACAATATCTACTCTCGTCAGAAAAAATTACTTTATTCCAAAAATTTTCCGAACGAGATTCCATATCTCTTGCCCACGTTAATCGTCGTTTTTTTGGAATATAGTCAATAGAGGTTTCTTTTTCGCTACTCTTTTGTATAGCCCCATACTATGAAGATAACTTTGTACGGTTCTTTTTGATAATTGTGCCGTTTCAGCAACTTCTTCTACCGTCCGCTTTGGATTTTTAATTACTTCACGCACTAAAGACCGTTTTTCAATCTTACCATTGGCCCAGATCGTCCAGATCGATAATTTACAACTTCTTTACCCTTACGTTTAAATTCAACAATTATTCTGTTAACAGTAGACAGCGGTACATTTAAAAATTTTGAAATATCACGTTGACTTGCACCTCGATCAAATTGTCCAATTATTCGTCCTCGCGTAAACTCACTAAAATCACTTGCTCCTTTTGTTCGTGGCATTTCTAAAACTAAACTTGTCCCTTTACAATACAACAGTAAACACTTGCTTTTGCCTACTGACAAAATTTCAACTTAAAATTTGTCACACTAAACCGGTTTGAGTAATAAAAGTACCCATTAGAAATATAATTCATGGTGTCTATTTTAATCTGTCATGGTAGTGTATCTATATAGTAAATTTATAATAAATTTAATAAATTGGGAGCCCAAATCTCCAGGCGCCCAAATGTCCAGGTGCCCAAACGGCGGCGCCCGTTTGTCCAATTTTGCAACCACGGCAAATCTTGGATCCAAGATAACAGATGCGTTAGAAATTATATTCTTGGTTTAACATCAGTGACGTAACCAGGGGTGAAGAGAGGCCACTGCAAAGACGCAACTTAATATATTATTTAATAAAATAATGATATTAACGACACCTCTAATTTTCTACCAAATTTATGGGCAGAAACAGTTACAACAGTTGCCCCGGCCCTCACGTAAAGACGTCCATGTGTTAAGTTTCGTTTACTTTCTTTGGGGAGTTTGGTAAAAGGAACCAATTTTGATAAAACTCGCCGGGTATTTTAAAAAAGCTCTTTTGAGAAAAATCTTATGGAAACAATCTATTATTAAATTTGGTTATCATAAATATGAAACAATTTTCTTTTAAAAATGAAAATTTATTTTTAAAGAAGAAAATTTTAATTGAAGTAAATTATCAAAAGTACAAATTTCCAAAATCAACAACTTTCCACCAATCTGTTCCCCCTCTTGCCTTTGTGCTCAAGCCCACCGCTCCTCTAAAATGTCCAAGCTGTCTCTTAATATATTACACGATTGACAGCTTTTAATGAACTAAAAAATTGGATAGTCTTTATTAAACTTGAGATATTATTGAAAATTACAATTATTAAAAAAAAAGAACTTTGATCAACAAAAATAACTTAATATGAACCGACATTAACTAAACATGTAATCCCTAAATGGGTATGATATCTGCCACCCACCCCAAAGTTTGGTTAGGATTATCTGATTATAAAAAAAAAGTCCAATTTAATACGAAAAACTTTTGTTCTAACTAACTAGTTTTAGCTAAACTTAAATAATTGATCTATGATTAAATTTAATAAACTACTAAAGACAAAAAAAATTACCGGCATGAAAAATTGTTAGCAAACGTCAAAAAAATTCTTTTGGGCACCTATATAATATACTATATATCTAATTGTAATTAAATAATATTCCAGAAACTTACGATGAGGATGCAAATATTCACACAAAAACTGTAATTAGAATTATTCTGATTCTATTGAAGCAATACTTCAACTAAATTATAGCAGATCAAGCTAGCTCAAAAACACAAGGATATAATAGCAGAAATGATCTCTTCAATCAGAATGAAGCTAGGTAACCACCAATGAGGGCTCGTGCATTGGAGTTGTTTATTTTCTAGTTGGTTTTGTTTTTGGTTATTTTCTAGTTGGTATTTCGTGTTTGTTTATTTTCTTGTGTTAGGTTAACGTCATAATTTCTTTAACCAGTATCTATTGTTTTTTGTTTGTTTATATATAATCCAGACCTTTCTTCTTTTATATAAACATTTTTAACTCATTGAAAATGAGTCAAATTAAAAGACTCGAAACGTCGTACAAATAAAATTGTTTAAAAGACCTATAACTCAACGATTCTTTATCTTATTATTATAAAGATTTTATAAAGATAAAGAAAATAGAGATTTCAACTCTATTAGGCGGATAAAAATATGTAAAATGTGTTTTCGCAGATTATTCAATATTTCTTAAACCCAATGAAATATTGAGCTGATGTTTGCTTACGAAGATAGCGATACAAATATCTAAAAACTATTCGTAAACCGGGAACGGAGATAAACCGGGATCAAAAAAATTTTTTACCAATTTTTTTTCATTTTTAATCAAAAAAATCTGATGTGGACACCACATGTCTTCCTTGTCATTTTTAGAATGATTGTACAAGAATCTCGTTAATATATTTGTGCGCGTCATGAATGAATGCTCTTTTGATAATCGCAACCTAAAATAGGAGGTGCACAACTAGATGCTATAAGAATCTCAAATACAAAATTTCAACTTTCTACGACGTACCGTATTTGAGTTATGCGACATACATACGTCTGTACATATGTACATACGTACGTATAGACGTTACAATGAAACTAGTCAAAATGGATTCAGGGAAGGTCAAAACGGATATTTCCGTCAAAATCTGAAAACCAAAAAAAATCGGGATTACAGTATTATAATATAATATAAATAAAAAGAACCTATAATCGAGGAGTCCATCGAAAAGTTGTTCATCAGAAAACGATGAAAGAAACTTTTCAAACTGAACATTTTGCAAGTGGATTGGAACAGAACTTAATTAGAACTTAATAATTATACAAAGTTTTCCGCTAAGAATAAATATGCGAAAGAGGTTGAGTTGAGTATATTTCGTGAAATTTCTAGGAATTTACCTAGGAATTTCTTGGTGAAAAATTGAAACATTTTTTGGTTGTAAATATGAAAGATTTAAAAAAAGTGGATGACCAAAAAATGTGCTTTGATATTCTTTCGAATTCCAAATCTTACTTTTTAGGGATATTTACATCTCAGGTTTTCGTTTGAAGGTAAAATAATTTATTGTTCATTTTTATTTACACCATTTTTTTTTTTAATTCAATAAAATGTTTTTAATTGAACATGATGAGATTTATTGGGAAATTATTCATATACTAATTAGTAATTATAAACATTATTTTAACTTTTTAAAACTAATACAAGACCTTTTGGCCGTTTTTGAGCAACTTATTTTATTCGGATTTTAAAAATGTTTGCTATTTTATTATTCAATAAACAACCAAACAAATTTTGAAAACTTTATTTTGTGGCATTTTAAACCTCCGTGAAGTTGGCCTCCAACTGCAACATTTTGATATAAAAAAATATGGAATCGTTAGGTCATTGTTAGATCACCAAAGGTGACCTGGTTTTATCGTTAAGTCACTTCTAGTTTTTCCAAAAAAATATTCAAATTTTTCAATAAAATAAAAATGGAAACCGATAGGGAATCGACTAATGCCCGATTTCTTCACTTGGAGATATCTATCGGATAAGTATAAGTATACTGATAACCAATCAAACCGGTTGTTTGTTTGGTCACTTGATTAATTTGATTGGTTATCCGTATATTTATACTTATCCGATAGATATCTCTAAGTGAAGAAATCGGACATAAAAGAATTTCTTTGTAATCAATTAATTTTAATTCGATGCCCCTATTTTTATTTTATTGACAAAAACATTTTAGTTCTAAAAAATGTTTGTACATGTTTTTGGTTTTCCAAAATATTGATAGTACAATTTTGTCAGCTATTGATGTCTTCAAAAGCAAAATCTTTTTCGTTGTCAGTTTGCGATTTATACATTTCTTTATTTTCTTCATTAATTTATCAAAACCTTCAAATTTCAAATTCGTATCATCTATGAAAGTGCTGTGAAAGCAGTATACATCTAGGATTTTGTGCTCTTACGCATTCCTTCTTTCGAGAACAGCGGCAAAGAAATTGGAGCAAGTTCAAATTTTAGATTTTCATCTCAATCCTTGTCGGATTGCTTCGCAATGAAAATTCCCTAAACCAGTATATGAGTTGATTAATAGAAATTATCATGTCTTTCAATTTAATATTGCTGTTGCTGATGCCAGCGAAATAACTTTGTTCTTACGTTTAAATGAAGTCTATTCAAAATTTTGCAAATTATTTTATAAACTCCAACAGTACAATATCTTTGGATACATGGCAAACGATTTCATTATTTCTATTCTTAGCTTCTCTTGAAATCATGAGCTTATCGATGTATGGTTAGGAATTAATGATCTTGAGAAGAGTACAGAAAAACCAATTTTTCCCGATGATCATCGAGATAGAAAACTTGAAATTTTAATTAGAACCTCAAATCCTATAACATATCCAAAGATCAGTACTATCCGACCTTTTGTGAGGGGCACGTTATTTTTGCCCCTGCTACTACTACATATACTAGAATTTACTTAAAATTCAAATCAATTATATCGTTTTGCAAATTTTTTGAGACTATAGTTTGGCACAAAAATAAAATTTTATTTTACCAATTTACATAATTTGAATGTTTTTCACCTTTTTAAATTAACCTCGGAAATCTATAATAAATTATTAAAATGATTATTATATACTGATGGTGTATTTTATTTGTGAAAATTGTGCGTGTTTTTAATTTTCTAAAATATCGATATGGTTCATATCGAGTTCAGTATCGAGTTAGAGGTTCAGGTAGTTCCAGGCCCGCGCCTAGCACTTTTGGCGCCCTTGTGCAAATTTAAAATAACGCCCCCAATTTATATTATGTTCATTTGGAAAATATATTATTTTCGAGAAGTAATTCGGTTCCCTCGTCTCAAAGAATAAAAAAATAAATAAAAAACAATATAATAGCTAGCAGTTCCTTACTGGTTTTTTTATCATTATAAATTTTGTTTTGACAATGTTGTTTGTTGCTTTATTATTTTTTTTTTGAGGCTTGGGCGCCTTCGGCGCCTCAGCGCCGTCGTGCACCGCACGACTTTGCTCTTATGTACGGCGCGGGCCTGGGTAGTTCACTACCTGAATCTTTAAACCAGCTATTACCAACCGTCGGTCGGTCCGCCGGACCGGCCGTAGTTCGCGAAAAAAATTTGACCGATCCGCGGAGACTTTTTACCTGTCCGCATTAATTATAATTACAATAAAAAATAAATAAATAAATAAAACAAATACTAACAGTATCAGTCTGCGAAAGTTTTTTTTACAAATTTTACCGGTCCGCGGGCCAAAAATAGTTCAGAAACGCTGCTCAACCCACGTATCAATCGATTATTTTACTATTGATACATTTTTTTGGCGTTAAAAAGAATATACACCTTACAATGTACAATATTTTCTTATATTTTACACCATTACTACAGACAAGAAAAATAATTTAAAAAAATTATGAAATTTTAAACAGTTGAAGTTTTTAATAACATATTGTTAATATTACATATTTCATTTAGTTAATTGAAAAGAAAATTGATATGTAAATCATTAAACATTTCTAATACAAAAATACTAAGAAAACTATGTAATGCATAATGTAGTTAAGGATGTCAAAATTATTCCCATATGAATATTACGCCACTTTTTTTGTACGCCACTGTGTGAGGTTAGTTTTTTTTTCTGTAATATTTCTATGATGTAAGCTATTGGTAATACTGTGGATAACCTCTAAAATTAATCAATTTAACTAGCTATTAAAAATTTGATAAACACATAATATAACGATAAGGTAATTAATTATGATTACGTTATTTTAATTTTGAGATACACCTGAATTACAATGCACTTTTTACAGTTAGATTACCAGTAGTTACAAGTACGTGTAGATCTTATATTTTTATGTTATTTTATTTACGCCGTTTTAGCAAAACACTCTTAAATATGGTACCTAAAGTTGTGTTTGTGCTTGGAGGACCCGGAGCTGGAAAAGGTACGCAGTGTCAGAACATTGTTAAGGTAATATTTTCTTTCGAACAGTTCCCGAGTTGAGTTTTTATATATTGAGTTTTAGGAATTTGATTTTGTTCACCTTTCAGCTGGTGATTTATTACGAGAAGAAAGATCGAAACCTGGTTCAGAGTATGGTGAATTGATAGAAACCTACATTCGTGAAGGTAAAATTGTTCCGGTTGACATAACTTGTAGTTTATTGGAGCGTGCTATGCAAGAATCAAAGCAAGAATATTTCCTCATTGACGGCTTTCCTCGTAATCAGGATAATTTAGATGGTTGGAAGCGTCGTGTTGCTGATAAAGTTCATCTCTTATTTGTTTTATACTTTGATTGTCCACTTGAAGTAAGTTTGATTAATGATATTTCAAAATTCTTATCAAATTTTGTAGGTTTGCACTCAAAGATGTCTTTCAAGAGGTGCGGCTGGAAGTGGACGTTCTGATGATAACATTGAGAGTCTACATAAACGTTTTAATACGTATGTTTCTGAAACCAAACCAATTATTGATTACTACAAAAGTTTGAATATGGTGAATCAAGTTGACGGTAGTCAACCAGTTGAAAAAGTTTATGAGGTTATTAAGAAGAGTTTTTCTTCTGTTGGAGGAATAGGTGAAATTTAAGTAGTAATTGACTAGCTTAATTCTAAACGTAAAGTTCGTAAATCAAATTTACTTATAGTTTAATTACATAGAATGTGAATATGTAAATTACTTTTTAAAGTTAACATGCAGATATTTTAATGCTGAACAATTTTATTGTTATGTGTTTTTTATATACGATAGACTTGGAAGTCAGTGGTAAAATTTATATAATTTTACTCTTATTACCCTCATTTTATATTTATTGCACTATAGTAATATGTATTATATTTGTCCTGAATAACTTATGTTGTTTGAAAAAGTGTGTTGATATTGTCCGATTTTTATTAATTCATTGAATATTAGTTATAGTGACATTCAAGTTCTATTGTATATTTTTGTTTTGAAAATTGATTTAAAAAAATTACATTCCATCTATGATTTTTTAATCGTTCATTCCATGGCATGTTTTTATTACTGACTAGTTAAGTAAATAATTTAATTTGGCTTGTAAACAATGGTTACCTTGATGTATTTGAATAAAAAGTCAATTTTAATTATTTTAATTTTATTCAAACTGCAATATTGTCAAATTTGCTTGTAATTTTTAACTTATTGGATTTGATTATTCAAAAGTACTATTGGACATTTTTCAAACTGATGTGAAAAATTTAAAAAATATTTTACCAAATCATCCAAAATAATTCGTAATTAACCCGTAGTACCAACACCTTGATTGAGGATACTTGCAAACCACAATAGTGCGATTTGGAATTTTGCATTTTCTAAGTACTATAACCTTAACTTAAATATACATTGGAAACCAACTCTCGTTCAAGTGAAAATATGTGAAGTTAGGATCACTGGTTGTTTGGACAGGTACATGTTTATAATTGTTTGATTTGAACCTGTTCAAACAACCCGTGATCCTTACTTGAAATATACATGCTTGCATAGTTGAAGCTATGCTGTAACTCGCGTATAAATAGTCGAGTAGTATTCGAAAACCAATGTTTCTTGGTTTATATGGTGGTGCGAATTCGCACTAGTGTGATTACTACAGATTAAACAAAAATTTGTATAAATCAAAATAAAACATTAATTTTTTTTATTGCTGTTAACTAAAATCTTGAGTTGCTTTAGTTAATTTTTTTTTGTTTAAACGAATTTTTGTTTGATACAAAATAGATTATTTAAACAAAATGTTTTTATCGTGTACCGATTGGTAAAGAATTTGCTTATTTTGTAACTAGCGGCTGCGCTGTGGAGAAACTACTCACAAAAATTATTATAAATACTTGTACTTATATTTACAACATTTAACAAGCTGGTTTCAATCAAGTTGAAACACTGGCTGGTTTACTGGGTGTATACTACCAAAACATGATTAACATTTTACTTTACTATTGGTTTGTTGTTATCTTCGTTATGGCAAATTTTACCTTAATTTTGGTAATGTACAATTGACACTTGGATTGATTGGGTTTTCAAGAGCGGCAATATGAATCAAATTTCAAAGATTATTCAGAGTCTATTAACGGATTAATTGTTTGAATCACAAAATTTTGAAATACTTAGGCCGTGTTCGATTTTGGAGCTCACGGCGCTTTTGGTATCAACGTCTGTTCTTTTATGAGTAATGATTCGTCTAGAGAGTTAGTATTGGTACCAAAAGCGTCGTAAGCTTCCAAATCGAACACGGCCATAGTAATACTTCGATTTACGCGAACCCGGAGTTACACGATTTTCAAATCTCATCGATTCGTCTTTCATTTGGGAATTTGACAGAAAGCCTCAGATTAATTGAAATAGGGTTACAAATTTCAGAAAATATAGACTTCAATGAAAAGCGTATTTATATGCGAAATTATATATCTCGACTTCCCCAAATTCGACTTAGCGTTTATCACTCAGTCCCACCTATGGCGTAAGTTCTGGATATTACTGTAATCAATACATGGTGTGGATTTACTGAGAAACCCCCGAAGTTTAAATCATTCACTACATTTTAAGTGGCTTTAGGACTTAATAAATTTATTAATTGTTCGACCCTGGTGTACACCCCATGCGAGTATCTGATTGAAACTGATTGAAAAAAAATGCCTGCAGTTACTCAAAAAAACTCGGACACTCTTCTTCTTCCTCTTAATTTAGGACTACGTCCTTGTTATTGCCATGGGATGTACCAAATTTACACTTGGCAGTCATGGTCCTTTGAGCACTTCGCATATACATATTCTAGTAGGTTGCTAACCTACTTAAGCTTTAGATCACAACAGTGTAGTTGGCGCGACCAAGCATTGAACCGCGATCTTCCACGTTGTTGCGTGTCGATTTAAGCCTTATACTATTAGTTATACTAACTGCCGTGTTAGTAAATCATGCGCAAAAAGTAAAAATTTTAAAGTGTGGAGAGTGAAAATACACTCGTTAGACAATTTTACTGAGAAGCGCAGTCATTTAAACTCGGAGAAGTGTATCAGTATCAGCCATTTCAGTCTTTTATTTTCATTAGGATAAAAAAGCTAACATTATTTTTAAAAAACTTAATATTATTTAATATGTATCACTATCAGGAGATGATTGCCTATTTTATTTTTTTATATTTATTATTATATTTTTTATAATCATTTTATTATAAGTAAGACCCCTGGCGAAGCCAAGTATCCAGCTAGTATAACGATTAATATAAATTTAAAATCAAAAAAGTGTTTTGTTAGAATAATTTTTTTTTAAAGAAACAAATCTTTTCTTATCTTTAAACAATTTTTTTTTAACCAAAAATATTTTATTTCAATTAAACAAAATTTATTTCTTTAAAAAAGGATTAAAAGAAAAACGTTTTTAGCCAGATTGAAATAGAGAAATAGTAAATAGTAAATATTATAACTAATATTTATATTTAATTAATTTATATAGTTTTTTTCAGTAGTATTTTTAGAGGTATTATTACCCCTTTTCAAACCCCATCGGATCCGCTCTTGATACTAACGGATTGTATATCTTAGTTATTGATTTTTTAAAGTTGGTAACCTTACATTGAATTGCGCTTTGAAGTTGTAATGGTTGGCGCCAAATTTATGTTGATAGGTTAAGAAACAGAAGTAAACATTTTGCGGAACAAGAAGACAACATTCACAAAATGTCCAGACGTTTGAGTAGCAATCAAAGCAACACTTTGCTTAACTATTTTCAGTCACCTAAGACTCCAAAACGTAATGCTAATAAAAGTGTATCTGACACACCAGTTACACCAAAAACTGAGGAACAAGACAAATCCGAAGGTAAATTCCACGTTTTTATGTTTTAATTTAATTAATTTACATTGAATTTTAGATAGTGATAACGAAACGTTGAAGTGTCGAACGAAGAAACGACGCCTTGCTATTGTCGACAGTGATTCTGGTTCCGACAGTGATTCAGTAAAACAACAAAAGAAAAAAGCTAATTTAGATACTTCAAGTCCTGATGATCCAACGTTTCAAGTAAAACATGAAGATAATTCTGAAGATGATTCTGAAAGTAGTGGCAGTGAAACCGAATCGAAAAAGTCACACAATAAAGAAAATAAGAACTTGAAAAGAAAACTTATAAAACCTCAAAATGAAACTCATTCTCCAAAAGTAGCTTTGAAGTCTTTTAAATTAGATAAAAGCAAAACTTCGAATACTGAAACCAAAAGTGCAAGTTCTTCGCAAAGCTCTCAAAATAAAGTTGCCTCTTTTACTACAGTAAAAGTTTGGACTCACAATTCTTTGCCATTTTTGAAACCTGATAAAATTCGTGACTCAAATAAAAACAAAATGGATCATCCCGATTATGATAATCGTACGTTGTATGTTCCTGAAGATTTCTTAAATTCCCAAACTCCAGCCATGCGTCAGTGGTGGATTTTAAAGAGTCAACATTATGACAGCGTTTTGTTCTTTAAAGTGGGAAAATTTTACGAATTATACCACATGGATGCTGTTACTGCTGTGAACCATTTGGGACTTTCTTTCATGAAGGTAACATTCAAACTTTATTTAGATCACAAATGAATTAAATTTTTAGGGAGAATTTGCACATTCCGGTTTTCCTGAAATTGCATATGGTAAAATGGCCAGCTCGTTAATTGATCAAAATTTTAAAGTTGGTCGTATTGAACAAACAGAAACGCCAGAAATGATGGCAGAACGTTGTAGGAATTCTAAAAAAACAAGCAAATTTGACAAGGTTGTTTCCAGGGAAGTTTGTCAGGTTACTACCAAGGCTACATGCATTTATGGTGCTCAAATCGTTGATGCCAAACAAGCCTTACCTTGTCATATGATTGCAATCTCCGAAGTGGTAAATTTGAAATTAGTTAATTTGAATTTAATTTAAAGTTAATTATATTTAGCATCATGAATCGGGAAGTACCTTTGGGGTCTGTTTTATTGATACTTCTATTGGTGTGTTCCATTTGGGACAATTCAATGATGATAAGCATTGCTCCAAATTGTTGTCTCTTTTTGCACAGTATCCTCCTGGATTGGTGAGTTTATGAATATATACATATATATATATAAAGCACTAAAGGCTTGATCGGCCCAAAGCTAAGTAGTATTTAGGTATTTAATACCTCAAAGATGTTGCCAGCATCTTTTGAGAGAAACACCGTTGAAATAGCCAGATATACTTGGTCGAGGATCAAACCATGCTCTCGATTGTACTTAGGTTTTTATAATTGAAAGCTTTAGTTGAACTTATTTTGATCCTTGCCGCAAAATTTTATAGTTGGTGTTTTAACCACTTACAGTTAAATAACAGTTATTGATAATAAAATAAATGAAAAATCTTATTTTCTCCAAACAATTCTCTTAATGTGGATTAGTGGAAATAATAGTTGTTTAATACAAACTATTTTAAACTATTATTTAAAATTTGTATACACTGACTGGTTTAAAATCTTTTTTTTTAAGCATTTGTTTAAATATAAAAACATATTAAAGTAAGAAAATTACGACCGTAATTATAAATATATTCAAAGGTAAAGCGTAAATTTTTAATGCCTTAATTTTTTAAATAGGTAGATACCAACGGCAAATTTTTTATATAAGGAAAACGCTAACGAGTTCTGGTTTTTTGTTTGAATCATGAGGACAGACACGGAGCCAGATCATAAGGCTTCTTCCTATACGTTGTATAGAAGCCTAAAACTAACACATTGTGTTGAATGTGCATGGTTTTAATGCAAACTACAATAAAACATATTAAAGTAAGAAAATTACGACCGTAATTATAAATATATTCAAAGGTAATGGGTTATTGGACAAAAAATCAATCTATTGTCGACGTTTCGCCGTATCTCACGGCTTCCTCAGGACTAGATTATAAAATGAATACAAAAATAAGGACAAAAGCATCTACCTCTCCAATCGTCTATCACACTGAATCATAAAATTAAAACTAACACATTGTGTTGAATGTTTTATTGTAGTTTGCATTATTAGTTTGCATTAAAACCATGCACATTCAACACAATGTGTTAGTTTTAGGCTTTTATACAACGTATAGGAAGAAGCCTTATGATTTGGCTCCGTGTCTGTCTGTCTGTCCTCATGATTCAAACAAAAAACTAGAACTCGTTAGCGTTTTCCTTATATAAAAAATTTGCCGTTGGTATCTACGTATTTAAAAAATTAAGGCATTAAAAATTTACGCTTACTTGCTTCTCTTTTAAATGCCTCTGATATTTCTACCGTTAGCGTTTTTAGATTTTAGACATATATAACTCGTATATTATACTCTATAAACCTATATCCGTGGATCCTCCGATCCGTTGATACGCCACGGTTAATCGTGTCTACGGCTAATTAGATGACCGAATAATCGACGTAATGAATAACGAATATAATGTAATAAATTCAAAGCGAAAAAATAATTTTTCATAGGTTATTCTTTTTATTGGAAAGCTTTTGGGTATACAATATGTTAACTGTTTGCTAACCCCCTCTGTTACTCCCGCATTTTGCCTCAATGTATCATCTGATCAACGTATCGACGGATAATTATATAATATATATAATAATAAAATATAAAACAGCTTATAATAAAATAAAGCCCAAATAATTTAATCTATCAAAAAAGTAGATGTATAGAAGCCTAAGAACTGTCGCAAAAGCGAGTTCCACCTTGTTAATTTTATGATACAGTGTTGATGGACGATTGGAGGGGTAGATGCTTTTGTCCTTATTTTTGTATTCATTTTATAATCTAGAGTCCTGAGGAATCCGTGAGATACGGCGAAACGTCGACAATAGATTGATTTTTGAATTTTTAGTCCAATAACCCATTACCTTTGAATATGGACGTTAATAATCATGTAGTAATTTAATAATTCAAAAAGTAAAACCTACGGAGAGTAGGTATTAATGGATTTGTGGTCGTGAAGATCTATCCGATGATAAATAATACTCCTCTCACAATAGCTTTGTTCCATCAAACAGTTTTTTCCAGTTGTAGGACTACACGCATGCTCTTTAACTAAATTTTTGAGCATAAAAGATTATTTTTGTTAAAATTATCGCAAGCAATACCACAAGAGCTTTGATTTATCTGGATAATTTTTAATTTCAACGAATACATGATTAGCAATTTAGCGAGAGAAAACTTAGTTGACAAAATCACGAGAGCTGGGCTAGCTTTAGCGAGATTGCTCTAGTGATTTTGTCTAACCAACAGTTTTCTCGAGCTAAATTTTAAAAGCACGTATGAGTGTTCAGAAATTAAAAACTATCAGGATAGAAATTAAGTTTGAATTAGAGAAACTTTGAGTTATGGAGATAAAATTACACGTAAATATCTGACAAACCTATATAATTTAAAAAAAAAATTTGATTTATAGAATAATTTGAGTTAGAGCAGTTCGAGTTAGAGAAGTTTAACTGTATTTACAAAGTTATATAGGAAAATATCTAAAAAAATATCATTAGTCTGCTGATAAGTGCTAGTCCGTATATCTTCGAAATGTTTACAAAAAATAAACAATTTTAAAAATTATTTTTGTGTTCAGCAAATCAAAATTAAGATGTATTACTTGTTTTTATTTCTGATATTTTTTTGCTGTTGACCAGTGTAATGGGCATAGTCTGAGAACTGGAGAGAACTGTTTTTTGGAACAAAACTTATATGTTACCAATGAATCCTCTGTCAAAAACATACACATGCAGACTGTTTTACACCATTACATGGATCGCTAGGTTTTATTGTACTACCAACGGTTTCGACATTACTGCGAAGAGATTTCTCTTCATCAGGTATGAATTAACCTGCAGCGAGCTAATGCATGGGCAGAAACTTTTGCATGAAAATCTGTGATTGAAAGTTTGATAAATGAAGATGCATTCCACGCCTTCTTTTGGAAAAGTAGCCCTGCAATGACTCATTGCTAACATATTGTGAAAGGAGTGTCTATCACTAGATAGATCTTCACTACCACAAATCCACTAATACCTACTTTTTGTAGGTTTTACTTTTTGACATGTTTGAATTTTGGTTTAGCCATCGGCGTTTTCTTGCAAAAAAACTTTTTGAATGAAAACTTTATAAAGGTGAAATTAAGCTGCATTAGATGAAATGGTGAAACAGTTACTTCATTATTTGGCTTTATTTACATTTATAAATTTTTGACTGAAATGAGTGATCAGTGATCACCTATGGGGTCCTTTAATAAGTATTAATGCTATCCCCCCCTTGAATGTTTTTGTAGAGTTTGTTTTGATTCTTCTATATTTTGTTTTAGCTTGCTTGTATCTTACAATAACATTTTTAGATTTTAACAGAACGTGGATCTTTAAAACCCTCAACTGCAGCTTTATTGAAAAGAGTGATTAAGTCTATCAGACATGATACCTTGGCACGTAAAACACAATTTTATTCTGCTCAACAAACTATCGACGTGTTAGCTAAAGGTTGCTATTTTCGTGGTAAAAATGATATATTTGAGTGGCCACTTGTTTTCAAGCAGTTTATCGAGGATGGTATTATTTTTATTGACTTACGAAGAATCAATTTAAGATTATTCTTTTCTAGGAAGTCCCAAACCAGAATTTGAATTAGCTCTCAAATCTTTGGGAGCTTGTGTGTGGTATTTAAAAGATTCTCAGTTGGATATGCAAATATTATGCATGCAGAAGTTTGAACTTTATTTGCCTTCTGATGGGAATGCACAAGAAGTCGTTAAGAGAAATTTTATGGTTTTGGATTCTATTACAATGGAACACTTGGGTCTTCTTGGTAATACTGGTACATTGCAGAAAACTCTTGATTACTGTAAGACTTCTTTCGGGAAAAGGTAATTAAGAAAATTTCTATTATTTTTTCTATAATAGGTAAGTTTTAAATTTTACATTTTAGATTAAAATTATTTTAATTGAATGGTTATAGCATGTTATACTTTTGTCCATAATATTTAATAATTATAATATAACTAGAGACCGGATTTATGCAGAAAAAGAACTCAAAATAAAAATTTTAAGTAAATTTGTGGTTTTTAGTATGTATTTATGGTTAAATTCAAAAAATATAAGAATAATACAATACGTAGAAAATCAAAATTCAAAAAATTTGAAAAAGAGACAATTAACACATAACAGGTCCGAATTAAGAAAATTTGAAAAAATGAAAAAAATTTTTTTTGAATTTTCGGATTATATGCAATAGGGAACCCGATATTTGGTATGCGGCATACAATTTATGCATAAATACAAGATATTATACATATTATAAATTATATATGCCACATACTAAATTTCCTATTGCATATATCTCTAATCAAAACTATTAATAGTTTTGATGTATAATGTAAGTTATGAAATTAAAACAATTTTAATCTAACACGTAAAATTTAAAACTTATAAAATATTATCATATTATGTTAATAGCAATATTCATATTAAGTATTATTTTTTTTAATTAATTTAAAATTTGTTTAGGCTAATGCAAGATTTTATTTGTCGTCCTTTATGTGATCATCATGAAATTCTGAAACGCCAAGAAGCAGTGCAAGAGTTGTACAATGACAGGGAATTGCGGCAATCAGTTCGTGATATACTGAAAAAGATTCCCGATCTTGAACGTCAAATTTCCAAGTACTGTTAAGTTATAATATTTACCAAAAAGAACTACAATTTTATTATTTCAGAATTCACACTTTTGGAAATAAATATTGTGCCCAAAGTCATCCTGATAGTAGAGCCATTTTGTATGAAGCCAAAACTTACTCCAAAACCAAAATTCATGATCTACTCTCCACATTAAAAGGATTTGAAAAATCTCAAGAATTAGTTTCCTTATTTACTGATTGCAAATCATCCCTTCTTAAGAAGATAACCCAACATCCACCACAAGGAGAATTTGTTGATTTATCTTCTACACTGGAATTCTTTGGGGTGATCTTATAATCTGTTTCTGTTTTAAAATTACAATTTTTTTGTTTCTAGAAAGCTTTTGATCAAAAACAAGCTGAAACTCAAGGCAAAATTATCCCTAAAAAAGGAGTCGATGATGATTATGATGAAGCAGAACAAGCAATCTTAGATTTACAGCAAGAAATTAATGGGCATTTAAAAGAGCAAGAAAAATTTTTTGGATGCAAGCTATCATATTTTGGAACAGACAAAAAAAGATTTCAATTGGAAGTTCCTGAAAATAAAACCCACAAAGTAACTGGGGATTATAAAATGGAAGGAAGTAAGAAAGGAGCCAAACCTGCAAAGAGGTACACAACACCGACCACTCGTGTAAGATTATGTTTATTATTTATTCTTTTTTTTTGTAATAAACTTCTTTTTTTTAGAAATTTTTGGCTGATATGATGAAAGCTGAAGATAGAAGGGATAAAATTGTGAAGGATTTAAATCGACGTATTTTTGAGAAATTTGGGGACAGGTAAAATGTTTGAGTTTTGTATTCTGTTATGGTAACTTTTTGTTTTGCAGACATGAAGAGTGGAGTCAATCAATTAAGTGCTTGATGTTATTAGATGTTTTATGTGCTTTTGCAGAATATGGAAATTCTGTCTCGCATAGGATTTGTTTTCCTACAGTTCTACCATTTCAAGATGAGGTACATATTTTTGCATCTTTTTTTATTTTTGTAAAAGATAAAAAATTTTTTTAGAGCGTTATTAACATTGAAGAAGGTGTTCATCCATCTACTCTTCTTGAAGATTTTGTTCCTAACAATACAAAACTTGGTTTTGATAATTTTCCCAAGATTATGCTACTTTCTGGTCCAAATATGGGAGGAAAATCTACTTTGATGCGTCAAGTTGCCCTTATAATTATTTTAGCTCAAATGGTAAGTTAATATAAAAGAAGGTGGAACTTGGATGATCGCAGTTCTTAGACTTCTATACTCTTCTGATTTAACTTGAAAAATATAGATTAGAATATAGAATACAGAAAGATTACAAATAAGGCCGACGTTATATTAAAAATTTTGGATTAAAAAATATTAAGGAATTAATTCATATTTTGACAGTTGGTAATATGATTTTACTATACATCAGTGTGTTTACGATAAGAGGTAACAGTGAACAATTCTTATATCTTATAGATATAAAAAGAATTTTAAATAGTTTTTTATTTAACTCAAAATTTACCATCGTAAACTGCGGAGGTAAATTTTTTTGGACGTCAAACTCAACTGTAAGTAAACATGAATATTTTTTTTCAAATGGCAACATGTCTTGTTTGAGCATTTTTGTAATCTGCAATTTTTTCTTTATACATACATATAAAATTATCATAGGGATACATAAGAAAATTTTCGAGAAAAATGCAAGATAAATTTAGAAATTATTTAATTTATTTAGTGTGCTATAAAAACAAAACAACATCACGGTACAGAAAGCACAACCTATCGGATGAATTGTTTAAAATTGCCACAATGTTGTTCAAGACATGATACTATAGTATCATTTTGTTTTCATAGCACACTAAATAAATTAAATAATTAATAAATTTATCTTGCATTTTTCTAGAAAATTTTCTTATGTAACCCTATGATAATTTTATATATATGTATAGAAAAAAAACTGCAGATTACGAAAACGCTAAAAACAAGACATATTGTCATTTGAAAAAAAAATTCATGTTTACTTGCAGTTGAGTTTGAAGTACAAAAAAATTTACCTCCACAGTTTCCGATGGTAAATTTCGAGTTGAATAAAAAACTATTTAAACTTTTTTTTGTATCTATAGTAAGATATAAGAATTATTCTCTGTTACCTCTTATCGTGAACACACTGTATATAGGAAAAATAGTAATTACTAATTAAGTATAAGTTTCAAATTTTATGTAAAGGTGTAAGCTTATAAATTATTATTAGCATAAAGAATATGATTTTGAAAGATGCGGATAAACGGTCAGGCGCGGGAGCAGAAAGAGCAGCTTCTTACTATACTTTATATAGAAGCCTAAAAAATTGAATACTTGATTTTTGAAGTTATATCTTGTGCGGAGGAGCTAAATTCTATTTTATGTTATACAGCGCAGCTGTATATTATACAAATTACTGTGTTACAAATTACTGTACACAGTAATTTATACTAATGCCTAGTTTACACGAGCTTCGTAGCTAATGCTTAGTACTTGTCGCTTATAGCAATTTTTTGCATGTAAACATGCTGAATAGTGCTTCGTATTAGTAAACTGCCAATGCGAGTGAATAGAAACCGATTCTATTTACTTAGCGACAAGTCGACTAAGCATTAGTTACAAAGCTCCTGTATCCCAGACATAACAGGCAAAACATACATTTTTTAAAACAAGATTTAAATTTCAAACGATAGGTTTTAGTAACTCAATTGATTTGGCATACTTTAATGAATTTGCATTTGAGTTATCAAATATCTCTAAAACCATATTAAAATTTCATGTACCTGAATTATTTTATGATTTAATATTTACAGGGTTGTCCAGTTCCTGCAGCTAGTTGCACTCTCAGTCTAGTGGATCGTATATTTACTCGCATAGGTGCTAGTGATGACATCCTTCGTGGTCAATCCACATTTTTGGTTGAGTTATCTGAAGCATCTTCAATCTTAAAGGGTGCAACACATTACTCGTTTGTTCTAATCGACGAATTGGGTCGTGGTACTTCTACTCATGATGGTAACGCCATAGCAACTGCATATGTCACCAAATTGACTAAAATTAATTGTCGTACCATATTTTCAACTCACTACCATTCATTGATTGATCAATTTATAAGCAAGGATAATATTCAATTAGCTCACATGGTAAGTTGATTTATTTCTTTGTTTTTATCCTTTGCAATTTAAAAATTTTAGGCTTGTATGACTGAAACTAACGAGAAAGAATTTGATCAAGAATTACCTTCTGTCACTTTATTGTATCAATTAAGTGAAGGTAGGTGCCCTAAATCTTATGGATTTAGTGCTGCACAATTAGCAGGTTTACCCAAAAGTATTATAAAAGATGCTCTTCAAGTTGCTCTTCATCAAGAAAAAATTTCTAAATCTCGCAAATTATTACGTAAACTTTTATTATGTAACGATATCTGTACAATTCACAGTATTATCAACGATATTCGTAATATTGTCTAATTTTTTCTTCAATTTCTTAATGTTTGTATAAATCACGTTTCATAGTTTTAGATCTAATTGAGATTATTCTTTTACATAATCGTTACGCGTTGCTCAATTAAACCTTTGTTTACAATAATTGTTACGTTGAATTTTTACACAATAAAATATTATTTTGTATTATAACATATCTAGCTGTTTTTTTACTTGACTTCACTATAGTATAGTTTGTTTCCATTTAAATGGAATTATTAAAAAAATTAAAAAAAGTTATATCAAATTACTTTGATATAAGAACGTATAAACTTTTCTGCAAAGACATAATATTGTCGTTAAAATATTATGTTAACCAGCTAACTCCATTTAACACAATTTTACAGGAGAGCATTGAAACAGCACATAAAATTCTAATAATAATAATAATAATAATACACATTTATTAAGAAAAAAGTAGTTTCTTAATTGGATGATTTCTAATAAGATTAGATTTTCAAACCACCCATACATAAAAATAAAAGTAACATAAAAAGCAGACTATAAATATAATATTTATTGACAGATTACATTATTTGTAAGCGGAGTTCATCTGTTAAATTACGTCGGAAAGACATCACACTCGCTGAGTTTACAAAGAGTCCTCGATGCACTTCTATAAATCTGGGCGCCGAGCACGCGAAACACTGTTCAAACTTTGCTGTGGAATGAGAGAGTAGATCAAAGTTTCCCAAATCACGCAAAACCCGATCGTGGCATGTCGAACGGGGCCTAATCATGCTTCGTAGACAAACCGGTTCTCCACTTTTCCAGATTTTGAAAAGCAGAACTCCAAAAAGCAAAGAGAAGCGCTGGGCTACCTTTAGAATACCTAAATCTCGATAAAAACGGGTGACGTGATCATACCTTCATAAGTCAAATGCAAAACGCAAACATGAATTTTGCAAGAGCTGGAGCTTGCGTCTATATTCTTGTGTGAGAAAACCGTAATACACTGTAGAACAATATTCGATGTTTGATAAAATCGTACTACTAACGATCGACCACTTTACGTGGGGAGGTAATATTGTTTTGAATTGATAAAGAGATCTTAGTTTAAATTAGCACAGTTTAAGCTTTCAGTCCACATGTTGACAAAACTTGAGCTCACTGTCCAAGATAAGCCCCAGACTCCGAGCGGAATCGACCACCCTGACGACCTCATCGCCAATCGTTACAGCTGACCTTGCAACACTCAAAGCTTTCCGTACAAGCCACGGTTTACCCAAAATTATGAGTTCCTACTTAGTCGGATTCAAAGTCAGACCATTTATCAAAAAACCACATGCGCACTTGTTCAAGATTGCGATTTAGCACATCAATTGCAGCATCAATGTCCGAGGGCAAACACGATACACGTATCCGAGAATCATCGGCATAGAGATCAAGATGGCAATCAGAATCAACCACTCCTACTAAATCAGTTGTGTACAGTATGAAAAGCAATGGAGCAAGGATGCTTCCCTGCGGAACGCCACAAGAAACAGTCAACAACTGAGATAAGTTTCCCGCTAACTCAACCATCTGGGATCTATCCCGCAAATAACCCTCCAACCATCTACACAGCAAATCATCACAGCCATAATAACGTAACTTGGCCAAAAGACGATCGTAAACAACGGAGTCAAATGCTCTGGAATAGCATCTAGAATATAAATGAAAATTCATGTTATTATTTCTACTACATTATTTCTACTATTCAGTCTGTCGGACATAGCTGCTTTTCTGCCGATAATTTAAACCGACTCGATATAGTAGGTATTATTGAGGTAAAATTGTGCCGAATTTTACATTTAAAGGATGTTGAGCGTCTTTACTTACTAATAGCTTATTTTTTTATCTTTCTGATAGTATATTTAACTCAATATTTCCTAAAAGTAGAGTTAGCTTGTTAACACATTTCAACGACGATATGCTAATACCAATGCATGCGTTATCATGACTACGTGCGATTAAAAACATCACTTTATCTCTATTATTATGTTTTTGCGGCAAAGTTTATAGGTTCTTATATCAAAGTGATATATGATTTTTTAACTTTTTAAATATTTTTAATAATTTCATTTAAATTAAAACACTATACATAGGTATTGACGAACCTATGACTCGCGAGTCAGACACGAAGGCTTATTAAATGACCCACGCCACGCGTTGATTTTTATAAACTTATTTTTTATATCATAAAAGAAAACAAAATCGTAAATATTAAAAAATTAAAATATAAATATCTTATGTCAAATTTGTAAAAACACAATTCCAAAGTGGAAATTGGTTAACTGATTTTCGATCATATCACTTGTAATGATGATTTCACATTAAATATAGTGCTACGATCTCGTCCTGTAAATACCTGTAAATTCTCTTTCTCCTTCGTGGGTGCTTAATTTTGTAAGGCGCCAATTTTTTTTTATTAGAATTTTTATTGAGAAAAATATTAGCTTTATTGTGGTTAACTTGGAAAACATAATACTAATAAAAAAAACATTTCAAAAATAAATATAAATCGTCTTATTGACCAAAACATTAATAATTGCACTTAGAAGTGTTAATTTTATTGAAATATATCATTTTTTATAATACGCTCCAAACCAAACAGAAGTGTCTGCTATCAAAAATAATAAATATGGATCAGCAGACACGCAACCAAGAACAGGGCCACCACGAAAAATAACCAAAAGAGATGATAAAATGATTGTTCGTGAAGAAATAAATAACCCTCTAACGGCTACACAAATTGACTACATTTATCTGAACTATTTGGCAGGCATTCTTCTAACAAACAAAAAAAAAGAAGAATAGAAAAGAAAATACATGCTTCAAAGCATGTTACAGACTACATGGACAAGACCAAAATCCGCCTTTTACAGTGGCCAAGTCCATATTTGAATTTCATGAAATAGAGCATTTGTCGGAAGAGCTTGAACGACGAATAAGAAGTGAAACTTATTGTAATACAACTAAATTGTGGGAAGACAGAATGATCCAAATGGGGAATATTGTATTGGCACGCTAGAATAAGAGTCTTGCACTTAAGGATGTAGTCTGATGTAATCGCACTTTTTACAGGGATATTTCAGGAATTTTTTTTACTACAAAATAAAATCCAATCATTTCAAATTTTTTATATATTATTATTGACATCTTTAACTTCACAAAAATAATTTTTTAAAGTTAATTTTATAGTATTTAATATTTACATAGCGCTTAATATGGCCAAAGTGCACACCTAAAAGAAAAGGCATGTGACTGGCCCAGGCGGTAGCGTCGGTCCAGATAATCTTAAACAAAAAATTTAAAAAAATTATTGTTCTGTAAGCTTGTCGTTATCGCAGGTAGCAGATTTAGACATTTAAAAGAAAAAATAAATCAATTACGGACTTGTGAAGAAGATTTTTTCTTCGAAATTTGGGGTAAAAAATAGGAAATTTTTGATAAAAGTTAACAATTCTGCTACCTGCGATAGCCATTGATGTTTAGAATAACATATTTAAATTTCAGCCCAATCGGTTCGGTAGATTTCTTTTTTTGGCCTGGGCCGATTGGAAAAATGTTGTTTCGAGAAAATCGCCTTAAAAGTTTGAGTAACTGGTTTACTTAAGCTATAAGACGTTCTCGAATATGTGCTATAACTTTCTTAATATTTTGAATTTCGGTTTGAAAAATCTACAGTATATTCTTCATATGTTTTACTTTCAAAATAAATCATTAAAAAAAATTGATTTTTTAAAACCAACAGATCAGACTACATCTTTAAGGAATTCACACATAAAATAGTATAAATTAACGACAACTATAATCACAAAACATGTTATTATAATTTTATTCATGCCAGCGTTTACACGACAAAGAAAATTAAATGCGCTTTAAATAAAAGGTTTCAGAACGGCAGAAAAGGAGATTGCACGACAGGATACGGTAATGAACGACAGTATAAAAATTTTACGTCACGCTTGTGTAGAACACATTTTTATGGGAAACTGTAATGCCGGCTATACACTCTCGCTGAGACAGGGCGAGAACGAGTAACTATAGTAACTATCTCTATCATCTATGGTGTAGATGGAAGCGCTCGCCTCGCCTCGCTGGTCTTGGTGTTCCTCGCTGGCTCTCCATCCTAAGTCGGTTTTTTTGGTCCGAGTCAAAGGGTCTCGTTTGACCTGCGAATGTATCCCTGTACACTCTCGCATCCCCTAAGGCGAGATTTTATCAGCTGAAAATATGTTGAAATCGATGCTATTATTAAACCAAATTTTAAAGCTATTGGTGAAATTATCAGTTTCATTTTTTTACTGGATATTGAAAAGATGTTATCGTAAACCATTACGAAGAAATATTTGCATTTTGTTTTAGAACACAGTTAAAAAAATTCACGAAGTTTATGAAAGTAAGCAATGTTTAAAATGTTACTGCGCAAGCATAAGTAAAAAATTGAAAAATTTGACTTCGTAGTATGATCTAAAGACAACCTTTAACTTCTCGGAAATAAATTTTCATTGTTATCCATGACTTAATTGCATATTTTATGTTAGAAAATGTCTTGTTTTAAAAATTACTTTCATTATTCTTATTATACATAGAGCAACAGCAGCAGCAAGTTCAATTTCTTTACCCATATCCCTTAAGTTCACAATTACAACTGAACTAGGCGAGAGTGTACATGGTCGTACTCAGGCACAGGCCTCTCGCTGAGACATTCGGGCGAAAGCATTTGACGAGAGTGTACAGCCGGCATAAGGTGTAACCAAGTCTTACACTATAAATCCAGATGTAAACCGTTCGGGGCTTAGAAACTGTTTGTAGTGGGGGGGGGGCAGTAGTGGTGCAGTTAGGGGATTGTACCGAAAAATTTTTTTGGGGGTGTAGGGTTATTTTTTAAGCATATCTTTAAATAATTAATTGAATAATTAATAAGATTGTAAATAATAGGTAAATGTTAATAATTACCGTTAACGAAACTCTGATAGCAGATCTTGGAGCTTCCTTCCCATTCCCGAACAATGGCAGAACTAATTTATGTAGAAGATTTTCACGAAATTAAGTCGAATAGTGATGAAAGTGTCTCAGAACCTAAAAGAAAGCGTCGATCAAATCGTATTTGGATGAAAAGTCAAGAATTTGATTCTTCAAAAGAAGCACAGCAAAAAGTTTTATGAAAAAATAGTATGTGTAAAATTGCATAAAAAAACTTTAGATGGATGCAAAGTCGAGTACCTACCGCTGCTCTGCAGGAAAATGTGGTCATAAGCACCATGACAATATGGAACTTACTAGCAGAGGTTTAAGTCATGAAATCAAAACTTTTATTAGGGAAAAATATGGAGAAGGTATTCGAAAACAAATATTAGCCATTATGAGACAGAAAAATATTGTGGAACCTCCAAAACCAAAATTATTCACTTACTTGAAATAATTATTAAGACTTGAGAACTATGGAAATCCCACTGTATCTGTCGGTTATTGTCGTTAATTTGTAGCGGAGAGGCTGGTAGTTTGATCACCCTTAGCATTTTTAGTCATAACTCCTCTTCAAATTAATATTTTTGGATATATGATGATATACCATTGGAAAAAGGAAGTCATTAGCTAAAATTTTGCTGAAGACACTTACTTATTAGGTTACTCGAAAAACAAAAAAGTTATGACCATTCTCCCGAAGAGGCTAAAATTGGCTCCTTTTATTTTTGGCATGTAAGTTGACCACCCCCTAAAAAGTTGCTGAAAAGTAAAAAAACTTAGCTGAAATCTTTTCTCGAGATCTTTTATTGAGTTTTAAGTGAAAAAGTGAAAAAAAAAAAAATAAAAAACATCAAAAATGAATTAATTGTGATGATTAATTAATTAATTGATGCTTTTTCGCGCTTCTGAGCCTCCTTTTGCATAGCAACGGCTTCCTTGTCTTTAGCAACGAGCTCCTTGCGCTTAGCAGCTAATTCCTTCTTCGCTTTTGCTACTTTTCGCCTTGTGGTCATCTTACATTCTCGACGATTTTGAAACAAACATAAAAACAAACAAGCAAAAACACGATAAATTTGGAATTCACTTTGGATTATTGAAATTCAATGGAATACGAGTTTAGCACATATATTTACCATGGGATATCAACGAAAATTGTTCACTTTATCAGCAAACGGAAAAATCAATATTTTAAAAGAATTATTTTTTTTTCACACAATGTTTGTCGGAGCTAGTGCGACGCGTCTATTCACTTCTAAACCGCATAAAAATAGAAGGCTGTGTCAAAAAGCACGATAACAGTTGAAATTACCATTACCATTGACAGTTTCTTCTAAAGTACCGAGTGGTCATCTTACATGCATGGTCAACTTACAAGCCCTTTCCCTACTTTTCCGTCGTTTATTATCTTGTCTCTTGGAATGTAGGATCGACATGTGATATACTTTTTTTAGTAGAATGGTTGAAGGTAGGATTGTCATTTGATATTTTCTTAAAACTGTTGGTGATAGTTGATGGTGGTTTCGAAATCATAAAATGAATTGTTTAATTTGATTTCATTTAATAATGAATAACTTGACTTAATTATATTTACAACTTAAGACTACATAATTGGGTATTTTCACATTATTTAAAAAGTATGCAAGGAGACACTTTATCAAGCATATAAATGAGCTGCTTAAAAAAATTTTTTTGACAACCTATAGCCGAGTAACTTTAAAAATAAATTTAAATAAGAATATTTGCCGCGAAAACACAAAACTCGGATTACGTCACAAGTTGTTTACGGCTATGTTTACAACGGTAACAACAAACGAATAGAGCAGTTCCATTATTCCCCACTCCAAAATGGCCTGCACAGCTGATTTTAAAATTTAAATATACATATCGACTGATTGTATATTATTTACATTCTTTTTGATGGAAATTTGCGTTGTTTGTAATTCGCTTACGATTTGTTATAATTAACATCTGACAATAAGCACTTAACTATATTATAATACACAGCGTACACCTATAAACCATTACCAATTTAATAAGTAAAGTACGTCACACCTATGCGTTTGCGCAAAAATGCGTTTTGATTCTCGTTTAAAATTATAAAAATTATAATTTTTATTATATATTTTTATTTTATAATTATTATAGTTTTGATTATAAAAATTTATTTGGGTAAGTTTCTCGTAGTTCTAATGTCTTTACTTATTAAGTTTTCGACCTTTTTGTTTATTTCTTTGAATCTATCCATTTTAAATTCCCATCCACTATTTCTATAGAATTATTTATATAGATTTATGTAAACAAATGATAAAAAAAAATTGATAATAAAAATATGGTTTGTTTCGTTTGTACAAAGCTTCAAAAACCCCCCGAAAATAATGAAGTGTACCAACGACGGGTTAAGGAAGATTGCAGGTTTTTTATGTAGAGGAAAAAGTGAAAGAATATTAACACCACTGAAAAGAACATTGAAAGAATTGGTGAAAAGCGACTACCAAAAAAGATATAGGGATAGTGCTCACGAAATCTCGAAATTCCTGTCCTTTCAATTTTTACAGAAATCTAACCGACATATAACGGTAACTATTTTTTCCTTGCAAAGAACATTACTGTGGCTAATAGTGTCGATTATAATTTCTGAATCATATGTGTCACTTTAAAAAATAACAAAAAAAAAGATGTTCTTACAATCATTTCTTCACTATGTCCCAAACTCCAGATTTTAATACTTTGGAATTTTTAAATCAATAATTTCTCAAATAAAACTATTTGCAAGTTTGACTAATCAATTAAAAATACAACAAATTTTCGAAAATCTTCTGAATCTATATGTTACGGTCAATGACGTCAATGGCCGGGCAATGACGTCAATGCCCATTTGCGCTGGCCATTAACGTCATTAACCAGCCATTGACGTCAACGCCCGTTAACGGTGGGCAATGTTGTAAATATTTTCATTTGACTATAATATTTACGTCTTTGGCCGGTCAATGACGTTAATGGACAAAATAGATTGGGCAATGATGATATTATAGAATAACTAATATAAAGAACAGCAAAATGGCAATTTAAATTTGGCAGCCAACTGGCAAGTGATATTTACGCACATATGTTGTATTCATTGTATTATAATATAATCATTTATTAACAAAAATAATAAAAATTAAAACATATTTTTATTCTGGCACGGGAGTGACCCATGGCACTTAGAATTGCAAATTTCTTTGCTGGCTCGACACGCACATTTATTATGTTTACATCCACCCTTGCAATGACAACGCTTGTAACCGTGACTTCCTAAATCACTGCTTTCAGCTGCTGCTTGTCTAAGAGTATTCTCATTTTCTTTGGTCGTATCACTAATATTTTCTAACAAAATTAACTTTTCAGTATTCCTTAACAGCCAGTATTAATTGTAAAGGCACATTTAATATAGTATTACTTTCAGATGGAATCTATAGAATAATAATTTCATCATTTCATAAAAACTACACATAAAATTTTAAATATCAAAATTGCCCAAAATGCACGGTCATTGACGTCAATGACCATGCATTTTGGTCATTGTTGACATTTAAAATTTCCCTAGGGTGGGGGGTCAAAAAAGTTTCAAAATCACCTCACTTAATTAATGGACGCCCCCTTATGAAGAGTTACAATCAAATTAATTTTAGGTGATACGAAGTTCACCTGGCCAGCTACTTTGGAATAAAAAGTAAAGAATAAGTTTTCAAATCTTTTTTTTAAATGTGTCCAATAAAAAAACATCATTCTCGTACACCTTTGCTGACAGTCGATTTATGAAAGCATTTTCAATTATTCGTGAACGCTCTCATAAGTTTTTGATAATTGGCAGTACTGTCAATGTTCCAAAATAGCGAATTCACCTTGTGTGTTAGAGTTTCTGTTATAAAAAAGTTTAATTAAAATTATGTAAAGTTTACATTTTTAGCCGTCATTACCTCACATCGAAGAAAGAGAAGAAGTAATTACTTAACTAAATATTAATTATACAGTGAAGTTGGTTTTTGGGGGTAGTAAATTTACACAACAATTGTAGTGAGGGATATTTCTAGGGAGGGAATTTATGAGGGATTGATTTTTTGACTAGTCCAACTTGACTTTTTTGTTTCCTTGCTTAGATAAATCTTGAATTTACCGCTGCCTTCTACTTTTACGGCCATATAATGACAAGAAAAAGAAGTTGACTGAAGCAGAAGTTAAATTTAAAATAAAAGGAGTATAATAGAGAGCGTAGGGAAAAAAATAAAAATCGATCCTGAGAGTTTAAAAAGCTGTAGGAAAATAAATGCTTAACGGGTAAAAATTAAACAAGACGTTACAGATTTTCTGGAGAAAGATGAAAATTCCAGGATGTGTCAAGGAAAAAAAGATTTTATCAGGTGAAAGAGACAAGTAGAACAAAAACCTTTTCTTAGACACTATAAAAAATTTATACAAAAAATTTCTGACAACAGTCGAATACAAAGTAAGCTTAGCAACGTTGTGCAGATTCAGATCTTTTTGGGTGACTTGGGCGAATGTAGAAGATCGAAACACTTACAAATGTGTGATCCATGATGATTCAACTGATGATTAGGAAGTTGCACGATTTATTTTTAATAAACTTTTATTGTCTATTTTCTAGTTTTTCTATAAATTATCATTATTTTCTATAAAAAATAAACAATTTTTTATTGAGGAAGGTTCAAGAATTGCTTGTAGAAGTCACTCTCACCTCAGTCGCTCCCTCGCTCTCAGGGTTTTATAATATCCTCATAATTCGCTTAAAACACGTTTATTCTGATGAAGTGATGACCACTATATCGTTAAAATCTAGTAACATAAGTACTACGAAATTCACAGAAAAAAATACAAATTATAACAAAAATTTTTTAAATTTATTTGGATTGAATTTCAGGATTTCATGAGAACTACCCATAGACTGATGAAAATCGGAACATGCTAAAAGTCTAAAAACTGAATGTTGTAGGTATATAATATGAAATAAAGCCATTGTATTATTTGTTCTATATTGCTTTTTTATTTAATTTTTTTTTTATTTTTATAAATTCATCAGGAAAAAGTATTTTGTTATTGAGTAATTAATTATAAGATAATATTTAGAAACGCCGCGAACAATATTTTGGTAATTTTAAGGTAATTTGTTTTACATTGTTACTTAAACTTGTTTCATCTATATCTTTGTTGTCTTCAATATTTTTAATTAATCTTTGTGCAGTATCATCATTTTCAATGCAGTTTGCTAAAACATTTTGTTGAGTGCTTTGGTGAGCTGTGCAACCTAATCTGCAAACGCGAACACGTTTCAGAGTAATACAAACGGAGTTATCAATCATTGTGTAAATTCTTCTATGTTCAGTACATTCATCATCATTACTGGGAATAACATTTCCATAAATTACTTGTTGATAACTACATTTATTTCCTTTAGATTGATCTGGTCTTGGTTCTTTTCGATACGGTTGGTATGAGGCAACAAATTGTTCTACGTTGTTGTAAACACAAGTTTGAGGTCCATACCAGTCATTTGACGGTTGTGAGTCAAAATTACCACATAAACCTCTGACTTTGTTTCTAAATTTGTTGTTGTGTTTGGTTGTTAACCTGGCACGGGCTCCATCATAAAACATAGTAAAAGCATCTTGCACATCAACTCGAACTTCTTGATTTGGCAACAAAACCATTTTGATAAATCCATTGGCAAGTTCAGTAACGCTATCAGCATGAAGATTTTGTTTTTTTTGATTTACATGTACTTCCACATTGGATTTACCTTTTTGAACCATATCAATTTCGATTAGTTTCTGTCGCGTTTCAGGTGTACGAATAGTAATTTTGATTTCTTGATTTAAATTTCGGGTCAAAACCAAGAATTCTTCTTTATTTCTGACATTAGTATTGGAATGGTCTTCTTCATCTTGTGGGTTTTTATGTGAGTTAATACCCTTATTAACGCGATTTGGAACATACAAAAACATGACAGTCCAGTCTCCTTGTTGCACCGAATAAATTTTGTTATCAAAAGTGTTAACAGCTGAATTATCGACAGCACAAGAAGCTAAAATTAAAATAAATTGATTGATTGCTAATTAAAATTGGTTTTGCTTATAATTACCTTGATACCATTGAGATTCAAAGAGTTTACTTTGGAGACGAGCGACTGCGTCATAAGTTGGATGTACTTTTACAACTGGACGAAGCCATGACGGAACATGGACGTTGTTAAATTGAACATCTTTGTTTTCCGTGTTTTTAGTAATATTTACTCTATCAAAATCATCGTGGAAGTTAATTTTAATGTTAACTTTATTATTTGCTCCACTACCGGTTGCATTGACACTATTTTCTTCCATATTTTCGTACAACAAATGCTTAACATAATTGACTATATGGTTAGTCATATTTTGATGTTCCGGTCTCACATTTTTATGTTGTAATTCAATTCGAACTTGATCAAGTGAGTTAGCGTTTAAGTGCAATTGCGAACAGGCTTCCAAAAGTACATTACCTTTATTTGATTCTTTTTTACATTCATGAGCCATTTCGCTTCCTTGTAAATACCGATTTCTGCCGTGGCTTCTACTCATTTCAATACTGGCGTTAATTTTAGTAGCAGAATCATAATCTTTGCCAAATACTAATTTCATATGAGAATTTGAAGATGGAGCATGTTTTAAAGCAAAAAGTGGATCTATAGCGTTAACATTTGGTGTTTGACTTCTAGTTAATAGCACTGATCGATAATTTTTATTTGGTTGTTGACGATCATGTTTTGCTGATACTACCGTCATTTTAGTTCTTTCTTGGGTATCGCTTTTAGCAACACTGGCAATGTTTGTATATTCAATATCGTGTTTGCTATTGAATGAAATCTTTAATTGGTACAAATCTACCGTAGGATTTGACATTTCTTCAGAAACCTGCGACAACAGTTCTTCTTTAGGATCTTGAGTGTCAAATAATTTTCGGGCAACATTGGATTCATTTTCGTTGTCGTTATTTGATTTACTGTTTCGTGGGTTTGATTTTTTCCATTGCTCATAAGCTGCTTGTATATTCATTTCACGGTTTGATTTTTCGGCATCGTAACAAATTTCTAATTTGGAGTTATGTATATATCCGTGGAATAAATGCATAAATAAACTGGATGCTATGCGATGATCACCAATTGCGTTAAATAATTTACCATCCCTTAAAATGCTATGCTCACAAGCAATGTGTACATGCCATGACATACCCATAACATTTTGACCAACAACTGTATTAAATTGTCCCTGTGGTTTCGGATTTATTATGTGAGTTTCGCTATCACCAATGACAGGTCGTAATTTTAAAATATTGCTTCGGGAAGTGTACGGTACAGTACTGAAGTGTACCACTGGAATACGTTTTTCATTTGTTGATGGTTCCAATTTTGCTTCATAGCTATTCTTATTCATGTTAGCTTTGACTTTTAGTTTCAGAGGTAGATAAGTTTGAGCATTAACATCATGTCCGGCCATATAATGATGGTGTTCGAAGGGCGCGACGAAACCTATTCTGTCTTGCATTTTTTTGGAAACAACAATTCTAATTCTTGAATCTATATCAACACTTTCAAGATGATTACTTTTCTCTTTAGTTTGTAAATCACCGGAAACGTGTCCTTCAATATTTATTAATAGCGGATTGTCTGAGCTATACCAAGTAGGTAAACCGGTTTCAGTTGGACATCCTACTGCCATTTCCTGTTGATCGATGAATTTAGTGATGTGGAAGTCCTTTCCATTTTTAAGGCTTTCTTTGACTTCTTCAATAACTACACAAAATATTAAGGTTTAACTGCTTTAAAAAAAATTATATATTGATTTACCTTTTTTAATTTTACTAAGATTGTTTACATCAAAATAGAAGTAACTATCCAGTCCATGCATTCCAAAATACGCATTGCCTTCAGGAGATTCAAGTTGGTTTGGTTTTATTTTAAGAATGCTTCGCACTTGTTCGCTGGACCATTTGGAATCTCTATCGGGGACAGAACAATCTTGTTCCCCATTGCAATTTTCTGTTTCATTTCTTAACACTTTCATGAGTGCTTCTATACTGTTAGTCATATATCCTACAGAAAACATTGTTTGCCCAAGTCTACTATCGATTGAAAATAATGCATATTGTAAATATTTTTTATATATCGAATCTTCTGATCCAACAAGAAATGAAAATTCATTAAACATAGTTTTGGCTTCAGGAACTTGGGAAGCAAAATTAGTTGCAGAATATTGGCTTCCGTATTTTTTTTTAGGTAATAGATGGACAGCAGATTGCGCATTAATTTTACTAAAATAAAAAATAAATAATTTGTAATGTAAAATACTAGAATACTATCAAAACTTACAGATCAACATTGTCTTCAAATTCTGCTAATGTTTGAATCATAGAATCCGCAGCTGAATTGACTTGCTTGTTTAAATCAAAATAAATGTTTACTGCAATTTTTTGGAACATGCTTGCAGAAGGATTAGTCAAAGGTAGCAACTGAAGAGCTGCAACTCTAACGCTCGTGTGCTCTGCAGAATTGCTGTATAATTTATTTAAAACTGATTGTGCTTCCTCGGGGAATAAATATGACATTCGCCATAATGAAGCTACCATTTGACTTCTCAAAAAGTGGCTAACTTCCTTTTTACCTTCCAAATATTTTTTATATCCATTTAAAATTTTTGGATGACCTATATAACTTAGAGAGTAAATATAAGCTTGAGCTTTTGGATTATCCTTTTTCTCAATGGCGTCATCAAGTTGTGTAATCAAGTATGGAATGAATTCATCTGTAACGAATTTCTTTCCTTCTGGAGTGTCAAAACTTCTATACACATAAATTGGGAATTGATATCGACTGAAATTTTTCTCTACAAAAACATCACCTACTAATTTTGAAAAAGACAATATGGCGGTTGTGTTCAATTCTGGAGTCGATTGAACTTCTGGATGGGTGCTAAATGCATAAAACATACGCATATATCTATAATTTGGAACTCTTACAGACTTTGCCATTTGTGGAATCATGTAAACGGCAGTTTCAGTGATTAATTTTTTTTCTATTATAAGTCTTTGTATTTCCATCAAAGCTGCTGGAGTACCGCATTCTGCTAATCCATCGCAGAATACTCTCCACGCGTGGCACGCGTGAGAATTACGTTCATTACAGTGTAATTTACTTGCAACTGTTTGTAATTCTCTTTCATTGAGAAGACGCATAAGTTGATTCAATTTTAAAAATTTTGAAAGAGTTTGTGCTTGTGGTATTTCTCCAGGTTTTTTCAAATCGTGAGCAATATCTTGAGCTACATGTATGACCGAATTAGGAACGTTTGCTCCTTGAGCAGATTTAACTGAATTTCCCATATAGCCAACATTAAGGGGATGCATAGGTGCCGATAAAGGTTCCGTAGTTTCTCTCTTCCAATCACGAGGAGATTCTCCAACAGAAGCATTGTCAGAAGCTTCACTTTCTTGTTGAGTTTCCTCATCAGTTCCTGGTAATGTTTGTCGAGTTTCTCTCTTCCAATGAGAAGTTGTTCCAAAAGACTCAGTTTCAAAAATGTCACTGTTTTGTTGATTTTGTTCGTCAATATCTGATAATGGATTATCGTATTGGTACACTAAAGATTTTAAATCTACATATTTGTTTGGATTTTCTAGAGGTGCTGGTGGGAAAGTGTTAACTGTTACACTTGATAAACTTAATTTATATGAACTCGAAACCATCATTTTTTGATCACTGTTGTGGGCTGGACTGACATGAACATTATTAGTTGTTTCCACAGATTGGATAGTATATTTATTTAATTTTCCACTTACAGTGATTTTACTTACAGAAAATCTGGAGAAAAATTCACCCATACTGTTGCTGAATGGTTTCCAATCATTGTAGGCGTAAGTTAAACCATGATGATAGCCAACGTGCTTATTATCATTATCGAAATTTTTTGTTTTTACAATTTCCATTATTTCACCATCATCTTTTAATTCAGGATGTGGAACAAGCCATTGATTATCTTGATATGTAATTTCAGGTAACTGCTTTATTTCGTATAACACTTCATATTTTCCAAGAATGCTTTCTTCCATAGTTTTATATGCGCCGGAAGGTGAATCTACTTCTGGTACTACGTTGTTGCTACCTTTGATCACATTTTCACCACGAGTATCTAATTGAAGTTGACTCATTATACTTTTGATCATATTAACTTCCCAATTAGGAACGTGGTTCTGCATTCGAATTCGTTTAACAAGTCCATTTTTCATTTCCACTTCAAAATGGGAAGAAACCATGTTGAGCTTGTTAAACTTCAATTTTTCGTGAGGAATATGGGTGCAGGGACCGTCAGAAAGATGGGTGTGAACCTTTGCATATTTCGGGTTACGAAGTGTTACAACCAGGATACCATTTGATCGTACAATAATATTCAAAGTGTATTTCAATATGATACCGCTGTATTGATTGCCAACATCTGGATGACCACTCAAAGTACGGCCTTCGACGTCATAATTATATTCGGTATTTTCCCGCCAGCCGCTGTTGGTAGCGGTAGCAGCAATTGAGCCTACTGTAATAAATAAACAAACATTATCTAAATGTATTACACACTTGGCTATATTTTACTAGCAAATTAAATTTATATCGATAAATTGATTTATTTGCATCAAAAAGCTTTTTCAATCAAATTCAACTATGTAATATAATTAAAATAATTCGATAAAATTCCCCATGATCTTAAATCAAGTGTTATTTAGTTATTATTATATGTAGTAAATCATAAATAGCTGTTTTATGATCAGGTAATTTTAGATAAACTATTTTACGTTTACAAATATATTTCTTGTTTTCCCTTGGGTGTTAAAGGGACCTACAGATTAACGTGAATCGGAACCGCGGTACAGATAATACGGGAGTAATCGAGTATTAAATTCGCGACTAGACAGCTAGCGTCTAAAGGGAGAGTAAATATTTAGACCTGTTACCTGGGGCGAGCAGGTAACATTTGATGTTTTGACAACTTATTTTTAGGCAATCTAAAAGTTGTGCATATCTGATATCTGCGGTAATTAAATGTATAGATTGTACAAAAACAACAAATTTTTACTTTTACTCCAACTGGCGTTTCTAAAAAAAATTTCTATTTCGATTTCTAAAAAAATCTAAAAATTTCTAAAATAGAAATTTGATGATATTAGATTATTATTTACTGCAGGGATGTATTATGTGTTTTGTTATCTTTTGCATGAATTTATTACTTTTTTACAATAAAATTTATTTTACAATGAATTTACCATGCTAATACAGTTTATTGTATGTTATTTGTTTATATAAGCAATATTATCAATTTTAATTTTTGATTCAAAAATACACTGAATGCTGAAAACCAAGACGGTCTACCGTAATAATTTGGAAATGAGTTGTGAAATGCGTACCCGGTTTTATTTTAGCTCCTTACTACCATCAACTCTAAAATTTTTAATTAAAAAATGTCTACTTTTAACAAGATGGTGCCCCACCCCACCGTGTTTCTCTAGCGAGAGAGTTTTTTTCAGACAAAGTTTTTTGTGATCAGTAAAAATATTATTTGATTAAAAACATTTTGTTTCTTCAGAAAACACTTTGTTATGGCGATAGAAAATTTGGTGTAGCAGCAAAAAAATTATTTTTTATATATATTCAGGTACCAACATAAAGCAAAAATTGATAAATGTTGTACATCAACTGTATGGTTATTATTAAATATTTTCAAATAAATTTGAAAAGTTAATTTGGATGTTTGTTTTGAAAATTTTGATAGGCAGAATTCAAAGTATAAAAATTCAAAACTATTCCAGTAAAAAATTTAGTGTTGCCATGTAAAAAAAATATTGAAATGACTTAGAGTTTAACGTGGAATCTGAACCACGATACAAATAATTTAGTAGCATATTCAGAATGAAACCTATGATCTTTAGATTTTCCCCAGCAGCTACACGAACTACCTGCGCAATGGAATAAATTATGAGATATACCGTACTACGATAAACAATTAAAAAATTTTATGGAAATGAAAATAAAAAATGTTACTTACTAAAGCACACTAACAAAATTTTCCAATCCATTTTGTGTGGATTGTAATCACAAAGTATGACAAAAGATTAACATAATTGGATTTATATAGTTAATTTTAAAGCAATTCAGCGATTTTGGGGTCATAATACAATAAATTAATATTTGGATTGCAATTTTCGTAAATAAAGTAATCTGAATCAGCATCAAATAGTAGATAATTTAAACATGTATGTTACTGATTTTATTTTTAACAAAAAGGTAAACTAGTATCACCTTGTAACTGAATTGTAAGAATTTAAATGTAAGCATTGGTCGTAAAAATAACACATCACTTGGAATACGATTATCTAAATTGTTATGAATCTTATCGTACGTCAATTAAAACCCTTCAAATAGATAGGGGCTATAATTCACTCAAATTCGAGTGAGTATATTTTAAGTAAAGCGTCATATATACAGCGTCGTGACGCTCCAATTCAGTTTAAACCTACAATCGCTGTTAAACGTTCATTAATTTAAACATACTATGTGACTTAAAAATGGCAATTTTTTTTATATTGAATTAATTTTTGTTGTTAAAACAATTACTCTCACGTAGTTCACCATAATAATATAACAATTCAAAATATCGATTTTCCATTGTTGAGTCCTTGGAAATAGAAGAAAATACGCATCCTAATGCAATAATAATAATAAGAATTAATCAATTCAGTACAGTGTGTCTATAACACCTAACATCCCTTAAAAATATGTCATCGTACGAAATGCTTAACTACGAATACAGTAATGAATACGAATATGAGTTTCAAGATTCGCATTCAACATTTTGTTGGGAAGAATTGTTACCTACCCTTGTGGTATATGGAATAACTTTGATTATAGGGTTAATCGGTAATAGTTTAATTGTGTTTACCACCTACAAATACAGAAGAATGCAAAGTGCAACAAATATGTTACTTGCAAGTTTAGCTTCGGCAGATCTTCTGTTAATAACATTTTGCATACCTGTTAAGGTAGGAGGGCACTTGAATTTATTGCTTTTGCTTTTTCTTATTTACTTTGTTTTTATTGTAATAAAAAAATATTCATTCAATTGCAATTAAGTTGATATCAATTATTAATACATAATTATCAATTTAAGATAAAAACATATTGGCATCTCGTTAATGATGTTTACTGAACAATAACAATTTCAAGAGTCAGGAAGTTATTTTTATTAATTATTTTGAATAAATCTTCTCTATTTAAGAATCAATATTTAAAAGGTAGTAAAGAATTACAAATAAAATTGTTTATTTTTAGAAACCTTTTAGTGTTCAAAGCATTTATATTTTAGAACTGCAAACTAACCATATGTAATTTAAATACATAAAAAACATGTGTATGAGTATTAATTTTCTAACTTTGTATGTGATTTATAATATCTGTTATCATTGATGAAACAAGAATGTTAAGTGCTAGCTACATCGATTTGTTTATTTATCGCAATTTTATTATTGCTAGGTTAAACAGATTGAGTTAAAAAATCAATTTGCTAAAATTGTTACATTTTTAATCAAAAATATCTTTTTCGTATTTTTTAACCCAGATAAGTCATTGCACTTTAATGCCGATGCAATTCAAAATAATGTTTTTCCTAAAAACATTTTGTACCGACCGACGGATGTACAGACTACCTTTTTGACGCCGTTATTTTTAAATTTACACCTGAGTTCGGAAACCGATGCTACTTAGCACCTTTTTTCTTGTTTTTAATTGTCAAAAGATTAATTTTCAATTAAATACAACAGTTTATTTTAAAATGTACCCTAAACAAACAATTGAAACTTTTTTCATATCTACTTGTGACATCTTCTTGCCAAAAATGTTTTTTTAGTCACAGATCTACCGTGCAATTTAAAAACCTAATAAGTCGAGTTACGAAAAGTTAATATCTATAACATCATAAAAATAGCAATAATGGACGAATTTTACCGTTTAGTTATAAAAAATGTTTATTTAAAAGTAAATATCAAACCGAATCTTTAAAAATGTTTTTAATTTTTTTTGAGTATATAAAAGCAATTATTAAACAACCGGTAAGCAGTGATCAATTCAGAGGATGCAATTGCCTACCCTTAGAGTTCAAAAACCATTAATTTTTGCATCAAACAAATTCTGATGAGTTACAATTTCCTAAAACCATTGAGAAAGTATATTGTATTTTTTAAACTTCTTGTTTTAATTGATGACCTTATAATAAAATAACAAACATTTGTTTTCGTATAGTAATACCCCGAACTCACGCGATAGGTGGGACTGAGTAACAATGTAAATCGTACCTTTTCAAGACATTTTTTCTTATATAAAAATCGATTTTATAGTAAAATGTTTCAGACATTTTTTGTTGCAAATTTCATTCTGTTTATTTTTATTTCTATACATTTTTCTATTTTGTCTCACCGTTTTTGAGTAACAGCGACTTTAAAAACCCTTGGTAAAAAATTTAATAAAACTCCCATAAAAGAGCAATTTTAGTTTTATTAAATTTTTGGTAATTTTTATTAATTTTCTTCTTCGTTTCAAGTACTAGGCAATTTTGCCTCTTACTGAACCCATCGCTTTCTTGGACGACCTATATTTCTTTTTCCTATGCATTTGTAATTCATAACTTTTATTGGTAATCCATTCTTAATTCATTCGGTCAAGGTGTTCTTTCCAACTTCTTCTATAATTCTTTATCTTTTCATTATTAATTTTGTGCGACAAAATAGAAAATATATATAGAAATAAAAATGAAGGGAATGAAATTTGCAACAAAAAATTTCTAAAACATTTTGCAATAAAATAGATCTTTATATGAGAAGAAACGATTTGGAAAGATACAATTTACATTGTTAACATATGAGTGTATTAATAATTTCTAGAGCCACTGTATATTCTCCTTTGTCGTTATCAGGGCATACATTGAAAACGATTCACCTTAAATTTTTTCTTGAACTACACTAAGTATCGAAAAACTATAAAGAAGCTTTAAAGCTATAAAGAAGTACTGAGAGTACTCTGGGTTGCACTAGAACTCACTCCCCTACCTGCAGCTAACCCAAACTTCAAATATTTGAATGGCACCATAATACCCTTTGTGACAACTCAAACTGAAGATTCTTTAAGGCTGCGATTTTTCATTTAGACGAAAAAATTTTCAACAGGTGGCGCGATTATCTAGATTTAAAATTGGATGCCTTTCATTGGTTGGAAAAAATGAAATGAAAATTTGATGGGTTTTAAAAGGCGTTTTTGTTAAATCATTCAAATTATAGTCTAAACAAAACTTCAGTTACAGCACTTATAATACTTGATATTAAAACAATTTCAATGCAGAATATTAAAGGTTGTATTTAAATTGTATTTAAAATTTTTGTTTTTACCTTATATAAAATCGCAAATTAAACTAATCAAAATTTTAATACGTTATCAAAACTGATTAAAAAATATATCATAGTGTTCGGAAAATTCTCTTCTTTCCTTTAAAACAAATCATAGTTGTATCTATAACCAATTTTGAGCTGTAACTGAAGTTTTGAAACAGTTCTAAAAATCGCACCCTTAAAATGCTATCTTTTTATACAAAAACCATTACAAGCTATCAACTTAAATTTTTCTGAAATATATTTATTGCATCACAAAATACCACGAAATGTTCTCCAAATAATCCACATCCACCACTGTGGTCTTCAAAATAAAAAAAGAGTTTACGGTGTGATCGCGGTAGTGGGTACTTATGTACCTAGAGGTTTGAATATCGGCCAATATTCTAAAATTATTGTGTTCTTTACACCATGAAGTAGAAAAGTAAAGTAATCTCATATTATGCCTTCAGAAGCTTATAAAACATATTTTTCAGAGTTGTCAATACTATTCATGTTGAATTTAAAATTTAATTATGATTCTAATTTGGGAATTTTAAAATACCAATTCCGAAAAATTTATGAAAAAATGAAGTTAAATTAATCTCAAAGAAGAGTTTAACATATCGTCGCCTCAGAATCAGAGTATTCTATCTCAAATTTTTTGTTAAATTGAGTTATTTAACATTTAAGCCATTTTATTCTACGTTAATATCTCTACAGCATAATGCAAAAAAATTGCCAACATTTTTATTATTAACTTTTTAAATTGAAATTGTATAAAAATATTCTAATGAAGAGTAATGCAATACAAAATCTTTAAACTGCTGTACTGTAAAATTTAGAAAAATGAAGAAAAAATACTCAGATTCTGAGGCTACGATACCTGTTACTTGTTACTTGATTTTGTAGTCTAGTGACGTCAAAATGCAATAAATTAAATGAAATAATTGCCATTTTTATTCAAACATTTTCGGGCTACAGATATTATATTCTAATTTAAATATTTTTTCCGGCCTATTCAATATAGAATAGTTATACATCGAAATTGAAAATCAAGCAAATTCTCCATTTAACATTATCGTTATCTCCTGAAAATAACTTAATTTGCTTACAGCAGGCACCAACTCTTACACCCGAATATTCGAAAATACTGTGCAAATTATATTTTTAAACTCCTATTTCCTATTGTAAAATTATAGATTGCCAGTTAGGCAGTAACTAACTTCTTTAGTATCCATCCCCCTTTTACACTTTTATCTGATTCCTTGGTTTCATCTTGATATTCAATCCTACTTTGGAAAGTGCAGCGATATCTTTCTCAATATATGTTCTATAGATCTGCTAGAAAACCTAAATAGAACTTAATTTATTGTTTGGGTGCTGTATTTTCTGTCTAGACCGTCAGACTAGTCTGATCAGTCATCAAGTTTATTTGGGAGTTCCTTGTTTAGGCATTCAAGGTCCGATAAACCTTCATCAAGGCTAGTAAGAATTCAGCATCTGTTTTGATTCTTATTTGATATTTTATGTAAAAAAACTGGACAATAAAGACATTTCTAAAGAGTACAATATTGTGTACTGTTCTAGACTGCGTAAATGTCTAGCTCTTCACCACAAATCTAAACTTTCATAATATGTTTAGTCAAGATTTAAACTTAAAATTATTATCCCACTTATTTAACAAAATGTAACTTTAAAAATAACGGCGTTACAAGGTATGTATATCCTTTTTTTTTTTTCATTTTTACATCAAATTATTTTAAAATTTACTTTATCAATCTCTTAACAGAAATCTTTATTAAGTTAAAAAATGGTGTATTCCCTAAATTAAAAGCTCAATAAGGCTTTTAACCGGTCTGTATTTGCTTGATAACTATAGTATTCTCTTGTACATACTATGTACATACTATCTAAAACTTTTTTTATTAAGTATCATTTTTTCAGGTTGCCAAATTATTTTCATATACTTGGGCCATGGGTTCATTTTTATGCAAATGTGTTCATTATATGCAAAACGTTTCGGCGATTTGTTCAGTTTTGACATTAACAGCGATAAGTATCGAACGGTAAGCTATTTTATGTATTATACTGACCTTTTACTTACTGGAATTTTATTTAATAGTCAGCATGATTAAAATGCTGTTTAACTGTACATGTTTTTGGTAAAAATTAAAACAAAATTACTGTTGACTTAATTTGTTTATTTAAATTTTCATTTTTATTATAAAACTATTTCTTTACAAATCATGTTTACTTTAAAATAATTTATTACAGTTACTATGCTATAGTCCATCCAATGAGAGCAAAATATATATGCACCATAAGTCAAGCTAAAAGGATAATTTTGTTGACTTGGTGTCTTGCTATTTTACTAGCTATTCCTATACTTTTCGCTCAGGTACGTATTTATTTTTCCTGAATCAATAGTAATTATTTCAATTGTTTTCCTACATACTAGGTAATAAATTAACTCTGGAAATTGTTGTAGGTAAATCAAAACGTAAAGCAAAGCTAATTCTCGTTAATTGAGATGAAATTAAATTACAGCATTTATAAATTATTTAAAATTTATTTAGCCTATGTTCCAGTGACCCCGAATTTTGTAAAACACAATAAACTTAACTTATATTTGAAAGTTATATTTAACTTATGTAGGGCCAACCAGATGAATACTCTTAGCGAGAGATTTGGTTGGGTAAATTTATTTTTTCTACTACTGTTTGAAAAAATGTAGCTTTTCGATATTCGTTTGAGTACCTAAGATAAACTAATTTTTTCTGCACTAGAGTGGAAAAGTAATTTTCACGGACCTGGTGTATTTTACTTTTCCACACATGTGCATTCAAGCACAAACCCCAGAAATTAATACATATATTCGCGGCGCCCGTTCATAGGTAGGACTTCTACCTACCTTAGTACTATATCAGCTAAAGCTTCGATAAAAAAAGCAAAAAATGTCGCTTTCATGACTAGTTGCACAAATAGTTAAACCCGTACAGCACAACCATATCGTCAACATAATGCAAAACTAGCGAAAGTGAAATAAGGCCGGCTCTGGATTCAGAATATATATTTCATTGTAAAAAATTAATTGAACCACAGAAATCAAAATTACCCTCAGAAATGATGCATAATGAGTTTGTTAACATGTACATTTCTTACAGGTACAAATCGACATTGTATTGAAGGGGTTTGGATAGGGAAAATTTTCAGATTTGCTAATTTTGCATTGTGTTGACGATATGTAGATTTAGGGCTAGTTGACTAAAATTAGGATGGTCAGAGAGCCTTAACCATTTATATTTTTTAATTTAATTTATTTTTGAATTTTAATTTGGTCATCAAATTTTTTTCAAATTTTTGAACTCGGGAAAACTTTGGTTATTAATTTGTCACTCGACTTAACGTCTTGTGGCATTATCCACACTCAAAATAATTAATTATTATCTAACTTATTCCTTTGATATGTAGTATACCCGGTGCTGAATGAGTTAGCCGAACATAGGAAATTAACATGTAAAAACTTATTTATGAAAATTCCTGCTTCCCTAATTATTTTAGAGAAAACATGAAAGACATAAAAATAATGCAGAAATATAAACTACAAATGATAACACCATTAGATTTCATTTAACTTTTACTTAAAAGGTCAAAAAATGCTTTCAAAATTGTTAAAATTTTCATTTATCGCACTGGCAATGTAATAAATTCAATTTAATTTATATTTTCCAAAATAATTACCATGGAAACTTTCATGGCCAGTCCGATAAATAAAACTTTTAACAATTTCAAAAACGTATTTTGGCTTTTTAAGTAAAAGTTAGATGCAATATAATGCTCTTATAATTCGTAGTTTATATACATGTTAATTTCCTATGTTCGGTTAACTCATTCAGCACCCGGTATAATAAATAATAATATACTATTTACTATTACAATACATCACAATTTATTTGCAAATATTTCTGATCCTTATTTAAAGTGGACCTTTTTTCTATTAATATTATATTTAAAATTTAATTGCATGAGTTTTTAAAATCTGGGGTATCTATTATATGCTAAGATTTTCAGTAATTTCAATTTTCTCTGTAGAGTTTGATCGGTGATGCTCGACCTTAATCAAAACGCGTCACAATTAAATATAGCACACGAGAAGAGTGCATTTTATTAAGCTTTTTTTATAATTATTATGTATGCAGTCTGATTAACATAATCTGTCAGCAGCTTTTTATTTACAAATATATGCTGTTGATTTTCAGTCATTTGTAAATAAAATGTTACTTGCAATCAAGGTTAATAATAGCAAATTATTTTTTTGGAGATAATTTCTTATTTTATTTATTACACAAATCATACAAAAATTTTAAAACGTCGTAATCAGAAAAAGGCGATTAAGCCATATTTAAATTGCAAGACCCTATTAATTCAGACTTATAATTTTAAAGAGTTCGGATTTTATGCTTTTGCATGTTTTTTAATATTGATATATTGGTTTTAAAATCTGCACAAATTAGGTAAAAACGAATCCGAAGAACCGTTTGTCAAAATCCATATTTTTAATATTTTCAACATTTGGTGCATTTTTGTTTTTTGAATAATTAATAAAGAAAGTAAAAATTATTAGGTACTAAATTTGCCAATTTAAGCAATTGCTTTATTAAATTTAATTAAGCAATTAAGCATTTAAATTTAAAATTAATTTAAGATGTAAATATTTACCATATTGCATATTTTTTTAAAGTATTAATTAGTAATTAAAATTTGTTATTAAAATTATTATCTTTTATGAATCAAGGTACGTATGGGAGAGGCTTGTAAGTTGACCATGCATATAAGATGACCACTCAGGACTTTAGGAAAAACTGTCAATGGTAATACCGCCATTTCAACTGTTATCGTGCTCTTTGACATAGTCTTCAATTTTTATGTGGTTTAGAAGCGAAGAGAAATAGATCGTGTTTTTGAGTGTTTGTTTTTGTGTTTGTTTCAAAATCGTTGAGAATGTAAGATGACCACAAGGCGAAAAGTTGCAAAAGTGAAGAAGGAATTAGCCACTAAGTACAAGGAGCTCGTTGTTAAGGACAAGGAAGTTGTTGCTATGCCCAAGGAGACTGAGATGCGCAAAAAAGCATCAATTGTGATGATCACAATTAATTCATTTTTGATGTTTTTTATTTTTTCTGAGTCATTTTTTCACTTAAAACTGAATAAAAGATCATTAATTTTGTACATCGGTCAATTTCAGTTAAGTTTTTTTGACTTTTTAGCAACTTTTTAGGGGATGGTCAACTTACATGTCAAAAATAAAAAGAACCATTTTTAACCTTTTCGGGAACATGGTCTTTTTTTTTCGAGTAATCTAATAAGTGTCTTCAGCAAAATTTTAGCTAATGACGTCCTCTTTCCAATGGTGTCATTAGATATCCTAAAATATTAATTTGAAGATGAATTATGAGCAAAAATGGTAAGGGTGGTCAAATTACAAGCCTCTCCTCTACTTATTTAAAAAAAATCCCTATAAAAATAATTTTTAGTTTTGCATATCAATGCATATTTTATCCTTTTTTATCAATTTTAGTACATATTTTAGAGAAATTCGGTGCATATATTTTGAAAAATGTCTTTAAAAAAAATTTTACCAAAGCAATGCTTTTTTGAAATGACTATAGAGGGGCAGTGTTTTTGTTGTTTTTTGTTATTGGTTTTGTTGTTCAAAACTTAAAAAAAATTCATTTCAACACGTTGCATCGCTTATATTTGATATTTTTATGGGGTTATTGGTAAAATCAATTTTGTCAAATTTTAACAATTTAGTCATTATTTGTACATTCTTTTTTATTTAGTTTGAATATTTTGTATTATTTCTTATATATTTTTTTTACTTTCTTCGTTATAAGTCGGCTTAGTTAGAAACCCTCATAAGTCAATAATATGTCGAAAATGATATAAATTTTTGACCATCGGTGCAGTCTACATTTATCTTATAGATTGAAAATCAATTTATTTAAAGACCAACTATGCGAAAACTATGTTGCACTTACCCCACTCCACCTAAGTTAGCAACAAAATTCTAAAACTGGCACTGCCAGATTGAAATCAATGAAGGCACTGCCTCTATGTCGATTGCTAAACATTTTTGAAAAAGATCAAAAGAAAAATTATCATTTAAAGAATCTAAAAACGTTTTTAGACTTTTTTAATGATAATTTTCTACTACATTGTATTTTTCTTGATTTTACTTGAAAATTCTTTTTTAGTTTTGTTAAATGTTACATTTTACATATACAGTGTGTTCACGATAAGAGGTACATTCTTATATCTTACTAGATACAAAAAAAAGTTTAAATAGTTTTTTATTCAACTCAAAATTTTCCATCGAAAACTGCGGAAGTAAATTTTTTTTTACTTCAAACTCAACCGGAAGTAAACATGAATTTATTTTTTCAAATAGCAACATGTCTTTTTTTTAGCATTTTGGTAATCTACAATTTTTTCTCTATACAGACATATAAAATTGTTATAGGGTTATATAAGAAAATTTTCGAGAAAAATGCTAGATACATTTATGAATTATTTAATTTATTTAGTGTGCTATAAAAACAAAATGTTACTATAGTATCATATCTTGAACAAAATGGATGCATTTTTGAATAATTTATCAGATAGGTTGTTTTTTGTACCGTGATGTTTTGTGTTTTTAAAAAATTAAAATAACTAATAAATTTATCTTGCATTTTTCTTGAAAATTTTCTTATGTACCCCTATGATAATTTTATATGTATGTATAGAGAAAAAACTGCAGATTAGAAAAATGTTAAAAAAAAGACATGTTGCTATTTGAAAAAAAATATTCATGTTTACTTCCGGTTGTGTTTGAAGTCCAAAGTAATGTACCTCCGCGGTTTCGGATGGAAAATTTTGAGTTGAATAAAAAACTATTTAAACTTTTTTTCATATCTAGTAAGATAAAAGAATTATTCACTGTTACCTCTTATTGTGAACACACTGTATACCACAAACCTACTTGAAATTTTTTATTTTAAATTTATTCCAGAAGCCATTAAACTATTACATCTACTAGAATTGTATTAGTATTATTACTGGAGGGCGGATTTATATTTACTTACATGTTTTGTTTGATGTACCATAGAAAGCTGAATTTTTGTATCTAAACGTTTGTTACTGAAAGAAGCCAAAATACGCAGTTTTATACCGCATATAACTTAATATTTTTGGTTTTTACCGTCCATATTTGACAATTTTCTTAACTACTTTATGTGTTAAAATTGAATATAATTTAAAATTGAAATTTAAAATTTTAATCCGAATTTTTTAATCAATGAAAAACAAGTGTGTATGCATTGCTATAACACTTTAACTGCCATTGGCGTCCATGGGGGGGGGGGGGGCAAAGGGGTGTAGCTGCTCTTCCCGGCTTTTGCTTAAATAAAGAAAATTTAAATTTTTTAGTGTTTTTAGTTTTCTTTTTTTTTTTTGGATTTTGCCCCTCTCTGAAAAAGATCATATGGACGCCCTTGTTAACTGCCAACATAACCATTAAACCATAGTATGTGTTGGCGACAAAATGAAACTATTGATGATATGAGCCCCGGAGATATAGCAGCAAAGAAATATGCACCCGTTACAATCGTGTGGTATTATAAATTGTAGAGCGTTTCTTTTCTGCATACAATAATGTTCTTACCGATAAACGGCACAGTTTCACAAGTGAAAATTTAAATAAAATTTTAGTACATTATTGTAATAAACTAGTAGACACTTAATGAATTAATTAATTTAGACTGAATTTGTGCATTTGTGTAACCGTATATTCATATTTTAGCTCTATTTTCGAATTATAACCGCATATAAACATATTATTTTGGCTAATTTTAACATCATAAAAAAATTTATTTTGGTGTTTTTTACTGCATATAAATCCGCCCTCTAATTATTACATTTAACCCGTCGTTGGTACACTTCATTTCTTAACGTGATTGGTACACTGTGAGCGACGCGCTCACACGTTATTTTTATATCATTATTAATTGCTCGTTCAGCAGAAATATATATATTTTTTATTAACCTTTATTATACCCTTTATTAAAAATGTAAATTATATTTTGTATATCTAGTACTGTAAATAATTTTGTGCTATTCTCTAACGAGATGTTTGCGGAGTATTTGATTGTTGTGTACTAAATGCTAGGCGTAGGTTCAGAAATATCACTATCAGACTCACAAAAATTGTTCTTCAGTCTCCTCCAACTACAAAATTAATTTATTTGCCATGATGAATTGAAAAAAAATAGAGACACTTGTAAGTAAGGAGATGATAAAAATATTAATCGGTTAGCGCGACGCTCACTTTATCGGTGTTGTCAACTTTGTAAGACGATAACCATGCGGGAATGACAAATAGCGCTATAATTAATTTTTGTCAATATTTGTAGACATGTCATTTGAAGGTATTATCAGATTAATTCGACATAATTTATATGATTGACGTTCGTAATGTTAGTTATGTGAGCGGCGATCTTCCATGTGTACCAACGACTGGTTAACATGCGTAGGGTAACAACCCTCTGCATAACCCCATTGTTGGAAGATTATTTTATCATAATATCAAAAATAGAATTTTATAAGTTTCATATGTTTATAGAAAATTTTATTTTTGACTGAATCGTTTATACCCTTTTAATGTTTAAGAACCAACGACGGCCCCAGTATTTTTGAAATAGATGGGCACAATTTGGGCTTAATATATTTGCGGTGGGCAGGAGTACACAAAATTTATAAATAAACTCTAAAAAATACATTATTTACATAAGCACCTCAAAAATTTGGATGGGCACTCCAATCTACAGGGTGGTCAAGTGCCCACCCTGGCCCACCTCTAACCCCGTCACTGTTAAGAACATTATTATCATTAATATAAGAGATACACTATTAAATTTTAAATTTTAAAATTAAATAAGGATTCGATTTTACGAGGTTAAACTCTCAAGTGTAACTCTAGGGAACTGTTTTGGTATAGTTTAAAAGAGCACTAAAATTAAGCAAATGCCTCTTTTTTAAAGTGCTATGGCGTTTGTAAGTTTTTAATTAATACTTCAGCTAGTCAACAATAATCCAGCGGTTTTCTAACTGATGAGATGGTAACGTGTCCGCAAGTTGATTGGAAAGTCCCATGTTTGATTTCCCGCAGAAATAATTTTTTCTTCAGATATTTTTATACATATATTTCTGAATACTATTCTGCATAAAAATAAACCTGGACATTCCAATCTTTTCAGATGTTTATTGCATAAATCAGCTGAAATATAGCATTAGAAATAAAAATCCATAAAACGCTTTAAAAATAAAAAGGTGCTCACTTAATGTTAGTGCTCTTTTAACCTAAAGTAAGTAAGCTTGTCCCAGTCCTGGAAACCTGGAGTTACACTTGAAGGGTATTCCTTCATCTTAATCTATTAATACGAAAGTTTAATATTTTCAGTCAGTTATGTTTTGTTTTTCAATCATATCAATATTCCAAACATATCGTACCTATTGTGTACCTAGGTACAGTATACTAGGTACTTTTGATTATTTTAATACTTGGTTAAATTATAGACAAATTATGACTTCGTTACATGGTGTCATTTTTGGTTCCATTTCGACTTCCCATAAAAGATATACATATAATAATATGAAAACCGTTAAATGCCAAAATTTGTTTTGCTACACATTTGATTCCTGAATAAATTTATCTATCATAAGCAAAAAATTCAGCTAATTTGGTCAATCGGAATAGATTACATTATTATAATATTTTTTGTTAAAATTGTTACATTTGATACAGATCTCCCCATCTCAGGGTGTTTCTAATAGCAAATGATATCGTAGTTAAAAATGAAAACGACATAAAAAACCGACTCGTGTGGAATTTTCCGCCTTCTTGTCACGCGTACAATAGGTTCATCATCATCGCTCAATAGTGTTTAGTATATTAAGCAATAAATGTAATCGCCCTTTTATCTCATCCCACACGTGTTTAATGAACGATAAACTGATGATGAAATATGCAAACCAGCTATCTCCCTAGAAGCACGTTTTTAAATTTCTATAATAGCTATATGACATGTGTTGAAAATTTTGTAGGTACTTTGTTTAAAACATTTCGTTTTATGCTATTAATTTTTCTAGCTTGATTTTCTTAAATTTTCAGTTCACAATCAGTTTTGGGGAGTGCAAATGAAACTAGTTATTATATTATTACTAGCTGACCCAGTGAATTTCGTACCACCTAAAATTGATTCGATTGTAACTCTTCAAAGGGGAGCGTTCATTAATTACGTGAGGCGATCTTGGAGATTTTTTGCCCCCCCCCCTCTAATCTCACGTATAATTGTTTGTTTTACTTAATTTAACCCAGATCTCTAGCAATTTTACAGTTTCTTGTGGAAAAAAAATTACGTGATATTTGCCGAGACCCCCCTCTATCCCATGAGAGATTGGGATCGACCCCCCGCCCTATATGCTTGAATCCCAATCAACCTTCCAATTCCAATTCATTACGATCGGCAATATTGACCTCATTGTATATGGTCTGAGTTTCTCTTTGTGATTAATTGAATCTCGTTCGTCATTCAAATAAATTTAATGTCTTTTATTTACATGGAACGGAAAAGAAATGATTTAAACATTCAATGCAAAGTTTTGTGGTAAACTACATATTTCGTTTTGTTTTCCGGCGCGTAAATAAACAAAGATGAAAACTTGCGAACACGCCACATACAGTTGTCCATACGCGAAACACGGAAACTCCAAGTTAATTCCAACGACTTCCTGGTCATTGCGAACGCCAAACGCACGGGGAATTGCAGCCGTTTGAACTCGAATGGAAAAATTATTAAAAATAGCAGTAATAAAATAATGCCGATAATTTTGAATACGCTGTTGATATGAGTAAGAGGTCATTCGAAAATGCGATCTTTTTATTTCTTGCGTCCCGCCCCTAACTCATAATCTGCCAGAGTGGCCCCTAATAATGAGTGATCCCTGCATAATGATGACTGAGCCTATTTTCAATTACAAATTCTGAGGTGGTAATCCGGACCCATTTAAGCGAATTCAAGAATTCTATGGGATAGCTGATAAACCGATTTGAAGGAAATCAACTCTCTCTGAGTTGATACATCATCGACATCTTTGTTTTTCGCCGCCAATAGGCTTTTTCCTCTAGCCAATTAAAAATTTAAAACTGTTGTCAAACGACATTTACGCACGTATTTCGGAATAGAAATAAAATAATTTTAGTTTTTTCCAGATTTTTATATTTTTCGGACAACTTTTTCAAGTTTTTTTTTTCGTGAAAACCTTACTCAGACCATAACGAACATTTATAAAAAAAATTAGCAAATCGGTCCAGCCGTTCTCAAGTTATGAGCTTAGCAACGAACAGCATTTCATTTTTATTTATATAGAAGAAGATAGAAGATAGTCTTCATAAAATTTTTTCATAATTTTCTATCGATTAAGAAAATATGAATTAAATACCAAAAAATCATTTATTGCTTATTACTACCCTAATAATAAGGATAGGGAATGAAATGAATTTTGCAAAATAAATTATATGGTTAAACTTGCTGGCGCGTTCAATGTCAAGAGTTTTCTGCTTTTCTTCTTTTTTTCAAATTGTTTTCCTCTGGCCTGGGGGATTCTTTCTTTCTTTTGACTCACAACTAGTGGTTTATCTTTTTATGTCCGATTATGCAGAAGTGAACAGACCTGTTTGTCTTTGAATGTCGTTGAACTCTGAGTCAGTTACAGTTATCCCCAAAAAGATAACAAAATTAATCCCAAAAATTGTGAACCAAGAATTTTTTTAAACGTAACTAAACGAAAATTTGTGAGTAAATAAATAAATGAATATTTATACTTAGAACTTGATCAGCCTTGTATGATATCTAAATTTTTAAATTAAATTAACTTTGAACTGATTTTATTCTATTGATATTTAATAAAAATAAACATACACGTTTCTTACTTATCAATAGCAAAATGATAAGAAGCCATCGACACCTAAATTTGCTTATGCTTTGATTCTAATTAAAATAATGATATTCTGATTAAAAAATAATAAAATAAAATCATGAGAACTACGCGAAAAACATTCTCTTATAGATTATATAGTAGTTCATCTCTGTTGCAAGAATATCTACATCTTCTGGTTTGAAAACGTGTGAGTTGACTATAGCATGTTCAGAGATCCCGTTTTTGTAGATTTATATCGAATGTTATATAAATGACGGTTCGGCGCGAAAAGAAAGAAAAATAATTTGGAAAAATTTAAACATTAATAGATAAGTAATATAAATAACAGTTCATGATTTTTCTTTAGCGAAATTGTCCGTAAAAAATAGATATCTACGCAAATATATGTATCGGTTATGTATAGGTTAGTGTTAGTTTATGATATTTCTTTAGTAAAATTGACCGTAAAAAAGAAAAAAAAGTGTTTCATTTTACATTTCAAGACTCATTACCCCACCCCGGTCTCCGTGTAAAGAGACCATGTGTTATGTTTTGTTTTTGGGTCTTATGTTTTCCTGATACCCACATGTAAATTGTTGGGATTTGTGTTAGAGATTACCGCTAATCTGATTAGGATTCGGGACGTGATTTACCCGTACCTTTTTTTAACCACTTCAAAAATAGTGACTACGGGACGCAATTTGCATGCGCCCGGTAATAATTACAAAAAAAAAATTTTAACTGGTTGAAATATCGACCAGTATTCTATAAAGGGTTAAAGTTTCTGTTACATAAAGATTTGGTTCTTTATGTACCATCTTTTGTACAAGGCTGTTGCTGTTAGAGATTCGAACTTTAGCTTTTATAAATACAAAAGTGAAACTACAAACGTAGCTATAAGTGGATTTCGGCCGTGAAGATCTATCTACTCCGATAGATACTTCTTTCACAATATGTTACCAATGAGTAACGTGGGGTTATTGCAAAATCATAATCCCCAACCAAAAAGCATACATGCAGATAGTTTTACACCATCACATGGACCACTAGGTTCTATCGCACTACCGACGGTTTCGAGATTACTCCGTAGAGATTTCTCTTCATCAGGTACGAATTAACCCGCAGTGCCGATGCATGGTTGTAAACTTCCGCATATACGTATGCGATTAAAACTTAGAAAAATGACAAAGCATATCAAGTCCTCTTTTGGAACTCATGTGAAAGGTATGCTTTGTCATTTTTATTCTAAGTCTTAATCGCATACGTATATGCGGAAGTTTACGATCATGCATCGAAAATGCGGTTAATTCGTACCTGATGATGAGAAATCTCTACGGAGTAATCTCAAAACCGTGGGTAGTGCGATAAAACCTAGTGGTCCATGTAATGGTATAAAACTATCTGTATGCATGCTTTTTAGCTGGGGATTATGATTTTCCGATAACCCCACGTTACTCATTGGTAACATATTGTGAAAGGAGTATCTATCAGTAGATAGATCTTCAGGGCCGAAATTCACTTATAGCTACTTTTGTAGTTTCACTTTTGTATTTATTATTAAACGGTCGTTTTGATATGTTAAAGTTTGATTATTCTTACATTAACATACTATTTTTTTCAGCTTTTATGTTTTATGCTTAAGCTGAATTTATAGTTTGACGGACTGTAAACGTAGACGCACTGTAAAAAGATCAATTATAGAATTTATGCACTCTTGTTTATAAATGAACGTAAACGCATGTCGGACGTAAACGCAAACGGACTGGAACGGAAGAGTTGGCCAACTTTAATCTTTTACAGTGCATTTCTTGCGTCCGACTAATCAAAAGAAAGAATGATGTGTGATGTCAGCTGTTTACTTGAATTTCCAATGAATCCCCAAATTCATTTTGAAAATAGTGAACAAATAGAAGAAAACCATAAAAATAAATATTATATTAAAATTTCAAATAATAATTGCAAATCTTTTAAAAAATATTTAATTTTATGCTAAATTTTGTATTATATTTCTTGTGGGCAATGATGTTACACATTGATGGGTGCTTACCTGTAAGTTAAAGGTACTGAGAAACTAAAATAATATTTTACAGTCCGTTTGAGTCTGTATACTGCGTCTACGTTTACAGTCCGTCAAACTATAAATCTAGCTAAAATAGAACATATTACCTAAAATTTTAACTTTTAGATACAATTGCCGGTGGGAGAACGTTTCAAAGCGTTTTGGTGTGTTCGCAATTGGGACAATCGTTCTTTATGGCGTTTTCACGAAGTTTATATGTTGGTATTGGTTTTGATAGGGCCAACATGCATAATGTCACTAGCTTATACTTTAATTTGTTGGGAAGTATGGAGAGTTATGGAAAGGAGATCTATTATGACCAGCCGGAATGCGTAAATATCTTGAACAATAATTTTAATTATTGCCTACGAACCTAATAAATGTGTTTTATTAGTTTGTCTAGAAACCAATCATCTCATAGCGACAAACATATAGAAACCTTTCAGCTCACAGATGTGAATAAAATAAAACAAAAAACAAGAACCCATAAGGACGATACACGAGTGGTAAAGCAAGTTATCTACATGCTCATAGCAGTAGTTGTACTGTTTTCAATTTGTTGGGGACCTTTACTGATCGATAACGTTTTGACAGCTTACAATGTTTTGCCAAAACAACGAACTGAACGGTTAAAATATATGGCAACTGTTTTTCATCTCATGGCATATTTTAATAGGTAAGTTGTCGTCAAGTCAGAGTATATCTGTTACTGTAAAAGTCCGAAATCCGGTAAATCCTAGGATTTACGCGTTAAACCTAGGATTTACCAATTTGAGGTTGGTAAATGTCCGAAATAGTGAATTATCAGTTCAATTTCGGACTTTTACCAGGCTACAACGGTAAATCTTAGGATTTACTGGTTCCTGTTGGTAAAAGTACGAATTTTATGTTTAATGACACAAAATGTGAAATAAATAATTAAAAGAAAGCATCAAATTGAATTGCATTTAAAGGTGTTTGCTTTAGTATTTGTGCTGTAAAAGAACACATAAAACGATTGAAACAAAGAGATTTTTATATTAACACAACTGAAACGTTTATTTAAAAACAGAAAAATATTGTATATTATAATTATTTATTCAATATAGTAAAAAAATTTAAAATATTGCGTAAGTATACATAATTTCAATTTACTTCTTGGTACATGATGAACTTCCATGACATTTAGAAATGCATAATTTGCCGGATGATCTACACAAACATCTGTTGGTCGAACATTTCTTAGTGCAGTTGCATCTTTGGAACCTCTGTCCTCCAGATAAAGACAATTGTCGCACAGCTCCTCTTACACTTATTTCATTGGCCGGAACATCCACGGTATTAATAACATTTTCTTTACAAATGGTAAATTGATTCCTAGTAAATAATATTGAGTAAGAGTTCCTACACTTGTTCCAAGCTGATAAAATTCATCGTTTTGAATATCCATTATAGCAGCCAAGAGAGTTCTTGGGTCTGTTTTAGATCGATCTACTTCCAGTATTTTCACTTTAACTGTTTGTCCGAGTGTTGCAGGAGGAAATTTTTTGTTTGATACCATTTTCATTTTATTTGCCTGCTCCTCCAATGCTTTGCGAGCTTGTTGCCTGTGTTGCTTAATATTTGATGCATTGCTATTGATTAATTGAACTTCACAATTATTGTCTTGAGAAGTAGTTATAACATTACTTCCGCTAACTAGGGAGCAGCTAGGTGCAACTTCATTCAACTTCAATTTGAAGTCAGAATATTTTCTTCATTTTCTTCATTGTCATCATCTTGAAGATTGTCATCTTGATGAAGTGCTTTTTTTCAAAATCTTCCTCACTTTTCAAGTTTGGTAACACTTTGAATGGGATGTTAAAGCTAGAGAGACCCATCCTCATTAAACAACCGAACATAGCCTCATAAGGAGATCGTTTAATTCCTTCATGATAAGCGTTGTTTTTCATAGCTTGAACAAATCCTAATGACTCAGACCATTTTCTACTGCCATTCGTTTCCATCCAAGTGGTCATCATATTCTGAATATCTTGATTAGCACGTTCCACTGATCCTTGCGACTGACTGTGCCGCGGCTTTCCATGCACAATTTTAACACCATCCCACATTTCACAAAGTTCAGTTATTATAGCATTTGCAAATTCCCTACCATTATCCGAATGCAGTATGTTGGGGGCTCCAAAAAGTGCAAAAATTTCTAGAAGGTTGTAGGCAATTTCTTCGGCACGCTTGTTACGAAGGGGGCGGATAACAACAAATTTTGAAAGATGATCCAGGTAAACCATGATAAATTTATAACCACCATCGGGGTTTGATTGCATATCGATAAGATCAACTTGGCATCTTGAATTCATTTCTGTGTGTAGTATAGGTTTGACCACTAAACCTTTTTTTGGCATACTAGAATTTTTCTGACACGACTCGCATAACTGCAGATATTGAGCTATCGATTCAACAGTAACATTTATGTATTTCCGGTTAGCTTTCTTCATGGTTCTTGTTCTACCTCCGTGGCCCGTTGCAAGATGTGCTTCATGTATTGCTGTAAATAAGTCTTCATACTTAACAAAATAGCGTATGTTATCTTGACATCATGACAAAAGAGGTTCGATAAGCTTTTCTGCACCACCAATACTCAAAATATCAAATCACTTTAATCTTCTATAATGTTTCGGTTTTTTGCACTTAACAAGTTTAGCTTTTTTCACTTCACGAATAAAGTCACTATATTTACTACTCGTGATATAAGAATTGTTGTCATCATTTTTATCAGCGAGAATACGATTCATTTTATCATAAAAACGTTTTTCATCGGCCATTCTTCTACGTTAATTATGATCTAATTTGATGCTCACTAACACTTTCGTCACAGTAATCGTTAACCAATGTTGAACAAAACTTTTTATAACCTATATCAGATTAAATGATTTTATTTATATAAAAAAAATTACATAAAGTTTACCAACTGGAAAAATTGGTCGGTTTTCAAATTTACAAAATTATCTTGAGTAGGCTCAGATCTTCCTGTTCAACTTGTTGTCTGTCTCTTCGACGTTGAGGCTTTCTTTTCTTATCTGCTTTTCACCAAGTTTTGCACCTTGGTTACTTCGCTTTGGGTGTTTCTCGCTGTGTATTGGATTTGCCTGGGTGGGAAGGTTTTTTGAAGAACTCCATTTTTTATGAAGGCCCCTGTATCTGGTATTCCCAAAGATTACGAAACCTTTTGATTATCTGTGATGGGGTTACCTTAAGGCCGAAGTGTTCAAACATCGTCCAAAGACCCTGAATGATCTGAAGACTGAAATTGAGGAATAAATCATTCAGATTTGCACCACCCTGTATAATTAAATTTGACGTTTATATAAACAGGAACTTAATAAAGCACAATTGAAAATTCAATTAACATGGTATTCGTACATTTACCAATAGGAACCAGTAAATCCTAAGATTTACCGTTGTAGCTTGGTAAAAGTCCGAAATTGAACTAATAATTCATTATTTCGGACATTTACCACATCAAATTGGTAAATCCTAGGTTTGACGCGTAAATCCTAGGATTTACCGGATTTCGGGCATTTACAGTAACATATCTAATCATATTGGATACAGGCAATGTTTAGATACATTATGACGTTACATCAATGAAGCCTGTTAGATAATATAAAATATCATTCCTCATTCTTTTTATTTCAGTTGTATAAATCCTATAATATATGGATTTATGTCAAAAAGCTTTCGAGAAAGCTTCCAATCGGCACTTTGCTGTATAAGAAATCAAGTTTCTATACATTCAAATAGTACTCGAGTTGTCAGTAGTTTTCGTCAAATATCCAGATCTGGATCTCAAACACGAACTGCTTCTATTAGATAAGTTACTATTCTACATTATTTTATGTTAGCATAAATGTTTTTTTTTTATTATAGAGACTTTATATAAATATCTGTAATTACAAAGACCAGTATTAAATGATTTGTATTATTTCAAGTAGTTGGTTTATTTTTACAATAATATTTACTTTGAAAAACTTTTCTTCTTTCAAGTGCTAATGTACTCATAACGTTGCCAAATGAGACTAAATCGGAAAGATAAACTTTCTAGAAATTATTTCTTGTATTATAATTTTCAAAATTACCTAAAATTTGCTTGATTAATAAAATTAGCAAAGATTAATAAAATAAAAGAACAGAAAAGAATATTCTAAAAACCGTTTAATCGCTATTATTATAACGTCAGTAAACAGTGTATAAAGAATAATAAATGACCAGAGGATGTGATACTTTACATTTTATAGATTTGGACCCAATCAAACTAAAAAGCCTTTCAATGCCGTTGCTGTAAAACCGTATTTTGATACTTAACCCGTAAGTAGCGAGGTGGTTTTCTTGTCTCACAAGAAACAAGGTGGTTTACCTCAATTTTGTTTTAAAGAGATAAATTCAATCAGACGTTGTGAAACACACATGCCCGAGGGGTACATGAAGCCCGATGATACAATGATTACACCTATCGATATCGTTAACTGACGGCATTTTCAAAATCTACTGGGAGCTCTCACACCCCACCTCGCTACTTACGGGTTAACTTCCAAAGGAACGGTAAGTATTTCGGCTTCATAATGTTACCTGTGACCAGCGGACGTATGTAAACTGCGCCAGCGGTCAATATTTTCTTGGTCGGTAGCTTAAGGACAAGTAGTAAATTGCGCCAGCGGTTGGTGGGGGTAGCTTAAGTGGTAATACAAATATATAATTATATAATCCCCACAGTGGCGCACTTTTGTGAAGGTATATTGATGGAACTCACTGTTTGGGGGGGGGGGGGCAAATCGCTATAGTCGTAAATAACAATATTGATTTTGGTATAATTTCTAATAATCTAATTGTTTTTTAAAAATAACTATAACCTACATACAGATCTACCTTTTAATCAATATAGAAAACTATTTCAAAAAAACAAAACAAAAGTTTTTTTATTAATTTTCTTTTAACTATTAATAAAGATAAAAAAAATTTTAATAAATATCTGCAAAATGATGACATATATGTTTTAGAAAATCTAATTTACTCATTTCTTTCGATTGATACGATGCTATGTTGAATTGTAATGATTTTTGCTTTTGTATTGTTTTACTACGGATTTGCTTCTGTTGATTAATACTATCAATTTTAACGTAAACCGATATTTGCATATTCAACACAGCGTCCAAAAATGTGTAAAGATCTGGATAAGCTGTATGGAAATTTTTTGCAAAATAATTGTGGAAAGACTCGCACGCGTTAGTTGTTCGGAACATATTTGATGTATTCGATACCCAAATTTGTGGGGGGAAGAGACAATTTTCTTGTATTATCTAAATACGAAGAATATTTAGAAAGTCTCGCATCTGCGGGAATAATTTGAATTAAATCTTCAGCAAAACTTTCCGAAACTTCTGTGGGATGTAAATATTGCAGTCCAAATGTCCATTTCAACCAATTTCCAATAAGTGAATTTTTATCTTGATAGTCAGTTGCAAGTCCAAATTTCTTAAGTTTCTGGTACCAAGCTTGACTTACGTGAAAACGACACCCTATAATTTCTACATTTTGCCAAACTTTCTTTATACTATTTTGAATAGCTTGTTCAAAATCGGCAACAATCGATGTATGTAGGTTGGAAACGTAAATTATAATTTTCATTTCAGATATTTACCAACATTTGAGAACAATTGATATATGTATTTTCTAATTTGTTCGGTAGGAGACACAATGCTAAAGAAATATAATGACCATTTTTGAATCCGTGAATTGTAAATAACTGTTTAAAGTATTTCGTACAAGAATTAAAAGTACCGTCCACATATATACTTTCTACATCGCATAAACACTTCAAATTGATTTCAGATGAAAATATAACTAAATGTTGAACGCTATCATTAACCATCAAAAAGTTCTCGCCGCGGTGTGTTCTGATTTCTATGGAGTCTAATGCAGAATGTAATAAATTTGATCAACTGCGCAATGTGATTTTCGTTGCGTGTAATATTAAAACAAAGCAATTTGTTGTTATGTTTATTCTTCTAATTTTAACTCCTTACTCTTACATATAACTGCCACTTGTTCCATGTATTTCTCTTCTCTACTATTTTCCCTCTTCTTTCCTTTTCCTATTTCACCATCTCTATACTCACTTATCTGCTACCATTTCTCTCTCTACTCACTTTCTCTCTATTCTCCTCACTGTTTCCCCTTTATAGCATTTTATAAAGGATTATCGGATTATCCGTTAAGTAGATAACAATTCTTACAACATTTGGAATATAGATTCCACGAACCTATTATCCTTAACAGAATGAACGTCATCAATAGAAGTTGGCAGGGGGGGTCGTTGTTTTCTAACTTCATTGTAGGCATTGCGCTTTATATTTGAAATATCAGCAACGTTTATCGAAACAGACGGATTTTCCTTTAAAACAGCATTGACAACTTTAGCTGGCGGTGCATGCCTCCAACCATCTTCTGGAACTTTCCGTTTTGTAGCTACACTTATTATTTGTCGATTTAACTTACCTTCATCTTCGACATGATTGTGATTTAAGTTTGAATACGACTCCCAGCTTTTCCTAGGGCCCTATTCTTGAACTTAGTCGAATTCATTCGCATGGGAATTGTTCGCATGGGTAAGTTTCGCTCAAGATTGTTCGATTACTAAAAATGGTATTCTTGAATGGCACACGAAATTCACTTCACACACGATTAATTTCGCAAGGTAAATTTCGGCCAAATGACAGTGATTCCTATTTATCGATATGTCGAGCCGTTTTTCGCACGGAATAATATTTGTTTGCATTCTTCAATCAATCGTGTGTGAAACTTACCTTGCGAAATTAATCGTGTGTGAAGTGAATTTCGTGTGCCATTCAAGAATACCATTTTTAGTAATCGAACAATCTTGAGCGAAACTTGAATCACTGTCATTTGGCCGAAATTTATTTGGCCGAATTCTATTGGCCGACTGTTTTTGGCCGATAAATCACTTGGCCGACATATCAATTGGCCGACAGACAATTTGGCCGAACAGTTTTTGGCCGACAGATTGTTTGGCCGAACAGTTTTTGGCCGACGTTTATTTGGCCGATCAGTTTTTGGCCGACAGTCACTTTGCCGATAAATTTTATTTTTTTGGTAAATAAATAAATATTTTGTAAAATTATGTTGTTTTATTTAAATTATATTAAATTATTATTAAAATACACAAAAAAACATGCAATACAAAATATTCGTTACACACCAACGAATTATTTTTAAGATCCATTAGGTTTAAACTGAAGGTTATGAGAAATGCCACGAAGGAAGTCGTCTTGAGTTTTGTTGGGAAAATCCACAACAAGTCGTTTGAGCCTGTCCGCCAGTTTGACGTATTTTTTCTTTGGGAGGATTGGGCACGTGGCCTGCATTATACTGAGCAAGGCTGAATTCAACATTACCTTGCTCACGTTTGAGTCCATCAATAAATTTCCAAATTGTAGGGTGATTGGCTCCGAGAAGACTACTGAATTTATTATTCCACCCTTCAATGGAATTATTTGTTTTAGGAAGGTCTTCAAGGCAGGCATCGTGACAGTTCCAAACCGAAATCCCGAAATTCACGGGTTTTCGCACTGGATTGCTCCTACTTCGAATTGCGCCAATCCAAGTGTTCTCAAAGTAATCGAGAAGTGGTTTTAAAATTTCTTCATTTTGCAGAAAAAATTCGGTTTGCAGCAAATTCTCGAACATAAGCTCCACATTCTCTTGAGGAGCAAAGGCTAGAGCCGCCAACTTTCTAATATTTAAGGGAAACGATGGATCAGCCAGATTTTCGTACCGAACTCGAATAGGATTGTTAGCCTGTATTACACGCCAAATACATTGATTAAAATGAAAAAAGCATCCGTGGTGAGCGATGCCAGGAAAAACACGTTGAAACGCTTTTTTCTGAGCAATTTCAAAATCAGTCATAATACTTACAGGTTTTAACTCGGGTTTCAAGTTTAGCATAGCTTCTAGAACTCTAATATAAGTGTCCTCCTTCTTATTCGGAAGAAGGACAAACACAGACGGAATTACCACCTTATACTTGATAGAATGGATCGTGTACAGTTGGAAGAACAGTGATGGGGCCGACTTGAATGTCCCATCGGCAAACCAATGATCGCAATCAGCCAATAATTGTAAATTTTCTGCGGTACTAAATATAAGAATCCGATTTTCACTGGGTCCGCTATCATAAAGTAAGAAAGGCTCTCCTTTGCCAGTTTTTCCGTAATCTCCTTCAATCACTAAATCAGTCAGGCTGTTAGGAGATGTTGGAACAGCAGGACCATTCCTATTACGAGTTCTGCGAATGGTCTGTTTCAACAAGTTGGTGGAAGGAAGATGTGGGGCCACTGCTGTATCAAGATTTAGAGTAGCATCTGCCAGAATCTGTTGGGGGTTTTCTTTTGAAGTTTTCGCCACTTCTTTAATATTAGCAAGCACAGTTTTTGCTGCAACTTCACTACTTTCCACCGTGTGACCAATATGAGTGCCACTAAGTCCAACAAGTTCATCGTTTTCAGTGATTGCTCTTGCTTTGCACTTTGAAGTGTTGTATTTGGCACATTTCCAATAAATTTTTGCACCACCTTGTTTATCGCGAGTAAACAGAAATCCATTATGTAAAAGCTGCTTAACTCCACGACTGCTTTCGACATATTCCAAAGGCATATTTGATATAATTTTAATTTACTTTTGATTTCTTCTTTTTCTTCTAATACTTATAATTTCTTCTAATTCTTTCTACTTACTGATTCTTAATTACATAATTGTTTATATAGAAAATAACAAAAGGTAATCGGATAGGATTAACGCGGATAATTTTAATACCGCGTCGTTCAGAAACGGTATTAGTTTTTTTATTAGATTCGTCCTTGGGTGACGTTGCTTTCTATTGGTCTGCTCATAGTCAGGACCATATTCCTCGACTATACGTGCTAACACGGCCATCCTGCAATTGCCACCAAATAACTGTCGGCCAAGTGACTGTCGGCCAAATACTGTTCGGCTAAATGACTGTCGGCCAAAAACTGTTCGGCCAAATAATCTGTCGGCCAAAAACTGTTCGGCCAAATAATCTGTCGGCCAAAAACTGTTCGGCCAAATGATTTATCGTCCAAAAACTGTCGGCCAAATGATTGTCGGCCAAATGACTGGATACCGATAAATAGTATTGCGTCATTATACAGGGACATATGCAAAATTGAAAATGCACTTTTTTTTCTTGTTTTATTTTAAAAAACTTTTTAAATTTATTAAATATGATAATAAATTACATAATACTCTAATTATCTGAAAAAAAATTTCTTATTACCATTCTTTGCAATTTTCGTCCTTCTACTAAGTCAGGATCGATTTGTCTAGAATCTGTAGCTGCATCTTCATTGTAATCTCCCTCTTCAAAGCAACCTAAAGTACTATCATCTACTTGTTCTTCTTCTGAACCAGAAACCAGAAAATGAAAAGAAAGTACTGCCAAGAAGTAAATTAAGACGCAGAAAAACTTCACACCGACTTTAACACAGTATTTCTGCAAGTGAGAAACTTGCAGAACATTGCACAGAAAAATTGAGAAAGAGGGAGTTGTTCCAGAAAAGAAAATTGGAATTACTAAAAAGGGAGGTTATTGCAAAAGAAAAAATTGCAAATGCACTTCTCGATAATGCAAATAAAAAATTATTAAGTAAGTATAAATAATTCTTTCATAAAAATAATTTTTAAAATTTTAAATAAATAAAATTTATTTAAAAAAAAATAATAAAAAGAAATAATATTTTCCAAATTCACTCTATATAATGACAATAAATTAACTAAATTTTATTAATTGCACATGCGCAAGTTTTAGACTTTTGCACACGATCATGTTTCTTCTGCTTAGACCCAGATGTTGCAATTCGTTTGATTTTCATGCGCAAATATTCGTACACGATTGCTCGAAAAGCATTCGTACACCATTACTCGAGAATGCCAATTCATCATTCACATGCGAAGGTGGCCAAGTTTCGCATACGAATGAATTCGAGTAAATTCAAGAATAGGGCCGCTGTAGTGTGCAATGTTGCACTACATTTTTTATCAGTACATCACCATCTTATTTCACCTGATTGTAAAGTGTTACTTTGACGAAACTTAAAACCACCAACTACGGTCCCCGTGACCAGCAGATAGACATTTGGTGAGTAAAAAGGGTATGTCACGAAAGTTGAACCTTGCTCATTCTAATTTTTAAAAAATTTTAAAAAATATCAATTTTTAAAAAAGTTCTTTAAGATTGAGTTTTAATTTTCACATTAGTAATATTAGTTGAATTAATAATCATTTGACGAATTCAAGTAAAAGCGATGAATAAATAAATTTCATTTTAATTTGATTTCATTTAGAAAATTGTGAATAACCTAAACATTACGAAATGTATTTGTGTAAGATAAATTTAAAAAAATTATGTGGCGTTTAAAAATACTTCAAAAAAGAAAAGTTCAATAAATAATAAAATTTATTTTATAACTATTAACACAACATAACAAGAATAATTAGTTTATTTTTTTTCAATTGGAATCATCACTCAAAAGCTGAAAGTAAAAGAAAATGTTGATATTAAGAGAATAATAAATAAAAAATTCAGTGAACCGAAGTTCAAATAATGTAGTACAATAAAATAGCTTACAGGATTGCAGTACAACTCATCCTCAAAAACGCTTTGGGTTATAGAAATACTATTGTTTCTTGGCGAATTATCTAAACAAAAAAAATTCCATTATATTATCTATTATCCGCAAATAGATTATTTTTTCTGCTTCATGTATTACACACCAAAAACTTACCAAAATAGTCATCGTCACTTGATGACAATGTTGTGGTTGTATAGGTACTGGAAGACGGAGAAGGCGTATATAAATCGTATTGAGGAGGTTGTCTCCTTCCAAATATAGCAGAAGCAGGAGAAGAAGTATACTTATCAGGTAAGTAATTCTAAAAAGAAGTCTAAGTAAATGCATATAAAACTAAAAATGTAAACCTGTACTAGTGGATCTTTTTTTGCAGCCTTTTCTAGATTTGATCCATTAGATAGCCTATATTTGGAATTAATAGCACGTCGAGCACCAATATCTGCATGATAGGTAATATAGGCATGATTGTAAGCTTCTTCATTGAAATCGCTTATCAAAAGATCAACCTTTGTTATTCTGCCATATACAGAAAATATTCTATGGAGATCATGTTCAGTAGTACAGCGCAATAAATTAAATACGAAGATTTGCTTTGTATCCCACCTAACTAAAACATAAATTCTAAATTTTTCATACAAACTGTGAATGTGAAATTTGACATGATGTGTAGAAGGTTACCATGGAAATGAAAGTTGAGATAAAAGTTATGCAAGTAGTATTCGGGGTAACTAATAAAAAACAAAAAAAAGCTCCTCCACTTGGACTTAACTAACAATCAGCATAGAATCAGTTAATCTTCAATTAGCCAACAAGACGGTAGTGCCAAATAATTTTTGGCATTCACACAAATAGGTTTGGGCAAAGAGTATGAGGTTTGGGGTAAAATTATTTAACTTGCTAAGTACAAAATACAAGTCCAGAGCGGGACTTCTCATAATTCATGCATTAACAACATAACCTATTTAACCTTGAGATTATCATTCTTATGATGGCAACAGAACATTTTAAGCACAATTTCACTTACCTAATGAAATTGCAAGATTTCTTGCCTTATATTTTGGTCGAGAGGCGTAAACTATTGGAACAGCAAGAGGCAGGAGTAGTTTATTTTTTAAATTATTAATATCTAAAGTATTATTCATTTATTCTGAGTCTAAAAAGTAAAATATTGTTTAAATTTCAAGTTATGTAAATTTTGATGCAATAAATACAATATTAAAATGAATATAAATTTACCTTAACAATTTCGGACTTCTTGCATAAAATATGACAGTAGGAAAGAAAATGGTATCGTTGCTATGGTAATTCTTAAACAACTAAGGTACTAGTATACAATAATAGATGGCGCAGAACGAAAACAATTTTAATTCTTGCAGTTCTTACCATTCCATTAGAATTTAAAATTAAAATTACATTTGCAAAATAAGGAAATTTTTTGAGTGAATAAATTGACACAACCACATTTTAAAATGCGGAAATAAGTATATAATTAGTCCTAGGTGGATTTTTAACTTGTTCCAAAACTGAACGGAGCACAAGAATGTTAAAAAAGTGATGTTGAAACACCAAAATTATATTCTGTAATACTGTTCTAGTAGAATTTTTACCGATAATACAAAGCTATGTTTAGATACGTTTTTTGTATAAAAATCATAATTTATTTAATCAAAAAGTTGACGATGTAAACGCATCCAAAAAGCATGTAAACGCAGCTTTACAATGTTGGATTATTTTTTGCTATACAGTAGAATCCGCTTAATGTGATCACTTTGGGCCAACAAGATTTTGATAACATTAACCGACTGATAACAATAAGCAAATTAAAAAAAAACAACAAATTTTAGAAGAATTAGGTAAATTAGCTAGAATAAACTAGACTTAAATTAAAATGTAAAAAGCAAAGTGCACATTTAGCAAAATAAAAATAGAAACACGCCATGAAACGGGAAACTTCATTAGTTTTTGTATAGAAATTAAAACTAGTGAAGTGTTTTGTAAAGATATATAAAATTTCGATGGCAAATCAGAAAAAGATACTTAGAAAAAGATGAAATTCCTTGAAAGTGGTAATAATAAGCGGCTTTTTGATCACATTATCCGGTGGTTTTTGTATGTAAACTAATTAAAGTGGCCAGTTCCCAGTGAAAATGATCACAATAACCGATTGATAACATTATCCGCGATCACATTAAGCGGATTCTACTGTATAACAAAAAATTTATAATACAGCAAAGAAGGACAGTTGAATTTTGATTAAAATTAATCAGTATTTTTTTTGACATCTTCACTATGGGGCAAAGAATAGCTGTATCAAAATCATTTTAAAAAGATGACATACATACAAAGCAAAGTCCTCACTCATTAAAATTACTTTAGTTCCAAATGATTGATCCATGGTTCTCTTCAAGTGTAAATGCTGTGTTGAGTGCACGACTGTATAAGCATGGTCGACTCTCAAGCAGCTCACCGACTCAAAAGTCAGTGAGCTGCAAAAAAACATGTTTGCAATTAAATTAGAAATGGTTAAACGTTCAAAATATTCTTAAAACTATAAACAATATATCCAGCCAAAAAAACAAAATTCGATATTTTGAAAACCTCAGGGTGGTGAAACCCCTTAATATTAGTGACGTAATGACGGGGGGGGGACTGGAGTCAATAGAAAGGCGCAGGCGGTCCGAATAGAAAAAATTATCAAGAGGGAGGGGGACAATCATAAAAGGTAATGTATGGTGGAGTAACAAAGTTCTCCATATACATAGAGTGTAAGTAAATCAACATGAAAATTATGGAGATTTAAACTGTAACTCCAATGTGTGATTGGATACTCATTTGATTATGATATACTTTAATTCAAATTTTAAGTTTTTTAAATTGGTAATAATTGGTCACATAAACTGTGACCGTTATCAAGTTGTTCAAGTACTAAAAGAATAAACTTGCAGCTCAAAATTCAAGTTAAATTATTTTTTATTATTCGAAGTAATAATCCTCTTATACCATAATCCCTTCGTGGGTGCCCAATTTAAGGGTGCGATTAAAAAAGATCAAAAAAGTCATTTATTCCTCTATGTACAGTACCTCCTGTACAAAAAAATGTCAGGCAAACTTTCAATTTGTTATCCCAAAGGTGCAAAATTTCTACGTGAATCAAACAAGTACCAAAACAGGTGTCACGAGCTCTTGAACGAAAATTGAGTAAATATAAAGATAACGTCTGAATCAAATCAATAAAACTAAATACCTAGTTAATTATTTAGTCAAGCTGTAGGACAGAGATCTAGGTATAGATAAAATTTTTTGGTTTATTATAATTAATGTTATGTTGTTATTAACAATTAATTAGTTAACATCCAATAACGGAACAGCAAGATATTAAAAATAATAAATTCATCTATAATAAAGCACAGTAAAATTGAAAGATTTTGTTATTTTATAAATTTATTTAAAAATATAAAGAAGTAAAGCACCTACAGTGCTTACGATGTTGTTTTACATTAACATATATTAAACTTATCGATAATTCATGATGGCATATTACAAAAATGTGGCAGTTACTTGATGTATAAGCAATATGTGTGATATTATTTTAAATAACTGTAACATTAAAACAAAAGTTTTATATACATCCCGAGTTGATTGCATCAATATCATTTAAGTATTTGAAGATATTTAAACTAAACGGAACTTTAAAATTAGCATTTCATGCAAAAATTCAATGTAACTTTATTTAATTGCCTTTTAAATCTTTAAACGATAGTGCAATTGAAAATTGTTAAAAAAGTTCAAAACATTTCTTGTTTATTTAGTTGGAATTTTTTATTATTGCTAACAGTTTATAAGAGACATATTAAGTCGTCTTAGGTTTGATTTCTTTGAACTATTAAGATAACAAATTTTTAGTTGGATAGTATATTACCAATATTTTAGTTCCTAGACCATCGGTTTCTTTCTCTTTCAAGAAAGGTTTCGGCATTAAGACCTCATAGCTGCTTAAACCGGATTGGGGAATGCCTGTAACCCTCCAGTGCATACGTGATGCACTGTGATATTGACTTTTTGAATAGTTCGTAATAATTTGCTTGATTTATTACAAAAATTTTGTTTTTATAAGGTTTAATAAATTCATAAATTATCTCATTTTCCTGAAATACACAAACATTTGTCGATTTAAACCTATGAGCCTGACAAGCCCTACGTATGCACTGGTGTGATTTTTATTGATGTATGCACTGTAGGGTTAATAATTAATGACGGCAATCATCAACTCAGAGAAACTACTGGCTTTATGTATCCTCCGAAGTACAGAGACGACCGTCTCATATGATCATATGAAAATGTTTGAAGCCGGGGAGACATTTTAGTAAATTTTACAAAAATAAATGAAACCAATATTGAAGTTTAATTGTAATTAATAAAATATTGCAAAGGAATCATTTATTGTATTATCTATATTTAAGCAAAATGTACATTTGTGATCTTTGCATACAAACCGAAGAAAAAAGATTGTAGTAACAAATTATAATTAATTGGTAAATTTTAAATAGACCAGCAGTGTGGCATAAAACCTACACCGGCCGACTGGGAAGTGGGCAACTGCTGTTCAAATCCTGGTCGCATCGAATAAACTGCTGTGATCTAAAAGCCCAAAATATATCTGTGGGCTATGGGGAAGGCAACGGGAAACCACCCCATTAATTAAATTCCCTAGTACGTCATCTTGGCTTTAGCCATGATGATCGCCAACCTCCTGAAAGGAGAAGGCACTTAAAGAAGAAGAAATACAATTAGATAAATAATTCCTTATTATAGGGTTTTAATGAAACTTCTGTGGAATATAATATTAGTCAGTAAAATGTTGTTTTAAAAGAACCAAATTCTCAAACATTCAGAAAATAAAGTGACTTTTTAAAATTAATAGTAAAATTACATGTAATGCTCAAATCAAAAATATAAATGAAGTTTAGATGTGGCCTAAAGACTAACCAATACCCAGATTTTTTAATAATTCGGCAGCAAAAATACAATTTGTCTCAAATGGATATATTGCTTAATTAATAGATAATAAAATAAACAATATAAACAACGATAATTAAACTTCAATGTCAGTTTAATTTAATTTTATAAAATTAAATAAAAACGTTACGAATGTTACTATGCAACTAAAAGATTATTATCCTAGAGTTAACTTAATTGTAAGTGAAAAGACCGCACCTTAGAGGTGAAGTGACCTGATCCATATATAGGAAGTTTTGTTTAGAACCCAAGCAGATTCATAAGAAAATCTATAAATTTAGTGCAAAACAAAACCAAAACCTTATATTGTCAATTTAGAAGAGTTTTAAGCAAAACTTTCTGTATGTGGGAGTTACGTTGTTTTACCTCTAAGGCAAAGATTAAAATTATTAATAATAGTTAACACAACTTAAAAAAAAGTTGTTTTAGAACTGCCCGAATTTGATTATTTATTAATCTAATCTAATTAGAATTGTTGTTTCAAATAAATTTTCTAAAAAATAATTAACATTGATATTGAATAATTATCGAGGCACTATATTAGATCACAAAATCGACAAAAATTATTCAAACTTAAATTCTTGTTTATAGAAAATATACAATTCATAGTAGTAGCATTAATGTAAACTTAAAGCCTAACAATAAACGAAATAATTGTATTATAAAAATTGATCAGTTTCTCTTATACAAATATTTTATAATATATTCAAGTTCCCCTTATTTTACTAAATTTATTTATAACTTTTATTTTCAATAAAATTATTACAAATTGCATCACAACTTACATCATAAAATTAATAAATCGCCTTAATATACCAGTGTTACAAGTTACAGTGGATACAAGATATGTAAAACAAATTTCAAAATTAATTCATATTAAAATAATTCTAACATCCAAAAAATAAACTGCATGTGCAATGAGTGTTTACAAAATGAATTAATTGCTGCAAGTAAAACTTAAAGTACGAATAATTATAGATAACAATATACAATAAAAATTGTAAACACTCATTGAACAATTAATTCCTATTACTTTCGGACGTTAGTAACTTTTAGGGCTGGTTTTACAATAGTTGGATAAATGTGGTAGAACGATTGTTGGTAACAATGGTTATACTAAGTATTATGTTATACCATTATTATCCGATTATTGCAAAAACTGGCTCTTAGTCAACTTTCACAATACTATTTCAATAAAACTTACTAATCTGTTACAATAAAAATACACACAATTAATATTAATATAAAATACAATCAAACTTTTTCAAGTCAATATCTTTTCAATACTACAACCCCCTTAAATAGAAATACTGCATTTTTGAATATCAAGTATTTGAATAATCTGATCAAAAAAATATTTGTCCAAATTCTTTTAATATTTGACAGATAAATAAAAATAAAATCAAATTTTAATAAAATTTTGAAAAACAAAAACCAAAAGCGTTCCATAAATCTTATAAAAATATATTTATTACATTTGTACATATAAATTATTCATTTGATACTGCTAAAAGTATAATATGAATAACGTCCAACAATTACTTTATTCATAATCAAGTTAAAATTTTTGTAAGCAATATTAAGAACCAAAGTTAAACATCATTTTTGTGGTGTAAATTAATAACTAAAAATTGGTAACTAAAAAGAAGTTAAAAGATCACATGTTCAAAAAACACAATTTTTAAAAATAAAAAGTAGGAGAAAATGTTAGGGACAGGTATTATGAACTGCAACATTTTGATTTACAGAGTAAGCGTTGGCATCGTATGTAAGTGCATCACTGCTGTTATTCTGGAACATAAATTTTATTCTTGTTATCTCGATCTAAAAATCTCCCTAAAAAATTACTAAGTAATAATTTTTTCAAATCATGCAAGAATCAAACTAAATATAAAAACAGTAGAAAGTTAACTCGACTTTGCATTAAGTGAAATACATAATGTTAAAATTAAAACTTCTAATTCCTAATGGTAAGTCAGGTATCTGTATAATTATGACTTCACTAAGAAAAATTCTCTAATTGTAAGTGATCTTTGCAGACCCTAGTAAGCAAGAGTGGGTAACTTTCTTCGTCAGTGGGTTGAATGAAAGTTTCTTATCATGACGCGAGCCAGAAAACTCAGAACCTGTAGAATTTTACGAGAAAATCAGAAAAATGAAACTAGCTTTTGGCAGAGCTCTATCTACATTTAACAAAATTTTAAAAGTGTTTTATTGCCTACGCAAGCCACTTTTTAATTTTTCTGCTTCAATTTTAACGTGTTAACCTTTAATTAGGTAGGTTGAATTTTGTAACGTAAATAGGTAGGTGGAGTGCTCACAACACCCCAACAAAAACTTACAGTAACAATTTACACTCATTTTTTATATTGTAGGTAAATTCACATTATTTTGGATATTATATAGCCAAATGTAAAAATAATAAAATTGAAGATTTTTAAATAGTAGTTTTTACGAGTTTTAATATTTACTCTTCGTAACAACCTTACAGAAATTAATACGTGGCGTGTTGTGGCCACCCCGCATACCTAATTAAAAGTTAAAAACGGAAATAGTTTCATTACTGACAAACAGACAGCTTTATTGTCTATATTTGCAATTAACCCTACATCACGTATTGTATCATATCAGCTACATATGAAAAACTGGCTGTTGCTAGCTGGTCGTTGGAATATTTTCGTGTTTAAACGTTGTATAGCAGATTTTTTTTAAATTTGTTCCTTACATTACGTACATTAGGAAAATTATTATATAAAGCACCGTGTTGTATCAAATCTGCTGCATTTAAAAAAAATTCATTTTGTTTTAAATTTAGATTTTTAAATTATCGTTTCCTTTATATAGGCAACATTTCCAACTCAAAAATATTATTTTCATTCCAAAAGAAAATATTGCGTGATGTAGGGTTAAATATTTGAATGTCCAAATATCATTAAAAATTCGACATTCACCGTCAATTTTCTTTTTTTTAATTTGCTCATTTTATGGGTAACAAATTATATTAAATTAAACTTTGTAATAATTGAAAAAAGCATAAACGTACTTATATAATACCTTGCAACAATATATTTTTCTCAATTGAAGTGAAATGCTTGCATAGTCATATGATTAACTGCACACTGCTTACTACTGTACACTGAACGTAAACCCCATTAAAAAATGGTATCAGCAAAATTTCCACATATTCAAAGGATATCAATATTCCTTTGTCCGCTGCCGTTAACGACACAAAGTCGTCAGTTTTCTGTTGTCTTAAATTCGTTATATATAAATTTTCTCAATTTATGCAGCAGGCCAAATTGACCACCAGTTGTCTACCTTTGACTCATAACTCATAAGTGTAGTTTTGTAATACGAGTTATTATAGAATTTTTCACAAGAAAGCACAAGATGCATAATAGTAGTGTCATTGAGAGCTATTTCTAGAGCTCTCTTTAGCACCACTTCTTATAATTTAAAATGATAGTTTGTTGTCAGGAATTTCAGCTAATCTAGGTTATGAATCCTATCTTCAGGACTCCTGATGAGCAGTACATGTATAAGGGTACGTTTATGTTGAAGCTGTAAGCAGCAACTGTTGCAGTGATTTGTAACGCATTGATTCTTATAGGACTGTTAATGTTGAAGCAGCATGCAAATCAATGTTAATTCATAGAACAGCAATGAGAGCTAAACAAATTCTTCGCTCTTATCAATTATCACAGCTCCAACAAAAACGTACTCTGATGTAAAAAGTATCTTTTAAGAATTCTATTGAAATACAGCCTTGGCCAAAATAGTGGGGCACCTTTTAAAATGTCGTTATTATGAAAACAGTTAAATATTTTCTGAAAACCACTATGGTAGTCTTCTTAGTAAAAAACTGTCTTATTTTAAGACAGTACGATGGGTGTTTTCAGAAAATATTTAACTGTTTCCATAATAATGACATTTTAAAAGGTGCCCCACTATTTTGGCCAATGCTGTATGTATGTAAGATGTCCCCTTTTCGAAGATCTGATTCTTGTCCAATTTAAGTTTGACAATTCTAGTAACGACGTCAGGCCAGTCTCGAGTGAGCCACTCTAAGATTCCATATTTTTTATTCATATTTGAAGGCAATATGTAACATTTATTTAATTTCTGGTTCATTAGCATTACAGCTTACGTTTAAAGCTGAAATCTGGCAAGAGGCAACTTGTATTGTGTAGTAAACAATATGATTATGATATATAAACAAAAGCGTTGTTCATATGTGTAAAAATTCTCGTTTATTCATTTATGCGCCACAGTTGATATAAGGAGGAGGTATGCATCCAGTGGCTATGGAAGTACTTTAAAAAATGGAAAAAAGGTAAATACAAGAATCGTATTCCCCTTGGCAAACTAAGTTTTATATGCAATTTAAAATGGTTTATTAACCCATTCGTAGCCAAACCTGTTTTTCAAATTATTTGATATTTTTAATATAAATAATACTACTAGTAATTTCATTAGATCCTGATAAAACTTACAACTGTTCCATAATTTGAACATGGCTGTGAATGGGTTAAGACTTAATACTTGTAGTTTGTGTAAGATTATTTTAACAAATTCTTGAAAAATAGAAGAAAAGTTTAAACAATAAGTTAGGAAAAATGTAATTGTGAACTTACTGTCCGAATTGCTTTCCGATTTCGATTTGACTCCACATCAGACTTTCGTTTCCTTTTCTTTGCAGTTAGTGACTCTTGTCCGCTATCATCGTCTTCTGAATCTGAATTTTCAGAGCTCGAACTGGACGATGAATTGCTGGAACTATCAGAAGCAACGTCAATTGGTTGATCTATATTTATATTTTCGGCAACTAAAGCCAACATATTTTCTTCTTTATGCAATTTTCTCAACCATCTGTTTGACAGTTTAGGTCGGCCACGTGCAGTTTTATGCCACACTACAGGAAAGTTTGTCTTACTGCAGAAATTTTGTGTTACAGCTATAGTTGCATCCAAATTTAAAACAACGTGCCACCATCCACCAGGCACAAAAACAGTTTCTCCAGGTTTTTGTAAAATTTCAATTGGTTGGCAATCAGTCGGCCATGTAGGTTCTTTAGTGTGTGGATAAATTACATTAAACCATGTAATTGCCTCATCACGCTGCTTACCTCCCAAAGAGCCAGTTACTTTTAAAAGTTCTTTGGGAGTATTTGTTGGAAACAGGCACCACCTGAAATTAATAAATTTAAGAAGCTATACACATATATACAATGCTTTCATTTCAAAGCTAGCCAGTCTCAATAACTATCGGTTTTAGGTAAATTTGCTTTCAACAAACAACGTTAATTTAAACATATCTCATAATATGGTATTACAAAACAGTCTATTGAAATATCTTGGTGAATGTAGCCCGCTAAAATGACAGAAAATAAAAACAAGTATTAATAAAAAAAAAATTACAATAATAATAATGAAAAGAATAGATCAAAATTTGAGAATTTTAAAGTTGAGAGGTATGGGCGTGAAATCTAAAATTAAAGCAATATTAGTTTTAAATTTTTCTCTCAACTCCTAAATTGACGAATTGTTTGTACAAATTAAATTAAGGGGTTAGACTACAATTAAATTAAAAAACACCAACACAGTTCTAGAAATGAAGTCCACTGTATGAAGCACAAATCGCAGATTAACTAGGACATTAAAATGACATAAAGAGACATTAGAAAACATTCAATTTTAGCAAATATTAGGAAAGATGGATGAGATTTTCAGAGAACTGTCAAGATATGAAATTGATGTAGCTGCACTGCAAAAAATTCTATGGAAGGGCCAAGAAGAAATTGTCAAGTGTGGATATGTAATGTTATACTATGGAGAAGAGGAGCAAGGAAAGAGTAGCACTGGGTTAATGGTAACAAGCAGATCGTATGATAAAGTAATACAATTTAGACCAGTGAATGAAAGACTGGCATATATCAGAATTAAAAGGAAACCCATAACCACGTCAGTTATTAGCGATTACGATCCCACAGAAGTTAGCAACGAAGTAGAAAAGGAAAACTTTTACAATGATTACAATGAAAGTGGGAAAAGAAGAATACATCTCGGAAGTGGCTGGTAAACAGACAATTCACGATATAACTAACGATAACGGACATAGAATGTGTAATTTAGCAGCAGAGGCAAACTTGGACATTAGCAGTACCCGATTTAAACATAAAAAATACACAAAATAACTTGTGTATGTGCGGGCGGAGAAAATGAGGAGAGAAATCAGATTGATCATATCATGGTATCAAAAAAGAAAACAACGGCAATCATGGATGTAAGAACATACAGAGGCGCTAATGTAAATGTTGACCACTATAATATGGTAGTGGCAGAAGTTAAATAAAAGAAAACGTAGATGCGGTGAAGAGAAATATTATATAGCATAGCATCCGAGCTGATTTAGTCAGTTACTGAAGTACAGCTACTCGCACCATGTGACTGCATCATATGAGTTACTGTCATGTGGGAGTCGGTCAGTACCTCGCATTCGAGTTACTACAACATTTTTTTATTTCAATCGCCTCTCGCCTTCCCCCATTATGCCACAACATAGTAGCTGTCTACTTTCACGCCAGCAGCTCGCCCTTGAGCGACCGAGCAAGGCAAGGCAAGCTACTATCATGTGAGTACACAGGTGCAATAGCTGCTCAATGTCTGGTCAGCAACTTGTATTGTGTAACCAGGCCTTAAGTGAAGACATTCTCAGGCAAATATGTGCAACCGATCCAAATCAGAAGCATTCGGAGAATCTGACAGAACCGTTCGCTTTAGTGCTGATTTTTGGTGTTGGCGTTTCATGTCGGTTTTTGGTGTTGGTTTTTCATGTCGTTATTTTCGGAGGTAACGACCACAAAACATGTTCCATGTTAAAAAATTACGTGATATTTGCCAACGCCCCCCCCTCTCCCCACGCGAGATTCTGCTCGACCGCACCCCCCCTAAACGCCTCACGTAATTAATAGACGTCCCCTAACAAGCAATTACCAGATGATAGAAACTTATCAAGAACAACTAAGGTAAAGATACAGCTGCGATGACATAATTAAGAACGACCTATTACATTTAAATTAAGTGTAATAAAAACTTGTATACGTTAACAATTTCAAAGAATTTTTTTGGTAGGTTTTTCCTTTATGGAATACTTACTCAATACAGTGTGAAGAGTTGGTCGATTCATAAAAATTAACTGGAAATTTGTAAAGTCATTAATAGCCTTATTTGTATGGGGTCACATAATTAAGAACGAGAGGTTTGTGATGTAAAAAAATTATTTAATTATTTATTAAAATGAATTTAAATTATTTTTACAATAAGTACTTGGTAGAATGTCTTTTATTTTTAATAACTGTCACATAATTACATAATTAAGAACGACCTACATAATTTTAGTTAAGTGTAATAAAAAAAATTATGTTTATTGGGGAATCTAACACATAATATGAAGGGTTTACTTTAAATTGCCTTTCGTTTGGCATATATTGACCCAACAAAGTGTAAACAAGATAGTTTCATAAAATTTACCGACAAATATTACAAACAGGCATAAACTAATAGTATTCATTCAAAACGAACATCATTGAAAATAGAACCCTTTTTGGTCTGTAGTGTCAAAGTAAAAAGTTGTATATCCCGATCAAGAAGCAGGACCATCTGTAAAGTACAGTTAAAGGACGTCTCCGTGAATCTGGTTTACATAGAAGAAGTTCCAGAAAGAAACCGCTATTAACAAAACACAATATCAAAAGCAGGTTTGAGTGTGCAAGAAAGTACCGCAATTGGACTGATGCTTATTCGAAAATACTTGTTATTTTCCGGGGAAACCAAGATGTATTTAATCGGGCCCAATGGGAGAGTGTTTGTCAAACGTCCAAAATTGCAAGAAAATAATCTGAGTAACACTAAAAAAGTTATCAAGTACAGTGGCAAAAAAATTCCTACATAGGGTGCAATGTAGTTGTGTTGTGTTGGTCTAATACATCACATAAAAGGCTTTATAGACAAAAATAAATATATAGCCATTTTAAAAAATGTGTTTGTCCATATTCTGACGAAAATTTGCTGATGACATGGATTTACAAGCAGAATAACAACCAAAAAGCATAAAGCTCGCGACACCAAAAATGTTTTACAGACAATTTTTGATTGGCCATCTTGTAATTTCGATTTAAATTCTATCGAGAATTTGTAGAATATTCTCAAATAAAAGGTTGCCGCGGAAAAAATTACCAGCAAAGCCCAATTTTTTCAACAAGCGGTCTTAATTTGGGAATCGATTCCGTTGGATACAATTAGGAAGTTAATAGAATTGATGTCACGTAGATTGGAGGCAGTTATTAACAATAAAGAACATTTTACCAAGTACTAGTTGTAAAAATAATGTAAATCCATTTTAATAAGTAATTAATTGATATTTTTAAATCAAAAACCTATTGTTCTTAATTATGTGAACCCCTATAAAAGCCAATTATGACTATTGACAAATTTCCAGGTAATTTTTGTGAATAGACCAACTCTTCACACAGTTTTGAGGAAGTATTCCTCAAATGAAAAACTTACCAAAATAATAATGGCAGAGACTCTATAGGTTCGTTCGTTTGTCATGCACTAAGCAACACCAAGAAATTAGTGTAGCAAATAGCGTTCGTTCGTCACGGTGTAAGAATACCGTGTTCTTTGTCAGATGGCAAGCACACAGACACTGAAAGTGTCACACCAACCCACACTGTCTTTTTGATGGTGTAACCGGTGTGCTAAGAAGAATATGATATTGAGAAAGATAAATGACCAGGAGTGATGAACTTTGAAGTACTGCGAGAAATAGGAAATGAGGATATCGTGAAAAAATAAATTCTATGAGAATATGGCTTGGATACGTGACGAAAAGACAATTACAAGAAAAATCGCAGAATGGAAACCAATAAAAGCCTAAGTGTCGATGGTGGAACCAAGTAAAGGAGAACATAAGGATGTCGGTCGAGAACTGGAAAATGAAAATAATAGACAGACAGAAAAACATGGAGAAGAATAGCAAATCAAGCAAAATCAGATATTAGACTATAGAATGAAGCGTAAAGTACTAGAGACTTATAAGTGGTAGTTTTTTTGTAATCTTAATTCAACAAAAAATATTTTTTAAAATAAATAAAAGTAGATCCGTAATAAAAATTTTTTTCGCCAAATATTCTTCATAGTAGGTATGTGCCCATACATCTTAAATTAATTTCAGATTTTTCCAAAGGGTTACTATACATATTGTGCATTAAACTTCACACTTAGAAGGAAAAACCTAGTCGACTAATAGTGAATCCATTTCAAATCATACAGGCTGAGTGAGCCTCATGTTCCACAATTCGTTTTCGCTGAAATGTGATGGTGTTCTTACAAAGTGAGAAAATAATATTCTAAAAGAGTTCTGTCGCTCGATAGCGCCAAATAAATAATATTGTTCGCAAAAAAACAATCAGTCAAATCGATGTAAAGACCATTTCCCATGCTACCTGGCTATAGCCTTTGAAACATATGTTCAGAATAATAAATTTCAGTTTACGAAAGATTTTGTTTTGTTAAATTATTATTTAGAAAATACCATAAAAATATTGCGAATTTTTGTTTAAAAAAATTTTCAGCAACAAAAACAAAAATAAAAGTTTTTGCGTAAACCAATAGTTAGTACCTCAGACTAAATATACCTAGACAGAACATATACAAACCTAACTTGAAGCAAATTTTTGTATTGTTTACATCCAACCGTGTTTACCGAGTCCCGAGTTGTAATTGGTCAACATAATTGCGCCATGTTGATACGCATGTACGTTTTACCGTTTTGCAATGTGTTTATTTACTTTAGGTTGTTTTGGTTCAACTACGAAATATTTTTTTAGACATTGTGAATTAATTATTATAGTTATTGAGTCGTGTGTGAAATTTATAATTTAAAAAATGGGCAAGCAATGCATTGTGTGTGGTCAAGTGTATCAAAAATCTTTAAAAACATCATTTCATAAGTAAGTAAAACTTAACCTCTAACATTCATAGGCGTAGTGTTTTCTTTTTTACTTTTAAAATAAATCAACTTATTTTTGTCATCATTTTAGGATACCAGATGATCAAAAGAAACGAAATACGTGGATTACTGTTTTAAATATGAACAAGGAAAATGTACCTTTTCTCTCATACGTATGCGGTAATCATTTCAAAAAAGACGATTTTGTATCGGGAAGAACTCCACTACGTTTAAAACCGACAGCTATTCCTTCGATTCTGATTTCATCTGTCAAGCAAATCCAAACGTATGTAGTATTATTAAAATTTTACTTAAATACCAAGTTTAAACTAATTTAACTAAACGAAAGAGACGATAGTAATTATTAGCTAAATACTCACGCTCAGGGCCGTAGATAAACATTGACCATGGGGGGTTTGAATCCCCACAACCACCCCCTATATACGGCCCTGCATCACGCTAATTATATTTGTTAAAATATACAAAATAAACGACAATTGTTTCGAAGAGTAATCCACTTCTAATTCAAGTTCCATTTATGACTTCTTTTGAATATGTTTTATTGCCTTATTAAGCGTGTTAAAACATACAGGGGTGCTCGAAAAAACAAAAGGTTTTAAACGGACCATCAATCAAACAATCCCATGGAATCTGGAACAACAGTAGTGCATGGTGCAGTGGTAAGCTGATGTCCTAGAGTTCAAATTGCAAATTGGTTAAATTTTTTCGAGCCCCCCTTTATGTTTTAACACAGTTGGTATTTGGCTTGTTTTCTACATAAGGAAATAAGAGGTATCCAAAAGAAGTCATAAATAGAACCTGAAATAGAAGTGGATTATCCCTTCAAAACAATTTTTTTTGTATATTTTAATAAATATAATTAGTGTGAGTATTTAGCCGATAGTTACTATCATGCCTTTCGTTTAGTTAAGTTTACAACATGCTTCGCATGAAAAGTGTTACCATTGGTTTTATTAGTTATTTTAATTTTAATTAATTGTTTAAAATTTTAGATCAAATCCGTCGTTTCCAAGTACGTCGTATGCTTCAAATTCTTCCATAACTGGATTAATATGTTGCAGTCCAAGATTTCCGTTATCTGCTTTGGGAAGTGCAACTTTAACGGCTTCAGAAAGTTCAACTTTATCTGTTTCAGAAAGTAGAACCTTATCTGTTTCAGAAAGTGCAACTTTATCCATTTCAGAACATGCAACTTTATCCATTTCAGAACATGCAACTTTATCTGCTTCAGTAAGTGCAACCTTATCTGCTTCGGGAAGTGCAACTTTATCTGCTTCAGGAAGTTGGACTTTATCTGCTTCAGAGAGACTATTGCCTGACAGTAACCTTTTTGAAGAAACTCCTTTTATTGAATCAAACGAACCAATGAATACGCAGCGATTAAAACGAAAAAGGTAAAAAAAGTATTCTAAAATTCATTTTAAATTATAATTATCTTTTAGAACTCGATTTTCATTTCGAAATGATTCAAAACAAATGAAATTGAAAAACAAATTAATGAAAAATAGTAAGACAATTAAAGTGTTAAAGCAAAAAGGCAGAAGATTAACTACAAAAGTAACTTCTTTAAAAACCTTGCTTTGTGATTTGAGGAAAAAAAACCTCATTACAGAATCGGCTGAAACAGTTGTTGAGGTAAGAATATTTTCATTAAATTTTATAGACTAAATTTAATTATAATTTTACAGAACTCATTGTCTGGAACAACAGCAAGTATAATGAAGAGACTATTGCAAGGATCGTCTCGACAAAAATATACGCCAGAATTAAGATCATTTTCTTTAACGCTTAATTTTTATTCACCGAAAGCATATAATTATGTTCGTGAGACATTCAATAAGTCTTTGCCACATCCTAAAACTCTTTCAAAGTGGTATCAATCCATTGATGGTTCGCCAGGTTTCACTAAAGAAGCTTTAAATGCTTTAAAAATTAAAGTTCAAGAAGCAAAAGGAAAAAAAATTATTTGCAATTTTGTAATGGATGAAATGTCAATTAGAAAACATCGAGAATGGTCGGGTAAAAAATATTATGGATTCGTCAACGTGGGAACTAATTGCGAAGGAGATTCTTTACCAGAAGCAAGAGAAGTTCTAGTGTTTATGGTAGTGGCATTAAATTCCCACTGGAAAATACCAGTGGCATATTTTTTAATCGATGGACTTAACGGAAACGAAAAAGCTTCCCTTGTTTCAAAATGTTTGGAATTTCTGCATGAATCTGGAATTATTGTTAGTTCTATAACATTTGATGGGGCAAAGTCCAACATAAATATGGCCTGCCAATTAGGTGCTGATTTTAATGATTTCGACAATTTAAAAACATATATTATACATCCCATTACACAGGAAAGAGTTTATATTTATTTTGATCCATCCCACATGATCAAGTTGGTACGTAATACATTTGGTAGTGTTTTAAACATTACTGATAATGAAGGAAAGGACATTAAATGGGAATATATAGAAAAATTAGAACGTTTGCAAAGTGAGGAAGGCCTTCATGCAGCTACAAAATTAAGAAAACGGCATGTTGAATTCAAAAGAGAAGTAATGAAAGTAAAATTAGCAGTGCAAACAATTAGCAAAAGCGTTTCCGATGCACTTTTATTTCTTCAAAACGATTTAAAGATGACAGAATTTAGCGATGTCGATGCAACATCAAATTTTTTGATAAAGTTTAATGATTTGTTTGATATTTTCAACAGTAGGAATCTGTTTCAAAAATACTTATACAAGCATGCTCTTTCTCCTAAAACAGAACGGGAATTTTTTACTTTTTTTAGTAGTATGAAGAATTATATTCGTGGTTTAAAACTTAACGGAAAGCCAATTTTAACAACTCAAAGAAAAACAGGTTTTCTAGGATTTTTGATTTGCATTGAAAGCCTCACCGATATGTATTACAAATATATAGGTTGTGAAACTCCATTGTTGCAATTTATGCTCACATACAAACTATCCCAGGACCATTTAGAAATATTTTTTAGTGTTGTCAGAAGTCGTGGAGGGTTTAATAATAACCCAACTGCTAGACAATTTGAGGCAACTTATAAACGTCTGTTAGTACATGCAGAAATAAAAGGATCGGAACATGGAAATGCTATTGCGCTAGATGCATGTTCAATTTTACAATGTAGTAGTACGAAGTCTTTAACACAAAATGAAGAAGGAAATGACTTGATGTTATCTGATGATTTTAGAATAGTTTGTGAGGAAGATCGTGAAAACATTATTTTAGATGCGGCACAATTATCGCCATTTGTGGAAGACGTAGTCAAGTATGTGGCAGGTTTCGTTGTTAAAGGTTTAAAAGTATGCATTACTTGTACAAAATGTTTGCAACTTTTAGAAACCACCGAAGAAGCATTTTCTATGTTGCAAAAAAAGAAAACTTATGGTCGTTTGATTAAAGCGTCTGAATTTGTTTGCAAAGTTTGTGAATTTGGCGAGAAAGTTTTTCGACAATTTTATTTACACGACAGATTTAGGCAAAATATTAAACAATTCCTAATCATTAAAACTATATCTGTTCTACCTAACGAATTTTGTGACAAATATTTTGGTGATCATTTTTTTGATGCTACATTTTTAAATGATCATTATAATTTATTATTGAAACTAATATTAGGTCGATATGTAGATATAAGAATACATCACGTTTTATCTGAAGAAAATAAGAAGATTTCCAAAAGAGTACGAAGTGTATTGACAAAATCAATTTTATTTCAAAATCAATAAATATTTTTAAAATTTGACAATTGTTTAATTTGAAATAAATTATTCTTCGTATTATAAAATTATTATTATCCTCCCATCTCTCTCATACATAATTATTATAATAAATATATAAAATCAAACCGCTTTATTTAAAATGCAAATTGACTATAGTTTCGGTGACGACTTCACCATAATCACAAAATTATTTTCTGAAAAATTGATAACATGGTATGAGAATGGGTTAATATAATGTTAATTTGATAAAAATATCATCAACTAGTGTCGAAAAGTTTCAGAAATTGGGAAATTTATTTCGGTTATGATTTCATTCTTTAAAAATTTTGTAGGGTTTTTTAATCTTTAAAATTTCTATTTTATTAGAAATTTTATTATTTTATTTTAAATTTTATTATTAAAACTTATTTTAACAAAAAAACTGGTGGTCACTTCAAAATATATACCGTACGCCACTGGATGTTGTTTAATAACAAGTAATGTTTACCAACAGTGCTGCTTAAAATTTGCTTCAAAACAAACCTGTGTGTTAGCATAGCTATGCTCTGTCTAGTAAATAGGTAGTCTGAGGTTAGTACCTAATGAAGTAATTAATAAAATTATTTGTTTGTCCAAAAAATCTGCTAAATAGTTGACATGTTAAAAACTACGTCGTGAATCAAGTGACGTAGTAGCTGCTATAAAAATATTTTTTTTTATAAAATTTTAAATACGTGCGTACTAAGGGGTACATATTTTTTTGATACAAATCCAAAAATGAATAAAATTATATTTAAACTTTTTTTTAGAATTGATTCCTAAAGTTTACACTATTTTAAGGAGGGTCACTGTAGTTTTCACCCTTAACTTAAAAATAGTTGTTAAAATCAGCTAGTTTAAAAAAAAAGAATTTAGTCAACCTTTTATGTCCACTTATAAGAGCATTCCAGGCACTTGTTCCTAAAGGATCAATATGAATTCCAGTACCCGAGCGTGCAGGTCCCATTACAAACCACCTATAAGGTGGCCTACGCCTTTCACCAGCATATTTAAAAAGGTCTTCAGAAAAATATAATGGCACTTCATAGTCTTCTAGTAGTTTCTTTCGACGTCTATGCTGTAAAAAGATTAAGTGTAACCTAATCAATCACATTAGAATAATGACTTACTTCTCCAAAATTGCTATCAAAAATATATAAAGGACTATCGTCACGAGTGTTGAGCATGTAATGTACATAATACTTCATTTTCATTTTAACGCTATAACCCTCATTATCTTCACCACACTTAAATTTTTGGTTTCTGTACTTTTTGGCTAATCTATCTAGGGTCCATTTTTCAGTAGCTTTCCAATTAGTTTGGCAGTTAGTTATAACAACAGGTTTATATGGAGCTTCATATTTTTTTATGAATTCTTCAGGAGTTGTATCGTATACACTTATTCTGTCACAGTTATCAGTAAATTGCCAAAACCGTTCAAACGAATCAGCAAATCCTTGACAAGTCCATAATTCTTTGGTATTTAATTCTTAAAAAACAAAATCATTTTTGATAGTTTAAAATAGGGTTATGTAGACTTTTTTCATAGTAATGTAACTACCTGGTCTAGCTTTCGCTTTAACTTCTTTTATCCGTTTACGTGCTCTTCGTCGAAATTCCTTTGCTTCCATTATAAAAATAACAGTCTTTTGCTAAAAATAATACTATATAAATGATTCTTAAATATCACAGTTAATAATTCGCATAGCAGGACAACGTGACGATATGACGGCACGGCTATTACTGGCTGTCAAATTTTTACGTAAGATGACGCTTTTCTTATTGTATGGATAATACAGATATATTTTAAAGTATTCAGTTCAATAATCATTTCATTGCTTGCTATTATCAGTCAAAATAATTAGTTAACTTTGTTGATTTATCCCAAACTGTTGTTTTAAAACTAACAACACATGCGATGACATACCACAGTGGCAGCCCTTTTTTATAAGAGGTTCAACTATTAAAAAATTCATGGGCGTCGATTTTTCAAAATTTCTATGGGGACAAAGTCAGAACATCTTTTGACTCACAAATATTTTGCCAAAATACGACCCTTATGATGTCATTACATTAATCTTCTAATGTTTTTGCTTCCTTTGTTTAAGTTCTGTTTAATTAATGAAGTTAAATTATAAAATATAGTTAAAATAGTGGTATGGCTAGTGTATAAACACTACACATGAACTACAACTGAATAAAATTTGTTTACTCATTTCATAAATGAGTAATTCCACGCAGGGCGGGCATCTTTTAGATTTGCCGTGTCGTGCTCACAAATATTATGTGATGTGATATACAATTTTTTCAAGTGTTTAGTGTTTTATTTTCCAAATTATTCACTATTTTGTATTTTCTCGTGTGGTCCTCAAAATCTCTGGTGTGGTGCTCGAGCACTCAAGCAACTCAACTGTTGCCGGCCCTGATTCCACGTCAACCGGGACAGCTACGAAACTTCATATCTTCAAAAACCCCTGATTTTTTTTACATCTTTCCATACTATTAAAAAACCCTGTTGAACTGTTTTTATATTTTTATAATAAATTATTTTGCAAGTTATGGACAATAAAAAATTTTGAAAAATTGATTGAATGTTCTCATTCAAATATTAATATCTCTGGTTCCATTGAACTTACAAAATCCAGTCTCAGCTCATTTTAAAGCTCTTGAATTGTACTTTCGTCGTAAATTTTTCATATTTTATGAAAGTTGAAAATTCAATGATTGTTTAAACAATTTAACTTTAAAATCGATTTTTAGCTAACTTTACCACCTTGGAAAATTTTGAAAAAATATGAGCGTGTTCCTCGTTAAATTTCCTACAAAATATGTAAATTTCAAGATGGAGAATAAATGGACACCGATGCAAAAAAATAAATTCGTTACGCCATTGGTGCTGTTCATGAGATATTATACGCATGAAGTGGGTTATAATAAGAGATTGTTACAAGGATTTAATCATATCTCGTCAATTATTAAAGAATATTTGATCTCTGATATGTATCTTTTGTTTACCTTTGATCGGTGAGCAATGAATTGAAAACAGGAGGCTGTTGAAAAAAAATTACGTGACAATAAATGAGAATTGACAGAAAATTTAGAAGCAGAAAAGATTATTACTTACTAATCTAAAGGAAACATTCCGGATTTTGTCAGAAAAATGCCCAAAAGTTAAAATCGGTTTTTCGAAGTTTGCTGAACTCATACCGAAAGTGTGTACTCCCTGGAGCGAGTGGAATTCATTGTGTTTACGTTTGTGCCATAGTGCCATCCGCATCCATGAAAATGTGAAATTGATGATTGATGGTGAAAGGATAACTTATCTTACATCCAACGCACTATAGCCAAGGCAGAACTTAAAGACTGCTTTTGCTCGAATGTTATGCAATCCACCAACAGTTGACCGCCATTTAAAAAACTGTATTAACTGTCTTGGTACTTACATCAAATTTTGAAGAGAAGTTTCAAGATTTACTCGATTATCAGTTTCGAAACACCGTAACGTACAGACAGTGGGTATCAGTTGATCGAACAAATTTGGAGACGATGTAAGCACCAGCACAGGCTTTTTTGGAAAAGCTGTGCGTGAAGCTCGATGAACTGGCAACTTATGCGTTCATTGCTGAATAGCAATCGAAGGTTTTTTCAGAGCGGAAGCATGATTTAAAAACCGGAGAATGCCTAATTATATGCGTTTTTTCCAAAAATTGTGCATTTGAGATTCAAGATGCCGTTCAGGGGATACATTGAAATAACGACCAAGTGACATTACATCCGATTGTTATTTACTACAAAGAAAATGGAGACATAAGACACAAGAATTTTGTCGCGATCTCAGAATGCTTGAAGCACAATACAATTGTCGTCCACATGTTTCAGTGAAAATTGATGATATATTTGCAGAGGAAGATTCGTCATGTGCAAACAATAATTTATTTCTCGGACGGAGCCAGTGCTCAATATAAAAACAAAAAGAATTTCATAAACCTCTGTCACCACGAAGAAAATTTTGGCGTGCCAGCCGAGTGGCATTTTTTGTGACTGCAGATGGAAAGGACCCTCAAGAGATTGAAAGCCAGCATGAAACCCCGTCAGAATCCCATCAACACACCGAGAAGTTCTTCGACTAGAAATAATCTAAATATCAAAAATATCGATATTTGTTATTTCACCAATAAAGAGTATACCATAAGAAGATATCATTTTACAAGCTCAATTTGAAAGAGCGAAGCCTGGGCATGGAACATTTTCTTTACGCTTTGTAGAACCTGTGTCACAAGTCACAACAAAAGTTAAAAACAAAAAGATTTTCAGCCGCTACCGAATTTCTTACAGTTTCTGTATGCAAGTTGGCCATACTTTGAAGTTGATCGACATATGAAATGTTTTGTAATCTTTTATAACTTGACATAATTATTATTGTGTCGTATTATTTATTCTAATTTTATTCGTTTTAGCTTCTTTTGGCATTTAGTTTATCATTGTTTTATTTCATAGATTTCATAGTGTTGTTTGCTTCTTGGCTTATAATACAAATAATAATTATTTTGGCTTCTCACTTGCTTTAATTGATAAATAACACTTAACAAATATTTACATTATACATGTATATACGGTGACCGGACAGGTGACCACATGACAAGTGAACCCACGACAAGCGAACCCACAACAAGTGACCACATGACAAGTGACCCCACTGACAAGTGACCACACGGACAAGTGAACACACGGACAAGTGAACCCGAGTACAACTGAACACAATCATAATTCTTAATTTTGTTTTTCTAATTTAAATGTAATTTTTGTTTTTTTTTTACGATATTTTACCAACTGTATACGTGGCATGCAAAAATCGGTAATTCCTACTATATTCCTACTCAACTAAAAAAATCTGCAAACATATACCCATCAGATGTGTCAAATTTTGAAAGAATTATTACCAAATTTAGCACCACAAAAAATGTTGGTTGATTTTGAGCAGGGCTGTATTGCTGCAGTTCATACAACTGTCCCAAACTCAGAGGTTAAAGGTTGCTATTTTCACTTGTGTCAAAGTTTGATCAGAAAATTTAATTCTGTTAGCCTTAAACCTAATTTTGAGTCCAACATTGACACCAAATTAAAATTAAAATCTCTAGCAGCCTTGGCGTTTGTACCGATAGGTGAGGTAAGGCCTATGTTTGATGTACTAGCTGCAAGATTCCCAGATGATCATATGTATAATGCAGTTCTGACCTATTTTTTTTCAACTTACATTGAAGGTGCAACAGGAAGGGACCCACAATTTCCAATTTGAATTTGGAATCATTATAATGCTGCTAAGCTTAAATCAGTAAAAACCACTAATTGATGCGAAGGATTTCATAACAGATTAAATTCTCTATTTCATTGTAGTCATCCAAGTATCTGGAAGTTATTTGAAGGACTTCAGAAAGATATAGCATGTCATAGGCTTACTTTTTTAGTAAAAGCAGAAATGGGTCAACCGGAAAGAAAGAAAAGAAAATATCTACTTCTAGATAAACAGTGGCCTTAACAGTTGGAAGATATGAAAATAATCACTATAAATTATTTATTATCATACTTACGCCGAATTGCAAATCTGCAATAAAATTATAATTTTAAATAATTTTTTATGTACTTATGCCGATACTTGAAATATTTTCTGATATATTTTATCTACTTATATTTAGTTATAATAAAGAATATAGTTTATTAATTAGTTTATTTTTATTGTGTATTTTTAATAATATTTAAATTTTAACGAAATAGGCAACAACAGTCGAAATTAGGTTAGGTTTTTTTTATTTTTTTTTTGTGTTCAGTTGTCCACGGGTTCACTTGTCCGTGTGTTCACTTGTCCGTGTGGTCACTTGTCCGTGTGTTCACTTGTCCGCGTGGTCACTTGTCAGTGGGGTCACTTGTCATGTGTTCACTTGTCGTGCGTTCACTTGTCGTTGGTTCACTTGTCATGTGGTCACCTGTCATAGAATCGTATATACATTATATACAAAATTGGAGTTCTTGTAGTGTGAACTCCGAGTTCTTATTATGCCGAAACAAAATTTGAGACTGAAGACCAAAGGGTTTCTTTTGTCCGACGTTAACAACAAAATATGTGCTGATACCTGCTGGGGAAAATCCCAACAGGTAAAACAATAATACATAAAGGAAAAAGGTCTATTGTCCAGTAAGTTAACGGCGCAGGCGAGGCGTCGGGTGCAAATATTCAATAAGCACTTAACATACCGCCCGCCTTGAAAGGAACGCCTTTCAAAGTACAAAAAACACTAAGTAAATATGATAGTTTATAGGTAGTTGCACTAATTGTCTGTGGGTAACACGCAAACTTTGGACAAGGCACGTCGCACTATGGAACTTGAAGTTTTTATGCTTACGACGCGGATCACACCATCTTTACCGGGATGAAGTTCGCTGACACGTCCCATGAGCCACTTGAGGGGGGGGAGGTTGTCTTCCTTTAATAAAACCAACATACCTATGTCAATTGGTATGTTCTGACGTGTCCGTTTCGATCGCTGTTGCAACTGACATAGGTACTCCGTGGACCAACGTTTCCAAAAATGTTGCACCATTTGCTGTAGATGCTGGTAATTGAACAGCCTATTTACAGGTATTTCTTGCAAGTCCATTTGAGGCAGTGCACAAAGAGGTTGTCCAATAAGGAAATAACCAGGAGTTAAAACGGTAAGGTCGGATGGATCGCTGGACATTGGGGTTAGAGGACGAGAATTCAAACAGGACTCTACTTGCGTTAATAGCGTATATAGTTGTTCAAAAGTGAGAATTGTGTCTCCTATAACCCGCTTTACATAAAATTTGGCAGATTTCACTGCAGCTTCCCAGAGACCACCGAAAGTGGGAGATCTAGCTGGTATAAAGTGCCAACGTATAGCCCTTTGAGTCATGTAATGAAAAAATTCTTTTTTGAATTGATCGTTTTGCAATTTATCAACTAACTCGCTTAAGGCGTTATTCGCTCCTACAAAATTTGTCCCGTTACCTGAATATATATCAGTACAAAAACCGCGTCGAGCCGCGAAACGTTTAAAAATATTCAAAAATGAGTCTGTACTCAGATCCGGAGCTTGTTCTATATGAACAGCCTTAGTCGAGAAGCAAACGAAGATGCAAAGGTAAGCCTTGGAAGTTTTACATCCTCGGCTCTTTCGGTCTTTAATAATGTACGGACCTGCGTAATCAACACCGCAAACTGAAAAAGGCCGAGTGGGCGTGAGCTTCGATTTCGGTAGGTCACCCATAATGGGTTCCGAATTAGTAGGCCGTACGCGAAAACAGTGGATGCATTTGTTTACAATTTTTTTACATAGAGACGGTCCCGAAAGTGGCCAAAATCGTTCTCGCAATGAAGCTAGCATGGCCTGTGGGCCAGCGTGGAGCAAACGTATATGCTCATGTCGCGCTATTAATAGTGTAAACGGATGTTTTGCCGGCAACACAACGGGATGTTTTTTATTTACATCGAAGTTTGAATGAAGCAGCCGTCCACCTACGCGCATGAGACCTAGCGGATCAACAAAGGGGTGCAGCGTTAACAGTCTACTATTAGTTTTCAAAGGTTTTCCTGTCACCAAATGATTTAGTTAATCTGTAAAGGCGTGCGCCTGGCATGATTTTATTAAACTGTTTAATGAATTGTTTAGTTCACTTGTTGTAAGAGATCCCCGCAAACGATTACCTTGATTCAAGCAATTGTGTTTAAACCTTAAGCAGTAAGCCGTGACTCTTTGTAACTTAATAAGACGTGAATAGCGTTCGAACAAATCAAATCCGGAGATTTGTATGGATAACACATTGGAGGGAGCTAATTTAAATTCCGGAAGGTCGTTATCGCGAATGCAACTAGTATCCAATGACGGCCAAAGTTCATGGTTTTCCGATAGCCAAGTTGGACCGCTCCACCATAACGTGGAAGTAAGTAGCTCTTGCGGATACACACCCCGTGAGATCAAATCGGCTGGATTGTCGCTACTGCGAACGTGATGCCAGTCACCTATTTTGGTCAAGGTCTGAATTTGTGCTATTCGATTTGCGACGAAAGTTTTCCATGTGTGTGAAGATTTATTTAACCAACCTAAAACAATGGTCGAATCGGTCCAGAGGAAAACTGAATGAAATGTCACATTTAATGATTTGACAACTTTATCAAGGAGATTGGCAAGAAGAAGAGCACCACATAATTCAAGGCGCGGAATATTTAAATTTTTCAACGGTGCGACTCTAGATTTGGCGCATAAAAGAGAAACGTGAACGTCGCCGTGGGCATCCATGGTACGGGTATAGATGCAAGCGCCGTATGCCATCTCGGAAGCGTCTGAAAAACCGTGAAGTTGAATTTCCGTCGGATTTTCGCACATGACGTGCCGAGGAATTATTAAGTCATTTAGTGATTGCAAACCGTTCCGAAAATGAATCCACTTTGTATGAAGGTCGGACGGTAAAGATTCGTCCCAATCTATTTTTAATGACCAAAGCCTTTGTAAGATGGACTTTGCTATTACAGTTACTGGTCCAAGAATGCCAAGCGGATCAAAGATTTGAGCCGTAGTCGATAAAATCATGCGTTTGGTAATCGATTGATTTGGGTTACGCGCTTCGATAGAGAATTTAAAGATATCGAAAGATGAGTTCCACCAGAGACCTAAAGCCTTTGCGTCGAAATCGCCAATTTGTAATAGCTCAGAATCATGATCGACCGCTTCGACCAATTGTGGACTATTTGATCGCCATTTACGTAGTTGAAAACAGGCAGTACTTAATATATGAATAAGATTTGATTTAATAACCCGAAGCTCTTCAATTGAATTGGCCCCAGTGAGCAGATCGTCTACGTAAAAATCTTTCAGAATGATTGCTGATTCGGAAGGATAGGTGGCAATATTTTCCTGTGCAACTTGGTGCAAACACCTTATTGCCAAGAATGGAGCTGATGAAGTCCCATACGTCAGCGTTGACAGCTCATAGCATAATATTGGAGCAGTGGGGTTATCGCGCCATAGTATTCTTTGTAAAGATCGCTGATTGGCGTTAACTAGAATTTGCCTATACATTTTGGCAATATCCGCGACAAGAACAAAGCGATGTTGTCTAAAACGAAGAACAATTGCTAATAGGTCATCTTGAATAGTAGGACCTACTAGCTGTGCGTCATTGATAGATAACCCCGAAGACGTAGGTGCTGAACCATCGAAAACGACCCTTAATCGCGTACTTATGCTAGTATCTTTAATCACAGCATGATGTGGAAAATAATAGCAAATGCCTTTGATGGGCTGACTAACCTCACCCCTATCATAAGGAAACAAACGGCAGCACAGAATAGATAATTTACAATAAAAGGGAAAGTGCCATGTTAAAATTGACAATTACAGTAAATTCTGAAAAAAATTTAATTCGAATAATATTTTTTCTCGTTTTTCATTTGATCATTTTCCTAGTTATAAACTTCCTGAAATAGTGTAAAGCAAACATTTTTATGCTATTACAGATTATTCCAATATAGTAGGAAAGGCATCGATGGGATTCACATGAAAATTAAATGCCCAGTTGAATATTCATTACTTGAAATAGATAGGTAAGAGTAAGGGTAAGGGTATTGTTTACTCTTTACTTGACGTTTATTTATGCCAAATGTAAAATTTTGGATATTGTGAATTAATTATCACATTGATTTACGATACAATACAATTTATTTAACTGAAACATATTTTCAATTTTCGGTTTATTTTACCAAACTTTAATCTCTTGTAACTTCCTAAAGCCGGATGTTAAAATTTATGTACTTTGTTTATTAGTTACAAATAGAGAAGGTACAAAAAAATATAGCAAAATCGGTGATATCAAGGTCAAATTTGTTAAAATTCTGTCCCGCTTCTGTCTATAGGTTAAGAAGGGGACCGCCATAATTTTATAAAATTTTATTTTTTTGCAGATAATTTTGTACGTAATTTTAATATTTAGAGAAAAAAAATTATTATGATAATTAATTAATTTATACTGAAAGAAACCAAAATAAACATATTGTCACTTCTACTGCAATACTACTGCAATTTTTCTGTAACTTTAGAAACAACTGTGATATCGACATTTAACGAACAGTCGAAAAAGTGAACTTTTGGCCGTAACTCAAAAATGAGAAAAGATATCGAATTCGAGTTTTGCTCATTAAACTTTTCTCAAAAAAAGAGATCGAGGATGCGCCATCCATTTTTCGATATCTCCTATAGTTACCGATTTCCCTATAAGAAGGATCGAAATTGAGCCACCCTGTACATTAATTGCTTCCTCACCAATACCAAATTTTAAAAGCTCTATCAGCACACAAAATTTTATCTCAATTAGTTGAACATTTCCGGAGATACAATAATATTTTCATTAAAAAATTTTTTTTTTATTGTGGTAGCCCTGGCAAAGATTTTTCTGCCAAAACCTTATTTTCACCACTAGAGGCACATACCTCCAAAAAGTTTGATTGGGACAAAGACGTATTCAAGATTTCGCAAAAAAAGTAATCTTTTTTTTCATGTTGAATTTCTGATTTTTATCAAATGGTTCTATACGCTATCAAGTCCTGTGGGGGCAATATTCCTACATACAAAATTTGGTTGAGATCCCTTCAGTACTTCACGAGTTATTCACTCTTGAAGTTTCAACTTTGACAGCTTGTAAATTTTGACAGATGACAGATAGAAAGTTAATTGTACCTATTCTAAATAAAGCTATTCAAGGTCTTTAAGAAAACCCATCACAAACAAAATCGTTTTTAAAGATCTTGTGCTTTTGTTTTGCAGTGGCACTTCAGATTGACAGATCGCGACGAAAACCTTATTTTCATTTCTCTACAGTAAACCCTACTACAATACCAAATTTGGTCGTGATTGTTTAAACGGCTCAGGAATAAACCGAGAGACAAAATTTGACGACCGACAGACCGACACAGAAGTTTTTTTTATTTTTTCCAAATTGTAACACCCTATATATATTAAAAATTATTTAATATTAAAGCAGCGTTAATTCTGCTGAACTGCATCGGTAAAGCATTGAACTTCTTGCCTTGCTGAAAAATAATTTATTTCCTGCGGTGTTAAATGAATCTAAAGAATTGCAACAATTGTAAAAAGGTCGTTGCACGGGGTTTACCAAAGTTCAATAATTGGATTAGGGTAGGAGAAAAAAACTATTGATTTTGCCAATCAGTCAAAAAAGATCGGGACTCGAGGAAAGAGGTCTTCCGCGGTATCTTGAACTTTGGTGGAGTGTATATGTGCCATTAATATCTTTAGAGGATTTTTGATAAGATAATTTTAAGTCAATTATTACCGAAACGCGTAACTTTTGTGCTTTGGAATTTTACGAAGCAAATCATCAAAGCAAGGTAAGTTTAGTGTAAGGCTTTACAGCATGCAGTTACCAAATTTTGTTATTCCAAATTTCTTTTATTTTTTAATAAATATATTTAGCTGAAACGGATTTTATTTTCGAAAGTTGACTAGTAGGAATAGGTTCCTTTTCCAGCTTTTAGATTTTAAACTGCACCAAGGAACGCCTTTGAGGTACAATCTCATTTTATACCTATCGGTGTCCGTCCTTTGCCTAAAAAAAGGGCACCATAGGTTACAAAATCTTTACATTACTGAACACGGTGATCTCGAAAATGTAAAAAAAATTAAAACTTCTTTTCGATTACCTTATCTCCCAAAAAAAATTTTTCATTGGAAGTAAAAACAAAAATTAAAATACAAATACAAATACAAATACAAATAAAAATAAATATTGCATGAGAAGGAGGTGCAATAAAAATTATGATTGAAAATAGGGTCGCAAAAATACTGAAGAGTTGCGAAATACTGATTTAACTAATAGTGTAAAATTTTCATACAGCTCCATTAATCACAGGAATGTAGAGATAAGCAAATATCAGTATTGGTATTGATTAGCAAATACCTTATTCATGTTTTGATTATTAAGCCACTAATGAATTTGTAAATTATAAACAGTGATATAATCGGTAATTGGTAATCGATTGATACATAGTTTAAGTAGTGTAACACGATATTAACCATATCAATATTTTATAAAAACCCAAAAAATGTACACAGTTTTTAGAACTAATATGTTTTTAAGTTATCACCAATAAAATACACTGTAAGCATAAAATATCGTAAACGTTTTCACTATACTATGGCATCATCGGGCCATTTTAAATTCATGTATTTCCTTTTTATACGATTTCGACTTACAAGTACGACTTCCAACTTTTACGCCGTGGTCAAAAACAATTACTTACTCTCTTGGTTAATAAATATTATTTATTTAAAAAATAAATTAACACTTAAAAAATATATGAAATTTTAACAAATCATTCTAAAATCCTAGAAGTATAAAATTTGAAACTAAGAGTTTACTATCGATACAATGCAATATAATAATGATTAATGACTATTTTTAAATGCTATTTATACTGTAACCAATCCACTCTTCATACTTCAATATAGAAGTGTAATTAAAACAAAATTTTATGTAGTCATTCATGTGTTAATCATATAGATTTATAAAAAAAATAAAAAGTATAAAATGTTTTCGTGCATTGATTAAAACCAAAATCGAATCAATTTTAATCACAATATTAAAGTACTAAATATCAAATTTATTTTTGAAATATTTGTTATTAGCTTTTGAGGTAGAGCGCATACCAAATTTGACCGCACACATAATAAACAAATTTAATTTTTGAAAATGATTGTTTTCAGCTTAGAGACCCTAAAATGTGTAAATTCATTAAAATCTCGACGTTTTTATTTATACGATAACAAACAATCAAAGAATGGAAATTTTGCATATTTTATTAATCAATTAATTTACTTAATATGTATGAAACTTATAAACTCAAAATTTGTTTTATCAAAATGAATAGTTTTTTCTTACCGGTAAATCTTCAAATTTAACTTTTTTTGAGCATTCCAAATTCTAATGACACTTATTCAAAAAAATTTAGTAGTATACACTTCTAGCTTTTAATCAAAACTTTCAATGTTTTGATTATTATTGTATTATTGATAATCAAAACTTCGAGAATAAAAGTAACGAAGCACCAATCGACCGAACTCATAAAAAAACTTAGTTCAAATAAACATTCGAATACGAAATAATAAATTTCTTCGCAATATGACCGAAGTTAGTCATAACCAGGGAGCGTTTAAATTTCGAAGCGCACTGCATCTTTTGGAACTATAAGGCGCACGAATCATGTTAAAATTGCATGCCAAAACAGTTGACAACTGTGACAAACTGAGTTTGACAATTTCAAAACGTTTCAAATTACTGCAGAAACAAAGCTATAAATAAATTTTGCTCTAGGTTAATTAATTAAAATAAATCTTAATTGTTTTAAGTAATTTTTTTCGAAAGGTTCTAATGAAGTTTTTGTAACGTTCATTGAAAATTTACTAGGGATTTATTAGTTACACTATCCGTTAATTTAAATTTGTACTTAAATCGCTTTTGTCTTTTCCGTTGATCAACAATTTATAAGTCGAAAGGACTCCGCCCATTCCTTATGGAAATGCTGCTTCGGTCAAATTGGCTAAAAATTGAGTATTGTTTTTGGAACCGTCCGAGAATAGACATGTCATAATCGTTGATTTCTGCTGGATTCAACAGGATATTATGCCAATATCAATTGATGTTATCGGCATCGGTTGAAAATCCAACGAAATAAAAATTTTAGGTTAAAAGTTAACTATATTTACTTTGGTTTACAATATTTGAATCAATACAGACATCAAATTCCAAATAAATTTATGCTATCATGACATGATAACGTAGGAGGTGTATCGATGGAGAATTTTGTGAACATCTTCAAACAGATCATTTCTATTTACTAACTGTTGCTGAATACCATCAGCTATTTTTTTGTTAGACTTTTAGGAGTAACAGCGAATAATCTAAACAATAACAATAATTAATTAAGTATGCTTATTGAATTCTCTGAATGTTATATTAGGTTTGTTCCAACAAGCAGTTCTCGCCAGTTCTCGGACTATACACATGCTCTCTATAGTCGATCCACGATATGAACAATGTAGGTGGCACATCGAATGCAAAACGAATACAAAAAACATCGAATGCAAAAAAGATTGATTGTGTTAGGTGTTGCCTAATCTAGAATGTTTAGAAGTTTACATCATAAGTTTACAAAAATTTACTTTCACAAATTTATTTCAATTTTAATGCAATTGTGATAAAATAAATAAAAATATACAGCATAGGAACATTCAACTAATACGAAAAATTAAATGTTATCTGTCAACAACACGTAAATTTCGCTAGTGTGAACTCGGCAAATTTCAAACCAATTTCATTGGTTAATGATAGAACGTCAAATGGGCCTGCCGGTTGCACAAATTGTCCTGCCAGCAGGCTCTAAAATTTAATGTGTGTTTTAATCATTATTGCTGTCTTTCAAGCAGGACTAAAATCCTACCATTCGAAAGATCTTGAAATTTTGCCTATTTAATGTAAAAATTGCAACCTTGTAACACTCAAATTGAATGAGTTGTTTAGATTACAAACCATTTCTGTTGCTGTGTCAGTAATGCAGGGGCGTTCAGTTCATTAAGTGCTTTTAAAGAGAGATTTACATTATATAATATAATACGATGCCTATGGAAATATGAAAAGTACTGCCAGAAGAAATGAAAGGTCTGCTAGAAGGACTGGTTCGTTTTAATATAAGTCCTTCCAGCAGGACAAATTTCTATGTCCAACTGTCCTGCTGGAAGGTTCTTCCAGCTTTGCCTGGACGTTCTATCATTAATAATACCAAGTCATCGGTTTAGTACAAATTCTTACTTGGCTCTTAAAAGAAATGGACTATGGTTAAAATTTTAACAAAAATGATCTTTAATAATCAAAAATTTAGTTAAAGAGCATGCGTATAGTCCTAGAACTGGAGAGAACTGCTTGATGGAACAAACCTTACATATATGTACATTTGGACAGTTCCTTTGCGTTTGTGTCCTTTTTAACCTCCATAATACTTCTTTTTAACCTTAATTCGTCTTTAAAATTTGAAATATGGTTATAACTATAGCTTTAAGTCTAGATCAAAAAGTAGTGTAATCAACTTATTAATCAATAAAAAATAATAACGGTGAAAAGAATATTTGAATTTCAATCAAAAATTTTATAAACCTTTTTAGTTGACCCTTAGAAACTACAATAATAGTGTATTATAGGCCAAGGTTGTGAAGACAGTCATTATAGCTCTAGTACCAAGATTTATGGCCATTTAAAAAAAATTCTTGTTAACGAAAATATTTTTAAATTTAAAATATTTAATTCAAATGTCGTTTTTCTTTTCTTTTCTTTTGTTTTATTAATTTGACAGTTGTTGACAAATTTCGTTTTGAAAGTCGTTCGTTGATTTCTATTTAAAATATGGATAGTGAAAATTTAAGTTGTACGCCGCGGCGCGCCGCCCGAAATGCGAAATATGGCAAAAGAAGTAACAGAAAATCTGCTTCCACAGAAATCAAAAGATCTGTATATGAAAACGTAAATGTCATTTAAAAATTGATGCCAAATGAAAAATGTTAGTAAAATTTCTGAAAATGTACTTTTGGTATACTATTTTCAACAATACGCCAATGATAAAAAGGCTTCCACTTTATGGGCACATTATTCGATGTTGAAATCTACTCTGTGTTTAAAAGAAAATATCGATATTTCCAAATTTTTTAAATTAGTTGCGTTTTTAAAACGGCAAAACGTAAATTATCGGGCCAAGAAAGCATCGGTTTTTACTCAAGAAGAAATTACGAAATTTTTCACAGAGGCTCCTGATGAATGTAACATTGCAACTAAGGTAGGTTTTTTATTAGTTACTCAATGTTTGAAAAATTAACAATTATTTTCATTGTAGGCAGTTCTTGTAATTGGTGTTGCGGGAGCACGTAGAACTGACAAACTTTGCAATTTCTTTCTTTCCGATGTTACCGTAAAAGATGACATGATTATAATTAATATTCGTAATAGTAAAAATGGATCGCCAAGAAAATTTGTACTAATGGAGGCACTCTGGATGGAAACAGTACTAAAATATTATAAATTAGTTCAACTGCAGACATGAAGAAGTTGTTTATTTCTATACGTAATGGAAAAGCTACAAAACAAAATATTGGACACAATACAATAGGGCAAATGCTCAAAAGAATTGCCATGTTTTTAAATTTGCAGAACCCTGCAGGTCATAGCTTATGAAGAACATCAGCCACTATATTAGTTTCAAGCGGTGGTAATATCCTTCAATTAAAACAGCATGGTAGTTGAAAATCTTCAACTGTGGCTGAAGGGTATATTGAAAATTCGCTTTCAGTTAAAAAAGTATTGCACTTATGGTACAAGGAACCTCAACGTCAACAAATAGTACATCTCATGTTATTGTACCCGATAAGAAAACCGATAGTCAAATTCCTTCAACATCTGCTCAATACGGTCCTTCTACTATTGAAGAAACAAATACTTTGAAAAATAATGTAATAATTAATACACCTACAAGTTCTTCGACTACCTCAACGTCAACAAATACATTAGCTGGTTTTGAACCTGAAATGAATAACGATATTCAAATTCCTTTAACACATGCCCAGTACGGTCCTGCTACTATTGAAGAAATAAATACTTTTCAAAATAGTCTAATTAATACCTACAAATTCTTCGACCACCACTGCTTTGTTCAATTTGGCTTCGTCAGGTGTAACTATGATGAAGTGTGATAATTATTGTGTTATTAACTATAACTTTTATAAATAAATTTGCAAGTACTCGTATGTAATACTAATTTATTCTAAACTTTATCATTTCCATTAATTTCAAACATAAAATTAGTTGTTACATGTTACTTAAGTTAGGTCCAATTTGTAACCTCAAAAATAAAATTTTTAAATAAAAATTTGTGATTATTTGTTTCATTAAATCACCAAAATTATTGTTTTAAGAACTTTTTTGTCTTAAAATACTGAAATTGGTTAATAAACTTGTGTCTTTTCGAATTTAATGAATTCGTAATTATCATAATCGCGGTTTCTCAAATTAACAAGAGGTGGCGCTATCGCTCCTGTTCACTCCTGTCATAATTAATTCAAGATTATTTAGAAATGTTTAAAATGAAATTAATCTATTAAAAAAACGTTTTCAATAGTTTAAATGTAATTAAATAGCATCACTTGGTTATACAAAATCGTTATGTAACAACGCAAGCCATCATGCTACGCTACGCTACGCTACTAGTAGAGTCCGGATTATATGCATTAAGGAACCCGATATTAAGTATGTGGGATGTAATTTATAATATGTACAACATCTTGTGTTTATGCATAAATTGCATGCCTCATACCAGATATCGGGTTCCCTATTGCATATAATCCGGACTCTATTTACTAGTAGTAAATAATGAAAAAATTATTTACCACTTGTCTAAAATGCGTCACTTCACGTGCGACTTGACTAAGTTATAAGATTGCCTATATGACTAGTAGTGGAAAAAAGAATTTATAGTTGAGATATTGGTCATAAAAATCTACAAAGTAGATGGAAATTTTAAATAAACAAAGTCGTAGCAAGACAATGACAGACAGGGCCGTCTTAGGAATCAATGACAAATGAAAAATAGCAAGAAAAATTTAATTAAATTCAAAAAAAGCCTTAACGAATTACATGTTTCGATCTTATTCGCGGTGTTATCCGCGACACTGATCATCAGATTCGTACTGGCCATTGAAAAAACAAAATTTAACTTACCACTATTTCAAACGATCATGAAACCATCCATGTGCGCCTAACCTGTCGAAATTTATACTACGATAATGTTTAGAAGTATTGTAAGTGTCCACTAAGACGGCCCTGTCTGTTATTGTCTTGCAACGATTTTAATTTTCATCTACTTTGTAGATTTTTATGACCAAAATCTCAACTATAAATTCTTTTATTACTAATCAATATTTATACATATTTAATATTTACATAATATTATTAAAATATAAAATGTTATCTCAATTATAAATAACAAAATTCTGTTAAACACCTACTGGAAGTGTCAACACGTTTTACTTTATATAACCTATTAGTATAATGCTATTATAAGTAATACAATAGCATACCTACATATGGTGTATAAACAGTGTAGTATAATATATAGGTAATATATATAACTCAATAGAATTTTATCATAAGTATTAAATGGTATTTTAAAATTTATATACCTAAATTAATTAATAACATTATAATGTAGTATGATTAGTGCAAGTTAACTAAATTTAAAATCATCCTATACTATTATAAATAAATATTTAGATGTAATGTAAAAGTTGGTATAATATGTCAATGTATGTTGCTGATATACTATACTATAATAGCATGCTATACTGTGCTATATACTATACATGCTATATAATATGTGATATTTAGAGTAATACATATTTTATTCAATTTAATTAATACCTACGTATAAAAGAATTATAATGTTATTCGGTAATTTACTGAATAAATTAAATATAATAGGCTATGATGCTGTGATGTATATAAAACAAATTTAAATGTATATTTAGATATAAGAAAGATTCGTTGGTATATTACTTCTGTACTCATATTATGTAGGTATGTTGTGTATATATACAAATATACATACGTTAGTATAGTAATTATTATAAGTATTATACAGTATAATATACTAAATTGTTTGATTTACATATTGCACTCCATATTATTATATAATATTAAACAATGCAATATATAATACATATATATTATATAATATTACAATATTATATTAATATTAATAAGTAATTTAGGTATACAAATGATTAAAAATAATGAAACACAATAAATTGGGATAACTACTGTATTATATATTAATAACTTCAATAACAAGTTAATTCAATTCATCTATTAATATATCAATAGTTATATTGAAGTTTTTAATATAATTAATTTTAACAAGTTAATATTTATATATTTTGATACTGTATTATGTTATACGGTATTATGTTAAATTATAATATGGTATCTTATTATATTATGGCATAGTAACAGTACATACATGTGAAATACATATAAAATTTTATTACACTCTCAGTATTTACATGATATTTACAAAAGTTAAATATTATATTATATTGTATTAAAAATAGTTGAGTATAAAGCCATTTAAACAATGTTATACATATTATCTAACTTTTTTTATTCTTTTAAATCTTTTTTTATTGACCAATTTTCAATGTGATAAAATTAAGTACAATTTATTACTATTATTGTTGACAAATTAATGTTATAATAATCTTTATACCACTCAGAAGGATAGGCAACCCATTTAACACATCAGTAAATAATAGTAAGACCGTCAGTTTAAATGACCGTCAGTTTAGACGATTACATAAAAAAAAGATCTTAAAAAGTTGAAAGTATGTATCTCCGAGGTTTTTAAAAAAAGCAAAAAAATTATTAGAACTCCAAATAAATACAAACAAAATATTGAAGCTGATCTAGAAATTCAAGCAATGAAAATGGAAGAAATTTAAAAATTTATGCAAAACATCAATGCTGACTTATACAGAGTAGAGAACACTGAACTTAACAAGTTCAAAATTGTTTTGAAAGCCCAAGACAAATATTCAATTTGTTAAATTAAACTGAAGATAAAAGTGAGTACACTGCAAAAACTGGTTTATCATATTGATGAAAAATTCATCATTTTTACACCTATGAACAAAATTAATCATATTAATGAAGAAATTCATAAATACATTGATTTTGTTCCTAAATACAATGAATTTTTCATAGTATAAGAAATATGATGAATTTTGTTCATCGGTGTAAAAATGATGAATTTTTGATCAATATGATAAACCATTTTTTTAGTGTACCAAAAATATTCAGAAACAAATGAAAATTCAAGCTGAAAAGATGAGAATGCTATTTTTTAGTTTGTATTTTTGTTATTTGAGCTTTAAAGGTGTATTTGATCGATTTATATTTTAGAATTATTATTGCAACAAATGTAAATAACAAATAAAATGTTAAAAAAGTTTGCTAAATTTTCGTTCTTAGTAACTCTTTTTGTAAAGTTTATATTTAAGTTGGCAAGTTCAAGTTGTCATAGTTTAACAGATAACGTGTCAACCGACCAATCCATATAATGTAAAAATTATTTTTTTTGTAATTAGAATACTTCAATAAATTATGTCAATAATTTTTTTTTTTATTTTAAATAACTTGTTGGCTGTGGAAAAGAAAACTGATATAAAACAGGCAACCATATTAACACAAGACGAAGCCGAGACACCCGAGTAGAAAGAAAAATAGAGAAAAGAAAATAGATTATATACTGTTGGAAAAGTCGCTAAGGAAATCAATCATTGATATTAGAGTGCGTAGGAAAAATAAAAGAAGTAATTTCGGTAGAAACAAAGGTGAAGAATACGAAAACAAAAAGTCAAGAAATTATCAGGACTTATAAATTGAAGAAAGCGAGAATAGCCAAAGAATACCAAGAAAAACTGGAAGAAGAACTTTCACGCTCAGAAGCAATAAATGAAGGCAACCTAGAAAAAAATTGGAAGATACTTAAGGAAGCAATAGTTAAAGCGGCCAAACAAGCGTGCGACACAACAAGAACAATAAAAAATAAAAAGCATTAAGCATGGTCAATCAAGAGGTCAAGGAAGAAGACAAACAGAAAAAAATTAAATGGAAGAATTTTTGACCCAAAAAAAGGAAAAAACTTACTAGGAAGATAGCAAACAGAGGTTAAAAACAAAACAATTTATAAGTAATAACAAAAAACTTGCCGGGAAAGAATTTGGGAGAGAAATGGAACGAAGCAAAAACGAAAATCTAAAACTGTTCTACAGAATATTGAAAAACCTGAGAAAAAGTAAACAAAGCTTATTAAACCAGATAAAAGACAAAAGCGGAAATATATTATATGATAAACCAATTATAATAGCAAAATGGAAGAAATATTTTGAGCAACTACTGGAAGAGAATAAAAAAAGGATATAGTAGTCACTAAAATTATTGCAACAAGGATTGAAAGCAAATCAAATGATATCACGCTAGAAGAAATAAAAAAAGGCAATTAAAAGACAGAAAATAGAAAAAGCTGCTGGACATGACGACATTAAGTTAGAATTGTTAAAATATCTTACAATTAGTGAAAAAGGAAAAAGTAGAGGTGATATTGTCAATATTTAAGAAAGGGGTTAACCGAGTGTGCGCCAACTATTGTTCATTCATTGTTGTCACAGCAGCTAAAATTTTGCACTTCAATTTCTTACTTTTATTTTTTTTAAATAATTTAATTTTTGATTTCTGTTTTGGTTTGTTTTAATTTTCTCCGACATTTTATACCTTTATCATTTTCAATAATTTGAGAAAAATATTTGAAGTATTCAAGAAAAGTGAAGTGAAGTCTTCATGAATAAATTTTATTTATTTATTTTATATTAAATTGTTTATATACCCAGATTAAAAATTCAATAATCCATAATTTTGTATCAAGCAAAGAAAATTTATTTATTTAAAGTAATACATTAATAGTAACAAAAAATAAATTTTATAATATAAATACTTATATAATTTAAACACTTATTTTCAATTTCTGTAAATAAAAAAAAATTTAAACATTTGTTAAATCAATAAACATTTATTTAATCTTAAACTTGAAAACGTTCAGAATTTTAATTAACTTGAAACAAAAACTAAAGTAATATTATTTGTATAATATTTTTGTAATAAATTTAGATATAAAAAATATAACTTGAAAAGTTAAAAGTATTTTTGAAAATGCATTTCCGAGTTATTTCGACAACCAATCTGGTCCGCCACATTCATTTAAAAGTCTCCTAAGAATTTGAATTTGGCGAATTGGAAATAGTCATTGGAATGGTAATTCCTAAAGCAAATAAAATGAATTAAAATTTCACACAAAAACTTAAAATTGTAATTCACCTGAACAAGCGTCGCAATGCGAAGGAAGGTTATCCAAAAATTGTTTAAATTCCTCATGGTACATTGGGGTTCCATCATGTGGTACGCCTCCAATTATAGTAAATTTCGCTTCCGTTGCTAAAAATTATGTATCTATTATGTACTATTTATAAAAATCCTATTCGCATATTTTAAAATTTAAAAGTAATCATTTCAAAATTTTGGAATGTACATGATTATGCTCAATTAATAAATGAAGATAATATTGACTCACCTTGTGTGCAGGGCATTACCGATGACGGCCTTGCACATTTGGAGCAATGAATTACGTAGTATTTCTCATCATCTTTATGTTCTACCATTAAATTTGTAATATTGAAGTTGCTACTACTGTCATCAATCATTGTAATGCCATTAATAGGCAACTTGATGACATGTATAAGTTGTCTAATGGTATAGAAATAAGATCCCACCTTACAAATTGTTCCAGAAAAGTAACGGCAATTAGAAATGACAGCGTTCTTTTCTTCATCAACCGAATGCAATTCGCCCACATAAGGCACATCGTGCCACAGCAATTTTACCGTTTTTCCAAAAAAAGATTCGATTGACATTTTAGAAACTTTTTCTAACGCCCGGACTTGATAAATGCACAACTGCAACTGAGAGCAACTGCCCTCGGAAACAATTTTTCTTATTTTTAAGGTAAATTTTAAGTGGGGGACATTTAAAGAAAAAGATTAGTTATTTCTAGAGAGAAAGGTTTTAGCTACCGATTTGATAAAGCAGAAATAAAATTGTTTCTTTATCGTTACATAAACATAGTACAATGAATGGTATTGTTTTCCCAATCATTTACAAAATTCTTCAGCGCAATATTAATAGAAATAAAAATGCAAAATCGTTATTTTAAACAGTGGTCAACTGTTACAAAAAAAATTCCATGCACAAAAGCTTTATGTGGTAACGAAGATAAAATTGCACACATACCAAAAGAAGATAAAGTTGGTCAGATTCTGTTTAACCATTATTGGTGCAAAATCGATTAGGTACCAAGTCTACGTTATGTATAATGTGCATAATTATTGAACACATGTACATTTTGGTGCAAAACCAATTCAGAACAAAACCAAAACATTCGTCCCATAACCCAAACAGTGACCGCTTCTAACAATAACTTAATATAAGTGAAAGAATGTCACTACGCTTTATTTAATCGATTTATCGCAGAATATAAACATCGAAATTTTGCAGGTGCATAGATTTATTATTTTCTGTTTTTGAGCAGGTACTTTGTATAAGCGACAAAAGAAGATAAATATCCAAACTATTTTGCGGATAAGGTTAATCGCACAACATAAATAATAAATATCTATGCGAAAATGTTTAAAAAAATAGAACTTGTATGTTGCATTCCACTGTGTAAAATACAAGTTTTAATGGCGTAACTATTGGGATTCCACAGGTTTACTGAAACCAGGGTACCTCAACATGAGGGGTCCGAAATCAAAATAGCTCTTATTCCAAGAGCTGTAAAAATATCGATATTCCACAGCTACAATAAAATCTAGAATGCATCCTGTTAGCGGAGTTATAAAGACAGCAGTAAACGTTTCAAGATAATAATTTAATAACTGAACAAAAAAGGGCACAAATACAAATTAGGAACAACTCAATTAAAATAACATGTAGTTAACAACCAAAACAATACAACATAATACAAAACATTCAGTACGCTCTTGATTTTCATACGCAGGCGTATCTTACGCATAGGCGGGTCGCGCGGCATTGCATATGGGGTACATTATTCTTAACACTTCCCCTCAAAACGCGCCGAGCTCGAGTTCAAACGCTGACCGAGGTTGAACAACTTCACGCACTTATTATGCTTTAGCCTTACTTTCCTCAGTGGAACTTCCGAAATATAAACTTCTTCCTCAATGTTAGCAACCATATTGTATTCTTTTCGTGGTCTTCCCCTGAGGAAAGTAAGGCTAAAGCATAATAAGAAAATATTAAGAATCATGTACCCCACATGCAATGCCGCGCGACCCGCCTATGCGTAAGTTACGCCTGCATATGAAAATCAAGAGCGTACTGAATGTTTTGTATTATGTTGTATTGTTTTGGTCGTTAACTACATGTTATTTTAATTGAGTTGTTCCTAATTTGTATTTGTGCCCTTTTTGTTCAGTTATTAAATTATTATCTTGAAACGTTTACTGCTGTTTTTATAACTCCGCTAACAGGTTATGGCACCCAGAATAAAATTAATAATTTAATAAAAACAAAAATTGTTATTCGTTCAAAATATTAAATTGTCGTGTGTCAACGGAATTCAAAATGAGCTTTGCAAACGTTGCCCGATGTGAAAATTTAAGAAAGGACAACTATGATACATGGAAAATCCACATGGAAGCAATTTTAATTAAATGTGATCTTTGGTGTTATGTGAACGGTTTATGGAAGAAACCGGAAATCACCAATGGTGCAGACAACGCCAAGAAGGTGGAAAAATGGTCGATAAACGACAACAAGGCGAAATCCGAAATAATCCTAGCAATTAATCCAACGGAATTAAAGCAAATTAAAGGATGCGTCACATCTCGTGATGTTTGGTTGAAATTGGAAAATATTTATCAGTCATCGGGACCTGCTAGAAAAGCACAATTGTTGAAACAATTGACACTGCAACGAATGGAAAAAGACGCTGACGTAAGAGTTCATATGAACAACTTCTTCGACGCGGTTGATAAATTACATGACTTGCAAGTGGAAATAAACCCAGATTTATTAGCCATTATGTTATTGTACAGTTTGCCATCAAACTTCGAAAATTTCAGATGTGCTATCGAATCACGTGACGAATTGCCAACGCCTGAAGTGTTACGAATAAAAATAACCGAAGAAAGCGACGCAAGAAGCGACGTGCGTACAAATACAACAGAAAATGTGATGTTCACAAAGAAATCGGAAAGATGGCGTTATAACCACAAGAAACCAAATGAACAAACAAGTAAACAAGAAGACAACGTGAAATTTAAGTTTAAGTGTCACAAATGTCGAAAATACGGACACAAAGCAGCCAATTGCTATGTTAAATCAAAGCAATCATCTGCGAATCGTTCGGAAGAAAATATGTTTACGTGTGAAGTGAATTTATCAGAAAACGATCAAAAATCCAAATGGTGTTTGGATAGCGGAGCAACTTCACACCTTTGTAGAGACTTGAACAAATTTGTGGAAATTAATGAATTAAATAGTGTAAATTTGAAACTTGCGAATAATTCACACACAAAAATTGTTGCAAAGGGAACAGTGCGAATAAACGCGAATTATAATTATAATCATAAATTGTGCAACACCCTACATGTACCAGATTTACGAACAAATCTATTATCTGTAAGTAAAATTACTGACAATGGAAACAATGTACTTTTTAAAAGAAATCTAGCATTAGTGTACGGGAAAACCGGCGAAATTAAAATGACAGCTGATCGTGTCGGAGATTTGTATTATGTACGCGTGAATGACAATGAAAAACATAGTGAAAATGAATCAACAGCGAACGTTGAGAATAAAGTGCTGGAAAATCGAAAAATTGACAATTTACCCAAACCATCAATCGAAAATGTAATGTCTTGGCATCGTAGAATGGGACATTTAAACTTTGGTGATCTTTGTGAAAGTGCACGGAAAGGTACTGTTAAAGGACTTGTTAATACAAATTTCAATATCAAAAATGCAAATTTGGAATGTGAGGTCTGTGCCAAAGGTAAAATTACCAGGAGTGCATTTCCAAAGAAGTCGGAACGAACTTCAAACATCCTAGATTTAATTCATACGGATGTGTGCGGGCCAATGCGGGAAGAATCTAACGGGAAACCTAAATATTTTATTGAATTTATAGATGATCGCTCTCGTTGGTGTGAAGTTCGCTTTCTAAAATCGAAAAGTGAAGCGTTACAGAAGACCAAAGAATACGTTGCAATGGTGGAGAAACAAACGGGTTTCAAGGTCAAATGTTTTCAATCTGACAACGGCACGGAATATGTAAATGAAGGGTTCGACAGTTTTTTGAAGCAAAATGGAATTGTGAGGCGCCTGACCACACCTTACAACCCTTAGCAAAATGGAATTTCGGAAAGAAAGAACAGGACGCTGGTCGACATGGCTCGTTGTTTGCTGATTCAGTCAAGACTACCTCCATCGTTTTGGGCTGAAGCAATATTGACAGCTAACTACATACGCAATCGATGTCCAACCAAAAGTCTCAATGGGAAGACTCCTTATGAAGTTTGGAGCGGGAAACCACCAAACGTAAGTTATTTTAAGGAATTTGGTTGTAAAGTCGTTTCTATGTGCAGAGAACCTGGAAGAGGAAAATTCGACGCCCGAGGCAGAAATGGAATGTTCGTAGGGTACTCGATCGAGACCAAAGGCTACAGGATCTGGTTGTCAAAGGAGAAGAAGCTGGAAGTGACTCGCGACGTGAAGTTCTTAGGTGAAAGTAAAGACAAAAACGAAAACGAATATTCAAACGTTTTTCCGAATGAAGAAACCATCGAAACTGATACACAAAATGTAGTTACTTGTGATGTAAATATGGACATCAATCAAGAAGAAAATGGACTCCAAGAGGAAGTAGAATGTGAAGAAAACGAAATAACAGAAACCGAAGAAAATAATGTTGAAGAAAACCTAACGGTTCGTGGTAGAGGAAGACCCCGAATAGCTAGAATTGGTTCCAGGGGAAGACCACGAAAAGAATACAATATGGTTGCTAACATTGAGGAAGAAGTTTATATTTCGGAAGTTCCACTGAGGAAAGTAAGGCTAAAGCATAATAAGTGCGTGAAGTTGTTCAACCTCGGTCAGCGTTTGAACTCGAGCTCGGCGCGTTTTGAGGGGAAGTGTTAAGAATAATGTACCCCATATGCAATGCCGCGCGACCCGCCTATGCGTAAGATACGCCTGCGTATGAAAATCAAGAGCGTACTGAATGTTTTGTATTATGTTGTATTGTTGTGGTTGTTAACTACATGTTATTTTAATTGAGTTGTTCCTAATTTGTATTTGTGCCCTTTTTGTTCAGTTATTAAATTATTATCTTGAAACGTTTACTGCTGTCTTTATAACTCCGCTGACACATCCTATATTGATTACTAAAAACCTTAAACATAATTATTATTTATTTACATATAGATACATTATTATTTATTAATTCTCAAAATTAGGACTAAAAATATTTGTCCAATATTAATCTAAACCGGGAATTTGAATTTGTAAGCAAAAATAAAGGAAGTTTAACCCTCGGCTAGAAAAAGTTAAAAGTTGGAAAGCATATTTATCTAATTACCTTACTGCTCAAGGAGTTTAGCAGCAACTTCCTGTATTACTTTGAAAGTTAATTATAAAAATAATATAAAAATATAAAGTCAAAATTGCAAAACTTCGATGCGGCACGTTTCGACGCCGGCCAGCACGATTCGACATTTTCGAAACTTGAAAATGTGCGCATGTCCTCGCCCAGATATGCATCGGTTATGCAGGTTAGTGTTAGTTTATGTTTTTTCTTTAGCGAAATTGTCCATAAAAAAGAGATATGGTCAACACAATGCAAAACTAGCAAATTTGCAAAGTTTCCGTATCCAAATGCCCTCAATACAATGTCGATTTTCAACATAAAATAATTTTTTTTTAACTTTTATGGTTACTTGTATCTGTTACGAAACTCTTTATTTTCTTAATTTTTTTTTTATTTTATTAAATCAATAACACTGCATACAGGCCCCAAGGCCTAAATTTCATGCAGATAAGCATCATTTTCTTAATACATTTTTTAATAGAGTTGCAACAAGCAGCCAAATGCGAGGGACTCCGCTCCCAACATATGCATGAGCACCCAATAATATGTAGGCATTTCATTAAATAAGATCTTACTAATTTTCTTAAAATGAGCGAGCCCGGTGTCGAAGTCTACGTCTGAGTTTAAGAGCAAATAATTAAAACTACGGTATGCAACGGCATCATTATGCATCATGTTTGAGAATATTTTTGATTTCTGTAGTTCCATTAATATTTATTTTACAATGAAATATATAATCGAATCCAGAGCCGGCCCTGTTTTACTTTTGCTAGTTTTGCATTGTGTTGACGATATGCGCGCGAAGATATGTATCGGTTATGTAAGTTAGTGTTAGTTTATGATGTTTCTTTAGCAAAATCGCCCGTAAAAGAGATATCCGAGCGAAAATATGCATCGATTATGTAAGTTAATGTTAGTTCATATATTTTCTTTAACGAAATTGTCCGTAAAAAAAGAATCCATGCAAAGATATGCATCGGTTATGTAGGTTAGTGTTAACTTATGTTTTTCTTCAGCAAAATCGTCCGTAAAAGAGATATTTGCGCGAAGATATGCATTGGTTATTTAGGTTAGTGTTAGTTTATGATTTTTCTTCCAAACTTCGTTGTCGCTCAAAAATTAAGATTCTATCTGACACTGGTCTACTGTCGTAAAGTGAAAATATTTCTTTTATGTGGTTTGCAGTGTAGCTTCTATATTCTTCAGGAATAATTAAATTTTTCAATGTTATCGGTGCAGGAGGCACTTTTCTAACTTCGGTTCTTTTTCTTCTTATTACTTATTACATCAACGCATGATGTGTAGGTAGAACTGCTTGAGAACCTTGCGAAAACATTTCTTACACATTTGTTAATAATTTGCGAAGGCTGTTCCATAGTCTCTGCAGCTCTTTTTTTATATTTTCTTTTATAACTTCCGCTTCTATTTCAGCCGCTGAACTATCATGGCAATGATTCCTTTTATAATAATTTAGCCATCCATGCTCGCTTCGTCGCATCTCCAAAAAATCTTTTGAACCATATGCTCTTTTTTTATTTTATACATACGAATATCTGGCGCTATAAAACTTGGTTTTACTTCTTTTGCTTAAAACTTCTATTTCTATTTTAGATTTATTCTAAAAAATACAATTAATTGAAGTTTAATCAGTATTACTCTATAGAAACAATAAAACAAAAACCGTCGTCAAAATGTTCGGCTTCTAAACGTACCGGAGTCGAAACGTGCCGGCGTCGAAACGAACTAGACCCACATCAAGTTCAGCAGCAACTTTTTGCGTTAGTTTGAAAATATAGAAAAACGGGAATCACTCAGTAGCGGAAAACGAAATTAAATATTTAAATATTATACCGCTAAAAAAAAGATCCACCGTCTAGCTGCCCAGCTAGTAAATAAATAAACAAATAAATAAAAATAATTTCGAGTTATTTAAATTTTAAAACTTCGTAGTAAACATTATTTTTATCGGAGGGGGGGCTTTAGGGGTACAATCCGAGTTATCCTGGGGGGGGGAGCAATTGCCCCTTTGCCCCCCTCTAAATACGCCACTGTTGTAAATAATGATGATTTGCAAAAGAATTGCATGTGTAGCCCTAGCATAATTACCACTAATTATGATAAATGCTAGTCTCGAAGAAGCCCACAATAAAGCTTGACGAAACGTCGATCTTTTGAACAAGCGTTTAATTTTAAAAATCCAATTGTCCAATATTGCAAAAAATAATAATTTTAGAAGATGGACGAAAATAAATCTTAAAATCTGTTGCGGTCCTGAATTTTCTAAACGAATTTTACGTATTTTTAAGGTTTTCTACTTGCATTTATTTTAAATTTGCATAGGCGGCATTGCAATTTTATTATTGGATTTATTTTGTTAAGAATACATTTTGCCCAGTTATCTACTCGCAGATAATTTTTCCATTAGATTTCGTTTTGGTTTTGTGAATTCGCTCTTAATTAGTTAGTTTAGAAATTATTCTCATCTTTCCGACAAGCTTATCGGTTTACGATTATTATTTTTATATTATTATAATTACCGCCCAGTAAGCACAAAAATATTCTGATAATATTCTATGAATATAGCATTTGCATATTGAAATATTCTGTGGATCATCTGTAAATCTTCCTAGATGTACTCAGCATATGCTTAGAATATTCCCATGTCCCCTTAAACAATGTTCTGTAAATATTCTATGCATATTTTAAAGAATGTTCTGCGAATATTGTTAGAACTTGGAGTGAATATACAGAAATTGTTCTCGAAATATTCAAATAACATTTTAATTATTTTGTAAATTATTCTCAGAATATTATGAAGACCTAGGAGAAATATACTAAATTGTTGGATGAATATTTAAAAAATATCACAATTCTAGGAAATTAGGTATTCGCATAAAAGAACACTTAAGAGATATCAAAAATGCCCGCGTTTTCTTCCGTGAGGAAGATGACAATACTTTTACTGCTTTATGCAAACATATGACCGAAAACTCTCATTCCATAAAACGTGAGAATATCAGAATACTGGCTAGGGAAAAGATAGATAAGAAACGTAAAATAAAAGAGGCCATCAATATCCATATAAATTCTAATACCATGAATGATAAACGAGATGTGCAATTTTTTCATGGTGGATATAAATACATCCTGGATATAATGAAAACCTTATGATAATCCTTGGTCAAATTCTTTTTAATTTTTAATTTTTATATTGTTAATTGTAAAAGTTTTTGAAAAATTTTAAAAAGTATTTTTATGCTAACTAAATAATTCATTTGTTTTTATTTTTATTTTTCACATAATTAATATAACATCATTACTATGACATTATTTTGTCAAAAAATTCGTCAATTTCATGTAAAAATATTTTTAAAAATTTTTTAATAATTTTATTTTTATTGTATAATTTTTAGCCTTGAAAATGGGTCAATTATAAGAAGACTCGAAACGTCGGTCAATTTAAATTGATTTAAAAGATCTCTATACTCAACAATTTGTAAAATATAAATTTATTATTTATATATAAACTTTAAAATAAAAACATAAATAAACATTGAACTCTTATTACAAATTAATACAAAGCAAAAAATTAAATAATAAATTTAAATAAATAATAAACGAACTCTATAATAATTATTGTGCTTCTTTATTTATTGGTGCTTGATTTTTCTTCTTTAGCCTTTCAGTAGCTTTAGTTAGCCATTTTGCTGCTTGAATTTCTATTTGCTTATCAGTAGCTGTTTGGGTTATATGCTGTACCACCTCTGCAATTACAAAAAAGTTTTAATAGTAATCGGTAATATTCAATCAATCAATCAAAATCAGAATTTCTTATTTGTACCCAAAGGTGTTGAGGTATCGGTAATATTACGAATAAAATAAAATGTATTAATATAAAATTAAGGTATTTTATTTTGAATTTATAACTTAATCGAGTAGGAATATCAATATTATGTTCAGGTTTATTTATATAATTTAATGCAAAACCAGTAGTAGCGTTAAATAAATCATCAGTGTTATCAGTGGAAGTTGAAGGAACCGAATTTAGAAGGGTACTATTTAATATAGGTAGTACATTACTAGTCGAAAAATTGTTATCGATATTTTCATATATCATATCAAGTTGGCTGTCTGAACTATCTGGAATATTTATGATCGAATCAACTGGGGAATCATCTGAAGAATCATCATTAGCAGTGTCATCGGTATTTACTAATGTTAAAATATCATTGGTCTGTTGCTTAACAATTCGTTTAAAGTGCCTCGATGATACACGTATACGCTTCATTTTAATTATAATTATAACAAATTTGATATTATTTGACTCTTTCAATGTACTAACGGTATAAATAGTAAATCAAATATTATATCTAGCCGGCAATAATAAATTTAGGTTATGTTTCAAACGTCCAACGAAAAAAGTCGAAAGAGAAATTAATATTACATCGTAATAATTAAAGTATAATGGATATTATTATATAATACATACCTGATCAATGATTAAACAATAAGTAAATATGAACGGAAACAATTTCACAATATTAATTTTGTTAAGCACAATGCGCCATCCGCCATGTGCAGAACTCGATATTCGTTTTGGGAGAGTCCAACTCGAGAATGAATAAGGGGTGTCATTGGTTGAAGCTAGCGACTGGAATAATTTTACGAAACGTTATGATTTTAAACTACTTTTGTTTCGTTTATTTAAATACCTGTCTTGCCCGATTCGATTTAATCCTTTAATATAAGGTTGAAATTGTTGTAAAAATAGTATTTTTTTAATACTAGGTACATTGAATGTCGCATCATTTGCATATTAATAGGTACGCTTGGGGATTATTTGCAACAATAAAAAAATTAATATTAATTATAAATATGCCAATACAGACAGTAAATGAATAACCACAACTTTCTATAAAAGCATACTTTTATTATACCAAAAATACTGATTTTTATGGTTCTATTGGGGTTTTAGAATTTACAAAATAAAAATCATAATCTATATTATTAGAATATTCTTAGAATGAAGTAAAATAATATTCTGCAGTAAATATTCTTTGAATCAATTTTTACTTATCTTATATGAATATTCTTTAAGGAATATTTTATGAATATATTTTGTAATTATTTATATTCTGTAAATAATGTTTACATAATGTTATAGGAATATTCTGTCAGAAATATTCGATGAATATATTTTGAATTTATATATATTATAATAATATTCTAAAAATAATCGGAATATATACATACGTTTTAGTGATTCAGAGAATATTCCGAGAATATTTTGTGCTATCTGGGCGGCTTAAGCATTTCTTCCAATCCGATCTTCAGTTTGAAGGATTCATCTGCTCCGAGTTTGTTATATCGAAGATTCACACCATAACTATAATTTTCACTTTTGGACCCTCGAACATAAAAATTCTTTTTATCAAATTTTGATTAAGTACTTATATTTTTTTTAGAGTTTTTGTCGAATGGTTTTTTTTTGTCGTATGGATTTTTGTCATATGGTTTTGTCTTTTGGTTTTGTATTAACGTTTTACCAAAAAAAATATACGACTAATCTGTAAAGCGGGATGGGTCGTTTTGGCGCAAATCGGTTGGGTACAACACCGTTTCGGAGCAAGCCAGTACACGAGACCGCTTCGGCGTGGAGACTTTTCAGTGGGAACCGATTTAGCGCAAAGACTTTTTAGTGCAAATAACTACAGACATTCAATTTAACGTGAATTTTGATCAAGCAGACATAAGAAACCACGGTTACTGTCAGTTATAATTTAGAATAAAAATTTCACTTTTTCCTACAGTGGCTCCAGGAATTAATCGCACACTCCTATGTTAGCAATGTAAATAGTTTATTTTGAAATTAATTTTTGTCCTATAAAATTCGATTTTATAGCAAAATGTTTCAGATATATTTTATTGCAAATTTCATTCCTTCTGGTTTTGTTTCTATACATTTTTCTATTTTGTTGCACCGTTTCCGAGTAAAGGTGGTTACATACACTTGCGTTTTGCGATTTGCGGAATGCGTTTTCCGCAAAAATTTAACAGTTCATTACATGCACTTGCGATTTGCGGAATGCGAAAGTTTAGTAACTTTTTCATAAATTAATAGGGTGTTTTGTAGAAATTGGTCGAGTTAGATTGGCACTAGCGATTTGCGGAATGCGAAAGTAGTAACTTTTCGTGAATTGATAGGGTGTTTTGTAGAAATTGGTCGAGTCAGATTGGCAATTCTAAAATAACCTAAAATACAGTAGTTTCACTCGTGGTCCCACAATGGTATTTTGTTTTGGATTAATCCAATTAGGACTTCGACCACACTGTCCCCGACTGTGATTTCTAGTTGATTAAATATTAAATGAATGTAGTACCTAATATACACATTTTATTCAACGACTTTACTAAACTAATTGATTGCAAATTAAAATATACATAACATAATAATGCACCTCTTGTACTTCACTCATGATATCAAAATCAAAGCTATTGATTCTATTATTTACTATTAAAACAATAAAAACAGCACTTAATTTATTGTAATTGTATTGTAACAATATAATAAATAGCTGTAAAAAATTCGTATTTATATATAGGTATAAAAAAATAGTTCGTTATTATATTCATAATGTTTTTAAAATCAATTTGAAAACCACATGTATTTTCAAAAACTTGAAAAATTGCACCTGAACGCATGCGTATTTCAAGAAATGACCAACGGAATCCGTAAAATCTTGAAACCATTTCAAGTTTTGCGAAAATCGCAAATTCTTACATTAGTAAAGTGTCGTTTACACTGTTACAATTAAATACTTAATTGCCGTTTACACTGCGTTCAAATTTAACCAATCAGAACAAAAATCGCATTCCGCAAATCGCAAAACGCAAGTGCATGTAACCACCTTAACAAAAACTTTAAAAACAGTCAGTAAAAATTTACTAATTTAAAAAAAAACATTGCTCTTATGGGAGTCTCATTAATTTTTTTTCCGAGTGTTTTTAAAGTCGCTGATACTCAAAAAATGTAGAGAAAGGAAAATGAAAAAAATGAAATTTTCAATAAAAAATCTTTAAAAAGTTTTTCTATAAAAGTGATTTTTATGTGTCAAAAAATGGCTTCAGAAAGTACTATTTACATTGTTAACATAGGATTGTACAAATAATTCCTGGAGCCACTGTATAACATTCCATTGGAAAGAGGACAATTTTTTAAGTATATTAAATTTTTTTTTATTGATGTATGATTTCATTTTGTGTGCGATATGTACGCCGAAGAAATTGTTTATGTTGATACAATATTATATCAACGTGCTGACATTTCAACAAAGTCATTAACGCCTGTTGCATTTCAGCGAATTTTAAATTTATTTCAAGATTTTAAAATAATGAATTTGTGGGAGTATTGGAATAATCCATTATTTTTATTGTTTAGCATGTTATTAAGTTTTATCGCTATTTTGCAGAACGCAATGACCTAATACTGACTCAGTAGTTTTTGTTACAAAAATTGTTTTATTTTCATGTTCTAGTTTTTAATAACTTTTTTGAGTTTGTATATATGATAAAATAATTACCTATATAAATAAAATACACGACACCTTGTTAACATCTAAATTGTTAAACAAATATTGTCAAAAATGTCAACCATTATAAGTAAACGCCAGAAGGAAAAGTTCTCGAATAATGGATTTATCTATATATTTGATCGTATGAGCACTTCCGGATTAAAAATAATTTTTCGATGTGAAAGAAAAGACTCTTGCAAGGCTAGAATTCACACTGAAAATTGCATAGTAGTCAAAATGATTAATTACCATTCTCATGAGTCATAACAGATATGCAAATTCTTAATATATTGAATATTAAGAATTTGCATATTTCAGGCTACAATTTGCAAGTGTTTGATAAGAGAAAAAAATTTGAAATTTACAGGATACTTAATTCCTACATTTAACTTCAAAAAACTTCAAGAAACAAATCGCTATATTTTTGCTTCTCTTTAAATGCCTGTACATCCGCGAGGGAAGAAAATACCAAAAAAGACCTTGAAGTATTTTGAAGTTAAGTAGTAATGAAGTTAAGTGAAGTACCTATCCTAAAAATTTCAAATTTTGTTCTTTTATCAAAAATGTCCAAATTGTAGCCTGAAATAAGCAGTCTTAAAATTTTGAAATTTCGAACAATGATTTTTTCATGACTAGTTGACTGAACGAGTCGATTTAAATTTTTTATTCTCTTTTGATATGTGTACTTTGATATCAGAGAACGATTAGACTTCTATATTCAACAGCCCAGACACTGGAGGCAATTGAAAATTACAAAAAATCAATAAAATACGCGTATTTCTAAATACCATGTTATTTTTCAGGTATATGAATTATGTAAATGTTTATATTATTTTCTAGACACTACCATCTTTCAGCTTCAAAATACCGGCTTAGTCGACTAGCTATCTGCAATAGACAAATATTTTACACCTAAAACCGCTAAGCACAATAATAAGACTTTTCAATTGCTTGATTTTGTGTGGACCGGAAGTGGCAAGTGAGACAATTAACTCCTTCTGGACTTTGTCTTTGGAACCCCAAAGAACATTTCCACAAAGATTAATCAAAAACTAAAATGGTGCAGCAACAATTTTTTAGGTGATTTCATATGGAATGACTGAAAAATTAAACACTTCAGACTGAAAAATGTTTCAAACTGAGTTAATCACATTTCAGGTTATATCTGGTGTAAAACAAGTTAGGTTGGTACCTACCAGTTTAATATATAACTTGAGATATCAAGTCCAAGGAACTTGTGGTATTAAAAGCGTTGGCTAAAAATAAGAGAAGTCCTAGGTTAATATTACATTTTAAAACCCAAAAAATTATGCTGAAATGAAGATCCTAGAAATAAAAAAATAAAGAAAATAAAGTCAAAATAAAGACTGAATAAAATGACTAGAAACGTCGGACAACTTTATTTTGTTTCATTTGACTGCCATATTAAAAAATTGCTGAACTTTTACATTGTTTTTTAAAAACTAAATACAAAAATAATCTAACATTTACAAAATTTAATGTCTTCCTATAGTGATCAAACAAACTAACAAACTAACTAAATTTATAGAACTTATAGAAGAACAAAATAGACATAACCGTAGTAAGAAAACGTTTCAATAGGCATATTCTTTTTATCTATTTTATTTCCATCTCAGTTTCGCAACTGAGACAAAGTGAGCAGAGAACAGAGATTAACTGAGTCAAAGTGAGATAAACATGAGGTAAAAAGAACAACACAATTACACTAGCAAACCATAGCTGTATTCTTTTTACCTATTTGAAGTGAGATTGTACTGAGATACTCAGGTACCCAGTTAAATGGGTGTTCTTTTTACCGTTTTGACTCAGGTAGCGTGCCGTGCCGAACTGAGTTTTAACAGAGAAAATTACCTCTCTCCCTATTTCAACTGATCTTGCTGTTTCAAAGTGTTACAACTAAGTTAAATTAGGAAATAGCCCGGATTGGTCGATTTAAAAAGGTTAACGTAATCTTTCAGGTAATTTTTGTATCATGGTTTCGTAGTATATTTGTATTGTTGCTCTTACTTTATGTTTTTATCATTTTGACTCAGTTAATCTCTGTTCGGCTCAGCTCACTTCGTCTCATACCACGTTTACATGCAGTCGTTAGGTCGACCTAAGTCGGCTCGAGCTAGTAAGTCCTTTTATGTATACACTCAGGTAGGGCGATCTAATCCGATAAGCCGAACTAAGTTAGACCGATTTAAAATCGTGGGCTAGCACGTTGGCTTGACTTTAAATTTGCATGTATACGCCTTAGCTCGAACTAAGTGCAGTTGTACCAACAACTTAGTGGATTAATAATATGGATTTATGATATTATTTACCATATTTTCTTTGATTTGCGGTAACTTTAAAGTATACTATTTAATGTTGTCATTTTCGTTACTTCGTACTTGTCAGTGGTACTTGTAAATAAAAATTTTAGGTTAACTCCAAGATGCTTTAGTTGGTAACACCGCTAGCAGTTCGAATTAACTAATTGCATGTATACACCGGTTTGTAAAATTTAGAAGCGAGCTAGCTTAGATCGATCTAACTTTAGGTCGACCTAACGCCGGCTGCATATAAACGTGGTATCAGTTGCGTAACTGAGATGGAAATAAAATAGGTAAAAAGAATACAGCTATAGTTGAAGAAGATGAACCAAGAAATGAGAAAATAATGGAAGTAATCTTAAAGTTGAAAAACCGAAAAGTGCCTGGTTCAGATGAAATTACAGCGGAATTGATAAAAAATGGAGGAGAAAGAGTAATTATGAGATTTATTTATTTATTAAAGAAGAATATACGGGCAGGTAGCCCTTTAGAGCTACCTGGAAAGGATAATTAGATAATTAAAAGAGGAGATTTGCAAATTAATAAAACAGATATGGATCCAAGAAAAAATGCCACAAAATTATAGCGATAAAAAGGAAAGGAAGTTAAGAAGAATGTAATAACCTAATACCTATAAAAGATTTATACTTTTGAATACTGAGTGCAAGATTCTGTCAGCAATCATATAAGTACAGCCGACTTACTAAGTAAGTACGGCAATGAAATAGTTGGAAACTATCGGATTCAGGAGGAGAAAATCGACAGTTAATGCATTACACACATAATAAAGAAACAAGAGAAAAGTTAAGAATACCTTTCGGATAAGCATTTATCTTTAACTTTAACTGTGGAGTGAGACAAGGAGATGCATTAGCAACAACTCTGTCCAACTTTGTGCTTGAAAGGATAATTAGAACCACTACATATACAAGAACAATAATGAATACAAAAAGCCAACTGATAGCATACGCAAATAGTGTCATAGTTGTATCAAGACAAAGAAAAGAATAATGAAAATAATTAGGATTATTAAAAGTGAGGCAATTAAATGGGATTGAGCATTAATGAAGAAAAGATCAAATTTATATGAGATGTACGAGAGAAAAAGATGACAAAAAGGAACTGACTTCAATTATCGTGGTGTGCAGGTTAATTACAGAAACAATACAAACATAGAAGTCACATCAAAAACACAGAGAAGTAACAGGGTGTATCAAGCCAATAGACAAATATTGAAGGATTGACAAATTTCAAAAAGAACAGAAATTGGGATTTAAAAGACATTAAATTAGACCTATCATCGCATATGCAGCAGAATTTATTGGCTTAACAAAAAAGGGAACAGGAAGAATTCAGTGTTTGAAAGAAAAATATTGATGACAATAATAAGGTACAAGCGAATAAATAGACAATATCCTAGCAAAACAAACTTAAAACTTTTAGAAGAAATGTCAGGGAAAGACATAGTGAAATTTATCAAGGCCCAAAGAATAAGATAGAGGTGACATAATAATAAGATCTAATCGTGAAGAAATCGAAGGTCTATAATGCCATGGTCACGAAAAAAGAGCGAACCAGAGGAAGGCCAAGGTTGCGATGGGGCGATGGAGTAACAGGTGACCTTGAATAGATGGGTGTGAGACTGGAATCAAGACCCTTACTTCATTGAGTGAGGTTGTAGAGCAATATAATTAATTAAATAAACAAAAACATTTGTTACGAACATTTTATTCTGCAAGTTTTGTGTTCACATTACATAATTAAATAATTAAAATATATAGATAGTACGAAAAATTGATAAAAAATTGTTTGGTGATGCAGTAAAACATACTAATTATGTTTTATAGATATAGGTATTATTATATAGTTTATCGATTAAAGTGTTATTATAAACATTTAATGCCAAAAAAGCAGAAAATGAATTAATTATTTTTTGCAATTATGAAAACAGTGATAAAGTGGAAAATTTCAATCGATTAACTTTCATAATATCGAGAATACAGTACAAAATTTTACAGCGTTGTATTATCCGCGATTATATCACTATTTTTTTGTATTCTCTAATCAAAGCCAACTCGCGATGTATTACATATACTATGATGATAGATACAACCTAGTTTTCGTAAGTCAAACTTCTATCTCTTGAATTTATAATTTTTCTAAACAGTCAGCTCATGTTTAATGCGCCTTATTTCAGTATTGTGTGCATCACCAGTAAAATATTTATATTTTGAGAAATAAAACTTTTGTTTTTGTTTAGTTTTTGTATAACGGCAACCCAATTTTAATATAAATTATAATATATTATAAATAAACAATTTGTATTATACAATACACGCTGTAATTAGATATTGGTTCTATTCTATCTAAAGGATTAAATACACAAGCATTTACAAAATTTCAATTCAAATTGCATACTAGTTAAGGCTTCATCACTAGAAAAGTGTATACGAGCAATTTTTAAATAGGTACTTAGTACTTTAGTTAATATAACTCAATAAAGTGCGCTCGAAAAAAATTCTAGTTAGAATTAGCCTTAATATTCTAAACGTACGCATTGACGGGATCAAAATAATGATATTAATTGTCACATAAAATTTGATCCGATCAATTTATACAGCACTTTAACGTAAAACTTGATTGGACGGGATGCTACTTACATATCTATTTATTAACTATTACTAAGTTTAAGCTTTCTAATCTACGGTGAATATACAAATACTGAAACCTCAGACAAATATTACATCTCCAAAAATAGTTGTTGTTTAATATTTAGAATTAGAAGAGGGGAAAAATTAAAGTATTTAGATTAAATTAAGTGAATTTAATTATTTTAAAAATTACAATATATAATATAAGGTCTGTTCCAACAAGCAGTTCTCCCCAGTTCTAGGACTATACGCATGCTCTTTAACTAAATTTTTGAGTATTGAAGATGATCTTTGTTAAAATTTTAACTAAAGATCATGCGTATAGTCAGAGAACTGGAGAGAACTGCTTGTTGGAACAGACCTATAATATCAACTATGTTCGAGAACCAATAATATGATTATACTAAAAAAAATTGAATGATCGAATGGTATATAGGAAGTTAATTTTCAAATGGAAAGTTTGCCACGTACATATTATCTGCCTGAGGCAAATACCTTTAATAATATATGAAACAGTAGTGCTTAATGAGTTACTTACATATAATGGTAAAACTATATGAATGAAATTAAAAATATTTAAAAGTACGCTTATCACATTCAAGTAGTTTTATATGCTTGTGTATTTAAATTTATGTTGTAGATTATTCTATAAGATTTATAACAAATACTGAGACTCTCAGAATAACAATTAAGATTAAGCGTTAAACTGTGTATATATAACAACGTGGATTATCTAAAACTGCATCTACATAGTGCACAGTACAAGTGATAATTGTGTATTTAACCACTTGTGTATTATAATGTAAATATCAAACTACCATAGTGTACTAAAATTCTTAGGTTCTAAAAACGATATGTTTTAAATTCAGTCATCAAATTAAAATTAAAATTTTAATTTATTTCTTATGGCATTTTAATTGTAATGAAATATATTAAAGCTATAGTGATATGCATGTTTAACATGTAAGCCAAGACATGTTTTCTTTAAATATACAAGTTTTTGATGAAAATGTTCATAAATCCTTAAATGATTAAACGAGTGTTTTTAAGATTCTTTAGTATTTACTAAATATAGTTATTTAGAAAAAATTGATGAACTCTAAAAGTGGTATATAAAATTTGATATGTAATCAGAAAACTGTTTAGTAATACTGAAAAAGTTATTTCAAAACCTTTAGATGAACAAATAATATAAAATAAAAGATATTTATGACTTTTACCAATAACCACGTTATAAACGTAAAGTGGGAGCTTAATATTTAAAACGTACGCATTAACCGCATACGTATCTATTCTAATTGAAAGTTAACTTGCCGTGTATAATACGTGTATAACGTGTATACGCGTTGCCTGATTCCTGAGCAAATTTGTGTTATGCGACTAGGGTAGGCAACATGAACACACGCTAACGTAACTAACACGTTCGCTTTCTTAATCACTAAATTGGCTGTGTCTGTGCGTCTTTTGATTTAATGTTATCTTTTAAAAACACTTATTTAACGTTTAAGATGTTATGCAATACTTTGTTTAAATAAAATTGATAAAACTGTATATAATAATTTTTAGTTATGATGCCTTTAACTCACATGGGAAGACTTTAAGATTGTTAAGATATTTTTTGATATGTAACAAAAGAGTCGATAAGTATTCGCTGTATTTATATTTATCATTTGTTGTTATATACTCTTCCTTATATTATAATTACATAAATTGTAATGAGCATCATTGGAATAGGTTGACAGAATATCTAGTTTACATAAATCACATTATTGCTAACAAAAACCTAAGACTTACGTCCTAATGATAACAGTTAACACTGATATATCTATTTATATATTTACATTTAGTTAATGGTCAAATGAATTATTTACAGTATAATAAATCGAACCACTTAACTTGGCAATTTTATTTCTTTAATTAAAAAATTACTGAAAATTTCTTTATTTAGTTTTAGTGCGCAACATTTGCTAAATGGCACGATCTCACAATTACTGTAATTTAAAAATTTTATTGACTAACGTCGTTTTAAAGGATATGTTTACTAATTGTGCTTTTTCAATATTACAGTCTTTAATGTCACGAAGCCTTTACCAATAGGTTTTGAAAAATATTTAATAGTGTTAATATGTATAAAAAAGTATAAATTTCAACGGAAAACACTTCCGAAGCTGAACTTGCTTCTATTTGAATTATTTCAACTTCTGCCATTTTAAAAATGGAAAAAAGCAAGTGAGAAATAAATTCCGGATTATGAGAATTTATCCTTTCGCTAATCATTTCTAATAATTCAGCACATGCTTCCTAAAAACAGACATAATTCCACAATAATACCTAATCCTTATCTCCAAAAACTTACTTTTTCTTTTGCAAAACTTTCTTTTGGAGATAACATATTATAATCAACTTCTTCCGAAGACAATTTTCCGGCTATTATAACATTTTCTGGTGTTATATTAAATAATTGCAGTGAACACAGGGTCTAAAAAATCAAAAATATATTTTATGAAATTTTAAAATTATCATAACTTTACTCCGTTCACCGATTCCCGTAAGATGAATTCTTGTAGTGCATGAACGACATCTTGAACAACAATTTCTGTATGATTCTTAAGCTGTTGCTCATCGGCTTCACTATACCCAAGAAATAAAAATATTCCTTGTGGGAGAGTATAATCACTAGGGGCAGGCTTCATACATATGAAACGTCCCGAGTAGCAAAGACATCTTCCACGGTAGGCTTGAAATGCAGGAGCAGCATGATTATAAAATGCAAATTCTGATTTACAAGGCATCCTATCTACACACATTGTTTTACAAACTAATTCTTCTGCTTTACCGCATTTACATATTTCCGAACAATCGGATTCATCTTCATGGTATATCTAAAAAAATTATTTGATTATTGAGAAAAAGTCGAAATTATTTCACTTACTCGTTTGAAACTTCCTTCTTTTATGTATTGGTCAGGAAATTCGTGCCTTTGAAATATACAATATTCTATAACAAAATAATTATTGTAAATAAAATTTCTTAAATTATTATAATTCACAGAATTCACGTATGTCATACGTAATGATAAGGGCTGAGAAGTTTTAGCTATAAAAAGCTAACTTTTAGCTGTTTTATTTAATATCTACTTAAAACCACCAAAATTAGCGCTATAAATAGCACTAAAAAATGAAAAATATGCAAAATAAAACCTGCCAATCATTTTTAAAATTTTTTTATAAATGGATTTTTTAAATATTCTTAAATTTGAATTTATAAAAAAATAAAAAAATTGATTGACAACTTTATTTTGCATATTTTTCATTTATTAGTTCTATTTATAGTCCTAATTTTGGTATTTTGTAGTGCATATTAAATAAAACAGCTAAAAGTTTCCTTTTTTAGTGCTATAACTTCCGAGCCCTGATATAACAATAATATAATATAAAAACTTGTGTTCATTACTCATCATCCACAATCAAACTACAGGTTTGACACCCAAGCATCCTAGTCTAAAGGCAACAGCGCACTGTCATACATATATGACACACATGCATGACACACATGTACGCCAATTTGTGGCCAGCTTTAGTTAATAATTAAAATCTTAAATTCTCGTTAGGTTAAAATAAAAAAAACATCGTGTTGAACCTTACTTGGGGGAACCGTTGTTGTACCAACTGTAGTTGTTTTAATCGTAGTGGTAGTAGTTACGGTTGTAGTTGAAATAATTGGTGGTTCTATATATTCAGCAACTGTGCTATCCCTAGTTTGAATGGAAGCTTGAGTATAACTCATTATCGTTACTATTTGTTCCATAGGAAATTTCATTATACTATTTGCTGGATTTTCTCCAGTAGTTGTCGATACAGTAGTTGTTGTGGTTTTCAACAACGCTCTTTCGGCAGCTTTCTTCCTATGAAAGTCTTTTTGGGATTCCACTAAAAAAAATAATATTAATTACTAAAGTTTATAGAGCAAAAATTCTATTACAAAATTCGAAATCTATTTAATAAAGATTTCAATTAATTACTAATCATTAATAAATAATTAATAATTAAAAAAAATTTTTCGATCAAATCTGAAAGGATAAGAGAATGCAGAGAAAGACGGACCTGCAATTTTATTTGCTTACTTACTAAGACTTCATTCAGAGATGCGATACTTGTGTTGGCCGAAATTTCTGCGATAGAATTAATGGTGGCAAAGAGAGAGCCAGATAGATGAAAACTATAGAACAAACAAAACTCCAGATTGAAGGCTCAGACACTTCATCCTGGACATTAAAACGTGGGTAAAATTATTTCTTAAAGAAATAAACAAAAATTTGAGATTCGGCGTACAGCATTGTCTGCAAAATATTAAAGCAAAGGAATGAGAATCACTTCTAAGTACTAGATTCTGAATTAAGTATATCACTAAGATGGTTGGGAAGAGTGAATTTTGTGGTTCTCTTGTCTCATTATGAGGACATCATGGTTGACAATAAAGCACCAAGTCAAGATAGATTACCAGTTGTAACAATAAAAAGAGTTGGCGCAAGTAAGATCAAGATGAAGTTATTCAACAAATTCCTTCTCAAGAGCAAATAACCGGAAGAATGAAAAAGAGCGAAATTAGTTTTTATGATAAAGGAAGGATATTCCATAAAAGATCTAAACATATATTAATTATACGACTTTTTCTGATCCGACTAAAAACAGATATTTCGCGTTGCTGTAGAACGCCATGTATGATGGAATATTCGGATTTCCCTTATAGCCAATAGGTAGCGTCGTATATGTGACTTTTCAATATAAATATAAAGATATATAGAAATATAAAGAATTTGTCTGTTAGAAAATTTGAAATTCCTGGAGTGTCAAACAAAGTTCTACGCGTGAAGATCAAAAAATCACCGCCAAGAAAAAATTATCTACTAATTCGCTTTACTGTTGCACTAAGGCAGTCTGATAAGTCCCTGAATAATGATACACGGAAACACTTTTTTGGCCAAATTCGGTTTTATTTCTCAACATACTCTCTTTTTAGATCGATTCAACGAGTTCAACGAATTTTTGACTTTTTTATATCGTTCAAATAGTAGTCGATTGGAAGTAGCTCAAAATAGGTATCAGTTTCAGCTATCAGCTCTTCATTTCCGTAAACACGCTTACCGGTGAGCCATCTCTTTAAGTTTGAAAACAGGTTGAAGTCGGTAGAGGCCAGGTCTAGCAAATACAGTGGTTGAGGAATCAGTTCAAACCCGATTCATCAAACGATGAATGAGCAGGCGCATTGTGTGATGATAAAGAATTTTTACTTCTTTAAATGCGGCTGTTTTTGGGCGAGTTCACTTTTCAAACTATCCAATAATGATGAATAATATGCGACAATTAAGGATTTGCCTTTTTCAAGATAGTTGATGAATATTATTCTATGTGCATCCCAAAATAGGGTGGCTATAACCTTTCCAATCCATTGTTGCATTTTTGGACGCTTTGGAGCACTTTCACCCTGAGAAACCAATTGTTTTGACTCTTGCATCGACTCTGGAGTACAGTAAGAGATCCTTGGTTATGAATCGGCGCACAAAGTTTTTCGGATTACGCGTAAACATGCTCAAATTCTGCTGGGAAGTTGTAACAGGATTTCCTTTTTGGTCGACTGTGAGCAAACGCTGCACCCAACGCACGCAGAGCATCATCATGCCCAAAAACGCAGGTATGATTTTGCTCACACGTTTCATAAACATGTCTACAGCCTTAGCTAGTTCTCTTAATTTTGCTTTGGGATTATTCTACATTACATCATGGATTTTTTCGAAGTTTTCTGGAGTAGTGACCTAATTCGGGCGTTCAGAACGCTTAGCATCATCGGTGCTCGTAAGTCCAAAACAAAAATAGTTAACCACTTATGAATCGTTCCAATCGACGGTGCAGAGTCCGGGTAGTACTTAGTTTGGCTTTGGTCTCGATTATCGTTTTCCCGAGAAAATAATAGAGTTTAATGAAAACTCAAAACTCACTTTTTTCCATATTAAAAAATACTCATTGGTTGGGCGCTTCTCAGTGCTGTAACTTGCAAATGGATAATCTTCAATGGCTATAATTTTAACACGCGTCATTTAAAGGATGAATCTTGTCAAAAATGATTTACATTAGTGGATACTAACGTCATTTCTTAGAATTTTCAGGGACTTATCAGACTGCCAGGTATAGCTACAAAGACACTACAAAGGTAGTTTTGCTTTGCTTTCACAGACGAAGTCACCATAGTAGCAAAAGCATAGACAGGAATAAAACTGCAAGGCAGGGTAAATAATACCTATTGATCAATATTGATCTCATCTAAATTTACATGATCAACAAACTGCTTAAATTTGCTTCTGAAGAGACAGTAACCAACAGAGTTATAATATTCGGTAAAAATCATAAATTTCCCACTTAGCACGGACTGGTCTTCAATACGATTTAGTACTAGCACTGATAGATTTGATACATTATTCGACAGAGGGAATTTAAAGGTTGCGATGGTTTACAAAATTGGGTACAAACCATCAATCATCAGCGATGATTATTAAAATTTGTGATTGACAACGTTGAATTATCGTGATTTTAGAATTACTTGCAGCTCTTCAGAATTGAATACCATACGTCCATATTATCTTTATGATGGTTTTGTATATGAGTATATCTTGTTTTCAAATGACAATTGTTTCTAAAAGAATTTCCTTTCTGAAATCTTTTATTTCAGATGGATTTACTTCATGTAAATTTTTTCTTCAAGTGCATACTCAGCTATTTAATTTCCTCTTTTGCGTTCAAATATTTCCATTAAGCTCGACGAGGAGTAGGTCTTATGTTTTTTATTTATTAAGGTTACATGCTAGATCATCCCATCTGCCACGATATCACTCGAAGAATATAATCAGAGAAGCACGCAAGATAAACCTGCTTACAAAACAACAAAAAAGAACTTTTTTAGAGATAACAATTAATAGGAAAGAGAGTTTTATATTTGAAAGAGTATCAACAGTTACACATCTGTTAATGTCTAATAAAGTCGAGAATAACAAGAACATCAAAAAGCACTGCAGTGATGTGACAAAAATTAATCATCAGACTAAGGAGATATGGGTAATAAGTGTGGCTGATCCGAAAAAGATAGAAAGATAAGAAATAAAGATACACAAGAAATGGATGGAAAAGAAATCCCAATGAAGAGTTGAAATAAAGGGAATGAGATAGACGGCACATATTATAGAGAAAACGATAACAGCAGGTGAAAGACAGAAAAATAGTCGATTTGATTTACAAGGTCCTCCTTACTTTATTATGTTATATTTCTTTATTGAAAATGGGAATTATATACTACCTAGAGAGTGATTTGGTATATCGCACCTTGAGATGAAAAGTGTCGTAACTTCCAAAAAAACAATTTTCGGGCTTTGATTTCATTGAAAAGATACATAAGAATCAATCAAAACCCGAAAATTTGTCATTTTGGAAGTTACGACACTTTTTATCTCAGGGTGCGATATTGTCGAATAAAATAAGTTTAAATCAAATTAAGTCTAATAATTATTTTGTATATTATGTGGATAACAAAAATTTGGATTTTTGGTCGTGTAATCTACCAAAAGATAATTCTTTCACATAATTCTTTCACCCAATACTGGGTGAGAATTTGTTTATTCTACATATTGTATCGTTCGTTTATAATTTGCAGTTTTTATCATCATCGGTTCTCCATTTCTTGAGAAATATCGCCACGTCGCGTCGCGTCGTTGGACGCATTTTAATCCAGTTTCTAAGGTGGATTAATCCCTATTTTTCTTCTGTGTGTCGTACGTTATGTTTTCTTTTTTTTCACCACTCTATATGCGTCTTCGCTTTCTCTACGACTCTTCGTCATATTTGTTTTTTCAAATCTCTCGTTTTCTAATCTTTTATCTGCATGATTCTTAGGTCGTTATCGACTTCATCTAGCCATCTCATTCTTGGCCTTCCTCTTGGCTTTCCAATATCTGGCTTCCATTTCATAACGCATTTGGTAGCTGCGATTTCTTGGGCTCTCACCACGTTAACCAACTAACTAAATAAACCGCATGGCTTTAATGTCTCTGACAATGTTTTAGTTTTCCAGATGTAGCTCTATTTCACTGTTAGTTCTTCTTCTATATTGTTCTTCGTTCACTTTTACCGAACCCAGGATCGTTCTCATGATTTCTCTCTCGAAAACTTGTAGTTCGTTTTCTTAGTTTTTTGTCAGACGCATGATCTCTGTTCCGTATATCACTACGGATTTTATCAAAGTTTTATATATTTTTATCTTCGTGTTTTTTGTATATCTTTACTTATTATTATTTTCTTGTTTCCGTAAAAATCTCTGGATCCAGTCATATTTCTGTTCTTTATTACCTCTTCTCTCTCGTTATTATCGTGTATTTGCATTCTTTGATCTTTGAAAGTTTTCACCTCTGCAAAGGTATAGTTTTGTATTCTTATTCCTTCCTGTGATTCAGTTCTTCCTCTATAGCACCTCATGTCCTGCTTATTGTGCTTCTTTCACCATCTTTATAAACGTTTCAACTAATGCTCTACGTGTTCTTGCTATTAAAACCATGTTGCCGGAATATAAATATGTTACTAGTTGAATTTCTTTTCTTTATTATTGTTCCGTTACATTTGGTTCTTCTTACAATACCTTACAGTACAATGCTAAACAGACAGTGGCGGTGCAAGACTAGCTAGGGCCCGTAAGCAAATATACAAAACGGGCCCCTAAAATAACAATGTATTAATTTTGAATTGCGTATATTATTTAAAAATCTCTTTTTTTGATTTACTACCCTTTATGGTCTCGGGCCCCTTATGGTCACGGGCCCCTAAGCATTGCTTACATTCGCTTATTGATATCACCGCCATTGTAAACAGAGTGGCCGATACAACATCAACTCCCGCATTTATGACAAATTTTTCGGTTATTCCTTTCTGTGTTATAACTACCACTGTTGTTTTTTTGAGTGTCATATGAGTTAGTCGTATAAGTTTCGCAGATACTTTTATGTCTTCCATTTCTTTTTTTAAATTACTTCTTCTAACTCGACCAAAGGCTTGTTTGTGTGTTCGTACACGTAAAAAACTAAATGTTAATCTTTCTACTTTTTTTTAATGTTTAAATAATAACCCGGAACCTGCCTCGGAATTTATGACTTATTACAAAGTAAAAAGTGAAGAAATATATCACCGATTCAATATAATGTATTTTATAATACTACTTCTTTGCATATAAACTCAAAATTCCTGCGTTCAAGTAATGATTATTGTTCATTGATGTTAACGTTCTGTAGAATCTGTCGTAAGTTGATTTTTCCATTCTTTCTTCTTCTTTTGGTATTTGTAGTTATTTATTTATATTATTACTGTTTTTCGAAATTTTTATTGAACCAACTTCGTATAACTAAATTATTGCACTGCTGTTGAGTAATTTGCAATGCAAGTCTCAGGTCACCTATGTAATCTTTGTTCTGTATTTGATAATTCAATGATATAATTTTTCTTTTTATCCTAATTGATCTGGAACTTGGCGTTGCTGATCTTAGTCCTAAGTCAGCTATTATATAAGCCAAACTTGGCTCCATGAGCCTCCCATTTCCTACTTTAGATACGTATTTATCTATTGTAGCATTGTAAAATTACTTAAAAAGCAGCCCACCTACGCTTCAATATGAACTCCCGAATTTAAAATTGGTTTAAGCGGAGTAAAGTTGGTTACCCCAGTTATAGCAGCAAATTGTTGGTTTTGATTTTGGCTTAATTAAAAATTGAAATCCATTTGTAGGGTTTGTGTAAATCACAAATTTTGGCCATTGGATATTAGAATTAATTCTTTTTTGTAATTTGCCTATAAGTAAGGAATGAAATAATTCAACCTATTAGACGACTCTTCATGTTGGGTTAAATGAAATGGGTTGGGGTTGGGTTAAATTAGTTAGTTCATGTTTGTGGATAAATAATAAATGGAGTCATTGTGGAAAGCACAAAGAGATTGTTAGAATTTAGTGCAACTATTGATGTGCCGGGGAAACCATCGTCATTTTTAAAACAGGTAATAAACTTTTTTTTATGCTAATTTGGTTCGACATCAAGCAAACAATCAAATAATTTGTTTCATTCATTTTGTGAAAATTTTGAAAATTAAATTTAAGTTAAGCTAAAGGGTCATGCAGTAGCTATGATACAACTTTCTGTCATAGCCACCCTTTCACCATAGAGCTCTACACGATTTAACAACGCATCAAAATCATAAAAAAAATAACATGAGGTTACCGTAGAAGCAATACCTTTTGGCTTAGAACAAACATATTAATGGTAAGTGATCACACAGACCAGAGTGTTTTACTGTACTGTTGGTTTGGAGAAGACATTTCTCATCATCAGGAACATATTAACCTCAGATGTTCTTTGTTGGCTAGCCATCTGCATGCAGGGCCGGATTTAGCTAGTCTAGCGCCCCAGGCTACACAGAGAAATTTTTTTGGTGTTTTGAAGTAATTTTTACTATAATTGAAGTTCAAATCAGCCTCACACCAATTTTGATGTAAATTTTACTAAATTTGATATAAAATTTACCATAAAGGCTCATACACAATTAGTCTGTAAAAGTAACGAGAACGGGAACGGGAACAGTAAAAAAGATAAAGTACATGTAATCAGGTGGCTCCATTCACAATTAGCGGGAACGGGAACAGAAACGATTTAACTTTTATTGCTATGGTTATGCGCATGCCTAAACTGTCAAAAGTCAAAACTCAAAAGTTTAGCCAATGAAGTATCCTTATATAGCTATCGTTACTGTTCCCGTTCTGGTTTATTGTGAACCGACGATTCATTTCGTCCGCGTTCCCGTTCCCGTTCTAGTTTCCGTTCTCGTTTCCGTTCTCGTTTCCGTTCTCGTTTCCGTTCTCGTTACTGTTACAGACTAATTGTGTATGAGCTTTTACTGATGTAATATTTACTTAAAAATTATTGCGAGGATGTGTACACAGAGAAAAAATTGAAGTAATTTTTACTAAATTTGAAGTAAATTTTACTAAATTTGAAGTAAATTTTACTAAATTTGAAGTAAATTTTACTAAATTTGATATAAAATTTACTCTAATTGATGTAATAAATACTTCAAAATTATTGCGAGGATTGTTTTTTTGTGTGTAATAACCTCAGGCGCCTATCGTATTTACTCAGATTAACTACAATTTAGGTAGGTAGGTAACTACACTTCAAAAATTAAAATAAATTACAAATAAATAAATAACTTAATGTTAATATATTTTATGATTGTTGAACATAAACGCGGAAATGCCTGGCGACTTGCGCCTTTTATATTTTGACGCCGCAAGCGATCGCCTGTTGTGCCTACTGGTAAATCCTGCCCTGTCTGCATGTATGATTTAAGCTAAAAGTACTACTTCTATGGAAACTTAACGTTTAGCTTTGGATAACAAGTATTCGAGTAAATTAATTATTTTTTGATAGACCAGAAACCCAATTTTTTTTCGTTTTCATTTATCAAATTTTCAGATAAATTGTTTGCTCCTTTATAAAATTAATTTTATATTTAAATTTAGAATCGATAACTTCGAAATAGTACCTACATAATTAGAATAGCAATTTTATTTAAACTGAAATATTCACAGTTGGTTTTGGTGTATTTGGGGTTATATTTTTATGGTTACGATATATTAAAACTTAATATAAAAGTAGGTCAAACGTTTTTATTCAAGATTTTGTAAAGGTGATTGATTATAGTAATATAAATTTCACGTTCCCGTTACAAGAGTTGACTATAGATAAGCCAATAATATTTATATTTTTTATCTAATTGTAGATGCATTAAAGCAAGAAAATTAAATTTATGGTAATTACTCAATGTAACACAAAATTGAGATTTTCTGAATAAGCATCGCTAATTGAACGTCAACTAAAAAAGTTAAAAAACGCTTGCGTTTCTTAACCAACTTCTAACTTAATTTTCAAGACTTGATTGCTTAATATTAACACCAAAATAAACTTCTTTAACTTGATACATCCACCAATTAAAAAGGAAATTAGTTTTTTTATCAGATTTAGTTTTAAAATAAATGCTGGCAAAAATTGAGATAACAAAGTGGAAAAATTTGCAATCACATAATATGTAAATAGTGATTTTAATACTTACCTACACATGGATTAACCCAAAGAAGTCTTTGCCAACCCAAACACTCATATAACTGGGTCATATCTATTCCTTTGCAAGCGCAAGTCGTTCGTAAATCCGTTCCTAATATACCAAGCATTGCAGATCTGCATTCTCCTGGCGGACCCGCACATTTTTTGGTTACGCTATCTACGGCGCACGATTGCTCATAAGTTTCCAATCTAGTTCTGAAAATTTAGATGTAAATATTTTAAAAATTGTGATCCGTGAGGAAGCATACCTGCATTCCTTATTTTCTCGACAAGTTTCTGCCAAATACAGGCATGTGGGTTGAGACGCTCCATCAATTCGTTGGGCACATACGGGATGCAGCTTTTGTTGAGCCATCATGCACATGTCGTGTTTATTGTCTGTTTTTCTGTTAACAAAAATTTAATTTAGAGGTTATTCTATTATGTAATTACCAAAAAGATCTTACTTGCATAAACAAAATGCAACTTCGATATTCCAATGAAATGACGGTCGTCTATAAAATCCTTGTAATGCTTCCATACAAGAATTTCTATTACATCTAGAATAATCACAATGATGTAAAATAGGAGCCATTGCCATACGACAATTATAATTATTATCGCAGCTTTCCATTGCCAAATGACAAGTACTTTGAAATATCATTTTTGTTATTTCATTAGTTTCGGAGCGTCCGGTATCCGTAGAATCTGAAAGCAACCTTCCCTGTTGTATTTGATGTTGAATTTTTTATATCTAAACACTTAAATGTGTGTTTATTTTACAGATTTGTTTACTTGTTTTATGCCTAACATTTATTATAAGTACATAGCATGCCTCCCAGGTTCTAGATTTTACATATAAAAAATTGAACAAAATTTTTTATTGTAATTTTACAATCCGTACTTTAAACTCACGTGGGGATCGTGCCCTATAATTCAACTTCAATCAATAGTTATTTATTATTTACAGTTTGAATATTTACAAACGACGAAACTGTCGAATCAAAAAAAGGAAAATTGATAAAGGGGATCGGTGCTTTAAAGGGGTATTACTGCGCATGGAGCATCTGATATGAAAGAATAAAAAACGTGCGATCCCCAAATTGAAAGTCCATGCATATGATTCTACGTGCCGGGATAGAATACCAAGTGCATCAGTCGTGTGCACATAACTTCTATTGGTATTTTTAAGTAGTATGCTAGAACTATTATTAAATTATAATCTTGCATGCATTGTAAGTGGATCGGCCACTTAATTTGACTTAAATTATTAAGTGCCTTTGCCGTTTCTATCTCTCACCGAAGCGAGTACAAACGGTTGATCTCGATACGTCTCTGTACACAATATACTATGTAAACACATTATAACATCAATGAACTGCGTGCGCTTTACAGAGACGCTAAGAGATTCGGCAATTTTATACCTACTTGAATGCTTTCTGTGACCGTTCTGGAAGACGTGCTTGTTTTCCATGTCCTCATCAAAAGAAATGTTAGAAAAAATGTGCTGCTTATCCTTGTTGTTTAAAACGCTCACGCTAACGTGATCGTGGTTAGAATGTGCCTCCAGACCGTTGGCCGCGTCTACTAGCGGGTTCTCAACTACGGAATTGGTTATACCGTAGTCAAATGAGGTCGACGTATTATCCAAAGCTGAAATCACCTTTACTGAAAAGAAGTCCAGTACCCCCGGTCAGATAAGGCTACATTAAAAATGCCATAAAAACAAAACAAAACGAAACTAAAAGAACAAGAACAGTAAAGAAAGTCGCTCTCACCCGGATCGACGTACTCTGGAATCTGTAAGGAGGTGATGAGCGTCTCTTCTAAGGGCATGTGGAAATCAGTGCCAGTGCCTGTGCGGTGCGTGCGATATGTGCCGGAGGCATGAGCAGTGCCGTGATTTGGAGGTGTCGATGTTGGAAATAATAACGATGGATAGGAACCTTCAGGCGATTGTGGATTGGGATTGTCTGGGTAGAATAGTTTTTTAAACTTTGGATTAGGAAATAAAAAAATGTCTGAAATATAAGACAAAAGAAGAATTTATAGTGGACGTGAAGAGCGCGTTTATCATAATAATACACATAATAAAGCTTAATTGCGAGTGTTTTATAAGCAGTTAAAATTTATAACAAGAAAAAAAAAGGAATTTAAGGTAGATTAAGCTACTATACTAACTGGTGCAGTGCTCAAATGAACATCACATGCAGTCGATCCACCGATTACAATTATAGCAGTCTTTTGATTTTTAAAATAGTAACATGCAATGAGTTACTCTTAATTTTTTAAATTATTTTACCGTAATTAATTTTGTGCTTAATGTGACTTTTTGAACGTTGCTTTGGTGTTCGCGAATTTTGAACAAAACAAATTCATTTTTTTGCATTGTATAATTTCCAGTGAATGACATAAACGGCACGATTATTATTGCGGAAGGACTTGGGCTAAAAGCACTAACTGGACGGATAATGGGAAGGTATTAAAGACAACAGCAAAAACAAAACTTACCCACACAAGGATTGTGGTTTACCAAACTAAAAATGCGATCACATCTTCGCTTCATATTATTATTAGGACAAATACATCCAAACATAGGAGATCGTCGAAGATTTGCCCAAGATTCGTGACAGAGATTTCTAAAAGATATTCTTGTTGATTTTCCGATATTTCAACCATTTATATATCTTATTTACTTACCTATCTTCCATACGACATTTGTTATCTCGTACTTTGCAATTCAATTTGAAATCTTCGAATAATTTTATACATTTGCGCTCTTGCTGACAAACGGACAACGCGTGATTGCACGTAGGAAGTGCATCCACCGGATATGGATCTTTTTCTATAAATAGAAACCGTTTATAATAAATTTAGTTTATGCAAATTCAGGTACTATTTTGGATGTCACAGCAAACGTAGTACAAACTTCTAGGGCCAAACAAAAACTTTTTATAAAAATTATTTTCTAAACCAACTGTTACATAATTAATATTTACTCTAAAATTGGATGTTGTTATTTAAAAAAAGGAAGCAACTTTTATCTTTTATTGTATCACTACGTCGTGTCGGTCGAAACTTGATACCGTAAAATCCTGAAATCATTACGTTCGGCGAGAGCTTTTAATAAAAATAGGAATTTATTTTTAAATTAGTTTTTACTACAATTTTCACTAAAAGCTACTAACTAATTCTCACTAACTTTGATTAGTAAAAAGAAGCTTTGACTGTCTGTTTAAGCCAATACCACAGAAAAATTGTATTTAGATTAAAATCAAAATAAATAAAACTGATTTTGCCGAGGGTAATTAATGAATAATTTACATCTTCTCAACATTTGTTGTAGCATGAAGTGTCACAACACTTAGCGTTACAAAGTATGTAGCTTTTTCATTTAAACTGGTTTGCTTAACAATTTTGTTTTAAACAGCGCAATCACCCGCGACAAATATAGCAGCTTCTCGTACAAGCTTACAAGCAACTCTTTTCTTTGAAAACTTCTTGAAGTTGAATAAATTGCTGAGTCAAGTGTTAAACTTAGATCAAAAATAAAGCATTTATAAAACGTTTTTTGTATCATTTACAGTGTTTAACGTATACTTACAAATTACCAGCACTTCTAAATCGCTTTCATATTTCAATACAAGAGCAGTGCTCAATTTTTGGCTTCATACTGAATATCGGCTTCTAGACTGAGTAATTTTCAAACTGGTTTTCTCGTATTTTTAAAATCATTTCTTCTGTTTTCTGTGCACACTTTGCATAAAATAGGTAAAAACTAAATAAATTTAGTAGATTATATGTTTTCCGATTCTGTAATGGAATGATTTTTTGTGCATCATCAATTTTAATAATATCAATAGATGTATCTTTTGTATTATTTGTTCATTTCATAATAAAACAAATAGTATGCTTTCATTAGATGCCGTCCATTTTCAATCTTTAACTGTTCCATAACGCTTCACTTATTTACATTAGTAAATCTCTCTAAACTTCCAATAATCATCTGCATTTTATTCGAGTTTCATTAGAACGATTGGGTTTATTGGCATACATTACCGAGTATATAATATAGCAAGAAAGTTCATGATCTGGCCCTGCGCTTTTTCGCCTGTCTGTCTGCAAAAACTGCGGTCATTCGAGTTCCAACTTGTTTGAGATGCTTTAGTTTTTACCTGATCATAAAATACATAAATGTTTTTTTAAGAAATGGGCCCGTAAGTTATGATTTTGATAACTATTCAAAACTTTAATGAACAGAAACGTCAAATAGACGTTAGAAATACTTGGCATCGCGTTGGCAGCCATTGGCGTTGACAATCAACAGATTTATTATAATTGTGACGTCTTTAATTTAATTAATAAACACAAAGCATATTTTTATACAGATCCATTAACAAAGTTAAATTTTATACTCTAATACCTAATTAAAAATGAATATTTTTGTACTTTTACAATGAAATTCAGCACCGGTCATGAATCAGCAGTTGAACACTGACCTGGTGCCACTACTACGTATGAAATATAATTATACAGTTCTCTTTCTGACTAGTATTAGTATTTATAGGTATTCCATCTTTGGTACTATGCTTTTTCGGTTACTTTTCATCAGTTCTTCTTATGCTGTTACTTTTTCATTCCTCACACCAGCATATGAAAATCGTTGCTTTGCTAATACAGTCAATCCATATTCGTTCGACATTTCTTTTCTGACCCTGCAACTTCCGTTCCGTCATACTATTGGCCCATTTGCTATCCAATCACACAACATGCTTTTTCGAGAATTTTTTAGAATCGATTTTAGAATCGCATTTTCTGTTATTTTCTTAAACCGATCTTAATGAGTTTATTGCTGTGTGAATTTATGGTATTCTACTGTTGTTGCGACGTAAATAAAATTATTGTAATGCAACAAAATAGGTGTCAGTAAATATCTGTTATATGTTTCAGCTTTACTTTCCCTATCGATTACATAATAATGGTCCATGTGCTAAATTTTTTCTAAACCCACCTTGTTCAAGAGTCGTGGAATTCTACTTTATCGGATAGTTTGCAAACTATTATTCTAGATAAAAGTTCCGACATAAGCAAACTTATTAGCAGATAGCTTTGCAAACCGAAATTGTCTTTTTTATTTATGCATTAAATTACTGAACCGTTTTCAAGTTCTTCGGTATTTTGTCTTCTTCTAAACATTTATCCAGTAGTTGATTGGAAAAATAATTTTTTAATTATTAGTTATTACTCAAAATCAATTTTAAGCGATAAATTTGAATTTTAACTAATTAAGTATGATCTTCATTTCATGTGATTTGCTGTAGAAAATCAATTATGACTAGTAAATTGTCCTTTTTTGTATTTCGGGTTTTTACGGTAAAATGGTCATAAAAGTTATTAAAAAGTTATACAATTGTTTTGCCAATATTTACTGGTTATTATTATTAAACTTGTGAAACTTCTCTATAGTTTAAAAAGACGACCATCCGACTATCCAAAAAGTTTAAATTTGATTAAATTTTTCATTGACAAACAGAAGGCTATTTTATCATCTTCCTTAAATTATTTTAGTTTAACTGTTCAATTAACAGTAATTGCAATGAATTTACCAGTTATGTACATAATGTAAGTACATAACTTATGTATTATATTGTAACAAAAATTAAAACGTTTATTTAATTGCTAAAGGGTTAATATATTGCAATGTATATCTTACATCATTAACATTAAGAGCTGGATGTAATCTGGGATTGTAACCTCCTCTGTTGTTTTAACTTTTTCAACCGTTTCTTCCACCTCTACATTTTTTCGATTTCCACTCTCGTTACTATCTGAATGTTTTTCCCTGCTAAGCCTACTCTCCCCCTCAATATTCTGTAATACTTCTTTCCCTTCCTGGCTTCTATCATCTCCTAAAACTCGACCGCTCCTAGTTTCCATTTCTAATTTCCAACGAATTGGAGTTAATCATTTTGCAAAAATAAACTACCGGCCGGTTTTTGATCTGATAAATGCGTCGGTCAAAACAGTTCTCATTACAAAAAGGATAAAAATGAATGTATTGGATTGCTGAAATTTCTAGTGCAAAGTCATCAAACCATTTTTAAAATTTAGCCCATAACATCTGATAAATTTGTAAATATCGATGAATGAAACATTAAAGCTCCAAAGTCATACAAATCCAAGTAAAGAATTTTGCTTATATTTGATTTTAAAATCATAAAACGTGGATGGATTATTTTTCCCTTCTCTGAAAACTTCGTATTTCGACGTACATACTTACTCAAAAATTGAAAAGTATCAATTATGAATAAGTATTAAAACATTCATTAAAAAAAAATATGATAACAGTGTCGCGTACAAAATTCATTGGGATAACCTTTCTGAATTAGGGCTAAGTTTGATACTTCTTTTTGTGTATCTAAATAAACTGTAAAACTGGTCGTAACAATGAAATAATTAGTATGTTATGAAGTAAAAAATTATTCTATAATTATCATGTTTTTGCGATAAACAAGTACATGGATGATGGGTAAATACCTGAACATTTTACCAAATATTTACATGCTAACTTATAAATAACTCTGCAAAATATAATATAATTGAAGTAAAATCAAGTAAGGTAATTTTGAACGGGTTTAATTTTTTGCCCATAGCGGTGTGAAAATTTTATATTTTTGAACATTTTTTGGCTCTAAATGCAAGAGAAACTCAAGTCCTAACTCTCTGAATTTATGGAAAAAAGTGACCACAGAGGTATTGAATAAAAATCATCGAATTTAATTAATTTTTATTTATGGAAAATATTATAAAAAATTTTTTGTATTTATCCTGTTTATGTAAAAGCATGTTATAAATACGCAATACATATATTATTCCAAAAAAATTAATCCATTTTGATATAATACGTAATATAAAGAGATCGAGTTTTTCTAGGACAGTCTTTACCATAGATAATTGTACATATAGGTATGTTCGGAACAGAGCTGGGAAGTAACTGAACAGAAAAGTTACTTTTATAGTAACTTAATTACTTTTAGGAACTAAGTTACTGTAACTTAGCTACTTTAATATTGCAAGTAACTGTAACTAAGTTATTTTTATAAGTAACTAAGTTCCTTTTACAGTAGGCAACTTAGTTGCTTTTAAAATGACATTAAGATTTCCAAAGTTTAATTATTTATTAAAAATTATTTAAAAAAATTATCTATTAAAAATTGTACCTCTATTTGTATATCTATCTACATCAGGTATCCAGGTTAAATTGATGAAAAGAGTTTGGGTAATGCAATGTAACTAAATAAGTAACTTGTTTCAAGTAACTAAGTTATTTAAACTAACTGTAACTAAGTTACTTACTTCAAAAGTAACTGTCTTATTAAGTAACTAAATGTATATTAATCAAGTAACTTGTAACTAGTTACTTTTCAAAAGTAACTTTCCCAGCTCTGGTTCGGAATTCCCCCCGTATTTCACGACTATATGGTAAAAAATGCAAAATTTCATTGGTTTCTGAAAGAGCAACATTAAACCTTCGCTGTACATTATATTTTTCTTATAATTGTGACGATTAGTTAGCCAGAAACACAGTATTTGAGAAAACAAAAATTGACACTCGTTCCACACAGCTACTATACGCACGTTTGAACGCACAAGTGACTACTAAAAAATAAGCTTGTATTGAAACCAACAACTGACAGAAATTTGGTTTATCACGTGTCAACACAACTCGAAATAATGACGGTATTCGGAATTTCCCACTGTTCAGATTTACCTCACTTCACTCTATATGATATGAGATATTTATGTAGACGTATTTATAAAGCTTTTAACATAGTACTTACAGATTAACAGAACTATTATGCCCGGTTTCAGCAACATTAACCTTAACCTGTGTTAGTTAACACGTGTTAAAGATAATCAGTTGTTAAATTTTGAATGGGTTGCAGCAACGTTTTATAATCTATAATTAGTTAATCTATGATTATGCGTAATATGGTTATGGTGGTACTCCTGAAATGATAATCACGCTCAGTTTATATTGTAAAAATTATCATAAAGTGAAGTTCAATACAGTTGTTATAGTATTTTAAACCACTGCACTGTCCTTAATAAATATCTAAATAATTTTCAAAATTTTGGTTAATTTTTTGAATATTTTTTTTTTTAATATTAAATTACGATTGTTAAGTAAAAACGTTTTCTTTGAATTGAAAAACTATTTTTTTACAACTAATATTTATTTAATAATAAATAAAATATTTTATTTAAATTAAACAAAATTAATTTGCTTAAAAAAAAAGTAATTCAAACAAAATAGTTTTTTTTGATTTAAAGAAAGCGCTTTTATTGTAGTCAATCACATCATTTTTTTTATTTGAAATTTTGAGTGCATCAACAGCTCGGTTATTAGCACTTACAATACATTGTGAAGTATACATTTTTATTTTATATTTGGTGGATGATTTTTATTTTTTACAAGTAATTGATTGTGTTGTATATATGGTCTTTTTCTGGATTGAGAGCTTCTCTAAGGTGTTTGTGGATTCCACTTTCTTCTCGTTCTTGGTTATATATTGGGCAATCTTTTATTATGTGTTTTACAGTTTGTTCTGTTTTACATATTATACATTGGGGTGGTATTTCTTTTTTTATTTTATGGAGGTGAGTGATTGCAGTGTGTCCAAGTCTGAGTCTGGTGAGGATAGTTTCCAGTGTTCTGTTTAATTTTTGTGTGTTTGTCCAAGGCTTGATGTTCTTTTTTGTTTGGTATAATTTTTGATTGGTTTCTTTCCAATCCTCTTGCCATTTATTGAGTATTTTTGTTTTTATTATATTGAATATGTCATTGCTATATATAGTTGTTTTGATTGTAGCGTTATTATTGTTGATTGCTTCTTTGGCTATGGTATCTATTTTTTCATTTCCCGGTATACCTATATGTGATGGTACCCACATGAAAACTAGGTCTTTTTGATTTCGTTTTATTAGATTATATATGTTAGATATTTTTGTTGCTAATGGGTTGTTGTTTTTGTTGTTTTGTATGGATTCTAGTACACTATATGAATCAGTTATTATTAAGAAGCGTTTTTCTTTTTGGTAGATTATATATTTAAGAGCTTGATGGATAGCTGTTGCTTCTGCTGTATATATTGAGCTTTCATTTGGCAAGCGATACTGTTTGGTTGTGTTTCTATGCATAAATGCACATCCCACAAGCTCATTTTGTTTCGAGGCATCCGTGTATAGATGTTCGAATCCCTGGTATAATTCTAGTAACGTGTTGTATTCGTGACGGTATGTATGTTGGTTGGTGTTACATTTCTTGTGTTTTTTTAGTTCTGAATTGATTTTTATTTCTGTTGTAGTCCATGGTTCTATTTTTTCTTTTTTTATTTGTTTTATTTTTGGTAGTTGATAGTGATTGTTTTTAAGGATATTATTGAATCTTATATGGAATGGTCTAGAGAATTTACAGGATTGGTTGTATCTGAGTGTGTTTCTGTGGGATAATACATTGGAAAAGGAGGTGTGGGATGGATTTGTTATTATCTTTAGTTCATATTTTGTTGTTAAGATATTTCTGCGTGTTTTTAGGGAAGGTACTGATGATTCGCATCGTAGGCTTTCTATTGGTGTTGTTCGGAATGCTCCTAGTACCAGACGTAATGATGCATTTTGTATTGGTTCAATTTTGTTTAATAATTTTTCGTGTGCTGATGAATAGATAATGGATCCATAATCTAGTTTTGATCTAATGGTGGATTTGTAGACTGTCATTAATGTATCACGCATTGCTCCCCATTTGTTATTAGATATGATTTTAAGAATGTTGAGTGGTTGGGTTGTTCTTGTTTTGAGGTAATTTATGTGATCTTTCCAATTGAATTTGTTATCAAATATTATTCCTAGATATTTAATTGCCCTGATGTATTCTATATTATTTCCATTAATTTTGATTTGAGGATGTTGGTGATTGTATTTTTTAAGTCTTGTGAAATGTACAGCTTTTGTTTTTTCATGTGATATTTTGAATCCTGTTAATTTGGACCAATTTTCTATTTTGTTGATAGCATGTTGCATTATTTCTTGAATGGTATTGAGATTTTGGTTTCTATAATATATGGCAATGTCATCTGCAAATAGAGATATTTTGATAGGGGCTTTGATTTGTTGTTGTATGGTATTTATTGCTATTAGAAAGAGTGTCGCACTTATTGGTGATCCTTGTGGAATGCCGTTTTCCATTTCAGTTATATTTGAGTATATATCTTGTATTTTGACTCTAAAAACTCTTTTGATTAGTATGTTTTTGATAAAGTTTAGTATATTGCCCGTTATCTTCCAATCTATGATTTGTCTTATTATAAGATGTCTCCATGTTTTATCAAAAGCTTTTTCTATGTCTAGAAAAATTGCTATCATGTGTTCTTTGTTTAAGATTGTTTCATGGATCTCAGATTCTATGTTCAGAATTTGATCTGTTGTGGTATGGCGTTTTCTAAATCCTGATTGATTTTTCGTGAGCATGTCATTTGTTTCTAATTTCCACATTAGTCTGTTGTTAACTATTTTTTCTAATAGTTTGGCGAGGCATGATGCTAGTGCAATGGGTCTATAGTTGAGTGGATTTGTTGAGATTTTTTCGGGTTTTAGTATTGGTATAATCGTTACTTCCCTCCACATGTCAGGGTATTCATTTTCTTTCCATATGTAGTTATATATATTTAGGAGTGATTGTTTTGCAGATTGGGATAAATGTTTAATCAATTCATATGGAATGTTGTCTGGACCTGGGCTAGTGTTTTTGCTTTTATTCATGTTTTCTTCCATTTCTTTTATGGTGATTAGATTGTTTATTGGGTCTTGTGTTTCGGGGTAGTTGGTTTTAAAATTGTCTTCAGTATTTTTCTTATATTTTATAAATTCTTTATCATATGTTTCATTTGAATAGGTTTTTTCTAAACATTTTGCAATTATGTTGGCAATGTCTTGTTTTTTTGTAATGATATCATTGTTGATTTTTAGTGCAGGGATATTGAATTGTTTGTTATTTCCTTTAATCGCTTTTATTTTATTCCACATTTCTTGACTTGTGGTGTTTGTATTAATTGATTGTACAAACTGTTTCCATGATTCAGTTTTGCGTGTTTTAATTGTTTTTCTTGCAATTGCTCTTCTTTTTTTATTTTAAATTCTATTAGATCGTTAATTGTTCCTGTTTTTTTACATCTATTGAAAGCATGATGACTGTTTTTTAAGGTTTCTTTGCATTGATCATTCCTCCAGGTAACTATTCGTTTTTTAGAACAGCTTTTTTTAATTTTTGTTATTGTTTCGTTTGCTGCTGTATTTATAATTGTAACTAATTTCGAGACTGTGTTATTAATATTTTTATCTTCATATGGATCTAGGGGTGTTTGTAGTGTAGTGAGTTCAGTATATTTTGTCCAGTCTGCAGTTTCCAGTTTCCATTTATTTATTGTTGTAGCTGGGCTGGATTCCATTTTTTGTGTGATGTTAATCGATATTGGATAGTGATCACTGTCGTAGAGTTGTTCTAATGTGTTCCATGTTACGATAGGTGCTAAATGCGATGTTGTGAGAGTAAGATCGATGTTACTGAATGTGTTGTTTGAACAATTGAAGTGAGTAGGTTGTTTTTGATTCAGTATTATTAATGTGTCTGATTGTAGTAGTAGGTCTTCAATGATTTTCCCTCGTTTATCAGTGTATTTTGATCCCCATATCTTATTGTGTGCGTTAAAATCTCCTGCTATTAAATGTGGTTTTGGAAGTTGTTCTATTAAAGTTTGCATCTCATTTAATGTTACTGGTTTGTTCGGTGGTAGGTATATGTTACAAATATGTATTTTTTGGGGTAGATAGACTGTGACAGCAACAGCTTCAATTTCTGTTGTCAAGTTGATTTTTTCTGAGTAGATGCTGTTGGATATAAATGTGCAAACTCCTCCACTGGCATGATCTCGATTTTGTCTGTGTTTGGAATATTCTTGATAACCTTTCAATGAAATTTGTTTGTTTTCTTTTATATGCGTTTCTTGAAGGCATAGTATTTGCGGTTTTATGTTATTTATTAATATTTGCAGTTGGGGCATTCTGGTGTAATATCCATTTAAGTTCCATTGTATTATAGATATTTTGTTATTTTCTATATGTTTATTTTTTATCATATTTATTATTTTGTGCTTTGATTTTTTTTTTTGAGTTTGTTTAGGTTTTTTTTTTTTTTATTTATTTAGTTTGATTTGTTAGTAACAGTCTTGGCTTGATGATGAGAAAAAAGTATTACTAAGTTCTTTTCTCTGAGCCTTTTCTAGTTTTGTTACTATGCGTGTGAATCTGTTTTTCATTTTGCTGCTTTGGAGAAGGATTTTGAGATCTTTTAGTGTGGTTTTAGTTTTTTCAATATCTGAGTTAAATTGTATTGCTGTTTCGAGAGGGTTAGTGGATTTGTTGATTTCTTCGTAAAATTTTTCAAATTGTTCATAGGTAAATTCGTAGTGGGTGGGGTTCTTTGTAATTTCTTCTTTTATTGGATGGAGCAGTTCTGATGTTGTTAGATATGTTTCTTTTTCGTTAGTTTTAGCTTTTTTATTTTTTCTTATTTTTATAATGTTTCCGTCTTTATCTTTATTTGGGCTTTGTTCTTTGAGAGATTGAGTGGGTGGTGTCAGAGGGTGTTTAAATGATTCTTCTGTTGTTGTATTTTTGATTTCTGGCGAAAGTTCACTCGAGCTTGATGGCATGGTTCGTTTATTGATTATTTTGTTTTGATTTTCTGAATATTGGGTTTTGTTATGTTTTTGATTGGTTTCTGGGTTGTTTTGTGGTCTAGTTATTGTTGTTTCTTCTGTTGTTTCTGGAATTTCTATTGTCATATTTTCAGCTAATTGGGTGTTTAATTGGTTGTTATTTGATTGTTCTGTTTGAGATGTTTTTTTTTGTTGACTAATTATTGAGTTTAGGTTAGTGTATTTTTCTATTAGGGGATCTTTTGTAGTATCTCTACAACTATCCTTGTTGTGGCCGTAACGTTTACATATTTCACATTGTTCGGAAGTGAGGAATATTCTGCATTGTTCATTATTGTAATCAATGATTAAACTATCTGGGATTTTTTCTTCATCTTTAGGTAGTATGTAAACTTGTCTGCGTCCACTGTTTATATGTGAGATGAGGGGATTATTACTGATTTTTATGTGTGTTATTGCTGATAGGGTTTCGATCTTATTTATTTTGAGTATTTCGCTAATTTTTTCATGTGGAATGTAAGCTGGTACATGTATGATCATTCGTTTTGCGTTTGATATTAATTTTCTTATTGGTATCTCCAGATTGCCAATTTTTATAGATTTATGATCATTTGTTATTTGTGTTGCAATTTCTTCTGTTTTAAAATATATAACTATTCTGTTAAAGCTCATAGGGTAGGCATCAACTATATTTTTGAGATCTGTTACAGTTTGTAATGCTAGAATATATTCAGTTAGTTCTAAGTTTTGTTGTTTTTGCATGACTATGGCATTTTCTTTTTTCGGGAAGAAGTCGTTCATTAGGATGTTTGAGTAGGATTTGGTTTGTGATTGGTTATTTGGGTTGGTCATACTTGTATAAATTTTGTTGTTACTTTTATTTATTTAATGTCTATTCAGTTTTGTTAGTATTTTTATCTACTCACCGCGGTGAGCAGATTGTCAAATTTGTGCAGCTGTCGCACATGCACTTCCGATAATATGCACTATCACTTGCACTTATAATTAAGGTTATTAGTTTAATTAGCCTTGAATATATGGTAATTAACATTAGTTAATATCCGTAAGCAGTCTCACGTCTGTCTTCGTTGACGAATTCAGGTTGACTGAATCACATCATTGAAGTCTTAATTTTTAAAAATAACCTCATTGAATAGGTGGTTATGTCACTTTAATCACTGGTCAACCAGTAATTAAATATTTTGGGTATTTAACCTGTGTTAAGCGCAAATTAACGTTGCTGCAACCCAAAAACGTCTTAACTACAGATTAAATCTATGATTACACTAATCATAGATTAAACTTAACCTGTGTTAAAAGTTATATTGCTGCAACCCAAATCGGACTTAATCTATGATTAAATAATTAATCTAAGATTAAATTCCTAAATTAACGTTGCTGAAACCGGGCATTAATAAGTTAGTAATGCGTTTGAATAATATATTTGAATAACTTTTAAACTAAATCTTTTTTTCATGTTTTAATAAATTCATTTTTCATACAAATTGAAATTTTTCAAATTCAGATATTCATTTCTTCCCAAGTTTTGGAGTAGGTTATGTTGGAAAGTTTAAAAAAAGTATTTTTTCCAAATAACTCTGTACCTTTAATAAATCAGTAAGTTCTAATAATAAACAGAAAGAAGAAAATTATTTTATTTTAACAAAAGTAGTACATGAAGAATTTCAATGAAATACAAAAAGAGTAAAGAACTAAGAAAAAAAAAATTGATTAACAATAGAAGTAGAAGCACAAGATTCAAACAGTTGAAGAAAAGGTACTCGGATAAAAAAAGATATTCAAGTTTGTAAAAAAATGACAAAATATGAAAGAAAGGAAAAGCAAACAATTAAGAATCGGCCACAAACAGAAAATTTAAACAAAAAACTAGCTGAAGAAGTTATAGAAAAATAAAAGAATGTCAAAGTAAAAGTAATTGAAACATTTAAGTAGAAAGTTAAGATAGAAAGAAAAGAATAACTATAAAGACAAACCTTTCTTTTTTTAATTTGTATTTAACAAAAATGCTTCACACCAGAAGTGTCACTATGAATTTTGTATTGATTTTTGAGATAGAATGAAATATAATCAATATTAAATCAAAATGTGCAATAATGGAAAATAAGAGCAAATTAAAAGATACAAGAACTTACTCTGTAACTTTTATGAATTATACAACTTTTGCCATTCATGAAACTTCAGTTTGTGGCACAAAAATTTAAATTGATTTAATGAAAACAACCTGGTAAGATGTTCTATTAAAAGTCTCCCGCACATCGTCGTACATCCTTTGTAATCCCTGTACATCTTCATGAGTGTACATCATAAATCTCCCGGTGTTTACCCTTCGCTAAAATCAAAAGAGCAAACTACTAATGGATGGAAAGTTATGGTAAGGTGCTTAAAACCGCTAAGGTTTGCTAAAAAAATTAATAAAGAACACTAAAGCTATAAAAAAACAAATAGAGATGAAAAGAAACTTTAGAAGAAGTAAACAAACAAATAGAGAGGTAAAAGAAAACACAGAAATAGAAATTGCACAAATGGTGACACATAGAAAAACTGAAGATAGAAATAAGAATAAACTAAATGGCGAAATGAAGCTGAATGTCACGAGGTGGCAAAACTCAAGAAAAGCTAAAAAAAGGGTTCTGACATCGTGGATTACTAACTTGAATAGGTTTCTAATCAAACTCTAGGTGGTGAGAAATGGAAAGGTTTATTCGAATATGCAAAATAATATTTATAATACTTATATGGATTAGACATGTTAAAGCCAGAAAGACATAAGCCCAAAAAAATCAAAAACGCAATATTAATATCATTGGAAAGCTGCTTTTATGCCGCATCTAATGATTCTAGTCACATAAAGAACAAATATTAATTAAATGATATATCTAGGTTTTAATAGCGGTATAAGTACCAATCTAACTGCTTACACACACGATGGCATTTCTAGCTATATTTTACAATAGAGCAATCGGGAGGTAAAAAAAACGCGAACCCTACCCCCGCCTCTTACTGAGTAGCTGCAAGCTAACAGTATCTCAAAGTGACTTAAGTACTTATAATTAAGAACCGAATTTGCATGCGATTACATGTTTTGTTTGATGTAGCATAAAAAGCTTGTTTTTGAAAGTGTAACTTTATACAGATAGTGGCTACAAGAGAGTTGAAAAAACCCATTATTTGTCCCAGGACGTTGTAAAATTTAACCAATAAATTCATGCTATAACATTCTTTAAATAAAAAGGTTATTCGTTTCAAACAAAAGGTTTGAATCTAGTTCGTAGATTATTTCATGGTTTTTAAGGAAGCATTAAACCAGTTTTACTGAAAAGTCAATATTTTCGGAGCTATGGTCATATGAAAGTGGAAATTTAAAAAAAATGTTTTAAAGGGTTTGAATTAAAAAAAAAAGTTGTTAAATAGTTTTCTTAGAAAAGTGTCCTCTATCACCTAAGTTTTGTAAAGTGTATCCGGGGACACCCTGTAGATTGAAAGAGCAGAGAAATACTACAGTGATCTCTGTGCTAAACAAAAAGAGTAAATATTCAGTAAGTGCTTGTTCACAATGTACGTAAAACGTAAGACGAACATAAGACTTAAAAATATAAATACAAATAAAAGCTTAATGGAGTATCGAATATTAAAATCTTAAAGTACACAACGTAGAACATTCTTTTCATTACAACAAAATAACTCTAGATTATGCAAAATTTGATTAAGGTCTTATTTGGATTTGTAATTCTTACGTTTTATGTATTTCTTACCTTTTATGCACATTGTGAACAAGCACTTAGCGAAGAACATGGCTATCTTGAAAATTTTCTTTGCAAACACCCTATTCTCGACGGAATGCAATAAATTATTTGACCATGCAAAACGGAATCTCAAAATATTAAGTTAAATTTCAAAAATTAAAATGTTTAGTTATTCATACTTATTGTAAAAACAATCTAAAGATACACTGTATATCATTGCAATTATTATATTTCATTAAAGATAATAAATAGAAAACCTGAGAAAATCTATTAAAAATTCTGGTTTAATATAAATTTTGATAAAATTATTATATTAAGTAATTTGGAGTTTTCCAGGATGGTAAATATTTAGAAAATTTTAAATTCAATAGATTTATGTTTAAAAAAAAACATTTTATGTAGTGTGAAGTTGGAATTACAATTTGCTGCGACACCTGTTTAAACTGTTAAGACACTAAAATAAGTTACAAGTGTAGTAAAAGGAAGATTTATACTGTAATTTGTAAAATAAAAAAATTAAAAGTTTGAATGGTGGTTTAAATTACAAACGAAAATAGAAAACAACGAAAGCAGGTAGGTTTGGAAAACCGACCAATAGTTCAATGTGGCTCTTAGTATTTATGGTGCCGTATCCTTGCAATGAAGAACAAATTGAATACAGAGTTTAATTCGTAACATTTATAGTAGTAATTCAATCTGAAAATCGGCAATACTTGAAATTGTATAAAAATATATTTTTTGCTGTATTAATAAAAGTGTTAATCTCTATTTAAACGCCAAGATTTCCATAAAATTAGCAAGGATGAATAAAATGATAATGTATTCTAGCCGGAGATGAAAATTACTTCCGTTAGATCCGCTGCAAAATGCGAAGATCATTTTATCTGTCCGATTTGTTATTTCAGGCGCACATATATAGTATGTAGTACTTCTAATTTGCATAATATTGTTTTTTTATTATTTTTACAAATGGATGACTGTACATTTAGGCACACAAAAAAGTAATATATAAATATTTATTAATTAACTTAAAACTAATTTAATTAAATGCAAACAGTGCATTACAAATGTAAAACAAATAAGTTATTAGGGGTCACTTCATGCCAAATGCTAAAATTAATTATTCAAAGCAAATAATTTATTTTTACTTGCTATTACCGTGCAAGGGAGGATAACTTTGTACTTTATAGCTCACAGTAAAAATAAACAGAAAACATGAACGAAAGATTAAAAAATTTGTCAATAAAAAGTTTGTAACTTTTTTAACCAATTAATTTTACATTAATAAATATTCAACATCTTTAAACTGACTTACCTTTTCTGAGGACGAATACGCATGGATGATCGAAAAGAAAATCCCTGAACGAGTTGCATTCTGGATCTACGTGAGGTTCTCTGCATAAGCAAGTCGGTTTGAAAAATGGGAAAGCTTGTAAGGTACGAAGGGCAGCTTGGCATTTTGTTACCGTTACAGTTGAGCATGCAACTGAAAAAGTTAATAAATATTAAATTATTTTTATATTTTGCGTCTAAAACAAAGTCATTTTGAAACTCAATCGCGTATCAAATGAATTTTTTGTTTTAAGAGGTTGTTAGCTAAACGTCAGTGAAAATTGATGCTAATAAATAAAATTATAAATCTATAAATTTGTCTAAAATATGTTAACTACCTATTAAATAATAATTAATGCGAGTATAATTTGTTGTATTTAAACTTTTATTGCATGTCCTAACCTGTCAAGTTTTGTTACCAACTATCACAAAAATACAAAAACATTTCAAATTGACTATTCTTGAATAAAACGCTCATTTTTAAAATTAAAAAAATAATATAAAGAACTCATTTCATATGACGTTTTATTGCACTTATTCATTAGATTATATGTATATAAATTTATTAGAATATATAAAAAAAATACGACGCTTATACTGCCGTCCAACGCTAAAACGCAGTATCTCCATTTCTTAAATTTTTTATTTATATTGCTTTTGAGGATTATTACAACAATAGCTGTGATCCTGCAACACTAAAAAGCAGTAAGACTACTAATTATTGCATAAAACTATTAGTCTTACTAGTTTTTAGTGTTGCAGGATCTAAGCGATATAAATAAAATTTTTAAGAAATGGAGATACTGCGTTTTAGCGTTGGACGGCAGTATAAAACTAAATAGTTTGTTAATTATTAACTTAACAAGTAACATAGAATTTTGGGAACTATTCTTTTTCTAGATCACATTCTAATATTATGGTAGGTATGTACATAATACATATTCATATTTATGTAATATGATTCCTATTATATTGCACAGTTCTATAATCTTCAAATTAATAAATAAACAAATGTTTGTTGAATATAGAATTACAAACAACTTTGCATGTTCTACATTTTAATTTTATGACTACAAAAATACTGAACCTATTATTTGTTACGTGTTTACTAACCTATGCGGTTTCAAAATTATCTTAAATTACTTAAATACGTCATTTGTAAAAAAATCAATTTTTCCTTTTCTAAATATTTTGTTATGTTTAGCAGTTTTATTTTTTAGTTTAGAAAATTAAGTAGAAATTTTAATGATGTGGATAATGATAATAAAATAAATGAACTATATCTTCTTATGGTGCGTTTTTAATTACTAGATGTTCTTTACTACATGGTCATAACGCTGGTTTTATTAACTTAACTTTTTAAATAAATGACAGTTATTTTGTATGTCCGTTTACATACAGTAAGCTCGTCAAGTTGAAAACTAATTTAAGAAAGGAAAGCATATTAAAAAAAACATGTTTTCAATCAGTCAGTTTTTATCCGAAGCTGAGATTTGGATCTAGTTTATAGATTATATAAAATAGATATTACATCCAAACTATTATAATTGAAAGCATACTGTTGTCCAGATGGCAGTAGTGGATTTCTAATTAAGCACAGTAGGCACGTGCCTATAGCGGCATAATTTAGGGGGCGGCAAAATTTTAGAAGCGAAATTTGTCTTAATTTGTTTATAAGATATTATATTTTATCTTATAAATATATAGAATATCAATACATATAAAAAAATATGTGTATAAATATGTACAATAAATATTTTTATATTACACTGAATCATTATTTGTTTTTTATACCTTGACAACAAATATATTAAGTATGCTATAATATGTATGCACCACTGGCATTACTCGATGTTTATGCTCTCGAGCAACTTAAAAACTCTCGGGCCTAGCGACCCTCGACCTTTTAAATTGGTTGCCCTCGACATAAACATCGTCATAATGCCCTTGATACATAAATAACTATTACGAAAGTTGTTTATTTTTGATAGTTTAGATTCAGCAACTATTTTTCCCTTTAGTTCGGCGTGGCAAAAACGTCAGGGCCTATAGGCGGCAAAAGTATAAATCCACCTCTGCCGGATGGCTTAATCAATTACAACATACGAGGTCACAAAAACAATCTTACAACTTAAAAAAAACAAGAAAAGTCTTCTGAACCAGATCATTTCTTTAATTTTTTTTTATGTATTGGAATTGCATTCGAAGCATTGGAAGTGAGAAAATCTTTTAAAGACACCTGGCTAACGAACATCCTTAACAAGAAAACCATCGGAGGGATACCAAGAATGTGATTTTTTATTCTGCATTCTTTCAACTGCCTCATAAACTAAACATCAAACACTGTTGGACTTCCGCCACCTTTTGAAACTATTCCTAAAAATTATTTACAAAAGAATTTTTAGATTATGTAAAGAATACATCGGTCGTACAAAGTTCGGTTTTAAGTAGAAGTAGAACCATTCTATCAAACTAAAATGTCAGATAAAAATGACAAGAGGCTCATTTCTAAGAATTTGCAAATTGTTTAACTGCTATAATCTGTAATTATCAGCAAATATCAACTATGCAGTGCTATGTTTTCCTAGTCTTACTGTATTTAGTGGAATCATGAACCCCAACAGAAGCTTCTTACAATAAGATGCTGAAAGCATTCAAAATGAGGTTAACAAAAAATACCCGACAGATTGAATCATTCTTCAAAGTTGGATTTTGAAGATGAATGGAAAAACTGTTTGTTAAAACAAAAACGCGAAAGTTAGAATATCTTAGATATATCAAGGGAAACAGTCAGTGATATGAATTGATACGAAAATTATAGTAATCCATTTAAATATATAAGGTTTAATTAATATTAATATAATAAGACTAAATCTTTAATTTAATCAAAAGAATATAATTTAAATACTTAGCTTAAAAGCCATTGGATTAATTAGTATGTAATCAATAATCATTAATGGATTAAATGATTAAAATAAATAATTTATTAAAAGGTTGAATAATTAACCTTGTATATAATTTAATTAAAATTGTTTGTAACGGTGTCATTTGTATATTATTATTTAGTGTCGGATTTCGTTATAAATTTTAAAACATGCTACCTATTTTCGATATATTGTTCTAAGCGTGGTCAGTTAAATTCAATGTTAAGGAAGCGGCTTGAACGCCCTGTGCGATAGTTCCCGCGATTTGCTTCAACAATGGCGACTGAATTGTTATAGTGGGTAGTTGTGGGAGTTGAAATCCGGAATTGTTGGGAAAGCGGATATGACTTTGAATCGAGTTATTTTGAATTGTAAAGGTCAAGGGGTGCTGCATCTCTATCTCTGGGAGCTGATGTCTGCAACAATACTTGTCGAACTCGAAGAAGCTAAGGAATTAGTGATGTGAAAAGGTAGCAATTTTGTATTATTGTAGTTAAGTATTTGTGTACAAGGGATTTATGGTTGATATTATGGTCAAGAACTATAAGAATGATAAGATTGGTTCAAGGGGGAGTACAATTAAGGGCAGTAGTGACAGGAGTCATTGCTTTCAATTCAACTAATAATTTAGTCAGATTAGAATTTGCAATCTTGAATTGGGGGATATTACAATGACAAATTATAAAATTTGTTCAGGCTGATGAATTATTATTATTAAAAATTGTGATAGAAGATAATCTTGCATCACGTGCATAGCGTACTTTTAAAAACTAAAAATTAAACACAATTAAGGGAAAGAGCGATAGACACATGTACTGCTTCTTCGACTTCCTAGCCATCACACCATGACATGTGTTTCTGACTCATTAGTCGTCCATTATTAAAAATTGTTTATGTGAAGGATAACGTAATCTTAAATTAGTATTGTTGGTAGCGACCCATTCCGAAGGACATTGGTGGGTTGAGTATTGTAAAATATTGGTGTGTTAATGTTAAATAAATATATATTGTAAATGGTGTTTTCTTTAACTAATGACCATTCGACCATGCCTGAGAGGAGACTCAAATTAGCTAGCGGGTATGAAAAGTAAGTGTTTGGCTTAACAGTACGCATGTATTTTTTAACGTTTTCCAAAGTTTTAATTAGCTTCAAGTAATTACAAAGTTCGTTTATACGTAATAACTTCTTTCTAAATTTAATAGGAACATTGTGGCGTTATTTTAAGCACTTTTGCTCTTTAATTGTAATGTATGGTGAAATCTATTAGGGGAGTCCCCTGTGATCAAGCCTTTAGGGTAGTTCTATGTCTTAAGGGAGTATTCTAGTCTAGAGGCATGCATTTCGGGCGTTTTTTGAATCTCTGTGCAAACAAAACAAAACATATTTTTACTTTCCATTTTTTATCATTTGTTTATTGATTGATAAAAAATATTTTTTTTACGTTTTTAAGGTTCATGCTATAGCGGCATCTATAAAGAACATTCACGCCAAATTTCAAATAAATCGGTTCATTAGAACTTAAGATATCGGGCACACAAGGACATCTTTTTTTTGGACCTCTCACTTTGCCAGCTATATAACTTTGTAAATTTTGAGTTGTTTTTCTTGGTTAATTTTTTATATAATCTTAAAATATCAATAAACAAAAGACAAAAAAATAGATGTAAAAATATTTTTTGCTTCGTTTGTACAAAGCTTCAAAAACCAACCGAAAATTCATGACTCTAAACTAGAATACCTCCTTAAGGTTGGTTAAGTACTAACTTAATATACCGAAATCAGTTAGCCAAATGTAAGAGCAAGTTCTTGGACAGTTACATAATTATATTATCAGTTTTAGTTAATAAATATTTATCCAGTTTTTCAGTGAAATACATAATATTAATCAAGTTAACCCTTACTTGCAACATTTCCATGGAATGACGTACTTGACACACTGGGGAGCATTGCACCCCAGCGATAAAACGTGTTATTTCAAATAATCTATTGAATATTTGAATTTGCCAATTTTTTTATTACTTCTCAAGAGCTAATTGTGTGTAGTGATATGGGTTATATGGCAAAAAAATAAAATTAAATACTATCAAAAAATTGAAATATCGAGAGACTGATAAAGGAACAACTTTTTACAAAAAAAACATATCTAACAGATGATAATGATTTTCTCAGGTATACATACTTAAAATTAACGAAAAGTGGGCTTAGGGTATTCTACACCCCAGTGTGGTAAGTAAGGGTTAAAGAATCAGACACAATAAAGTAAAAGTTTTACTATTAGTGAGGTTTGTATTTGGCAAAACATTATAAAATCCGAAACACTTTGAAAGCAATTTTAGCAATTATAATTATCGCTTTATTATATTTTAGATCGCAGACCGCAGGTGTTACTATAACTTTTAAAGTAGTAATTGTATTTACTGGTTCAATGTATTATGTTCCTGACCGAATTTCAAATCAACATTACAGGATCTTAAAGAATAGCGGAAAGAATGCCATAGAAAATGCTTATTGCCCCATATCGATAACTTAAAAATTTTCAAAGCACTTATCGTTGAAAGAAATTTTACTTTAGGATGGAAATTACACATTCTTTAACGCCCGCTGAGAGGACTTCCTGTACAGATTTTTATATAATCTTTCAAAGAACTTATAAATTTTTAAACGCTGTAAATTTACACGATTGCTTTCTACATTTCAAATTTTTTACATAATATCGTAAACGTGTATGCTTTTAGATAACTAAAAGTTTTATTGATAAAAATTGATTTTCATTAAGAATATAAATTACAAATCAGTATTAATTTGAAAAATATAAAACGTTAATGATTAAAATCGGCCAAATAATAAATCGGCCAAGTAATTATACTGTTCACTATCTACTATATTGAAAAAGAAGTCAAGAAGATGTTGTATGTATATTATTTGTCAAAACTCATAATTACTTACATATTATTTATGTAAGTACGAGTATAAATTGTTTTCTGCATGTTTATTGTAAAAATCTAAAAAAAATCAGTTTATATAAAATTTTTCATAATATAATATTATATTAATTTTAGTTTTGAACAAAATTCACTGTTAAATAAAAATTATTATACATTTGTAGTACGCCCTATCATTTCCAATAACCCTCGAGTTATCAAAGATCTAATTTTTACTAAAATAGTTCAAAAATAAATTGAGAGAAAACATTTATTAAACGAAAATTTCAATTTGTGAAAGCTTTTATAACTTTTACTTTAAAAAATAGTAATTATCTGATAGATGTATCCGTAAAAAATGACGGTCCGTCTAAAAACAATACAAAGTTAAGGCATGCCTTTGTGGTAAGTAAGTTCGTCATTTAAGCTTTTGGCTCCCCTAAACTTTTTGACAACCCTCATTTAAGCGTCTGTTATCTGTCTTAGCGTAATGTCAAAACCGCGAAATTAATCGAAATGTCATTCTCCCTTTTCTTTCACCCTTCTGCTCAACAGCTAGTCATACAGTTAACAAAGCTAGGTTAACGCATTTGTTTATTAAAATCTCGCAATCAAAATGATTGCCAGGGGCTGACGTCCCTACCAGCGGAAGTGATCGCGCCCTCATTTTAATATGTTATTCTTTCAAAATTGTTAAGACACTGGAATTTCGAATCTTGTAGTTATATCAAAATAGCTATTTTGTTGTACGTATTTAGGATTGATTTCCAACAGAAGAAAAATATTTTCAAAGTTTCAAATTATTTTCTATTTAAATTTCGAAAAAAAATAGTTAAGTGTTAACTCTTGTACAATTTTGTAAAACTTACAACTGTTCTTAAATAATAATATTTGTTTTACTCTTACTTTAATTACCTTACTTGCGTTTTACTATTTAAAATCTTAAACGTTTGTGTTCATATAATTATAATGTTATATCCACTTTTAAAGTATTTATGCTTTTTAAATATCAGTATTTTTTTGATAAAATATTTATTTTAAAGCAGTGTTTACTGTTCCAAAAATTTCAGAATTTAGAAAAATATTGGTTTATTGGTTTATTCAAGTTCTTTTCAATAAATATTTTTTTCTTTACAAACGAAAGATTATGCAAAATTATAGTTTAAAGGAGATAAAACGTTAAAGGATTTACAGATTATAGGCATTGACAACTTACTGAACAACGAATTTTATAAATTGAATGCTCTAGCGCAGCGGGGTAGAAACTATTATTTGCAGATGGTACGGTAATATTTATGTTTCAATAATTTGAGAAGCGATGTGAACAGACGATTTAAGCTAAGTTCTATTATCAGTTTCAAAAATAATATCTGCTATTGCTAGTTTATAGCAGAATAAAAATTTGCAATTGATACTTCTGTTAGCTCATTGCTAAAATTAACGGACGCTTGAATTCATATCAAACCTTTAGAAAAATCTAAAAGTATTTCTATCTAATCTAAATTCTTGGTAAATCGTTATATACTGGAAAATATAAAATTAGATTGTTTCCGTAAATTTAGAATATTGCGGATTCCGAAGAGGTAGTGAGACATATCAATGTATTTCCGGTTTAAAATTTTGATTAAAACATCAAACAGCACAGCAATTTCGAGAATTAAATCAAAAAATAAACTATGTTCATATATACGAAATAAATCAATACTACAAATTTCTATATATTATATATATTTTTCATAAATATTTTCATTAAAAGTTTTGCATTTATCAGTTTCGTGTGCTTATAATATTTAACAGAACTAAACAAAACGTTAAAATAATAGAATCTCAACAATAAAGTGAAAAAATACAATACGTGGAAAATCATTACTTAAAATAACAAAAAGACATTAATTGCTATTTGACAGCTTAAGACTTAAAATATTTTGTCTTTTAGTTTGTTAAATAATGATTTTCTATTTTGTCACTTTACTGTTGACATTCTATTATTTTGACGTTTTGTTTAATTTTGTTAAATATCATATTTTACAAATGCATACTATAATTACACCAAATCTACTTGATATTCCTTATTTCAAGTTCATTTTATTAGTCTTCATAGCCTAAAATTATTTTCAGGTAAAGATTGTTTTTGACGAACATTGTAATTTGTTTACTTTGCCCATACATACCTATTAATGTATGTATAGGGAAAGTATTGTAATCCACTAAAAAATCCAAATTTTCGTATTTAAATGTTCCTTAAGATGTCCTGATAACATTTTAATTAATTTTAGTTGTGTGCTAAACTGAAAAAGAATAGTATCAGTCGCATAGGTTAAACAGCTGAAATTGAAATTGGTTGAAATTCTGTTCTGAAATACAGTTAAATGAATTCTTTTGTATTAACCGATTAACGGATTACTGGGATTTGGAATAACATTTTGTGTAAAACTCGAAAACAGCTTGATGGATAAGGTTTATTTTTTATAACTTCTTATGAACATCATTAACTATAAGACTATTTGCTAAACGAGCATGTTCCTTTATTTCATAATTACATTTTTCAATAAGAAAAACTTTTAAATTTTAGGTTCTATTTTATAGTCTTACAGTTGTAAGGAACCTTTGTTTCATAAGACATAATATGTTATGAAATATCTTTTTTGCATTTTTGTTTAACGGCCTCTATCAGACTTATTTCTTAAGTCAGACACCTGTACTTGTGAGTATTCTTCATTCATTAGAATGAAGCACGCACCTCTAAGTACAAGTCTGTAAATTCTACTATTCAGTTGTGGTTGAGTTTTGAAGTTATTCAAATGTCGTATTTGCGATGTGTTTTTTATAAGTTTTTTTATTCGTTTCTTTTGTTGTTTTATGTGTGTTTCTATTTTTAGTCGTATTTTTAGTTTAAGTTAGTTTAGTTTTCTTGTTATAGCATTCCAATTTTCTGTAAATATGTTATTGTAAATATGAAATCCTAAATGAGCAAATAAGTAATACTGTTTTAATGCAGTAAAATATCCTTAAAGGCTTGTTTACTTTTTAATTTGATATTTTATAACTAAATCTCTATATACAAATTTATAATATATAATATAACCTATATTTATAATATAGGCAATATTTTAAGTGCGGTGTAAAAGCCGCAACGCGCCCATTCGTACAAATTTAAAGGACGCGCCCTCCGAAGGGTTAAATTAAATCGGAAAAGTTATGAGATGTTTGCATAACCGATTGTTTTAAATAGAATATCCTGCATACAACCAACATCACTCGACGAGTTATGGCAACAAAAGCCCGATTGCTAGGATAGTACCAGCTTCGATCTATTTAATACTTCGCTCCTAGAATTTAAAAAGATCCTGTGGAAGATTGACTTTTCTTCTCTCTGAAGTTTTTAAGTATACTGAAAATCTGTTTATGTTCATATAATTATGTAAATTCGTTATGTAAAAAAGTTAATCGGTTAATAAATAAATAAATAATATTTCATAGTATTCTTCTTAATTAATTTTTACTTCTCTGGATGTTTTTAAAATTTAGATGACTTCGAGTTTTGATTTTTCGGTTTGTTTTTGATAAAAAATGTGTTTTTAAAACTTCTGACGTCTTTTTCCATATTTAAAATAATATTTATTTCAAAATCTACATTACTCCATTATCAAATCAAAGTTAGTCTACTTGTTTAAATTTTGAAAATGATAATTTTGAAGCTTTTGTTTAGGTATTATTTTTCAACCATAATTGAATAAGTATTTTTGCAAAATATTTTAAACATGGAGCTGCTTCCTAAATTTTGATGGAACTAACAGTAATTATTCAACTATTTTTGTTCAACTTAACATTCACGAGACTGACTAATTGTTTGACTTGGAATTCTATTTTAAAATTCAAACGAACAATTGGTGATAAAAATATCGGCTAGGAACTCTCTCTGGTAAATATTTATTATAAATAAATAAACATAAATAAAACGACAATTGTTTCGAAGGGATAGACCACTTCTTCTTCAAGTTCCACCATTTTGACAAACAAATTCAAGATTTCTTTACCGAAATTTTTATCAACAATTGTTCGTTTTATTGTACAACATGCTCCGCACAAAAAGTGTTACTACCAGTTTTATTAGTTACAATAATCATTCAATGATTTATAATGTTTTATTATTCTCTCCGAATATTTTTAGTAGTTTATTGTAAAATATCAGTTATAATCAGTTAAAATATCAAGTATACATAAATAAGTCATTAATTTGACTCTATTTTTATTATAATATTAAACTTGACAACTCCGCCTATTCAAATCTATTCAAATATAACCATTATTATGTTTTATTTGACGTTTGTGTATGTGTTGCTGTTGTGCGCTGTTGCTAGATTTCAATATGGTGAAAAATTTACTACGATAGTTTTATTATGGAATCTATCTTGATAACATAGTTATTATATTTTTACACACAACAAAATGCTGCTTCCCTATAAAGCTCTATGTTAGCAATTTGATTTTCAATCATTAATTACTCTCCGATATGATCGATGTAGGGTATTGAATTTTTGAGGAAAGATGACTATATAATTGAAGATTCCAATTTTCAAAATTAAAATTATTTATCTACTATCAAGTTTCATGCATGAACGTCCTTAACATGCATTTGTCCCATGGTATTTTAAATTACAATACCATATATTATATTATAATAAATATAAGTATTCTGGTAATTTAGTCAATACATTAACTTTTTTTCTATAAATCGCATTTCTTTTAGGATTTTTTTACAAACGTAAAAACCTGTTAAGAACTGACAACCATAATTAAATAAATTAGATCAGGAAGTCTTACAATTTTAAAATTTTGGAAAATCCAGTTTTGAATAAACAAATCAGATTCAAGTAGCAAAATATTGCATAAGGGCTTAGGATAAGAATATTCCAATTTTAGTTTTAGAGTCATCATATAATGTTTCTTATAGAAGTCTTATTATTAAATTACTACTGTACGACTATTTATAATTGTATACAATATATGGGATTATAATTTAAAGTACCATCGAACAAATTTATATCATATGGAATTCCGATTCCAACAAATGGTTATAGTCGCATAATTATTAAGTAGAACAAATGCAGACGAATAATTGTTAATTGAACAAATGTTGTTGAATAAAATTTCTAGAATTGTCTATTATATTTCGTGAGTTTCCACTATTAAGTATTTAGAGAATGTAGGGAAACCCGTGCAATGGCATCACGTCATCTCCTGCTCGAACCAAAATTTTACATCAGCACCAGTTGGCTTGTTCTTTCGTACAACTGTGACTCGCCTGCTTTTAACACACCTGATACGAGAACACAATCAGCAACTACGCTATGATGTGCAACCGATGCTCCAATCTAATAGCAAAGATGGAAGTAATGTAACGGCATCATGTTACAAGCAACCGCAACCCGCAACATGCATATTATTACGAACTAGTTCGACTAGTATATCTAAATGAGTCCTATGCATTTCACATCATTTCCCAGCTGGAAATCGTGTGTTCGACTCTCACACAAGTCGAATTTTTATATTTAGCATTTTTAAATCAATTAATGTTATAATATACAAAACTAGTTAACATATAGCATTGCGCAAAAAATGCTATATAAGGTGAATAATCAAATCAATATTTTCAAGAATTCAACTATATGATACTGATGAGACCTAATAAGGTCGAAACATGTCTATCATTGTTGGGTTCTTGATTATATTGATTTAACTTTGAATTATTACAATTCTCAGTAGCTAGAATAAACTACGGCCATAATAACCTTAAGGTTATGAGTGAGGTTCAATCCTCAACGCCCCCCCCTGTACTGTCCTTATGACATGTCATTTCAACCCCTTCGGAAAGTGCTCCGTAGAACACCCTGTGTTTATAATTTGAATTTATTTATTTATTTATTTATTTATTTATTTATTTATTTATTTATTTATTTATTTATTTATTTATTTATTTATTTATTTATTTATTTATTTATTTATTTATTTATTTATTTATTTATTTATTAATTATTATTTATCTTTATATTGTACACTATCTTCAATGATATTAACTTATTGTTGTGAATATCAGAACCTTTTGGCTTAGTTCTCTAGTAAAAATACCGGTATGTGGCTGCAAACATATTTATATCAAATGTATATTTACGAATTAGAATAAGAAGCCGTAACCATAAAATTATATAGAAATAATAAATATTAACAAAAAGCAATTTAAGAAATTATCATCCTAATTCTTAAATAAAATATTTGAAACCTTTACAAGTTCATTATTTATCAAATTTTTGAACGGTATTAAATTTTAACAAAAAGTTAAAATTTTAATCAATAAAATTAATTAAAATTGTAACAATGGTATCAAGTTTACAGGTAATTTATTTATAAAGTAAGATTTGCGAAAGAGAAATTTTATCATTTATCAATTTTATAAATTCTTGTTGCAGTAGGTAGAAGATAATAGGAAGTTTAAAATTTCAACTGGAATGGGTATAAACGATTATTACTCTTTGTAATTCTGTGTTTGTTCAAGTTTTCATGCCTAGTTTTTTTTGTATAAAATAAATTATGTTGTAGAAATATTTAAAAGATTATGTGCGAACATCCTTAGCTTCAATTGTACTCGACCGAAGGGGATCGTCAACATTCCAATATGAAGCTCAATAATATTTAACAGCTAAAGCTATTGTTGGTGATTTTTCCGATAAAAATTATTTTATTAAGAGATTGGATAGTTGAAAAGGTCATAATGATGTTTTATAAAGAGTTTATAGTTTTCTCAAATGCAATAAAAAATTACAGCATTTTTTTATTTTAAATTGATATAAAAATATTGGATTACTTTGTTTTATTGTGGAAATAGCTTTCGGGCAAAATCAAGTGCAGAACCTTTATAATTTAACATAGATGAGTTATTTGATCAGGCCATTTGCACTTGTAATCCGATGTTTAACTGTAGATTAATTCTGTCCTCGACCTAATTACTCCATAAGGTTCACTAATAGGTCCTACTTAATATCAGTTAAACATAACAATAAAGACCCTTTCAAGAAATTAATATTGCGATATTGATTTGTTTATTACAGAAAAAATGCCTTTTGGTAAGATTCGACAATCATTTATATGAAGCGATAAAATTTTGTGGTTTTTTTTATGAGTGTTCACGTTACATACAACGTTTTATAAATAATTCAGTTTGCGTTTTTGGTTTTAGAAAATTTCTTCAACGTTACGTCGCTATTTCAATTGGATACTTTTTTAAATTTAATCGAAAATATTACAAATTACATAATACATACAACATAATTATATATTATCAAGTTATGCAAACTTAGTCAAAAAATTGTTTTTCTCAAAAACAGTTGAGCACTAAAATCCCGCAATTTCAAAATTAAAATTCTCTGTAACTATGCTATTCTCAAATTAATGTCTCATAACCAGATGCTTAATTATTTATAAACCTTTAATTATTTACAATTTACTTCATGATTACAAATTAATAATCATCTTTGTGTTCAGTGCTTTTTATAAAAATACCGTAACCTGTTCTTTCTTATTTCTGTTTAGTACATTCAAAGTGTTGGCACACTGTTTGACGCGGTTTCCAAACCACGGCAATCGTAATATACTTTATTTAGAGAAAGGCTTTAGTTTACTATTGCTTGTTAAAGAAAGGTGGTCATAATAATGTTTTTACTCCGCATGGTCTCGAATTATTTAAAATTAAAATTTTAGTTAAAAATACCTCAATTCATCATAATTAAATTTGTTTAAATATTTAAATATTTTTTTAAATTAAATTTTTATAAATATTTACAAGGTAATAGAAGATCAACATCGGATAAGAGTTGAATCAAGGTGAAGTTTGACTTAGAACATAAGTTTTATACAATTGGCCCTTAATGAAAATATACCAACATTAGTCAAGCGATGCATCAGCATTTCCGCTTGATGTAGTTTTGAAAACATCCGGTGATCTCTTCTATTTGAAACGCAGCGTCCTTTTGATTGATAATATCTAATATTGGATGATTGTCCGATTATCCTCAATTTGGACGGCAGATATTTCCGCCGATGGTTGATATTTAATCCCCAACCCTAAAATGGTTAACGTAAAGTAAGTGAACAATTCAACCGATAAGGGCCAGGGTAGCTTCTATCTATCAGCTGTACATGTTGTATCCTTGCATATAGCAATTTATTAATTACTTAGCGTTGAATTGGTATTTTATTTGGTATATTATTTACGTTGTTGTTGGAACAACAACAACAACAACAACAAGAACAACAAGAAGTATGTTGGAACTTTCCCTAAGAAATAAGACGCGAGTTGTGAATGTAATTAATTGAATTCATGTAAAAACCAGCTCGTATTGGGCCAGGGGGCTTCTAGGCAAAACTCATTGAGCCGCTTCTAATATACGCAATATATAATACTGACAGAAACTTAAACAAGACTCTATCAAATGCAAAAATTATTGTCACCTATCTCGGAAACGGTGCAAAATAATTAAAATATTAATAAGCATATTTTCTTGTAAGTTTTATTCTCTACATTTTTGTACCTATACATTTTTCTATTTTATCGCACCGTTTCCGAGATATTGATAAAACAATAAAACCAATGTATTCCATAAGCAAAGAGTTGTTGATGAGTTTTAAATATTAGTTTAAAATCGATTACTGATATTATATTCAATATTATTATTAAATTAATTTTAAAATTTTGAAACAGTTGAGAACATCAATTAAGCAAACTTTTCATCTTGAAATAAATTATAGTCAATTATAATCGAAATAATTATAAAAATTGTCATTTTGTAGCAAATAAAATTGAAGTTGTGTAAATACACAAAATTTAAAATTGAATAAAATAACTAGAACTTATTTGAAAGATTTATGAAATATATAAAAAGCGTCATGATTAAAATTATATCCGCATGTATTTCAAATTATAGTTAAATTTTATATTTTCTTTATTTAGAATTTTAAATTCCTGTAAGTTCCTTTGTAAATTATAATTTTAATGTTTCGTTACATAATTTTAGTATTTACTCAGAAAGTTATCACAATTTTGAATTGTTCTCTCCTATTAAAATATTATTTGAATTCGATAATATTTCATGATTAGTTATAGAAATAAAGTAAGCGCTCGATTAAGTGAACTGTTAAAAACAATTTGTTTAATGTTTCACACATTTTATTTGGTATTATATAAGTAATTTCTCAATATTGATTTTTCCGGTCTTATAACTTTTTCATTTCTTGATTTTTCAGTTAAAGGGAGTGATTGAGAAACCTTTTAATAAGCGATTGTAATGCTATTTATTGCTGTCAAAAATTTAGTTGGTAAGAACTTTTGAATTTGAAATTAAGAATGCGTCTAACGTAATCACAATAACTTTTCAAGTTTAATAGAGTTTAGTTTCATTTAAATTTTAATTACGTTTCCTTTTCAAGTTTTCTAGTGACTCGATGATTCAAGATATTTTGACAATTGGAAACATTTGATTTTTGTCTGTATTGAGTTTTTACATTATTTTATTTGTATGATTTGTTTAGGTAATTATTATATAATTGAATCGGTCATTTCAAAACCATCATAAGTCACAGAAGCGAAATTTTACATTCCTCAATTAAAACTAAGTTACAGAATAACAGCAACATTTTTAACACATTAATTGTTAAGTAACTTAAAATTAAAGGTCTAAAATTACAAATTTGCAAAAAATTTTTTCAAAAAATATTGATGTTTTTGTGTAACACAGCTTTTATTCGTTCCTGTAAAACTTTAGTATTGTTGACTTATGCTGTTTTTCAAATAATCGATCCAATTGAAGTTGAAATGAATTTTACAGATAATTGTGTAATAATATACTGATTTTGGATTCTAGCTATTAAACTAATATAGTTTACTACTATAATGTCAATTCGATCTTATCGTTGTTGAAAGTATACTGAATTTATGATTCTGTACTAAGAGCTGTTTGGTTAAAAATTGATGTTTACTGAACTACAATTGGCAAATTTTAATTGCAATTAACGCTTTCTGAAATACATCAAACCGTTTCTGAATTATAATTGGAAAAGTTCTAATACGCTAAGGTGTATTTGAATCCAGATCGGCAAATAATATTTTTTTGTTCGTTTCGGACGTTTCAATACATAAATATTTAACTTTCGATGTTGAATTCAATATTTTAAATATTTCATAATACAGTGTACATAGAAGAATATCGATTCAATAAAATCAGAAAATTGAACACTCGGTATTTAATATGGACGCTTTAAAACAAAATTGCATTTTAAATTTTGTCTTCTTTTTGACGGAGATTACATTGTTAAGATATATGTGCATTACTTTATACGTTTTCATGTATTGTCGACACCTACAGGGTGATCTACGTACACCACCATATACCATTTTATAAATCTTTGAAAGAGTATTTTAATTTAGAATGACAGTAATTTATTAAAACAATTTGAAAATGTAACATTTATTTCATAGTGTAATAATACTTTATTCAACCGAATATCTGCTCTATAAAGTATAGTTTAAAAATCACCGAATTAAAGTTATTTCGCTTTCTCGCTACGTACCTTTCTACTTGTTTATGTAACAAATATATGAAATATAAATACATCTTACATCCATGAATATTCGATTTACAGTTGTCAATTCAATGCATTTATTATATGCTAAATCTGACTCGCATTTCTCATATGTACAAAATTCGCACGAGTAAGTTTCAAATAAAATGCGAACCAGTACAGATAGAGCACTCAAAATGTATACAAACGTTTCAAACAATTTTACGACATCCCCAATGACTCTCTTGCTTTCTAAGTATTGTACATAATATTAAAAAACCTATCAAGTCAGCTAACTCTTATCGCATCAATAGATGTAATTAACATTTTATACTATCAATTTGTATAGCATGCAAGTAGTTTTTAATTTTTTAAGAAACCCAATGCTCATTCAATTATATTAATGTATGTGAAGAGATATCGGGTTGAATGGAAAAATAAATTAAATAACTGTAACTTGCTTTGCTGACGTTTTGCAGAATCTACTTCTCCATTCTCAAGAATACCACAAAAAATAACAAATGAGCACTGCAGTGGGACAGAACATAGATTGCACTCACCAAGCAAGTCAAGTGTTAAGTGTTAACTATCTATTAAAAAGTTAAAAATTAAAAAATTATTCTTAATTTCCGCTCATAAAATAAATTTAATGGCAAAATTTAAAAGATCTGTCTGGAGTTTGAAAACTTTGATCAAAGCGCCACCGCTCGTGACGTCTTGTAATTGAAAGAATGTTGATTATGTTACTGCAAATCATGTGTCTTAAATATTACTTGTAAACAAATAACGTTTCAAGAAAACTTACTGTCTAAAAGTGGTCACACAATGCAAATTCAAGTTAGTTCAAATGTATTCTAAGTCGTGAAGAATATCTTTGTAACCAGCGTTGATGTACTTATAGTAGGTTTCTTTATTTATTTATTCAGGTTGTCAGCACTGGTGGAGATATACGCAGCTTAAACAAAAGTTCTCTTTTGATAATTACTTTCGGTGGCAAGAATTTTAACATTGTCAGTTGTGAACTTATGTGTGTTTTAGATTTACTCTTGTGGAGAGTCCCCATTTCGTCTGACCTATATAAAAATTTTCATGTTCACATTTAATCTCATGTAATTGGCTATGTCTAATGTGGAGATTATGCTCTTGGTCGTCGAGTATAGGATTCTACTTAAGGTGAAACGCTTGTGGAAAGCTAATTTATAGTTCAACGTCCACAATATACATGGGTCATTAAGTCCCGGGACAAATTAGTGAAAACACATTTTTTTTTGCAAAATTCAAATTTATTCATCAACATAGTCCCCTTCCATAGCAATACAAGAATTCCAATGTTTTTCTAAATTTTCAATGCTTTTCTTATAGAACGGTTTGTCTTTGGCCTCAAAGTAAGCCTCCGTTACAAGCCTCTCTCCTCCTAAAAGTCCAAGAATAGGATGAAATGGTTAGACTCAAGTTTATAAGTGAAAGTGAGCAACTTTATCGTAACTACTGAGTATTTTAACACAATTTTTCACTTCTGTAGCCGGAACCACAGTAAGGAAGTCGTGCGGTTCAGGCAGATATATTCCTACTTTTTCTAACGTATGTCCCTGAACCTTGTTGATCGTCATGAAAAAGGCAAGTTTATTTGGAAACTGTCGCCGGCTTAAAACAAACGGCAAGTCTGTTGTTGGAGCTAAATCTGTGCTAAATCTATTATGATTATCCTATTATCCATTCAGTCGTTGATACATCTTCAATTCAGCTTCCCGGCTTTTTAATTTTTATATATACTTGACCGGTGGATCTCTCTTTTAACGGTCTTAATTAAAAAATTAATACTGTGGAACTTCATTGATGTGTAACTCGATTAGTTGGGATCTTGATTGATGTGTAGTAGCAACGTATAGTATTGGTAGTTATAAAATTTATATAGTTAATGGATTTATTTAGGTACAAAACTGTAGTTCGTTGAAGAAGTTCTCCTTATTTCTATTATCTTATTTAATTTCTTTGTTTTGTTCTCTTCTCTTTGTGCTATCTTCTCATATCTTGACTCTTCACTAATTTCTGTTACTTCTTCTGTTTCCAATTGTTCTCCACGTTTTTCTTCTCATTAATCATGTTTTCATCTTATATTTTTGACTGGCGGTGCCTCTTCACTAATTGCCGTTACTTGTTCCTCTTTTTTTTGTTATATTTCTTTTCGTCGTGTTTCTTTCTCATCAATTATCTTGATCTTCATCTTATATCTTTGACTGGCGATGTATCTTCACTAATTGCTGTTACTTTCTCTTTCTCTTTGTTTTTCCATTCCTCTTCTTTGCTTTTCTTCTCATTAATCATGTTTGGTTTTCGGGTTTTTCCAACCAAAAATATCACACGCTGTAGTAGCAGCATTCTGGCGTTTTACCAGATTGCCGAAGGAGGGTTATTACATGATTACTAAATTTTAATTGTTTTTTCTTATAGCGAAATTATTCATTATTTTATTTTTCAAATATTTTTAGTTTTAATCTTAGTTTAATATATTTTTCGGTTGGTAAAAAAAATCGACCAATCAGAGTGTTTTTTTCACCAAAAAATGACACGCTGGGGCAGGAGCAGCAGGACCAGCGTGCTGGGATTTTTATGTATTAGGATATAAAATATAAAGTAATGGTTTAATAGAAACGCAAAATTATAAACAACCGCAAGAAAATCATTGGTTTGCCTTTTCTGTGAGAGTTTCACCCATTGCTTTGAAAAATTATTGTTTAATAATCGTAAATGTATTTATTATTTTTTGCTACATACTATATTACCTTTAAAGACAATATTGTAATATCAAGTATGTTACATGTTTTGATGCTTCACAATCATGAGAAGATAAATAACACAAGTGATATGCACAGTGTTATTGTGAGTAATGCCAAGGAAGTAAATTTAGTTTAGAAATTATAAAACAATTTATTACATCCCTTTAGGATTAGTTTATAACTAATGTCATATTTAGATTGTTATTTGTTTCAAAACTTAATTATATTAGTGCTCTCTGCATGATTGCTTTATTGCTGCATTCAGTCTTCATTCGGTCAAAATATTATTTAATTCAGTTTAAAGTTGAACTCATAATATAATGTCGCGGAAAGAATATCTGTTTGAAAATTTTAATGTTCTAATCGAGTGTCAAGTGTTAATTTATTTAAAATATTGTGGCGCCCTAGCCTTTTCAATTCTTATTTTCATTTAATTTAAACCATAATTATATGGTTATTCATTATAGTACTAGAGACCGGATTATATGCAATCGAAATATGCATGCAAATATGCATCATAAATGGTCAAAATATGAAACAAAATCGCCAAAAAGGTCCAACATATGCAACATCAAAATTCAATAAATACTACAAAATAACGCTATTTTGTTAATTCTACTATTCTCTACTAATAGTTTTTTCTATTTTGACATAGATCTACTGATCTACCCAACCCAAAATTAAAGTTTTTGTCATGGACAAATTTAAATTTTAAATTATCAAAGAAAATTTTTCTTTTTTTTTAAATGCCCAAAAATCTCTTCTTTTGCATTTTATTAGTGAGTTTTTACCAGTAATTGAAAAACAAAATATCAAGTGTTAGGTATCTTTAGAAGCAGAATAAAAATCGCTTTAAATTGAAACCATTTTCATTCCTATCCTATGTGATGGGAAGTAGGAATTGAAGAAAAATCAATTTCCTATGTTAATTGCCTATGTTCAGATGGTCGACCGGTCACCCGGTATATACTTACATATAAAATTATCGTAGGGTTACATAAGAAAATTTTCGAGAAAAATGCAATTTAGTGGATTATGTTATTTTAATCTCTTAAGTGTTTTCAAAAGGTTGGTACTTCTCTTTAATTATTTTTTTAATTATAATTGTAATCTAGTTCAAATCCTGGTCGCGTCGATACACTGCTGGGATCTAAAGCCCAAGATAGATAGATACCCTATGATCAAAAAGTATCCGGAATTTGTCATTTTTTGCCAAACTAAGTTTTTTTCAAGGTTAGTACATCTGCGTAATAGTTTTGTAAACAAGTCATTATTTTGTGTATTCTGTGAATTTTGCTATGCCGAATTTTTTTGCTATGCCAAAAACCATGTTAACCCTCCAGTACTAACTTGGTTTTTATAACACGAGTACTAACGTCGGTCTGTGAGACTGATGTTAGTTTTTAATTTTTTTAACACAGTGTTTATATTCTTTATAAACTAGGCTATTTAAAGGTACTAAAAACCCCCAACTTTCAACTGTCATTGTATTAAATTAACAGTTACAAATGAAAGTCGTTGGTCTGTCGGACCGACTGTTAGTACTGGAGGGTTAATACCGTTCCGCAAGCTATGTATTCACCTGATATGGTCCCGTGTGACTTTCTCTTGTTCTCACGACTCAAGTTACCACTTCGTAAAAAGTGTTTTGAGACGATTGAGGCGATAAAGGAGAATTCTCCAAAAAGCTAAAAGCGATTCAAAAATTGGAATATGAAAAATCAAAGATTGGAAAAAGCGTCGGCGTATGTGTACTGCTTGCGATGAAGATTACTTTGAAGGGGATAAAATAAATATCGATGAATAATTAAACCGTTTTCGTTTTATCGAGAAATTCCTGGTACTTTTTGATCATAGTAGTATGTGGGCTGTGGGGAAGGAAACGGGTACCATCCATGGGCGTCGCCAAGGGGGGGCAGAGGGGGGCTACAGCCCCCCTCTGGCTTTTGGCAAAACATATAAATTTACAATTGCAATATAAAAATATAAAAAATTTTAACATAAATAATCAATTTTAATAGCGTTTAAAAAAATTTGCCCCCCCTGCAATTCTTGGAAGCGACGCCCTTGGTACCACCCCATTAATTAAATTTCCTAGTACGTCATCTTGGCTTCAGCCAAGTTTGATCGTCAACGCTTGAAGGCATGGCATCGGCATACTTAAAAAGAAGATTCTTGCATACTCTTGATAATAGAATCTGAAAGAACCTGAGACGTTGGATATTATTTAGTTGTTAGTTTGATTCATTTCATACTGATATTTTATAATGGCAAGTCAACTAAAATCAAGTTAAAAAAAATATGTTTGAAATTTTTATATCAAGCTTCGGCAGACACCCGATATTGAACAATACGATGTCTGAAACTGGATAAAACTTTTCATTTACAGTAACTGAATATTTTAGCTTTTTTTAATAAAAATAATAAATAAATGTTGTACCTGTGACATTTTGAACTTGTACGTATCCGTTGATGTATTCTTATAACTTTAGAAAAAAGAGTTTTATATAAATATATAAAATAAGTTTATTTTCATAAAATGTGTTTCTATGATTTCGATGTTTTCTTAAAAAATTTTTAACACAGTCAACAAAAAATAATATTTTTGTTCACATGACTTCATGTTAAATAATTTCCACTGTACAACATAATATTTTATCTTGCCATAATCTTAGACATTCTTTCAATCTCTAAAACTTATAATTTAGTTTGTATGTGTATATTATAAAAATCTCCACAAAAAATGACACAGATTTTCAAATGCATTTAAGTTGTATGTATATTCAGTAGTGAAAATGTATGTACGAGTCCTAAAATAATATTAATATAACTTTCGTTAGCCTCAATTTGAATAAATATTTTCCCTTTGAAATTTAAAATTTCGATAAAACGTTACGAAAATGTTTTTTATATATTTATTTCTTCGAATACTAATTTTGACGAGAATTTGATTTAATATTATTGCAATGTAATGAGCTAAATATAAAACTTAATAAAAATGTGGTTTAATAACATCAACCATATTTATTACATTTTTAGTAGCAAACTTTTTAAAACCACGTTTTTTTGCTTTATTTATTAGTACAAAGGGAATAATTAGCTGCGTCTATGTTCTGGAGATCATTTAATTAAGTCTAACTTAATTTTATTATGTATTTCATTATCTTCAATTAGATTTAATTTATTAGACATAGAAATTAAGACTATCATTGCAAATTTGAAAGAAATGCACGCATTGTAGTTAATAAATTAGTTGATGCTGAACTCTGTTTACAAATTACAGCCCGAGAAGTAATTATAAAATCTTACCTGTAAAGGTAACAAAAATTAATTTATACACAATTTCCTTCAACTATTTTCTTAAAAAAAAGCATATTATATTAATTGAATAACGTGAAGTTTTTTCCTTCAAACTAACTACTGGAAATCTGAAATTTTTTACTTAAGAAGCAGATTATTATGTAGTATATAATCTAATTACCTGTGCTACCTATGATTTGCAAAAATTCTATTTTAGGCTTCCCGACGGTAATGTGTTAATAAGAAAATAAATTTTTGTATGTACTTTATAATTTAATTGATGACTGCTTTTGCTTTTAGGTTTCTTCTGATTAATAAATATTTTTTTTAATTGATAAAAAATTTGTATTCAAAAATCAATTTTGATTTAAATTTATATAAATAAAAATCTATTTGCAAATATTTAAGAATAGCATGTACTTTATTTTATTCTAAATTTATTGTAATAAAAAAAGCGGAGTTGATTATTTTGAAGCTGTAATTTGTCCAACTGTTGCTACATAATTTTTGCGTCGAGTTTGTTTTAACTAGAAAAAGTTCCATTGTTTCTGTTTAAATCAAAACTAAACCTGCCTAAAGTTGAAATGGTAATTTTTGTGAATTGTAAGTAAGGACAAAAAATTTAGGTTAAAAGTATTGATTTACTTAATGACACGTTTTGCTTTAACTAAAAGATTGTCCATTTCGATAAGTTCAAGGTAAAATTACACTTGAAAATAATAACAAAACATTAGTATGCAAGGGTAATTAACAAAAAAAATTCCTGAGTATTTTATATTATAATTTATAATAATAAAAATATTACAATAAATATAAACTAACAAGTAAAACTATTAAAAATTACAGCACAAAGTTTCACGTGTTACCAGCGTTTGTCTTGTGGATATTTCTGATGTTATTGACTGCTAATGGTAAAGCGTTTCTTTGTTGAAACTTGTATAGTAGGGGAGATTTCTCTTTTACTATTTATAGACGCCTAAAAATTGTCAAACGACAGAAAGTTATGCGATAATGTAGGTAGTTACAAATTTATCCAGAAGTATTAAAACCTAATTGTACAAAATTCCTATAAAAAAATATGTATAACATAGTATAAATACATATTATAATATTTAACATAATTAAACAAAACCTTACAATAATAAAATTTTTAACAGTAGAGAAGAAATACAATATATTTTAAAAAAGATAAATTAATATTTTTAATCCTAACCTGTCAAGGGGTTTTTCAAATTCTTTTTTTGTTTTTTTAAATAATTTTCTACCGATTGTATTTCTTCTCTTTAATACTGTTAAAATTCTATTATTTTAACGTTTTGTTTAGTTTTGTTAAATATTACATTTTACAAATACATACCATATACCACAAATTTACTTGAAATTTTTATTTTAAATTCATTTTCTATAATATCTTGGCCACAGCTTATGTATAGTCGGGCCGAATACACTGCAGTGATCTAAAGCCTAATTTCAATCTAGGTATGAGCTATAATCTAGTAAGATTAGCACCTTATTAGAAGAGAATGTAAGAATGTAAATAGAATTGCTACGCCTATGTTTTTTTACCACGTTGAAAAATAAATTTAATTATAATCAAGGCTTAATAAGTTTCGTTACGATTGTGAGATATGCGCCTTCAGCTACTAAATAAACATAATTTTTATGCTTACTAGGTTCCCGTCGAGATCGTGTGGAATTCAACATTTTAACACTCGATAAATATTATTATGCTTAATAAGTTCCATCGAAACCGTGGGACTATTTACGATTCAGCGACCTGGATGCAGACAGTAGGCCACGATTGTGTCACAAGGGGGTGATAAGATGAAATATAAGTAACTCACACGTGCGGGGAAGAGCAGTCCCAGCTAAACCATCAAAATGGTAACGAGCCTTCGCATATCCAGTTATAATTTGAAATTGTTTAAGCAAGTGCTTGGTTAACTTCGTTAATCACGGCTTCGGGATTCAACCATGGGATGGGGGAACGACAGTCCTCCATAGTCCGAAATTAATTGTAACACGATGAATTTAATAAGTAATTAGTTCTAAAATTGTGAAGTTAGAAATTTCAGTAAATTTTGTGATACTATCGGCTTTTGAAAGTATTGGTCGCGCGTGCCGTTTTATAATAAGACTGTTGAGTCAACTCACTTATTCGGGTAGTCCATAAAGGAACCAACTCACGTAATTAAGATATTCTGTAATCGACTTCAACATCATATAATATGTATTTTATGGAAGGCGCGCCATGGTAAATTCAGGCCGAAGGGCATCTAGATTAGTTCGAGATATATTTTGGCAAGTCCGTAAGAATTAGAAACTGCTTAAGAAATCTGATGGTACTCGTATCCGACGTTGTAAGGTAAAAATTTGTATTATTAAGTTAAATTTGGGACGACATCCGGAGATTTGGATCGCAGCAAATTAATTGTGATTATGGACAAGTGTCGCGGTAAGTCCGATTGGCATGGGCCAAGTTCAGTGAAAATTGATTAATACAAAATTTATGTGGAATGTTGATATTTGGAAATTATGGAATTTTTGGTATATTTAACTTTTGTAATTGTTGATTTGATTTAGAATTTTAGTAAGCTGGATCCAAGCCCTTTAACCAATTTTTGTGATTTTGAACTAAGTTGTTTTAATGCTCGTATTAAACAATTTAAAATTTCTGCATTTTTATTGTCTTGCATTACGAACACACCAACCCTGACATGCTCTCCGGTTTTTTCGTAATTTTTTAATTTTTTTTATATTTGGTTTTCAAGCAAATAAATTAACGAAACAGAATACAGAACTTTATATTATTACAGTTTAAAATTAGTTTGGATGTTAAATTTAATGAATTTTTTGAGAAATCTGGCAATCTTTGACAATAAAATTATGACTATTTTAACAGTGTAAATGGTATTAAACAAAAATTTCAAATAAAAGTGTGTATCTCAGATTTTCAGATATTTATATCTTGCCACTCTTTGAATTGTTTCATTCTCCAATGTCAATGTCGTTTGAATATTTTCTGTCTTACTGATTATCATATATTTGGTTTTCTTGATGTTGACTTTGAACCCGTATTCTTTACTGACATTGTTAACCATGTTGATTAAGATCTCTATGTAGCGAATCCCAAGTAGAACTTCGATTTCTTCTGTGGTGTGGTACTCGTTGAATCCAGTATAAGTTCGCAATAATTTTAATGTCAAGGGTGTTAAACCCTATTTCTTGTAAAATCTTAACGAGTTTCCCGTGTCGTATCCTATCGAACGATGTATCAACATCGCAGAATCAACACATTCATGAAAAAGAGTGCCTCTCTGGTTGCAAAACCACTTCTAAAGCCAAATTGTGTGCTGGCCACCATCTCTCAGATCAACAATATACTCTTTTGTGGATAATCTTTACAAACACTTTCGACGTGTGACTCATGAGACTTATGGTGCGGTAGCCCTTGCATGTTTTGGCATTAGCCACTTTAGGAAGCACGATGAAAGTTGATTTTAACCTGTCTTCAGATATGTTACCTATACGATATATGTTGTTAAATAATTTGACCAGAATATCTATGCTAGTACTATCCTGCAATTTTAACAATTCAACCGGTATTTGACCTGGCTCTAGTACTTTATTCTTTTTTGTGTTTCTAATGGCATATTGGCCTTAGTTTCTATCCAGAATCTTGTCGTTCATTCAGTTTTTCTATTTTCTTCAAATTTTCTCCTTCAATTTCTATTTGCAACTTTGGTTTATTCTCAGCTTTATTTCTCCCCACGCAGTATTGATATTGTTGGCATTTTCCAATCGCCTTTCCATCAATTCCGTCATTGCCCCCCCCCCCCCCGTTGGTTTCTTCTTGAGGAATTACTGCAGTTTCTAGTTGGTTCAGTTTCTTCAGTTAGTTTAGTTTCTACGCGTCGATTTGAGTGAACATTATTGAATTTTATTGGATTGTAGGCTGAATTTACATCTGTATCACGATATGTTTTAATATGTTTTGAATTAATTTCAGAATTTTATGAAATACTAAAGAAAGTATATCTATATATCTTGATGTTTTTATATAGAATGAGATATAGCCATATAGCCAAGCTCGACTACTTTTACTAAATATTCCTATGTAGCGTAAAAGTCTCCGCACCAATTCTAAAGTATGATTCCAATAAATTAATATACTGAGATTCTTCTTCTTTACGAAGGTTCTTACAAAATTGAACAACCCACTTTTAGCATGTTTTCTTAGGTGAACTTTCAATGCACTTTTACGTGCTGATTTATAGTGATAAATTAAACAAGTAAACGGCTTTTTGCGGTATGAATTCTTATATGCCTATGTAAATGTTCTTTTTGCTAACATTTATGCCCGCAAACTTGTGAATAACTATTTGAATGTCATAAAGAAAATCAAACTCACAATTGAACCACTCGCTGGTGACGAATATAACGGGACAAAACGTAACCGTAACAGCTTACCGCCGAAATCATCTGATCAGAGCTGGGTAATCAAGAAAAAAAAGATCTTTCTAGTTCGGTAGAATTTTGTAATAAATTAATTTTTTTACAGCTAAGTCCTACGGGTTTCTTTTGTTTCTTATACTAATTGTAAAAGGATCTACTCTGTTATCGGTAGCCGGATGTACACTCTCGCCGAGACAGGGCGAGAGCGAGAGTGCAGATGGTAGCGCTCGCCCCGCCTCTCTGATCTCGGTGTTCCTCATTACCTCTCCATCTCAAGTCGGTTTTTTAGGTCTCTGGTATTCCTTGAAAATCCCTGGAATGCTTTAGATTGGATATCATTGGAATTCTTTGGAAATCTCTGGAATTCCTTGGAATTTTTTGGAAACCACTGGAATTCCGTGTCTTGTGTACTAAAATTTTACTGGATATTTACCCCTTGTTTATCACTCTCAGAGCCCTCATCTACGAGTGCTATGTAAAAGAGAAACAAATTGTAAAGCTAAGGGGTAAATATCCAGTAAAATTTCTGTACACAAGACACGGAATTCCATGGATTTCCAAGAAATTCCAGGGATTTTCAAGGAACATTGCGTTTATTAAATTTCTAAAGGGCTAAAATATTTACAGATAAAGTTAACAACAATAGAACAACTACTACACTAATATTTACACTAATTCTAAACTACACGACAATTATTTACAATCACATAAGTCTGTATTTATGTTAACACTTCCGAGTTCCAACTCGAACTTTCTTCACAGCAACTCGCTTGGCTATTTATATCCAAATGCATATGTCTAGAAACTTTCAGGTATTTCTATAAGCTTTTAATGGTTTTTAATTAAGACTGACTACACGAATAAAGAAAGGACTCGGTTACATCAATTCTCCAGTGCAAATTGTACATTATTATTACCTCTAAATCACATACAAACTGCTGTTTCGAAATAGTTGAATTATTAAATAAGTTACATCATTGTATGTAATATAATATAATATTAATAATAAAACTACCACTAACTTAATTTTAACATTAAAAGAAAATTTATTTTAAAATAAAAATTTTTTTAAATGAAATAGTTTTTTGTGACTGAAAATTTATTTCCGTGAAAAATGTTCTGACTTCCTTGAAAAAATTAGAGAAACCTTAAATTTCCTGACTTTTCCAAACTTTCCAGACGATTGGGAAACTTGTGTTCTGTTAAAAATCTTTTAGGGCCAATATTTTAGTGTCAGTTTAAGCTCGACATTAACAAAATAATATTTCGAAAATTTTGTGTACACTTGTTTGGAATTCCCTTGGAAATTCTGGGAATTCTTTGGAAATTTTTGAAAATCCCTGAAATTTTTTGGAAATCCTTGTAGTTCTTTAGATTGGTGCTTGTTTTGAAATCATTGGAATTTCTTGGAAATTCATGGAATTCTTTGGAAATCTATGGAATTTAGCCCTTTGCTTTACAATTTGTTTCTCTTTTACATAGCACTCGTAGAGGAGGGCTCCGACAGTGATAAGCAAGGGGACAATTTCAAAAAAGAATATATAATAAGTGTTGCAGTAAAAGCGATTTTTATACGACAAATAATAACATCAAAAGGAACTATTCACATTGGGAATAGAGGAGTGTACGAATACTATCTTGAGCTACTGTATAATGTTAAGAACTACTTATAGACTCGATAATTAAAAGATTAAAATTTGTACCAGTCTACCTGATACGGCAGCGTTGGAAAAGTTATATGGGATTAGAGCTTATTTCTCTGTACCTGTAAATAGCCTGCGACAGGCATTTGGCAGGTTCTCATTTAGCGCTTTTTTCCTGTGGTTTTCAATTACTGTGTGGTACTTGACAAAAAGAATTAAATTAAATTTCTTTAAATTTGCGATTTACATTAAGTGATCGCCACCACGCGGAAAAATATTAAGTTAATTTAATACGTATAGTTGTATTTTTGTTATTTTCGATGATTGATCTAGCCTAACGTAATATTAACTCAGAATAAATTTTGAAAAAAGTACAGAATGAAACAAAAATTCGTATTGCAAATTTTATTGTTGAGAATTAAATTAAAACAAATTTGTTTACATTTTAATAAACTTGAATGCAACATGCAGCATTTGTACAACTTCCTACTGGTGATGCATATATGCAGGTGGTAGCACAAATTGTGCTGGGTATCGCAATACCTAATGTCTTGCATTGCTCTGTTTAAAAAAAGCATAGTGAAAATAAATTAAAATATTATTTACAAAGTAAATATTTATATGGAATTGTTCTTACCCCCAATAGCTTGGCCTGTTACAATTGTCATTGCAACAAATAGAACAGCAAAAACTAAATAACTTGTTAGCTTCATGGTTATAACTCGGTCTATACATTCGGTTTGCAATAATTCCCTGCTTATATACCTATTCTTTTTACACAAACTACGACTAAATTACTAAATTTTAAGCAATTAAGAATATAATCTTGGAAGATAATACATTATTTTATTAAATAGTGAGAAACATAAAATAAAACTTTTATCCAAAGTAGTTTTTTATTGCATTTTTAGTGTAAAGTAAAAGATTATTTTGTAAATTAACTTGTCGGACGACTTATTGGCCGCACGAAAATAATTAGCTTGCAAAAAGCAATTGATTTTAAACAGTGGCGTAACAAGGCAGCTACGGGCCTGTGTTTCTAACTCAAGTGGGGCTCCCAATGGAATTTGGGCCAAATGGAATTGGGGACAAAAAAAACCCTTAATAAAAAAATAAACAAGTTATTTTGAAAAAGTGCCGCATAGTTTCTGGTTTTATTAGTGCTTTCAATATTTAGTGCTACAAATCACAAAAATTTGAATTCGCATTAAATCATTAAAATATTTTATTTTTTTGGTCGTGATAGCGACTGGGCCCCTTTAATGTCCGGGCCCTTGTTCGATCGAACAAATTGAATACTGGTAGTTACGCCACTGATTTTAAATTTAATATTGTTAAAGTTTACTGATATGCCCAATCAGTTCCAAACGATTTTGCATTAATTTCAGAATTTTGGACAAATGTAAAACTTGCTACGTTAATAGTAACAAGTCCTACATTTAGATCAAGAAGCGGAAATATGTCCTGTTTCAAAATCTTTTCGGAATTTTGAATTTTAAATTTTGAGAATTTTAATTATTTTGTATGATCCATTTTGATTTTTGAGTTTATTTTATGAAATTTGTAATTTATTTAATATTTGACATTTATTTTGTAAATCTGAGTTTCATACTTAATTGTAAGCAATCGATTAAAAAATTAATTTTAAATTAGCATTTTTTCCAGTATACGAGTCCGTACAAATAGTTTGAGACAAATTTTGCAATGCTGTCCGTATGTGTGTGCGTGTATTTGCGATTTTTTCGTCAAAGACTTTATCAAAACGCGTGAACCAATTTTATTCTAATTTCATATACTGGTTTGTAGCAGCAATCTAGAGAGCTGATTTTTGTACATTTTAAATTTGTTTTTTAAATAATTGAAAAATTTTGTAAATATTTAAATAACTCGTCTTTCGCGCTAACAATTTTAAGAGTTTGCAGATATTTTTAGGAAGAACCAGGTGTTTGCCTTTTGAAAACCGCAGTCTAGACATTTGCAGGGGAGGTCTACGGTAAAATTTTAATATATAATTGCGATTTTGATTGAGTTTTGAAAGTTTGCGAATAAAATTCATTTTGTTGTGTGGATGATTTTGATTATTATTGAGTTGAATTTGTCCCAATTGGACACCTATTTGGAATTTGTTTGAATAAAATTTGAATTAAAATTGGATTATTGATAGTTGGAAATTGAATGTAAGTAATTAATAAGAATAAAATAATAATTAAGTTTGGTACTTGGAATATAAAATTAATTGAATTTGAAGAATTTAAATTGATTCTATTGGTTAAATAAAAAATAAAAAATTCGAAATAAAATTATAATTGGCTTTATTATAATATATAACATTATAACTTGTAGAATTAAAATGGAAAGCAGCGTATAATTTTCTATCCATAGTGCAACGTATGGCCAGATTGACGCACACATTTTGCCGTTCTATGTACGTATTGGTAAAATTATTGTGAAGTTAATTTCAATTTAGATTTTTAAAATTAATAATTTTATTCAAGTCAAAGATTTCACGTTTTGACAATATATGACATTTGATAATTGACAAGATTTGACAATTGTCACAGCACTCTCAAACACGCTTAACAATTGTAGTGTTTTAATTGCCAATTAAAACCTACTATGGGATATTATTTTATTTTTGAAAATTTTATGTCAAAATTAATAATTAAATGTTAGTAAATAAACAATAAAAACTAAATTAATTTCTGTTTAAATATGATATATTTTATTTTATTTGGATTGAAATTATATATTAAATTAATGCATAAAATTGTATAAACTATAAAATCATGCTTTGCAAATATTTAATGTTTATTCATACCTATAAACTATATACAATAATTGAAATTTCAAACTCGTGTCATGTAGGCATGCCACAACCTCCCAACAAAAATGGTTATAACAAGTTTATTGAAAGAAACGTGACGAGTCACAAAAGAAAAATAAAGTTTTGCTCAACTTTCAAGGTCAGTATACAGTTGTCGCACGTACAATTATTATGGAAGTGCTGTTTTATTTCGTGATATTGATGCGTACCTTCGTATACTTTTGTACTTAATGGTGTTATGCGTAAACTGATTTTTCCATTGCTTCCGAAATATCTTAAATTTGTATAGGTGTACGGAAATCTACAACAATTTAATCTGAACAGAATACATAACATAAATAAGAAAAAATAAAGATAAACTGCAGATGTTATTGCATTGGAAGGAAAGAACGCAGAAGAGCGTGTATACAGGAAACGAAAATATATAACAAACGCTGTAAAATTAAGCGAAAAGTCGTTTAAATCGGCGGTAACATCTTTGCAAATTGAAAATTTTTCTAAAACGTTTAGGGGTATTTGTAGATCTATTTAGTGTCTAATGTATTTAAAGTATAATTATTGGGATTTCGAGTGTGTATGAACGTATACGGGTAGATGTTTTTCTTCTTCGCAGTCATTGGTGTGATTTTCAAAATTTCTTTTTTTACATTGCATTTAGTCAATCTATCCATGGAATAAAGTTAATATCAATATAGATATTATTTTTTTAATAAATTTTAAGAGTATTTGTAACGAGTTATGTTTATAAAATAAATTTTGATGCTTTAGATAATTTCTAAATTGGAATTTGTGGGTTAAATTTATACAAAATTTTAAATTAAAGTATAACTCGGTTTCATAAACCACAAAGTATGCAGTACGCTCAATACATAACAATATACTTATTCCATATTATGATGCATACCTAGTAAGTAACATAGTTACAATATCATTCTATAATATCAAAAATAATAATACACAATTTGAAAATAATAGTAACATTGCATTTCATAAACTACCTGATATATTATTTAAGAAGCTATATACTATTAAAGTTTGATTCTTTAAAAATTTTAGCAAATAAATGTCAAACGAGATTCTAGAATTTATCTGGTAGGTTGTTCAGATTTCCGATCAAGAAACACCCGTAGAGGAAATGAGGTAATTTAATAAGGACAAATCGATAATTATACGTTTTATATTTTACAGCGCCTAGTTTGCTTTTTATTACCGCCTTTTTTTAATTAACCTTAAAAGTATCCAGCCCCTATAAACTATATAACAAACCTGATATAATCAAAAATAATAAAAATATAACATTGTTTAAGCAACTCGTGCGTGTAGGTAAGAAATGTTTGTTTGAATTTATTATCCTTAATAGGCAATTAGTTAGTAGGTATTAGCGGTTGCCTTTTTTCTTATTTTATGATAACAATTATAAAACCTTATTTACGAGTACACTTCCTGCTACTAGCCATAATTATTGTCAAACATATTATGATTGACAATATTTCATCAGCAGCAACGTAATTTAATTTAACACAGTAGGGGTTTGTTGTTACTGTTGGTTAAGTACTCAGTTAAAATTCCAGGATGGAATATCGGCCTTCACGTAATTTTACTTATGTTATAACCATTCGCTGAACGACCACACTTTGTGGTTTCACTCTACAGTGTGTCTAGAATAAGAATGCACAACAAGGATAACTCAGGTAATATACGGATATAACTAAAGCAAGAATGAAGTTACACACCAATTTTTAATAAGCTTTCTCCCCATACGGGTAGCCCAACCGAGGCGATTCACCCTTAATAACTTGAAAATTTATTGAGATATTCATACCTAGGTTTTGCTACATTTAACAGCTATGGACTCACGTTTTGCTAATATTTTTGTTTTGTTTTAATTCACCTATCACCCCAGAGTAGCCCCAACTTTCAAATTTTAAATAATAATATACCTTGCATAGCATATCAAATAAAAGCTCTTTAAAAATGCTATTTAATCATAACAATGCATTGATTTTACATAAACAGATTAAACAAAACATTTCTGATTTAATTTTAGTCGATCCTCTATAGCATAAATTAATAATAGTACCTAATATAATTGAGAATAAAGGTAATAGATACAACTAGTGGCTGACGTTTTGGATTTCTTATTGACTCCAATATTAATAATAATACTAGAAATTGAACCCAAAATAAAAATTTCAAGTAGATATGTATATTTTTTGTAAAAAACAGAAATAAACAAAACGTTAAAACAAAAGAATTTTAACAGTAAATTTAAGAAAATAATACATAGAAAAATTAATCTGTTTGAGATTTTGTAAATAATTTAAACTTTTCTGTTTTTTACTAGCTAAGGTGGCAACTACTAAGTGTGGAAACCAGGCTTATTTTACTGTTGAGAAATCGGTCGTAATGGTTTAACAACCGATGACAACCGTCTGTGGTTGAGACAAATAGTACAGTATAATTAGACTAAAAAACACCCAAACCGGGAAATCCAAAAAATAAACGGTTTAATTGCCATAAAATGTTCATTGCTCGTTCCTGTATAAGTATTAAAAAGTCTTCCGTTCTAGAGCGACGGGTTTGGGTGGGACGAGGGGGGGAAAGAGTCAAAACCATATGTTTCTACAGTTTTTGTCAAATATCTCAAAAAGGTTAGAAGATACCGAAAATACCATTCTATACAAAATTCAAGGCCGTGAAATTTTCTACAAAAATGGTTTTATAAATTTTTTTGGTAATTCTATAGATTAGGAGATATGGGGGGAGAACAGTTTTGATAATTTTCTTACTTACTTTTTGTGTTTACTGTAATTTTTAATTAATTTTGGAATTTTGTAATTACTGATGGTAGTGATGGAGAAGAGAAGTGATATTAACCCTGTAATGCCCGTTTTAAAAGGAATCTCGTTAACCTATTCATGCGCGTCACAAACTATAACCAAAATCTGAACTAAAATCTGTTTAGGATAGGATTATCGTAAGTATTATTACATAGAAACCTTTTCCTGACAATTACAAACACAACGAAAACAAGATCAGCCAAATCGGTAGAGGCGTTCTCAAGTGATGAGCTTACATACATATTTTACGTTTCATTTTTATACAGGGTGACCCAGACCACCCGTATCAGTACTTTTTTTCAAAAACGGTAAGTCGTAGAGAGTTGGGCTAAAAAAATTTATTACAAAAGCCCTAATGACGAATCTATTGGTGATATTATTATTTCCGGGAAAAGTCGGCATCCAGAGTAGTTGGCTCCAGAAAGTCCAGAAATCCAGAATTTTAAATGGCACTATATGTCGAAAGTGGTAGCGTTGGAAACCTCTTTAAAAAATAAGCAAGTTTTGTAGGAAAAAATTTTTTATTACTCCCACCCCTTTTAAGTTATATTCACTTGAAATTATTAAATTTCAATTTCTTATAACGAACTTAACTTTAAAAGTCAGCACTTGAAATCCAGCTACCGCGTTAGAGCAATGTCACAAGTGTTCAAAATGTCTTCCATTTATTTCTAAACACTGTAGAGCTCTTCTGGTTTATTGTCTAATTATTGTCTAACCCGATAGCTAGATTTTGAATGCCAATTTTTAAAATAAAGTCAAAATAATCAAAATAATAACTTAATAACTTAAGTCGAATATAACTTAAAAGGGGTGGGTGTAATAAAAATAATTTTCCTACAAAACTTGCTTATTTTTTAAGGAGATTTCCAACGATACCACTTTCGACATATGGTGCCATTTAAAATTCTGGATTTTTGGACTTTCTGGAGCCAACTACTCTGGATGCCGACTTTTCCCGGAAATAATAATATCACCATTAGATTCGTCATTAGGGCTTTTGTAATAAATTTTTTTAACCCAACTCTCTACAACTTACCGTTTTTGAAAAAAAGTACTGATACGGGTGGTCTGGGTCACCCTGTATATAGTATAGATTTGTATGTCCATATGTAACTTTAATTAAATGTATTAAAATGCTTTTTACAAATGCCAGTCTGTAACTTACAAAGATTTTTTTTCATATAAATATATTAATCCTGGAAAAAAGTATTCAAGAAAGGCAAAAATTTATTAAGACTTTCTTCCTCCATATCTTTTAATTTGTAGGGTTTACCAAAAACATGTTTAAGACAATTTTTCTAGAAAATTTAAGGGGCCTTTAATTTTGTACAGAGTGGGATTTGCTGTATCTAACGTCATTTTCGAGATATTTGACAAAAACTGTGGAAATGTATGGTTTTGATTCCTTCCCCCCCTCACCCCACCCAAACCCGTCGCTCTTAAGCGGGAGACTTTTTAGTACTTATAGACCAACTGATTATAAACATTTTGTGACAATCCAACCTCTTATTTTTTAGATTTTGGGGTTCACATCTAATTATAGTGTACTAAAATTTGTCACTCGAATTTTGATTGAGATATTGTATTTGGGCTAATAAAGTTGATAATATTTTGAGCAAGTGATTTTTGATTATTTTGAATTTGGAAATTGTTTCAATTTTAGATAAATTAATTAATTTTTAGATGAGATGGAATTAATCTAGATTATTAGGACAATTGAAATTAATTGGATAATTTTAAGATTAAGAGATAAATTTGGATTTCGAAATATTAATTACAATAATTGTTTTTGTAATATTGAACTTTTATGATTTTTTAAATTCAAGTTTGAGGTTATCGTCTGGTGAGGTCGATATCGTTGCGTGTGCCAAGAGTTGTCTCAAGGATTAACTTTTCTATTTCATTTATATTTTAATTGCAATTTACATTGAAATAAAAATTTTTATTTTGATTTTTGGACGAAAAGATTAAATGGAATGTGAAAATTTGGTTTTCCCAATTAACAATTAATTGTTTGAAACTTAAGCTTATTTATTGTATTTTTTGAAAAGTTTTTGAAATCTATTGAAAGCCGGATACTTGTACTCCTCTCTCTTCAAAGTTCGCAATATTCTATTTTGTCGTTTATTGGCACAAACGATAATGTACTACAATCATTACTTGGTCCTCCATGTAAATTTAGATAACCTGATTAGTTTTGCGCTTACTGTCAATTTTCTCCAGGTCAAGATTCTGATGCCGTCGTGGTCAATGGTACAATCTTTGTTCATCATGTGTTTCCACAGGACTATAGGGTTTTGATTCGTACTAAATATATCCTGCTCTCATCAGCACTCTCTGAAATTTAAGCAGCTTTCGAGTCCCTTGAGTGTTTCTTAACGCGGGCATATAGCTAAATCTGCAGGTCATTAGAATTTCTTCGAAGTATTTTGAAATTTTATTGAAATTATTTCCTGTGTTCCAACATTAATTTGTAGAGATAGCAACCATTTGTTCTAATGGAAAAAAAACTTATAGCAATCTGTTGATTTATTGGTGGTAATCGGTAACTTACTGATTCCAATACTTTCTATTTATCTGATTGCCTCCCACTAAATATTCTAGCTGTCGCTCTTCCATTGTGAAATACAAGCATGAAAATAATTTTTACCTTTTTGTCGTTTGTGTAAATCAATATTGTAAAGAAGAACTGGTAAGAAATAAAAACAAACGATCGTGTATCAATTTTTACTCGTAATTAAAAAAAATTAGAATTATTATTTCTAACTTGAAGATTTATTAAAAAGTAATTTTGCGTGGTATGGTTTTCCTGCTATTTTAAATGTTTAATTTGAAGATGATTGGTTATTTTGCGTATTACGTTTTAACTTTTAAGAAAGAAGCTAAAATTGTCAAATTTTAAGAAAAATGAAAAATCGCATGTAACTTGTTTAATAGATTCGTTTGTGGAAAACTGAATAAATTTTGATTAAGTATAATAATTACAACGATCAGTTTATGTATGGAATCTCAACAAAGTTCAATTAATATAAATTATACAAATTACAAAAAAAATTATTTTATGGATTTTTTTCATTGTTTGATGAATTAATTATGTTCAAGTTCATCAATATAAGTGCGCGTTATTCTACATATTTGATAAGCACATTAACTGTACAATGGAATCACTTTTCCTATCAGGTCGTCCGGAGGACTATTATTTCGATAGATAGCCTTAATTGTGTGACGAGGATTAACCTTACATATGTGGCCCTAAACATCTTACAATTAAGCAACAGCGCGAAATTACAATAATAGTTTTCTTTTAATGACTTTCTTGATAAGCGTAATTTACCACTAATTTTGTTATAAGCAAAATAATTTAATATAAATATTATTTCTTTTTTATCAAATTATATCTTTTAATGTATAATTTGCTAGACGGTTCCGCAAATCAAATTTCATCTGGTTGATTGTTGTTTGACCAAACTAAAAAATTATGGCGGATGGTTACAATAGTCTCTATTATCGAGTTACTTGCTATCAAGTAGCACAAGTTAAATTGTACACCAATCGAGTTACTCACCAATCAAGTTCTAACTATTAATTCACCCACCGTTACAATGACTTTATAGGAACAGTGGCGACAAGGCCTAAATCATACAAACGAAAACATTCTAGCCAATTAAACATTGGACATCACTTGTCGCCACTGTCATTACAAGTCACTGTACTAGCATAGTATAAGAAGTTATACAGTAGGGACACTCGGTTTTTGATGTTCGTGTTCCAGATTTTCAAGTCTGGGTTAAGTTCATTTGAGATACGTAGAGATGGCGCTGCAATATTAATTTAAATTTGAAATAAACCGCCTGGGACTTAATTATTTTAAAAGATTATTTTCACATTGTAATTACTAAAATTCATTTCAAAAACAATAATTTAGCATAGAACAATCATTTAGAGAAAATATTTTTTAATTTTTTCTTTAAAATTTTGAAATATACAACAAAAAATAGAAATAAACCTTGTAATACATTCTCTTAATAAGAGAAAGTAATGTTAAAGTAATTTCATTATTAAACTTTTGAAATTTTTACAAAGTTACCAAATTTTATTGTCAAATCATTAAATCTAGCGACATTTTAAACGTTTTGACAACACTGTAGCAAGTAGTGAAATAGCACGAATCGCTGACAAAACTGCACGAAACAGTCGCGACATCTGTTAACTTCTGTAGATACTTAACCCAGACTTTGACATGCGTATAAAAATTTGGAACACAAAAAAGCTGTGAGTGTACTATTATATAACTTTTTATACTATGCTACTAGGTCATGGCAGCGGCATCATTGTTTAAGTTTAATAATTAATTACATTATTTACTAAGTCAACAATCAAGCTGATTACCAATGGAGTTGTTCTATTGAGATCAATCCAATTGCTTACCAATCAAATTGGACATCAATGATATGATCACTAATTGAGCTGTACGCCAATCGGTTAACATTCTGAGCGACTGGTAGATTAGGTAGATCAATCAAGTTAACATCAGCAGCGGAGAAGCAGAGTTAAATTTAAACTTAAAAATAGTTATAGTGGCTTAGTGCTATCAGAATTGCTTTATTTAAGTCTGGCTAATTGATAAAACGCCATAGCCAAAATACAGAAAAAAAACTTTTAAAGATACATAGAAGGAAAGTGTTTACTCATACCCATGCAACCAATTATATTCTACATTTATTATTTAAACGTTAATTAAGCAAGAAATAACTTATTTAAAGTTAAAATATGTGGTTTGTATTCATTGTGTACACAAATTACCCTCCAGAAATAATGTAATGCTTACTATAGTGCAAGTTCATAGCTTTACCATAAGGTACATAAGCGTTTGCATTTAAAGCTATCGCAATGCAATGGTAATTTCCGTATTTATAATAAATATTATACCGTGAAATTGCATACTAAATTTCTATTTATCAGTAAACATACAGTACACCAAAATATAAGAGTAGCATCAAATTTACCAACTCGCTTTTTAATGCAACAGAAAATGAAATTTGATATTATAAAGTTTTTTATATTAAAGTTTGTGTTACACTAGAGTTTAACCTACCGTCTGGCTTTAATTTATTCAAAAAAGATCAGAACAAATCAGATATACTTTGTTGGATATTAAACCCATGGCCCATCTAATACTTTTAATACTACTCTACGGCATTGGTTTATATGGGAATGGTACGATTCGCCGCCCACAATTCGCCGCGACACGACTCGCCGCGGCACGATTCGCCGTGAATTTTTTATTTTTATCCGTTCAGTAACCCAATCTATTGATAATCTTTGATAGATTTTTAACCCATAAAAATGAATTAAAGAAATTAAACAAATTAAATAAATAAATTTCTCAAAAGTTTCAAAAAAGAAAAAACAACAGTAGTTATATTTTCGTTTATTTTCCAATTTTCAATTTTATTTAGATTAAGCCTCCAACACTTCGAAATTGTGGGCCAAACCACGAAGGTATTCTAATATATCCCGATTCTCAAAATCATTGACTAATGTCAAGATTCTTTGATCTGCAAGGATAAACTTTTTATGCTTTTTTGCAGTATGCTTCCCGGTAACTAGGCTTTCATAATACACGTCTCTGTTATTTTGAACTTCTTTTAATTCGTTTATGAAATGCCAAATAGTCGGTCTTTCGATGCTCAACTGCGGAATTGATAACGGTAAATTGTATTCCTAACTTACAAAAACATGGAAGGTAAAGAGGTATAAAAAAAAAATTTGAACCATATTAATTGACCTGTGTATTCATGTAAATACAAAAAGTCAACAAATCGAATAATTTTCTTCTTGTTTAATTCCGAAGATTATTGATAAATGGCGCAAGAAGCTCTCGGCGAATCGTGCCATAACTCGAAAACGAAAAAAGATAGCGAATTCCGGTTTTGACCATTCAGCTTTTCTAAAAAAAAAGAGATTGAGGATGCGCCATCCAATTTTTAGTTACCGATTTCCCCATAAGAAGCATCGAAATTGAGTCACCCTGTACTACCATTTAGATGCTGTTATATCAAGCAGAATCCTCAAGTCGTATATTATATCTAATATGATACTAAATCTCTGAAAGACCAATACTTGTCAAAAGTTTTGCTGTTGCACGATGCACTACACAAAAATGCGGTTTTCCTGGATTCGTCACTTCATATCATATATGCTTTGTTGACTAGAAAGTGCACAGTGTAATTAAATAATTACAGATTCTTAACTTTAAAACTAATATTGATCTCGATGGATACTTCAAATTGTATTAATAGGTGCCACTATGTATTAAGCACATTAGAAAATAAATTTTCCTCTCAACTTTCAGAGAATTCAATTATTTCTTTAGATTTAATTAAAAATTTCTTGATTACTACTGGAACTTGATAGTTTCTTTGTAATCAAATTTTATTGAATAGCTTTTATTTGAAATGTATGCTTTAAAACTTGGGAATCAAACATTAATTTGAATTGACAATTTAGATAACTTTATATCACACTTTTTGAGAATTTTATTGAAATACCTTTAAATTTCTAAATGATTGACGGTATTTTAATATTTTAACTTAAGTGAGTATTTACTGTTCTGAAATATCTTAAAATACAGAAAGCACAATTATATCTACAAAGTTGAGGTCAGTAAGAGTCATTTAAATGTATAAAGGTTATTGTATATAAATAACTATTATTATTTATAAAAACTATTAAAAATTAATAAAATCTATGCCTGATTTAAATGGAACTGCACTGTTAAAATTATATTTTGAAAATGTTACATACATATATGCAAAGGTTTGTTTAAAACAATGCAAACCTACATATTTGAAATATTTAACAGAACTAAACAAAACGTTAAAATAAAGAATTTTAATAGTAAAGTGAAGAAAATACAATACGTAAAAAATTATTATTTCAAAAAACCAAAATAAAACAACTTTAATTACCACTTGACAGGTTAAGATTAAAAATATTAAGAGAAAGATAAATGAATATTACGTTGTAAAACAATTTTCGAAAAAATTAATAATTAATAATTCGTAATGCGATGTATTTAAGACCCTATTTCATGGTTATTTCCGATCTTCAGTCGCATATAACAAAAAAAGTAAAAAAAATATAAGAAATAAGAAGAAATCTTCGAGCTAAATCAAAAAGAATACTAAATACGCAAGCGCGCGTGTTAAATTTGTTATCAAAATTTGCATTGCTGCAAACAGAAAATTATTTTTACCTACATAAAATTGTGGCAAAAATATGAGCAAATGTACTTAAAAATTTACATGTAAATTTGACGTCAAATTTAACGTCGTGTCAAACAGGCTTTAGAGTAAATTTGTGAAAAGCGCATAAAAGAACATTTTTCACAATTATATTTCATACAAATGTCAGTTTTCAACCCCTATTTAAACAGGATTTTTTGTTTTTATTACCAAAAACTTTTGTTTAAATGATAGAACAGGCCATGAGGAACAAAACATATATCTCAAATTGATTTTTGTAATATGTGACTTGTCCGGTTATGCATATACTCGACTCATATTTATTTGGATTCTAAGTTTGGAGCAGATGGAGAGTTTTTCAAGCAGAAATAGAAAAAGAGCAAGGCTATAATATGATGAAATAAGGTGACGAAGAACTCCAAAAAGATTAAGCAGAAAATTGAAAAGTGAAGAGCAGCGATACATATAGGAATATGAAGAAGCTTCTATATGTAGAAGTGTATCATCTAGATTCTAGATGATGAACTCAGCAAAATTCCATAATATTAAATATGAGCATTTATGTATTCACTTTAATATTCAGATTAGAAAAGCTACTATAAAATGGCTATGTTCTGTCAGAAAGAATATTCACGTTATTGATTAAATTAGTTAATATAACCTAATTTATTTTTATTTTCCTGATGGAGTACAGCCAAGTAAAAGAATAAAATATCTTAAATGTCACTCTGATTAATCTGCTGAAGTGGTTTTTAAAAATGATGTAAGTAGTATTACAACATTATTACAAACTCAATATTTCTCTATCAAATTATTATAGAGACAATTTCAAGAATATATTACCTTCCATTTAAATTCTAATATTATATTATGATAAAGTATCTACAGAAATAAATATTATATTAGCAAATACCTAATTATTTCCGATAGTACACACAAGTGTGAATGTTTGTCAAAACGAATACAAATGTGCTTTTTAATTGTAGATGTTATTGTAATCACTTAATAAATCTAATACACCATTTCTGGTAAGTTCAATTTTACAATTTTTAAACGTAAAAGTTTGTAATTTAAATTTTCAGAACTTAATTAAAGTTTAAACTACAAAAATTATAATTATAACTTTAAAGCAAATGCCTGCAAGCATATTAAAATTTTTATAAACCAATGATGAAGAAAAATAAATAAAATATAATAGCTATTTATTCAGCTAGTTGCGAAGTAATAGTGTTTTACAAGCGACGCCGACGTTTGAAATTTGTCGATGCGATCGTTTGTCAATTTATGTTAAATGTGAAAAAAAGTTATCAACAATGTAAATATTTCAAAAATTGTAAAACATTCTTAATGAATAAATAGCTAAATGTATTGCAATAACATTATTTACAGTTGTGCTTTTTTTAAATTCTCTGTAAGTTAAAATTTTGAAAACCGTAGTTAACAACACAAAAAGTCATTTGTATTTTTGGCTTTGTAAAAAAAGAAAAAGTGCATTATTAAATTTTTAAAATGTTAGATTTTTCCGTCATTATGTAATTATTTGTATATTCCAACTTTTAATTTAATTACAAAATGTCAAATCGTGCGATGCAATTTTAACGGGGGTTTCAAGTACCCTAACATCAAATCGTGATGATTTGGTTTGCATCGATCTACTTGAATGAAATAAACATTTGAATAATATTTTGACTGGTAGCATTAGAGGCTATCTGGCGTTGTTTCAATATATTTAGACAATCTTCAAAATTGTTTAGTTTAAATGTTTATTTACAGTAGAACACAATTGTAGCATGTTCTAATACTCATTGTGGAAGCTTGTTTACACTGATAAATGATGTAACATTTGTGTAGGTAAATTGGTTAATCAGTTTTATGTAATCGCGTATTTCGATGGCGGTTTCACATATTAACTGACCTCAATTGATTTATCTATAATGTTATTGCTTAGATCGACTTTACAGTATAAGAGTAAGCAGGGCCGGATTTAGACTTGATAAGGCTCTAAGCTATTTGAGATATGTGGCCCTTTATACGTCCAGATATTATATGTCAATGTCAAATATAATTTTTGGCACTAAGGCAATTTTTTGGGGGGCTCCAAAAAGGTGGGTGCTCTAAGCCTTGTTTAGTTTATATGTAAATCCTGCACGGCGGGTAAAGTGTACCTTAGATTACACTAAATAAATACTGTTTGTAATTAGTATTTATATATAGATATATATATCGTCAACACAATGCAAAACTAACGAATCTGCAAAATTTCCCTATCAAAACCCTTCCAATACAATGTCGATTTTTCACCTAAAATATTTTTTTTTCACTGTTATGATTAGTTGTACCTGTTAAGAAACTCATTATGCATCATGTTTGAAAGTAATTTTGATTTATGTGGTTCCATTAATACTTAAGAATGAAATATATTATCTGAATCCAGAGCCGGTCTTATTTCACTTTTGCTAGTTTTGCATTGTGTTGACGATATATATACTAGCTGGATACCCGGCTTCGCACGGGGTTTCTGGTTCTTCCCGCACCAAGAGGTTCAAATGTTCACTTGATAGGAACAATTTCGGCAACAGGTTTTGGTACAGTAGAACGTAAGAGGGGCTCATTCACAAACATTTTAGCCAATGATTAGGTTACAAGATTATTGAAGTGAAGCGAACTATCAGATTTAGTTATTGTCGGTGATAATTTCTGAATTGCAAGTAACCCTTTCCAAATTACAATTAACACATTCCGAAATATATTTTTCCAAACTGAATTACAATTGATGTTTGCTGAAGTACAATTGACAATTTGAATAAGCATTTTCTAAAAATCCGTTAAGTTTCTCGAATACAACTGACCAATCTAAATTTCAATTGACGGTTTCTTAAATGCAATTGATATTTGTTCCATGCCAATTGTAAATCGTCAAAATTATCGGTAAAAGTATTGATGCTCCGCCTATAGGCAGATTGGGCATTTTATACTTCCGAGTATATATGCTCTTTAGAAGGCTGCCATTCGGGGAGTAAAAAGTATAAACTGTCAAAAAAGGCAGAAAAAAAAAAAATTAATTTTATGAAAGTGTCAAACTGGTAAGGCCTCTTAAGCACTGAAGAAGAATTAGAAAATGCTTCAACTTCAGTTGAGGTTTTGGATGCAGTACAAAATGTTAATGAAAATAGATCTGTTATGCCTGATTTCATATAACTTTTAACAAGCCGTTAAATTTAACTAACCAATTGAAGTTATTCCTTATGTAGTGCTAACAAACTCATAGAAATCATCCGTTAATTTTAACAGCTTGTCTTGTTAAAAGTTTTAAGAAATCAGGCATTAATGACACAAGAAGCGGAGATGTTACTATTGAAGAATATCAAGAACCATCAAAATACATATGTGGCTAGCACAGATAGAGTTCTTGAAGAACAGCATCAATGACGGTAGGATATATTTTCTGATATTTTATGGAATCATGTAGGTAAATTATAGTTGAACATTCCAGATGACTTATCTATTACAGACAAAGAAAACACGAACCATTTCCACAAAATTTTTTAAGAAATCAAAATTTAGCTATTACTGGATTGCATGAGCAAGCTAAAAAATGAAAATGATAAGCAAAAAGAGATACTTTCCTATAGAAGGGGGATCAACCGTGACTATACCAGCTCCTGCATCGGATAGGGAAAAAGGAGATTCCAGAAATTTGCTTGGTGTAGTTATGGAAGTTACTGAAGATAACTATTATAAAATTGGGACAACACATGGTGTCTTACCCGAATTAACTGTCTATTGCGGATGTTTCAGAAGGAAGTTGAACGTTGCGAACAGCCAGGAATAAATAATCTAAATACGGGGGACAAGGCTTCGTAAAGTTGAAACTTTTTCAAAACATCTGTTAATTGAAAGTGTCTATGTCACAGAATGCTACTAAAATGTAACACTATAAATGCCATAAGGCATTGGATTGCACAAACAAGTTAATTAAAAACTAGTGTTAACTAATGATTATCTTATTTATTGATTACTGCCTTTTTACATGTTTCAGGCAGCAGTTTTGTCTCATTAACATCGTTAGATTAGATTTTATATTGACTTTAAGCTCACTTTCTTATGAAAGCCTACAATGCACACCTTACAGTGTACAATGTCGATGCCTTGATGGTTCGATTTATGTACTTTGTTTTTTAGACTCTGATGAAGACCCACACTAGGATTGAAACTGGTCAGGAATAAAAGTAGACTTTTAAGAAGGAAGTTTTTTGTTTTGATATTGACCCAAAAACCCACGATTTCCATCAATTTTGTTGAAGAAAAAATACTTGGGGTTAAGATTTTTTATTTATTGAATGTTGATATTGTACAAGTAAGGTCGTCCAAAGTCAGTTAAAGCAACCAAATATCGAACTTTGTATGTATTAATTGTGCAATGCTAGCTTTGTACAAAAATATCTGTGCAATGTCGACATTGTACAATTTCGGACTTTGTTCGTAACATATGCATGTAAAGTAATTTTACTTATAGGTATAATATATAGGTATGTTGACTATTGTCAACAAGATTTGATTAGTCAGGATTTTTGATTTTCTTGAAACGAAATGAAAAATGAAAAATAATAATCGTTAGAATGAACTTTTTAATTCAAAGCATTTGTAATTAAACCTTGCGGCAGTGGCGCCTTTTATTTTCACATGAGCGGTCGCGCCGCGGTCCTTGGGTCTTCATAATGAAATATCAGTTGTTTTCTGAGATTATGTTGCATCTCACACAAAAACTATTAAAATAAAACTAATTTTATTCAAAATTAAACTTTTACTAAATAAAATGTATTGATTCAACAATTTAAAAAATAAAAAAGAAACTCTTCTATGGTATTTATAATTGTTAATCTGCATCCGTTTCGGTTTCGATACAGGTAGAACATGTAACTTTTCGTTGGTAATGCTCTAGATAAATTAATTTCTCAAAGGAAACGCAAATAATTGTCGTTTTTTTGATCTTGTGAAAACCACACTTGTGTCAGGAAAGCATACCTATGCACATCAATCGATACAATAATGAATTATGTAAACAATTCCAAATTTTATCAACAGTGCGGACCTCTGTTCCCCGACGTGACTGCAGGAGGGTTAACCCTTCATCGTAAAAATTAATCTGTGCCGAATTTTGATCAAAAATTAAAACCAAGATAGAAAATCTTGAAATATGCTCAAGAAAATATTCTGGTATATTCTTTAAGGTGCACTCGGCAAAAAATGGCATAAATGACTTTGGGTAGGTAGGTACATATATCTGTTTTATGTGCTTAAAATTTATTTTCAAAACATAATTTAAGTAGTAAATATTTTTATTATCTGGCGTGAATTTTAACATTAAAATAAAAGATAATTTCCCTGGTGGAACACGTATACCAGGAAGCGTTAAAGGGTTAATAAATATGGTACCTATACATACAATAATGCACATTTACGTCCAGATTGATTTTTATTAACTTAAAAAGTTTTAACTGTCGCGTTTCATCTATACCATAACTGTTTTGAACTTCCAACAAAAGTTTGTATTAATAAAAAACATAATGAAGCTTTCTAACGTAAACATTTGAATTTAATAAATATAAAAGTAAATAAGGTATGTACTCCCTGTAGACTTTCTTTTTATATGGTTAAGTTAATTAATATTTGCAAACGTGCTTTTCAGAAAGATTTTTATTATTACCGTATTGTCAATATAATAAATTCAAAAAATATAAGAATAATACAATACGTAGAAAATCAAAATTCAAAAAATTTAAAAAGGAGACAATTAACACATAACAGGTCTGGATTAAGAAAATTTGAAAAAATGAAAATTTCGTAATACGAAGTACAATATAACGTTATTTCATGGTTATTGCCATTCTTCAGTTGCACGCATCGATTACGATTACATTGTAAAATAAGAAGAAAAAATTTTTCAAACTAAACAAAATTATCGACTAAATTGTACAAAATTGACTTACCATAACCTCCAAAGATTATCAAAACTGAACTTGTTACACGAGGTATGAATAATTTAAAAATGATTTGAACTAAGAAATTCGTTTACCTAGCACTGCTAGTTTGAAATCCGAAGGCACTGCCCTCTTAATATGATTTCTAAAAACTTTGAAAAAATTCAAAATTCAAAAATTTACCACGTTTTTTAACCGTGAGGCGTAAAACTAGAAAAAGAACTCAAAATAAAAAATTTTTAAGTAAATTTGTGGTTTTTAGTATGTATTTATGGTTAAATTCAAAAAATATAAGAATAATACAATACGTAGAAAATCAAAATTCAAAAAATTTAAAAAGGAGACAATTAACACATAACAGGTCTGGATTAAGAAAATTTGAAAAAATGAAAATTTCGTAATACGAAGTACAATATAACGTTATTTCATGGTTATTGCCATTCTTCAGTTGCACGCATCGATTACGATTACATTGTAAAATAAGAAGAAAAAATTTTTCAAACTAAACAAAATTATCGACTAAATTGTACAAAATTGACTTACCATAACCTCCAAAGATTATCAAAACTGAACTTGTTACACGAGGTATGAATAATTTAAAAATGATTTGAACTAAGAAATTCGTTTACCTAGCACTGCTAGTTTGAAATCCGAAGGCACTGCCCTCTTAATATGATTTCTAAAAACTTTGAAAAAATTCAAAATTCAAAAATTTACCACGTTTTTTAACCGTGAGGCGTAAAACTAGAAAAAGAACTCAAAATAAAAAATTTTTAAGTAAATTTGTGGTTTTTAGTATGTATTTATGGTTAAATTCAAAAAATATAAGAATAATACAATACGTAGAAAATCAAAATTCAAAAAATTTAAAAAGGAGACAATTAACACATAACAGGTCTGGATTAAGAAAATTTGAAAAAATGAAAATTTCGTAATACGAAGTACAATATAACGTTATTTCATGGTTATTGCCATTCTTCAGTTGCACGCATCGATTACGATTACATTGTAAAATAAGAAGAAAAAATTTTTCAAACTAAACAAAATTATCGACTAAATTGTACAAAATTGACTTACCATAACCTCCAAAGATTATCAAAACTGAACTTGTTACACGAGGTATGAATAATTTAAAAATGATTTGAACTAAGAAATTCGTTTACCTAGCACTGCTAGTTTGAAATCCGAAGGCACTGCCCTCTTAATATGATTTCTAAAAACTTTGAAAAAATTCAAAATTCAAAAATTTACCACGTTTTTTAACCGTGAGGCGTAAAACTAGAAAAAGAACTCAAAATAAAAAATTTTTAAGTAAATTTGTGGTTTTTAGTATGTATTTATGGTTAAATTCAAAAAATATAAGAATAATACAATACGTAGAAAATCAAAATTCAAAAAATTTAAAAAGGAGACAATTAACACATAACAGGTCTGGATTAAGAAAATTTGAAAAAATGAAAATTTCGTAATACGAAGTACAATATAACGTTATTTCATGGTTATTGCCATTCTTCAGTTGCACGCATCGATTACGATTACATTGTAAAATAAGAAGAAAAAATTTTTCAAACTAAACAAAATTATCGACTAAATTGTACAAAATTGACTTACCATAACCTCCAAAGATTATCAAAACTGAACTTGTTACACGAGGTATGAATAATTTAAAAATGATTTGAACTAAGAAATTCGTTTACCTAGCACTGCTAGTTTGAAATCCGAAGGCACTGCCCTCTTAATATGATTTCTAAAAACTTTGAAAAAATTCAAAATTCAAAAATTTACCACGTTTTTTAACCGTGAGGCGTAAAACTAGAAAAAGAACTCAAAATAAAAAATTTTTAAGTAAATTTGTGGTTTTTAGTATGTATTTATGGTTAAATTCAAAAAATATAAGAATAATACAATACGTAGAAAATCAAAATTCAAAAAATTTAAAAAGGAGACAATTAACACATAACAGGTCTGGATTAAGAAAATTTGAAAAAATGAAAATTTCGTAATACGAAGTACAATATAACGTTATTTCATGGTTATTGCCATTCTTCAGTTGCACGCATCGATTACGATTACATTGTAAAATAAGAAGAAAAAATTTTTTTTCAAACTAAACAAAATTATCGACTAAATTGTACAAAATTGACTTACCATAACCTCCAAAGATTATCAAAACTGAACTTGTTACACGAGGTATGAATAATTTAAAAATGATTTGAACTAAGAAATTCGTTTACCTAGCACTGCTAGTTTGAAATCCGAAGGCACTGCCCTCTTAATATGATTTCTAAAAACTTTGAAAAAATTCAAAATTCAAAAATTTACCACGTTTTTTAACCGTGAGGCGTAAAACTAGAAAAAGAACTCAAAATAAAAAATTTTTAAGTAAATTTGTGGTTTTTAGTATGTATTTATGGTTAAATTCAAAAAATATAAGAATAATACAATACGTAGAAAATCAAAATTCAAAAAATTTAAAAAGGAGACAATTAACACATAACAGGTCTGGATTAAGAAAATTTGAAAAAATGAAAATTTCGTAATACGAAGTACAATATAACGTTATTTCATGGTTATTGCCATTCTTCAGTTGCACGCATCGATTACGATTACATTGTAAAATAAGAAGAAAAAATTTTTCAAACTAAACAAAATTATCGACTAAATTGTACAAAATTGACTTACCATAACCTCCAAAGATTATCAAAACTGAACTTGTTACACGAGGTATGAATAATTTAAAAATGATTTGAACTAAGAAATTCGTTTACCTAGCACTGCTAGTTTGAAATCCGAAGGCACTGCCCTCTTAATATGATTTCTAAAAACTTTGAAAAAATTCAAAATTCAAAAATTTACCACGTTTTTTAACCGTGAGGCGTAAAACTAGAAAAAGAACTCAAAATAAAAAATTTTTAAGTAAATTTGTGGTTTTTAGTATGTATTTATGGTTAAATTCAAAAAATATAAGAATAATACAATACGTAGAAAATCAAAATTCAAAAAATTTAAAAAGGAGACAATTAACACATAACAGGTCTGGATTAAGAAAATTTGAAAAAATGAAAATTTCGTAATACGAAGTACAATATAACGTTATTTCATGGTTATTGCCATTCTTCAGTTGCACGCATCGATTACGATTACATTGTAAAATAAGAAGAAAAAATTTTTCAAACTAAACAAAATTATCGACTAAATTGTACAAAATTGACTTACCATAACCTCCAAAGATTATCAAAACTGAACTTGTTACACGAGGTATGAATAATTTAAAAATGATTTGAACTAAGAAATTCGTTTACCTAGCACTGCTAGTTTGAAATCCGAAGGCACTGCCCTCTTAATATGATTTCTAAAAACTTTGAAAAAATTCAAAATTCAAAAATTTACCACGTTTTTTAACCGTGAGGCGTAAAACTAGAAAAAGAACTCAAAATAAAAAATTTTTAAGTAAATTTGTGGTTTTTAGTATGTATTTATGGTTAAATTCAAAAAATATAAGAATAATACAATACGTAGAAAATCAAAATTCAAAAAATTTAAAAAGGAGACAATTAACACATAACAGGTCTGGATTAAGAAAATTTGAAAAAATGAAAATTTCGTAATACGAAGTACAATATAACGTTATTTCATGGTTATTGCCATTCTTCAGTTGCACGCATCGATTACGATTACATTGTAAAATAAGAAGAAAAAATTTTTCAAACTAAACAAAATTATCGACTAAATTGTACAAAATTGACTTACCATAACCTCCAAAGATTATCAAAACTGAACTTGTTACACGAGGTATGAATAATTTAAAAATGATTTGAACTAAGAAATTCGTTTACCTAGCACTGCTAGTTTGAAATCCGAAGGCACTGCCCTCTTAATATGATTTCTAAAAACTTTGAAAAAATTCAAAATTCAAAAATTTACCACGTTTTTTAACCGTGAGGCGTAAAACTAGAAAAAGAACTCAAAATAAAAAATTTTTAAGTAAATTTGTGGTTTTTAGTATGTATTTATGGTTAAATTCAAAAAATATAAGAATAATACAATACGTAGAAAATCAAAATTCAAAAAATTTAAAAAGGAGACAATTAACACATAACAGGTCTGGATTAAGAAAATTTGAAAATTATTATATTATTATTTATATAATTATATATTTTAAATTATTCATACCTCGTGTAACAAGTTCAGTTTTGATAATCTTTGGAGGTTATGGTAAGTCAATTTTGTACAATTTAGTCGATAATTTTGTTTAGTTTGAAAAATTTTTTCTTCTTATTTTACAATGTAATCGTAATCGATGCGTGCAACTGAAGAATGGCAATAACCATGAAATAACGTTATATTGTACTTCGTATTACGAAATTTTCATTTTTTCAAATTTTCTTAATCCAGACCTGTTATGTGTTAATTGTCTCCTTTTTAAATTTTTTGAATTTTGATTTTCTACGTATTGTATTATTCTTATATTTTTTGAATTTAACCATAAATACATACTAAAAACCACAAATTTACTTAAAAATTTTTTATTTTGAGTTCTTTTTCTAGTTTTACGCCTCACGGTTAAAAAACGTGGTAAAATTTTTGAATTTTGAATTTTTTCAAAGTTTTTAGAAATCATATTAAGAGGGCAGTGCCTTCGGATTTCAAACTAGCAGTGCTAGGTAAACGAATTTCTTAGTTCAAATCATTTTTAAATTATTCATACCTCGTGTAACAAGTTCAGTTTTGATAATCTTTGGAGGTTATGGTAAGTCAATTTTGTACAATTTAGTCGATAATTTTGTTTAGTTTGAAAAATTTTTTCTTCTTATTTTACAATGTAATCGTAATCGATGCGTGCAACTGAAGAATGGCAATAACCATGAAATAACGTTATATTGTACTTCGTATTACGAAATTTTCATTTTTTCAAATTTTCTTAATCCAGACCTGTTATGTGTTAATTGTCTCCTTTTTAAATTTTTTGAATTTTGATTTTCTACGTATTGTATTATTCTTATATTTTTTGAATTTAACCATAAATACATACTAAAAACCACAAATTTACTTAAAAATTTTTTATTTTGAGTTCTTTTTCTAGTTTTACGCCTCACGGTTAAAAAACGTGGTAAATTTTTGAATTTTGAATTTTTTCAAAGTTTTTAGAAATCATATTAAGAGGGCAGTGCCTTCGGATTTCAAACTAGCAGTGCTAGGTAAACGAATTTCTTAGTTCAAATCATTTTTAAATTATTCATACCTCGTGTAACAAGTTCAGTTTTGATAATCTTTGGAGGTTATGGTAAGTCAATTTTGTACAATTTAGTCGATAATTTTGTTTAGTTTGAAAAATTTTTTCTTCTTATTTTACAATGTAATCGTAATCGATGCGTGCAACTGAAGAATGGCAATAACCATGAAATAACGTTATATTGTACTTCGTATTACGAAATTTTCATTTTTTCAAATTTTCTTAATCCAGACCTGTTATGTGTTAATTGTCTCCTTTTTAAATTTTTTGAATTTTGATTTTCTACGTATTGTATTATTCTTATATTTTTTGAATTTAACCATAAATACATACTAAAAACCACAAATTTACTTAAAAATTTTTTATTTTGAGTTCTTTTTCTAGTTTTACGCCTCACGGTTAAAAAACGTGGTAAATTTTTGAATTTTGAATTTTTTCAAAGTTTTTAGAAATCATATTAAGAGGGCAGTGCCTTCGGATTTCAAACTAGCAGTGCTAGGTAAACGAATTTCTTAGTTCAAATCATTTTTAAATTATTCATACCTCGTGTAACAAGTTCAGTTTTGATAATCTTTGGAGGTTATGGTAAGTCAATTTTGTACAATTTAGTCGATAATTTTGTTTAGTTTGAAAAATTTTTTCTTCTTATTTTACAATGTAATCGTAATCGATGCGTGCAACTGAAGAATGGCAATAACCATGAAATAACGTTATATTGTACTTCGTATTACGAAATTTTCATTTTTTCAAATTTTCTTAATCCAGACCTGTTATGTGTTAATTGTCTCCTTTTTAAATTTTTTGAATTTTGATTTTCTACGTATTGTATTATTCTTATATTTTTTGAATTTAACCATAAATACATACTAAAAACCACAAATTTACTTAAAAATTTTTTATTTTGAGTTCTTTTTCTAGTTTTACGCCTCACGGTTAAAAAACGTGGTAAATTTTTGAATTTTGAATTTTTTCAAAGTTTTTAGAAATCATATTAAGAGGGCAGTGCCTTCGGATTTCAAACTAGCAGTGCTAGGTAAACGAATTTCTTAGTTCAAATCATTTTTAAATTATTCATACCTCGTGTAACAAGTTCAGTTTTGATAATCTTTGGAGGTTATGGTAAGTCAATTTTGTACAATTTAGTCGATAATTTTGTTTAGTTTGAAAAATTTTTTCTTCTTATTTTACAATGTAATCGTAATCGATGCGTGCAACTGAAGAATGGCAATAACCATGAAATAACGTTATATTGTACTTCGTATTACGAAATTTTCATTTTTTCAAATTTTCTTAATCCAGACCTGTTATGTGTTAATTGTCTCCTTTTTAAATTTTTTGAATTTTGATTTTCTACGTATTGTATTATTCTTATATTTTTTGAATTTAACCATAAATACATACTAAAAACCACAAATTTACTTAAAAATTTTTTATTTTGAGTCAATATAATAGTCCAAATACGAAATGGTTTAGTAAATTGAATTATAAATTACTTTATTTTGAAAAAGTGTCCTTATACTAGAACATAAAACTACGTAAAGCTGACAAAATTTGGAAGCTATTGCTTTGTAAAGTTATGACAGGGCCTTTAAATTTAAAATTTAAAAAAGAAACGTTTACCTATTTATAGCCGAATTGATAGCGGTTAATAAAAGTGTAGAAATAAATGGTTTTTCTATTAATTAAACGAGAAATTAAAAACAAAGTGGTCTTTAGTTTTAGCGTTGGCTACAATTCCCCAGAAAGAGATTTATTGAAATGTGTAAGTTTGTAATCTAATTGGATTTTTTTGTTGAGAAGTCTGTTAAACAATGATGTGATGCATCCATGCAGTAAGCTATGTGACACCCAAGAGGGTTTTCATGCTTAATTCGACCATAAAGTAAGTACATTGAGTGTTTCAATCAATAACCACGTAGTCAAGGTAAGCCAGAATGACCTAATTCAGACAATTTCTAGGATACGATCGCCATAAATACAAAGTTGTCTTTCTGCATTTTTTATTAGAAGGCTTTTTACCTATTAGCGTTAATATTTTATCCAAAATAAAAAAGTCATTCGGTAAATGATTAAGTTATAATCAGAAACTAATACTACAAAGGTGCATGTCTTTATCGTTTAAATAAAAAACTTTTGATCTAAAAAATAATACAAAATCGAAATTTATTTTTTGCACTTCCAATGTTGGCAGATAGTCGAAAACGGTCAGTTTAAAAAATACTACAAATTAGGAAAAAAAAGGTTGTCGTGTTTTAAGTATATAAGCAATAGAATAGTAGCAGACAGTGAAGGAAGGTCTTTAGTTTAAGGTGGAACAGTGCTGCCGTCAAGCAGACCAGGTTGCCTTTTATAATTATTCAAGGTGCTGTATTGATCCGAACTTCCTTCACTATCCTTTTCTCACGTATGTAAACATTTTGTTGGTGTAGGCATTTTATTCATGACACAGATGCACGCGCCTAGTATCCTGACCTAACTTACTACTATTCGACTCCTAACCTCGAACATAAATACTTTGATTGCATACTGAACCACGTATTCACGAGACACTAGTCTACTACTATTTCATCGTTGACCAAATGGTAATCTTCTTTTTACCCCATTTTGTCTTTTATTACCTATCGATGTCTTTACCGGAAAGGTCTAAAGTAAATTTAAGATTTATCCTGATCTAAGAGGATTGCATTCAAATAAAAAATCGTATAACTTTGAATAACCGTAAACATTCAAAGCTTTTAAAAATATTTGCTACAAATTTTTGTATAAAAATATTTTGTATTTATAATATAAAATGGAAATAAAAATGTATGAAACTTTCGCGAGTACACTTGATACTTTTTTGTAAAATATTTTAAGCGCAATGCTCTCCTAAGTAATCCCGTAATTAAATAATCTTAAAAACAAAATTTTTTCAGCAAAATGTTGTACAATATGTTATATTTTTGACACTAGTAGTATTAATTAATATATTAATACAGAACAGTGCTCTTTTTGTAAAAAAAAGGTGGTGGAATGCTAATTGATAAATTGTTTTTACAATTTTATATAATATTTATAATTGTATTGAAATTGAAATTTGAAAAACTGGTATAGAAAAAGCATTTGACTAGCAGTGTGGCGTAAAGCATACCGATAGTCTAGGAAGCAGGGCTAAACTATGGATCAAATCTTGGTCATTCATTAATACATAGTTGAAAAAAATAATAAAGCTGGCTTTAATTTGACCACGTGCTTTAGTGCTTTAGTAGTGACTATTTTCACTTAGTTCACGATTTAATTATTCACTTTATTAGAACTTGCTACGCTACGTCAACTGATCTGGGTATGACAACTTGACCTTCTTCAAACCTTCTCCAATAGTTTATTTGAAAATCTATTTTCTAAATTCTGTTTTACTGACTTAAATTGTACTATTGTATCGCTTTTTTGTGGCATCAAAACATAATTATTAGTTTCCGTGTGACGTCAGATGTTACATGGCTAAATTTCTTATACCTGTTTGGAGTGGACGTCAGTATCTTGTGCGTAAGTAAGTTTTTTTAATCTCCGTCAGTCCATTTGTTTTAAAAACCATTTCGGCGCTACAGTTTTGGCTCAAGCGGTTTGCCGCTAGACGATTCAGCGTAAATATGTAATTTACTGATATTAAAAAGAGGTAATATGAGTATTCGCGTAGGCTATGAAGTTAGAAACCGTTCTATTCGTGTATGGCTAAAATACCATTTCGGTATGTCTTCTCCATACGTAAAATACCTGCGATTGTTTTATTTTAAGTTAAGAAAGTTATGACGGATCAATGCTACCGTCGAGCCGTACAACCTGAGCAAAACGGTAATATGCTATCGTACTAAAAAAAGCCATTTCTGCCTGTCTTTTTTATATAACGCACCGTTGGATTGTAAGTTAGGCATCGGATTTTTTTTTAATTAAAATAAAAAATTGTATATCTACATAATGTAGTATCTACATACAAATGTCGGTAATCCGTAAGTACTGAAATACTATACTATATTTGTATACAACACTGATATTTTTAGTTGGTTTTTAGAAAACATTTTATTTAAAAAGACAGATCTGTTTATTTATATTTAGTTATTGTTTAAAATGACATATTTGTGCATAATAATAAAAACTCCACTTGAGCTATTTTTATAGCCCTAACAAGGACCAGTGCTTAATCCGATGCACGACAATCGTGTTCTCCCGATGAACCGTTTCTGCACCGAAATGTTTTTGCGCCTAAACGTTGCTAATGGACGGTAACATCAGATAAAAAAATTCTAATGAGTTTAAATAATCATCGTAGAAACAATATACCCAATAGGAAAATGGGTTGATAGTAAAATTGAAATCCAGTGAATGAAAAATAAACGATAACTACTTTATAATTCAATTCGTATCCCCCAATATAATTGATAATTTGGGTGTTTATCGTGGGTTTTGGGTCAATCAAATAAAAATACAAAGATATTTTCCACTGACTAGTTTCGATTATTTATTTAAATCGTCATCAGAGTCGACAAAAAATAAAGCACTTCAAAACCCCGAATTTCAGTATAAATAACATGCACGCATGTTCCCTCCCCCCCTACACACAAACTGTCAATTTACCAAAAAAGAAACAACTTTTACAACATAAAAGTAAAAACTTTGAAACTTGAACAATTCTGTACAATAAATATTAAAAATCATATCACACCTATATGAATATAAATATTTGCCGCAGACTATTTCATATAATTTGCATTTTTTTTTCGCATCAATGAACAGTAAGCACTTTCAATCATTAATAATTTTTTTACAACATTTAATTGTATAGGATTTTGGTTTAGGTATTACAAAAGATATTTGTGAATTTCAGCAAAGCCAATTCTGAGGTGATAATTAAAGAAAAGATTTACTTTGCTCACATGTGAGATGTTATCCAACAAATTCAGAATATATAGAGTGTGCGACAGAAATTCAATAAACAAACAAATTCGTTAAACATTAAAATTCGACAACATAAAGGGATTAAAGTAGGTTTATGCACAACGTCATGAAACTGCAAAACTGGCGCGGACAGCGACACGACAAGAACATTAATATAAGAGTATGGTTATGTTCATCTTGTCGTTCCGACACGACTGTAAATTTACCTTTAATTTATTTTCATTTGTTGAAATTAAAGATCTGAAGTAAGACAAAAGCAATATCGTTAAACGTTAATATTATAATAAAAAATTAAATAATATTTTTCTTATAATATGATAAAATCCTAATAGAATTAATTCGCCGGATTACGACCGATTAACAGAAATTTCATGTTTGACATGTGACAAAATATTAAATTTTTTACCTTATGTTTGTAAAATTTATAAAAAAATTCTGAAAGGACACATTCTGAAAAGCCCCTTTTTCACTGGAAGGTCTAGGTTTAGATTTTGTTTGGTAAATTATCAATAAATTTAATAAAGTAAAAATAGTGAAAAATAAGCAGATTGTTTTTCTAAATGTTTGTTTTACGGTTTTACTATTATTTAATTTTGTATCGTTTCGGATACGACAGCGGCGTACGGCCACAGGCGAACTCACCCTATTCAAGATTAGTTACTTAACATATCCCGGGACTCTCATTACTAAGGCTTTGATCAGCTGCGTATTTAATGATTTCGATTATCATTAATTACAATAAATTGCAACCGTAATTAATATTTCGTATTTTGTTTTCATGAAATTCGATTTGCCTATATCGTTGAAAATTACATACACAATAATTAATGAACTAATTGTGGCAAGAGCATATTATCATTTTCAGTAAAAAAAAGTATTTAAAATATTCTTTATAAGAGGATTTAATAGGTACTTATAAGAATTTGCAATATAATTTTGTTTTACCCATAGAGCTTCTAATATATCTTGTAAAAAAGCAATTTTTGCGTTACATTTTAAACAATGTTTTTTACAAACAAGCAATAAAATACAATAACTATGTTCAAAAATTAAAAATATTCGTTTGGATATTTGAATAAAATAAGAAAATGTTAAACAACAGCTATTACAATGCAGATGCCAGGTCACTTCAGCTGAACTCTGTTCTGACGTAGGTACCTACCAGCAATCGGTTTATAATGGTAGAACTACCCAGAAGATTTTGTCATTATCAATAAAGGACTTTGTAGTTTCTGAATTGTCAATTTTCTTTAAACAAAAATTTTAGAATTATTACTAAATTAGTTTGAATTATTTTATATAGGTACTTATACTACTTATAATTTTATCTCGAAGAGTAAATTAGGTAATTTAAATAGATTTCTCTTATTCATTATTAATTAATATTTATTATGCGGTAGTTAATTAAATCGCAAATATTATTCATATTAAATTTAAATGTAATTAAAGCAAACAAATGGTATGTTGACTGATCTCATAACTTAAACCGTGTAAACTTATAATGTGCTTATATAGTAAGTATATAGTATAGTATATAATATATGGTGTAGTATTTACAGTATTCAATAGTATATGTATAGTACAGTATATATGTAGTATAAACAGAAAAAACAAAGTTTTGATTTCTTACTGAATTAAAACGGAACCAATTGCAAACTACTTGCCATTATCTTAGCACATTAGAAGTGGAAATCGTAGGTGAAAATAAAAGTATGAACGATTAGGGCACCACAATATTCCAAATTAATTATCTGTGGCAACGTGGTCATTGCTATAATATGCTGCATATTCACAAATTCATATTATTAGTTAATATTATAATAATAACGTAGATTAGAAGTAGAGCAGAAGTCAAGAAAGGGGTTGTTACCCCCTTAAATATCATTTTAAGGAAAACTCCAAAAATTCGTAATTTTTAGATTTTTCTCCTCTACAACATATATTTTTTTCGAACAAAATTGAAAACGTTAAGGATGCTTTATGTGGGTTTCACAATTTTGGGGGATATTCCATCCCCGAAAATATTAAGTGATCGCTGCAAAAAAATTATATGTGATATTAGTTATAAAATGAAATATTTTGGCGTTGGTTTCATTCAAAGCAAACAATTCCTTTTGCTTGAAAATTCAAAATTTCGATTTTTTACCCTATTTTTGAAGGGCGATTACTCCCCTGAAACCCGCATCACAGCAGCTAAAAAAATTAGGAGTGTCTTATTTTTTGATACTCTACGACATATCCAAAAATTATTTAAATCGGCTGGGGACACCGGGGATTTTGTTAAGAATAATGTACCCCACATGCAATGCCGCGCGACCCGCCTATGCGTAAGTTACGCCTGCATATGAAAATCAAGAGCGTACTGAATGTTTTGTCTTATGTAGTATTGTTTTGGTCGTTAACTGCATGTTATTTAATTGAGTTGTTCCTAATTTGTATTTGTGCCTTTTTTGTTCAGTTATTAAATTATTATCTTGAAACGTTTACTGCTGTCTTTATAACTCCGCTAACAGATCTTTTGCTTGTAAGTAAAAAGAAATATAAAAAATTTTTTTGGAAAAGCAGAAGAACAGTGAAAATGAGGATCTACTATCAAAATGGAAATTTGTAAAAATAGATCGCAACGTTTATTTAAAGTTATTAAAAGATAAATATCGAAAAATGTGAATTTGTGAAATTTAAAATTAAGTGTTATTTTTAAAAGATGCCAATGTAAAATATTTTTGTATAATGGGGTTTTTAAAAGACTGTGGTTCAATGCTTCAACTTCACTGTTGTAATCTAGAGCCTAATTTTCATCTATGGACTATGCACCTAGCAAGGTTAGCCTCCCAATAGAATATAATGCAAGTGCTCAAAGGAGCATGAATGCCAAATGTAAATTTGTACATTCCATGGTAATAATAAGAGGTAGTTACAGGGTTACAGGTACATCTAGGACGAGCCTAGCAAGCTAGCTCAAATGTAAAACAATTAATATGCTCACAGCACTATTAGGGACTTCGGAATACCACCGATGCTGCTGTTGGCAATACACAGATCAACAGATCTCAAAAAAGTTAAAAGAAGAAGAATTTAATATCGTATTCGTGATAATAAAAATTTAAAACGGAGTTCAATCAAATTTTTTTTTTTATATTATCACGAAAGTTTGTTAGAAACAAATTAAATTTAAAACATATAATTCTCAAAATCATCATAATTTGAGTAAGAAATGCATTGAAAATTTTAAATCATATTGTGTAAAAACTGTACAAATAATTAATAAATAACGGAATATGCTGAATTGACATGAAGTTCATTGCTACTAATAGGAAAGCGAAATAAGCAGATTCCATAAAACTTGACTAAAGTAAATTTCAAAAATAATTTAAACATGGTGAGAAATTTAAATTATATGAAATTCTGTAAATGTCTAAAAGTGGTAAAAGCTTAATTTAAAATTAAGTTGTAAATGTATAAATCATCTAAAAATAGCGAACAAAAGTCCTAGGCGAACAAATGTCCTAGAATCTAATATTCGGTTAGTTTTAAAACTTGAAACATTTTAGCTTTCTGATTAGTTTTTTAAATAAATATTACTTCCTCCTCCCAAGTGAACTTTTAGTTATGCTACTGGTCATACCTTCAAATGGACAGCATACTTTTCCACCGATTTGGATCAGGGTAGCTTATGAAGTATTAGTAGGAGTACAATGCAATGCGGCGATTACATAGCCTACACACATAACCGATGCATATATTCGCGCGGATATCTTTTCTTACGGAGAATTTTGCTAAAGAAAAATCATAAACTAACACTAAGCTACTATAACTTAATCATAATAAATTTTAAGCCTGCGATAGAAATTAAGGTAATTTGAAATCGTACGTATGGTCTGGCGGGATTTCGATCTGGCAAGATTTTGGCGGCTTGAATGTGGCCGTAGGAAATTGTCGGATCCCGGAGTTGAATATTTACATAAAATATCTAGATTTTGTAGTATTCCAAATTGAATGATATGATAAACTAGGAAGTTTATTTCAAGAAAAAATTTCATAATCCTATAAATATATCATTCCAATGCAAATTAAATTTATAAGTTAATTAATAAAAATTTTTTTTTTAATTTTGAGTTTTAAGCAAGTCAATTAGAAACACTCTAAATTGAACATTAAATTTAAAATATAAGATTTAAAATAAAAATTTCAAGTTAGTTTAAGTTTGTTAAATAATGTATAAAAGAATCTTATTACAATTATTATTACATCATCGCAGTTTAGAAAGTTCAAAAATATTTTATTTCGTAGTACCCGAAATGTACATCGTGAGATTTGTTTATCGAATTGAATTATATATTTTATTTATTTTTGTTTGAAGTAAGCCTAAATAGAATTTAAATTTTTAATTTACGAACTTATGGAATTGCAACACAATTATTAATTATTATGTACGTAGTATGTAATATAAATGTAGTAATTAGTATGTAAATAATAAATGTCGACTTATAGTCTAAGATCCGGTATAAGAGACATCTACCCTCATCTGTTACTTATTTGTGATAAGAAATAAATGATAGATAATATACATATTGACACATCGCACATAGGTTGCCTAGTTAAATTGCATACGGACAATGGGAAATATGGGGAAAATATGGGAACTCTCTTCATCATTGTCTATTGCATGGAAATGCGCGCGCAGCGTATTTTTGTCACTCTCACCTTTCGCGTTTTAAATAATAATTTAAAATAATTTTAAATTATGCACAATATGCACAATATTCAGTTTTTAAATTTTCAAAAATGGCGGGGCTAACTTCGCGCATATTAATAAATATTTTAAGAAAAATAAAAAGTGTTAAGTGTTAAAAAATTAAAAATTAAAATCAAACAAAGACTAAATACATGAAGTGTACTAGGGAAAGGAACGATTATAGACCTGACCTAACAATTGATACTGAAACATTTGAACATGTTAAAGACTTCAGCTCCCTTGGTGTACCAATTAACTGCAACGTGTGCAAGAACAGAAGTAACATTAAAAATTCAGGCAGACAACAGAGTATATTATGCAAATAAACACCAATTGAAGAACAAAAAAATCTCAAAGAGATCAAAAATAATTATATACAAATCAATTTTAAGACCTGTACTTACCTAGGCGGCCGATGTTATACATACTATGTATGACTAAAAGAGAAGAAAAGAAATTCCCTGTGTGCGAGAGAAAGATATTAAAAAAAGTATTGGGTTATAAACGAGATAGTGGAGTATGTCGAATCAGAAAAATCCCAAAATCCTCAAAGCAATGAATGGTGAAGACATTGTGAAAGTTATCACATCCCAGAGAATCAGATGGTGGGGACATGTAATGAGATCCAGTAACGAGGAACTAACAAGAACAATAATCGAATGGAAACCCAATGGTGAACGAAATAAAGAAAGACCAAAACTGAGATGGTGCGATGGAGTGGAGAAAGACCTGGAAAAATGGGGATAAGAAAATGGAGGCAGATGGTGATAAATAAAGCAGAATGGCGAAGAGTTGTACGAGAGGCAGGGACACATCAGGACCTGTAAATCATTGCATATATATCAGGATTAATCCACTTCAACCAATGGATTACAGCTATATTCTCTAATTAAATGTAATGCTAAAAATAATAATAAATATGTAGGTACGTAAAGACATTAAAAAGTATTAAAAAAATTGTTTCAATTAACTTCTATTTGATAAGGTAACTCTTATAGACAATACTAAATTTTATGTTTAATTTTTGATTGGAACTGTGGTAACGAATTTTGTAATTTTAAATGTAATTTGTAAGAATTGTAGTAATTGTTACGGGAAATTGTAATTTACAGACGTAGGTTTTCAAATTTAAATATTTTAGCGTTTTAGCGGGTTGAAGAGGTAGCAGTCGACAAAAAGAGAGTGGCGTGGGAGACGTAGAGTAGAAAAAGAAAATCTGGTAAGAAAGAAGTAAAGAATTTTGTAGAGAGAGAAAACGTGGAAGATATAAAGGATGTTGTAATTGTAATTATAAAGTTTTGTAAATAAATAGTATATAAACATTCCGAGTATTTTACGCAAGAAAAGTTTGATTGCCACTGTACAAACTTCGTGGAATAACAGCAATATTGTAAACTAAAATTTTGAAAAAATAACATTTTTACGAAATACATTTTTCATGGTCATGAACATGGTCAAATTCAGTATTGCCGTTTTTCTGCACATTCAGTTTGTATATCAAGGAAGCCATCATGAGATGATCTCTTGGAATGTCTTGTAATATAACGTAGACCAGAAGTAGAACAGATGTCGACAAGGTTTTCTTAAATCTTAAATTATATAATTAATTGCAATTATTAATTGTAATTAAACAAAAACCGATCTTACGAATACACACATCAACAATCTCAAATAATATTTAAGAGAATACCACATAGCACACAAACATTTAAGTGTAATTAACCTATACGCTAGTTGGACAGCTATGGTGCCGCCGCCTAGGCGGTGATTTTGTGCATAAATTATGTGAGAATCTGACCATAATTGACCAGAAGATGGCGCGGCGTACGTTTTTTGGGATAGCCAACTAGCGTATATTGATTGTCTTCGAAATTAAAATATGTCTCAAGACCAAATAAGGCAATAAGAAGAAGACTAATAATATTGAGAATATATTAGAAGTATAATTAAACAAAATATTCAAATAAAGAATTATTAAAATAAATTAATTAACAAACTCTAAAACATGAACGAATGTTTCTGCTGTTGTTGCTGATAACTTTAAGTACTTTGGAATTTGGCGTTTCTAAAATTTATTGCTGGATTACATAATTTCTTAAATATTCCATATCGAGATTTGTAGATGTAGAGAGAAATAATTTCTCATTTTACCACCAATAGTTTTAGTTTTATGCACATAATGTGATAATTGTTTCTCGAGACTAATAGTTTTCTTCAATTCCACTCGACCCAAAGAGTGTTTCACTAGTTGAATGTATAATGTATAATTGAATAAAAAAGTGAAAATACCTATGCATTTCTTTAAACCAAAAATTTATAAAAACGATAACTAGTTTTTCTGCAAAAACATAATATTTTAAGTTTTATTTGAATATCATGAATGTAGGTGCATAATAAACTATACTACTATATTATGTGGATGCTATATAATAATAACAGAAAATATAACAGCAATTAGTTTTGTTGAATCGAGATTGTTATTCCATACATCATATCGTCGACGTTTGATGTCTCGACGAGATTGTAAATCCTCTTGTAGTATTCAAATTAAAATTGAAAATATTTTTTCGGGAAAATTTAATGATCATATATACAAAATTTCTCGAATAAGAAAAACTTTTTAACTTAAGAATTACCTTCTAAATTTTCATAATAATTTGAAGTAATTGCTTAATGAGGCTCCTCGGTACGATAATAATTTGGTATATGCAGATATACACGTAATTAATTAGCAACAGCAACGACACTATGTAACCAATGCTAGGGTGTAACGCTCACGCTCAAATGGACAGGAACACCACCCATATTATAAGATTAAAATAACAATAAAAAAATTACTTGTATTTAATTGAAATTTTAAACAATATATTGTAATATTGTAATTTTTCAAGTCTTAATGGTGTTTTTATAGTGCATAAAATCCTGCGTACAAAATAAAAATTAGTTTGGACCATTAAGAACTTTTTTCTTATAATTCTTGTTAAGTAGAGTTTAATTAAAAAATTAATAATTTATCTGGATTAATTATAGCCGCTTAAACGATTTTAAATGCGATATTAATTTAAAGTAAATTATTTACAAGTAATGGTTATAGTAAATGTTACTTAGCTACATTAAAGCAACTATTATATTTGCAACTAACCTTTTGTTACACAACTAACGCCGTTAGTCGCTTATGTAACTCCATCCTTTAATGTAATCTTTCTTGGCTGTTTCTGTAAATGTTTGCTTTAACATTAGAAAGAATCCGCAAACTCTCGAAATACACTATACAATGTTTGTGTGACCTACCATTTGTAAATAATTCAGTAGACTGTTAACTTTATTTATCAATTTTATAATCAATAAGATACTAAAAAGCTAAAAATTATACTCCAAACAAAGTTATGTTTAAATACATTTATGTTTGTTTATTTTTTTACGATTGTTTAACGATCTTCATAATTAATCAGTATTGTAATTTGACAGGATTTAATTCAATTTAAAGCAGTAATTTATTTATTACTATTCCCATACGTATTATAATTATCGTATGTACTAAGTATATCGTATAAGGGAAAGTATTGTATTTTTGTTATATATTTATTTTATTTTTTATCGCCGCAGTTTACCGCAATTAAGTTTAAACTTTAAAAAGTAATTTATAATTTTTTTAAATAACAGGTATTAAAATACATTTTGGTTAACCACCACATTTTATGAAGGATTTTCAGAGCAGATTACCTCGGTGGTTTGTCTAGGTTTGTCTAGTAGGTCACACAAACATTCTAAAACAGTTAGAATGCAATTCTTGTTCCGGGGTATGGTAAACTGTACTCCAAAACCACCTGATAATGGTAAACTGCATTAAATTTTGCAAACTGCACTCCAAGCAGTTTATTGATGTATTAAACTGATCTTATAGGATTAAAGTTTTTAATCTCTTGAATAATATTAATATTGTCCGTAAAATAGAGATATCCACGCGAAGATATGCATCGGTTATGTAGGTTAGTGTTGGTAATAGCCTAGTATGTTAGCTTAATATCTGCTTGCACTAAGCTACCTGGTTCAAATTGGGAAAGAGCCAAAAATTCCCTGTGATCATCTCCGTGCGTCGGAGGGCACGTAAACAGGTGTCCCACTGGGTTGATGATTTGCCTTCATCAACAAACAATGAAGGATTACGGGAACATCTGAGACAAGCCCAGCAAGCTGCCTTAGATGCAAACCAATTAATATGCTCACAGACTTGTGACTTTTGCTCTGTCTTCGATAGAACAGCCCGAGGTCAAGGCATACAGGATTTAGCCTAGCCTAAAAGTGGAAGATCAGAAGAAGAAGAAGTTTTGAAGTAACTATTATCAAGATTGGAAACTCTACTCCGTGCTTGCACCTTAACAAAAATTAAGATTTTTTCTAATCGGCGCAATACGTGATAGTGGTAGATATTGTTTTCTTGATTTCTGCTGTTATGACTTCTTCTTTATTCATGTTATTTTAACTTTATTGTTATTTATCTATGTTATTTATCTATGTTATCTATTATTGTATAATTATATCACCACCTCGTTTAATACATTGGATCACTCCCTTTTCACTGAAGGATTTACAGTTACACAGTTATTTACAGTTTCTTGTGGTTCAATATGTACAATTACACCCTGACCATTACAAACAATTTTAAGATACAAACTGTACAAGAACAAGTTTCTGTCAAGACTCAAAGTATAAGAAATTTAATTTCTATACATTTTGGCTCAATTTTCAGTTCAGAAAATACACATTCTTTCACCTGTTACCCGTTACAGAATGACTATACCTACTCTCACATCTAGAAATATTAAAACTTGGTAGTGACATCTATTAACAACATGTTTTACTGGTTTTACAACGCCAACTGTCAAATTAGTGTTCGCTTATTACAAGAAATACAATAGCGCTGTGCATCAGTCGTTTAGAAAGTATAGTCTGGAACTCGTTTGGAATGGCTATTCTGCACTCTTGAACCGTCAACCTTGCCTATCGGTTCGGATGACAAGCTTTCCCAGCGTGCAGAATGTGCCAATTCCTAACTCGTTACAGAACATACTATTTTGAGTAATACTTTTGTTTTATATTAGGAGAGTGGGGTGCTTTCGGCAGTGGGGTACATTCGGTCACCTCGAATTGATCTCTTATTATGTAAATTTGCCGCCTGATTTTCAGTATAGCTAGTATCAGAACCCGTTTTTACAGATTGGTTGTTAAACGAGTCGAAATGGGTATATTCAAAAGGAGTATAAATTTACATTATAAGCGATCTATTGGAGGTGGCCGAATGTACCCCACTGCCGAAAGCACCCCCACTTTTCCCTAGGCCAAATTGTTACATTATGATATTATATAATATTTCCATTAAAAGTAAAATACTCTTATTTTGAGTATTATAATTATTGCTATATAGCGTGACCATAATACAGTGCGTTATAAAAGCTAAGTTTTTAAATATTAGAATTAAAGATTTAGTTTTATAATGGTTAGACTTATCAAAATGACCTTAAAAATTAATTGCCATTTTCATAATGTGCGAGTATTTATTTTGATTTAACATTTTTAGAATTTTTTATTAAACAAAGTAAACTACTTGCTTATCGCTAGCTGATAAAATGTTATGGCTAATTGCTAAAGTTGTTTAGTAATTGACTAATGGATAAATCCAAAAGGTTGAAAAATTATCGATGGTTATAAAAGAAAACTTTGCGTGTTTATAATCTTGAATAAAATTAATCTTTAAATAGCCACCGATTGATATAAGAAACAAGTGTAAGAATTAAAAAGTGTTTTAAATAATTCATTTTTTTATAAAAATTTTATAGCTTAAATCTAACTTTTATCTTTTGTATGTCAAATTTTTCCATTCACGCACATTGTTATACTTGGTTTTCTTTAGAGAACCCTGTCTACAATTTTTTAAACTACTGTAAATTTGTCAACTTCCAATAAAAATCATCAATTCCCGAGTATTTTTGAATTTTAATTTTCTTCATGTTTCTTATAGACTGTTTTCCGAAACCAGTTATATATAGGTCTTAGGTTACAGTGCTACAGTATCTACAAAGGCGTTCTATTGTCAGTGCAATTCAATAAAAGTAGGTTGTTTTAAACTTTATTTTAAATAATTTTGATGTAAACGAAAAAAAAAAAAATGAAGTTGTTTTTATTTTTTTTTTAACCACCATGAGTGGTACATGGTACTAACATATGGAACATGGTTACAGTTTGTTGATTACAAAAATTTACAAAAACTACATAAAATTAATTAATATCAACATTATGCACGGGATACATGATTTATGTTCGGTTGTGTCGCTCCACATAAAAAGCGCAAAGTTCAGAATGACTCTTAATGAAAAATACTAGTTATTCCCTTTATCCCAACAGCTGTCTCTAAGATCTAAGTCTCCCCCACGCACCGACCAGTACCAATGCAACCGATAACCATACATCCACATGTCATAGAACTGGGTACTCCAACACCAACATACCCAGGAAGCAGAAGGTAAAGAAAAAAATCTGCTCCTCCGAAAGTTTGTCAAAAACCTGTTTTTGGCAAAATCCGACTAATATCAATAAAGTCTATGCATGAGCCACAATATACGACATCAAAATGATTAAAGTGCGATAGGACCAAAGATTCACAAATAGTTTTCTTTATGTAACGAGATTAGAATTGTCGTTGCTGATAGATAATTTTAGATTCATGTACACCTTCTGAATGCATTTAAATCTTAATTTGACATCGATATGCAGACCCAGATCCCGTGCACACTCTGAAATTCCAAGACCTGTCCCACCCATGTGAATTTTTAATGACATTTTTAATTCATCTGAGCATTTACCAAAAAGGACAACTTTAGATTTACTTGAATTAAAAGCAAGTAAAAATTGATTGGAGCGGTTGTATTTTGTGTGCAAATTCTCATTGATAATTTTGCATTCGTCAGCACACATAATTTAGGAGAAAGGAAAGACCTGAGTGACTTTAGCATACAAAAATTATGTATATTATATTGTTTTATAAAATTTTTAATATTTATATTGTCGTGTTTCAAATGTTAAATTTTGTTTTTTTTTTAATTTGTTTGATTAATTTATAATAAATTCGTTTATTTTTGTTAATTTTTGTAATTGGGTTAAATTTTGTAAATAATTTTTATTTTTGTAATTATGCGCGAAATTGTGTGAAGGTTGGTAGAATTTTTGTAGGAGAAGGGGCTTTTTGCCGAAGTTGGTATTGAGAACGGACGTATTCCGCCGCGCTCTTGTAAAATTTGAGAGATTTTGACCAGTTTTTGGCATATTTTTATGGGTTTATTTAAAATTGTGCGATTTAATTTGTTTATTCAACAAATAAAGAATATATTTTGGTGAGCATTTTTGATAATTTTGATTCTTCGATTTTTTCAAAGTTGATAACAATTTGGACATTAATGATTGGATTTGATAATTTGGATGTTCATTAATTAAATTAAAATTTGGATATTGAAATAATTGGTTTTGGATAAATTAAAATTATTAAAATTGGAGGGAATAGTAAATTTGATGTGCTCGTCGCACCTGGGACGATAACGTGCTCGCAATCGCCGTTCCGTTGTAAAAGCAAAATTGATTTTAAAGTTATTTTAATTGAATTTCAAATGGAAATTTTTTTATGGATTAATTTTTGGATATTTTGAAAATAAATTAGTGCTCTGTTAAAAGGCATACAGGAACCGGCTACTGAGCGTCTCTTGTTCACCGACAATTATTGAGCTAGTCTGGGAAATTTTAGAGAGTGGAAAAGGTTTTGTTGGGATTGTATTTTTTATCAATAAAATACCACTACAATATATATTTAAGTGGTATACAACAAAGGAACAAAGATTGAGCCCCGAGGAACACTACCCGATCACTACTATCCAAGCATTACTTAAAATTATTTCAAAAAGTATTATAAAAACTTTTTTTTTGTATAACTATAAATCCAGAAAAAAGCTTAGCTGTTTTTTCAGAGATTTAATTTTTAAGAGAACAGAAAGTCTTTAAAGATTATTAAAAATTCTTAATCTTAAATTATTGGAAATACAATTTAGACAATTTTAAATTGAGAAACTGGTATTTTTCCGGTAGAGATAATAATTATTGGATTACTTCAAAATCGTAACCTGCAACGCTAGTTTTTAGGATTTGTAAAACTCTCGCAAAAGAAGAAACGTCTTGATTGATTGATGGTGAATAGATAAAAGGCACGGTTTTATTTATAAATCTAATACGATTTTTAATTCAATGTATTATAAAAGGTTGTTTACAAAATGTTGAATATTGAAGTAGTTTGGTGCGCTTTATAATCTAACAATACCAATTTTTAATTAAAATTTTTAGCACAAATTAAAGTTGGAATGAAAGAGAAATTGAAATATTTGTAAGGAACAATTTTTAATTGATGGTAAGTGCTAGAGCGCAATGTACGTACACAAGTCGATTTAAGATGGTATACTTATTGGCTTTGACAAAAGAAATATTGAACAAAGATAAGAATGAGATAAATGCTGCTTCTTTCAAGCTACAAATTCAGGTGCTCAAAGAAAAGACTCAAGATTTTGGTTGTCTTTCTATATTATAAATGTTTTAAAGGAAAATAAGAATTTCGCAATTATATACATTTTATTTCTTAGACAATCAGTATTATTTTTTTTTCTAAAAATTATTTCTCTTTATAATTTTTTAACAATAAATTAAAATTTTTATTTATTTATTTTCCTTTTTAATTAAGTTTAAATTATATTGTATTAATTTTATATTGGCATGCTAAAAGTTTGATTGGTAACTTGATAGTGATTAGTTTAATATAAATAAAAATTATTGTATGTGAAAATAAGTGTACATAATACAGAGTGGCCCAACCAAGACAAGGTTAACAGGTGGAGTTTTATAAAAAAAATTATCTTTTAATGTCAAATGGTTAGAAAATTAATTATAAGAATCCAACTTAACAAACGTCTAGTTAAGTGGTTATCTAAATAATAAATGAGTGTAGTAAATAAGAAGATAAAGGGGGCAAATTCAAAGTTTCTTTGCAATATAGTAGTACTTACTATAAAATTTTATTAATGAAATGAATTGCCAATAATTAGTTATAATTAAATCACTCGAGAATGTTTTATTAAAAAAATCCGAGACACGGAAGTTCGTTGTAGTTCAATCTAGAAGAGACATTATAATTTGCCATAAATAAATTGCCTTAAGGCGGGATTTTAGCAGTCGAAGGGAAATTGTAATTGGTGCTATTATGATACCAAATATGAAAGTTATTGCTGAAATTATCATATTCATTTGTTTATTGGACATCAAAAATATTTTATTGTAAACCACTATGAAGAAATATTAAGAATAATGCAAATAATTTTTAAAACAAGACCTTTTCTAACATAAAATAAGCCATTATTAAGGAACGGATAAAAAGGAAAATTTTTTTCCGGGCAGTTAAATGTTGTCTTTAGAGCAGTACGAAGTCATATTTTTTAATATTTTACTTATGCTTGCGCAGTAAAATTTTAAACATTGCTTATTTTCATGAACTTTTTGAATTTTTTTAACTGTTTTCTAACAAAAAAATGCAAATATCCCTTCGTAGTGCCTTACAATAACATCTTTTCAACGTCTAGTAAAAAAATGAAACTGATAATTTCAGCAATAACGTTAAAATTTGGTTTAATAATAGCATCGATTTCAACATATTTTCAACTGCTAAAATCCCGTCTTAAAAGAAGTTATTGTTATAAAAATTAATCGCAGTGCAGAAGGTTACCCTTTCAGACCGGACTTTTTTTGGGCGAAGGAAAACATTATTTTTTTAACTTACTGTACTGTTAAACAGGTGACTATTATTCGTAGACCAAGTTTTATTTCGCTGAATTATTTTTAACTAAAGTTATACTAAAGGATAAGCTATTCTGCAACGGAATGTTTTTTTTTGAATTTTTACTTAAATTATTTCATTATCATAGTTTATGTTTCTTATAGAACATTTTTTATATTTTTATTGAATTCCTCGGGGTTTTTTCATTTTATGAAATGATGGCTAGTAGCATATAAGTTTGTCGCTAACTTCAAAATAATTTAATAAACGTAGGTCTGAAAGGGTTAAGAAAAACCTGAAAATTAATTTTTTTAATATCTAAACTTTATAGCAGGCCAATAGGAGTAACCCTCAAAATTTTGAAAATTGAATTAGGCATATTTTGGGGTTTTCTAGCATTGGCATAACTTCAAATGTGAATTGAATGCGTAAATTATTCAAAATAAATTCAAAACTAAAAATCCACATTTAAAGTTTTTTAGGAGGCAGTAAAAACTAAATACAGCGTAACCTAGATAAGTATACTCAATTTTAATAATTTTGAGATTTACTTCTATTGACTTATGGAGTGTCGGAATAGTTTATGAAGAGTTTTTACAGTCTCCTAAAAAAATTTAATTGTAGATTACGCCTATTGGCCTATATAATGCTTTTATATATGGACAAACTTTTAAAGTAAGATTTTTATTTAATTAGATTTTTAAAAAAAGCTTCTTCACTTGTTAAAATACCACTAGACTGATAACTTTATTATAACGCAAAAAGCAATAAACTTCAAGGGTTTACCTGTTATTGGAATATTTTCAACGATCCAATTATAGAAAGTGTAAGTTTGATTTTCTTGATAGAAAATCTAAAAGATTTCTGTATGTACGACATTAAATTATAAGTTATATTGCAATGTCATAATATTTTATTTGTTTAATTTAAATCATTGTTACTTTCTGTGGCCTGTAGTTGATACTGTTTGAAAAGCATTATGATATATATTTTTTTAGACTTTCGTAGAAACATTGACAACGAAAATTTATGAAAATATATTATATAAAAGTATTGTTAATCTTGACCTTAAATTGTGGAAAGTAATAAACATCTTCAGAAACAAAAAGTTAAAATAAATAAAATAAAAAAATAAATTTTATAAAAATAAAATTTAAATAATCCGTCAAAACTCTTTATTGTAGATATTATAGTTTATAAATTATAACATATACTGACAATCAATGATGTGTTTCAATCTAAATTATAGTATGTTGTCAAACATTATTATAAGTAGATTTAAAATTAAAGAATCAAAACAGTTTCTGGAATATAACAAATTGATCAACAATCGATCAGCATAAAATTAATAGCTCCATGTTTCATTAATATGATGATTTCAAGTTTTCAAAAAGTTGTTTTTTCTGTTGGAAAATCTTGAGTGCTTGTATAATCGTAATAAAATCTTTTTAATTTTTTTTTGTAATTTGTATACCAATCGATTTCATATTATTATGTATTTGTCCAGGTAACGACGCAGTCAAGCTAATATTATTTCATGTAATAATTTTTGTTTATTTTATATTTTAATTGTAAATAACGAAAACTGCTAAGTTTTTGATAAAATACATTACGAATTAGTTCGAGAATCACACTTTAAAAGGCACAGGTGTGTAATAAATCTTAAGTGAATTGCGCTATAATAGTGTCGGTCCAGAATTGCAATCAATTAACGAAAAATAAGGTTTAATGTTTTTAAAAATATAAATTATGTTTTGTGAAACTTAGCTTATTAGCTTGTTTCAAGTCCCTTGACTACCCCGACAAACCAGTATATGCTGCTTATAGTAGTATTTTTGTAATTTTCTTACAGAACTTCAATGCATCACTCAAAGGTCCTCCTCGCACTTTTTGTTCTTAAATCGATAGAAACAGAGACTGTAGGGATAAAATAATTAAGCAGAGGTGAATATTTGTGAAGAAATGAAAACCATAATAGATGTTAATTAATACTGAAAAATTTTATTACTGTTTTCGAAAGGAGTTCAACAAAATTAATAAAGCTGTTCTAAAACTATTATTAATTTTTCATTCCTTTACCAAAAACTTTCATTTTATTTTTATTTTGCATTTAGATTGAAATTGAAATCGTTTTGTACATCTTTTAAGAAGAGAAATGTATAGTTTGGATTCAAAATGCTATTTTTCCTTTATTTTTATTATATCTCTTTTAAAATAAAACATTGTATTTACTTTTGAGGTATTTTCATATTCGAAAATTTACTCCATTATGAAATCCTTATTTTCAAATCTCCCAAATTTATTGCGATATACTTCTGATATTTAAATAAAAATATTAACCATGAATTGATAAACCGGCCTTTAATATCTAAATTATAGTTGCTCATATTTTACACGTACGGATGTTATTATAAAGCTTATGTGAGCTTATATGTACATATGAGAACAACAGCTGTATAGTATAAGCAAAAGAAAAATCTTAATATATTCATTCATCATATACATAGCTTCTACTTTGACATTGATACATTGTTTTTACGAAAGAATTGTAACTGTGAAGTACGATTGCAAATTTTGATTTTAAATTATGCACTACATCAGTAATAAAAAATCAAATATGACTCCAAATCAAATGTTAATTTGAAGTTAATTAATTAGTTAGTTTCCGGTGAGTTGGAAGATGAACTAAATAAAATATTTCTTTTGCTTTGTGCTTTTCTAACTCCGGAAAAACTTGAAAAATTAAATGCGTAGGTGAGTAATTAATGCATAAATTTCAAGCAAAAGTTAATAAAATTATGGTAAATACTTCTAAAAAGTCATTGTGCTAATTACATTTTGAGTAAAATGTATAGTCTTCGAGATTATTTTATTGAGAGTTTGCTTGAAAAACATCAGTTTTTGCTTATATTTATCTAATTTATGGTTGCTTGGGTACAAGATGACACTTTATTTATGAAGGAAATAAATTTATTTTAGTTTTTTTATACAATTTTATCAATTTCCTTAGAAATATTAATACAAGTAAATAGACAGAATGCAAACTTGCAAGAAAAAAAGTTAAAATAAATTAAATTAATGTTTCATATAACATTAGAGGTGTGTTACACCTTTGAACTGTTTCAGCTTTAACCTATTCTACCTTTGACCAATATGTGTTATGTTGCTAATTTGGTTAGGTTAATCTCAGATTACTCCAGAGACTCTAAGTAACATACATAGAGAACCGGCTGACAAAATATGTTTTTTACAGTTGATTGTTAATTCATAATGTGTCAGATTTTTCTATTTTTGGTTAAGTAGATTGTTAGATAATATTAAACCACAAAATAACAAAACACTTATTTACTCTGCGTCCCAATTACACGAAACCCTTCTAAAACGTCAATGGACGAAAAAATTGATTTTTTAATTTTTGAAATACTTAAATTACAATAATATAAAATATATATTATTGTAAGGTTTGCTATTCAAAATTAAAAAACTAAATTTTAATTCTACGAGTAACAAAGACGAAAAGCTAAAAGTTAAGAACGCATTTATTTGCTAAAACTTCCAAGTTATTTTTCTCATTTAACTTCTCAAAGAATGGTTGGAATTTTAGTTTCAGGTTTTGGTTTCAAGTTTTGTTATTAAGTTTTTAGCTGAAATTTTAAGCTCCAGTTTACTTTTCAAGTATATAACAATTAAGATTTGTTAAGAATAAGTTACATTTCGTTAATAAGTATTCCAACAGCCTTTTTTGGTTGTGGGTGGGAACGTCGTATTTTAAATTGTCTTGTACATATTGGAATGCATGTTTGCGTGGTTGAATGCAACCAGCAATTGAAAAGTTGAGAAAACAATAGAATTTATAATAAAAAATAAAAACCCTACTATATCTGCAAGATTTTTTTTTTTTTTTTTTTTTTGAATTTAACCATAAATACATACTAAAAACCACAAATTTACTTGAAATTTTTTATTTTGAGTTCTTTATCTGCAAGAGTAAATGACATTGTGCGGTTAAAAAATGATGTTGCGAAAATTTAGTAACGAATTGGATTACAAATTATGGTTTTACTCGAAAATATGGCCTGGTGCTGAAGTAAGCACCATAAAAATAGCAAGCTGCTAATACGCGATTTAATGAAGATAGCCGCATCGATACCGATGAAAGTAGTGCGTATCGTAATAGATGACTGGCAATGGCGTTTAACGCAGAAAGGGGGTCATTATGAATAAATCATATATAGAACAAAACTTGGGAATCTCAGCAATAAAATAGTCGTAATAAAAATGTTTTGTTTTATTTTTCAGTACCTTAAACAATTCATCAATTTTGTAACAGAACTTATGGCACGACTAGGTATATTAAAACAATTTTAAAATTTGTGTAAACAAATTTAGAGAAATAAACGGTAGAGTTTTAATAATGAGTGATTAAGTAGATGTTGACTGGTCAGGTGATTCAAATTCAAAAATTCGGCTAGGTAAGATTATCATGTATATTGGTTTTAGGTAAACAGTAAAGAAATAAACTCGAGTTGTACGAGTATGTGAGCCAAAAACGATAATTGATTACATAATAGTTAATGATAAATATAACTTTAGTCCAAATATCAATAGTGCAAAGAAAATAAGTTATCATGACATTTACAGTATTAATCAAACAAATTTCAGAGGTAAGTAGATAAGAAGAACAAAAAAATATTTTGAAATACGACAGGCCAAAATTTGGAGGCATTATAACTACTTATTACGTTGATTATAATAATTATTATAAAGTAAACACTTTCAGTATAAATTTACAGCAGCTTATTAATGAATTTGTTATGACCAAAAGGGTTTCGAATGATGGTTGTGCTTGGTTCTGACTCGTCTTAATAAAGTCGTTAGTAGCTATAGCCTCAACAGAGTTTTTCTACTGCTACAACAAATTTTATGCCGCCACAACAAAGTCGTTTTTTTAGAAAAACAATTTTATTCTAAACATCAAAAACTTTGTTATGGTAGCATAAAATTTGTTGTTACACCAAAAAACTTGGTTGAAGCTATAGCTACTAAGAACTTTGTTACGGCAACAACATTTTTTCACAGTGAGTTAAAGAGAATTGCTTGAAACAGTGGTATCCCATATATGGGTAAATTGATGTAAATTTAAAGGTTTAGTAATCCTACAAAAACGAAATTATAATAGAACAACTTCAATTTGAAACTTAAAACAAACTCCTTATAAGTAACCAAAGAGGTTACGTAAAAAATAACCGTAATAATAAATAAAATAATAAATAATAATAAAAGAGATAATAAAATACCGTAATAGGAAATGCCATCTCTGTAAGCAATTATTTTTATTTATCGACAACAGTAGAAAACCGAAAAACTGTCATACGTTTACTACGAGACAAGAAGCTTTCACTTGCGCAAAGAATAGTATATTTTGTAACGAGTTAGGAATTGGCATATTCTGCCCGAGGGGAAAGTTTGTCACCCGAGCCGTTTAGCTTTCAAGAATGTTTTGATTTTTTTTTTATAAAAAATATTTTAAAAATGAGGGGAGTAATTGAGGTGGGGTGGATTAAAAAAGAAATTATAGTAAAACCTGGTATGCAGCTACAACCAATAAGACCAGGACGGTCAGGCCGTGCTACCTAAGTGACGCAAACGCATGTTTGGGCTCTAACTTTGTTATAATTTGGAATTTTTACCAGACATGCTTAGCATATCAAACTAGAAGAAAATTTAAACAATGAAAAATCGATTTTTCGGAACCTACTAGGTGTAAAACCCCCTTTAATGTAATTTCATACCTTGAAAAACAATTAATTTGTACAAGTAAAAGTCTTTTGTCTTGTAACAAACTTATACTTTATAATTGCAACAGAAAGAATCGAATCTTTTTAATCCATTCGTGCGCGTCAGTAGCAGGCATGAATATGGAACGGCTCAAAATCTATTTCTATATTATTTATTATTTTGTACAGATAATATGGTTAGTTGCCATATTTATAATTACTCGGACGTCTCGCCATAGACGTATGTACGTGTATTATAACGAATGTTATCGTGTTTATTTTTACAATTTTATTTCATATTATTGTTTTTTTTTATTTTTTAGTTTAGTTTTGTGATATGATATAGTGCAATGGTTAAATCATTGTGGTTTTCTTTGTTTTAACTTACAATTGGAAAATATTTTGGTATTCTAAACAAAGGTTGACAAAATTACGGTTATCTGTAAATATCTGCTTAATAACTGTAACTAGACTTTGCGGTACACTTGTATTTATATTAATAATACAGCTTAGGTCGAATAAAGGAACTCGCGAAAATTATATACCACAATCGTGCATGAGAAATAAAATAATAGCCATTATTTAAGCAATCACAGTTTTAGTAAAAGTCGGTGTAAAGTGCTTTCCTGATAGCTATCAGGTGGTAAGCGATTAATATTTATGTTTATTGATTTTGTTTGTTATGATGAGAGTTGAGTTGAATAACTTGCACGACAGTACAGGTAGTTGGTGTATAACTTCGGACCGCATTGAAATAGGTGTTATCTATAGTTATTTTTGCAATATTTCGGCAGTGGTTTGGATTTCACGTTAGGTCAAATGTCTTTGTTTACTTTTGATGAAAAATACTAAGTTGGTTTCAAGGTGAGTTTTAGAAAATTATTGTCAAATCAATGTCTTTGTTTACGTTTTTTAGTTAGTCAGTAACAAGCATTACTGATTTGACAATTGTCAACCTGTACTACGTTGATGTCTACTGGATTGGATCATTGCAATGTAAATGGCTATTATATTATATTGTTTAACAGTCTCTTGATGTGCATAACTACTCATGTATGGATAGCTTTGTAGCGGCCCATTTTAAGGGGTTTTGTAAGTAATTGAAATTGGTACTACTAAGCAACTTGCCTGTGTTTACATATACATAGGTATACTACATCTATACTATAATTCACAAAATTTATCTTTCTGTTTGTATGTATAACTAAAAACTTTTTACTTTCAATGCAAGTAATGTAAATTTTACTAATAAAAAACATAACAAACTTCCAAACAATTTTTTTTAAATCAAAGAGTGAGCTTACTATTTATAATAAATAAAAAATATCGAAATTTTTATTTTTTAACTAAAAATTAAAAAATTTATAATGCAGACGTATATTTATTGGTTGAGGTAAGAAAGGTTTAGTTTTTCCTGAAAATTTAATTGAATATATTTTTTATTTTGGAAATTAAGACATTATGGAAGAATTGAATAATGTAAGTTGCAACTTTTTAAACAAAGACAATAAAGATATTATTAAGTACTTTTGAAACACTGTGTATTTAAATTTGAATATAAATCTTTAAATTAAAGCGTGTTCTTGTTTTGAATTGCTGTCGGTGGATTTTCTTTTGAGTAGAAAATTTTATGACACTCTAAAGTTGAGTTTTATCTGTGCTTTAAAAAAAATTATAAAACTCGAGCAGATTTACTAAGTATTTTGACAAATATTCGTTATGAAACAATAGGTAACTTTTCATATCTCTTTGAAGTTAATTGCAATCTACTCGGAATTTAAAATTGAATTTGGTAAACTTGTAAATTTTTGGTTGATATTATAATTAGCAATAAGAAAGTGTAATTTACTGGATGCTTTTGTGTAATTTAATTATTATTTTAACCGTTACAAAATAATTAATCCCAATGTTAATTATAATTTTGTGTTAATAAAAATGAAAACAAGATTTTCATTTGGTAAATATTAAACTGTATTATTTATTTAAATCTTTTTAAAATAATAACATATTTCAATTTTAATTAAATTAGTTTAAGTTGTCCACATTTAATTAGGAAGAAAATTGACCCAGCTTTGATGTTAAGGTTCAGATGATTAATTGAAATATCAGGTTCTTCAGAGCTTTCGGTAAAATTTAAATCGTTCAGATTTATTGATCGTTATGCATATTTACCTACATTGGCAAAAACCTTATTCTGACTTGATTTAATAAAGCGTGTTGCTCTTGAAAATGTAATTGCATTAACGATAATCCGATAAAAATTGCAAATATCGTAGTAATTTATATTACATTATTGTGAAAAATAATGCACAAATAAAAAATCATAATTATTTTTAAATTGCAACGAAAGAAATATCTTGAAATCTTGAATTCAAATAATTAATTCTAAAAATGTATGGCAGTGAGTCTTTTGTGTGTAGTGCATTTTGTGCACTCGATAAGAAATTTAAAGCAATTTGGCGTGTTCTAGAAAAGAAAATAATTTGTTCGCAAACGCTAACCATGTATGGGTCAATCGATAAATTTTACGAGGCATTTCTATGCCCCTTAGATACCAGGTTGAGCATGCATGAGGCCGACTCGATCGTACCCTTAAATCGTGTGGGGTGGGTTTACCCTACTGGCTTTTGAGCAAAGAGGGTGATAACAATCGCAACCATGCCAAGGGTCTTATCATGTATTATGTAACTCAACTTGATGTGACGCCTTTGATGCCAGTTACTTTCTATTCAAACCAATTTAAAACAGTCTCCTTATTATATTTGTCTATATTAATTTATAAATCAATCAATTATGTAAACGAGATAACAATCTAAAACCTTTTATTTCAAAATTAAATTTAATTGCAAGAAATTACAAAAAATTGAAATAAGTATGTAATTAATTTGTTTAATAATTAAAGCAGGTGACAAAAAATATATTTTCTTGATTAAATAAAGCAATTACTTTTTTGCAACCTGCGAGAATCCTTCATTGTTTCACTTTAAAACTTACCTATTTATACAAAAAACGAATTTCGTTGTCTACTCCAGTGGTGAGCTATCTTTTTTATCGTGCGCCCTCTAACTTTTAAACGTGACTACTTCCGACCCCTTTTTTAAGAGCAAATAGAAACGAATGTAATTTTTTTTGTTAGTACTTGAGATACAACAAAATACAGATAGTCTGATTTAGTATATAGAGAATTGAACTATATGTCAAGAAATCAAGTTAAGTTCAGTCAGTAAGTAAACTGTTGACTTGTAAAATAAACTTACTGGATTATAAGTTTAATTTTCTTTATGTAAAAAGATAGCATTTTTAAATAGTGATGCCACAAAGAGTTTATAAGAAATTTATGGTAGATAATAATAATAGTAATAATAATAATAATAGTATAAGAGTTTAGTATTTAGCCTTTTCAGACTATACTGATACCATAATCCATTAATTACCTCACAAAATATACACTAACATACAATACAATTCATTTTCTATTGATCGTGTTGCTAAGAAACACTACGATGCCAATGTACATCAGATCAGGTAACTCTATTATTATTATCATTATTTTTAAATATAATAAGTTTGTTCGAACAAGCCAATAAACAATTTAAAACCGGTAACGCTCATATGCTCCAGCTCCCACCACCTCAAACAATATTAAACGGATTCTATTTACAATTTCTTTTTAGTTCATCGCCTGATCATGCCATAGTATTGTGAAAGCGTTTGGAATATTTTATACTTACACTGTATTTTATTTGTGATTACCTTAAAAAAAATTTAGTTCTAAAAAGTGTTTGTGCAAGTTTTGGGTTTTCTCAAATATTGATATCGTTAGTATCGAGTTATACTAAGATCGCTAGTTTAAGTTATGAGCCGAAATTCTGGGTTAAAATCGCGGAATCGGCAGAATTTCATAACCCAGCCTTCAGGTGAACATCAAACTGTGAATCGAAATACTTATAACTTTCCTTCACAACTCAATGGAAAAACGGAGTATAATAAGCCAAGAGCTTCAGTGCAAAGTGGGCCTTGAACCACTACCCGTGCAGCAATAATAATCATAATACACTAACTAAATTACGATCATCGATTATTTTTATAATTTAAATTAAAAATTTTTTTAATTTTAATTTTAAGTTAAGACAGGATTCTACTATAAAACAAAATAATTTTTGTGATTTTTTGAGATTATTAATAAAGATATTGATATAAGGTTTGTAAGGCTAAATAAATTTACTCTTAAAATGCTTTAAAAAAAATTTTTAAACATATTTTATGCATTGTTTATATATTGAAACATTATTTGAATGAAAAGTAGCACTGGTGTTAAAATCTTAAAAATGGTCCATCTAAAATAAAACAATTCAGAAGTTTTAGGTTCCATATAACACTAGCTAACACTAACACTAACACTAACACTAACACTAAAAAGTGGCCAAAAATAAAATTTGACTTTAATGACTTAAAATTAACATAAATAACACGGAAAAATTAATGACGTCAATGCCCAACTAAGCTGGGCATTGACGATATTGTCCGGCCATTGACGTTAATGGCCGAATTATCATCATTGACCGTAACATATATACAAAACCGACTCAATACATGTCCCTGTGATATACAATCAATGGAAACTCTCCAAACGTCATACGTTTAGCAACAAGAATTTGTTATATTCAGAAAAAAATATACTAGAAGTCAATGCTGCGTCATCTAATTAGTGATGCGCATGAATAGATTTCTAAATTGTCTCTTAGACAGTTCGATTTGTCAAGATTTTCATTGCAAGCCTGGCAGGTATCGAATAAATTTGTAGATATTGAAACATTAACTTGGCGTCTTCAAAACCTATAATTAATTTTTATTTGAAAAAGTAATATATTTGATCACAATGGAAAAATAAGATGCAATTCCATTATTTTGTTAGCTCTAGTTCTATAGTTATCTTCAAATCACTTAGAAAATTAGCATCTGAACTTTTAGCAAGACCAAGACCAATACCTAACGGTATTCTATGGCAGACTTTTTTAATGCCTTTATATGTTCTAAAGAATACAGTACAAAAGTTAAATCGATCGATATTGTTATGGGTGTTAAAACGTTTGGTCACAATAACATTTCTATTAACATTCTTCTGAACCAATCTGAACCAAAATAAGAGTATATAAGACGTTTGTGAGAACGGTTGTCACTTATGCTGCAGAGGTTCTAACGAAGAAAAACTAAGAATTTTTGAGAGAAAAATATTTAGAATCATGACAGGACAAGAAAGATTGGTGAAAACGAATATCGTACGAAAACAAATGCCGAAATAGCCGAACTACTAGGAAACGAAGACATTGTGAATTACATTAAATCGCAGAGAGTTAAGATGGCTTGGCTATTTTACAAGAAAAAAGTCGGACAATGTTTTAAAGCTAATCATTCATGAACTGGAGACCCGGGGAGATGAGAAATCGAGGAAGAACAAGATCTAGATGGCTGGATGAAGTGGTAAAGGACCTCAAAGATATGGAAGTGACAGAATTAAGAAATAAATGCGAAGATAGAGTACTGTGGAGAAAGATAACGAATGAGATCAGAACACGAACATTCTAAATATAGAATACTGAAAATAAAAAGATGAGGAGTGATTCACCTGGAAAGACGAATCGTATAAAGACTTCATAGAAGTAGGCATGTTCCTCAGGGATTGGATACCCTAATTAATTAATTAGTACAAATGATAATCTGCTTGCAGATGTATCGCTAGTATCTAATTTAAACGCGAGCCGGAGGACTCCTCGATGTTTTGCTGTATCTACATTTAATCGGTCTAGGACATTTGAACGCGGCCGGTTGAACGCATTATTATGGTGGAATTGTGAAGGTTGGTTTATGGTGAAAGTGACGCACGCACTGCACGCAGCTAAATAAAGTTGAAGTATTGAATTTCTGTAGGAGGGTTTATGCACAAACCTTAAAATTTATTTTAACTTTCAAATACGCTTGCGTTTATAGTCTTTAAACCTATTATTACTAGTTGAGGAACATTAATATAGTCAGGTATAACTGTATAATTCGCAGGTAGTATCTCTGTTTACCACCAAAATATTTAAAATTGTAACCCATATTTTTGTTAAATAAGGACGTAATTATATATTAAATTACAATTTCTTAGTTTAATAAGTTGTATTTTGTAACGAAATTTATTAATTAATTTCATATAAAATGCCATAGTTTATTTAAAATATTTATTAAAAATAAATTTTTAATTCTAATTTATAACCTGAGGTAAATATAATAATACCATATTTATCCAGAAGTAACTTTATTAATTATTTATTAATTATTATCTATTTTCGTGTAAATAAAGCTTGAACTTATGAAATCGAGTCATCTATTTATTTAAAATTCTTCTAAAATTTCTAATTAGAAAATTCACTAGAATGCATCAAACGCATTCTAACATGAAGTTCTGCATAAACCAATATTTTGATGTTGAGTTTTGTGCAGTGCGTTTCATGCGTGCAGTGCTTGCGTTGCGTGGGTCGGCGTTTTGCATAAACCAACCTTGAGACGTCAACGTCACATCGGATCAACGTCTCATCGGATCATATATTTATTCTCTATAAAGGTAACAACATACCAAGTAACAACAAAGTTTGACTTCTTGCTTTTAGAGAACTTTTAATTTAATGTTGGTTGTCAGATTATCCGATTATTATGAAATAGCGTTGCATTAAAATGTTGCATTTTACCGTTGCATTTAGCGTTGCATAAAAAGCCTTATCTGTTTATATTATAAGGTAGATTGAGTTATGAAAAGGTTGATTTTATTTAAATAATATTTCATACTATGTTGTAAAGTTTCTTAGTTAGTAATTAACTTATTAAATAATTAAAGGAATAATAATCTTAACTTGGATTATGGCAGACAGCGCCGTCTTAGGAATCAATGACGAATGAAAATATAACAACAAAAAATCCAATTAAATTCAAAAAAAGCCTTAACGAATTACATGTTTCGATCTTATTTCCGACTTCGACAGGTTAGGCGCACGTGGACGGTTTCATGATCGTTTGAAATAATGGTAAGTTTAATTTTATTTTTTCAATTGCCAGTACGAATCTGATGAGATCAGTGTCGCGGATAACACCGCGAATAAGTTCGAAACATGTAATTAGTTAAGGCTTTTTTGAATTTAATTGGATTTTTTCTTGCTATTTTTTCATTCGTCATTGATTCCTAAGACGGCCCTGTCTGCCGATGTCTTGCTACAATTTTGTTTATTTAGAATTTTTCATCTACTTTGTAGATTTTTATGACCAATATCTCAATTATTAATTTCTTTTTAAATAACAAAATATTCTTTTTGGTGTCCTTTATTGGAATATACCATAATCTTTTTCTAAAACTCCACTTGAACCATTAAAAATGTCTACCAGGGTTGCGTTTCATAATATTAGTATCTACTACTAATACTATTAGTTGGAAAGTACAAGTCTAATATTATTATTTATTTCTATTGAAAAATAATGGAGAATGAGTTTTGGCTATTTGGATTAACGATTTGAAGAGTATTTAAAGTTAATTGCAACTTCTAATATTAGTAAATTTTCATTATAGAAACAGGGCCCACATAGTTTCTATAACGTAACATAAATGTAAGAATAACTGACAGTTCTTTGCCATTTTCTCAGTTCGACTTATAATGTAGATAGCCACTTTTATATATATTGTTGTGTTCTGATAAAGTAATGAAAAGTGAGTTGCGTAATTTGGAAATAAAGAACTGACTTTGCAACCTGAGGAACAATAAAGGCAGGACTCTGTGTTCGTTTTTGCAAAATTGTTTTTATTAGTGTTAAGTTTGTTCGTTGGTTGTATTGTTTAGTTTAAGTTTGTTCTTCCAGTAATTTAGTTCATTGTTGTTTAAATTTTAATGTTGGTATTTTTAATTTTTTGTTGTTTAGCGACACACACAAATGCAGCTGGGCAGTACAACACAAGCAAGCAGCATTACAAAAACAAAATTATGCTAATCTTGATTTATTTAAAAAAAGAGAAAAATAAAAAAATACCAAGGAGATGTTGTTGATAAATAAAAAGCAGGACTAGTCAGTCTAATTTTTGATAGCCAAGTGGCAAGTTGTGTAGCAGTCTGAATTTGAGAGCCAAGAGGCAAGTCGAGTGAAGAGTGATATTTTGAGAGTCCAAGAGTTGGTGTGGAGGTGGAAATTAGCAGAGGAGTTTGTGGAAAGAAATTAGAAGAAAGTGTCCAAGTAACCGTGCTGCTCAGCAAGATTTGTGTGAGTTTTGTTTTTTATAAATTGTTTCTTTGTATTCAGGTTAAAATAAATTGTTCTGTTATTCGTCAGTTTTTTAGTGTCTTCCTGTAACCATTTTCGAGAACCAACGACCATTCTAATAAGAGAGCTGAGAAAGAGCACTACAATATATATATATGGTTTTGAAACTTTTGAAACTGAGCTACTCATATGAAGAAGTTTTTGTCAGAATAACATTCCATAACTAACATTTCCACTCGCTTTAACTCGTAAATTTAAATCTGAATTTTACGTGTTAGTAAAATTCGTTTAACAGCGCCGCGTGTAAACTTCAGTTTTATCACCAATCATATTTCAAATTGGCTCAGGTTGTTTGTTTAGGTAAATTAAGGTTTTTAAAAGAATAAATTTTTTTTACATTAGTTAAAAATTAAATCATTTTAATAGCAGTAAAACTTAAGAAAATAGTATATTATATTATTGCAAGTCCTAATTATACAAAAATTGTTTTTTATATCAACTTATTCGTGTTATTGAATTTAAAAATTTAGTCATAGGATAATAGTTTTGTTCAATTTTGTGTTATGTATGTACATTATTATAAGTTACTTAAAACGTTGCTTGCCTCACTCATTCATCATAATAATTTCTACCGAATTGAAAATTTACACGAATGTAGGTTTCGTATTAGATAAAGAGAAAAAAAAGTTTACAAATGATTTTTTTTATTTTATGGAGATCCGGTTATTTCACTGCATATTTAGATATACTACAGTGGAGTCTCATAAGTATGAACATCGAAAATCTTGTTTGTATTTTTAATATTAAATCCGAATTTTTATGTTTTTGTTCAGAAAAAAGAAGATTGTTATAACATAAAAAAAAGAAAAAAATAACTTAGGGTAAATATAGGTTTTATGCCCTTGTAGGATAGACGACTCATTACAAAAAAGTGCAGGTTGGTATGCACTAATTGCAATTTATAATTGGTGTTTGATGTGGGATATAAGTCCATGTTAATATAATTCAATTACAGGCAGTTTTTTGCGATAATCTTGAGTTAAATAATTCTGTGGTCTCTGGGTAAAACGACTTAAGTCCAAAAATTAAGTTTTGAGATACGGGCACATTTGTAGCCAGATGCCCCATTAACAACTGTACTAATTTTTTTTACACTTCTCAATGGGTCTATGAATAAAAATGAACATGTAGTTTATACTGCAATATTTGAAGTTTATACTTCCGATGATATGAATAAAAAACAGCGAGTAAATACTTATCTTAAGTAATTACTCTTATATACATATTTCGTAAGTATAATCTCACTTTTGGTAAGAATAAAGTTAGTTGGTGCTTATTATAACCGAGTAATTACTTGCCATTTGTTGAGTCTGGTTGTTAGCAAATTCATGCTGTATTATGGCTCAAGTTATTCCAAATTTAAGAGGCAAGAAAGTGTATAAATGTAGAAAAATTAATTATTATGATTGCGACTACAAAGTTTTGTGCAGATTTGATAAAAAAAATGTTAAATGGTTAGCCATTTTTTTTTCACCAATTGGGTGAAGATACAGGAGAACGTAGAGGTGGTGCAATATCCAAACTTGATAAAATGAAAATATTTTTGAGATATATTGCAGATCCAGGTTTTCAAGCAGGAGTAGCAGAAGATGTAGGTGTTCATCAAACTTCAGTATCTAAAATTGTGACAGAAGTTAGAGATTTAATTATTCAAAAAAGTAATTACTGGATCAAATTTCCTCAAAGATCCGCAGATATAACCTTAGCAAAAGAAAATTTGCAAGAAAAATACTCTTTTCCATGTTCAGTAGGAGTTGTTATCGATTGCACTCATGTAAGAATTAAAAAACCACATGGTGATGAATATATTAATCGAAAAGGATATTGTAGTATTAATGTGCATATTTTCATATATTTTCTTTTAATCAGGTGTAGGTATAAGAGTATTTACTCCATATTATAGCATTATACTCGGAAACAATAAAGTATTTTTATTCATACGGTTTGAAGAATAAACTAATACTTCTCGCTCATATTCTCAAGTTTGTACTCGGAAGTATAAACTTATTTTTATTCATAAGACCCAATATCTCGTTATTCATTGGCGGAATGACTTAGGAATTTTACCAAAACATTGAGTTCAACTTTCAGCATCTGATGGTGCAATAAACCCAAAATCGTCAAAAAGTGACTTAAGTCGTTTTACCCTGAGACAACAGAATTATTGAAGGTAATAGCACTGTTTTTGCTTATAATTCCTATATTTTTACAAATCAACTTAAGGTATTTATGATGTTCAATGTATTTTTAGTGATTATTTTTGAAGCAATTAATCAGTAAGATACGAGTACATAACCTTACATTCTAGACGTTAAAATACGTAAAAAATTATATGTGCTAATAGTTATACGTTGGGGCGTATTTCCTACAGCAACGAGGATTTATGGCAGTACCTTATGTGGGATATATGGCCTATAATACTTGAAGGGGCTAAAGTTAAAGTGTATTGATTGTTATGGATGGTTGCATGAAACCTGCACAATGTATGCTTGTCGCTGTAATACCTGCGGAAGAAACGATATCTTAAGTGATTTGTGATGATTATTAGTATTTATTATCACTATATTTTTTTATTTTATTTTATATTAATTTTTATATTATATTTTAATTTTTCTATTAAATATTACTATTCAATAATTATTAAGTATTAGTAAATTAATATACCTATTCATTTCATATTTATTTAAAACAGGTTGAAATTCTATACCATAAATACCTTATCTTTATGGAATTAAAAATTAGGCATTATAAAATCTTATGCTGGGGCATAAAACCTACTAGTGGGGGTTGTACTGCCATTTGCTCTTCTTTTTTTAAACAAGGATTACTAACCCAAAATTTTATAAATACTTACCTGAAATTATATTTACAAGTGGTAAACTTATGAAAATATCCATTAGAACAAAAAAAATTATATTGATACTTGAAATAACATCTAGGTGATAGATGTTATAAATAGTTTTAAAAATTTTATTTTAATGATTTATGTATTTATAATATAAATTTAAACAAAATCAATAACTGCATTCAGTGCCAATTTAACACTTTCGATATAATAATTTCTAGACTAAACTATAGAGAAAAACTAGATTATACTCTTTTTGTGTCTGTTCTTTAAAGATTTTTTTTACAAATCCACGATATCGAAATTAGAATAAATAATTTATAGTAATAGGATGGTAATTCAATTATACAATGTTATGGTATAAAATTTTTTTAAGTATTAAAAAGGTTTAAAAATAGCACAGTAAAATCTGTAAGCAATCACAAAAGAGAAATCGTGAGTTTTAGTGCTCGGCCGGACTGAAGAGGTGGCGGGCGTTAAGCGGGCGACGAGCGAGCGAGCGATTATTTTAAACACCCGACTACCATAATAGTGGCCACGCTAAACTTCAGCGGGCGGGCGATTTTCAAGCGTACAGCGAGCGATTTATAAACACCAAATCTGTTTGAATTTAGAGCGTGCGATTTTTAATTTTACTTAGTAAAAATTCGAATGTACTTATTGACATGCGTAGATATTCAAAGAACCTGTCGGGAAAATGTCTCAATTCAATATATAGGTGATGACATTCTCCAAATATCTGTCTTATTCAATTGATAGGATGCGTTCTATATTTTGGAGATTTTTTCAAAAATAAATTCCATTGGATATAGGAACTACCATTCAACAAAATATTTCTTTTGACTTTGGATAATGACATAATATTATGTATTTGCACTACCGACAGTTACAAGTAAACAAGAAAAACTAAACAATTTCGCGATTTATCACCTTCAGTATGGCCACAAAATCGCTCGCCAGCTCGTCGCCCGCTCGACGCCTGCTCGCTTTTCAGTGTGGCCGAGCTCTAACTCCACAGTGTGGTGTACAAATAACAGCAGCCGATAATAATCAATTCTTCATTAACTTCTAAAATAAACTAAGTAATTTAAGTATTTGTATAATTATATATTTGATATAAATAATCCATCTTTATTGAGAAAAACGATTTGTATATACAGCAGAATACAAATAGATATTTTATTGAAAATTAAATAACCAAAGTAAAAGGAATTTAATTAAAAATTCCGTAGATTTTCTCTGAAAAATCTCCTTTGAGATACATCTAATCATAACATAAAAATTCCAGGATTTTTTGCGGTTTTTTAGTTTACTTCAAGATTTATTAAAAATGTTGAAATATTTATTAGAGCTTTAAGATGCAACAGAATAACATTTTAAAGAATTGTGAATTTCATTTGCATAATAATCAGGATACTACAAAATTTAAATGGAAAAAATAATTACAGTAAAGTTGTAAACAAGTACACAAATTTCAAATTTGTGTGAAAATTATAAAAATATCATAAAATATTAGCAGATTATATAATTAAATACGATTTTATGTTGTACATAATATTTGAAATTCAAAATGCATTTGATGTACTTGGGTATAACAAAAGTAATTTAATTAATAATTAAAAAACTTTTCAGGTTTTAAGATAATTTAAACTACATTCAAACAAATTTCAACTCACTGCCAATTATAGTTTTGGCCTGTAACTTTTTGTTGTCAAATATTACATGAAGTAAATAATATGGCAGTAGATTACGAAACAAAAAATATAACTTAACCCAAAATTGACAATCCTAAGTCAGTTTATGCAGATTTATATTATCTAGATCTTCAGCATTAAAAATGTTATAGGTTTCAAGATGTCAGTAGAGACTAATTTTTCAGGAAGGGTGATGGATATATAAATTCACCGCAATACCCCTAGTCTCTTTACTCAGAAAGTAATCTACCCTTTGTGATACTCAAATCAAAGGTACAAACAGATTTTATCTGTTGGTCCCAGAAAATTAAAATTTATTGATCCATGTTAGGTATCATATTATATAACATTTTAAAATTTGTTATAATTAACAGTATTTATTTTCAAAAATATTAATAAGTTTGATTTCGAAGGTAGAAATTTTATTTGGTATGATAAATTTAATTCAAAATAAAAGAAAACCATTATAGGACAAAATAAGGTCAACTCATATTACATCTAAATGTCATTTTTTTTGCCAATTTTATTATATTTTAATATTTGCCAATATTGCATAAATAAATAAATCTTATTACTTACTTACTTACTGAAACATATGATTTGTTCGTGCAACTGCAATTGATATCATAACTGGATAATGTCTTTTAGGTGTCTAATCGTTGTAAGTTGTTGGCATAGACTGTTTCTTTAATATAGTACCGAACAAAAAACAGTCTAAATGACTGTTACATTTCAGGAATCCTGTACATCGTCTTCATTCATTAGTTACAAGAATTTTCTGTTTTGTAAGTTTCGAAAGACGGTGTAATGGGCTTAGAGATGTTGGACGTCAAAATGTAATATTTTGTCTGTTAGTTGGAACCTGATATTTTTTAAGTTTTATTATTTGTTTGCAGGTATATAAATTTTTCAACGACTTTCGTAGAATTTTTATTTTGTAACATTTGATTTTCAATTTACGATCGTATTGAATTATTGGAATACCTGTTTTGAATGAAGTTAGCTCTCTTTAAATATATTTTACACGTGCCAATTGAATAGTTGTCTTGCGGCGACTGAAATCTGGTAGGTCAATAATTTGAATGATAGTATTAAAGCTTTTCAAATTGACCCAGATTTAATGGTTTTTGTTTTACAACGAAAACAAGTGTTACCCACATTTGTACGATCCAGCATCCGGATAGGACAATTTCAAATTAATCGCTAGTTGGGAGAATTTTATATAATATGAACTTAGATAATTTTTCAATATAATTGTGTTTGAATAATTATAGATCCTCATTGTGGATTGCATTTATTTTTAATTCTAATATTTTTAGTTTAACTAATTAGAGATTATTTTTTAGAATTCAAATTTGGTTTGGTTGTGATCAAGTTATCGTTTCTTTAACTACTATGATTATAATAATATGTGCTTTCTCCATCGAGAAGTTAACATTCGGATCCTCGCTGTTGCAGTGCAGTCCACTTGTATCACATACTTTTTTTTATACAACTATCAGTTTGTAGTAAACATGAAAATATATTATTTACTTTTTAATCAGGTTGTAAGCACTTATGCATACAATTTCATCATATTACACCGCTGATGAATATCTGTAGTGGGAACATCTCAAGTTATACTGCTGACTGAGATTTAACAATTTTCGTTTTGTTATCAGGTTATCACCATCAATCGGTAGTTGTTCGACTATTTAATTTCCAAGAATTATAATAGAAAATGAAATATTAAGCATACATCGCACCCCTTAAAATGTGGCCTAACTCCAAAAAGTAATTTTTAAGTAAAAGTTAAGTTAACCTATTTCGTCCCGATGTTACGTTGCCGCAACAGTCAATTTTTACTTTTAATAAAAAGAATTTGTTTAAAAAAAAAAAAGTGAATATTTATACTTAATAACGTAATATACTTGAGGTTTGGTATTTTGGCAATACAAATAAATATATTTTAAACTTCTCTCATCTGTCCTCTGGTTAACCTTTCCTTTCGAAAATATTTCCAAAAAACGAAAATTTTTAAAATTTAAAAACAATAAGTTTTTTTAATGAAAAAATAACTTTAGCTAAAATAAGGCATTCCTGAAAATTTCATCCAAAAATTCCAACGTTTTAGACGCTTGGTCCTTAATGGGTTAAATACAATACGTAGAAAATCAATAGTTCAAAAAATCAAAAAATACATAATTATCACTAAACAGGTCAGGATTAAAAAATAATTAACAGGATATGAATAAATAATATGTTGTAAAAATTAAGTAGGTATATATGTGAAAAATTATAAGATAAAAAATCATAATACGATATATGTATTATGGTCCCTATATCACGGTTACTTCCGATCATCACTCGTATATAATGAATAAATTGAAAAAATAAGAAAAATATTCGAACTAAGCTAATAAAAATTTATAAATAATTAATAAAATATTAAAAATTGACGAAGATGACTTACCAAGAACCCACAAAAGTATCAAATTTAAACGATGTCACGTGAAGTAATGACCATTTTAAAAATAACTAGAACGTAAATTTTTTTAATCTGGCACTGCCAGATAACTAACTTTTATAACAGTAAGGCAAATGAACCCAAAAAAAGTTCAAGCAGATTTGTGGTACTTATATATTTACGTAGTAGTATGATGTATTTCCAAGAAATTTTTAAGTAAAAGTTAAGTTAAATACAATATGTAGAAAATAAATAATTGAAAAAACAAAAAAAGACATAAATTATTACCAAACAGGTCAGGATTAAAAATATTTAACAGAATATGAATATTAAAATGGTCATTGCTTCACGTGACATCGTTCAGATTTGATATTTTTATGGGTTATTGGTAAGTCATTTTCGCCAATTTTTAATATTTTATTCATTATTTATAGATTCTTATTAGCTTAGTTAGAATATTTTTCTTATTTTTCAATTTATTTATTATATACGACTGATGATCGGAAATAAGCGTGAAATAGGGACCTTATGTCGTATTATGAATTTTTATCTTTTAATTTTTCACACATATACTTTTTACAGCATATTATTTCTTCATATTCTGTTAAGATACTCTTAATCTTGACCTGTTTAGTGATAATTTTGCCTTTTTTGATTTTTTGAACTATTGATTTTCTACGTATTGTATTTAACTTAACGTTTACTAAACTTTTACTTAACTTTTACTTAACTTTTACTTAACTTCTACTTAACTTGTACTTAGCATTTTTGGCAAATACATACTACTACATACCATAAACCTACTTGAAATTTTTATTTTGGGTTCAGTGTAGAAGCTATTTTGTGCCACTAAACCGGCGCCCAACAGATTCACTGTCAAACCATTTGAAAGTCTGGGATGATACAAGAGGACGATTCGATGTTACCCGTTTTGGCGCTTTACTCAAAAGTACAAAATTGTATTTGCAGCCTTGTTCTTTAAGAGAGTAGAGTAGGTATAAAACAATATACTATATAAAATATAGATAAAATAATGTATTTAAATTGACAGTATTTTTGCAAGTATTTAAAGGTAATTCATTTTCTTATAGTAATATAATCATATGATTGTAAGGGAAATTGCAACCATACGTGTAAACCGTACTTCTTTTACTCTCAAATAGTAACTCCAACTGTCGTGACATTATGTTGGTATATATTGAACCAATGAGAAGCGTTCCTGAGCGTGACAGACTCTTGAAAAATAGCTTTAACAAATAATGCAATGAAAATTATATGTCCTAACAAAATAAAATAAAATTTTATTGCGCCCAATCGTCTTTGTTCCGAATTGCCACTGTGCCGAAAAGGCGGTTTCAGTTCGGGTATGTGTCGAACTGGCTACGCCGGATCGGTTGTGCCGAAAAGCCTTAAACCCGGTTTTAATGAGTATAGTTTTATGAAATAATAGAATGGAGAATGAAAGATCCGAGAATGAAATGTTCAAGGATGAATTACCGAGGAAGACATGATCAGAGGATGAAATGTCCTAAGACGAAATGACCGTAGGATTAAACATAGAAGAATAAAATTTTCGAAGATCAATTTACGGGGGAACTTCTCGGATCTTTCTTTATTTTTATTTTTATCCGATTTATCCGATTTATAAATACATTAACTCCATTCAGAAAGACATCCTTGTAACGGCTCCAACCCAAAAATTGCATTATGAATTATGTGTAATGAACAAAGTAAGTTATATAATTTAATGAACGTTTATAATAAATATTTAACAATAAACACATGTAAATAAAGTACCTGTCCCTAATAAGGCCTAGCTGAAGGAGATTTGCAATAAAATGAAAAATATCCAATTTAATCAACATGTTTTAATAATAATCATATTTTTGGTACATTTTCTATAAAATATAAACGAAAAATGATAACTTGTACCATAGACAAACCCAAAATTAAATATTTTTCAAAACCTTGCCAGTAGGTTTTATTTTAATATGGTACCATAATAAGGCTTTAACATACTTAAATAATACAATTATTTATTGAAATCAATTTCAATTTGAAATCAATAAACACATAAATGCAACAACTAAACCTTCATTAAAAAAGAGTATTAATTGGGCCTTGGGCCCTCAAAATCATCGATTTCTGACCAAGTGGCTCGTTTAGGAGGCATCGACCCGAATCACTAAAAATAACGCTCAATGATTTAGTAATAAATATGCCTACTAATAATTTACATTCGTAATATCTCAAAAGTACTGTAAAATACATTATAAAGCAAACAAACTTTGATACCATAGTAAGACAATGGTAAATTTAGTAGGCCTTAATAAGCGCACACCACTTTATGTAAGAAAAACATTATAAAAAATATTTGAACCGCGATACGATATTCAAATTTTTAAGATCATCGAAGCATGTACTTATAAAGATAAAAATTAAATTTTATATGGCTAACTGTGATATTACAAAAAATATTTACGATTTATTTGAACCGATTTCTACTATTTGGGGCTGCACGGTCTCACTTTATGATAAATGATGTAACACTGGGGGCTACAAATGGGATATTCAGCTCCTGCAAAATTTTAGCAACTTCTACATGCAATAGGTGTCTGTAAGTGTGATATTGAGCGAGGGATGTTATTTTAAGTACGATTTTTGGTCCTTTAGGCCTTATTACGGTATAGGCCTTATTACGTGCAGGTACCTTACTTTATAAATACTGACTCACTATAAATAATCTAATAACTTAATAAATTTAAAACAACTCTTGATAATTCAGAAATCAACAAAAAATGATTTTAAATTAATTGCAATATGGCCAAGGCCATAGTAACCCGGGACCAAATGACAAGGAATGAATGACTCGAAGACCAAATTGACGAGGATCAAAAATCTAAAGTTGAAATGATAAAGATTCAAATCACGGGATGAAATGACCATGGAGGAAATCTACGGGGATGAATCGACCGGTCACCCTTTTTTATCTGTTACTGAAAGATTTCAAATAAAACCGCTTTTTAGACTTTTGGTGATTATAGCTGACCGATACGCGTAATAACATCTATGACCTTTAAATAGGGTCGTGGTTCAATTTTGTAAAATTGCTAGAACAGCTTATGGCCGTCTTAAGTAGTACTAGTATTTAAAATTAAATAAAACGTTAAATCAGAAATTTGTTAAAAAATAAAATTGGCGATTGAAATCGACCGTCACAAAAATTATGTGCCGTCCCCAAAACGAAAATGGAAATTTTTTGACCATAGTCCTCTCTATTTAATAGCTACGTAGGGTAGCATTCAACTTTGGTCTAGTAAAAAAGTGAAATGTCACGACGCATAGTAACCTCTTTTCACAAACTGCTTTCTTTTAGTAAAGTTACAGGAAAAAAAGAAATAAATTTTATAATAGAAGTTTTTATTCAACATGTTGAATTTGTGTATTAAATTTTTTAAACCGAATAAAATATTTCGGCATATAAAAACGAAGCGAATGAAACGACATATTTTAAAGTATATTGTATATGATAAGGGATGTAAATTAGCTTGAAATGTTAAAGTTTGGAAGTATAGTTGTTTTCGTGGAATTAATAGAAATATTATTACTGAAATAAACAATTTTTAAAATAAGATAAGCCGAAAAAAAAAAACTAAAATCGCAATCTTTACATTGCGACTTAAACTTAAACCACCATAAAAAATTTAATATTTTATCAATAAAATACTAATAAAAATTTCAAAGTTACAAAATAAAAATTAACTATGATTTTTATTTATAAATATTAAATTTCTTAGAATAGAAATTATTTGCTTAACTTTGTATTTGGTACTTAATTTGTGGTTTTAAGTAGCATGCTAAACTTTCCCAGTGCACCCTTTTCTTAGAAAATCTGACCAAGTCGTAAGAAATTTATGATAGTTTTGAGTAGCTCCAACAAAGTATTTCATACACTTCACAAACTTCTCCTGCCTAAGGAAATTTCTAATAATAATTAGAGAAAATTGTAGATAATTTAAATAAAAATTGATTGTTAAAATTAATGAAGAATGTAATATTTAAAATTGACATATTTTAAGCAAATAGTTTAGTGAACAATAATGAACTAACTTCGATAAAATATAACATAAATCGTATAAATCCACATTAACCGAATTACACAATATTTTATCGTGTAGTTACCAGCAGAATCACGAAGGCTCAAACGATTACGTGAGAGGAAGTCACTTTTAAAATACACGATTGGATTGCTTTGGCTTATTTAAGAGAACCCCTTCACCTTTATGAGAAGACATACCAACAAATTACTTACTACAAATTATTTTATTAATTTTGGGGTTATGATATGACTTATGAGAGTAATCATTTTGAAAGATACTATATCCTGAAGATACATATTTCAGTTATATTGCAAGATCTAGTTTATTTCTTACGAAACCAATAATTACACGGAAAATACTAAATTGCCTATAATAATTAGTAATAGTTCTTAGGTCAGAGGGAATTTATTAGAAAAAAATATACATAATGATGCAAAACTTCTCCGAAATATTTACACAATTGAAGGAGATGGAAGCTAAACAGCCCAAGTACATTTTCAGAAAAATTACAAATATATAAATCTTAACTTGTGAGAATAAATAAATATTAAAACCTTTTAATGTTTATACTTTGAAAACTCAACTAAACATTGTTTGAGATTCCCGAAGTTCCTTTCTGTCGAGTGTATAAATTATTGAACATTTACTTGTATTATTATTTTTTCCCCAAATCCCCAAAAACTTATTAATTAATTACCATAGAACTTACAAATTTCTTAAAATCAAAATAACTCAAGGGACTTTTCTTTAAAAAAATATGGTAAAAATAAAATTTCTAAAATTTTTATCATAATTAAAATCATTCTGAACAAAATAATGCATTAAAACAATTTTTATAATTAACTAAACTTGAGAAGTTGTTCTCATTCAATTAACGCTACGTAAATTAATAAAATGTAATTAAAAATATGACATTTCTTTCATTGATGTATTTAACTTTAAGTAAATTTTTATTTATATTATTAACTAATTTACGTGAAATACATCAATAAAATCAAAGTTTTAAATATCAAATGCCATTGTTTGTATTAATTGACATCTAAATTACGTAGTGTTAATTGCCTGATAACGACGCATTAGACTTGATTATCTAAGAACTAACAATTTGCTACTTGGGCTATTTAACCTCTTCATTCAGTTTTGTTGTATATAAATGAATACAGTGGAACTCGTTTGACGTACAACTCGTCAGAGGGAGATAGCGAAAGTGTTTTTAGTGGTGGTTAGATGTATTTTTCGGTTGGTAAAAGAGTCAACCAATCAGGGTGGTTTCTTTTTCGATTAGTAAAAGATTACCGGGAAAGTGAGTGAGTTTTGAATTTATATAAAAATATATTGGTTAATCTGCAACACAAAACGGTTACGTTTTAGTTATAAAAAAGAATTAAATTAAATTAGATTTATAGGTGTAATCATTAATTAAACATCAAATTTGCCTTTAAATATTTTGAAAATATCTACTAGACTAGAGGGCTCAATAGTTTCAGTGCGCTTAGTTATGAAATCAAATACAACTGATCCAAGTTTCGTAACTGTTAGGAGGGCAGTTTGATGTGGTTACAGAGGAAGCATAAGAAAGTTTATAGATAAACTGTGAGATTAATTATAAATGCTTGTGTAAACACGGAAGCAACGCAAAATTATTTCAATTACGCTAGTAGAATTACCCTTTAAATGATAAAACCCTAAACTAAATTGTAATAGCCACCTTATTGCTTTGGCCGTTTATTTTGATTGATAGCTGAAAAAGAGTCGGTCTTTCGTCTGTATACTCGTTGTCACTAATTGTGACATTGGTGACATTGTACGAGTTAACGCAAAGCGACACAGAACAGCTAAACTTAACTAAACACCTAAACAGACGTGATACTAGAGCTAACTGTACAAAAATTCAAATATATCATATAATACTACCTAGACACCTACCGAGTTGAAGTTTTATTTTTAATTTAATTGATCAATTATATTATACTAGTGAACGCATTGTTGTTTTTACGTTATCGAGCTGACAATATTTTGTGGCAAGTAAATATCAGTGCGAACCTCTCTAACGTGCTTCAGTCCGCATCAGCGATTTATGTGACTTGCTGGCAATAAATGCGACTTATTGTGAAACAAATGTAACTTACTAGTCACACCAATATGACTTATTGAGATACATATGCAACATTTTACTTCTTAAAGGCAATGTAATAAAAATTAAAAAACTATTTTGAATACAAACTAAATTAACTTAAATTAATTTAAGCCAATTAGAAATTAATTAAACAATTATCATTTTCTATTATTTACATTGTTTGAAAGGTTTACATCAAAAAATAAAACTTTTAAATTTTTCACTGATAAAATTTGTGTACGTACATATATATTTATTATTAAAAAAGCGAATCTTGATCAAAAATAACAAAATAAATTTCGAGTAAAATTAATATAGTATTATTAACTTTAAATTATAAAATTGTTTTAAAATGTAAAATTTTGGAAATAATGGTCGACTAATGATCGAGTTCTTAATTAATCACCTTAATTATAATTTTTGTTAATACATACTTTACACTGCTTAGTCAAACTTTCATGTTGAAAATATTTGGAAAGATTAATTTTTATAATCCAATTTTAATTTTCCTAATATACATACATGGTAATTAACAAGTTTCAAACTAAATTTCATTTTTTAAATATTTTATTTATATTTGAATACCACTGCAAATGTAGTTTTAATTTAATATTTTATTTCAATATGTTTTTAGTAGATGAGATTTATTTTATTTTTTATGTGAAAATTATAACGGCAGTGATATTTATCACAAATAAAATTATATTTATAATGTACATATCATACAATCGCAACAATGCAATATTTTATAATATAATAAATTGAACTTTTTTCCTCATTTTTGACCAAGACGTTCCGTCAATAAATTATAATATATAGCCAACGACAGAAAAAGAAAACGAGATCATTTATTTTAATTGTCAAGGATTTTTGAACAGGGATCAAATATTACTATTGGTTAAAAAAAAAGAAGCCTATTGTGTTATGCCTAGTAGAAACCCTCGTAACGGAATTCATATACGATGGAGAGCTTGAAATCATTGGTTATAAAATGGAGAAATGGTTGACAGAAAATTCCAGAACTGGTGGAGTTCTTTTATACGTGAGTAATATCATAAAATATAGAGTGATGCTGAATTACACAAATAACGAATATTTATGGATTTTATCAGTTCAAATAAAGATAAATGGAGGAAATAATCTAATAGCTGGTATTTACCATCCACCACAGAGTAGTGATGGTTTATTCGTGCAATACATGGAAACGTATCTTGAAACGCTAGAATTTAACGGTCATATTATTATCACTGAAGATATGAATCTGGATTTCGCAAAAGATGATTTTTATACTCAAAAATTGAAGAATGTTATTACGAGATATGGTTATTATCAACAGGTGAATGAATACACACGAGTAACAAATAGAAGTGCAACAATTATAGATTATGTAATAACAAATAATAAAGAAAAAGAAGTAAAAATTCTTCAGGTTCCCAGAATAAGCGATCATTACATAATAACAATCAGTGTACGGAGAGAATTTCTGAAAAATGAATACATCAGTATCAGGAATAGAAGTTTAAAAAATTACAGAACAGAAATGTTTCAGGAGAGGCTACTGGAAAGAGAATGGGATGTGGAAGTATCAGATAAAGCGAGTCAACTCATTAACAATATAATCAATACTATGAACGAAGTATGCCCAATTAAAACTATAAAAATTAGAAGCAAATATAAAGAAAACAAATGGATCAAGAACGATGTCGTGGAACTTATTAAGAAAAGAGATAATTTGTATAAAAAATTTCAATTTACTGAAAAATTAGAAGATTGGGAAATATATAAACAACATCGAAATTTGGTAACAGAAAAAATACGTGTGAATAAGAGGAAGTATTGTTATGATTTGGTTTCCGAAAACAACAATAGTAACCGCTTTTGGAAGGAAATAAAAGGATTACTGTCAGGTACAAATAAAGGAACACAAGAGGTAATAAAATTTCAAGGAATTGACGAAAGAAATGAAAAAAACATATCAGATAAATTTAATAAATACTTTTTAGATAGCATTGCAGAGTTGATTGCAGAAATACCATCGAGTGACAATCATAATGGAGTCTTAGAAAATGTCAAACATGTCAAACACTGGGAAAAATTTGAGTCAGTAACTATGAAAAAATTAAGAGAAAATATACATAAATTAAAAAACACGACTGATCCAGATACGTTAATTAATACCAAAGTAATTAAGGATTCTTTTGAAGTAGTAGGCCAGTTTGTTTTGAACAGGATTAATGCGTCACTGAAAAATGGAGTTGTTCCAGAGAATTGGAAAACATCCAGAATAGTGCCTATACCAAAGATTGCAAACACAAATATATGTGAAGAATATCGACCAATAAATATAGTCCCCATAAATGAGAAAATTCTAGAATATGAAGTGCATGATCAATTAAAATATTTTTGTGAAACAAACGATATATTGGTTCAAGAGAAGTCTGGGTTTCGGAGGTTTCACTCATGTGAATCCGTAATAATGGATTGTTGTGAGGAATGGACCAGAAGTGTAGAAAGAAATGAAGTTGTTTTGGCAGTGTTTTTAGATTTTAAGCGTGCTTTCGAAACGATAGATAGAAGATTACTTATAAAAAAAACAAAAAATTGGTGTAAGTGGCACAGTATTAAAGTGGTTTAAATGTTACTTAAGTAAACTAAAACAGAAAGTGAAGTTTAGAAACAGTTTTTCAGAAGAACTTTTAACTGAATATGGAGTGCCACAGGGAACAATTCTGGGTCCTTTACTTTTTATTTTGTATATAAATGATATTGTGACATGCCTTAGAAAATGCAAAGTGAAAATATTTGCTGATGACACTAGGATTTACATATGTGGTACGGATATAACACTAATGTACGAAATACTAAATATTGAATTACAATGTGTATTTGAATGGTTATGTAATAACAAATTAAGTGTGAATTGTAAAAAATCAAAGTATATTATTTTGGGAAAACAAAATATTTTGAAGGGTATAAAAACTGAGGGGTTGCAGATTTTTATTCATAAAATTGTTTTGGATAGAGTAATCGAAATTAAGTATTTAGGAGTAATTATAGATGAGAACTTGACTTTTAAAAAACAGTTTGATTATGTAATGAAAAAAATGTCGCGCAAGGTATTTTTTCTGAGACGTATTTCGGACAGTATGTGTGCATCCACAAGGGTGCTATTGTATAAATCTCTGATAAGTCCACATCTTGAGTTTTGTTCAACTTTGTTTTTAATTATGAGTAAAACTGAAACACAACAGTTTCAGAAAATACAAAGTAAGGCCATGAGAATTATGATTCAATGTAATAGAATGACGCCAATTAGAGATATGTTGAATGTGTTAAATTTAATGAGTGTGTCACATCAATTAAGATATAGAGTTTTGCATGTTGTATATAGAATTAAAAATGGTATTGCTCCAAAATACTTATTAAAAAAGTTAAGATGTGTGAATGAGGTGCACTCGTATAATACGAGACAGAGAGACAATTTCTATGTAAATGTTACATCATCATCTAGAACATATAGTAGTTCCTTCTTTATCATGGGTTTACTGTTGTACAATGCTTTGCCTGTTGTTTTAAGGAAATGTAATAATTATATGATTTTTAAAAAGGAATTGGCTGTATATATTAAAGAAACTGTAAATAACTTGTAGTGGATTGTTGGGAATGATTTGTTTTAGTTGAATTTGAATGTTAATTTTAATTTGTTATATAAACCATTATTATTATTATTATTATAATTTGCCAGACTTCGGTTTTTACGCTCTGTAACTCAACCAGCGATCATACCAATTCTGTGGTGTTAACTTAAAATAAGAAATTTCAAGTAAACTTCAAGTAAAATATCTGTTTTGGTTTTTTAAATAATGATTTTCTACATATTGTATTCTTTCATTTTTGTTAAAATTCTATTATTTTAAAATTTTGTTTAGTTCTGCTAAATATCTTTACAATATAGTTTTTATGAAAGTAATTTTTAAAAAGGGTAAGGTCTATGGAAAGAGAAGACCGGGAAGAAGGCGAATTTTATAGCAGAAAAACTTAAGAACGTTGTTTGCAACAACAACAGGACTTTTTAGAGCCGCAGTTAAGAAAGTCATGATATCCAATATGATCGCTATCATCCGGTAACGAATAGGTATGCGAAGAAGAAGAAGAAGAAGAAAAACCAAAACCAATTAATACACGTCATTAGCATTGATGAGGTCTCATTAGACCAGCATTGTCAAAAATGCGATTTAAAGTGAGACATATACTGAACTGTCATCGCAACACACAACACTGTTTGTTGCAATTTTTATAGCACTTTATAATTGCATGGTATTTAAAATTTTGACAACGCTGGTTTAATGTGACGTAGTAAAATTCCATGAGTTTTATAAAATTTGTAATGATTATATTGTTTCATTCGGATTAAAAACCGACAGATAAAATGCAAAAATTACGCTTCTAAAACTTTTTAATTCAAATGTAAATTGCCGATTATTAACAACACCCAGTGAGTAAGTGTGATTGGTAAGTTTGTATTTGGCTTCATTTGTACCTTACATATTATAACTTTGTGCTTGCATGTGATCAAGGTATGGGGTTGAAGTAGTATGATATGGGATATCAACCAATATAAAGCCATACAAATGAAAACAAAGTGGAACTCGCTTTTGCGACAGTTCTCAGGCTTCTATAATATGTCTACTTTTTGATAGATTCAATTATTTGAGCTTTATTTTATTAGAATTTTTAATCCGTTAATTTTTTAAATAGGTAGATACCAACGGCAAATTTTTTTTTATATAAGAAAAACGCGAACGAGTTCTGATTTTTTTTTTTTTAATTATGCGGACAGACAGACACGGAGCCAGATCATAAGGCTTCTTTCTATACGTTGGCGTTGTATAGAAGCCTAAAACAAAAAATCGGTTTCCCCTCTTGTTTTCAAGACTTCATTTTACATGGGGTAAAGTGTCAAAAGTCAAGTATCAAAGTTGTTACTATTTTCATTTTTTTGATATATTCGATTCAATAAAAAAACAATAAATTCCTCTAGATTTCATTGTAAACACCTCTTAATCATTAGTTTATAAAGCTCTACATAAACATGATGTAATCCAAAAAAAGAAAGATAGCATGCCAGAAATAGAGATTGAACTCTATAGGTATATGTATACATATCTACTCTATCTACTCTATAATATAAAAAGATAAGGCTTTTTATGGTACGCTCAAATGCAACGCTAAAATGCAACGTCATTGGCGTGGGGCAAAGAGGCAATGCAATTGCCCCCCAAGGATGACTCGGATTGTATTATTTTTAGTCTGTCCAGTGCCGTATTTACAGGGGGGGGGCCATAATACCCCATTATAAAAGTTTGAAGGATTAAAACTTTGAAAAGAAAACTCTGTAATATGAAAAGATAAGGCTTTTTATCCAGGTTAAGATCATTAATCTTTTAATTATTTAATTGCTTAATTACCAACTAAGAAATTTTTCGACTTATATGAAATATTATTTAAAAAAAATTAACCTTTTCATTACTCAATCAAAATATGATATTTAACAAGTAATCCCAACATTGCGCTAAAATGCAACGTTTTAATGCAACGCTACTTCTTAATAGTCAAATAATCTGACAACCAACATTAAAAATCCTAAAGTCAAACTTTATTGTTATTGGGTATGTTGTTCCTTTAATGGAAAATATATGATCTATGACTATAAGTAAATCTCAAGGGCAGAGCTTTGACAAAGTTGCCGCCAGGGGGGCAGGCCCCCCTAGTATAATGTGAAATTAAAAAATAATATGTTAATCATGACAGGATATGAACTGTAGGCGAGAGCAAATGAACAATATAGTAATTGATAGAAATCTATCTTTTTTGGTTCGGAAAATTTTGTAAATTACAATTTACAAATAGGAGATAGTGGCAAAGACGGATCATCTATATCGGTTTGAAAATGGAGTGATTTCACTCCGAAACAATTATTGTATATTAAACATGTTTTTATGTTAATTCACAATTTTTTTTAAAAAGATTTTCATTTTTATTTTAATAATTAATCATGTTAATAACCTGCAAAAGACTTTCCATGAATATACCGTAGTGGTCAGGTAAAAGTTAACAATTGCAAAATACCATATATTTGATAAAAATGTTTGGAAAATTAAAACTGTTTAATAAAATGGTATTATTTTGATGTTATTATTTACTAATAATGGGTATCATGCATAAAGTGTTGATTATTACGTTATTTTGCAATTGTACTGGTTTGAGATTAATGCAGTCAAATATGGGTCATCAATTTGCAAAGAAAGAAAACTGTGTAATTTTAACAACAAGCAAAGATGAACTATCTACAAAGGTTATAGCTAATAGAATAGGACGTAGCCATGTTACAGTAATTAAAATTTGAAAAAAATATCAGCTATATTCATTCATATCAAAATAGCAATTAGTTCTTTAAATAGACAAAAATGGACTGGTTTTGAAAACAGACACACTAACCATAGAGATGACCAGATTTTGGAAAGACGCTGCTTTAAGAATCGAAAAAATAATTCACAAAAATAAAATTGGAGTTCCATTATATCATAAAAATAGAATTGAGTAATAAATTTGTACGACATAGGTTGCAAAGCTTCAGATTATCAACATAAAGAAAACATCAAAACCCTACTTTGACAACAGGAATGAAGATTAAGAATCTAAACTTTGCAAAATCCCACAGACATTAGACTAAAAATGATTGGAGAGAGTTTCATCTTTACATAAGAATCAAAATTTAACCTCAATCCATTAAGGAAGAATTTTAGAATGATTTAATTTTCATCAGGAACAAGTTTCCCCTCAGTTTATGGTTTGGGGGTGCATTTACTACTTTGGAATGGGAGATTTAACCTTCCTCACTGGATTCACAAATGGAAACTCATATATCGAAATCATTAAAGTCCATTTAAATCCCATCAATTGAGAGACTATTTTCAGTAATTTATGATCCCACATTTCAGGACAATTCTGCGCCCTGTCAACGTGATTGGAAAGAAAATTTTGATGGTTTTGTATTCCTTACTATCATACATATTCAAAAACATGAATTAAAGTTAAGCTTTTCCCGTTTTTAATCTACGAGATCAAGAATTTGTTAAAAAGACCGGTATTACCACCCTCCCTTGGCCTAGAAATAATCCATATCTGGAATCCTATCAAGAATTGCTGAACGGTTTTAAGGCGCAGTATACGCCAACGGATTTTTTTTAATTTTAAATTTTTTTAAAATTATATCTTTATTTCATTGCGTCTGTATTGGTTAATATTATTACTTACTATAATATTACTAAAAAATTATTAAAGTTGTTCGTGGAAGTACTAGTGGAAAAACAGCAGTGCATAATGAATTTGGGTCACAGTCACAAGCAGTTATAATAAGAAAGCTTATTAAAAAAGAAATGGGACTATATGAAGACGAACGAGTTCGAGAGAAGTACTTAGAAATAGTGTATGCTAATCATTTAACAATCTACCCACCAGTGTAGAATCGAAAAGATCATTTTCTGCGGCGGGAAATTTTTGCACTAAAGTACGCTCCCGACTAAATAATGAAACAATTGATGCTTTGGATCAAGTTCTGTACATATACTTGGTCCTTTCTGCAATCAATCTTTAATTATTATTGAAATTTCTAATATTATTTTAATAAAAATGTGAAGGTTAAAATGTTTTAGTTGCACTGTAGCTCCTCTACTATTGTTTTTATAAAAAAATTGTTTTAAGATTTCTGTTAAATATTCCAAGTGTATATTTCATTATTCAAGTCATACTTGATATTTTACATTTATGGCATGTTTAATATTTTCTGTTATTAATTTTGAAATAAAGTTTTGAGCATGATAAACATACCACAACTTTCAAGTTAGGTTTAAGTAATAAGACAGTCATACTAAAAGTTTTAAAACAAATTTTTGAAATAAATAGGTTTTACTATATCTTTTTAAACGATCTGCATTTAATTATATTTAAAATTTTAAAAATAAATTTTGCATTATGGAATGTAGCACTATTTGCATTTTACTTTAGTTGAAACTTGAAATCGATTATTCTAAACATATAAAAACGGTTATTTAAAAAAAAATAGCCTGAAAACCGATACAAATCGAACCGATTACCTTTGTTTTTCGCACAGGAATGGTTGTTATTACACTATACCTTTTCAATTTTGTATATTGTAACCTATAAAACTTTTACACGATGTTTTAGGTGTATTCTGACGAAAATCATTTTATTTTTTAATTATCAAAGCTACGAATGCTTACCTTATAGTAGTAATTATAATTTTCTTTAACTGTCTTAACATGTTAAAGCTCGATTTATGTTCATATGTACCTATATATTATGTATAGTATATTAACCACAAGAAATGTGTAGTTTTTTACATAAAATCATAAAAGTATGCTAAAGGCAAAATGTGATTACTTCGGTAGGTAGCTCATTTTTTTGTTATTAGATATGTAAATTATTTTTCTAGTTTTTATGATCAAACCATAAATATAATATACAGTAATGTATTTTTAAATTAAAATTTAAATAATTATTTTATAATCTAAAAAATTTATTCAAAGCATGCATGGATTGTTTGCCTAAAATATGTCTTGTTATGTTAATTAGGAAATCAATCACAATTTCTTTCAAAGTGGCTATATTGTAACCTACTTTATTTAAATTTGTTTACTATTAATTCAGCAAATGAAGGTTGAACTATAAATGTTTAACCAAATATTTAATAGCTTTACTGCTTTGAAACTATTAATTTATTGATAGAAGTTTATTATATAAAATTTTCATAGCTTGGTGTTATCATTAGTCGAGTTAAAGAGAATAAATTTCGAGTTCGAATCATAGACTTGATGAAATTTCTTAGATCGGTCTCTCGGTGATCTTCCAATGAGATCCTAAACTAAATAAACCCTTACCAATTATAAAAAACAACTAAAAAATACCCTACACTGCCCTACATAATAAATTCGAAGTAATTATTGAAGAACCCACAAAAACAGATATTAATAGTGTGTGCTATGAGTTTGTAATTAAAGCGCTTTTTAAATTAAAAAAAATAACAATAAAGTTTACTGATAACAAATACAAGAATCTTAATAATACCTGATTCTAAAGCGTCCGAAATAAATAACTTGCAAAATGTGATAACACATGAATATATGTTTTTAAATTTTATTTACAGATCTTTTACAACACCCTGAATTTGCAAAACAAATGAATGCAGTTTAGTTCGCTTACTTACTGTTTACACTCTGTGGCTAAACTCCCACTTTGTTACAATTTAATATTATGAACAAGGGACGAAATAACAGACATCATTAAAAAATATTATTAAAATAAACTTAAAAATTTTTTTTAAGTAGATTTGTAGTAGATTTTAATTAACTTAAATAATAATTTTGTTGGTGTTAATTTTAAAAATCAAAATTTAAATTGTGAAGAAAGTTTGGAATTTAAAAATTGATTGGAAAAATAAAGTACTTCGGGGTAAACATCCGACAATTTTAGATTCAGAAATAACAGATAAGAAGATGTCAATATATAATCGAAAACCGATGGATTCATGTGTTCCATTGAAGGTGGTGTTATATTAGTTACTAACAATAATTATAAAAAAAAAGAATTTATAATAAGAAATTTCAAGTACATTAATTTATGTTATTTATAGTTTGTCTTTCAAAAATTGAATATTTAACAAAATTAAACAAAATGTAAAATAATAGAATTTTTACAGTAAAGTAAAGAAATAAAATACGTAAGAAATTACTAATATTTAAGAAATCAGAAGAAAACAGTTAATAGAATTTTAACGTTTTGTTTCGTTATGTTAAGTATTAAAAATACTTATTATATATTTTATAAAAAAAATCATTAACTAAATCAGTTTCGCAATTTAAATAATAATTACCAAAGGCATAAGAGTGCAATTTTCTTCAAAATTACCAGTGGTTATCGATTTATATAATCTACAACACGCGACATTATTATTATGAAAGGAACACATGGTATATTCAATAAAACTAACACCAAAAACAAAACTTGAAAACTAGAAGCAAAAGGTTACTGATAGGATTATAATTGCGTTAAATTTTACTCAAAATATATAAAAAAATTTGATAAACGGGTCATCATCTATTTTTTACGATTAAATCTATTAAGACGATTTAAGTCGTTGAAAGCTTAAAAAAATATAATTTGATTATATTATTGAATTGGACTTGGTAATTAAAGTTTTATTGTTTAAATAAAATTAAAGGCCATAAAATTTGCAAAGAAAAATGTCTGAATAGTTTTGCTGTAAAATTGATTTTTACGTGTCAAAAATGGTCTTGAAAAGGCACAAATTACATTTCTAGCATAGGGCTGTGTCAATAATTCTGTGAGGCAGTGTACTCTTTTATAACCCGTAATACTATTTTATAAGTATAAGAATGAAGCTTAAATAATTATATCCTATTTATAAGATTTAAATTATCGCCTACTAATGTTAACTGATTTTTTAAAACTGCTTATTAGTGAAATTGCACCGATTACTAAATAATACTTAGCAAACAAAAATTGTTAATTAAGTTTTTGTAATTTTTAGTTAGAATAAACTGCTTTATTAAATTTGTATAATATGCTTAAATTAATTTTTATTTTTATTTTTATTTTTAGGCCACTGTTCCCTATGTTTTTATAGTACTATATTATATTATGTTTTAATATGCATATATCACAAGTCAAGAGTTCATGGTCGATGGATAATTAATTTCCTATTGCATTCGACACTATTGAGTCCATTATTTGGTGCTAAATTGTTGATATGATATAGGTATACGCGCTGAAATCATTTATTTACGCTAAATGTCTACAATACCTGATTGCAAAAACATTATATCCCATGTCTAAAGATATTATTCATATTTTTGGAAAGTAATCTTCAAACATATTTGAAATAATTATATGATTAAAATCAAAAGGGCTTATTTCAAGGATGTAATATAACATTTAAAAATAAGGTGGAACTCGGATGACAGTAGTTCTAAGTCTTCTATACAGCTACCTTTCTAGTTTAAATATAAAAGAAATTGACTTAATTAATTAATTCAGATTAAGTGCAATTCCTTTCCACCCATTAGGTAATCATTAAAAAATTAAAAACCGAAAAAATACATTTGTTTCATTGCAGCTGTATTCTGTCATCTGCTCTTTCGGATGAAGGAATTTTCGCAAATAATAGTTGCCCAAGTTTACTCGGGAGTGGTCCTTAAGTGTTTATGTGCAGATAATATTAAATTCATCTTGTGCTGAAGGTATTGTTGATGGAATTTGTAGTACATAAACATACGATAAGGTGGAAGGTGCTAATGACGACCACCTAAGGTAAATTGGCTGAAACTTATAAAATAATTATTGCTTGAGTGGTGTGCATTTCATTCTTTGTTCCTTTGTGTTTCTATATTTATTTATCAACTACGCGAAAATATTTAACTTTTTTTCAAGAAAATTTTTAAATCAATTGTCACTTTCGTTGTGATTAACCGCATGTGGGGGTATTGACGACCATGGTGTGGGCAATAACAACCATAAAATAAATCTATTTGAAAAACAATTTTTATTCATTTAGAAAACCAAAATAAACATAATTATTAAAATATAAAATATAAAAAGAAATCAAAATCTTAAATGTCGGGTTACTATGTTTCAGTTTTACCATATTCTTCACAAACTAGGTATTTCTAGCTACAGCATGAATTTTTGTACCGAATTCTACAGCAGTAATTGACTTTTCTAGGTCCTGCTGCGTCCATAGAGCCTTAGTACGTGAACTAAGCACATCCATTAAATGAAATAACTTCTAATCGTATTGCCATTGTTTTTTATATATAAAAACCATGGTATTGCTATAAGGGTAATCACGACCAGTAGTTGCCATAACCCCACAAAATTGGTCGCAATTGCCCGATTTGACATATAAACTCTTGTTTTAAGTTAGAATTTTAATTTTGAAAATTTAAGGATTTTTGTTTTACGCTACTGAAAGAATATTGTCTACCCTACCTTTTACACATCTGCACAAGGATGAACTCGTGTTTATGTTTGTTGTAGGGTTTAAGTTAATGAGCACGAAAATTACAAGCACACCTACAGATACATAAATTGACATTTTTCTCGGGTGGGGTTACAAATTTCATGTCAATCACTTATTAAATAATGTTGGTGGTCTCCCTGGTAAAGGGTGGTAGTAGTACTAATTGAATATTCCAGCGCGGAATTTCAAAAATGATATGGTCGCCATTACCCGCTGGTCGTCATTACCACCCGCTCCCCTAATACGGTACTTGATGTTTTTCCGTTATATTGCCTTTAGTTATACTTTGCTTTTTGTCCAAACCGTGTTACCAACCTTGGTATCTATTTTAAATAATCATCATTTATTGATTTATTCATAATGAAATTAAATTACTATACTTCGTATAAAAGCCTGAAAAAGTGTAGGATATAACCGTGTTATATCTCGTGTTATGATTATTTTCAATAACTACCCTCTACAGCTATACATTGCCTGTAATAAACTAGATGAAACATATTTACATTCAGTTATTGTAAATACTATCCAAATAATTCTTTTTTGAGAAAAATTTCTATTAAAAAAATTCTATTATCATTAATAAGTCACCGGGTAAGTAAATAAACGATGAAATGTTAATATCGACACCGATGCTTGAACTATACTACATAGATGTTTCAATTTGAGAAAACAAAAAAAATTTATCCGATGTATAAGAAGTTCCACAAACACGCACTTTTTAAATTATTATGTATTTTCTGTGTATAAAACACCTTCGCCACGTTTCATCCATTTAGGGATTATATGCAGGTTGCGGCAAAAATCGAAAAAAAAATCGATTTTTAAAATCAAAATTTTGTTTAGAAGCCGCGGTTTTTTTGTCTTTTCGTTTCAGATGATCCGTCCAGATATATCGTGCTCACCGATATCGTAAACGACGCCTTTTTTTTGAAGAGCTCCCGGAAGATCGGCTATATCGTTGGATTTGCTTAAAATCCACTGGCCCATCAGTGATGGCAGAGAGCCGTAAAGCTTTTTTGTGAAGTATTTTATGAAAAAAGAATTAAAAATGATGTTTGCTCAAAGGAATGAGGTACTCTGTAAATATTGCTGTGGAGCGTTAAGTTTTTCTAACTTCCTGTTCAACTTTTGTTTGCCGACTACCTTATCAAGCGGTAGGGCTGAAGACCTCTCAGAAGTGGGTACAATTTCTTAGTTATTTGCGAATTCATGTGACAAATTAGAGTATTTAAAATAAACTTTACCAATTTCCAAAACAATAATCCATAATAAGAATCCAAATAATAATGCGAATAATGCCAATTTGGATGCTGTGGTTTACTACAAAATAATAATAATAATAATGCGTAATAATGCGCATATTTTAAATAAATTTTATCCAAAATGCAACAAAACTGTGAATGTGGTGCTATAGGACCGGGTGCTTCAATATCCACACAAATTTTACAACGCCATTCAATTTGACCTTACATAAATGTTATTGACTTATAATTAATTTTGAAATAAATTTAGCAATGAAGTATCTAAATATTCCAATTTTTATCATTTATTTAAGGATCTAATTTTATTTTAATTTTCAACAATTCCATCCAAACTTTATCAGAAATGACTCCAAATACTATCCAAAACTTCGGACAATTTCCAAGATCAATAAAATTATTCACTCAATTTCAAACTTGATTGCAGAAAATCAAATCAAAAATCTCAAATCTGAGACGCAAATATACGGGAAAAAGAAGATTAAGAAGATTTTGTAACACGACAATATACTGGCTGTGCGTATTTTTTATTTGAAGCACCCTCTACTTATTTCTACAACTGGATGCATGATAACACTATGTTAAACTTTGATTATTCTTTGTTAAACTTGTATCAAACTCAAATTTAATTCATTATTTTCTTATCCATTCATGCACGTCACTTCACAGACTTTAATTTTATCTTCAATAATATTGTAGTCATAAATATTATACTAATAGCGTGAAATGTAGTTTTATTTTAGTGGCTTACGTTAATTTGAAGCACATTAAAAAGCTGTGAAATAATTAGAGTTAACAAAGGTGAGCGATCTTAAAACTGCCATGGAAGTTTAATAATTTGTTGGTTCCAAAAATAATAAAATCTAATATAAACAATAAAAATTACGAATAAAAGTAAAATCATGAAATACACTTTACAGTTTGCTAAAAATTTTAAATGCTGCTATTTCCATTTTTCATAATATACGTAACATTTAACTATGTTATATTTTTACAAATCAATTTCAAGCCGCCAACCTCTTTTAAAGCAAAATAAAAAAACACTACCTACTTCAAATGCCAAGTACTTTTATAATCAATATATTATATGTTGGCATCGGTGGTATTTAACAATATATCGTTCAATACCCGATTTAGTAGTCACACTATCTAACACAAATAATGCGGCATAAAATAACAAAAAGGTAAAAAAAACAATTAAAAGCTTTATTCAATATAATAAAATTTCAAGCTATATAGTATGAAATGTATAAGTCAAGAATTTATATCTTAATTTATTGAAACCAAACAAAAGTGTTGAACTAATGTTGCTTAGTTCGCTTTAATTATTACCGAGATGTTCCCTTTCCTTATGTAATCAATTTAATTTCATCAGTAACAAACAATATCATGACTTTATCAATACAATAGCGAAATACGCCTAAGAGAATTTTATTTTACACGTGTATTAATCATTCTCTTAACGAGAATTGTTGACAATAACTAATTCGATATTGGACTTGTTTAACCTAAGCATTTACCAATGGTACTCACTGGACAACTTTGGTCTTATATAATATATTTTGATGTACCGGGGTGTAAAATTATAAAAAATAACTTACTCCCAGCAATCGACTTATTTTTAGCAAAAGACTCTTATTTTTAAAAATTAAATTTAAACATCCAAATAAAATGGTAAAATGTGCACTACACTCAACCGGCTGCACGTGCGTCGCTTTCCACATGAAATTCATAACACCTTGATTTCAACTTATGTCCTTTGAATTTCATAAAAATTAATCATATAATTGTTTTATAACTTTGCCAATCCAATTTTATCTGTATACTCCAAACCATACAATCAGATCCGATCAATAAAATATCTTCCAAACTATTGCTTTCAAAATCATTAAAAAAAAAACTCTCCAATCTTTGGACAAACTTCCAAATCAAGTAAACAAATTACCCACGTTAAATTCAAATTAATTTATTCACAAAATCCAAATTATTTCAACTATAATTACAAATTTTACTGAGACTTTCCGTAAATATGACCACTCCGGTCAAATGCCTCGGCAATAAGCAAGCTCTCCTATTCGTTTTTGGTGCCAACTTAAAAAGCGTCATAAATGCACTATTACAAATATATACACTAAATTATTTACAAAATCAAATTTAAAATACATAAATAAAATTAAAATTAAGATCTATAAAACAAATTTAAAATACAAATAAAATTCAATCTCAAAAACTAAACACTTAAATGGTTTACACAGTAAAATTAAAAATCAATCATCAAAATTAAAAAAAAAAGATTTTGGAACATCACAATATATATCTATGTACTTTATACTGCTTACAAAAATATTGGTTTTTCGGTGTTTATATCATTATTATTCCATCTAACCAAAATATTGCTTTGAACTTTTTAAATTATCAAGATACTACTTTACTATCAAAGCAACCCAACCTGACATATTTTAGCACAATATATTTTTACCTGACAACGACACCGTGGTTATGACACGCAAGCTATCGGAAACTACAATTTCTTAAAGTGTTGCTAATACCGGTAATATCTATACTTTTTTTTTTATTATTCAATTATTTTTTTAAGATCAATATCCTTTCGATGATAAACATCTAAAGCCTAACGTGAAGCTACTGCAGAAGCAGTTCCTTCAACTCAGAAATATGCTCTACATAAAGATGGATAGCTAATTACATGGACTGCAGGGTTTTACTGTATTACAGGTTTCGAGGTTTCTCTACAGAGATTTCTCATCATCAGGTCGCAGTGATTCATATCCAGACCAAAATCTTCACATTAAAATATACACTATTTTATTTGCAAAGTTTTCGATTTCACTTTAAGCTATCGCGGAAGGAGTATCTATGTATCTTAAAAAGATAGATCGCACGACCAAAAATCAACATTTTATACTTTTTTTCATTAACTCCTTTATCAACACATTAATTTTGAATTGTTGATCAAAAATGATTCAATTATTGTAATAACTAGTTAAACCTGACCCGTGACATCCATGAGCAAATGTAAAATTGCCAGTAAGACGTGCTCGTGGAGGTCACGGGCAAACGAATAAAGGGGTTAATAAAATATAATAAAATGAATAAAATATGGAAAATATTTAAGAAAAGCGCATTTCGTCAAAACCTCAACATTGTTTTAATAAATATTAATGATCAAAATTTCCGGAAGTCTTGAATGCTGCGAATTGAACGCCATTAATATATAAAAATACTAGGGTTTTTTTAAAATGTACAGCACAACGTTCAGTTGAATTTCATTTCACTAGAACTTTTTGTTTGAGAGATTTACATAGATGTAAGAAACATTCATTAAATTAAAAAATTTTTCATAAATCTAATGATTTAATGAGCAAGTATCTGCAAGTATCTGCATGTACTTTGCTATAATGTAATGTTTACTAATGTCTTAACCATTGATATTAAAGAATCTATGTTCTTAGTTAAGGAGGATATGACGAACAGAACCACCGACCTTGTTATTGTCATTATTGTACATTTATACCTTTACTGCTGTCATCACCATAAGCCCTCAAATTTGCGTCAAGTGATCATGTTAACAAAAAAAACAATAAGATAGTTTATTGTTTCGAACAATAAACATAGAAATTGAATAAACTAGACAAAATCACAAATTAAAAATTAAAATACCAGCAAAAGCAGCTATCTTGGAACTGAGAATATTATGGCTAAATATTATGATGGTATTGTATAGTTGCTCAAAAAATGTATGATACTCTAATGTACAAATAGCAATTTTTGGGTAAATTACTCAACTCTTTTTATGAATCAGTATTTTCCAAACCATACTTGACCACTTTTCACACCGAGACCTGTTTTGATATTCTCAAAATACACGTAAATCGCGTTTTCGTTAATTAAAAGGTTTAAGTAAATATAAATAAAAAATAATCTATAATTCAAAATCTTTGTTGAAAAGTAAACAACATAAACAAGTATTCGTATGTAAAAAAAAGTTGAAAACTTTATAGCGATACAAATAAAATTACGGTGTGTACTACAATAACTCGAAAGCTCGGATGATGTTAAACCAATAAAACTCCTTTACGAGGATGTTTCGATAATGACAAAGTAAATGTTACATAAGTAGGTTTGCGTGTTATGATATTCTTTTATTTGCTTAAAGCAAGCATTGTATAATTTAAAGTAAATTAAGCCTTTTAATTTAGGCTATTTATACTCCAATCTCAAAAAAGTGCTTAAATATTGTATTAATAATTAAGTGTTTACATTTAATAAAACCTGGAATGGAATAAAATTTAGGCACAAATTTAAATAATATGGTTTAGGTTATTTGAATATCTCTTTCAATTTCCTTTCAAGAAATAAGTAGTAATTAGGTTTGTAGTAAACATGTTTATAAAAGCGTACCTGTAATTGCTAAACAAACGATATTAACTTTTTTAGTTTAAGCATATAATACCTCGAAAATAATAACGAACATGAAATTAAAGGCTAAACTAAAGAACTCGTTGGAACGATAAATTCACAATATAGACAAATTTCCGGCCATCTTAATGACGTATCAAGCTGCAATCACAAACTTCGAAGATTAATTAGAAGATAATTAATTTTACAACAAACTTATAGCGCAAAACGTTGTCCATTTTATTTCTTTCTTCTAAATTTATCTTGGAAAACCCTAAAGCTTAAACGAGTTCTTTAGGAAAAGTCTTGTTAACCGTCAAAAATTGAAACGCCAGTGGATATAAATTATTCGATAACCGCTAAGATCTGAGCATATCTTGCATAACGGTAATTGTTATAATTGCTTCATGATGAGAAGCTACTGCCTCGATTGCTTCTGAACTCCTTCTCTTTCAGACAAGCAATTTCATTTCTTTCTGCCTTGTTCAATTTCATCAAGTGCCTTTTAATATTTTACCTTATGATTTCAGACCATATCTAAGCAATCTTTTTAAAAGCGCAGTTGGCAAGCCAAGTTCTAGTGATATCTTAGCATCATACTAACGTACTCACCATCAAATATTTTTATTTTTATCTTTTGCACTAAATCTTAATTAGATTACTTCTAAATATTAAATATTTATTTACAACTTTAGAGTATTTTTTATGTTTTTAAAATAACTTAGTTTTAATATTAATACTTTTACAAACTTTAGAATTGATGACATTTTATTTTAAAATTCCAACTAGCAACTTTTCACGTACACGATTAACGGATACCCTCTAACAACAACAAGTTATGAGCCCAATCAAAATCAATATCAACTATATTTAAATCAAAAAATATTTTCTAGTTATTCGAGTAAAACTGGATTGAACCATGCATGAGCTTGTATATTTATATTATAGTTATTAATAGTATAGTGTAATAAGTTATAGGTATGTGAGGGTTGTGTTCCTTCGAGTTCCCAGTTGACTCCGGTATTGGGACGGAACAAAATTATAACTTTGTTAATTTTTTAACAAATGAAAGTTTATTTAAAATAAATATATTATATTGATATGTTTTCTAATAATTTTTATAAATTTCCACCGGCACTCACTTTATCAGTGCAATTATTCACATGTGACGTCAGCGCCACTATTTATTTAATGCGCGATACCCGCTCAACTTTTAAAAACCAAACTTTTACTGTTCTTATTATCGACGACATCCAATATTCGTAATTTGAAATTAAACAACTGCTTAGATTTATATATTTATTAAACAACTATTGCTCAAAATTTTCTTTATTTTACACAATTCAAACAAATTTTATTAGCGGCTTATTAAACAAACTAACGCGGGTTCCTCCATTTTCCAATTCAATTCCCTTTACGGTTATGTCGACTGGTGAAGCCAACTTTTGCGCCCAGCTAGAATAGGGGAAGCAAGATTTTCGCTGAAAATTCAAATTTAAATAAATAACATAAAATAAATTTTCTCTCCCAAAAACACGACAATATATACAGGGTGTCCCCGTGACCGTGAAGAACCTTCCAGGTGGTGATAAAGGATACTTTTCTAAGGTAAATTTTCAAATATAATTTTTGTCTAAGTACAAATGGGGTGCCTCCCATTAAAGCAATTTTTTGAATATCTGATTTCAAACAGCCATGGCTCCGATATTATTGATTTTTTAGGTTTAATGGATTAAAACTATTTTAAAGATCATTCACTTATCTACAAGTTAGGTTAGAACCCCTTATTGTTTAGAATCAACAGATTTCGAGTTATAAATTAAATTAAGAGAAAAAAATGTAAAAAAAATTCAGGTTTTATTTTTTTTACTTTTCTTGCGATCTTCATATCTCGTAAACGAAAGGTCTTAGGAAAAAACTGATGGCCTACACCGGATAGGGAATTTAACAGGCTACAACTTTGGTCAAATAAATGTTTTTTGGAAACCAAACATTTTTACAGAAATTTTGAAAAAAAAATAAATTCACAAAATTTATTTTAATACATTTTCAAAATGGCTTCCCTCATTTTCAGCATACAGGCGTGCTCTTTTCAAAAGGTGTTGCACGGTATACCTTATATTTATTATATTAGCCCGAAACCAGAGAGGAATTAATGGAAAAAACACAGATAGGTGTAATAGAACTTAACGAAAGAAGCACCATTATAAATAATGCCGTGCAACACCTTCTGAAAAAAGCAAGCCTGTGTGCTGAAAATAAGGGAAGTCATTTTAAAAATTAATTAAAATAAATTAAAATTATATTTTTTTATCCACACCTGGTTCATTATTTTCAGAATTTCTGTGAAAACGGTTGGTTTCCCCAAAAAATTTATTTAACCAAAATTGTAGCCTGTTAAATTCCCTATCGGGTTTGTGTCGTAAGTTTTTTCCTAAGACGTTTCGTTTAAGAGGTACAGGGTTCGCAAGAAAAGTAAAAAAATAAAACCGGAATTTTTTTAATTTAATGTATAACTCGAAATCTGTTGATTCTAGAAGATAAGAGGTTTATAACCTTATGTTATGTAGATAAGCGAATAATATTTAATAAAATTCTAATCCATTAAGCCTAAAAAATCAGTAATATCTAAGCTATATTCAAAAAATTGCTTTAATGGGAGGCAACCCCCAAGGGTTTGTACTTGGTTAAAAATTTTATTTGAAAATTTATCTTAGAAAAGTATGTCCTTTATGACCACCTCAAAGGTTCTCCACGGTCACGGGGACACCCTGTATAAGACGAAGTTTTAATTTACAAATTAAGTTGTAAATTAATATGCGAACGACTCATCGATACTGAATTTATCCAGCTAACAATAAAAATCCTTAACAACGCTCATCATTTGCTTATTATTGTTAACAGGAAACATTATGGTGATGCTCCTGGATTTCTAAATTAATATCTAATAGCCAAGTAATGCCATGAAATGTTGCTGCTGTGACATTGTCCCGTATTCGTGTACATGCGTGATTGTTCCACCACAGATATGTAGCTTCTAGTTAAAACTATAGAAAGAACCAACCCTATATTTACATCTACTTTGAAACAAATACCTTGAGTACTTTTCAATGCCATAGATGAATCGTTCTTGTACCATTATTATTATTATTATTATTATTCAACATTGAAAGAGTTGAGGATTTATCCTATAATCTCTAAATTACAAAAGTTTTGACACAGTGCAAATTAAATACAAAAACAAAACGCCAAATATACATAAAAACAAACACAAGAACAACCAAATAAAATTCAAAAGATAGAATTAAAATTAAAATCAAAATCAATCAATCCCGTTATGTCAGATTCAAAAGATCCAACCGGTTCTTGAAGGAATCCCCAGATGGAGCCGGCACTACATCGCCATTACATCCGGATTATTGGAAGATGAAGATTAAGCTGAGGATGACAAGTTAGGAATAGCGGAAATACAACACTATTCGGAAACGAAGATGAAGATATAGAAGACATCGCTGAAGTTCGAAATACCAGTGTCGTTACTGTTCCAATAGGTACTGAAAAGCAGAGGTTTTCTGATGTGATACCAAATTGGAAAAAATGTGATTCTGAACTTTTACTGATGTAGACTTTGCTGCTTTAAAAAAAATAAAATAAAAATTCTTCTAGAAGACTATTGCAACTTTTTGACAAGATTTTTTAAACGAATATTATAGAATAAGCTAGAATATACAATGGAAAAACTTGGTGTTATGATCAGTGTGCACAAAATTACTCATCCTTACCTTTTATATTAATAAACAGAAATCTTTTACTGCAATACTATTATTTTCTGGATAACACCAAGTTCTATCTGAAAGAATGTATTCATCTACAGAACACCTAGGTGATCAATTGTACAAACCGAAGTGTCACGCATGAGTCATTCCATATAAAATCATCAAAAACTTGTTGCTGTACTATTTTAGATTTTGCTTAACGTTGTGGAAATGTTCTTTAGGGTTCCAAAGGCTAAAATCCAGAACGATTTAATTTTCGCACTCGGCACTTCCGGTCCACACAAGACAATTGAAAAGTCTTATTTTTGTGCTTTGCGGTTTTAACTGTCAAACATTTTCTATTAGAGATATCTATCGACCAAGGTGACAAATCTAGCTTCTTCAACCATTGATTATAAATTTATGAAAATAAGTAACATTTTGATTAAATTTGTCGCATAATTTGTTCCCAAAAATGATGAAATTGAGTTAAACGTTTATAAATTGCTGAACTTATTAATTAAATAAGTTATGAATTACTTGTACCAAGCACATAAGCTATAAAAAAAGTCGTAACATCATTTATTTTGGGTATGTGTAATAAAGTACTGCAAAAATATTTTGTACAATTTATCGTAATATCGTAATTTGATACAAAAAAAAGTAATGCTGAAATTAATTTTCGTAGTAGTTTTGTGATTTAAACGCCGGCGGGTTATTACCATTATTTATTCAATTTAAAACCTTGTAATTTCTGCAAACTTATTTAATAAATTGATAACTACAAAAAATTAATAATAATTTGAAAATATATAAAAAAAATACTTGGAAACGCGCTACGTAAAGAATATACAGACTATTTCTTTATAATATTGCCGCAGGCGATTTTTTTAAACACTTCGCGAACAAGTAAACTTATAGAAAAGAAACTTTACAAGGAAGCAGTTTAGCACTAAAAGGAAAACACAACGTAACAATAGCTGTTGGTAATCTGATTTAAGCGTACCGTACTTGGGATTCGCCACCGATAACATCATTTTTATATTGATTGTCATCAGAAGACAGTATTGCTGATTTGACTAAAAGAATTAAAAGTAAAAATTGATTGTAATTTCACTTAGTTAAAAACAGTTACATATAAAAGAAAATATAATTATTTTTGTTTTATTGTTGTTTTTCTTCTACTTATCCGTTATTTTATCTTCTTTTTTTCCTGTTTTTTTATATTAAAAATAGGCTTAATTCTATGATTGTTAAAAAAAATTATCTACACCAGGACTCTCTCAGGACCCTCAAAATCACCACTTTAAGGGCTCAAATAGACGAACTTAAAATGAACACGAATAGACGAACGCTGAAAGCGTCGCGTATTCTAACGACAAAATAAACGCAGTGGAAACAAAGTCGCCGGGTGCGTTCAATTCGCTGCTTCTAATCAAAAATGCAAAAATACTAATCCAGTTATGACGTTGCAAAAAATAGGAGATGGCATGGAAAGAACTCAGAAATTCATTCTTTTGCTTGCACTGACCTCAACAACTCTTTTTAAATTTCGGATATGTGTATGTCTATGAACTTGAACTCGGTAGAGAAAATTTTTCGTAGCGTCGAAAACAAGCGAATATGTGTTCTGTCGGTATAATTTACCAATTCTCCTTATTTTAAGTTAAATTTTCCTTTAAGCATTCGGAATTCCAGAAAAAAGAAAGTCTGTCCAATGGACAAACTTTAAATATCTGCGGGCTATTTCTATGGAGGACAGATATTAATTGTTATAGCTAACTAGACTGAATATTTTTGACGATGAAGGCAAATCATCAACCCAAGGTAACCGCTGGCTTTACTTACCCTCCGAAACACGGAGACGATCATAAGAAATTTTAGACTCTTTCCGGATTCGAACCGGGTACCTTAGTGTCAGAAGTTATTTAGCCGCTAACATTCCAGGTTAATAACGGGCATATTTCATGTTTTCTTAAAATAATTTGAATTTCCTTTTTAAATTTATATTTTAGAGTTTGTTTCTCTATTATATAAAATATTTGATTTGCTTTTACATTTTTTTTATATATTTCTTTGCTTTCTGCTGTATTAATCTTGATCTATTTTCAGGATCATTTCTTCAATTAATAGTTCATTTGTATATTTATGACTCGATTTATGATTGATTATGTAATGATTTTTTGTTGTGAATTTTTGTGGTATGTTTTGTATTTTTTTCCATCTTTGTTCTAATTATTTATTTCTTCCATGCTGTTTAACCAACATAATCAATACTTTATTTAATCTTCTTCTTTTTTTATTTTTCCATTTTTTTCTTCAGATGATGGTTTTAGTCTGCTTCAATTTCTCTGAAATTTCCTGTTTTTAATTTACTCAGAGTACTGTTTCAGTCTTAATCAATAATCTATTTGACTTATTTCATTATTTAGCGTTCTAAAAGTTCCTATATAAAAAATACTTTAACACGAAAATTAAATAATAATAATAAATAATCCTTGCATTCCAGTGGGAATTATTAGTAGAAATTAAATACTAGTACATATTAATTTTATATTATAAATTTAAGAGTATTAAAATTTTCTTTTGAAATGTCATCAATAATAAATTTAATAAATTTCAAAAATTGTGTAATTAGTATAAAAAAAATTTGAAATCATCGGCGGCATTCTAAATCTGTTCAACACAATCTATTGATTTGTATCAATTTAGGTTAACATAAATTGATGTGTTTGTTTTATAAAATCAATAATTGTCCTCTACTTATAAATATTAAACTGTAATTCAATATTATACTTATAATGATTATAAACTAAAATAGAAAATTACAATTCAAAATCACTTACGGTTATGTGTTTATTTATTTTTGTAAGTTCTATGTTGAAATTACTTAATGTAAATACACTTCAGTAATATTCCCACATGCAACATTTACCAAATTCATTTAGAAACACTATCCCCCCTTAAATAGTTTGTATACCAATAGAGGTCAATAAGAAGAGTAAAGGACAATAACCTAAATGCACTTTAGTTTGTATGTCGATTATTCGTAATTCTTAATTTCAATTTATAAGATATTTTTAAAATTTAACATTCATTTATTTTACTGCGCTACTGGGTTTGATGCGCTTATGCGTATGTTTTGCTTTCTTATTCAATCAATGAAATTTCAACCAGTGAACAAAGATTTAATGTATTTTGAATAAAATTTAATGAATGTATGACTTTTTGTAAATTTGTTGGTACTGAATGAAGAGTATACACCATAAATCCATAGGTGTTTATCTATCTGTGCTAAACTGCATTACAATGTTCCAAACGCTGAAATACTGAATCAACAACAACCGCTAAAACCATTCTTTTCCCAGGAATATTGATTTAATATTATCAAATATTTTCGCCAGTAATGCAATATCCGTAAACAATAAAAAGTTCTTGATTGAATGTCGAATCTATAGTAACCACTCCCATTATTTCAAATACAGAAAAGACAGTGTAAAGCACTAGAAAAAGCAAACTATTGGTTTAGAGCTCTAACTGAAACCACTAATTAATTTCCAAATCCTTCCATGTGAATAAGCAGCAAACGATAAGGCAAAATCATGAAATACAAAACCCTGAACAGTTTCTAAATCACAAACTATAATTGATGAAGAATTCGGTTAAGAGCAATTACGTGAAGAAGGTGGATTAGAAAAGGATTAAAACTTTGAAACTGCCTAGGCCACTCTAAAAGTCGGATATTGGTTTTGCCCATGGAGTCCTTAATATGCTTTGATGCATGTTTTGCGCCATTAATTTGCTGAAATGTCCAACCGCTTAGCATTTTTCTTTTACCTTGCTGTAGCACATGATCCCTCAATATATAGGCATACATAAATCGATCCATAATACCTTCAATTCAGTGTAGGGGTCTACGTAGCCACTACGTGAACCCCCCCCCCCCCCCCGTGATATAATTCCACCAATATTCACGTATGGGAACTTGATATTTAATAACATCTCCTGTACTTTTTGTCCAAAAAATATTAATTATGTATTATTTTTATTAAATAAAATAAAAATTTCGACCAAAATATTAAGATGAAGCAGAATGTTGTGTCATGGAAAGAGAAACAGAAAAACCAGAATTCGGCCAGACAGAGCCGTTTGATTCAAGTCTTTCTAGCATTCCCTCCCTCTTCAGGTCTTTTACCCTTTTTCTTGTTTTTTTATTTTTCTTCTTCTAGCAATTTGAAATTATTCAATACGTTTAGATTTAAGGCTCTGTATAGCGACTATTAAATATTCTAGCTCTGGTTTCGGAATGTTTTCTATATTCATATTCAGTGTCGACAAAATATAAAACATAGTTGAATGCAGATCACTTGTAATAGAAATTCAAAAATTTCTGTTTTAGTAAACTTCGCCGTTATATACACGAATAATCGAAACCAATAAACAAAAAAGAAATGAAAAAAATAAAAGAACAAAATCAGAAATGAAGTAAACGCAAACTATAAAGCATGTAAAAAGTAGAGCGATACACTGCGCGATTTGCTTGCAAAAAGTAGTAAATATGGGAACTTTTACCTTGAAGTACACATTATAAGAAACACACTGATATGTGTAATTTTTCGATAACTTATCAAAAGACTAATTATCAGTTAACATCAATATTGCTGAACATAACTAAAAACATAATTTTTTTAAATTCAATTATCATTTTATTGCTTGTGTATGTCTAAAGATGATTAAGAAAATGCACTCACTTTGAGATTAATCACTAATTGATCAATATATAAAATATATTAAAAAAGAAACATATGAAAAAATAAAATATATTTTAATACTTTGCGTAACTGTCAACAGAGTAGGGTTTCATTAATCAACAAATAACTTACGACATAAATAATTAAACTATCACAGATTACAATGCCCTGCCTGATTCTGTTGCACAAATTTGAAAGTTTAAAAATTTGACTTTTCGCCATGGAATCAGGTCTTTTGGTCCATTGTGCAGTACCACATAATTAAAATTTTCATTTAAAAAGAAAATTTATAGATTATTTCCTATCTTTTGGTATTTTAATAATTTATATATTCTTTCTCTAAATAATATAATTCACTTTTCGATAATTTCACCATAAGTAAGTTATTCAGTGCCATTTGTATAATTGTAACTTTTGTTCACTTGGTCTTTTACGTTTCTTTGGTGGTATATTTACACTAACATTTAGTAGAAATAGGATACTGAATGTGGTAGTATAATGACCAAGTACAAGTACAAAATTGGTCTTTCTGCTATTTTTGATTATTTCTTATTATTAGTAGATATTTTTATTAATTTATTAACATGAAAATGTTAAATTCGATGGTGTTGTGCGGCCGAATATTATATTATGTAAAACGCCCGTTACGTTCGTTACGAAGCCGTATTTGGTTTATTTTTTAATTAAAAATTTAGGCAGCTATACGCTAAAATTTTCTGTCCTTATACACCACCTTTGATCATTTGTTATAACCTAAAAAAAAGTAAATTTTAAATTAAGATCTAAATCAATGACAGGTTAATGGTAGAACAGCATTAGGTAATAGTATACAGAAATCACTACAGTCTTTCTATTTTAAGCTACAGAACTTTTGCCTTATAGTATTGTTTAATATTATAATCTCATTGAGTTTTTCATCAAATTTTGATTATAAGTTTATAAGCATACAAAGTTTATAAGTAGCAAATGTGCCAGTTTATCCAGAAATATCATCAGGACAACTACTAACCGTCTCATTTACAACTCAAAGTATGGCAACCTTCATCCGCACACACAACATATCCCTAGTCGTGCTGTAGTACCTACTTGTTATTTAAATTACCATTTAAGATTCATAATTATAACTTGAAAACATTTGAATTATACTATATATATTATGAAATTATACAGAATATTAAAAGCAAGTTAAATTTTTAATCAAAGAATATAGTCAGTTTTTTTGTTTTAACGTGGATTCCAAACCACGGAATAAAATATTTAGTCTAAAAACCTATATTTACGAGTGTATGCTTGATTATATTGAAAACTTTTAACTCGACTTTATTGTAAAAAAAATTCTAAATAATATGGAGTTTTAGCATCATTAGAAAGCATGGTAAGATACGCGGTCAATGTTACACGTTAATATTAATTAGAATAAAAACAAATAAAGAGTGGTGTTTTAACATGCTATCATTTCAAATTTTTTAGATGTCTAAACGAAAAGTTCACTATAAAGAAATTTTGTAAATAAACGTGTGGAATATATTATTTACAATTCTTGATCACGTGATATGCTAAATTATAGATTTTAGTGAAACCAAGCGGTAATACCCAAGTTTTCGTGTATGACAAGTTATACGTATACCTTAAGTTTACACAGTAGGATTCTTTTGTAAAACAACATATTATGAAAATTATATCAAAAGATCCCGGAGCGTTAACAAACACTTTTTAAAAATTAAAACTTGAAGTGTAGGTTATAACAACAAAGCAGTTTTTATTATAACAACTTTTTTCATTATTTAAATAGAAAATCAGGCTCTATTACAATTTCTGATTCTATAAATTAAATTCATTCAGGGAGAACCTTTTCAATTATTAATTATATTTTTGTTATTATAAATGTTTATAGCGTAAGGTGAAGCTTTTTGCTTATCAAAATAATTTTTAGCTGTTATTATTCACATATCAGTGTCCTGAAACAATAAACCAAACAAATGCTCTTTTAAGTTTTAGAACTAAAATACACAATTACAATGGCTACAAGATGTACCTGTCAAAAGTAATACCTGTTCTTCTAGATGTATGTTATGCACCGTACCTCTCAAGAATTAATAATACAATTTCAAGTCACATCTTTAACGTATCCGTCGCTCGTCATAATGGTTTTTGCCGATTTCACTCAAACTGTTAAAATTTTACTGAAGTTTTCTAAACATTTCCTTCTAATACAAGCCATATTCAACTTTTTAAGAACCTAACCGTCTGCTTAGATGCTCGACAACCTCTTACACAAGACCTCTTTGAGCTATAAATTCACTATTTATACAAAGATTGATAAATTATACACGGTCAACCCTCTTATAACGCGGTTAACACGTACCGCATTATATGAAAACCGCATTATAAGAAATCCGATGTTAGCATTCATTACTAACCATCAACCATCTAATGTGGAAATCTCAGGGAAACATGGTATTTCAGCACAGTCTCTTGTTATCAGCTGTTTAAATAGTAATACTATAATACATAGTAAATAGGTAATTATTTTATATTGCCTTCAATCTTTAATTTTCAGATGGGTTTTGGCTAACCACTTAATTTTATAAAGGGTTTTCCAGGTAAATTACCTCGGTGGTTTGCCATTGCCCGCCGAGAGAGGAAGGTTAAAGTTGAAGTACAGTTCTTGCACCACTCGGACTCAAATCAGGGTTCTCTGCTTAATAATCGACCCACTTAAATATCAAACCTTAACCGTCCTTAATAAATAGCCTTCCAAAATTCATGATTTCTAATGTGAACTAGCTACTGCTCTAGACAAATCAATAGATAATCTTTATTTATTTTTACAATCAGATTACAAAATACAAAATTGTTTTGATAGCCCAAATTATATCTTAGTAAGAGTTTTAAAACTCATAACGGCTAATAACTATTTTGTAGCTAATCAGAAAATCTTATTGTAAAAGAAGGAGGTTCCTATGGGTAGAAGCATATCTGTTCATCTCGCCAACATCTGTATAATCATATTTTTTTATCTTTTATCAGATATACAATAGCATAAGATTGATTAAAATATAATGTGCCGATGATCTTTTTCTCGTGATCAATGATAATTATGTTTCTTCTCTTCTTAATCACTTTAATGACTTCCATGTAGATCCTCAATTCAATATGGAGTTTGAAAAGAACAAGTCGTTACAATTTCAACCTACTCGTCATTAGGAATCCTAGTGGTTTACTAATCACTGATTGGAACCACAAAAATATGTATTTAGGAAGACTTTTAAATTGTTTTTGAAGTCATCTTAAATAAGACATCTTTGATGTTGAACATAACTTTATCAATAAAGTTCTTACCATCTCACATCCCTCATTAAGATCCAACAATATTTACAGAATTTCTACCCCAGAGATTAGGGTTAAGTCGTCTCAATAAAAAGAGTAGGAGTTACTTAGAGTTTGAGTACGGGTTGTTCTGAAACTGGTGGCTCTTCTATCTTCAATGTTCTCTTCTACTGAAAGTTGTTTAAAAGTTTCATTTGTTTTGTATGCTTTTAGCTTTGATAATGGGTCAATAAAAAGATCTGAAACGTCGGACAATATTATTTTAATGCTCTAACTAATTTTCCACTACTTATATAATAAAAAACAGACTATTTTCAAACAATTTTAAATCAATCTGATTGATTACTTTTTGTCAAAGTCACTAATAAGCAATCAACGGTTTTTGAAGTTTATTTACCTTAGTTTATTGATTTTATTTTAAGCTCTACTATGTTTGTTTACATAATCATTATCTATGTCATATTAAACACTCTATTTTTGTACTAGAAGTATATTTTAATAAGACAAAATCAATAAATTGGCTGCGTATTTAATATTTTAAACTGATTTAAAGGGAAAAATAAATTTTTCATAACAAAATAAATCAAACATATTATCTAAGAATCATAGTGAAAACCATGCATTTGCAGCACAAATATTAACCCCGCTTCTGAACTGTGGGTCTTTTAAGGAACAGTGATACATGTGTTTTCCAAAAGAGCGTAAATAAGTGATTCAGATGCAGGGTTAATGAAGATATATCCTTTAAATTTCCACCAACCACTGTCGATGACGTCACAAAAACTCGAGAAATGTGGTTAAAGATTGTAAACGGTGTGTAAATGCTATGCAACTTTCCGTGACCTGACCACTATTTTTCTTCTGACTTAAAAATTTAATCTTAGGAACGATAATCATAGCGACGTGCGATTTGAAAATGTGTCCCTAGAATTTTTTCTACTAAACTTTCATTTTCATTGAATTGTTACATTTTTAATTTTAATTTAATTTGTTGCTGATGCATTGTTTCACCTTTTTGACTTATAGACACTTTGATGTGATTATGAAACGTTATAGATTGAAACGTGTCACCAATAATCATCCTTAATAGTACTAGTATAATGACTTTTTTTCCAAATCTAATCTATAAGCTTTCTTTTTGTAAATTTATAACTTTGTCCTGTTATTAATATTAATATACCAAGTACATATACATTTGGCAGAAGAAGAGAGTTACAGAAAAGTTAAAATTTCAAGTTAATCGGATAAAAACTGCTTGAGTTCTACTGTTGCCGCGGACCTCCGAAAATAAAAAGCAATCTCGTCTTATCTATTGCATTGCCGCCATTGTGTATATTAAATCAAAATAAAAAATATTTTTGTATACTTTGAGCTGTGTAGACTAAACTGTTAAAACCTCATTATTGTCGCTTTATTGGTAGTGTCAAAAAAATAGTAAAAAGACTCATTTTTCAGCCCATCAAAGTAACCTAACCCCTTAACAGAAATTTTGTCAATTCCCTTTTCGCACTTCCTAGTTTGGCTGCAGTGTATTAGAGCAAACCAAACCTTCTCCACTGAAGCTGGCCGACGTCAAACTAGGTAAGGCTTTGGGTCGTTTGAATGCGTCACAAAAGCAAACAATATTTTTAGTTAAAAAAAAATTATTAGTTAAAAATTGGGGCAACATTAGGGCAAAACCGGGTACGTAAGCTAGTCTACTTATGAACACTTAATATTGTAGATAGTGATGTAAATACTATATTAATTTGTTTTACATCTTTAGACTAACTTAATATTTAATGTATAATATATCCCATATAGAAGCATTCATTTACATATAACCTAACCTTGTAATATCAAATTTTCAATTATTTCTGAATCAACAAAATTTGGAATATGCTATGCTTACCATTAGTAGTTGAAATGTGAATTTTTAGTGGATCTATTTAAACAGTACAGTAAGTAATTAAATTACGTAAACGAATTTACCGAATATTTTTGAGTGGCAATAACCTGAAAGCAACTCAGTTAAAATTGTTAATTAAATTAATAATTACTGGTCGTAAATATAATTTTATTTTTTAATTTTAATTGATTGCAATTTTGTAGTTAAGTTCCTTAAAACCAACAGTCCCGGAAAGCTAAATTTATTGGTTATTTATAAATACCGGGTGGTGGTTGCAAGAGGAAACATAAAATATTAACGGAGTGGATGAAGTAAGTGCATATTCATGTTCACGTCTAAATTTATTTCAATAGAATTTTTAGGATAACAAAATAGCAACTTAATTTATCTTTAATAAAGCATTTTGTTTGACTTGGGCACTAAAAAAAATAAAACTTACAAGTTTGCTTTCAATAAGTCCCAGAATTAAAATCTATCATAGGTCATTTTCAATGTCAAGCCTGTTGCTTTTTTTGTTTTTATACAAGTGCAGAAAACTAACTTTGTAAAAGTATACCAATAAAAATGGTAGGATGACACGCAGAGCTTAGTTACGTGTTTAGACCAAGCGAATAGATATTTTACCTCGAGGGTTTTTAATTCCATTTTATAGCTATTTTAATATTTGAAGTTTGGTGTAGATACTGCGTGAAATATTTCCATCTTGCGTCCGAGTAATCTGTTTCATTTCATTTTTCATTAGCCGTTGAGCTAGGGTTCCTGTTAAGATGTTGACTTTTTTAGCAGCAGAATTAGTTTCCAACTTCACTCCAGTGTTTTAACGGTTTTTGAAAGGTTTATTTTAAAATTATCGTAAGAACTGTTATTTGACATTTTTTAAATATTTTCAAGTGATATATAAAATATTTCTGATAAATAAATTATTTTAATGGAGAAAAGAAAATGTACTAGCAAGAAATTTCAATGATTAATGTGCAAAGCCGAAAAGGAAAAAAGTGTTAGCTAACATAAACGGATAGAAGAGAAAATATAATAATAATAGCAAGAAATAAAGACGAAATGCAATTCACAGATATTTTGTAGAAGCAGAAATCAAAGAAAAAGTGTGTTAGAAACAAACATGGAGGAAGAAAAATAGAGAAGTTTTGTGAATTCACAAAATACTGAATTAAATCAGAATATTCAGGAATCAACAGTTGTTTTCTGTATAAAGAGTTGGCAGCATATTTCCTTTCAAATTTTTTTTAAAAAGAAAAGTCCACCTTTTTTGATTGATCAAAATTATGTTAGGATATATTGGATTTTTCGACTGATACCTGATAAGATCGGATAGATTAATACGGGATATATGCGGATATGGTTCCAAATAATTATTTAATTTGGGCATTGTCAAGTAAGCACAAGCATGTCAGTTCATGTCAATCAGCTATAAATCACTTTATACGTTACAATAACGTGTTATATACGATGAAATATACACGTGCAGAATATGGTGATTAAATAACGGGTTACTCATCAGAATATAAGGTCGATGCTTAATATTGTTTACATTTAACAATTTGGCATTTAACTGATGTGAATCGTTCCCGTTGAATTGCAGAGGAGGTCTGCCGTAAGCATTATGTTGTAACAACTTAAACTCAATTAGCACTGCTATATTGAATATATAAAAAACTAGCAGTGTGGCGTGAAACCTACACCGGCCGACTGGGAGCAATGGGAAAGGCAACGGGAAACCACCCCATTAATTAAATTCCCTAGTACGTCATATTGGCTTCAGCCAAGTGATCACCTACGCACTGCTTAGTGTATGGCACTTAAAAGAAAAAAAGAATATTAAATATATGTTTTGTATCATAGTAACTGTATAATTTTAAATGGCACTGAACACTGGTTTTACCACGCTTCTTGGTTTTAATTGAATTCCATAATTAGAATGCAGATTAAAATAGTGATTTTTATAATAGGATATTAAAAAATTTAAAGCTGTTCAGTTGTTGAATATTGTCGAAATATAAACATTTATATTTGAAAAAGTTTTAGATAGACTCTAATCATTCAAGAAACAGACAAATCTTACATCAGTTTGTGCTTTCCAAATTTGAAGTTGATAGAACAAAAGTTGTAACTTCCCGATTGCCATATGAAATTGATTAGTTATCCGTTCAAGAGAAAGTTTACGCTTACCTTCGGTTTACTACAACTTCATTAATTAATTTATTGATAATTAGAGAAAAACTAACATTTGGTATTTAAGTTTACTTGATAAAAAACCTAATCACAACATTGCTTTTAAAATACTTAGTAAATAATAATAAACCCATCAATAATAAAAAATATAAACCGTTATTTTGATTAAACTTCAGATTTTAATTATCTCAAATAATATCCACATATCATTACAGTTATAATTGTATATCTATCTTCTATCTAATATCTGTTTTATAACATCTTTTTTCAATACCCATTTTAGGATTTTTTAGCAAATTTGCTTTAAATATGGATATTAAAGAAAGCAAGCTTTGGTTTGGAGCTTCTAAAATTATAGGACAGTAAAATTGTAATAATAATTCTATAGGATAGTTTCAGTAATAAAGAGATAGATGTCTATAGTGATTAAATAAATATTTCTTATTTATGGTTAAACAATTCTGCCACATCCGCCCAAACCAGATTAAATATTCCTTATATTCAATAATTTATTTATTACGATCACAGGCATGTTAGTCTCTTAGTATATTAGAAACAAAACAAAATTCTTAATTTCAATGACAGTATAAAGTCAATTTTATTTTATAATAGTTGATTAATTTTTTTGAAATCCGACCTAAAAGTTTTCTTTGCCTTCACTTGTGAGTAATTACTTCATTTGCACTCAATATTCTGGAGTTTGATAGTGAATTTAATGACGGTTATCAGTATTTGCAACAAACTTTTTTTAGAAAAGATACATACACCGCTCCTCAATTATAATAGGCCCCATACACCTGCCAACAAATTGCGCAACGGAGGCTGTTGTGCAAACAGTTGTATAGTGTATAGGGTTGTTTGACGTTCTATGCAACTATGGGCATATATGGGTAACCTTGTTACCACATGTTTGCAGGTCTATGGGGCCTATAAGATTGGAAATCAATAAAATGAAACTTTACTGCTGTACCAATAGTCAATCTGAACCTTAGCGGTAAGTTTTGTTGAATAACTTGAATCAATGAAAATCTACCCCTTTTCGTCGTTGTGTATCTTTTCTCTAAATAAAATTTTCCTATGTGTTTCTCCCTCTTCGTTATTTCTAGAAATTTGTTTTTATTACGGTGATATAATAATAATAATACAATAAAATCCTCTGTGAATACTTTAATGAATTTTACATATTATGCATACTTATATAAGGTATACTATGTAAATGCATGCTCTATTTAAAATTTTGTATGTTTTAGTTCTAAAACGTTTTAAGCTCTGCTTTCGATTTTGTGCAAGTTTCAATGTTTAGAATTTATTAATTTTGGTAAGCCGTTGTGGAGTTTAACAAGAATTTTTTTTATTTTATGGGTAAACATGGCAGTTTGAGATTTCAAAAGAGCACTCAGTAGAAGAAAGACTCAAAACCAAAAATCAAAAGTTTTGATTTCAAAAATGCAGCAAGTGAGATCCACTTGTTGAAAACTAAAAATGTTTATAATGATAACTCGGGTTAAATACATAAGAAAACAATAAATTGCGATTACAAAAATTTATCTTAATTTTTAAAAGTTATTTGACACTTTAATATAATTTTAGTTTTTGATTTGTTTATGACTTTCTCAGATAAAGTTATTTTAAGAATAAAAATAAAAAATGCTAATAATATGTTAGAATTAAGAACAACTTACATAGATTGTGTAACAAAAATATTACAGTTTGTTAAAGTTAAACAAATTACGTATCTCATGTCAGCTAAACCATTTTGCTTGTTTGCAGAGAAAATAGTTACCGAGGATTGCTGCATTGTCACTAAATGCTAGACAAATACCGCGTTAAAAGCTTAGCTAAGAAATTCTGAATAAGCAGTTTGGTTTTTTTTTGAAAACTACAACTTCTAAAATTTTAAAGTATATGTACATACCTACTTTATCAAAATAGGTAAAAAATTTATAAAAAATGTAGCAGAGTGTATGAAAACATAATTTAAGGATTAAGAACAAAGTATGCAAGAGTAACTTACCTAATTCCGGACCGCAAACTCTTGGAATAATTTCTAGAATGGAGGAGCAAGAGGCGTCTTCGAAGCAAAGTTGCCGAGCGAGCAGACAGTTTAGAATTGCTATCGCAGTTTTTAGGTTGGGGGCTGAAACATCCATTAAAATATATGAATTGCAAACAACCACTTATACAGAGAGATCATAGTACTTTCATTATTATCTCATATCCACTCGTTTATCTCAACTTAAATAAAAGAATTCTAAGTCTACAATTTACACTTCTATTTAATTTATTGATTTAATTTCGGAAATTTCCATATAAATGTAATTGGAGTAATAATTTTACTTTATTACATTTTTTCAAACAATTAAGTACTTAAATAATTTTCCGCTAAATTTTGTTTCAGCTCTTAAAATTCAATTCTCTTATCAATGTGTTATATAAATTTTATGGCAGATAAAATTTAGAAATTTAGAAATTTAATATTAGTAGGTTTATAAAGGTTTTTTTTCTTAATATACACTCCCAAATGTTGAAATTACCGTTTTTGTAACCTCATATTTTTTTCAAATGTGAGGTTATGATTTCATTAAGCTAAACGAGTATAGACCTTGATTAAAGTTTTTATGTTAAATTAATTCAATTATTAGTGAAGACAGCATTATTTTTAAGTTAAAATCGATTATACTAAAAACGACATACTTAATTAACTAAAAATTAATTAGATGCTTCGTAAAGAGAGTAATAAATTAACAAGGTACCGTAAAGTTAAGATTATAAATTTATCAAATTTCCACACTATATCTTTATAAAATACAACTTTTATTTTAATGCAATACTTTACTACCTTTACTTTCATAATCTGAATGACAGCATATAAGGAAACATGGTATAAATTCAGAATATTAAAATTAGTAACGAAATATGTTGCCGACACTAGACATAAAATAAATATGATAAAAATCAGTAGATAAAAGTTAATATATAAGATGTTGCTGAAATTTCAATTGCTTTAAGACCATGAAACTTTTTATAAAAGGCAGAAAATATGATTCGGTAATTTGAATTTAAAAGAAATTTCTAAATAATTTCCTCGTAATTTCATTTTAATAGTTTATTTTTGAATTCGTGTGGAATTAAAATTATTTTAAAATCAATATACAACTAACTTAAACTTTTCTTTTTTAAATTTTGAAAACATTTCGAACAAGTCGATTTTCAATCGATAATAACATTGAACCTTTTAGAAATGTAGAAATAATATAATAAGGTATAAATATAAGAAATATATTGGTCAAATGCAAATGGTCTCATGCAAACAAATATTTTTATTAAGCAATAACAATTTTTCAATTTGAAATTAATTTATATTAAAATATTTTATAGATAAAAGTCAGAAACAGTCTTGCGGGTTCTATTGAAGCTGTTAAAGAAAACAATTGTTTTCAATATATTCACTTTGGTAATAAACCCCAAAATCTAGTTCATAGGTACTTCAATTGCATCACATTTGAAGTTTGCATTTGTAAAACAATTTCTTTTAACTTTTTGACACACCGTTAGTTTTTCGTTTCCAATTTGTTTACAGTTTAATTTTATAAATAATGTAAATGTTGGGTTACCTGTGGCTCCGTTTTGTTAATTATTTCCTGAGCAATGATTTGATTGGAATTGTTATTGAACGTTAGTCAACCAATTTTAAACTAAACTCTTTGTATCAGGAATATCTGAATTTTGGATAAACATCTGGTTTCTTCGTTGATCTTATTAACTATAAGAAGAATTTACATAGGGTACTGTACGTGATGGTAAAATATGTAAGAGTTAATAAACATTAACTCAGGTAAAAGCGTTCAGATCGCACTCTTCTGGATTTTAGGTAGGAGGACAGGGAGATCTTCCTACGCGCACTTAGGCCACTTAATCGGGCCCATTCTAGTGACAGGTCAATTAGGCCCACATTGATGCCTGTAATCAGGTACCTGACAAGCCTTTTCAAGTCCCTGCCGGAGACCTGTTACAGGTCTCTCGCCTGGTCCCTGACAAGTAGTAACATGTAACTTGGGCATGCACTTAATAAAGTAATTACTACTTTGATTACATTTTGTCTGCGTAACAGCTTAAATGGTTTGAAAATGTATCTTTTTAACTAATGGTTATTGCTGTTCAGGGGCTGTTCAGGGACCCACTACCGGAGTGCGGTGGGTGCGACGCACGCGGGCTCCCGGCTTAAAGGGTCCCCAGTTCTATACAGATGACCACCAATCAGCCGCATCGAAGGGCTGTGCTTGTCACTTTTATATCGGATTAGTGACCAGGGTCGTATTTAATATCTGTAAATCGCTAAGCCGAATCTTCGGTGCGGGCCCTACTGCTTTTCTTGTTTTATAATTAAAAGTTATCTTAGGTAAACATCTTAGGTAAATTCAAGATAAAAAAGAGATTCTAGCACAAGTATATTTTTAGATTATATCAGTGGACGACCTTTTTTTATTTTAAAAAATTTAAAAAAACACCAAAAAAATACTCTAAAAATTTAATTACCTCTTGATTCCAATTGGTTAAAATTGAATAATGTATTTTTTATTTTAAATATCCATTTGTGTGTATTTTGCCCACCGTTGCCCATTAAACGAGAAATAGAACCATTAACAAATTTGGACTCTTTCTGGTCCAGTTTAGTAAAATTTAACAGTCACTAGTAGGTAATAGCAATTTGTTATTATTTTGATCCAAAATATCAGGCCTTTAATAATTATTGGTGTAGCAATTTATTACAAGTACTTCCAGTTTGAAGGCAGAATAACGTACATTAAGATTCATGTTTTTCGCAACTTATATGTATAAAGTATGCAATTTAAAATATACATACAACCGTATTCATAAATACGTTTTAAAATTTCTGTTCACGTAGATCTTTACACATAAAAAATATATTTACAATTTATTTAATAACGATGAAAATTGTTAGATATAAAATTCTTTAAGAACAGTAGGGAAAACGAAAATTTCTTATATTTTCTTTTAAACTATTAATAATTTTATCCTTTCAGCTACAAAATTTATATTTATTATTATATAAAATTAATTAAAGTAATAGTCTATTAATTTGGATATACTACTACATATTTTAGAAGCTTTAATGCTTTTATTTGCTTCATATTTTAATTGCATACTTTTAATTTGCTGCAGTAATTTTCTCTAAATTAAAACAGAATTCTTTGAAAATACAATAAATATCATTTTCAATGAAGAAAACTCTGTGGCCGAGTGACTGTCATTCACAGGTTTCCACTGAAATAAATAAAATTGGATATAATATAATATAAGATTTGTATTATGTCTGTTCATAAAATAAACATACTTTTAGATAGAGAATCCTCTGCATTTTGGTATAAGTAACTTAGTCGGAAAACATAGTTTTGTGTAAAACGGAATCTAATTTCTTTATACTATGTGTATTTCTATATATTTTTGTATCTCTATACCTCGTAAATGAAAAGAAGTACTTCTAAGTTCTTGGTAGAGCATTCAAAATAGATTGTACTCTATCAATAAAAACAATTCCAAATTCTGAGGAAAGTTGTAAACTGCAAAGAACTATTACTGTATAGCATCTTTTAAAGAAAAGTTATTTTATATTTAAAACTATCAAATCTCGGTCAAGGTTTACTAACCAAGGTTTTATTTTCATAAAAATTAGTTTTATTGTATTGGCAGGACTTATAAGAGGGAGAAAGAGTGTAAGATATGCAACTATCAATTCATCAAAACATTTGAACTTACTGGTTCCGTACAATTACCTAGTGTACATCTTTAGAAATATGATAATCATAATAATTATAATACTAAATAAGTCACAAATCTTTTAGTCTGGGGTCTCAGATTGACGTCGGCGAGTCCACGAGTTTGGTTTACAAGCAAAATTAAAAATGTCATAGTTATTCGAAGCAAACATAACACCAGATATGTTTATGTTATGTTTTTGTTATATAATGTTACTTTGTTATATTAAAAAAACCAGCAGTGTGATATAAGGCATAAATATCCGACTTATATATTGCATTAAAATTTTTTTATTACTTTTCAAACATTTTTTCAAATATTTTAGGGCTAGCCTGTCAAGTAGATATTAACCCTTTAATGCATACCGTTGCAGTTATATAACATAGCGTTCTCGACGTTGTGTTTATAATAAGGGTAATCCTTGAAAGGCTTCCAAGGATAACCGGACATTTCTGCAACAGTAGTGCTCTTTTATTTTTTCCATTTCGTGAAAAATTTGGTTTGAATTTGGTTTTTGTGATTTAATAAGAAAAACAACTGCTTCAGAATATTTCACACTGAAGCATTACTGAAATAACCTTCCGACTGCAAATAATCTGCATATGTAATTTAAAAAGTTATCGGGATATATGGAACGCAATCAAACTCATAAAGTTGTCAGGTCGACGTTTCGGAGGACTTTATTCGCTCCATCTTCGGGACTAAAATAAAAATTGAATATGGAAAAATATAGTAGGTAAGTAAATATTACCTAAACAACCAGGATGTATATTGTTTGGTACATGACGCGAGGAGTAAAAAACATGGTGCAAAACTATATAAGGAAAACGAAAAATATTAACACTATGGGTTATTATATTAGAATATAGGTTATTATATAGGTTATTATAAAAGAATATTTTTGGAAGCAGCACATATTTCAACTATTGACAACAATATCAACAAACAGACAGATTATGGATATATTAACTCTGGCTATAAAAGTTTGATCAGACATTACTTGCAGAGGACTAAGTAGCGGTGGTTTTGATTTCTGCACCTTTGTGTTTCATTGTCGGTTATATGTGTCGGATATCGAGATTTTCTTCGTTTTTGACTAATATGTTGCTAACTGGTTTAACTTTATTTTATTTTGTACTTGCTGCATTATTTTAGTAGTCTTAGTCATCAGGATGTTGTTTGTTTATATTCATGCATTATTTTCATTAGCGTATTGAATTTCTGTTGTTTGGTCATCTTTAAATTGCGGGAAATTTTATTTAAAAATTCAAAAATTCAAAAATTCAAATTTTAAATTTTAATTTAAAATTTGAAAAATTTTTTGTTATCAATTGAGTTGGCCATACTTTGAAGTTGATCTACACATGATATGTTTTGTTATCTTTTATAACTTGATATAATTTTTTGTGTCATATTTTATTCTAATTTTATTCGTTTTAACCCATAGTGTTAATATTTTTCGTTTTCCTTATATAGTTTTGCACCATGTTTTTTACTCCTCGCGTCATGTACCAAACAATATACATCCTGGTTGTTTAGGTAATATTTACTTACCTACTATATTTTTCCATATTCAATTTTTATTTTAGTCCCGAAGATGGAGCGAATAAAGTCCTCCGAAACGTCGACCTGACAACTTTATGAGTTTGATTGCGTTCCATATATCCCGATAACTTTTTAAATTACATTTATCGCATTGGACGAGATTAGGTTTATCTAATCTGCATATATTTACAACATATTTTTGTTCAGTTGAACAACAATTTTGTTTGATATTTTTAATGAATAGAGGGTATAAATACAGTAGTGGTCAAAGAAATTGCATCGCCAATTTAATTTTCGATGCAATTTCATTGACCGCTACTGTATATTATACATTATATATTTTTTTAAATTATTTTTAAAAAGATCATGCATTAAAGGGTTAATGTCATTTTGGTTTTTTAAATAATGGTTTTTTACATACATATTGTATTTTGCACTGTTAAAATTGTGTTATTTTAACGTTTTTTTAGTTGTGTTAAATTATCATATTTGTGTTAAATTTTCCTAAGCAATACCACAAGAACTTTGATTTATCCGGATAATTTTTAATTTCAACTAATACGTGATTAGCAATTTAGCGAGAGAAAACTTGGTTGACAAAATCACGAGAGCGGGCGAGCGTCAGCGAGATTGCTCGAGTAATTTTGTCTAACCAACAGTTTTCTCGAGCCAAATTTTAAAAGCACGTATGAGTGTTCAGAAATTAAAAATTATCAGGATATAAATCAAAGCTAGTGTGGTATTTGATAAGATAATTCCGCGAATGATGCAAAAAACGCATAAAATTATTTAAACTTAAAACTTCACTTTGGTTGTCAGGTCAAAAAAGGTAAACAAAAAAATATTCGCTAAATTTATCCAGTTGCATTTCTGTTCCTTCCTAAGTACAATTTTTATCCGCTAGCAAACTTTGACGTTTGACGTTTCTTATGCATTGTTTTATACATGAGTAGAATTATCAACTGTATTTTTTCTTGTTTATTGACGTTTATTAACTGTTATAATTATTATACGTCAATTTAGTACTCTGAAGGTGACGGTTTAGATGATGTAGGAGTGCCAACCCAACATTTGAACGCATCATCAACCATTATTATAGATTTCAGGTAGTTTCTACAACCCATTCAAAATATAAGCTATGATTATCCGTAACATATAGTATGTTAACTAACACAGATTAAGAAAAACTTTTGTGAAACCGGATAAAATAGATGTTTTAGCACGAAGTTGTAATCGTAAACTTAGTCGTATCGTTTACAATAATAAAACCGCGAAGCGCACCTATTCAAATTTGTCTACAAGAATAATCAATACAAAATTAAAATTCTTAGGAAAGTTTGGATAATAAAATACTAATAGGCATATAACTAACAACAAGGTTTCTGTATAAAGTTTATAATCTACTCATTATTCTGTCTATACACCGTTCGGCTTAATGGGGTGTTAAATTAAAGAGCTTGTTAAGATTTCTTGAGAATTGTATGTAATTTTCATAATTTTGTTATGTACATTTAGCGCTCGTTAATTTTAACCGCATTTTTACTTGTAAATAGCAATATTAATTAATTATTATTAACACTGTATGAAATATACCAAATCCTCTGGAATGCGGTGTTCATTTTAATGCACAAGTATTAGCTACACCTTGTAGTTCTTAAAAATTTTGTTTTATTTACAATTTATTAGTTAACTTTATGTAATTGTTTTTACACACAAACTTAAAGGAAAATAATAAAAACCCAGCAGTACTATTTTTTTCTTTAGCACTAAATCATTAGCATTCTATTAGATTGTAAGCTATTTACATTTTAATTTAGATTAGAAAATTAAATAAATTTCTCTACTCAAGATAAATTAGCACTGAAACCTTGCTATTAAATTGAGTGGTTTGTATCGTTTAATCTTCTCTGTTGATTGCTCGAATCAAGTAACCTTTACTGCTAGTACACCCAATTTTTCTGATATCTTTTGCTGAAATTTGAAATTTTACTTCTAACAAACCAAGAGATGTGTGTGATGTTTTGAATTAAAAGTGCTCCATTATGTCAATTTTTGAATTACTTAGTACTTTTTTATAAGTCTAAATTGGCAACCATTTAGCCAATTTTATAACATAGTAAGGAATAAACTCTTTTATGGATTACTCAGCTAATTACAGCCATTATTATGTAAGATTTAGCGTATTTCGATGATTTTGATATCAAAGAATTTTCGAGATAAGTGTAAGTCTAAGAAATTTAAGTGATTTTCAAAGAATTCCGGAAAATTTCAAAACAATTAGAAAAAGTATGTTGTTTTAATTGATTGAAAAGATAATTGATTCTGAATTTATATTATAAAACCGTATTCGATGAGAATTCTCCATTCTGGGAAGTTATTCTGAAAATTTGACTTGATCTTATGAATGAAAGATAGAAGGTATGATTATATCTGTCCCAAATTAGGAGATATAGGAAAAATAAAATATAAAAAAATGGTTTTGATTGCTTCATTTTTTTAATAACTTGTATTCCAGAATTTATATAGTTTAAATAATAACTTTATTGTTTATTCAAATAATAGTAGAAAATAAAATTTTGTAAAATTTTGTAAATTGGTATGAAAAGCCAATGCGCTTTTCATGACTAGTTGCACAGTTATATTTTGTGTTTTTGGTACTATTTCATTAAAAAATACATACGACGATCTCTTTATTTTTAGTCAACATTGTAACCCTGTTGTAGTTATTTGCGCTAATTTTAACAACGAAAAGGAATAAGAAATATAAAATATTGCAAAAATACCAAAAAAACTTTTGTTCAAAAATACCAAACCTGTGAACTAATCAATTGTTAAAAATGTAAAATATCCATTATCGTCTATTATGGTCGAATGTTTAGGTGGATCAGAATATAGTTTGAAATTTCGCAATATCTCAAAATTGTGAGTTGCTTGTTTTCGGTCAATTAAGTCTAATTTGAATTAGGGTTTCCCTTAAATCTAAATTAATGTCGATAATATGTTGCTCAATTTGTAATCCAATTTAAAATTTTGCATTATCTATTATTGTTTAGGTAGCTATTTTTTTGTGTAATAAACAGCAAGCAAAAAATATTAATTCAAATACTCAGAACTTCGAAATTTATAAAATATATCCAACCTGTTTTATTATGTGTTTACACTGACCAAGATGTAGCTGATTTGAATAAGGTGCAAAATCAATAAAATTTAATAAACAACTAATAAATAACAATGTGTGTTGTCTTAATTTGCTTCGATTTTTTTTTAAATTATTGGACTTTATTAAATCTAAATAACAAAATATTTACAAATTACAAAATAGGTAACGTATTAACCTCTACATGCAATAAAACACGCAGCAAAAAAAATTCAAGAAAGTTTTTATGTTCAAAGCACACGTAAGACTTTGAGATTCAAATTATTTTTGCATTTCTTTTAAGTCACTTACAACCATAAAAAGCACAAGGTAAAATAGAGGTGAACAAGGCGCATAATAACCTTGCCTACCGACGCCTAGCGTCGTTCAAACGATGCACATGACGCAAGGCAATTGTGCAATTCCGACTTCTTGGCAAGGTACGACAAATTTTTCAGTAAAATAAGTTATTCAATGTTTAAAATTGAACTAATATATTAAACTTTAATATTTTGTTATAGTGTTTCTTTTACTATATTTACTACTTATTTGAAATAAGTAATAAATTAACCTTTTTAATATTGTTTATATAATTTAAATTTTATAATTTTTTAATTTTTTTAATTTTTAATTATTTGAGATTTCTTTTATTAATTTTGAAGCATATCAAATTTTAATAATTTTTTAAACTCATAAACCAATTATCAAAATCCAATTAATTAATTAATGAGTTCCAAGCCATTGCAATATATTTTTTATGATAATCAATTAATATTATCTATTATTATGTAGGCATCATTATTATGTATCAATATTACGTATCAATATTATTATTTATTATAGATCATTATTAATAATTTATTTATTATTATTACTAAAAACTAACAATTTAAATTGTGACTACTTTCGTTTTTATTGTTTCTACTTATATATTTTTATTTGGACGAATCGTCGGCAGAATGAATCGTCCGGGATTCAAAAATGGTTTCAAAAATGGAATAATAAATCTGAAGAAACTGTAAGATGGAAAAAAAATTTATTAAGCTTTTATTAATAAAAGCTAAAATTTGCTTTGCAATATCAGAAATTAAAATTATTTAAAGTATTAACCAGATGTGAAGAGGCGACGTAAATGGTTAAAAAATTTCAGCAGTGTTCCTGCAAATTGTAAGTTAAAATATATAATAATAATAATAACATTTTACCATTACAAAATATTTTAAAAATTAAAAGTTTTGTGACCACCCCAATTTATAAAAGTTAATGATTGCAATGTATTACACTAAGCTACGTATACCGGGTGCTGAATGAGTTAGCCGAACATAGGAAATTAACATGTAAAAACTAATTTATGTAAATTCCTGCTTCCCTAATTATTTTAGAGAAAATATGAAAGACACAAAAACAATGCCGAAATATAAACTACAAATGATAAAACCATTAGATTTCATCTAACTTTTACATAAAAGGTCAAAACATGCTTTCAAAGTTGTTAAAATTTTCATTTATCGCACTGGCCATGTAATAAATTCAATTCAGATTATATTTTCCAAAATAATTACCATGGAAACTTTCATGGTCAGTCCTATAAATGAAACTTTTTAAAACAATTTAAAAAGCATTTTTTGGTTTTTGAAGTAAAAGTTAGATGAAATCTAATGCTCTTATCATTCGTAGTTTATATTTCTACATTATTTTTGAGTCTTTCATTTTTTCTCTAAAATAATTAGGGAAGCAGAGATTTGCATAAATAAGTTTTTACATGTTAATTTTCTGTTCGGCTAACTCATTCAGCACCCGGTATACGTAGCAATATAAAATAAAAAAAAAGGAACACAAACATGTAATAACAGAAGTTCAAAATTTTAGATTGAAAAAAATCTTTACCTAAGTGTAATAGCTTCTAGGTCAAACTATTATTTGACAGTTTAAGTTTTTATTTTTAGTAAACTCATGTAATCCATAGTAGAGTACGGGTATTTTTGATAATATTAAATAAACAGATTCAAACTTATTAGTTTAATTCTTAAGATACTTTGTATTTGGTAAGTAAAGGATTCAAGAAGAAAAGAAGTAAAAGCATTCAAATTTTCTAAAATATTGATAAGGAATATCGAATTTCACAACTTAAACCATGTATCCATTGATTAAATAAAGAATATATTGTATAATAGCATTTTGTTTTAACTGAGAGTTCATTTTAAAAACTGTTAGACAAGCCCTCAAAAATGTATAAGAAAATACTAACAATTTAACACATGCCTATTTTTGGCCTCATCTTGTATTTATTCGGGTCTCTTCAATTTTTAATTCGAACCGTTCTGATGATTAAATATTTATTGTTAGTAAAATGGAAAAATGTCTGAAAGTAAAGAATTTTCTATGTGATGAATGTTGCTAACATTTATTTATTGATAAACTTCTTTTATTATTTTAAATGTTTACTGAAAAGTACAAAGGCTAAAAAATTGTTGGATTTACAACCACTTTTGGTTAGTCTCAAGTAGTGTTTGGTGTTAGTCGTTTACCGTCATTACAATTTTCAATAGACTCTAAGTTTTCATCTCAGATGTTAAATATAAAATAGTAGGGGTTAGAAACACTGTTGACTGCTTGTTAAAATGATCATACACTTAAGCTAAAAAGTTTTCAAGTTTTAAAATTATATCGACAATTCAGAAAGTCAACTTTCAACAGCATCCTGTCAGACTACATTGTATGTAGGGGTAGGTATAGTTCTAATAAGTATTCAGCTAATTTAAGCGTAATTTTTTGTCGCCATGATTTGAATTTTAGGTAAAGTATAATTTAAAATTCACCTTTGCGAGCTATGATACATAACAAACAGGAAGGTATGATACATCAGCATCAGTATATGGTATTAGGTAGAATCGGTAGACTTACAACATAATTTCGTTTTATTGCAATTACTAATTTAATGGATTTACTTAAACAGTTTATTCAACAAAACTTAATAAAAAAATAAATAATAAAATAATAAAAATAATAAATAAAACAATAAAACTTAATTGTAAAAATTTTTTTAAAAATTTTAAAAAGTATTTTTATGCTAACTAAATAATTCATTTGTTTTTATTTTTATTTTTCACATAATTAATATAACATCATTACTATGACATTATTTTGTCAAAAAATTCGTCAATTTCATGTAAAAATATTTTTAAAAATTTTTTAATAATTTTATTTTTATTGTATAATTTTTAGCCTTGAAAATGGGTCAATTATAAGAAGACTCGAAACGTCGGTCAATTTAAATTGATTTAAAAGATCTCTATACTCAACAATTTGTATAATATAAATTTAATACCTTAAGATATTTAATTATTTTGTTAAGTTTTCAATCTGTGTCAATTTAATTTTTGTCAATCATTTTTCAAATAAAGCAAGATATCCTAAAGTGCATACTATTTGCTTTTAGACATAAATAGTTACGACAGACTGAACATCTGTTTTCAGGAAACTGAAAACTCAGTTTTCGAAAATTTATATTTTTTGTATTTGAATTGAATACTCGTATCCCAATTAAAATATGTCCATTAGTTACCAAGATTAACGTATGTTTTGCAATTTACACACATTTTCGCGTAATTTTTTGTATTTTTGATTGTACATCGGTTAGAAGGTTAGATTATATTAGATTAAAAAAATTAATATTGAATTTTGAGTCGTAGATTCCATCCTTGACCAAATACCCGATATTTTTTAAAACATTAATAGCTTTAAAACAAAATACACGCATTATGTTATGCTCTAACAAATTGATTCTCAGAAGAAGAATGTTTAAATTTTGAATTTTTAATATTCATTTTATTATATTTTATTTTATATTATTTATCTATTATATAAAAATGAAAGTTTGTTTGTTTTTCATCTTTTAATAACGCATACTCTTTGACCGATTTCAACCAACTTGGCGCACTTACTCAGTAGAACTTGGGGAAAGTTTTAGTGCAGGAATATCTTTAAAAATGTGGGAGAGAGAGAGAGAGAGATAGAAAAATTATGTATGGATTAAATTGTAAGTTGGTAATAAATTTTTACTATATAAACTGGGATTTTCGAATTATGACGAATTCGAAAAATATACAATAATTGCTCTTGAGGGATTGAGGAAAATATACTAAGCCACTTAAACTTGAGTCTGTTACTATATAAGTAGATATTTAAATTGAATCAAATACAAACAAAGGAATTTCAATTCTCGGTACACCGGGACGCACCTCAAGCATGCAAAACAGGACATTACAAGCTTCACAAAAAAATGAGCAACGGGAAGAAAAAACTGGAAAACGTTCGAGTACGCATTGCTCTATCCAGACGAACACTACACACTCATTCCTTAATAAATTGCTTTCTGACAGGACAAATGCTTGTTTCTGAGAGCAAGAAACCAGTTAAACAGCGGCGTCCGAGATAGGTGTAGTAATTCAACACGCAAACTAAGCAATTAAAATCAAATATAAAAATAATTTTCGATTGCGCGTCAGGTTGTTAATACTAATTACCAACAAACTTATGCTGAAGCTCATAGAGATATAAATAAATATCAGCAGCAAAATACTGAGGCTCATAGAGCAACTTAAAATTGTTATGAAACAAATACACCTCGAGTTTGAAAGGAGAATAAAAATTCGTGAGTATAAATTAGAAATCAATTATGAAACAAATCCAGGTATAGGAAACGGATCCAAAGAAACATGTGTTATGAATTCTGAGTGTTAATACTGTGGAGCTTTTGATGGAAAAATGAAACATATGGAATGTGCTGTAATGGTGAAAAACAAAGTTCAAGGGCCTACATCGAAGTACTCCAGACAAAGGCCTAGTATTTTACTTTTGCTGAGATCCCGGGCGAAGCCCGTTTACTGTATATTAGTAATAAATAAATGTTTAATTTTTATAAATAATGTTTACAACTACCTAATTCCCAAATATAGAAAAACTAATATGGACATAAGGTTGATTCAGTATGTAATAGTGCAAATGGGTAAAATTTACCCGGCCACAACGGCTGTGTTCTGTTTGGTCACCACAATGACGTTGGGTTAAAAAAATTTAAGAATAAGATGAAGAATCGATGGCGACGCTATGTATATAAAGCGATATTTTATACCTCGCTCTCAAAATATGGGATAAAAGCAAAGGATAATTCCAAAATAGCTGCAAAATATTACGATAATTCTACTCATGTATAAAACAATGCATAAGAAACGTCAAACGTCCAAGTTTGCTAGCGGATAAAAATTGTACTTAGGAAGGAACAGAAATGCAAGTGGATAAATTTAGCGGATATTTTTTTGTTTACCGTTTTTGACATGACAACCAAAGTGAATTTTTAAGTTTAAGTAGTTTTATGCTTATTTATGCACCATTCGCGGAATTATCTTATCAAATACCACACTAGCTTTGATTTCTATCCTGATAATTTTTAATTACTAAACACTCATACGTGCTTTTAAAATTTGGCTCGAGAAAACTGTTGGTTAGACAAAATCACTCGAGCAATCTCGCTGACGCTCGCCCGGCTCTCGTGATTTTGTCAACCAAGTTTTCTCTCGCTAAATTGCTAATCACGTATTCGATGAAATTAAAAATTATCCGGATAAATCAAAGCTCTTGTGGTATTGCTTGGGATAATTTATTTGCATTCATGAATTAATAAGAATATTATTAAAAATAAACATAATCAAGAAAGCCGGAAAGTTACTAATAAAACACATGTAGATGATAATTTAAAAGTAGAATAAAATTAGTTAGACTGAATGGATTATTAGAATTAAAAATATATTAAAAATAAATAATTAAACTTTATTAATGCGACATAAAGTCCTATATTTTCCTAAATATTAAATTTTATAAATATATAGTACTATAAATATCACAAATCTACTTAAAATTTCATATTTTAAGTTTATTTCTATTAGTTTAAATAACTGGTAGCTACGATTTCGCTAAATTGATCATTAAAACTAAATTACCAACTCTTGACACCATTACCGCTACCGGTCCTTTTTAAATCATGGAAATTTGTATAGGTATAAGACATAATATTAGGTTTACTTTATCTAGGTTGGAAAACACTAAATGATACAAAGCGCTTAACAATGCAATGTTCATATAATTAAAAATGTAAAAACAAAAAAAAATGTAAATGTGAATGTGAATCTGAATCAAGTTGTCCTCAAATATTAAGAATATTATTATACTGAATAAGTTTCAAAATATATATTGCAGATTCCATCCAGGAAATCTAAAATTCCGATGGATTTTACTCGTATTTCAAAAATTGTTTTTACAATTTATAGGCTAATTAGAAATTATTCAAAAATTTCGTAACATTTTGTGTATAGTCAGGTCTCAAATAAAACATTGGTACTGTAAATTCACCAGAAAAGTCACAAACTTTCTTACAAAAATCATGATAATTACATTAAAATTTACTTGGTGTAATTTTATAATAAACAATTTTGTATTATAATTAGCTTATTCTATTTTGCCATATTCGGATGTGGTAAAGAATGTTTTGTATCTTGTAACTCTTGAAATGTTGAGGGATTACTAATTGACTTCAATTGATGTGTAATTAATATTGTATTGCAGTATATCTTTCGAATTCTGAATTGGCTGAAACATGAATATGCACTAAGAAACTCATAGGTGATTGTTGGTTACAATGTAAGTTGCATTACAGTTTTAAGACGTTATTCATTTAGTATTGAGTATATCTAATTGCATGGCATAATTGGTTACAATAGCTTCTGTTATATATTAGCGAATCAGGTTTTTCACAAAAACTTTCTCAAATTCCAAATTTTTTAAAATTTTTTATATACCGGGTGCTGAATGAGTTAGCCGAACATAGGAAATTAACATGTAAAAACTAATTTATATAAATTCCTGCTTCCCTAATTATTTTAGAGAAAAAATGAAAGACACAAAAATAATGCAGAAATATAAACTACGAATGATAAGGGCAGTAGATTTTATCTGGCTTTTACTTAAAAAGTCAAAAAATGCTTTTAAAATTGTTAAAAGTTTCATTTATCAGACTGGCATTAACAGTTTCCAAGGTAATTATTTTTGAAAATATAAATTAAATTGAATATATTCTATGGTATTTTCAATTCGGGAAAATCTAACCCCAACGAAACCTTTGCCGCACTTTAAATTTTTCCAACTAACTCAATATTCCGGTAAACATGAGACGCTCAGATAGTCGGTTTCTGTGTGCCCCGAACAGCACGAATTTATATTTAAAAACCAAAAATCAACCCATAAAATAATTTTTCCAATTCAAATTCAATTACAAATGACTTGAAAATAAAATTTTTGTTTTGTAAATGGAACGGTGATTGCGAGTACGTTATCACCCCAGGTACGACACGTGTATCCAAATCTTCTACGCCTTTCCAATTTTTATAATTCTAATTTTTCCAAAAAAATTCTTGCAACATCCAAATTTTAATTCAATCAATTAACATCCAAACTATCAAAATCCAATTATTGATATCCAAATTATTATCAACTTTAATAAAATAATCGAAGAATCAAAATCATCAAAAATTCTCTCAAAAACTACTCCGGCAAAAGCTCCCACTCCTCTAAAAATCCTACCAACTTTAACAGTTTCGCGCATAATTGCGAAATTTAAAAAAATAATTTACAAAATCAAACTTAAATATTAAAAATTAACAAAAATTAACAAATTCATTTCAAAATAAATAAAATAATTCAAAAATATTCAAATTTTGCATTTTGAAACACGACAATATTTAACTTTTTTTTATAGTTTTTATTTATTTTACAATTACCATAAAATTGATCATGATTTCGAAAAGTTTTGATCTCCAATGTGTTAATTAATAAAAAAAATTTATTTAATATAATATGTAGTTCAATAATTTTATTTACGGAAGCTTAATTAATTTAATTGAAAGCAAAAAAATAAATTTTGATCTCGACACTATAAAAAGTAAAATACATTTTTACTGTAAATAAATTGTTAATAAAAATTGTTGAAAAAGTAGAAATAAATTTATTTAGCATGTACTTATTTATTTAGTAGGTATAATATACCTCTTGTTTGATAAGTTTACACGTTATATCATTTTGGTTGCTTGAGTTTAATGTTTTCTTAAGTTTATTTTACTATAAGATTTATAGGTATGCTTTGCGAATTATGTTGTTAATTTAATAGAGATAAAAATATGATAAACAATGTTTATATTTATGATAATTTAAAAATGGTTTTAAGTTGATGCTAGTTTAACTAACTCATGAGAAGTTCCGAAAAAAGTAATTTAGCAGCCATTTCAGTCATTTAGCTGAATTCTTATCTGTTCGCATCATTGTTTCTTCGTGTAGAAGTTAGACCAGGTTTCTTCTCCATGCTCATCAAGTGAACACAAAATTCAGTTGTGGCTGAAACTGACATTTCGCCAGGATAGGAAATGCCCCGCAGATACTTTAGTTCATCTCTCTCAACTCCTGAACCTTTTGTTCTGCTTTACCGCGGACTATATTCATGTAAATAAACATGCTGCTATTTTTAATTGTTAATGATATTACATAATTTTACAAAGAAGTTCAACATCTAAAGAAATTTTAACTTAAAAGAGACTACACCATTTTCACTGTAAAATAAATAATGCATTACTACATAATAAGGATTTCACAGAGCCTGCATCTTTTAAACTAATTATTGCGATGTAACGATGTGGTCTGTTTCTATCAAACTTTTATTATACAATTCTATCTATTGAATTCCCCGATCTGTTGTGAGGCTCAATCACCTTGAAGATATAACTTGTTCAAATATTTTGTGTCTCAAAGCAGTTTTAGTATAGCAATAGGAGTTTCTCTATAAGTTTTGCTCCATCTGTTTGATTGCTATTTTATAACTGTTTATCGACCATTTTTTTTAAAAGAAAAATAAATCAACTGCTAGCTTAACCAGACATTCGTAATCAATTCAAAGCAACTACGATATACACAAACATGTAATTTTTTTTATTTGTTTATATTTTACATAAACTCAATTTCACATTTTTATCATTATGTATATATGTTCAATGATGCAAACAGTTCAAACATAAGGGTTGTTTTAATTAAAATAATAATCCACCGAGTTTTTAATGCTGAGTTTAGGAAAAATAAGTGTATTGGCTAAATTGTTTCCAACTCAAATATTGAACTTGGCTGACTACTTTTATTCAGACTTCATAAACTTAATGTAGCATACACAAACACTAACCATATTTTCAATACGTCTTGTATTGAGCCAGTTATCCTTCAAGTTTTAATAATAATTGTATCTATATTATTGTATGTATACCTATTGAAATAACATTAAATAGCAATTTTTTTATTTTGGAATGCAAACATAAACTTTATTTATTAACAATTACGTAACCTACAATTATTACTTTTTAAATGGATAGAAACATCATATCAGGTTGTAAATATCCAACATTTTTTGAAACAATTGCGAGCGACCGGAGAGAACTCGTAACTATAAAGTTACGGGTCCTGGTTCATCTAAACCCGCAAAACCCCGATAGTTACGCTACTGCTTGTTGGGCTTGCCGGAGGTATGCCTGTAACTCTTTTTTTATTCTTGCTTTTATTGTCGATTAAAGCAAATCTTTAACTCAAAGGAACCTCTAGTGTTACGTGATCGCTGATGAAAATTTAGACTTGACCCGGATTGAAATCGGGTACCTTAGTGTCAGCGGTTGTTTAGCTAACTTACTAACAAATTAACGTTTCATGTTATGGAGATACAACTCATTCATTCATCAGGATGGAACATTTTTATTAAAACTGATATCTAGTAGGAATATAATACTGGCTGTTCAATGCTGGTTTTCGCTTTTTATTTATCTTATGATACCTATTTTTCAATAAGTTGATATTTAATGTTTTTAAGTTACGTATATTGTTAAAATAAACCAATTCAAGATTGAAATTGGATTTTGAAATAATAAATCTGAATTATTATTTAAATGAATTATCTGTATTTTACATCTAGACACTTTCGATATTTGCCAAAGCATCTGTATCGCACTAATTTCGACTACATATATATTTTCGTAAGCGTCTGAATCAAGTTCTGTTAGAACACCTTAAGTACCTTAACATGTGTTAAATAAGTGCAATAAATTTTAAGTAGGGACGATAAGAGGCCCCAAATATTGAGCGTTTAAAGTTGAAAACTGCAATTTAGTTTTTTTTACAGATATGGCAGGACATTGCCGGAATGTTATCAAATTTATTGAGAACGGTTGCACACCATTGTGAAAGTTAAAAGTTTTGAAGTTAAACGCCATTTCTATTACTTATAATATTCGTGTAATCCACCTTATCTTCAAGTATATCTAAAAAATTACTCTCAATTTAATTAATTATTATTATTGACTAAAATTTTACGATTTGTTGTAGAATAGCTCACGAAGATCTTCAGACATTATTTCATCATGCACAATTTGTTCTTACATGTCTGGCTTGTGTATGTATAACAAAATAATTCAAAAATAAAAATACGTTTGCTAAATATTTACATACCTAATAACTTACATTTTTCATGTGGTATAGTAATTTCAATAAAATAATCTTACTTGGAAATTATACGACAATAGGTTTACAAGATGATGCAACAGAAGAATAGTGTTACTTTAAATATTTAAAATCTTTAACTTTTCAGATTCAGTTGCAATCATTTGGTAACGCTTACTACATGTTAAGATCCCCTTTAAAATAACGATTTCTTAAAATATATTTTCCGAAATGAAAATATATAGTGCAGGGGGTAAAATTAGGAAAGATTCTTGTAATTGCTTCAGTCTATCTCTAATGGTCTCAGGTACAAAAATAAAAATAAAAACTATTTGTTAAGCAATTATTTTTTTACATTTAATTAAGCTTAATTGAAAGTTTTATTTTTAAGTTTTTAGGTAGTGGTTAAATTCATTTATAATATAAGAAAATTTAAAATTAGATAAAAGTTCTATAAATTGATAAGCAGACTAATACTAAATTCAAACTTAGGTTTTCTTTTATAACTAACTTAAATCTTTCAATATTTTAATTTAATATTGCAAATTAATACATATAAAGCAATATATAAGTCTTATTGCAATGATTTCTTAACTGAATTATCAAAATATTGAACACCCACATGACTCAATTAGTTTCTATAATTTAAAAAATGATAACTAGTTATTAAGTTATTCTAATTAAGTGTCAAATTAAATTATAGCAATAAACTTTATTTAGTATTAGTAAATAGTTTATTGCTTTATTAATATACTAAAATTTTTTGACGAAAGTAACACGCAATGGTCTTGTTAAAATATTTTAAGATATAAATAAAACTGTATGTTATCTATGGCTTATTATTAAAAATACCGTGAGTTAAACTAATAATATATCATTAAGAAGACAGTTGTTTTGGCAAAATCAAAAGTACAGAACACGGGTACACTATGTAACTTATATGTAGATGCGAAGCTTTTCGATGCAAGGATAATAATTGGGGACGGCATATTATACTATTTTTGATTTTCGATGTAATATTATTTAAATACAGAGGGATTTTTAAAAAAGTACCAAAATTTAAAAAGAAATAAAATAATTACAGCAGTAATTTTTCCAACATATCCTTCAAACATTCTTTTAAAAGTAAACAAATCAACGAAAATGAGGAAAGTCATAATTTTAATAAATATTATTTAAAATCTTAATTTTGGCAGAAAATTTTGCTTTGGCATAAGCGAAAACAAATGCTCTCAAAAATTCGCTTGCTTGATGTTAAATTTTAATGCATTGCGTTTTATTCATTTTTGTAAAAAAATTTGTATGCAAACAAAAATGTTGATAACTTTGAAATGGCTGAATATTGGGAATCTGTATCTGTACTTGAAGATGATTTCGGTTGTGTTCAATTACTGAACTTATGCTGTATTTCTAGGCTTTGTATCAACTATTTTAGATATAATAACAAAATTTGCGAAACCGGCCTCGAGGGTAATGACCCGTGTCACTACAAACTATTATAAATTAAATAGGTATGTAAATAATGTGTTTAACAAACTAAACTGACATGAAGAATAATATTTGTTGGGCTACAATGCATGTTAATGAAGAAAAAATTAAATATTGTATTTAATAACATAAATTCTCATGGATAGATTTCATTGTGTTCTAATGCTTTGCGTCCAAATATCTAAAACGATAAACTTCAATTCGGCTAAATAAATCTTTGCTCTTTCTCAAAATTTTTCTTATAATTTAAAATAGAGCCAGAGCAAAAGTACTCCCCCCCTCTGTGACAAGAAACCGAGTCTATAATATAGTAATCAAAAACCAACTTATTCGAGTGTTAAAGTAAACGTAAAAATAAAAACCGAAGAGTCCAAACAAGTTTTACATAAAATGTGAGTTTAATCGTCTTTTATTATCAAAGCGATGCCTGAGGTAATTAAGAAGATATTTGGATCAAAGGCAAAATACAAAAATTACAAGTTTCAAGTACTCTAGATCAGGGGTGGCCAACTTCATTATGTATATACATACCATCGACTATGTTTCTTAGAAAGTTATATTGGCACAAAAAGGCGTAATACTCGCCCCTTCCAAACGTGTCCGTTGAAGCAAACGGACGTATTTCTTCTGAAGGTCCTGAGTAAATCTGGATATTGAGTCTCAAGTTTTGAGTCTTAAAATAATTAGTTTATAAATTAATTGATTAGTTGATGAGAAAATTGATAGATTGAAAACGGCAAGCACCTTCATCGAAAAGCGTCGCTTACAATTATCGTTCCATTTTTGACTTGAAAATTTATTTTGAGAAGTTAGTTTAATTAAATTTGAATTGAAATTATTTTATGAATTACAATTTTGGATTGTTTTGGTTTATTAACCCTTATGTGCACACCCGGAATTACCTACGTTACCTACACACCCGGGGTACCCGGGTACCCACCTACAGATTCCACCGATTTTTCAGTTTTTGTGTAGCAGCAACAGGTCTTATGGACATCTGTATGTTAAATTAGACTCTTATGAAGGTATACAACACCTTACCCAAATATACAATTTAAATTAGTTCAACCAAAAAAGCTTTTTGAATTAAGAAAAAATCCTTCTTAAAAGCTTTTATTTAACCAACTTCCCTATTTCCGTCCTAGAGAGCTGCAATTTGGTGCACAGCTTTCACTTGCGGTAAATTTTTATATTCTAATTTAGTTTTTCAAAAAAAATTTTTTTTCAAAAAGTAATTCCTCCCTGGGAATTTGTAATGTAAAGCATGTAAAAAATTTAAATAATAATTTTAAATATAAAACGAAACATTACATTTTAAAATTAAACCAAAATTTAACTTAAACATTAATACCCCCTGAAAGTATCATTAGCCCGCTCCCCCGGGGGAAAAAGTCTGAAAAGTTGTTTGTATCCATTCATCCAAATTGGCGATAAACTATTCTTGATAGGTGAGTTTTGCCTCCTCACAAAATTCCGTCTGTGCCTCAGCCTGTGCCAGATCAAACAGGTAGAGTAAAAATAATAGGGTCGTGTCATATTATAAACAAACCATCAAAAGATGTAAGAAACCTAGAAAAAGCTGTGCTGCTTATGAAAAATGACTAAATGTAAAGAGTACCCTGAATAAATGTTAAATTATTTATTTGCTAACTTTTAATGCATATTTTCACATCATAATGATCTGTTATTATTTATTTCATAATCCTTTATATATTATTATATTCAATAAATAATTTAACTGCATAATAACAGAGGAATTCTACGCAAATCATGTATTTCACATGTATATGTATGTGACGGGCGTGTTGATTTAATTAACTTTGAAATTTTTGTTGTTAATAATGCCAACAAAAGTATCAGGTAGCATAATTCGATTGGAAAAAAGTCAAATCACGACGATCTGGAAGGATTTTGAGAAATATTGAATGAAACATAAAAAAAAATTGTAAAATGTCCGTTGGTGGGCACCCGGGTACCCGGGTGTGCACATAAGGGTTAAAGAACAATTCAATTGGCGCAATGTAGTAAATTGCAAAAGCAAAGTTTCGCTTTCCGATTTGTTAAGTTAGCTGGCAAACCGACGCGACGGTCGTAAAGGAAGTTGGAAAATTAAAAATATTAACAAGTTCCACTACAATACATATTATGTACTTATATGAAATTATAGATTACAAAAATTATTTTTGATCAATGAAAAGTAAATTATAGTATAGTATATATTATAATTTAAAATGGGTTAGGTCTGCCGCTGTATTAGGTTGGTGCTATTGGCAGGGTGCGAAGTGCATTGTGGGGTATTAAAACCGACGACAGCGTACGCGGTGGACAAATTGTGCAAAAAAAGTGGCAACTTTTTAAGTTGTTCTATGTTACCAGTGTAAATTGAACATTTTAAATCAGCGTTTTTTTGTATAAAAATCGATTTTACAGCAAAACTTTTTAGAGAATTTTCGTTGCAAATTTCATGGTCTTTAATTTTGTTTATTTACATTTTTAAATTAAAAAAAAAATTTTTGTAATAAAATAAAATAACAGTTTACTGCAAAAATACAATGGAAAATTTAGAACTAGAAATTTAGGCGTGATGTGGTGGCGCTGATGTTCGCACCCTGCCAATAAAACATCGATACTTTTGATTTGAGTGGTTATGTGCTGTGACCAAATGTGCTATGTGCTTGACCAAAGGTGTCAACGCCTACTAGTCAACAGAATTAGGTCCAGAAATCTGTAGTGATACACAATAATCTTATATTTAGGTTTTGGTGCGTTTTTAGGTATATTTTGGTGTCCTGAATAATGTTTCAAAAATCCAACGGAACTTGGAACGGAACGCTACGGAAGGAAGAACGGAAAGCTATGCCTAAAAACTGGCAACAATGCAAAAGTGCTCCAAATAGTTTTTCGTTCCTATTGATTTTACAACCAAAATACAGCTATTCAGAAAGACAGATAGAACAAATATATTCAAAAAGGCTCTAAAAAAGTTCGCTTTCGACCAATCCTTTTTATGCTAAACTTCTGAGAAAAGTATGATTAAAAGATTTGTTTTCGTTTTTCATTCTAAAACGTAAAATACAAAGTAAAAATCAATAATACATATCATTTTAAAATTGTAATACACTGAACTGAAGTCTGAAGAATATTGAGAATAATAAGGGAAAAAACAAACGATGTTTAATCAAATATATTTAAACAACAAAAGATGTTGGATTATACATCTGTTTTTTCCCCTGATTATTTTTCCATGCCAAGCAGGCTTGCCGGGTTTTGTCGGTTCAGATATATCCTGTAACAGGAGTTCCTCGTCATGAATAAATAAACTATCATGATGGATTGGAAGAATCAGCAGAAGGAAAAATTGGAAACAGTTTTAGTAATCTAAAATTCTAACAAAAATACAGTTTTTTGTAGCTCTTATAAAAACAGCTTTTAGGTACTTACAAGGTTTTCAAAGTAAGGTATTCCCTATCGGAATTCCCAATTTTGTGGACTATACCTTTCTGTGAATGACACTGTTGGAAAATAAACGATAAATAATTTTAAACTAATTGTATTAAAAAACTACGGCTTCACCTGTAATTAATATCAAGGCACAAATAATTTCTTAGTAATTAAAAATCAGAACTATAACTATACAATCCGAAGTGAAATTATCTGCCAGAACCACTCATCTTATTAATATTTTTTTATGCAACATGTAATTTTTATATCTTCAATTATTATTTTTATAATGCATTAATTATTAAAATTTACACCTTTAAGTAATAACTTAATGCAACTTGAAATTCTGCGGAAGGTTTTTCCAGGTCAACAATTTGTAGGGTTATGAAAGCTAAATAATGCAAAGCGTATTCGGAACATCTCTTCGCGTTTTCGCTTGGAACTTAAAAATGTAGCGCATATAATATAATAACTTGTTATAGGTACGATTATCCGATTTAATTCAATTTTATTCAACAAATAGTTTCACGATAGTATGTACTACGTTTACACTTTTACTCTCACTTGAATTCTGGTACAATCAATAACATAATCATAATACTGATGACAGTCATGCAGTTCGGAATAATACTATGACAAATACCTTTTATGACAAAAGTTCGAAACGAAACTTATACATAAATTCTTATACTTTTTACATTTTTGATTTCTTACTATAATTCTTATTATTTATTTCAGTGCTTAAATGAAAAAAATAGATTCTTACTTAAAATTTTTTGTGGTGCTTTCAGAAAAACATGAGAAAGGAGAACATTTAGACTTTACCCTTAATGTTTCAACAGATTTTGATACAAAATTATTTATTTTTATTTCAGGCTCCTATAAAATTATCCCGAGCCGAACTGAATTGTATTAAAAATTAACGTTAATTTTAGTGATTTATCAAGATTCATCACAAAATTTAAATTTGTAACTACTTAACGACTTGTTACTAAATTGGTATCTGCTCTATAAAAACAGATTCTAAAAAATCACTAAAATTAACTATATTATAATATTCTAAATAACAATAAGTTTTTTTTTAAATCCAATTAAAAGTAATATTAATTTTTGCATGAAAAGTTGATATCCATCTTTCTCATTTGTTTGGAAATTTAACCATGTTATCGTTCTATTCTGATGTAGTTGCATTATATTGTGTTGTTTAGTTTTCTATATTTTTCTGAAATTTCCTATTTGAGTTCATGTTTACTGCTACCGGTTCTAAATTTTTTATTTTCTTTTCTTTATTTTTTCTTCATTGTGTTGTTACGGACATTGGTAACCTCAACCGGTGGTCAGTTTTTAATCTTTCTTTTTGCTAAGCTGCCGATGGACAACATTTAAGTTCCACCGATGCTAACTTAGGGCCGGTTGTACCAACTTCGCTTGAACGCCGGTTCAACTGAACTGCAGTTCTAGCTTGAACTAGGTTCACAGTTTTTTGGGTTGTACAATAGAGGTTCAGATGGCGTTTAGTTGAACGGAGTTTAGATGACATTTTGGTGTAATGGTACTCCTACTTTGTTCCCAATACTTCCAAAATGCATTGTCGAGTGTCATTAAGTGATTTGAAATTCAAAATTTTTTATTAATAATGAATTAGTATCACAGAATTAAAAATTGTATTTATTCAAAACCGAACTTTCGCAAATTTTAAACAAAGATTTCGCATATAACCACACTGGACACTGTCAACTAAAAAAAAACGATATAAACTGTCATTATCTTATAGAAATGACATTTGCGCATGAACCCAGTACAACTTCTTTTGAACGACCGTTCTACCTGGTTTTCGTGAACGGGGATTTGAACTGCAGTTCAGAACTGCAACTTAACTGGGGTTGGTACAACGCAAAGTTTACCTTGAACGACCTTTGAACGAGGTTGGTACAACCGGCCCTAGAATAGAGTAGGAGCGCCTAAGAGTACGCTTTCCCTAAGAGTACGCATAGGTAATTACTATTGATACAATTGATTTAGAAAAAAAGTAGTTATGCCAATTGAGAGCTGTTAGTAAGTGGATGAATAATTAAATCACATCGTTTTCATCTTGTCGAATATTACGCAGAAATTACAGCAAAAAAATAGATTTTCTAAGTATTTTTGTAACATTTTGAGCTTACGAACTAAGGCATTGTGTTTACTACGTGTTTTAATTTAAAATTGCTTAGTCTCTATTATTTATCGTTTTCATTAAGCTATCCAACCATATATAAATCTTACGGTGAAAGATTTCTGACATTGATGATTTAGAATAAAACAGATAAATCCAACAATGAACCAAGGAGTACGCACCCAAAGAGTACGCAGAGTACTCCTTTGCATTTTTGTATTTTTATTAATTTTATTATTTATTTCAGCTTTATGAATAATAAAACATAGTTGTTTTGCCTATTTTTTGATTTTTGTAATGTTTAGGATTTTTTATCGTTATGTTTAAACATTTAACAGCTTCATAATCAATGCGTACTCTTAAGACTACCACTGCGTACTCTTAGACACATAATATGGCTCTAAGAGTACGCATCTTCCATTTTTTACTTGACGCTGCATATTTTTGTTTGTAATTATAAGAATAACTATTCCTTTATACCAATTATATTAAAATATTTTCTTACTAATTAATTTGTTTTAACAAACTATTTTTAGCACCCAGATTATCAGTTGAATTCTTTTGTAATTATTCGTTATTGGTTCTTATCATCTTTTAATTTGACATCGTAAAATTAATATGGATATCAATGTTGGAAATCATTTCTTATCCACATATGGTTCCAATATTGGTTATTGGTTTTGCGATTATGCTGTTTTTACTTCCTTGTAAAACAAGGAAGTATTGTGATCCCGATATTTTTAGATTTCCAGATTTTGACGGAAATATCCGTTTTGACCTTCCTTGAATCCATTTTGACTATTTTCGTTGTGACGTCTGTACCTACGTACGTACGGACGTCTGTATGTCGCATAACTCAAATACGGTAGGTCGTAGAAAGTTGAAATTTTGGATTTGAGACACTTATAGCATCTAGTTGTGCACCTCCTATTTTTGGTTGCGATTGTCCGTGCCAAAAGTCGTAATTAATGACGCGCATGAACAGATTAACGAGATTCCTGTACAATTATTATAAAAATTGCAAAGAAGTTATGTTGTGTCCACATCAGATTTTTTTATTTGTCATCTGATTTGAAGATTTGTGGTTTGAAGCAGTATTAATTCCGAAGAATGATTATTGCGTTTCCTTGTAAATTTCGATGCCGGTGGTTGTTTTTATTCACAGAGGATTTATCCTTGTAAATCTGTTGTACCTAATGGATCGAAATTAATTTCAAGTTGCAGAACCAGACTTCGTGGATTTATCGTTTTGTTGTTTCACCACCTTTTCAATCCTGGACGTGGATTTAAGGTTTTATATTTGGGATGGTATTGCTTCAACTTCAAGCAGATAATTAGAATTTCTGAAGATGTTTCAGTAGAGATTAATTGAGTTTTTAGTCATACTTTCTCGGTTGATAAGTTTTACAACTGGCATTTTGTGTTCTCTATTTTGTAGACTTTCATTTATGGATGGTAGACCACTAGATTGATGAAGTAATTTTATAGAATTCGAAAGGTCCTTAGGAAGGAAAGACAAGAGCGTTACTTGATCCTTATGTGTATGTTTTATGTTTTGTTTTGATTAGGGAATATATTAAACTTGTCGACATCTATTTTTCTATCTGTAATAAATCGACTCTTGGTTTCCTAATAGTTTTATTTGTATTAACTGGCCGTCCATTTTAACATCGTAATTTTTCCATTTAGCTGAAGATCTTTTTGTTACAAATCCACGATGTTATTCGAAAAATCCACGCTCTCGAGAACTGCGTTTTAAACAACAAAGCTAGTTAACACGTAAAGTCCATCTACGGTTAAGCAAGTGGCAGGTGTAGTTACATTTTGAGCAAGTTACGCTACAATTATTTGTTTCTTGTTTCAGCAATTCATTTAATTCATATTTTAAATAGTTAAAAAATAAATTTATGTACATAAGCAAATTAATATACTATTTACAATAGATTAAAATGTTTTAAAGATTTTTGCGTTATGGCGACCCCAACGCAGTAACCGTGGCAATATTTAAGAATATAACGCAGATGTCCGATAAGAATTTTAAGAGCCATCTTTTTGATTGAAATAAATTTTTAAATACTTTTTTGTTCACCATTTTTACAATCTGGTTTGATTTTATGCACTCTGGAGTTGTTATATGCTGATATTGTTATTCAGCTGTTGTAGACGATAAATAATTTTACTAAAACTAAATTTCAATAACAGAAATGACTAACATTATCATTTACCAGCTACTATTTACTTTTATTAATTTGTTAGTCTGTTTTGTTAAAATTTCCTTTTAACTTAATGAAAACGCGAATTTAAAATTTAATTACAATAACCTTTGCTAATGCAACTTGACTTTATAGTAATACAGATCCGTCTTTGTTGCTTAAGCATATTACAATTAACTGAACTACAAATCATTATGTTTTGTTACATAAACTGTTGTGCTTTATACCACATATAAGATTATGCATGCAATTAGTGTGTAGACATTACAAACCGCATCAACCGCCTGAATTGAAGTTGTGCGAACTTGAGTCGACAGTTTATGAGTGTTTAAATTTAGGTTGTGAATTAGGTTGTATTAGAATTGAGCATCAATTTCATTGACAATAATTTAAAAAATAAGCATGATTATTTTTGATTTACGTGCTCAGATTTAACCTTTATGCTCACAATAATTGAGAAATTAAGTTACTAATAAAATGTAATAGGATCTCATGTAATAGCATTTATGATGTATAAGAAATAGAACTAAGGGTACAATCGTGATTGCGTCTAGAGTTGATATAAGAAAGCTTCGTGAGCGAGTTAGTAGCATGATTTCAGCAAGCACTAGTGTTATCAGTCAATCTCTGTGAGCAAGGGTTAACCAATACACCTAAGCATTAGCACAATGACCACTCGGTAACTTACAAACCGACCTTAAAGCCTGTGACACGCAATCTACCCCCTCATAATTAAACTTTTCTTGGATGGTCATTTTTTAATAATAAATTTCTTAGTACCTACTCTGTCTTGTAAAAAAGTCTACTCTTAATTAGATCTTATTAGAATTATAGCTTAATAACGTTAGATACGTTTTCTAAATATATTTGAAACACTTTTTATAAAGTTATCAAAGTATCGGTATGATGGGGAAGTGGACAATTTATTAAAACTTAAGTTTTAGTAAAGAACCGAATATTTTGTAAAAGTGTAATGTTTAAGTGTCGTGACCACATTCACATGCGGTAGCACACGCATTGAGAGTCACGCAAAGGGACACGCCGCGCAATCATAGATTAGTGAAGGTAATTCCCCACCTTACATATATACTACTTTTGCTTTTGCCCATTTTTTAAATATTCATAGTAAAATTTATTATTCGCAATCAATACAAAATTTTCAATTCAGTCTTTTATACTATTATAATAATAATTGAGAAACTACCAAGATAACAATAATAATTTATAATTAAATGTTATAGATACTTTTGTAAATTTTTTTAATTTATTCTGTAGTAACAACAGAAAATTATTTAGCTTTTTATACTTTTATCTTATTTATGCCTTATTTGAATAGCCTGTAACCATTTGAAATGTTTTATCATCTCAAGTTTAATATTTAGCTAAGGTTTCAAATAATCCATTTTACTATATTGCTTTCTGCTGAAGTTACATTCAGTTTATTGTTCAAATAAACAATTTAGTAAATAAACATTTATTAATTATAATTTTTTTAAATAAAAATATTTGTTTAAAAAATATTTATTTATGTATACCTAGTATTTATTTACTATTACATAAAGTCAAATAATGCCGTATAATAATTTTAAATTAATAAATTATTAAATAGTAAATACTTGTATTCAAATTTATTATTTTAAATTGGCGAAAGCTATATATTTCGCGACTATAGGTTTTTACAATAATTAATAAATAAACTATATCAATTTCGTACCAGTGCAAACAGTAGATAAGCTACTCAACTTAAATTAATATCGTTTACTGAAAGTAATTATAATTATTGACAAAGTAGTTACTGCTAATGCATATTAAAATTCATCATAACGTTTCTGTTGATTTTTAATAACTTTAGCTTACAATAGAGATATTGTAATTTTCTGATTAAATAGGGGCTATTGACAATTTATGTTATTCTTTTAAAAGAAAACTGATATCCACATGATTCTATACGTAATTATTGTTTCGTTTTAAAATGGATACCTACTTATTATAACTCTTTTTGAATTATTATTATTAATTTGTCTAAGCCAATCGAATCGGCTCGACATGATACGTTTAACATTTATTTAAAATCATTTCTTAAAATTTCTAAATCTGCGCATTCGGTTAAATGGTTCAATTCTGTGCCAACGCAATGCGCGTGCGCATTGTGGTTTCAAATAAATGGTTAATTCAGCGCGCCGAGCATATCGTGTCAAGTCGATTCAGTGTGTATACTGCTTTATATTTAGTAATTGCCCTTAAATGGGACCTTCTAGTAATCTCTCTCTATTCATTCCAAATTATTGCAAACTTTGAAAATGTTCATATTTTAATGTTATTGTTACGCTATAACTAATTGATATACTTTTAACCAACCTACATTTTAGCCAATAGAATAATGGACATTGCAATTAAAAACGTAAAAACCACGTTTTCCCGAAATTTCAGAATTTAGTTTTTCTAAAATTTAATACAATACAGCACTACTTCTTAATATTACCTAAATAATTTAGATGCCTGACTTTGATTGTATTGAAATATTGATTAGATTATACAATGGTTTATTAATATTTTAATAACCCTCAACATGAAAAAGAATGCCGCACGTTCTTTATAGGTAAATGGTTCTAGCTTTACTTTATTTTTTATGAAATTATTTTTCCACAACTGCTGTAATTGGACAGTAAAGGTAGTATGTAATAGCAACACAATACTTTAGCTATAACAAAACCCAACTTTTTCAATTTTCTGGTTTTCCACATTAAATATTTTCACTTTAAAAATATTTTTATTTATTCTATCTATTCTTGCTGCAAAAGTTTCTGCATACAGATAGCACATAAATGTATTTTTAATTTTTAAACTGAAGCAGAATGAATGATGCCTACATCTCAAGCATTTTGTATATCATATTAATTTTGTTATTTTGTTAAAATTACTTCTGTTTGTGAAGTTTCTGTTTATAGATAAATTTAATCTAATTCCTCAATTAATTATAATAATAAAATTCATTTAAAAATAAAAACAAAATTTGTTCTTACAGACAGTTCTACAGATTTTTAGTATCGATGTAAAGTTCTGTCAATACTGCAAATTTTCACCAAGCAAACATTTGATATATCTCATAACCTCTTCTGAACTACAGCCAAAAAACAAAAACAAATTTTTTTTCTAATTTGAAAAATTTTGGTTTTAAATCTGACCTCCCCATGTTTCAAATCTGACCTCATTATTTTTATCAAACTTTTAATTTTTTAAACTAATTTAATTCAATTCAAAAATTAATTCAAAATTTATCATAAATTTTAAAATTTATTAAAAACCAATTGCACACATTATGAAAACATAAAGTCGATCGAGACATATCTAAATCTAATCAACAATATGTGTAACTGTGTAACCGTCAACTAAAGTATAGATAAATAATGGCGCCTTTAATGACATAATTGCTAACTTAATTGGTTTTACCGTTTTCGAAGTATGTATAGAGGTCAGATTTAGAATACTGGTCGATGTTAGATCGTTTTCCCCTACTATTTTCTTCAGGTTTCTGATTTTGTGATACTTTATACTATCTACTCCAATTAAATAAATACTGGCTACTTTTAAAACAAATCAATACATGATGTATTTATAAATACTTTTTATTGAATCGATTGATATAATACAGTTTTTAACTACATATAGTGAGCTCGTAAAGTTGGGAACAAATTCAATAACAGTTTTTAGAAGAATTTTATCAGATCATTCTCGGACACGTCACCTTATATTTTTAATGTTATTTTTTTTCTGCCATCGACATTTTTCTATCGTGATTTGTTGTGAGCTATGACGTCATCATAAATATTTTTAAATAGCAACCTGTATATTTCTTTACGAATTTAGAATGAGTGTAACAAAATGCTTTTTACTTTCTCTTATTTGGCAATATTAGGACACTTACAATTAAATTTAACTGTAGCTATCAAACTAATGTGAATAAGGCGGCCACAGAATGGCGTATGTGTATGTCATACATCCTTGTGCGTTTAGTAAGTAAGTAAGTAAAACAGAAAGTTTGTGGGACGTACTATCACTTTTTGCCCACACACTAGCGAATATCAACTCACAAGAATGTATGATATGTATGTCATATGACACACATATACCCCAAGTTTGTGACCGGCTTTAGAGGCTGTAAATTTTTCAGTCCAGGTGTTTTTAAAACGGTTGGAGTTCAATTCTAAAGAATTATTTTAAAATATTTTACAGCCGTATTCTGTACTATGGCGTTCTATTTTAGTTTTTATCCAAGATCATAATGACGGACTTTGGACACCGTTATGTTTTCTGTGCGTTAGTTTGATATTGCTACAAGGGGAAATTCATAAAAGCATAATCAATGTAAGAAATCTAAATGAATTTTCACTTGAGGTTCCATCGTATAATAAATGACAAATTGGCGAAATATGTTAGCTAGTAAGAAAATTATTAGTTAATAAATAAATTAATTGGAGGTAATTCAAAGGAAAAATTGATCGAGAAGGACAATGAGAATAATTAATGAATTGGTAGTCGATAAGTGGAGGAGTAGTTGATAAGTCGCAATTTAGTTGTGTAGGAGTCGGAGTCCTCCAACTCTCTAATAGTAGGGTAAGAAATTATATATTAAGTTTAATAATATAGAAATAGTTTGTTTCAATAAGAGTTTTATTCCAATTATGCAATCACAAATAATAGGAGCCATCTGAGTTTTATCCCAACTGCAAACCCTTAACTCAAATAAGTAGTTAAGCGACAATATGACGATTTGGATTTAATGCTTTGTGTTTTTTGGAAATCTACAGATTTCTCCTGTGATTAATGTAACATTTGGATTGATTGGTGGTATATGTTGGTTTAGTTTTCCTTCAGATTATAGAGTTTCACTTTCGCAGAGGCGTTCTATTTTAGGTAGGCACGAGTACGTCAGATATTATAATCATCCATCACTGGTGAAGACTACAATATTTGTCTTTTTGTGAAGAAGATGATATCTCAGATGGCTTCCGATTATATATTCCGATGATTCTAAAGATCATATTTCATTGCTGCTCTTGCAATATGTAATTTTTAATGGAAATAAAGTGAAAATATGTATAGTAAATCTTTAATTATTTAATAAACAAAAACATTAATTTTTTTCTTCTTCTTCATCGTCATCTTCCGAGCATGTGAAAATGTCCGTTACATTGTCATCATCTTCGTTGTCCTGAATCCTTGTTTCCAGACCTTCCAGAATTTCCGGGTCAAATGCGCTCTCTTCCTCAGAGTCGCTTTGTGATCAAAGAGCATTGAGGTAAGCTTGACCATTACACTGGATACAAGCTAAAGTGCATTGCAACCCCGATTTTCTGCACCCACAACGCAGCCCACATCAATTCTTACAATTACAAAATAGTGTATTAAGTAATTCCTCACGTAATGGTGGTAATATTGTTGTTATTGGCTCCAGGAGTTCATTTTGCAGCACCCAACCCCACTCCTGAGGTTCAGCCATAATTTTTTAAATTGTACGTCCGTCAATTTCTCCGCCTTCTATCTCAAAAACGGTTGTGCATATTAAAAAATTTTTGGAACAAAATTTGTAGAAAATTTTATGCTCTACAATTTTTATAATGGATCTTAACATCATTTGAGCTATAGAAACTGAGATAATCAAGCAAAACAGATTTTGTGACCTTTAACCTTGAATAACTTACGACGCCGTCACGAGATTTTCTGAGACTTTTGAGACAACTTTTAGAACGTCAAAATGAAGATGTATACGAGTTTCCAGCTTATTATCTCTCATTCCGATTGACCCCTTTTTTGTGCTTAAATGACTGGACTAACTGCAAGCTTTCCAGTTTGAGTACACAGAGTATTTTGTCTTCTCTTTCAGGAGATCTTGGTATTATTTTTTATTTGGAAGGTAGGTTGGAGTTTATGTTGTCACTCATTGGTCCATTGGCATTTTTGAAAAGAAAACATTGGAAGCTTGGATCTTCAAACTTTCATACCTTTTATTTTAGATTTACTTTTGTTTTATGTTTTTATATTATCTTCTCTCATAACTGTAATTTACATATTATGATAACCTATGCTTTGAAGTAAAATAAATTTATATTTTATTAATAGTGTTTTTATTTATTGCAATTTTCGATTACATTTTTGAGATGGACCACGAATTTCTGAAACCGGGCAATACGGGGTCAAAGGAACAGAACTCATACTAAATTAAAAGCTTGCAATTTATTCAATAAGAAAAATATTTTAATAAGAAACCAATTACGCGTACTACCGTTAGAGAAAAAATTTAATGTATTTGGAATCTTGGCACTAATTATATCAAAAACTTTTTACTTCAATGCACAGTGAGACAAAAACACGAAAAAGTGGCCAAAAATAAAATTTTTACATTAATGACTTAAAATTGACATAATTAACACGGGAAAATTAATTAAAAAATTAAAAATCGACAGGGGTGGCGTAGAGGGGTGGTTTTAATAGGAGGGGTTATTAAAATATGATTTTACTTTTAATGACTTCAAATTGGTATAAATAACATGGGAAAATAAATTAAAAAATTCAAAATTTACAGGGGTGGTTTAGAGGGGTTGTTTTTTTATACGAGTGGTTATTAAAATATGATTTTACTGTTAATGACTTAAAATTGGCATAAATAACATAGGAAAATTAATTAAAAAATTCAAAACTTACAGGGGTGGTTGAGAGGGGTGTTTACTTTTTTAAAAGTTTAAAATACTATTATAAATACTTAAAATTGGCCTACATAATACAGAAAACTTTATAAATAAAATAAAAACTTGGCAGGGGTGATTTTAGAAGGTGTGTTTTTAATATACATCTGCCAAAAAATGTTTTAACATTCATAATGTTAAATAACCTCGATCCAATATGGTAACAGTAAAAACAAGAGTGCATTGAATATATGCATATATACTTTCATACCAGCGCGTCGCCGTTATTTAAAAACGTAAATTACTTAAAAGCGAGCATGAATGAGCGGACAAATTTTACATGATGTGTTTAAAAAATGTCTAATGTAATTTTTGTATATGTTTTGATAGCGGAATCTGGTGGAGGATTTCTTGTAAGTCCACACAAAGTTGAAGAATTGCTTGAGATTTTCAATTGAACAGCTCCCGGAATTAAGCTATGTATTTAATTAATGCACTATTTTATTGTCTTAAAATTTTTTTTATTCAAAAGTACATACTTCAAGACATCTTTTCTATTAAATACTAATTTGAACCCTAAACTGAAATCCGCACAATAACTCGTCAAAACTTAATGTCGCACGGAGCGAAATGCTACTCAAATCAACGATTAATGGAGGGCGATGTTTACATCGCTCTAACAAGCAGAAATATTTTTCAATTCACTTGAGATTCTTGGAAAAGGTGCACCGATGTTTCCTCTAAAGATATACTGAATCTTGTTGTAAAACTGTTAAGTTGCAAAAATGTATTTTTGGCCACTTTTCCAAGCGTTCGACCCACTGTGCAATGGTATAAAATTTTTATATTTTCATACTGAAAAACTGATGCTCTTTTCAAATCCGTAATTTAAAATAAGGAATTCTAGTTAAAAATTTTTAGATAACGTTACAGATGACGTAAAGCTCAAAAACAAAACCCAATAAAAAAATGTCAATAGCAAAAATAAGTATGTAAGATTTAAAAAAATAAAGTTGACGCATCCGAATATTTTCTGAGAAAATTTCTTTAAATCATGTTATCGAATTGATTCCAAATTTTACGAGCTCACTGTGTAAAGTTAAGATGGTATATTAATTGCTTTATTTTAGGAGAACCTTGTAGTTCATTAAATCATTTACAAAATAAAAATTTTACTATTGCAAACTTGCAAGTTGTATTAAAGTAATTTAATATAACTGCGTATTTACCACCAATAAGAGCAAAAAATGTCAACGTAATTTTGTTTTATTATACAAATCAATTTAAAGATTAATTTCGTAGTCTGTGGTTTAAATAATAAATAGTTTTATATCATATTATAAATTAAATCAGGATTTTTAAACTTTAAATTAAATTAAAATAAAATGTTTTCAAGAACCCAATTTTCTTGGATTTGCAATAGTAAAATGTTTTTTCTATCAAATTGGGTACCTTTTATGAAAAATTTTTAAACCCAAATATAAAACACATAAAAAATGTATACTTTGTTTACTTCAATGAAATGCACCCTTTCCAAGGTAATGGAAATTTAGTAGGTATTTCTTACTACCGTCAGAAGAAAAAGTTTTTTGTAGTAAACTAGTGCTGATATTTTAAAGCCGTAATCTGTTGATGGTGAAGGAAATCTGAGAAACTTTTCTAATAAAACGCTTTATTTGAAAAATACAGTGTGCTAAGTTTATTTATTAATTGAAACATGGAAATTTTCTATCATCCCACATCGAGATATTTATAACAACTACTCTATAAACTACTACATAAGTTTATAAATTGCAAAATTAAGTTTTCAGATTTCAATTTACAACATATTTTTGTTTAGTTTAATTAATTAATTACAGTTATAGTTTTCAAGGAAACATATATGAAAGACTATAATTTTAAAAGTTTTTCAGTCTTTGTCCTTGATGACCAATTAAGAGTCAATACTTCGTAGTTAACCCGGCGTCATTGTGGCCGGGTATCTAATACCCGATTGTTTTTAAATCTCTAATAGCATTAAAACAAAATACACTCGTTATTTGCCGTTCACAGTAGCTGAAGTTGTGGACCTCACTAAGCGTTTTAGCTATTTTAATTAGTGTCATTGCGGATACGATGGAATTTACATGTCTGTGAAGAGCGCTCTGGTAGTTATACCCAGCCACAATGGCTACATAACATTTGATCTCAATAGCGATTAACTTAGTATATAAGAAATATAAATATGCGTTGTTTTTACGTAATTTATAATTTTATGTTAACGTGCTAAAAAAACATTTATATTTTGTACTTAAATTGTTACTATTTTTTGTATTTGAATATAGTTATATTCAAAGTTATGTTCTATCAAATTGATTCATAGAAGAAGAATGTTTAAATTTTTAATGATTATAAGAGGTTCATTTTGTATTATTTATAATAAATATATGTTTAATTTTTATAAATAATGTATATAATTACCTAATACCCCAATATAGAAAAACTAATATGGACATAAGGTTGATTCAGTGCAATAATGTACATGGGTATATTATACCCGGCCACAACGACGGTTTCTGTTTGGTCGCCACAATGACGCCGGGTTAAATGCCGACAAGCTTTCCTATGAACACTTCCGCGTCCGCCCTATACTTTTCTATTTAAAATCACATATTTGAACCTGGTAGGTACTAAGTATTTGTGGCAATTAATATATTTCAAAATTTGATATTATTTCTTAAATTAATAATGCATAATTTAATAATAACAAATTTGGTTGTTAAAATTTAGAGAATTAGTATTTATACCATGTAATTAATTATCCTGAATTGATTTTCAAAGTTATAATTATAGAATTTGCAGCAGATTTTGCTACTCCTGTTTTGTTAAATTAATAGGATGACATTTTTAAAACTAAGTGACTAAAATAAATGTTTCGCATGAATATAAATCTTAAAAAAGTAATTTTGAAAAACATTTAGATTGGTAGTGTGGAAATCTCTTTTACGTGTGCAATATGCAGATGTCATGTGTAGAATGGTTTATAACAAACTTAAAGCTTAAATTGTTAAAAGAGTTTTTTTTTAATATTCCGAATACATTTTAAAAACCATATTTTTTATAAAATTGGTTCCGTAGAAAACTGCAAACTTTTCTAATTAAAATTGGAAGCACATGTAAAGCAGAATTAATTATCAGCAAAAATATTTAATTAGTAAGTGTTGGAGAAATAATTTTATTAAATTAATAATTGTCGTCGACATTACATCGAGTTGAATTAATAAATAATATCCAGTGGCGTATCTAAGATCGAAGTAATTTTAGTCAGCAAAAAAGAAATTTAATTAAAATAATTAATTAAAAGAAATTAGACAGGTTATTTTTGTAGATAATTGTTAATATATTTTAATAATTTCATTTTCACGAATTTAGGTTTTTTTATCATCAGGATATTTTTACCCAAATCTACAATTTTCAATATTAAAAAGTTACGATCAACTTATAAACATAATTATAATTTTGATAATATGATATGGATTTGGATGGTCATGACTTTTCAATATCTGTAGTGCCGTAATAGAAAATTTGTTTATAATATTATAGTTGCATTTCATGTTATGTCCATGTGTTAATTTTTCAAATTTAAAAAGTTTTGCGCTAATATTTTAAACATTTTTCATCGATAACTTTTTATGATAAACATTTTTCAATTTAACAGGAAATGTTATGGTTAAATATTTCAACTTGCCTGTTTTTCTAATTTATAGATTATGTCAAACTTGACAGAATAATCGTTTTTACTATTAATTTAATATTTAATTAATTTGCACTATAGATTTTAAACTATGGAAAGTATTCAACAATGTATTGATTTCAGTTATATATTAAATGCTTTATTCTTTAAACAAACTTTGAAATTTTAGGCAAAAGGGAACAAAACCGGATGCCTAAACAGGAAGTTTGTATTCAAATATTAAAACAAAAATATAATAGGATTTCTTGACATATTTGCTAACAAGAATATCTTTAATATTATGCTCTTTATGCAAAAATAATAATTGGATAGAAATAAGAGTTCTTACATACTACATATTACGAAATTCAGTTGTATACTACCAGAAGAAACGCAGAATCAGTGATCATTAAATGAGAGAATTGCTAACAAAAGCTCAAGAATTTAATGTTATCATTGCAAAAGCTTTAAACGCGGACCATCCCAGTCTATAATATCTATTCGGTTTATTTGAAATATTTATAGAGGGCAGATGTAAAAACTTCACGTTATAATAACCTGGATAATATTATAACAACACAACAGTAATTCAAATTTTAAGCTTATAAACTTCAAATTCCGTTTGCAATCAAATTTCAATCTCCATAACACTCTATAAAATATACAGTACCTTATTATATTGAAATACTCAAACAAATCCACAACCTACATATGTACATAAAGCATACAACAACAAAAACTCTTGTTACTTCAATAAACAAAATATGAGAATTTAAAGAATTCATGGTTATTGGAATTTTTTAATATGGTTTTGGAAATAAAAATCAGATTAATCTAAACCACTGACACGCTCCAGAAAAGCACAAGTTTAGTGGGTACTACCTACTATCTATTCTATCGTTTATCACAACAAAAAAATACAAACAATACTGAAGACATTACGGTTTAAATTATTATTAAAATTGGTATTGTATTGAAGCAAACAAATTTTGTTTTTTGTAAACAGAAAAACTCGTAAACACAATAGTAGATAATTAAAAAGTTTAAAAAGTAAATTCGATTTAAAATTATTTAAAAGAATTAATTGTTTCCAGTTTATTTTAAACAATTTTTTTTAAATATTAATTTATCTGTCCAAAGCAACAGATTACTTTAAAAATTAGAAAGTTTACTTTGCAAAGTTTAGCATAAAAGTCAAGCAATTTTAAGATAAATATTATGCAATGTGTAGCAATGTGGACATCACTAGTAAAACCACAACATACTATATGCTTCCGAACTTCCGTGTTTTATATTGGCATAACATAGCACAAGTTGTATGGCGAGACCTTTACCAACTCCTTTTTTGAGCTGGATTGGTCTTTATATTGGTTGTCCTAGTTAATATCGTAACTTCTATTTATAGATTTCTGCGCTTATTTGGATCCCCAAATATGATTCTCTACGATTCTCTATCTGTAACTATCTGCTTCCATTTCTTCACTTCCATTATTTCTAAATCACTCGTCACCCCATCCCACCATTGCATCCTGATCTTTCCTTACTTCGTATTTTGCTGGGTTTTTCTAACATTAACAGTTTCTTCACTTCTTTTTTATTACTTTTTCATATGTGTTCCAGATATTTTATTATGTGGCCTTGTATTTGAGTAATAAGCTTAATAAGTTTAATGCTGAATGTCATATTTCATGATTGTCAAATTTTACCTTTAATAATATGAACCGGTTGAAACCGGTCAACAAATTGACAGGGTGCCCATTTTTCGAGCTCCGCCATGGGGATCTCAGTTATTATACGATATACGAGGTCGGTTAAATTAGGATAAGTAGCGTATTTTCATGCTTAACAATTATTTGAAAGAAAATTTGATGTGTCATTTTTAGTTTCTGAATTATTGTAAAAAAAACGGGATTTGTAATTTTCGTTTTTATTTTGTATTTTTTCAAGCGAAAAGCAAAACAACTAGACGTTTTTGAGTAGGACCTTTTTGAAGCACTTTTTTACAATGAACTACCACTACCACTAATTTACCACAGTATTTTTCAAAGAGTTCTTGATGCTAGATTTACAACACTCAACTTTGGTTTTTCATATGATCACCTGATTTTTGCATTTTACAAAAGTCTTTTTTACGATGACAGATTTACATTCCTTGTAAAATAGTGCCTCACGAAAGTCCCAGTTTTTTTCTTTTTTTCAGGTAATCAATGAGAATAATACCACGACCATCTCAAAACACTGAAGCAAAAACTTTCCAACTGATTTTTAAATGCAAAATTTAAAGCACCCAGAGTGATTTTATTCTAATGATTGCTATTTTGTCTCTGGATCGTAGAAATGCTTGCAAGTTTCATCCATAATGAAAATTCGGATCTTTTTCAAATCGCGTACAGATTGAGCGCTAGGTTTCCACTCGTGCTTGTTTCTAATTTGCATTTAGGTATTTGGGAATCTATTTTGCAGAAATATTTGTCACGCCCAAATGCATCAGAGTTTCAGGTATTTAGTATACGTTTTAATTCAATTTGACGGTCTCGGTAATGGATTGAATCGTTTTTTTCTGAGGTGGACACTGAATTGTATTTATCTATAACAAGTTCCTCGTCTTTTTTACGGGAAATTTGTTTTCCTTTGACGCAAGCGGTTCATTCAATGACTTTGACATAATATGACGAACAGTCATCATGAAAGATATTGACCTTGTTTTCGTAAATCTCCTTACCCCGTAACCTCTTCAAATACAAGTACGTAATGATAGCTTGATATTCCATTTTATTGATTTTAGCACTTGCGACTGACATGGTTTTTATGAAAATTTTCTGTTTGGTAATGTTAAAACTTTTTGACGTGAAATTTTGCAAGTGCACTTCTAAAGTAATAATTTCTTGATATGAAAAAGCGATTTTTTTGATGCCATCCAAATGGTCAAGGCTAACTAGATATCAGTACTTCGTCATAATTTCATTTTAATGCAATTTATACTATGAAACTTGAAAAATTGATTTACGAATAAAATTAGTGTTATCTATTTTAATAACATAAATCATATTTTTTGCATTATCGATTATCAATAGGTATGAATTAAATTTGAATAACTTCGTTATTGTTGACAACGCAATTAAGAAGTCAAGTGTGTAAGTCGGGAAATTTGTATTGTATATAAAAATATGAAGTTTTTTATTTGCATTTTAAATCAAGCACTTTTTATTTTTATTGCTTGTTATACCATGAACATTTAATGAAAGCCTAAATGCAACTTTGCAATAAATTATTCTATTTATATTCAATGTACCTAATAATTTGCAATTAAATGTTTTATTTTATGTTGAAAAAGTGTTTCCCGTGTATAAATAAATAAAATAAAAAGATTTCTACAAAAACAGAATTTATTTTTGAAAAGACAAACATTCTATAAAATGTATTGAAAATAATTCAAGAGTTAAAATTAAATGCAAATAAAATAAATAAATAAGAAATCATCGTGTTTACTAACGTAAAACTATTCAAGTTTAACTTTTTGAGTTCTGTATTGATTTTGGTATAGAAAGAATTGTTTTTTTCTCTTCGTAAACTGAACACAATTTAAATATAAAATATTCATTGCTATTTAAAAGATTGGGTGATAGTTTTTATAATTGTGTTTGGTTTTTTGATTTAAATTCAATGAATAATAAATTAAAAGCAAATTGTAAAAACAAAACGAAAATGTTCTCGAGAAAATTTTGCAAGTATTTTCTTATACGATCAAAAGTGCGAAACCAAGTTTAAAATATTCATATCCAGTTTCACACAAATAACATTCAATGACAGCTTCTGAGAAGGCATTTCAAAATCATAAATAATATGTTGTTGCTCATTTTTGCCTTTGCTTATTGACATGAAAATTTAGTTCAATTTGAATGAATACTTAAAGTTTTCAATATTTGATAATAAATATAACTTATAAATGACATGAATTATAATAGTTTGTAAATTGTAGGTTATGAACGCGAGGTCAGTAATTTGAAGAAAAAAAATACAAAGAAATTCATATCGATTGAACGAACTCGACACAGACAAAATTGTGTATATATATATATATAACTCACGACAAGGAATTTTAATATATAAGAATAGAAGTGTGAACCCCCGGTTTTCGAAATGTAATCGGTTCCAACACAATTGGAAACGACTTCGAGAAGAATCCGATTTATTATTTTATTTATGTCAGCTGAAACTGAACACGTTTCAATTTAAATATTACCAACTTCTACATAAAATCGTCTGTGCAATAATATTTAAATTTGTTTAACTTGATTTACCTTATGCATACGTAATATTTAACAGAATTAATTAAACTTTCCCAGTTATAATTGTTATTGAGATTCTAGAAAAATCGTTTCTCCATGTTGAAACTTGAAGCATATTTTAAAGTAGACTAGGGTTGGTACGATCTCATCCAGTAATTTTTATATAAATATGCATGGGTCGCGGTCCCACACGGCTCGTGCGCCATCCTGGGAGATGTCATCATCGAGTTCGTTTTTGCACTCCTTCATATTACCTTATATTAGAAAGTATAATTTACCCATTTACTATTCCGTTGATGTGACTACCTATTCGACATTGACAAATAAAGTATTTTTAATTTATTGACAATAAATTACTATAACAACTTTTTTACAACTTTATTCTTTATTTTCTTATAGATATATCTATCATAATATAAAAGCAATCAAATTAAATAATTTATGTTTTGTCGAAAAACTATTGTAGTGTATAATTAACCTGCAATATCAATATACTACCTATTACCTGATTTTCTAGCAATTACTGTAACATTTCAATATTGATTAAGCAATGCTGACTACCAAATAATAATTAAATTGTGTGGTACATTTTGCACTAAAAAATATTTAAAAATTAAAATTATAATAAAACAATTGAATGATTATATAATACGGTTGTTTTATTTTAAATTTGTCAACGAGATTTATTATACAGGACAAAATCACCCCCTAGAAAGATAGTACTATGTGTTTGTATTATAATAATTTGAGATGCAAAATATTGGAGATCCTATGTATGCAATTTTATTTCAATTTTGAAAAAATATTAATTCGTTTAATATAAAAAACTTTTTCATTTAAAATATTTTAAAAGTAATCTCAGATAATAATCGATTGATACGTGGTTCAAGTAGTGTAACTCGATATTAATCATATCAATATTTTAGAAAACCCAAAAAATGCACTAAACACTTTTCAGAACTAAAATGCACTAAAAAGTGCATTTTTTGGGTTTTCTTAAATATTGATATGATTAATCTCAGATAAGTTCACGAAATAAAGAAAAAGACCATTAGGTTCATTTCAAAAATCCTGAGAAGTTAGTAATGATAACAAAAGTTCTAGGTATGATGCAGTCAAAGTACGTTTTTGACATTATGACAAGTTTTTGACGTTTTCCCTTGATTTTAGTGTATAAAGATGGAAGCCAAATTTTGTTAAAAGCGATATTCATAGTTACATACCATTGAGTAATTCCTGTTTAATATTATTTATTTCCATAATTTTACAGAAATTTAAATAATCCTTATCATCCCAGAATACTATAACAATTCTTCATGCAAACAAAAATAAATAAAGAGATTTATTCATTTAAATACTTTGTACAATGTAAATTAAGATTTAGAGGAGGAGAAAATTTTAGTTGACTTAATATACTATATTTTTGCATTTGCATCATGAATATTAATTTATTAATATGACGGTAATTGCAGAAAATTACTTTTATTTAATTCGCAACGCAGCCTACAGATTCTACTAATGCGATCCAATGAAAGTGTCATATAACCTCTTTTTTTGACATTTGGTCATCTTTTGCTGATGGTATTTAAAGCTTTAGTTAAAGCTATTTACTTATGCATATTATGTGTTCATGTACTTTTAAGTCGTTTTAATACACAGAAACCTCAAATTATCTCTGAATATCATGAGCAAATAATGTAAAATAAATGAAGTTATGCCGCTTTGATGCTACCCAGACAGCATACAAGTCAGAAAGACTTCGTGAAATAGTCTTTTTAAAGACGCCTTTTAGAAGTTCAAATATGACGTCTTAACGACCTCGTTTTGCAGAACTCTCAATTAAAAGTTCTTAATTCTTTAAGAAATTTTTTTTCTGACTTCATAAGACGTCAAAAATATGAGCTTTTTAAGAAGTCCTTTTTCTGCCTTCATAACGTCAAAATTATGAGCTCTTTAAGAAGTCCTTTTTTTGACTTCATAAGATGTCAAAAATATGAACTTTTTAAGAAGTATTTTTTCTGAGGTTTACTTCACAAAAAAAAGTGGTGTGTATTTAACGAAATTCGTTGTTAATAGTACTACATTTTGATCCTATGAAACTTTTTATTGACTACGATGAATTGAAGAAAAAATAGAAACACCAGTAATTACGGCGGTGATAAAAATATTGCTCGGTTAGCTCGACGCTCACTTAATCGGTGTTGTCAACTTTGTAAGACGATAACTATGCGGGAATGACAAATAACAAACAAGTAGGTAATTTTGTGGTTTATGCTAAACGATTGCATGGGAAATGGAAACTTGACAACAATTTAAAAGAAAAAGTTGATTAACACTGCAATTCTGATAAATCTATTGTATGTAGTGGCATGTCGTCAGGGTTGGTCACCTTTTTAACTTTTGCCTATAACTTCCGTTTAAGAAAGAATTTTGTTAATCTAAGCCCATGGTCAGAAAGGTCTATGAACAAGAACACTTTCGAGGTAAATGCAAATTGATTAGGTAAATAATAGAAAACTTATACGGGAATTAAAAAAAAATGTTATCAAGGTTGGCCCACATGTTTTCTAGGTTGGCCCATCATTTAGAATCGACAAAATTCATGCAAAAATGTTCGAAAATGATTAACTGGATGAAATAATAAACCAAATTTGTTTTATTTTTATTTCATCAAGTATTGTACTCAAGAATGGGGGCTAATCGGGAGTTTTTGCGAATACAGCCCACATTGACGCGCATGAAGGGATTAACGAGACTTTCCTTTCGGCTCACCTTTTTTACCATTTCTGAGCCTTTTCGTGCCATACTCGAGTAAACATCAGCCCCGGCCTCTACTCGGGAAAATTCCCGGGACAGGACCCCGGCAGGGGTCTTGCCCCGAAAATTTTCCCTCCTGCCTGGGGCTGTTACCTACGAGTAAAACTACGAGTAAAACACTATAATGTCGCAACGAACTGCTGTACTTGAAAGTTAATCTGAATCGTAGTTTTGGCAAACGAAGTAGCTCTTAGTCATTTTGGCAGATTTCAAATGGATTTCTTTCTTGCATTCCCTCCCTTAGATGTCGGATACCCGCCACTGTACGATGCCGGTCGATAATGCACCCAATCACAGTGGGCCAACCCTGACTACACATATGGTTCAACCTAGACGACAAGTGCCATTACCGCATCGCGTCACACCACAACCAAACAGTTTACAAAAATGAAATTTTTTTTTATATGAATTTTTAAAGGCTATCCCCATATCACATTTAACGATATTAATTTGACGAATTCATGTTTTCGCTCCAAGTTTTGATGCTTTATTAATAGCTACTAGAAAACTAGAAAGTGGATGTGGTGCGTCAAGTTTGCCTCTCCAAATTGTTAAATTTTTATTTCTTAATAAAACTTTAACGGACCCAGCACTTAAAAAAAAAATTACAGCACTCTCTAGCACTTTGCGAGCACTTCCAAATTATCCAAAAAAACATTTCAAATTCCAAAATGGAGGGGCCAACTTGACGGAGTCATATTTTTCAATTAAAACTATGTGATTGGGTGATTTTATATTTATAAAGCTGCGTGGCTTGATAGTTTTATATACTGTATTGGCGTGTAGTTAGGGTGTGTATTAATTTTTAAATATTAATAATTTGCCTAACTTCCGCACAAGAGCATAAAACTCTTCAATTTTTACTTCTAAATAAAATTTTGTACCACTCTATCCAACTTTATTTGTTTTCCAAATGTGCATTGCCATGCCTCCGATAGCGCCATATGCCTTTTGCTATCCGCTCGAATTTTTATTGTAATTGCTTTTTATTTATTTTCTTCAACGAAACTTTAATTTTCAATTTTTGAAATTCTCCTTGTCCAAATTAACAATTACCAATTAACTACTTTCAAAATATTTCATGCAATCTCATTCAAGAATCTTCAAAACCTCCATTAAACTTTCAAAATTGCATACAAATTCATCCAAATAATTAAACAATACATTATTCACTTACGTCAAATTCATAAATTATTTACAAAAACTTACAAAATTTTCAAACTATTAACACAAATTAATTATACAATTTATCGGACATTAATTTGGCCTTACACGGCAACAATTCTTTTTATTCTACAGTTTGGTGGCAACTTAAATATTATTAGCGCCAAAAAACACAAATTCAAAATTTACAATTATTAACTAAAATCAAATTAAAAATACATAAATAAAATTTATTGTAATAATTGTGTAATTTAAAACTATACAACAAATACAATATTTATAAAATAAATTCAATCTCAAAACAAATTCAAAATATAAATGCTTCATTAAAAAAATTAAAAGTTAAATTATCAAAATAAAAAAATCTGATGTGGACACCACATAACTTCCTTGTAATTTTTATAATAATTGGACAGGAATCTCGTTAATCTGTTCATGCGCGTCATTAATTACAACTTTTGGCACGGAAAATCGCAACCAAAAATAGGAGGTGCACAACTAGATGCTATAAGTGTCTCAAATCCAAAATTTCAACTTTCTACGACCTACCGTATTTGAGTTATGCGACATACAGACGTCCGTACGTACGTACGTACGTATGTACAGACGTCACAACGAAAATAGTCAAAATGGATTCAGGGAAGGTCAAAACGGATATTTCCGTCCAAATCTGGAAATCGAAAAAAATCGGTATCACAATACTTCCTTGTTTTACAAGGAAGTAAAAAAGGGATTTTGGAAGACGACATTTGACACGATGATATCATGTGTTTCTAATTTTGAATTCTCCTCAGGCAAACTTGGAAAAATGTTTATAAACAAAAAAATACGAACAGCTATGGAACTAAATTCAATTTTAAAAGTCAAATTAATTTTTCTCAATCACTTGTTCATTACAAAAAAAAACGATAAGTCTAAACGAGTAAACGTCAAAATTAGTGGGTAATTTTCCTTCAGTTTTGGCATTTACATGTTTGGACTTACCTGTAATCATAGATTCGTTCAGTTACACCTTAGCAGCAAACTGAATATGCATGAATAGCATTTGCAAAATGTTCAATAAGAAAACCAATGCATTGTACAATTTAGTACAGAATTACAATGGGATTATTTATATAAATAATACCATTTTTACTCGCTCTAATTTATCACTTTATTGTAATACTATTGTAAAATTAATTTGATTTGGCGCCCGGGAAAAACAGCGATTTATTATCTACAGTTAGTTAAGCAAAATAATTCACAAAATGCTAACTCCTGTTGGTGGTACAGTTAGACTATGGGACAAGTGTGCATTAGAGCTAAATTGTCTGGACATCTATTTATACTTTAAATTTACATTTTACGTACATAATGTATTACTTGGTTTATAAATAAATAAGTGTTTTTAAATTATTTAAAACTTAATTGAATTCGTAACTGTATAAACTGTTAAAAAGCCTATTTTACAATAATTTAACAATTTCCACCTTTTAACAATAGGAAATATATTTTAGCTTTTATAATTGCGATATTATCTATGTAATTGCAACTAATGAAAGGTAATTCAACTTTCAGGAGGGTGTGTTATAATTTATCTTTCATTATCTACAGATATGTAGATAGCAATACAACCATTAACAGATTTAAATTATTATCTTCCACAGTGTTGAAATAGAATATTTTAGAATTATCATCAAATTATGCTATATAACGTTAAGCATATACTTGCTTTAACTTAATTATCCATATTTAAGCATTAGTATCATACGTAACGTTCACTCTATTTTTTCGCAAAATAGAATTAATGTAGATTTAGCAGTAACAGGCTGGAATGCGAAAATGGTAAGTACGGAACGCACGAATTAGTTTACTTATATACTTAGTATATAAACGGAATATCCTATACAAAAATTGGATTAAACTACACCTGAGAGAGATAATTAGAAGTGATATGAAATTGATAATCTATTAATTTTATAATTAAGAATACTAATTTTTATAAATATATAAAATTAAAAAAAAAACTGTGGAAACATAAATGTACCTATAGGTAGGTACTCTATTTTTAAATTATTTACCTATTCAAAATTATGCATATAATGCACTAGACATGTTCTATTTTACTACAGTATAACGGTAATCATTGTTATATCATTATTTTAAGGACAACTATACATTATATTTAATTTTTTAAATATTTATTCATCTTCAAAAACTTGCCTTCAAATTTTACTTTCCAACATGTGACAATCTAGATTTACGTATGCTCAACGTTCTCTCAAGCAAGTAATTGAATTTCGAAAGATTTTCGAAAATTTATTGGTAAGTGCAATTTTCTTATCATTTATTCATCTAACTACTTACTTAACTAAATATAGATAGGCGGTCCCAACTACCTATAATATTATGTCATGTTTTTTTTATCGGGTACCTATCGGGTACGTACTTAACGTGTCAATTCTCACATAAATAATAAATATGTTTTTGTTTTTGCTTTTGTATGATTTTTAATTAAATTTGAGGTTATGCTTTGATCGTATATTTTGGTATTTTACAATGTATGGAATAATAAAATGGAAATTGAAAAAAATGATTTATAAAATTTTATAAATTAAATGTGTAAAAGTAGATATATAAGTAATAGGTTGAGTTAAACAGAATTTTATCCGATGACCTTCTGGTAGAGTATATTATCTACCTATTTCTTATTAAGAATTTTGATCGAGCTTCACTCAATTTTAAACCATTATTGTTATTCCAAACACTGCAATCATATTTAATTATAACATATATGATATTAGGTAGGAAGACCGGGGTAAGTTGCAATAGGGGCAAGTTGCAACAGTGTAGATAATTTTTTCATGGATAAAATAATAAATACCGCCATCGGTAAAAAATACGTGTAACTTAAGGTTCTTAGGTATGTTAGAAAGAATCACGCTTAATAGCTGTAGTATTATATGAGTAATCGTCACATCTGTGCTCTCGACGGAATAAGTAATTTTGCTATTACCGTCAATGAAGTTGTATTATTAAAGTATCAAGTCTCATAGTGTTTTTATTTGAACTTTGCGATATAGAGCGAACATTTGTCTATCGTTTTGCGTAAAATAATCATCAAAAAAGTTCTCAAGATAATTGTAATACAACTTATAAAACTGAAAAGTGTGCCGGGCACGTTGCAACAAACTGTTACAATGAAACCCGTTTACATATTTGGCGGTTTTTTAAAATAACAAAAACAAAAACAAAAACAAAAAATCTGATGTAAACAACACATGACTTTCTTGTCATTTTTAGAATGATTGTAAATATCTTACAAGAATCTCGTTGATCCATTCATGCGCGTTACGAATAAATTACCTTTTGAGTGAATGAAAAATGGGTACAATATATACTTTGCAAAATGTAGGCACACTAAAGCTGTGCAAAAAAGACCCATTGTATATATGTGTAAATTGTACCTAATAGTGATGATGTGGTCATGTGCAGATGTAGCACAGCTCAAGTATATATTATCGTATGTAGAGTGCATTTATATTATTTGAAATTATAATAAATAATATAGTTAGACTCAAAATCAAATAGTGCTTGAATTCAAACTGGTCCTTCTACAAAACAACATTCTTGGTGACGTGCAAAAGGTACCCCTTCCCACCTGGTGTAAACTCAAAAATTCCATAAACGTCCGACGCTGGCGTCTACAGTGCAAAAGTGCAAAAGTGCTACCTGCGAACAGTTTGGATAAGATATTTATTTTTCTCCACTTCTCTTCTACTGCTTGATCCCAAATATAACATAATACAGAGGGAACAAGCTTTGGCTCGATTTACAAAGGAAGTATCTATCTTAAAAAGAATAGATCATTTGACTGAAATCAAAAACACTTTTTTGACTTATAGATTATATTTAATATATAATTTTATGCAACCTTAAATTAAAATTTCATTATTGATTGTGTGAATTGGTGAACATTTTTGAAATAAACACGTCAACTACATTCTAACTTCTCAATATATTATTATGTACGTATTTTAAGTATATTACGGTATTACAGCCAGCTAGCTTTGGATGTTTATTTACGAAAGAATGTTTATATTAGTTTTTAATGATTTAACTAACAAACTTTGTGCTATTGGGTTCTATTTTTTAGTTAGAAAGAGGGTAATCATAAACGAAGGGGATGTCATCTACTTGTCAGGCACATGTAATTTAGCGGAACCTATTTACTGTGTCTGATTAAATACATTATTTTGGCAAATAAAATATACGATTTTTAATTACTTAAAGTGCCCAATGGCACATTTCAAATAGTCAATTAAATTAAAATTACATTTATGGATATGTCATGAAGTTAAAATATACAAATCTATAATACAATAAATAATTTAATTTGTAAATCGAACAACTATAATAATTCTAAGCTAACTAAGTTATTCAGAAGTGGTCCTGATGGTCTTGTATTATAACAATAATATATATTATATGTATTAATACAAAAATCTATTAGTAAAAATAACGATTATGTTTTGAAAAAATTTAATGAACAGTATTGTATTTAAATGTGTTTAGTTGGTCGAGTTAGATTGGCTAGTAAATAGGGGAAATATCTTACAAACTTAAATAAATATAAACGGAATGCAGAATAAATTTGGTTGAAGAAAATTTTTCCCTGCTTATCTCCTGAGATATCGATTAACAACCAAAACCTTTGTATTGCTACTTTAAAGCCCAGGATCTCTACAGTAAATAAAATATAATTAAATGACGGTGAAAAAGATAATTAATAGGTGTCAAGAGATAAAATTCGAGTTCTAAGAGAACTTAAAAACTCCTATTTTCTATTATGGAATTGTATGTGCGTTTTTCAATTTAGAATGTACAAACAGGAGTTGGTATGATAGAAGCCTATTAAATTATTCTCTTTCAATAAAAGTAACATAAGTACATATATGTACGTAGATATAGTATACATATGTATATTTGTACATACGAGTACCTACTTTATGTTTGCTCTAATTTTATCATCGTTTGAAGAATGTGTGCTATATATTTAAATGTAAAATTTTTGTATTGTATTATAAATAATGAAGGCAATTTAAATATTTTCAATAAAGTAAATGATGAAGTTTCTAACAATGTTAGCAGGCTAGGTACCCCGATTATATCTTCATAATGACACTAAATCGAAAAAAAGATTATAAGTATCTATTGCTATGTAATGTATGTATTTTTTCATTGTATTTTTTTACACTTATAACAAACGCAATCGTTAAATATTATTAATAATTTCATACTTGAAAAACACATTATTTTAATAATTCTTATGTAAACACGCATTAGTATTTTATTAATTTACCTTATAGTTAAACTATAAACTGAACTTGGTATTCCATTAAATAGATACCCAATAAATTTAAATGATACTTTTAATGCTTATAGTATAATAATAATGTTTTAGGATTAATAAATGTTAAGTAGTTAAATAAAAATCAAAGTATATAAATTTATAATATATAATAATTGTAATCCTTGAAAGCCCTTCAAAATTTGTACCAAATTGTTTGTTGTATTGACTTTTGTAATCATTAATACATCTGGTCATTAATTTGTAATAAAACTCGTTGTAAATAAAAAGTGAATTTAGTATATCAATAATTATACTTGAAGTAGCTATTATTGTTAAGAGGACTAATAATAATTTATAGATTCAGACAAGACAAAATAACAAACAATACCTAATAAATAAACTACTGGATAATTTTATTTTATCAACACTACAAAATATTAACTATCTTCAAAATAGAGTTTGGTTGTTAATGTCTAGTAAAAATATTAACCAGTACATGTACCAAATATATATACCTAAATATATAGGTACACTCTCAAACAATAAATAGAAGATCAATATAAATTGAGTAGTTTCCATAAAAAAAAAGTTATGTTAAAATCTGATTTTTGTTTACTCTTGGTGTATACACTGGATTAAATAAAGTTATAATATTTACTTAAAATAAAAAAGTAATCTTGATAACATTTCATAATATTGATTTGATTTTTGAGGTCAGATATTAAAATCATTATTTTTAATATTTTATAAGGCGAATTAGACTATCTTAAAAACTATTTTACATATTAACTATGACGACGGTAATAATTTAAAAGTTGAATAATTTTTTATATTTCATGTCAACACAAAAACTTATATATCAAGAAATTTTAATTGTATAATTACCTAATTAGCATTTATACAATTTTCTTGTGTAACTTGGTATGGTGTATTTCGTAAACCCGATTTAATAATACTAAATTCAAATTGATTAAGTGACGCTTTAGTGTCAAAAATAGTATATTATTTTATAAGATGAAAAGATAAACTGTTCTTGCCGAGCGGGTTTTACAGATGGGAAGCGAGTGGACCGAGCCAAGCAAATGGAAAACTTGCGTGACAAGAAATAAGTTACCATTCCATTTAAATAAAATATTTTATTTACGTTTTCTCCAACGATCAAAATCCAAAAATTAATTTCAAAAATGTAATTTAACTTTTATACAGGGTGTCCTCGAATACACTTTGCATAATTTTGATGTTGATAGAAAACACTTGTCTAAGAAAAATATTTAACAAAATTTTTTTCATATGGCCATAGCCCTGAATATATTGATTTTTCAGTACAAATGGTTCAGTACTTAATTAAAGAACTTGAAATAATCTACAAACTAGAAGCAAATATTTTATTATCTAAATCAACGGCTTTCGAGTAAGTAAAAAAATGTAGAAAAATTCAAGCTTTTTTTTGATATATTCAAAACCCTATATCATTTCAACGAAACATTTCACAAAAAATCTGATGCAAATTCCGAATAGGGAATTTAACGAGCTACAACGTTTGTTCAATAAAACTATTTGAAAAACAAATCCATTTCTCAGAAGATCAGAAAATAATCAACCAAGCAGCTATAAAACAAATAATTATGTTTACAAAATTTTCGATTAATCGCTTTTTTCAATAATAAAAATAATAAAAAAAAATAAAAAGGCATTACGAGCCTCACAAACAAACGAGCAACGGGAAGCAAGTCTGGAGAACATTCCATTATGATGCTAATTATGATTACAATCTTCGTCCAAGTGTGGTCTGTGAAAAGATGGATATATACAGGGTGCGCCATGTTTTACGTCGGTATGTCAATATTGTATAACTTGAAAATAAAACAACCGATTTATATATATAAAATATTTTTATTTAATTTGAACGTTCACAATTCATTTGGACTACATTTTGAATACAACATCAGTCAAACAGCCGCTTTTATTGGCAACGGCAGAAGTGCTCTTTTTGCTGTATTATTTATAACTTTTTCAGGCATCTCGGGTGGTATAGCTATGATTTTGGAACGAATCTTTGCCTTGAGCTCGTCGATGGTCTGAGGCTTGCTTGGCGTACACTTTGTATTTAAAATAACCCCCCCCCCCAAAAAAAAGAAGTCTGGATGGGTCAGATCTGGAGATCTGGGTTCAGTGTCAACCATTCAAGCGACTATTTGGTCTTATTCCAAGCAACGTGGCAAGTCTGTCGGCAATATTCTTGGAGTCAATTGCACTTGGTAAAAATTATCCTAAATTGACGTTTCAAAAACATGTCAACTCAATTCAATAGGTTGATAAACGTCAAAGTTATTAAACATTTACATATCGACGTAAAAGATGGGGCACACTATATCTAAAGTAGAGCTCTTAAATGCACCAACTAAACACCTGAAATATGCTGTAATTATGGAAAAGTTCAATTGTTACCTAATTAACCTCCATCAGAGTCTTTTTATAGTTTAAGAATGTTGCTGCAGGAAGTTCAAGGGCCTAAATCAAAGTACTTCAGACAAAAGCAAAATATTTTATTATTAGTGAGACCCCGGTAGAAGCCTGGTATCCAGCTAGTATTTTAAAAAAATAAACAAAAGTAAGTTGGCGTGAATTAATCGGTTAACTATTATTAGGTAATTTTAATTTAATTCAAAACAATCAACTTTAATAATTGTGACATTTAATAAAGTTTCTAGTTTAAAAAATCAAAATTTTAATTTATTTGGTTAAAATTTAAATTTTAAATTGGTAATATTTAAGAATTTTAGGTTATGTAAATGTCAAAGTCAAAGTTTATATCTATTTATTTTTAAAATATAGCCTAAAAATTCATATTTGAAGCGGTAGACAAACTTAAAATAAACTTAAAAAAAAAGAAAAGGTAGACACCTAAATTAGTCAATTTTATTAATATAATGCCATATTCTTAGTTTATTTTTTAACTGCCTTGGCATTTCTTTTTCGTAAAAACGTCACACTACCTGTTTCGGGTTTTCACTTTCGGGTTTAAAATCTGTAATAAAACAGCTTCCTATAATTTAGTTCGGAGAAACAGTTTTTTGTTAGTTATAATGAAGGAAATTAAAACAGATACAAATTCGAATACAAATTACATTAAAAAACATTTTAATGTAAATAATAATAAATATAAATCAAAATTTAAAATAAAACATAAATTTAAAAACTGAAACTTAAAATTTAGATAACTACAACTCAACTACTACTACAACTCAATCTCGAAACATAATCTATTTGATTAATTTAATTCAATTAAATTTTAAATAAATATTATAATATATATTTTTCCATGAAATGAACTTAAATAAAATACTAAAGGTAAAACAAAATTTTTGTTTCAACATATACATCTAATAAACTAAATATACAAAGTTGCCAAAAAATCTAAAACATTAATCAATTTAACTGTCGAATTAAACTAATCCAGATAAATCTAAAGACTTTTATGTGAAAAAATGTGCTACTTTCTTTAATTTTTCAGACTGTATAAATAAATTCATTATAAATGAAATTATTTGAATCAGTCGAGAAATAAACTTGACGTCGCTTTAGTACGTATCGAATTTAGTTGTCGCAGATAGAGTCTTAGGACTTCACAAAATACATGTCCCCAACACCTACGCTTGTGCAAAATAGAGATTAACGCTTCAGTTTCACTATCCCTCATACGCGAGAGTGGTTGCAAAATTTGCTCGGACTGGTCAGTACACATAAGTATAATAATATGTACAAAGATTTAAACATTCACAACTCTGTTAATCTATGAAATGTTTAGTACCATTACAATTGACTAAGGGTTATAATATTATTTAACCGTTTGCAACCTAATGGCGACTTGTAAAATTGTACCTGGCCGATGTCGTCAATAAGCGTTTTGATATATCTTCTTAGTTATAATGTCTTTCATAAACAAACAATGATAATACATTAGAATATTTTCCCAAACGAAACTAATTGATAAAATTTGAATTTTTCCACAGTTTAACATGGGATTGGAACCATATGGCACAAAAGATATAATATTTTTTATTTTAATTTGATGAACGATTGACCCAACGAACGCTCTATAGTCACCTGGTGTGTTACACGGCCACTAATTTTTTCAAAAAAACTACTAATTTAATTTTGTAGAATTGAAACGACCTTAAACTTGATTCTACAGAATGAATTCGTGATTTAAAATAGCTATTTGTTTAACTAGTAGGGTAAATATAATTTTTCTGTTCTAGACATGAAATTGTTGCGTATGAGACGTATCGTATATTTTTAAAAAAATTCAAATTATAACTTAAAATTTCACACAGTAGAGTAGGTACCAATAGGAAGTCAACTTGCAGTAGAATAACTAATCTATTCGCCACGTACGAATGTCAAAATAATGGTGTCTAATCTCCAATATAATTTGAGAATTATGTGTAGATTGAGAAATAATCAAATTTATGTTGTTGACTTGCTTGCTTATTGTTGACAGTTAGATTGTTTACAAATGCAACAAAATATTGAGTTATATTGTTCTGATTGAAATATATGTACCTATAATTTAATAAACCTATTTATTGTATGGTATTGCATCCAATATTAAAAACGACTAAAAATATAAAATGAAAAAACTGAATAAATAAAATTAAAAAATTTTTTGTTGCAACCTCATTGTAGTGCTTTTTAAAAACGAAGAGCAAACACGAATTTCTCTATGTGATATTTGTTAAACATATTTGGCAGCAATAATTTAATTGCAACGTAAGAATTACGTGTATATTATAGGAGTGGTGTTCAAATTAGCGTTTTTGTAATTATCTTAAATTATTCACAGTTGATTAAAATAAAGGAAATAACATTTTTTAGTTAAAATTTTTTTAATTCAATTTTCTATTAATAGCAATTTCAATTTAAATAGCTACTTACTCGAAATGTTCAAATGAATTTTCTCCTTAACTTACAGTGCTGTACCTTCTTAACAGCTTGGCCAATGCCAAAATATTTAATTAAATTGGTGGTTTTTGTTTTTCTGTTGATGTTATGTTATGTGCGTTCGAAGTTTTATCACTCACCTAGGGGACTTACTCGAAACTACGGAAAGTGTAATACCCTTATAATTTAGGTGGTTTGCCGTTGGTTTTTGAGGGAAAACGATTAGAATAAAGTTCTGACTTACTGCCCTGTCAGAAGAATGTTAACGTTAACGTAATGTTAACAAACGCTCTAATCTAAAGTCATGTTTCTGGTGATCTACCAATCCAAAGCTCGCTTTCGTTAACATTACGTTAAGATTAACATTATTCTGACAAGGTACTTAGTAGTTTGGAGTTAAATCGGGTGCTCAACTTGAGCAGTAATCACTTCACTACCAGTAATTAGAAATTATTCTATGCAATTAAAAATTTATACTATATAACTAATTTGTATTAAAATTTTATGCAAAGCTAGAATTTTGCAAGTTTTTTTGAACTGAAATAGACAAGGCAACTCATTTTTTGATTCAATTTTAAGAGCTAACATAATATACTTCATGTTTACTACAAAACATGATAAGTTCTAAACACGTGTCTACTACCATTCATCCTTAAAAGTGTTGATTTTTTATTTTTCTTCAATTGAAGTTGATTTATTCAGCTCATAGTTTTTTTACAGCATTTGAAAAATTGTTTCCAAACCAAGGAATGAAATTTTACGGTATTTCAAAATACGCAACAAGGTATTATGAATGTTTTATTCATTTCCACAATAAATTGGGTTTTTCGAATTGCCTGGTAATACATTATCAAAATTAATGCGAAAATTTTTTTAGTGTTAACTTTAAAATTGCTCTCATAATCCGATATAGCATAATTTTGGTAACTAGCGATATTACTTACGAATATTTGCGTAAACGTTTCAAACATCAAAGACCAGCAATTTAGCATTATGTGAGATATTGTGGTTTATTGAATGAATTAATTTGTTGTCATTGTTAATAATTCTACTAAATATCATACACTATTATGTAGTTGAATTTATTTTTATTTAAATATTTAAAATCATTACATTTTTATTAATAATTTATGATTATTATACCAGAATATTAGTTATTAAATTACATACGATGCTTTCCTATTGTGAAATTTCTTACGGATTTTCTCTTGGATAGCGTCAGGATTGCAAACAATTCTCCCTACTAGAAGATAATTATTATTGTTCTATAGTTTCTGAAACGGTTATAGAATTGGCAACAAAGGTATTGGCTTACCAATCCATTATTTTGCTTACAATTTTCTTATATATTATTCTATCTCATATCTTGCAATTCAAATGGTTACTAGGGTAGGAAAATTTGTATCAATCCAAGAATTAAATAATACCTATTAACAAATAAAACAGACTTATGCAGTATAAAATCATTTGCAGTTTGTACTACAAATTGATTTTATGTAATATAATATTGTACTTTGTGTATTATTCAACCTTTAACTACTTTATTTACCATTATTTTGTATGTATAAAATTGGGAAAATACAACAAACAAAAACAAATCGGCGGTTATTCAAGATACTGAGGAACCCAAAGTCTACAGCAATAAATATTAAAAGACAATTAAAGTTAACGAACGCTTAGTACAGAGATGGGTCCTAATATTCTTATGGTGAAAGAATTCCGCAGTGCATTCACAAGTTGAGCTTTTATAAGAATGTGGCATCGGCACTTTAATTCCAATCATATTGAGTACATGATGAAGTAATAATATGTCCCATAATAATTTTGAATAAAACGAAGCTGCTGCAAAGTTTTGTCTGATCTGATCCAAAGAGATTCACTACGTACTACGTACGTATGTATATACCTTCAGCTGGGTAAGCACCCACTTCTTAGTACATAATATAAATACCGACGTACTCGATTTAACACTCGATCAAGACTTTCGGTATCAACCGCATACGAGAAACCTCATATTATTATACAGTATCCTAGTCGTGGTAACATTAAAGCATTAAACAAACTCTACAAAAATTACAGTTATTCGAAAACTTTTACTTAGTGTTGTTTCTGATAATAAATCTCTATACTTTTTTTTTAATCTGCTTTATTTATTCTACATATATTTCTATTCGCTTATTATTTAATTAATATTAATGAATGAAGGATTGTAAAAAATTGTGATTTTTAGAAAATGTTAGCAGTTCAAATAAAAATTCATGTTTTTGGACATAAAAGTTGTGACCTTTTTTGGGACTCCGCACACACATAGAAACCATTATACAACTTCTCAAGACCCGTAAGTGCCCCCTGAATTTTGGGAGCTCCGAGGAAAATTGCCCCTCCAGTAGTTACGTCACTGACTTCAAAGTCATTTTTATATAATTTTGGAGACGGTTCTCACTGCCAATATCGTTAATGTAATTAATGTCATCGACATCTATAAACTGGAAAGGCTACCGACATTGACGGTGAAACCGACAAACTCATGGAACAAGTCAGCATAAAAATCATTCATGAACTATCTCCAAACGTAAGAAATTCAAAAAATGGCTAACGAATGCTGCACCGTAGTCTTCTATCTATCCACAAAAAAGGAAGAAAAGTGAATTGCGATAATTACAGACTAATTACACTATTACTATATTACATGCTAGCAATAAAATACTTTTTTATATATTGTCGTATTACAAAATCATCTTTTGTAAACAAATTTTTAAATATGGGTTTACATTTATTTTTGTATTTAGATTTTATATAATTTTTATTCTACTTTCACGATGTTTGATCTTTGTTTTAAATAAAACTCTGTGTATAAGTCTACGTTTACAATAAAAGAATTTCTAGTTCTGACTAGGTCCACAACAAAGTTGGGCAAAACGTAGACTTATACACAGAGTTTTTTTAAAAGAAAGGTCCAAAATACCAAAATAAAATTATATTTAAATATAGACGATAATAATTATTTGACATTTAGATTTTATTGTAAATAATTATGTTGTTACGAAAAGAAGCGATACTCGCTCTTTCCAAGCCACTCCGCCGAAGCTAATGGACGTTTTCTGCTGGAGGGTCCAAAAAAAGTTATGATTTTGCGTCTCAAATTGGAAATTTTGGATTTACTTTTGTGAATAAAGTTTTAGTAAGCTTGAGAAATTCATTGTTGATTATTTTTGGGCAAATTTCCGAGGTTTAGACAATGCTTGAGATTTTTTGATATTATTTAGATTTGGAAAAAGTTGAATTAAATTTGGATCCGTTGATAGATTGATGATAAAATTTGATAATTGGACGTTAAAAATTATAATTGATTTTGATTGAATAATAATTATATTTAAATTGGAAAACTTTTAAAAAAGCTTTTTTAAAATTAATATTATTATGGTTTATTCATTATTATCGTAATTTGGAAAATTTGTTTGGAGTTTAAGTTGTCGAATAAATTAATTGGAAGTTTGATAATCCCGTACTGAGAGGTTTTCCTCCCAACGTTCAAGCTAGCCAGCAGCCGATGGTAGAGAAGAAAGTTGGAGAAATATTCTACATAATGTAAACAAAGATATATTAAAACCAAACCTAGCCAAGTTTATAAAGAGTTTATATAGAGTTTATAAAGTTTATAAAATAGAATCAAGAGTTTGGTTGTATACAGATAAATCATCTAAGGTAAATAAGTGAAAAAATGATTGATTTGTTCAACCATTCAAAATGGAAAATAATGGTTCACCAAAAAATAGAAACGTAACTACCTCCACCACTTCTTCGACATTTGCCATAAGCTAACAAAACCTAGGTAAGTCATTCACGATAGTTTCGCTCACAAATAAGCTTCCTTTCTCATATTTTTTCTTAATCGTTCAATGAAATTTTCGCTAAGTAAAGTTAGTTATTAAAGATGATTAATCCGTTTGATGCGGATGCCATAAAGAATTAATATTTAAAAATATATCGATTTTAAGAGTTATATTTTACATCTGTAGATACCCAACATTTATTAAAAACTCAATAATGAAATAAAGTTGCTTTGTTTGAAATTGATTGCTATTGTTTACATTCAAGTTGTGTTTATGTTCATCGTAAACAAAATTTATTTTGATCGGTCAAAGTAACCTGTTGGCAATTAACTTAAAACAAAAAGAAGGCCAATGAAACTCAATCAAGGCGACTAACATTTTTGAATTTTAGTATTAAGTTTTTTTAGTAATATTTAAAGAGCACAATATCAAGTGTTGGGTATTGTCAGTTGCGGAAAAACAGACCTTTTAAATTGATAACATTTTCATTATATTTGTTATAATGAAAGCAGGAATTTAAGAAAATTAAATTTCCATTTTATTTTCCTATGATCAGGTGTAAGGTTGATCACCCGGTATAATAAAATTTACTCCGATAATTAAAAACAAAGCATGTGAAAATACTTCGGAAAAGAGTCAATTCCAACTGTCAAGTATTAACTTAAGTGAGAAAATTTAGAAAGTATGTGAATCGGCCAACATCAATTGCTAATAACTGTATTTAACCGATTACATTCTATCGAATATTTTAGTATAAGTTGCGTACGATTAACAACAAAAGGTGTTCGAAATCCAGTGTTCTTTAGTAAATCAGCATATAGATTGATTCATTGTAATTTTGGCGTTAATAAAGTGTAGTTTGGTTATAGCTTAATGTGTGATTAAAGTTGAGAACAATTTCTGTAATTTATTAAAAAGTTCGACGAATAGGCTCGATTAAAAAATCTATATTTTTAAAATACTTATTAGATGAGGAACACACTGAATGGGAGGTTAGGAGATTTTACAAATAATAGCAAAAAATAAAATGTTTAACTATTTTGAGACTCAAAATTAACAAATTAAAATATTCACCTTTCAAATTTAACAGCTAACACTCCACATTACAAAATGTCTTGGCTTTCAGTCTATTTTTATATTTGTTAAATTAATTATATATAAATTAAACGGATCTATTCCACATTTTGCGTTTAATTCATTGCGTCATGGTGCCGAAGTATGCTTTTCGAGTTAATCTTACAGTGAATTTAACATTTAAAAACTTTTTGCAATTAATTATAAAAATTGTAGTGCAACCCCGAATCTATTGCTTATGATCAAATTTCTAACTTTGTATGGTATAAATCATAGTAACAATTTCACCTGGACGTGAATTGGTTCACTCTTCTTCTACCGATGATGCCAATAGCTTCCAGGAATGTAGAAAAGGTTTTGAAATTATCCCGACAAACAGAATCAAAATAATTTACATTCTTGGCGAGCAACATAAATGTGCATCCACTCACTCGGCCATCGCATCGATACAATTAATTGAACAAATATGTTCAACTTTTTGTAATAATATAGTATTGTGAAAAATAGATTGTTCAACTTTCCTTTGTACGGAGTAAAATAGCAATTTATTCAAGTTTTTAGTTCATTTAATTGTGCTTTATCAGTATTAAATGTTTTGTGCACTTCGCTGTGTAATATATTTAAAATAAATTTAATACAACGTATATAATAATATAACAAATCGAAAACGCACTAGGTGAAAGTGACGCATCGCGTGTAAAATATCCTACAATTTTTTCACTTGCTGTGTAGGCTTAAGAACAAATTTTAAATTTGTGAGAACTTTAATTCAAATAAATATAATACTTTCTCAAATTTCCTTTTTATTTTGAATTTCGTTATAGTACCTACCCATATTTTTGTTTCAATTTAAAATTCAAATTTTATTTCCCGTGTTTAATATTATACCTTCTGGGGTAACTTAATTTGTTAAAATTACTAATTGAAATAAAGCTGTAAACTGCAAATTTAAAACAAAACTTATGTTAATTTTTATAGAAGTTTCTGATATGCATTTTATTAAAATAAAATAATAAGGTATTTTTAAATTGTGTGATACTGAAAAAATTTATAGTGGAATATTAAATGTTTTATGTAAATTTAAAGTAAATTATAGTGAAAAGTATAAGCAGTTAAAATTTCTTTAAAAATTTTCTTTATCAACCAAAATAATGTATTCAAATTTTATATTGATTATACACAACTAAACCGTAATTGGTGTATTAGCATGACAAACTTGACTAGAAATAAAAAGTTTTACCTCATAATTATCCATTGAAGTCGATTATGTTTAAATTTTAAAAGAATGATTTTAATAATGCGTGTTACGTTGTTTTTTACATTCTAAAAAACATAAATTATAAATTTAATTTTTATATTCAATTTTAAAATTGACCTAAAAATTATTTTTAAAAGAATACATCGATTCATTCGCCAGAGTAATCAAGGATCAAATTTGAGCTTAATGCCAAATTGCATCTACTTTTAAAAATATTATACAACAACGCGTATAATATTTCTTCAATAATTAAAACATCAGAACGAACATACAGGGTTAAAACAATAATAATTAATTAAAAACCGACTGGAATTCCCCCAAGCAGAGACTCCAGATGATTTCTAAAATATACGGAATTGCCGTTAGCGTAACTTGAACGTACATACGGACTCTATACGCTAGTGCACTATTTATATGAATATGAGAGCGAAAACGTATAAAATGTAGATACAATAATAATAAAACTATAAATGTCAAAGTATTTACTGCCGACGTCTTACCCAGCAATCCCGTTAACCTTTTATTGTAATATGGATTTTAATTTTGAAGTTCAAGGTTAAATATTTAAAGATTGTGTTGGTTTTCTTCTAATAATTACAAGTAAAATTGTCAACATTTATATTAATATTAACTTAGTATGCTTTATATTTATGAGATGATGTGAGATTTTTTTATGAATTAATATTTTGATATTTTGATTTTTGTGAAAATTTTGTTTTTTCTCACTTTCCCACCATCAAGTTGGTAGCAAAACTTTTTGTGAAAAGCGGAAAATAAATTTTTGTTTCTCTGAGTTTTATTTAAATTATGGTTTGAAATTTCTATTTTGGAAATAATATATTTGCTTGGAGTTAATCAGTTTTTGATTGTTATGCAATTGAAGAATTGTCCCAAATGGACGTAATTGAAAGTTTTTGGAAGTGATTTTATTTGAAATTTCGAAAGAAAGACAGTAAAGATAAAAAGTGGATGTTGAAGAATTGATTAGATTATAATCAAAAATTTATAATATTTGGAAATTAAATAGAAGGCGTTGTGAAGTTGAATTTGAGATGAAGACATCAGATGGTATAGTTATCATGTTATCAATATTGCATTTAAAGTTCCCATTTTATTTATCGAAATATTTTTATAAAGTTTAATTTGAATTTAAACTTAGCCCAGCACTAACAATAAAGATTTATATTTTTCTGGTATTTACTATGTTGTTATGGGATTTAGAGGCTGGAGAAATATATATCAATTATACGATAATTACTATCCAATCTCGACCGACCGCCTGTTCAATATTAATAAAATTCTCTATAATACCTCCAACATGAATTTGTAAAACCCGAAACTATTGTTTCACTATTGTAATCCAATAAAGCTATTTCTACGTTATTATTACATTTTAAAACCAATACCACAAGCAGATTATTTTACAAAAGAAATCAAATTTTCATTAATTGTTCAATATGAGTTAAAACTATAGAAATGTTGAATTATATCATAATAATTGAAGTTTTAAATCAAGTAAATAATGACATTAAAAAAACTATCTTATAACCGTGTCAAATGAATGGGATGATGATGGAGATCGTGTCAAATCCAAATACTTTTGGTGGATGACTTAAATTAATTTAAGAGACTAATTCATAATTAAATATTATTGATGATTAATAAAAATTTAAGGCTGTGCGCATGCCACTATGTATTTTGGGAATTTTAGATTTGACAGTAACTTTAAACAAAAAAGTTATCTTCAGAATTCAGAAAGAAATCTTTAGATATCTTCAGAGGCAAGTGAATTTACAATTAATATTTGACTTCTCTAAAAGTCTTGCTTGTAACGGCGGTAATCTACTTAGTTAGTTGGTTAACATTTTTTTATATGGGAGGTTGATACTTCTTTAGTTCAGTGATAAAATTTTATGTATTTCACAAAAAAGTCTGGTCACCAATGATTAACAGCCAAATTAAGTTAGTATTGGGTTTCTTTAAAACTATGTACGAGTAGTTGATTTGAATATTTAATTTTCACCTTATTGGAATTAAACTTGCGTACACCTGGATCAATATTTTTTAGATAGATGTATATTTTGTGTAATCCTCTGTTGATCTAATTGATTGATTTACTTACATTATTTTATTTTTACTTGAAACTTTTGTTCTGTTTGTCTACGATTAAAAATCAACATATTGCAAAGAAGCAATGCAACTTTGGAACTTCATTTCATTTTTTAAATTTCAGAATTTTTTTAAACTCATAAATTTATCCTGGATGATCACCATAAGTACTTAAATACTGAGACCTATGTTTTGATGCTCTTGTGCTGGCACTAATTTGAACTGTCCACTTAGTAAACAGGGGCAATTCATTAAGTTTATAAATCCTGACATTCTTCGCTTTTGTTGAATCAAATCTTATATGATGACTTAGATGAGTCTTATGACTCCTCCTCAGTGCCACAAGTGCCGCTCTGCTATCAGTAGATACCTAAATGTTTTTGTCACAGACACATTTATCTTGGACTGTTTTTAGGCAGTGCAGTATTATCATAAGTTCCGTTTGGAAAACCGATGTATACTTGCCCAGCAGCGGTATGCTTATGTTTAGATCATCTCCTGCATATTAAGATCAAGTAGTGGAAGGCAGAGAAAAGCCTCCAATGCCCCAGTGGGTGCAGTGCGCATCACTTCAGTTACGGTCAGACAGATTAGCCTCTGCATCCGGTGTAGAGAGGATCCTGCTGTTACTTGTTTGCTTCTGGGCCACCAGACAAGTGAACCATAGCAAAGCATGGGTCTGACAACCGCAGTGTAGAGCTAAAGGATGATCTTAGGGGAAAGGCCCCATGACCGTTTAGCTTCTTATCAAGTATTATTCCCAGATACTTGACTTTGTCCGCCAGTTTTTGAGGAGTCCTCATTAAGTGTTAGGGCATTGTCATGCCAGGCAACTTTCTTTTATTGGTAAACAGAACAAGCTCTGTTTTTGTTGGGTTAAATAGGAGAGAGTATTTAATACACCATTCCTCCAGTATTTTGAAAACTGCCTGCATTCGCATGCAGTTTATGTTTTCAAATTTACTAAGAACAGCCTTAAACTTTATGTCACCTACACATATGTACCTCCACGGCTCGCCACTTCAGTACAAAACTGATTCAGTTGACAATGGTCGTGGGAACACCATATCGACAAATAATAGTCTTGCAAGAAATTATTACTTTTAGAAATCAAATTAAAAAATTAAAACTTAAAAATTGACCGTAGTACGTATATAACAAACAAAATCGAAAAATTAAAAATTGTTGTAAATCATAAAAAAAATCATAAAATTTAGTTAAGTCATACCCTCTTTTAGATTGCTCTATTAAATAATATTATACCATCTTTGTTTTTAAGAAAATAACAAACATTAACCGAAAATGTTCATTTCAAAATAAACAAATTTAGAACAGAAGTAAATAATTTTGAATTCAAAAACCCAAGTTTCTACCATAGGCATGGAATAAAAAATTATCAACAACAAAATTATACATTTAATAAGCTTTACAGGATAATTCTGTGGTTCAGAATTGCCACTGTATTTTTATTTCTACATATTATTAAATATAAAACAAATCCCATTCGCATAAAAAATACACATTTTTTATATTTATAATGTTTTGTTGAGAGTTTTTCAATCGCCAACGTGGCTCTCAGCACATTAGATGTTTTTTTAAGATACTTGTGTAAAAACATATATTATTATGTATTTATTAATAGGATATTAAATTTTGTAAATAAACAAAATTATTTGTAAATAAAAAATTTATTTCATGAAAATTTCAGTAATATGAAAACAATAAATGTTACTTTTTCAGAAGAAAACCGAAAAGATACACTCGGCTTTGCTTCGCTTGGAAATCGAATAGTCTAAAGAAACGATTTCCTCTACTTACGCTAATTTTTATTCGTTTGTAAGAAATTATAGAAGGTGAAATTATGAAACTTAACGAAATATCATTTATCCACAAACGTAAATATTATTAAGTGTTTTGCGAAAACTGTGTATTGTATTCACAAATCCTGATGCTGACTATCTGACGAGCCTCAAGATCTGAGTCAAGGTTTTCTATTCTTAGTTTGTTTTCTTTTTCCTTTTGTATTATTATCATTGGCGCAATGTATTCATACCATACCAGTTTCGCTCTATTATTTTTTAATTAAAAAAAAACTAAAACCAAACAAGACACCCTAAGAGGGTTATGGCTGATCAAGAATTTGAAAACGAACTTAAATATACCTTCACAAAAAGTAGAGAAAATAGACATAAACTAACTTATCAAAAATGATAATGTACAATTTTAAAACCTAGTAAGTCATAATTTACTAAAAATTGGGTTAATGGCTTATCACTATTATTTTTAATAAATATTACTCTAGTTTAATGTTATAAAATACTATACCTATATATACTAGGTATATATAGGGTACCTTTCGTACCCTTCCCTCCCTTTAACCGCGGATATCATATTATGCATATCGATTAAGAGTTACTTGCCAACTCAATTAATTTGACTTATGTTTTTTAATTGTAAGGTAAATTCATTCGACACTGAATTTTAAATTAGAAATTCATCTTCCCTCCTTTTCTTGCGCTGGAGTAATAGCAATCCAATTCGTTAATAAGTTGAGTTGTAGACTTTAGTACCTACCAATATTTGAACGGTTAACAAGTTCAATTGTTTGTGAAATTTTTAGTTAACTAAAAAATTGTTTCAGTTAGAACCGAGTATCGGGTGTTTTAAGAAAAACAACATACGTATAGTTTTTGATTTCTAACCTTCATTCTTAATTATACAAAAGTGTTTTGTATAATTGAAATCCGCAAAGAAAAATATGGTTTGCCATTTAAATTAATTAACAGTGACGTCTCAACTCAAAAAAAACACGATAAAAAATGTCAATAGGAGAAAAAATGAAATTTAAACAAAAAAGATTGATGTGTCCGACAATTTTCTGACAAAGTTTCTCAAAAAATTTATGAAATTGGTAAATTATACATTCATGTCAATGACTTTGATAAATTTAAAAATAAATATTTATTTTTGTGCGCTCTGTTACCAAGTTATCTGTAAGCTTTGTTAACTTTTAGAAACTGTTAATGTCTAATTAACAATAACTCAATTGAGATTAGTAAATATTAGTAAAGTAAGTTTTGTAAATTTGCATATAGTATATATTTAGTATATAATTATAAATTTTAACTTGTTATATTTATATAACTAAGGGTTTCAGTCAAGTAAGTTTAATAATATATCTAACTCAAGATGAAATCATTAATATTAAGAAGTAATGAAAGTTGCTCCGATGTTTTTAAAGAATTTTATATAAATTTAAAATTTTAATGCAATGATAATAGTGTATCGATTTTAATTTTTAATTGGGTCGCACAGTAGTTTAAAGTAGACATTGGAATGACAAAAATAAAATTTTGACTGTTTACATTATAAAATTCGTAGTGGATTTTCGTAGTTAACACTAATTAACATTGATTAGATTGTTATTTACAATAAAAAAGATTTTTGGCCCGTTTTTGCACAATTTTAAATAATTTATTATTATGAATTATACATTCTTTACTCAGTATTAACTATTTATATGTTAATTTTCTAGGAAAAAGGAGTTGCTGATTTGTTTTAGCTAATTTAGAATAAGTGTTATTGTGCAAGAGACTTGAAAACATTTAATACACTAATAATTTAATGTAAAATAGGGAAATTTATTATTAATTGAAAAATTTATTGTAAAATGTCGCAATAAAAAAACAGTTTTTTTGTTAATTTTGGGTTTTTTTATTAATTTTTTGTAATAAAAAGATTTAATAGTATTAATATAGTAATATTAAATTCAGAATTTTTAAATTAAATTAATTTTTAATTTCTACCTTAAAAACTACCCACTTACTGTTTAGAATTGTTTCACGATTTTTTGTGTATTTCCAGATTTAGTATTTATTTTTTATTTATTTTTATTTATTTTTTATTTATTTACGGTAAACCTGTTTGCAACCTATAGACATAATAATATACATACACATGCATAAAAAGAAAAAATTACATACACAAACAAAAATCAATTGATGTTGAGATCAATGCTCCATAGGCGCTTTCTGAAGATAGCTAGTTAGGGGATAAACAGATCAAACATTGGATCACTATTTGCATGATTTGCTAATCTGGTCATCCTAGCCACGGGACCGTGCCTGCCATAATTCGTTGAATAGTGTCTTTCTTCGAAAATCCACATTGACCTGGTAAACCGGCATGATTCCTTGAATAGAAAAAGTTTAAGCAGGTTGTTGAAGTTAATTCGTCCGCTGAAAAGACCATGTATAAAGCAGAGATCAAAAACGGTTCGTCTTAACTCCAGTGAACTTGAATTACAGAACTTCAGGTAGGTCTCATCAGAGAAGTCTTCTTTGGCAAGTCCTAACTTGTAGTGAAGATATTTGAAAAATTTGTGTTGTACACGTTCTAGTTGATTGATTTGGACTTGATAGTGCGGCGACCAGACACTACAGGCGTACTCCAATCTGGAGCGGACCAGGGAGAAATATAGTTTTTTCACTGTAGTAGGCGAAAAGTAGACTGACTGTCGGCGGATAAAACCCAATGTACGGAAAGCAGAGGAACAGATGAGGGATATGTGATTTCTGAATGTTAAACCAACATCCAATCGAACACCAAGATCATTGATTACAGTAACACGTTGGAGTTCGTTATCATTGAGACAATAGGGGAAGGAAAATGAATTTTTTTTAGAAAACGAGATAGTAAAACATTTATCAAAATTAAGATGAAGATTATTTATTTGGCACCATTTGTATAGGTTGTCAAGGTCTTTTTGTAACAATATATAATCATTGTATGAACTAATCGCCTTGAAGATCTTAAAATCATCTGCAAACAGCAGGTACAGAGAGTAACGAATAAATTTACCAATGTCATTAATGAAGAGCAGAAATAGAATAGGGGCACAGTGAGAGCCCTGAGGAACACCGGAAGAAACTGTAATTATCGAGGAGAGAAAGTTATCGATCTTAACCTTTTGGGTTCTACCCGTTAAGTAGTTGCTGATCCATTTGACGATGGTTGGACTAAAACCTAAGGAAGAGATTTTTGCTAGAAGAGCAGCATGTGAAACTCGATCAAACGCTTTCGAGAAATCTGTATAAATAGCGTCAACCTGCATGTGTTTCTCGAAAGCCTCGAGACAGAAAGAGGTAAAAGAAAGTAGATTAGATGAAGTAGACCGACCAGGAAAAAAACCATGTTGAGATTCCACGATAAGATGTTTACTGATTGTCAATAAGTGTTTTGCAACAAATTTATCAAGCATTTTCGGAATAGTTGACTGAATAGAGATCCCTCGATAGTTGGCGATGTCACTTCTGTCTCCTTTTTTAAAGATTGGAGTAATAAAACTTTCCTTCCAGAATTGTGGAAAGCTGCCATGAAGCAGAGATAACTTGAAATTGCAGTAAATAGGATCACATAAAGAATATATACATCGTTTGATAAAATGGGGAGGAATGCCATCCGGTCCTGCGCTTAATTTATCAGGTAATTTAGAAATAGCTTCAAAGATATCAGCCTGTGATATGAGACGACTATTAGGAAGTTGATTGACCTGATATAATCCATGAAATTAATATATTTATTATATTAATATTAATATATTTACAAATTTTTGGAAACCAAAATTAATAAATTATATATTACATTTCTTAAATAACACTTTATAATGTATACAATTTTTTTTGTGCTTTGGTCCGCTGCCTAGCTGGCTGAAAATTAGAATTTTGTTTGTATTTGTATGCAAATTTGACTTTTCTCTGATTGTACAGTTCAATTAATGGTTTATTTAACCATTTTGAGGTTCATTGTAACTTACAGAAAGCTACGGATATCACATGCAAATTCTACTAGATAAACTTAAAATGAAAATAAAAAAAAATTTTTAAATTATAAATATTGATGGATAAGTAGTGTAATGTGTACTGTATATCATGTGACTCTACAGCCCCATACCAAATGCAAAATAGAATCAAATAAAAAATTATCAATGCTTTTGATAATTTTTCCGATTTTGTTTAAGTGAAACCCAAATTAGTATTTTGTAACTATTATATATAAAATAGTTGTAGCTTTTTGTTATCATCATACCATAAATTGTTAATAATATTATAATATAATTATGTACGAATAAATAAATAAATAAATATAAAATAAGTTAGTGAAGTATCAATGAGATGATTCCTAATGATAAAATTTCAAGTTAAACTAATTGTGTGTAATTATTTGCGCCGAACCGTTTTGCGTCGAACCTTCACCGCACCGAATTATATTTTAACCTCTTTTAATACCTCGGCTCGCATTTTATATATTGCCAAAAAAGGATCATTCTTAAGGAAACACTTAAGAAATTTCGCAGTTGGTAATAATTCGTTACTCCAGAGAGATTAATATTAAACTTAGTACCTAAATTTTTAACAATACAAGCAATACAATGTGAATACACTATATAAAAATTTTTTTTTGTTTTCTAAGAAAGGGGGGGAACTTTACGCACATTTTACCATTTGTAAAATTTATTTTATATTATTAAGTAGTACTCTATTCCCACATGGTGTCATTTTCGACTTAATGCCAAACTTGACAACTTAAAAAAAAAATATAGATTTTTTGTTTCTTATAACTTGAGAAAGAACCACTGTGTGTTGCCTAAGAAATGTAAAATTAATATAAACAAAATTTAGTCATAGCAGAATTGATTAAGTAAGTAATATCTTATCAATTATTTGCATATTAGCATATTTTATAATTTTTGATATACTATAATATATGTTCACAATATATGTTTACAATGATGTTTTGAAACATATTATATAAATTTTTTTTTAAGATTCAAAATAAGAAAATTGAAGTATTTGTTGCCAGCTAAACAATTTGAACTTGAAATTTATATTTGATAAAATAGAAAACGGTAGAATGGCATGGTAGGTAAAATTAGGTATAATGCGCTGCTTTAATAGTCATCAGTCAAGGAAGTATGGAGGAAGCAAATGAAAGTATGAAAGTATGATTTCTGGTTATCAAAACTTCCAACAGTTAAATCAATGTTTCTAGTATATAAAGTTTTCTTGTAAGTTTCATATTAGAATAGTGTATAGAAAATTCCACGCACTTTACAGGGCAAAAAGTTATAAAGCCTACTTCTGATAAACTTCAATTTGTAACCAGGTATAACAACATTATACATTCTACTTGTTTCATGCCTGTGTAATTCACTTCAAACAAACAACACATTTTAATGCTTTTTTGGAAGCATTTCAAATAAAAGAAAATGCAATTGCATAATATGATCTCAAGCCGCTCGAAAAATGGCCCATATTGAAACATTGAGCCCAATATTGTAGTTTGCTTTTTTCTGAAAATTAAACGCCCTTGATAAATAACCTCAATATTCTTGATCAAAACTCAATATAGAATGGAAGATGTCGTAGTAAGCAACGTTTCCAATTTTAGTTCTCTAAATAGATGCAAAATCCATAACAGAATGGAAACCTTGAAAAGCTCGTTTGAATATTTTCAGGTTATTTGGGTTTTCCTGTAAGGTTCTATAAAATAACTTCAATAACGATAGAAGGTATCGATTGTGATGATTTAAATCTACAATTATATTTATAGAACAGAAAAGAATTTTAAATTGATTTGAAATAAGAATTCTAAAATTACAAAGAAAACCTTTACCACGCTAGTTGGATAAAAATGCATTTTTAAATTGTAAAAATAGATAAATGCATTTGTTCGAAGCTACATATTTTTTGTATAACTGTATTGATGATAACTTAATTCTAAAGCGACCTAAGAAAACAATTTAAAGTAGTTTAAAAGTTGTTACATTGCAAAACACAAAAGTATTAAACTTTGAAATTTAATTTAACAATTAATTAGTTATACAAAAGGGAGGTATTAGAAACAAAGATTTATTTTAGCAAAGTTATATTACTTTTATTATTATTTTAATTATTAAAATATTTAAACTGTTAAAAGTTAAGATTTATTTAAAAAAATGAATTCCAAACGTTTGAACTATAAAACATTTTTTTAAATATTAGAAAAAGCAATTCTGGAACATTAACGTGATATATAGAAGAACATAACTTAGTTTCCTAAGTTGGTAACAGCAATAGGCGGATTTATAAAACGAATAAAAAATATGCACTACAGAATTCGCATTTTCAAAAGCCGTATTATTTTTATTGTTCGACTACCAATTTGATAAATTTTATATAAAACATTAATTTAAATTATTATGTAGGAAATCGATAAAAAAAATTGTAAGGTATATCTAAATCATTGATTTTTTTAATGGACCTACTCAATAATTTATTGCTCAAGTTACGATAATATGGTGATTGAAAGGCAACGTACAATTGTTATTCGTTTTTAGATATCGAGTTGTATACCGCACTGTAAGGAAATTGTGAGTTTGAATTACCTCCTGTATGATAATTTTTGAAAATTTATAATTTAATTTGTCGTAGTAAATTTTTTTACTTGTCCACAATAAATTTTTAGTTTGGTTTATTAATTTATTATTGTATTTTTATATTGTAAGAGAGTAAACGCTGAATTACGATATGACATAGTCGATTTACTCTACGCGATAAAACACTTGATATTACATCATTACGAGTAAAAGATTTCGCCGAGAACAGAATTTGAAGTCAATTGAAGAAATATATTTTATTTCTTACAATGTTTCAATTATGTGTGCTATTGTCATTTATATACACATATAGTTTTTTAAATTTCCTAAATCTGAAGGGGTTCAAATTCACTGGAAACTAATAATAAACGACTATGCTAAACATGTAATTATGCATTCTCACATTACTTATATTTTATGTTGTAAACACATTTAGATCAAATTATCTCTTCTTTTACATACGTACAAACAACAAAATTTGTGCATTTAATAGGCTGCTTGAAAGTTTTATAATTTTGATATCAAGGGAATTAAAATTCAACCAAGGAAGTGGTCTCATGTTGATATCACTGCGATAATATGTACCTGCTAATTTTAGATTCTTAATTTTTGAAAAATTAAAATTTTTAAATTTCTGGCAATTTCGAAATTTATAAAATTATATTTTAGGAATAAGAATATAATCGCCGAGATCGATAAGAGAAACCTACTGCGTGAATGTGTTTCACCGGCTGCGCCCAGCACAGATATTCTGAATGCAATACTTTTGATAGCTTAACTACATTATTAAGTGTGTCTCTTATAATTATTATGTAGCGGTCTGAACAATGTCTACATTTTAATCACTCTATTGGCGATTTACATTAAATAAACGCCACCACGCGGAAAAATATAAAATTAACTTAATACCTAATTTAACCTAGAAGTAGTGTTAGCGATATGGCATACATGTGGCATACCGTAGCAATCCATAAGATTACACGCGTTGAAAAATTGATAATACTATTTGAAAGGTAAATATTCAAATTAAACATTGAAAACAACATCAAGTTACGTTTTCGATACGCCATATAGTTGACATTTGGCAGCGCCACCAACGGTAAGGTAAATCGCCCATATACCTGGTAATATATGGGTTGTAAATTTTAATATCCAGGACCATCTAGGAGATTCATTTGAGTGATCCAAATCTGATTTTTTATCAAAATAATTCATTCTATGTAAACGCTTAATTTTATCAATAACTAAATAGCAAATAACGGGTTTTAAAAATTCAAAAGTATTTGATTATTTTGAATTTATAAAAATGTAAAATTTTTAATATACTATTTGTTAACTTATGGTTAAGGATGTGAGTATTTTATAAACAAAAACTAATGTTTGGTTCGCAAAAATCGTACTAAAAACACAAAAATAATTTACCGAATTTACTCAAGTTTGTAAACATTCGAAAATTACTTTTTTTACTAAATACATTTTTTTTATATGTTAAAAAAATTAATGGTAGGAAAATCTTACTGTTGTTTAGAATAACATTCAATCATTAATTTTTCTAACATGTAAAAAAATAATTGTATTTAGTAAAATATTTTCACATGTCAATAACTATTCCATATTACATACGAAAATTATCCTTTTGAGATAAAATATTTAGGATTATACGAGTAATTATAGGAATGAGGAATCTGTAAAGATACACGAGAAATACAAATCTTAAAACAAAAATTATGTTATATCTTTATGTTCAAATGAAAAATTTATCAACGGGTATACAAGGTGTTCGAAATGCAGAAGTCTTGTTGTTCTGATCGCTCTTCTACTTATTAAATTTCATACACCTTTTTCTCATATCGTGGGCTTAGAGTTAAAACAAAATAACTCAAAAATAATAGTTTTGAGGAAACACGACTTTAATGATGAGTGATAATGTAAAATTCGGATTTGAAACTTAACAATTTTTATTCACTCAATTCCAATGCAATGACATTAAAACTTGAAAAAAATATATTTTTTTAGTATTAAAAATAATCAAATTTCTTAGTAATTTAAAAAACAGTTTGAATATAAGGGACTTATTTTGTTTTGCCACGTAAAATTATTAAACATGGTGCAGTTAACTCCCTTATAATTTTGATTGTGAAAGCAAATATTATAGAAAATAGATTAATGTTTCTATCTATCTCCATGTAGCTATATGCCCACTCTCCAAAAACTTTTGTTCGACAATTAACTTATAAACAAAAGAAGCTAAGTAGCACTAATCTGGTTTTTGCATTTAACTACTATATGAACTACTACTCGAACATGTAATTATTATAGTCTAAAACAAACTAACTGCACTTATTTTTGAAGTATTGAGAGTTGTAAAAATTGTCTTAGTCGAAACTAAATATCTCTATAAAAAGTTTATTAATGATAGTACAATTACCTGCTTTTGCCAGAGCCTAAATTGGGTATGATTCGTATCCAATAAGATAACTCATTTTATGCAAAAATGGAGTTATCTGGTTTTAGCTCTAAGCCCAAGATATACAGAGCTTCAGGATTGAGACTTTGAGAGCAATAAAGATTTTCTTGTGAATAAAAAATTTTTATCGGCGGATTCGTGGACTATAATCAGAATCAGTAAAAAGTAAAGTTATCCTAAATGGAATGCAGATTGACACTATAAAAGCAAGAAATACAAAATATTAGCTATTGTTTATAGGTGATATGTAAGATGGAAGAAAATATTCTCACGCAGTACCGCTACAACCCAGGCTGGGTAATATTTTACATTGGGCATATTTACCCCAGTCTGAACTGGGTAATTTTTAGGCATACTGTTGATTACAGTTCAGAAGTTTCTATTATAATAGCTTGGTACTTAACCCTTTAATGGCCGATTTTTTTCTTTTGACTTAAAAAATATATTTCTGTGCTTATCGTGGTTTCCTGATAGATGAAAAATCACTAATAATATATTTCTTGCAAGGTTTTTTTATCATCGAATAAATAACCATTTCTTGGAAAATATGCAAGTAAAGAATTGTTTTATTTGTAGTAATTTACAAATATTTTCTGAACTAAAACATAAAAGCAATAAATGTAAAGTAAAAAAAAATTATAATTCGGAATAACAAAGCAGTAACACTAGATGTACATATAGCAAAGAGTAAACTGCTGCGAAAGTGCTAGAGCTCGTGCCAAATAGAAATAGAATCGACAATCAGCGTTTTTCAGCAATAACTTTCTTGATTTTCGAGATAGAGCAAAAATTGTAATATAAAAATTTAAAGAAATAATAAAATTCTTTAAGTTCGAATATTACAAGTTTTGCTTATCTCAAAAATCAAGAAAGTTATTGCTGAAAAACGATGATTGTCGGTTCTATTTCTACTTGGCACGAGCTCTAATGAAGATCGTAAATATGTACGAGTATATCGTAGCATTGTTTAAATAAATCGCATAAAAGAAATGCAAGATTTTATATTCTCAGCAGTGATTTTAAATTATGTAGTATATATACTACACCGTGCAATGAAGGACTAACAAAATTGCTCTTAGACCTATAGGTTTCTTACAGTTTTCACAAATATTTGTGCTTGGGTAAACTTGTCAAGCGTTTGTTTGCTGGTGTCAATAGAATTTTGGTCACTATAAAAATAACTTGTAATAAAAACGAGTTCTATATCAAGACATGACAAGTTAGTATCCACAAGTGACAAATATTGGCTAAGTATTCCAAATCGCAGAGTTATTTTTACAATGCAATGTAATAGGTTAGTATAATGTAAAGTATTCATCATGCCAATCTGAAAATTGTGTGTTAATTGCCACCATAACTGCTAGTGAAATTACTGTAATGACCTCTTTTTTTGCATTAATACCCTACAAATAACTTGTGAAAAATATCTGTCTAGCTAAACACGTTAAAATAATTTTTTAAGTGGTTTAATGTATTTGTTGAGCGGGATATTTTTCTATAGAATGAACATCACGAAGAAATCAATTAATCAACTATTATGTAATCGTTTAGAAAATGAAGTTTTACTTGTGGCTTGTGTGATAATGCGATAATTTCATGGTTAAATAGTCACGTAAAGGGTTAATTGGGTAAAAATACCAATACTATAGATGTACTTAGTACATATTTTAGAAATAATGTAAAATTGCCGATTAAGATACATTTAAAAAAAAATAAAAACTGAGTTGAAATTGTATTACTAAAATTTCTGTTTATTTTATATTTGAATAGGTAAATATTATGTAAATTATTTTATAAATGTTGTGGAAAATAAAAAATAAGAGTTTGAAATTTTAGAATTAAATTAAAAGGTAACTTTGACGTTTCCTGCCTTAAGGAGCAATCAATAAACTTATAATTTTTAAGATATTTTTAAAGTATTTAAATTTTTAATATTAAACATTATGGTTTCTGATGATCAATAAAAATGGAATAAAATTTTAAATTACAATTAAATTTTATACGAAAACTAAATTGATTGACTTTTATGTGTGATAAAATAAACGATCGTTTAGTAGAACAATTTGTCGTATTACAATAAATTAAAATGTCGTTGATAAGCATCTAATTTATTTAAATAAAATTGCGCAAACTAGTTTATATTCAAAGGAAATTTAGATATTAAAAGCTCGTAACGTATCCTATCTGAAAATTTATGATTTTTTTAAAATGAAGTATGAAGGTAATAAATTAGGTAATTATTGTAAGTGTCGCATAGTATATAAGTAAGATTAACATTTGCTGGTATGTGCTTTTTCAGTTGTAAAATATAATAAACAGATCCATCATTTAGCCCATTGCAAAGCTTTGTACTAATTTGAAAAACATTATATCGTCACAATCAGCAAGTAGCACAATAATTGCATTAAAAAATAAACTGCTTGAAATATTGTTAGAGTTGATATTAATTAATGATATGATAAATGTGAAAATTTGAAACTCAATTTTAAACCCAACATTTTTAAAAAGTTGGGTAAGTGGTTAGATCATTTTGCTTAGTTTGCAATTTATGATAATTTACGCTGGATCAACGTAAATTACTGCAGGTAAAAGCCCGAGAAGCGCTGGTCATAATTAACAAAGTCCAAATTTATAAAAGTTAAACAGTTCGTAGTTTAAAAATTCAAATTTAAAACCAATTACTTCCTTAATTATCATTAAAAGTACCTACTTAAGTGTGGAAAAACTTAAAAGATTAAATCAATTTGTTCGGGAGCATACTAGTATATTTTAGTGTTGACGAAAAATTTACAAAATAATAAATGATCGACTATGGAAGCAAATAAAGAATTAAATTCAAGTTAAGTTTAATGTTGAAAGAATTCAATTGTGTTAAAGTTTCTGTATAAAGAAAATTTCAGAACCTGCTTTAAATTACAGATCTCTTCTGATCCAATGCTATGTAAATTGTAAAAGTTAAAAAAACTAATATTTTATCAGACTTAGTTCAACCACATTAATCATTTACCGAGCAATGAAAAAGTGAAAACGGAAGATGTATAATGCAATACACATTTTGCGATTTCAGCAAAGAAACTTTCTATATATTCAAATAAGTTCAAAAAATTATGAAACCCTCGAATCAATTTGAAGCAAAATATTATTTTTCTTTATTTAAAATAATAAAATAAGTTTTTCCTAGAATTTGAAAGTCTTTTTATGACCTTTTAACATTTCAAACGAACAGGGAATTTTAACGTATGTGACATCCTATATAATAAATTACTATACCTTTTAAAGATATACACAAATTGTGTAGTAGAAGATATGTAATCTAAAGTGATACATTCGCTTGAACCGTCAATTACTTTATAGTTTTTTCTGTCGGCATTTCGTTTTTATCAAATGTCCGAAAAGGAAAATTGAATTATTTCGAATAATAATTGAAGTTTCGTCTTTGCCGTATAGAATAAAAATTTTAATCCAAATATAATGAATGCTATATATAATTTGATAAATATGAGGAACTCATTTTAGAAGTTAATGAGCTGTGCGCTAACACTTGTCAGCACTTGCCCTATTCGCTGGCATGATCTGCATCAATGATTCATTGCTCGTCACTTGGTGTGACGTACTACGGGTTACGCTGAGAAGTTGTGTACTATAACGAGGAATTCTACTCCATTTTGCAGTCATTTAAGATGCACGAGTTTTATCGATGTTTGACATTATCAAACTCTCCGAGGGTTACTCACTTAGATAATCTATAAACCTGATAAATATCATTCGTGTAGGGAAATTGTTTGCAACTTATAGTTGCTTCTGAAAGAGGTAATGCTGTACTAACCAAATGGATAAAATTCTAGTGATTAATGGCAACTAAAGGGTCAGTTCGTGTAGAAAAAAAGATGAGAAACGATTGGACCATTACAGACTGGTTGCGTAATTGTGATCGATGAGGGTCTCACCTGGGTGGTCGACAGAAGTGGCGGTCGAGGTGCTAGGGATGGTGGGCAGCGGTGGCGGGTACTCTGGATCACAACACTCTCTTTCCGGAAACTCGCTGGCGGCTACCCAGCTCACCGCGGCGAGCAGATACACAAGAGACCAAACACCGTACATACCATCCGCAGATGGTTACCTGTTTACATTGCAGCGAAAACCCACAAACTTTTACACTCCGGTAATGTTACTTTCACACATGTTTTTCGTAATAATGAGATTTACTCTAACAATAATTCGTTCGACTCGTAGTAACGTACATGTGCTAGTAACTTTCTAACAGCAGCAATATACCGTCACTTTTCAAAGGCGAATAAGCAGTGCGCCACGACGCCACGAGGTCTGCCGCGCCGCCCCCGAGCCAACAGCGTCCGCGCACCCTCGTTCAAACCACTACTACTCTTTACTATACCATAGCTACTTTTAAATCTAGGGTGATCTCAAAGAATAAATTTTGAGTTACACTTCAGTACACGCATCTTAACAAAACTTTATTATTATAAAATTGGCTCGAGGACCTTCGTAATTACATGCAGTATAAGAACTGGTAAAGGCCATAATTAAAAAGCATGCTCTCCTCGTTAGCACAAGCAATAAAATTTTTGTGTCGTTACATTAACACCTGAAATTCGAGCACTTTTAAAAATTGTAATCAAAATAAAATCACTTATATATCTCTTCAATCTACCCTATCGACCTTACTACTTGAAGGTTATCTATAAAAGTGTTACAATCAATAAATTTCATCAGAAAGGTAAGTAATATAACGCAATTTTTGGTAGTTGCACTTGGATTCGATAAAGTAGAACGTAATAAATGACCAATCTTAGGTAGCCACATAAATAAATTGAACAAATGGATGTCGGTGATTAAATTGTGACTAGCATTTTGCCTCCGAACTTCCGTTGTTGTTGACTGATAGATGCTGGAAAACCGTCGTAACTAACCGTCCAATAATGTATTTTTAATCATTCGATATTTTCAATTGCTTAATTATTTTCTTTTATGATTATTTTATTTTACTTTATCGAATCAATTTCTATCAGCGTATAAATGTCACGTATCGAAGTTAATGAGAAATATTTGTTCATGTGTGTAAATTTAAATCTTTCTTATACCCAAGTATAACATACAACTCGTACTAAATTTTCAACAAAATTTGCAAACGGCTTTAGCAATTCAGAGATAAATTCGGTCGAGCTCTCGAGATTTAACTAACATGATGTTACTCTTGTATTTCAATATTATTTATTTATACATTTACTACGGAGAAACTAATATTCACTCGAGGTAGTTATTATTTACTCTTTAATATATCTATTTATTCAGAAATTACATTTAACAATGACTAAGTAATTAAGTTTTTGCAAAAATAAATATTATTTTATATTAAATTAAAATTGACATTTAAAATAATTGGGTGGCGATTTATTTATTGTGCTGGTATTTCATTTATTTTTTATGCTTTATATTATTATTACAAACATCTTCTCAGTACCATTTCGTTAATGCTTAAAGGGAACTTAGCGTATTATAAATTAATGCTATGTTTATTTAACGATTTCTCTAGTTTCCTTTTGTTCTTTCTTTTCAATTAAATATTGTTTTGTTTATAAACGTGGTTACTTTACAAAAGAGAGCTTCTGCTATTAACTTTCGTTTTACCTTTTTAGCGTCCTTCTATATTAATTTTCCTTCGTGGTAGCTCATCTTCCTTCATTTCTCCGGTTTTATAACCTAATACTGATCTTATAACCATTAGTTTAATAGTCGAATGTAAACAAACACAAATTATGGTACTAACTTAAGGTACCAGACTTAACCAATTTAATTCTTTTAAATAATTATCAATAAATTATTTTTAGTTGTAATAATAATTATATTTACATAACTATAAATAATACATTATGATTTAATCGATTAATTCCTTGTTCGGGTAGTGAACCTTAATATTATTAGTTACGTATGTACGTATTTTGTAAATAGTATATTCGAAAAACGTAAAACCTCTGGTCATTATATACAGGGCGATCTACTTATGATAAATTTATTTACAACGTCTGTAACAGTAGCATATAAAAAAGGAATTACACATTTATTAGTTTGTTAAAATAAATGTCAATCAAATAACTACTGCTAGTAGTTGCTGTATATACTACACATATTATTACGCTGACTAGAATCACCTAGAATATAACATTCTTGTAATCTCTACATCAATATTCTGTCTCAGCGGTAAGATCTACCGACCTTACTTCTTCCATCTAATTTTAGTAATTTAATAAAAGATGCAATCATAAGAAATTTTACAAAATAGAAAGAACACCTTTGGAAAATGGAAAACCAGAATAAGTCTGCAAATATATTTTTTTTATTCTTCTGGTAGGTTGGAAACATCAAGTTAATCATACTTTGCTGTAGTGAAAAGAAGTAAAACTTTACTTACGTTGCATATAATACACTATTTTGTGTTTTCCTGAAAAATTTCCTTGCGGCACTCGTACTTAAATTAAAATATTTTATTCCAGATGGCAATAACTACCCTTCCCTTCTTGATAAAATAAAATAAAATGAACGATACCATGAAAAAAGTTTTTTATTTTGAACACATCAATTACTGAAATACTGGGAAGTATTTGATAAATTTCAGGCCCCCTGGTATTAGAGCTCAAAAATTTGTATACATTTTCAGTAATTGATATTATTACTTTTTCAGTATAAACTTATGTATATGTCGCTACATTAATTCCATATGTACAATAAATTAGTCGAATATCTCGAAGGTATTCAATATTATCCAGGGCGTACTGTAGCAAGATATTATACTAATTATATTAATTTTGAGAAAATTAAACTCATTTCTTTAATAAAATCACTCACAGCTCTTAAATCTTTGATATTTAAAATTGGGGTACATCATAGAATATGCCCCAGTAATCCAATAATTTTGTGTTTAGAAGAAAATCTCTTTTGGCAGATAATTGTCAATCTTGCAGCATTAACTGAACGAGTCAAGTTGTGTAATAATCTGTAATAATCTGTTTTGGAAATATGCAACGGCATTTTGTTGACCTCCCAGTACTAGATGCTACTGATTAGTATTATTATTGCTGCACGGGTAGTGGTTCAAGACCCACTTTGCATTGAAGCTCTAGGGTTATTGTACCCCGTTTTTCCATTGAGTTGTTAAGGAATGAAATAAGTAAGTATTTCGATCATGTACAGGAGTTACAAAACGAGATGATGAATAAGCAACAAAATAAGAACTTTGATGAAGAATGGAGCATTATAAAAAGTAGCATAATAAAAGCAGCCGAAAAGACAATTGGACGAATAGAAGGGAATACAACAAACGGATGGTTTGACGAAGAGTGTGAAGATATGATAGAGTCTAAAAGAGAAGCCAGATTAAAATGGATGAGATCACAGAAAACGGAAGACAACGAGGCATACAAAGAAAAAAGAAGAAATACTGTCAAATTGTGCAAACACAAGAAACAAAAATGGATTGAGAGAATGATAAACGATATAGAAACAAATAATAGAAACCCCAGAGAATTTTATAGAAAAATAAAAGAACAAAAGATCAGCAACAAAACAGAAATGAGAAGAATGCAAAATAAAGAAGGACATACGAAGTATGAAGAAAAAGAAATCAACAACATATGGAGAGAATATTTTGAAGAATTACTCAACGAGGAGACGGAAGAAAACACAATACGACGATAATACAACAATCCCAAATGAGGAGGAAACATTGAAAGAACCAACGTATGAAGAATTTTGTAAGGCGTTGAACTCGATGAAGAATAGAAAAGCACCAGGATTAGATGGCATAAACACTGAATTAATGAGGGTAGAAGAAGTAAAGGTGTTAAGAAGAATGTACGAACTAATGATGAAGGTATGGAGAAAGGAGATAATGCAAACAGAATGGAATATAGCAAAGATTATTCCAATATATAAAAAGGGAGATATGAAAGAGTGCAAAAACTACAGAGAAATATCGCTACTGAACAACTTCTATAAAGCATTATCGAAATTGATAAACTCAAAATTGCAAGAATACGTAGACAAGGAGATAGGTGACTACCAACAAGGATTTCGACCTGGTAGATCAACAATCGATGCAATATTCATAGTAAACCAGATAATGAAAAAGTGCTACGAACATGACATGCAAATAGAGATGATCTTTGTGGATTTCAAGCAAGCCTTTGACCGAGTTAATAGAAGTAACTTAATCAAACTAATGAGAGAAATGAAAATACCTGAGAAACTCCTACGAGTAGTTCAAATGACCCTTAAAAAATCAACAGCGATAGTAACAACAAAAAATGGAATAACTGAAGAATTCACCACAAACGTAGGAGTAAGACAGGGTGGCGCCCTGTCGGCAACAGTATTCAGTATCATGCTGAAGGGTATTGTAAGAAGAATCGAATGCAATGGTACGATTAATAATAAAGAAGTGCTACTGGAAGCTTATGCTGATGACATTGTAATAATAGCAAGAAGACCCAATGTATTGGAAAAAACACTAATACAGATGAAAAAAGAAGCGGAAAAATCAGGACTCCAAGTGAACGACTAGAAGACAAAATGCATGAGGTGTTGTAGAGGAAGAAATGAAACGTTAAATGCAATTCGAATACAAGATTGTGTTTTAAAAGAGGTAAAAACCTTCAGATACTTGGGTATGCAAATTAATAACACGAACGAGAGAGAAGAAGTAATTAAAGATAGGTTAACAGCTGGAAACAGAGCGTTTTATTACAACATAAAGCTAATCGTGAGTAAACAGTTACAAAAAAAGACGAAGATCAAAATATACAGAACCTTGATAAGACCTGTAGTTACATATGGAATGGAGATAATGTGTCTAACAAAGAATGAAGAAGAGAAACTGCGGGTCTTTGAGAGAGAAATTATGAGGACAATTCTGGGTTCAGTTAAAATTGGAGAAGAAACCTACAGAAGGAAAGCAAATGAAGAAATAGAACTAGAACTAGATGAAAGAAACATTGTAAGACACATTAAAGCAATGAGACTGAGCTGGTTTGGACACGTACTAAGAGCGCAAGAAAATAGTGCTATTAAATGTGCGATGAAATGGAGACCGGACGCAATAAGACCGAGAGGAAGACCAAGAATGAAATGGGAGGACGTGACCTGAAAATAATGAAGATTGGGAACTGGAAACAAACTGCTCTAGATAGACAACGATGGAGAAACATCGTGGAGGAGGCAAAAACACATAAAGAGCTGTAAAAAGAAGAGAAAAGGAAGGGGAGAAGAAGATGAGAATATAGTACCACTACCAGAAGAAAATAGGAACTAATCCACCTTAAAAAGCGGATTGAAAAACGTCAAACGACGTGGCGATATTCCGTCCAGGAATGGAGTGCTGTAGTGATGATGATAATAAGTATTTCGATCCACAGTTTGATGCTCACCAGAGGGCTGAATTAAGAAATTCTGCCGAGTCCGGGATTTGAACCCAGAATTTCCGCTCATAATTTCAACTAGCGATCACATCAAGCCACTGGTCACTGATTAGAATAGAACTAATCAAAAATAAAATTCCAACATAAAAAAGTAAAATATTGATATGAATTTTCCAGAGCTCTATATTGTCGCGTTACATTCTAACGCCCTACATTCTGGCCAAAATTCATAATTTTTTATAAGGGTTAAAAACATGGTTGAAAAAATTATATTCCATTGAAAATTTTCTTCTTACTTTGGTATAGCTCAGTTTCAATATAAAACTATTTGGATGCGCATTTTACTAAATAATTAATATTATGAGTATCTGGTTTTAATGGTTTTAATAATAATGAACAATTAACAAAATATTGCGTCATATTGAACTTTCATCAAAATTATCGGTGATAATATTTATCTATCCAAAAAAATAATAAAATAATAAAATATTGATTCAAGAAAAATATGGTAAACATTTTTAAGAAATTATCAAATTTTGATGAAAATTTAAGTTAAACTCGAACTAAAAATTATTACGAATACAAATGTATAAGTTTGTTTTAATATAAATTTAAAAAAATTGAAACTTAAAAATAGATACCAACAAAAAAGCTTTAGAAAAAACCCAAACCTTGGACATAATCATTTCTGACAACTAATGGTATTTATATAAAGTGAAAACGTATTTGAGGTTTAAAATATGGAGAGCTAGTTGATAAAATTATTTGGTTTTTATTTGAAGAGTTTTCTTTATTAGTGTTTATTTTGTACATCGTGGTGGGAGTTTTTTAAAATTACCAATTTTAATTTGGATAAAAATTATATATCCTAAGAATTTTAAAACCAATTTAGGATAATATTGCTTTTATAAATACCGAGATTTCAACTTGGTCTTTTCATTAGGAAGCCATTCATAATACAAAACTGTTAATTTATTTCTAAACTTTAAAGGTTTTGTACAATTTACAAAAATTAAAAATTTACGCTTTTCTCATGAATATCACTAAAGGATAACAGTTTTATTAACATGATATATATTTTTTGCCTTTGAAAGAAATAAATATATTATTATAATTGATCGATTTTGATAATAATTTCCTTGAGACAAAAAACCTACCCCATTTTCAAGTCATCTGCCTATTCTATTATTTCCTTGTTTATTTGCTTTTTTTCTTGCTTTTCTAATTTTCTAGTTGTGTTTTTATTGTTTCATTGTAATGTATCCATATCAGTTGCTGCAGTTATTATCTGTGTTCTATGTGGTTACTATACTAATTCTATTGTGTTACTTCTACGGTTTTGTAACCGTATTCAGCAGAAAAATGCAACATTTTTTCTACGACTTTTTTTATATTTTTTCTGTTCTATTTTTCAAATCGTCGGCTTAGAATCCCTCGTAAGTCCAAAATTGCACAATTTTACAGGAGAAACAAAAATGTTTTTTTTAAATTTTTTAACATTGTTTAGCGACAAAATGTCATTTTCGGCATAGACTTACTAGGCTTTCGAACTAAGCCGACGAAATATCAATTCAACATTAGCATCCAATTAATGATATCAGAGTTATTGTTAAAATTTTGTATTTCCTTCTTGCTACGAAAAATAATAGATTTGTTAAATAAATAGTGAATCAGTACGCTTTCGAAAGGTAATAAAAGATTAAATCTCTATATTTTTAAATTTTTAAAATAACACTTTCATACGGTGATACGTATATCTTCAGGTGTCTACAGTAGAATTAAATATAGTATAACTCATTATAATATTTAATTACTTACCTACCTAAGTTTAGAATAGTTTTTTTAAATTAAATTTTGATATATTGCCTTTTTGAATATGAAGTATGTATAATATAAAATGAATAAAATATAAATACTAATAAAAATGTAGAAACTGTCACATCTTAAAAATTTGAAATTAGGAAAGTTTTCAAACAAGGATTACTCACTATGAACGTCAATAATTGGGCGTTAAATTCTAGAAATATTTCATTAAAAGAAACACGAATAAAAAATTTTCTTTTTATTTTTCAATTTAAAAGGGGCACAGAGCGTTTTAGGAGAAAAGTTTATAATGAACCCACGGGGATATTTTTACATTGTATATACCCGTCCCTGAGATATTGCAGCCATTTGTAAGACATCCTGTATTTCTTTGTAATTCACAAGAGACTTCTTTATGATATCTATAAGCTGTGGATAACTTTATGGCTATATAATATATTCGGCGGTGTGTTATGAAGAACTTCCTCTATGAACTACTTATGAATAGAGAAATAGAAAACCTTATAAATTTAAGTACACAAAAACATTTAATTTTCCGCAAGTTTTTTACAGCGACTCTTTATTGCTTTTACGACTTTTACAAACAATATTAACTGAGCGCTTTCGAACAAAATGGTCATAAAGCCAAATTCAATTATAAATGCATTTCTATAAGTTAATTTAAGCCATTATCATTTACAATTAAAATTACTTATACTGCGATAATTATGCAGTTACAAAACTATTACTTTGTCTTGAAATTATTCGAAAATAATATTTGCATCACACAAACACTAACTTAAAAACCACACCTGTTTAAATTTTTAATTGGATTATATTTTTTAAATGTCTTTATCGGCCCATAGGTGGTTGTTTTTGAAACGGTTTTTTTTCCTGTAATCTCTCAATTCTAAACTCATTAGAGATGATTGTTCGATAAAAGTTTGGCAATTTTTTTGGTCATTTTCCTTCATATTTAATTTATAAATAAATTAGAAAAAATACTACATTTTAATGTTAATTTATTTCAAACTCCTCTCTTACTTTAATTTGATTTTGGCATGTTTAGAAAATTTTAAAATTTAAATCTCAACATAATCGATTGATACGTGATTAGACATATCAATATTTTATAAAACCTACTTTATCTAGTTTAACTAGTAGTTCCAAGTTCATTGCTTGATGATGCCAGAAGAGTATGGTGAAAATGTTTCACATATTTTATACTTACAGTGGATTTTATTTGTGATAACTTAAAAACTTTTTAGTTTTAAAAAATGTGTGTGCCTATTTTGGCTTTCGTAAAATATTGATATCGTTAGATCTCAAGGTTTTAGTCACCTTTGTAAAATTTGTGTAATTTTCAAATACATACATAACATGTTCAATAAAAATCACCCCGGTTAAAATTTTTGATTTGAATATGTTCTCGCCATTACATTGCATTGTAAATTGCCCCTAAAAATACAACAAATGACAAGAAACTTTTAAAAATTAATAAAAAAAGGACTTAAAATAAAAAATTTTAAGTAAATTTATGTGGTATTTAATATGTTGTATTTGTGAAATATAATATGAGTATTAAAAAACTGAACAAAACGTTAAAATAAAAGACTTTTAACCATAAAGTGAAGAAGAAAAACATATTATGTAGAAAATAATTATTTACAAAACCAAAACAGACATTAATTACCACTTTTGACAACTTTGACAGTAGCAATTTTGCATAAATATGTATATTTTTTGCATATACTGTTGCAGTAGTGCTGTAAATTTTTTTGAAAGTTTTGGGTTCGTTAATTTTTTATTAGCAAAATACAATTTTCGGGCCGAGAGGGGCCAACTTGACGCACCCCCTCCACTTTGAAATTTTTAATTTCGATTTGCATAATTTGGAACTGCTGGCGATGTGCTGGAGAGTGCTGTATATTATTTTGAAAGTGCTGGATTCGTTCAAGTTTTATTAAAAAATCAAAATTTAAAGATTTGGAGGAGCCAACTTGACGCACCCCTTCCACTTTGGAGTTTTTAATTTTTTTTTGCACAATTTAAAAGTGCTCGCGAAGTGCTGGCGAGTGATGTAATTTTTTTTGAAAGTGCTGGGTCGGTTAGATGTTTATTAGGAATTAAAATATCGACAATTGTCAAAATCGTCAAGTTGGCCATTCTTTTCTTCAATTTTATTAAATATTTAAATTTTATTTAGTGCTCTTTAGTACTTTCTAAAGTACTCTTGCAGTGCTGGAGAGTGCTGTAAAGTTTTTGAAGATACCTATTTTATTAAAAAATTTGAAAAATAAGCTCCGAGCAAGATACATCAAATCCGAAAAACCTTTGGAAGGCAGTTTTCAACAAATCGATGTTTTTCTTGGGTTCTAGGTCAATAAGAACAGAACAACTGTCTTTCTTTTAACTAACCAGTTCCGATTTTAATTTAAAATTTAAATAAATAAAACATCAACATACCGAAATCAATTTAAAACTCTTTACACACAATAAGCAATAAATTAAATTTAACAACCATAAATTTAATTGTTACATTGGAAAACTTTCGTAAAATTTGTACCCGTTGTGTTGAGCATGGCTTAATATCAGGTATGCAGGTATTTGTTGGGTGCAAAGTTTGTTTAAAAAATGTAATAATTGTTTAATAATATGTTTAATATGTACATTACAACTTCGGGACGAATCCCAAATGTTGATAAACGAAATTATACAAAACTTGCAGTACACATAAAAAAAACTCAATATAAAACAGAGAAAAAAAGAGAGTACTTGCAAAGGTTACATTACATACCTATCTATATGGACAAGTATAGAATCATTGTAATGTTGTCAAGAAAACAAAACAAACGATGATTAGGTTACGATATTTACTTTACTTATATCATTAACAATCAAGAACGTTCGCCTGAGTTACCTGTCACCGCGGTGAAAATCAAAATCTTTATAATATTTATTGAATAAAGTCATCATAGCACTGAGTGGCTCGTTCATGCCATAAGTTGTACGATGCCACGGTAAATAAAAGAAACGCATTTCTCTAGTTAATCTTACTTGCGTATCCACAGATAGCAAATTCAAAATATAAGGGCATACTATGTTCCCTGTCAATAAATTAGTAATAAACCGGACACGGTGCCTATCCCGTCTTATACTGAGCGGCTCAAGTCCGAACCTCAGACATCTACTCACATAATTATTACTAATATCATCGCTTACAGTATCACTTGGGAAGGTAGAGTCTAACTTCCCGGCTATATACCTTGTAAATCTTTTCTGTACTCGTTCAATTCGCGACGAGTGAACCTCATAATAAGGGCACCATACCTGAGAAGCATATTCCAATACCGATCGTACATAAGCATTATAGAGCCGAACCAGGACAACAGGATCACGGAACTCTCTGCAAATGCGCATAATGAAACCCATGAGTCTGCTTGCTCTGGTGACCACCAAATTTACATGCTGCGAAAAATCTAGAGAAGAAACAAACGTAATTCCCAAGTCAATCTTTTCAAATACTCTCACCAATTTCCAGTCGTCAATGACATAATCAGCAACCAAAGGAAAATGCTTGCGGTGAAACGACATAATGCTACACTTCCGCTCGTTCAAAAATAACTTGTTTTCATTGCACCACCGACAAATCGCATCCAGATCACGTTGTATCAACACAGAATCGGATAATAACTTCAACTTTGCAAATACTTTAAGATCATCTGCGAAAAGCAATAGTGAGCAAAACTTTATCAAAAATGTCAAATCGTTCACAAATAATAGGAAAAGCAATGGTCCAAGATGACTACCTTGGGGCACACCTGATAGTACATTAATGATTTCAGATCGTATTCCACCTATTTCAATGTATTGGGTCCTCCCACTAAGGTAGGATTCCAACCACTTCACCAAAAGGCCAGATAGACCTGCGCCGCTCAATTTAGTTAATAAGATATCATGTTGTACCGAGTCAAAGGCTTTGCGAAAATCCGTATATATCACATCTACCTGATCACCTGATTCAATAACACGAGAAACAAAACTAGTGAAACATACCAGATTAGTTATGGTTGACTTACGCGACATAAAACCATGTTGGGCATCATTGATGATGGACAAAGTATTAAATTTCAGATGACTTGCCACTATGCTTTCAAAAATCTTAGGTATTACAGACAGGATCGAGATCCCACGATAATTCTCAACAAACTCCCTCTTCCCATGTTTAGGGATAGGTGTAATACTAGAAACTTTCCATTGAGAAGGGAATACTCCTGATTGAAGTGACTGGTTGAATAACAAGGCAAGAGGTAAGATCAATTGATGTCCAAATCTCTGAATAAAAACGCTTAGCATTTCGAATGCTCGTCTATTAATACAGAATCAATAATGTACCCATCGTTAATATAATTACATTTTGGCAATTCTGCTGACATATTATGTTTAACATACACAGATGCAAAAAAAGAACGAAAGAAACTGACTATCTCGCTTATATCAGATGAGGAACTCCCGTTATAATACATCTCTGACGGTAAACCCACCGTTTTCCGTTTTTCATTTACATATGACCACAACATTTTTGGATTGGATTTTAAATTATTTTGTACATCTAGTAAGTGAATATCATAGGCAATCGAGTGAAGGGCCTTGAAATTACCTCTCAGATATGAATAATATTCATAATCAACTGCAGATTTAGATTGAATATAAGTTTTCTATGCCTTTTGTTTTTGTTTATGTAGATGTATAAGGTGCCAATCGAACCACCCAGAATACTTGAAATTTCTCTTTTTATACTTGATCTTAGAGGCGTAATGCTCCAAGCCTCCGTAAATGCGCTCATAGAACCTAGAGACATTTGCATTTATATTTGTATCATCTAAAACACTCGACAAATTAATGGAAGACAAATAAATTGCAAATTTGTTAAAGTCAATAGACTTGAAATTAAATTTAATTTTGTTTTCACCACGATTCGTGAGGTTTGAAAAACTAGTGTTAGCATCATGAAGAAATGATACCCCTACAGGACAATGATTCCTATCCCTGCCATACAGTATACTCTCTGGGCTAAAAACAGAAAACATTTGTGAATTATCAACATATACAAGATCCAGCAATTTATCAAAATGAATTTATACCATCAATAAATGTTGTTTTCGTTCGCGAATTTGTATTGATTGGGATGAGCACGCAAGAACCATCCATCAGATCCTCTTCCTCAATACCAGCCTCATACCACTGAAAATTCGGTAGATTGAAATCGCTCATCACTGTCCAATGTATATTTTCATTTTCGTATTCGGACATGAGACTTTCTATAACAAGTACCACTTTTTCGTAAACAACAACAGTTCTAGCAGGGAGAACTGAGAAGTTCTAGAAAAGAACAACATGTATAATCTACTCTCATATTTAGGACTCATAACGGACGAAATACGATGAATCCTAAATAAATGCAACATTCCAACAATAACAGAAAACTCCAACAACCAACAGAGAAGCCATCTTTAATAATAAAAATCAAATTCATTTAATGGATAAAAGCGGAGTTTATGAAATTCATTGCGAAGGATGCAATTTTCATACACACTTGATGATTAAACACAGAAATTTCAAAACTTTCTCAACAACAGTCCATTACCTCCTATTTGGTAACCAACGAGATAACCAAGAATCCTATCCTGCAAGGCAAATCATCAAATGTTAAAATTGTTAGTGACGTTGTTTTATCTCCTGGCTTAAATTACACCAATCCAAAGAAACTATGTGATGTTTATGATTTAGGCTCAAGGTTACAATCCGAATCAAGTATTGCTCCCGGCACGGCTTCTGGTTGCCTCTCAGATGCAGACGGCAGCGACCGCACCCGTCCCCTTGAAGATGTTAATAAGTGTATCGATGCGAAAACACCTTCCAAAAATTCCAACCTGACCTTGACTAAGAAAAGGACCAAAGAGAAGTTACTAGTGGACCAAGCTAGTGGCACAAGCACTGACTGACTTGAGAGAACTCGACGACTTCGATGATTTGGAGGAGTTTACAGATGAGACGTTGCCGTGTACAGCAAAAACTTTATTGGAAACTGTTGGATTCGAGATAAACTTGGAAAACTATTATGCAGTTTTCTATGACCAATCGTGGTTTATTGGTCGGATAATTGAAGATAGAGGAAATGCACATTATAAAATAAAGTTTTTGAAAGCTGATCTCGACACATTTTTTTGGCCTCGAAAAGGATGACATTGATACCATTAACAAAGATTTTATTTTTTACGGTCCTATTAATTTAATTGGTGGCGGCCGAGGTGGAGGCCTATTTCAATTAAAACCAGCAGACCAACTTAATATTGAGAACCGATACAAAGCGTTTAAAAAACATTAATTTTTTATTGTTGTCCAATAAAGTTATACTAGAAAAATTATGTTTAGTTTTACAAATTTACTTACCGGTACTTTTGCTTTCCTTTATATGTTTTTTGTGTAAAAATAAATTATTTATTGTTCGCAGCCTTTTTATGAGCTTTTTATTTAAATATCTAATGCAAAGAAATTTATTTTACACAATTTTGTGGTCTAGATTACGTAATAATTTGATAAATTAGTAGGGAATTAGTTTGGGAATTACTAAAATTAGGGGAATTAGTAGGGGAATTATAATATATAAGGGTAATTAGTGAGGAATTAGAGAAATCAGTAACAATCCTGGGAATTAGGGTACAAATTTTTTTCAGCGGTTTACCCCTCGGATTTACCAGAAACAAGATATTGTATAACTGACGACAATATTTTGCATAATACAATGCATATTATATTTACAATTGCAATATTATACAATTTTGTATAATGAATGAAAAGAAAAAAATGATGAATTTACTTGAATTTCTAGAAATACGAAAAATATTGAAAAAATCTAATAAGCTTGAACAAGCATGAAAGTATTTTAGCTTATACTATCCAATATTGAAATTTTTTAAAAATCACTATTTCCGTTTATTGAAATCAATTAGTGTTTAATGTTTTCATTAATTGACGGGTAAGATGTTAGAGTAGTTTGTTGTTAATTTAAACTTTTATAAATAATGTTGTAATTTATAGGAACATGTTGAAACATACTAATAGTATCGAATATAAATCATTTGAGGAAAGTGTACAATTTAATTTTAAAATTAATTTATCTGAAACGGCATTTTCTATCTCGCCACCTAAATATTTGTGAAACCTTGGTCCTCTCGCACTTTAATCATTGAGATGTCGTTTATAGCCCAAGCCATAGACACGTTTCTAAAATAGTTGCTTTTTGCCATTAGATACTACATAATTTGGAAAAAATGTCTAAACGTGACAAGTGAATTATAAATTTATAGGATACCACACCAGTAGCAGATATGTATAACAACAGGTAAGGGGGCAATTATTTTTAGGTGCCAAACTGACGTCATCTCCATTATCAGTGCTTCATATTTTCTGATATTTTCTAATTCAATAGTCAAAATATTCTTTGATAGAGGGACTGCAACAATAATCATAACTGCCTCTTCATCTTTTTTATTTATTAAAATAATACAGGGCCTATCAGGAAATACTTCCCGGTCTGTCAAGATTATTCTGTCCCAATATAAGATAAACAGATCGTCTTCAAAAACAGGTTCCGGGAAATACTTATAGTAATGCTCGATATTACTTTTAAAGCTAACTGCTGGTGTAATATTTTTTAAATTTAGTTGCATCGGTGAAGATAATAAGGAGGTACTTTCCAGACACCTCAGCGGTTCTCGCCTCACATTGTCATGCATTAGATATTGGATAAATTATATTTTTAACATAAAATTCACATTAAAATTACTGAAATTTTTTGTTTTGAATTATAAAAATATAAAAATTAAATATTTAAGTTTAAAATTTACTTAATAACTACATCAAATATTAATCTAAAATGATTTATAAAATATTTTTGTACATAATACAATGTTAAATTCATGACGTTACAAAATAATATGATGTTTCATCAATCATTATTATTAATAATTTCAAGCAAACTACAATACTATTTACTTTGTAAATAAACGTCTAAACGACATTTCAAATTGTATCTTGATTTTTTTATGATAACAGTTTTTAATAATAAATATGTTTATAAAATATTTTTTATTTACTTTTGAAACAATAACTAAAATTATATAAGTTCAGTTTTTAATTATTCTAACCGTTCTGAAAAGCTTGTCAAATATTTCTTACTTTACAATAAGGCGATCTAATGTTACCAAAAAAAACTAATCGGTAGAAAGTAATAAGGGCACAGTTAACTAATTATTTTTATTTTTATCGATTTTGCTTTTACTTGTGATTAACTTGAGTGGTTTGATAATTACCAAAAAAAAAAAATATTTGGAATAATTTGTTGTTAAGTAAGGTGCATATATTTAGTATATTAAAATGTACTATTAGGTATTAAGTTTTCGCATATTGGTTTCTGTCCTGTATTATAGAAATTAAATATTATATTATATTATATGGGTTCAAATCACGGTACATAATATAGTAAGGTAATCCGACGAGCAACGTTTAGGCGAAACAATTTCGTCCACAAGGATAGAGCACAAGGTGCCATATAAGCAAGCGTATAGACAGAGAGCTGACTATTGCGATGTTTGACGTAGTAAGACGATCTAAAATGTGCACGTATTATTACATTTAGATACCTTATTATGCATCTCTCTCGTTGTACATTATGGTTTCATTTCTAATGCACGTAAAGAGTGCAGCCGTTGGATTACCATACTATATTATGTACCGTGGTTCAAATGGAAAAATAGAAACCAAACAGGTTTAAACGCAATACTTGATATTCGGTTTACTATTTATTATTAATCAAGTTTAACAATTATTTCCTGTACATGTTCTTCGTTGCGCAGAAAATAGAAATTTTGTTTGAAATTTTAACTTTACAATATAATACTTGTCAGCAAAATAATTCTTGTTAGCGATATTAAAGTCATATGATATTTTCAAGTGTTAATAGATACTTAATGAAAATTTAATTAACGAAACTAATTTTTTCAAAGCAAATAAAATTGTAGAAAATTATTAGTATATAAACCTAGAAATAATTTTCTATACAACTATTACAGAATACGAACTTTCTGGTTCAATTTTTAGTTCAGAAAATATACATTCTTTCCACCTGTTACAGAATATTTCATTCTATAACATCCTTTATAGAATGACTATATTCTCACATCTAGAAATATTAAAACTTGGTAGTGACATCTTTAACAAGTTGTTTTACCGGTTTTATAAAGCCAAGTGTCAAATTTGTGTTCGCGTATTACAAGAAATAATTATATTAGCGCTGTTCATCAGTCGTATAGAAAGTGTAGTCTAGAATAAAAATTTATAGAGCTTAATATAATTCATTTACAGTACTTGTGTCTACTTCTGTACGTAATACTATAATATTATAATAGTGTCCAAACAATAATTGCTAGTTGGTATCGATAAAAACCCATAACACTTTGTAAATTTTTATTAAATTTGTAAAAAATCATTTTATATTTAAAGGGAAATTATCTGAATTATATTCAGTGTAACTAAATAATTTGAAAATTTTGTTAAAGCCAAAATCAATTAGTAGTACTTTTCTGATTTTATAAATATTATTATTATAATAACCAAGCTGTTTTTCAGTATAAAATGTAATATATAATTTCGTTCAAAAACATCGCATATAGTTTGTTGATTTTAAAAAATATATCAGTTGATTTGGTAAAGTAAAATCCGCAAATTAACAAGAAATAGTTTTAAAATATCAAGAATATATTATATAGGCATAGTATATTATACAATATATATAATTATATTACTTTAAGAATATATTATATATAAAGTATATAAATATTGTCGTGATTCAAAATTCTCATTTTGATTTTTTATAAAATTTGATTTTTGTTTTGTAACAAATAATTTTTTTAAATGTAAATAGTTTTGTATTACTGGTTTTCCCGCCAACGAGTTGTAGTGGCAGCGATGGGTGGTGAAAACCAGGCTTTTTACCAAAGATGGCCGCACGTAGCTATTGGGAGGAAAGTCTTCTCCAGCATTTTTTTTTGGTTTTTGAGTTGAATTTTGGAGAGAATAAATAATTTAATTTTATAAGTTGATTTAATTAATTGATTTTGACATTGTGAAGGAAAAATTTTATGAAATTGAATAATTGCACGAGAATCAATATTTTGAATTAAATTGGAGATTGCCAAAATTGTAGTTGTTTTAGAAGATTTAGAAAGGTCATAATGGAATTTATTATTAATTTAATTAATAAAATAATAAATCTGGAAAATATCGAAGCAAGTGTACGATAAGTCCGATGCGAGTGCATGTGGCTACTAGATATCTCATTGCTCGATAGTGCGGTAATTTGGTTGGACTTGTAGTAATTTTTTAAATATTTACACACCTCCCCCAAATTACTTTACAATATATATTTACTTTTTTAAAACTCAATAATTTTTGGTTAGTACATTTAAATTTTTCCAAATGTGAATTTCATCTTAGCAAACTCTTGCCTTGGGAAATTTTTTGAGTTTTTCCACTACTAGATTTATTACAATTTTTTAAAAAAAATTTTCACTTGTAATATCAATAAAGTGAGAGTAAATTGAAAATAATATCAGATATTTTCGAAAAGTTGTTGCTAGGTAATAGATACGAAAGCCCGAAGGGAAGGAGTAGCTATTGCCCAACGGCGGCAACAGGGTTCTGTGTTCGTTTGTATGTATTATTTTTGTATGTTCGCATACAAAATTTTGTATGTTTTTTTAGTATGTATGTATGTTTTTTGTTGGCTTGTTTTGATTTTAATAATAAAAGATAGACCCATCTTAATTTCGTTTGAAATTGAACTTCGAAGATACAGCTGAAAATTTCTCAAAATGAAATATAAAATATAGTGATTGAGGTATTGCTGGCACACAACGGAACTCCAAAAAGCAATGCTTGCTAGAGTTGTAATTTTAAAAGTAACACTTTTAATTCGGTGCGTATATGTACCATTGGCATGCATATACGTGCGTGCGTATACGTGCGTGCGTATAAAGGCTTCAAAGACTTCCAAAAAAAAATTAACTAAAACACAAAAAAATGTTTTTTATTCACAATTTAATACTAACTATTTGTTGTTCCGTATAATGTAATACATTAAGAAATTATTCTTTATTATATAATAATAAATTGCTTTATAATTATGAAGTCGGTGCCAAGTATAGCATAATTCGCTAGTAACTATAAGACAAATCGTCTGTTTACAGATAAAATTCACTAGCTAAGCTACTAAGCTAGCTAAGTTAAAAACTACTGCTTTTACGGCAACTACTTCATAATTATAGAGCAATTAATAATTATATAATAAAGAATAATTTAAAATTAATTATTGAGCTTAGTGGACTAAAATCAAACTCAGTTTTTACGAAGTCGACGTTAATAAGTTTAAGAAAGACATACTTAATATTCACATAAAAATAACAATTAAAAGCTTAATTTCTTTAAACAAACAAATCATAGTTCATACTAACAATCTTAAACAAATAGTTCCTTGTGAAGTTGTTGATAGATTTATAGAAATTGAAAAATGGCATTATGGAAGACAGTTCATCAATATACGAGGTAGGATGTATGATAAATTTAGGAAACTATTCAATCAACAACATCAACCAGAAATCTTAGGTGATGGAGATTGGGTTTTGAACCTAACGAACACCCAACTACCTGAAATCGTTACTAAAACAATATCTCTTGGCCCAAAATTTGCCATAACACCAACTTTACGAAATTTCCCAATATACACCTTCTTGTCAGAGTTGGAAAATACTGTTGAAAATGCAATACTATCTACCTCAGATAAAGAGAGAATAAGAAGCAAATTAATCAACATCACACATAATTTTATTAACCGACGAGATGAGAAGGACCCGGTCTCTAGACAGGTATGGACCACAAAAAAGTTCCTTAGAGAAAACCCTGATTTATTAATATTAAGAGCTGATAAAGGGAATTCCACAGTTGTGATGAATAAGAATGAATATCTTGAGAAAATGAATAATTTATTCCAAGACAAAAAGACATATAAAAAATTGGAAAAAAATCCTACAACAACCATACAAGGTAGATTTAATAGGATAATTAAAGCACTACACGTTAAAGGCCATATTGATGATTTTACCAAAAAGTTATTAACAAAATATAACTGTCAATGTCCTAGAGCATATGGCCTTCCTAAAGCCCATAAAACTGGTACCCCTTTAAGACCTGTTATTAGCTGTATTGAGTCTCCGTCCATACCTCTCGCCAAGTTTAACAACAACATTTTAAAGAACTGTATTACATCTCTACCGTTTAATGTTAAAAATACTAAAGAAGCCAAAGAAAAGATTATACAGAGCGTAATCCCAGATAATTATGTTTTGATATCCTTTGATGTCAATTCCCTATTTACTAACATTTCGAGAGAAGCAGTAGTATCTTCAATCATCAATAACTGGGACATTATCTCTCCATTCACATCAATCCCATTGAACGAGTTTACCAAGTTAATATCTACAATATTTGAAAACAGTTACTTTAGTTTTGAAAATAATTTCTATTCCCAACTAGTTGGCTCCGCGATGGGAGATCCTTGTTCACCTGTGTTCTCAAGTTTTGTTATGAACGATCTTCTGTACAATTTCTTTGGATCCATTAACTTTGATCTACCATTTTTATTATTATACGTAGATGACATCTTATCTGCAGTTCCAAAAACAAAAGTGGATGAATGTATTGATATACTCAATGGATACGACAACCTACTTACTTTCACTTATGAACTAGAATCCAATAACTCCATTCCGTTTTTAGACCTCAAAATTGAAAGAAAAAATGATGGTACATTAACCACCGATATCTACAGAAAACCATCATCTACAAGTAGACTTCTAAATTACAATTCATCACATCCGTTGAACCAAAAATTGAGTGTCATTAACACGTTAAAACACAGAATTTATAACTGCGTACCGGAAAATCTCATCCCTGAAAGACTTAACAATTTAAAATTTCAACTACTCCAAAACGATTACCCAACTCGCCTTGTAGATAATGTCCTTTTTCGAAATAAACCCACATTTTCGTCAAACAAACCTTCCGACCTAGAAAACATAGAAAATACCAAATTTAGCAAAATTACCTACCATCCATGGTTGAACCATAAAATAAAACATACATTTAAAATTTTTATAAACGACGGTTCAATAAAATTAGCTTTTCATAATCCATTCAAATTAGGAAAACTTCTTTACTCAAGAACTAAAGATAAAGTACCTACTCTAGATAGAGCTAATGTTATATATAAAATTATATGTGAATGTGGTCAACACTACATTGGTCAAACTAAGCAAAATCTATCAAACAGAGTTAAACAACATCTATATGACATACGATACAAATCTACAAAAACAGGTATCTCTGAGCATACTGTAGTAAACTCGCACAGTTTCAAAAATGAAGATGTAGAAATTCTTGCAACAGAAATGAATTACCATAAGAGAACTTTTCTGGAGGCGGCCTACATTTCAACCTCAGAAGAAAACCTTAACAAGCAAACCGATTTTGGTTATATAAACGCTGGCTACAAAAATATTTTAAATTGTTTCAAAGTAAAAATTTCAAAACCAAGCTAACGCCTTCACGACAACACTTTTGCATTTTTCTGTCTACGCCTTTATTTTTTACTTTAGTTTCTACGATTTATTGTATTGATGTTCGAGCTGTTGATTACTTTCTTCTATTAGCTACTTGTTTTTTAATTTGTTTACTGTCCGATTGTTCACAATTTTAATGTCATTTTAATGACAGACACATTTTAATTATATAGATTTATTTACAAATTTTAATTCAGTTCATATTTTCATATTTTAACAATTTATCTGTGACCATTTGTGACTCTCCCTTTTTAACATCTAATTTTATACAGTCAAACAGCTCGACATCCATTATTTACTAGGTATAATTATTGCGTTTTAATGTTTTTATTTATTGTAACGTTGCTTCTCTTCTAGTCTTGAAGATGAAGACATAAAGTCTTCGAAACGTCGACTTCGTAAAAACTGAGTTTGATTTTAGTCCACTAAGCTCAATAATTAATTTTATATTATCAAAGTTTGGACGAGAATTTTATTATTATAAAGAATAATTTCTTAATTACATTAACCCGGCATAGGTTTGGTGGGGTATAATATACCCCAACGTACTTTAAAACGTGTTAAAGTCATTTAAAATAATTAATATTTTCGGCAAATTTTGTGTATCTTCAAGTTGAACCTTACTAAGCATAAATACATTGAAAATTCAGTCGTAGGTCAGCTATTGTGCATGCAATTTTTATTTAATTTAGTTAATACGTGCTCATACACCACCAGACCTTATAAGATTAATAACCCTCATAGTCCACCAGACTCTTTATGTGACAGATTTTTTTATTTTAAATTTTAATTGCGTTTAGTACAAAGTAAGTCATAGCTTACATTTATTGGTTTTATATTAAATATTACAATTATGTATTATGTATATGAGAAAGAGCAAACACGGTTATTGCAGCTTTGGAAAGAGGTGGAAGAAGAGAATATGCCTGTTCAAGACTTAAATTCGGTTTTAGAAGTTGAAGAAGACTTGAGAAATTGATTTTAAATAACAACATTTTAAACATATATCCCTCTAAAATCAACACAAAATTCTAATTCATTTGTCTATTTTAACTCATACCCCACCAAACCACTAATGTAACTAAAGTCCACCAAACCTACGCCGGGTTAAGCTAAACAACAAATAGTAAGCATTAAATTGTGAATAAAAATTATTTATTTATTACTATTTAGTTAACTTTTGAAGTCGGTTTTTTTTATTAAAATTTTTTTAGTTTTAATTTCAATTTTAATATAATTTTATTTTAATTTTTATCTAAGAAATTTTGCCATCTGAAGCAGGTTCTCATGCAAAATGAGATCTACCTCTCGTTTATTATTGTATATTTCTTATTACGATGGAAACAAAGTTAAATTAAGCAAACTGAATTTAATCAATTAACTCATTACTTTTTTTACAATCAGTTAATTTTTTAGTCTGAAATTTTTCAATTAAAAATTCCATTGTAGGAAGTTAGTGGACTGACGTGCATGAACTTGGCTTCTTATATTTTTCAAAAACTTAATTTTTTTTGTTATTCTTGATTCTTTTTCATTTTTTCTTAATTGTTCTGTAAAAATAAAATGTCTAGATCTAATAATAACCAAGAAAGTCACCAAATAAGATTTAAAGTCAATCTAATTTTATCTAAATTAAAACTTTTTTGTTGTTCTGGATTATTTTTGAGTTATTCTCAAGTGTTCTATTAGTTGCCTTGTATATTCTATTTTATAATCTAGTAGACGGTAGAAAATTAACATTTGCAGTATGTTGAGCCGTCCTAAGACATTTAAGTGTTATTTTATAGCAGGATCATACCTTTTATGGCACCTCAAATTACTCAAATCTTTTTACGCAAACAAAATTTAAATTTACCTACTACATTTTTTCAAATTTATTTCATACTTTTCAAAATACCATGGAATGTCCTCCGAATAATACTAAAATAATTTGACAAATAATAGTTTTCGACCAATTTATTGAAAGCGAATCTATAGATTTTAAATTTTAATCCCCGACTATGGAGCCGGTAACCGGCGCGGTTCCAATTCTGTTCGCATCATATGCGCTACTGTGATCTAAAACCCAAAATAGATCTGTGGGCTATGAGGAAGGCAATGGAAAACCACCTCGTTAATTAAAATTTCCTAGTATGTCATATTGGTTTCAGCCAATTGATCGCCTATGCACAAGTAAGTGTATAGCACTTAAAGAAGAATAATTTAATTTTGTTTTATTATCGATTAGTTATTTTGTAGAAAAAAAGTGAATTTGTGAAACATTTCCGAAAAATCAAGTATGTAAATTAAAATTTGTTTTGCCAAAAAAAAATTGTTTGTTACAAAAAGGTATGATGTCATTTAAACGGTTTAAGTTAGGGTAGATGTGAGTGAAGGAGAAAATCTTAGATCAACGCAGAGTACACAGTCTAGGTTCTTCTTTCCTATTTAGATAAGCATCTGTTACAGTTTTTTAATATTTTGTGTAGTTTACAAGACGACAAGAATCCCTAAGGGTCGTATTCTCTAACTTGTAAGGGATCTTAACGGAGAGGATCTCTTAACTAATGACAAAACCTATTCTGTAATAATAAAAGATTCTTTAGTTAGATACCGCTCTTCAAGATCGATCTTTACCTGGCAGAGTGGTGAGGGATCTCTTCAGGTATAAGGATTTGCGCATTCTGTAACTCGAAGGGATGCATAATCTGCGTCAAAATACACCAAGTTGATCCCTTAACTGAGAGATGGTCAGTAGGTGTCATTAACAAAATTGAAGGGTTATTTCTATTAGTGAATGTGAACTTGAATCTTGAAAAGTGAATTTATTTTCAAAATAAATATTCAATTAAATAATATTCTTGATAAATTACGCAAAAGGTATATTTTAAACGCATAATATACCTACGCAAAAATTATAGAAACGTTCTTATGAAACGATTTCCAAACATGTCTTTTTTTAAATTAAAAATTAATAAATTGAATATAATTATTTAGCAATGAATTACCACCCCACATTTATAACTAAAATTATTTATGCTTGCAGAATACTGCATAACATCAAGTAATTGTATAATCTGGAAGTAGTTATTGTTAAAAATTTGATAATTGTTGTAAAATAATAATTACTATAAATTGTAAAATTTTAGATGATGATTTGAAAGAAATTGAAGAAGAATTGAATAACGAAGAAATAAATAATAATTTATTAGGATTATTAGGAAGACGCGCTCGTAATAATATTATTCTTTTGTTTAATAAATTTTTATTTCAACTAACTATGGTTTATGTTAACTAGCATGTGAAAATATTTAACAAATTATTATTATTTACATGTTAGATAAATTTATAAATTATTCAACTATTTTGCATATTGTTATCCTAAAAACAGTAGTTTGTTCAATTATTAATTTTTAAAAATTTTGTTAAATATTTTAAATTACCGTAATTTAAATTTTGACTATAAAACTAGAATTTATTTTGTTAAATAAATTTTTATTTTAAATTTCCGTACTTCAAATTTTGTTCAATTATAAATTGTCGTTTATTGTTTCTTGACGTTAAACGTAAAATATTTTATAGGTTATTTTTTTAAATCAACCAATGAGAACACATTACTCTTATACACCACGTGTACTATCACGATTAAAAACATTATCCTCGTCATTAGTTAACGACAACTGCTAGGTACAAAAATTTACCTGAAGGATGAATTAGAGAATGGGTTTTTTAATGGATCTCTTCAAGTACCCTGTCCTTAACTAAGAGATCCTTAACTAAGGGATAATTTAGTGAATACGACCCTAAATCGGTTCAGGATGTTGCTAATCCAATCAATCAATAAATGTTCTATAGTCCATTTTTTAAAGGACCAAGTAAGAATTTGAACTAAACCGATGACCTCGAAATAATAAGCAATAAAATTGATTTGAAATTAGGCAACACTTAACTCATTCGATTTTAATGACGGTTCCTTTTGTAAATGTGGTTTTGCATTCGGTGTGCCACCTACATTCTTAGTATTGTGGACCGACTATAGTATGATAACTATATTCTTTAAATTGAAAGGTATTTTGTTTTTCATGTCAATAAAAAGCACTAATAATGTAAAAGAAATTATTTTAATTATATTTTAACTTATGTAGATATGTTGTATAATCAAAAACATCGTAATCAACTAAAAATGGGACATCACTAACTTATTGTCACTGCCTCTGTAAATTTACTGTACCTAATTTTAATTTTAAACTTTTTATAATTCTAGAACATTTCTCTTGCAGTTAGTGGCACAGTAGTCACCTGGATTATAAAAGCTCACCATTTGTTAATCATGCAATATGAAAGTTTAACCGGTTTATACCTGTTATCTATAATAAACAATTAGGGGGCAGACCTTCCAGTTACAACAATCTTAGGTGCAACTTGGTTAAAATAAGGTCACAAGGAGGTTACCGAGGTTCTATCCCTGCTCGCGCCAAATACACTGGTGTGATCCAGTTGTAATTTGCTGTTTACAGAGTTTACTCTCAACTGTATTAAATAATATAATAATAAAATATTATCAAAAGACCTGTATTCCGGGCTAATCTTTTGTATAAAGAAAAATAACAAAAAGTAAATATAATAATCAAACTATTCGTACTAGGTATATGAAGCAAACAACCAATGTTAAAGAATTTGAAGAAACCGAATCTTTTCAAGTCGATTAAGATCCGATTATATCAGATAATGATTTGTAAATAACGAAACACGTGTACTCGATTATATCTTAACGTAATTTTATGTTGATTACTTTCCGATACAACTATTCTGTCACAATTTTTAAACTAATATAGGAACTTATTATTTAGAAAAAGAACACAAAATAAAAAATTTTAACTAAATTTGTGGTTTTTAGTATGGATTTCACCCTAGCAGTGCTAGGTAAAAGAATTTCTTAGTTCAAATCATTTTTAAATTGTTGATACTTCATGTAACAAGCTCAGTTTTGATAATCTTTGGAGGTTATGGTAAGTCAATTTTGTACACGTTAATCTATATTTTTGTTTAGTTCAAAATTTTTCTTATTTTTCAATTTAACCGATTATGTACAACTGAGGATTGGAAATAACCATGAAATAACGTTATATTGTACTATCGTATTACGAATTTTTCATAATTTCAAATATTCTTAATTCAAACCTGTTATGTGTTAATGTCTCTTTTTTAAATTTTGATTTTCTACGTATTGTATTATTCTTATATTTTTTTGAACTTATTATTTAGAAACCTTTAAAATTTCAATAGTTAATATTTAAAATAATCATATGATATGCTTAGTATGTACATGGTATGTCCATTATTATGTATTTATTAGAAATATTTTTATAATTTAAAAGCTCAAGTACAGCACATTGCTTTAATTAAAATTTTTCAACTTTTTATAATTATTGCTACAATAGCTCGAAGTATTCTGGATAAATTTTAAAATCTAATTTTCTTAACATGTTAAATTAACATTATGTTCTTTATGTTTTTAACGAGCTTTATAAGCTTCTAATTTCTATACCTATACGCAAAGTGTACAACAGTTTGGGAGATATTTTAAAATTTAAAATAGCATAAAATAAAAATATTAACTAATTTAACAATTTAAAAAGGGTTTTTGTTTGTAAAGTGTGTAAAGGAAATTGCAAAAGTATTAAATTTTTAAATATGTAATATAGCGCCTTTGCGATGTATAGATATTCACATATTAAATTGTCGAGTCCTTAGCACATATTTATATTGTGGAATAAAAGTAATATCCTTTCCAACAACCTATCCTGTGCACTTTATGCAAAATCTTACTCAGGTTATGTTAAATTACTTCTGCCGTCAATCTCTAAGCTCTTTTTTTAGATTTAGACAGTAAGTAACAATAAATTACTTTTTCAAAATTAATTTTTGTTTAAATAGGCTGCTCACTGAGATATGCTTTATGAAGAATAAGTACATTATGTCTCCTTATGCTTAGGCATATTTATCAAAAATATACTCAATATTATCCTATAGTGTATATCTTGTAATCTTATTAAAATGTGTCAATTAATATTAAACCAATAAGATTTAATTGTACCACATTCAAGAAGATTTAATTGAGCAATGAATTAGTGGTCAATTGTTCGTCGACCTAAAATATTCTAAATTTAACTAATTTTACAATTCAAACGCGGCATCTGTTGTGAGCAACTCCTTTGAACTTTGTAAATCCTAATATTTGAAACAAAAAATGTATCAGTTTTCTCTAGATTTTAAATTACTTAAAAATTGTAAGCTTCATAAAATTCCAGCAATAGATTACAAATCATTCAAAGCTAATAGTATGCAGAATTTGCGATAAAAAATGTTAAATTAGGAAAGCATATTTTTATTTTGGCACTTAATGAAACTATTTCTACATAAACATAATTTTGAGGTTCAAAAAATTAAACTTTAGCTTATCAAAACGATTAAGTTTGATAAATCAAAAATTAAAGTAAAAAAAAGTGGATTTTTGATTGTGTGATCTATCATTGAACTCCTTCTACAATCTACATGCAAAGCTTACCACGAAGCTACTACAAATCAGTAGATAACAACTCAATCACACGGACTGCAAAGCTTTACTGTGTCAAATCCGCGGTTTCGAGATTAACCGAAGAGTTTTCCCCATCATCAAACACACATTAGCTCGTAGTGATTCATCCTCTGATTACAATGTCTACATCATATTGTAGAATGTGTAAAAAGGTAGTGTGAAGGAGATATATATTTTCAATGATGGATTACAAGACCGAAAATTCACATTTTTCAACTTAATTTATTGTTTTATCCAACATGGTAATTTTACTAATATTAAATTAAAGTTAAAGCTATTGAAGTTGAAAAAAGATATGGAGGTTTTTTTTATTTTTCAATGCTCTACCACATATTCAAAAATTATTTAAATCGGTGAGGGACACCGCGAATCCTTGGCTTGTTAGTTAAACTTCGTAAATTCAATTTGAGGCCATTTCACCATAGGAATTTAAGAAGGTTTCACAAATTCAATTTATTAAAGTTCTATTAATATAATGATCTTGTTTTGCTTGTGATAATTAATAGTCAAACATTTTGAAAGAAATACTTCAGATTTTTATTATTAAACTAGCAGGTTAGCTTGCTTTTCAGTTGCTATGACCGTTCAAGTGCTTGAATAGTGTGGAACCGATTAATGCACTACAATGGTAGATATACTATGTTTGTTATAATTATTATTAGAATAATAATTATTAAATTTTTAAATTATCAAAAATGACAGGCCAACTTGTATTGAAAATTTTCATTTGTATGAAAATCAGATAAATTTAACGATTAACATTGAAAACTTGACATTTTCCTTTAATCCATCCTGTGCATTCGTTTGTTACGCCTATGTTTTTTTACCACGTTGAAAAATAAATTTAATTATAATCAAGGCTTAATAAGTTCCGTTACGATTGTGAGATATGCGCCTTCAGCTACTACATAAACACAATTTTTATGCTTACTAGGTTCCCGTCGAGATCGTGTGGAATTCAACTTTTCAGCACTCGATAAATATTATTATGCTTAATAAGTTCCGTCAAAACCGTGGGACTATTTACGATTGCGTCGCAAGGGGGTGATAAGATGCAATATATAAGTAACTCACACGTGCGGGGAAGGGCAGTCCCAGCTAAAGCATCAAAATGGTAAGGAGCCTTCGCGTATCCAGTTATAATTTGAAATTGTTTAAGCAAGTACTTGGTTAACTTTGTTAATCACGGCTTCGGGATTCAACCATGGGATGGAGGAACGACAGTCCTCCGTAGTCCAAAATTAATTGTAACAGGATGAATTTAATCAGTAATTAGTTCTAAAATTTGTGAATGTTTGAAAATTCAGAACAATTTTGTGATGCTATCGGCTTTTGAAAGTATGGGTCGCCCGTGCCGTTTTATAATAAGACTGTTGAGTCAACTCACTTATTAGTGTAGTCCATAAAGGAACCAACTCACGTAATTAAGATGTTCTGTAATCGACTTCAACACCATACATGTATTTTATTAATATTTTTTGTGTATATTTACACAAAAGCCTTAATTTTAATATATCCTTTTCTTGTTTTATGTGTTTTATTTGTGTGCAATTCGTAGTTTTCAGTGTAAGGTTCGAGCAAGCCAGGTTGAGCTGGGAGCCCCTGCTTTACGATCACAGGAGCAGTCGAGTTGAGTTCTGACCGCTAGATTTTTTTTGACTCCGTCCATAGTGGTATTTTTTTATTATTTAGCAACGCACAATTTTAAGTAAAAATTGAACCACCCCTCGCACTGAGCCTTGCCGGCAATTCATCTGTTGCGCGGTTGTGCGTTGCTCCGAAAAGTAGCGTAACAAACTTCACAAACATTATTTGAATTTAATATCAAAATGTGAAAGAAAGGAAGCAAATTTAGCGGAAAAATGTCATTCTTTTTTTCATAGGAGTGCACAAGCCTTAGAATTACCGATGTGTCTCTTAAACCTGCCTTGTAACAAGTATGGTAGGATACATTTTCTGTTTTGACTTTAGGATGTCATTAGTCATTATCATTGTTATCCTGGTGTTAATAATTACCATAATTTATATGGGATTCATCTTATCTTACAGTTTATATTTGCATCAAATTTTGATTTGTTTAACTCAAATATCCGCAAAGATACCTCGAAGTTACTGAAAGGATGCATTAACATCACAATGTAGTAAAATAGTGAAGTGCGTTGCATTGCAGTTTGATATTTGATTATATTATTGATTTTGAGATATTGCTTGTTTACAAAAGTTCATTTGAAATGCTTCAAATTTAAATTATTAATGCTTCAATTTAATTTACGAATATAATTTCGTAAAATGTTGTTTAAATTTCAATTATTCTTTATACTCCGCTTATGCTGATTTCAAGATGAAATAATGCGGATCCATCGGGAATAATAAACATAACCATATCAATATTTTAGAAAACCTAAAATATTGATATGGTTAATATCGAGTTACACTACCTAAACCACGTATCAATCGATTATAATAAACATAACTTACGAAAAATCTGAAAACCATTTTAATTTTCAGTGAAGTTACTTTCCTATTTATTAATTTTCTATTTTCTATATTTTCCAGACGGGATCATATTCCAGATATTTGAGGAAAGTGGAAAGATTGTATCATTCTTTATAACTTGTAACTTTTAATTGAACAATTATTTTCTAAACGCGTACTATGTAGTCCTAATATTTGATATAATTAAATCTATATTTACAGATGCCAAAGTATGTGTTGGCTTATCAAATTTTTTATTGTATATGACTTAACAATTTAAGATTTAATTAAATTTCTTATCTCGTATATACGACCTACCAGTTCATTAAAAATGTCATCATATACCCTATTGATAGGGTTGAAATACAATGTATTCATCGAAATCAATTTGAAAGTTTCAGATTATTTTATTTACTATTTATAAACTAGGTTATAATTTATTATAAAAGTAAAATAATATTGTTAAATAATTTATTATTGCTTCATGCTAAAAGTTGAATTCTATCAACTAAACCATGAAGAAATAAATAGCAATTTAGCTTAAAAATTTACAAGTTTTGGGGTAAGAAAATTTAGCAAACATTTATTATTTTTAGTTGTCTAAAAGAAAGTAGTTTGTCTTAGATTAAAAAAGTTTTAAATATTCAAAACCTTACAAAGTTGTTTTTACAGAGTTCCACCTATAAAATTTAATTTGTGTGTAAGTTGCCTCTTGAATATACATGTTGTGCTGAACCATAACACTGAACCAGTTTAAACTTGAAATTGTAAACTATTTAAAATTAGTCTAATAATAATAAATAATTAGAGATCTTCTTCAAGAAAGAATAATCAAAATATTATAAAGAAACGTTTACATTATCTACCCAGCATTTAAATCTTTCAAAAAATCTGTAATATTTTATTTTAAATTTAAACTATGAGTATGTACAGGGTGGCTTAATTTCGATCCCTTTTATAGGGAAATCGGTAACTATAGGAGATATCAAAAAATGGATGGCGCATCCTCGATCTCTTTTTTTGAGAAAAGCTGAATGGCCAAAACCGGAATTTGTATATTTTTTCGTTTTCGAGTTATGGCCAAAAGTTCGCTTTCTCGACTTTTCGTTAAATTAATGTCGATATCTCGGTTGTTTGTAACGTTATATGTAGAAAAACTATTTACACCTTCTCCAGACACTTTTTTAAGGATAATAAACTGGGTTAAACAAATTTTAAATATTTTCATTTGTTTCCGAGTTATAATATAAAGTGGAATTTTTTTAAATAGAAAGCATAGATAGCTATGACATATTTAAATAGAATTTTTTATCCTCTTTTCAATGATATATAACATCTAGGGTCTATTATTTCAGTTTCATCTCGTTATATTAAAAAATGTTAAATAAAAATAAAAGAATATCGAAAAATTAAATTTTGGCTTTGTCTAAATAAAATTCTTTAGTGATTTCAAAGTTTCTTCGAGTTTTGTACAGACCCTGGTCTCTAAAACTGACCATATAGTAGAATCAATTTGGTTGAGATCTGATGAGTGCGGGGACCATTCAGCGGAATTAATAAAATCAGGAAAATTGCTTGGGCAATATGCTTGTGTAGTGTTTGCTTTATACACAGGCGCAAAGTCTTGTCGAAACGTCCAATGTTGGTTAGAAATGTGCTGTTGGGCCCACGGAATTACTACAGCATCTAAAGTTTTCCGGCGGTAGATATCTTTATTGATTTTAACTCCTTCCGCAAAACCTAACGGTGTTTTACCTCCTCAAACTATGACAGGCTTGGGATGTTGGCGATGGACACAGATGGTAGAAGATCCGGGTGGTTTTTCTGAGCAATACCTATCATTTTGGTGGTTATGAAATTGTTAGATCGTAAAAATTTTTTTCATTAATGAAAACAAAAGTTTTCCATTTTTGAGTAGCGTTGCGATGTAGAAGAGCACGGCATCATTGAAGTCATCCTTGCTTGTTTTCATCCGTTAACATTTGAACTTTTTTCATCTTATAAGGCTTCTTCTTAAGCTCACTTTTGCTATTTGTCGAATCGACATTTGCAAGATTACAGTTCCAAGAGCCACTTTTCGCAACAAGAGTCTCGGATTTCGTTGAATCCGAAGTTTCATGTTGTTACCATTTCGACGAGTGTTAACAGAACATTTTTTTTTGTTCCGGGTCGGTCTTCATCATTACCAAGTTCTGTGAATTTTTTGATGGCATCAGAAATGGCCTGCGGAATAATACGCAGCATTAAAACAATTTTTCATTGATCATTTCCAGCTTCAAATAGCGTTAAAATTGCGGTCAGCCTTTTTGATGTCTTGTAACTCGTAAACTTACATTTTGATTAGTTTTATTTTTTATTTTTCTGTTCTCTGTTATTCTTAGAATCGAAATACTACAATATTTTTCAGTAAAATTCAATGATTTTGACGGAATGAATGATTTCACGGTGTACATTGTTTTAATTATCTTGGTTCAACATCCCGAATAGTTTACATATTATTAAAATGTTTTATTTTACTGGGTGCTGAATGAGTTAGCCGAACATAGGAAATTAACATGTAAAAACTTATTTATGCAAATTCCTGCTTCCCTAATTATTTTATAGAAAAAATGAAAGATACAAAAATAATGCAGAAATATAAACCACGAATGATAAGAGCATTAGATTTCATCTAGCTTTTACTTAAAGGGTCAAAAAATCCTTTTGAAATTGTTAAACTTTTCATTTATCAGACTAGCCATGTATGTTTCCTAGGTAATTATTTCAGTAGTATAACAATGGCATGTTGCATACAGTTTTGCATACAATTTAAATTTATTAAATTTTACCGATTGGTTAATTTGATTAATGGATTCGTGAATGCTCTCATCATTCCTAGTTTATATTACTGCATTACTTTTGTGTCTTTCATTTTTTCTCTAAAATAATTAGGGAACAAGCAGGAATTTGTATAAATAAATTTTTAATTATTAGAAAAAATGCACAAAAGTAATGCAAAAATATAAAGTATTTATACGAATGATAACTGCATTTAATCTATCTTTTACTTAAAGGGTCAAAAAAATGTAATAAATTCAATTTAATTTCTATTTTCTAATGCTAATCTGAACAAATGAACAATTACAAACAATTAATAAATAATTAAATAACATTACAGCAAATGTTCAAAGAGGTTTCCATATTCGGCTAAACAAAAACCAAGTCTATCATAAAAGTTACGCCGTACATTTGCAAAGTTGTCTTTCGGTAATATTACCACACTCTTCCATAATTTTATTTTGTAATGAATCAATACTTCGATATCGTTCACCATAAATTTTAGATTTCAAATGACCCCACAAAAAAAAGTCGTTTGGAGCCAAGTCTGGTGAACGAGCTGGCCAGTTTATTGGTCCATTGTGTCCTATCCAGGAATTGGGATAACATTCATTTAAATAATTAGTTACATCTCTAGTATAATGTGCTGGGCACCCGTATTGCTGATAATAATTATGCTATCTTCTCCTGCCACAATATCAATTGCCGGTCCAATTTCGTTTTGTAGCATTTCCAGATATTTCGACCCATTCAAATATCCATCAATAAAAAATGGTCCGATAATGTTTGCTCCTAATATTCCTGCTCAAACATTTACAATTTGACGATACTGTGAACGATTGTTTATCATTACATGAGGATTTTCAGTTGACCAAAATCGATAATTTTGAACATTTGGTTCCCCATTAATACTAAATGTTGTCTCGTCAGTAAAGCAAATATTTTTAATGAAATTTCTGTCCAAATTGGCCTTTTCGATAATACCTTCACAGAAAGTCATCCTTTTGTACCTATCTTCCTTAAAAATTTCTTGATGGTTCTGGAACTTATACGATTTTTTTTTTTTTTTAAGATATTAAAGCGTTTTTAACTGCCATGGTCATTACGCATATTTACATGTTATTATATATTATAGGTATTTGTTAGGGTAGTTTATAGTATTCTTCGATTTAATTCACAGTCCATTATAAATTTCATCAATTTTTTTATCGCCTCTTCATTGTCTGCTAAAATGTCACTAATTTTGTTTCCAATGCCAGCCCGTTTTCGCTTCTCTTCATATTGTTGACATTCTACCAAGAGATGCCTTATTGTTATGTTTACTTTACATATCTCACATTTCGGGGGTTGATCTTTTGTTAATAGATGTGCATGGGTAATTTTGGAATGTCCTGTTCTAAGTCGGGTTAGAATTACCTCTTCAAGTCTTTTGGATCTGTTCGATGTTTGTCATTCCGCGTGTTGATTTTTAACTTCTCTTAATTTATTATGTTGCAGGGTATTCCAAGTAGTCTCTGTTTGTTTTTTAATACTTTCTTTGATTAAATGTTGGATATCTCGGCTGGTTGTGATAGGTAAAGTTTGTTGATTGAGATGTGCATCTGCTGCGGCAATATCTGCTTCCTCGTTGCCCCGAATTCCCACATGGGATGGGACCCAAAGAAACTCGACTAGGGTGCCTGAATTCTGCAACATAAAAATATTTTCTCGAATTTGATGTATGATTGCCTCATTAGTGTGTGAGTTGTCCATTGCTTTCAGTACACTGTATGAGTCGCTAATTATGAGATACTTTAGTCTACAGCCATTTTGTGTTTGCAGAATTTCGTCTATAGCTAATTTGATGGCTATTGCTTCTGCGCTGAAGATTGAGTTCACTTCAAGTAATTTATATCCTATTGCTTGGGATGTGTTGAATTTTACTGAACAAGATGTGGAGTTTTTGGTTTTTGATCCGTCAGTGTATATTTGGATGGAATTTTGATAATTTTTATTGATTATTTCGTAGGTCATTTGATTATAAATAATCGGTAAGGTAGTATTTTTCTTAAGTTCGTTTAATTCAAAATTTATGTTTATTTGTTGTTGAGACCAAAAAGGAGTATTTATAATTTTTGCAGGAATTACGTTGTCTAATATGGCATATGGAACATTATATTGCTGTAGAATTGTTTTCATTTGCTGCTATTGGTTTAGATAAGCATGGATTTTCTTCGTAGTATTGTAGTTGACTGTTATCTGTTATTTTTCTATACACTTGAGTTGTAGTTTTTTCCAATGTTTTACTATAGTATTTTGTTGTTAGGAATGTTCTTCTGTCGTTCAAGGTATGTATTCCTAGTTCGCAATGTAAGCTAATCACAGGGGTTGTTCTATATGCGCCTGTTATTATGCGTAAGGCATTGTTTTGTATGGGATCAAGAAGTTTTAAGTAATTATGTTTTGCAGAGTTATAGATGATACATCCGTAGTCTAATTTGCTGCGAACGATTGTGTTGTAAAGTCGATGTAAAATATTACGGTTAGGTCCTTCATTTTTGTTGTTGATTATTTTTAAGATGTTCAAAGTATTTATACATTGTGATTTAAAATTATGCTTTTTTATAATTTTGAATGCCGTAGTATGATGGATATTTAACTCCGCACCAATTTCTCTTGTACTGATACAAGGATTATTCACTACGGCAGCAATTACATTTGTTGCAGTTTCGGTACCTGGAGCTTCACCAATATTGATTTCTTCTAAATTTAATCTTTTATTTATGCAGGTCTTGCAAGATGGCTTAAACACTGATCAATATTGATTTTGATTATCAATTACTTTTTGAATTGTCGAAAGAGTAGGAATTGGTTTTTCTGGATATAAACCAGCAAAGAGATCTCGAACCATACGCATACTGTTTCCCAAGTAATATAGTTTTAAAATTTGATTTTTTTCACTAATTGTATACGTTGCTTCCATTTTATGAAATTAAAATTTAACAAAGTGCAAAACTATATGCAACATGCCATTGTTATATTACTTAAATAATTACCCAGGAAACATACATGGCTAGTCTGATAAATGAAAAGTTTAACAATTTCAAAAGGATTTTTTGACCCTTTAAGTAAAAGCTAGATAAAATTTAATGCTCTTATCATTAGTGGTTTATATTTCTGCATTATTTTTGTATCTTTCATTTTTTCTCTAAAATAATTAGGGAAGCAGGAATTTGCATAAATAAGTTTTTACATGTTAATTTCCTATGTTCGGCTTACTCATTCAGCACCCGGTATAATTATTGAAATATATAAATTGTTAACATTAAAATGGTAAATGGTACTAAAATTTTACTTAATAATGTTTATTTTTAATATATTTTACAATACAATAAATCATTACTTTTTGCAGAGCAAAGAAAGTTATAACTTAATCTGTATGTTGCGATAATAGCATAATATACACAGTAAAAATTTATCTTCATTCTAAATGATAAATATAAAACTTTTAAAATTAAAGTAATAAAAGTTTAAAATTTAAATTGGCTGAAGCTAACTTGAAATCTTTAATGTGATAATGGTAAGAGTGTTGAATTATAAAGAGAATTATTACTACGGAAACTACCATAAGGGGTTTTTACTTTGCAAACAAAAACTAAAGTTATTTGTAACAAAAAGGCATTTTGTGTTTTATAAATACTAGTAAAATAATTCACCTGTCAAGCTCAAGCTTAGCCATGCATTATCGCGACATTGTACAATAAAAGAAAGAAACACGGCTGAAAAACAAAAGATAACTTTTAATGGAAAGTTGCTGGACAAAATATAAAACATAACTTTTTTTTAATGAAGACATAGGCAAATCATTGATCATTTGGTATTTTTAGTATATCAGCAATTAATTACTGTACAAATTCATTTATTGTGTTGATCTACAAAATAAACCTACGTTTAATGAAAATGCATAAGTTAAAAAAAATTTAACAGAGGAAGATCATTAAAAATTAACTGACCCCAGAGAGTACTTCTTATTGTTTATTAATTAAGCTTGGCATTTATAAATATATTTTAAAATGTTTCATTATCTAATTTTTCCTTTCAATTCATTATGAAAACGTGTTTAGCTACAAGAACATTACGCCGCTAACTTGATTACAGTATATTATTATTTCTAAGGGCATCTAGCTACTCGTATGCAGGGTTGCTACGCATGACTATTCAGTTTGTACATTTTTAAGACATAAATTAATGTTGATTAAGAACTGCGTCAAAAACTTTGAAAAAGTAGCCAAATTTCAGCAACTTTAACAATAGACAGCCAGCCTGTAGATATTTGTTAGGAAAATATCTTTAAAACATTATTTATGGCACAGGTAAAAATTAGAGCCAAGTATTCTGAAATTTTGTTGATAAACTTAGTAGAATAATGAAAACTAAAGGAATGCAGTTTTTTAGAACAGCAAAAAAGAAAAAAAATTAAACATAAACTAGAATCTTATTATTAACTAAAAATAGCAGGATAATTTTAAGTTACATAATATATCGTTTTTCTATGTGATTTGTGATGATGTCATATCGATTTGTCTTCAATCGTGGCGTTTCCAACATTTGCAAAGGCATGGGAATACAAAATTGTAGTTAAACCAAGTGGAATAATTTATTCAGAAAACGTTTCATTGAGTGTACCTACTTGTTTTACATAAGGTAGATATACAAACCTCCCCCCAAACGTTTACTGGTGGGTTTTTCAAAAAATAATATCAAAAATTAGTGACCAGCATAACTGTTCATAGAAACCTAGATTTTACTAAATTCATCTTAAAACTTAACAATAATAAAATTTTGGTTATATGTATATGGGTCATTCCACCAAATAAAATCATTGTTATGGGGCGACTCCCGCAGATTTTGTTCAAACTTTGTGAATATGTATTTTTATAAATATATTATAATATTTTTTTCTGAAAGCTGAAAGTTTTTTCTATAAAATAAGTCATTTTCACCATGTGCATATTTTTTGTTAAAATTTCTACAATTAAAAAACTTTTAGTTTTGAATTTTTTTCGTATGTTAATACATGTATTGATACAAGCATCCCTTTGTCATAATTAATAGGCAACAATGTGTGCAATGTTTGTGTGCCCTTCACCATTGTTGAACATATTGTACATCTAAAAAAATAAAATTTTCTCTTTTTGAAATCAAAAACAAAGATTTAAATACTTATGTTTTCCTTTAATTTAATTTTTGACAAACTTTTTTTTTCATCAATTCTGTGCGTGGTTTAACCTAATAAAACACTACAACTACACAAACGAAATGAAAAATTGAATTAATGGTAACAAACAAAAATGTAAAGTTTATATTGCCCGCGGCCGTTAAATTTTTACAAAATTTTGTTTAATCTTAAGGTTTGGTCTTGTCCTTGAAATTTTTCTTGATTCTTGTAAATTTGGCTTCTTAATTTCCTCGAAACCCGTGTGTTGAAAATGTTTAGGCATCAATCTTGTCGATATCTTTCCGGTACACTCCCAATGGTTTCGAAATCAAAAAACTGTCTTGCTACTTGTTTTTGTGAAGACCCAAATTTTTCTTCTCTTACACTTTTCGTTCTCGAGCATTTATTATTTTTCAACCTTTTTTAAAATTCGATTTCCTGTTTTTTTAAATTTAATTTTGAAAAAAATCAAAACACCAAACATTTAAAATGACAAACATGTTCAAAATAAAAAGTGAACAGAAAAACTTAAAATTAATTGTTGAAATTTGGAAACTTGTCGTCGGCTTCCACGACCCTCTGCACAATTTTTGCAGAATCGTGGAAGTCCCACATGTTCAGAGTTTTTTTTTATCCGTTGCTTAGCTCTTAGACTACTAGCTATAATAATCTTGCAATATTTTGTAAATACGACAATACCGCAGCATTAATAGGAATAAAGCGACGTTAATGAAAATAACCAGACATAAATGAGATTGTAGCGGCCTTACTTCTAAGGCCTTAAACGCCAGTTATCTCTGTTAACAGCATCTTCCTCAACCACTTGGTATGTTTCTATTCCCTTTCTTATGGCATCATTGCATGATCTTCTTGGCCTACCTATATTTCTCCTCACCGTCCGGAGGCTTCCATTTCCAAATCATCTTCGGCGATCTTCGTTCATCCATCATGAGAACGTGGACAAACCATTTCAAATTTTTGCGATCTATTCTATCTATTATTGTATCTTGGGCCTCCATTTTTTTTCGAATTTGGACATCTATTATAATATGCTCTATTTCTCCATTATAACCCATGCTTCACGCCAATAACATAGCACTGATTGGACCATTGTTTTATCTATCTGTTTATTGTTTTTAATGAGATATATCTATTCCACTAAACTGAGTTTAATGCTCCGATTGCTTTCTATTTTGGATTTTATATCCTCATTGCTGATATCATCTATTGTTACGATCCTACAATATGGTTTTATCAATTTTTTTTTACATTTTTGAGATCACCGTGTTGAAAAACCTGAAACCTGTCTTTCGGTCGTCAAATTTTGTCAGTCGATTTATTCCTGAACCGTCCAACCAATCACAACCAAACTTGGTAAGGTAATAGGGCTTACGGTAGCATAGTAAAAATAAGGTTTACGTCGCGATCTGTTAATCAGGAGTGCCACTACAAGAAAATAACAGCAGATTTTTAAAAACAATTTTGTCTTGTGGTAGGTTATTTTAAAGACCTTGAATAGCTTTATCCAGAACAGGTAAGGTTGCCATAATTACTTTCGGAAAAATAAGTACAAATACGAAAATACTGAAGTGCATGGGGAAACAAGATTTATTTAAAAAATTTCATCTTCCTCTCCACCATTCTATGATTGTGAATGGTGACCATAAGTTTTCAAGTAAAAGATTATTTTCGTGGTGTTGGGGAGAAACATGTTAAAAGTGCAAATGTAAGTTTTATTTATTTATTTACTTTCATCAAGTTTTTATCAAATAAAAATAATCGGAATGCGACTTATTATTGTTCTACCAAATTATTATGTTCATAATGCGTAGTGCTAGAGTTATCATATATCGAGCAAATGAAAATATAGCACAAATTATCCACGAAATTAAACTTATTAAAAAAATTTCCATATTTGCACTTATCAGTTTTCTCCCAAACACCACGGATTTATTTTCATATAAAAATTATTTTAAATTACATTTTATTTTCTTATTAAATATTTTATTTTAAAATAAATATAAATAAAATAAAATTATAAGGAAAATACTCCGTAGAACATCCTGTGTTTATAATTTGAACTTATGGTAAGAATAAGAATAGGCGAAATTAACATTCTATCTGTCATCTGTCAAAAATTACAAGCTGTCAAAGTTGATACTTCAAGAGAGAATAACTCATGAAGTACTGAAGGGATCTCAACCAAATTTTGTATGTAGGAACATTGCCCCCTAGGACTTGAGACCATATGAAACTATTTGATAAAAGTCTGGAATTCAACATGAAAAAGAAAGATTACTTTTTTTTGCGAAATCTTGAAAAAAGTTCTTGTCCCTGGATTTTCTTCGGGATTTCTGTGTCGATGGCAATCAAACTTATTGAACGTATGTCTAGATGGATCTAGTGGTGAAAATAAGGTTTCGGCAGAGAAATTTTTGCCAGGGCCACCACAATAAAACAAATAAAAACAATGAAAATTTCATCGTATCTCCAGAAATGTTAACCGCTTGTGATAAAATTTTATGTGCTAATATAGCTTTTAAAATACAAGTATTGGTAGGAAAACAATTGAGCCAAATGTAAAAGCAACATTACATAAAATATTAACTGAAACCTTAATTAATCCATTTTTTGTAAAAATTTGTTAGATGGTTTGTAAAAATATAACCTACATTCGAAAATTTTTATAATTAATCTGACAGTTACCAGTTTTTAAATTAATTATTTTGAACAATCGAAAATTTGTGTGCTGTAGGTAATGGTATGTGTAATAAATTGTAAGTTTCAATTCTAAAAATTCATTAAATGTGGTGTTCTGATGATTGGGGGTATTGCGGCAGAAGTGACAATAGTTTTTTCATAAATTAGGTCTTTAACAGACGTGCAAACAAAGCTTTTTTAAAAATGAAAATCTAACGTTTTTCAGTAAAACAAAAATTATAAAACACCGATAGCATGCTGTGACCCGTTCAACCGGGCTAGGAGTGATGCTTCCAATACTTTATACACAATAATTACATAACTGACTATTAAAACGGCAAGAAAGTGGTGAAAATGAAAGTTTTCGATCAAGAATAAATAAGCTCACAATCACATCTACAAAAAATCTTGAATAGCTGTCCCGAGACTCTTTGAAAGTGCACATGGCGTCAACATTTGTCAATTTTTCCTCATTTTCAATTGTTTATTCAAAAAATATACACAATTTCTCTCTGCATAATTGTCATTTCCTTCACATTGCCCCTATTAATCTAATTTCCAAATTCGGAACCATGACGAATTTTGTCATTACTATACATAATACATTATAAAAAATTACTAATTTTACACTAAACTATTGATCGAGTTTTAAAATCACTATTTTTTGATCATTGTAGTCAAGTTGTGTTTTACAAAAAAATAATAAGTTTAATTTTAAAGTTTCAAATTCGTTTTTCTAGAATGGTTCACATAACTAACCAAGAAATAAGACGCAGAATGGAAGCTCATGATAATGTAGTAAGTAGATAGAATTGACAGAAGAAGCCTTATGTGGTTTGGTCACTTGCTGAGAATGGACGATCAGAGATGGCCTAAAAGAGTTTTCGAATAGACTCCTCCGGGTAGACGCAAGAGAGGTCAACCAAGAAAATCGTGGAGAGATTGCACCAAATAAAGAATGCTGGCTTACCATGTAGAAGAGGAAGATGCACTTAATCGTGATATTTGGCGTTTAGGATTTCAGACCACTGTGCGATGGTACAAAATAATAATTATTATTTCCCAAACATAAACGAGTCAAATTGTTCAAGTACTATCTATTCATTCCAACTAGTGCCCGTTTTTCTCATTGTCCTGATTAAAATACTAATTTAATTTGGTGTTTGTTACCTGAAGTATTCTGAATAAAACAATCATTTTTTGAGATGATATTATATTAAAGAAACCTATTTTTCTTAAACTGATTTATTTATTATATTTGAAGTTTAATCCCCATATCTTTTTGGTTTTCTACACTTAATAATTGAAATTTATTATTATAATAATATATTTTTCTCAGATTTCGGAACTACTAAATGCTAGTTTCCCTTTCGATCAATCTGATCACTGACGCTAGTGTACTCTTGAGAAGAACAACAAACTCTTTAAACGCAAGATGAAAGAAATTTGTTTTTTAATTTTTTAGATCTAGATTAAATAAAATCTGGTAATTAAAACAATTACATGAACATTTAAGAACAAGGTACAAAGAACAATAAAAGATTACCTAAAGCAAGTAATTAATCACGATTAAAAACCTTGATTTTAAAAAAGGCAGTTTTTTGTTATAACCGAAAAACTTACTAAATCCTAGGGTAACACAATGCCGGCGGTAGCTCTGCTTTTTCATTGGAGAGCGAGTCGCAGGTTCCCCAAAGAATTGAAGTAAAGTACTTACACTCAATTGATTTTTAAAAATTTATATTTTATTTACAAGACAAACAAATATACAGGAGTATCAAGAGCAAGAAAAATCCTCAAGTCAGAAAGGATAAATAGATTAATTGACCAAATAGATAAATTTATTCTTAACAGAAACTTTGTGTTAACAAACTTTGGTAATAAACGAAATTTTGCATAGGTGTAAAACAGAAATTAAGTATATACAACGCGTTAATAGCTATTACCTGTTGGTTTTCACTAATCTTATACAAAAAGAAGCAATTTAATAGAAAAACACTTGATATCTAAAATTTCTCATCTGTTAGAATGAATTTAACCAGTCTTCATCGATTGTAATTCTCGTAATAAATCTCTTAACAACTGCTCTTCCCCAAGATGATTAGACAAATTCATTAATACATAAACGGAACCAAAACACTCGTGTGCGCTAATAAATTTAAATATACAACCTTCTAATTCCCTTGAGTCATAGTCGGTACAAAATTGAATTAAGGCAGGATAACTCCAATATTGGCAAGCAGCAATCGTGGAACATAGAACTCCAATCAAATCAATTGCTGTATTATCCAAAAAAAAACAATGAAAACAAGAACCTTGGACGAAGATCTCCACCAGAGTTTGAGCTGGTCCAAATTAATTCTTCAGCAAACAAAGGTAAATTCATTCTACGAAATGCTAACAAAACAAAACTGGATATAGCAGGTTTGGATACCAAATAAAAAAAACTCTACTGAGAACCTACAAGATGGAAATTGGAAGTAAATCACAATCTATCAAACTAAAAACTGAGTTACCTGATGTTCGGTTCTCCGGAAATGAAAAATAAGGACAACTAAAGTATTTCCAATAATATAAGCGTAAGTTGACTCTTCAAAAGTTTGACAGAAAGTGAAGTCTATTTCCTTTTCGCTACCGCTCAGTTGTCGCTCCTGCTCAAAACGCGGTTTAGGAAAGCCAAATAACAAAGATATACCGAGCAGTCAAAAATTATTGTTACATTATATTTCTAATAGAAGCACGTAATCCTTTCAAGCAATGTGGATTTCGCTTTGCTTAATGATTATACACATAATTTTGTTTCATAAATTGTATTTTGTCATACTTCTTTAAAGATCGTAAAAAGACTAGGGTAGAGTAGGATAACCATTATTCAGATTTTAAAAATTTACTAATGAAATTGTGGTAACTGAGAGCGTGAATTGCAAATATAAACATAACATTTCATAGATCACTCTAAAATTTGGGTAAAAAGGCTCAAAAGCCGTAAATTTCGAATGCGTATAATTAAACCTAATTTAAAATTAATTTATGGTATATATTAACAGTTGAATATCTCCAACAAAACTGCGGCGGTCTGTACCCATTTAAGTACCTTGCTGCAACTATTTGCTTTGGTTATACATACTGTCGGCAAAATGGGACTCGCTTTGAACAACTGCTTCTTAATGATTATATCAATTATTTCTAAATTCTACGTTAAGTAGTTAAGGTTAAGAAATTAAAAATAAATGAGATAATATGCAGAGCCAGCACTAAGAATGCTTTAGATTCTAGCTTCCAACGATTCGGGCAATAAGAACACGTGATTTATACAATTAAAAACCTTTTACATTAACAGCAATATATTAGATAATACTCGATGCGAGGGTAAAACTATGAAAGAATAGCAAGAAAATTAATTAACAAATTGCAAGGAAATTTTCAAATTTTAAAATTGGATACAAAAAAATAAAAAAATTATTGTTTAAAATTTTGGTTTGAGGTTTAACCCTTGATCAGCGGTAATCAAACTACATTTTATCCCATCATACCTAAGGAGTTACTTTTTTGTTAACTGTATTTTTTTTCAGAAATTGTCACTAACTACCTGTAAATTTCCGGTAAATTTTTAATTAACCACTGTTTATATTTAAAGTAAATTGCAATGGTTGGACAGTGGAGCGGTTACAGTATAAAGCCACGAAGCGGCCCTGTGATTGGCAGATAAAATATATTATAAGAAACTCGCAATTTGCAAGATGTCTTGGTACTAACAATAAATGAAAGAATAATATTTTAACAAAATAATAAATGGTTTAATAAAATAATAATCCAAAAAAGTGATTATAATAATAACCTGGCACCTGCCACTGTATTTGATTTATTTAATAAAACTTCCCTTACAAATAGAAAGAATGTTTTCCTTGTAATAATAATAACTATAAACTGAAAGGAAGTAGAAGACAATATCTGAAAATGTGAATTTAGATAATGCGAGTTGTAGCTATAAATGTTTCTTGTTTAAAACCTTCACTTGACGAAAAAAATAAAAAAACCAAAAATAAAAAAAATGGTTAAGTTCAATTACATTACTCAGAAGTTAGATCGATTTTGTTATATTTTCAATTCTTTGAAACTCGTGTCATGATTCTGCAATGAAACCGCGGCACTTCTAAACTTTATAAGTCTCAAGCTTAATAGCCAAGTTTAATGAACAGACACAAAAGTAGAGCAAGCCCATCCATATATGCTGGTCGTCACTTCCAAACAACTCTTAAGTTTCTTTGGGGGTATTAAAAAATTTAAAATATTAGTTCAAACAATTTGATAATTTAATACTTCCATAAAAGTATTTTGTAAAGAACTTTAAGCCGAAGAAGTAACCATGGTTACTGATATGTGCACCCTATTCAACTTCCATTCAGTAAAATGTGTCTAAAAAAGCTCAATTTGATCATAAATCTACTACTACAATATTAGATCAACAATAAAAATACATTTTAAAATGCCTATCACAAAGTGCGTTATAACAAGAAAATCTATTTTTATAGCAAAAACTTTATTTGACAGTCTTTATACTTTTACTTTTATTATATTTTATAAATTATAAACGAGTAGTTAATGTAATTGTCACCATTGTGCATTAAAATTTTTTCTTTATAAAAATGTAAAGTGCATATTTGTCCACAATTACTTTCAATAAAAAAATTTTTTTTTATTTGTTTTTCACTATAGTAATTATTACAATTCTAAATTTTACCAATTTTTAAGGTTCTAGTTTAATGCTAACCTAAACGTTTACCTCTTTTCCTTAAGTACACATTCTCCTCAGCACTAAAGTGAGAATGGAAATCTTACAGTTTACACTGCCCTAATGCAAAATATTATATTATGTAGAAATGTTTAACCATAATAGACCCATGATTGCCTACATCGGATTGGGGAACGAATTCTTTGTTCCCAGGTAAATTTTGAAGTCAGATAGTTGTAACGTAAATATATTTTAAAACAAAATCAACGTTCAAGTCATTACTTGAATTATTACTCTTTCTTATCTATGGTTCAAGTCGTAAATTTTTGAATATTAAAATTATTATTAAAGATTTTCATAATTAATAGTTGAATATATTTTTGCAATTCGAAAATTGTAAGAATTCGTTAAAAAGATATAAGAATACAATTAAATATTGGTTTACTGATTATAATTATATTGATTACTTTGTAATTATTTTTATAAATAAACTAAATATTATTGTCTATAATTAAATTAATTAAACTAAATTACTAAGGATGAACTCTCGCTATTGCCACAGTTCAATACCAACAGAACTTTTAACAAAAATATACTTAATTCCTTATTTGCACCAATTGCAATCCAGCATTTAGGACATAATAAAATTTTGTGCTTATTTTGAAGTTTTTAGAGTATATTTGCCTGCATATTTTCAAGTTTTTTAGTGCCTATAAATCCGGATCCTACGTTATAAGTATATATCCTTTTTTGAGGATAACCGTTATTTTCTCGAAGTTCATCATTTTTTATTCTAATTTTTATTTTCTCAAAAAAACTTCAAATTTTGTTTTATTTATTTCATCCTTTGTACGATAAAGTAAAATTATCTTTCAAACCATAACGATTGTTTTGCGCCACCCTGAATATACTGATATGTTTAAAATACTGACCATTTATTTAAAGTACTGATCAGATTATTTAAATCACTGACCATTTATTTAAAATACTGACAATTTATTTAAAATACTGACAGTATTTATACTGATCAATGTAATACTAACCATTTATTTAAAATACTGACCATCTATTTAAAGTACTGACCATGTCATTAAAAATACTGACCAAAAATGTTTTTAAATACTGACCAAATAAATACAAGCCATTTGAAAATGAACGAAAATATAAAGAACTACTGTTGTTTTTTCTAACTTTTGAGAAAATTGTTTATTTAATTTGTTTAATTTATTTAATTCATTTTTATGGGTTAAAAATCTATCAAAGATTATCAATAGATGGGGTTAATAAACGGATCAAAATAAAAAACTCACGGCGAATCGTGCCGTTCCCAAAGTTATTAATTGCAACATTTCAGCTAGTTTATGCTATAATAACCCAAAAGTTTTTTAGCTGATGTCAAATCTCAATCTGCTAAAAAATATAAGGTGTCATTTAAAAATTAAAAAATTAACCTTGAAATGACCTTGAATAGGTCTACTAACTGTAAAACAAATTACTCCGTATTCTTTCCCCCTCTTACTACTATACAATTTTTGTTCGAAGCACTTGATCTTTTGGTCTTTGGTTTTTGAAATAGTTCTTTCTATAATAAGTAGAAAGGAACCAATTCACTAAATTGAAATGTTGGAACCAGAATTATTGCCAATGACCCTGAATATTGACAATGACATTGTTATTGGCAATACTCTGGAAGGGTTGGCTCAAAAATTTCAATTTAGTGGATTCGTTTCTTTCTGCTTGAAGCCGTTCAATTAATTTTACATTATTGATACATTTAGATACATTTTAGATAAATGAAATTTGAGATTTTGGTGAATTTAGGCGTTTTGTGTAGTTATATTTTATGTGTGCTCTATCTCAAAAAGTAATAAAAGTCCAAAACCTGAATTTCGTATTAGTACTTTAATATTGATGTTAAGAACTAATTTGATTTTGATCGGCATCGGTTCACAAAAACTACATATTTGTTTAAGTTTTGTTTGATTTAAAAAACTTATTGACAAATAAAACTGTTTTTTGTTTTTCTGATGTGTTGGAGCGCAATAATCATTAGTACATAATTTGAGATTGGGTAGCATGCTATAGTGGCCTGGTGTTATTGGTAGGTGAGTCATGAACAAATTAGTTCGAATCAAGGTCTTCGGGAACTCTTGATAATTTTTTAAATTAAAACTGCTTTTTAAAGTTTTATTAATAACACCGTATATTACCTACTACGTTTTGCATAAAAGGGTTAACAATGAAATATAAAGTACCTGTTTCCATGTGTACTACTAGTTAATTAGATGGTGGTTATAGATTATTAAGTTAATTTTTTATAAATGCTTTTGATACATGTAATCAATAAATCAAGTTGTTTTACTGTACATATAAGCGTTCACTTTAAATGAGCTAACTTGAATTGATTATCGTCCGACATCAAATATATTTGTAACGATACAAAATGTTGGTCTTCCTGAGACAAGGTTTAAGTTGTAAGAGTTAAAAGACATTGGTCGGCATTTTGCCAAATTTTGTATATCACACCAAATTTTTCTACTGCAGCAGATGTAAACCTAAAACTTCAATTTACTTTTATGGGATTTTTCTTTTATAGAAATATTTGGAACAATACGAAACAAAACATAAACTGTTTATATCATTAGAATTGATGTTGCCTTTTCATATATTTCTAGATTTAGATTTCAAATAGCTTTTGAAAGCAGTTGCTCTTTAATTAAAAAGAAAATCGATTTAATATATTAATTAGTTGGTTAGGGACATTGCGTGAATTAAAATTTTCGTAATCATTCAAGAACAATAGCTTAATCTTTTTGTTCCATTTAGCAAAAATAAATAATTATGCATTTTTAAATAAAACTTTCTTAAAAGTAAAAATTATGTTCTGAAAATTATTAATAAAGGATTTCCTCAAAAATATGCAATTACAGTAAAAACAAGAATTTTAAATTGTCTAAAAAAACTAACAAGCTGAAGTGTAGCTCAGCTCTCAGCATTTGAATTGAAAGTGGAACAGCAGACCAACGATTTCGTATCATCCCTAAGCGGAGGGAGAAATACTTTTGATTAATGTATCTTTTCTTATCCCTTCGAGTCTTCACTTTCCTGGCGTCTGCTTTGCTTTTCTATCGAGTTTACGTATCTACTTGTTAAGAATAGTCTTAGCTTTAAAAAATGTAATGTCAAATGCTAGAATTCATTTATTAATAATTAATAACCCTAATTTATTTAATTTAATTTTCTAAATTAGACTAGCATTTTTAATCATTAATTAAATTTAATTAATTTTCCAACAATGTATATTACACTAACCATTGATTAAGTAAAGCGTCAAACTTAAATCAACTCATTTATTAAATTTTCCACTTAAAAAGGTCGATAAGCTAAATACTCATATAAATAAAATAAATTTACGACAATTAATATTAATAGTAAATGCATTAAATTGTCATAAATTTAAAAAATCAGACAGAAAGTATTTTATTACAAAAATAGAGGATAAAAACAAATTTTAAAATTTTCATCATCTATAAGTTATCTTAAAGCGACTTTACTTGTAGTAAATATGCTGTAGCATATTTGGTAGTACAAAACATATTCAGGGACCTACTATCCGGTTAGCATACTAACGTCCTTTGCAGCCCTAGAGAACCATATCAAAATTGAAGTATTCCATTGGCTTAAAACCACTTTTAAGCAGTATGTACTTTACAGCACTTAACATTTTCAGGTGCATAGCTGATTTTTCAGTTTCCAAATCAAGTTAATATATTGTATAAGTTATGTAGTAGTTCTTCGATTGATATAATAAAACTATTGTTATTTATTATTGAACATGTTTCGTGTAAATGTAAGGTATTCGTATTGGCTGAAGGGGTATTGGTTCAATGCCCACTTTGTACTGTAGCTCTAGGCTTCTTGTACCCCGTTTTCCATTAAAATGTTAAGGAAAGCTATTAGTATTTTGATCTACAGTTTGATGTTTACCAGAGGGTTAAGGCAAGAAATTCTGCCGAGTCCGGGATTTGAACCCAGAATCTCCGCTGATAACTCAACTAGCGATCACATCAAGCCACCACTGTGGCCTGAAATGGAAGTTATCAAAATTCAATACAATTTGAAAACTTTTAAATACAAACAACTGTATTTTAATTTTAGAGGATTTGAAAATGTGTAAATTGGCACTATTAAAATTGGAGTTTTTATATAGGTACTCCCGTTTTTCCAAAATAGAATGTTACATATGATGTTACAGGTTTTAATGCAAACCTACGTTTTTGTGGTATTTAAGAGTTTCCATATTTCCTCTTAGATACCCGATTTCAGAGACTAATAATCTTCATTATATTAAAATATTTTACACTTTCCTCAATTTTTATTTTCTTTTTTAAGGACTAGTTTTGACTAATTAAAGAATTAATCTTCAATAATAAAGATAAAATTAATACAATTGACAAAAAGGGCATATACATAATTAATTGCGGAGATTGTAATGCAAACTATATTGGCCAAATTGAAGGAAATCTAAAAACTAGATTGAAAGAACACCAAAATAAAATTAAATTTTCAGCTGTATCACAACACCTTTTAGAAACAGGACATCATATAAACAAAAATAACATAAAAATTTTACACAATGAAAGAAAAGGAAAGAAAATGGATTTACTTGAATTTTTAAAAATTCGGAAAATTCAGAAAGAACAAAACTCCATGGGCTTAAACGATCATGAACATTTAAGTTTTACACCAATTTTTGAAATTTTTAAAGATCGCTATTTCTGTTGCATTTGTTTTTAAAATTGTAAATAATTTTATAAATGTCAATAATTTGTTAAATGACAGTAAGTTGTCGGGTTTAATTTTTTAAATATGATTATAATTTAACTTTATAATTAATTTTAGGAATAAGTTGATAAAGACAATAGTCGAAACTAGTCCTTAAAAAAGAAAATAAAAATTGAGGAAAGTGTAAAATATTTTAATATAATTAATAAATCCTCATTGGGTCATAAAATTGTTAATAATCTTAAGTTTGATTTTATTGAATAATAAAAAGGTTTTACTCTTTCAGCACAAATAGAACTTTATCTAACAGCAGTGCACATCGGGGGTCCCAGATATGAAATACCTCCCAGACCTTTTAGATATTATAGACTACAATACCTCTTAGATAATACTGTCTTGCTAGAACGGAATATTAAATTTTAAATCCATTCTTAACTTCTAACTCCGAATAATATTTATTAGAACAGTAGGTAAAAAATTTAACTTCGCATATCTAATCGTTTTCTCTCTACATATTATAGCTAATCACGATCCGCGCCGCAGGTGTTCATAGACCCTACCCTTAAATTTTTTAATTTGTTTTGTCTGCTACATAAATCTCTGTATTTCATAACAATAATTGCATAAGGTATAATATTGAGGGGTATATGCAAAACGCGACATATCACAAAATTTTCAAAATTGAGTTTTATATCTCATTAGACTTGTCGACTTTTTGTCGATGTTTTAGGATTATAAATAGCTGCAAAATCAAACAAATAAATAGGAATTTTGTAGGTTGAAATCTCTGATAAGATGCAAAATGCGACATTTACCTGGTAAGTTCAATTGCAGAAACAGACATGTCCACAGTAACCAATAGAAATATAGAATTATTCTCATGTGATCTATGCAGGTGATCTTTCTTTCTTCTAATTTTTTTACTTTATTATACGAAGTATGAAAAAGTACCTATTGTATTTGTGCAGAAAAAAAAATTGAGATTTTAATGAATTTAGACATTTTGGGGTCACAGAAGAGGAAAATCATCATTTCCAAAAAATGTCTGTATGTGTGTGTATGTAGTCAAATTTTATGTAACAGGAGTTTTTTAATAAAATTTCGTATTTAGTATATAAATATTGAGACTTAAGCTGATTAGATTTTGGTTAAAATCGGTTCACGGAAATGCAAAGAAATTATTTTGTAAATTAAATAAATTATTTTTTTCATATTTTTAAAATTTTAATTTTTTATTATATCCTGCTCTATATTAATATTAGAAAAGCATTAATCAATAATCGTGTTAATATCCTAGTATTTTTTAAATATTGTTTTTAGAATTAAAAAATAAATTTTTCTTAATTTTTTTTTTAATTTATTGTTATTTACAAGTATGATAAAGTTATGGGCATGGCCATAATATCCGATGTTTTTTAAATATTTCTTATTGGTAGTTCCGAATACTTGTTTTTGTATATTTTTAGATTCAAATATCGACATGTCCACCGTTTAAATGCAAAACCAGACATGTCAATCTAATTTTTTTAAAGTTTGTCTTTGTTTCAACAGATTGTTTTAAAAGCCATAGTGTTACTAAAAGAATAACTATAGTTAATTCCATTAATAAAACGAAAACCGGCCTAACACTATAAAGACACTTGTGACAAATTTTTGCGGTTTTCTTAAAATTTGTTTACGAAGACATGTCGCACTTTGCATATATACCCCTCATATGTGTCCTTCCATATTTTAAAATCTTTTTCTATTTGGTCATATTGTAACGTGCCAAAAGACGTTTTGACCGTTACAATAATTTTTCAAGCTATGCCACTGGATCGCTATTGGTTGCGATAATTTTCGTTCATTTATGATAAGCGGCATTACTCGTTAAATTTCAAAAGAGGTTGACGTTTAATCGCTGTGTGTCCTTTTTTAGCTTCCTAATGTTTTAATTTTATTTAATTTTGCCGTTTAGTGGGTAATTATAATATTTTACTTCTAATTAATTTGTTTAACAAATTATTTTTAGCACCCAGGTTATGGGTTAAACGTATTTGTAATTATTCGTTATTGGTTTTTATCACAATTTTATTTGGTCGTCGTAAAATGGAGTTTATCAGTATTGGAAATCTTTTCTTATCCGAATATGGTTCCAATATTTTGTTTCTGGTTTTGAAGATTTGGGATTTGAAACATTATTATCATTTAACATCAATAGTCCGAAGAATGGTTATTTTTTATTATGGATTTCGATGCCCAATGGTTGTTTTTTATTCACAAGAGGATGTATCCTTGTGAATGTGTAGTACCAAGTGGATCGAGATTAATTTAATTTGGAGAACCAAACTTCGTGGATTTATCGTTTTGTTGTTTCAAAAACTTTTCAATCCCGGACGTGGATTTACAATTTTTATATTTGGGGTAGTACACCTCAACTTCAAGCGGAGCATTTTTATGAAGATGTTTTAGTAGAGATTAATTGAGTTTGCAGTCACACTCGCTCGGTTGATGAGTATTGGGAACTGGCAAGCGGTTGATTTTTTAATGAGTATTTTGTGTTCTCTAGTTTGTAGACTTTTCATTCCTGGATGGTAGACCAATAGAATGATGAAGTAAATGTTATTAAATTCGAAGGGTCCTGACGAAGGAAAGACAATTGCCGAGTAGTGAAGTTGGTAGTACTGCATTCAGGGTAAGTCTCATAGAGATGCATTTACTTGTTTTAAATGATGCTGTATGCCAGGTTCTATTTTGTAAGTCAATTATCCCGAGATGATGAAATCCTGTGTGCAATTAATCTTTGCTGGGCATAACTTCTTTTGTTGGATTATCCTCTTCAGGGATACTCAACTGTATTTTTTTACTTGACTGAATCCACCCCTCAGGTGAATGTCAGTTCTTCACTTTTGTATTTTTTATTTTGTTTTCTAGTTCGTAATTCTCAATTACGTACTAGCTTTACTTGATCCTTATGTGTATGTTTTATGTTATGTTTTGCTTAGTGAATTAATTAAACTTGTCGACATCTTTTATTTCTATCTGTATTAATGCAATAAATCGACTCTTGCTTTCTTTTTAGTTTTATTTGTATTAGCTGGCGTCCACATTAACATCGGTATTTTTCATTTAGCTGAGTTTTGATTTGATTATGAAGAACTTTTTGTTACGAACCCAGGATGTTTTTCGAAACACCCACGCTTTCGAGAACTGCGTTTTAAATAACAAAGTTAGCTAACGCGCACAGTCCATCTACGGTTAGGCAAGTGGCAGGTGTAGTTTAATTTTGAGTAAATTACGCTACAATATGAAATAAAGGTTAACAAAAAAAAAATTCTGACAAGAAATTCAGGTGGTAAATTTTAGTAATCTGAATATGCCCCACACTCAAATATATACGCCACTCTTGCTTACAATTAGTATGATAACATATTACTGTATCTATAATCTAATCATTTGTAATGTAAATTTCGTTTAAAAATATTTTAAAATATTACAATTATAAATTTTTTACGAATATCAATTAATTGAATTGCCCTTCATTAGCTAAAATACATTTCTCAATTTTAATTTCAAAATATAAAATTATTATTAATATTGCACCATAATAATTTTGCTACATGAAATACAATTCTGCTTGTTACTTCAATAATTACAAGCATTAGTAATTTGAAAACGTTAATACAAAAAAATCGATAAAACCCTTCTTGTTGAATGATAATAAAGATAAATGACATAGGAAAAGAAAATTTTCATCATGCTCAGCAGTTGTTTAATGATAATAGATCCAAGTTTGTTCTAGATAACCAAAAATACCTACTCGGTGACGCATTGAAGGTCTTGAGTATCTATACAATATTTTATTTTTTTCATTTACTTCCTTATTTAATTTAACCACTCTAATAGGTTTAAGGTTCTAGTAACACTATAAATAATTAACCATGTATTTTTTAAGTCCTGTTGTTTTATTTCAATAAAAGATCACAATTTTGCGTAAATAGCATTGTTAACTCTGTATCTGGCAAGGTTAAATAGTAGTAAAAAAAATTGAAACCTCTCATAGAGCTTTCTGAAGACCTACCTATGACTAAAAAGAAGTTAAGACTTTACCAGATACAGGGTTAATTTAATTAAAAGATTATAGATGTCACAGCTTTCGTAACGGCTTTTCAATGATGGTAATTTACAATCAACATTCCCAGTGTTACTTTAATTTAAGGGTAAACATTTAAATAGCATACATAATACGAATATATTATATATGTTGCTTGTAAGCACCAATTTCAGATAACGAGGTAATTACATCAGACCCATCAGAAGCAAGCTATAAGAATTAAAAATTGATTATATTTAAACGTAATATAGAAAATTTTCAAAATATAGAAAATTAATAAATGCTATATAGAAAATTGATTAATGGTATATCGTAAAAACTGAGCAGTTCATAAATGCTACATAGAAAACGATTAAAAGTTATATTTTACATAAAACTTCATTCCGCACCTCTAGATTGCGCTTCAATAAAATGAGTCATTAACTAATATTAATTAAACTAGTATTACATAATTTAAAAAGGAACTTAAAAATTTGTTAAGAACATAATTAGTATACTACTTTTGAGATATTTTGAGCATAAAACAATACACAACCGAAACTATATTAAAAATGCTTTTCATAAGCTCAAATTTAAACTTGATATTTTATTCAATACAAGATTTAAAATTTTATAATAATTTAAAGGTATAATTATTTTACAGTTTCAGTTTTTGTTCTCAGAGGGACACAGCTTATAATTAAAATATAACATTATGAAATTAAGCGTTGCTATTGAAATCGCTAAACTTATTTAACTCAATTAACGCAAAATCAACACTATAGTTGACACTGATTGAACCACTGCATTAAAAGGAAAATCCTAATCATTTTGATAGTTATAAACCTATTAATTTATTAGGTGCTACGTTTCTGAAAACTACTTGAAGTTGCAGTGTCGACATATACTATATTGAAATTCATGAACGTATGTCAATTGTATTCAGTAACACATCTGAAAGGCAAATCAACAGCACTACGCTATTTCAAGTTAGTATATACGGAATACTTAAATATCTACAGAAGCATACATTAAAAATATTTTCCTTGATATGTTTACTTGAACTGGCGAATAATAATTTTATATTATTGATTAGTAATTGGTTATAATTTTCAAACATTTAAAATTTCAAAATTTAGACACTTTTATATAGATATAAATAATATTAAAAAAAATTCATAAAATATATAAAAAAAATTTTTTTAAAGTATTTCAAGAGGATATTAATTAAGTTTTATAAACCTTATATAATAAATATCTTTATTAATAATCACATAAAAAAAATTCACAAAAATTACTGTGTTTTAAAGTAGAATCCTGCTTTAAGGAGCGTGCGAGTATTATAATAGCCGTAGACTGCTCTCTATGCTTTCTTATGGGTTGGGAGATGAGTAACTACGACTGTAATTGCACGGCCCCAGTCGCAGCTAAGAAATCACACCTTATGACAAATTATGACTTAAAGCGTTTATTTCTCTCTTTTGCTTCATCTAAATAAATCAATTAATTTGCCAATATCTAAATTTCAGACTGCTTCATTTTCATTGCAGAGTATTGCTTTGAAATTGCTTAACCTTTTTGAAGACTTCTTAAGTCTGCTTTTAGTTTTTCTTACTTATATACTTCTTTTATAACTTATAATTAGTTTTAATTTTGCAAATAATCTTTTTGCCAAAGCTGAAGTCACAAATCACCAAATAAAAATTGTGCTTTAGTGGTTTGGTACTTTAGAAATCATTGAATTGTTCTTCATTACTTACTCCGTATTTTATTTAAAAATTTTTTTCATTTGAAATTTCAAGTTTTAAGCGAAAGGAAAAAATCGTGCATTAAAGGGTTAAATGACCCAAATACAATTATGCATCTCAAAAATACATAATATTGCGTTAATAATATCCACCAATATAATTGTTCAAAATTTTTAAATCTAATATTATGTAAACAGGCGACTGCTATCTTCATAGAAACTATTATCCGCAATCTCGAGATCGGAACTACCTGAGTGCGGTGAGTGCGACACACGCGGGTCTCAGGATAAAAGCGCCCCCGGTTTCGCTGTTACCTTCCCCAACCTTTTTAAAAAATTTAACATTATTAAAAGTAGGAACCTGGAACCCTTGGAGTTGCGATGCCAAGGATTTGATCGCTTGGATCTGTCGTTTTCTAACCGATGTATCAGAAGATAGACGCGCAAAAAGTTTCATAATTTAAAGAATCAGTTTGTGCATTTAATGCGGAAATTTTGTTTCCGTGCTATTTATGTACAAATGTTTCTGTCTTAATGTATAGTTTGTTATTATAACTTGTTGTTGCTGTTATTGTTATTAATTTATAAATTGTTGTAAACCACAAAAGCATTTTTATTAAACATTATAATATGTAGGATTTAATTTTTAATATTTACAATGAAATGTTATATGTTGGCTGTTTTCTTTTATTGAAGTAAAAAAACTGGGCGTAATTAATTTATCATAATTTTAAATTGTCAACATAGTGTATAGTATACCATAATCGTTTTCAAAAATTGATCAGGTAGATGAGCGGTAGATACCGCTTTTACCGCTTGCGTTCGAAAATTCAATCGGTAAATTTTAACCGCGTTCGAAAATTGTACTAAATCTACCAGGCGCATGTACCAGGTTAACCACGGTTAACCGTTTGTGGATCGACATTTCGAGTCGGTAGATCGTTCACCGGAGGCTTCCTAACCTATCTTTTTTAGTATTTTTGTGTTCATTATGTAGACAAGCGCCACTTTCGCTACATAATATTTGATACAAACACGTTTTTGCTTCCTTTGAATTAAATTTTTATAATTAATAATTCAGTAACAACTGAAATAAAAGTTTATTATTATTAGACAGCTAGTAACGAAAATATCCGGACACTCCTATGTTAATAATGTAAATTGTACATTTTGAAACCGTTTTTTAATATATAAAAATCGCTTTTACATCAAAATTTATTATTATTAGATATACTAAAAAAAAATGAAAAAGTTATTACTACAAATGGACCAGTAGTTATTGTTGACACTTTTTGATCATGATAGTATATTAAACTTCTTTAAACAAACCTATCTAATTATTAACAATTCACCTGAAGTTTCTATATGAGATTATGTTGATAATTATTGATAAATATTGAATTAGGTTTAAGGTGTAATTATTGAGAAATTGCTAATAAAATAATCTTCTTGTAAAAAAAAAATAATTCTTCTTGTAAGACTTCAGTATCACTCTGGGAAGCTTCGAGTTCGGCAAATAGCAATAGATCTGAATCACTGGTAAACTTTCCTGTAAAATGTTTATGACATATTATGTAAGTCCATCGACTAATATTCTCTATATTTAACTTATTATTACCACATAGTCTCAACCATTTTTCACATTTCTTACGTTGTCTCTTGGCTTTTGGAAATGGGTGAAATGCAAGTCTTTTTTGGATATTCGAGTTGCTTTTACAATCTTTATAATAACATTGTTTACCCATTTTGATGATTTTAAACTACTACAATAACCTCCTATATATTAATTTGTTCTAAATAAACTCTTATATAGTAAATAAAGACATAATTATCAAATAATCCTGGATGATAAATAGGATTTACATAATTAAAGTTAGGCTATATTTATATTATTTTAACTTTTCCAGGTTGCCACCATACATTTTGTATAGGGATATCTGGTAACTTATTTTAATTTCAATTTTCTCTTAAAAAGGAAATTATTTTACTTTCGTGTAATGTTTAACACCTTCAGATTTAAAATTAGCTTATATTGGCATAAAACTTTTTTAAAAAAAGCTTCTCAAAAAAGTCCGAGCATTTTCGAAGTTGGCACACTTTACAGAACTCCCCCATTTATGTTAAATTATTAAGGTTATGATTTATGAATAATTATCGTTAGACAAGGGATTATCTGAGTAGATGGCGTAACTATACATATTTTGAATTTAATTTCAAACTGCATTTTTATTGGATTTATTACATTTATTATTAACATTAAACTCTTTCTATCGCATAAAAAAATTGAGTTAATACTCGAAAAAGCTTGTAATTGACTAATTGTGCAGCAAAATTTTCAGGGTTATATTTATATTTTAAACGATCTGTTACTAATGTCAATGTGGCGATAAGTTAGGTTAGGTAGGTCAGATAGTAATTGAAGCTGGTAAAGATCTTAACAAATATTAATTGTCATTTGAATTATTATATAAGAGAATACGCAATTTGATAAGTTATATTTTCAATAAAAATGATTTTTAATATCAATTTTACAATGTAATAGTTGGACTACATTTTGTCACACCGTTTCTGAGATACACGTGATAATTTTGTTTTGTATTTTACAGAATTTTGTTTAAGACGCTGTCAATCAAAAACGAGGAGACAAAATAGAAAAATGTATAGGTACAAAATTGAAGACAATGAAATTTTTAACAAGAAATGCCCAAAATGTTTTGCTGTATTTTTTATACGTCAAAAAACGGTTTCAAAATGAGCAATTTTACATTATTAACATAGGAGTGTCCGAATATTTTCGTTACTTTCTGTACATAACCTTTGAGGTTAGATGAACAATCTCTCAAAACAAACTAATATAAGAAGTAAGATTTTGAGAGATTTCTACCGGTGCGTATATACTGTTACGTTAGGAAATTAATGTACCTAATCCATGCACCAACCATATACCAGCAAATCAGCTGGTTACCGAAAAGTAAACGGTAGATACCTACCTGATCAATTTTCAAAAACGCCTAAAGCAGTAACACTAAATGCCCATATAGTAAAGATTAAACTGCTAAAATTTAATTATTTTTTGAAATATTTTTGTATAATTAGTAGAACGACTGAAAGTTCTGACAAATATTCTAAAAGAAGCTCCGCCTGACACAAAACTTCATGATATTGGAAATATGACTAAATAAAATAAACAAAAATGCACTTAAATGTATCTAAAATTTATTACCAAGTACTAATGCACTCAAAAGTTACGAATGTAATTTGTATTGAATTGTGTATATCTAAAGTCTCTCAAAAATACTTACAGCTTTAACTATTTACTGATTTATTAACTGTTTTTTTTTATTTTATTGTTGTTTCTACTTTTTTTCTAAATAAGAAAATGAATTATCTGCTCTAATCAGTCAACTATGTTGAGTATGATGCCATTCAGCTATTTGAATTTCGCTAAACGGTATGCTTACAGTCAGCAAGCCAACTTATATGCATTACACGTGAAGTTACAGTGTGAGGTTAAGTTGTGTATATTTTTGTTTGACATTTGTAGTGTTTACAATCATGAATATAAACTAAACCCAATTTATTGATTAAACATAATATAAACACCTGAACTAAACATACAAATAACATTTTGAGGTTAAGAGATGGGCGGGGAAGGGTCACGCGTTAAATTCATCATTAGCTGTCCGACGCAGCGTAAAATTTTTGCACTGAGATGTTTACTCAGCAGTTGTAAGTAAGCGGTTGCTCAGCGTACCGTTTAGCGAAACTGCTGTAGTCAACTTCTCAGTCGCAGACGCACCCAATGTTTCCAGATTCACGAAGCTGCGAATTATCTATTTATAGATCTAGATTCTAGAATATTCGTTGATAAAGATAAAGAATATAAGGAAGAGACATGAAATAATAATTTAATAGCCAAAATTCCAAAGAAGAATTTTCTTGCTTACTGGCTTTATCACTCATATAAAACTACATAGGATAGGTGATCAGCTTGGGTTAGATTGAACATGTTCAAGACATTCCTAGCACATTGTTCCCGGTACATAAAAAATCGATTGATGGAATCCGATATGGATATGGATATGGATATGGATATAGTGCACTGTTAACAGTGGAAGACTGTTAATTAAGAGTCCATACTTACTTTCTGTTCAATGCAATGAATGCTAACTTAACGAACCTCTGCATCCAAATTGTTGAACGAAATAAGGTAATTAACAACTTTTTTATATGCTTTCAAAGAATCTTTAAATTTGAACTGAATTTTTAAAATTTGTTTACCAATTAAATTAAACAAATGAATTACAATAATATGAGAACATAAATCGTCGCCTAACGATGCGCTTTTTCCGTGTCGTTTAACTTCCCGCAAAATCTGCAATAATCCGCAACAGCACTTTAATAAACAGTTTATGCAAACCTAATTGAAGTAATCCTGTTCTGATCCTCCAGTTCCCCACGAAATTGTTTGTGATTCTTCACCTTCTCCAATCACTTGATGTGAAACCACGTCCAAATTGATTCCGATGATTTTCTAAACCACTTCCAAAATGTTTCCAATAATTTGCCTCGTACGGTTCTGTTTCCAAATTGAATTTGTTCTTGGTAGATCAAAAATTAATTTTTAAATCACTATGTGCTTGGCTTCGGCTTTCTTTGTAACCGACCACTTCAACGACTTGTTTGGACCCAAGTCCGTGTTCAACTGCTTTGGACTTTGTCCAAAAATGAACTACCTCGGACCACGTCCAGAGATCAACCTTTTCGGACCTCGTCCAAGGATTAACTAACTATTTCAGTTATTGTTTTTCAGGCCGTTTCTAGGCAATTCAACTTTTTTTTCAGATTCAAATTTTTTATGATTTGTTCATTTTTGTTTATTCACATACGCATGCACACACGCACTGTCGACGTACCGTCGCTAGCAACATGGCTTGCCCTAACATTTCAATTGTTTACTTAACCTCAAAATGTGATCTGTCAAATTTGACATTGTCATAACTTTGAACATAAGCTTCTTTGAAATTTAAATTGATGAAATATAATTTTTGAATTGACAAATAAAACATCTGCATTTACTTCGTTAGTTAGCATTTTTGAACACTGCAATGGATATAGATATGGGTACTTCTACAAAACTCGGGTAACTTAACAACTGATTTTGAATTACATGCTTTTTATCTCAAATTATGTTCCTTCATAACTTTTTTGATGGACCATGGGTTGGTTATATTGCGTGTAAAAGGAACAGTTACTTTATAAAGTATTTTAGGAGAAATTGAGGTTTTTGTCAAATATGGTCCCAAGGGACTGACGAAACATAACAATTTTATCAAAAATTGAAATATTTTATTACTAATTCAATTTTATTTATTTATTTATTAATAAATACGAGTAGGTCCAATATACAATATTTATAAACCTCATAAAAAAACAAACATACCTGCACAATGCAAACAATTTTAATCAACCGACCCTTAGCAGCTTCTCTCTTCTTTTGCAAAATTTCTGCGCTTTTAATTTATTGCTTTTTTTAGGCTGCATATTGTGGTATAACAATCAATATTATATTGTAATAGAAGAATAAAATATATATAAAATAAATAAAGACGACAAGGGACTGACGACAAGGGACTGATAATTTTCTTGAAAAACTAACTGTAACTTTTGATTAAAACAAGATATTGTTTATCTTTACGTTAGACAATGTTAAGTTACACAAAGAACATTGGGATAAATGAAAATCTAAAAAAAATTCCAATAAATTACACCAAAACTACTCGCCAAGGGACCGAGATGTTGACCGTCACAACATGTTGTATTCTTTACAGAATCATGCCAATACGAATGATTCAAAAAGGACTACATGTAAATACAGACGTTTAGAGTTAACTTCAAGTGATATTGGTTTATGTTAAACAGATCCTTAGGTTTTCAACCTTATCAATATTACCACGAATTTTAAACTTTTACATGTGACAAGAGACTGATGCCCGATGTTGAGTACGCTACTTTAACTAGGAAAATATTGTTATTTATTTATTTACATTTAAGTTCTATTGATTTTTTACGTTTCATACAGTATCCTAAAATATATTGAAAATAAAAATAACTGTTTTAATCTAATAGTTTGAAAAATATGATCATTCTAATGTCGAAATATGTAATGGTTACACGACAAGGGACTGGCATTTTAGACAAGTAAGAACGATTCTTCCTATTATTTTAATTTAATTCACAATAATTGTTATTATGGCCTTATAGTACTTGTTTTTGTGTATCATTTATCAATAAGAACTATTAAAAAAATATACTTGATAGTTAAATTTAAAAAAATAAGAATAATACAATACGTAAATAATCAAAATTCAAAAAATTAGAAAAAGGACACAATTATCACATAAGCAGGTTAAAAACGTGGTGAAAATTTTTAAATTTTAAATTTTTTCAAAGTTTTTAGAAATCAAATTAAGGGGGCAGTGCCTTCGGATTTCACCCTAACAGTGCTAGGTATAAGAATTTCTTAGTTCAAATTATTTTAAATTGTTCATTATTACACGTGACAAAGTTCAGATTTCATATTGTTTGTGAGGTTATGGTAAGTCAATTTTTTGCGTGTTAATCAATATTTTGTTTAGTTCGAATATTTTTCTTATTTTTCAATTTAATCGATTATGTACAACTGATGATTAGAAATAACCATGAAATAACGTTATATTGTACTATCGTATCACGAATTTTCATAATTTCAAATATTTTTAATCCAAACCTGTTTATGTGATAATTGTGTCTTTTTTTAATTTTTTGAATTTTGATTTTCTACGTATTGTATTATTCTTATTTTTTTTAATTTAACCATAAATACATACTAAAAACCACAAATTTACTAAAAAATTTTTATTTTGGGTTCTTTTTCTACTTGATAGTTGCTTAAATTACATATGAACACATCAAGTTACCCGAGTTTTGTAGAAGTACCCATATGAATATGGATTTAGCTTTTCGAAGACTGTTTTAATGAAGCACGACTATAAAGTGAATAACAGTGTCTTGCATAAGCCTACCGTTACCAAAGATTTGAGAGTATGATACAGAATTGTATTCTTCGTTACGTGTATTACTTCAGATCTGGCTCTTACCCCCCTTAACACATGCACACTGGATTTCTTAGGATAAAATACAGTTGTTAAGATTTACACACCAGATGGAACTTCACTGCAGTTACGTTTATGTTCAAGGCCAATACTAGCCATATTAATTCCCCATATCTTTAGAACATGATTGGTACGAGATATGGATGCACTGCAGATTCCTTTTTCCAGAACAGTGTGTATGACTCATGCACCACTGTATCTTGTTAGCCATCACTAGCACCTTTACAACATATTTCTCTGAGTTATATGTTATATGTGTTTGAAACAATTAAGAATTAAAATAAATAATAAATTTCAATACGTTTACCATAAAATTAAAATTATAAACTTTCTTCCAAGTTCCTGTTCAACTATTCATGTAAAGATAAATTAATCACCATTTTAGTGCATCTAAACTGCAAAAAGTGCAGTAAGAAGGAAATTTGATTTATGATTATGAATGAATAATAAATTTGGTTTATTCTTAGAATTATTATTCTTTGTGAAAAGTTTTGTGTAAAGAAAGCACATACATGGTACATACATTTAGGTATTCATTAGCTTAAAAGTTAAATACTTCATACTCATTTGTTCTGAAAACGAGAATTGAAAAAGTAATTGTATTTTAAATTAAGTACTATATATCTAAAATTAATTTATAGTGTGTGTATTAGCTAACTTCATGTTAATTACATGTTTTTATTTATTAATCGATTTATTTTTTATTTTGAACAAAACCGAAAGTTCAGTTCTGATAGATGTAGGTATTGAATATTTAATGCTTTAAACGATTACATCAGATTCTGTTACAGCAGTGGGTTATATGTAGAGGACTATGTGTATAATATATACGTTAACATAAATGTAAAATTAATTTTACGATTAACCGATAAGAACAATTTTAAAAATTTGCTGTGAACAAAAATAAAATTTATTTATTTTTACAATGATACTAAATTTAAAATAAAAATAATCGTATACCAAGTTGAAAATTGTCCAAGCTAAATAGCGATGATTGCTTTATCAAGTAAATAATGGCAAAGCTTTTCCCTCTTGTGAAAGAACGTCAATATGTAATAAATGACCAGCAGAAAAATCAAACTAACTCATTTTGAAATCTGGTAATTTCTGAAATAGATCCTGCTACTATATCTTAATAAAAATGGAAATACTAGATTTTTGATTAAAATTTTATTTTCAATAGTTATTTATTTTTGTTGAGCTGGAGCCGTTAAAAATATTTAAGTATTATTAAACTGGATTTTTCACAAAACTGATTATTTAATTTTCTAATCAGATGAGCAAAATTTACCTGAAAATAATTTTTAAATTTAAAAAATAAGTTTGTCATGTTCATTCCATTCGCTATCTAAATAAAGCATGCAAATTAACCCACTTCATTATTTAAAAGAAATATACCCTTCCTAACAAAAGGTCGCTAACCTTTTATTTGAATTCATGAAAAATGTTTAGATCTTAAATAATTTTTTAGAAAACCTCAACATTCTTTTCTTTTTAAATGTGATTCTAATAATATAACATAGGTGTAAATATTTGCTATAAATAAAAGGCAACTACATATGAGTATCTATATACGTATTTAATAAGTATTTTATTTTAATTTTTAAATGGTCAGTATCTTATAAAACAAATAATGGGCAGTATCTTATTAAACAAATGGTCAGTTTATAATAATATTTTGGTTAGCATAAATAATTAAGGGTCAGTATAATATTGAATTGGTTAGTATATAATTTGGTTTTTTGATCAGTAAAATTTTAATATTTGGCCACTATAAGTAAATTATTATTATTAAATTATAGTAAAAACCAGCAATATGGCATAAAGCCTACACCGGTGGATTGGGCTCAAACTGTGGCTCAAATCGTGGTCTGGTCTAAGGCGCAATATTGATCTGTGGAATATTGACACGATGTATATTTTTGTACCCGTGGCTAGGATAGTGCAACTCAGGGGTTTAGAGCTAACTTGATTAGATTTATGATTTAATGACGGGGGTTTATTAGTATTCAATCAATGATAATAATAATAATAATAAGCATTTTATTCCAAAACTGTACAACCAATATAAAATTACATCGCATTGTGTTTGAAATCGTCAACAAGCCTATCACAGAGTACTTGAAAAATATTACAGCGAATAGAGTAATGTAAAGTACAAATACTTTATAGTTTCTTAAAATTTAACGAAAAATTCACTATTTGAGTAGGGTTCTATGTTTACCATATATTCTAACAATCGTGTCTTAAACAATTTTCGATCTTCGACATCCCGTTGTAAGTCAGCAGGTAGAGCATTGTAAAATTTAATGCCATTGAAGTACACTCCTTTCTCGAATGAAGCTAACCGATGAGTTGGTATAGGGATCTTCGATGCAGTTCTTGTATTATAAATTTTTACTTTGTCAAGATGTTGTAGGTGGTAATTATTAATAATTATGTACATTATGAATTTGTAAATATATAGTGCATATACTGTTAGCAGTTTTTCTTTTCTAAAAATTCCTCGACATGAACCTACCCCTGATATTCCGCATATCTGGCGAATCGCACGCTTTTGAGTAACAAAAATAGTCTCGACTGTTGAACAACTACCCCATAGGATGATTCCGTATTGTAGTAGAGAATAAAAGTTGGCTTAGTAAACCATCTTCATTGATTGTGCCGAACAAATCTTGGATAGCACACTCATACCGAAACATACGGAGCACAACTTTGAGCTTAAACGCTGGATATGGGTTTTCCATGAAAGTGATTCATCCATGTACACTCCCAGAAATTTTGTAACAGACGTTCACAGCATGCCATCAATTTTTACTGATGTAGTCTTCTTGTATGTTGCACGGAAAGTTAATATTTCTGACTTGCCTTCATTGAGCATCAGACGGTTGGATCTCAGCCACTTATCAACACGCTCGAAACTTCTGCAGACCGCTTATTGTAGTTCAACAATACTCCTGCTGTATACTAATACGTTAGTATCATCTGCATACATCAAAAGATCGCTATCATCCTCTTCGACAAATCCAGGAAAATCGTTTATGAAACACAGAAATAGCAACGGACCCAGTATACTCCCCTGTGGCACACCTAGTGATGCAACTTTTTCCTTAGACATTTCGACATTTACACCATTGTTTATCGATACCTTTTGATTACGATTTGTTAGGTATGAGCTTATAAGACTGTAGGCTCTCTCTCTAATTCCGTATCTATGCAGTTTTTCTAATAAGATCTTGTGATCGATACAATAAAAGGCTTTTGATAAGTCAAGAAAAACACCACATGGTATTTTTTTGTCATCCAACAATTCAAGTATAGTTTTCGTGAAAGAATGTAAAATAGTGTCTGTGCCTCGGTTCTTCATAAAACCATGTTGTTGGTTGCACCATAATTTATGGTCACAAAAGAACTTATATATTCTGTGGTATATAATTCTTTCAAGAATCTTTGAGAGAGAGTTGAGTATACTAATTGGTCTATAGTTGGCTAAATTGTTCGGATCTCCTTTTTTGTAAATTGGTATGATTGTAGCTGCTTTTTGGGCATCTGGAAAAATTCCTGTCTTTATGGATTCATTGATGAGATGAGTCAGCGGTTTCACTATCGACGATTTGCCATACTTTAATTCCAGTGCTGGAATACCATCCGCTCCGCAGGTTTTTTTGTTTTTCAGGTTGTTAAGCACAGTTTTAATTTCATCTTCGGTTACATATATGGACATATCTATGGTCTCCTTACATATTTGTGGTAGTATAGTATGGACTGCTTTGTTTGTAAGTTTTTGTTGTTTTAGCAACGTTTGTAGTAAAAAACTCAATCTATGATCTCCTTACATATTTGTGGTAGTATAGTATTGACTGCTTTGTTTGTAAACTTATTCGCTACTGTTTTAGCAACGTTTGTAGTAAAAAACTCAACAAATTAATTTGCCGTATGTTCACTATTAAAATCGCTTTTAGTTTTCCTAATATGTATGTTATTTTTAACAATATTCCACATTGTCGCTGATTTGTTGTCCGATTTTTTTATTAGTTCGTTGTTATACTCTTTTGCTTCTTGATTTAACATCTGTTTATATATTTTCTTTTGATCGGCATAGGCCTGCTGTCCGTTCCGTATATTATATGGTCTCAGTACGTATAAGATATTTAGAATTCGTTTGCATTCCTGTGTTTTTCCACTCAATTTCTTCTTGTTAGATTTCGAAATCCCATTTTTGTTTTCAAAAATAATATTTGGAATATGCAATTTAAAATAGTATTGCAATATTTCCACGAACGTGTTCCACTTCTTGTTGGTGCCCGTCGTATTATATACCTCTTTCCAGTCTTCTTGCATCAGATGTTTTTTGAAATTGTTAAGATTTTCTTCTGTTAACAGCTGTTTGGTATGTCTTTTGGTATTATTTATTTTATTAGTTGTAGTAATGGTGATTATTTGACTAAGATGGTCAGATAGATTTTTGTTTTGTTATAAGCACAGGTATAACAATCATAAACTATTTATTGAATAAAAATATGGACTAATACTAATAATTATTTACATCCTTAAAACTAAGTCTTACCCTACTACATCCTTAGAGAGGGTGGAATCATCAAACGGCCAGGTCATATCTTGACCTTAGGAGATACACTTTAAGACTGTCGTTAATTAATTAATTATTCTGATGCACCGCTTGATGCTTCCCCTTCCAGATTATTAACAATTATACTTATAATACTCTGTCAACCTAACATACGAGGGAGCTTCTTGTGGAAATCTATTTCATACATTAATTATACTTTTATTTATTGTTTATACATTTCCACTTGTGACAATATAAGGTGCATTTATTTTGCCTCCCCCCCATTTTAAATTTTAGAACCAAAATAGTCTAAATCGCTTTAAATAATGACATTTTGAAAGTTCCTCTTTTCATTGTAATTTTTTATCCAAAAGTGACTTAATTTTTAAGTAGCTGGCTTGTATGTTTAATATTTTTATTTTTATCCATTTTTTATTTCGAATCTTTCAATTTTTTTTAATGTAGAATATGTAGAATAAATAAAATAGCAAATGCATTTCTAAAAATGTTAAATGCCAAAGTAATATCTTATTGTTCTTTCTATAACTTTAAAAATAAAAACATAATTAGGTAAATTGTCTAAGGGGTAAAAGATCAATTAAATTTTGTACAAAAAATTAAAAATTAATCGATGTTATTTCATTAAATCTATTTAACTTCAAAAACTGAGAACTGTGGTTTTCAATGTAACAAATTCGGGGTGAATATGCCCTCATTTTATTTCTCAATTTTACACGGTTTTGAGTAGTTCGGCGAGGCCCTGGCGGGTGTTTCGAGCACAAGGCATCGAAATTCGTCGATTTAGGTAATAAAAAGACCAATTTTTTTTTTAACTTTTAATGGAATGTTTAGCAATTGCTGGTGGTGCAAGCGATATCAGCAGTATCGACTGCTCAAATGTTGGATTAGTCCAGTCATTTAAGCTCAAAAAAGGGGTCAACCTCGTAATGAGAGATAATAAGCTGAAAACTTGTATACGCCTTCATTTTGGTGTTCTAAAAGTTTTCTCAAAAGTCTCATAAAATCTCGTGTCTGCATCGTAAGTTATTCAAGGTCAAAGGTAACAAAATCTGTTTTTCTCGATTATCTCGGTTTCTATAGCTCAACTGATGTTAAGATCTATTATAAAAATTGTAGAGCATAAAATTTTTTCATGCGCTTAACCATTTTTAAGATAGGGGGGTAGGGAGAGAGAGGAACGGGGTTGGGTGCTGCAAAAGGAACTCCTGGAGCCAATAATAACAATATTACCACCAGCTCTTGAGGAATTACTTAATACACTATTTGGAATTGAAGAAGAAAAAGAAGAAAATTAATACTTTTGTTCATTAAATAATTAAAGATTTACTATATATATTTTCACTTCATTTCAATTTCAAGTTGCGGGTTCTCTGCCCTCTATCTCAAAAACGGTTGGGCGCATGAAAAAAATTTTAAAACAAAATTTGTTGAAAATTTTATGCTCTACAATTTTTATAATAGATCTTAACATCATTTGAACTATAGAAACAGAGATAATTGAGAAAAACCGATTTTTGTTACTTTGACCTTGAATAATTTACGGCACAGACACGAGATTTTATAAGACTTTTTAGACAACTTTTAGAACACCAAAATGAATGTGTATACGAGTTTTCAGCTTATTATCTCTCATTCCGAGGTGAAACCCTAATATGACTGCACTAGATGGAAATAATGTGTATTTGGAAATATACGCTTTTTCCAAATAATTTGAAAAAATTATTCGCTTATTCCTTTTATTCTTTCTCAGAATAAAAAATATATATTATTCTTATTTGGAATAGGTGTACTTCGATATAGATTTCTATGGCGTAATTTAAATTCCTAATTTAACTCTCCAGTGCATACATACGTAGGGCCTAGCAGGCCTGAATGAACATTTAAATGAATATAAAAAAAGAACCATTTCAATAAATTTTACCAAATGATTAGTAGCTGTCTAAAATATGAAAAGACATCGATATGTGTTTAAAAAACTTGAAAAAGTTAAATGGATTGCTAATGAAAGGCTTCGGGCCTAGCAGGCCCGACGAGAGCTATTTCCTTAATTTATTTCAACAATTTTGTTTTTTTATTAATATTTTATTTTTATAAAGTTTAATAAATACAAAAATTATCTTATTTTTCTGAAATATCTAAACATTCATCGATTTAAAACGGGCCTGACAGGCCCTACGTATGCACTGGTATGATTTTTATTGACGTATGCACTGTAGGGTTAATAGTGATGATTAGAGTACGGATTTATAGCAAAACGTAACCCGATATTTGGTATGCGGCATACAATTTATGCATTATACAAGATATTATACATTATATGCCACATACTAAAGATCGGGTTACGTATTGCTATAAATCCGTACTCTAGTGATGATTATGAATGCTTTTGCTTTAAATATTATACTGGAAGATCTATGTATCTACATAATATTTAAAATAGATTATAGTGACCGAATTTATAATCTACCAATAATTTATATTACCTATTAAAATAAAATTCCGACGTTTAAAACGTTACTAAGAATATAATATTTAAAATAAAGCTTGGGATTTAACTGCTTGTAAAATAAATAATTAAAGAGCATAATATAATAACTGACTAGGGTTTACAGGCATGTTAAGTCAAATATTAATTTGAGTTAAATTTGATCTAGTTGAAACAAGTTATGGAAATGAAACTCACCTACGCAAGATAAGACATTAATCCTAACTAGAATCTGCTTGTCTAGACACTACATTTGTCATAATGTAAATTATTTAAGTAAATTTTCAATAAAATTTAGTATGGCCTAAAAAGATAATTTTAAATTTAACTGAAATATGAGATACTTTTTTATGGGTTTTGATAAAAAAATTTCATGTGGAGGATTTCGTGAGGTTAAACTATTATTCAAAAAACAATTTTTATAAATAAAATCGTAAAGACTATGTATTTAAGCAAGCTAGTTTTATTCTTCAAAATATCAAAAATAACTAATAGAATATCAATTAAATTGATTAATTTTCATATTTGACATAATTTTCAATTACAGGAAAATCTAAAGTAAGTACCTCTACAGCAACAGCCAAAAATAAAACTGTTTATAATTAAGCAAAACTACTATATTATAGTAGATACTTGTTTATGATACTAACTTGTCAAGATACCTTGACTTTGCAGATATTGATATACGGCATAGTGGGTTTTTATAATACTTGATGGTATATTATATACATATAATATGTTATTAACGTTTTTTGCCTGCGTGACCCTTTACATTTACTCTATATAATGCGGAGACCCTTATTATTATATAATTATATCCCTTCAACATTTACATACGAATTAACTTTTTCGCCGGAAATAAAGGTAAAACGATGGTGGGTAGTCATTAAACTTTATATAACCCACAAAACATACAATCTTGAATATACCAATCGTGCGATTATGACAGTAGAACAATTGCAAATGTGATTTTCTGGGTCGATTGTATCTGGTTGTATCTAACAAAAAAACGGGATGCACCCCATTTGAGTGGTACCCGTTTCAAAATATTTTGGATCTCCCCTCTGTGAACTATAGAATTAAAACAACATTAAAACTCATAATATTAGGGAGCTTTTCTTCGTATATTATTTTTCAGTCAAACAAAATTGAGATAATTCACGACAAAATATAGTATGTACAGTGGTGTCAGGAACTATTCGTATACTGAAATAAAAATAGTTCATTTTGAAGTTATTTTTTGTTATAGAAAAATCGATTTTATAACAAAATATTTCAGACATATTTTGCTGCAAATTTCATTATCTTTATTTTTGTTTATATACATTTTTCTATTTTGTCGCACCATTTTCCAGTAACAGCGACTTTAAAAACACTCGGTAAAAAATGTAATAAAATTAACATTGCTCATATGGGAGCTTCATTAAATTTTTTACCGAGTGTTTTTAAAGTTGCTATTACTCAAAAATGGTCAGACCAAATAGAAAAATGTATAGAAACAAAAATGAAGAAAATGAAATTTCAACAATAAATCTTTAAAACATTTTTCTATAACAGCAATTTTTATGTGTCGAAAAAAGGCTTCAAAAAGCGCTATATATATTGGTAAGTAAATAACAAAATATTAGTTTTCCTTCTAAAAAATTTAACAAGCACCAAATTCGGGAGTTTTTGAGAATACAGCCCATATTGACGCGCAAGGATGGATTAACGAGATTCCTTTAGTATTTTGCTTCCGATTCACTCTTTTTTGCCAACTCAGCCTTTTGGTGAAAAAAAACTACTTTTTAAGGGCATAATTTCAGCTTTTTTGCCATCTCTGAGCCTTTTTGTGCCGTACTCGAGTAAACAACCCCGGCCTCTACTCTGGAAAATTCACGGGACAAGACCCCGATAGGGGGCTTGTCCGGGAAATTCTCCCTCCTACCTGGGGCTGTTACCTACGAGTAAAACTTTACACTATAATGTTGCAACAAACTGTTTTACTTGAACGTTAATCTGAATCGCAGTTTTGGCAAATGAAGTAGCTCCTAGTCATTTTGGCAGATTTCAAATGCATTTCTTTCTTGCATAATGCACGCAATCACAGTGGACCAACCCTGACTACACATATGGTCCAACCTAGACGACAAGTGCCATTACCGCATCGCGTTACACCACAACCACGCAGATTACAAAAATGAATTCTTTGTTTATGTGAATTTTTAAAGCCTCCCCCCCATAACACATTTAACGATATTAATTTGACGAATTCATGTTTTTGCTCCAAGTTTTTAGGTCTTTATTAAGTCACTGAGTGCACAACACTTTTCAATTTCACACTTCGAAATCAGTAATGGCACGAAAAGCACGTTGTCATTGGGGGATGTTTAGCCACCCTCTCACATAGGTGTAATCAGTAGTTAACACTGAAAAATCGCAGTGGGCCGACCTAGACAGCGGGCCAACCCTGACGACATTCCCCTATAATTATTTGTAATAAAATATATTTTCGAGAAATCAAGTTTAATTTATAGATAAACTCAATCTGAATCGGCAAAAAAAGTGGAAAATGATTATTTTACCGCTAAGCCCCCTTTTCCTAGATCAAGTTACATGTATAGTTTTTTTCCCAAATTTCCAAAAAAAATTCAGTTCGCTTGTAGATCAATACATTAAATTTAAGTTCAATATGATTTTGCGTAAAAATTATATCATTTTTACCGAAAATGAAAAAATATGTATGAAAAAAGAACAGGTATGGAATTACAGTCATTAAAATATTTAAAAATGTTTATAAATCCGGTCTCTAGTTATACTTACATAAAATATATAAAAAATTTGATGGGATTATTGTTTATTGTTTAGAAAAAGTATTATTATTATATTACTTTGTTAAACTCAGTTTCGTTGTATCTTATGTACGTCAAAATTTAATTTATTCTATGTTTACAACAAATTAGTCCAACAAATATTATCTTGTGTTGCTCCATAATTTTGTAATATAAATAATTACTAATCTCAATTACAGGAATATCAACACCGATACTTTTTCAGTAAAACTTTAGTAAAGCTTTAAATTTAGCCTCGAGTTCGTTTGCTGTCATCTGTCACTGGATGTCATTGGTATAACATAAAATGAGGAAATTAATCTTACTCAAATTAATTTTTAGATAAATATTGCTAAACGTAGCTGAATTTAATTGATATGCTAAAGCTTTTGTCAATTTCACATTTTATTTAAAAATTTGTGATATAACTGTTTATAAAAATGTACGAAAAAAAACAATCTTTTAATTACAAGACTAATAGCTTTTGTAATAAAATATTACATCACAAATAATATTGTATGTAAAATTATTTTTTTACTAAATAAAGTTCATTAAAATTTAAAACCACGAATTGGCTATTAAATATAATTATAACAGTTAGCGGTCCAACAGAGTGGTATGGTGGGAACATAAACAAGCCTGAGAATTTTATCCTAACATCCGCTTGTAGGATAATGTAATGTTCATAGTTGTGAAAAATGTTACATTAATTAAAAATATTACTGCAGTTTCAGCATAATGTAAATAAAAACTGAAAACGTTAAAAATAAACTAATTCAAATTGTTAACTTCGTTGTTACCTTCCGTTGTTGTTATTAACTTCGTAACCATTGAATCTACAAACACTCTTAAATTAATAAATAATAATTAATAACATAGTCTATGAATATCATGATTGCAGAAATAACAAACAATTGCTTTTTTTGCCCAAGGACATGGATGCAAAACCTATAAATCCTACCTATAATGTTTATTTGTATGTTTAACCAGTAAAGGTTTGCATTTGGAAATGGTCGGTGACTTGACCTCACAATCTTATATTTTATGCTTTCGCCGCGCTGTTTGGCAGCTCGCCGAGAAAAACCTGAAATTTTCTCTAAATTCTGAATTAAAGGAATTGCTCAATTTTTGATTAAAATCGAAGCCGAGTTTTCTGAACGTTAATGACGGTACCTCTTGGAAATTCATTTTGCCGTACAGTCCACATTTTGATTAACTCTGGGAGGCAGGGGTCAGATCTTGTAAATTATTGCTAAAAAAAATTGTTAATAATTCACTTTTATAAATTATGAGAAGCTTTATACGTTATTTGTTCAAATAGAAAATATCATTATTTACTCCTCTTTCTTTCAACCCAAACAATTTATTTACTTTTTTTTTTTACTTTTTACTTTTTTTATTTTACTTTTTTTTACTTTTTCATTGGAAGGCCTATAACAGAAATGCCTGATTTTTGTCTCTCAAAATTTAAACGCATTCGACAACTTCAACAGCAACTTCAAGGTGGACCAAAGAATACCTAACCGAATTGCAAAAAAAAATAAAAAAGGCACTCGTCAAGAGCGAACATCCAAATTGGAAGTATAATTTTCATCCGAGATGATAATCTTCCTCCATTAAAATGGAAAACTATAGACGTATTGAACTGGTTCATGCTAGTGACGACGGAAAAATTTGAAGCACAGCTATTTAAATTTGAGTGAAGTACTATTATTTAAAAAAGTAGAATTTGACTACCTACAAATTTATTAATTTACAACAAAATGAAGTACATTAATTTAAGTGATTGCTTCGAAATTTTAGTTACTTGTATATGTTACGGCCAATGACGTAAATTGGGCATTGACGTCAATGGCCGGACAATGACGTCAATGCCTATTTACGCTGGCCATTAACGTCATTGACCGGTCACTAACGTTTACGCCCGTTAACGGTGGGCAATGTGTAAATATTTTCATATGATTGTAATATTTACGTCTTTGGCCGGTCGATGACGTTAATGACCAAAATGGATTGGACAATGATGTATTGGACAGTTATTTGTCGCTCACGTGCTTTTGCGTACAAATGACAGCAACTCTGCTCTTTTCAGGGCTTCATAAGTGTACAGGGATTTTTATTTAATTTAGACAAACGCAAACTCATTTTAGGTTGGATCCGTGATTCGTCGTGATTGCACCAGTCAAAACAGCCCGGAGAAAAAATTAATTTAATTTAATTAAATTAATTTATTTTAGGGTGGATCCGTGATTTGCCGTGGTTGGCCTAGCTAAAATGGCCCGAAGCGCCCGGAGCTCCTCTGAAAAGATATAAGAAGCTCTCTAAAAAAAGGTTTTTTTTACTCGCTAAAAACATCCCCGAAATCAATTCACCTCGACTGGGAGGCCCGACCTCTCCAGGGAAGCCCGAACTTGGCGAAATACAAAACATGTGTGACTGCTATCACAAAGAGGACTAAGAGTGATCTATATTCTAATCCATATTCTAATATGGAATCTGTAGAAAAATAGTTTCATCATTGCCCACCCTGTATTGGCCATTAACGTCATTGCCCGGACAATGATATTAAAACCACATATGAAATTTTAAATGTCAACATTGCCCAACATGCATGGACATTGACTTAGCTGGGCATTGACATTATTGTCCGGCCATTGACGTTAATGGCCGAATTGTAATTATTAACCGTAACATATACATAATATATTGTATTTTATGTTAATATTTAGCGTTATGTATATTTTTTTATTTTCCTGTTAATACTGTTCAATTTTGAAAGTATTACCGTTTCAACGTCGGGGGGCATGTTAAGACGTATTTTATAGCAAGTCCAATGCTTAGTATTAGTAATATTAGTTTATGAAATGTATGAAAGTTAACCAGAATTTGACTTTTTTCCTTAAATATTTTTAATTTGTGAATTAACGCAAATCGCTACACGGTGTAAAACTGAATTAATTCTCCACAGTTCTTATTTATGAATGTTTTAAATAGTGTTAGATGTATTAAGCTCAAATGTTTAATAGAAAGCCATAATAAAAACCTGCAGATTTTAAATTTTTTTTCCATGGTTGTTTAAAAATTAGGAACACAGAAATTAATAAAATTCTGTGTCTTAATAGCACTAGACCATATAATTTTATCATTTTTGCTTTTACTATTATCCATTTCTTTAGTTGTAAAACTGTTCTTTATCTATAATTTTTCTTTGTCATTCTTGTTAATATTACCTAGTTGTTATATGTTTTGCTACTTTACTATTTTGGATTTGATTTAAGTTAAATTTCATTCAAGTTTGTTAACCTAGTCTTTGAGATACTCAATGTTCGTTTTCTCATGAAGTTTACAAATTCTTGCATACGTACATTTGAGTAACAATAAATTAGTTTATTATGCAGCGCAAAAGTTTGTTAATTCTATAGAAGACAGGCACTCGCTTTCCGAATTTGAACTTCATTGCTTATATTAAGTATTATTAAACAATTTTCATTATTTTAATCAAACTTTTGAAGAATTCCAAATTGACAAAATTAACAAAACAGCAAACTGTTTTAACTTCTACATAAACCCTTATTTTATTTAAACTCTGTAAAAATTAAAAAAAGAACGTAAATAGTTGGCAAAAATTATGTTACGACTTAATTCTGACGGCTGGCAACCGCTGGGGGTAGTAAATTTCGGCAGCTGAAAGGATTGTTATCACAAAAGTAACAGTTTTAGAGTTATTTAATATTTCTTTTAGTATTGTTTCTTTTTTGTACACATCTGATACACTTTTATTTAATGTGTAACAAAAGTAGAGCCTGATCATATTAGAAATTACAGTTATTGTAGAGACTCGATTCAACCAGAGATTCGTATAATTTATAGTATTTTTAATTTTTGTTTTTTTCTTTTTCAATTTTTCTAAATTTTAAATGCAGATACAAATTTTGGTTTGAGTGTTAACCTTTATCCAAAGATATTATTGCTCCGTGAGTGTAAAACCCAAATAAGTGCAAACTTTCTTTATTAGACATTTTAATGCCATACAAATCTATTTGTCATAACTTGATAGTGTAAAACACATGTAAGTGCAAATTCATATGTTTACCTATGAAAATGGAGATATTTGGATTTAACAATATCTTATATTTAATATTCTTGTAGGTAAATGTAAAACCAAACCTTTGGCACATACTTTGGTTTCACACTATCCCTGCTACCTATGCAGTTTATAAAAATCGCTATTTTTATTTTATATAGTGTATTTATCCTAATGAACGCTAATAATATAAACCCTTATTTAACTCCCATTATCTCCAAACTTGACGTTTGCACTTACCTGGGTTTTACACTCACGATGTGTCATAGACATTTACAAAAATGCAATAATTTATGATAGATTGCATCATAGGTAGGTTCAATGTATGACATTCAATACTTGAGTAGTGCTTCTCAACTTAATCTGTTAAAAAAAATTAAACAAAATAGTATAAAGTAAAATTTTGAAATTACAAAAAAAAAAATTATAATAAATTCTCTCTTTTAAATCATTTATACAAGGCCCCCCATCTTAATTATTCAAAAACACGACAATATATTGCAGTGTTTAGAATGCAAGCAATCGAACCAAGGCAATTGTTAATTTCATTAAATAAAAAAAAAATAGAAATTCAAAGAAACTTAACATTTAAACTTATAAAAAAGTATTAATTTTGAAAGAAATAATTGGTTAAAATCAACAATTGCAAGTTAAAGGACTGCAGGTATTGTAATCTAATTGTAAGAAGTGCGTGTACAGGCGAATGAAATAAATGATAACGAATCGCATTATCATTAACAAATATTTATTTGAAAAATTGAATATCAAAAAAATGAAATTGCCAGATAACGGGCTGATGAAGAATAATAACAAAAATAAAATTAGTTGACCACAGAATCCCAAAGAGCAAGGTCGTTATGTGTGGTCCTCAAAAAAGAGAGGTAAACCACAAAGTAAAATGAAAATAAATCTTTAGAAACTAAAATAACAAATTCAATTTTTGGAAAAAATATTTGGAAAAAGTGGAAGGGAATTAATTTGGAATTAGCTGGGAGCAGTTCCATGTAACGTGAAGAAGAAGTAGAAGATTCACAACCAAAATAAAGTGCACCTTTTGGGTCGAATAAAAGAAGGAGATAAAGACAGATTTGCATAATTACCACCCTAATAAGTGTTAAACGCATTTCTCACGGCGGATAAAACGGATATTTAAAAATAGAGTTCAATTGGCAAAAATGATAATTCAATTTAATTTTGTAATTCAATTGTTTATTTAGTTTGAAATTAAAACGGAACATTCATTCACAAATTTCTTAAGATTCTTTGAAAATAAAAGATTGTTGTATTATTACATAAATTCGATCCACTAAAAGTTGGAAGCTGAGGTTAGATAAGCGGTACATTCATTGTACAAACAAACTAAGTATGGACTTTTAAAGATCGTCCATCTTTAACAGTGCAATATATGTACTGTACCTATATAATACAGGGTGTTAACTACCAACTAGTACGAAACAAAGGAGGTGATTCTACGACTTATTTTAAGAAAAAAAGTTTCTATTAACATGGGTCTTTTACTTTTGCAAAACAATTTTTGTTTGTTATAAAATCTTGCACCGTCTGATCATGAAGTGCGTTTTTTATGGAAAACGGTGGCTCATACAGCATTTTACCAAGAGAACGTTTTTATGTAAAAACCTCTGAAGCTTTGAAATTTGCTGTCAAAACGCCAATTTTGCGAGTGACGTAAAAGTTAAGAGGGTGAAACCCTTACGCAACCCTACAATCTCCACCACTGGCAGATTTGAGAACATTGTTTTCGAACCTTAAAAGTAGCTATTATTGATGTAAAAATCTGTACAAATTCTGTAGCCTGTAGTCTTATCGGTTCTTATCGAGATATCGCAAAAAAAGTAAGAGAAAACAATTAAGTTGATAGGAACTTTTTTTCTTAAAATAAGTCGTAGAATCACCTCTTTTGTTTCGTACCAGTTAGTAGTTAAGACCCTGTATATGTTATAAAATAATTGGAATGATAAAATTGTACGATTATAACATTTTATAACACTTCACAATTAAAACAAAATAATTATTAATTTTGTAATCTATAATTTATTGTAATAACTGAAATGCTAAATTTACATTTTGTACATAACGCAATAAGATTTATTTCCGTAAACAAGATTTTTAATAATAATGTTGTTTTAAAAGTTTCAGTAAATTTTTTTTGTATGATAGATTTAATAAACATAATATTTTAAAATTAATTAAAATTTGAACAAAGTTTTATTTAAAATTTTTAAAATTAAAAAATGCGTATTTCATTTTGTCGTAAGCTAAAGTAAAGGTTAACTTTATTATATCACAATAATCAAGTGGATAGCATTTGTTATTTACTTATTTTAAATTTCGATTTTCAATTCCCCAAACTAAATTAACTTTTTTAACGTTTTACAATGATCTAACAATGATCTACATTAAATTCTGAACATTACTGTGGCAAAAAATAATAAACGTCGTTCGTGGTTTTTTAGGATTTTATATGGTTCATTCCATAAAAATGTTGGCTATTATTTATTCGTTATAGTTCTTCGATGAAATAAACTCATTTTATAGGAAGCGCATTCACACTCTTGTTTCCGCTATATTTCAGCTAGTTTACATAAAGATCATGGACTTCATGCTAATGAAATCCAAAGTATTAGCTATTTTGAGTGTGGGTAAGACTTTTCTCACCTTCTATGATATAGTTCAGATTTTTTGCGAATTATATAGATAATATTGTAATTCAGTTAAAGCGAAATCGAACGAAAGTAAAAATAAATATTTAAAAATAATTTTAAGTTGTGCAACTAATACAAATATTTAAGTTAGAGCTCGTGCCAAGTAGAATTAGAACCGACAATCATCGTTCTTCAGCTATAACTTTCTTGATTTTCGAGATACAGCAAAAATTGTAATATAGAAATTTAAAAAACAAATAAAATTCTTTAAGTTCGTACATTACAAGATTTGCTGTATCTCAAAAATCAAAAAAGTTATTGTCGGTTCTATTTCTACTTGGCACGAGCTCTAGTACTTTAGACCAGGCTTCTCCAAGCTTTTTTAGCTGCAAGTCATAATCAATTGAAATGTGAGACGGTTTTTAGAGTCAATTCGGGTCAATGGATATTTTCATTTTGTTACCATTGTCATATATTCGTACTTTCAGACCACATATCTTCAAATAATCTCAATTACAATATATTTTTGTCTTATACTTTATTTACATTAGATTAGTTGAAATTATCACATAAGTTACTTGGTGACTTGCAGGTCATAGATTGTCGACGCTTGTTTTAGACTATAAGAATTTTTCATGAACAGAATTGAGTAACCAGAATTTATGATAATGTAAACAGACGTGCTTATAGTGTATAGTAATTAAATTGAGTAAAAACAAACTGAACATAAAAAGGGATTCACAAAATGTAATATTGCCTAAACCTTTTGTTACCAATAATTAAAAACAAATAAAGCTACTACATGTACCATCGTGCTAAATATAACAAACAATGTAAGTCATGGTCACTGTGGTCTATCAGATCATGAATATCTTATAATAAAAATTGTAAAGAAACTAAAGTGTAATAGAAGGTTTTAGATAAATTTTTGCTTTGTAAGCTAAACGATATCAAGCTGAAAATTTTATAATTATGGAGACATCTAATCTTTTCCAGAAAATATAAAGGAGTAATTAAGTATAGTACAAGTTTGCTGTAATATTGAGTGGTTTAATCACATCAGTTTTTTATTTAGTAGACAAAAAATCTATTTCAAAATTTAAAATAAGAATCTTAAAATTTCCAATACTACTCTAGGTAAAAATTTATTTTGTGTTATATAAGCAGCATTATGATTTTGTTTTCATGTTTTATTATTAAACTTATCAAATTTACAATCAAATTTTTTCTTAGGTCTATTGAGTTGACTACTCTTTCACTCTCGGTGCTTTAAGTTCGATAACTTTTTTGTGGCTTTTTATTAATCAAACCCCTTATAACAAAAAAGAATAAGATTTTTGTTGAAAAGTTACAAGAATTATAAAATAAAAAATATTTTAAAAGTTTGGTCTATATAAAACCGTTTTTTCCTAGAATAGTTACAATTGTATAATTTTAAAGTACTGAAGCTTATATCTTTTATTGTCCTTTTAACTTTCCAACTGCAAAATATATAACAGGCACCAGTATTTAATAATTAATTAAGTTGCAATCTTATGTTATCAGATTTAGTTTCCATTAACACCCTTGATTAAATTATGTTTAATAGTGGGAAAGCCCAAAGTTTATCAAACTTATTAATTATAAACGCATTGGTAGGATCTTAATTAAGGAGTAACTACTTACTATAAAATTACATATAAAAAACTTAGAACATTTAATTATAACACATTATATAAGTATTAAAAGTTTTTATAACATTTTGACTCATACCAATTACTAAAAAATAAAAAATAATTGACAGGTTTTTGCAAATGCAAAGCCAAATTTTTCTAAAAAAATTTGTCAACTTTATTTAGGTTGCGGAAATACAACTCACATTAATTTTATTTAAAACACACAAATCAACATTTTGATAACTTAAAATAAACTAGAAACAAGGAAGAAATATTCATTTAACCTTTTCAAACCCGACTTCCTTTAGCTGAAAGAAAATTATTTCTTTAAAATTTCGTATTACTGTGCTCTAAAAAGTATGTTTGAATATTTAAAAAAATGATTGTTATGTAGCAAATAAGTGTATCACAATTTAATAAAACGTAGGTATACTATAATGTATCGTGGGTTTGAAAGGGTTAATTAATATGTAAAAAGAAAAAATATATTTTGTCTCAAATTTTGTAATATACAAATATTATATTTATTATTACTTATTAATAATTATTGAATAAAAAAGTAATTTTGCTTTTAACATAATTCCAGTTCAGTCGTAAGAAAACAGTCTTTCTGGTTAGTCATAATGCCTTGCTCGGTGTGAATTGCTTTTATCACAGGCGGCCAAATTTTGGATACGCTTCATATTTATAAATTTTAGAAAAATAACATCTTCCAATGGGGTATTTTCTTGTAAGCTATTGATAATATAGATTAATACACAACTTAAAAAAACAAAAAATTTCCAAGAATGACCTGGAAGATTATAAATATTATATAGTAGGATGGAGTGAAAGTGAATAAAAAAAATATTTTTTGCGTTTTTTTTATGAAATAGTAATGAACAGCTGCTTACGGATAAATAAATGAAGTTAGTAAAATATTTTTTTAGTACTTGGTGTTTAGAGGTGCCCCAGTACGAAGGAATTTTTGTAAAAAGGTAGTAGAAAACCTTATGAATTTATTGGCAGCCTTACTCGCCTGTAGATATCTTCAATAATCTATCAAAATAGTGTTTTTAAGTAGTATTAAGCCAATATTTCAATAAAATTCAAAATAAATTTATAAAAAAAATTTGAACCAAAAGTATTCCAAGTATCGAGTCCATTCGTTTATGTCGTTAAATTTGCAAATTTTCAAAAAAAAATTTTTCAGAAGAGAAACCAAGGGCCAAACCAAAATTCTTTTTCGAAATTTTGATTTGGTTTTACGGACTTACCGCTATAGATGGGAAAAAATAGTAATATATCAATATTGTGGCAATCCAAATTACCCACTCGATCCCGCTTTGAAATTGAAAATCGATTAACAAATAAAGCCGTAAAGGCGGAAATAAGAAAATTGCAAATTTTGACGGTTTTACGCCGATTGCGCGTGAACGGTAGAAATATTTGAAAATGTTTTGAGACCATCGATTGGGCATTACCAATGGTTTTATTTTTTTTCTTTACTAATTTTTTTAAAAACGCTTTCTTACATCTGCCAAACGACAAAATATCTAGACACGAAAATTTTCGTTTCAAATCCTGGCCTTTTTTTGCAGTAAACCAAAAGTGTCAGCTTTAACAGTTGAAGGACGGTTTTATCGAAAAAGGCCAAATGAACTTTTCGTTTTATTTTCGCGAATATTATTGATGTGAAAATTGAAAAAATTAAATTTTTAAAATTTAAGAAAAATCATTTAAAAAACTCATTTAAAAAATATGGCAAAAATGTTAACAATTATTTTTATAAACGTTATCTGGAAGCAGATTCAAATAAAAACAATAAAAAGCAAAAAATTTGGTAACGGAAAGCGGTTGTCATGCAAGACTCATCGAAGTAATAACAGCGCCCGACATTGTCTGACTGATCGGATGAGAACGAATTTAGAATTTGGTGCTAACAAACAGTGCCGTTCGGTCCTACATATTTAATTCATCTTACGGACAAGAACGGATACTACTATTAATGTAAATTTTAAATATCTTGACAATAGATATTTTATAGAAAATTTAAACATTTTTAATGCTCAAAATATTTTTCTATATTAATTTCAAAACAACATAGAACCGAACATTTAATTTATACCACACAAACTGAATAAAACGCTAAAAATGGATGGGTCATAAATAATATTGACACTTGAACTTATTTTATATTGCTTATCATTTCCGAAATTTTCAACAAATTTTCACCATTTTCAGCTGGCCTCTAAGTTCAGTTATGCTGTATGTATATACCACACTTCCAGACATTTGGTTGCGTGGTTCAACCTGTGCGTATATTATTTATTTTCATGCTCCAACCACACACACTGATTTTTTTTTAGTCCATTACAATACCTTCCCTTATACATGCGTTAATACCTATGGAATAGGTTTCTGAAATATGTAATCGCAAGTCTGCCCATCCTCACAGGTCCAAAAAAGCAATCTTTAACTACGCCTACGCCTGCAAATATAAATCGAAACACTCGGATAGTCCGAAATTCCACGCCTCTCCCATCACCTTCATTACCCCCTTTCCTTGCCCCATTCGCCCCCCCCTTTCCGTCCACCGCTACCAAACCACAACCGGGACCAAACTTAACGAGGCCGCAGGCCTCGTGCCTCGCAGAAATAGTCAAAAAAATCGGCCGTTTAATTTTAATCTTTTAACATAACTTTTTCTTTTAACATTTTGTTAACATAAAATGCAAATACACTAGCTGTTAGTCAAATCGAGAATCCACGTCTGAGGGCTTAAAGCGTTTCAGTCTTCGAATCGCACATGAATAATCAAGCAGTCCACTGCCAATTCGTTTGGATGCGTTCTTAATCGATCTTTATATTTAACGGAGTAATTCTTAATTTCGCTGTGTATTGAAGGAATTTTTAGGTCTCAATGGACTGTATCATTTGGCACATACCACGAAGCTTGTATAAATGTTCGAAGTGTCTTATTTTAAAATCTTTGAAGTATTTCGACGTTTGATGTGCTCTCAGTTCCCCAAAGCTAAATTCTGTATGTCCAAATCGGTTTCAGTATTGCTTTATAAATTAATAGTTTGCTCTCTAAACTTACTTGTGAATTTTTATCTATTAACCAATACATTTGTCTAAATTTGATTCCAAGCGGCTTTCTTTAATTAAATATTATATGTTTGCGCCATGACTAGCCACGTAAGTCTTCTATCTATGTGTAATCCCAGATATTTTATATCTTCAGCTTTGGGTAGAACGCAGCCCTTCAAAGTTACCGGAGGGCAATCATCTCTTCTCATGGTGAATGTAATTTGCGAAGATTTTGTTTCATTGGCTTTTATCCTCCACACTTTGAAGCACCTTTGGATTATATCTAGGTTTTTCTGTAAGTTTGTTGAGGTGACCCTCGGATCAGTATGTGATGCAAGCGCAGCGGTGTCGTCAGGAAAAGTTGTTACCATTGTTGCTTTAGTCGTTGGTTGATCAGCAATGTACAACAAGTATAAAACCTGACCCAGGACACTACCCTGCGGCACACTTGACTGGATTGGATACATTTCGGAATATTCTTCACCATATTTAACTAAGGAATGTCTGTTAGTCAAGTAAAACTGTAATACCTGATAGTAATTGTACGGTAAGCTCTTCTTCAATTTTAAGAATAAACCCTCATGCCTCATCTTGTCGAATGCTTGGCTGATGTCTAGAAATGCCGCAGAGCAGTATCTCTTATGTTCCAGATCGTTACCGATTTGCTTTATAATTATGTGGACTTGCTCTACCGTGCCGTGATTGCTTCTAAATCCAAATTGATGGTCAGGAATGGGAAAATCTTTCTCCAATATTGGTTTTAGGCGTTTGTAAATGAGTTTTTCGAAAATCTTTCCTAGCACTGGTAGCAGACTTATTGGTCTATATGACGTTATTTCTTCTGGTTTCTCTCCTGGTTTCTGTATAGGATAATTTATGCAACTTTCCATAAGTGCGGGGAAGTGGTTTAATCTTAATATTGCATTGTAGATGTACATCAGCAGTCTTAAGCACTACGCAGTTATTTCTTGTAAAACCCTGTACTAGTAGTTCTATAATATGTATATAAAATTATTCTAAAAATCTGGGTGTTCTGATTAGAATTTATATTTTTTAATGCTAAGTTTAATTTACATAAAAAAATTTACTTAAAATAGTAACTATTATTTTTATAAAATTCAAAAATCACTCTTTTGATTAAAATTGTGCTGATAAAGTATTTAGATTATTTATAACATTGCTGTCGGCTTCATATACAATTTTTAGGAGTGGTAATTCAATTTTTAATACACTTGAGAGGAATTTAGTGGTAAATCATTAAATTTTGCAATTTTCTTCGAATAAACCATATTTTAAAGATTCTTAAGGGGATAGTTATCCTGATTACCCCCTTCCATTCGTGCTTGTATAAAATTGCTTTTTTCGCAACAATTTAATAAATAGAATATACTCTTATAAATTATAATTTATGTTTTTAATCAATTTTTGGGGTCAACTAAGTTTTCGACTATTGAACTTATCGACAAATCATAATAAAATTAGCTTATTAGTCATTCCTATGCAGTGAAATTATTTTCAATTGTTTATTTGAAAAAGTTATTCCTTTTTAATGAAGTACAAACAATAACTTTTTATTACAAGTTTATTGAAATTCAATAAAATATAAATTTTTAAAATTCATTAAATTTTTAAAAATAACTTTGCAATATTTTTATAAAGTCGAGCAGGTAGAGACACCTAGGCACTGAAAACCGAATTGTGATATGGCTGCAGAACCAACAAGTGAAAGATTTCAGGATACTGTAAAGCTCTGAAATAAGGTTTGTGTTCCTGCTGAAGCAGAAAGCTTCCAATAAAGTAGAAAACTACCCTAATCTCGTTTTAGTTAATATAAAAGAAGTAAGAGACCATTCCACTTCAGTTTTTGAATTATACAAAATTATTTTAATTAAAATGTGTTTTCAAAACAAAATAGTATTTAAGTTTAATCGTGCTTTCACGTAATGAAATTCTGAATAATAAAAATAAAAATTTTGCTTTTAAATTGTTATTATAATCTTGTTAAAATAATGAAGTTAAATAAAAGATTTCATTTTAAACTTACCTAATCAATTATAAGTTATTAGAAATATGAATTTGTAATTTTCACTTTGTAGTACAAAAATAAGTAATCAACAAAATTACATTAAAATTAGATTTCTGCAAGGGTAGTGATTTTATTGTAAAGTGGAGGAACAAGCTTATCAAATCAAAATAATTTATTTAAAAAACTAATTACGTTATCCCTAATTAATCAATTTATATTTAACTCTCGTAACAATTTTATGTATATATCCCTTTTTGGAATACATTTTATATTATTATCAAATATAAGGTGCGTTCTTTCACTTTTTCAATTTAATTTATTTTTGAAGTTTCCCGAAATTCAGTAATTATTGTGTATTAAATGGGATTGGTATTAATAAAATGATTGCTTTATTTTATTGGTTGAAACACGGAATTAACATATCAACACTTTTGTGAAAATGCTAAATGCCTAATGACATGATCAGTTTGTTATATAACTGAAATACTTAAATTGCGGTTTATTAGGTTTGCTAATACTACTACTCTGTTTATTTATGCATATATGTAGTATGTATAGTCTGACCAACGAGAGCCTGATTGTGACTTATACCTAAAAACTATCCAAAAATATTTATATTATAAAAATTATTTTTTAGTATATATACGTACCAGTACATTTAGTAAATTATTAACTAGTAAAAAAAATTACTAAATATAAATATTTTGTAGTCAGTTTCATGACCATGTTTCATCTCACAAGGTACTGGCAACATTTTTGAGGTATCAGATGCCTTTTATTCTCTCTAGAAGATTGGCTCATGACTTTCTTTGTATCAAGCAGCTGTCAAGGACAATAAAAATATCCATATTTCTTGAAGAACGGAAGTTAAGCAATATTAACAATTACCAGTTAACTGCAAATTGCAAGTTAAACAATTAGGCCAGCTTCTTATTACTCTTAAAAAACAATATTTACCATGAATGTATTATAATAATAATAACATCACACATTTCAACAGGTTTACATCCAATAACAAGAAAGACACTACTATTATAAGAAATTATTCTTATTATTAAGTAAAAATGTTATTTGCCACTCAAACATGTTCAAGTAAGACCCGAACTCAAGTTGGACGTCCAAAATATACGCTCTCAACGTACGACTAACCTGGGAGGTTGTGCTGATAAATACTTACAGATAGATAACCGCAAAACAAGAGCTACCACATTGACTACCACATACGCGACAAAAGCAATGTTTACAAAAAAAAGAATGAATGCAAGTTAATATCGGTAATATTAAATTCTAGGAACTTAATTTGATTAAAATTGGTCGAAAATTAGCTAATTCAAGCTTTACAGCTTTACAGTAGCTTCTATCTTTAGCCCAAATAAATTAATATTATTCCGCATTGCTCCAAATACTCGCTTTGGCAACGTTATCAATGCAAGTATTCGACTATAGTAATATCGACGTCAGTAAGAAAATGTTTTTTTACTGTTTAACACAGATCTGAAGATTTCAGTTAGAGATAGAAAACCGAGGATTCATGTGTTGAACAAAGATGATGACAAAAAAAAGTGCGTACAGGATATGTTGCCTCTCCAAATTTTGTAGTAGTCGGTATCTATGTAATAGTATATAGAGAAAAGAATTAATACTAATACCTGCTGTAACAAATACAATATAAGTGAATTTAGTTCCATTGCTAGGCGCATGGTGGCATTTCTTTTATTTTGAATCACCTATATTAGGGGTGGCCCACAGGTCGATCGCAAAACAATTTTTAGTCGATCATAACCGCTGACACTAGTCGTGATTCATAATAAACAGAGGAAAAAATCGTTTGGGAAATTTATTGTACAAGAGAAGGGAAATCTGAGAAATTCTAAGGAAAGCCAAGAAAATCTAAGGAAAACCATGAAAATCTTATAAATTACAAGTAATCTTGCTGTTCAACTTTTTCAAAAGGAAATCATGCGACAATCCAAAATAAAATCCAAAGAAATTTTAGGAAATCTGGCAAAATTTTAGGACATCCGGGGAAATCTAGAGAAATTCAAGAAAGTGTCATAGAAGGAAATCTGGTGTACAAAACATTGAGTATGGTTTCCTCCTCGTAATAATCTAAGAAAATATATATTTTTTTTATACTTTTACCTTAATAAATACTATTCGAGTCAGTATAATATTAATTATTGTATTATTATGTTACGATTTTAATAGTTAGATAGCGAAAACAATTTAAGCAGCGTAGTCAATCGTATATATAAAATTATTCAAAATAATATTAAAAATTTTTCCATTATCATATCAATGTCAAATTACAGCTTAACAAAAGTCGTTAATGTTAGTTTTTCATTTATGAATTTCTATTTCTAGATTTTATAATTATTGCATGATTAAATAGTAAAAAAAGAAATCTAAATTTTCGATTTCATTAAGCGTACGTAAAATTAATAAAACGTGCATAAACGGTTTTTACGTATTTACCTTGTATTAAAGCATAAAAAGCATTTCATTACTATGGACTCTTGAGACCTCACCGAAGGTGACTGGGGAAACCGAAAGGCTTGACGTGAATGGTGCAAAACTACAAAATACGGTTGGAACTGTCAACACACCCTAAATATGTACATATACTATTTAGGTATTACAGTTTTTACGTAAATAGTAGGTAATAAGAAAAGGATTAAAGTAAATTTGTAGAATATTTAGCTTTTTTTTTATTTAATTTGTGATATCTGAAATCTGTTTAAATTAAATGAAAATTACGAAAATGAGTTAGAATATTTAGCCTTCAGTTTCATATTTTGTAAACCTCATATTTGTTTATTTACTTGTTCAATCGCAAACATATTGAAATGGTTTATCTTCCTTTGCTAAAATCCTAATACTTACTTTTTATAACTTTAAATTTTGTGATACTTCACTGCTGTGGAACGCTACTGGTTGAGTACCTCTGCCGGCGCTAGTGGTTACTGTATAAGAATGGCACCTTACTGTGTCGTATTTCGCGTAGTTAAAAAAAAACAACAAGATTTCAAAAAGGCAACATTTACAATTTATGCACATTTAATGAAAATCAATTTTTGTGTTCGTGTTGAGTGACTGGTTGAGTGTATACGATAATCCCCCAATAGAGGTAAAAAAAAAACTTAAAATTACAAATAAATACTAACGCAATGTTCTTTTAGGTTATATTGAATCTTCGAGGGAACCAAGTTACAAAATACAAAAATGTTTCTACCTTATCTGTGCGAACTTCATATGCCAATTCCTACGTGCTCAAAATTTCCATTAACTTTATTCCCTTGCGGTGGAATAATCGTTTCATACGGTAGGAACTACGTGCACTTCACTTTTAAAAACCAAAACAGCAAAAACCTGGTAACTTATCTTGTAATTCGATTAATCTTCCATTTCATTTATTTCAATAATATAATGTTCAAAAATTTTCATCCGTAACCTCAATTTTGACTTTCCGAAAAGTTCTCGTGTAACCTATAATTCGAATTTGATTGCAACGAACGATGCGTGCGGTAACGCGTTCAAATTTACCCTAACTAGCATCTTTTTCCGGCCGTCCTTTTATAAATTTTCTCTTCATTACCTACTTGATTCTTAAAAATTGCAATTTTGATTTGAAATCGAAATTTTCTGTCTTTCAGATCTTGACCATTTTTGGTGGAAAGTTACTTCATGACCTCAGGAGTAACCACAATAAATTTCACGGGATGCAATGCCCTTCGATGTCTTCCAGGTGCATTTCAAATTGAAAACGCATGTGCTTTTCCGGAATTCTACATTTCCTTGTATCGGCACAAATGCGTTTCTAATATATTTTTCTTATCTCTGAACATCTTCCCGAGGTTGTTCCATCATTTTCATTCCACTCAGTCCACATAAAAATTGTTATTCACGAAAATTGCGAAATTTGAATTTTGACAGTTCATGGTTTTAATAAAAGTTCACATTTACTCTTGGTTCCTCATCACAACTACCTAAATTTGCACTTAAACACTCCTTAAATACTAAACATAACTTATTCTAATAAAATTTTCAAACATCGAAGGTTTGATTCTCGATTTTCAAAATCGGCTATATTTTTGAGGTTTCTTGTTGCTTTCTTTAACTTTCGGTCAGTAACCTTCCAAAATGTGGCTACTTGTTCCTTTATAACTTAGTTCAAATTTTTATAGACAAAACCCCAATTACACCTGACCAAAACATGATTCGAGTAACCACAGGAAACCGTTCAACGATACAACCATTTCCCACGATATAAACAATACAGAGGTGACCCACACAACAATTAGCTAAATCACATGCTGTCCTAGGTAAGTTGACCAACGTCAATATTATATTTACAAAAATATGCAAGTAATTATTAAAATTTTAGGTATCACAAGCTGTATCGAATGATGTGAAGTTGAAAATTTCAAGTTTCTCAAATTGTTCACGGCCGCTAAATAGTGTTGTAGGCCAGTAATACTGCAATATGGAAGCTTTGAAGTATCTGGAGCTTAAACGACACCTACCACTAAATGTATAAGAATCTGGATGAAGTTCATTTCAAAGATCGTGTGAAACTTCTTAGGAGAGTAGCAGACCTAGAACTACAAAGAACTTTTTGAAAACTACATATGTAGCTCTGGATTGCAATAGATCTTTGATGCTACACATGTAAGTGATAAACATGGTGAATGTTTCCGCCAGAATAAGTATATCCACGATGGAAACTTGCTACCAAAGAAAATGGAACATAGAACGGATTACTAAGTAGCTATTAAGAAAATATAAATTTAAGATTAAATATATTTTACTAAAATATTCTGTTTTTCTCTGTTTTACAAATTTAAAAACAATATAGAATAGTACACTACGTATAATGTATTTTTAAATTATATCGGCTTAATATTCAACATGATGAATTCGAAATTAGTTGACCAATACTCATTTTTCGTAGGTGTCTACAGATTAATTTCGAAATTGATAATAATTTATCCACGCGTCGTTTTATATATATTATTTTCCTGACCTTATTTCTAATACAAACTTTTTCAAATCTTTTGAGACATTTGTATGTGATGTAAGCTTGAGTCATTCAGAATTACCTATGTAAATTTTAGGAAAATTTGAATATACCGTTTTTTTAATTATACCATGCGCCCAATCAACATTTGCATTTCGGTTTTCTGATTTCCGTCTCTAGGAACTGTGAACATACATACATTCACAATGTATGAATTTTAATTTTTTTTCCGTTTGCAAATTCTAGTCGTACTGGATTTTATTAACCTTAAGAAAGTTTCGTTTACAACTAAAATTAAATGCGAGGCCACACAGCTCCAGCTAAGATAGCCGACAGTAGAAGACAAATATTTTAATTTGTGTAAATTTTGATTGCATTGTCACAAATGTTTTTCAGTATTATTTATAGAAGATATCATTTACTAACCTCTCTTAACTACATTGATAACGTTTCTTTTCATATTAATAGTATCTATTTTTTGATTTTTTACTGCTTAAAATCCTTAAAATTATTTCGTTTATTTCGATTATTGTTCATTTTTCAGAATTTTATACATAAATTAAAAATAAGTAATATTCGATACATTTCAAAATATTGACAATTAATTTGTTATTTTTGAACGAAATATTTCCCGAGTTTTTATGTTTGAAACATGTTATGTTAATTTGCATAGAGTAAAATCATGTGAGAGGTTAGTTAGTAAGTTAGTTAGTGCTTAGTAGGGTAGGTTAGTAAGAATAAATTTCTAGACAAAAGTTTAACTTGAAATCAAATTTTCTTCTCTTTATCAACTTTCTATGAGCTTTTGGTTTAGTTGAATTTGCTTTGATATCCTTTTATTATTAAACCTATTTCACCGAAAATAGTTGCTTTCATAATCTTCTCGAAATCAAATCGAAATATTATTTATAATTTTATAATTTAATAAGTTATTTTACAAATTTTTATACAATATAAACTACATTGCTAATTTATATTTCAGTGCTCAAACATGTTTTAATAACTCTGAAAACAATGTACAATATTGACAAAGTGTTAATTAATTTTTCACCAATTAGATACTTACTTACTTATTAATTACAAGTTAGATTCCAATTAAAATTCATTTTAAATAATAATTATTGTTTTTCATTTTTCAAAGTTTTCTAGTAATAAACCGGGAGATACTGACACAAAATTCCAAGTAATTTGTTACATATGGGAACCGTTCAGGGGCCAAATTAGGAAAGAACTGAAAGAAAAATAATGATCATATAGTTCTGGTAGTCGGTGCGTATTCGCAGGGTAATGAAACTTATCGGATAAATTACGGGTTTCAAACGATTTGTTTGACACAAAGATTTTGTATGTTCCGGTTGTCGATAAATAATAAACTCTGCATTAGCGAATGCCAAATTTTGATGGTGGGGCTTAGTGCCCGCCATATCAATTAGAACACGCATACTTTTTAATTTTTTTGAAAATATTTATTACAGGTAAATTTTTTTTAACTAATTATTTTTTAGTAAACATTCACGAACATCACTATGCCATACCGTTTCGACAGTTCCAAATAACCACCATACCGCCCCAAAAAAGTAGGTTTATTTAATAATGTTACCGTATGGCAATTTTAATGGTGAAAGGTTTATAATACAATGAGACTGTTAATATATTTGCCATACTTCTGGTGATGTGCAAAAGTGGTACCATACTTGAAAAACGGTATTTTTTAATCATTTTCAAAATACAACTATGCATAACGTAAAATTATTGTATTACAGTATAGAATAGTTGTAGTAAGTTTGTTTTAATAGGAGTAGTATATCTAAAAAAAAATATTTTATACTGTGACCACGGGGCTGAAGACTGTCACACTCCCGCTATTATGTAATAAAAAAATAATGTCGAAACGACTTGTTACGGTATGGCATTAGAATTTTTGAAAAGTTAATAAAAAGATATGCTTCGGAAAAATTATGCCATACTTATGATGGAGTACTAAAGTGATGCCATACCCGGAAAACTGATTTTCAGCCACGTCTTTCATCAATAACTTGTATCAGATGCACAAGTACTCATAATAGTATAGCTAAGTTATATCGAATTTTGTTTCAACTTGATAAATAAGGATAATATGGCTTGAACCTGCCATATTTCCTCTGGTATGTCAACAATTAATATAATTCTAGTTTTGAGGCAATACGCTGAATTTGAGACATTACATTTGGGGCATCCATCCGGAAGTCTCAAACTTTTAAAACCAATAAAATCTCAAAACGATTTTTATACATGCAATATTCATTGTAATAATTTATATTCGTTTATTTTGATACACTTTTTTTGAACAACTTGAAACCACCTTTGAAATAACTAATCTTCAGAATCGGTAATTATATATGTATATGCGCCACCAGTCAACCAAAACGCTTCTACAGAAATTCATTGTATGAACTTTATCCTGCAGCGTACAGTGCATTTCACGTAAGTCAACCTTTATATGTAAGTGAAAGGTGACGTTATAACGGTTATATAGGTTGTTATAAAGCAAGATTGCCCCTACATACTAGTTTGAAATTTAATACAGTAGAATCCGCGTAATGTGATCACTTCGGGCCAAGGTCATTTTAATAATATTAACTGATAACTGATAACTGAAAACAATTAGCGAAATTTAGAAAAAAGCGAATTTTAGAAGACTTGGATTAGAACAAGATAGAAGAAAAAAAAGAAAGAAAAAGTGGCCGGTTTCTAAAAAAAATGATCACAATAACCGACTGATAACATTATCCGAGATCACATTAAGCGGATTCTACTGTATTTACTTTTAGCGCACCTAAAACTTTCATAAATAATTTATGTCATACTGTAACAAATTATTTTTCATCCAAGACCTTGGAAAGTATAGCATTATATATAGTTTTAACTTATGGGAAATGATACGTTGCGGTCGAGACAGTTTTGTGTTATATTACCATGATATCACCAGTCATAACAACGGTAATGAAAATATTACGTACGTCCTATATTTCATAACGTACGTTCTATATTTCATTACTGTTGCTATGACTAGTGCCGTATATTTTTTATATTTTTATTTTGGAAAGGACCCTTCTTGGCTGAAAAGCCGCATACGTGACTCGCTGCAAAAGTGATCTATTCCGGCTTCGTAAGCTATCAGAACTCGCTGGCGCTCGTTCTGACATATTGCTTACTCCTCCGGAATGGATCACTTTTGCTAGCTCGTACGTAAATAGCTATAAACTCCGCAGAAAATGTTACAACTTAGTAATAGCTTTTATATACATATTTGACTCATCCCACATGTATGGCATAATCACATTTATATTTCTAATCGTACAAATAACTACTATTATGAGTTTTAGGTTGTAAAAAATTGTTTTATATTATTAAATAAATCTATTTCTTTGAGGCAGTATGGCGGTTATTTGGAACCGTCAAAACGGTATGGCATAGCAATTTTTGTGAATGTTTACTCAAAAATAATTAGTTAAAAAAAAATTAGCTTATAACAAATGTTTTCAAAAAAATTAAAAAATTCACCTGTTCTAATTGGTATGGCGGGCCCTAAGTCCCATCATAAAAGCATGGCATTTGCTAACCCAGAGTTTATTATTTATCGATAACCGGAAAATACAAAATTCTTGGTATAACAAATCGTTTGAAACCCGTAATTTATCCGACAAATTTTATTAATTACCCTGCGATTTCACTCCGATGACCAGCGCTATAACCATTAATTTTCTTATACTACTTACCTAATTTAACCCCTGAACGGTTGCCATATTTGTAATAAATGATTTGGATATTTGTAAATTGAACTCAAAATAAAAATTTTAAGTAAATTTGTGGTACGTAGTATGTATTTATGGTTAAATTTAAAAAATATAAGAATAATACAATACGTAGAAAATCAAAAATTAAAAAAATTTAAAAAAGACAAATATCACATAAACAGGTCTGGATTAAGAATATTTGAAATTATGAAAATGATGGATTTCACCCTGGTAGTACCAGTATCAGAATTTCTTATTTTCAAATTATTTTAAATTGTTCATTTCTACACGTGACAACGTTCAGATTTAATAATTTTGTGAGGTTATGGTAAGTCAATTTTGGTCAATATTTTTGAATTCTTTTTTGTTTAGTTTGAATATTTTTCTTATTTTTCAATTTTTATTCAATTATATTCGTTAAATGTAACTGAAGATTGGTAATAACCATGAAATAATGTTATATTACATTATGAATTTTAATAATTTCAAATATTCTTAATCCAGGCCTGTTTATGTGATAATTGGATATTTGTGTTAGTATCTCTCGGTCTATAAAGAAACATTTCCTGTAATATAAAGACTAGATGGTGAGTAATTATTGCCAGCTTAACATCCTATTATTTTCCCAAGATTTTTCCCAAAATGGCTCCCTTCTGATAAGCAGTATCTTTTTCCCAAAAAAGAATTTTGATACAAAGTTAACCTGGTAAAATATTAAACAGCATTAAATTCGACATAAAATTTATTTTTATCAATTTTTACATGGAAATAACAATTACCGTAATGGAATTAAGTGAATCACATTTTATAAAGTGGATCATTTATAAATCTCTTTAAAATTCCGTACTGTTTTCTAGCGACAATGAAAACAAGTATTTAAAAATTAGTACTAAGAATATTTCTAACCGTATAATACTGATTACAGGTTCATTTAAATATAATTAATAAATAATTAGCAATGTTTTAAAAGTAAAATTTGTTAATGTAACTTGATAGCAATATTTGTTATATAATATTGGTTGATACACCCTACGACATTTTGACGACAGAATAAATTACACGCAGATCTCTTTTTTTATTTATGTTTTCTTAAAATGGAGTTTCTAACGAAAGAAAAATATGTAATTATTTAAAGTTGTATTCGCATGGTGGGAATTTATTGAGAATTGATGAAATGATTTACAAATCAACTATAAGTCATTGGAAATTTCTGGAAGTCATTAAAACAATGCAAAAAATTTAAGACAGCTGCTGAATCTTTTCGTAGATAGTTCTTTGATTTAAAACAAAAGTTGTGTAAATTTGTTTTAAACATATATAAAATTATTTAATTAGAGACTTAAAAGTTTGAATATTTCAACACATTCTTATAGGTTTGTGTTTGTTTAGTCGTGATGTTGTAAAATTTATTCATAATGACTTTTATAAATAAATGATATGAATAAATGAATGGTTTATTTATTTATTAAAGCCATTAAAAAATTTGTATTGCAATCTTGGAATTGATTTTTTTTATATATAATAATTTTCTATTTTGAAAAATATATTAATTTTGAATTTATGAAAACAATAGGAAATTATTAAAACGTAAATAAAATATTTTATATGTGATATCAACTTGATGATTAATGAGTTAATTCATTAATAATATAATTACTACGGTAGGTATATAATAATGTAATCTTAACATTCATTAAGCTAAAACAAATATTATTATATTAAATAAGCTTAACAACGTTTTTTATAATAACTACCGACTGATCCATTGATTACATGTAATAGATAAATTAATTTTATCTACAAATAGACTAGCATAATCTCTAAAAGAGCACTGACTTATAAAAACTTCTAATTTCTGGTTTGCGTTCTATACAAAAATTTTAATTATCTGTGCATATTGACATAGAAATAATCAAAAGTTAAATAATTTAGTTTAATAAAATTTGCTCATGACTGCATAGATTACGTAATGAATAAAAAATACTGAAAATCAAAATGGCATACATAAATACTCTTAATTGAATATTTATAAGTAGGTACCTAAATTACTTAGGCAAGGAATTTATAATATTGTTAAGGTACAATTAAATTTTTTAAAACATTTCAATAAAACTTCTATTGAAATTTCTAAGTTACAGATCTCTTAAGTTATTTACATTTCAAAGATCTCCCGGTAATGATGCGCATGCGTACTTGTAAACTTAAAGTAACAGCAACTCGAAATTGGTATAGCATTGGTATATCTACACTACTACTTACATATAAAAAATTATTAGATCACTTAGACCTATAAAGAAATTCTTTTTTTTTTAATTCTTTTTCATCTAAAAAGTATCTCATTTTTGAAATTTCTTAAAAATTTCTCATAAACTGTTATTTTAACTTAAATAAATAATAGTTAATATTTAACAGAATTAAACAAAATGTTAAAATTCTGTTATTTTAATGTTTTATTTAGTTCTATTAAATACTATAGTTTCTACTTATATTCATTATATAGTTATAACTAAGGAACGGATTAATATGTAATTAAAAAACCAAAATATGTACATATATATATATTTATTTTAGACAAATATTTATTTAAAATTGTAGAATATGTAAAATAAAAAAAAATCTATTATTTGTTTAATCTTTGAAATGGTTTGCAACAACATGAATTTTTAAATTCTCAAATAAAAAATAACGCCTATTTGGCCTTAAAATAGATTTGTATCGGCTGAAAGAACGTTACACATCGACCGATGTGACCGATTTTTGAATGCCGTGATTTTTTTGGAGTTTCATTCGATTTCCAAATTTTAAATAACACTCATCGAGTCATTAAAAAATTAAAACCCATTTAAAATGAATGGTCTCGAAGATGAATGGGAACACAACTTTCCAATAATTGAAAATAATAAATAATAATGTAAAAATAGTAAGAATACACTGAAAAAATGGTTCATCATATTGATGAAAAATTCATCATTTTTACACCGATGAACAAAATTCATCATATTGATGAAGAAATTCATAAATACATTGATTTTGTTCATGAATACTATGAATTTTTAAAATATGATGAATTTTGTTTTTGGATGTAATCGGTCATCGGTCTTATCAACAATATGATAAACCAATTTTTTCAGTGTATCTTACTATTTTTACGAAATATGTAACAAAATATGTGAAAACATGTAAATATGTAAATATATGTAATTTTACAAAAATATGTAAAAATATGTAAAATAAAATTGGCTTAAATCAATTCAAAATGTCTCAGAAAGTCTAATACTGGTTAATAAATGGTGTTATCTAGCTTAGGAAAAAATATGTATTTACATATAAAGCCGTTCCTTAGTTATAACTAAAAACCATTATAATCTACTTGTAATTTCTTATTTTACGTTTATTTTCCATTAGTCTAAATAACAGGCATTAAAAAAAAACAAAAGCCTATTAAATTCCACATTAAAGCACTTCTTTCAAAAGTAAACAAAGTAAAGCAAAAGAAAAATCAACAATAAAAAGCAAAAGTTTCTGGCTCGGTTGCTGTTTTTCCTATTAAATTAAAAAATATATATTTTAAATTGACAATTACTTTTATTAAATATTTTGTTCTTGCAGTTTTCTTTTGTCTTCAATCTTTTTGTGCTAATGATATACTAATATTTTTGAAACTAAAATAACTCGAAAACCACAAAATGTTTGATTAAATTTGGTATAAAAGGCTGCTAGATAGAGTGTTGGATTGCTATATATATCATCTACTTCTAGCGACATCTTTAAGGTATAAAATGCTCTGGAATTAAAGTGTTCAAATCCGCGTAAACAGTAGATTTCCTGTGTTTATCAAAAGTTTATCTATAACACTCTCACGGATATTATAATAGTAGAGAAGAACGAGACAACAATGTAAACTGTTCAAAAACTTGAATATAAGCACGCATTAATATTACTAAATAATAAACTTCATGTACATGTATAAATAACAAATCAAAAATTTATAGCAAAAAGAAAAATTTTTACATTGTCCTACGTCGGGTAAGTTCAAAAGGTTTATCTTTTTTTGATGGCATGCAGAGCAATTTATTTGTTTGTATTGGATCTACTTGCATATTTTAAACTTTAGTTCCCGCGATTTGGTATTTGTTCTTTCCTATTGCAAAGTTTTATTTTATCTCAATTTTTCAAAACTTTATCACGTGCGGTTTCGAAATTTACTTGACATGTTGGTGGCATTGTATACCATTTTTGTTGTGCAATGAACTCAGCTAAACCCAACGGCGGCTCGTGGCTTGAATTTAGTAAGGCTCGCCTTATCAAAATAGAGTATTTAGAAACCTGTTTTCTAGAGTTTAAAAATAATATTGTAGAACTCTGGATTTTGTTAATGCTCATTGAATTTCGAAAACTGTATGTTAAAGTAACAAAAAAAACTTAAACATACTTTTTTATTAATTAAATGTTGGTGGTACTAATAGATAACGAGAGAATTATACTTTCAAGTGGAGGTTTTTGTCCATGTACATATCAGGAGTTGCGGGTTAATTTGCAGCTTATGAAGAGAATTTTCTTCTGTCTGTCTGCGCGTATGGTTTTGATCGCAGATTGTTATTTGGCAGTGGCCTGACGTTACTCTTTGGTAATATATTGTAAAATGAGTATAGTTATCTTATGATAAATGGGTTTATGATAAATAAACGGTTGAAAATTAACTTTTTGTAAGTTTAACTTTCTAAAATTTTAAATTTTGTTTCTTTCTAAGATGTTGAGCTGAATGACAGGTAATTATAATAATGGCTTGTACAGCAAATTTGATATTGAGTAAGTTGCTGTAAAAATGCTATTTCGGTGTTCTTCGTTTCTTTCATTAATCCAGTTTGACATCTTACGTAACTATAATATTTTTTTATAGTTAACTGTAGATAAAGATCTGATACAAAAAAGTTCACGAGATCTTATCTCCAAAACTAAATATAAATGCTGGCTGCCTTTCCATAAGAGGTAAAGTGCAGGGTTGAGTTGCCCAAAGTCGTAACAAGATACATAAGAATTTCTATCTAGACGTAACTGAGAAGATGTAATTAGACTCAAACACGTATTCCTCGTTGTAAAATTGTTGAAAGCAAAATTTTAGTGACATTGTACAGAATTTTAAATTGTTAACATTTTTTTACATTTACCTTTATTTTTTCTATTCATTTAACTGGAGTTAGTTAAATTGTTAGCATTGGTACATTAAACATTGACATTTCTATATCGCTAGAATTTTAAGATGAAACAGAACTAACTAATTTGATAGCATTAGACCGTTGTTAAATCTTGGGAATGGAAAGGACCTTCTCAATAGCAGTTAGTTCGTATTTCAGATTAAGTCTCTTGAAGTATATAATTTTGCGAAACCATTACGAATGGTAAATTTTCTTTAATAATTCTGCAGAGCTTAATTATTTACGTATGCCGTACGTAAATTTTAATTAAGTATTTTAACTGTTTACACAATGTATAATTATGTTGGTAAACAATTATTTTTATTACACGGTTTACTAAAGTTTTTTAATTGTTTGAGAAGAATTGAAAGAAACCATTGTTTGATTTCATATTTTCCGAGCGTGTTAGTTTGCTAAACCCACAAAGAAAACTAAACAGTTAATTAATCACATAAAGAAAATTATTACTTTAAGAAAAATTAAATTTAAATTACTTTGCAAATTACACTAATACACTTCAAATAAGCTATTCTTAGTTAAAAATGTTTGTATCAGGAGTAACATTTTTAATTGTAAATTTTCAAATAATAACATTAAGAAGGCTTTTAAATTTTTTGGAGGTCCATCCGTCACAAAGTGTGATTGGCGTAGTTTGACAGCGACCAGAAGTTTATCAATCCTCATCACTTAAAATAATTTCTTTTGTAAATCTAAATTCCCGCAATGAAAATCCTAGTTATTGGCGTAAACGTTTGCTAATATCGGAAAGCTTTCATTTTAAAAATATATTTATCATAAATTTAACCCGCTTATATCAGATATTCCGGTAATACCAATTCCTCGAATTTTTATTAAATAATAATTTACGATTAGATTTGTATAGCGCAAAGACGCGCAAGGGCTTAAAAATAATTTTAAATATAAAATTTATATACCCAATTTTGATATTATTTAATAAAATAATATAATGTAATAGGAAATCGCAACTTACGAATATAAAATAATAAAATCAAGGTACTTGTACTGTTTGATAATATGCAAAGATATTAACTTGATAAAATTTTTGTGCGTGACTATTTCCCTGGGAAAATGTAACTGTTCGATTTGTATTTACGCTAGTGACCTATATGCCAAACTTCTTATTATGCAGTCATTCTATAATGATCTACAATGTTGTTGACAAACACAATAGGTAACATGATAAAAATAAATAATATTTCAAGTTTTGACCAATAGCAACAATATGTTAATTGATCCAATTATTATTGCTGCATTCAAATTAGATTCGTAGTTGAGGTTCATTAAAGTGCAGTTGAAAATTTTCTTCTCATTGTAGTATGATCGGTCACTTTTATTTACATAAATCTCCAACTCAAAGTTTTATCGATAGAAATAATCTTAATATTGTAATTCGTTTAAGTTTTCAACAAACAACGATCAGTTAAGAAATTTTCTTTAAACGAAAATTTCTAAACACGAATTTTTAATTTTAAATATATGAAAAAAATGTAGCTATAATAACTAGAATTAAAGTGCAATAAATTGAAAACTTCGATAAAATATAGTATTTTGTTGTAGCTTTTCTACTACCCGAATTCAATAAGTGAATTATTAAGTACCAAGCAAAAACAGCACGCACCCATTATAGAACCAAATTCAATTATGAAACCAAATTGAAACAAGTTATTTATTTACTAAACTATTTTTGTTTTTTGACCTTTGCAACGCAATGTAATCCAAATCAAAGCTCTATAATGCCTCCATTTCTTGAATGGAAATGTGTATAGCATCTCTAGTGAATTTTATTCTCGCATAAAGAAAATACATCACTTTCAGAGTAGAAAAACATTAATTCGAAAAACAATTAGAGAAACAGAGTTGAAACAAAATACAACAAATATCAGATTTTAAATAATGCTTGAAATTGCAAACCGATTGTTGACATAAATTTTTTAATTAACTGCAAGTTTATTTTTCTACTAATTATAATTTAATGTTTCAACAAAAATATAAAGGAATAATGTATTAACTTTTCTAATTAATAAATCAAAAAAATTTAACTAATAGTTAAAGTGGGTTAATTAAAACTTTTAAGCGGATAGCGCACTTTTATTTTATTTTATTATTACGCAGCAGCGTCTGCAAAATTGAATATAATTATAAGCTTTAAATCCGTTTTGGTTTTAGTGCGCAAATCTGGAGAAATCCTATGCAATCCTGGAAAGTCCAGTGGGAGGATAGAAAACCAAAGTGAATGTCTCTCGTGCGATTAGTTACTGGCAGAAAAGTATTACAAAAAATTGCTTTTCTATATTTCGAGTGTAATTTTTATTGGCCACATAGACTTTCTGATCGATGTTTGTCGAACTCTTAAAATACCAGACTTATCTATAAATTGTTTTGAAATTGAATTTAACCTGTTGAGCGACTAATTAAAAAATCGAAACAAGATGGTTTAATATAAATTTAAATAATAAAGATTAATTCTGCCGGAATTGCGTTTAGATTTGTAATTATTTGCTAATTGTTTTTAATCAGAAGACAAAGGAACTATTATTTTAAAAATGCATCGCTCACGACTAACTTTGCTGTAATTACTAAATACAAGACCTGCTGATCTACCTTCAAATTTTACATAAAAAGAAATATTTGTCTATTCATTAATAAGTAAAAAATTTGTTTCTATAGATATTGGTTAATTAATTAATTATTGATTTGAGGTTTATACCGGGTGTTCATTTTAAAACTTCCAGCAATTAATATCTCAAAAACCAAAAGTCAGATGAAAAAATGTTTCGGACAAAAGTTGTATGATAGCGAGGGGGAAAGAATATGGCATAATTGTTTTTTTAATTTATTGATATTTTCAAGGTCATTTGAAGGTCAACTTTATTTTTTTAAATAGCACCTCATATTTTTTTTATCCGATTCCGATTCATATTTTGCATGAATAAATAAACAACATTTGTTCAAAAAAAATTTTATTCGACGTAGAATTTTCGAGTAAAATGCATTGAAACAAAATAAAAACAGTTTAATAAACTACCGCTGATTATAATCGTAATTTAATTTTTTAAAAGTTATAAGGCTGTTATTGCTTTTGTTATTATTCAACCTATAATTTTAGGACAATCAAAACAAAACACTGTCACATAAAACAAATAAACTGACATTAGTTTCTTCAACTATTGTTAATTTGTTGATTTTATTATTTTTTTTTTTATTTATTATTTTTATCAATACCAGCTAATATTGAAGAGTTACAATTTCGAATCATAGTGGCTTGCAAAAATATTTCGAAAGAAACTTTTGAAAAAGTTAAAATCAAGTTTCAACAAAGGCTGTATCATCGTTTAGCTGTAAATGGGGAACATTTTGAAAACTTGTTATGAAAGCACTCGTTTACTAACATTTTTTCCACTGTTTATACTAATAAATAGCTTTCTGAAACTTGTAAATATTAAATTTTGATTAACAATGTTGTTTATGTTTTTATCTTCTTTCAACGCATCTTACTCGAAAGCCTATTGTTGGGTAAAAAAAAATTTACAACAAAAATTGTTTATTTTATAATGCAAAATATGAATCTGCTAAAACAAATATAAGGTGTTGACCTTTAATTGACCTTGAAAAGGTCATTAAATTAAAAAAACAATTATGCCATATTCTTTCCTCCTCGCTATCATACAACTTTTGTCCGAAATATTTCTTCATCTGACTTTTTGTTTTTGAGATATTAATTGCTGGAAGTTTTAAAATGAACACCCGGTATAGTGAAAGTAAATAGGATATTAGAATAACAAAAATATACAAATATTATAAAATTTCATATATTATAGATCATATTTTAGAATACCACAGTGCATTCTATATTTTACAAATTATTATTTTTTTACATGTTAGATAAATTAATAATTGAAAAAACTTACTCTTTTTTAGGATAACAATACGCAAATTAGTTTAATAATTAGTTGGCTACACGTGATTGATTGATACACCTGATTTCACGTGTAGCAAACTAATTCAACTAATTAGCATATTATTATCCTAAAAATAAGTAAGTTTTTTCAATTATTAATTTAAAATAATAATTTGAAAAATACTTTCACATGCTAATAACTATAACCATATTCTATATTTTACTTCTAAAAATCATATTCTCTGGTTTTGGTTATTCAAAATATGACTATGCTAGTAATTGATAGAGAATTAATATTATACAAGGTGTGGCTATTAAATAATTATGAGACTGCATTGCCAGGTAATAATTAATCGGTTTCCGTCAGATAAATCCGAGTGGGGACCACGTTAGCCTTGATATTTGTAGCAATTGCCTGAAAAATTTTAATTAATATGCTGATGTCAACTTGAAAATGCCTGTTTAGTTGTAATTGTACCGGAAAAATGGGTAAAAACTTAAATAATTTATTCTCGTCAATTTTTTGTTAAATTGAAATAAGGTTTTATTGAAACTTTTTGCTTGTTCAGTATGGCCCCTAAAAGCAAAAACAAATAATCCATGCATTGAAAGACTTTGAAAACAATACCTTTTTTAAATAGTGGGAACCCAGTAATAGCTTCCCGAGAGACAAATGGTTAATTAGCACTTATTTACTTACTAGAGTAAAACAGAAAAATTTTCCGACAAGCATTACAGTTATCAAATAATATTTTTGCAATTCTTTGGATTTAGCACTGCATTACTTCTTCTTAATTCTAAAGGTGTCAAGTTGGTTAAAGTGAACTTGCGACGTGAATAGAACAAGTGAAAATTCATTGCTGGTTCAAACAAGGGAAGAACTGAATAATGTAGAGGTGTATAAAATGTTCGTTAAGGGTAGTAGGTATATTGAATAAAACGAAAGCGATATGGCGACATAAACTACAATGAACCGATACAACGTTTCAAATTTTCTTTTCGTTAGTTTTTCTTAAAATATATTTAACACTTTTATTCTAGCATTTCTTGCTATGCATATGTTACGGTCAATGACGTAAATTGGGCATTGACGTCAATGACGTCAATGCCCATTTACGCTGGCCATTAACGTTATTGACCGGCCATTAATGTCAACGCCCGTTAACGGTGGGCAGTGATGTAAATATTTTTATTTGAATGCAATATTTACGTCTTTGGCCGGTCAATGACGTTAATGGCCAAAATGGATTGGACAATGATGATATTATAGAATAACTACTATAAAGAACAGAAAAATGGCAATTAAAATTTGACAGCCAACTGGCAAGTGATATTTACGTACATAATGATGTATTCATTGTATTATAATAGTATAATTTAATCATTTATTAACCAAAATAATAAAAATTAAAAAATTATAAAATAAAATTTTTTAAATTAATCATTTTCATTCTGGCACGGGAGTGACCCATGGCACTTAGAATTGCAAATTTATTTGCTGGCGCGACACCCACATTTGTTATTTTTGCATCCACCCTTGCAATGATAACGCTTGTAACCGTGGTTTCCTAAAACACTGCTTACAGCTGCTACTTGTCTAAGAGTAATCTCATTTTATTTGGTCGTATCACTAATGTTTTCTAAGAAAATTAACTTTTCGGTATCCCTTAATAACTAGCTGTAATTGCAAAGGCACATTTAATGTATTACTTTCAGATGGAATCTATAGAATAATAATTTCATCATTGCCCATCCTGTATTAGGCTTTGACGTCATTGCCCGGACAATAATGTAAAAAGCGCACATGAAATTTTCAATGTCAACATCGCCCAAAATGCATGGTCATTGACGTAATGGCCGGTCAATGACGTCAATGCCCAACTAAGTTGGGCATTGACGTTATTGTCCGGCTATTAACGTTAATGACCGAATTGTCATCATTGACCGTAACATATATAATAATTGAAAGTTATAAATTTTATTGCAACTTCTCTTCCAATTCTTTTTGCGAATATCTTGTTAATTTATTATTTATTTTACGATAAAAACTTATCTATATTCTTTAAAAAACCACTCTATAGAAAAAGGGTTTTGAATACAGAATTGGTAAAAGTAACTGTTGTCGAGTTATTGGTAATCGGTAGAATAGTCTAAGGAAAAATAGTTTACGGTAAATTGGTCTAGGTAAAAAGACCTACAGTGAAAAAGTCAATGGGTAAAAAAGTTTAGGTTAAATAGTCTAGGTAAAATGGTTTAAGTAAAATAGTTTACATTAAAAAAGGCGTAAAACCTATACCTTCCGACTGGGGAAGTGGGTAACCGAGGTTCAAATCGTGGTCATATCATATACAATGCTGTGATCTAAAGCCCAAATAGATCTGTTGGAAAGCAAAAACAAACCACCCCATTAATTAAAATTCCCTAGTTGATCGTCCTGGCTTCAGCCAAGTGATCGCCTATCCACTGCATAATAATGTATGGGTCATTCCATGTCAAACCAACTTGTCACTCAAAGTGACCATCACAGATTTCTTTGAAACTTTGGTTAATTATACTCTTTAACATCCTGAATTCAAATATGATTTTTAAAAAATTCATATGGAATGACCCGTATGGCACCTGTTGAAAAAAAGCATAATACAGAATTTTTGCTTTAAACGTGTAAAAATATATTTTTCCAAGTTCGGATCCACGCTAGATGAATAGATTAATTAGATTCTAATACTCAATTACCCAGAATCAAGGTCCGGATTAGTGCAACTTTTTATTTAAAAGTTAATCCAAGGAATCCTATCTTGAATTTTGCCGTAGACTATTTTACTTGGGTTGGGTACAACTCGCCGGGCACGATTCGCCGCGGCACGATTTGCAGAGAGCTTCTAGCGCCAGATATCAATAATCTTCGGAATTAAACAAGAAGAAAATTATTCAAACTATTCGAATTTTGTCCTTAGCCAATTGTTGTTTCCTCCGCAGACATGGAACTTATACGAAAGAACTATCAATAATATTCGGGTACAAAGCTTTTAGTTTTCGAGTAAATCCAGTGCTGATTTAAATTTAATTACAGAGAACTAATAATATTGAGGAGGCAGCTTATAGGATGCTATAATCGCAGTTTAGCATCAAAGGACCGACTATTTGACATTTCAAAAACGAATTAAAAAAAAGTTCAAAAAAACAGAGAGGTGTTTTATGAAAGCCTAGTTGCCGGGAACCATACTGCAAAAAAACATAAGAAGTTTATCCTTGCAGATCAAAGAATCTTGACATTAGGTAGTCAATGATTTTGAGAATCGGGATATATTAGACTACCTTCGTGGTTTGGCCAACAATTTAGAAATGTTGGAAGCTTAATCTAAATAATATTGAAAATTTAAAAATAAACGAAAATATAAAGAACTATTGTTGTTTTTTCTAACTTTTCAGAAATTTATTTATTTAATTTGTTTAATTTATTTAATTTGTTTTTAAGGTTTAAAAATCTATCAAAGATTATCGATTGATAAAAAGAATTTATTTTTTTGTAAATTTTTTTTTATTTTTATAAAAATATTTTTGTACCAAATCAATCAAAATGCCGCCCTTAAAAATGTGCCACCCGGGGCGGTCATCGACAGGGCGACATCGACATCGACAGGGCGATCAAATTGTAGGGGTAGAAGGAAAACTACCACTCGGGAAGATAGGTTAATAGTAAGAAAAATATTAGAAAATCGAAAATCGACCACGAGAGAAATTAATCGGGTCCTAAATGAAGATGACATTTCAATTTCTGAACGCACGCTCAAGTCGCGTATGTATGAAGCTGGAATAAAGAGTCGACGACTAGCAAAAATGCCTAAATTGACTTTGAAAATGAAGAGTGCTCGACTTAAATTCATAATTATGTAAAATTGAAATTTATTCCTTTTTATTATTTTTTTATAGGTCATTTTCAGCGACGAGACACAATCGAATGTGTGACGGAAATGGTACAATATGTAAAGAGAAGATCTTCGGAACGTTTAAAAGAGTGCTGACTTGTGAAAACAATAAAGCACCCACCGGCAGTGATGATTTGGTCCTCTATTACTGCTGAAGGGCTTGGACCACTTTATTTTATTACCAAAACCATAAACCAAGTTCAATATAAAGAAGTAGTTGAAACGGTTTTGGTACCTTATATGGGTACTTTAAGTAGTACCCGTGAAAGCTACACTTTTACGCAGGATGGAGCACAGTGTCATAGGGCCAAAACAATCATGGACACATTTAAACGGTTGCGAATCAAAGTGTTGCCTTGGCCAGGTAAACAAAATTCAATAGAAAACGTTTGGAAAACATTAAAGTCGTTGGTATACAAACGAAACAACCCCACAATAGCGGCTTTAAAAGAAAACATTCGTTTGGTATGGGAAACCGATGAACATTTAAAGGAAGTAGCACTAGCTTGTATAAGAAGTATGCCAAAAAGGGTGACTGCAGTAATTAAAGCTAGGGGTGGAGTTACAAAATATTGATCAAAAATATGTTAATATAGTAAAATTAAAGATTTATTGTAAATATAGTGGTATTTTTGCATTAAACTGCCAGTAAATTTAAAAAAATCTATTTTTAATGAGTGGCCCTAATTCAATTGCACGGTACTTATACTCTGGATTTATAAAAAACATTAGAGAAATATTTTAAGAAAACGAAAAGTATATCGACGCTACAACCAGAAAAATTGACACATGAAGTAAAAAGCTAATGGCCAATTTTAATTTTAACCGACAGCTGTAAACTAATCAAAAGGCTTCTTTATAAAGAATCAGCCCTAAGATTTTGTGTTCCTTCCTATAATACACAAAGAAACAGCAATCCTCGCATTAATTTTGAAGTAAATATTACATCAATTAGAGTAAATTTTATATCAAATTTAGTAAAATTCTGTTTGAAGTAAAAATTATTTCAAAACACCAAAAAAAATTTTGTGTGTTAGGAAGGCTTCAGAAAGAACAGAAGCTGTATTTATCTGATGCTCTCTTCCTCTCTCTCTTCAAGTGGATAAAAAACTGCTTCTAAAGTAAACTTCTGTAGATTTTGTACACTTCAATGCGACTTAATACAAATTGAAAACATGAATTTGTTGGTAAAATACTCAAACCCATATCAGGTCAAAATATTTGGAGAATATGTAAAAGATTAAGATCTTAAGGGAGCAAGAAGTAGTTTGAGCACACTTTTGTATTTACTTATAACGGAAGTGTTCCAACTCAAAAATTGTAACTGTTGCGTTAAATACTTAGCTAGATTCGGAACTTTTCTACTTTGTTCACTCACCATTAGTTGATCGAAATGCCTCTAAGTTACTCTAATATTACTAAGTCATCATTTTCTCACAACGTACATTTTCGAGTTTCGATACTTTTCCAGCGGAGGTGCGATTCATCTCATCAGTCTGCAAAGTCTATGAAATCTTAAGTTTAAACCAGACTGCTTTCTGGTACCCGGTTAGGACTAATAGGCCTGAATTCATGACTACGCAGTCTGTTTATGTGAGTGATCCTGACACTCAGAATTGCATATGAAGATCTCATAATAATACTAAAGTCTATCTATAGTGGCACTTAAATTCTATAACTTGACATAATACATATTATACGATATTAAGTGATTAACCGTATAATTCCGCATCAATTGTTTGTTTCTGGAGTAGTATCGCTTTATATGATACAAAATTGAAACATTTTTATACAATGTTTTATATTATATGACTTGAACCTCGACAAATTTACAATCTATTAAAGTGCTTTGAAATCGATAGTTTTCCAACAAAACATATTTATTGATTAATGACGTCTTAGAAGTTATATTGTTCTTCCATTCATGATTTAATTACATAATCCATTTTTATTGATTGGTACTTATCGTACCGCTAAGTACGATAAGTATTCGTTTTTAATTCGTTTTTAAATTAATGAAACATGGACTCATCACTATCGGTCAAAAATGAAACAACAATCAAAACAGTAGACTGCACATGGCAAACATTCTTCAAATAAGGAAAAAACAGTTTCATTGCTTGGAAAGATTATGACCACCATTCTTTGGGGTTTGATAAGCATCATATTTAGCGACTATTTGCAGAAAGGAAAGACAATTACAGAACACCACTATGTTTATTTGGTTAAGTAAAAGTGATCTTTAATCATGACAATACATCAGTGCACTCTTTCGCAATCGTTACAGCAAAAGTAGTTGAATTACGTTACGAATTGCTATTACATTCACTTTATACGCCAGATTTAACCCCATACGTTTGTTTTTTGTTTCCAGACATAAAGCAATGCTTTGATGGAAAGCTGTCCACACAAATGAAGGAAAGTTGAACGTAGGACACGATAATCATAGGTTCGATTCCCATAATATGCTACAAAAATTAATTGTACCTTAATTTGGATCCCCCGTTAATCTGCAGTTTTTTTTACGTTTAGTCAACAGAATAATAATAAATAATTAATAAGTAATTAAAATTACATTAGAGTCATAAAATCATCTGATTGAATTACATTTTTGGCCGAATAGAAATAATGTTTTAAACATTTAATCTTGATTCAATTTATTTAATCTTACCCTAAAATATTTATTTAAGTAGTACTTAATTTAGTATTGTTTAATAATAAAAAATTGTTAATTTATTATTTCAGATAAATTACTGAATACAAAATATAAAATTAAAGTTATAAAAGTATAAAAGTTGATAATTTATTGTTTTGGATTAAGATTGAAATCTTTTAGCTCTTGTGTTAAAATACGTTAAAAGATTAGTGAATTTATCTTACTTCAATGACTTCGCAGATATACAGTAAAAAGTGGTAAACGCTTGTCAAGAGATTTAAATTAAACCAAAAGTTTGAATAGTAATTTCGACATAAAGTAGCACATTAAAAGTGCTTTAAATTTAAAACTTTTGCTATAAGTAACTAAGAATAGTATGGAATTATTATAATTTCACACTTTTGTTTCATTTAAATCTAGATACACGTCAAGCAATTTAACTTAATACTTTTTTATTTTATTAATTTAATTTAATTTAATTATGTTTTATTTACTTACATTATTTGCTTTAAATTCAGAAAAAAATTTTTCAGAAACAAGTTAGTTGAAATGTTAAAATAATACAAATTTAACAGTAGGTTTAAATGCAAACAAATACTTTAATAAGAACCAAAAATTACTAGAAACACTAGGGGCACTCTGAAAATTTTTGCCTTTTGAAATACCCACCACGGAAAGTTTTTCATGGTAAAAAAAAGTTGAATCTTTGAAGTCGTTTAATTTCATTTATAGTTTTTTTTATGCTGTTTAATTAGGATCAGTTTTCGTCCAACACAGTGCGTAGGTGTTTTAACGTCGCTTCTGTTACGAATATTTTTGCATAGGGTGCCAAATTAAATTTTTGGATTTAAAATGTAATTTAATTAACAATCTGTTTAAAGCTAAAACCATACAATAATATTTATTTTCATTGCTTTAAAAAAATACAAATAGGAATTTTTTAGTCATCAAAATCGAAATTTTTGTTTCAACAATCAACAAAAATTATAATTTAATTACAAGTTAACTATCACTTTGTATCTTGAATAACTAAATTTTAATTCTTATTTTAATTGACAAGTTCAAACTTCTAGTCCTCCCAATAACTTGGAAGAAAAAAGACAAATTGGTACAAATATTGTTTAAATTAATTACATTTTTGATAATTATGAAACAACGATAAAAATAATATTATAATTCATATATATCGGAATCATTAAGATTTATTTTCAAACTAACCAATAACACGTAATTTACTAATATATTAATTGCTATTAGTGTATTTAATAAGTTTACCAATTGTTAACATGACGAGGTAGTTAACAACTAACTTTGTACATGAAATTGATTTACAATAATTATTTTGAATAGAATCAGGTAAACTATTAAAATTTTAATGCGTAATAGTCATAATTATTAAAACTAAATAATACATTGAAAGCTCACATTTTAATCAACATAAATGAACAATATTTTCTGTTAATTCTATTTACAGTTTTAATTTAATAGTGTGTTCGTATTTCAAAAAAACAATTTAAATCGCACTACGCTTTGTTTGATTACACCAAATTTTAACATTTTTATATGGTTAACTTTACAAATGAATTTTCATGAATGTGTGCTAAAAATTAAAAATCACAAAGTTTTATAAATAAATTATAAAGTCAAATTAAGTTAATTTTATAATATAAATTTTATTTAATTTACAATATTTTCGCCAGTTTAAATTTAAATAAAAATTATTTGATTAACCTAGAATTTCGATTTAAACCGTAAAATAAGATAAAAATAAACCTTTATTGGCGGTTATGTTAATTTTAAACGGCATAAAAACTGAAAAGCCCGGAAATTAAGAGATGGATGATACACTACAATAATAAGAGCGGCTCAAAACGTGGGGCTTAAATAGAAAAATAGAGAAATGTCAAACACGTCTAGCATATATTTAAAATTTGAAAAAACTATATTTTAAATAATATGACTACGAAGTTTAAGAAAACTTAAATTAAATAATCTTCAAACAAAAATTAAAAATTGTAAATAGCAATCCAAGAAGCTTTTAAATAAGTGTTATTCCATTATCTAGCTTTTTATACCGGGTGCTGAATGAGTTAGCCGAACATAGGAAATTGACATCTAAAAACTTATTTATGCAAATTTCTGCAAATTTCTGCAAATTTCTGCTTCCCAAATTATTTTAAAGATAAAATGAAAAGCACAAAAATAATGCAGAAATATAAACTACGAATGATAAAAGCATTAGATTTCATCTAACTTTTACTTAAAAAGCCAAAAAATGCTTTTGAAATTGTTAAAAGTTTCATTTATCGGACTGGCCATAAAAGTTTTCATGGTAATTATTTTGGAAAATATAATTTTAATTGAATTTATTACATGGCCGGTAAATGAAAATTTTAACAATTTCGAAAGGATTTTTTGACCTTTTAAATAAAAGTTAGATCAAATCTAATGGTCTTATTTGTAGTTTATATTTTTGCATTATTTTTGTATCTTTCATTTTTTCTCTAAAATAATTAGGGAAGCAGGAATTTACATAAATAAGTTTTTATATGTTAATTTCCTATGTTCGGCTAACTCATTCAGCACCCGATATAATATTATGTATATTAAACCTCAGTTCCGTTTCCACTTTGTATAAATACTAGTCGTTTGAACTACTATGTTAGCTATTCACAAACAAGTACAAAATTTGTAATTACTTTGAGTTAATATAATTTATAAAACGTTGATAATTATTTGTGTATAACAGTTCAAATATGGTGAATTCAAAATAAAAAATTTTTACCATATTTTTCTTAAATAGTAATTTAATAGTAATTACTAAACGGTATGAATTTTCAATTTGATCTACATCAGACTATTTTTAGGAACTAACAGTAGTTGATGGAAAAAATGGAATAATTTTCTTTCATGTTATTGTTACATTGTCAGTTGAGATGCCTAATGCCTATCAGGGAAATTGCTGTATTCTTAAAGTTAATAAAAAAAAAAATTATTATTATGTGATCAGATTATTATTTATTAATTTTGATAAGTTTGTAAATATTAAGGAATTTAATTAAAAATTTGTAAACATAATATTTAATTCGTGACACTGGATTTTAAAAATTTTTAAATTTGTAATAATTACAGCTTAGTTAACAGACGGTCATTAGCTTAGTAGGTTAGTCGAACAACGGCTGCCTCTAAGGTACTTGGTTGGATTCCGAGGAGAGACTAAAACTTTCATATGATCGTCTCAGAGTTTTGGAGGGCACGTAAAACCGGCGTTCCCTGGGTTGATGATTGCCTCTATTAACCATTAAAAGCAGGGTTACAAACATTTCCCAATCTGGATTAAGCAACCGCGGGGTCCTAAATGCTAAAACCTTTCCATTATATAGAAAGAGGGTGATTGTCCTACAGTCGACATATAAGGCTGAAGAGAGAGAGAAAGGTTAGTTATATCGAATTGTAAGATTTACAAGAAGGGTTAGATCATGAAACCTAATACAATCAGAATGCAATTTTAATGTTTGAAATTTTAAATGCGGTTCAACAAAAAATAATATATAGGTGATCGTACAGTGTGATACATTTTTGTAGTTTGAATAACTTCTGATTTGTTAAGAGTTTAGTTTCTAAGAAGCCTGATAGGTCTAGTGTTTTACAGTGCACTGATGTTGCTACAGTTGGAGAACGTAAATTTAAAACAGGGAGTTGATTGAATTTTATTAAGAATTATTTATTAATTAAACAATCTAATAGTTTCCGAGGTGTCAAACCAAATTTTAAACGCGTCAAGTTAGTGTTTAATCGTTTAATTTAATTTTAAATACAATTTGTATTATATAAATATATAAAAAATATAAATATATAAAGAAACCGACTTCGAAAAAAAGGTAACTAAACAGCAAAAAATAATTATAGTTTTTATTCACAATTTAATACTTATTTAATATTTATTGTTCCGTTTAAGGTAATTAAGAAAGTATTGTATATTATATAATTTATTAATTGCTTTATAATTATGAAGTCCTATGAGGCCATAAGACGATCTAAAATGTGCACGTATTATTACATTTAGATACCTTGTTATGCATCTCTCTCGTTGTACATTATGGTTTCAATTCTAATGCATGTAAAGAGTGCAGCGCTGGATTACCTTACTATATTATGTAGAGTAGCATGGACAGAAGTGGGCCAATGTGAGAAGTGGGCCACCCCCCATTTTTCTTTACACAAATAATATATTTGTCAACAAAAATTTTATTTTGTTTTTTCCTTTCCCTACAAATAGACGCAAATAGTGCTGAAAAATATTAATTTTTGAACATCCTATAGCATGAAAACCAAATTGTGGCCCACTTCTGTCGATGCTACTCTACCGTGGATAAGATTTAGTATTTTAGTTTTTTGTATCTGAAGTAAATTAGGAATTACTTTAATAAATCGGAAAGTTATGCGATGGCCACAGCAGATTTTTATTATTATTATTGAGTAATCCATTTTAACAGAATATATGTAGCTGTACTGCTTCCAGGATTTACAAATGTTTATTTATTTAAATACATTATTTACGCTGTTTTCTACTTTATTGCGTTTCTGCAACTTCAAGTGTGTTAATTTCTTTCCAGAATTTCCTACCTTGAGCTTTTTTCTTCTAATCACACACCTATTGTTTTCAAATTGGTCATCACGATATCCATACTGTTCGTCATTTTCGGGTTGAGAATACCTGACTGTCTCTATTTGTGTTTTCTTGCAGGTTTAACTATGTACATCTTCTTGTATGTTTCTGGTAGGAATTTTTGAAAACGGTTAATTTATTTATATTTACTTTATTTTATCTGCCTTTTCTTCTTTTTCTTTCATTCAGCGTTTTTCCAATTCTTGAGTTGTTAAAGCTATTACTGACTTCTATTTTTTCTATTTTATCTATTAAGACCATATTACACGAGGCAATTTTTTTATGCAATCGATCGCTGCGATAAGTTGCAGCGATTTTCTAGCGTGCGTAAAATTGTTGCGCATTTTCGCACGTGCGATATTTATTTTGGGCAACTGGAAAAAGTATTATAAATACGTGACATATTTGCTGCAATGCCAACCTATTGGTTTTATTCAGTGATTTTCTATATATAGAAAATCATATAGAAACATTTTCCAAACAATTTTTAATTGGTAGTAGGAAATCGCACGAAAAAATCGCATAAAATTAGAACAAGTTGTAATTTAAAACATCGCACTTACGCAATCTTGCAGCAACAAATCGCATGAGCGATTTTGTATTACACGAGGCGCTAAACGCCTGCAACTTATCACAGCGATCAATCGCACCAAATAATCGCCTCGTATAATATGGCCTTTAACTATTTATTCCTGTTTAGCATAAAGATATGCATTTAAAAAAACCGTTACCATCTGCCTTGACGTCTATAACAGTGTGATGCGAATGGAGCAACGAATTTTTTATTTTTTGTGCATTCTTGTCAAATGAAAGTCCAAACTTCTCACAATATCGTTTTTGCCAAATATTATTTATGGGGCAAAAGCGAAATTTTGATTTTTCCGTAATGCAATTAATTTCTTCCACAGATGATTCATGTTTTTCATTTTCGCCATTTTTTCCTTGAGATCCGTCGTTGTGGTAATGTTTTAAATTACTGATATCCTTTTTTAAAAGATTTTCCCACTTTCGACCGTAAAATGCAGTTGCCATTGCCCAGGAAAGGGGAAGTTCCCGCGTCCCACCCTGTATTACTATTACTTTTACTATTTAACTAATAAATTATCCTATTTTATTTATTTTTATTCTTCCAAAATCTAAGTAAGATATGTTAGCATTTCGCAGTAAAATATAATCGAGTTTGATATATAAACAGTAATAAAAATTCTGATTTACCTATAAAATTTCTTAAGGGGGTAAAAATTCACTGAGGTTATTTTGAACTTTTTACCGCCCCCCCCCCCCCGGTAAAAATTCTCTAGGGAAATTTTACACCCAAAAATTTCACTAGGAAATTTTTACCGGGGGGTAAAGTTTTACTGGGGTAAATATTTTATGTATTATATATATTATAATGTATGATTTTACGTCTTTCACTAATTTTTTCACTTTTTAGATAGTGGTATATTTGTCAATTGGGCTACCCTCACTGTTATTCTCACCAGACCATACCCACCAAACCACCCCGTCGCAATTAGTCACCTTATGCTCTATCCTATTGGACGAAATTGTTACCTTACCTTACTATATTATGTACCGTGATCTTATCACAGCATATCAGCAATAATCTTGAAAAACATTTAGAAAATCGAAATAATAGGCAAAAACCAAAAATACAATTTAAAAAAAATTTATTACAAATATTTCTAAGAATATTGCGTTTAAAAGTTTGAATCAAATACTTCACGTAGTTTATGCAATAAAAATCCAAATATCTTCTAGATAGCTTCTAGGTGGTAATGCGTCTTAATGTTGAATTTTTATTTCTTTTCTCTTAAGTTATTATTTATTAACATTAATTAATTAACACAAATATTAAAATTAAATAATGCTTTACATGCGATTTTATGAATGTTATTTGATGCTAAAATATTTTGTAAATGTAGTATAATATATTGTATAAAAGCACTGAAAAGAACAAATTTCTTTTATATACTGAGAACGTTTTAAGTGACTCTCTTGCTTGTGTACACTTAATTAAATTAATCTAAATAAATTTAAATTCTAATTAAAGCCATGAAAACATCAGAAAATAATTTTATTTTTACATTAACTTCTTTAGCATGTTCAGTTATCTAATTAAAATGTTAAAAATTCATTAAGTAGCTAAAACGGCACACTTCACTTGGAACATGATGCATTAAGTAACTTTATGAAAGAAAAACAATAAATTAGAAATAAAAAGTTAAATCCACGAATATTATTAAATTTAAATTTAGTGGAAAGTTGTGAATATGAAGGCGTCTGTTTACAAAACGTGTCGAGTCAAAAGAAATGATGCCTTGGGCGAAAAATGTCTCATAAGATTATAGTAATTTTAAGTGAATTTTGACAGTTTAAAACAAAAATTTTGAATAGAAGGAATTTAAGTTGAAACTTGTTAAATAATATACTTTTCACAATTTATTATTTGCGCCAGATATTTTTCTAGCCAAATTAAAAATTTAATATTTTGAGGTGTAAATCTGAATAGGGAGTATTCTGAGATTAATGTTAGTATGGCTCTTTTTTAACTTGATACAACAGTATGCACTATTTGAGCTTGGTTAAACTAAATACCTAATGCAATTACTAGTCAACTGTAGAAAGCTTTTAGTCTGTTACATAGGTCATGTCGCATGCAGCACCTCGATTTCGTTATTGCTCGAATATAAAAATAAAATTACAAAACTTAAGTGTAATTAATTTTGAGAAAGTTTTTAAATTTTCACTATTTCAAAGTGCCTCAAAAATAATTTACTAAACACGTATAGAAAATTTGAAGTAATATTCATATAAAGTTATTAAAATTAATGATCCAGCCAAACGTTATAGAATTAAACCTACCATTAGTCTTATTGCGAAGCTTTTACATTGAAATATTAAGTTTAACTGCTAAACTACATACCACAAGACGAATGTTCTAAAATAGCGGTTGTCATTTTTCTTCGAAAAATTGCGACGAATTAAATTTTCAGAAAATTAAAATAATTTTGTCATAATCATAATTTGTGTCAAAATTTAAGCGATCCATGTGTTATATAATATACATGCATACTAGATATATTTATTTAAATGGAATAAAACATCAGGTTTTGAGAATTTCTTGCTTGCATTATGAATTATTGTAGGAAGGTAAAGCTCAAAGCATAATAATTCTACATGTCTAAGATCAGAAGTGGGTTACAGTATTATTCAAAAGCGTGTCGCATAAAAATAGCGTTACATATGCGATAGTGTCAAAACCTCTTCTTCATCCAATTTCAAGCACCTGTTACATTTGCAATTTGTCAAGTAAAATAGACCATTATAAAATACTTTCACACAGATTTATTCCAAAATCACAATAATTAACACGGGTAATTTAAAAGCGGAAACTAAGCGGAAGTTAACAGGATCAAAAATTTATTAAAATTAATTATATTCAAATTTTTTACCATGGTATTATGTGGGATTTATGTACTTTGTACGTTCAGCTAACACGTATTTTCCTTCCTTAAACACTTGAAATACAGCACCAATTTGTATAAAAATTTATTTAGAGCTTTGAAAAGCTTTTCGAGAAAGTAAATATCAAAATGTCATTGTTATTTTCATAAATAATCAGAATGTCTAATGTTGCTTGTACATACTTATTCAATATACATGTCATTATCTAAAATATTATTAAAGGTGGGCCCTAATAGTCAAATAAAAATTCTAAGAAAACACTGCAGTATTTCAGATTATCATTGTAAAGACGGTTTTAATGTTTGTTTGTGATGAACTTCGTGCACGAAAACCTGAATCCGAAAATAGATACCTATAACTTTTTACTCGACTTTTTAAGATGTGAATTTTAAAACGTCAGTACGATAACGTCGCAAGACATTAATAACCGTATATTTGTATATTAATGTGAAATCTCTTAAACTTTTTATATTAACAAAATTATAAATTTCCAATTTAGTTTTTATTTTATTTTTTCATGTAAATTATTATTTTTGTATTTTTGTAGTTGTAATTTTAGAATTTTTTAATTAATTAATTTTATAATTTTATGCATTTAGTATAAGATGTAAATTTTTATAAAATCTGTTTATTTACATTTAAAATGTAACGTTTTTTATGCATACCGTACCTTAAATACTCCGTAGTCGTGTAGTCTTCCCCTTTACTTTAAAAATTCTCTTTTAAACTCCAAAGTTAATTTATTTTTTGTATAAATAAAATTCTAATCAATATGTTAATATAATTTTGAAATGAACAACTTTTCTTTCATACCTCAAGCTGTTAAACTTCTCAATCAAAACAATAATTTATTAATCAATAACTATTTTATTTTAATTATTTTATAAAATTTATGCTATTTGGGTTTAAACTAAAATATATGATTTTCACAATTTTAACTAAATGCAAGTAAATCGTTGCTCACAAGATTAACTTCTGGAAAAAATCGTCCACTCAAATTGAAGTTCTAAATTAATTCAAATTCACCAAATCAAGAGTTTTACATTTTAACAAATATATTCCATGTAAAACTAAAATATAAGCAAGTGGGCTGAGCTAGTAAAGTGAACTAAAGAAAATGTACATAGAATAAAAAAGTTGTAAAAAAGTAATGTTATTCTATCAAATTTATTATTATAACGCTATTCATATTAGCGCAAGTTTTCAAAAACAAATCCATTCATTTTAACTAACTTTGCGTAACACGGTTCTTTTATAATCTATAAGGTATCATTTAGAGTTTTCAGGAAGAGCAGGTTCTATTTCAATGCAGGTTACCGCAGTTTAATGTTTCTATTCTCATATCGAAAAGTTTATCAAAAATTTTTTCTGTATTACGAATAATTTACTTAATAGTATATTTAAGGTAAATGTTTTTTGATTACTGTCATGAAATTTGTACCGCGAATTTCACTTTTTCCTATATATCATTGGAAAGAGAATATATCATTGGATTAACCGTTAGTTTTCGAGAAAACGGCATTTCAAAATTACATGGAAGTACATAGGAATAGTACGTACACGAGAGTTCTGTTGACGGTATGTGTGCCCAAATATAGTCTTAGTTATACCCGTCATTGAAGAGGAGCTTTTGGAGCTGGGGCAAGCACTAGGCAAAACAGCTCTGAGTGCCCGTAGCGAAACGAAGGGTGAGTAGTGTCAGTTTTGGCTATAGCAACGTCGACAAATCACGGATTCACCCTAAAATAAATAAATTGAATTAAATTAATTTAAGTTTAAATAAAAAAAACCATGTACAAGCCTGGAACGGGGCATCGTTAACGGTGGTACACGACGTAATATAATTGTCCCGGGTCAAGTGCAGTTAGGCTCCTCCTCTCACTATGCGATGCATATGCGATTTTATATTATATAAAATTTTATGTAAATTTTATATTATGTAAATAAAAAAAATCCCAATTTCTCGAAAAGTAATGGATAATAAAATTTTTTTTTAATATGCTTAAAAAATTGCCTCTTTTGTAATGATATAAAGGAAAAGTGAAATTCGTGGTATAAATTTCCTGAAAGTTCCCGTTGTTGTTTTTTTGCTTATTTTTAAAATTATTTGCTTTAAATTTTGAATGTTATTTAATATGACATGGCAAAAATGTGGATTGGTAGAAATGTAGGTTGATTGTAACAATTTTATGTTAATAATAAAAATGTTTAAAAAAAAACACCCATACACAAAATTGAACGTACTCTCCTGTACGTAACTGTAAATTGTGTCTTTGAAGACATGTTTTCTCATATAAAAATCGCTTCTATAGCTAAACTTATTAAACATTTTTGGTTAAAAATTGTATTCTCTTCATTTTTGTTTATATACATTTTTCTATTTCGAATCACCGTTTTCAAGATACAGTGACTTAAAAGAATTTCTGTAAAAATTTTAATAAAATACCCGTCAAAGAAAAAATGTAAATTTTATTGTTCATTATCATTTTATAAATGTTAATGTTAATTTTAAGTCACTGTATCTCTGAAACGGTACTACAAAATAGAAAAATATATTATAGACAAAAATGAACAGAATGAAATTTTTAACAAAGAATGTTTAATAAGTTTTGCTGTAGAAGCGATTTTCATATGAGAAAACATGTTTTCAAAAGGCACAATTTACATTGCTAGCATAGGAGTGTTCGTTCAATTTTGTGTATGGATGTATACCGGGTGACCGGTCCACCATCTGAACATAGGCATTAACATAGGAAATTGATTTTTCTTTAATTCTTGCTTCCCATCACAACGGATAAGAATAAAAATGATATCAATTTAAAGAGATTTTCATTCCGCTTCTAAAGATACCTAACACTTGATATTTTGTTTTTTAATTACTGGTAAAAACTCACTAATAAAATGCAAAAAAATAGATTTTAAAAATAATTTTAGTTGCCTTGATTGAATTTTATTGCAACTGTTTTTGTTTGAAAACCAATAATTTCCAACAAGTTACTTTGACAGATTACAATAAATTTGGTTAACAATGAAATCAAACACTTATTCTGTGAAAGAAAAAGTTTTTATGGTAAAATTATATTACAGTGATAGTTGTATTACAAAAACAATTGCAATAAAATTCAATCAAGGCAACTAAAATTATTTTTTAAATCTCTTTTTTGCATTTTATTAGTGAGTTTTTACCAGAAATTAAAAACAAAATATCAAGTGTTAGGTATCTTTAGAAGCGGAATAAAAATCTCTTTAAATTGATAAGATTTTTTTTCTTATCCGTTGTGATAGAAAGTAGGAATTAAAGAAAAATCAATTTCCTATGTTAATTTCCTATATTCAGATGGTCGACCGGTCACCCTGTCTATGTATTACAGTTCCAATCATAAATATTTGATTTTTGAATACGAGGTAAAACGAGACGGTTGGTCTAATTTTGATTCGAGTTTTGGATGTTTTACTGAGAAAATTAAGAGCTAAAAATTAGTATGTTCAAAGTTAGCCATTAATTTGAGTGTTTAATGATGATAATTTATTAGCATTAGAAAATCAATTATTATTGATCAAATAACTACAGTACATCAGAAGCCACTTATTCAGTATGAAGCTGTTTGCAAATTGACTTTATCATTAATTTCAAACATCGATAAAGTAAAGTCAATGTATATTCCGATTAAACATCATTTCATTCCGAAAATTATTCCTACATCGACTTGTTTGTAGAGATTTCAACAAGTGCTACTACGACTATTTAGTGAGTTCAGGTAATCAATAGATTTACTACGGTTGACAGCCCTAATCGAAAGTCTGCGTCATATATGCATCAACTTAGGTACTATGCAGGAATTCCAATTCAACGTCTTTTATACGAGAAGAAAATATATCGTCAGCATCGTTTTATTTTGGTTGAATCAATCATAGAAGCAGAATATAATAACCTATGTATAAGGTGTATTCTTGTAAATTATTGAAGTAGTTTGGTAAGTAATTTTATAACTATATGTCTGCTTGGTTATTCAAAAAGTAAACATATTTGATAAACTTTGTTGTGGCATCATAAAATTTGTTGTAGAAGTCAAAAATTCTGTTGAGGCTAACTAACGACTTTGTTACGATGACATACCTTTTTTCAGAGTGCAGTAAACATAAAATATTAATTAACATAATTATCAAAATAAATGAATTTTCCCATTTCAAAAACAGATCAAATAATATGTATAGTCTAATTTCTATAACTATATAACGAAAAAGTATTTCGATTTAACATTAGAATAATTTTTATCTGCCTAGTCATGTAGTTGGTACGTAGTAATTTGATACTGACAACAAACTACTCTTATTTGTAGCGAGATTGAAACGAATTGTTACAAAGAACATCACCAAGAACTCTTTTAAACCTACGGTTTATCTATTATTAGATAATAACAGGTTATGAACCATGCGTTAAAAATTTTACAAATGTTAGAAGTTTTAGCAGGTAAATATACTAGCTGATGCTGGGACACTTTTTTTCATTAACATTAATACCATAGAATCCATTTAATTTATTCAATAGCAGATCGACAGGATCTCGATCCAATGGTTTAGTTAAGTTGGTATAAAGAGAATCTACAGAATTCCCATTCTTAAAATTTCTGATGAAATAATATTTAGTAAAGAGAAACAAATCAGTTGACTTTCCAGCAATAAATCTATGTTGTTCTTCTAAGATACAGCTTTTTATATGATTGGTAATGAGTTGAAAATAATGTAATAATTAATCAAATATATTTGAAAAATTCTGGTTCATACACACTGGCCTATAGTTAGATATATCAGATCTAACGTTAGCTGTAAACATATGTAAGGTTTAGGATGTTTTTCCTACCTAAACACTTGTTCGATGTGTACTTATTCAATCAGTAAATGTGAGGAGCAATTTTTAATAAATAAATGCATCGCATATAGTTTCTACACCCCCAAAAACGATATTTTTCTATTTGATTATATAGGTGCAAATATTACGGTATAATTTCATGAATTGAATGAAGTTCCAAAAGTTAATTGGATTGAGAATATAATTATCATCTGAACGCATAATAAAATATGTTCGACTACGTAATATAATATACCCCGCCTGAGAGTGCAAAGCAGCATAATTGCTGTAGGTTTTGGAATGGTATTTAAATTATTTTGAAAGACGTTAGACCACACACAATTTGGCCTGCATGTAATATACATATTATTTAATACATATATTTAATCTAAATTATTTAGTCGGGACGGTAAAGTAACAAAATATCTATCGTCACCGTTTTTACAAAAAATCAAAAAAAATTTCAGCTTTACTAACAACAAATGTTAGATTTATTGAAATACAGAAAAATTTACTGAGTTTTCCGCTCAACACAAGACTGGCAAAGCTACATAATTGCGCCAGTAAAAATGGTAGTTCTAAAGGTTGGTTTATGCAAGACGCAACGCACGCACCGCACGCATTAAAATATTGGTTTATGCAGAAGTTTAAGTTTGAATACCTGCGAAATATACAGGTATACCTGACTATACAAAAGTTTCTAAAACTAGTAATAATGGGTTTTATGACCAGAAAAGCAAGCACATTTGAAAGTTAAAATAAATTTTGAGGTTAAGTACGTACGCCGCTAAAATTCACGCGCGTAAACTAAGCGCATAAACCCTCCTACAGAAATTCAATCCTTCAACTTTATTTGGACGTGCGTCGACGTTTTGCATAAACCAACCTTAAGGAAAGATTCCAAGTATGATTAATAAGTGAGGTTATATCATGTCGCTGTGATCACCGATAAAAGTTATATTATGAGAACCTACGTCGAAAATTTGTTTATATAAATTGTAAAACAAATGTTGTATAACGTTTTATTTGTAAACAAATGTTAAGGTGTCCTATAGAAAACATTTTAAAAGTAAAGTGGTACTATACAAGAATTTTATTGGAAAAAAAATATTGAGTGTTCTAAAAACGTTTTCTATTAAAAAAGTAGAATGATGAATGACAAGGGGTGTATTGTACTGGTAGGAGTCGATATAATAATAATTTAAGTCTTCGTTTTGTTATAAAACTTTTTAGATCCAGTGACTTACAAACACTTTAACATGATTTATTTAAGTTTAAGAGTCAACAATACTAAAAATATTTAAGTATTTGAGTTACTGGAAAATTCTTATACTTTTTCTATGCGTAGGTAACAACTTTTAGTTCAAAGGTTTTATAAAAAAATTATAATTATTAAAAGCAAGAAAAGACAAAATATCTAAAAGAAATAATTTTTTACTTATTATGTTCTTTAATCACACTTAATCTAAAAAATTTGTTTAATTAACTACTGTTTGCTATTTTTTTGCGTTTAAAGTATTTAAATTTAATTATGGTTAACCGCCTTGAAATTGCAAACTTTTTGCTGGTTTCCTTTCAAATGAATTTCTTATTTTGTTTTTTTATTTTGTTTAAGCATTTTACAATGCATGAATATGTTATGGTCAAAGATGCAAATCGGACATTGCCGTCAATGTCCGGACAAAAACGTCAATGTCCATTTTTGGTGGTCATTAATGTCATATTGCTCGGTCTTTGAAGTGATTGGCCGTTCACGATGGGCAAAGATGTAAACATTTTTATCTGATTGTAATATTTACGTCGTTGGCCGTCAATGACGTTATTGGCCAAATGTGAATGGACATTAATGATATCCTGATCTAGTGGATAGGAAGCAAAACTAAATTATGTCAAATTTTACTTTTTTTACGTTATTTACATAATACTTTTACTTACTACTCGTTCTTTGTTCAAGTATTATAATATATAATTGTTATTAATAAATATTTTAAAAAACAATAAAATTTAAAAAATAATTAAATTAAATCTTTAAATTAAGCATTTTTATTTTGGCATGAGAGTGATCCATGGAACTTGGAACTGCAAAATTTTTTTAGCTGGAGCGTTATGCACACATTATTTTTGCATCTTCTCTTGCAGTGACAGCGCTTGTAACCCTGTTCCCATAAAACACTGCATTGAGATTTTTATTTGTTTTGTATAAAAAATGTTTGTTTAGCAACTACTCTGTAACTAATGTAATGACAGTGATGTAAAATCCACATATGAAGCTTTAAATGTCAACATCTTTACAATTTTGATATGATATAACAAACGTTATATCCAGGCAATGACATTAATGCCCCAATTGTCATCATTTACGGTATCATATAAATATAATAATAAAAATTACTATTGTTGATAATTTAGCTAAAATTAACTTTATAAATTTTTATTATCTAATTTGATTTGCAGTGAATTCTCCTCCTTATGAACCTTAGCTGTCATGGAAATGCATTTAGAAAGTTGACTATACATCTAGGTCGTGTGCCAATTATGTGCCATGAAAATTAAACAAATTAGTACTCAAATATCCAAAACTGACGTTACAACAGATCACCGAATGTATAATAAACAGAAAATGCACTAAATACGAGTTTATGTATTAAATCGAATAGGTACTAATTTAATTTAATAATACGATTACATTAAGTTTTGACACTTAGTAATGACAATATATATGAGATATATTTATACTATAGAGTGGACAAATCCATTATATGCGATATTTAAATTATATATTATTAATATGCCGACTAAATTGTAAGCTATATCTTCTCTTTATATAGGTGGGACAAGCGCATATATTTATCTACATGTTACTTCGAAAGTACGAAAACAGTAATATTATACTATCCCTAGTAATTATACACATTCACTGGAAAGACTAGTAAAGTACAATTTAAAATTGAGTAGTTCTGCTTTGTTTACTTACGTTATACTTTTCATTAATAAGATTTGGTGACAACTATTTCAGTTTAATGCAGCCTCTATGCAGGTTGTATAGTTACAGTGCATCTGTGTAGAATATCAATTATAATTAAATAAAAATTTGTGCCTTGAAACTTCCCTGTGCAATTAAGCAGTTTTACAAGTTTAAGTAATTAAAATTAAATTTACGTCTGATAATTCCAATTCTAGTGAAAATACAGAAAAAAATAATTATACTCCATTGTACACGGAGAACGCAACAGAATGGTGCCGGAAGTCAGAAAATCCAAAAAGGCACCAAATCTTTTAATTTTTGTGTGACATATCAGCAGAAGCAAAACAGTGAAAGAAAACATGTTCACAAACCTATTTTGTTTAACAGAATAAATTACAAGTGCCAGATTGACCTAATTGATTTTCAATCCCATCCATATGGAAAGTATAAATTTTTCATTGTCTATCCAGATCATTTGCAAAATTTTCTATTTTAAGACGTCATATGTCAAAGAAAACTGCCGAGGACGTTAATAACTTAATCGACATTTTTACGCATTTGGTACTCAGTGTATGCAGTGTAATCAAATCGGATAATAGAAAAGAATTTGTTAATCAAATTATAAAACCAACGGCCAAGCCAGTGCAGAGCGTGCAAATTCAGCTGTCGAGAATATGATTACCAATGTGGTTACAGGATCAGAACACTTCAAAATGGAGCCAAAATATTAAATTTATTCAGTTAATGAAAAATAAATCTTTAAATAAATAAAAACAACAAGCTTTATAGGAAAGACTGCCAATATCATCAAGAGCTAACCGTCAAGTACCAAATCAAGAATAGAACGAACTGTTATCATTGGAATAGAACACACTGTTATGAGTGTTATGCCTCCTAAACGCAAACAATCACTTTATAGATTTACCAGCGAAGCACGATACAAAAAGCGATTGCGAACTTCTCAAACAAATGAGGAACAACAAGAAAGCAATGATGCAAATCGTTTACGAGTTGATCAATCGCCTGCATCAGAATCAGAAGAACAACGAACAGTAACGAGCAAAATATTTCATAAAGATGAAAATATATTTTTAATTATGTATATAATGTATTTGTATGTACAAAGTTTCAATATTTAAGATTATTCTTGATTATCGGTAATCTGCAATACACTAATGCAGAAAACTTTAAAATAATAATAATATATTATGATTATAATAATAGATTATGATCCACCCTGTAAATAAAATTTCAAAATAATAACAAACGCGAGAAAAAAAGATTAAAATGGCAGCGTTTACGGCGTAAAAAGTAGAAAGTTGACCAACTTCTTGGTTAACGTAACGTTTGACGCCGTCCACTGGGTGCAGCAAACTTGTTTACACGCATGCCAACTTGAACATGATATTGAACGCCGTACGACGCGACGGCGCTACATTCTGTTTTACGCTTTGCAATCAAAGCAGAACGTTTACGAGCTACTCGATCTCGACAAACCGTGCATGTTGACTTGAATCTTGATGCATTCCAGTACAATGTCAATTACGACTACAGTTTACGTCTAAATGCAGACATCGGTAAAATGGATAAGGTGTATGAGTATTGCGGTGCACAAAAGTTCAAAAATTAAACATCAGGAATGTGTTGCGCAAATGGCAAAGTTGGACTTCCTGTTTTGCATTCACCACCCTAACCTTTGTTGTCACTACTTTCGGGCAACTCAGCCGATTCAAAGCACTAATTACATAACATTTGCAAATACAATTCGGCGTTTCAAATGGCATCTTTTGGAGCCGCTAAAAATATTCCAGGCCAACTTTTAAAATTCAAGGGAAAATATCATAAGATTACTTTTGCCAGGTTCTGACGCTAAATATACGCTAAATATTTAGAGATGGTTCATGCAGTTTGACGCTTGACGCTTTTGCAGTATGTGTGCACTATCTTCTGGAATGACTTAAACCTCAACTGCCTTAAATGCAATTGGAACCGATAGTCATATTCTTGGAATAATCAATTGATACGTGGTTTAGGTATTGTAACTCGATATTAACCATATCAATATTTTAGAAAACCTAAAAAATGCACAAAACACTTTTCAGAACTAAAATTTTTAAAAGTTAGCACATGTAAAATACACTGTAAGTAATCGCAAATGTTTTCACCATACTATGGCATCATCATAGGGGTAGGTATTTATAAGAAAAGAAGGGATATTTTGAAAGTCATTACAAAAAGGGGGGTTGGTGTTCAAAAATATGCGTTCTAATAGGTTCGAATAAAAGGATCGATTAGCGCTCTTTCCGTACCAACCCAACATTGTCAGCACGAAGAGACCCTATTCAATTCAAAAATTTACACTATTTACAAAAATTAAATACAAATAATCAGAAAAGAACCATATTCAGAATTTACAAAAATTAAAATTCAATATAAAAATATTCCTTCTATGACAATTCAAAATTTCAAATTAATAAAAAAATTTAAACTTTTAAAACATTTACAAAAAGATGATTTTGTATCCAGATAATATATAGTAAAAATTCTATTATCCGCATTAAAGAATTATCGGATTGCATTAAAAGATTAAATCCCTAACAACAGAGCAGATAACAAAAATGTGGAGTTATAGGGAGAGTGTTTACGTAGTATTTCTCGTTCTGAGGAAATTGATAATTAAATAAATAATAACGAGCTATTGTGAAATAATACTAGTGATTTTTAGTGGTTTTAAATAGTAGCGATCATCATACGACCAAATCTAAAAACAATTGTTAAAAAACCTAAGGCTAAACGTAATGTAGCCACACCGGCTGCGTTAACTTTCAAAACCGCTTTAACTGATAACTTAAATTATGCCAAAATGTCTACCAACCAAATTATACCGGGAAATTCGCAAGGTCCCAATGATCCTAATTTTAACAAATTTGCCCTGCTGACACAGTTAAGTGATGACGAAGAAGATTATATGTCAACTGATGGAACCAATCCTAACAAAAACTGTTTAAACTCTACAACTAAAGACAGTAGCAGCAAAATGAAGATAATTAAACCTCCACCAATAGTAGTCACAGATTCAACAACATCTAACTATTTAAAATCAGTATTGGATGGTATAAAAATTACTAACTATCAAATCAAGCAGATGTCTATTGGCAAAAAAATTATCTTAAACGACCAAATCGAATATACCAAGTGTATTGAATCAATGAACAAAATGAACATTGAAGATATAAAAAAGGAATTGCAGGTAAAATACAATATAAATCCCTTTCTAATTTCTGAAATGAATTCTAAATACAAAAACGAAAACAACGTATTGTATCTATTACAATTTAAGAAAGATGGAATCACTATAAACCATTTAAAAAATGTGAAATCGTTAAATCACATGATCATTAGCTGGAAACCATATTCTCCCAAATATAAAGGACCTACACAATGTAGAAACTGTTCCATGTTTGGGCATGGTGCTGAAAATTGTCATAGAAATAAAGTCTGTTTATTGTGTGCAAGTAGTACACACGATACTGCAAACTGTCAATTTAAAGACCGAACGCAAGACGCAACAATTAAATTCAGTTGCTTTAATTGTATTTCTAAAAGCTTCCTAATACTAATCACAAAGCTAACGACCCAAATTGTCCAAGTCGTAGCGCATATTTGGAAATCAGAAACAATGTTAATCACCGAAATATTGTAAGAAATCAAATACAGCGGCGAAACAACACCACTACATTTAATGTAAACCGCAAAGATTTCCCTGCATTAAATCCGACTAATAATAATCTTTCTGTAACACCTCCTAATCAAGACCATATAAATCAATTATTCTCAAGCCATCTCAAGAATCCAATAGGTAATACTAACCAAGAGCTGCTATCTATCGAAGAACTTTTTAATATATTCGTTAATGCAGTAGATCAATTAAATAAATGTACTTCAAAACTTGGACAACTTCAAGTTGTAATGTCTCTCCTCAAATATGCAATCTAACAAGAAACTCAATTTAATGCATTGGAATGCTCAAAGCATTACAAATATTTCTACCATTTGGCAACTACAATTATTTCTAGAACAAGAAAACATCGATATTTTTATGCTCAACGAAACGTTTCTAAAACAACATCATAAATTTTACATAAACGAATACTCCATTTATAGAAATGACCGAGATGGTATTCGTGGTGGAGGGGTAGCGATTGGCATCCGAAAATCTATCAAACATTCACTGTTACCCGTGTACAACACTAAAAATATTAAAAACATTTCTATGTCAGTCAACATAAACGGACGAGATGTTATACTAACTTCAGCATATAGCCCAAAGTACTTAAGCACTTTCGAGTCAGATATTAAAAAGCTAGCTCCTACCAATAAAGAATTTTTTATATTTGGAGGCTTTAATGCTAGAAATAGAGCTTGGAACTGCATACGAAACAATACGGCAGGTACAATACTATTTAATTTGCAACTGAGATCACATTGGTTTATATACCACCCAAATTCTCCAACACACTTTCCACACTCGGGTGCGAACCCATCCACGATAGATATTTTAATATCGAATTCATCATTTTATATCTCAGCTCTACAAACTCACACTGACCAATTAACATCTGACCACGCTCCAATCTCATGTTTTATTGACTCCGATACAATCGAGAAAACTCGTCAGGAAATTAGAGACTATAAACACGCAGATTGGAAGGAGTTTAAGTCATACTTAAATCACGTAATACGATCCTCTCCTATTCTCAATACGACTACATATACACCCGAAAAAATTGAAACAGCCATTGACTTACTTTCAAAAGCTATACTTGAAGCAAAATCAAGAGCAGTACCATATGCAAAACCAAAAAATAGGCTCCTAGGGATCTCAAACACAACTAGAGATTTCATCCGTATCAGAAACGCATTTAAAAGAAAATGGCAGAGATGCACGGATCGACAGCAAAAAATTATACTTAAAACCATGATCAATTTAAATAACAGATTTATAAAAGAAAATGTAATTAACGATCGCAACAAAAACTGGTCAAAAAAGCATAGCAAGCTTGAAGATGGTAACAAAAAGTTTTGTAAAATTACAAAAGGTAACCAGCATAACTGTTCATAAAAAGTACATTTTCATTATTAATTGAAATATGATTCCAATTATTCCGAGAATTTACCACTATATTTATGCATATTGTCTTACACATTATGACGTTCATAACCTTGCACTTATTTGCAAGAAAAACTATTTGTAGTAGAAATGTCATAGCATTAAGATAAAATTTTATATGAACGGTTTTGAGAGTGTTAAAAAAAGTGATTTATTTAATTGTGAAAAATAACTTTAAACTAATTTTTTTATTTTAATTTTCTTTAGTAAGTGCCAACTTAATTATGTAGAAATTATTTTTGTAACAATTTTTCATTTAATAGAAAATAAATATGCCTAAAGTAATTCAAGAAAGTTTAAAGAGGAACATCGCTGCATCCATTAATAATGGTATGTCTGTTAGAAAAATTGCAAGTAAATATGCTGTTTCAATAGGCCTTATTACGAAAATAAAAAAACAATTTAAAATTAGTAAAGTAATTAACAAAGGAGGGCGACCGCAGAAGCTTTAATTCCAATCAAAAAGAATTATTCGCAGATTAATTGTGTCTGGGGCTGTAGATAACGCCGTAGAGGCCAATAGTACCATTAAAAAGACTCTCCGGGTTACTGTATCGAATGATACTGTTCGTAGATGTTTAAAAGAAGCTGGTATGAAAGCTAAAACTAAAATGAAGAGACCGTTTTTAACAGATATACACAAAAAAAAGCGACTAAAGTTTGCAAAAGACCATATTAATTGGACTGCAGAGCAATGGCGATCGGTTATATGGTCAGATGAAACCAAAATAAATCGCATGGGATCAGATGGTCGCATTTGGTCATGGTATAACAAGAATGTAGGATATACCGATAGAAACTTTCATGAAACTTTGAAATTCGGTGGAGGTTCTATGATGATTTGGGGCTGCTTTCAGGGAGATAAGCTGGGAATATTAAGGAAAATCAATGGAATTATGAAAGCAACAGACTATATTGATATTTTAAGTGACTCATATCTACCTAGCCTTGTTAAGTTTGGTTGTAAACCAGATAATACCCTATTCATGCAGGACAACGATCCGAAACATACCGCCAAAATTACAAAAACATGGTTCGATAATAATGGGATTCTGGTTATGGAGTGGCCACCTCAGTCTCCCGACCTGAATCCCATTGAGAATCTTTGGTGCATTTTAAAAAAACGAATTTTAACGGCAAGAGAACAACCTAAAACTATGGAAGGTTGTGGACCATGACTAACAATGAGTGGAACAAAATAACACCTCAAATTTTGAATAACTTATGTGAGAGTTTACCCAAAAGAATGAAATTAGTTATAAAAGCAAAAGGAGGCCATATAAATTACTAAAATTGTATTCTAAATACACAATTTATGATCAGTCGCAATACTGTTCATAATAATTTTAAAATTTTTTTAATTTTTTCACTTTTTATATTAATATTTTTGTACTATTTTTTATATTAATAATTTTTACTATGTTTCAATAAATATTAAAAAATAGGCCAACAAAATTCTGTTATTTTATTTTTGAGTTTTAACCAAATTTAATAAACACTAGATTTTTATGAACAGTTTTGCTGGTCACTGTATACGAGGCAAATATGGAGGTAGTATAGGAAAGTTACTAGAAAATGGAAGAACTCTATTCACTGATTCAGAAAAAGCAAATGCTATTGCTAACGCATTCGAATCATCACACTCTTTAACCGCTAATTTTAAACATTCAATTGAAAGAAAGGTGGCGACATTCATGAATCGACTAAATCAAGAAAATCAAAACAGCGAAGACTACGAAACATTCACAACAATAGCAGAACATAAGATCATTATAAAGAAACTAAAAATAGGAAAAGCTCCTGGTCTGGATGGTATAGAGAATATATTGTTGAAAGCGCTTCCCAGAACAACCTTAAAAGTTATTTGTAACATCTTTAATGCCTGCATCGGAATAGGTTACTTCCCAACAATACTCAAAACGGCTAAAATTCTTCCCATACCTAAACCAGGAAAAGATCATATGTTAACCAAAAATTACAGACCCATCAGTCTTCTCAGCTGTCTTGGTAAAATACTTGAACGCATAATATACGAAAAATTGGCGTCATTCGCATATGACAACAACATTATCCCAGATCAGCAGTTTGGCTTCCGACCACAACACTCAACGGTCCATCAAATACAACGCGTTGTGAACAAAGTATAGAAAAAGCTTTTGATTCCGTTTGGCATCACGGATTGCTGTACAAAATGAATTTGGTCAATATCCCAAAATACCTCATCAAAGTCATAAAATCATTCATAACAGAACGTAAATTTCTAGTTTCAATAAATGGATCCCATTCGGATATCAAAGATATCATGGCTGGTCTTCCTCAAGGTTCAGTACTGTCACCACTGCTTTACTCTCTATTTATATACGATTTCAATAAGCCTAGAAATTGTGATACAATGTTTTATGCAGACGACACAGGTCTTATTACTGACGGCAAATTAACGAAAACCATTATCAAAAAACTTCAAAGCGGATATAAATGCTGTCAAAAATACCTACATAAATGGAAAATCAAATTAAATGATGAAAAAACTCAAGCCATAATCTTTCCTTATAATAAATCACCGAAATGACAACCTAATACAAATTTCAAAATAAACAACTTAGAAATTCCTTTTTTAAACACTGCAACGTATCTGGGAGTCACATTAGACAAGAACATAACATTTGGACCTCACATTGAAAAGGCAAGAAACAAGGCGCTTAAATGTGGAAGAAGCCTTTACCCACTTCTGGGTACTAGTTCAAAGTTATCACATACTAACAAAAACTTGATATACAAATCTATAATTCTCCTAATTATGACCTATGGGTGTCCCGTATGGTCAAGAGCAGCTAACACCCATATCAAGAAACTACAAATAATGCAAAACAAAAACCTCAAGTTAATCAATGATCTGCCTTGGCTGTATTCTACTGAACACCTTCATCTGACTAACGGATATCAGACAATTGCAGAGTTTATTAAGAAACTAACTGAAAAATTTCATCTCCGATGCATGGACTCAGAATTCGACCTTATCAGAGATTTGGCAAACAACCGCGAATTACAGAATACCGAATAATGTAAATAGTTGTAAATAATTTGTTAACTTTTCTTTCCCCTCGCTTTTAAGATAAATTTTGATAAAGGTTTTTTGCTAATCCATTTTCCTTTAACACTACATACTATACTCACTATCAATGTCAATAATTCTAAAACAAATTATCTGTTGAAAAGCTATGCTGAATCCCAGGAATCTAATTTTGTTTATCATATAATGTAATAATTAATGTAACGGATTTGAATAAATTGAAATTGAAAAAAAAACAAAAATGTGTAACATTCTACCTTTGCAATCGATTCAAGAACTAACTTCTAATGATTACATTTCAACTAATCATATCTCCAAATTTAACAAAATCTTTATGGCTAGTATTGTATATAAAGACAAAGTATTATATTTTTAGTTTTCCAACTAAGATACAGACGAATTCAAAAAATACTAAATAATTGCGATTGAGAAATTGATCTCAGGGCCAATCAACTAAAATACTAAGCTACTTAAACTTGAGTCGCTTACTATATAATTCAAATATAGGTATATATTTGAAGTCAAATTCATTTTGAAATCATTTTAAAATCTTAAATGGTATTAAGTTTACCTGAATAAAAATATAATAAAGAAAGCATTGCATCAATTTTTTAATGATTTATTGTAGTTTGAAATTCTCATGCAGCTAAAAAACACCTTATACTTCAGACAAGAGCAAAGTGTGTATTTTATTCTTAGTGAGATCCCGTGCGAAGCTGGGTATCCAACTAGTTTAATATCAAATTTTACATGCATACTATATAATTATGGTACAATTTTATTAGGTCCATTTTTATAAAAAAAAATATATTTTTAAAATCAAGTATTAATTTCTTATTTCAAGATTGACGTAAATTGTAAGAAAAAAGTATGTAATTCAATTAGCACTTTCATAATAATTACTCATAAATGCAGAGATCGTTAATAAACCATTAGTAGTGTCACATTAAAAATTTATAATGACCCGCTTAGTTATAAACACTTATGGTTAGTTCGACTAAATGTAGGTTTTAGTAAATTTAAATTCTCTTTTATCAATTTAATGTTATTTAGATACGGAAAATAACAACACTTGTAAAACTCATGTGGTATTAGGATTCAGCATTATGAATTTAGTGGATGATACACATTAATTACCCTGTTTTATTTATCGGCGATTAAACGATCTGGGGTAAAACGACAATGCTAATCTGACTGCCACGTAACCAACCCGTTACTATAATAACCAGGTTGACAAAGGTTTAATCTTATCGTGCATTCTTTGACCATGACGAGTTTTTCCCATCACAAAGTTTTTCATGCTTGACAGTTCTAACATCGTCAAAGATTTTTATTAAAATTACTCACATCTACTTGTTTATTTTCAATATACTGGGTGTTCATTAAAAAATTAAGCATCACATGAAAAAATGTTTCTAACAAAAGTTGATTAAATAATAATTCTTCTTCTTCACTTTCATTCTTTTAGGTCTGCAACCTGTGTTTTTACCAACAGCAACCCCGATGATGCTCCAAAGGGACTATTAGTGCTGTAAGTATATTAATTGTTTTACATATGAGGTAGCTTGCTAGGCTTGTCTTAGATATGCCCGTAATTTTGGATTTTTATTGATGATAAAGGCAAATGATCGACTTAAGGAGACCGCCGGCTTTACGTGTCCTTTGAAGCACGGAAACCATCATAAGAAAGTTTAGAATCTCACTACATCAGCCGCCTGAGAAGCGGGTAACCGCGTATTATTAAATCCTGGTCGCTTCAAATACACTGCGTGATGTAAAAAAAGCCTAAGATAGATCTCTTATGTTCCTCTTACAAATTGTGTGCTAAATATTTGTTCATCTGGCATTTAGTTACCGAAATACTTCTTAGTGAAGATTTTCAGATGAATACCCAATATAGTGAGTAAATAAATTTAATATAATTTTACGTTAATTTTTAGTTTATCCAAACAAGCAAGCATTAATATTTAAAAAAATATTAGTACTAATTTCCTTTTCCAAATTTGTATGTGGTTAAGAAATTAATTTTATGATGGAAACTTGAGATAAAATCTAAATTAAACTTGAAAAATATGCAAATTTCTTTCGTATATTTTTGTTACATATCAACTTCGCTGAAAATACAAAATTATTATTCTGTAATTTCACAATATTAACTAGCCTTTCTGTACTAGAAATAATATGACGGACATCTAAAAATTATTCATTTTTTTACGAAGCAAATTTTTTGCTTTATATTTTATTTTATTTAAAAATTTGTATATTTATGAATAATTTTTTTTAACCAGGGTCATTTTTTGACTTTTGCCATACTGCACACGGAGTTAAGAGTTGAAGAGATGCTGTCGACTTAACTAAGTAATATCTACAGAACATTTAAAAATTTGCATAGTTTACACTCCGACGTTAGACGATATTATGTCGATAAGAGCTCATCATATTAAAGATCCATTTTTTTTAGATCTTTACTTTGGTAAGTATCTAAATAAATTGTACTTGGGAATTGGAATTCTACCGATTTCTATGGAATTACAAGAATTTGTCAGAAGAATTCCACGTATTTGTAAGGAATTCCATTTATATCAAAAAATTTTATAACAAACTTTGATTTGCAAAAAATTCTAGAAATGTTTAACGAATCCTGAAAATTTTCAGAATAAGTACTTCATGTGTTGAAAGATTGTTTGTTCACCGACATGGAAAACCAGGATATTTTGGTTTTGCAGATGAAAACATGTATACAATTAGTAAATTAGTTAAATACTCGATGCAAATTTTAAAAGTTAAGACTCTCATTGATAAAGTCATGGTCGAAATTAAATAAAAATTCTGATGGTCTATTCTAACTTCTTCGTATTGGCCAATGAAAGAAAGCTATTGGCTTATTATTATTTATTATAAATTTAATTTTTCCTGGTACGGAAACCAAGTTAGAATATTAGTTATGGCTCGAAAAGTGATTTAAACCATAAACTTGTTTTTAACAATAAAGAGAATACTAAGTAGCAGATTAGGCACCCTAACAACCACAATTTTAGGATTAGGAACTGAAGGAGTGATCTTTTGCTGCTTTAACTAGTAGTAGTAATCAGCCGTCCTGAATCAAGATAGTACTACGCATAAAGGCTGGTTTTACATTCTACTGAATTAATTTGGTTTTGTTAATGTTTTTATTTATCTGACTAAATGTAGTAGGTCAATTAAAACAATTTTAAATTGTCCGAAAAACATGTTTTATACTTTTTTTTTAATTATTCATGTTTTATTACGTAAAATTTATATTTTACAAGTACAATTATTAGTACATTACCAGTGGCGTTATAATTACAACGTACTATGTAACATTTTGAAAATTTTGCCAATTATTGTCTGAAATATCTAAAAACATATTTGTTATCAATTTCAAATTTTCGGTCAGTCTTGAATCACATTGTATGTGAATTTAAAGTTAATATATAAAATTTTAAATATAAAATTCTACGTTCTAATTTTCTGATATATTTTTTATGCTCACTTAATTTAACAAAATCATCTGGGTCATACATCGCAAATGCTCAACTATTGACCTTTGTCAAATCGATTTCTCAAATTACATGGTTACGGTTGGCATTAACTTCCACACATTTTATTCAAATTCCTATTACTTCTGCGGCATTAATAAAATCAGTTTTAAAAAATTAAGGACAAACACTTTAATTTCATAATTAAATTTTTATTGAAAAAAATTTTTTTATGGAAAAAATCATGAAATAGAATTATTTTATACATTCTTTTAGAATGGCAAAAAAATTATCTTGATACGTAGGTAGTATGGGTATGAATGTAAGTAACAAAAAGCTATTTTAGTCATAAACATGTATTTTTGACAGTCTGAACAAGCCCGCTTTTCTGATTGCATTATTATTGAGAAACGTGATGTCATTCAACTTTTATGGTCAGAAGAGATAAAACCCTCGAGATTCAAAGAAGAACATTAGCAAATAAGGAAAAACTAGTTCCTAATTTTTGAAAATCAGCATTAACCACATTTAAATAATTAAATTTTAATTTAATAATAATATTAATTTCATAAAATTACATTTCAAAATTTGTGCATAAATTGAATTAGATAATTATAACCATCTACATTGTTGATATAACCAAATAGTTCTCTTTCTAAACGAATAGGTTAACAAAATTGCACAAATCTAAAGATTTAAAACTTATTGTTAACCAAAACTCATATTAAATATACGTACTATGTATAGTAATCAATGTAATTGATATTTTGCACCATAGTGTCACGATGGCTCTTCACAAAAACAAATCGAATCAATATACATTACCGCCTTATTGGTATCTTTGCGGTATCGGTATAGTAGGCAAAAAATGAAGTGGCATCGATAGAATTATTTTCCGGTACGCAATCCCGTCAGATTACTCTCACTCTTACTATTTAAATGGCGTGATATCCTGTTTTGTAAAAAAAATAGAAAAAAAAACTGAAGTGTACTATGTGAAGGTTTAGTAAAATTTTATCAGTTTAAGATCAACGTAAGTTTAATACTTTACGCTGTCATAATGTAGCAAAATTGTAATGCAATCTACTTGATATCGGATCAATTGTTCCATTGAAAATATTTCGAATTCTAACCAAAATTAAAATGTAAAATTTTTTAAACTTTATTTATTGATCTTTTAACATATTTATTACTAACGATGCTATTGTGGTTTGCGTTAATTTATAAATTAATTAGAATGACAGAAATAGCAAGTTATAATATCAAACTATCCAGCAAGATGGAATAGTATATTCTGTGACGAGTTAGAAATTGGCATATTCTGCACGAGGGGAAAGTTTGTCACCCGAGCCGTTTAGACGAGGGTGACGGTCCCCGAGTGCAGAATAGCCATTCCAAACGAGTTCCAGACTATACCTTCTATACGACAGTTTGACAGTTGACGTTATAAAACCAGTAAAACAACTTGTTAATAGATGTCACTACCAGGTTTTAATATTTCTTGGATCTGAGAATATAGTCATTCTGTAACAGGTGTGAAGAATGTGTATTTTCTGAACTGAAAATTGAGCCAGAATGTTTGTATTCTGTATTAGTCGCACAGAAAAGTTCGTCCATAATTAGACCCTAGCTCTGAAGCGGAATTTCCATGTTGGGTGCAGAAACTGATTCTTTGAATTAACCTGGGAGTGGTCGCTAGGTTCACTTTCACGTCATTGCATTGATTTATTTATTTTATTTATGATTGCTATTAAACCCTTGCTATCATGTTTGGTAAAGGTAAATGTTGAGGTAAAATAAAAAATCACATTATAAGCAAAAAACAATTATTGAAAACTCGTAAAATTTAATTTTAAAAATTAAAAATAAATTAAAAAGAAAATATAAAAAAACATTAAGTGCCAATTAAAAGTCAATCTGAAGATGATTATGGCGAATTGCACGACTTTAAAAACTTTAAAAATCCTGTAAATAAAATACCAGAAGTTTTTTTACTAAATAAACATAGGTAATCGATACACACCCGGGGGGAGGGGGTTTCGATTGATTTTTAGCCTAAGGCGCCTTAAAGCCTAAAAACTTCCCTGCACAAAACATATAAAACTTTTTGTCACGGTAGGTCGCTCAATGAGAGAATATCTCACAGAATAGGCTAGATGTTGTTTACAAACGAATTTGCTGACAAACTAACGGGTGCCAGTGAATCTAACTTCCGTTCTTAAGGTACGGTTTGCTAGCAACTGCACAAGTCGCACCGCATAACCTTGGCTAACTGCTCTTATGCAATATTTGTTAAGGCTTGTACACATATGAAGCAGAGGCAAGGCGAGGCTGAACGAATGATCAGATGTGGACGTTGAGCCGAGGCAAGGCACACTGCCTCGGGGTGTTCGGCGAACGACCTGAGGCCGTATGAACAATATCCGAGCGGAGTCGGTACATCCAAGAGAATTCGTTTAGGTGTGGACGATATAATAGTTATATATAATGAGTGGATTGCTGCCTCGTTCGCCGTTTCGGTTGCCTCGTTTGGCAACACAAAAGTACACGAACGAAGCATTCGTTCGGCCTCACTTTGCCTCGTTCGCATTTTGCCTCATATGTGGACAAGCCTTTACGTGTGCTGCTAGACAATACAATTGAAGCGCGGCACCTCCCATTAGGTATTGCACTTGCAGTTGACGCCGGCCATAACTACTCTGCGGTTACGGTTTCTAGCAAGACAAGGGTACAATTTAGGCGCAGTACCTCCCATTAGGTATTGCAATCGTAGTTGACGCGGCCGTAACTGCTCTGCTGCTACAGTTTTTAGCAAAACGTACCTTTAGCGAGACGGGGTTCTGAAAACCAATTAGAAACGGTCGCAGGTATCAAATTTTGATGAAAATATTTAAAATATTATAAAATAAAATTTTGTTGAGAGAAAATCACATATGGTGACTACTCCCGGGTTAAGAAACTCTTTGAGCGCCAGCAATTAATAGTTAAGATATCAAAATCATCATTTATAGATTTATATTTATGTGCAATTGTACTAAAATGTAAATTTTCAAATGTACAAAACAGTACTGAAAGTAGAAAAAGAACCCAAAATAAAAATTTTAAGTAAATTTGTGGAATTTTAGTATGTATTTATGGTTAAATTAAAAAAATATAAGAATAATACAATACGTAGAAAATCAAAATTCAAAAAATTCAAAAAAAGACAAAATTAACATATAAACAGGTCTGGATTAAAAATATTTGAAATTATGAAAAATTCAAAATACGATATTACAATATAACGTTATTTCATGGTTATTTCCAATCCTCAGTTGTAAATAATCGTTTAAATTTATTAAATAAGAAGAATATTCGAACTAATCAAAAGAAAAAACTATTTAAAGAGTACTGATTAACAAGCATAAAATTTGACTTACCATAACCCCAAAAATATGAAATCTGCACGTTGTCACATGTAGTAATGAACAATTTAAAATAATTTGAACTAAGAGATTCTTTTACCAAGCACTGCTTGTGTCTTTTTTTGAATTTTTTGAATTTTGATTTTCTACGTATTGTATTATTCTTATATTTTTTTAATTTAACCATAAATACATACTAAAATTCCACAAATTTACTTAAAATTTTTATTTTGGGTTCTTTTTCTAGTTTTACACCTTACGGTTAAAAACGTGGTAAAATTTTGAATTTTGAATTTTTTCAAAGTTTTTAGAAATCAAATTAAGGGGGCAGTGCTCTCAGATTTCACACAAGCAGTGCTTGGTAAAAGAATCTCTTAGTTCAAATTATTTTAAATTGTTCATTACTACATGTGACAACGTGCAGATTTCATATTTTTGGGGTTATGGTAAGTCAAATTTTATGCTTGTTAATCAGTACTCTTTAAATAGTTTTTTCTTTTGATTAGTTCGAATATTCTTCTTATTTAATAAATTTAAACGATTATTTACAACTGAGGATTGGAAATAACCATGACATAACGTTATATTGTAATATCGTATTTTGAATTTTTCATAATTTCAAATATTTTTAATCCAGACCTGTTTATATGTTAATTTTGTCTTTTTTTGAATTTTTTGAATTTTGATTTTCTACGTATTGTATTATTCTTATATTTTTTTAATTTTAAATTAGTACTGAAAGTGGCCATTTTTAGTACGGATACGTCACATTTTACTTTTTAGTAGTGTTCTGTCAAAGTGTTGCAGGTTATAAACAACAATGAAAACCTAACCTAAAACCTAAAAATTTAAATCATGTTCAATAATTATTTTGTTGCTTACCAACTTGATCATTATAATAACATAATTATTATCGTACATTTTTTGTAAAAAGTATGCATTTTATTCCAATTACACATAAAATAGTGTATGCACCTTGTCCTTAAAGTACCTTTTTGGCATTTGCGTGTTTATAGACTTCGGCTACGCCTCAGTCTATAATTTTCCACGCTCATACCAAAAAGACGCACTTTCAGGACAAGATTCATAAATAACTATTATTATACTTTAATGTTTCCGCTTACGTCGCTGTCGAACTGACCATTTGACACAACATTCCTAAGTGACTTGTATTCCAAGTGAGTAGTATCCACGCAGTGGATTTCTCGTAAAATTTGCACGGGTTCTAGGATACTAGGAATATTTACAGTTGCAAAAGAGCTTCCAATAATTTTGTTAAGAGTTGCATGTCTGAATCACTTGCCTGCATTGCGTGAATACGAAAGTTCATGGTGACCGAGTCGATCATGTTCGTGACACAAACTAGATCCGTAGAGAATCCTTTTTCTAATAACGTGCCCAGGTAGAAAGAATAATATCTTCTTCTTCTTCCACTTTTAGGCTAGGATAAATCTTGTTTGCCTTGATCATGGGCTGTCTTTTATCGAAGCCAGAGCCGAAGTCACAAGTCTGTGAGCACATTAATATCTGATGCAGCTTGCTGGGGGTCGTCTCAGATGTGCTTGTATTTTTTGTTGATGAGAGCATATCAACAACGCAGGCCAGCTTTACTTGCCCTCCGAAGCATGAAGACGATCGAAAGAAATTTTAAACTCTTTCCGGATTCGAACCTGGTACCATAGTTTCAGCAGTTATTCAGCTAACATACTAGGCTAATGACTAAAAGACTAAAAGAATGACTAAAAAAAGATATAACTCAAATAAAGCGGAGGATTATCTTTTGGAGATAGCTGGAATAAGTGTACGGTTAATATCTGCAGCATTATTATTTAACAAAAAAGAGTATATTAGCTTTGAGATAGGTAGATCTCATTTTCGCTGAGAACCTGCTTCGGATGGCAAAACTTCTAAATGACATTTTATCTGTCAAGCCATAACTGCTTCTTTTAAGTAAGATATCTCAAAATCCGTTAAGGATGAATTAAGGATAGAACCAATAAGTGTCAAACAAAGGGATGGTGCAGCCAGTTGGATCCAAGATGGTGCGACGCAAGGAGGTTCGGATTCGACGTATGCCGACTCGGAGCAAGGACTTTTAAACGCAAATAACTACAAATATTAGTATTAAAATAATAAAATAACTATTAAATATTGAACAGATACGTTTTGCTCCAAACCGTTTTGGTACCGAACTGTACTAGACCGTTTTACATAATGTAGGCGAGGTGAACAATAAGGCGGGGTGCATCTTTGCAACTATCCAGCTTAAGGGTAGTGCGCTCAACTTCGAGAAGATCAATCCCTAACTGGGACAGAGTACGACAAACGCTCAAAAGAGGAAGGACTTTATATTTTAACAACATAGATGTATTAATTTTTCTTGTGTATAATTTTATCTTTTCTTTCAATGTATTTTAATATTAATAAATCAAGTACCACATCTAAATTTCAATTATTCAATTACCATGCTACACATATTAGTTTGTTGATCGATAAGCTAAAATCCCAATAAAGTCCCAATGGATCACCTTGTTGAACTCCTACACTTCTTCAAGTGTCATACAATATGCCGTGGCGTAGGCGACCACTTGGTTGAAGCCAAGATGGCGTACTAAAGAATTTAATTTATCGGGTTGTTTCCCGTTGTCTTCCTCATAGTCCGCAGATCTTTCTATTAGAGCTTTAAATCACAGCAGTGTGTTCGACGCGAACAAGATTTGAACCGCGGTTACATGCTTCCCAGTCGGCCGGTGTAGGCTATACGCCATACTGCTGGTTGTAAATGTTGCTTTGTAGAAAAGAAATTATGGTTTGGCATAAGCTTCCCAAAGGCGCACAGTGGGACAAACGCTCGGAAAAGTGGCTGAAAATACATTTTTGTCAACTTAACAGTTTTGCAACAAAGTTCAGTATATCTTTAAAGGAAACATCAGTGCAAATTTTCCTAGAATTTCAAGTAAATTTTAAATACTTCTGCTTGTTAGAGCGATGTAAACATCATCTTCCATTAATCGCTAATTTGAGTAGCATATCGCTCCGTGCGACACCAAGTTTTGACGAGTTATTGGGCTGATTTTTAAAATTAGTATTTAATAGAAAATATGTCATGAAGTAGTATACTTTCAAATAAAACAAATTTTAAGACAATACAATAGCCAATAATTAAATATAATACTTCATTTCGGGAGTTGCTCATTTGAAAATCTCATGGAATTCTCCAACTTTGTGAACACTTACAAAAAATGTTCCACAAGATACCTCTTTAAAAAAATATCCATAAAATACATTGGACATTATTCTTGAACATATTATGTAAAATATTTTTGAAAATACAAGCCAGTTTTTAAGTGATTCGCGTATTTAAACGACTGCAACTCGCTGCGTATGGATCGAGGTTTTTTAATATGACGAATGCGGAAAAAAACGGATGTATATAAAAACACACCAGTAAAATCATAGTATTTTAAACTTTTAAAAAAGTAAACACCCCTCTAAACCACCCCTGTTAATTTTGAATTTTTTTATTAATTTTTCCCAGTTATTTATGCCAATTTTAAGTCATTAAAAGTAAAATCATATTTTAATAACCTCTCGTACAAAAAACACCCCTCTAAACCACCCCTGTTAATTTCGAATTTTTTAATTAATTTTCCCGTGTTATTCATATCAATTTTAAGTCATTACAGTCAAAATTTGATTTTTGGCAACTTTTTCGTGTTTTCGTCCCACCGTGAGGCGAGATGGGAAGTTTCGGTGCAAACTGGTTCGGTGCGAAGTACATTTCGCAGCAAATACACCACGTTCATACTATTTACTAACTTATTCTGTATTTATTTATTTGTTCGTAATTATACGATATTTTATTTTTTTTATGTTTTTTATTTTTTATTTTATTTATTAATTTTATTAATAATTTATGGCATACAACAAAAAGATATAACTATAGATCTAATACGAGTAGTTACAAAATATTCATTTGGGTTTGTCTTAAACAAAATGTAAAAAATTACCAAAAGAGTTGATGCATTTTTATTAGCCGAAACCCACTATTCTACATTTGGGAAGGGGTGGCGCACCTCTCTCACTGGACGTAGTCACATAATTTAATATAATTAAATTCTTGTTCTGAAGCACCCGAAACGTCTTCGTACCGAAACGTTTTGCACCAAATCGGTTTGCGCCGAACTGGCTCACGTCGAATCGTCATTGTGCCGAAATGTACTAGACCAATGTTGCTGACATGAGAATAATTTATTCCTATCATTGTTTGACATTTTTTTTTAAAATAACGCAATGATGATTCTTAGTCGGTCCCTGTGCTGTAGAAACATAATAATCGGCGCAATTTTCTAAGAAAGGTTTTTAATTTAATTAAATAATAATAATAAATAAATTAAAAATTAATTAAGAAAAATTAACAACTTTTTTAGAAAATTGCACTGGTAATCTAAATAATAGATAAATTAAGATATTTTTACACTCAATAATATTATTTTATTATTATATTTGAAATCCTTGCAAGACGGAAAAACTATTTAATATTATAAAGCGTTACCTATATGACTAAGGTCATGTTTTATCCAACTAGTTTGAAGAAAAACGGAAATTATTCAATATAGACCATAAATGGTGCTATAAAAAGCAGTAAATTGTTCTTACACAAAAATTACTCAGTAATAATATGCTACAAATAGTATGTATAATATTACTAAGTTTTTGTTTTAAAAAACACTATTCATAAAGAAATCATATCCTTCCCTTTAATTTATTTATTGTATAAATTTAACGATTATCAATTTAATAAAATTTGAATTTAAATGTTGCTTAGTATTCAGGTCCATTTGTTGTGCTATATAAAACGCATTTTATTAATTGAAATAGAATATCTTGGATTTTTACGAAAGAAGTTAATACGAAATGTTCTATATAAGGATTTCCCAATTGTGATATTCAGTTCCTTTTTTATTTTACAGTTTTGACAGCTAAAATATACTTTGCTCTTTTAAACAATTTTATTTGTAAAGCTGGAAGATGGTTATAATTTTGCTATTTTTAAAAACACTAAAATAATAATTGTTTCTATTAATTAAATAGGGATATTTATATAATATGCGTGCTGAACGATAATTTAGTAGGTACGTATGTATGTAATGCGGAATGTTGTTAACAAAGAACATTTTATAGTTATGTTTTTTGTAACAAGTTTCGGTAAATAATGCTTTTCACAATAATAAATCGTTATAGCATACTACTTAATCGTAAAACGACAATTTTGAAACAGATGGTATATTAGAGCTTTTAGATAAACCAAATATTACGTGGTTTAAAATTAAAATTAAAACATAAAATTAAAATAATTATATTAAATTTAAAAACCAATTTAAAAAATGGAAAAATTGAATATTGCCAAATTTTGAAGCGATAAACGTCACAGGTGCAAATTTGATGACGTATATTATCACCACCTTATAAAAATTACATTTCGGTGTATCATATACGCGAAATTCGATTGTATAGTATTTTTTCATTGTTACAAGTTTATTTATTTATGTCAACCTGTGTTTACAGTGTTATGAGGACAGTTCAGTGTGTTGAACCGTTGCCAATATTTATGACGTGTTTAGTTCAAGATTTACAAACAGTATATCTAATGTATTTTCTTTAATTAAAAATTTTCTTTCATTTGCTCTCAAAATATTTTATAACATTCGTGGGGATCACCCATAAGATCTCCATGTAATCCTATTAGTTGAGATCTATAGATATGGCTAGCCATTTCATTTAAACTCAATCATCAAGAAGAGTATTTCTTCTTGATGACTGAGTTTTTTCTTTGATGCTATGCATAACAGTATTGATCACTAAATGGCGGCTATTTTAACAGTTTCGAAATTATCTTAAATTTACTGTGTAAATTAAAATTAAGTAAAATATTTCTTTTGTATATTCAAGTGCATTTATTAGCATCTTCTGTAAACCTTTATAATACTCGAATAAACTGTTAAATTTTTTGTCCAATCACTTAAGATATTGAAATCAAAATTTTTATTCGAATTATCGAATTAGGTTTTTCATGTTTTCTGAAACTTTCCACAAAGATTAGACTTGGGAATTACTTAGTTAACTTAGATTAAAGTTCAATGTATCGTCTTATATTAAGAATTTCGGGTTAACAGTGTTAGTTTTGTGTAATTTGTAGCAAATTAACATAGGAAATTGATTTTTCTTTAATTCCTGCTTCCCATCACAATGGATAAGAATGAAAATGGTATCAATTTAAAGAGATTTTTATTCCGCTTCTAAAGATACCTAACACTTGATATTTTGTTTTTCAATTACTAGTAAAAACTCACGAATAAAATGCAAAAAAGGGATTTTAAAAATAATTTTAGTTGCCTTGATTGAATTTTATTGCAATTGTTTTTGAAATACAACTACCACTGTAATATAATTTTACGATAAAAACTTGTTCTTCTTTAGATGCGGAATAAAAATCTCTTTAAATTAATACCATTTTCATTCTTATCCGTTGTGATGGGAAGCAGGAATTAAAGAAAAATCAATTTCCTATGTTAATTGCCTATGTTCAGATGGTCGACCGGTCACCCGGTATAGTAAAATATGCAAAACAAGTAATCCAGTAACTGACATCGGTCACTATCTTAAAGCTGAGATTGTAGAACAAAACACACCCTCCACGCTTGGGACGGAAATCATAAATTCTTATTATAATGTCGATCACACCATCCCGACTTGCAACTTGAACTTAAAACTGCAAGAAGGGAATCTTTTGTAATATACCGTCCTGAACTCCATAAATGTGTCTATGCATTTTTACTTATTATAATATTCAAACATAAACTATTCTTTTATTATAAATAATCCTCGCTACGCTACCTTTAACCCAATAAACAGAAATGAAAAAAATTGTTTTGTTTTGGTTTTAAACAAAATGTTATAAATTTACGCACAGACCTACGACGAAATTTCTATACATACAGTCTCTCAAATTCGTTTGAAATGAACTAAATTTAGAATTTAGCAACTGGTGCAATTATTTTTAATTACTCGAAATCTTCTGTTTTTCATACTGTTAACTAATTTTTACAATGTTATGGTTTTCTAAATTTTATTCCACTCATAGTTTATTAGAAAAAGAACTCAAAATAAAAAATTTTAAGTAAATTTGTGGTTTTTAGTATGTATTTATGGTTAAATTCAAAAAATATAAGAATAATACAATACGTAGAAAATCAAAATTCAAAAAATTTAAAAAGGAGACAATTAACACATAACAGGTCTGGATTAAGAAAATTTGAAAAATTGAAAATTTCGTAATACGAAGTACAATATAACGTTATTTCATGGTTATTGCCATTCTTCAGTTGCACGCATCGATTACGATTACATTGTAAAATAAGAAGAAAAAATTTTTCAAACTAAACAAAATTATCGACTAAATTGTACAAAATTGACTTACCATAACCTCCAAAGATTATCAAAACTGAACTTGTTACACGAGGTATGAATAATTTAAAAATGATTTGAACTAAGAAATTCGTTTACCTAGCACTGCTAGTTTGAAATCCGAAGGCACTGCCCTCTTAATATGATTTCTAAAAACTTTGAAAAAATTCAAAATTCAAAAATTTACCACGTTTTTTAACCGTGAGGCGTAAAACTAGAAAAAGAACTCAAAATAAAAAATTTTAAGTAAATTTGTGGTTTTTAGTATGTATTTATGGTTAAATTCAAAAAATATAAGAATAATACAATACGTAGAAAATCAAAATTCAAAAAATTTAAAAAGGAGACAATTAACACATAACAGGTCTGGATTAAGAAAATTTGAAAAAATGAAAATTTCGTAATACGAAGTACAATATAACGTTATTTCATGGTTATTGCCATTCTTCAGTTGCACGCATCGATTACGATTACATTGTAAAATAAGAAGAAAAAATTTTTCAAACTAAACAAAATTATCGACTAAATTGTACAAAATTGACTTACCATAACCTCCAAAGATTATCAAAACTGAACTTGTTACACGAGGTATGAATAATTTAAAAATGATTTGAACTAAGAAATTCGTTTACCTAGCACTGCTAGTTTGAAATCCGAAGGCACTGCCCTCTTAATATGATTTCTAAAAACTTTGAAAAAATTCAAAATTCAAAAATTTACCACGTTTTTTAACCGTGAGGCGTAAAACTAGAAAAAGAACTCAAAATAAAAAATTTTAAGTAAATTTGTGGTTTTTAGTATGTATTTATGGTTAAATTCAAAAAATATAAGAATAATACAATACGTAGAAAATCAAAATTCAAAAAATTTAAAAAGGAGACAATTAACACATAACAGGTCTGGATTAAGAAAATTTGAAAAAATGAAAATTTCGTAATACGAAGTACAATATAACGTTATTTCATGGTTATTGCCATTCTTCAGTTGCACGCATCGATTACGATTACATTGTAAAATAAGAAGAAAAAATTTTTCAAACTAAACAAAATTATCGACTAAATTGTACAAAATTGACTTACCATAACCTCCAAAGATTATCAAAACTGAACTTGTTACACGAGGTATGAATAATTTAAAAATGATTTGAACTAAGAAATTCGTTTACCTAGCACTGCTAGTTTGAAATCCGAAGGCACTGCCCTCTTAATATGATTTCTAAAAACTTTGAAAAAATTCAAAATTCAAAAATTTACCACGTTTTTTAACCGTGAGGCGTAAAACTAGAAAAAGAACTCAAAATAAAAAATTTTAAGTAAATTTGTGGTTTTTAGTATGTATTTATGGTTAAATTCAAAAAATATAAGAATAATACAATACGTAGAAAATCAAAATTCAAAAAATTTAAAAAGGAGACAATTAACACATAACAGGTCTGGATTAAGAAAATTTGAAAAAATGAAAATTTCGTAATACGAAGTACAATATAACGTTATTTCATGGTTATTGCCATTCTTCAGTTGCACGCATCGATTACGATTACATTGTAAAATAAGAAGAAAAAATTTTTCAAACTAAACAAAATTATCGACTAAATTGTACAAAATTGACTTACCATAACCTCCAAAGATTATCAAAACTGAACTTGTTACACGAGGTATGAATAATTTAAAAATGATTTGAACTAAGAAATTCGTTTACCTAGCACTGCTAGTTTGAAATCCGAAGGCACTGCCCTCTTAATATGATTTCTAAAAACTTTGAAAAAATTCAAAATTCAAAAATTTACCACGTTTTTTAACCGTGAGGCGTAAAACTAGAAAAAGAACTCAAAATAAAAAATTTTAAGTAAATTTGTGGTTTTTAGTATGTATTTATGGTTAAATTCAAAAAATATAAGAATAATACAATACGTAGAAAATCAAAATTCAAAAAATTTAAAAAGGAGACAATTAACACATAACAGGTCTGGATTAAGAAAATTTGAAAAAATGAAAATTTCGTAATACGAAGTACAATATAACGTTATTTCATGGTTATTGCCATTCTTCAGTTGCACGCATCGATTACGATTACATTGTAAAATAAGAAGAAAAAATTTTTCAAACTAAACAAAATTATCGACTAAATTGTACAAAATTGACTTACCATAACCTCCAAAGATTATCAAAACTGAACTTGTTACACGAGGTATGAATAATTTAAAAATGATTTGAACTAAGAAATTCGTTTACCTAGCACTGCTAGTTTGAAATCCGAAGGCACTGCCCTCTTAATATGATTTCTAAAAACTTTGAAAAAATTCAAAATTCAAAAATTTACCACGTTTTTTAACCGTGAGGCGTAAAACTAGAAAAAGAACTCAAAATAAAAAATTTTAAGTAAATTTGTGGTTTTTAGTATGTATTTATGGTTAAATTCAAAAAATATAAGAATAATACAATACGTAGAAAATCAAAATTCAAAAAATTTAAAAAGGAGACAATTAACACATAACAGGTCTGGATTAAGAAAATTTGAAAAAATGAAAATTTCGTAATACGAAGTACAATATAACGTTATTTCATGGTTATTGCCATTCTTCAGTTGCACGCATCGATTACGATTACATTGTAAAATAAGAAGAAAAAATTTTTCAAACTAAACAAAATTATCGACTAAATTGTACAAAATTGACTTACCATAACCTCCAAAGATTATCAAAACTGAACTTGTTACACGAGGTATGAATAATTTAAAAATGATTTGAACTAAGAAATTCGTTTACCTAGCACTGCTAGTTTGAAATCCGAAGGCACTGCCCTCTTAATATGATTTCTAAAAACTTTGAAAAAATTCAAAATTCAAAAATTTACCACGTTTTTTAACCGTGAGGCGTAAAACTAGAAAAAGAACTCAAAATAAAAAATTTTAAGTAAATTTGTGGTTTTTAGTATGTATTTATGGTTAAATTCAAAAAATATAAGAATAATACAATACGTAGAAAATCAAAATTCAAAAAAATTAAAAAGGAGACAATTAACACATAACAGGTCTGGATTAAGAAAATTTGAAAAAATGAAAATTTCGTAATACGAAGTACAATATAACGTTATTTCATGGTTATTGCCATTCTTCAGTTGCACGCATCGATTACGATTACATTGTAAAATAAGAAGAAAAAATTTTTCAAACTAAACAAAATTATCGACTAAATTGTACAAAATTGACTTACCATAACCTCCAAAGATTATCAAAACTGAACTTGTTACACGAGGTATGAATAATTTAAAAATGATTTGAACTAAGAAATTCGTTTACCTAGCACTGCTAGTTTGAAATCCGAAGGCACTGCCCTCTTAATATGATTTCTAAAAACTTTGAAAAAATTCAAAATTCAAAAATTTACCACGTTTTTTAACCGTGAGGCGTAAAACTAGAAAAAGAACTCAAAATAAAAAATTTTAAGTAAATTTGTGGTTTTTAGTATGTATTTATGGTTAAATTCAAAAAATATAAGAATAATACAATACGTAGAAAATCAAAATTCAAAAAATTTAAAAAGGAGACAATTAACACATAACAGGTCTGGATTAAGAAAATTTGAAAAAATGAAAATTTCGTAATACGAAGTACAATATAACGTTATTTCATGGTTATTGCCATTCTTCAGTTGCACGCATCGATTACGATTACATTGTAAAATAAGAAGAAAAAATTTTTCAAACTAAACAAAATTATCGACTAAATTGTACAAAATTGACTTACCATAACCTCCAAAGATTATCAAAACTGAACTTGTTACACGAGGTATGAATAATTTAAAAATGATTTGAACTAAGAAATTCGTTTACCTAGCACTGCTAGTTTGAAATCCGAAGGCACTGCCCTCTTAATATGATTTCTAAAAACTTTGAAAAAATTCAAAATTCAAAAATTTACCACGTTTTTTAACCGTGAGGCGTAAAACTAGAAAAAGAACTCAAAATAAAAAATTTTAAGTAAATTTGTGGTTTTTAGTATGTATTTATGGTTAAATTCAAAAAATATAAGAATAATACAATACGTAGAAAATCAAAATTCAAAAAATTTAAAAAGGAGACAATTAACACATAACAGGTCTGGATTAAGAAAATTTGAAAAAATGAAAATTTCGTAATACGAAGTACAATATAACGTTATTTCATGGTTATTGCCATTCTTCAGTTGCACGCATCGATTACGATTACATTGTAAAATAAGAAGAAAAAATTTTTCAAACTAAACAAAATTATCGACTAAATTGTACAAAATTGACTTACCATAACCTCCAAAGATTATCAAAACTGAACTTGTTACACGAGGTATGAATAATTTAAAAATGATTTGAACTAAGAAATTCGTTTACCTAGCACTGCTAGTTTGAAATCCGAAGGCACTGCCCTCTTAATATGATTTCTAAAAACTTTGAAAAAATTCAAAATTCAAAAATTTACCACGTTTTTTAACCGTGAGGCGTAAAACTAGAAAAAGAACTCAAAATAAAAAATTTTTTAAGTAAATTTGTGGTTTTTAGTATGTATTTATGGTTAAATTCAAAAAATATAAGAATAATACAATACGTAGAAAATCAAAATTCAAAAAATTTAAAAAGGAGACAATTAACACATAACAGGTCTGGATTAAGAAAATTTGAAAAAATGAAAATTTCGTAATACGAAGTACAATATAACGTTATTTCATGGTTATTGCCATTCTTCAGTTGCACGCATCGATTACGATTACATTGTAAAATAAGAAGAAAAAATTTTTCAAACTAAACAAAATTATCGACTAAATTGTACAAAATTGACTTACCATAACCTCCAAAGATTATCAAAACTGAACTTGTTACACGAGGTATGAATAATTTAAAAATGATTTGAACTAAGAAATTCGTTTACCTAGCACTGCTAGTTTGAAATCCGAAGGCACTGCCCTCTTAATATGATTTCTAAAAACTTTGAAAAAATTCAAAATTCAAAAATTTACCACGTTTTTTAACCGTGAGGCGTAAAACTAGAAAAAGAACTCAAAATAAAAAATTTTAAGTAAATTTGTGGTTTTTAGTATGTATTTATGGTTAAATTCAAAAAATATAAGAATAATACAATACGTAGAAAATCAAAATTCAAAAAATTTAAAAAGGAGACAATTAACACATAACAGGTCTGGATTAAGAAAATTTGAAAAAATGAAAATTTCGTTCTTTTTCTTTTTCTTTTTCGAGTTCTTTTTCTAGTTTTACGCCTCACGGTTAAAAAACGTGGTAAATTTTTGAATTTTGAATTTTTTCAAAGTTTTTAGAAATCATATTAAGAGGGCAGTGCCTTCGGATTTCAAACTAGCAGTGCTAGGTAAACGAATTTCTTAGTTCAAATCATTTTTAAATTATTCATACCTCGTGTAACAAGTTCAGTTTTGATAATCTTTGGAGGTTATGGTAAGTCAATTTTGTACAATTTAGTCGATAATTTTGTTTAGTTTGAAAAATTTTTTCTTCTTATTTTACAATGTAATCGTAATCGATGCGTGCAACTGAAGAATGGCAATAACCATGAAATAACGTTATATTGTACTTCGTATTACGAAATTTTCATTTTTTCAAATTTTCTTAATCCAGACCTGTTATGTGTTAATTGTCTCCTTTTTAAATTTTTTGAATTTTGATTTTCTACGTATTGTATTATTCTTATATTTTTTGAATTTAACCATAAATACATACTAAAAACCACAAATTTACTTAAAATTTTTTATTTTGAGTTCTTTTTCTAGTTTTACGCCTCACGGTTAAAAAACGTGGTAAATTTTTGAATTTTGAATTTTTTCAAAGTTTTTAGAAATCATATTAAGAGGGCAGTGCCTTCGGATTTCAAACTAGCAGTGCTAGGTAAACGAATTTCTTAGTTCAAATCATTTTTAAATTATTCATACCTCGTGTAACAAGTTCAGTTTTGATAATCTTTGGAGGTTATGGTAAGTCAATTTTGTACAATTTAGTCGATAATTTTGTTTAGTTTGAAAAATTTTTTCTTCTTATTTTACAATGTAATCGTAATCGATGCGTGCAACTGAAGAATGGCAATAACCATGAAATAACGTTATATTGTACTTCGTATTACGAAATTTTCATTTTTTCAAATTTTCTTAATCCAGACCTGTTATGTGTTAATTGTCTCCTTTTTAAATTTTTTGAATTTTGATTTTCTACGTATTGTATTATTCTTATATTTTTTGAATTTAACCATAAATACATACTAAAAACCACAAATTTACTTAAAATTTTTTATTTTGAGTTCTTTTTCTAGTTTTACGCCTCACGGTTAAAAAACGTGGTAAATTTTTGAATTTTGAATTTTTTCAAAGTTTTTAGAAATCATATTAAGAGGGCAGTGCCTTCGGATTTCAAACTAGCAGTGCTAGGTAAACGAATTTCTTAGTTCAAATCATTTTTAAATTATTCATACCTCGTGTAACAAGTTCAGTTTTGATAATCTTTGGAGGTTATGGTAAGTCAATTTTGTACAATTTAGTCGATAATTTTGTTTAGTTTGAAAAATTTTTTCTTCTTATTTTACAATGTAATCGTAATCGATGCGTGCAACTGAAGAATGGCAATAACCATGAAATAACGTTATATTGTACTTCGTATTACGAAATTTTCATTTTTTCAAATTTTCTTAATCCAGACCTGTTATGTGTTAATTGTCTCCTTTTTAAATTTTTTGAATTTTGATTTTCTACGTATTGTATTATTCTTATATTTTTTGAATTTAACCATAAATACATACTAAAAACCACAAATTTACTTAAAATTTTTTATTTTGAGTTCTTTTTCTAGTTTTACGCCTCACGGTTAAAAAACGTGGTAAATTTTTGAATTTTGAATTTTTTCAAAGTTTTTAGAAATCATATTAAGAGGGCAGTGCCTTCGGATTTCAAACTAGCAGTGCTAGGTAAACGAATTTCTTAGTTCAAATCATTTTTAAATTATTCATACCTCGTGTAACAAGTTCAGTTTTGATAATCTTTGGAGGTTATGGTAAGTCAATTTTGTACAATTTAGTCGATAATTTTGTTTAGTTTGAAAAATTTTTTCTTCTTATTTTACAATGTAATCGTAATCGATGCGTGCAACTGAAGAATGGCAATAACCATGAAATAACGTTATATTGTACTTCGTATTACGAAATTTTCATTTTTTCAAATTTTCTTAATCCAGACCTGTTATGTGTTAATTGTCTCCTTTTTAAATTTTTTGAATTTTGATTTTCTACGTATTGTATTATTCTTATATTTTTTGAATTTAACCATAAATACATACTAAAAACCACAAATTTACTTAAAATTTTTTATTTTGAGTTCTTTTTCTAGTTTTACGCCTCACGGTTAAAAAACGTGGTAAATTTTTGAATTTTGAATTTTTTCAAAGTTTTTAGAAATCATATTAAGAGGGCAGTGCCTTCGGATTTCAAACTAGCAGTGCTAGGTAAACGAATTTCTTAGTTCAAATCATTTTTAAATTATTCATACCTCGTGTAACAAGTTCAGTTTTGATAATCTTTGGAGGTTATGGTAAGTCAATTTTGTACAATTTAGTCGATAATTTTGTTTAGTTTGAAAAATTTTTTCTTCTTATTTTACAATGTAATCGTAATCGATGCGTGCAACTGAAGAATGGCAATAACCATGAAATAACGTTATATTGTACTTCGTATTACGAAATTTTCATTTTTTCAAATTTTCTTAATCCAGACCTGTTATGTGTTAATTGTCTCCTTTTTAAATTTTTTGAATTTTGATTTTCTACGTATTGTATTATTCTTATATTTTTTGAATTTAACCATAAATACATACTAAAAACCACAAATTTACTTAAAATTTTTTATTTTGAGTTCTTTTTCTAGTTTTACGCCTCACGGTTAAAAAACGTGGTAAATTTTTGAATTTTGAATTTTTTCAAAGTTTTTAGAAATCATATTAAGAGGGCAGTGCCTTCGGATTTCAAACTAGCAGTGCTAGGTAAACGAATTTCTTAGTTCAAATCATTTTTAAATTATTCATACCTCGTGTAACAAGTTCAGTTTTGATAATCTTTGGAGGTTATGGTAAGTCAATTTTGTACAATTTAGTCGATAATTTTGTTTAGTTTGAAAAATTTTTTCTTCTTATTTTACAATGTAATCGTAATCGATGCGTGCAACTGAAGAATGGCAATAACCATGAAATAACGTTATATTGTACTTCGTATTACGAAATTTTCATTTTTTCAAATTTTCTTAATCCAGACCTGTTATGTGTTAATTGTCTCCTTTTTAAATTTTTTGAATTTTGATTTTCTACGTATTGTATTATTCTTATATTTTTTGAATTTAACCATAAATACATACTAAAAACCACAAATTTACTTAAAATTTTTTATTTTGAGTTCTTTTTCTAGTTTTACGCCTCACGGTTAAAAAACGTGGTAAATTTTTGAATTTTGAATTTTTTCAAAGTTTTTAGAAATCATATTAAGAGGGCAGTGCCTTCGGATTTCAAACTAGCAGTGCTAGGTAAACGAATTTCTTAGTTCAAATCATTTTTAAATTATTCATACCTCGTGTAACAAGTTCAGTTTTGATAATCTTTGGAGGTTATGGTAAGTCAATTTTGTACAATTTAGTCGATAATTTTGTTTAGTTTGAAAAATTTTTTCTTCTTATTTTACAATGTAATCGTAATCGATGCGTGCAACTGAAGAATGGCAATAACCATGAAATAACGTTATATTGTACTTCGTATTACGAAATTTTCATTTTTTCAAATTTTCTTAATCCAGACCTGTTATGTGTTAATTGTCTCCTTTTTAAATTTTTTGAATTTTGATTTTCTACGTATTGTATTATTCTTATATTTTTTGAATTTAACCATAAATACATACTAAAAACCACAAATTTACTTAAAATTTTTTATTTTGAGTTCTTTTTCTAGTTTTACGCCTCACGGTTAAAAAACGTGGTAAATTTTTGAATTTTGAATTTTTTCAAAGTTTTTAGAAATCATATTAAGAGGGCAGTGCCTTCGGATTTCAAACTAGCAGTGCTAGGTAAACGAATTTCTTAGTTCAAATCATTTTTAAATTATTCATACCTCGTGTAACAAGTTCAGTTTTGATAATCTTTGGAGGTTATGGTAAGTCAATTTTGTACAATTTAGTCGATAATTTTGTTTAGTTTGAAAAATTTTTTCTTCTTATTTTACAATGTAATCGTAATCGATGCGTGCAACTGAAGAATGGCAATAACCATGAAATAACGTTATATTGTACTTCGTATTACGAAATTTTCATTTTTTCAAATTTTCTTAATCCAGACCTGTTATGTGTTAATTGTCTCCTTTTTAAATTTTTTGAATTTTGATTTTCTACGTATTGTATTATTCATAGTTTATTGCTTATCTATAGTGTTGTTGTATTGCTTCCTAATTTAGCTGGAGATAATATTCCCCACAAATTATCGATCTGGTTGAGATCTAGAGATCTTAAAGGCAACTTTGTAAGTTGCAATATGCTTTGTAGAAGATCGACGAATTGGCCTGCGTTCTTTCTTGTAGAAATGTTGCATATTGGTATCTTAAAATTATATCTAAATGCTGCCCAAACCATTAAACTTTCATCTCTTCCCCTAATTTTTACTCATGCTTACGGCTTTATCTTGCCGTATATCATGCCAATAGTATTTAAAACTTTCTGGACTGTTCAGATTAAACTTCTTTTGTCCGAAAATATTGCAGTTTTCCAATTTTCGTCCTACTTTACATGATCTTTCGCAAATTCTAATCTTGCATTTCTGTGATTTTGGTAGCTTCATTACCACTTTAGTTCATTTTAATCGCATATCTTGATGTAATATTTCACAATCCCAATTGGGCATTGTGATCTGCATCTATTTTTGCTTTTTTTCAAACTCAAACTTTTCTTCGCCACATAGTTCAATATTATAGTATAAATACTTCTTCTTCTTCCACTTTAGGCTAGGATATCTCCTGTTTGCCTTGACCTCTGGTTCTTTTCTATCATATTAGTTGTTTTACATCTGACGTGGTGCTGGGCTCGTTTCAGATGTGCCCGTAACCCTGGTCTTTTTTTTTTGTTGATGAGAGCAAATCATCAACCCAGGGGGACCGCGAGCTTTACGTGCCCTCCGAAGCACGGAGACGATCATAAGAAATACACCTGTATATATTTTTTTCAAAACTCATTTTGACTGATTGTAAACTGTACTCAATATTAAAATATATTTCATGTACAGATGATAAAGCAGAACTGAGATAAACTTACTGATTTTATAGAAATTTATTCCCACGTTTGTACGTTAAATTATAATATTTTGTTTATAACGAAAACAGAACAAATTTCATCTCTGTACATAAATTTTTTGCCCTCTATTGTTTATTAATTATTTCTTAGCAACCTTTTCAAAATATAAAAATCCTTGTTTTAAACTAAAATATTTTAGTTTTTAGATAGATAATCATTCTAAAAATTTAACTGTGTGTAATTAATAACTTAAGATAAAAAGAATAAAAAGCATTGACCAAATTTACACCGCAAGTCACAGAGAAGATGTAATTTGTCACATTACCCTGAATTAATATTTTCAATTTAACAGCTCATTAGAACTATAAGTAAGAAGTAAAAAAATAGTTTAAGTTGTCATACTGTGTGGTAATTTAAGCGAGGTAAACTTTTTGATGTCCCAGACATCTTTTAAGAATTCTTTGGTTAAATTATAGATTATTCAAATTCATATTTGTAAGGTTTACTTTATAGTTCTGAATAAAGCAAATCAAATCAAATTTAGTCATGTAGAAAAATACTTTATTGGTATTTTGCACAAGTAAGAATGAGGAACAAATACGGCATTATAAAAATACCTCAAATGGGCCATAACTCTAAATCTCTTATCATCGGTTATCCTTTCTTGCGATTACTATAATTGCTATCACCGACTCAGTAGCTACGGTTTGTAGCTAGTTGAGGTTACATACGCTTTGTCTAAATTAATTAAAAGACACATAACCAACATGCGCTCCACGCTTTTTGAATTAGTTTATTAACCCTTTCACTCACCAATTATCAATTGACTACAAGGTGTCCGAAAGGCTTAAATTTAATAACTTTTTAATTTTTAGTGCGTCATAAAAGCGTTTTTTTTTGGTTGTTTTAAAACTTTAATATTTTTTACACTTAACTCTATTTTGAAAAAAAGTCGACTTGGACCCCTTGGCTTCTGAGCCCCTCAAATATAGAAATAAAATCTGTGGTTTCTGGGTAAAACGACTTAAGTCACTTTTTGGCGATTTTGGGTTTATTGTACCATCAGATGCAGAAAGTTGAGCTCAATAGTTTGGTAAAATTACTAAGTCATTCTGCCAATGAATAACGAGATATTGAGAAGTGCAAAAAAAAATTAGTACAGATATTAATGGGACATATGGCTACAAATGTCGCCATATCTCAAAACTTCATTTTTGGACTTAAGTTGTTTTACCCAGAGACCACAGAAATATTAAATCTAGATTTGATATTTAAAAAATCAATTAATAACAATAAAATTAGAAGTCACAGAAGATTGAAGGTTAAAGTTGTTGTGTTTTTGTTGATTTTAGATCTATATTCTACCTTATATTATGGTGTTATTCAAAATAGTGATTCATTATTCTATATGAAAGAAACCTAAGAAGTGAATAATTTTTATTATGATAGTTTTTCTTCACAAAACTTGATTTGCTGAACAGGATTATTCGGGATTAACTAATTATAATTTCGCCTGTGTCGTAGATAGACAAAGTTAACCTCTTCTCGTAATAGTAAATTTGCGAGTATTTCTATGTATAGTTAAATGATAGTACTACAGAAATTTTTGTTTTAGAATCTTGGAAAAACATTTTTTTTAGTTGTTTAATTTTAAATAAGTAACTTAAATTAATAATTTTTGATTATAATTAACTACCGATGACGTATTTTAGGAATGTGAAGGTACGCACATACATAGTTATATAAATATTAAATGTTAAATTAACGCTTGCCGTACCGGGTCTACTCTGACCCAGAACTTACATTTTTGTAAATATTACAATTTTATCATTTTTGTGATTTATTTTTAATTCTGTTTAAAATACAGTATTTTTTGCTTTTGTTGCGTTTAAAACAATTTCAAAACAAATATAATAAATAAAATAAGTAAAGCTAAAAATTATTAAAATAAACAAAAATTAGTCATTTAAACTGGGGGTAAATAATGACTCACTTTTAGTAAACTAAGGTTAAGTTTACTTAAACTAAAATTATTTTAGTACAGCAAGCATTAAAAAAACTATCAAAATAAATAAATATAATACTATCAGAAGTGACTAAATTACAAAAAGTTAATTTAATTAGTTAATTTTTTTAAAGTGCATGTTTAATCAACAAATAATATATTCAAATTTACATTTTAAATTTATCAATTTACTACTCATTGGTTACACCTTGTATTTGCGATGTAGGTATATTATTTAATATGTTTTATTATTCACCTTGATTGTTTTATTTTAAAATAAATCAAATCAATTGGTTTCATAAATACACCACCCGCGGTGCTAATTACAATGTCGATTAATTAATAAACAAACAAAACCAAATTTGTACATTTAACAAAATATTAACAATTGTGTCTATAACGTAATTGTGGTATAAATTATGTACATTATACTTATCACTATTCTCGACATAAAATTTTTTTTCTGTCTGGATTAAATATTACGAATTTAAAAAAAAATATCAAATCCAATTCTCGTATCAGTGAGTTTGACTTAACTAATTTTCTTTCAAGTTTTCAAGAGTTAAAATATTTCACTTTTAATTTTGAATGATTTACCGATGTTAACAATTTTAATATCAAAATTTCAAGTGATCACAAATACAAGTAAACGAAAATAAAGAGTGGTCATTTTGAATTTTTACTTAAATAATGTTTAACCTTCATTAATAAAATAATTTTTCCATGTACATAAATGAAAATTTTCTGAATTTAATTTTTTGTTGCCTTGTTTATTATTTTTTGATTTTCTGTAAAATTGAGTTTTCAAAAATTTTGACTAGATAAACGTAGTAGTCTGTTAAATTTTTTTATCTGGAATGGGGTTTCAGAATTTTTGTAAATTGTTTCGTTTGAAAGATATAGGATTTTGAAAGTAATCAAATAAAAAAGTTCAATTTTTTTAACACCTTTTGAGTTACTTTAATTTTTAACTCGATAACCGTTAATTTTAGCAATAAAAGGTACGAATCTAGTTTGTAGATTATTTCACGTTGTAACGTAAATTGCTACTACATCTGCCACTTGCATAACCGTAGATGGTCTTTACGCGTTAGCTGACTTTCTTACTCAAAACGCAGTTCTTGAGAGCCTGAATGTTCGGAGAACATCGTGGATTCGTAACAGAAAATTCTTCAATCCTCAGATTTAATCTCAGATAAATGGAAAAATACGATGCTAAAGTATTTTGCCGCTGTACGGCAAAATTAAATCAAATTAAAACATAGAGATTAAAAATAGACACACACCGATTATACGTCAAGCTCTTAAGAAATTTAACGAATAATGGCGCCTTTCAAAAATTTACAGAAAAATTATCGCAACAAACAGCGATGCAGTGGCGTAGATGAAAATAGGCTAGTAACGGCCAAAACGACATTTGGCACGTTACAATGTTATTTAAAAAAGTACTAATCTATTTTTACTACAAAATCAATATTTTCGGTGCTATGGCCATGTGAAGGTAGAAATTTAAAAACGTTTTAAAGAAGCCTAACTCTTGAAGGCTAAGATATGTAATGTGAATCCGTAGACACTCTGTACATACCAGCTTTATGAACTGTAAAAAGGTTAGTCGCAAATTAGATCAAAAATTCTTCACAGCAAATGCATTCTTACACAGTGGTCGGTACAAGTGAATAAACAATAAATAAACAATAAACTCCTAGCTCACATTTTTCCTTTAATTCTCAACTTGGATTAGTCCAACTTTAATTTGCGGATTAATTTAATTGAATACTTAATTGAACTTCTGCTTCACAGTTTTTTGATTATAACAAAATATGACTTTGGCAGGTTAATTGAATACTTTTTTTTCGCAGTTTTTTGATTGCGATTGTAATGTAAGTATTTGTAATAAAAAAATCTTTATCAAATTTTATTATTATCAGAAAACCGTAAAGCTGAAGTTCAATTAAGCACCCAATTAAATTAATCTCCGAATTAAAATTAGATTAATCAAAGTTAGGACTTAGCATAACATGTGAGCCAGAAGTTCCATTGTTTATCTACTTCTTCATGAAATACAAATAATCACACTGTTTATATTGAAACACTTGACACAAGGAAGCGATTAGATCATGCCTAACTAATTAAGACAATTCACAATGAAGTAAAACATAGTGAAAATAATGGAATTTCTTTTTAAAGAGAGTGAGCTCTTTTCTTTTAAAAAAGATGTTTTGCCAATATATTATGAACGCTACTGTAAATGATCAAAACGTCAATAATTAGAAAAAGTATTTGTTTTAACTTGGTCTATTTTCCAAACAACAAGCAATAAGTATATTGATAGACGAAAACAAAACTAAGAATAATCGTCATATTACTAAATCATATATTTTTGCATATTTTCTACTATTTCGATTGATAACCTTTTTTACACATTTTTTACACCATTTTATTGCAAACTAGTTATTGTAATATTATTTTACAGTAAATATTTAATACAATATACAATATTTTACAATGTTATTTTAGAATAAAATTCTCTGAAAAATTGTGTTTGCAAGTTAAAAGGTTTGTCGCAGTGAAAAACTTAATTAGCAATGTTTTCTGGCTTGATGCTTTTCTATGAGTTTACAACACGGGATGGGACAACTCGGCGCCGACGACTCGGCGCCGACCAACTCGGCGCTGCTAACTCGGCGCCGGCTAACTCGGCGCCAAGCCAACTCGGCGCCAGGACAACTCGGCGCCAGCTAACTCGGCGCCAGGACAACTCGGCGCCGATTAAGCTTAGGTTAGAAAACGATATTTTATTTAACTACGATACATTATTTTTATAATTAAAATTTTTTATATTAATTATTAATTAATTAATATTTTTTTAATTAAGAGGTTCTGCTAAAAAGAAATCTACATGTTAGATGTATCTCGACCTCATTAAAGAGTACTTGACACAACGCGGACTCTCCGCCATCATTTTCAAAACACCCATTTACATCCATATCCACTGGCGAAGCCAGATTTGCTTTTCAAATATGTCGAGGTACGTTTAGGACGTAAATCATTAGCAATACAAAATTTTCGATTTCGGAAGAAGAGTAGTGTTTGGGTAGATGGGGGGCTAGTTCCGAAGTTGATTTGGGCATTTTTTTTGATACAGGTACCGAAGGCTAATTGTCGCCAGGGCCAGTTGTCGGGGACCAACTGTCATAAGGCTAAATGTCCTACAATCACTTATAAAATATGTTAAAATAAGTAAGACATACCCTTGTTACGGTATCTAAATAATAAATAAGCACGGTTTTTTAAAAAATAAGTGCTTAAAAAAGCACGCTATTTTGCCAAAATAAGTTCGAATAATGTCAAAAAAAGTTATGAAAAATTTCGTAATTAAAATAAAAAATGCTAAAAATGGGAACTCGGGGAATATTATTAAGTGCTTAACAAAGCACTTTTGCACATATTTATTTAATACAATAATATATTGCAGTGGTATTTTGTGAAAAATTATTTCAATCCCAACAAAACCTTTTCCACACTCTAAATTTTTCCCAGACTAACTCAAAATTGCCTGCCTACGCTACTGACTGATAATTTAGGGATAACTATGTATCAAAAATTTATTTTTGATTAATTTTAAAATTAATTTAAGTCAGTTCAATTTAAAATTAGAAAATAATTTCAAAATAAGCACAAAAGTAGAAAATAAGTTCAGGTATAAGCAAATAAGCAAGAAATTGCAAAAAAAGCAAAATAAGCATGAAAAACTATACGTTAAAATACATCTTTTTATGTAATTTGTCCACATCTCAAATTTCAAAGAGCTGCTTTTAAAATTGACAATAAGCAAAAATGCTTAAAATCTCTATGAACGACCCTGAATGTGAAATCGTTATAACAATAACGATTTAACAAACATTTTATTAAAAAATTTTATTATTTATTTGGCGCCGAGTCGTCCTGGCGCCGAGTTAGCTGGCGCCGAGTTGTCTTGGCGCCGAGTTGGCCTGGCGCCGAGTTGGCCTGGCGCCGAGTTGGCGGCGCCGAGTTGGCGGCGCCGAGTTGCACCTGACCGTTTACAACATAACCAGATGCAATGTGAGGCTGAAAGAAAGAATAAAGAAAGAATAAATCTAATATAATAAACTAATAAACTCCGATAGACGATTTTGCGATTATTTGCTTCGCAATCCAAACTAGATATTCCTAGATTTCCTTTTTTTAAAAATAGTCGGAATAGATTATGCTAGGCAGTCAATGGAAATTTCCCGAGTTACATTTTAACTTATAAAACAATTGTAATTTAACTAAGTAATTTTTCAAACAAAGGTTTTTAAAAATCAGCATACCTTTAGCAACTAATAATTGTATTTTAACACAGGTTGTTAACACTGCTTTTTTATTGTTTCTTTTAATAAAAACTGAGTAAGGGGCCTTACACAAGGACGTGAGTGAATGATTGAAAACTATGATTATGCATTTATCTTCTCGCACTTTTTTCTTATTTTTACTTTTTACTTTTGATTATTTTTTATTATTTGTGATAATATTTGTAATCTCTGTGAATTTTTAGTTGTTTTTAGTGTAGTCTTTATTTTTGAATAATATTCTGGAATTTGTATGAAAATAACATAAGAATAAATTAAAATATTATTTCACTTTTCAAATTATAAGCACAGGGTCTTCTACGGAGCACTTTCTGAAGGGGTCGAACTGACATGTCATAAGGACAGTACTGGGGGTGTTAAGGATTGAACCTCACTCATAACCTTATGGTTATTATGGCCGTAGCTTCTTCTAGCTACTGAGAATTGTAATAATTCAAAGTTAAATCAATATAATCAAGAACACAACAATGATAGACATGTTTCGACCTTATTAGGTCTCATCAGTATCATATAGTTGCATTCTTGAAAATATTGATTTGATTGTTTACCTTAACACATCGCTCAATAAGTCCGTAGGATGACATATAGATGGCAACACAAATACAGAATACTTATGATTTTTAGAAAGTGGCAACCTTCAAACGATAACCTGTCAAAATTTCATGACATTCGGACTATTATTTACCAAGTTACAGTGTGAACAATTAAATCAACTTTTGTGAATTGAAAAAAATGGAAAAATCTGAATTTCGTGTGCTTATTAAGCATTGCTTTTTGATGGGAAAAAATACGGTGCAAACTAAACAGTGGCTTGACAAATGTTATCCGGACTCTGCTCCATCGAGGCAAATGGTTGAGAAGTGGTTTGGTGACTTTAAACGTGGTCGTACGAGCACCGATGATGCTGAACGTTCCGGTCGCCCAAATTCGGCAGTTACTGAAGAAAACATACAAAAAGTCCACAAAATCGTCTTATCCGACCGCAAATTGAAATTGAAGGAGATTGCTGAGGCCGTAAAGATATCTGAAGGCAGTGTGTTTACCATTTTGCATGAACATTTGGGTATGCGGAAGCTTTGTTCGAAATGGGTGCCGCGTTTGCTAACACCGGACCAAAAACAACAACGAATCGATGATTCTGAGGCATGTTTGGCCCTATTTAACCGTGATAAAAAGGATTTTTTGCGTCGCTATGTCACAATGGACGAAACATGGATCCACCACTTCAATCCTGAGTCAAGTCGGCAGTCGGCTGAGTGGACATCAGCCGGTGAAAGCCGCCCAAAGCGCCCAAAGACTCAAATCTCTGCTGGCAAGGTTATGGCCTCCGTATTCTGGGATAGTCATGGTATATTGTTCATAGACTATCTTGAGAAAGGTAAAACAATCAACAGCGAATATTACATGGCATTATTGGAACGATTGAAGGCTGAAATCGACGCAAAACGACCGCACATGAAGAAGAAAAAAATTCTCTTTCATCAAGACAATGCACCATGTCACAAGTCGATGAAAACGATGGTGAAAATGAATGAATTGCACTTCGAATTGTTGCCCCATCCACCGTACTCGCCAGATTTGGCCCCCAGCGATTATTGGCTGTTCTCGGATCTCAAAAGGATGCTCCAGGGAAAGAGATTTGGATCGAATGATGAGGTCATCGCCGAAACTGAGGCATATTTTGAAGGGAAAGATAAATCGTTCTACAAACATGGTATCGAAAAGTTAGAGAAGCGTTGGACTGACTGTATCGCCTCAAAAGGAAACTATATTGATGAATAAATTCAAATTATGTCAAAATATTGTTGTTTTATTAGCTATCCTACGGACTTATTGAGCGATGTGTTATATAGCAATTTTCGCTCATTGCTAGCATAAATGCTAGCTACCCTTATCATCATTCTTTTAGTGTAAACCTTTTAATTTTTAATATTAAAAAGCGCAGGAATTATTTAGAAATTCAAAATCAGAAACAAAAACAATCAAAATTCCACATTTATACAATTCAAAAACATCAAACTAAAAATACCAGTCACAAATATTTCCAAAAAAATGTTCCATATAACAAATCAAATTTCACAATTATAGAAAGTCCTCAAAAATGATTTGGTAATATGACAATATATTTAAATATTATATAAATTCTTAACTTGTAAAATATAATAAATTAAAACTTCAATATAACAAATTATTTAAATATATTAAATTAACATAAAAATACATTTTCTGGCAACAGCTGACTTCGCTGAAAGTTTAAAAATTAAATTAATTTTTATTTAATAAATTAACACTTGTTATATTGAAGTTTTAATTCATTAAAACAGATATCATTAATTTTAATAGAGTGTACAATTTAAGTTCTAGTTTTAGCCGGATCATTATGATTAACCGATCATTTTATAGCATTAATTGTTAATATTTTAAGTTTATTGGATATTCCAGCACAGTGACTTGCTGGTCTAGTGGAAACCTTGACGACTACTTCATAGGAAGGGTTTAATGCAAGAAGTTAATATGTCACTTTTTGCAAGTTTTGAGATAATATGTATATTATGATAATATGAGATATCATGGAGCTTATCAAGAGCCATATTGAAAATAATTTGGTTTTGAATACTTTTAAATGGATTACCTCATAACACGAAAAAAGTACTGAGTAACTTCTTGCATTGGACTCTTCATATGTCGCAGTCGTGGATTCAAATTTCTCCTCTGTTAGATAGAAGTAATCATCAAAGCTCTTAAAAACGCATCATTAAAAATAATTAAATTTGATATGCAGATATATTGTTAATAGGTGGTTATTGATACATATTTTATGAGTGATAGATTCATTACATTTGGTAGTTTTGGCCCATTTATTTTTGTGTAAGCAGTAAGTTATACATATGAATATTTTGTGATTGTAATAAAGTTCTAACAAAGTTTTTATTACTCCTTACATCTTTGTGTAAATTTTGTCGTTTTGCACGACATCCTTTACGTTAAACTTAAATGAAGGACTACGATGTCAGTCACAAAAACTCTAGAAAGATTTAAGCAATCAATCTAATAAAGATAACAGTAATTTACTGAAAATAATTGGAATTTTAAAATTATCTAAAATATTTGTTTATTGAAACATAATATAATATGTATTTGCAAAAAAAATCGCGTGATCTCATGAAGTTCTGCAAGCAACGTGACTATTACAAATTTTTGTATTTTATTAATTATTCATTTTATTTGCACTTTAGCTATTGATCAAATCGTTTTCTACTACCGTATTTTGAAATTATACGGTAACTTAAGCTTACAGCTTTTTAGAAATTCTAATAAAAATAAATAATTCTATTGGTTCAAACTTTTATATTGGATAAAACTCAATATAGATATTTCTTTTAAAACAAAGTTTTTGCAGGTTTTAATATTGTAAATACAATATTTCACCCTAAAATCAGTTTTTTTTATAAACGTATTAAAAATAGTGTTTTATTAATATTTTTGTTTCAAAATAAGCTTCTTTTATGCACTAAAGTGTATAAAAGTGATTATTTTTAGGTATTAGTGCCTAAGAGTAATTTTATGGTGCAAGGATAAGTGTCAATTTGCACGATATATATATAAATGCATTGGGCTAGGAAAGAATTCTTTCAAAGAATTCCGGGTCCAGCACGCAAAATGTGTCCACAGGTTTTTATAGACACGATCAAAATTCTTGCAGAACATTAAAGGAGACATTTAAATGAAGCGATTGAACTATGAATCGACCTTAATTTTTTCCATTATAATTTTCCGAGAAATCTCCAAATTCATCTAAAACAAATTTATATAAGCCTAAATGCAAGTGATGCCTATATGCATCACTATGCACTGTAGAGTTAGGAAATTTTTAAATTCATGGGCATATTTTGCGTGATACTATCATCAAAATTCCAACAATTCCAAGCGGTCAGTTTACCTTGGCTTGCCTGACTGAAGCAGGTCTACCAACAGACATTTACTTCAACCACTTACAATTTTATTCTTTAAGAAGTTTTACCATTTCAACCCTTAACCACTGACAACCAGTTTTTTAACACTAATACTGACACGGAGTCTGCCTGATATGTACTAAATATCAGAGAAAAATATATTTAAAAATATATTTATTAAAAAAACACAAAAACACAAAATACATTGAACATAAAGGTTATATAAACAAAATAAAACATTTTTTACATTTTAAACTTCAAGATAAAAAATCTGCAAATGGAAATAAACGCTTTCTTTAAACACATTTATACTTATCTTCCAAGTCACTAGAACCAATCTATGCAACATTTACGCGAGTATTGCAGGCATATCGGTGTGTGACATTTTGGGTTTTGACAATTTGAGTTAACCAATGACATTTTTGAAAGTTTAACCCAAATTTTTTGGTTTAACCTGTAACTGAAAAACTGGGCATAATTGGGTTTTTGCGACGTTAACACTGACATGGAGTCTGGGAGACTCCGTAATGCGTATAAGTCGAGCTTCACAAAGGTCACACAATTATCACTTCAACCACTCAAAGAATACTCGAAATTAGGAAAATACTGGCAGTAACAACCACCAGAAAAATTTCTGGAGGAAAAGGCACTATGAGCTGTATAACGATGAGTCTGTCAGACTCCGTGTCAGTGGTTAAGGGTTAAATACATAAATTTTTAAAATTTTGGTTTATTACTTTCATTGTGTAGAATGTAAACAATAAATGCAAATTTTTTTTAATCTGTGCATATTTCCATTCTGATACACCTAGCTCATTTTAAGATTAGAATATGAAATTCTTTCATTATTCAACTGATTGTGGAGTTGGTTATTTTATTTATTATTATGTAACTGTTATTGAAACGTCAACAAGTTAGTACAAACTTTAGCACTGTAGAATTTCTAAAAAATTAAATTTGTTTCAATCGACACTCAATATAATACAATTTTGATGGTAATTTGTTGCCATCTAAATGGCCAGAAATATAACAATCGAAAATTAATTAATATCATTTAAAATTGAATTGGAAAAGTTGTGTTTGATTTGTTGATTTTTCAACAACATAGCTTTTGAAAACTTTTTCTTTTCATATAAATTGAAATATTATTTCCAAAACACATATTATTTATTCTTTTTAAATTGCAATCGATACAATCAAAATATTCAACTGGTTCGTCTGTTATGTAGTAAAGCAAAACTCTTCAAAGACAATTAAAATATATTTAGATACCGATCACAAGCAAGATGATCGTATGGTTACTTATACACAGAGCTAAAATCAAGCTGAAAGCTAAAATTAAATATAATGTTATTGAAGCAAAAGTTCGTATTTGATTAAATGAAATTCTAATCCGCGGTTTTCTCTGCAGAAAATTTGATCAACATTTTACTTTATATGAGTCTTAGCGAAGTTTCAAATTTAAAATCACACTTAATGCAGTATATGGGCATAGTAACACTCTCAGTGTCAAATCAAGAATCAAAATTAAATCTAAATGATGTTATGCATAATTAGAGTAACTATTAATGAGAGATCCTAGAAAACAAGGAACTTCCATGCTCCTACGATTTGTTCAGAAGATGATGAAAAACAGTAACAAGCTTCCACAAAGAAAACAATTGTGGAAAACTCAGTTAAGCTATTTTTATGCGTAATTTTAAGTTTATAAATGCATTAAATTATTTTAAAAATTTTGCATATATTATTTTTTAAACTGAACAGCATCTCAGAATCAAATATAATCGAATTTGATACATAAACAGTAATAAAAATTCTGATTTACTTATAAAATTTCTTAAGGGGGTAAAAATTCACTGAGGTTATTTTGAACTTTTTTACCCCTGGTAAAAAAATTCTGAGCCATGGCAACTGCATTTTACGGTCGAAAGCGGGAAAATTTTTAAAAAAAGGATATCCTATCAGTAATTTAAAACATTACCACAACAACGGATTTCAAAAAAAATGGCGAAAACGAAGGACATGAATCATCTGTGGGAAGAAATTAATTGCATTACGAAAAAAACAAAATTTCGTTTCTGTCCAATTGGTTCTATATTTACATAAGTCTGGCCAATTGACAGAGTCAAGATCAAAAATTAATTAAAAAAACAATTGTTAAAAATTCATTAATTATTATTTGTGAATTTAGAGTTTAAAAAAAAATTTTTTTGTATGTATTCAATTAAGCCAACGATTATTTGTTTTAAAGGTGAGTCATAGTTACTATGTAATATTTTTTGTAATTTATGTTACAGCAACACATTATATTTGAGATCCCTCATACACTCTACTGAGTTTTACGTGTACTTTTATCGGTTTATTGTAAACTTGAATATGCAGTTATAGTAATCTAATAATAAAAAAACACGCCCTGTAGCTCCTAGACCTAACAGAACTGTAAGAACTGACGGAATAGATCACTTCGCAAGAAGAAGAAAAATAGGTTTAAGCAGCCAGATCGCACTGGGTTCACGATTATAAACTGCTCAAAGTTTAGAATTTATTTATTTCATTCAACAAAGAAAAACTGTTTTTTGATTTCCAACATTATTAAATATTTCATGTTATTTTGAACAGAGTTTTATACTTTTCTGTATTTACTTTTCAGAAGTTTTAATCTAACTACTCTTCAATTGTACTATTTTACAGCATTTTTACCTCTACTTTTTTACCTGTTAACATTAAAAACGTTTTTTAAATCTCATAGTAAAAATTTTAATTCTATATAATATAAATTTCTTATATTGGGATTTTTCATTGAATGCATGCTGTTGCCATGAGCAACATGGGATTTTACCTCATTTTGTGAAAATCTCTAACCTTCAGAAGTTTTTCTTTATTTTTCTAGGCATTACCAACAGCGAAGCAACGTCTTAATTTTTTTCATTAAAAAACAAAAATCAAACATGGAAGAGTTAACTGTTTACTGTAACTTAACTTTAACATTTTTTTAATTATTTTATATTTTACCAATACTACATACCACAAACGTAATTGTAATTTTTTATTTTGGGTTCATTTTTAACTAAATATTAAGTTAGTTAGTAAGTAAATTAAAAGGAAATAAAAAATATTTCTTTAAAATAAAAAATCATAGTAATATACACAATTATAATATGACCTAATAAATAAATACTATGGAACTTGATTGATGTGCAACTCAATTGGTTGGGAACTACCTATACTGTATTAAATCTCCATTGATATACCTACCTGCAACTTCATTGATGTAAAACGCAACTGATCTGCAACTCGATTGATGTGCAACTCATTATAGGGAGATAGAGAGTTATATTTAGAGACCGGATTTGTATGCGATTGCGTGTTTTGTTTGATGCAACATTGAAAGCTGATTTTTTTGTTTCTACACGTTTCTCATCGAAAGCAATCAAAATACAAAGTTTTATTGCGCATATAATTTCATATTTTAGGTAGTTACCGCATATATATTTATAATGCTAATAATCGCATATAATCGTATATAACCGCATATTATAACCGCATATATAGTCAATATTTTTAATTTTAATATTGTGTTTTAACAAAAAAAATTTAAATTTAAAATTGGAATTATAAAATTAAAATTTTTTTTTAATTTTAAAAAATTGGAATTTTAAAATTAAAATTTTTTAGTGTTAGCACCGGTTACTCCGGTCTACCAACCTAAAAAGTGAAGGCAGGCAATTTTTATATTATAGAAAATCACTGAGTGATGGGTATTATTGAGATGGGAAAATTTTACATAAACTAGAAAACGCGATATTTCGAAACTTGGTGTATATTATCAAAATGAAAAAAATTGTAAAATTTTGCGGGGACACAATGATGTTGTTGAGATGAACACCGCAGACATAGCATCGCTGAAATATGTTCCTCTTACATCATGTGATGTAAAAGCGATCATTTTCAAGCTATAAAAACGTCGTTACAGTGGAAAATTTTAATAAAATGTCAGTTTTGTATTATAATAATAATAATAAATAATTTCTAATAAAAAATACTGTACTAAAAATATAAACTTTTTTAATTTTTGTAGCTTATCTTTGTTTTTGTATAATCGCATAATATAATATACCCATTATTACTTAAAATTATTATTACTAAAAAACTTATTTTTAGATTTTTTAGCGCATATAAATCCGGTCTCTATCATATTTTTTGGTTGGTCATAGTTGGTCACGCTGTATATAGAAGAAGCAGGGTGCCGGCATTTCATATTTATGATTATATTATTTTTAATCGATTACTGTCTACTAACTGTTTTAAATTAAAAAAAAATTTGACCAACCACAAGTAGGTTTGACACAAAAGCTATCCATAAAAATTTGAAATACGTGATTACAAATTTTGCTAAAAGAATATTTAATTTGCGTTGTTTATAAACAAATTTAAAAAGTTAATGTAATCAAATAAAAGCGAATTTTTTTGTGTACAAAAATAAATTAAATATTGTGAGGGATGATGCCATTACATGTTGTGTTAACACATTAAATTAATTGTAAATAGAAAATTATATCGGAATAAAAGACTACAGTTTAATTTAGATTACATCGTCAAAAAACGTATTATTGCATGTTGAAAAGAGCACTTATTTCTAAATAAATTACGATAAAATAATCTAAATTGTTTTGCTTAATTAAATACACAATTATATATTAATTTGTTAAACTGTATGTATCTAGGGTTTGTTGTGACGATATCCTAACATTGGTTACAATACAATCAGTCAACAACATGAATCGCTATTTCAAGGTTTGTTTAAATTCGTAATTCAAATGTTCGCTGTAATGTGAAATTAAGTTCACTTCTATTCTATTAAAACACAAAGAAACTGACCACCGCATATACAACCACATTTTAATACAATTTTTAAAATTTGTTCCCACAAAGTCTGCCTACTTAAAGTTGATAACATTAATTGGTTAAAAAAAAGTTCTGCTGTATGGAAGGTAATTTAAACAAAATTAGCATAAAATCTATTAAAATGAGTTGCTTATTTAGCAGCTACGTGAAAAATATTCAAGTTACAAATAAAACAACTAAAATGTTAAGATAAAATAATTTATACGTAAATTAATAACAAATTTATTTAGTAATTTTAACTAAATTTAATGAATGTTTACTGGCGAAATAATAAATATATTAAAACACTAAATTGAAAGCTATTGTTTTAATTTATATCTTTCGAAATTGCTTTGAAATGTCTTTAAGTGTTTATCAAGTTATTATTATTTTTCATCAATTAATTTTTCTTGGTTTGAAATTGAACTTGAAAGAGCTTAGCCTTAAAATAAAGACAGTTCTAATATTGTCCCTTAAAGTTATGAATTAGCCCGCCCTAAACGAACGTTTAAGTTTGTCGGACCTGTTTGTACATACAAATTGCATTCAAGATTCAAACCTACACTGTACATCTTTGGAACAAACATATCAACAAATACAAGTTTGTACAAACTTGCCTTCAGGTGTAGGTATACGATTTGATGAATACGTCGACTTCCATGTTTGACATACAAATTGTCTTCCTAGACGCAGCACCAAATCTGTACTACTAAATTTTATAGAATGTTTGCTCAATTATGTTTGACAGTCTAGTTGATGAACATATCATATTGAAAAAGTGCGCACACTAATTTAGAAGAAACCTAATCAACAACAAGTATCTCAGCTAGACGTGCAATTTTAATCGCAAGGTCGGAAATAAAAAGAAATAAATTAAAATACCACAAAGATGCTTCATATTGTTCATCAGCTAGAGCTTCAGACGAGGTGGAGGAATAAACCTTTTTGAGCTCCCTTCGAAACCCGGTTCTAAATAAATTAATTTTTTTTGACACCATATGTTTATCGGCATTTGGTTCGACTTTTAATATTTTTTGTGCAAAACATAACATACAAGCATAACCCTAAATGTAGGTCGCATTCATGTTTGGGCACACAACTTGAACCAAACATATTACATATACTTGTATGAACGTCTAGTTTGGATATAATTTTTTACTTCGTTTTGATTGTGCATACAAACCTAACAAACTAGATGGTAATACGTTTAGTGCGGGCTTTACACCAGAAATGCTGCAAAAATGTACAGATATTTCACATCGACATTTTAGGATATCTCTTTTGAATAATATAAAATTAATTATTGAGCTTAGTGGACTAAAATCAAACTCAGTTTTTACGAAGTCGACGTTTCGAAGACTTTATGTCTTCATCTTCAAGACTAGAAGAGAAGCAATGTTACAATAAATAAAAACATTAAAACGCAATAATTATACCTAGTAAAAAATGGATGTCGAGCTGCTTGACTGTATAAAATTAGATGTTAAATAGGGAGAGTCACAAATGGTCACAGATAAATTGTTAAAATATGAAAATATGAACTGAATTAAAATTTGTAAATAAATCTATATAATTAAAATAGTGTCTGTCATTAAAATGACATTAAAATTGTGAACAATCGGACAGTAAACAAATTAAAAAACAAATAGCAAATAGAAGAAAGTAATCAACAGCTCGAACATCAATACAATAAATCGTAGAAACTAAAGTAAAAAATAAAGGCGTAGACAGAAAAATGCAAAAGTGTTGTCGTGAAGGTGTTAGCTTGGTTTTGAAATTTTTTCTCTTTTTTCTTTGAAACAATTTAAAATGTTTTTGTAGCCAGCGTTTATATAACCAAAATCGGTTTGCTTGTTAAGGTTTTCTTCTGAGGTTGAAATGTAGGCCGCCTCCAGAAAAGTTCTCTTATGGTAATTCATTTCTGTTGCAAGAATTTCTACATCTTCATTTTTGAAACTGTGCGAGTTTACTACAGTATGCTCAGAGATACCTGTTTTTGTAGATTTGTATCGTATGTCATATAGATGTTGTTTAATTCTGTTTGATAGATTTTGCTTAGTTTGACCAATGTAGTGTTGACCACATTCACATACAATTTTATATATAACATTAGCTCTATCTAGAGTAGGTACTTTATCTTTAGTTCTCGAGTAAAGAAGTTTTCCTAATTTGAATGGATTATGAAAAGCTAATTTTATTTTCATAATCCATTCAAATTAGGAAAACTTCTTTACTCGAGAACTAAAGATAAAGTACCTACTCTAGATAGAGCTAAATGTTATATATAAAATTGTATGTGAATGTGGTCAACACTACATTGGTCAAACTAAGCAAAATCTATCAAACAGAATTAAACAACATCTATATGACATACGATACAAATCTACAAAAACAGGTATCTCTGAGCATACTGTAGTAAACTCGCACAGTTTCAAAAATGAAGATGTAGAAATTCTTGCAACAGAAATGAATTACCATAAGAGAACTTTTCTGGAGGCGGCCTACATTTCAACCTCAGAAGAAAACCTTAACAAGCAAACCGATTTTGGTTATATAAACGCTGGCTACAAAAACATTTTAAATTGTTTCAAAGAAAAAAGAGAAAAAATTTCAAAACCAAGCTAACACCTTCACGACAACACTTTTGCATTTTTCTGTCTACGCCTTTATTTTTTACTTTAGTTTCTACGATTTATTGTATTGATGTTCGAGCTGTTGATTACTTTCTTCTATTTGCTATTTGTTTTTTAATTTGTTTACTGTCCGATTGTTCACAATTTTAATGTCATTTTAATGACAGACACTATTTTAATTATATAGATTTATTTACAAATTTTAATTCAGTTCATATTTTCATATTTTAACAATTTATCTGTGACCATTTGTGACTCTCTCTATTTAACATCTAATTTTATACAGTCAAGCAGCTCGACATCCATTTTTTACTAGGTATAATTATTGCGTTTTAATGTTTTTATTTATTGTAACATTGCTTCTCTTCTAGTCTTGAAGATGAAGACATAAAGTCTTCGAAACGTCGACTTCGTAAAAACTGAGTTTGATTTTAGTCCACTAAGCTCAATAATTAATTTTATATTATCAAAGTTTGGACGAGAATTTTATTATTATATCTCTTTTGAATGTTTCTAATCTAATCTAATATCTAATCTAATCTAATAACGTTGAGCTAAGATCATTATGAACGCAGGAAAAATTTCATAAAACAGCCTAGGATAATTTGTTCTTAGCGATCTGTAGAATAGTTTATCTAGGCCTAATGAATTTATTTTGTTTAAATAACGAATTAATCTTTTAATTTATTAGTAAATTAGTAGTACGGACAACTGTTATGTACTACTAGCTGGAAAGCCCGTCCGCGGATGAGCACCTAAACGGTGGATCTCTATTTTAACAATCTAAGTAAACCCAACATTGTTTCCTAATATTGCCAATTTTAATTGTTCGTCCTCGTGCACAAACGTCACCGCGTTTCATGTATCTCAAGGCATGTGTAGCACTATGGTATTGATAGTTATAAAGTTTATATAATTTGATTATTTCCTTATATTATTATTTAATTTCTTGGTTTGTTTTGTTCCTTCTCTTTTTGCTATCTTCTTATATTTTTGACGTACGGTATCTCTTCAATATATTGTCTTCTTCTTACTTTCTTCATTCAATTCCTCTCCTAAATTTTTTTTTCTCATTAAAAATCATGTCTTCAACTTCATCCTATATTTGGCGATTTATCTTCACTAATTTCTGTTTATTTATTAGTGATTTCCTTTTTTGTTATAAATAATGGAGTTTAAATCAATAAAATGTATAAAAGCTATATTGTGATATGAAGTCTAATAAACAGAATAAAAAGAAAAATTGAAAATATGTATATTAATTTGTTTCAGCGGTGAATAGAAGAAAGTTTTTGTATTACTTTCCCAATTTCAATATTGTTTTTATATTTTAACTGAAATCCAAGTAGCTATCTAAAAGTTAGTTTAGTGAAAAAGTAAAAAGTAAAACAAGAGCAGTTATTTTCATTTGAAAGATAATATAAAATCTTAGTAGACTTATATGGTTACATTCTAATTTTTTCACTTCTATTGTGTTCTAATCATTGTTAATAACAATTCGAATACAATAATTGCTTGACACTATTTTGTTTTTACCGTAAAACTTATAAAATCCTCCGGTTACCACAATGGCGGTCGGTAGCTCTGCTGTAAATTAGAGAGCTAGTCGCAGGTTCCTCAAAGAATTGAAGTATAAGGTTCTTCAAATTAAAATATATTTGCCTAATTATTTATTACATAAAAATAATCCTTAAGTCACACAGGACCAAAAATTTTATTGACAAAAAAAAATTAATTTTATTCCAATAGATGAATAGAGGAATCACGACGGTGATGTTTTACGTAACATAAGTTCACGACAGTTGAAATCTGGTGAATGATGAAAATACAAAACAAGTCATATACCCAACGCGCATAATAGTTATTTGCATGTGGTTTTCATTGATCTTACAAATAAAAATTAATTTTATAAAAAAAACAGTGATATAGTTACATCTTATAATCTCCTCTGTAACAATGAACCTAGATCTAAATGTTTATGTTTAGGTTAACTCAAAATAAAATTAACGAAATTTAGAAAATATTAGTAATATCGTATTTTATTGCTGAAAATTACCAATACTGTACATATGTATTTCTGCCCAGTGAGAGACCCCTCGAAAAATAGTAAATTGCTGAAATTGCATAAAGTGTTTAAGTGATTTTAAAAATAGTCAAAGACACTTTGGAAAGTTTACATAATGTGATTTCCAAATTTCAATTTGGAATTGGATCTCAAGATCTCAAGAATTGGATCTCAAGTGATCAAGCAATTATTTACCACATAATAGCAAAACTTACGTATAACTTTTCATACTATGGTTATATTAATTATCGCAATTACTATGGTCTCACAGTAATATGGTATATTATTGTGGTCACTAATAATGGATACCTGTAATTTATTGCAATTGCAATTATAAAAATAATTATATGTAATATATTGCATTTGTAATAAATTACTTTAAATTATATACCTACATATAAATTCATTTTTAGAGAAATTAAAATGAACGAGGTTTATCTTATTATACAATATCCAAACGGAATATTACACAGATTGTGAGATTAAGCTTTAAATGCTTACCTAACAGATTACATATTTTAACTAACCGTTGCGATATATGTATGTTTGTACAGAAAAATTTTTAAATTACAAATTACGTACCTTCGGGAATAAAAGAAATAATTCTATCTAAAACCCACTAATAATCTAACAAAACTTCTTAGATTTTACCAATTAATTAAAATTAAACTTTGTGCTATAATAATAAATACCTAGTATATATATGTTAGGTCAATGACGTATATTGGGCAGTGACGTCAACGGTAGGCAATGATGTGAATATTTTCATTTGATTGTAATATTTACGTCTTTGGCCGGTCAATGACGTTAATGGCCAAAATGGATTGGACAATGATGATATTATAGAATAACTGTTATAAAGAACAGCAAAATGGCAATTTAAATTTGACAGCCAACTGGCAAGTGATATTTACGTACATATTATGTTGTATTCATTGTATTATAATATAATCATTTATTAACAAAAATAAAAAAATTAAAAAATAGTGCAATAATTTTTTTTTAAATAATCATTTATTATACGTTCGTTTAAAAGATACAGGGTTTACAAAAAAACAAAAAATAAAAATTGAAATTTTCATAATTCTAAATTCATTATTTCTAGATGATAAAAAGTTATAATCTAGACAAACTACCAAGTTTGTAAACAAGCAAATAAAAATTACTTATCCTATTGACAAATATAAAAATTGCTTTAAAAAGGGCTGCTCTCCTAGGGTTTAAACTATGACAAAAATATTTTTTTTAAAGTGATTTCTATTACCACATTAGAGATTCTCAATGATTGCCGGGATATATTGTATTATTTTGCCAAACATTTGGAAAGTACAGAAATCTGTATTGCTATTGTTATTGTAAAATGTTATAATTTTTTCTACAGTTTGCCCCCCCCACCCCACTTCAGGACTTGGGGTGAGTATGGTGACCTAAGCTACCAAACTGTTAAAAAATCAGACCATTGTAAGTGCTCGTTTATGCAATGCAAGAAAGTAAAATCTGTTCGACGTAGAAACCACAACAAAAGTTTTGAATTACTTTAAATTGAAAATTTTCTAAGCATAGTGGCGTGGCATCTGTGTTAATAAAAATATTTTATTGTAAATTTAATTTCCTTAAAACAATCAAGGTAAAATAACCATAATAATTATGTAGGTATATCTTTACAATTTTATAATAGTACAATCAGTTTTGTCAAATACAAAGTAAAGTTTTATTTATGCAAAAAGCACTTTTAGTTTTTTTCGTCATGAAAAAATTTATTTCAAGTAAAACCACATGTAAACATAACTCGCAAACCGAATAGCATAAAACCGCGCTGAATTCCTGAAAGTAATCACCAACGAGTGGTATTAACGTGCGTTGCGCTTTGTTTAACGATCGTTTAATATGACCTTATTTTATCAAGAAATTTTGTATTTTAATTCATTTTGAAACGTTTACATTAAATTATTAATAAAGCAGATAACATACACAGATATGTATAGCATCTTCTACTCTATGTATGTAGAATAAAAGATTACTAAATAAGTGAAGAGACTTGTATAAAACATTATAATGTAAAGTGTTCTAACTTTCATCAAATTTTACTCATATTTTATTAAATATTTAAGCACTATAATTTATCAAAACTTTTAAATTTTAAATAATATCATATTCCTATTCAAAATGATTTTCAGATTACTCGTTCGTCAACTTGAATAATTAAACCGATGCCAGTGAGCTTTTTTGTAATTGGATCTGCAAAACTTTACTTTTATTTTTCTAATAAAAATAATCGGTCCATTATTAACCTGCAAATTTTTACTTTACTTTTGTTTATAAAATATGTTTACTTGTAGATGACATTAAACAAATTCAGAACAGCCACTTGGCTGTGGCGACATTCGACAAGGGGCGGCAAAATAATTTTTTTACAAAGCTTACATTTAGAAAGCAGAACATTTAAATTCCATAACATTGCATTATACTTCCATTGCTTTCAAAATGTATATTTTATTATATGGACATACTTCTATTTAGTATTTTTACTAGTTTACGGGACATAATTTTCAAATCTACTGTAAGTAAATGTACTTTCTTAGATTTATTTTCATCAACTTTCACTTCTGATGACTAGGTATCCAACTTTTTATAGATTCACATTGTACTTTAAATACAGAGTAGCTATTAGCTCTCGTTATTGTGAAACATGCAAATGCAGTGAGTTCTCTGCTACTCGCGCAATATGTATAGGTGAATCAACTCCGGAGTGACTCGCATCTCCCACATCAAATTTATTAACTCATGCATTAACGAAAAACTAATTCCTACCTTTGCTAATTATAAGCTACTATCTGACATGACCGAACACTAAAAATAGCAATTCTACTTACAAAGAATGCATAACGTCAAACATGAATATTATAGCAAATTAAATAATCTAAACAATAAAATTTTAATATTTATACCTTCTTAACTTCAACCTTATAATATACCGGGTGCTGAATGAGTTAGCCGAACATAGGATATTAACATGTAAAAACTTATTTATGCAAATTCCTGCTTCCCAAATTATTTTAGAGAAAAAGTGAAAGACATAAAAATAATGCAGAAATATAAACTACAAATGATAAGACCATCACATTTCATCTAACTTTTACTTAAAAGGTCAAAAAATGCTTTCGAAATTGTTAAATTTTCCATTTATCGCACTGGCCATGTAATAAATTCAATATAATTTATATTTTCCAAAATAATTACCATGGAAACTTTCATGGCAAGTCCGATAAATGAAACTTTTAACAATTTTATAAACATTTTTTGGCTTTTTAAGTAAAAGTTAGATGAAATCTAATGCTCTTATCATTCGTAATTTATATTTCTGCATTATTTTTGTGTCTTTCACTTTTTCTCTAAAATAATTAGGGAAGCAGGAATTTGCATAAATAAGTTTTTACATGTTAATTTCCTATGTTCGGCTAACTCATTCAGCACCCGGTATAATATGGGTCAGATCTGCAGGCTGGAGAAGGTTTTAGTTATTTTTGTAGCAAAATCGTTGTTACAAGAGTAATCCGTACGAAGACATTGGTTTGTTCTGTAGGTTAGAGAAGTTTCAAGTAATTTTTTTTAGAAAATCGTCGCCAAAATATGCGCGTTGAAACGTGTCGCAACCAAACATGTTGTGTTCAAATATGTGTTTTGATTGAAGATTGAATTTGATTGAAGCTGGCGTAGATATGGGTTGGGCCATCAGATACCATACAGAAGAACCTCAATTAAGAAACCAATTCAACAAACTCAAAGAAAACTACAAGAAATGATAACTACAAACAATAAAAAAATTGAGGAAAACATTAAAAAGTTATAACATCTGAAACAATATATTACTGTCGAACGCTAAATTTTTAACTTCCTTCTCAACCTCTGTTTGCCGACTATTTTATCAAGCGGTAGAGCTGAAGATCTCTCAGGGGCGGGTTTAATTTTATTTGTAAATTTATAAGACAATTTAAATTATTTTTAACAAACTTTCATAATAATCGTAATTCAAAATAGCAATTATTAAAATTATTCAAAATTAAAACTTTAAATTAAACTTTCCAATAAATTTTCGATTTAAAAATTCAACAATAACAACTGCAAGTGTGCGCTATCAAACCAGGTGCTTAACGTGCACATATTTTTTAAATTTCAAATTAATTATTCAAAACCAATATTTTTGACAGATGGTCGTTCATAAGAAAAATTTATCTAATCTCATTTATCATCTATTAATTAACGGATAAAATTTTTATTTTAATTTTCCAAATCCAATTTCCATCAACTCCGATATCGTCTAAATTTCGGACAATCTCCAAATAAAAATAATATCAATAAAATAACTCACTCAAATTAAAACTTTATTCACAAAATCAATCAAAAATCTCAACTATCAGACACAATTTAACACCTTTACGAGACCTTCCCGCAAAAACGTCCGATAACTTCGACGGAGCAGCTTAGAAAGGTAAATTAAATTATTCAATTAATAAATCTTTATAAAGTTTTTATACTTGGTCGAGGATTAAACCTGCGACTACGCTATGCAAATTTAGAATTATGATCGATACTATATTCTAGCCAACTTAAATATTGTTGGAACCAATTCGGGATTTTTACATTAGGTTTGTTCCAACAAGCATTTTTCTCCATTTCTAGGAATACACGCATGCTCTTTACCTAAATTTTTGAGTATTAAAGATCATTTTTGTTAAAATTTTAACTAAAGAGCATGCGTATAGTCCGAGAACTGGATAGAACTGCTTGTTGGAACAGACCTATTATTTACAAGAAATCATTTATATAGCAAACCTAAATAGAAAATTAAAACCCTTAGTTACAAAATAATCGAGAACTTACAAAAATATAATTAAATCTTAAAAAAACATTTTTCGTAGAGATAATAACAAATAAAGTTTTCAAATTATCAAAATATTTAAAAATAAGATTTTGTAATACGACAATATATATTTTGAAACAGCTGAAAAATATCTTCAAGAAAGTGAAAGTATAAAAGTACATAAATAAAAAACCTTTTGCTGCATATACCACCAAACTCAAGATCCTTTAAGGTTGGTTAAATATTCGTCTATTTTATTCTTCAATTCTTTTCATATTTTCAATTTTCATATTCTACCATATCAATATTTTAGAAAACCCAAAAAATGCACTAAACACTTTTCAGAACTAAAATGTTTAAAAGTTAGCACATGTAAAATACACTGTAAGTATTCGCAAACGTTTTCACCATTTTTTAATTAATTTTCTTTCTAATTCATCGCATGATGATGCCATAGTATGGTGAAAACGTTTGCGAATACTTACAGTGTATTTTACATGTGCTAACTTTTAAACATTTTAGTTCTGAAAAGTGTTTAGTGCATTTCTTGAGTTTTCTAAAATATTGATATGGTTAATATCGAGTTACACTACCTAAACCACGCATCAATTGATTATTTCATATTCTATTTCATATTTTTCCTTTCATAATTTCAAGCCTCTCTGGGCAGGTATTCTGATGTCTTCCCTTTTAGACGAGCGGAGCGATATAGCTGTCATTTAAAGCGAATGGAGCAATAATCATAGTAATTCGTATTCTCAATCGCTCGCCAAATGTTATAGCGCTCCCTTTTCAAAAGGAGCGGTGAGAGGCACTCGCTTTGCGTTGTTATCACTCGCTTTTGCGGCAGTTTTAGTTACTAACAGTTGTCAGTTTGAAGTTCAGTGACAGCGCCAGGGGTGGGCCAGGGTGGACACGTACCAACCCCGTTGATTGGAGTGTCCAGTCAAGTGCCCACCCAAATTTTTTAGGTGCTTATTTCAACAATGTATTTTTGTTAGTGTATATTTATAAATTTTGTGTGCTCCTGCCCATCCCAAATATATTGGACTCAAATTGTGCCCACCTATTTTAAAAATTCCTGAGCCGTCACTGTTGAAGTTTATAAGTTTATAACCTACAATTATTTCTGTTTTGGATTGATTTTGACAGCAGCTTTGACAGTTTAATGTTTTATGTTAACATAAAATACAATTTTGCCACATTTTATCGCTCCGCTTTTAAAAACCCAATTGGAGCGGTACACGAAAATAAGAAATTACTACTCAACTCGCTATCAAACCGCTCACTTTCGTGGAGCGCTCGCTTGGAGTGTCTGTAGTCTGTAGAAAAACTGATGAAAGTGATACCTAAATATGACACCCTGATGGTGATAGGGAATTTCAATGCCCACGTAGGGAAAGCGGACTATCTAAGGGATGGAAGCACACTATCCATGAAAAAACAAATAATAATGGAAGTAGGATGTGCAATCTGGCGGCAGCCATGAACTTGGCTGTAAGTAGCACTAAGTTTCAACACAAAGCATTACATAAAGTAACATGGATGAGACCAGAGGTGTGGCATGCGAGCTTGGAAATCAAATTGATCACATCCTCGTATCCAAACAGAACGATACGTTCATAGCAGATCTAAGATCATAAAGAGAAGCGAATGCGGATACGGACCACCTTTTGGTGATAGTCAAAATAAAGAAAACACTAATAGCAAAGTCAGTAAAATGTCCAGACGGCGGAGTAGTGAAAAAAGCAGAAAGCTTACTGGAGGTGTGGAAGAATCCTTTTCAAAACTTATTGAATGGAGACACTGAGAGACAACAAGAAAATGTATTTCTGGAAAGGGATAAAGGAGATGAAATTATACAGGAACCAACCCACGAAGAGATAAAGTAGCAGCAATTACTACAATCAAAAATGGAGAGGCACCCGGACGAGATCAGCTGTACGGTGAATTGTGGAAAAATAGAAGCCAACAATTGAAAAATAGAGTACCTTATGAAAGCTAATTATAATAATATGGAAATTGGAAGAACTATCTAATGAATGGAGAATAGGTAGAATAGTCCGAATATTTAAGAAAGAAGTCGTTGAAGATTACAAGAAAAGGGGGATAATGTTGCTGCCAGTTGTTTATAAAATATTATCCACAATAATTTTAAAAACACTCAAGATCTCTATACGGAAGACATAATAGGTTATTATTACCAATATGGTTTTAGACAAGGAAGATCGATAGTAAATGTCATCCATATAATAAAACAACTGAAAGAAAAATGCCATGAACATAACATGAGTTTGCACCTTCTTTTCGTAGACTTTAAACAAGTACAGCAGACAGGGCAAAACTGTATTAAATAATGATCAATCTAAAAATACCTCGAAAGCTAATTAGTACATGTAACATTGAAGAACCAGCTCCACAGTCTTAAGTAGAGAGGAGGAGGCGCAATGTTTCGATATAACTGCAGGAGTTAGACAGGATGATGGGCTGTCAACGACATTGTTCAACTTCATGGTCGACCGCGTGGTGAAAAAGATGAATAGCGAGGGAACACTAGCTAATAAGGAGAGCCAACTGTGATAGCGTTATGCTGACGATGTTGTGATCGTGGCAAGATCAAGAAAATCGTTGGAAGAAATGTTTAGAAAAATGAACGACGAAATTAATAAGATCGGAATGAGGATAAACGAGGACAAGACTAAGTACATGAAGTGTGGAAAAAAGATGGAAAAAATGGAGAATGTGCTGAAAATTGATAAATTATGTTTCGAAACTGTAAAAGTTTTCAAATACCTTGGAGTGCAAATAAGTAGCACTGGTGGAGGAAGCGAAGAAATTGGAGAAAATATAAAAAATTGGATACAGAGCATTTTGCGCAAAATAAAAATCTACTAAAGGACTGGAAAATAGGTTTGGATATAAAGTTGAAAGTGTATAAAATAATGATAAGACCTACGGTGACCGACGCGTCTGAAGTATAATGCATGGCAAAAATTGAAGAAATTAAGCTTAAAGTGTTTGGGCGAAAAATATTAAGGAAAATAATGGGACCTGAAATGATTGCGCAAGACGTATATATAGAAGGAAAACAAATAATGGACTATTGAAAAGAATTAATGGAAAGGATATTGTGAAGTTTATCAAGTCCCTGAGATTAAGATGGTTAGGTCACCTGAAAAGGAGAGACAACACTAGTACAATAAAAAATGTATTAAGATGGAGGCCAAGTAAAGAGAGAGAGAAAGGTACACCTAGAGTGATATGGATAGACAAAGTAACCGAAGATTTAGAAAGGATGGGAATAAGTAATTGGAGAAGAAAGTGTACCAACAGGATGATCAGGAGAAATATAATACTAGAGGCTAAATCCCATACATGTTTGTAAACTAAAGATAGGATGAGGAGTAATCCACCTCTTGAAGCGGATTATAAACACCTCATAAGAGGTTACCTACCATGTTTCGCATGAAATTAGCGTATTTAGTTTAATATATTTTTTATGTTTAGAATATATTATTTATAATAAAATCAATCAACTAACTATGAAATCTAATGCCAAAAGAAAATTTTTTATATTTCCATTGGGCTGGTGATTTTATTTAGTTTCCATAAAGAGGCTGCAATGATTTTTTGGTTTGTGTGTTGAATATCTTTTTAGTTTTTATTTCAAAGCATGGTGTTTTGTATTATGCAGATATGGTTTGTTTATATTTACCGCTTAACCTCTTTGCTTTCTTTCCAGCCTTCTTGATATTTGCTTGATATTACCAAAATTTTTCTTATGAACGACCATCTGTTGTGTTTGGTTCGAGCTACCTATTGCAAATTGGTGAAGTCAATTTGTAATCTCCAGATGATTGGTTGTTATCTGGAAATTTTTGTTTTGTTCGTATGGTCGAAAAATGACGTATCACTTCGTTTTATGGTAGCAGTTGCTGGTTATTAAAACTATTTTAGAAGGTCAAGTAGCTGTCGAGCAGCAGCAATAAAAGGAAATATTTTTAAAAAGCATATATGGAGATGACTTGAAAATTGTTACAGATGATGTGTACCATTAAATTGGTATTCAATTGGTATATCACATTGAATATGTGAGCGTAGGTTTTACTATTTCATTTTCGAGACTTAATTGACATTGTTGAATTGTGTTATGATTTTGATATTGGAAATAGTACACAGCGTTTTTTATTTGATGCTGAGATTCTCACTCTAAGAATCTTGGCTTTGTATTTTTATTCTCGAGGTTGGTTGGTTTTATATAGTCATTAATGGTCTTTACCATCTTCGATCAGATCAGAAGGTTTCCGTTTATACATTTTGCTTTTTATTATTTTTTGTTTTAAATATGTTGTATGTATTTCGTCTCATAGCTGAATTATCTACAAGGTACCCATATTGTCTTGTTGATAAATAATTTGCTTAAGAGTCTACGATACCCATCAATAGATGCAGCAAAACCTTACCTACGTTATACCTATTTTCTCCGTAATAAAGTTACTTTTTATTGATAGAAAAAAAAATGCATAACAAGCGATGATAGTCGGAGGATTATTGCTATTTGTTATTAAAATTAGAATGTTATGTACCTACTTAACATTTTACTATTTAAAACTCGATAATTTAGGTTAATTAAACATTTTTTATTCAGAAAAAGAACTCAAAATAAAAAATTTTAAGTAAATTTGTGGTTTTTAGTATGTATTTATGGTTAAATTCAAAAAAATATAAGAATAATACAATACGTAGAAAATCAAAATTCAAAAAATTTTATAAAAGAGACATTTAACAAATAACAGGTATTATTTCACAATGTAATAAGTGACTGCGTGCAACTGAAGAATGGCAATAACCATGAAATAACGTTATATTGTACTGTCGTATTACGAATTTTTCATTTTTTCAAATTTTCTTAATTCAGACCTGTTATTTGTTAAATGTCTCTTTTTTAAAATTTTTTGAATTTTGATTTTCTACGTATTGTATTATTCTTATATTTTTTTGAATTTTTTATTCACCTTATAATGGTAAATATTAAAATGTTTTTGACCAATAATCATAGATTAGGGGATTCTCTCATTACCAATAATTTTTAATAATATTATAGATAAATTTTGGATCCGAAAAATGGTATTTTGAAAATTACATTTTAATTTAAATATTGCAAAACAGATGGCACCACCTTGAGTTTTAATATATCTTACAAGGTTAGCTCCTCCTTTGATGGAGTGCTAAACACCCGAGTGCTAAAATGAGATAGACGAATATGCATACAAAAAATATTGCATCGGTTAGAATAAATTGGGAAATGCATAACAGCGTAATCGTAAAGCGTAAATACGTAATCAGGTCTATTATGTATTACAAACATTATTACTTATTATAAAGGTGACAGTTATGTCATAACATTAAAGGTTTTCGGCAAATTGGTTACCTATCGTTTTCACAAACCGTTTTTTTAACATGATCTTTATAATAAAGGCAATTTGCCGAAACCTTTATGTTATTTCATAACTTTCACTTTTATAATAACGTTTGTGATACATAAGACCTGATTATATAGATTGTAGGTAGGTACAGCCGTGCTCAAATGTAGTAAACCTGTAAACCACCTGTAAATTGTTAGGTTTTAGGAAGTTTGAAGAATTTTAAATAAAACAAATTTTCAAACCTAGGATCTATTTAATAAAACTTCGTTATATAATATAATAATACTTTATTAACACTCAAAAAGATAAATCAGGTATTCAGAAATACAAGTCTTATTAGTTTGTACTTATTTTTCGTTTTTGATTTTTCAGATATTCCTCTCTTTTTTTCATTGCTAGAAGCACGTAAGGTGGATTTCTAATTTCCATGCTTCTGAGTTCTCTACTGTCTACTAATTCGGGAAGCATACAATCATAGTAAAAATTTTGTAATTGATTTTTCATCATTGTTTCCCAAAATATATCATCTTTTCAAAAGTATTTGAATTCTAAACAAAAATACACAATTATACATAAATATTTGTTTTCTTATCTTAGATTTTTTCTCACCACAACTGATTCTCTAATCTTTTTTTGTACACGTTTTCGGTTTCGTCTTTTTGTACTCAAGCGAAGCCTCGTTTTATTACATCTTTTTTTACATCTTTTATTATATCATCTTTTATATTTCTTTATATTTTATATTATCTTTTATTACATCATTGTTAGATAGATCCATTGTAATCAATTTAACAAATTATTTGTGTAAAATACTAAAATAATAGAATTTGCAAATTTCTAATCACATAGCGTCAACAGAGTACGTATCAATATTTAGTGGAAGGGGTTGGGGGTTAGTATTTAAAACTCAAAATAGTACCTCCTCTTAAAGGAAATTCCCCGCACCCCGCATACCTGAGCGTAACAATTTGTACTTAATCGTAGACTCTTAAGACGGCTGTATATGTACAATAGAATTTAAAGAATTTTACCAATTGTCACTATTTTTGTTTGCACGATCATTGGAAACTAATTGAATAAGACAATAAATATGCACTTTCATGAAATATCATTCCGTGCACGAGAGGGCACTACTTTATGCAGATTTAAACGCACTTCTTAGTTTGCATTTATATTCCGTTTGTTTCTTATATATAAAGATATTAAAAATAATTTATGATTTAAATAGTTTGTATATTCATGGAAAGTCATTTGAAGGTTATTAGCATGATTAATTATTAAAATAAAAATGAAAATCTTTTCAAAAAAAATTGTTAATGACTTTCCATGAAACTAGATTTTTTTTCCAATTTTTTCGAAAAAACCGCATAAAATTCTGTGCATTAATAAAAGAGCTACATGCTTTCTCGTTAAAAGTTAGGTATAAGATCCTCTTAATGGTTTTTTTATTTATCTATAATTGTGTAAATAGAGTAGATAGATGCTTAATATTATGAGATTATGACCCATCGAGAACTACTTAATTAAATTAAACTTTTACACTTTCCTCAATTATATTTTTATTTACAAGGAATAGTTTCTTGAAAATAAAAATATAACTGAGGAAAATGTAAAAATTTAATTAAGATAGATACTGTTCTTTTATTCATCTGGGGTTTGAAGATTAGATTACTGAGATAAACCACGACTTTTCCATTCCGTCGGAGCTTAGCCATTGAAGAGAATGCTTTTGTATAAACGGTTTTTGTAAACAACCACCACTTGAAAAAGAACTCAAAATAAAAAATTTTAAGTAAATTTGTGGTTTTTAGTATGTATTTATGGTTAAATTCAAAAAATATAAGAATAATACAATACGTAGAAAATCAAAATTCAAAAAATTTAAAAAGGAGACAATTAACACATAACAGGTCTGGATTAAGAAAATTTGAAAAAATGAAAATTTCGTAATACGAAGTACAATATAACGTTATTTCATGGTTATTGCCATTCTTCAGTTGCACGCATCGATTACGATTACATTGTAAAATAAGAAGAAAAATTTTTCAAACTAAACAAAATTATCGACTAAATTGTACAAAATTGACTTACCATAACCTCCAAAGATTATCAAAACTGAACTTGTTACATGAGGTATGAATAATTTAAAAATGATTTGAACTAAGAAATTCTTATTTTACAATGTAATCGTAATCGATGCGTGCAACTGAAGAATGGCAATAACCATGAAATAACGTTATATTGTACTTCGTATTACGAAATTTTCATTTTTTCAAATTTTCTTAATCCAGACCTGTTATGTGTTAATTGTCTCCTTTTTAAATTTTTTGAATTTTGATTTTCTACGTATTGTATTATTCTTATATTTTTTGAATTTAACCACCACTTGGTTAAACTATTTGCTCTCTGAAGTTTTCTTTAGGATTAAAAATGTTTTGAAATATTGTAGTTTTGTTATTCCTTACTGTTCTTTAATACAAAGATTATTTATTCGCTCGTTAAGTACAAATGTAAGTGTTTTAATATAATCATTAAATTGTTTTGTTGTATGAAGTTAATTTTCAATATATTGTAAATTATGTACTGAATATAATATAAAGTTTATGCAGAAGTAATAAACAAAAACTCACATAATTCGCTTTAAGCTATGTTCACATTTAATCTGTTGGTTTCTTTTCTAAATAAATAATATTATGTAGGTAGGTAGGTAAAACAGTGGTGAAATTTCTGAAATTAACAGTAAAACAAAATTTTAATATGACTACACACATATTTTTTATAAATTATGAACAGAAAATTAAAAATGAAAAATCTTATACAGTCGTTTAACCCTTTAACGCACAAAATTATCAACTAAGAAATTTCATCGGAAATACTATGGAATCCAATAAAGTCATAAATAAGATTTTCTGCAAGTTACGTAAAATTCTGAAATCAAATTTTTTTTTTTTTTTAATTTTGAAATTTGATCTCTTTATCAAGAGTGGTAAAAGTCAACATCTACCATCCCTATTGCACATTCAAACAGTGTTTAAAAATAATTTTATACCTGAAAAAAGTAAGATTTCGAGCTGGTAATACTCTTTACCAGAGAGCGTTAAAGGGTTATCAAATATCAAAATAGTACATTAGGAGAATAAGCGGCGATTGTCAAGGTTTTCTCTCAATTATTTTTCTTTTAAAACCACGCTTTTCCCAAGAATGGCCTCCCAAAGCGGTTGGGGAGAAAGCCGTCTCCCATAAATTTGCGATTATTTTGAGATTTTGTTGGGATTTTCTGATTTTGGAAAATAAAAATTGATTTGATTTATGAGTGAAGATATTTAATTATTTTGGAATTTTTATCATCCCAAACTGGACGAAAATTAAATATTAGACTGAATATTTGAACTCAATCATTTGGACCAATGATATTTTGGAAAGTATATAAATTGGAGTTTGAGAAGATTTAAATTTGAAAATATTATATAAAATTTGTTTAATTGGAAATTTGATAATGTGTGATATTAGAATTTGATAGTATCATCAAATGAAATCTGATAGCGTTGCATGTGCCGCGAGTTATCAGGTAGATTTGTTTTCCCAAGTATATTGGAATTTATTTTGTATGAAATTAATTTTGATTGTACGAAGGAATTTCAAAAATTATTTTCGATTTCGCATTTTAACTTAACGAAAAATTTATTTAAAAAATTTAATTAAGAGTTTCTTAATATATATAATATATAACTCTTAAGAGTTATCAATTTAAATTATTAATATAACAATTCAATATATACTAAATACAAAACATAAAAAGGAGAACAGAAGCAGGAGAAAGTCAATTATAGATGTAATCTCCAAATTTTTTAAGAAACTCGTCAACACTATAGACACAATGCTCTAGCAGAGAGCGCTTTAGATTACTCTTAAGCAATTTAAGTGACTCGCAACTAACTAGGACTGCAGGTAGTGCATTAAATAACTTAGTCCCAATCGAGAAGACCCTCTCGTTATGACGAGTGTCGTGGTCATGGACCTCAACGTGTCGTTTATCTAAATCTACTCCTGTTCCAATAGATGTATGTTAAAAGCTTCAATATGTAAACCCTCCCCAAGGAAAGCACCTTCAACCCTACAAAAATCGGTCTACACGAGTCACGACTACGGGCGTTTACAATACACATACTTTACAATTCTTTTCTGCATAATAAAGACATATTTAGCCATCTTGGAAGAATCCCGAAAATAAGAACCCTGGGATATTTAAAAAAAAATCTGTTCATAGTAAAATAACAGAAATGTATGAAGGTCAAAATCACTTTTCAAGCTACACATTTGATAACAGCGATTTCAGGCATCCAATAAGAAAATCACAGTAACTTTTCCAATTCAATCTATCGTCAATATTTAGGCCCAAACATTTACTTTGCGTCTTCTTTCAATCTCGCCTGAATCCAATTGGAGTTCAAGGTCAATGCCATCACAATTCTGTTGATTATGAAATACCATATAGTGAGTCTTTCTACGATTTAAACGTATCCCATTATGGTCAAACCACGAACTCAGCTGAGCCGAAAGTCGATCAGCACAATTCTTCACCAATTTTAAGGATATAAATGAAACAATATTAGAAGTATCGTCAGCATACATCAATGTGAGAAAATCAATAAAGGTCAAGTATCATTAACATAAATTAGAAATAGGACTGGACCCTAGATGGAACCCTGTAGCACTCCTATGATCACAGGCAAACACGAGGACTTATAAACATGTTGAATGCCATCCGAGTTAGTAAACCCAATACTAACAAACTGTGCCCTATCAGATGAATACTATTGGAAGCAGTCAGCAAACACACTGTGTACTCCGTATCTCTCCAGCTTATCTGGAGTTGCTTGCTGACTTGCAGATTTTACTGTTCTAAAAGTTTCTAGAAGCTTATAGAAGTTTTTATAAAGACCCATTGGGGTATAAGTACAGCTGTAGTTTGCTATGAGTTAAAGTTTGAGTTCGAACTCGCATGTGTTAACATAAATACCGTATGAATAAATAATGGTGTTATAAATGAATATACAAGGTGTTATAGAAATACAGTGACATATAGTTTATAGATAAATACGGACTTATTGCGAACTGATGAATATTAAAACATCTATTTAATTATTAATGGCTAAAATATATTTACGGATAAAGTTAATAACAATAGAACAATAGAATTATCGATAAGAATAAATTAATAAAATTCACACTTAACGACTTAACCCTATCTCTTTTTACTCTTGTCTTACCCAGATAAGATTGCAACAAATGATTCCATTTGTCCAAATACAGTTTTAATATTTTACGACAAATTTTTATAAATTGATTGCCTAGATTATTTAAGCAGACAAAAATAAAAAATTAAATTATAAAATAGGTAAATAAAGTAAAATTAAAACTGTTAATATCTGTTGAAGAGACAATTCTTGTTTACATAATTTTATCGTCCATTAATTGCTACTTCAATTGAATCATAAATAACTACGCTTTTATATGATTGTATTCAATAACGAGTTCTATTAATGGAATACAGAAATAAACTTAAAAATAGCTTATGATTGATCTTTTTCTTTAATCGTTTTGTATCGAACATGAAAGTAATAATTAGCTGTAATGTACAATACACAAATTGCTGCTATTTATATAGTGAAGTATACATTTACAAGTAATTTCTTGGTTCGAATAGATTATTATTGAGTTCTCTTTAGTATATAAGTGGAACCTAAACTCAAGCCCTAAGAATTATCGCCATTCCAATTTTTCCTGATAATCTGACTTAGGTCATACAGCAGATTAAGGATGCATTTATTTTTAAATTCGCTGCAGATAATTATATAACAATTATTTAATTACATTATTTCAATTATTGGTTACTAATATATATCTGTATAAATCTAACAAAATTTAGATTACCTATCTAAACTAGGAAACGATTGACTCCCATTGCATGACCTTTATGTAGACATAGTAGCTCAGATCGAAAAAGTAAAACTTTAAGAAACAGAGTGTTCACAAAAAATAGATAAGAGCTAATTTCTAGATAAAGCACAAAACATTTTTACAAACTTTGTTCTAGAAGTCAATATATTGGAAGAAGTTCGTATATTTCAGGAAATGTAAGCTACATCATAGGATATACTCGTAACTTCTGGAGAAAGAGATGAATTTGACTATAAAATAAAAATCTAAGTTTACACTAGAGACTTCATAAAAAAATAATTATATATGTATTAACAACAAAAAATGTCGCATGAGTATCTGCATGGTAATATACAGAATTTTTATTTCTTTGCTCATTCGCCATTTGCAGTATCAAATAGATAGGTAAATTCTTATCCTACATCTAAATAGATAATGCATTTATCAGAGACAATCACATTCCTAGTTGTACTAGAACAATAATTGAAATTGTGTTCAAAAGGCAGGGAAAATAATGAACTTACTGATGTATTTTACGATAAAAATTACATACGAATGATAAAAAATATTGAAATAAATAATGTTGTCAGAATAGTCGAAATCAATTAATAAAATATTCTTACATGTGTAAATACAAAATAAAATTATTTAAAAATAAAACAGTGAAAATTGAAAGTAGTTTGTCGCAAAAGTAGTGCACTTACTAACACCTACTTATGCGGAGGAGCCTCTTGATGACTTTGGTAACAGTATAGATTTATCGTTGGAATTTATATTGCATTGTTCTATTATACCAAGTACATATTATATTCACCTTGTGTGGTTAACATAAGCTAGGATGAAAATCAGTAAATTATACAATGCAATCAAAATACCACAAAATAAAGTCAACTAAATATATATATTTACTATGTAGTACGAGGCGTGGCAATTAAGTTCCGGGAATTTAGTTATAACTCTAGAACTGGCAAACATTGCATCGTTTGTAAACATTTGAAAAGCGGGGACCTTCCTTTAGTTCCAGTCGAAGTCTGAAGTCGATACCACGTTTGGTTTGTGTCTTATGCATGTTTTCGAAAGTAACTTTTTTAGTGAAGTCGTGAAAATAAGTGGAAAACGATCTGCAAGGATGTGTTGTCCCGCATTCATAGCGACTGCAGAGATTGGATGAGTCGGATAGTCACTGGAGATGAGAGCTGAATATTTAAGTATGACCCTGACACCCGTAGACAAAGCCAGCAGGGGTTGGAAAAGTGTTGAAAGCGGTCAACGAAAGCAAGAATGTCCAAATAGCGACTGAAGGCAATGTTGATGGTTTTTTTCGATATCCGCGACATTGTTCATCGTGAATATCTTCCTGCCGGCCATAGAGGAACTGGACAGTTCTATGTTGGCGTCTTGGAACGCCTGCGGTCACGCAATTTCTCAGAACTCACCGAGAACAGCTGGATCTTGCACCACAACAACGTGACGGCCGATTCCTAGTTCATTGTGCAAGAGTTTTTGGCGAAAAAAGGCATTCCAACTTTACCGCACCCACACTATAGTCCCAATATCACCCTCGGCGACTATTTGTTATTCCCCTAGATGAAGTCGAACCCCAAGGGAACTCATCATGGTATAGGAAGTCAATGGAGCTGTAACCGCGGTGTTGAACGAATTAACTTCAGGGGATTACCAAGGATGTTTCTAATCGTGGGAAAAGCGTTGAAATCTTTTTGTAGAGTTAGAGGTGGACTATTGTGAAGGTCCATAAGAAAATTTTACTTGTAACTTAATTTGCATCTGTTTTATTGACCAATTCCAGGAACTTAATTGCCACACCTTGTATATTATGAAATCATGCTTATCCACAGAAAATGTCAAAAAATTAAACAAATGGGCAATTCTCGTAACAATCATAGATAAATTCAAATTTTTGCTTATGCCATATAATATATTTACTTCAACTCCGTTAAAACATTAGTTAAAATTTTTTTATCACTTTGCATAGAAAAGGAATCAGATCGAAGCCTAATCTAACTTAACATAACCTAACTTACACTACAAATTGATTAACACAAAATTTTAGTATTTGTATAGAAAATATTTTCTAAAGGGTCTGGGTCCAAATAGCACCCCACCTACATGTCTGCTTTCCTAATATGTCCAATCCAACAGTCGAGCATAATAATTGTCAGGATTTCACTGCTTAAAATATTAGTTATGTGTTATGTTCAATCATTTTTCTGTTACGTCATTAAATATATTCCAATTAAAGAAAAATCATTGCAAGGGAAACGTTACTTTAAGTTAACCGATTTCCAACATTAACGAAGTTATCCTAATATAAAAGCTGTTTGACTTTTATCAATAAATGGTTTAAACTTTATTACAAATGTAAATACATTTCTTTTATGTAAATATTAATATTTTTATGTAGTAGTATTTTATGTTCGACGGGAGTAATATTGTAAAATTATTAGCTACATTGTAATAATTTTATGACTAGTAACTATAACATCAAAAAATATAATATAACATCACTATTATTAAAATCTATAATAATTTAAAGAGGTTGTGCTATGTGTATTTGTCCAATTACGTAGTGAGTTAATAGGTAAATTCTTTACTGGCTTGTCCTTTATCATTCTGGTGATTCTAAAAAATAATATTTAGGGTTTCCGAAAAGCTTCACATATATACATTCATTAGCAGCAGTCCTGTGACTGATTTCTATTCAGGTATAAGCAACTCACGTAATAATAATGCTGTCAACTTGTAAAATATAATAAAAAATTTTCAACAACAGAAATATTAACGATACTTTTGAATGGCTAGACAGATGTTTTTGAATCATGGCTAAGAACACTCTCGATGAAGTCACCTTTCAAACAAAACAAAATTTATCGAAATCGGTCCATCCGTTTGGGTGCTATGATGTCACAGACAGATACACAAATACACAGATACACAGATACACCAGTCAAATTTATAATACCTCTCTTTTTGCGGCGGGGATTAAAAAATAGAATTATTTATAAAATGATATAAAGTTGTTTTCTCTCAAAAACTTCTTATTGCAAAATTAAAAACGTAAAAAATAATCAATCCCTTTAAGTGCCGCCAAAGACCGAAGTTATAATTATAAGTACATTACGTTAATATCTAGTACATTAATAATAATAAAAATATAGCTGAGTCAGAGCTGTACAGACTTGCTGCAAAAACTATCAATGTTTTTAATGTTAGTTAAAAAGTGGAGACTTTTAGAGTTTTTTGGACAATATAATATATAGTCAAAATTGATTTTATTCTATGATATATTATAAAATAAAAGTATAAACTGATATTACTTTTTACATCAATGTTTTTCTTCTTTTTTATTTAAAATTGATTATTCGGTTGTGTATCCAACAAGAATTTCTAGTTCCTTAGCCTACCAGGTAGACAGAACACTACGGCAAAGTAGTAATAGATCATCAAAAGAGTAGATTAACTCAGTTTGTTCTTAGTTCAGTTTGAGAGATTTTAACCTCAAACTTTGGGTAGTATAAGGTCTTAGTTTACTTTCAGCTTTCCGTTACTGATAGAAATAACTCTTTGAAAAGTTTACCGGCTTTAGTTCCGTTGAGCTTTTTATAAAATATAGCTATAAATTATTTTAAAGTAAATTTTTTAATTTTCTATTCTATTATCTGAAAAAGTTCCAAAAGATTTGCTAAATTGCATTTTATTTTACAAAATCTCATTTGGTCTGTGCTTAGTGCTTAGGATACATCATATCAGCGACGTTTATCGCCTAATTTATTTTCTATTAATAAATTTCTGACGAAGGCGTTTCCAAGTATCCAAATTTTGCAATTTCACCTTTATCATTTATCAACGGATCCAATTTTATTTTAATTTTTTCCAATTTTTTCCAAACTAACTAAAATCCAAATTTTATCAAAAATAATTGCAAATATATGTCCAAACTTCGGACAATTTTCAAATAAAAATATCAATAAAATTACTCACTACCAATATGGAATCTTTATTTCACAAAATCAAATCAAAAATCTCAATTCAGAGACGCAAAATTAATACTTTTCTGTGAACTTCTCGCAAAAGCGTTCTCAACAGACCAGATTGGAAGCGAATTGATTTATTCAATTAATAAATCTACATGAATTTCATACTTGGTCGAGAATCAAACTACGCTATGTAAATCTAGCATTATGATGACATCTCTATTTAAGCCAACTTAAAAATTGTCGGCGCGAAAAAACGAACAAATTCAATATTTACATGAAACTTATTTACAAAACAAATCAAATACATAAATAAATTAAAATTAATATTTTCACAATAAATTCAAAATCACTAAAATCAAATTCAATCTCAAAAATGTATTTCACATAACAACTCAAATTATAATATATATATATATATATATTTTTAATCCAAGTAGAGATCCTTATAAAACTAGGACTACCAGAGATCCCCTTTAAATATTACAAATTAGCCATATATATTTTCATAAAGAATCTGGAAACAGTAATTCTGAATGTTACCACCATAGAGGGGAAAGAATATTCCATTTTAATTTTTAATGTTAAAAGTTGAGACAAGGGAGATCCTTAAAAGAAAAAGGACAGGTTGAGATCCTTTAATGTATAAATTGTAATCTATAGGACAAGATGAGATCATGTAGTGTTGCCAAGTTTATATAAACTAAAAGTTGCAAGAATAGCAAAAAAAAATTTAATGCTTGCATTATTATAGTGCATTAGTATAACTTATATTTCATAAGCATAATCGTGTTTTTAAGAGAACTTAAATTTATTATATTAATTTTAATTTATAAAATTATTAATCTTACATTAATTATTGAATTTTTTAATTAATAATGAATACTCGTGGTAAACTTATATTAGAATTGTTAGTACGCAAAGAAGAATATAGGTACTTAGGGCCGTGATTTTAAACGACGAATAAATATTTCCTTATGAAGTTCTGGAATTAGTAACTTCTGATTGGTCAAATTTTACATTATACTTAACCCGTAAGTAGCGAGGTGGGGTGTGACAGCTCCCAGTAGATTTTGAAAATGCCGTCAGTTAACGATATCGATAGGTGTAATCATTGTATCATCGGGCTTCATGTACCCCTCGGGCATGTGTTTCACATCGTCTGATTGAATTTATCTCTTTAAAACAAAATTGGGGTAAAGCATCTCGTTTCTTGTGCGACAAGAAAGCCACCTCGCTACTTACGGGTTAAATTTGACCCATCAGAAGTTACTAATTTTTATTTAAATTTAATCAATCAGAAGTTACTTATTCCAGGTCCTCACAAATAAATACTTATTCATTGTTTAAAATAACCAAATTCCATTAGACCAAAGTTGCGCTACAACTCAGGATGGGTTTTAGCTGACCGTTTTATTTTATAAAGGGTTTTCAATGCAGATTATCGTGGTGGTTCGCCTTCACATGACCAGGGAGTACAGTTAATATAAAGTTTTTGCTCCACTCAAGCTGAACCACCGAAACATCAGACCGTAACTGTCCTTTAATAGAAGTAAAAAATCTATGGTGGGCGATAGAAACAGTACAAGTAAAAAAAAAGGCAACTTTACAGGAGAGCGAAAAAACTGTATAACTTTTGATATTATAATTTTAAAATTTTTGATATTTTACTTGACATTATGTAAATCATGGGTCTCCAAACTACGACCCGCGAGCACCACCAATCCGGCCCGCAATAGCGGACCTGGCGGGCTATTAATTATTAATAATGATTAATAATAATCAGATATTTTATTTACCGACTAAAAGTAGTTGTCAAAACACATCACATAGTTGTCAAAAAGTAATCGTAATCTGATGAGCTAGATCTTGGCTCTTGGGGCATTGTGGAGTAATCAGGCTGGCCCTTAAGCTAAATAGTTTGAAGACCCTTGATTTAGACCGTTGGCAGTTCGATTTATTGCCGAAAACCCGAACTCGATTTGACTTTGAATTAAAGTGTTAACTAGCGTTTTGCAAAATTCACAGGTCCCCCCCCCCGTTTTATGGTATGATAATTTAGACCGTTGGCAGTTTTATTTATTGCCAAAAACCCGAACTTGATTCGACCTTGAATTAAATTGTTATTTAGTGTCCCACAAAAATTGCAACCTTCCACCCCTATTTTTAATTTGGATTATTTAGACCGTTGGCAGTTTGATCTATTGTCAAAAACCCGAACTCGATTTGACCTTGAATTAAAGTGTTAGCTAGCGTTTTTAAAAAATTCATAGGCCCCCCCCCTGTTTTATAATATGATAATTTACACCGTTGGCAGTTTGATCTATTGCCGAAAACCCGAACTCGATTTGACCTTGAATTAAAGTGTTAGCTAGCGTTTGTGAAAAATTCATAGGTCCCCCCCCTGTTTTATAATATGATAATTTACACCGTTGGCAGTTTGATCTATTGCCGAAAACCCGAACTCGATTTGACCTTGAATTAAAGTGTTAGCTAGCGTTTTTGAAAAATTCATAGGTCCTCCCCCCTATTTTATAATATGATAATTTACACCGTTGGCTGTTTGATCTATTGCCGAAAACCCGAACTCGATTTGATCTTGAATTAAAGTGTTAGCTAGCGTTTTTGAAAAATTCATAGGTCACCCCCCTGTTTTATAATATGATAATTTACACCGTTGGCAGTTTGACTTATTTCCGAAAACCCGAACTTGATTCGACCTTGAATTAAATTGTTACCTAGCGTCCCGCAAAAGTTGCAAGCGCCCATCACTATTTTAAATTGTTGTTATTTAGACCGTTTGCAGTTTGATTTATTGTCGATAAACCGAATTCGATTTGACCTTGAATTGAAGTGTTAGCTAGCGTTTTTCAAAAATCACCCCCCCCCTCCTGCTTGATGATTATTTAGACCAGGGGTCTCTAAACTACGGCCCCCGGGCCAGATCCGGCCCGCGAGCATCAACAATCCTGTCCGCAATAGCGGAGCTGGCGTACTAGGTGTCCGGCCCGCCCTTTAATTTATTTTAATCAATCAAATCAAACAAAGTCATCATATAAAATAATAATCTGATATTTTATTTACTGACTAAAAATAGTTGTCGAAACACATCAAAAAGTTGTCAAAAAGTAATCTTAATCTGATGAGCTAGATCTTGGCCTTCAGGGCATTGTGAAGTAAGTAAATAATTAAGTTAAGTTTTTAAAAAAGTTTTTTTATTAATGCCTTATTAAAAAAATTACATAACTTTAATGACAGAAATTGACTTGTATTGTTTCTATCGCCCACCATAGAAATAAGATAATGATCTCTAAACCATTTAATTTAGCAAGGTTAGCACCTAGGTTAGCATATCGGTTATCAAGACGCCAACGTTTTTTGTTGATTCTAGAGGCTAAAAAGTAAAACGTGATTACGAATTTTTAAAAATAACGTTGTGATTTAACCATCCAGTGAGAGGGTTTACTTTATATGGTATAATATAAAATGTAATTTATTCTACCCATTGGCCGTTTCGTATTACCTAAAACCCGAACTCGATTCGACCCTGAATTAAATTCTTAGCGTCCAAAAATTACAAGCGCTCCCTTTACTTTAAATCGGATTACCCATTTAACTAATTAAATTAAGAATCCTAGTTTTGTTGATCTTAGCAATTATTTCTAATAATTTATTATTTTTGCAAAATAGAAGTTCATTTAAGTTCATTAAAAGTTTATTTTCCCATACGTAACTTGCTCGGAGGTCCAAAAAATTTTGCACTACTTGTATGTACTGTGTAGTTTTAACATTTATTATAAAAATTTAAAAACAAATCCATTTAAATATTAATTTAATCCACTAAACATTTTAATTGACTTGTTATAAACACAGAAATAAACTACGCCAACTAACCCAGTAACTTATCAAACTGATGAAACAACTTCATATTCAAACCTAAATTCTTAAATTTTCGATTAACCCAAAAATATTACGTTTATCCGAAACAGAAAAGAAAAATAACTATAACAAAAACTGAACAGAAATTTTCAATAATTCATATATTATATTCTACAAGAATTATTTTTCAATTTTCTAACTTGCAATAGAAACGTTTAAATTTTTTTGGTAAAAATTTAGATTTAATTTTTTATATTGAAGTTTATTAACTAATAACAAAAGATATTAATAATATTGTTATTTTTTTCTTTACGGAACATTTACTGCATCATTGTAATCATTAAAACATTATCTGCTAAAATTAGTCAACTCGGTTATGAATGCGTGCTTTGCTACGTTGCCAAGTTATCGGATCTCAGCGTGGCTTAAAACAATTACAAATATACATATATACACTTTGCCGATAGCAGCGCTCCACCTTACTACTCGAGAACTACTAATGTATATAATACGAAAAATATCGGAAAAACGAGATCCAGCATAAATTTCAAATAAGCGACCTACCTTACCAACATTTAACGGAAAAACTCGATATACACGTTAAAAAAGTCGAGATCCGAAAGTGGATCTCGACTTTCTCCAAGTGATCTCGCCTTGCTAACATTTTTCTCAAAAGGATCTCACTTTTCCTCTTTTTAAATCTATAATATATATATATATAATATATATAATATAATTATAATAAAAGTCTGGGGGATAATGCACTGGGAGATTAATTATCTGTTTTAAATTTATATACAATTCGTTTTAGTTGTTAAGTTTCAAATATTTTATATAATTCACTAATTTTGCAGTTTTGTACGTTTTGTACAGTTTTGTACATTGTACGTTTTATATGTTTATCAGTTGTTTAATTTTTGGTATAATTTTTGGAAGATTTTCGAGTGTCATGCGAGAAGGTTGTTGATGACGATTTTGGTTTATCTTTATGCCTGTTGTTTGTAACGGTATTGATCTCATTTACTGAAGGTAAACTTTAATTTTGCTGTAGTGTTTGAGATGTAAGTTATTCTTTTTTGTAGTCCCGATGAAGAGATAAATAGAACTCGAAACGTCGACTTATAGGAATCGAGGTTGTTTTAATTAACCAACAGTCCAATCCCGATAATTTTTACGTAATTTAGCAATCATGGACGATAGTGAAACAGTAATTAATTGTATAAAAGCAAGATTTTTTAACACAATACATACATATTTAAACTACAATTCAATTACAGACTTCTTTTATAAGAAATAATGGGAATTTATAAAATATCCATCTCATAATTTAGCGATGTCAGAATATTTTTCATACGTTTAATTTTGTAGTGTGATAAAAATCACAGTTTGTGAGTGCGCTAGAAAGTACTACTTTATTTCACAAACTTTTTTATGAGTTTAGCAAGGGAATTAGTGTAAGAAATAAAAATATAAACACTAACTCAACAACTTCAGCAAGCAACTGCCTAAATAGGTAGAAATGTTAGTGTTATTGCACGCATACAGAATTACGGTGTGATGTGCGTAAGTAAAAGTTTAAATTAGAGATATAACAACTGTATTTATGAAACAGTGCTTAAATCGATACTCGATTACATAGTACTTGAGTTAACACAACTTGAAAATGTGTCTTATAGGTAACGCTTGTATACTGAAGCTAAAGTGCTTAAAGTTATAACCCAATTTAATATTTTTAAGTTTATTAATATATCAACTGGAATAAATTAGTTTTAAATCATAATATTAAAAAATTGAAAAATATTATTTTTTTGATTATTGCAATGTTTTGAAGCTATTATTAAATAATCTTTTAATTGGTTGCATATACTGAGAGAAACGAAAATTTGTTGCAAATAAATGGTGATTTATTCCTTCAGATTATTTGAGTTAACTTGCCTATATTCCGCAAAAATCTAGTCTATTTGCGACACATATTACTCATATATCGGCAAAGATAGAATCAATAATACTGCATTTGACTGATATATTAATACCTTTGAAGGTTTATTTGTCATAAGAAAATGTGAATATAATTGAAGAAAATTCACTCTATGATTGAAAAAATCATTATAAAATTAATTTATCGCGGTTAGATTATATTTCTGACCGAATACATATTTGATAATACACCCAGTATTTGAACTTTATTTTAATTTTCATGCACGGAGTACATTATTTGCGTATATTTGAAAATAAATTGCTGCGACTGTGTTTAGTCTTAATATATTGCTATGTAATTTTATAAAATAATTAATTTGAGAAACTAAATTTTAAAACTGCAACTTGTCCAAGTAAATTCTTTTCATCGAATTCCAAATTGGTATTAAACAATTTCAACTTCTTTTTTAAATTCAATAGGTTTAAAATCAAATCAAAAGTGTTGCTTTTTATTTTCACATTACCTTCAATATAAATTATATACCCCATACATTGATATTAATTTTTAATTGTTTCATACGAAATAGAGACTTTATTATTATTACTATATCAATATTAGTCTTAAATATTTGTTTAATTGATCCAATTAAATCATCCAATTTGAAACTGTATTTATTTGAAACAAATAAATTTATTTTTCAGTGAATTAAATTTTGATGTTTTCGGGAACAATAAATTATAAAATTTATGAATATACCCTACATTGTATTTATAAATCAAGCTGATTTGTAATAAAATTGAGAAAGTTTTCAAACTTAAAATTGTATTGTACCTGTAATAACATATCATTACGACCCAATTTCAACCCTAACGAGAAATGAACCTACTCATAATATCACAATCGTATCAAAGTGAACATAGTTGAATAAATTTACTAATAGCTTTTGATTGATTAATTGAGAGTCGCAGATTATTAAATTTTAATAATTTTTATTTTTAATATGTATAAAAATGAATTAAACATTTTTATTGTCCTTAAAGAATGAAAAACAATTAATAATTACATTAAGTTATTCAAAATTATTAATTTAGCAATTTTGCAAACATTGTTTCTAAAATGAATTTGAATATTTATAATTTTTACTAACGCACTTTGGTTAAATTTAGAGTACAATTACATTTTATTTTGAATGAACGTAACAAAATAATATTAAATGATGTATCATTAATAATGCATTTAATGCTCTTTTAAATATAAAATTTTATATCGTAAAAACTTAGGGATCGTAACTACCATAATTCACAATAGGTCACGCTTTATTTTTGTAGTGATTGCATGTTCTGTTGTATTCTCCACTGGAAAATTATTATTGATTTGTTATGGCGGTATCTCAATGTGTACAGCCTCCAGCTTTTATAAGCTTTCACAATTTACAAATCTAAAGTTCACTTGAAGAATTTAGATATAAATTAAATCAAATTTAATTGAACATTTTTTCTGTTAATTGCTTTCTAATTTAATAACTAAATAATATAAATCCCCGTCTCCAATTAACATACACTAAGTACATGGAACTACATTAACAAATCTTCCCGAGTTATTTTCTTTAAATAAGTTTCAGCGAAACGGAAAGTACAAATTAAACAACATAGTAGTTAACAGACGAAGTAATTTACAAATTAATAAAATAACATAAAAGCTTTATGCTAAACAAAGTATGTTAATTAAATGTAACTTTATATATTAATTTTCCATTACATAATTACTAATTTAAAAAACAAGTCTCTTATTTTTAGACGACGAAAATTTTTTACAGAGTATCGTTTACTTTAGCTAGTAAGTAAACCTCCAATCAAACCCTACCCGTATTTAATTCAATCAGTTTTTCAGGGATACGGTTTTTGTTTGTACACGGGATTAAAGAATTTTGTGTAATAAAGTTATTCTATGTGAATTTAATCAATTTTTTAAATTTATTATAGCAAATTTTGTAAAATATGCAGTGTCAGTTTTAAGAATTTTTATAATTGAAAATTTAATTGTAGATAGAAAATCATGTAAAAACTTTAGTTACACAATAAAAACCTTTTCGAAATGAAACTGTTCTCGAAACGACACATTAAATTTACCTACATTGTTTTTATTTATATTTGGACCGACTTCAACAGAAACCCTTTTAAAATTAAAAAAGCACTTCAAGTGTATAAGTCCATGGATTTATATACCAGTTTAATCATAAGTTCAATTCAATTACATTGAAATCTGCATAATATACTATAATATTTGAAAAGGATCTCAAAGATTACTAAAGCTCATTAGTAGCCTATAGAAAGCAAAAAAAACTATTATAAAGAATTTAATAAAGAAGGCATTTTTTCTTAAATAAAATTGATTAAAGCAAAAATTTAAACTTTATTATTAACACGGATGCAAGTTTCTTATGCTCAAGATATTCATCTGCAAAATTCCTTAATTAAAATATAATTAAATTTAGAGATCAAAGTTATTTACTAAAAAGTTGAAAATTTATATTATTAAAAACTCTTTTGTAAAGGTTAGTTTTTATAACAGAATAATGAAGAAAACGATGAGTTCTTTGTATAAAATTTTATAGACAACGCAATTTTTCACTCCCAATGTTTAAAAAAATTATCTCATTTAAATTAAAAGCTATAAAAATTCTATGACACTGGTTTGAATTCATATTATGTAGTTTTTTGCGTTTTATAAAATAATATTATTAAGTGTAACTAAATTTATTGTTTACATCTTGATCAAAAGTGTTCGAAATAATTTTTATGTATACAAAATTATCTTAAAAATTCTTTAACGCTGAATCAATAAAGTGTACTAAACATTATATACCAAAGTGAATTTTTTCATTTATTTTTATTTCCATGATAATGTTTTGAAAAAGCTTGAAGTCAATACAATTCTTAATTGTTATTACTATCGTCAATTCTAAAAGATATTTATTATGTGCTCCTGGTGACTTCTAAGAGCATAAGTTACTACTTTACTCTTTCGGTTTATGGTATAAAGTAACAGGTTATCACAATAAGGCAATAAGAGACTTAGTAAGTCTTATGACCTTATGAGTCTTAAAAAAAGTTTTTCCTTTGGACACAATAAAATTACTTGTTTTAAAAACAAATGGTTTGTGTACCAGTTCTGTGATTTATTTTATTAAATTGAAACTATTTACTATTTCAAAACAAATATACATATCTATTGTTCTAAATATGTCGCGGCTGTGAGCACCTAGGAGTCTCTAGGTAAAGTATACCCTGCAGTACCCCCCTCCCTCAGTTGTATGAAATACTCTTTCGGGTCTGATAATTAAAAATTTTTTTAAAGTAGACTAATAACATGTTTAGCTGGTAAATTTAGGACGTACTCAATGCACAATTGACTGCACTTCCCTAATCTTATTTGTATAAACCTAATATTTGCTATCGTTGCCTCTCTATAATAGTAAAATGCAGGCTGCCCACTACCTCGTGTATTTCAAAAATTATCTACAGGTTTTATAAAGTTTTATTTTCTCTGCCATGAAAAATTTGACTTGATTTTGACAAATTTGGTTACTGGAGACGGTCATTGGCCTAGTATATTAACTGAATAACTGCTGACACTAAGTAAGGTATCCGGTTCGAATCCCGAAAGATTCTAAAATTTCTTATGATCGTCTCCGTGCCCTCATCAACAACAAAAAATCCACACATCTGAGGCTAACCCATCAAGCTGCCTCAGATGTAAAACAATTAATATGCTCACAGCCTTTGGCTTTGTCTTCGATAGAAGACAGCCCGAGTTTAAGGCAGGTAAGATTTATCCTAGCCTAAAAGTGGAAGAAGAAGGAGGTTGCTGGGCTGTCTGTCATTAACATATTATGTTTATCAACTAAATACCAACAACTGCTACTATTAATAGAAAACTATTTATAAGTGTAATGTAATTCATAAGAGAATGAACTTTAGAAATATTGACGGAAAAAAACGTCAGAAGGAAAAAGTTATTAAATTAGAAAAAAGCAGAAAGCGCATGTAAATTGCGTCCCGTGGTCACTATTTTTGAAGGTTTTTGAAGTGATCAAAAAAGGTACGGGTAAATTGCGTCCCGAACCCTAATCAGATCAACGGTAATCTTCTAACACAAATCCCAACAATTTACCTGTGGGTATCAGGAAAACATAGGACACAAAAACAAAACATAACCCATAGGCGTTACGTGGAGACCGAGGTGGGGTAATGCGTCTTGAAATGCAAAATAAAACACTTTTCTCTATTTTTTAAGGTCAATTTTACTAAAGAAAAATCACAAACTAACACTAACCTACATAACCGATACATATTTTCGGACAATGTTGCTAAAGAAATATCTTAAATTAACACTAACTTAATACATAACTCTCTTTTTCAGAATTCAGAATTAAGTAAATATTTTATGAATTTATTTTATTAATATAATATTGATGGGAGGTGGCTGCAAGTAATTAGAAACATCCCCGGGTGGGAAAAAGTCGAAACGGTGCAATTAGCAAGCTTTGGGACTCATTTTAACAAAGTTCTTAGATTTCGCGCAATAATTTTAAAAATAAATCATAATATACTATATGAATTAAGGTGACCCGTCAAGATAACTCCGACAAAATAGCCTGAGACATAAGAGCCCTTGCTAAAATAGCCCTGCGACAAAATATCCCTGACATAATAACCTGCTCTAAAATATCCTTATTACATAATAGCCCGTGCTAAAATAGCTCCGGCAAAATAGCCCAAAGACAAAGTAGCTCCAAAAAAATAGCTCAATGACAAAAGGGGCCGCCCTATTTGTCATTGAGCTATTTCGCCGAAGATATTTTGTCATCGGGCTATTTTGTCGAGGCTATCTTGTCATTGGGCTATTTTGCCAGAGCTGGTTTGACGGGGCTGTTGTGTCGGGGCTGTTTTGACCGGGGCTCTTTTGACGAATTAATATACTTTTTTCTGTCGGGTTTCTGCACGAATACCCTAAATAATTAAATATGTTAAGGGGGGGGGGTTAAAAAATCAAGTTTTCTTGGATGCTACAACAAAGTTTTTCTTTGCTTCAGATTTTTTTTTCATAGTGAATAAATTAATTTTTCAATAAGGCAATAACTAAAGGCAATAAATAAGAGAAAAATACTGCTGTGCTAAGCAAGAAGGTCGTGTCTACATATTTCATGATTTTGAGTAATAGAAGGTTTTGTATTTTTTACGTTTTTTTATTTAATAATAAATATTTTTTTTTCTTGCTTAGCACTGCAGAATATTTATAGAAAAACAATTTAGTAATAATAGTTGTAACACCATGTAACTATAAAATGCATAAAACATTGTAAACCTTTATGCAGCTTAAGGAATAAAAGGATTTCACTTAACCATTTTTGGTTTTGGTATCTGACCACGTGGCTCGTTAAGGAGGCATCGGCTCAAATCACTAAAAATAACTCTCAATGATTTAGTAATAAATGTGCCTAATAATTATTTACATTCGTAATATCTGAAAAGTACTGTAAAATACATTATAAAAAACTTTGATACACGTACTAAGATTCTATAGTTAAATTTAGTAGGCCTTAATAAGCGCAGACCACTTTACGTAAAAAAAAACAAAATAAAAAATATTTGGACCGCGATACGATATTCAAATTTGTAAGATCCTCGAAGCATGTATTTATAAATATAAAAATTTAATTTTATATAGCTAACTGTAATATGATACAGTTAGCAAATGAAAATAATATCGCATCACGTGCAGGGTATAGTTTAAAAACTAAAAATTAAAACACAATTAAGGAAAAGAGCGATAGACACATGTACTGCTTCTTCGACTTCCTAGCCATCACACCATGACATGTGTTTCTGACTCATTAGTCGTCATCAGTATCGCATACTTGTTGTTATCACTTAATTGATGTGTACACAATTACTGATACTGATGACGACTAATGAGTCAGAAACACATGTCATGGTGTGATGGCTAGGAAGTCGAAGAAGCAGTACATGTGTCTATCGCTCTTTTCCTTAATTGTGTTTTAATTTTTAACTGTAATATTACAAAAAATATTTACGATTTATTTGAACCGATTTTTATTATTTAGGGCTGCACGGTCTCACTTTATGATAAATGATGTAACACTGGGGGCTACAAATCGGATATTCAGCTCCCGCAAAATTTTAGCAATTTCTACATGGAATAGGTGTCTGTAACGGTGGTATTGAGCGAGGGAGGTACGAGTTTTGTTGCTTAGGCCTTATTAAGGTATAGGCCTTATTAGGTGCAGGTAACATAGATGAAAGATAGGTAACGAAAGTTTAGAGAGAGTTGCTAAACTGGAAGAGCACATAAAAATAAAGTTTGTTTTCATTTTTGCTCAGTTGTTTATATGTATTTATATAATTAATTTCGCATTGTGTGATACCAGCTTCTTTCGCTTTACCTTGTCTTTTACGTTTACTTTTATAATCTTTATTTTATATGTTACTTTCTAAATTAGTATGATTAAAGGACAATTTAGTGCGAATAAGTGCCAATGTGAACATGTGTCAATGCTGATGGATGCCAATGAATTTTGCAGCTGCTCTCCGAGAGTTGGTAATATTTGTTCTATGTGAACTTCTTGATTCGGTTAAAAGGATTAAAGGATTTCTTTACAGATTGCTGAGTTTGTTATTGAGCGAGGTCCTCAAATTTGTCAGATGTGTGAAAATTTAAAAATGTATGGTGGTTAGTGGTAGTGGTATAATTGTATAATATGTTTTGTGCCTCTCGTACATGTGTATTGTTATTAATTGTAATATGTTTTGTTATTAGTGCAGTTATACTAACTATACTAACAGTTAATGTATTGGAGATGCTATGTAATGCACTCATGCAGTTATTTTGTTAATGTGCGAATGTTCGTGTTATTATGAATAATAAATGAATAAATAAATAAATAAATCGAGTTTCACTGCATTTATACTTATTCAGTCATGATGACTGGTAGGTCCCTAACCTCCTAGTTTAAATATAGCAGAACTTTTTTTAGTGAACATTACAAGATAAACATTTTAACTTCCTGGATCACCGTTAAGTAGCGCAAATAAGAGAAAAATACAAATATTGTTAAAAATTCGCAAAGAATTGTGAATTTATTCTATAAATTACTTAAGTCTCAAGAAGCACTCCATATAAATATTATATGGAAATAGTGAAACCACAACGACCGCGTCATAACAGTGGCAGAAAAAGATCTTTTCTGGACATTACCTTGAAGAAATGTATATCATATTTTATGTACAATACGCAATAACTAAAATAAAATATAAATAAAAACAATAATAAAAAAATAATGATCTAAAGCACTTTTTTTTATTAAAATAAAATTTGCAATCTGTTCAGTAAGTGTAAACATTTCTTCTAACTTGATGAGATTGGTTCAAAAATTTATTTTCTAGCTCGGTTGGAAATGTTTCAATTTTGTTTTGATATTATTTATAAAAAAAGTTTTTAATTTCCTTATTCACTCTAGTGTCATTTGTGGGTCTTATTGAATCTCACATCTTTTGATCTAATGCGGCTCATTTTCGGAGATAATAACTTCAAAAGCATAAAAAATATGCAACCATTTTTTGAAAACAAATTACCGAAATCTAAGCTAAAACTAGTTTCTAAACAACTAGACCCACCGTCTATTTCAGTAGAACGTTAACTTTGCAATTACTAAAAACAGTTGGATCTGTTAACAAAAAGTAACTTATACAAAACCAAGCAATTTTCTTGTAATTGTTTAGTGTACGTCAAGAAACCAGAGTTGTTATGAAAGCACTAAAATGTCGTGGTTTACAAGATCGAGAAAGTCAAATATAAGATCACCCGACAAATATTCGTAAACGCTTAGAAAATTAATTGTAAATCTCGTAAGAGATTGTAATTTAAAATTAAAAACATAAAATTTATATTTTATCAAAATGGTATTTCAAACAAACAATCAGTAATTACAACTAATATGTAAACACTTATTAATTAATAATTTATATTCTGAAATACTATTGCAGGCTTAGGGAAATATAAATAAAAAACAAGTATCTTAAGTAATAATATAAATAAATTAATAATAAATATAGATTTGTTTATCTTTAGGATAACCGCAGTAAGTAATCATAGACTCATTCATTTTTCTGTTTTCTGCTATATCAAATACCTACAGTTCCGCACCGTCATACATTTCTGAAAGTTAAAAAGAATTTATCCGTGGGTGCTAATGGGTTAATATCATCAGTTATTTTTACTATTCAGTTGGTTTTTAATTGCATAATTAATTAAAAACAAGTAATTAGAAAATACTTCATCGTAGATGTAAGTATTTATAGTGTCGATACTGAAAAATTAATTAAAGTTATTCAATCAAGACATGACAGGGTAACCAGCACATTATACCAATCCGTTTGATTGATCTAAATATCGAAGAAGAAATCCCTGTTCCGATAACAGGTAAATGTGTTTCTGAGATTAATCCAAGTATCGTATCTATATTTTAGAAAACTTAAAAAATGTACGAACACTACTTTTCAGAATTAGAATATTTTTAAGTTACCTCTCACAAATAAAATACACTGTAAGCATAAAATATAAAAAAGTTTTCACTATACTATGGCATCATTACAGATGATGAACTAAAACATATAATATACCTTTATCAAAATTTCTTCAATATTGTATGTCTTTTAAACGATAATCGTCACCGTACAAAATGGTTTGTCTCAAAAGATTTGTCGAATTACCAATTGTACACTCATTGGGGGCTCTGTTGAATAAATATCGTTTCATTATTGCACTGATGTGTAATTTGTGTTCAAGAGAAAACATTTTGGTTTCTTATTCTACTTAATTGTTTGCCAAGTTTACTGTAAAGTAGTTGTAAGTTCATATCAATATTTTAGAAAACCCAAAAATTGTACTAAACACTTTTCAGAACTTAATATTTTACTCAAGGATTCTTCCCTTCAAATTCAATTTAAAAAACCACTTTTTTAATTCACTGGTGTCAGCTTTCTTAAAATAATCGATTGATAAGTGGTTTAAGTAGTGTAACTCGATATTAATCATATTATTAATCATATTAATCATAAAATTTTTGAGTTTTCTAAAATACTGATATGATATCTAAAAACTGCAATATTTTGAATTTAATTAAATTCGTCAACTCTTTGTGTGGGTTTTATTCAGCACCAGAAAGAAAATCTTTATTTTTGGATCTACACTCTTGCCTTCGATTAATTAACAGAGCTGGTAATAATATCAACATCAACAGTATTTAAATTATACCTAGTGGAGAAGACCTATTCTAGCTGTGAGATGAATAACTAATTCTTGAATGAAAGGTAATTGTTATTGCAAGAACAGGTTTGATGGTGATTTTTACACTAAAATCGGACCTGTTTTTGAGCGAACAGATCCGAAATCTGACCTGTTGCCTCACGGGTACAAGGGGCTTGAATAGATCAGAAGTAGATAAGAATGAAAGATAAGTTATAGCAGATTTTCGCTATAAACAGTCAGTATAGTATGTATACAAAAGGCAAGAGACCAAACGTTTGCTCGTTATAGCCGATTTTTTGTTATAGTTAATTTTTCGTTATAACCGGGACTCGTTATAGAGGGGTTCTAGTGTAATATGACACATCATGTAAATTTGGTGATAGTGTCTTTTTAAATTTTTATAAATAGTTAACACATTTTTTTAATAAAATAAGAACTAAAATTTTTAGACCCAATTTAACTGCATTCAAAAATTCGACATGAAAATATTTATTACTTTTATTGTAAGTTTAATAATAAGCAAGCTAGCTTGAAAAAGCAATATTATGTGCATTATGTGCTTGCGAGCTACTTTATATTTTAATCTGCATAAAGATCGACCCTTTCCTCCCATCGTATTACATCTATTTCCTTCAAAAATAAAGATACAAAAAAGTAACCAACACATATTACATTTCTTGTACTTAATAGTACATTATAAATTATTATAAAAAATTGTTTCTTAAACAAACTTGAAGTGTATCGTAAGTATAATAACTCAGTTGATTGCAATATTAAATTTAACTTACCTTATAATCGATATAAAGTATTGAAATTTCACTTATTAAATTAAATTTAACAAAATTTTAAAAACTAAAAAAATAAAAGTTAAACAACTAAATTGTTAATTTTTAAATTTTTGCACAGGTAATAATTTATAAATTTTGTAATAATATATATTAACATATTATTATATTCAATTAATTAGATTATTATTTATAAAATTTAAATTATAGCTCAGCTTAGTACTTAGTACTAAATTGAATTTTCAATTCTATTCTATATTTTCCAGTATTCATATAATAGCAATAATCCAATAGTTAATTTTAAGGTATGAAAATCTATAGATACTCTAACTACTTATTTATACATTCGAGACTAGTAAATTAGTTTGTCCTAAATTTTTGATATACCAATTATACTTTGTATTTATTTTGTATTTGAATAATTTAACTCGAGTACTATTTTTAATTTTCACGGTTTTCAGTAAATGTTTGAAAAGTAATTTTAAATACAATTTAAGTGGATATCACGACTAAATTTCGTTGAAATATAATAGAGCGATGAAACGCGGACAATCAATTTGGAAACATTTTTACGTGTAGAGGACTTCCATGGCTCTGTCAAATTTGTGCAGGGAGTCCTGGAAGCCAACTACAAGCGTCCACAAATCACCACTAATCTTAAGGCTTTTTGTAAATAATCATAAGTTTTACCATTTTTGCTGCTTTTAATTTGTGAATTTTATATGTGATCAAATTTGCGATTGGTGGTTTAAAAATTTTACAATAAACCAACACGTCGGACTACCTTCCGTAAACACGACCATCCTAAAAGAAGCTACATCTCGAAAGAAGTAGGGGTGGGGTGTTCACGAATTCCTGAAAACTAGCAACACAGTTTGACAGTCGATTTGAAGTTAGGGAAATTCTTCTAGGAAAAAGAAACCTAACAGAGAAATTCCACTCACAGAAAATAAATAAATTACCAAGGTTAATTAATCCAATCATCAGTACACCAATGGGAATCTGATAAATATTTCCAGAGATTTGTTTGATGTGTACCACAGGGTTTACCACCTACTAGCCTGAAATGAGCTATGTTGACAGTTCTGTCATTTAGTTTTTTACATATTCATAGTAAAAAGTTGTACATTTATTAAAATGAATTTAATTTCGTTCGAAAATCGTTTTAAAATAATTAAAAGGCTTTCGATCCGACGACGGAAAATTTCCATGACGCTATGCGCAATGCGTATCGCGTAACCATGGGACGTCGTAGTCGGACGCGCCGCGTGCCGCACGACCCCGACAGGAGAGATCGTTTAGTAAAGAGTAACACGTGCGTCACGGGGGACGACATTTGGGGGCCCTGACGGTCCGTCGTGGTCACGACAAAACGAAAACGAAAATACGAGGTTCGCGTGCTGTCGTGGACGTCAACGCAGAAATGCGGGCGTCAGATTTGCCGCGATCTCGGTTATACACGTGTACTGCGTGGTATGTGAAATTTTAAGCCAGTCGTCACGACCGGTAGCGACGCGCCGCACAGCGATCCCAGGAGTTAGCCGCCCTGGAACGTCTGAGATGCGCGTGTCGCGGAACGCTCTCCCCGAACGCGTGAACGTCGCCTTCGTTCGTCGCCGTCTTCTCGCCCGATCGGCGGTCTCTTGATCTAAAGTAGATCCGTATTCCGACCGTTCGTGGCGCAGATTTCTCGCTTCGACGAAGCGACGCCCGTTCGAGATCGCAATATATATATATAAGTTAGTTTAAAAAGCGTACGCCGCATCCCAGGATGCGCTACGCCTATAAATAGATTATAAATAAATAAATGAATAGAAAGATCGAGCGAGGCGAGTCGTCGATTCGACCGCCGTGCGCGTCTCGCCTCCCGGCGCCCGACCAACGTGGATCGGTGCGACCGGGGGGGAGATTTCGCCGGCCGACAGAACGACGCCCGAACGCATGCGAGAGAGCCCTGCGCGCCCCGTCCGCGGACGATGATGGCGCGTTTATCGGAGCCGTGAAAGTAGCCGCGATAAAATTCTAGATCGTAATAAAAGAGATGATGATGAAAATAGTCGATTTGTGAAAACAACTTTCCCTAAAATTCGTAATATTTTTTTCATAATCAAGATCGTTCATCTGAACCTGCAGTTTTAAATTTAGTGCAAAAGTTCGAGTTCACTAGTTCAGTAGCAAACATACCAACTACAACACGTGCTCGTACAGGCCTTTTTACCGAAAATAATGCTGCGGTGATTAAAAATGTTGCAGAGAACCCACGTTTATCGATTTCCAGGCATTCATAACAATTACACCTGTCCACGTTGATAACAAGACGAATTTTGCGCAAGAATTTAGCTCTAAAACCATTATAAGATCCAATTAGTGCAAGAATTAAAGCCGCAAAATCATGCTCAACGTCGACAATTTGCAGATTGGATCATTGAACAAGAGGTGCGGGTTTAAAAAATAAAACTTTTTCTGATGAAGCTAATTTTTATTTGAATAGCTACTTTAATAAACAAAATTGTCGAATATGGGCCTCTGAAAATCCAAGGGCAGTTATTGAGGAACCGTTACATTCATCTCGTGTCACTGTATGGTGCGCTCTATTTAAGGAAGAGGAGGGTCCATTGTATGGGCTAAGTACAGCTGATTAGCAGTTTTTATGTGAAATATCATTTTATCTGGCAAAAATCTATAGTTAAATCTTTATCAAATAATTTTGATATTTATTAAAATTGCTGCCATTATAACTCGAAGAGCAGTTATCCGATTGACTGGAAATTTTAACTGAGTACTCTTGAATATACACTCTACAATGACGTAGGATATTATTGATTGAATGAAAATTGACGATTTGGCATTGAAAAAACGACAATTTTATAGGCAAAAAGCAGACTTATCGGCCAGAATCATGGCAGCAGTGAAGAGGCTTTTTTTTGCGCATCCGAAGGCAGCGCATAAGTCGCTTAAATTTAAATATTTTTTTATGAAAAATTATGTAATATAGGTCAAATATTGCCAAATATATTCTTCATTTTCCGAAACATTTAATTGAGTACTTTTCTTTCAACAAATTCTCAAAAATCACCCACATTTTCAGCGTTCACACTGGTATGGCCCCTTAAATATCAGAATAACATGTTAAACGTGGAATAGTTTATTGGAGTGGGAAAGTTTTGTTGATTTTGAAACAGATTTGTCTATTTTTGAATTTTTAAACAAAGTTGCAAAGTTACAGTTCACAAGCAAATTAAAGTTTTCAATTTTTGTTATTTGGTTGTTAGTCAATTTTTTTTTACTAATTCTGTAAATGTTTATGTATTTTTTTACATATTTAAGTTGGTACTACTTAATCCTTATATAATTTATATAAAATGGCAATAAAGGCTTCGAAATATTCTTAGATATTGTATTTCTTTTAAAATATGTTATCTTGCTAAAACAAACAAACTACTGCCGGAATCGGCAAATCAAATTGTTTTGGTCCAAATAATTTTCCAAAAATTATGACAAAATTATTTTATTAGAATTTCTCAGTAGATATAGTATATTGGATATTGTATTTTTGGGGTCACATGCTAGAAGTAGAATGCTTAAATAAATAAATAAAAAAAAAAACTCAATACCAATTAATTTTTGTTTATGTATGTAATTTTTTCTTTTTTATGTATGTGTATGTATATTATTATGTATATAAGTTGCAAACAGGTTAACCGTAAATAAATAAATAAATAGAAGGGAATGAGCCCACTTATCCCCAAATTCATTTTTTTGTAGAGTTAGATTCATAATAATAGGTGTCAACTTCTAGTATAAGAAGAAAAGTCTATGTCAATAAATAATTCAAAATTTACGAATTGTTTTACAGATATATTATTTACTTACAATCAATCATAAAATCAGTAATTTTTTATTGTATTCTTTTTACCTCTGCTATAAGGCAATTTGTGATACATTTATCAGATGGCAATTAAATTTTCAAAATAAAAGTTTAATGTTATATAAGCTAGAAACTTTTAAAGTTAAAATGAAAAAAACGTGTGTCAAAATTATATAAATTATTTCAAATACATGTGATATGTATTGGTAAGTCATTTTTGTAAATTTTCCAAAGTCCAAATTTCTCAATTTTTATTTTATTACAGAAAATTATAGTATGAGATGTGCTATACAGAAAAATCCTAAGTCCAAAATCCTAGTAAAAATATAAAAATTTTCATAGAACATTATAACCCTATCGGGAAAGTATATTCTATTGTTAGTGCAGAAAAAAACAAATTACAGAAAAGGAAGTTAGGATAGTTTTGAATTTAACGCTTAAATTGATTGTACCATTGCGGCTGTGGACATAGAACAAACAATAATATAGTACGTCAATATAGTACTATCATTTTTTTAAAGTGAAACTCGATTGTAAGTTTCCAAAATAATTTTTGAGGTACACTCAAATTTTTAAAAGCAGTAAACTTTATTAAGTGGCAATTAAAAATCTACGGATCCGACAAGAAATAACAACCATTAAATATGAGAAAGAAACAGCTAGAACCTGAAGCAAATTTTAATTGTAAAAATTTTATTATGCCACCTGACGAAATAAACAATAAAATTCTATAGACAATTATATGCTTGTATTGTACTATTTATGGTTTACATTTCATGAAGCAGTTACTACGCCCGTTTAATTAAGTCCGTAACACACAGATCTTAATTGTACAGGCATTCTAAGTACCCTTCAATTTTTTTCCACAGTTAGTGGATAGATTAACATGTTAAACAAAGATACAACGCCATTTCAATTTTCTTCATTTATATGCGCAAGTACCAATTTATAAAATCACCTATAAGTAGTAACTAATATAATCTACAATAATATAAAAAAAAAAATATTTTGTCTTATTATTTTTTAGTTTTTTTTTTGATTCTATCACAGTTTTGTTTTTAATACTGCATTGCTTTGTAAAGAATTGCCTATATAAATTACAACTTTAATATAATGAATGAGAAATGCTGCTACTATAGCACTAACAACAAATCTAGCAACTCGTTAATAAGTTAAATTCTTCAAACTGCAGTGTTAGGATTTAATCTTTAATCAACATTAAAATATTTTTTTTAAATATTAATAATATTTCATTAATACTAACTTGTATGGTACAATTCAGAGTTTTGGATTTTATTGAAATTGTAGAAAATGATAAAGGATTATCTTGAAGTAATATTAAGAGATGAATGTCATTAAAAACTTGAGAAAAATTACAGCAAAATGAAATTTATAAGAATGAATTTTCCAGGTTAACCACCTATTAACAGAAATTTCATGTTTGACATGTTACAAAATATTAATTTTTTACTTTGTATTTGTAAAATTTATACTAGATATAACGTCAGAATGTCTACTATTGCACCTCATTTTGATTCTTTTTTATGTTTTACTATTTTAATGTTTCAGCAAAAATTGCTAAAAGTACACTATTATTTTTATTTGTCGACCACAATGTCTAACGGTCTAGCGATAATCTCATGTTGGTCACAATTATTTATGATTTAAACAATAATACTATTAAATTTAATACGAAACAAAAAAAACACAATAAAATATTATGTTTACTAAATATTTGTGTCTTTCTTTATTTTTTAAAATGATAATTTTCTGAGTTTTGTATTTTTTCATTTTACTGTTATAAATTTATTATTTTAAGGTTTTGTTTATATTAAACTAATACACTAAGGGCCGGTTCCACCAACTCTGATTAAATCGTTGGTTAACTAATCACGGTTAATGCTTAACCATGATTAGTTGACCGACATTAACTTCAAAGCGTTCCACCAAGCATTTTGTATTTATGATTAGTTAATCATGGTTAAATGCTTAGATTTCGTGTATACTCGGTTTTTCCTTGCAAAAGCTTTTCTGATTAGTTGATAGATAGTCACGTGAAACTTTAGTTGAGTAGGGGTTTAGTGAAAAAGACAGAAATATACCTGGAATTCTATAAACTAAACTTGGAAATTATTATTTCAATTTTTTATTTTAAAGTAAAATAAAATGAACACCTAAGATTAGCCTAAAGGTTGATAATGAAAAATTGCAAACAGATTTATTAACTAAACAATTATTATAATAAAAATAAATTATATATATAAAGCTGCTTGGCTTCACTCACTCATTCATCATTTCGAGTGAAAATGTTTGACCTGTTCTAGATGTCGTGGAAAGTTGAAATTTTGCAAACCTGTGGGGTTACTTGCACAACCACCCAGAAAAATCGAAAAAGTTGAAAAAGTTACCCCCGAACCCTTCCAGGAGGGTTGAAACGTGTTTTATAAATGCGCACGCATCGCCCTTATTTGGAGTCGGATTTTGATTTTCTAAACGGTTTTGGAATCGTCGTCGCGGTGGCTTTCCGTTTGTTGAAAAAAAGTTTGAATTTTTTGACCTATGAACTATCTGTTTTGCTTCGAATGTTTTAAAACTTTTTTTAACCGCGCCGCAGCTAATCGGTATCGGACGGAAAAATGGAAAAAACTGTTAGAAAGGAAAAGTTAAACTGAATAAAAAAGATGTCTTTCAATTTTTGCGTAAATTTGATAGTTTACGAGCAAATGTAAAATTAATTTTTAACGAAAATGCACCTTTAATGAATTTGACAAATTTATTGAACGCTCGGGATTTCACGTCGGAACTCGGAGGATTCAAATGCACTTGTGATGTGCGTTACAATAGAAATACAAAAAACAATTACCAGTTTACTTATTAATAAATTATTAATCTTAAAAATATTATATTTTCATCCTGTAACATTATCTACATAATATGAACAAATATTTTGGGGTTGCAAAACCGTGCATATTATTTGTAATAATAAAAGTGATCGCTCAATGGAAGTCATAATTTGACATTAGGAATTACCAGCTACCTTCCGAAACTAAATTCACCAAAGTGTAATTTTTAAACGTAAAGAAATATGTTTTCGAATAAAGTTATCTTAAGCTTTTGTCCTTTTTCTAGGATTCTAAGCAAAATAAATTAAAAAATTAAAAAAAAAAATTAGAAAATTTTTCTGAAAAAAAAACTAAGGCAGATGCTTTCAGATTTATTTAAAATAATTGAATTCGCATTTTACGGGTTTGCTGTTTAATATACGAAAAAAGTCAACCATATCAATACTATAGGAAATTGCCATGCGCTTATTTACTTTTTTTGATATCGAAAATCGGCTGATAAATAAGGTCGCTACGGCCGAATTGAAAATATTTCAAATTTCAACTTTCTTACGCCCGTAGAGCTTAAACTGTTGAAATTTTCGAAAATGTTTTGCGATCATCGTGAGGTCCTTGCGGAGGGCTAAAATTTTGTTCCTTACGAAATTTTTCAAAAACGTTTCCTTACGTCGGTGTAAGCAACGAAATCTCGAATGACAAAGAATTTCGTTTCAAATTCTTGCCATTTTGGCAAAAACAAAAGTGTGAGTTTCAACAGTGAAGGGGTGGTTTTTTCGAATAATGTCTAATCCACTTTTAGTTTTATTTTCACGTATATTATCGACGTGAAATTAAAAAAAATTGAATTTTTAAAATTTAAGAAAAATCGTTCGACACCAAAGCGGGCGGCCGCCTCGAAAAAAACTTGGCGGTTATTGTCAACGGCCGAGATAGATGTGCGCAATTGTCGAAAACAATTTAACGTCTAAAATTTTACCGTTTTCCTTCTTCGTTAGCGTGGGACTCAAATAAAAGTAAAATTTGCGTATATTTTTGAAATTTGATTCCTCGCAACAAAATTTTTCGGCAAATTCAAAATAAATTTATAAAAAAATTTTAAACTAAAATCCTTCCAAGTATCGAGTCCATTCGTTTATGTCGTTAAATTTGCAAATTTTCGAAAAAAAATTTTTCGCAAGAGAAACCAAGGCAAACCCCTTTAAAATTTTTTTTCGAAATTTTGATTTGATTTTACGGCCTTACCCCTATAAATGGAAAAAAATAGTAAAATATCAATATTGTGGCAATCCAAATTACCCACTAGATCCCGCTTTTGAAATTGAAATTCGGTTAACAAATAAAGCCGCAACGGCGGAAATCAGAAAATTTCAAATATTGACATTGTTACGCCGATTGGACCGAACTAATGGCTTTACTTTTTTTCCTCACAAATTTTTTTAAAAACGCATTCTTACATCTGCCAAACGACAAAATGTCTAATCACGAAAATTTTCCTCTCAAATCTTGGCCTTTTTTGGAGTAAACCAAAACCGCCAGTTTTAACAGTGAAGGAACGGTTTTTTCGAAAAAGCCCAAATGAACTTTTCGTTTTCTTTTCCCGAATATTATTGATGTGAAAATTAAAAAATTTAAATTTTTAAAATTTAAGAAAAACAATTTAGAAACTCAGAATAGATAGAACAAAAATGTTAACAAATATTTTTATAAAAATTATATCTGGAAGCCGGTTAAAATAAAAACAATAAAAATCTAAATATTTGGTAACGGCAAACGGTTCTCTTGCGGACACCCATCCAAGTAGTAACCGTGCCCGATATTGTTTAACTGATCGGATTGGATGAGAACAAATTTGGAATTAAAATTAAATAACTTTATTCAAATTTTATTTTCCCCATTTGTTTGGTCACGGACGAGAACGGGTACTACTAATAATGTAAATTTTAAATATCTCGACAATAGACACTTTATAGAAAATTTAAGCATATTAATGCTTAAACTATTATTCTATATTAATTTCGAATCAACATAAAACCGAACATTTAATTTATGCCACATAAATTAAAACGAACTTATTTTATATTGCATATCACTTCTGCAATTTTCAACAAATTTTCACCATTTTCAGCTGGCCTCCAAGCCCATCCTCACAGGTCCAAAAAAGTAATCTTTTACTTCGCCTACGCCTGCAAAAAAGTACAAATCGAAACACTCGAATCGTCCGACACTCCACGCTTCTCTCATCACCTTCTTTCCCCCCTCCCCTTGCCCCATTCGCCCCCCCCCCTCTCCGGCCACCGCTACCAAACTACAACCGGGACCAAACTTAGCGAGGCCGCAGGCCTCGTGCCTCGCAGAGATAGCCAAAGAAATCGGACGTTTAATTTAAATTAAATTTAAATCTTTTAAATTATTTGATTTATTATCTACACTTTTAATGTTTAAATATAATAATTAAGTGGTATAAGTGTCTTGCCGGCTCGGTTCGGTACGATCTCTCCTCGTGCACTACTAGAGGATTATCAACTACAGATTTGCGGCCGCAGGCCGCTAGGCGGCCGTAGGCCGCTATGAGCCTGATAGGGCAAACTAGCCGAAAAAAAGCGGCCGTTAGGCCGATTTTTATTGGCTAGTTTTATTATAGGTTTACTAGTTTAAATAATTATAAAAAAATTTTTTTTATACTTTTCGAAAGTCGTCTACTGCTGTATTTCCAAAAGTAGATCATTTTAGTTAGGCTATGTATGTTCAAAATGTCAACAGTTGTTATATCTTTTTCTATAAATTGAAAGAAATGCGCATGTACCGACCATTAACCGTGATTAAACTCGTCTAATCGCACAAAATCGGTCGATTAGTTTGAAGGCTGTTTAACCATGATTTACCTGTTTTAACCATGATTAAATAGATGGTGGAACACTCTTTTACATTTAACCGTGATTAACCCCAACTAATCATGATTAAAGTATTTAACCAGAGTTGGTGGAACCGGCCCTAATAGTACTTATTAGTTATTACTTAAGTAAGGATCAGATGACTTTAATTCAAGTGTTTTAAAATTAAATAAAGGTAATGTGTACAAAAAAATAATAAAACAAACAAAAATAAAATATAAAATTAATATAAATAATTTTGTAGACATGTAAGAGTCAAAGAATAAAACTGATTATAAAAATCGCTTATTTTTGAAACCCAAAACTGGTTAATAGAATATAATAAATATTTACTTTTAAAACAAGGAAACAATAATAAAAATCAACACATTCAGGTAGAACAAAAACATGAAATAAACGGCTATGTAAACATTGCATAACTTTCCTCATTTCATTTGGGTTCATAATTAACTTTTAAGAGTTTACTTTATTGGCAAAATCTATAAAAGTCATCTAGAACCTTCCTTCCGACAGTAAAGCAGAACCGTTTTAAAAAATATTGGTTCTTATTTAAAAACTCTAAATATGAAATAAATGTATAAAAATTGAAAATTAAAACAGATATAATTATGTCAATTTAACACCAATAAAATAGTTTGTCAACAAAAATAACATTAAAAAGTCATTTCACCGTTAATATAATTTAATACTCAAAATTCAATTTTTTTGTAAAATTAATTAATTTTATAGCAAGTGCTACTTTTTACAATTTATTTTTAATAAATTTTTAACGTCAAATTAATATTAAAACTTATTGTATCTCTTCCTTTATTCCAAACCATCGACATAAAACTGAACATTTAATAGTATACATGTGTATGTTACGGTCAATGACGTAAATTGGACATTGACGTCAATGGCCGGACAATGACGTCAATGCCCATTTACGTTAGTCATTAACGTCATTGACCGGCCATTGACGTCAACGCCCGTTAATGGTGGGCAATGATGTAAATATTGCCAATGACGTTAATGTCCAACTAAGCTGAACATTGACGTTATTGTCCGGCCATTAACGTTAATGACCGAATTGTCAACATTGACCGTAACATGTATATCAAATAAATTGAATAAAATGGTAAAAAATAGTGGTTCCAAAGTTAGTACTAGGTGGTTGAATTTTTTTATTTTGTTTATTATTATTATTTATTATTACGGTCATTAGTTTAGTAGGTAAGCCGAACAACTGCTGACTCTAAGCTACTCGGTTCGAATCCGGAGAAAGTCTAAAACTTTCACATCGTCTCCGTGCTTCAGAGGGCACGTAAAGCCGGCGGTCCCCCTGAGTTGATGATTGCCGCCATCAACTATTAAAACACAGGGTTACAGGCATTCCCCAATCCGGATTAAGCAACCGTGGGGTCTAAATGTTGAAACCGTCCTCATCGGAAGAGGCCTATGCTCAAAGTTGGACTAAAAGTGGCTAGAAAGGAGGATTATTATTTTCACAATTCTCAACAGATTTTCATTATTTTCAGCTGACCCCTCTAAGTTTAGTTCTGATGCATGTTTATGCCAAATTTCAAAACGTTCACAAAATGAGCCGGTTGGCAAAGATGTTAAGGCTTTGTGTTTAGGCAATCACTTGAATTTAAGGAACCTCTAGTGATCAACTTGCTCCAATTTTCGTTCGTCAGATCATTGTTGGAATACATAACGATGACTTGGAATCTGCATTACAATAAATATGCAAATAGAATTGAAAGGATCCAAAAGAAGTTTGTAATACATATTATGTGTTATGAATTTAATATCTTGTATCAAAGTTCAAACTAGAGAAACATTTTGAAACGTCTTAATATATTAACTTTAGAAAGGAGATCTTGCTTGGAATTCGTTTTTTTTTCTCAATGTTCTTCTATCCTGGGTAATAAGCTTTTTCATCGATTTTCACAGGACCCCATAAATTACGGTAAGAATTACTCACCTATACTAGAATTTTCAACCTTGCCAACCAGCTCAATATTGAATGCTTTGGTATATCGAACCAAGAATTTAGAAGACAAATCGTCGGCTTAGTCGCAAATGGCGTAACTCCACTTTTTGGTAAAATAAGTTTTTTCTGAAATTCGGGCAGCCAAAAGCCTATCTCATCGATTGTAGATTTCAGTATCGCTAAAATAAACAATACACAAAGTAATATTGATCTACCAAAAAAAAATTCAATTATTTGTTATACCTAGTGTAAATCTGCGAAGTGTTTCATCTCCCCTGTAAAATTTTCATTTCTGGAGTTACGCCATTTACGGATGCATTTTGTTAAAAATTTAGTCTTTTGTTACATCTTGTATATTGAATAAATTCAAAATTGGTATTAAAATTTAATATAAACAGATAGGATAAGATAGATAAGCGAACGCCATATATGGAGATTTCACGGTTGAATTTTGAAAAATTAAGTAGATTTTTGTGTCCAGTAATCAGCTCGATAAATTTGGAAAGAAAATATTATTAGAATTTCCAATCATTAATTTGGGATTTGAATATCAAGCGACTTTGTTTGGAGACCGACATTTGGCTATATTTTGGAGGTTGGTTAGCCGATAACACTTTTGCGAACTTGTTTGCTGTACACCATCACCAAACTTGTTTTCTTTTTGAAGACACCCAAATCTAATACGTTCAAATTGTGAAACATCCATTCAACACCTTTTTTTTATATTTATGAAACAGAGAAGGTTCCGTTCGTCGATACCGTTATTAATAACCTTGGTTATCATAATATCGTTTTATTTGAAGCTAATTATATCTGCACTAGTTGTCGAGATTGGTAGCGCACATGTTGCTCCTGCCCTCTCATCCAGTGCCGTACTGGCTATTTGGGGTGAGCCAAAATTTAATTTTATTGTCAAAATATCGTGGCACACCATTTTAAGTAGTGTTTTAGTGTCAGCCAAATTGTTATCGTCGTCAACATTTAAAGATATTATTTTTCATATCGTAATTAATTTATTATGTTCGCACGAAGTGCGACATAATGTAGGTCTGGCTTGTAAGACTGTGTTAGCGCCATCGGATCTGACTACAATACTTTTTTTTTCAGCTGCGTCTGACCACTTTTGCAATTTTTTATATGAAGCTCTACCTTTTTTTATTGCATTGTTTTTTTTTGCTATTAAACTTTTTGTTACCCAACAATGCGTTTCATTTATCTTTATTTTATTTAGCTTTCGTACTTCCAGGCAAAACATCAGCAGCGACAATAAGTACGTGGCGCCTTGGTTTGTTTTAGTGAGTCGGGGTCTGTACTCCTTTGACCCTCCCTTTTGCTCAAAAAAAGCTAGCCGTAGCGTCGCCGAAGAAGTTGTTGTGGTAACGGTTTCTGGGTCCGCACAGTTGGCTTTGCTGCGATAGAGCCAGGCTCAGGTTACAAATTCTTATCTAAATAAAATAAACAAATTAAAACCAATGGAGTTCTTGAAATTGTAATTTTTTTTTAATTCTTACCTTATGAAACTTACTACTACAATAATTTTTTTTATAATAAATATAAACCGAAGCACGTAAATTTACAACTCCATACATAGAATCGTATCTTATTACTTTATTCTTTGTTAACCTTGTTCATTAATACATTAATTTAATCATGTAAAGATAGTGGAAAATAGACATATTATTTTAAAAATTTTTGTTTTCCGGTGTTACGTGTTACTAGTATTTAATTGTATATCGTTTTGTGTAGGACAGCGGGCATAGTACGGCCACAGGTAAACTCACCTTATTTACTAACTAAAACTAAATTAGTAAGATTATAATCACCTGAAATGCTTAAGTAAGTTACAACTAATTTGAATAACGGAAGAATGTCGGAAAAAAAATTATTATAGTCAGAATAAATAATTAAAAAATTAAAAAAATATAAGAATAATACAATACGTTGAAAATCCAAAATTCAAAAAATTCAAAAAAGACAAAAATTAACATATAAACAGGTCTGGATTCAAAATATTTGAAATTATGAAAAATTCAAAATACGATACGATATTATTTTAAATTGTTCATTACTACATGTGACAACGTGCAGATTTGATATTTTTGGGGTTATGGTAAGTCAAATTTTATGCTTGTTAATCAATACTCTTTAAATAGTTTTTTCTTTTGATTAGTTCGAATATTCTTCTTATTTAATAAATTTAAACGATTATTTACAACTGAGGATTGGAAATAACCATGAAATAACGTTATATTGTAATATCGTATTTTGAATTTTTCATAATTTCAAATATTTTTAATCCAGACCTGATTATATGTTAATTTTTGTCTTTTTTGAATTTTTTGAATTTTTAATTTTCTACGTATTGTATTATTCTTATATTTTTTTAATTTAACCATAAATACATACTAAAATTCCAGAAATTTACTTAAAATTTTTATTTTGGGTTCTTTTTCTAGAATAAATAATATAACAAAAATAATAAAAGTCGGTCGTTGGCTAAGTATTGGTTAGTATAATTAATTGGCAATACTAGTATTCGGTTTAAATCCAAGAAAAAACAATGTTCACATAATTGTTTCCATGCTTCAAAGAACAGTCTACATGTACGGTCTTCGTATTCAAGTTACATTGAGGAATCTCACGTCAGTTTATCAAAATGGTTAGTTTTATTTTCTCTTCCAAGCTCTTTTTTCTCATCTTCAGTATGCAACTGTCTGTTGAAAAATACCTATTTCATGGATCATTCAGTTTTATGCTTTTTCTTTAAACTTGTAGTTTATTTCGTTGGGTTGCGTCGTCCTTAAAATGTATGAATGTTCAGAGGACTCTGAAATTATGGTATTATTGTTAATAAAATAAAGAAAATAAATAATAAAATACATAAAATAAATCATCAAACAAAATAAAAATTAAAAGAAAAATTGGGATAAATCAGTGCATATACGTATGTAGCTTTTGTCATTTACAACTCGAAGGTTTAGAGTCAGAAGGATGGAACTACAAATTACCATATTTGAGATATTGAAGAAAAATCGACATTTTCAAGCAAGTATATTGTAAATTAAGGATTTCTCAATTTCTTTTTAAGGTAATATAATATCTTACGAGTTGTTTAGAACTTAATAAGTGTTTATTAAATTTGCTATAGAAATAAGGTAACCCAAAACAGTTATTTTTGTAGTTACACCCTTCTGACTCTAAACCGTCGAACTAACACAACATTTTATTTTTGCATTTACTATATATTATATTATAGTAATACAATTTTTAATCGCAGCAAACACAAATTTACAATATGTTGTTCAACAAAATAAGTCAATACATAATCAACAAAATATACCAAACTTATTAATGCAATTCTAGGTAAACCAACATTTTAAAGGTTGTTTTGTCTAGGTCCTTGGTTAGAGTTATTCATATCTCGATTAATGTCCATATGTATGAAAATATAATTGCTAAGTACTGCAATCAATAATGGTTAATAATATTGATGATTAATGTATGATGACTTATCCGTAATGATTCATTTGATGACCCATGCATGATAATTCTTATATGATTGTTGTGTATGACCGCTTTAGACAATAGTTTTTCATGCGTGTGGCCAGTTCCTTTAGTGAATTTCAGTATTACCAATTGCGAACTACGGCGGGAATGGTGACCGTGCGAACTACTACAGTTATAATAATTATTAATCCTTTCTTTCCTTATCCTAACTACAAGTTCGTGATAATTAGTGATAAGCGTCAGTGCTACTACTTAAGACTACAGAAACTTTGGGTTAGATTAATTTCAATTAATTCTTCTTCTTACTATTGCATCATTATCGCGAACATAACAATGATGACCTGTTGTTATTGTTTAATACTGTTAAATTTACAGTTTGGATCTTTCTAGAAGTCTAAAGAAGTTTTTAGAAGTCTGTGGAATAAGTTTCTAGAAAGATGTATTTCGATATAATTTTTTTTTATTGACTTTAATTTACATTTACAATCTGTTCGCAAACAATAAATAAATTTGATGGAGTGAATATGATATGTGGAAGTGAACCCACTGACTGAATCACTTCTTTATTTTTGACGCAACAGTTTTAGTAATTCGTACATAATATGGTATGATAGCTGACACAATTGGGTATCATAGACAATTGGATGTGGATATAACTCAAAAACTTAATAACAAATCTGAAGGTCTGAACTTTTTTTAACTTATGCATTTTACTGTCATTGGATAGTTTGACTGCTAGTTAGTTTGACTGATAGTTTGAATAGTAGAGTGATTTGCTGTGAAGACAGTCCGAGTTCAAATTTGGAAGTGTTAACATGAATACCATATAAATAAATAATTGGGTAATAAATAAATATACATTGTTACATAAATGTTATATAAATACAGACTTATTGTTAAGTGATTATTAATAATTGTAGTAAATGAATTAGAATTAGTGAAGTACTTTTTCTGTTGTTGTCAACTTTATCTGTTAATATATTTTTGTCCTTAATAATTAAATAAACAACTTAAGTTTCGTTACAATATGTTATTAAATTTAATAAAGATGAAAAACACTCTAACCAAGAACCTAGACAAAACAGAAAAAGAACTCAAAATAAAAAATTTTAAGTAAATTTGTGGTTTTTAGTATGTATTTATGGTTAAATTCAAAAAATATAAGAATAATACAATACGTAGAAAATCAAAATTCAAAAAATTTAAAAAGGAGACAATTAACACATAACAGGTCTGGATTAAGAAAATTTGAAAAAATGAAAATTTCGTAATACGAAGTACAATATAACGTTATTTCATGGTTATTGCCATTCTTCAGTTGCACGCATCGATTACGATTACATTGTAAAATAAGAAGAAAAAATTTTTCAAACTAAACAAAATTATCGACTAAATTGTACAAAATTGACTTACCATAACCTCCAAAGATTATCAAAACTGAACTTGTTACACGAGGTATGAATAATTTAAAAATGATTTGAACTAAGAAATTCGTTTACCTAGCACTGCTAGTTTGAAATCCGAAGGCACTGCCCTCTTAATATGATTTCTAAAAACTTTGAAAAAATTCAAAATTCAAAAATTTACCACGTTTTTTAACCGTGAGGCGTAAAACTAGAAAAAGAACTCAAAATAAAAAATTTTAAGTAAATTTGTGGTTTTTAGTATGTATTTATGGTTAAATTCAAAAAATATAAGAATAATACAATACGTAGAAAATCAAAATTCAAAAAATTTAAAAAGGAGACAATTAACACATAACAGGTCTGGATTAAGAAAATTTGAAAAAATGAAAATTTCGTAATACGAAGTACAATATAACGTTATTTCATGGTTATTGCCATTCTTCAGTTGCACGCATCGATTACGATTACATTGTAAAATAAGAAGAAAAAATTTTTCAAACTAAACAAAATTATCGACTAAATTGTACAAAATTGACTTACCATAACCTCCAAAGATTATCAAAACTGAACTTGTTACACGAGGTATGAATAATTTAAAAATGATTTGAACTAAGAAATTCGTTTACCTAGCACTGCTAGTTTGAAATCCGAAGGCACTGCCCTCTTAATATGATTTCTAAAAACTTTGAAAAAATTCAAAATTCAAAAATTTACCACGTTTTTTAACCGTGAGGCGTAAAACTAGAAAAAGAACTCAAAATAAAAAATTTTAAGTAAATTTGTGGTTTTTAGTATGTATTTATGGTTAAATTCAAAAAATATAAGAATAATACAATACGTAGAAAATCAAAATTCAAAAAATTTAAAAAGGAGACAATTAACACATAACAGGTCTGGATTAAGAAAATTTGAAAAAATGAAAATTTCGTAATACGAAGTACAAATTTTGTACAATTTAGTCGATAATTTTGTTTAGTTTGAAAAATTTTTTCTTCTTATTTTACAATGTAATCGTAATCGATGCGTGCAACTGAAGAATGGCAATAACCATGAAATAACGTTATAGTTGTACTTCGTATTACGAAATTTTCATTTTTTCAAATTTTCTTAATCCAGACCTGTTATGTGTTAATTGTCTCCTTTTTAAATTTTTTGAATTTTGATTTTCTACGTATTGTATTATTCTTATATTTTTTGAATTTAACCATAAATACATACTAAAAACCACAAATTTACTTAAAAATTTTTTATTTTGAGTTCTTTTTCTAGTTTTACGCCTCACGGTTAAAAAACGTGGTAAATTTTTGAATTTTGAATTTTTTCAAAGTTTTTAGAAATCATATTAAGAGGGCAGTGCCTTCGGATTTCAAACTAGCAGTGCTAGGTAAACGAATTTCTTAGTTCAAATCATTTTTAAATTATTCATACCTCGTGTAACAAGTTCAGTTTTGATAATCTTTGGAGGTTATGGTAAGTCAATTTTGTACAATTTAGTCGATAATTTTGTTTAGTTTGAAAAATTTTTTCTTCTTATTTTACAATGTAATCGTAATCGATGCGTGCAACTGAAGAATGGCAATAACCATGAAATAACGTTATATTGTACTTCGTATTACGAAATTTTCATTTTTTCAAATTTTCTTAATCCAGACCTGTTATGTGTTAATTGTCTCCTTTTTAAATTTTTTGAATTTTGATTTTCTACGTATTGTATTATTCTTATATTTTTTGAATTTAACCATAAATACATACTAAAAACCACAAATTTACTTAAAATTTTTTATTTTGAGTTCTTTTTCTAGTTTTACGCCTCACGGTTAAAAAACGTGGTAAATTTTTGAATTTTGAATTTTTTCAAAGTTTTTAGAAATCATATTAAGAGGGCAGTGCCTTCGGATTTCAAACTAGCAGTGCTAGGTAAACGAATTTCTTAGTTCAAATCATTTTTAAATTATTCATACCTCGTGTAACAAGTTCAGTTTTGATAATCTTTGGAGGTTATGGTAAGTCAATTTTGTACAATTTAGTCGATAATTTTGTTTAGTTTGAAAAATTTTTTCTTCTTATTTTACAATGTAATCGTAATCGATGCGTGCAACTGAAGAATGGCAATAACCATGAAATAACGTTATATTGTACTTCGTATTACGAAATTTTCATTTTTTCAAATTTTCTTAATCCAGACCTGTTATGTGTTAATTGTCTCCTTTTTAAATTTTTTGAATTTTGATTTTCTACGTATTGTATTATTCTTATATTTTTTGAATTTAACCATAAATACATACTAAAAACCACAAATTTACTTAAAATTTTTTATTTTGAGTTCTTTTTCTAGTTTTACGCCTCACGGTTAAAAAACGTGGTAAATTTTTGAATTTTGAATTTTTTCAAAGTTTTTAGAAATCATATTAAGAGGGCAGTGCCTTCGGATTTCAAACTAGCAGTGCTAGGTAAACGAATTTCTTAGTTCAAATCATTTTTAAATTATTCATACCTCGTGTAACAAGTTCAGTTTTGATAATCTTTGGAGGTTATGGTAAGTCAATTTTGTACAATTTAGTCGATAATTTTGTTTAGTTTGAAAAATTTTTTCTTCTTATTTTACAATGTAATCGTAATCGATGCGTGCAACTGAAGAATGGCAATAACCATGAAATAACGTTATATTGTACTTCGTATTACGAAATTTTCATTTTTTCAAATTTTCTTAATCCAGACCTGTTATGTGTTAATTGTCTCCTTTTTAAATTTTTTGAATTTTGATTTTCTACGTATTGTATTATTCTTATATTTTTTGAATTTAACCATAAATACATACTAAAAACCACAAATTTACTTAAAATTTTTTATTTTGAGTTCTTTTTCTAGTTTTACGCCTCACGGTTAAAAAACGTGGTAAATTTTTGAATTTTGAATTTTTTCAAAGTTTTTAGAAATCATATTAAGAGGGCAGTGCCTTCGGATTTCAAACTAGCAGTGCTAGGTAAACGAATTTCTTAGTTCAAATCATTTTTAAATTATTCATACCTCGTGTAACAAGTTCAGTTTTGATAATCTTTGGAGGTTATGGTAAGTCAATTTTGTACAATTTAGTCGATAATTTTGTTTAGTTTGAAAAATTTTTTCTTCTTATTTTACAATGTAATCGTAATCGATGCGTGCAACTGAAGAATGGCAATAACCATGAAATAACGTTATATTGTACTTCGTATTACGAAATTTTCATTTTTTCAAATTTTCTTAATCCAGACCTGTTATGTGTTAATTGTCTCCTTTTTAAATTTTTTGAATTTTGATTTTCTACGTATTGTATTATTCTTATATTTTTTGAATTTAACCATAAATACATACTAAAAACCACAAATTTACTTAAAATTTTTTATTTTGAGTTCTTTTTCTAGTTTTACGCCTCACGGTTAAAAAACGTGGTAAATTTTTGAATTTTGAATTTTTTCAAAGTTTTTAGAAATCATATTAAGAGGGCAGTGCCTTCGGATTTCAAACTAGCAGTGCTAGGTAAACGAATTTCTTAGTTCAAATCATTTTTAAATTATTCATACCTCGTGTAACAAGTTCAGTTTTGATAATCTTTGGAGGTTATGGTAAGTCAATTTTGTACAATTTAGTCGATAATTTTGTTTAGTTTGAAAAATTTTTTCTTCTTATTTTACAATGTAATCGTAATCGATGCGTGCAACTGAAGAATGGCAATAACCATGAAATAACGTTATATTGTACTTCGTATTACGAAATTTTCATTTTTTCAAATTTTCTTAATCCAGACCTGTTATGTGTTAATTGTCTCCTTTTTAAATTTTTTGAATTTTGATTTTCTACGTATTGTATTATTCTTATATTTTTTGAATTTAACCATAAATACATACTAAAAACCACAAATTTACTTAAAATTTTTTATTTTGAGTTCTTTTTCTAGTTTTACGCCTCACGGTTAAAAAACGTGGTAAATTTTTGAATTTTGAATTTTTTCAAAGTTTTTAGAAATCATATTAAGAGGGCAGTGCCTTCGGATTTCAAACTAGCAGTGCTAGGTAAACGAATTTCTTAGTTCAAATCATTTTTAAATTATTCATACCTCGTGTAACAAGTTCAGTTTTGATAATCTTTGGAGGTTATGGTAAGTCAATTTTGTACAATTTAGTCGATAATTTTGTTTAGTTTGAAAAATTTTTTCTTCTTATTTTACAATGTAATCGTAATCGATGCGTGCAACTGAAGAATGGCAATAACCATGAAATAACGTTATATTGTACTTCGTATTACGAAATTTTCATTTTTTCAAATTTTCTTAATCCAGACCTGTTATGTGTTAATTGTCTCCTTTTTAAATTTTTTGAATTTTGATTTTCTACGTATTGTATTATTCTTATATTTTTTGAATTTAACCATAAATACATACTAAAAACCACAAATTTACTTAAAATTTTTTATTTTGAGTTCTTTTTCTAGTTTTACGCCTCACGGTTAAAAAACGTGGTAAATTTTTGAATTTTGAATTTTTTCAAAGTTTTTAGAAATCATATTAAGAGGGCAGTGCCTTCGGATTTCAAACTAGCAGTGCTAGGTAAACGAATTTCTTAGTTCAAATCATTTTTAAATTATTCATACCTCGTGTAACAAGTTCAGTTTTGATAATCTTTGGAGGTTATGGTAAGTCAATTTTGTACAATTTAGTCGATAATTTTGTTTAGTTTGAAAAATTTTTTCTTCTTATTTTACAATGTAATCGTAATCGATGCGTGCAACTGAAGAATGGCAATAACCATGAAATAACGTTATATTGTACTTCGTATTACGAAATTTTCATTTTTTCAAATTTTCTTAATCCAGACCTGTTATGTGTTAATTGTCTCCTTTTTAAATTTTTTGAATTTTGATTTTCTACGTATTGTATTATTCTTATATTTTTTGAATTTAACCATAAATACATACTAAAAACCACAAATTTACTTAAAATTTTTTATTTTGAGTTCTTTTTCTAGTTTTACGCCTCACGGTTAAAAAACGTGGTAAATTTTTGAATTTTGAATTTTTTCAAAGTTTTTAGAAATCATATTAAGAGGGCAGTGCCTTCGGATTTCAAACTAGCAGTGCTAGGTAAACGAATTTCTTAGTTCAAATCATTTTTAAATTATTCATACCTCGTGTAACAAGTTCAGTTTTGATAATCTTTGGAGGTTATGGTAAGTCAATTTTGTACAATTTAGTCGATAATTTTGTTTAGTTTGAAAAATTTTTTCTTCTTATTTTACAATGTAATCGTAATCGATGCGTGCAACTGAAGAATGGCAATAACCATGAAATAACGTTATATTGTACTTCGTATTACGAAATTTTCATTTTTTCAAATTTTCTTAATCCAGACCTGTTATGTGTTAATTGTCTCCTTTTTAAATTTTTTGAATTTTGATTTTCTACGTATTGTATTATTCTTATATTTTTTGAATCTAGACAAAACAACCTATGAAATGTAGGTTTAAAAATTATTGAAAATAATTAGCAATTTTGTAATCAAACCAAGCTGAATAGAAAATTTCGAAATGAGTTCGACAACAACATCAACACTAATACATAAGATTTTTCAAGTAACATTAGCTTGTACACTTGCCTAGCTATGCAGGAATTGTTTCTTATAAGTAGAGTAATCGATTTGTAATTTTACAATTTTCTAAATAAGACGTGTTATAGATGACGACGATGATAAATTAGTTGTTAATATCAGTATCCAATATTTTGACTCAATAAGATCAAAAATAAAAATTTTTGATGATTCAGTCACTTTTCATTAAATATATTTTATTATCATGTTCCAAAATCCATCATTAAATTTTTTTATCTAATTTTTAAATTTTTTAAAATGTTTGTATTTGCTGGTTTTCCCGCCAACAAGTTATAGTGGCAGCAATGGGTGGTGAAAACCAGGCTTTTTGCCGATAATGGCCGCCATGAGCGGTTGAGAAGTAGTTTTATCTAATATATATAAAGTTTTTTAAAGTTATTATGATTTTACGAATAAATCTTTGATTTTGCGTGAGTTGAATTTTAATTTATTAAGAATTTTGAATTTACTTGTTCGGAGATTAGACATATTTTTGGCCATAATAGTTTCGATAAGTATGAATATTTGATTATTATTTTAATCAATTTGGATGATAATTTGTGTGGTTGAGAGAATTATAATTAATTAGATTGGTAAAATTTGAAACATTAAAACTCGAAAATTTAAAGGCTTTGTTAAATTCATGTGGACGTTGACGCACCTGGTCCGGTGTCGCGCACATTTGCGGACCATTTTCCATTGGAGAATTAAATTTTTTAAGAGTGGAATTTTCCGAAAAAGTTGTTTTTAAAATTTGGAACCCGGAAAATAACACTTCAGTATTGATAAAATTAATCTAGCCATCGTAATGTATATGCGTATAAATATTTAATCCTAATGCCAGGTTGTATAAGTGCGGAAAGCTAAAAATATATGGCTAACGAGGGGAACCGCTCAAATGTAACTCAACGATTGGGACAAGTTTTGTCAGGGTGCAGGAGTACTAAAATTATGTAAACACATTGTTTTTAATTGTTATGAGCAACTGTATTTGAGAACATAGCGTTTATAATTTTGTGTTAATACTTCAGTTAGTTTGCGCAACAAGAATCGAATGATTTTCTGGTTGAAATGGTAATGCGTCCTCAAGTATCCAGGGTCATTTTCTCACAGTAATAGGATTTGTTTTTTTTTAGTATACCCTTACAAAGGTAGCAGAATCTAGCATGTTCTGTATGTTATACGGAAAGATACAAAGCGAATTGAAGAAAAGAAGTGTGTATTTCTGAAAGGAATTATTGAACTTAAGATCTTCCAAATCCACTTGCGGACACGTTAGAATCTTATCAGCTAGAAAACCTTTGGATTATTATCATAAACTAATTTAAATATTGAAACATCGAGTTTCACTCTATGACACAACATAGTTCATAATATTAGTAAACCTTGAAAATACAACACGACACAGTGGCTGAACTGCCACATGGAAAATGTCGAAATGTGTTAAACATGTTATTGATATTATCTTTTCTATAACAATTATATTTGTTTTCTATTAATGGAATGTTTCATTTCATCATTGCCCATAATTGCCCATTATATTTTTTAACGTTCACCAGGTGAAAGGGCTATAAATTTACACACTCTAGCGCTCACAATAAATTAATGCAATTTATTATAAAATCAAAATTTACGACTTGGACAGTTTTATGACTGCTCAGATTTCATTGCTTTAATTCTCGCTTTACTTCTCTAGGGATATACAAAACAACCCTTTGGTATCGTCCAATGTTGCATAGTTGAAGTGGGTACACATCTATTTGTGTGAATACATAAATTTTTTTTAAACTCTTGAATGCTTGTATCAACGATAGAATGTAGTACAAAGATAATAATTTTGTAAAGCTCATATGAGAGTATCCCTACTTCATTATTAGTCTTGTATTGAAGCTGTTTACTGCATTGAAATGTTTTGAGTATTGAGTTGTATGGGAGATGTTGTTTCACCGAAAAATTTACCCCTACAAAAAATGTTAAAAATAGCAATATTTCTATTTATATTATTTATAGTTTTAAATCAAATCATTAAATAACTGGTTTTTAAAAGAGCTAAACAAACCTAATCGAAAGTAATAAATTACTTATAAGTAAAATATTTTCTACTTTTGTAATTCATATCAATTTTTCAATTTGTAAACCAAGTGCAGTCCAAAACCACTTTCAAATTTTAACATTTTTTCACATTTTCCATTCAATTTGAAATTAAGTTTGTAAAAATACAAGAGGTAATCTATCTGCATTGAGAAAAATGATTTATTTTTTTATAAAATCCGGCTTTCACAATAACATTACTTAATCTGACACAAAATTACTTCATTCAACAAATATTTTATTGGAGCAAAAAAGACATTGTTGGAGCAGCAAAAAAACGATGACTTTAGTACTTTGGCCTGTATGAATAATGAGAATGTGCATAAAGGTACAGTGGAAAAAATAAACTTATTTTAAAGTCATATCAGTACTCCGATTGATAGACTACCGCAAGTTTTTATCAATTATAATTAGTTATTTCTGCAATCTCTGTTTCAGACTTTTATTTTCATATTTTGAGTAATAATAATTAAAATTTATTCGAACAATATTGTTTAGCTTCAGAGTCCTAGGTTGAAATCCTTCGACCAATTAATTTCGCCTTCGAACGAATCTTGGCTTGGAACTTTCCAGGTTCATTTTAGCTTTTTGATTTGGGGACGAAAACAAACTTTTGACAGTTTTGTAGGTGCATTTCACACACCCATCCCCAACAATTGTAAAAGCGCGTTATCCAGTAAAATCATTCCTGGTGGTTCGATTTTGACGAAATTGTTACTTTGAATTACCGAAAGAAGAATGTACAGAAAGCATAAGCAATTCAAGTAAGTAATTGCGTTTTCGATTTTCGGTACCTGATTCTAGAGATTTGTTAAGGAATCGTGTCGAGTTTTGAGTTATCAAATCAGCTGGCGATATTTGTTTTATCTTAGTTTGATCTCGGTAAAACTAAAGCCAGTTAAAATGCCAAAAACGATAACGATTCTATTCGTTTAATCTCTGACACATCATCAAGTCGCTAAACATTATTTAAATGAATTACTGTTTTATATAATTAGGTCAAAACTTACGTTTATTTTAAAAAGTTTGCAGTTTTTATGGTTTAACGAAAATTCAACTGCCGCCAATTAGTTTAGACTTTCAAGAGACTGGAGCTCTTTCAAAATTGTAATATAGATATATCAAGTAATTATTTAAAGTAAATTCCATAACTGAATCAATAAGTGTAGTAAACACTTGGTTTTATTTGTTTTATTATTTATATGTATATTAAATTTACTTTTATCGAATATTATAATTATTATTCCATCAATAATAAACAGAGAAAAGATAATTTATAATATTTTCTTCAATTTGTGTTTAAAACGCGACCGATAACCCGTCTGTCTATTAGAGGTACCAGAAGAAAAAATTGTCAGAAAATTCCTATTAGTAAAAACAAACAAATGAAGTGACCATAACCCACATACTAAACTGAGCCACCCATTGAAGCGTAAGGACAACTTTATACAATGTCTAATAATTATTTTCTTGAAAAGTTTAGGTTTTTAAGTGTAAGTTGATTACATTTAAACGACTCTATTATTCTCATTAGTTTTATTTACATCAACTGGTGTTTAGAACAATATCACAATTTTCTTATTTAGTGAAATGATATCTGAGTGTTATAAAAGTTCAACACTTTTGCGTTCTTAAGAACTTAAGAACTACTAATCTTAAGCTAAATAACAGTTTTAGTTTCATGATTGTTTACTTTCTGTAAATAGAAATTTAGCAAAAAATTACAGATACTTATAAATGTATGATTTCTTCGCTACAAAACTCTTCATCACAGTTAATATCATTTTATCAGAGCAAGTAATAATGAACTACTAACTATTGAAATCCAATGACATGTGATTTAATTTTACACATAAGTAGTATAGAAGTTAATTTTACATTATAATTTACATGAAAAATAATCTTTATTGATGATTGAGTTGAATTATTTTTTTGGTATAAAATTTCTAATATTCCCAATAAAACTTTTCATATCATTCTTACATTTTCTTCTAATTATGATTATATTGTTTAAACTATTCATTCAATAATCTTTTCAATATTTCCAAAAATTCAAAATTATAACTCATTTTCTCTTTCATATCACAATTGCTTTAAAAACCTTTAAAGGCCGTCAACAAACAGTTGCTGCGAAAAATCAAATTAAAAATTTAGCAATCAATTAAAATAATGATTTTTAAATTACAACATTTTCAAACTATATGCTCAGCCCAGGGCTAACGCAAATAATAAAAAATCTTAACAATACATCTTCTTCAAGTAGCATACACTATTCAGTGCGTAGGCGAACACTTCACTTAAACCAAGATGACGTATTAGGGAATTTCATTAATGGGGTGCTTTCCCGTTTCCTTCCCCATAGCCACAAATATACTTTGGGCTTTAGATCACAGCAGTGTATATTACGCCACACTGCTGGTATTTCCATCAATATGAATACCGGGTGCTGCTCTTTCCAATTCCTGCTTACCAAATTAATTTAGGGGAAAAATTAAAGGCAGAAAAATAATGCAGTAATATACACTACGAATGATAAGAGTATTAGATTTCATCTCAGTTTTACTTAAAAAGTTAAAAAATGCTATTGAAATTGTTAAAATTTTCATTTATTAGACTGGCCATTAAATAAATTCAATTTAATTTTTATTTCCAAAAGTAATTACCATGGAAACTTACATGGCCAGTCTGATAAATGATACTTTTAACAATTTCATAAACATTTCTCTTTTATATGTAAAAGCTAGATGAAATCCAATGCTCTTATCATTCGTAGTTTATATTTCTGCATTATTTTTGTATCTTGCATTTTTTCTCTAAAATAATGAGGCGAACAGGAATTTGCATAAATATGTTTATACATGTTAATTTCGCCTTCAATATTGCAATTTACAGATAAATAATTATAAAATCAAATAAATTCTGGACAATGTAGTATATTTGCACCGCCGCACACGGACAAATAATTAAATTACGATGATAAAAATATAAAATATGATTTTGGTTGATTTTCTGCTCAGAAATGGGGACTACTAAATTTTTTTTCACAAAAATGCCTAAAAAGGGTAAGTTGGGCCAAGGTGGTCTAGTATGATAATAATAAAAACAAAAACAAACTTTTTTGTTAAATAATGGACTTAATTTAAATCAGTGAGTACATAAAACATCAACATTTTCGTTTTAAGGTTGTTAAGAATGAAATTGAAGTATATGAGAATCCGTTATAAAGGGATTCTACCACTGCGACTACCTGGAAAGAAAACGTTCTCATTAACAAAAGGGGAAACAAGGGAAACTTCTACTTTGCGTGTTTACTTTATTTTAAAGATAAGTTTTCAAGCCTAAAAAAAAAAATTGGTGTACCTTTTGGAACTTTTTTTGTACCTCAAGTTAAAGATAGCATTTAAATATTTTTTTAAAGCCATATATGGTTCTTCATACAACTCGCTATATAATACATTATATCCATCAAAATCCATATTGTAAAACTTATATTTTTAAATTCACAAAAAGAACGATCGTAATGTTACTAGAACAGCAATTCAATAGCAAATAACAATAACGGTCGTGAGAGAGAAACTCAACTTTGCACGCCCGCTCTAAGTGTTTGGGTTCGATAATTACAAAAAATTTTATGCCACATTATGGACTGATTTATGGACAACGTTTTGACGGTATTTAAAGTTAGTTTAAAAGAAATACCTAAACCTAATTTTGGCACAGTAATTTAGTCATTTGTCCCTGTGTGCGCCGGAAGCCCACAAGTTTTAGCAGAATGCTGGTTTCGTAAATCCTTTTTAACCAATAAAAATGAAGAAAATTTAAAATATCAAAATTTTCTTAAGTTTTCATAGTATAATATGCTAAAGGTGTATTAGGCGTATTTCAATAGAACAAAATTTCAAACTAATTAAAAATAAATATGCGGCACTCAATAAAGATTTTAAATTTAAAGTAGCTTTTAACTTTTTAAACGCGATTCAAGTAACTTTAGTTTCTTTTGTAATAGGTAAGTATTTTTAAAAAAAATTTAAATTGCATATTTTCATATTATAAACTGAAACTTTAATATAACAAATTAATTAAACATTAATAAAGATCAATTTTGTTTGTAAATTATAAATTATAATTTATTTATAAATATTTTCATTTCATACTATCTATAATCTAATAAATGAAAAATCTTCTTGATGTTGAAATATGATCGTGAGTTAAGGAACAACCTACAGTGAGTTTCCGTCAAAGTAAGAAAAATTTAACTCCAATACGGGAAAGTGGTTAGAAAGTTAGATAAGTTAATGGTTGGAGATTTTGTTCGAACCATATTGACGTGTGGTTGGGGTGTAGAATAATTTTCCTAACTACCGCACAAAAACGTGAAACGGCAAAATTTCATAAATAAAGTTTTGTACCACTCCGTCCACTTTTAATTTTTAAACGAAATGTGCAGTAACCATGCGTCCTACAACGCCATATGCCTTCTTGCACTATCCACTCGAATTTTTCTTAAGTTATTGCTTTTTATTTATTTTTTCCAACGTAGTTTTAATTTTCAATTTCTGAAATTCTCCTTGTCCAAATTATTATCAATTAACCACTTTCAAAATACTTCATAAAATCTCAATCAAAAATCTTCAAATCTCCATTAAACTTTTAAAATATCAGACAAATTCATACAAATAATTAAAAAAACTTTTCACTTACGTCAAATTAATATTTTTATTACAAAAATTTTCAAAATTTATAAAATAATTCTGTAACGTGATGCATAATTGCAAATTTGGTTTAAGCTCATCAAATTTAGTTACACTGTTCATCGGCCAACTTTATAATACTATTCTTAAGGGGTTACCTGGGTTTGAAAATTTCAAAAAATCGATTTTTTGTTTTTTCTAATTAAATAGTACAATATGTTTAAAATATTCTCCTAAAATTTCAAATCGATCCGAGTAAAATACAGGCCACATCACTCACAGATATATGGAAGCAGCTGTGTAGCTATTGTTGGTCGCCCTTTCCCACTTCCTTTCAAAAATTTTATTTCAAAAATAGTAGATATTGCTGCATTTGTCGCTGCTGGCACTTTCAACGAAGGAGTTTCAGCTTTGTTGCTTTTATGCATGGCATGGACTTGAAACTTGGTCGAAACAGCCACGAGTATGCCCGAAAAGAAGATGAGAAGCGCATACTCATTGCCGAAAAGAAAGCTGACGCTGCGACTCGTAAAGCAAGAATTCGTCACAGGCAAGAGCAAAAGGATGCCCTGGATATTGCCGCAGCAGCAGGTACTTTGCTTTATGGTGCCGGAATCGATGATTCAATGTAAGTTAAAAAAAAAAATTTTTTTTGCATGTTATTTCAATTTAAAACTTTAAACGCGTTTATCTCAAAACTCAATTTTTTAAGTCGGTGGACATGATTTCTCGAAAAGTTATGAAGCGATTTTCTTCAAATTTTGCACACATCTTTAAAATAACATTATCTAGTTATTGAACGAAAGATTTTTTTTTTTTTAATTACAACTAATTTTTTCAAGCCATTACATGACGAAAATTTGACCAAAAAATGAATTTTTTTGTTCAAAGTCGCATTGTGGCGCATCAAAGCAAACGTGACCTTCAAATGAATTCGATCCAAGACAAAATCAGTATAGTAGCAACTACTTTGAAAGACTTAGTGTTTACCCTAACAACCTGGCAGTCAAACTATCCAATGACAGCAAAGTGCATAGACTAAGGAAGTGCAGACCTTCAGATTTCTATCAAGATTTTGAGTTGTATCCATATCCGGTTATCTGTCATACCCAATTGAATTAGCTATTATATTATGTACGGATTACTAAAACTGTTAAGTTAAAAATTAAGAAGTGCATCAGTGTGATGCACTTCCACTTGTCATATTTAACTCATCAAATTTAGAAAAATAACTTAAAATAAAAAATTTTAAGTAAATTTGTGATTTTTAGTATGTATTTATGGTTAAATTCAAACAAAATATAAGAATAATACAATACGTAGAAAATCAAAATTCAAAAAATTAAAAAAGAGACAAAGAGACAAGACAAACGATTATGTACAACTGAAGATTGGAAATAACCATGAAATAACGTTATATTGTACTATCGTGTTACGAATTTTTCACAATTTCAAATATTCTTAATTCAAACCTGTTATGTGTTAATTGTCCCTTTTTTAATTTTTTGAATTTTGATTTTTTACGTATTGCATTATTCTTATATTTTTTTGAAATTTCATCAAATTTAGTTATTTTCTGTCTGGACTCGGATCTGGTATCTAAACTTATAGTAATCAGTGCCATATTGTGCCAACGTTTATTAACCAATACGAAACCACATTTTTTTGTTCTTTTCCCATCTCAATGAATCTCTCAAACTGCGACACTTCTAACATTAACTATATACTATATATAAACAAAATGTTTACTCACCAAATACTATCCCTAAAAGTCAAACATTTAAACTTACTAGTGAATATGGAATATATTAAAAGCCAAAAGAAAAATAACCAACTTTCTCATGAAGGTTTTCTCTACAAACGATATGGTAGTAATAAAGACAGAACCTACTACAAGTGCGTGGAACGTAACGTGAACGTAACCTGGATGACTAACTGACTGGTATCGCCTATAACTTTGAATTCCAAGACAGTTGACGAAATCGTGTTTAAAAGAAACCTTTTGGCTTTTGTTTGTGATATAATTTATTAAAAAAATGTAATAAAATTAAAAGTAAAAACAACTTTATTATTTTCGACTTTTTCACTTCGACGTTTTTGACTTCGACGTTTTTGTTTTTCGACGTTATTGCTTTTCTACGTTATTGTTTTCGACGTTTTTGTTTTCGACGTTTTTGTTTTCGGCGTTTTGACGTGCTACCGTATTTATTTTGATTAAATTTCAATATCTTCCTCCCATAATGATGCACCATAATACTGTTCCACATGTCTTGCAAATCAAAGAATATGCTCCTGGCAGCTCTTGAAATGCAATATCGGAGATGTCTTCCAAAATACACATTTTAAATTTTTAAATGGTAAGTTCTTGTTTGATATTACTTACGTAATTTTACCTTTATAGACAAATTAAGTCGTTTTTACCTACGCAATAACAACCAGGAACTAACCATTTCAGAATTTAGAATGTATATATTTCTCAAGACATCTCCGATATAGCATTTTGAAGGCTGCCACACGAACATCTTGTATATGCAAACCATGTGAAACGGTATACGGTGCATCATTACGGCAGGAAGATATTGTTAAAAATTTCATATAAATAAAAATAAATATGTATTTAAGTTATATTACAACATTTTAAAAAAAATTTGATTTGCAGAAAATTTGTTTTCATTTACTCCAAATCTGTTTTCATCTTTTCAAATCTGTTTGCATTTTGTTCCAAATATTCTTCACTTGTTTCAGATCTGTTTTCATTTGCTCCAAGTCTGTTTTCGTTTGCACCGAATCTGATTTGGTTTGCTCCGAATCTGATTTGGTTTGTTTCGAATCTGTTTTCATTTACTCCGAATCTGTTTTCGTTTGCTTCAGATCTGTTTTCATTTGCTCCAAATCTGTTTTCATTTGCTTCAAGTCTGTTTTCGCTTGTTCCAAATCTGTTTTCATTTGTTCTAAATCATACTGGAAAAGGTATAAATAAACATTAAAAACTTCAATATTATTATACTATGCGAAATTCATAAAGTTACCTTGTTTAAGGATACTATACATACACATATCCTTCATATTCTTTGCACTGCACGGCGTCAGGCTCAATTATTGCTTAATTAATGCACGGTTTCGCAAAGATGAGTTAAATTTTAATCTAGGATTAAATCTTTACAATAATGCATTCGAATTGTTAAATTTTAATTGTAGATTAAATTTTTGTAATTAGATTTAAATTTTGTGAAACAGAGCATAGCAAATAATAGTATCCCTGAGGATTTTTTCGTGTAAAGTTTGATTAAGTTTCGGTGCTTTGAATTATCACTTGTGTGGAAATGTGTTTTATTTACACTAAATCATTTTAATAAATTTTTTTAATTAATTACGTTAAATAAATAATGAATGATAGTAAAAATACCTTGTATCTAAAATTATGTAGCGAAATAAATCTATTTATTCTAAAACTATTCAAGTGCATGTTGTATAGGAGGATTAAGAGATTTATTATCGCCATTTATTATTCTGTTATTTTTTTCCAAGTCCACGACAATCAATTGCTTACGCTCAACTACCGACTTAAAACATTAGTTCAAAATTAACAGTTTTCAGAATATTCTGTAAACAGAAATTCTATCTCGATAAAATAGCAATTATTCATCAGCTGTCTGAATGTACTATAAAAAATCGTGTGCAATTCAATAGGTAGATCTAACTCCTATTACCAAAGATAATATTTTTGTATGTTAACAAGTGATGAATCACATTTTAGTTTATACGGATTTTTGAAAACGAGAGAAGTTCAATTAAATACAGTGGCTGTCATCTTATGTGAAGTTTATATTGCAACTCTTTGTACAGATTACATCAATACATTCTTTACACAATTTTTTTATGCATTGAAGTGATTTAAAGCTTATTCTTCTTTTATTTGAGGTCTAAGTCCTGTTGTTTAATACTGTATTTAAAGCCGTCTTCTATTGAAACTAATTTTTAGAATCATTAATATTCTGCTCAAAAGTGATAAACTAGTTCAACAAGCTAATTTCCACTAATGGCTATTGGTCAACCAGTTGATGCTGCACGTTTCAGTATTTTAAAATAATGATGTGAACCCTATGATAGCATATTACACAGTAGCGTTGCAACCCAGGCTAGGTTTCGGCTGACCACTTTATATTTTGATTAACTTGTAAGGTAGATTACGTCGATAGTAGTATGTGGCTAGTTTAAGGTCCTTTCAAATCTGATGAATATCTGGAAAAAACTATAGAATAAGACCATATTTAATATTGATAGTGGAAAAGATGATGAAAACAAATAAGCTTGGGGCTTCGGGGGATATAGAGTTATAAACAACAATCGCCACGTATTTTACCTTAAGACGTTATGGAATCCAGTACATGTTCGAGGGTAGTCTGATTTTAGAACTTTTAGATGAATTCTGTTAGTTTTACAGTTTTGATTCCAAAACCAATATAAAGCTTTGTACACCCACTGCGAAACTGCTTCGCGCGACAGCCTCACGATATATGCTTCGCAAAGTGTGTACCACTAGCGTGAACCGCTATAGGTACGCATCGTGCTGTTTGGATGGTGAATTTGCTTATGGGAACTTTACTAAGTTAACATGGATCTGCCTCGTCAAGTCTGGATCATATTTTTAGCGAAACCGATGCAAGATAAAGCCACCTTGAGGTTAGAAATATCTTCCGAGTTTTGTCAAATAAAGGTATAAATGTAGTAAAAGAACAGGTGAATAAGTAAGTAAAGTAAAAAATATTAATTTATACTTCTTTATTTTATATTTAAGATATATTATAGTAGTTTAGTGTAGGTACCATTTTATTTATTTTCTATATGATTTATATCAATATGTATTTCAAATTTTAAAAGATTTGATAATAATAAAGGTTAGGTTCAATATTCATCTTTTTGTTGAAACTTTTATGTTTATGCTATTGTATTATTTTAAAATTTAAAGTTAAAAAATTTAAGTTAAAATAAAGTTTAAAATTTGTTATTATTTGCCATCAGCCAATTACTTTTCTTTTGTAAAACTACACAACGAGACCTAAATTGCACTTTTTAATGTAAATATTTAAAAGTATTGGTTAATTTCTATTTATTATTGAAAATGAAATTAATATAATAATAACTATATTAATTATTATATCTTTACTAGCTGACCCGGTGAACTTCGTATCACCTAAAATTGATTTGATTGTTACTCTTCATAAGGGGGCGTCCATTAATTAAGTAAGGTGATCAGGGTTGTTCCAAGCAAAAATTAAAAAGTACTAAGGGTCGTATTCTCTAACTTTTAAGGGATCTTAACGGAGAGGATCTCTTAACTAATGACAAAACTTATTCTGTAATAATAAAAGATTCTTTAGTTAGATACTGCTCTTCAAGATCGATCTTTACCTGGCAGAGTGGTGAGGGATCTCTTCAGGTATAAGGATTTGCGCATTCTGTAACTCAAAGGGATCCATAATCAGCGTCAAAATACACCAAGTTGATCCCTTAACTGAGAGATGGTCAGTAGGTGTCATTAAGAAAATTGAAGGGTTATTTCTATTAGTGAATGTGAACTTGAATCTTGAAAAGTGCATTTATTTTCAAAATAAATATTCAATTAAATAATATTCTGGATAAATTACGCAAAAGGTATATTTTAAACACATAATATACCTACGCAAAAATTATAGAAACGTTCTTATGAAACGATTTCCTAACATGTCTTTTTTTTAAATTAAAAATTAATAAATTGATTATAATTATTTAGCAATAAATTACCACCCCACATTTATAACTAAAATTATTTATACCTGCAGAATACTGCATAACATCAAGCAATTGTATAATCTGGAAGTAGTTATTGTTAAAAATTTGATAATTGTTGTAAAATAATAATTACTATAAATTGTAAAATTTTAGATGAAGATTTGAAAGAAATTGAAGAAGAATTGAATAACGAAGAAATAAATAATAATTTATTAGGATTATTAGGAAGACGCGCTCGTAATAATATTATTCTTTTGTTTAATGAATTTTTATTTCAACTATGGTTTTTGTTAAGTAGCATGTGAAAATATTTAACAAATTATTATTATTTACATGTTAGATAAATTTATAAATTTATCAACTAATTTGCATATTGTTATCCTAAAAACAGTAGTTTTTTCAATTATTAATTTTTAAAAATTTTGTTAAATATTTTAAATTACCGTAATTTAAATTTTGACTATAAAACTCTAATTTATTTTGTTAAATAAATTTTTATTTTAAATTTCCGTACTTCAAATTTTGTTCAATTAAAAATTGTCGTTTATTGTTTCTTGACGTTAAACGTAAAATATTTTATAGGTTATTTTTTTAAATCAACCAATGAGAACACATTACTCTTATACACCACGTGTACTATCACGATTAAAAACATTATCCTCGTCATTAATTAACGGCAACTGCTAGGTACAAAAATTTACCTGAAGGATGAATTAGAGAATGGGTTTTTTAATGGATCCCTTCAAGTACCCTGTCCTTAACTAAGAGATCCTTAACTAAGGGATAATTTAGTGAATACGACCCTAACTCATAGAAATAACTTGTAATAGATTTCCTCAATTAGTAATAAATTTAAAAAATAAGCATATATCGCTTATTAGAGAAACAAAAATTTATTATAAATTTATTTTCAGAAAATTTAATATCATTAAAAAAGTAATAATATAAAAGACATTATAAATAAAGATTATACATAAACTAAGTTACATACAATTACTCGCAAAGAATTCAAAACAGAAAAACGGATAGGCATATTTTCTTGTAAATTTCATTTTTTAAAATAGTAATAGATCTACTCAATTAGTAATAGGGTAACAGATTTTCATTAAGAGTAATAGATCTATTACAATTGTAATAGCTAGAACAACTCTGGAGGTGATTTTGAAACTTTTTTGACCCCCCACCTTAGTGAGATGTCGTGAGATTTTCCTTTAACCCCCCTCCCCTCTAATCTCGCGTAAGATTATTTGTTTTACTTAATTTAACCCAGTTCTCTCGAAATTTTACAGTTTCTTGCGGAAAAAAATTACGTGATATTTACCGAGACCCCCCCCCCCATCACCCCCATGTGCGACAACAAACAATGCAACAAAAACGAAACAACAAAAGAAAACAAAAAAAAAAGGTTTCCTTATGCAAAACAAAACAACAAGTCCTGCCCGACTTTTGGTGTTCGTTAATTCCAATTTTGATTTCATGTCCGGTTTTCTCTATGTATGTAGTTGGACAATCTCGGTAGAACAGCTGGTATACACCGCTGGCGCTCATTATATTATCTTCTTTATCCTTTGTGTTGTTAAATATGTCGATAATATGATTTGACTACTTGAGCATAAAATGATATTTTATTCTCTAATTTTGTTTCTTAGCTTATCGCTGATGTGGCCCTGGTATGTTATGACAGAATATCTAATGTTTTTTGCTTAGGTTATTTTACATTGATTTAAGCTGGATTATCAAATCCTGAAGATCATTTTATTTATTATCTTCTATACGTTTTTCTCGTATCCATTTGCTAGGCCTATCTACTTTATTACCCGTATTTCCCTTTCTGTTTTTGTCACTCATAGGTATCTTAAACAGACTATCCATGTAGAATTTATTAAGAGTCGCCATTTTATGACAATATGTGTGTGCGGAGTGCTGTGGTATAATACTTAACCGTGGTGGTTAAGCTTTCTGTAGTTAGGGGAACGTCCAAGAAGTTTTTGGTAATTCTTAAAGCAAAAGCTTTAAGAATTACCAAAAACCAATGGAAAAATCCATTGTAAACTTTATTGTTGGGTGCATTCGATTTATTTCAGCCAGCTCCTGCTCGCTTTCGGGCCATATGGCCAAAATATCATCAAAATAACGTCGCCATTTTTCAATCTTTTCACTTCTAGCTTTAAATTGTGTATCTTCCTTTCCAGAATGAAGAAAGCAGTGAATCAATGCCAAACCGTCATGCATTCTGTAATCGAATCGAATATACACAACAACAAAGTTCACAATGAAAAAAGCTGTAAAAATACCATCAACTTACCAACAAAGACTACTATTACCATCCGTAGTGTGCAAGTCATTGTCGGAATATCTGGTTCTTTGCGAGGATATTTCTTGAATAGTCTATGGTTGGGTCCGAGAATGTGAATAGATTCACGTTTTAATGGCCAATACTTTAAATAGATGATTAGATTTTAAATATATAGTAGATATTTTGCAATGCATCGTGAGATTTAAAGTAACAAAAGCTGCCAGTTAAATTATTTTCAATAATTTGAATGCAACCTAACGTATCCTAAAAATAATGTGTAACTAGTATTTTTGTTTAAACGAAATATCAAGTTATTAAGTAAATTTAAAGTTATTTTGCATATGTTTCTTTGGACATTTGATAACCAATATAATTATGATACCAACGTATCTAAGCGACCAAGATTTGAACTACAGTCTCTCGCTTCCCATTCCCAAGTGTAATTTATGCCATACTGCTAGTTTTTATTTTCATTTAATACCTAATATATTACTTATTACTGACTTAAAATTTATTATAACATAATTATTACTAACAATGTTTTTGGGAATTATAATATTTTATAAATCAATAATAATAAGAGAAAAAAATATAACAATGCCCTTACAGGAATCAACCTTATCACCTAAGCGGAATTTCCACGTTGGATGCATAAACTGAATCTAATGTTGTGGTTTGAAGTTCTCTATAAAAAAAATCCAATGCATTCTCATCATAATGAGATTAAAAAGTTCAAAATTAAATTTTATACAGCAAAACGCCGATAGCGAATTGGCGACTGTGGAATGACCGATGGTAAAGTTGCTATGATGAGATATCCAAAACACTTAAAACGAGGCTGTTCGAATCGTAACAGGTTTTTTAAAAGATGTTATGAGGAAAATGTGAATTTCAATATTACGATAAAGTTAATTTATTTATGTAAAACCCACCATAATTCACCAACAGAAATTCAATATAATTTGACCTAAAGCTGTTTTATTATTGACTGTAAGACTGTAACAGCACAATATTAATTTATGAATAGGTCCGGATTTATAGGCACTAAAATACTTGAAAATCTGCAGGAAAATATGATCTAAAAAGTTCAAAAAAAGCACTTACCTATGCGCTAAAACATTAAATAATCAATTAACTACTTTTACTAGAAGTTCAGTAGGTGTTGAACTGTGGCTACAGCAAGAGTACATCTTTAGAAATAAAATAATACGAACATATAAATAATAATAAAATATTACTAAAGTGTGAATCTTTAAATTGTTGTTTCTCATCCGAAGTGTAAAAAAATTTACTTACAAAGCGGTAGAATGTAGGCAGACCTACTTTGAAAGATTATTTCGTTGGCTTTTTTTACTTAGTACTTTTTCTTTCTATTCTAGGGAAAATATTTTACTAATTAACCTTCGGGTGGGCACGTTAAAAAGGTTACACGGATGGGCACTTGGGGTCCTTGAAGACCCCAGGAATTCTACGGTATAATTGTATATAAAAGTTGTGTAATTTGGTTTTTAATATATTATAAACATTCATTTAATTAAAATATTTGGTAACTACCTATGTATATTCATTTAAAAAAAAAAAAACTCAAATTTGTACAAATTTTGTTAGATACGTTAAAAAGGTTACACGGATGGGCATTTGGGGTCTTTTAAGACCCCATGAATTCTACGGCATATTATGATATAAATATAATACATAAAAGTTATCAATACTAGCAATTTATTAAAGAATTAAAGGATTAAAACCTTATTAAAGCCAAATAAATTAATTAGCCCACAAATAAGCTATTTTGCAGACCGCTAATAAAAAAAATTAGTTCTGGGGTCTTAAAAGACCCCTTGTGCCCATCCGAAGGTGTTTTAACTTTGAAACTTTTTTTCGCCGTCTATAATGATCTTAGCTCAACGTTTATAGATTATTTATATTAGTTAAACATTTAAAAGAGATGTCCTAAAATTTCAAAGTGAAATATCTTTAAATTTTAAAATTATGTGCAAAAGTAACCCCCGGGGGTCCCAAAAGACCCCACGTGCCCACCCGAAGGTTAAGTATATGTAATTGCTTTATAAATTTGAAATTATATAAACGAATAATAACTACGACTAAAGAAGTTTCACTTTTCTTGCGAGCTTATATTATGTGAATGAGACTCACTTCGGTTTTTGAATATTTTCTTTATTTTATTTTCTATCTTGATCGGTCAAGTTCCTATATAATAATCTTAATACTTTATGGGTTACCGATTTGAAAATGTTAATCAATTCTACTGCCCCTACATAATTTAAAAATTAAATAATCAGAGAGGCAATCAAAGACAGAGAGAATAAACCGCAGTTAATGCAACAATAAAACATACTTCCGAAATAAAAATTTTGTTATTAGTGTAAGCATGAATCTGTACCTACAACTGTAACACCATCAGGTATCATTTGATTTGTTTTAAAATCACAAAAACGGTGAATTTTTTACACGTTTATCAAATTTGTGTGAAAATAGAGTGGAAATTTATATAAATACAATATAGTTTTTAAAAACTGTCGGTAAAAATTAACGAAAATTTTAAATAACATTTTATCGTTTGGGGTGTATCACAATATACACTTAAATCGTGTTTTGAATGATTATTAAAATTATGTAGGTAGAAAATCATCATTCCGCGGAGTGAAGTTCTTTCAAATCATGAAAATACTATACGATCATTGCTTACAAGGATATCGGTGTGTCAAATAGGAAAATTTCACGAATAATTGAAGGATGCTCAACAGTTATTAATAATTTCATCAAACTTGGTGGGTAGTACGATTTAAATACCAACTATTCTGAAAATAGTAAATTAAGTGAACGCCAAAAACTGAGTTTATCCGCACTTTTCGATCTAAAAAACAGTTTGGGTTTCAAATTGTTACAAAATTAGCTCTCCCTGTTACTACCAGAATAGATCAGAAATTATTATATGAAAGCCCACACCTGAAATTCACTAAAGGACTTAAATAAACCCCCAGTAACTTCTCAACACAAGGCTGCAAGAATAAAATTTGCCAGAAAGCATATGGAATGGACAAACCAATGCAATCAGGTGATAGTTTAACTTAGACGGTCCAGATGAATTTCAGTGCAATTGGTACAATTTATATTATGAAAAGAAGTGAGAATGAGCAGGAACTTTGGTGGTGGTAGTGTAATCTTATGAGCTGCATTTCCTTCCAGTTTAATAATTAAATTGGCATGGTTACAACAAAAGATGAACTTTGTAAAGTATTTAAAAAAACAGTTTGGAAATGACACACTTTTGGTGGAACGTCTTGAACGTCTTGTGGCATGGACTTAACTTTTCAGCAAGATAATGCTGCTATACATACTGCTCGCAATATAAAATAATAGTTTGAAAATTAGACTTTAAAAATTTTAGACATTTAGAAGTCAGCTAATAGTTTTGACTTTGATTAAATTTGATTAAAAACCTATGAGGGATCCTTGCCAAACGTGTGTATGAAATTAGAAAGCAGTTTAACCTTATTGATGAACTTATAGCACTGCGGTTCGTTTGGAACTTTTTGAAACCAAATGAATTAAAAAAGCTGATTTCGTCCATGCCCAACCAATTTTTTGAAGTTTTTTAAAACAATGGAAGTTCAACCTATTACTGAATAAATTGTTTGTTGAGATTTGAAAACTTTTTAGTTTTAACTTTAAGTTGCCATATAAATATGAATTTCCTCTCTTTTTTAAAGGAAAAGATTTATAAAATTAAATTTCTTGCTTTTAAATTAAACAATTAATTTTTTCTGCAATTATTAGTAGTCATTAAAATATCCAAAAAATTTAACAATACTGTAATCATTTAATAAATTTGCCAAAATATCCCATTGCCTTTATGTGAATTTCTTCAGGCTGAAACAATCTGTCTCCATCTCTTTTGATTTCTCACCAGAACTGTCCAATGTTCGACACCCATTGTCCTTAGGTCCTCCTTTATGGCATCCAGCCATCTTCTTCTAGGTCGTCCTCTTCTTCTGGTACCTATCGCCGGTCTTATCACTGTCTTGTAGATTCGTATTTTTGTTCTTTGTGATATTTGCTTGTTACATAATATTGTATCTAGACTTGCAGCACTTTTATTTCCTCTGGTTATTCTTACGTCGATCTTTTTACTGTTGTTGATGTTACTCGTTATTAAAGTTCCCAAATAGATGAAACCTTCCACCTTTCCAAAATTATATTCCTTCATTCCTACTTCAACCGCAAGTCCTCTCTCAATTGTGGGTCCGTTGTCTTTTGCGCCCATAACCATATATTTTGTTTTTGCTTCAATTATTAGGTTTCTTTATTAAGGTTTTTTATCATTTTCTGCAAGTCATGTCGGTTTTTCGCAATTAGCACAAGATCGTCCGGATAAGCCAAGCACTGGTGGTTTGTGTTGCATATCATTCCGATTGTGTTTATTCCACCATTTCTGATTATTTTTTCTACTACCAAATTGAATAATACCGCCCATAATAAGGCAAGGATCTCCTTGCCTCAAACCACTCTCAACTTTAAAACTTTTAGATATTTTGTTTACGGTCTTGAAATATTTTTTAGTCCTGTTGAGAGTCATCTTTGTTAGCTATATTATTGTATCCGGCATCCCCAAAGTTCTCATTGCGACACACAACTTATCTATATTTACCGTGTCATACGCTTATTTGAAATCTATGAAAATGGTGTATAGTATTACTTTATGTTCATATAGCAATTCAACTGTATTTACATCAAGGTGAATATTTGGTCCATCACAGATCGATTGATTCTAAAGCCACACCGGTAGTCACCAACAATTTTTTAATTCTGACTAATAAAGACATAGACAACGTTTGCTTGGATCGCTTTATTGCGTCCTCAGTTCTTCGCTCACCTAATTTCGAAAAATTTTTAATTTTACTGGCCTCCACGATCCATTGACATAATGCCTGCGGACTTTTTCATGTGGAATTATTTGAAGCTAAAAATTTTACGTCAAGAAGCCGGACCCTGGAAACTTTGAAAGACAATATCCGTCAAGAAATAGCCGCTATTCAACCCGAAACACTTCGAAAACCAATGGAAAATGCCGAAAAATTAGTTTATTGCGCTATTCGCTCTAGCGGCTGCCATTTACGCAATATTATATTCATAAAGTGATCAGAACTTTGCAAGGTTCAAAATAAACGAAAAGTCAAGTCACAGCAAATAATTTGTGTTGGTTTTAAAATTATTGCCAAAAGGAATCCCGAAGGTTTAAATGGCTCACCCTGTATTGACTGCTTAGAAAAATGCACGTGTACATTAATATTTATCAATTTGTAATAAGTCTTTTTTTTAACCTGCACCGACCTACACTATTTGACTTTCTGTAAAATCCACTGTACTATAATATTTAATATATAATATTAAACCTCGGGTATAGTTTCCATATAATGATATCAATGGAATAAAAGTTTTATATCCGTAATAATGTAGTCTAACGTAATTAAACTGCAGAACATAATTACAATCAGACTAGTGCAATAATCACAGAGGTTGGCTCTCAAAGACTAAACAAACTGTAGTAATATACTTAATTAAGGTATTTTGAAATCTCGAACAAGGAATTAGAGAAAATTTAGAAAGCTTATTTAAATTATGAATATCTGAAAATTGAACCTTAATATAAAATGTTTCTTTGTAACCGATAAAATTAATATTATAGTGGTGAGTAAAAGTAGTTGGAGAAGTCCAGCTTTAAAATTTAAAGGGAATTTACAACGGGAAGGCAAAGTTGGTGTATTCACTCCCGAAAGTAAATTAAGTATTTAGAAAAAAAGCATTAAGTTTTAGAGATTTGATTTGATGTATAAGAAATGAAACGTTAACGACTTGAAAAAAGAAAAAGTAAAAAAATCATTATTGCTAATTAAAGTGGGCAAACTGAAATTAAAAGTGTAATTATCGTTTTCTCAAATAGCTTTAAAATTGGAACAGTAACACAAATTATAATTCATGTTTATTAGAATATAATTGTTCTTTAATTCTGATCGAAGTTGCTAAATTATAATTGAGTCTAAACTGAGTCGTATATTAGATCGTTAGCTTTGGAAATGAATTTTTTTTATAATAATCAATTTAATGTATCGATGCCGTAGGAAATTAATTAACATCGTAAGATTGCGTCAACACATCAAAAAATTCAATCTAAGCAATATCGTTTCGATGCAGAAAGATGAGCCAAGAATATTGATGCATGATATTAGAGTTTAATTTAAAGTTTTACTGCTCATTATTTTCAAGTAAATGAATTTTCAGGAAAGTACTAAAATGGAATATTAAAAGTATCGAGTCAAAGTTATAAAATAAAAAAAAACATTTAGTTTGACTATAAAACAAATCTTCCTGAAATAGAACACGTAAGAAAATAGAACCGCAGACTCTTTAAATAAAATATGTAGCATCCTAAAATCCCACAGCCCTTTCGTAAAGAAAGCCCGTATGTTAACGCGGGTATATATGTTGGTACACAAACTTCGTCCTGCTGTCAGGCTGTCACTGCACTGCCGCTATTAAACAAACAAAACGTGTGTGCTAAACAGAATATTCAAAGATAACAGCATAACATTTAAATTTATGCAATATTTAACGCAATTTACAGCATAACCGGTAATTGTATAATTTCAACTATTTATGAAAAGTTTTAGTCTAAATTTTGTGTAATTAAACAGTGTTTTGAATAATTTTGTTATTCTTGTATAACTAGTTTAGTTGTTTAACGTATTGCAGTAAGTCGTTACTTTAGTTGTGGTTGAAACAACATTCCTTAAGTTTCTAAAACTTACCGGTTAATAGAAAAAGGGTAAAAAGTAGAACACCTATGCTGGACATTGAGCGGCAGTTTCATTTGCGATGGTCACTAGCGGAAGCACTGACCACCGCACCGCTAAATAATTCGGTGGACACTTTTGGTGACGGCACTAAGAATAACAAAAGAATCAATTAACACTCGACCACGAGGTATCGGCACTCGGCACCGTTAGGGGTAGATCGCCGACCGGTCAGTCGACAGACAAGCGGCAATTGTAATGCAGAGGATCGCGTGGATAGAAGTGCCGCGCCCGCGCTATTCCCGTTAGGGTAGCGAATCGCGGTAGCTGAGACTCCTACACCGTCACTCATTAACGGCCCCGGAGCTTTCAGGGACATGTGATCAACACGCCGTGTTTACTTTGTACGGGTCGCGGCGCATTGTACTGCCACATGCCTCATCATTAATTCATACTTTCGTTTGCCCCTAAGGCACGCAATTAACATGTCTATCGATGGGGTAATTGCTAAACTCATCCTGGACCACCAACTAGCAAATAATGCAGGTTGTTCGTGTATAGTACGTGACTCTAGTTGATGAATAATGAATTAACCGTGATACTTGAGATGATTACGCGACCCCAAAGTTCTAATTCCGGAACAACTTGACCGAATAATAATATTTTTTTCTTTTTAAAGATTTGCTAAAACTTTTTACACTACGCCACTACGAAATGACCATTTAAATGGAACGAATCGTTGAAATAGTGTCTATGCGGAATTTGTGCTGATATCGCACTTCACAAATAGACAGTGTATCGGGGTATGTTTTCACCCTACGTGCCCCTCTGACTTTTAAAGTCACGCTATATGCCGGAACCGCCGAAATCGAACCGAAATAGATCTGAATAATGACATAATAAACCGTACTGCAGAGATATGCAGATATGCACCATGACGTTCTAAAATTGCTAAATTCAATACCGGATTTCTTTATTTGTTTTAATATTATTTATGTAAATATTCATTACATAAACGTAGGTACAACTTTAATAAACTTAATTTTTGAGCCAACAATAAATTTCGAGTAATTAATTTGTGAGGGTAAAACATTTTACATAATTTATATTACACGAATTAAGCATAACGTGGACAAAGATTATGCGATATTTCGCACCATCTGCAACCCCAAGAGCTGTCATGACATGTAACATTTCGATCGCGCCATCCCCGACATGGCACTCGACCATATCGACCTAGCAAGCCATTTCAACAAAATATGCCGTGCATTCGATAACATAATATTTTAACTTATTTATATTTAAAAAAAAAGATTGCTATAAAATTCGAGAGAGACGGAAATAACCGGTGGAAAGTTCGCAGTATACGGTTGCGTATATCATTAAATTGTGATTAGTTGATAACGAAATACAAGACAGATACAACCACCTAAAGCTCTGTCACTGCCCAAAACCGCACTACTGCCACCCACAGTCCTGTCAACTTGTACATGTAATTAGCGAATAGTTCGAGTTCAGAATTTCTAGTAACAGAAGGATTAACCGTCATTTGCATTTATAGATGCGGAATAAAGCTACACCGCAGGATATTCTCAAACAAGAGATAACGAAAAACGTTGGTCGTTACGGAAACGCACTATGACAGTAACAAATCCAAATATCTAATTTTGGTAAATAAGCTTACATAAAGACGCTGCGTGACTTCTATATAAAGGATAGCAATGCCAATTACGAATTAGCAACAGATTGGCTTAAACTAACTTCCTGATATATCAAAAAGTTAAGTCGTTACGCTTAAATTGTCAATTATGTAGTTATGCCTAGAACCGTGATCGATTCATCAATTAGCATAGACGGGTCAGGGTTTACAGATCAGTGACTACAAGAGCCTATTGGGCGGTGAACACCGCCGCCAACCTAGCAGAAGAATCGATGTTCATTTAACATCACCGTTCGCTATTTCATACGCCATACTGCTTCTGCACGACCTTCCATATTTTATTAAACAACTTGTACATACAGATGTTACTGCACAATAGTACAAACACAAAAGCTCACCTACCGTTTAGAAAAGCTTATTTGTGTATACTACAATGTGACAATAGAAATAATAAAAAAAACTCACACTTAAAAATAACGTCGTATCTATTTCCTGCACAAAAGAATATAACAAACGAATATAAATTTATATACAATTCTTTACATTATCTCTTTTCACGGCCGAAAATAAATCTTAAATTTCCAAATAAACCGACTAAATATCCACCTACTTAATATCTACCGCTGGATGTCCGCATTTTTAAAACGACAAGCCGATACAAATTAAGTTGAAAAAAAGGTAGCTGTACAGTAGTGGACTTGCACAATACTTCCAGTAGGGTATTACCCAAATAAGACGCACGTCAAAAACATCAAAGCTAAATAATATGTCTGTGCTCTATAGCCTATAAGGTTAAGGCCAGCTTTAAATGAAATGTCTATTTTGAGAGCCAAATTAAAGCTCACCCTCCGTCTGACCTTATCCTGAATCCGTCACTAAAGTATGCGAGCAAGTGGAGAACTTTAATGTACATAAGAACAAAACTTTAAAGCCGACTTGAGAAAAATAAAGGCTAACAGCTCACGCTAACCCGACAATGGACATGGTAGCGTTCGGGTTCGCATGTAACTTACATACTACATGCTTAAGCGCGCCGTGCCTGCCGCAATTTATTATACGTTATAGCTTATACTATGGGGAAAATTAGGTAAAAGGAAAATAAATCGCATACATATGGTTTATTTAAATTAATAAATTTTTGAAATTTATAAATCCGCTAAAAGTTGCCATTCCCAAAAACCCTTGTGTAACACCGGGGTCAGTAGGTTTGAAACAGGAACAATAATATAGGTATATTTATATACCGGGTGCTGAATGAGTTAGCCGAAGATACGAAATTAACATGTAAAAACTTATTTATGCAAATTCCTGCTTTCCTAATTATTTTAGAGCAAAAATGAAAGACAAAAATAATGCAGAAATATAAACTGCAAATGATAAGACCATTCGATTTCATCTAACTTTTACTTAAATGGTCAAAAAATGCTTTCGAAATTGTTAAAATTTTCATTTATCGCTGGCCATGTAATAAATTCAATTTAATTTATATTTTCCAAAATAATTACCATGGAAACTTTCATGGCCAGTCCGATAAATAAAACTTTTAACAATTTAAAAAGCATTGTTTTGGCTATTTAAGTAAGAGTTAGATGAAATCTAATGCTCTTATCATTCGTAGTTTATATTTCTGCATTATTTTTGTGTCTTTCAGTTTTTCTCTAAAATAATTAGGGAAGCAGGAATTGGCGTAATTAAGTTTTTACATATTAATTTCCTATGTTTGGCTAAGTCATTTAACACCCTGTATATGACGTTTTACATAGTGTGTTACTTACGACTATTTTTATTAATAACACACATTATTTTGCAGTTCGGCTAAATCATTCAGCACCCTGTATATTAATTTATATTCAACAGTAATAATAATAAGTGCATAAAAATAGTCGATTAAATTTTGACGTTTTTTAAACAAAGTTTTGCTAAGCAATATGTCGAGTCAATTTGGCACGTAACAAAATCACGATTGAAAAATTTACGAGAAAAAATTTCTTTAGAGCAAAACTTTGTTTCAAAAAACCTTCCAGGTGGGGCCTCTCAGTCGAGGTGGATTGAGTTCAGGGATGTTTTTAATGACTTAAGCGCCTGCCAAAACGGCCCAGAACCCCCGGAGCGGAGGGTAGCGTAGGATCAGGTTTGGTTGGCGCAACCACGGCAAATCACGGATACACCGTAAAAGGAATGAATTAAATTAAATTAATTTGACTCCTCCTAATAATTCAATATGGTATTTTATAAGTAACATTTTCGATCTTCAAATGCCGTTTTTTCGAAAACTAATAGATAATCCGAAAAAATGTTTTTTTTAATATACCTTACATAAAAAATTGTTCTCTTTCCAATGGTATATAGGAAAAAGTGAAATTCGTGGTGCACTTTGACTGACAGATCCCGTTATTTTTTAGATAGTTGACCAAAGTTCTCTTGTTAAGTGCATGGATGCTGAAATGCGGATTGCACCGATGGACTTTAATTTGTTCATTATTTGTTAACAAATCTCCTGAAAACAAAAAATCTGAAAAGATCATAAAACTTTTTACTTAAACTCCACAACTCAAAAAAGCTCAAATAGTAGTTTTTGGGAGGAGCAGGATAACTATTTTTTAAACTATTTTATTTATTATTATTAACGCACAATTTTTAAGTAAAAATTGAACCTGAACCATCTCTCGCGCTGTTGCGCGAAAAGTAGCGTAACAATTAGTTCCTAATTGCAAATTCTTTTAATTTACAATTTCCAATTGTCATGAATGTGTCAAACATTGAAGCCATTATGAAACTTTTTAAAGGCAATGATGTAGAAATTTGAGATTTGATGCAGCAAATCATCAATAAAAAATTAAGTTTCATGCTACGGAACAAAAAAGCTAATTGCAGACGACTACTTGAAATATTGTTTCATGTGTATTAAGTAAAATAAGGAAAATTACCGTATAACTGATAATACCAAATCAATATTTTAGAAAACCCAAAAAAATGTACAAAACACTTCAGAACTAAACTGGTTTTAAATTATCAGATGTAAAATACACTGTAAATATAAATTATAGAAATTTTTAGATATTTTGGATGAGTAATTTTGGAAGAGAATTATTGTTAGATACTTGTTGAATTTAATTGAATAATTTTGATGGTAAAGCTTAGTTTGGAGTGGCAAAATTATTAAATAATGAATGGAAAATTGTTAAATTTTTAATAGTTAAAAGTTAAGGAAAAGTAAAGCGAGATACGAACGTGTGGTGTTATCGATCACATTTGGTATTCCATCTCACTAATAGTAAATTTACAACATTTTATTCGAAGTTAACTTTATGTTGAAATTTAAAATTAAAGTTAATACAATACGTAGAAAATCGATAATTTAAAAAATCAAAAACATACATAATTATCACTTAACTTAACGCCGTAAACACTGCCATTCTAACCTCTCTTTTCGGGTTAATTATTATTTTCAAATTTTACAAATCATAATCTAATGATTTCTGCATTAGTGCATTGCAGATTTCCGAAAATAAAATTAAAGAAATTATTTTTTTATATAATAGAAACACGCAATACCTTTGAGACAACCCTTTTTTTAAATTTTTATTAATTTGTTTTTCAAATTGCCTTTCCATCGTATGCTTAAAAAATTATGTCTATGTAATTTTTACCTGAATATTTAATGTAATGTATGTATGATCATGTAATGTATCATCTGTATCAAACATTTAGCTCGTAAACAATAAATTTATTTCGAGTGGACAACTATTAAGTGTTAATATTTGAGGTTATGTTACCAACAGTTTTACCAAGGTTTTACCGTTCAAAAGTGACGTTTGACTGGTTTGACGGCGTACGTGTAGCGTACATTGTGTTAAAACATTTTTTATACTGGTTACCATTACGTTCAACGCCGTACGACGGCGCTGCATTCTGTTTCGCGCTTTTGAATTACGAATTAGCATAACAATAGATCCTATTTAAAGTTGTAATTTGTGTACCGGGAAATTCAACGAATTTAAAAATTTGACTTGATATTCTAATTGAATGTCCTCATCTGTTTGATCGACTCCTCGATGTTTAGCTGTATCTACACTTACGTTGATATACACCTCGCTGTCAACTAAATTCAATATTTTATTAAATGTGTGAACGCATTATCATAGTGGCATTGTGGGACGTCAACGTCTTATCAGATCAACGTTTCATTGAATTTTCTCTATAAAGGTAGCAATATACCAAGTAACAAGAAAGTTTGACTTCTTGTTCTTAAAGGATTTTTAATTTAATGTTGGTTGTCAGATTATCCGATTGTTATGAAACAGAATTTTAGCGTTGCATTTAGCGTTGCATAAAAAGCCTTATATCTTTATATTATAGAGTAAAAGTTGATTTACAAAATTTACACATAAATATTCAAACATTAAAATGAGATTTTGGAACACGACAATATATAAGTACTACGTTTGTCAAAAGATAGAATGTTTTGAGTTTCAAGTTGGAAAGTCGTATGCATTATTTTAAATAAAATGCAAGTTGCAAAAAAGAGAGAAATATGTATCATACCTTTTTTAAAAGCATTAAATTTTTACATCTAGTCGTATTTTATTTAAAGTAATTTATAAACCGGTGAAAACTTTTAGAATACATAGTATATGCAGTGCAGTGCACTAATACTAATGTAATAATTGTACGATTTCCCAGTTGCGCACTCAAAAACCTTATAATTCAATTAAATTATCTTTAGTTTAATATAATTGCGTATTATAATTTTGAATCTACTAAACGCATTCCTACTAACTGCAAAAAACTAATTCAAAACATTTAATGCCGATTTAAATCACACTTACACTTAAAATGATAAGCTTTTTTAAACTTTAAGTGCTTCTTATTCAGATTACCTATTATTTGGAATAAAATTAAAGGGAAACTTAAATTTTAAGCCAAAACTTGAAAAATATTATTTTTTCATCGGGTCTGAATCCCCTCGCTTCATTGGTAAATTAAACTTTTTTAATTTTTTTTTCTAAATTTTTTAACCTTCCCTTCTACCTTTCTTACAGTTGGGGACAATTTTCGATCTAACCTAACAACGACGGTGGTCACAAATCAAAGACCCCTAATTTTTATTAAATCAAATTGAACAGAATCGAATGGGATTTTTACGCAGACAACACATTTGGTTACCCCCTCTCTACTTTCTCTGGTTGCATTTAATCACTTGTATGATTTTCCTCTCTCCTTAAGCATAATCGTCTTTTATGAACTACCCTATACGAAATCATTCAGTCTCTACTTACGTAGCATACAAATACCTGCAAGGATCTAATATCCTTTCTCTTTTAACGTCTCCGTTGTTGGGAGCCAATAAAAAAAATTACTTCATTCTCTTTTTATTTTTTATTTCAAAATGAAATTTTCCGTTTTGTTTGATGAAATGTTTAATTTAATTAATAACTTTAAAACAACGGAATCTTTTGTACAACACTAAACAAGCTTTCTGTAATTTTACAAATTTTGTTATAGTAATGTTGTTGATATGCGTGTACTTAAGAACAAAAACTACTGGTTAAACTAGAATACTGGTTTTTCATTTTAAATACTATACCTGAACAGTACACTGAAAGAAAACTTGTGTAAAATCTTTTACAATTGTATAAAGTTTTACTACAAATTATAGTACGAATAGAACTAGGTACAATCTGTATTAAAGAATTCAAAATTATTGTAGTAAAAGGTTAGGCGATTCTACACAACAATCTGTAGTAATGTTTGCAGCACTAGAATGTTGTGATAATTTAAGCTTTTTTAGGAATATATAAAACAATAACATAGCAATATATTGTAAAGCAATATAGTATTGCATGTAGTGGTAAGGCACACATCATTAATTATAAAATAATGATCAATTATTACCAAGAAAACAACTGAAAATTCTTAGAAAATCCAATTTTTATTTTTTTTGAGAATGGCGCACTACTTCGAATAAATTGAAAAAAATATATGTTATATAAAAGGGTATGAAGCTTCTAAAAGAAATTATTTTATAATTTTGCCCAAATCATAACATAGTTTTAAAAAATATTTTTAAATAAAAAAAAAAATTTTTACTGGATACTGAAATACAATACGGTTGTTATTTTGTCCTTATGTGACCTTTATATGCCCCTTTAATATGCTGAAATTTTATCAAAATCGATTAAGCCGTTCTGGAGTAAAAAATTTTTTTCTAATTTTTAGTATTTTTTGATTTTCTCGAAACCCCCTTGAATTAAAGATCTAAAAATTTCAGGATCTTAGTATTTATTAGGACTAACGTATGCCCAAAGTGGCGATTAAATATTCTCCGGGGGCAGTTTCACCATGCTTATCCTCCTATGCCCTTTACCAAAACTATCTAAATTAAATTCCAATGTATTTCGGTTTTATTATATCTTTTTAAATATTCGTTAGCTTGCGAAAAATGTTTGCATCCTATAAAACCCTTGTTCGCACTCAGAGGACTTGGATGAGAAGTTTTTAAAATTAGATGCTTGGACGAATCTATTATTGTTGACTTAGTTTGAGCTTTAAGACCCCATAACATAAAAACTACATTTCGTCCACTACAGTTTATTAATTGAACTATTTTAGTAGTTATTCTTTCCCATCCGATTTTGGAATGCGATCCCGATCGTTGTGGCTCTGTTGTTAATACTTCATTAAGTAATAAAACACCTTGTTTTGCCCATTTAGTTAAATTGCCACTCATTGGAATCGTAAAATCTTTAATATCATCATATAGCTCTTTAAAAATATTTTGAAGACTACGAGGAATTTTAATATCGTGTGGAACGGAAAATGCCAGTCCCATTGCTTGATTTTCATTATGGTAAGGATTTTGTCCAATTATTACGATTTTTATGTCTTCTAATTTTGTATATCTTGTAAAAGAAAATATTTGGTTTGGTGGTGGCAGAAATTTAACATTATGAAGAATCTGCTTAAGTCTCTTAAATTCATCGCTTTCTATTTCTTCTCTTAAATAATCCAACCAATTGCCATTAATGAAAGTTTCCAATTTGCAGATTTCGCAGTTGTTAGTTCTACAACTTTCAGCTATCTTTTGTTGCGCTTCTTGTTCTCTTATGTTCATCACAAAGACCAGAAACTAAAATGTAAAATATTGCGTTTTTGTAATCCAACTAATATTTGGATTGGTAGTTATTTCATTTCTAAATATTTAACGACTAAAATTTTTTAAATTTGTGGTATTATTAGCCTTACGGGTGGAAGGAAGCTGACAAATAACTTTTGTATGACATAATATATGACAGTTTGTTATCGCATTTTTCTGAACCTAGAAATATTAATAAACTTTTAAATATTTCTTATCAACCAAGATTAATAAGGATAATTATGCAAGGTTTATATAATAGATTCCTTAATAAAGTATTATAATTATTAACTTACATTATTTTTTTATTTTCTAGAAATTGCTTCTTTTTCTGAGGAACTGAAAAAACTTGATTGTGATATCAAAAATAAAACTAGAATCAACTTATTGGAAAAATCAATTATTTATTATCTTGTAAGTCTAATCAGTAAATTGAATATGACTGCCGCCATACTTCAGAAATTTTTGTTATCAAACAAATATTACTGCAAAACTGCAAGTTAATTTGTGTATACTTGAAATAAACCAATTTACAATACACGTCATTAGCATTGACGAGGTCACATTAGACCAACGTTGTCCAAAATGCGATTATAAAGTGAGACATATACTGATTTGTCACCGCAACTCACAACACTGTACATACCAAGATATACGATGTTGTGTATTGCGGTGACAAATAAGTATAATGTCTCACTTTATAATCGCATTTTTGACAACTCTGGACTAATGTGACCTAGTCATTGCTAATGACGTGTATTGTAAATTGGTTTATTTCAAGCATACCTACTTATAAAAGGATATACGTATGATTAGATAACGACTTCCTAGAGAAAAATTAACAAGTGCAGCTATGATAACAATATGATGATATTTTTTGTATAAATGCATATTTATTAGATACAACAGCTGTTCATCATTTTTCAATGCACAGATATTTATAAAGTTTTCTTTTGATTACAAATTCTGGCAATTTTACACCTATGTATCAGCTATTCGTTGCAAAACACAGTATAGGTTTGTCAAGTCTATCTCTAATGTCCGATTTCTTCACTTAGAGAGATTTCTTCACTTATACGCGACAAGTATAAACATACCGATAACTAATCAAAACGGTTGTCTGTTTGGTCACTTGATTAATTTGATTAGTTATCGGTATGTTTATACTTATCAGGTGGATATCTCTAAGTGAAAAAATCGGACATTAGTCTACCATTTGATTTAGATTTTAATGACTGCTAGCTAGCGACGTAAGTTGGAATTTGAGGTGTTAGCGTTGCTTTGTAACTACTGGCACTTTGTACTTGCAAAATTTAATGAAACTTTGAATTGTCACCAAAAAATCATAATTAACAGTTAAGTGATCAATCACGTTTATATTCAATTGATATTCAAATGGTGATGGGTTTATTGGGCATAAAACATAAACTCTATTTAATCTATTGTCGATATAATAAAGAACTAATAGTCCTGAAGAAGCCATGGGAGACGGCAAAACGTTGATAATAGATTAAATAGAGCTTATGTTTTATGTCCAATAAACCCATAACCATACGAATATCCTAGCAGTGTTCCAGATCCTTTACTATTTCAAATTGCATAAGCTGGGTACGTTTACATTGTTGTTCGCAAGAACACTCTGGAGTATTGAAGGTCAAATTGATTTTTTTGTTTTAGGTGGTTTGCAGTTGTAATTGATATATTGCATTATTATTATTTTTTCCCAGTTGGAAACAATAGAAATATTACGGTATATTGAGTTTCACTTTGAAAACTAACTTTGATGGGTTTACTACATATCTTTTTAAAATTCCGTCAAATTTTGAGGTACATTTGATTAACAAAATAAAATAACCTATTTGAAAGAATTTTGATGAGTTGTGAGAAACTTTTATCTACAAATGTAGATAAATATTATCAAATGAATATTTGATAGTATTCTACGGTTGTTTACAAGCCTCCTCGGCAACTGACCGAAACTGTTTTACCAGAAGTGAGTTACTGTTTAGTTCATCCTCATTTCTTTTCAAAGGCATTGATTTGTCAGTTCTTTGAAGACCGATTTTTTAGGTGGCTTGTTTTAATGTAAGTTTCGCCGCTTTAAAATCTTATAAACCCTCTAAACGTTAAAATCCCGTAAGAAATGCGGTCAGAAAACACAATTGATTTTGATAAGTCATTGCATTTTTGTACCTTATTTTGAAATGCCGACAGAAAAGTTTTAATTATTTGATACCTATAATTCAATACGTAGTTACGTGACGTTACAACACATATTGGACGTATATATCGTCGTTGTTCTGGCAAAATTCACTAACTATAAGTACTTAGTAACCTCTGCCAGAACAACGACGATATGTATTTTGTTATTACATTAAAACTTGCAAGTATTAATTTCATGTTTTTTATATAACTAATAAAACCAGTAGTAACACAATTTGTGTGAAGCATGATTACAAACAATCGAAAAAGATTTTGATAATAAATATCGGCTATAATTCAGGCAAAGTATATGTATTGAAATAAAATAAACATATCAAATAGACAATTGTTTCGAAGGGATACACCTACACCACTTCTTCTTCTTCTTGAAGAAGAATTGTCGTTTTGATATGTTTATTTTATTTTAATAAATATACTTTGCCTGAGTTATAGCCGATATTTACTATAAAAATCTTTTTGGATTGTCAGGTTTTTTATTAATAATTTTTTTAATAATTAATTTTTTATTAATAATAGCGGCATGGCAATGGATAAGACGAGATTGCCTTTTATTTGGGAGGTCCGCAGCAAGCAGTAGAACTCAAGCAATTTTCATCCGATTGACTTGAAATTTTAACTGTAGCTTTTCAGATAGAATTTATAGAGAAGTACACACGATTATTACGATTGATTAACAATTTTTTATTTTATAGATAAATTAAGATCGATTTTCAGTGAAAATTGAAAATTTTTGTTAAAACTGATACCATTTTGCGAAAAATTCATAAATTTTAATAATCATGTATACTTCTTTAGATAGTCTATCTGAGAAGCTACAGTTAAAATTTCAAGTCAATCTGATGAAAATTGCTTGAGTTGTACTGCTTGCCGCGGACCTCCTAAAATAAAAGCCAATCTGGTCTTATCTATTGCCATGCAGCCATTGTGTATATTAATTTAAAATAAAAAATATTTTTGTATACCTTGAGATATGTAAAATAAGCTATTAAAACTTCATTATTGTCGCTATATTGGTAGTGTCAAAAAAATTTGTAAAAAGGCTAATTTTTCAACCCGTCAAAGTGCTTAACCCCTTAAATGTCTCGAACTTGGTCGTCCGGGTTTCATCGCTGTACTAATTTTGTATTTGATGTATGTTATACGTTGTTAGGATTAAAATCATTCACTCTAGTAGATTGCTGAAACCCATGCCAGAATAAACTTTTATTATATTTAAGTTATTCGTCCGATGAGATAATTAAATACAAAATTTAAAAAAAATAAGCTTTTCAGTAATAAACAATATTAATTTCGAAAAGAATTATTCATAACAATCGTTTGTTGGACCAATTTTAATAATATCATTGCTTGGCTCAAAGAACTTTTTCATTGTATTTATGTTCACTTTTGGTTCAGTGTATATATTATGTAAGTGCCGAAAGTATGAATTCTAATTCCATATTCAGGTATTGGCCAATAATGAATTAAATTGGAAATTGCAATTGCTATGAATTTTAATTATCGAGGTTGCTCTGTTCTATCACAAATGCTAAAATTACATAGGATAATAGGACAAAAGTAAAATTCTTCTCTTTTATATTGTAGAAAATTTACCTCAAATCAAAGGAACATTAAACTCGTGTTTGATAACGTAACCGTAGTAGTAGTTTCTACACACTCGCAAATCCTCGACCAGGAAACCATTGATGTGAGATAATGCACGGATAACGAAGCAAATGTACGGCAGGATGCACAGAATTTTACGAGAAGAATTAAAATTTACACGGATGGTGTGAGAGATTTAAGTGGGTATTGGTAATTTCATTATAAGCACCCATTTAAAGTGTGGCGAGGGCTCAGAATTAATAACCTCAATTTCTCAAGTTTTTTACTGAACTAGTAATTTTTCAAAGGCTTTTAGAATAATAATAGACACAATAAACTTTTAAATTTGTTTAAGTTGAAACTTAGAACTCTAGTAAGATAATTTTAAACCTATGGTTATTTCAAGTCACGTTTACGGTAAACAAGTAATACTGCTTTTTTTAACAAAACTCAAATTAATAGAAAAATATTTTTAGTTATCAATAATGAAAAAATAATGTTTTTTTAAATTTGTTATAGGTAAGCACATTATAGCATTGTAAGTTCTGTGTCAAGGTACACATTATAGGTATTTATTTAAGTTCAATCAATTATTGATTTTATATGGTAGAAAAATTATTTTCTAGCATTTACATATCATTCTATTCTATTTAATGTCTATTAATTTATATTATCTATACATATAATTATTAATTTATAGAAAATGATTACAGCTTACAGGTCATAATGACTAGCGATATTATGTTTAGGCATTTATAAGTTTAGTTTTACATATTTTTGAAACAATTTCAAATGGTTTAAATGTATTTCTTCTTTATTTTTAAACAAGGATTAAAAATCCTTATAAAAACTTGCACATGCATAGGGCCGGATTAACCGTAAGACTGGTTAGTCTATACTATAGCCTAGGGTCCGAGCTAAATATGGTACCCGCTTTTTTTCAGTATCAAAAAAATCATCAAATGAATAAAAAAAGTTTATAAAACAAAAAATGTATTGAAATAAATATTTTCATAAAATATTATAAATATGTTAGTCTAAATTTAGCTTTAAAAAGAAGGTTAATAAAATATTTTATTACAGAAGGTGGTCCCTCAAAATGTCATAGCTTAGCCTAAGGCTATGTAAGTAAGACCCAAGTAAAACCTAATCCGACCTGGCATGTGACAGTTTCAAACCGTTCCCAACTAGTACAAACACAAAGCTAATATTTCAAGAAAGACATTAATGCCCGTACTAATAGTCAAGGATCAATCCTAGATCGTACCAACGATCCTAGCGTAACAAATAGTCCCGGCTTCGGGTAGCATCGGTGAATCTTTCATTTGATCTTAAGGTACGTTTAGATCTGACACTTATTGCGCGAATTTTATGTCGGACAGTAACTGTAGCTAATGTAAATGGTAAGAAATTTCTATCGGACATATATACTATATGTTGTAAGTTCCGGCTATATGTGTTGACATATATAGAAGATCAGATGTAAACTATGCCTAAAATTTCTGCCAGACATACACACATATATGTTCCAACTTCTGGCGATATGTGTAGCCCAATAGAAAATTAGATGTAAACGATACTTTTTTGCAAGTTTCGAGGTGTTTGAGAGAAATTGCAAGAGTTGACCACTCGTCTACTTTTGATTTCAAGTATAGTTACTTTGCAAGTAGGAACTCAAGTTATTAAATTAGCACCTATATGCAGTTATAACAAAATTATTATAATTGCTTATAAATTAATTTTTGTCACCAAGATTTTATAATTCCTTGTCTGACGGTAATGTGTTAGGGGGCGTCCATTAATTACGTGAGGTGATTTTAGCGACTTTTAGACCCCCCCGCCTCCCTTGGTGAGATGTCGTGAGATTTGGCTTGACCCCCTCTCTCCCCTTCTAATATCACGTGAAAATTTTTAAAATGCATATTTTTAGGGTAAATATGTTAATCTGTGCTTGATTGCATTGGATTTATTAAAAAAGCATAATTTGCTTAATTATTTTTATTTAAGAATAGTTAACGCAAAAAAATTACGTGATATTTGCCGAGACCCCCTTTCACCCCTACGCGAGATTTGGTGTTTTTTAGTGTCTAACAATCGAATCCTCAGTAATGACAACTACCAATAACACGTTTTGTTAGTGTCATCGTGGTAATCGTGAACCCAAAAGAACCGACAACTTTACGTACAAATTTAAACTAAGTATCTTTGTTGGTACTATCAGTTGATCGCGCTAGTTACTAGATTAGTGACCGTCTTAGGTCCGCTTTTACAATAGTCGGTTAAGTATAAGTACAACTAACCTATAGCTATGAACCAATGAACTATAAACGCAATAAACAATAAACCAATCAATATCCGTATAACGTTACACCCCGGATAAATAATACTTAACCGACTATTGTAAAAGTGGACCTTAGTGTTTAAATACATACCTATGTAGATACCTTTTTCACAATTTTAAGTTCAGATTAAATCATTGTGTTGTCATATATTTTTTATTATAAAAACTAGTGATTCATTTAAAGAAATTTAAATTATTGACACATTTTCAATTTATAACAATTCAATACTGCAGTCCAAATTTTTCTGAAAATTTAAGTTGAGAAATTCTGATACCAAGTCAAGTTACTTTTAAATAAAAATTATATTTAATTTTTGATTATGACAAATCTGAAAAATTTATTTTCTCAACTTTTCAGTGATATGTAACTTAAAAGTTTCCCTATAAAGTTAAACTATAAACTATACAGATTATATACCATAAGAATAAAACTATAAGGAATCTTACCTTTTAGCACAGTACGTCGCGGTATATTTAATAAATATTTTATTAAAAGCAGACTACGTTTTAGAATAAATAAATAATAAATTATTTTGTTAAGTAGTTACGAGTAAACCTTGTACTTATATATATATATTCAAATAGTTATTATAGTTAAATAATGAGAATAATAATATACTCTTATATTGATTATATTATATTTATATATGATGTATATAGACAAAAATAAAGTTTATGCACAACACTACTACCTGACAAACAAATTTATTACCAAAAAATTGTTAAAACACAGGTTAAGCCAATTGATTTTACGTTTAATTTTCTATTGGTTTCTCAAAACTCTTTTCCTTCTAGATCAGTAAAGACAGTAAGACAAAATATTAACTTTATTTTTTTTAAATATTCTACTATGTTAATGTTTCGTCGAAAAATGTTTGAAAACATCTATTTTTAGAAATCTATATACAGTAGCTGGCCTAAACATCCATAATACAACCGTAGCGAGATGTATTTTCTGAAGAAAAAAAACGCACAGCGCACATCCTCCCTGGTGAAATACAAACAAACTTATGTATTTCAATGTTTTAGTAAAACAAAAATACAAAATATTAAGGTCATTACGGCTTTAATTAAATTCTAGATTTTTTCACTTTTTTTATAAACAAAAATAGTTAATAAACTTTACCAAAATTACGTAGTAGGGGGACCGCGGTAAGTTGCAACAGGGGCTAGTTGCAACAGTGTAGATAACTTTTTAACGGATAAGATAATAGATACCGCCATTGGTACAAAATACGTGTAACTTAAGGTTCTTAGGTTTGTCAGGTAGAATCACGCCAAATAGCTTTATGTAATTTGTCCATTATTGTTTCTAAGTTCAATAATTTTATATACCTATGTTCCTTAAGGACCAATATACATATGTCCACCAATATTTGGAGTTTTTTTTCCATAATAGTCTTTAAAAAAAAATAAAAATTAAAAAGTGTTGCAACTTACCCCTGTCTCGCCTACTAAATGTTACAAACAAAAAAGGATTGAAGAAACTTTTTCAGAAATGAACCGTTTTCGAATTATACTTACACAAAATTCAAAATACAAAGTTTTAAAAAAAAGCAGGATATTGCATTATCAGTTGAGTTTGCAAGTTGTCAGTTATACAGATATTGACTGTTACGAAATCACTAAAATATGAACATATAATTTGCCAAATCTGCAGTTTTCTTTTAAATCCTTGTGCCCATATCGGCAACGTAAATGGAAAATAATTTCTACCATAGTTAAATTGTTTCTTTAGTGTTGTAATTATGTAATGTACTTTTAATATTAAATTATAACAAATATGCTTTAATTTAGTTTTTTCAATAGTGAGGTCATTCTAACTTCCAACTGAAAATATACTAATATCGCTATTTTGAAGTGGCTACATTGGACAGTTGAGAGTTTACCCGGTGCCAGGAAAATTATATCATGTTGTTCAAAAAATTTATCCAAGTAACACAGAAATCAACAGAATAAAGGAAAGGGTATACTCCCTCTCCCCCGATTTTTTTGTGAATTAATAGTATATTTAATAAATTTAATACTAACACAGCTTTACTATCCAGTAAGATAGAAAAATTCATCCATAAATGCCCCTTTAGGCATCGAGCATAGCACCGAAGTGATCAAAGCTTTCAAATACCGTGTCAGTTTTGCCAGCACGAGTTCCATCGTCTAAATACCAAACATTAAATTCCGCTGATAAAGATTTTATTAATTTGTTTATTAATAAGTTAAAAACTATAAAGTCCAATGTTTTGTTGAACCCCTATGCTAGAAGAAATAAATCTTTCTTTGTAGAAAAGAGATGATGGTTTTACATAAGCCTGTCAAAGAAATGTTCATAATATGTAGAATCACCGTTTTTACCGTTTAATGTCTCTTTCTAGACTATTAAAAACCTTCCCAACGTCTACCACTTAATAAAATTTCAAACTCCTCACATTCCAAATAAAATTATCTAAGATATCCCTGCAGCATAACTTTGAAACTAGACATCTAAAGGTCTATCTCACAGTGATAGGACAAATTTCTCAATTTTTCTTTTTGAATGCTGTAAGACATGTACCACATTAAATTTTTTTAAAAGAAAGAAAACAACTTTTTAATTTAACATCAAATTACATAAGCGCGCAATTTCCATAAAGAGAGCTTGGCCGGTCTCTCCTGTTACATTGGAAAGCAAATCATTCAAGTGCTGAGGCCGAAGATCATTAAAACCGTCAGTACTGACATTTTGAAAAAAATTTAGGGCAAATACAACTTAAATAAATTACTTAAAATAAAAAATAAAATATATTCCAAAATTCTCAAAAACTACGAGAGCGTGGCGGAACACGTCCGCTCTCCGTGCCAAAAACCCCCTTTATAAAAATAGTTGCCAATTCAAAAATGTTTCGCGCCGTATTACTAATTTTTAAAAATTATTTACAAATCAAAAAGTACAACAAAATTAAACCAAATCTTTACAATTTAACTAAGAAAAATCAAAATTGATGTTTGAAACACTACAATACTTTACCATTAAATGACATAATATTATAATATTTACTATTAATAAATGTTTATATATTTAATCTTACATATGTTTTAAATAAATCGTAATATTGTTAATGTTATCATATTGTTTCACACAAAATACTTTTTTGTTTTTATTCAATATTGTATTTCTCTTTAAATGCTATTTAAATTCGTAATAAATGAATAAAAATTAAAAACATAAAGATTATTTTTAACGTGAATATCTTATGATATCGTAAAGATTAACGATTGAAATTTTAACGCGACATAGATATTTAGTTAAAAAATATGTATAATAGATTTCACAAGGTAAATTTGTCAAGAACTCGAGAAAAACCCGTGTAAAGATAAATTTCGAAAGCATTAATCTGTTTTTATATTAAATATATTTTCTAAATTTATTCAAATGGTTTCCATTTTGTGCAGCATTTTGTTTAATTATATGCTGGAGCCATTAAACAATGTTTTGCTAAACCAAAAGTAAAGTCTTTTGCCAAGCAAAATACAATTAAAACTTAAATTTATTTTTTACAATTGGTGAGCTGTATAATATCAATTAATTAGTTGTTTATAAATATTACTGTGTTTGTATTCAATTATCAATTTAATGGTAAATGAAATGGTTAAGACTCGCGATCTGAGAAGTAACAACGACTTTTGACCAAAAGATGCAGTGAGCCGTTTTATGCAATTCTGGGGTTCCGACTACCGTACCGTAGATTGTTGGAGTGTTAGTGTCATCTTTAATCAGCCAGGTCAATACCCAGCCATAGGTCAAAACCTATAGATTAAAGATCCTTTGTATAAGATGTATATTTTGTAAACTTTTCTGTGGCCACTGGATAAACAATAATTTGGATATCTTTTAATTTACTAGGCTTAACATTTGAACAGAGAATAGCATTGTAAAGAATTGAGATTTCTCAAACAAGAAGATAAAATTCATTCAACATGGGAGCATTTTTATCTATTTTTGTGACATGACGTCATTAACTTCACTTGTATCAGAACAGTATAAAAAATAAAATGAGCAATACGGTAGATATGTGTGTTTACCGGAAAATTTGAGATATCTTGATTTCGTCTAGGTTTCCAAACCTTATTTTCGACTTGTAAAATGCACTTATTAAAATTTCAAAAATATCAAAAGATTTGAAGTAATTATTTGGATAAGGTTTATGTATTGTGTAGAACTGCTTTCCTGTTACTTTTAATTTCTCGCTTTTTCCTAAAGTTGCCAGTGCATATTATGTATCTCGTTAATTATAATTGTTATTAAACCTTTCTAATATTTAAAAACAATATTTAAAGATTTCCTTAACTTTTGACTACGTGTGAAAGGAATTTGAATAAAAGACGGCTTTAATTAGAGTTAAATGTGGAGACTCTTAATTAAAACTAAAGAAAATCCTGCTTTTAGTCACTTCGCTAAACATCCAATTACACATTAATTTAAGTTAAGTAATGCAAAACTAAAAGTACGGCAAATCTTTGAAAAGTAAAAAAACCTCTGGAAATAAAAAAGATATTTTAGATACATCAATTTTAACGACGCTTTTTCACGCTGGTACCGCGCCCTTTAACTAACGAAAATTGCAACGTTTTCAGATCAGACCTTGACCGAATTAAACTTAATAATAAGGAAAATATTTATCTTACAAATAATTAATTTGTAAAATGGTTTAATAGCATTTACTGGTATATAACTTTAAAAATCAGTAATATTTATAATATTACTGATTATAATTACCAAATAGGTACATTATACATATTTGACAAATTGCATGTCCAAGGAAATTAAGTACATGTATTTTCGAAATAGTCTATGTTATTAAGTATGTATATTACAGTTGCCAAACCTATTATCTGCGTAATAATTTGGTTACAATTTGTTAAGTTCGATTAAATTGAACGAATTCCTGATACCTAAGTGTCGTGAGAATATGTTGTTATGTAATTTTTGTAAAGGTTTTGTTAAATGTTAAAATAACCTATTCTTTAATTTATCTAATCTTTCTATAAAAGAAAAAAATTTATTTTTTAAATATTTTTTAATTTAGTGGATCAGTTACTCATAATATAATTATTATTTAAAAGTGAATTGCTTATTTATCGTTACTTGGAAAAGAAACTATTAGTAACTTCAAGTTCAGTTAATTTGGCCTTCATTTTGGCTTAAATCTGGTCTTGCAAAATTAAACTTGAGTATCTGCAATTTTTGTATCACAATTATTATTATATTCGAAAAAGCTTAAATAAAAATTTTTTTGTAATTTTATATACAAACATATTAAAAAAATTAACCAATTTCCAGTCCATGTTCGACAATCCTACTTTTAAAAAATCATCTTGCTATGTGCAAAATATTTCATGAACTAGGCCACAAATCTATTTCATATTTTGTGTAGGGTAAACGCTATAGTTATCGGATACATAGTTAAATAAAATTTTGCGAGAAATAATTTGTAACTTTCACTTTTGTTATTATATTTGTATAAAAAAAAATTAGGTATATTATTACTCTTTTCTTGCCTACAATGCATATAATAGATAATATTATAATATTAACATTACTGTGGTTTACAATCATTTATAAATGAATAGCAATAACAGAAATAAGTTATAATAACAAACTAACCAGTAAGATGAAAAAAATCATCGACTATCATCAAAATGGGTTACTTAGTATTATTATTATTTTGAAGTACGGTCCTGTTCTTTTTAAAATTATAGTTTATTTTGCAGGTCTTGAATTTGTTATCGAATAGAGGGAACATATTTTGTAGAATTAACGGTTTGCACATTTTAATTAATAAAAAGGAGTTAGTCAACTCCTAAAAAGTTTTGGATTTGCTGTTGCCTGAAATTTTGGTTTTATTTTTTTATACCAATCTATATGTTTGGGATCGTTTGGAGCAAGAAGTTTGTTATGATTTTTTTTAACTGTCGTTCGGACGAGAAAGGTTTTCTCTGTTGGAGGATTTAATTATTTAATTTTTTTTGTAATTTAACTTCGACATCCTGTTAGTACCACCTACAAGAATTCTTTTCTGTTTCGACAGATAAGTCTTCTTAGTTTTTTGTTTTGTCCGATATATAATTTTTGATTTACATAGAAAAACCTTTTTAGTGTCCGTTCTTGCGGTCGTTATTAATCCAAGTTATTGTATAGAACCTAATTCATCTTTCATCGTCCAACACGACTGGCTAGATATAATCGTTTTTTAATTGGGGACTCAATTTAAAAATCATTGCTAAGCTCGTCTACAGTAATCGCTGTCTTGTTTTGTTGCAAGAAAATGGTATGCATCTCAGCTACCACCTTCAATTGCAAGAAATTTATAAATTCACTATCTACCAGAAACATTCAAAACCCGCTAATAAAAGATAAGTAATTATAATAGAACTAAACAAAAAGTTAAGACAATAGAATTTTAACAGAAAAGTAAAGCAATACAATACGTAGGAAATTATTATTTAAAATAATAAAAAAGGCATTAATTATTATCACTTCTGACTGGTTAGGATAAAAATATTTAATAAAAGTGTTTTGACTAACAAATTTTCTAAAACTGGCAGTGCCAGGTTAAAATTAGAAGGCACTGCTTTATGATGAACTGTATCTATGACATTTCCAAATAGTTTTTAAATATTTAGATTGCCTGAAATTAAAAATAAATTTAGAATTCAATCAAAGACAAAAATTTAGTAAATAAAAATCTTAATTTGTACCTTAAAGAAAATTTATCGTCATAAAAATTTGAAAATTATGGGTTAAACGTTTCTCTAATTATTCGTTTTTTTTAATATCAAAATTCGTAATTATTTATTATATTTATTTTTACAGATATCCATGTTGGAAATATTTTCAAATCTACCACATTGTTCCATTATTAGTTGTTGGTTTTGCGATGACGCTGTTTTTTTTACAGTCTTCTGTTTTAAAGATTTGGGTTTTGAAAAGTAAATTTTTTAACTACGAAGTTATTTTCCGAAGAATGATTTATTTCACCCTTTTGCTACTTTTTGAATTTTGATTTGCCATGGTAGGTTTTTCTCACAAGAGGCGTTTCCTTGTGAATGTGTTTGCACCTGGTGGATCGAAATTAATTGTCAGTTTGAGAATCAGACTTTGTGGATTTGTCTTTAGATGTTTCACCACCTATTCAATCCTGGACGTGGATTTACGTTTTTTATTTGGGATGGTAAGTACACCTCAACTTCAAGCGGATAATAAGACTTTTATGAAGATGTTTCAGTAGAGATTAATTGATTTTGTAGCCACACTTTCTCGGTTAATGAGTCTTGGAATAGAATTATGAAGTAAAGTTATTGAATTCGAAAGGTTCTGACGAAGGAAAGACAATTGCAGAGTCGTAAAGTTGGTAGTACTGCATTCAGGGTAAGTCTCGTAGAGATGCATTTACTTGTTTTAAATGATGATGCATCCCAGGCTCCTTTTGTAAGTCAATAATTCCGAGATTATGAAATCCGGTGTGCAATATACTTTGCTAAGCATAACTTCTTTTGATGTGTTATCCTCTTCAGGGATACTCAATTGTATTTTTGTACATGACTGAATCTACCCCTCAGGTGGATGTCAGTTTTTTACTTTTTTATTTTTTTATTTTGTTTTCCTATTTCGTAATCCTCAATTACGTACTAGCTTTACTTGATCATTATGTATATGTTTTAGATTTTGTTTTGATTAGTGAATTAATTAAACTTGTGGACATCTATTTTTTCTATCTTATGTTAATGCAATAAATCGACTCTTGGTTTCTTTCTGGTTTTATTTGTATTAACTGCCGTCCACTTTAACATCGTAATTTTTCATTTTATTGAGATCAAATCTGAGTACTGAAGAACTTTATGTTACGAATCCACGATGATTTCCGAAACTTTAACGCTCTCAAGGACTGCGTTTTAAGTAACGAAGCTAGGTAACATGTAAAGTACATCTACGGTTAAGCAAGTAGCCGATGTAGATAAATTTTGAGCAATTTACGCTACAAAATGAACCAATCGGATTACCTTTAGAAATAATAATAAATCCTTAGTGACGAACAAAATGTTCAAAAAATAAGATTGGCAAAATTTGAGGGCCAAAATTATTGATTTTTGTGTCTGTAAGAAAAATTGACAAATTAATGTGTTCGATTGAAGAAAAATAATCAAATTTGAAGATTTTGGAAAACGTGGTTATCTGCTAACTTGATTATTACAAGAAAAATTTTAATTTACCTGCTAGATGAGTTTACATCAATTTAAAAACCACTATTCAGTTAAGGTATTTAAATAAATTTATTAAATCATTTGTTCAATAAAAAATCATCCAACATAGATAATAATAAATTATTATAGGTTAAGATTTTGCGTTTGCGTAGTTAAATTTGTAAATACATTATTGTATGTCAACCTACAGTGTGTGACATAATTTATGTTAGTGTTTTAGTTGATTTGTGTTTTGAGTTTTATGTTTAATTGAAAAATAAAGAAAAAGAAATTGTTAATGCAAAGTATTCATTTTTTATTTGCTTCTTCAGAAATCAAGAGTCTCAAATTAAAATTTATTGTAATAAAATTAAACAAAAAGACAACATAAAGTAAACTAAAGTATTTATAACGTTTGTAATGATTTTACCAAAATAACACATTACAATATATATTGTCGTGTTTCAAATGTTAAAGTTTGATTTTTTTTGAATTTATTTTATTAGTTTGCAATGAATTGTTTATTTTTGTTAATTTTCATAATTGGGTTTGATTTTGTAAATAACTTTTAAATTTTTGTAATTATGCGCGAAATTATTTGGAAGTTGGTAGAATTTTTGTAAGAGTGGGGGCTTCCAGCCGTATCCGTTGGACGGAGCGGACGTGTTTTTGCGAGTCCTAAGATATTTTTGAATTTGTGTTTCAAGTTTGGGATTTTTGGTATAATTTGATAATAAATTGCGATTTAACGTGAGTAACAGTTTTGTTTCATTTAATATTGGATAAGTCGTCCAAAATTTTGAGGAAATTAAGTTTTTGGATATTTTGAATTTGGAAGATTGGATAGAGGTTGGACCCGTTAATTATTGATTACTGGAATTGGATAATGGGAAATTGCTAAAAATTATAATTGGTTCTAGAAAAATTGAAATTAATATAATTAAAATTGGAAGGGCGTAGTGAATTTGATGTGCTCGTGGCACCTGGGACGATAACGTGCTCGCAATCGCCGTTCCGTTGCAGATGCAGAATTTATTTTAAAGTTATTTTACTTGAGTTTCAAATGGAAATTATTTTTTGATTAATTTTTGGATTTTTAAAAATAAATTGGTGCTGTTCAAAGCATATAGGAATCGACTTCTGAGAAGTCCATGCGAACTGACAATTAGAGCTAGTCGATCAAAATTTAAAAGTGTGGAAAAGGTTTTGTAGGAAATAATAATTCATGACAAAATACCACTGCAATATATTGCCATGTAATCTGGGTGGTGTGTAAATATTTAAAAAAATATGTACTGGAACCCCAACCAAATTACAGCACTATTGAGCTATGAGACTTTTCAATCTATATGAAATCTATAATTAAATAGATAATTCGACCCAGGTGCGACTATTATCAACTTCAATTTATTTTGGTTTGAAATTTAATATTAAAATTACACCATTCAGTCCAATTAATATTGAGATTCCGATCTTCATCCAAATCTACTTCTATTTCCAAAAACTTCCAATTCAAACCACTTAGAAAAAGTTTCTAGTTTTTCTAGTTTTCTAGTTTTTCGCCTCACGGTTAAAAAACGTGGTAAATTTTTGAATTTTGAATTTTTTCAAAGTTTTTAGAAATCATATTAAGAGGGCAGTGCCTTCGGATTTCAAACTAGCAGTGCTAGGTAAACGAATTTCTTAGTTCAAATCATTTTTAAATTATTCATACTTCATGTAACAAGTTCAGTTTTGATAATCTTTGGAGGTTATGGTAAGTCAATTTTGTACAATTTAGTCGATATTTTTGTTTAGTTTGAAATTTTTTTCTTATTTCACAATGTAAGTAATTGCGTGCAACTGAAGAATGGCAATAACCATGAAATAACGTTATATTGTACTATCGTATTACGAATTTTTCATTTTTTCAAATTTTCTTAATTCAGACCTGTTATGTGTTAATTGTCTCTTTTTTAAATTTTTTGAATTTTGATTTTCTACGTATTGTATTAGTCTTATATTTTTTTTAATCAAACCACTTAAACCGAATACTGATTCATCATCTAAAAATTTAAAATATCAAAATTTAAGATAAATAATATTCCAGAATAATAAAAACCCCACTCACTCAACTTAAACAAATTTATTTATAAAATAATCGCAAAATTACGGGAGATGACTTTCTCCACAACAGCTACGTGCGGCCATATTTGGCAAAAGCCTGGTGCCGCCCATTGCTGCCAGTACAACTTGTTGGCGGAAAAACCATCAAATTCTAAACTATTTACAAATTTAAAATATTACTTGTTATAAAACAAAAATCAAATTTTATAAAACAATCAAAATGGGGATTTTAGAACACGACAATATATAGGGGAAAGGCTTGCAGGTTGCCACCCCATAGCTTTTTTGGTCATAACTCGTCATACAATCAACGTATTTTTGATATAATAACATATACAGGAAAGGGGAAATATAAAGCCACGATCCTGCGTAAAAAATCATTTTAATTCTCAAAAACTAAAAATGTACAGCAAATTTTCAAAAGTATCTAAAATCAACACCTTGAAATTTCGGCTTGCAAGTTGCCACCCCTTGAAAAATTGTTGAAAATGTAGAAAAACTCAAGTAAACACATATGATTTATATTAATTTATATTACTTAGTGGCTGTGAACAAAAAAAATGAGAATAAATTGACAAAAAAAAAAGGTTAAAATTGAAAAAAAAAATCATTTTTTTTTCATTTAAATCTAAAAATATATAAAAAATGCATCAATTATTTTGATTTTGTTCTTTGTAATTTTTGCTTCTCTTCTAGTCTTGAAGATGAAGACATAAAGTCTTCGAAACGTCGACATTGTAAAACTTAGTTTGATTTTAGTCCACTAAGCCCAATATTCATTTTTATATAATAATAATTATAGTTGTATTACTGGGATTTTGAATCATTTTTACAGTACCCATTATGTGTATTTTAACGATTTTAGTTGAAAATGGGTAAAAACAAGAGTACCACTCTTGTAGAAAGTAGGATAGTTATCTTCAAATATGAAAATTGTCATAAAGGTACAAAAGTAGCTAATATTTTGGGCCGTTATTGCAAATAAAGTGCTTAATGCCTTATAGCACATAAGAATACAAAGAATATGTACCAAAAACAGCAAAAGAGCAAAATGGGGATAAATTATGGTGTCGATGTAACAGCAAGAAACATTACATTAGACTACAACCAAATTAAAGGAGACAATTTTGTTGTATTAACCAAAAGATACCTTGAGTCGGAAAACAACATCGAACAAAACGAATGAAGTTTTTCAAAGAGAAAATTAATGGTTACCAATTGTTCTGGAGTTCTTTCATTTGGAGCTATGAATCCAAATTTAACTTATTTCCAAATGATAGTAGAACCTATGTTTGACGTCTGCAGTGCAAATAATCACATCCTAGATACATCAAAAAGACAGCGAAACACAGCGGAGGCAGTATCATGGTCTGGAGTTGCTTTTCATTCTATGGTTTGGTTCCAAAATCAGAATTAAAGGCAAGATGAATGCTAAAATGTTTAAAAATATATTGGCACACCATCTAATAATTACTTCAGAACACCTACCGTTATTGGCTTGAAGATCATAGAAGTTCCAACTCGACAATGATTCCTAGCACGCATCGCGTCTGGTGCGAGAGTAGCTTAATGATCAGGAAATTGATGTTTCAAAAAGGTTTAAAAACCGCTATAAAACCTGATAGCATTGCTGAATTATGAAAAGTCGTTCAATGGGAAGGGTACAAGATCGCGCCATTGCATTGGAATGTTCCACCATTGCGATATCAGGGGATCGGCAATGTACTGCTGTAATAGCGCAAAAAGCCATGCGAACCAAATATTAAGTAAGATTTCATTAGTAATTCAAAAGTAAAGAGCTTTTTTTGTTATAATTAATTGTTTCTTCGGGTTCTTCTTCAATTCTTCTTCACCAAAGCAATTTCTAATTTTAAATTTCTTGTTTTAAATTTTATATAAACTATTTTGAATTAATTTATTATTGTGTATTATTTATCATATTAATTTAAATGATTTTATGAAAGAAAAATTGATTAAAATATTAATTTTACTAATTTTTATTCAAAAACCGGGGATGTCCCTTTTATTAAATTAAAAAAAAAATTTAAATCTTTTTTTAAAGTCAACGTCTCAGCAGACAAAAAAAATTAGGAATCTCTTATTGTTTGATGCTTTACCACAATTACAAATATAATTCAAATCGGTGAAGGACACCGGGGATCCTTTGCTTGTTAGTTTGCCGTAAATTATAATGCAATAGAAGTTTAATCAGAAAACTGCATTCAAATTTTCAAGCGCCAACATGAGCAGAATCGAAATGAGAAGATCTTGAAAAAAATGAAGTTATAACATTTTCTTAATTTAACTCCCCCGAGTGCGCCAACTGTGGCGCCGCCTTCCAAACAATCAAACACCTGGTGTTGGAGTGCCCTGATCTCCGGTACAGGGGGCGTGTGTCGGATTTCTTCGGAGACACTTTGCCTGACGCCGACTATCTGGCGAGCCTTAACATCCCAGACAACGTTTTCTTTTTCCTTGTTGTGTTTTCTATTGTCCTTCTGTATTATTAAGCTTAGCGCGATCTATTCATACGAATAAATTAACAAAAAATAAATAAAATATTAACGGATTCAATTTTATTTTAATTTTTTCTAATTCCATCCAAACTATCAACAATGACTCAAAATATATCCAAAACTTTTGACAATTTCTAAATAACATCAATCAAATTACTCATACCACTCAATTCAATCTTTATTTCACAAAATTAAATCAAAAATTTCAAATCTGAGACGCAAAATGAATACTTCCATGGAAGCTTACCGCAACAGCGTCCGACCACATCGACGGACTAAATTGAAAGGGGCCACTATCGCTCCATTTTGTGTCAACTTAAAAATTGTCGAAAAAAGGACAAATTCAAAATTTTACGATATTTACACGAAATTATTTACAAAATAAATTTAAATGCACAAATAATCTGAACCCATATCTACACAACAATTCAGAATTACAAAAATAAAATTCATTCTCTAGATTCTGAATTGGATGTGGACGGCAAATCAAAGTTTCGCATGCACTCAGCTACAAAATGGACCCATTGTGCTATTTCCGATTGTCATAGCATTCCCATTCCCATTATTTCGCGAGCCATCTCAAACTTAAGATTTACTCAGGTATTGTAAAGGACGATGTGCCGCTAATACTTGCCATGTTAGGCCAGTAGTTCCCCAATATCGATTTTTTTTACGCTAACAACGGGCAGTTGTAAAGCACATGCTCTATCGTTTTGTCTGCTTCATTACATCCACGACAGATTGGGCTGTCAACTAGTCAACTAGTGTGCAGGTGTTTATTTAGCTTGCAGTGTCCTGTGAGAGAGACACCAATAATCCGCAGGTTGTCCCGGGAGAGCTGTAGGTAGTATCTTGCATATTTTTTAGAAAGAGAACGTATTGTCGCCGCGCCTGTCGATTTCCAATCACATTCGCTCATCTTTCCGCATGCAGTTTATGTGTTTCCTTTTTTATGATGGCATCTAAGGTCTTAACGGCCGGCGCCGGCGTAATGAACCCCAGGGTGGGTTACACGAGCCTAGCTTTACCAACTTAACCCTTTCGTTGCCCTTATTACTTTTGTGCCCTCTGACCCAACTAAGAGTTAGAGCATTGTGTGTTGATATCACATTCAGCGCCCGGATACACTGCAGCATCAGACCCGAGATGATCTTATGACGACCAAGTGTCATAAGAGCAGCTCTGCTGTCTACAAATATTTAAATTGTTTTGCCCCGGATATCCCTCTCCTGGACTGTTTCCGCACAGTGTAGTATACCAATAAGCTCCGTTTAAATTCAATCTCAAATAAAATATAAATTCAATTTTCAAAATTTCTTTTAGAAATGTATAAAAAGAGGATTGTGTAATACGAGAGAATGGAAGCTTTGACCGTTACTACTGAGTAGCTCCGGAAGCGCTGCTAGGGTTTGAACAGAATTGTTGAAGAAGTTTTTCAGTAGTCCTTCTATATTTTGTCTCATGCGCAAAATTCTTTTAATAAAACTAGATTTTGTACGTTTTGACTCAAAAAAGGTGTAAAAAAGTGCTGGTATAATTGGTAAGATTATTAACAGACGCCGCTGCTTAATTGGAAAGCGTGCAGTCACTAGATACTAAATAAGTGTCCACTAGATACTAAGTATGCACTTAAAGTAGTAGTGACTGTAGGAAAGCGTAATAAATTGCTCTATTATAGAAATTCTTAGTTTGTACTGTGGGTTCTAGGCATGTATAAGTAATATTAATACTGTAAAGTTGATATAAGTCTACTATATTCTTATAATAAAATTTAAATTTACAACAAGAAAAGCAGGTTTGTAAATCACCTAAAGAAGTGTCCGGAAGAATATTAGATAAAAAATGGCAATAGCAACAAAAAGTAAAATATAGCACCAAAAATATGCTGGTAAATTTATACTATGTTTTAAGTAATGGTGGTACGGATACAAATATCTACATACAATCCTAAATATTTATTACCGTATTATTCTAATATTAACGAAGAAATTGAAATTGTTATTAAAACAATGTTCAATATTTTGGATATACTTTAGAGTTTATAATTTTTCTTATTATAATTGTTCAGATCAAATCTTGATGGATTTAGAGGATTTATGGTTCCATAAACTGAAAAGTCATCCTTTCCAAAAAGTTTCTGTGTGTATGTACTCGTACCTGTGGTAAACTTTTGTGTATTCTCTAACTTAAAAACTATTAGAAATTTCAAAGTATAGGTTTGAATTTTGTGTGTAGTTTAATACGAGGGTCGTTAAATTACAAAGTTTAACGATCCTAGCTCTCCGCTCAGTGAAACAGAAGAAATCGAAAGCGCCGTAACTGATTATTCATAAAATTGGACGCATCACACTACCGACTCGGTATTAATAAGTTGATTTTTTGCTATGACAAATGTCTCGAAAAATTTGGCGATTTTGTGGAAAAGTAGTAAAATTGTCTGTAGATTTCAAATATTACCTTGTTTTTATGTTTTGACCTCTTTTTGTTAGTGTAATACGAGCGTTAAACTTTGTAATTAAACGACCCTCCTAAAGACTCGGAACTGATTAGATATTACTTAAATTGGTTCGCGCGTTTGAGGACAAATTGTGCGACTTTTTCCCAAAAGCTTACATGGGAGCTTTATGCTTTGTCAATATAAAGGGTGACCGGTCGACCACTTGAACATAGGAAATTAACATAGGAAAGTGATTTTTCTTTCATTCCTGCTTCCCATCACAACGGATAAGATTGAAAATGGTAGGGGAGAGGCTTGCAGGTTGCCACCCCTGCCGGATTTTGACATTCTAACATTGGATCATGTCAACGTTAGTAGAAGCACTACCTGCAGGGTAATTAGGAAAGTCTCTGAACGGATAGCAAGTTTAAGTCGAGACGTCATAAACATGCCTCGACCTGACGAAATTAACAACGTTAAACGAGAATTTTACAATATTAAGGCAATTTACAGGCGTGATAGGTGCCATCGACTGCACACACGTGCGAATTCAGTCTCCTGGTGGTGCCAATGCAGAAGAGTATAGGAATGGAAAAGGTTACTTTTCTTTCAATGTACAGGCGGTATGTGATGCAAAATTACGTATTCGCAACATTGCGAGGTGGCCAGGTTCAGTCCATGACTCCACAATTTTTAATGACACGCCCTTGTGTGCGGATTTAGAATCTGGCCACTTTGGACCTAACACGAGGTTACTTAGTGACAATGGATATGCCTGCAAGACACCCTTGCTCCATCCATTCACAGCTTCCGAAGAAGCATATAATCGGAGCCAAATATCCACAAGAAATCCCATTGAGAGATGTTTCGGAGTGTTAAAGCGACGTTTCCCTTGTCTGCACACAGGATTACGAAACAAACCCACCAAGGCAGTCATCATCATCGTTGCATGTGCCCTGCTTCACAACATAGCAATATTACTGCAAGATGAAGATGACTTCAATGATGTGAATGACATAGAAGAAGTAGAAATTAACATTCCACTCGCTCAAAACGGACAAAACAATTCAAATACAAGTGCACGTACTGCAATCCGCAGTAATTTTTAAAAAGTTTTATAAATAAAAAGTTTTCAAAAAATTTATATTTTTTAGCACCCCAAGTACTTTTTGAAAAAATTTAAATAAAGTTTGATCTATAAATTTATTTATTAATTAATTGCTGTTCCTTAAAGATCTTATTTTCATATTAACTGCTTGTAATTGCTTTTTTCTATACATTATTGCTAATTCTGACTCCTTGAGCTTGTTGAATAGAACTTTCCTATTGATCTGTTGGTTCGACAACTTGCTTCGATCCTGTTGTGTGCCAACATACCCTTTTCTTGTTCTACGTTGAAAGGTTTCCTGAACAAGCACAGGAATTTCACCCTCAATCTATCCTGCGCGCTTCGGAGATCTTCAACAGTCAGTCGAGAAGTTATCGGAGGAACCACAGGAACTGCACTTTCATTCTCCATTGCATGGAATTCTTGCTTTTCACTTTGGTAGTCTATTAAATTCTGTTGAGTTGGCCAATTTGTTGTGATGAACCACTGGATTCTAAGTAAAAAAGCGTTATGAATCACAAATTACAAAATGATTTTCATAACAAACCTGGATTAAAGTAATCATCATACGGATTGTATATCGGCATTACACTAGGGGGCACAGACGCCAGAATCTTTTTCTTTTTCTGTCTTTTTCTGTTCTCTCTGAATAAAAAAATAAAATTTTATTTTGATGTTAAATGCATATCAGTATTATACTTACTTTGTCCTCGGCCATCAAAATATGCAGCTTTCTAAAATAAATCATTTTATTAATTACAAACTTACGTATAAAATTTAAAACAATACATATATGTTCATCTGCAACTCCTTTCTTAGCTACCCTCTTCAAATTATTGTATAGCATTTTTAATTGATCATCGATTCTATCTCCTGTCGAGGCACTAGCATTATATAGGTTCGAAATTTGATCCTATGTCCTCTTTTTTTCTTGCACGGTTACCCCGTCCGTCCGTTTATTTTCAAGCACCTGGCTGTAACTAAAAATAAAATCATTAATAATTTGTATTTCGATAATACGTTGTTGTATTTAGTTAGTGGTATATTAATTGTAAAAAATCCGTTAGGTATATATTCAGATAATATTCATTTATACATACCTTTCTACCAGACGCAACACCTCTTCCTTCTCTACTTCGGTGTAATTTTTTGTTCGTTTTTGTGACATTACAACTATTATTCTACCTTGATTACAACGTTACAACACTATGTATACTGAACCTCACTTGTGATAACTTCTGAACTAATATAACTTAAATTCAAAAAAATATAAGAATAATACAATACGTAGAAAATCAAAATTCAAAAAATTTAAAAAAGAGACAATTAACACATAACAGGTCTGAATTAAGAAGATTTGAAAAAATGAAAAATTCGTAATACGATAGTACAATATAACGTTATTTCATGGTTATTGTGTACATTGTGAAATAAGAAAAAAAAAAAAATTTCAAACTAAACAAAAATATCGACGATATTTTTGTTTAGTTTGAAATTTTTTTTTCTTATTTCACAGTGTAAGCGATTGCGTGCAACTGAAGAATGGCAATAACCATGAAATAACGTTATATTGTACTATCGTATTACGAATTTTTCATTTTTTCAAATTTTCTTAATTCAGACCTGTAATGTGTTAATTGTCTCTTTTTTAAATTTTTTGAATTTTGATTTTCTACGTATTGTATTATTCTTATATTTTTTTGAATTTATCCATAAATACATACTAAAAACCACAAATTTACTTAAAATTTTTTATTTTGAGTTCTTTTTCTAATATAACTTACTATATGACCTAATTTTACAATATGAACTGGGCGTGGTGTCGTTTCAGGAGTACCGCCAAAACTATATTACACATAATCGGAGATTAACTAATGATAGATTACGAAACGTTGCTGCAACCCATTGAAAATTTAACAACTGATTATCTTTAACATGTGTTAACTAACACAGGTTAAACTTAATGTTGCTGAAACCGGGCATTAATCATGCCAACTACAAATGTAAACAAAGTTCATTACTAAATTATAGTCATTTAATAAATTATTGGGATTGTTTCGCTTTTGGACATTTTATTGTAGTAATTTGGTATTTCCAAGTCCTGCGATAATTTGTGATTGTGAATATGATGTTTCTGTATGCAATATTTATGTATCTTCCAGGTCGAGTTAGTGTTCGTTAAAACTCAGGTGTTTTTAACTTTAGAATGTTGGTTTGTTTTTTGGTGTTCCTAGTGTCTAATCCTCAGAGCTCTTCTTGTCTCCTCTATATATGGCTCCACAATCTCCACAGAATAGCTGGTATACTCCACTTTTGAGATTTGGAGTTGTATTTGCAAAGGTAAATCCGCATGCAACAATATCACTTCTACTTTATATTAAACCGAGACAGACTAAACGCGGTCTATGTTGGGGTCTCTCTATGATAACATTTTACACTAGCATAGCATAATAGCACTAGCTGTATGGCACCTAGCGAGATCTTTATTTCCTCACGTTAGCTTTACATATATCATTTATTAATAACTTTCTCTAAATTATATATTCTTAATTCTGTTTAGGAAACTATACAATAATTTCAAAGTAATTAATTGGTTTATCAATAAATTTGAATTTCAATATGAAGTGTTTAAATCGTAAGAAATATAATCAAATATATCAAATTAAAGTAAGTGACAATCAGGGGTACACAGCATAATCCACCGAAGCGGGGTAGGTGTACAATAAAGTGATTAATGATATTCATATTTTTATTTGTTCGAGGTAATAAAAGTATAAGAAAATTACTTGTACTTTCTTACATACAATTACAAAAAAATCACTTAACAAGATTAATGTAATTTAACTAGCGCAAATCAAAAGCTATGTAGATAGAAAACCTATTTTCTCATTTTCTTTTCATTACTTTATTACTTATCACTAGAGTACGGACTTTCTAGCATAACGTATCCGATATTTAGTAAGGGGCATAATATATATAGTATAATACCTTGTGTTTATGCATAAATTGTATGCCGCATATCAAATATCGAGTACGTTATGCTAGAAAGTCCGTACTCTACTTATCACTCAAACCTTAAAAATAGTGTTAAGTCTTATATTTTCTGCGTCGTCATTTAGCGGCTGCGGCGGGCGGCAAGCTGACGAAAATTTTCAGTTTAGTGGGGAAGTATGCTTCGGTATACGCATACGGTCGTAGCGGATAGCAGTCTAAACAGCATTAGCTACAATCCTATTGCGTTGGATTTCGTCAAACGACAATGCTATGAGGTGATGCTGACTTAGTGTGTACCAAATATCAAACTGCATGTTAATTGGTTTACTAATTCATGTTGGTAAATATTAAAGAACAACTGTGCTAAATCAGTTTAATTCAACATGGCCCTCATACTAACAATGTAAATAATTATTATGGGTTCTTTCATACGTGGGTCATTCCATGTCAAACCAACTAGTCACTCAAATTGACCATCACAGATTTCTTGGAACTTTGGTTAATTATACTCGTTAACACCCTGAATTGAAATATGATTTTTTTTAAATTCTATCTCTTATAGTTTTTTAATTATCTAATTCTAAAAATCACAAAAATAATACTTTTACTTTATCATACAAAGTATGAAAAAAATTTTTAATAAAAAAGAAAACCGACTTCAAAAAAAAGTTAACTAAAAAGCAAAAAATAAATATTTTATATTCACAATTTAATACTTACTATTTGTTATTTCGTTTAATGAAACTTAGAAATTATTGTTTATTATATAATTATTAATTGCTTTATAATTATGAAGTCGGTGCCAAGTAAAAGCAGTAGCAAGTACATAGGAATCCTATGTACTTAGTTACCTTTAAACCAACGATTTGTGTTATAGTTACTGGCGAATTATGTTTTGCTTGGCACCGACTTCATAATTATAAAGCAATTAATAATTATATAATAAACAATAATTTATTAGTTACATTAAACGGAACAACAAATAGTAAGTGTTAAATTATGAATATAAAATATTTATTTTTTGTTAACTTTTTTTTAAAGTCGGTTTTTTTTTATTAAAAATTTTTTTATTTTACAATTTTAAGTGATGGGTAGATCTAATAAGGATGCTTCTGTAATGAGAGAACAATAGCTAGTTGAATTTTGGGATTATCATAAACCTAAAGTACAAAGTAGCCTCCCCATTTCCGGCAATGGTACGTATTTGCACGAATTACAAACAAAAATGTTGGTTTTAATTAAAGTGATACTTTTAAAATTACAACTTTAGTAAACATTGCTTTTTGGAGTTCGGTTGTGTTCCTTCGTAACTGGTCCAGTCCAGTCCAGCATGTCACTAACCATAGTTAGGTACCTACCTTGTTATTATTCTGGGATTGTTATAAACTTATAGCAATCCTCAATCATTATACATTTTTTATTAAATTTTGAGAAATTTCCAGCTGTATCTTTGAAGTTCAAGGTCAAATTTTATTTTTTTATTATATTCTTCTCTATAATAATATTAAAAAAGTATTAATCAATAATAGTGTAAATATCCTATTTCTTTATATGTTTGCTATTTAAAAGTATGATAAAGTTATGGGCATGACCACATCCTATTTTTTAGGCTCACGCTCAATCATACAAAATGTTATAACTTCAGTTCTATAAGCCGTACAGAGCTGTGCGATAGTCCATTTTAAAGAGGATTTAAAGAGCTTTAATTTGATACTAATCTTGATTAATTTCTAATAAAAATGAATTTTTATGAAAACCTCAAAAAGTGTTTTTGAAAAATGTTTGAGTTAGTGTTTTTTGAAAATTATAAAAATAATTTATATTTATAATGGTGACTTGGTGAATACTTCATAAAAATTTCAGAGTGGGACCATGATGGGATCGTCAGTTATGATAAAAAATTCAACTGCAGTCGCATATAACTTGGAAAATGACAAAATAAGTAAAAAAAACATATTATTGGAATAATAGTATAGGTATTTTAAATATATTTAACTATTTATTAAGCTCTTAAATTGTGTAATATTTGATACAAATTATTTTAGTAAGTTTAATTTAATTAATCAGTCGGAACGCGGCTTTGATCTTGTAATGTTATAAAGTTTAATAGCATTGCGTGTAAAAAACCACGGCTGTGTATTATTCGTTGAATGTGATAGTTCTCGCACTGTAAGTTTGTTTAATTCATTAAATCATGTTAATTTATTTCATTCACTAGTTACATTTAAGTTTGATTACTATTATTTCTTAATTACATTTTCCTTAAAAGAAAAACAACAAATATCAGTATTAGTGTTAGGAAACTTCTTTAACCTAATTTTTGTTAATATTTTGCAATTTTTTAAAATAATTTTACTCATTCTTGCACCATCTTATAATATGTACATAGTATGTACATAACGAAATAAGCGAACTGCAAAGCAAATCTAAATATAACATAATATAACTCGAATAACTAAAGCTACTGGGTACCTGCAGTTACTAGGTTTCCATCTAATTACAGTTTTGAAACCATTTTAAAAAAGGCTAATTGTTTTGACTCACTACGAGATCCAAGCGGCCGATAAGACGTTTGAGTTTCTAATTGGAAATTATATATAAGCCATGATTTAGATTTCTATCTAAATAATATTACCTGCCTGGTTTACCTGCCGATTTTTACATCATTGTCAGTATTTACGTACTAACATTGGAAAACTGTTTTTGTTTAAGACCTGTTGATATTTGGCTTGTTAGGATGATTTTTTTATTGACTTATGATGGTTATCACAATTGGGTATGACAACCATTGAACACAGATACAACTCAAAATCTTGATGGCAAATCTGAAGGTGTAAACTTTTTTTTATCCTATGCACTTTACTGTCATTAGATAGTTTGACTGCTAAGTTATTAGAGTGAACACTAAGTCTTTCAAAATAGTTGCTACTATAGTTTGTGATTTCGTCCTGAACCGAATTTATTTGAAGATCACGTTGAATCAAATTATTGGCCACATACCATGGTGCTTCGACAATCATCCTTAGCACTTTGGATTGAAACCTCGATTGAATAATTTTTATGTTAGATAGAGAAGCTGAACCCCAAAGTTGTATTCCACACGGTTTCAGCTTATTTTCGAGTTAGAGCCGAGATTTTCGTCCCATCAACCAATACATTTTGGTAAATTTACAGCCAAGCTGTTTTCTTTTGAATAATATATGTTTACCCCATGTGAGACGTCTATCCAAATGTAGACCAAGGTATTTGGCGTCGTCACTTTGTGTCAGTTGTTTTTCATTTAAGAATACAGGTGGGCATGTTTTTTTCCCCATGGTGTATGTTACTTGTACCGATTTTGTCTCGTTTGCTTTGATGCGCCTCAGCTTTAGCCACCTCTGTATTTCGTCCAGATGACGTTGTAACATTTCTGAGGCTATCGTTGAATTATTATGTATTGCTAGTAGTGCAGTGTCATCTGCAAAAGTGGCAATAGTAGTGTCTGCCATGGTTGGGAAGTCAGCCGTATATATAATGCGATGGAGATTACTTTGAAGGGGATAAAATAAAATCGATGAATAATTGAACCGTTTTCGTTTTATTGAGATATTCCGGGTACTTTTTGATCATAGTAGTATAATACTACGAGTTTTTGAATAATTTTATATAGTTTTATGTTAAATTTGTTTATCGTTATTTGGATATTTCAGTAGGAAAAGTTAATTCTTCTCCTAATATAGCAATGAACTGTTAAAAAATAAAATTTGCATTTCGTTGATAAACTACCCAAGTAACATTTTGTGCTGAATATCAACTGCGAGCGCGCTGTGTCAGCACAAAGTTCAGCTATTGAGCTGAGTCAGCTGCTGATATTTAGTAACGTCAGAAGCTGAATTGCTACTGATTTGTTAATTTGGCGGCTGAAAACCAGCTGAAACTGCGCTGCGACAGCTGTTCAAAATGCTGACTCAGCTGATGTTCAGCGCTGAGTCAGCTGATTTTCAGCGCTGAATATCAGCTGAGTCAGCAGTTTAAACAGCTGACGCAATTTAAATCTACTTTATAAGTGAAAATTAAATTAAAGTTAGACGTTGACGTATGCAACTTGTTCGGAGTTGTGCAAAATTTAAAACACCTATAATTTTGAAACACATTAAATCGCAATGATGAAAATTTAGAATATAAAAGAAAGTATAAAATAGTGTCAACAGCTTCCCTTCAAAATTTTACGAATATCTTCCGACGGTTATAACGCTTAAACGACAGGAATGATAGCTAATTGAAGCTAAAACTATAACCCCAAACGTTTGTACCGAGATGTATTTACCTTCCAATAGAAACATCTTGAAACAAACATTAAGTAAAACGTAAAACAGTTCTATTTTTATTTCTATATATATTTTTTTTATTTAACTCTAAGTTATACAGCAATTTGCCCATTGGCATTAGGCGTCTATTTTGACAATAAATAATAACATTTGGAAAAAATCATTCCGATGAACAATATCTATATATCATCTAACAAGTGTCTATGTTAATTGGAATTTTCAATGTTAAGTCATTTTTATTTATATCGAAATACTGTTTAAATTACAAACATAGTTGACATTGGAGATATTCAACATTATTATGTACATATGTACACACATAATAAATAGTATGTACTTTCTAGAAAATAAAGCATTTATTTCCATCAAATTGAAAGTAATTTTTATAATTCACTAAATTGTTAATTTTGTATCATAAAACTGAAATTATTCCCGATTTCTCAATTTGGTTTGATCTTCTTGATTTAATTATGAATTGTCAAGAAATAGTCTATTCTCTAGGGATATTATCCAAAGTAAAGTAAGTCAACTAAAAATATTACATTGATTCAATTCTCTTAAATTTTACGTTCAACAAAAAATAGTTTTTCCCGAAAAATTGTTTCGAAATCATACGATAATTCAATAACGCGCTCTGACATCTTATAGTATATTATAATCATAAGCATATCCATTTAGTAGTATATCTCATAATCATATACAATGAAATATTACACTACCGTGCCGCCGCCGCTAGTTAAAACATCCTAACAGAAAAATTTTCAATTTTGAGTTAGTAGCATTTTCTGGTAGTCCATACCCATATATAGTATATCTTATGCGCATACTGAGAATTACTCATTTTCCCGATTCCCGTTATTGAGAAATAATTGTCAGTTAAAATAAAATAAAAATAAACAGTGTCAAGTGTTGTCAACAGAAGGTAACTACCATAAAAGAACTCTCATAGAAGCAGCGTTTATTTCGACTTTTTCATTTCAATAATTTTCAATAATGTTAATAAACAAACAGATTACAAATAAATCCGTTTCGTGGATTCAAAGTAGAGTGATTGTTGTCAGTGTATGACCTATTTACGCAAGTTTCTAGTAATATTTTATTAAATTTATTCTAAATCACTCCAAGTTACACTTTTTGTTATTTGTTGATAAATTGCGTTTTTCAAAAATATCATCAGCAAATAAACGAATCAGACAGATGAACTTAAAAATTAGAGATGGCGAAATCTAAAAAACCTAATAAAGGAAACACAAAGAAGAACAAGAATAATAAGAATCTTGTACACAGACTCAGAAAACAAAGCATTTTTTCCAACGAAAAATAGAGAAAAAAATATACTTTAAAAAAAACAAGATTACTATTAAGGGGGTATTCTAGTCTAGAGGCATGAATTTTCGGGTGGTTTTTGAAGCGTTTTTTGAACAAAAAATATTTTTACTATTCAATTTTTTTATCATTTGTTCATTGATATCTATAAAGAACAGTCACACCAAATTTCAAGTAAATCGGTTCATTACAACTTGAAATATCGTGCACGCCATGATACCCTTTTTTTTCGATCTCCCACTTTACCAGGTTATAATTAAAATGTCAATAAAGAGATGATAAAAAAATCGATAGAAAAAATATTTTTTGTTTCGTTTGTACAGAGCTTCAAAACCGCCCGAAATTCATGCCTGTAGACTAGAATTCCCCCTAAGTTAATCAATGTGGATGATCAATGTGGTACCAAGCACCAGCACAAATATGAAATCATAAATCTTTGAAGAAGTCATATTAAGACCTAAAAACACTGGAAAGTAATGTATGAATCAGAGGAACTACAATTTGAAAAAATAATAACTGTCTGGAAAAGGGAAGCCATAATTGATTCGGAAACGCATAGTAACCCTTACCTCGGGAAGCATTTCCGCCTAAAAAACATGCATAAAAGGATGACCCCCAAGAATTGGTCCTAGGGCCATCTCTTTAGAACGCACTTCTGGATGACTATTTTCAGGACCCAAAAAGACAAGAGAAAGTAAGAATCCTAATAGATACCTGCGCAGATTACATTAGAGTGACAGTAACGGTTTTCTCTAGAAACAAACTAAAAACTAGAATGCGAAGAAACGTAGGCAACCTGCAAAAAGGACGTAAAAAAGTACAATTAAAACTATCTGAGACTAAAACCAAAATTATGTTCCACTACCCCAGTAGGGTACACAATTATGACATTCAAGTCAAGTAGAATGGAAACAACATTCAAGTACATAGTTAGGGAATTAAAGTACCTTGGAATAGTTATGGATGACAAATTAACCATGCAGAAACACGTTAATTACGCCTGTAATAACTGAAAAAATATACACTAGTAAACAACCTGCAACTAATGGCAAAAATCAGCTAGAACCTAGATACGAACTCAACAATGAAATCAATGTACCTACAATGGAGCTATTGTGCCTATAATCTCTTATGGGCACGAATTCTAGATGCACAAGATAGAAAACAAACACATTCACTCCAGCATACTGTCATTGTATAGCTTTTGCTGTAGAATGATTGGAATAATCTACAAGACGGTCTCAGCACTGGAAGCGGCTAGAATACAGCCTATAAACATAGAGATCAAAAGACTTAATGATTGGAAGAAAATCAAAAACGAAACACCGCAAGATTCATACACATTCATAAAATTGATCCAAACAATTTCAGATAAAAATAAAAAATGAAACTAAACACGGCAGAATAACCTACCAATGTATCCCAAAGGTAAAAGTACACATTAGAGCCAACTACTTACTGAACATGGTGAAATACGCTGGCACCTTAAGAGACTAGGAAAGTCTGAAAATTGTTTCTGTCTGGAATGTATGGTTCTGGACTAACCAATCCACCGAATTAAGGAGTGTATGAGGTACACTAATGAACAAAAGAAATCAAGACATACCACAAACTTGACCGACTCGAAAATATGGGATTCTTAGAAACCCCACCCGAGCACCCTATACCTTCTTAGAAGACAAGAATAGCATTGAACCAGGAGAGGAGCTACAAATGGACCCCTCTTACGTAACCAGGACCGTTCCTAAAAACCCTGTACAAAATTCAGGGTGGACCAGTAAAGGTACCGCAAACTGTCCGAAATAAAACGAAGAAATAAAGAGAAGTTACTATACCCCTCACAAAACCACCTACACTGACATACGAAAATAAAACATCAAAAAACTGAAATGAAAAAAATTCAAAGAAAGAAATGAAACATCCGAATAATCTCAAAAAGAGAAACAAAAATTAAATTAATACTTCAGAAAGAAAAACATACAGATTAAAAGAAATAACCCAAAGATTAACAATTTTTATTCTCCTAATTTTATTTTTTTATTGTAATTGGTATTTTCATTAAGGAATATTTTTTTACTAAATAAATAAACTTTCTGTGATTAATTGGTTTGCTTACAATTTGCTATTTACATTTTTTGTTCGCCACAAGAAAACTGTTTATGCTTTGTTTATTTGACTTATTCATTCATTTTTGATGGTAAGGGTCAATATAGATGTCAATAACTACTTGGACATTATTTGCGATATTAGTAGAAATTTAAGTGGAAATTTAAAAAAAATTTTTAAAAATGACGTCACTTGGCGGGGGAGGGTGCAATGAAAATGTGACTAAATGTGACATAGGAAGAGAGAGGTGTCTAAAAACCTTAAAAATCGTGTGACGTAATTTATGAACGACCCCTTTGAACATTTTCCGAATTCCAAAGTATACTCAGTTTTTTTGCTATATTGCGTACTAATGTGGTTTTTTGTTTTGATATTAGTCCTGAAGATGAAGTGAAGTCCTCTGAAATGTCGGCTAACAAATCTTAAATTTGTATAATTTACCTGTTCTATTGAGTCGATACTCCTTTTATTTTATATAAAAACTTAATAAATACATTTCTTCGGTATAAGAAGACAACATTAGAAAGTTATAAATCTATTAGAGAGAAACTTTTTATATTTAATAAATAGGTTGATCTAGCCGTAGCTTAATGATAGATAAAATGCAGTGAAGGAACAAATAAAAAAATCGCGTTTTGGGGTGGGACTTAGGAGAGCAATTTATGTGGAATTTTGATAAAAAGCTTCATTTTGTAAAACGATATTATGGGTTCAATAAAAATTTTCCTTTTTGGTTGTACCTTCTATTCTACCATGGAACTGTAGAGATTATATGTAGTAGGTATAATTTAAAAATTGTCAATCCAAAGGTATCGACGAGACATGGACGCCAGATGGCAGAAGACTTATTAGTGCAAAATTCTAATGTATCGAGCAAATTTTTTGATGTGATCACTTCGTTATGATTATTTCTCACGCTTCCCATTACCATTATAATAGTTGAGAGGTCGTTTTGAAAGCTTAAAGCAATAAAATATTATTTGCTCAATACGAATAATATGTAAACCATTTACGTGTCGACTCATCCTGTCAATTATTGAGGTTGGAATAGTGAGCTATTATATGAAAATCAAATATAGATTATGACTTATTAGATATTTCATCAAAATAAAATAGAATTGTAAGTTTAAAAATTTTAATATAACAAAAATTGATTTGAGAATTTTAAGAATTATTTCGTTACAATCATTTATAAAAAGAATTATGAACTTTATAAATAGAAAAACTGAAAACTGTTCATATTACTCCTTAAGTGCTAAGTTTTTTAGTTTTTAGAAAAATAATGTGTATACCCCTGTGATTAAACATAGAGATGCGTTTTAGAATCATATCAGGTGTCGCATCTGTATATTTTCTATAATACATTCTTAAAGCTGTTCACGTACAATTCACATTTTAAGGGAGATAGCATACTATTACTAACATTGTAAAACCAAACAAACATATCTGAAATTTAGTTGTTCACATATCACTTATAATAGTTTGTCAAATCTTACAAATCTTAAAATTAAATTATTTATTAATTGTCTTGTTTAGTAATATAATTAAAATATTTTTATATTTAAAGTTTCATATCTAAAATTTTAGTGCTCTACTTCTACTGCATAATACAATTTCTTTAATAATAAAAATGTTGTAAAATTTTGAGATAGTTGATCCTTTGCCCTTGCGAGAACTCGGCTTGGACAGCTGACCTTAGCGACCACTAGGACCTAGCGACAACTAGCCCTGTTGTGGTATTTTGTCGTCGCCGTATCGCAAAGAAAAATTTAGTATTCAATTTTTAAATCTTAACATGACAATCCTTAAATTTTTTTTAGATATCAAAAGCATACCACAGTTTTAAACGTACGAGCCAATATAATGCACGAATAATAAATACACTTCGAATAATAAAATTCAAAATATTTTTATTGTTAAAAAAAAACTAAACTCACTCAGGGAAACCTCCTAATAAGTGAATACAGTAGAACTTGACCGATGTGCAACTCGATTCGTTGGGAACTCGATTCGTTGGGAACTGGATTCGTTGGGAACTCGATTAATGTGCAACTCACTTTAGTGGAAAATTCGATTGATATACAACTGGATTGATATTCAAGTCGATTGGATGGGACCTCGAATGATATGGAACTCGATTAGTTGGAAACTCGTTTGATGTTCAACCCGACTGATGTGCATCTCGTTACACGGAGATAATAAAACAGAGTTTTAACATGGTATTACGAAAAAAATTTAAAAAGTACAAAAAATAGAAAAACATGTCTACAGCCCTCCCAAAGATTTAGCAAATAGCTCGGTCACGGACAAAAAAAGAAGCTCATTATGGCTCAAACGAAGCTCAAACGTTTGACACCTTCTTCACTAAAAGTTTTTGCAAATGGCTACGCCAAAGTTTAACTATTTTTTTAATCTATTGCGAATTAATCTATTACTTTAGGTTAATGCGATCGTATCTATATCTGTAAAATTGGTATTTCTGCAAGCTGAAATCTTAGGTGTAATTTATAATCCAGCCTTGATAAATAAACAGCCTACAAAAATTATTATGAAATCATCTGTTTAGGTAATCAACCCGTATATACTTAGTTTTTTAATGTATCTTAAAGTCAACTAATACTACCGTCTTGCTTTTAAAATTCACTTCCATTACCATTAAAGATAAATTAAGCAAAAAATTCTGACATTTTAATTTCTTCCAAATTACCATCTTTAATATCTGCAAAAATATGTTTTAAGTTTATTAACGCATTTAATATTTATTACACTTCATTATAAAAGTAATTGAAAATTTATTAGAATTATAAAAGCTATATATTTACAATATATATGTATTAGCATTTATACTATTTGCTTAGGTATAATTAAATTGGTTCTTTGTTAAGAACATATTTTACGTTGAGAACAAAAGTACCTACTTAAACTTTTATGGTTCAATGTTTTTTAGTATGAAAATACCAATTTTTTAGAATAACTGAAAATGTATAATATAACAAGAATATCTTTCACAACAAAATATTTTTTATTCCTAAAGAATGATATATTTATATCCTGCAGACATTCTAGCCATAAATTATTAGTTAAGATTGGAGAGTTTAAAACGCGTCTATTAATTTCTCCAAAATGGCGCTAGTATATAGTAATTTGAAATAAAAGAAAAATAGATTTGAATTGCGTATTGTACATCGTATACCATTATTTTATTTCTTTAAAACCTACATACTCACTCATTCACTCACTGATTCATCAAATTTACAGCCCAAACCGTCAGTGATAAAAAGCTTAAATTTAGAGTACGCACCTACAATGTCGATAAATCGAAAAACTTAAAAACAGGAGCACCGTTTTAGTTTTCCGAGGGAGCTCGTGTTTCCGACTTTCTTTTTACGGGCCAATTTTTGATTTCTGGTTTCATTGTGTTTCTGACAACTTTTTTTTTTCGAGTTTCTTTAAAAAAAGTCAGTCGTTGCTTTCCTGATTTATTTGCTTTGAAAATACACTTTAAAATTTAAAATTTGTGGGCAAAACGGTCGATCACAAGAAATCTACATTTTTCCACCCAGTCTTTTTTATATGTCTCCAAAAGTTTTCCTTCTTTTGCTTCTAACTACCTTATTTGTTCGTGGATTTTTGGTTTCTTTTTTTTTTAGCTTGATCCTCTCTCATATTCCAACCCATTTCCAAAAACCCTATTACTTCTCGCGATAATTTTTCTGTTAAAAGCTTTTCCATGTGCAATTTAGTTTTGCTCTAATCTCAAAATTAATTACACCATCACCAAGACAAAAATTTAACCTACAAGTATATGATGTCTATTAAATTTTCTGAAATTGTACCGTTTAGATTTTGTTGAGATATACGTTTTTTGTAAAATACATTTCTGGAAAATTGCTATTGCAATTAATAAACTTGCTATTGAACATGAGTTTACTTCTGACGAAACATTTCAAGTTATGGAGAAATTGTCTATAATAAATAAATAAACTTCCCAGTCAATCACTTTAGAAAGTTTCTTTTTACTTGCAAAAATTGAAGTCTACCAAATTTGCTCATAATTTGAGAGACAACAAGACGATAGCATTATTTCCGTTCAGCATTTCGTGCAAGAACGAACATTTTATAAAAATTTAGTTGAAAATCTGTTAAGTGTCAGTATTCAAGATATTCAAGGAGGATATGTCATGTTTTTCTCATAAAAGCCAAGAACTGGGATTGTAAATCTGTAAAAATATGAATATCTTTATTTGTAAAATGCTGTTTTATTCCTTATAGATATTTAGTAATTCGTTTGGGTGCTGCAGAATTTTATCAATAGACTATCCGCATAATCTTTGATTTAAGATTGGAAACATTTTTTTCAAACATGGTGTTCAACAGTAGGTATATTGAATAAAAGTATATGTATATAAGTGCGTAAAATGTATCAGTCGCTCAGACTGATACAGAAATGTTCTTGAATAATGCCTAAGATACACGAGCTTAGTAGTTGTCATTAGTATTGGTCGCTTAGTACTAATCTGCATAGTGACAAGTAAGAAGTAATCGTTTATACGTTGGTATTAGAAAATAGGTATTAGTAGGAAGATATATGTTTGAAATGAAACACCAACTTGTCACTAAACGCTTGTAATGACTATTTACACGATTCGTCAAGCGCCAAGTACTTCGTTAAATTTGGTGAGAGTTTGAAATTTTTTAGTCGGGGTTTAAAATGTATGTTAGATAATGCTACTCATGTATAAAACAAGGCATAAGAAATGTCAAACTTGAAAGTTTGCTAGCGGATAAAAATTGTACTTAGAAAGGAACAGAAATGCAAGTGGATAAATTTTGCTGATATTTTTTTGTTTACCTTTTTTGAAATGACAACCAAAGTGAATTTTTAAGTTTAAAGAGATTTATTATGCGTATTTATGCACCATTTGCGGAATTATCTTATTAAATACAACAGTAGCTTTGATTCCTATCCTGATAATTTTTAATTTTTACACACTCACATGTGCTTTTAAAATTTGGCTCAAAAAAATTGTTGGTCAGATAAAACCAGTCGAGCAATCTCGCTGGCGGTCGATCGCTCTCGTGATTTTAGTTCACCAAGTTTTCTCTCGCTACATTGCTAATCACGTAATAGTTGAAATTAAAAATTATCCATATAAATCAAAGCTTTGGTGGTATTGCTTGCTGTAAAACTACTAAGGTTTGAATAATAAATTAATAAAAATTAATAAAACGTAAATATTTTTACGGTAAAAATAAAATATTTAAATTCCCATCGACTTCAATATGCTGCTGTATGTATTAACATAATCAATATATTGACGAAACATTGTTACATGACTAAATACTAAAATACAATAATGGACCTTTCATTAAGTTGATGCTTGTTATAATTAGTGTTTATGAATACTTCACAATCCAGTCAAATTTGTCTATTGCAATCACTGGATAATAGAATCTGTATGTGCACTTTCTATATTTTCTTGTCATTATTTGCAATGCAATTTTGAAATAATAATTTGAATTGTATAATATTTGAATCAATTGCTTTATTCTTATCTATATGTAATATTTACTTATTATATATATTTACTTATTATACGATTGGCAAAGTGTATACGCAATTTTAAAGGGTTTTAATTGTTTGAAACTCCGAAAATTATTAATTTTTAATAACAATAAATAAAGGAAAATCTCTCATCTATGATGCAGAAAATCCATAGTTCAAATAAATATTAAACTTGCAATTTAAAATTTCATACATAGCATTCATTAAATGCCTTTGTTTCAAATTGTTTTAATATTAATGTTTTTACTCAAGTTTAAATTGCGTGCGGACAAAAAATATAATTTAAAAGTATCGGAAAATCGCGCTGTACTTCAGAGAGCGACAACGTATTAGGAAACATAATAACATATTCATTTTATATGTGTGTTATTATAGGTTTTTAGTTGTTTTTATTTTAAATTAAAATGCAAAGTTTTATGTTTATAATATTATATTTTGATACAAGCAAGTAGTGATCTGAATATATCAAAATATAATATTATAAACATAAATATTGAATTGAATTAAATTTATAATTTATAATTTAACTCGATACGGTTTCCGATCCCGCCTTCGGCTTGCCCGGAAGCAACCGATCTCGTGCTGCAAAATAATTGTTTCCCTAACTTGTATTGAAAATTACTATTTCATATCTCAACTGAGAAAACCTGACCCTGAAGAAGTGTGTAAAAAAGTAATAAAAAATACCTGTAGAAGAGTGCCTTTCATTTGTTTAAACGTTAATGTTTTTTTATTAACAAAAAATTAGGTTTAATTTAATTTTTTGAATAAAAGAAATGTCGCATTTTGAAAGCAAATTAAAAAAATACATGACCGGCACCTTATGTTTTACGTTTGATAAACTTATTTAAAATTTGGAACTGCGCTACATTATTTTGAAAGAAAAAATTTAAACCACACTGAACAGTTTTTATACCCAAATTATACAAAGGGATCATCTATAAACCACTTGGTATTAATATTGCACCGAGCTACAGAAAATATTGGTCCAATGTTGATGTTCTATATGGCCGCAATATTGAAAAACAATATTGGACCTATTGGCTGCAGATCGGCAGGCAATATTGGTTATAAATATTGGCCCAATATTGCACTAAGCTACAGCCAATATTGGTGCAATATTGATTTTCTATCGCCAAAACTGTTTTTTTTTTATAATTTTCAAAATCCTTTCGTTAAGCTTTAAAAGAATTTCGAAAATGTTGAACCGATATTGGCTGAAAATCGGTAGTGATCAGCAGACAATGTTGGTTATCAATATTGACCTAATATTGCGCCAAGTTACAATCAATATTGGTCCAATATTAATTTACTATATCGGCGCAATATTGAAAAACAATATTTGGTTTTGAATGAATAACAAAAATTTAAACAAAAATTTTTCCTATTTTTTTTTATAATCATAATGGTCAAAACAGTATTGAAAAACAAATGTTCTTTAATATTTTTTTTTTAATATTTATATTAAAGTAATATAAATATAAATATTTAACGAGAATGCAATACTGTTTATTGATATTGGCCCGATATTGCACCAAGTTACAGTCAATATTTGTTCAATATTAATTTCCTATATTGAAAAACAACAACAATTGAAATACAATATTTCAATATTGAAAAACAGCAACATTGAAAAACAATACTGGACCGATATTGGCTAAAGATTTGCAGACAATACAGTAGCGCTACCACCCAGAGTGGGTTTTGGCTAACCACTTCATTTTATGAAGGGTTTTCAAGGCAGATTACCTCGGTGGCCATAGCCCGCCGAGGGAAGACAGTTAGAATAAAGTTCTTGCTTTACTCGGGTTTGAACCAGGATTCTCTGCTTAGTAGCCGACGCACTTAAGCATTAGACCTTAACCTTCCTCTTTCAGACAATATTGGTTATAAATATTGGTCCAATTTGCATCAATTTAGAGCCAATATAGGTGCAAAATTGACTTCCTATATACGCCGAAATTGTTATTTTTTATAATTTTCAAAAACCTCTTGTTGAACCTTAAACAAATTTCAAGATTTAAATGGAAAAAAAATTTTGAAAAAAAAATTTTCTAAATTTTTTTTTTAATAATCATAATGGTCAAAACAATATCGAAAAATAAATATTTATTTAATATTTTTTTTAACTGATATTGGCTGAAGATCAGAAAGCAATATTGGTTATCAATATTGGCCCAACATTGCACTAAGCGATAGCCAATATTGGTTCAATATTGATTTCCTATATGGGTGCAATATTGAAATACAATATTGGACCAATATTGGCTGGAGATTGGAAGGCATTATTGGTTATAAATATTGGCCCAATATTGCACCAAGCTACACCCAATATTGGTGCAATATTGATTTTCTACATATCGCCGAAATTGTTATTTTTTATAATTTTCAAAAACCTACCGGTAAACCTTAAACGAATTTTGAAAATTTAGATCAAAATTTTTCAAATTATTTTTTAATAATCATAATGGTCAGAACAAATTTGACAGACAATATTGCGCCAACATTATGTGCTATACATGGGGCAGTACCATGGTTGTTTTCAGAAAATGTTTAACCTTTTCCATAATAACGACATTTTAAAAGTGACCTAATACTTTTGGCCAAGGTTGTATTTATAAATATTACCAGAGAGAAATTCACTATATAGGTGCCAAGTACCTCTAAAACCCTCTTCTTCAGAGTACTCATGTATTTCATTTTCGTCATAATCAGTGAGGTTCTCAATCTCGAATTTCGGAAGCATTTTCAGCCAAATATAAGAGTTCGTCGAAAGTCAATATACGTTTAGGATTCATTATTTTCTTAAATAAATAAATGCTACTGGTTTAAAAAAAAAGTTTGGTTAAGTTTTTCTTACCTGCTGTAACTATTGAGTCACGATGTAAACAAATGATTACACTATGGTTTTTAAAAATTAAAAACAAACTGATCAACTTACAAAAAAATTTTTTTTTATTAATACAATCGAATAATTAAACTTTCCTCTTTACGTTTTGAACGTCTTCAAGCTCGTATCACATTAGCAGCAGTTATTATAAGTGCTTTTACAGCGTGCTGAAATGCAATGATGCTGTAAATTTCCTTTCGGAAAATATTTTATAGCGTCAGTTTTTACGCACTATATTATATTACCATTAACAGAATTCTTATAAAACAGATGTATAATTATAATCTAGCATCTAGTTCTATTGCAAAAAAATATTAATTTTGATGTAGCCAATTGACTGCGAGGTGACCGAAAGGGCTAGTTTACAAAATTTTTTTTTTGAGTTTTCAACGTTTGATCAAAAAGTTTCGAATACGCGAACGAACTCATAAGATGATACTAAGGTATCATACCAGAAAAGAAAGAAATAAAAGCCTATCGATGCTCTCACAAGGCTTTTCGTTAAAAACCACCTCTATTATTTGCTTCTTAAATGACCCCAAGTCACCTTATTTTAGCTATTTAAAAGTATATATCCGCTATAATAAAAGTATTTAAAAGTATCGAGGGAAGAATTTAGATAATTAAACGTTGATGATTTTGACTAGTAATAAGGTCGACAATGCCAGTACGTCAGACCTGTTAGGAAAAGTCCTCTCTGACGTCAAACGGTTATAGTTAGCAATATTGATCACTTCTTATTTTGAATATATTTAATTATAAATTAAACCATCTAGTCCAGCTAATTTTAACTCGCTAATTGCTTTGATTCATTAAACATATTTCATTTGTAACATTCAAATTAAATATTTGAAGCAACTTACCTCTTTGTGAAAGTTGTTATTTTAAAGATTTAAACATACCGATTTCTTTTGCCAAAAATTTTTAAATTACCATCGAACTAATTTCAAAACTGTCATAAATGCATTTGGTATAATATAAAGTCTTACCTACTTAAATAACTTGTGTAATTTAAATCCATTAAACCAAAAGTAAATTTTGCGACCGTCACAACTGTGACGACAAACAGCTCAACTTTAAAGTTTGGTACGTGTTCAATCGTCTATCCCATCCAATGGCACGGCTGTGAATATGTCTTCTTGTCTTCTTCTTTTTTAGTCCTGAGGATGGTTTCTAGTTAATAAACCGAAACGTTGACCAACGATTTATTTGTTGTCATACAGCGCTCCAACATCTTAATATTCCTTTTCGATTAATTAAATATAATTTTGTAAATATGTGATTTTCATTGAGTGTTTTCCTCAATGATTTCTGATTTCCGATTTAAAACTTCAAATTCTAACTTTATCAAAAAGTTGATATTCTGTTTTTCAACAAAATAAATATATTATAAGTAAAACATTGTAAAATTTCCTATGTCAATTTAACTTAAGTTTAATTTTACAGATTAATGTAAATCTCGGTACAAGTAGTTTAAAAGGAGCCGAAAATCGAACCTATAATCCATAATTTATTTATAATTTTATTTAGTTATATGCTTAAAATTAGATAATTAAATTATAAATTTTAGAACCAAATACAATTCGTAATTTGTCAAATAAAAGTTCATAATCATATTTTAAAAAATAATTATATTTTTTCGATGTTAAGAATGAAATACATTAAGTACCTACCTACCTACCTTATAAAATTATATTTTCAAATATATTTTTTGATGAGATTCGATTTGCGACATCTATTATAAAACCCACCTAATGTAAGTTCATTGTGTATTTAATCTCAATCTACATTTTCTTTCAGGACATATTCGTCTTGAGTAAAAAATAAGAAATAAAATGTTCGACTGTATTAAAACGTAATTAAAAATGTATATGCACACGGTATTTTCAGCACAAAATTAATGTAGTGCACTACATTTATTTATTTTTGTTTGTTAGTATACTAGAGTGTGGCAAAATAAACACAAAAACTTTTCAGACTAAACTGAACACAATTAATGTAGAAATGTAAAACATCTAAAATTAATAAAATTTAGTTTTTGTTGCTTATTATTTATGATCTACTTATAATGACAATCATCACATAAGCACATTGACAGTAGTTGGTTGTGGTTGTTGTCAAAACCTGCATCAAATAAAACATGACAGCTTAAACATGCTAATGGCTGCTAATGGCATCTAGCAAGGTTAGGACTCTACAAGAATATAGGTATATGCAAGTACTCAAAGAATCTTGAATGCCAAGTGTTTTGGTATATAACTTGAAAATAAAAGGACATATAATCCTAAATGAAGAAAAAGAAGAAAATGAAGATACCTACTAATCTAGATGTTATAGATATAACTAGCTTTTTTTTTAATTTATAAGTTTGAGTGCCCACTCAAGTGCCCACACTAATTTTTTAGGTGTTTATTTCGATAATGTATTTTTTTGAGTTTATTTATAAAGTTTGTGTGATCCTGCCCTCCCCAAATACTTATATTGGGCCCAGTTTGTACCCACCAATTTCAAAAATGCTGGCGCCGTCGCTAAATTGCTACCACTTCTTAAGTTCTGATTGTGGCAAAGAGATCTTCTATTCAAAAAGTACTTAAGTACTTGAACTGTACTTAAAGATTAGCAAGCTCAAAACTGCAGCTAAAAGAACACCCTATATTTTAGACGAAGGCAAAGTATTTTATTTCTAGTGAATCCCCATGCGAAGTCGGGTATCCAGTTAGTATTCTATAAAAAAGTGATATAATTTGTTGATAAGGATCGTATTGATACCAATTTTATAATTTAAAAAAATATATAAATTTTATAAATACATGATTAATGTATGACCAGCGAGAGCAACTAGTACATTACCTATATATAGTATTTTAGAATCATTAGAGCAGTTTATCCGTTATTTTCTTAATCCGATTATCTTTCTATCCTACTTATCAATTTATCCGACTGAATTACTATAAAGGGAAAATAGATTATAAAGAAAGAATAAATATTAATTATAATGTACGTATGTTTTTTATACTATTGGAGTGGTTTATAATAATTTTTTTATGAATAAATCCAACAATCCTATTACATAAAATCCCAGCACGCTGCTGCTCCTGCTGCTCCAGTGTGTCATTTTTTGGTGAAAAAAAAACACTCTGATTGGTCGATTATTTTTACCAACCGAAAAATATATTAAACTAAGATTAAGACTAAAAATAGTTGAAAAATAAAATAATGAATAATTCCGCTATGAGAAAAAACAATTAAAATTTAGTAATCATGTAATAACCGTCCTTCGGCAATCGGGTAAAAAGCCAAAACGCTGCTACTACAGCGTGTCATATTTTTGGTTGGTAAAACCCGAGAAGGCAAACATGATTAATAAGAAGAAAAGCAAAGAAGAGAAATGGAAAAACAAAGAAAAAGAGAAAGTAAGAGCAATTAGTGAAGATACATCGCCAGTCAAAGATATAAGATGAAGATGAAGATAGTTGATGAGAAAGAGAAACGACGAAAAGAAATATAAAAACAGAAAGAGGAGGTAACGGCAATTAGTGAAGAGGCACTCTGCCAGTCGAAGATGATAACATGATTAAAACCCGTGGTAACCACACCTCGATCATGGATACATACAAACCACACTAGTGCGAATTGGGACTTTACATTTTCAAAGTACTATAAATAAATAGCCAAAAAGTATTTGATAATTCATGTTTCTTGGAGTAAAAATTTCCGAGAAATCCAGTGATGATGGTCTCGAATGCGAAAAATTATATTAAGTTACTGAAAATACGTCAAAATCAAAACAAAATTTTTCAAAAATCTGCTTTTGTAAAAAAAATCGCCATTTTGTTTCTATTCGACGTAAATGATGTTTCTTTTTTTTAAATTCATGTCCAAATATTTTACTTTGTGGAAAAAAATATTTCATTAACATAACAGATTATTGAGGATTTTTTATGGGTGTTTGAAAACATGGTATATTTTAAAGGTATAGAATAGACAGTACATGGTTGATCTATGAAAGCAAAATGTAAGTATTTTTTTGATAAAAGTAGAAAAATTGAAACATATCTATAAGAAATATATAATAACATAATCACAATCTATTTTATTAACCCACTCAATGCAAAGGCCGCATCTAATATGCAGAAAAAAGATTTAATCGCACACCAACTTTACTAAAACTAATACCTTTACGCACTTTACGCACTGCTAAAACTGTAGTTTCGAAACAAATTTTGCCGGAACCTTTTTCAGGTAGTAACCTAAGGTGACAACATATTTGTCGTGATAAAAGAATACCGTTACAGAACGCCATAAAAGAAAGCTAAGAATAAGAAATTTTAGGTGGTGCGAATTTGCACTGGTGTGGTTACCGCGGGTTAATGAGAAAAAAAACGAGTAGAATAATTGGGAAAAGAAGAAGTAATAGAAATTAGTGAAGAGTCAAAGATGTAAGAAGAAAATAAAAAAAAAAGAGAACAAAGCAAAGAAATTAATTAAGATAATAGAAATAGGGAGAACTTCTTTAACGAACTACAGCTTTGTACGTAAATAAATCCATTAACCATATAAATTTTATGACTACCAATATCACGGTGCTACACATCAATCGAGATCGCAACTAATCAAGTTACACATCAATGGAGTTCCCCAGTATTAACTTTTTAATTGACACCGTTAAAAGAGAGATCCACCGGTCAAGCTATATAACAAATTTGAAAAAAAAACGGGAAGCTGCTTCTCCTACAACATGTAATTTCTTTTTTTGTTAAAAAAAAACCGAAAACCGAGAAAATGTATGCTCCAAAATTGAAAATGTTTCAACGTCTTAACCGGTTAATCGGATAAGTGCATAAGCGGATAATCGGATATTTTATATTTCTATTTAGCAATCTATTTAGCATAGATTTAGCCTCAACAAGTACATACTTGCCTTTTGTTTTAAGACGGCGACAGTTTCCAATTAAACTTGCCTTTTCCATGACGATCAACAAGGCTCACGGACAGATGATAGAAAAAGTAGGAATATATCTGTCTGAACCTGTGTTTAACCACGGTCCACTCTATGTAGCAATGTCAAGAGTGCGGAGATCTAAAGATAAAAATAGTTGATAGAAAAGAACAAGGGATATTGATTCAAGGTTTACAAACCATGTAGACGAAAAAATTTTTTAATTAATATCGCTAAAAAAAATCCACCGCCTAACTGCCTGTCCGTGGACTGGTTTTCCAGCTAGTTTTATATAAAAAAGGAATTTTAAGATTTATTATCAGATTAACAAATTAAAATTTGAATTATGCGGACGGACGGACACGGGAACAAAACAAAGGCTACTTTGCATAGAAGCCTAAAAATTGAAATTTTATTTATATTAAATTAGATTATTTAATTAAATATAACGTACTTTTTTATTAGATAAAAAATATGCAAATTAATTGATTTAGTTTGCTACACCTGATATAATCTGATATTTGAAATTTCCGACGATTATGTATAATCTCCTGTAAATCTAATTATACATAACATGTTATATATATATTTGTACATCAGAACTATAGGTAGACCTAAAATAGAAAGTTGGTCACTTTAATTGAAACATCAAAAAATACCAAAAATAATGTGACTTTGTGTGCATTATAGTAAAAGTAAAGTTGAAAATCAATTAAATATTTAATATCTTGACGGATAAAGTTTTTGTTTTTTATTCAAATTTTATGTTTATATGTGTTATTGATTTTATATTTTACGTCAATCTTATTATTCTTGTAGGGGTTTTTGTTTTTTTAACCGAAATTAATTTGATCAAATCTTATAAATACGTAGTTGCGGTTTGCAGTAAGCATGTTACTTCGACTTAAACAGCAATAAAAACAATTTAATGCTTTTTTTATTCTTAATGTATTTTTCCAAAGGACGCTATTAATTAATAAGCAGGTAATTAAATGCAATCGATTTTAAGGTAAAAATTATACCTATTTCCTTGATGCATGAAAAAATATATACGCATTCACACACGAAAACACGCAATTAAAATTGTAAAGATTTGCAAATATTTAATAGCACATGTAAAAATAAAATCACTGTAATTATTGAAACTACGACAAACTAAAAGCCTGTTTACATTATAAAATTTTGTTTAAAAGTTTGCTTAAAATTTTTTTTAAATTCCTAAAAATTTGTAGATTTGCAGATTTGTATTTACACCTTAAAATTAACCTTAAAATTATTTTACGTAAATATTACGGTAATAATAATGAAATATCAAATTTTCTCAACTCATTCGCTATAAAAATTTCATATTGAGTAAATTCATCATTATTTTATGTATCATCTAATGTTTATTACAGTGCAGTATTTATAAGAGATTTTACTGAACTGTCGATATTGTCATCGATGTTCGATTCATCCAACTTTCTTGTTTTACTTTTATTTTATATACTTTTATATAAAATATTAAAATATAGTGCAGTGGGGTAAATCCGAACAGAGGGGAATTCCGAACGCCTTCATTATCTCGAGTTGTGTTGACACATCGTGACAAACCTTTCTGTCAGTTGTTGTTTTCAATACTAGCTCATTTTTTAATAGTAACTTGTTCTTTCAAACGTGCGTATAGTAGCTGTGTGGAACGAGTTACAATTTTTGTATTCTGAAAGTTTGATTCGGCTCTCAAAATATTGTGTTTCAGACTAACTAATTGTCACAATTATACGGTAAATATAATGTATAGCAAAAGTTTAATGTTGCTCTTTCAGAAACCGAAGAAAATTTGCATTTTCTTCTGTATAATAATAATAATAATAATAATAATAATAATAAAAATCTTTATTTGGTTAAATAATTACAAACACAAAACTAGAATTGCTAAGTCTTTAAAGTAACCAAAAAGGTAGAGATCAGAGACCGCTGGTTTTTAACTCTACCTACGAATGTAAAAATTCGTCTACATTGTACAAGCCCTCTGCGTAAAAAATTTATAAATTTACTACCTGATGATTTTTAAGTTTAATTAGTTTTGAAACTTGAGAAATTGAGTTTAATCTTTCATGTTCAGAAATTCTAGTTTGTAAGGGTCGTCCAGTCTGTCCTATGTATGAAAAGTCGCAGTTATTACAAAATATTCTGTATACGTCGTTGGAATGCATAATGTCTTGTTTTAGATTACAGTTAGATAAAATATTGATGAGATTTCCAGTAGTTTTTTCGGCAAGAGTAATATTATGTTTACATAAATTATTCATTTTTTTGTTTATAATGCCGAAATATTTTTTAGATTTAGTTGGTTCTTTATTATTATTGTTATTAGTAAAATATGTGTGATCTTTTTTTAGATTAGTTCTTCTTATTAATTTGTTTATGGTGTATCCATTATTTTGTGCTAATTGTTTAACAATGTTAAGATCTTTAGTTTTGTTAGTAGAAGAGAGTGGTAAGTTAAAAGCGCGTTTTATTAAAGAATGGAAAGAAGCAATTTTATGTTTGTAACTTATGTTGTGAATCAAATGGGATTAAATAGTCAGTTAATGTAGGTTTTCTGTAAATGTTAAATTCTAAATTTTGTTTTGAAATTGTCAGTTGGAGATATAAAAAATTAAGTTGTTGATTTGTCTCAGTTTCCATGGTAAATTTAATGTTTTGGTGTGTGTCATTAATTTGAATTAAAAAATTTTTGAGTTCATCTGAGTTTCCAGTACAAATAGTCAGAATATCGTTTACATATCTATGCCAAGTGAGGCAATGTTTGGCAAGAGGAAGTTGCCAATATATTTATAGATTCAATAAAACAAAAAATTATCTTTTAAACCGATTTATGTGAATGTTTATGCATCTTGTAGGCAGTTTTCTTGGGTTTTCTCTTAAAAGTTCTTTTAAGGAAAATTTTAATCCAATTCACAGAACAACCAAATTTGATGGTTCGTTCAAATATATGGCGTTCACAATTTTTAACAAGCATTTGGATCTGTACCTAAAATCTCAAACCAAAACCACCTTCAAAGAAAGGCTAGTGAAATTCTAAGGATTCTCCCTGATGCACTGGGTACTCGTTGAAAATCAGCCCTGCTGAACTTGTACCTTTCCTTATTATAACGACTTTATTGTACGCCTAATTTAGTTTAATAAACCATATTATTATTATTATTATCTATTTTAAGTCTCACATTGTGGAGTGAATATTGAATGGGGGATTTAGTTCTAACCATTCTATATTTTACATATGTGTTAAATTCTATTCTTTTTAACAATTATTTTTAAATACATAAATATAAATTGATTTTGAACTAATTACATGGGTATTTTATGAGTCTCATTTTTTCTTTATATTATATGCCTTTTATACATTTTCTAACTATATGTGGCATGTTTCTAAAATGATTGCTTTTTGCATCTCGGAGAAGAATTTTGAAGAAAGGCCTAAAAAGGTTTTAAATTTGCAAGATACCACATCAGTAGCAGCTGATATTACTATTGGTATTTTAGAGATTTTTGTTAGACCCCATACACTCATCATTTCTATCGCTAATGCTTCGTACTTGCGAATTTTTTTATTTTCTGTATTTAAAACATTTTTTGGCAGAGGCACAGCGACGTTAATGATGACTGCATTTCGGTCTAGTTGGCTTATTAAAACAATGTCAGGCCTATTATGACTAATTTCCTTGTCTGGCAATATTAACCTGTCCCAGTATAGAAAGGTAGATTCGTTATCAAGGACAGGTTCAGGAATGTAGTCATAATATGGTCCAAAATTGTCTAACAAGCCAACTTTCTTCGCAATTTGCTTGTGTAATATCTTGCAAACTTGGATATTTCTTCGGAGATAATCAATAGAAGTCAGGTACGAGTAATCGGCTATTATGTGTTCTATGATTTCGTTGAGGACGTTACATTTTCGGCAGTGATCTGCAACCTTCAGATTCATTTTGTGTTTCTTGTAGTTATTCGTTGCAGTAACTCCGTCCTGAATAGCACACGTGAATCCTTCAGTTTCCAAATGTAACAATTCTCTCCGAAGCCATTCTATTGACATCTCCTTATCAATTCCATTGGAATCCAAAATTGTCGGATGTTTGCCATGAAGCACCTTATTTTTCTAATTTTTGTCCAAATCACTTTTTTGTTCAAAATTCAAATTTTTATTTTTTAAATTTAGACCGCTAAAATGTTTATCGAAGGTAATGACTGCCTGAATTAAAGGAGTGTTTAACGAGTAAAAATAATCACATAATAATTTAGTTAAGTATTTGCATAATTTAAATAAATTTATAAGACCTCGCCCTCTTTTCTTTCAGTTTATATATAATCTTTTAACTCCTGACTTTAGATGTAAATATCTATATATAATAGATAATAATCTAATAATCTATCTAAATAAAATACACTAAATAATCTAGGTAAAATTTACTATCTACTATTTAACCACATAAAGGTTGCGGAAATTATCGATTTTGTAATCAAGGCCGTATTGCTGTTATAGTTCGTATTTTCGGATTTACTGAATTGACCACTATAGTTTCGAACCTGGAGAATTGTAAATTCTATGAAGGTTCCATTTGTTAATTTTCTAAAATATTAGTCCATAGTTTGTAATTTTTAATCCCCGACGCAAAAGGAGGGGTATTATAAGTTTGACCTGTGTATCTGTGTATCTGTGTATTTGTGTATCTGTCTGTGGCATCATAGCACCCAAACGGATGGACCGATTTTGATAAATTTTGTTTTGTTTGAAAGGTGACTTCATCGAGAGTGATCTTAGCTATGATTCAAAAAAACCTGTCCAGCCATTCAAAAGTATCGTTAATATTTTTGTTGTTGAAAATTTTTTATTATATTTTACAAGTTGACAGCATTATTATTACGTGGGTTGCTTATACCTGGTACTACTGTAAATACATGCTACAAATCATGTTACAATAACATGTGTTTGCTATGTTGTATCGGGTTTCAATTTCAGCACGTAAAACTATTGTTATTCTTATTATCTTCTTACACATTATAATTTTAATTCTTAACCTTTAATAGCCTTTAATAATTATTAGGTAATTATTATTATTAGGTAGGTCGATAAATTAGGGCTTTCCAAAGCTTTAAAAAGTATGAAATAAAAATTAAATTAAAAATTTAAAAAATCCCCGACACAAAAAAAACGTTTGGCTGTAAAATCGATTTTTATATGAATAAAAGCGGCTTGTCTAATTTACATTGTTAACATAGGAGTGTCCGGATATTTTCGTTACTCACTGTATTATCGCTCATAGAATTTTTATATTTTTTTAAATTTTAATTTCAAAATCTTGTTTAAATAAATCTATATTCTCCATACATTGATCATTGCAAATGTGTGTAGTTTTAATTTAACTTGAACTTAATGTGGTAAAAACAAAATCTCGTCCGAGTGGAATGTTGAAATGGAAAACGGTGTCTCGGGTTATTCGGACAGGTTAAATCAAACAAATTATAACTTGTTAGCCAACGTTTTGATGGTACCAAAAATTGATGGTACGTGGGACACATAGGCCAATACTGTGGTTACATTCAACGTTGTCAAAGAATAAAACTGTATAAAATATAAAATTAATAAATAACATGTATAAATGTTTAACATTCGGCGTATTACAATATAAAAATCTAGTGACAATACAGGCAATAATAGTAATACTTCCCTATATTTGTTGATAAAAGTAAATGCAACCAACTGATATTAAGTAGCCAAGGAAACGTAAAGATAAAACAATTATTCAAAATACCCACGTAAAAATCCACCAATAATTCAAAATGTTTTAAAAATAAGTTAGTGACCTCTATTAATAAAATAGTTAATAGATGTCGAATTCACAAAACGTAAACAGTTTCCTTATTATGAACAAAAAGTGTAAACAACAAACTGCAAACAAAATGAGTAGGTACATAAACGAACTGACTAAAACTGTAAATATAAATAATCTGTATAAATAGTAATGTAAATCTTAAACAAGAACATTGCAAGAAACCTGCTATAAAGGCTTTATACACTGGAAAATTACTTGGGGTCCACCTTACTTAGGAAGTTAAGGAAAAGGTCCTTAAAACCTGAATTGATGTACTTATAATCCGTCTGCTTGTTGACGTTATTGGCCGTGGAAGAAATAAACGCCGCTTCCATAAAAGTTCTTTTATAGTAGTTAGTTTCATTAGTCAGTACTTTGATGTTGGGATCAAAATTATGTGCAAAATTCTTGGCATGTTCTGCTAAGCCAGTCTTAGTGAACCTGTTTTTACATCATACATGTGTTGTTTGACCCTTGCAGACAGCTTTTGTTTTGTTTGGCCAATATAAACTGCACCACATTCGCAACCAATGCTGTATACTACATTACTATTTTCTAAGGTAGGGATTTTGTCTTTTGTTGAAGAATATAGTAACCTACCTAAGGTGAAACGGTTGTGGAAAGTTACAGAAAATTCATCGTTGATCGTAAGCTCTCTGAATTGATGCCTCAACCTGATAGCTAACCACGGATGGAAGGTGATTTTGTTGTATTTCTTTTTGATGTCTATGTCAGGATCTACAGGTCTTATCGGTAGGATAGACGGTCTTTTCCGGAAGAGGGTCTTACATACTAACAAGTTCATCGGGCACGCAATTGTGTATTCTATGCTTTAATGTATTTATAACGCTCATTTTCTGGTTAAGTGGATGTGACGAATTGTAATTCAGGAGCCTGTCAGTAGACGATTGTTTTCGGTAAATGTCTGTAAAAAGTGTACCGTCCGATCTTCTTTGTACACGTAGGTCTAAGAATGGGATGGAGTTGTCGGACTCAAGCTCATAGGTGAAATCAAGTAACCTGTCATAGCCATTCAATATCTCTATACAACTATTTATCACTGTAGCTGGCACAGCAGTGAAAATGTCATCTACATAAAGCAATAGAAAAGGTAGCTCAAAACCAATGGTGCCGAAGAAGTTGTAGAGGAGGTCATTCATGACAAACATCGCAAAGAATGGTGAGCAAGGGTCCCCCATCGCCGATCCGACCAACTGGGAGTAACAGTTGCCCTCAACGCTAAAATAGCTGTTATCGAATATGATGGCTATTAATTGAATAAATATATTCAAGGGGATAGAGGTGAAAGGGGCGATGAGGTCCCAATTGTTCAATATAGAAGCGATGACGGCTTCCTTAGAAATGTTAGTGAACAAGGAGTTAACATCGAATGATATCAATACATAGTCGTTGGGTATTGTGCTTCTTACAATCTTCTCCTTCGTATCCTTAGTATTTTTTACATTGAATGGCAAAAACGGTATAACGTTTTTTAGAATTTATTTATGTACCTTGCAATAGGGATGGATGGGGATTCGATGCAACTGATTGCATCCAATTGAACATAAATATTTAATCATTAAATGTCGAAGTCCTAAAAAGATTTTCAAAAACTTTGACAGTGCCATCTGATAAGGATCTACTTCCATTTCACTCCGTTTCGTTTCTTAAATATCGGGTTAAATTTAATGGTTACTGCTGTACTTACAAATAATTAATTGAGTATGTTTCAAATAAATCTTAAATTGCCTAAAATTTGTTAGCAATAGACATGCTAGTGTTAAAACAGTGTTAAATTTCTGTAAACAAATTTGTTTATCCAAATTACTAACTTGAAACAGATTTGATTTATTTGTGTTTTTTTTATTCTTATTTTCTACAGATACTTCAGCATTTTAGTATAATATGAAACTCGAATATAACATTGTCAAGTCTGCAATTTATTTCTAAGATAATAAAATTAAATAGGTATTTATGACAAAAAAAGCATTTCAAGTTTATTCAAAAATTTCAACAAGTGATGAAAATCGTGCGACAAATTAATAAGAGAGCAATTATTCACGAACTACAGTTATCTTAAAATTTAATCAATTTTATTTATTTTAAAGGAAGTTATAATTCAATTATAGAAGGAATTTAAATACATACTTTTTGTTTACAAGCTGCTCCGAGCAAATGTCTGTTAATGCGAACTAAAATTTGTTGCTGCTAAATGAGATTTATCTCCAATCTCATTTATGTATCTATTTGTTTTTGTTCAAATGGTTATTATTTTAGTGTACCTCCACTTAAAATGAAATCATCAAAAGATTACTAAACTTTTAACACCGTTTATAATCTACTATCTGGATACCTGGCTTCGCCCGGGGTCTTACTGAAACTAAAATAGTTTGCTGTACTTCTGAAAGTACTTTAATTTAGGCTTTTCTTCGTGTAGCAACATTCATGAACTATAAAGAAACTCCGGTAGAGGTGCGACAAGTAACAATAATTGTACTTTTCCACTATTATATAACATTCCAGGGTGTTAGTTTTTTGCATTAAGAGCTCACACAGTGGCACTCAGAATACATTAAACCTATATAGTTAGTAGATCTGTTTCGTATAATTGATTTCTACTTTATACTCAATTGCTTTTTATTGTTCATTGACGTTTCCATAGGTATCTCTTTTCGAACTCCAGGTATATTTGTTTCATGACTATTTTGAGCTGCTCTATGAACCTCAGTACTTTGTTGCTGATATTTAGCTGCTGCTCTCCTGTAAGCCACAATATAATGTTTTTAGCAACTTTATGCGCAGGTAGATTGTTTTCTAAATATGTTTTCAAATTGATTTTAGTTGTTTGCGTTGGAAATTTATAGGTATAAATCATATCTACAGGGTGTCCCCGAATACATTTTATATAAGTTAGGTGGTGTTAGAGAGGACACTTCTCTCTCTCACTTTTTGTCAGAAAAATATTTAACAATTTTTTTTTAATTTAAGCCCTTGAAAGTTAGGCTCCTTAAAGCATTTTTTAAAAAAGAATACATATTGGCACGCCAGAATAGGTTTTTTGCAGGACAGGAATTTGTAATGAAATTTTCCTAAACTGCAATTTCTCACCACACCTGGAATAGGTGACTTCCAGTAATAATAATTTTGTTCAGAGATGCCTAAATGTTTAACTACCTCTTTAATTGTCGGTTGGCAAGAGCGTAGGTTCTGAAATAAAAGAAATTGCTTCCTCTTTTTTTAAATGGAACTCTAAATACAATTAACAGTATATTAAAACCAAAATATGTGGTACAATTTCCAAAAGAATAAATATTGAAATCAGCAGCACAAAATCGATCACGTTGTAGGTTTACTTTTATAAATATTCGGCCACAACAAATCGCACTAACTTCCTTCCGAAATTTGACCATGTCCTACTCTCTGACGGTATAATCAAATCCGAATTTAAAGGTATTGCGTAGCTTTGAGCAATTAATGCGCTTAGAGGCGGGCAAAAGGAAAAAACCATGGACGTAGCATGAACAATTCTGTGGTCTCGGGTTAAATCGACTTGTCACTTTTTGGCGATTTTGGGCTAATAGCACCATCAGATGCAAAAAGTTGAGCTTAATGTTTTGGTAAAATTCCAAAGTTATTCGGCCAAAGGATAACGAAATATGGAGAAGTGAAAAACAAAATTAGTACAGTTGATAATGGAGCATGTGGCTACAAATGTGGCCATATCTCAAAACTTCATTTTTGGAGTTAAGTCGTTTTACCCAGAGACCACAGAATTATTGAGATGCAATAAATTGTTACAAATTCACACATTCAATAGTATAAATTAACGACAACTATAATTTTATTCACGCCAGCGTTCACTCGACAAACAAAGTTGAATGCACGATAAATAAAAGGTTTCAGAACGGCAGAAATGGAGATTGAACGACAGTATGTATAAATGACAGTATAAAACTTTTATGTTACGCTTGCGTAGAACACGTTTTTTTATGGGAAACTGTAAGGTGTAATCAAGTGTTACACTACAGATACAGATGTAAACTTGTATATTCAGAGGCGTAAAAACTATGTTTGTGAGGGAGGGTTAAACAAGTGATGTAGCTAGGTGTACCAAAACAATTTTCGGGGGTGTACGGTTTTATTTTAAGCAAGTCTTAAAATAATTAAAAAGATTTTAAATAATAAATGTTAATAATTAACATTAACGACACTCTGGCCGCAGATCTTGAAGCTTCTTTCCCATTCCGGAACAATACTAACGTATGTAGAAGATTTTCACCAAATTGAGTCGAATAGTGATGAAAGTGCTTCAGAAGTTCAGAACCTAAAAGAAAGCAGGGCGGCGATCAAATAGTGTTTGTATGAAAAGTAAAAAATTTTATTTTTCAAAAGAAACGCAGCAAGAAGTTTTATCAAACATTATATGGAAAATTGTTCCGAGAAAAAACACTTTAGATTGATGCAAAATTTAGTACCGCTGCTCAGCAAGAAAATATAGGGTGAACAAATGTCGAAATAAATAAAGTTTGGCGTTTTACAACTCAATGTGGTCATAAAGCACGATGACAATACAGAACTTATTAACAGAACTTATTTACCCTAGAAAATGTTATGATTTCATGAATTTTGTTAGAGAAAAATATGGAGAAGGTATTCAAAAACCAAACGCCATATTAGCCACTACTGCGAAAAAGCTGAAAAAAAAGCTTATTCCTATGATTCGAAGAGCAAAATCGTTGGCAATTTCAAGACTACTCCTCCCTCAAAAAAGTAGGTTTGGTACCTGCCAGTCAGACAGAAAAATATTTTGGAACCTCCAAAGTCAAAATTAGTCACTTACTTGAAACGATGAAGACTTAAGAAGTATGGAAATCGGACTGTATCTCTCTGTTACTGTCGTTAATTTACACTTTTCTGTCGTTTATAACTTGTAGTCCCTTGGAATTTTTTTCAGTGCAATACATATTTTTGTCGTGGAAAATATTTTCACACCGTTGAATATCAACTTCTGTCGTGCAATTACTTTTTTGTCGTACAATATCCTTTGTTGTCGGGGAATAACTTTTTTGTCATTCTTTACATTTTATTAACGTTTCAAACACCTTTTTTGCGTTAATTTACCCTTTTCCGTCAGGCCAATAAATCATACCCATTTTTAAAGTTCTACCTTCACGTGGTAATAGCCCTGAAAATATTTACTTTTCAGTAAAAATGGTTTAGTACTTTTTTAAAGAGCGTGTAAGAATCTACAAATTAGATTCAAACCTTTTATTATTTAAAATCAACGACTTTCGAGTTATGAATTAATGTACGAGTAAGTAAACAAATTTTGAAAAAATTCGAGCTATTTTATCTTTGTTATAGTTCAAACCTCTGTAACTTTTAAACCTTTTTCGAAAGGAAATCAGTTATTTAAAAATTAAATTGGTACATATTGCTTATTAATTATTAAATTTTAAAAATTAAAATTTTGAAATTTAACCTCTTGTTTATTAATTTTGTTTTTTAAATATATTAAATTGTTGATCAAAGAATAGTATTTATTTAATATTTTTATTTAAATAATATGAAAAAATAAATTTTGTATTTTAAATACTGTATCTTGTGTTTGAAATACTGTATCTTGTATTTCAAATACATTTTTACTTGTATTTTTCCCACGCCTTGCCTTGCATCAAAATGATCATTACATAGTGTACCGGTAAAGCAAAATTTCTTATTAGCATTGTCATTTAATTTATTGGATGCTGAGTTCATATAAAGCTAGCATGTCCATTAATAAAATGGTTATAATTCAAAAACTATTGGTGCAAAAATGTTTTTAAAAGAACACAAAATTAGCACATAATTTGCATTTAATTTTGAGAAAGTAGAGATGCAGGCTTTATACACGTAAAATTATTTACTCACAAAATTAGTAAGGCAAAATGAAATCTAAATCGGCTTGCAATCAAAACAGAAGAAAATTGCAATTAACTTAATTGGTGAAATGCTTGCTGTAGGCTAAATAACGTTGATAAAAATATCAATCGATTATTTCAGAAGTTTTAAACTCTGTGACGTTTTAAAAGTTAATAAAACAAATAAATTGATTTGACCTACGTGTATGTCAGGCAATCATAGCGTAAACTTTAAAGTACTAGTGCTGAATTCAAAACTATTTATAATAACTCAACTCATGTTGAAACCGAATAGAAAATAAATACTACAAATTTCGCAAAAATCTGTAAATCACAATGCTTTTTATGAATTGCATTTTTACAATATATTGTCATGTTCAAAAAGTAATTAAATAGGGGTTGATAATAATTGTTCAATTTTTGTATATAAATTTTGTGTTGTAAAAAAAATTTTAATCGTCCTATATATTTTACATTGTTGAGAATGTTAAGTTGTTAGTGTTTTAGTTTAAGTTTGTAAATAGTAAAATGTGATGATATGTTTTTTGACACACACATATGCAACTCTATACCTAATTAAGAACTAATCCCCTAATTAATTGTTCCAATTAACCTTATTTAGTAAATTTACAAAATTAAAGTCATAAAATTCAATATACGATTGCTATGTAAAATATCTTTTTGTTTTCGTTTTGTTTAAACAAAATCCTTTATTGACATTTTTAGTATGATCTGCAAATTTTGTATTTTTTTCTTGTAAGAATATTATTTGTATTTAAAGTTAATAATATTATTTATAATATGTTTTGTAAAAAGAGGTGCCGACTGGCGGGAAAAACCAGGTCTTTTATCCAAGTATAACCGACGTGTCAGATAGACAAAATTGTAGGTCCGTGATTTTTGATGAAATAATTATAATAATTAGAGTCCGGATTAAAACCAATAGGGAACCCGATATTTGGTATGCGGCATACAATATAATGTGCATAAACACAAGATATTATACATATTTGAAATTATATGCCACATACTAAATATTGGGTTCCTATTGCTTTTAATCCGGGACTCTAGTTATAATATTCAGATTTTGCATTGGAAAACGTGATTTTGTTTATAATTTTTGAATAAGTAATTTTATTGATTTGATTGTTGAGTTGTCTCAAAATTTGGACAGAGTTGGATGTTTGATGAAATTTAATTTTTTTTTTTTTAATTTATTTATTGCCGGTTCAGCTATACAGCTATACACAACATTTCTAATAATTTTAGTTGGTAACAATATAAAAGTAACTGAATATGGTGATTTAACAATAAACTATATTATCTCAAATAGCCACTGTTTAAATTAAAATTTCAAGAGATTGCAATGAAGAATAAAAATTTTGTTAAATTAAGCTAAAGAAAAAAAGTCTTGTGGTAGTATTTTTGTTTTCAGTCGTGCGAACTTTGTTTTTTCACCTATTTTGAAGTGCCCTGCGCCCGAACATTCTTTCAAGTTTGTAAAGTAATTTTTTGCACAATTTTGATTAAACTGGTCAATGGTTGGCATCAATAGTTCTTCATGTAGTTGATGATTTCTTATGAACCAAGGAGCATTACAAATTATTCTTAATGTTTTGTTCTGTAAGCGTTGTAGTTTTTTTATATTTGTTTTTGAGGTTGTACCCCATACTACGTTTGCATAGGTAAATATAGGTCTTATTATTGATTTATATATTAGCATTCCGCAATCTATCTTCAGGGTTGACTTTCTGTTAATGATTGGGTATAGCATACCCAATCTTGAGTATGCTTGATTGAGCTTAACATTTATATGATAAGACCAGGTTAATTTACTATCCAAATGTACTCCCAAATATTTTATAGCTGTTTTGTGGTCAGACCAATCAACTTCTCTATTGTAGATAATCACTTTAGGTACATTTGCATGTCCTCTTAGGGTGAATATTTTGGTGTTCGTTTTTGTGGGATTAAGTTTTATTTTCCATCTAATGCACCACTGTTCCAATTTTGTAATTCCATCCTGAAAAATTCTATGCGCTTCTTCAATATTTGCGTGTTGTGTGAGAATTGCTGTATCATCAGCAAACGTTGCAGTTAAATAAGTGTCATTGGTGGGAATATCATGAGTATAGATGTTGTATAATAGTGGTTCCAGTACAGAACCTTGTGGTACACCAGCTAAGATATTTCTTGTTGTTGATATTTCTGCATTAATTCGCACGCTAAAAGTTCGATTTTCTAAAAATGAAGCTATCATTTTAATTAAATATCGTGGAGTTCCTAGGTTGATTAGTTTAAATAGAAGTCCTGCATGCCATACAATATCAAATGCCTGTGTTACATCAAGAAATGCTGCTAATGTGTACTGTTTTTCTTGAAAACCTCTGTTTATATATTCCGTAATTCTATGCAATTGGTGTATTGTAGAATGGTGTCGCCTGAATCCAAATTGGTGTGGTGGTATTATGTTGGCAGAATCTACGAAACTATTTATTCTTTGCTGAATTACTTTTTCTAATAATTTAGACATTGTCGAAAGCAAGCTAATTGGTCGGTAACTACTTGGCTCATGACTTGGTTTTCCTGCTTTGTGGAAGGTAATAATTTCCGCGTGCTTCCATTGATTTGGAAAATAATTCAATCTTAAGCACGAGTTGAATATTGTAGCTAAAGAAGCTAATGCTTTTTTGGTCAAGTTTTTTAGCACGATATTTGGTATTAGATCGCTGCCCGGAGCTTTTTTTGTTTTAAGTTGTTTAATGTAGATTGATATTTCATCAATTGTTGTGGGCTATATGACGTTTGTCGTGTCCGATTGTGATAAGTATTGATGGAGAGTACTTTTTACTAATGTATCAGCTTCGCTGTTAGCTTCTTCTCTTTGGAATACTGTTTCAAAGTGTTTTGCCAAAATATTACTTTTTTCCAAATCAGTGGAATACAATCTTGTTCCTACTTTGAAAGATGGCATGGTGTTCGGTATATTTAGAATTCTTTTTGTAGTTCGCCACAAGTTTGGATCATTGTTGTTAAGCTCTTGGATAAAGTTTTTATATTTATTAATGCGGTATAGATCTAACTCCGCTTTTACTTGGCGGACCAATTGCAAGTACTTATGTTTGTGAGTGACATTTCTTGTTCTTTGCCATAGTCTGCGTTCATAGTTTTTCTCCTTAATTAGGCTCAATATGTTTTGAGGAGTTTGCGCCTGATTATTTGAAGTTCTGTGTGGTGACTTGTTTTCGGTTGAGGCTTTTACTGATTTTGATATCACATTTGTTAGATTAAGAATAGCATTGTCGATGTCTTTGCTATTGCATAAGTTATAAGGGCATTTTAGTTCTCGATCTAGTTCATTCTGAAATCGCTTCCAGTTAACTTTTCCTTGGATTAAACTTGGTGTTTTTATTTTTGTTGTCGGTTGATTGTTAAATGTTATTATTACTGGTAAGTGATCTGAATCCAGTTCGGTCATCACTGTCTGTTGCATTTGTTCTTGAAAGTTTTTTATTAATGCTATATCTAATATATCTGACGATGCATCGGTTCTGTAAGGGTAGTAAGTATGTTCTGTCGGCGCCATTACATGAATTGCATTACTATTTGTTACATTATATAACAAAATACCAGCTGGATTATTAGTTCTACAATTCCATGTTGTATTTTTACAATTAAGATCTCCTAGCATTATTGTTCCGTGATTTTGATCAAAAAGTGTTTCGACGTCTTGAGAATTTAGTTTTACATTTGGTTGTTTGTATGCTGAAATTATTCGTAATACTTTTCCGTTATCATCTTGAATTTGTATTGCCGTGGCTTCTAGTGATGTTGGTTTTATTGTGTCAATGTGTGTGTGTTGTATATTGTTTTTTATTATTATTGCTGCCCCACTGCTTCCAAAATTAGTTACACGATCAAATCTATAAATATTGTAACCAGTAATTTTGAATTTTTGGTTTTGAATTAAGTGCGTTTCGCTTATACAAGCAATATTTATGTTATGTCTTGATAAAAACTCAATAAATGTTGATCTTTGCCGTAGTAGTCCATTCGCATTCCAGTTTAGGATTGTTAACTTCTTAATTATTTTTTGATTATTTGCCATTAAATAGAAGGGGGATAACATTATTTATAATAAAATTTTTGATCTGATCTAAATAAGGAGTTATCATATTAAAAAAGTAAGCTGTTTATCGGATTGGCTTCTTGGTTATTTTGACTTTGTTGTTGGAAGTTTGGGTATTGATTATTCTTTGTAGCTTGTGCGTAAGTTGTATTACCATTAGTTTGGTTAAAATTTATATTGTGAGACTGCATGTTATTATTTTGATTTATAAAGCGGTTTTGTTGATTTCGATTGTTTAATCTATTTTTTATGTCTTGAAAATATCGGCATCCTCTGAAATTGGCCGGATGATTTTCACCACAGTGAAATTCGAGTGTTAGCTGATTTTTTACAGTCTGTATAAAGATGATTTTCTTGGCATTTGACAGAGCGCCGTTGAAGATGGCAGTAGTTTTTTGTATGACCAAACCTTTGGCATCTAATGCATTGGGGTATATCGTTCGATTTTCTTCGTGGTTCAACATAAACTATACTATAGTATATTTTCTCGATATTGAATATGCCTCTTGCTGATTGGTTATCAGTAAGATCTACAAAACATATATCTGTAGGATATTTGCTTCTGTTTAATAATCTTGTTACTTTACAAATTGGTAATTCCGGCTTTACTGCATGTAATTCCTGCATGACTTCATTTTCTGTTAGAGACTTGGGTACGTTTTTAATAGCTACAGATAACAATTTTTTTTGCGGATCCTGAAAGGTGTGATATTTCAATTTATTATTTGAGTAGAATTTAGTTAACTCTCTAAAGTCTTCTATAGTTGTTAAATTAATACGAACTTGGTTGTTGTTATACGATGTAGTGAAACTTGATTTAGCTATTTTTTTTTAAATCTGCAATGATTTCGAGATGATTATTTGCATCGTGCAGGTATATAGGTGGGATTTTTATTTTGGTTTCTTTTTCTTTGGTTGGATTATTCAGTGGCTGGCTTACGCCGACATGTCTTGAATCTGGGTATAGTTGTTTTTCTAGGTGTTCTGGCAAGTAGTATCTGTTTTGACTTAAAATTTGTTCGCTATTCCATTTATAACGCTTTTGTAAGTCTGTATCATTTGGTGATAAGACATCTGCGGTACGTCTATTTTTATTTTGTTCTCTATCTTGAGATTGTTGTCCATGCTCTATTACAGTAACATTAGGTTCTACATACCCCTGATTATTATCATCAACTTCATCATTGTTTTCATTCTTATTGTGGGTCTCGCTGTCTTTCATTATTTCATCCTGATCGTCGTCCATTATTTCGAACATGTTTTGCTTCGACTGCGGGCTCCGATCCCGCAGTTTCTTTTTCAACTATTAATTATTTATAATTTTCAAATTTAATTTTACTGTATTTTGAAAATTTAAAGATGTTCTGCATTTATTTATTATCACTGGTATATTCGCGATTGGAACGTTTTAAAACACATCCACTCTATACGCTTTTCACATTTGGAATGAAATTTAATTTTGAATGATTGGATAATTGGAAATAAAGAGATTGTAAAGATAATTTGGATGTGTTAAATTATAATTAATTGAATATAAAAGTTTATAATATTGGAAATTGAATTTTGCAGGTATGAAAAAATTGGGTTTGAGAGCGACACAAATGGTCGAAGTTATTAATTAATTTAACTGTCCCATGTTATATTTTAGATTGGTTGAATTAAAATTTCAAATTGGATAAAAGAATAGTTGGAATCAATGTTTTGGATTTTGTTCCCAATTAATATTGGGATGAATTAATTTTGTGGATTGAAACTATGTAAAAATCGGTAGAGCAACTTAAAAATGATTTTTTTTTTTTGAGGAAAACCACGTTTAAAAATTGGACTCTGAGAACAGATCTTCTACTACGGCCGCCTCTCCGTTCCTAGTTTCCATCTCATTCTATCTTTGTATAACTTTTTTTCTATATTTCTGGAATGCATCGCGTCATTTGCATCGTCTCTCCTAGGCCGTCCTGTCTTTCTCCGCTCCACCGGAATTCATTATAAGCGCTCGGCCAAACTGAAGAGCGGGCAGGCGTCGAGCGGGCGAGTGATTATTTATAAAGCGATTTGGTGGACAAACTGAAGGCGATAAATCTCAAAATTATTCAGTTTCTCTTGTTTAGTCTTGTAACTGTCGGTAGTGCAAATACAAAATATGTCATTATCCAAAGTCAAAAGAAATAGTTGAATGGTAGTTCCTATATCCAATGGAGTTTATTTTTGAAAAAATCTCTAAAATGTGGAACGAATCCTATCAATCGAAGATATTTGGAGAATTTCATCACCTGTATTTTGAACTGAAACATTTTCCCAACAGGTTCTTGAAGAGTACTTGTATTATTACATTCGGCGGTATTCTACAAAGTTAGGTGCAAAATCGCACGCTATAAATTCATACAGATTTGGTTTTTAATAAATCGCTCACCGCACGCTTGAAAATTGTCCATCCGCTGAAGTTCAGTGTGTTCGAGCACTAACACTTTTCATGGCTGTTTATTTTCTCCCATTCTTTTTGTATGTCCGAACCATGTTTGTTGTTTTTTTTTGAACTTCTTGCGCTATACCGATCTTCATATTCATGATTTTTCTTATAATGTCATTTCTTATCCTTTCCAATCTAGATCTTCTACAACTTTTTCTCAGGCAATCCATTTCTGTGACTAGCAATTTTTGTTTATTAATTACAATTAAATCCCACACTTTCGCGCTGTAAATCACCATACTGCGGACTATAGATTTGTAGATTCTTTTCTTTGCCTCTTTTCTTTATATTCTTTTCCCAGAAAACTGAATTCAGTGTTGCTATAGCTTTTCTACCCTTGTTTATTCTTTTTTTTATTTCATCACTACTGTTTCCTTCTTTATTCAGAATGACTCCTAGATATCAACATTTAGTTACACCTCTTATTACATTTGTGTCCAGTGGAAAATCATTGCAATCTTTATTTCCCAAAATGAGGTATTCGCATTTAATTAAATTTATGGTGAGGCCTGCTTTCGTGTATACCTCATGTAGTTTTCACAACCTGGTTGTCCGCAAAAAACAGAGTGTAAAGTATGTCGTATGTCCCACATTCATCATTGTAGAATTTCGTTTAGATAAATTTTGAATAGAGTGGGTGATGACGGACATTCTTGTCTTATCTCTTTGGTTGTTTGGAACATTTCTGTAATGCTGTTTCCAACCTTTACTGCGGCATTGTCTTCAATTTCGTACCTATACATATTACTATTTTGTCGCCCCGTGTTTGATTGACAGTGATTTAAACAAGACTGTAAAATAAAAAAATATATTTACACCTGTATCTCAAAATCGGTGCAACCAAAAATGTATAGGTACAAAATTAAAGACAATTAAATTATTTACAAAAAATGTCTGAAAAGTTTTGTTGTAGAAGCGATTTTTATGTCAAAAAACGGTTTCAAAATATGCAATTTACATTTGCAATATAGGACTGTACGAATACTTTTTGAAACCACTATATGTGATGTTATATTATACATAAATATGTTAAATTACAAGTTAACTACCACATTATTAAAATTGTTTTACTAAAGTGCCTTATTTTATTTTGAATCACTTTTCACCGTGAGAGGGATCATAGATGTGTTTAAAATGATCCTTTTCTATAGCTTTGGAATAAAATTAATAAATAATTTGCAAATATCTTTACTCAACCGTTTTATACTAGCAGTCGTAGAAAAGAGGCCATAGTTTCGTTATACATTAATGAAAATTAAAAAAGTTTTTATATTTGAAAATTATGTTGCTTTTCCATTAGAGGGATCATTTTGGACCAGTCTCCCCTATTCTATCAACTAAAATGATACTAACTTTCATTTTAAAAGAACTATGCATACCAACATCTTAGTAGCTTCTACAATGCTATTAACTAGTAGCTATCATTACCAATTTAAAACCATTTTAAGAGTACGACTATGCATAAGGCTGTAAAAGTTTAGTGCGGTTTAAATTGATATACATACTATGTATATGTACATACATAATGCATAATGCATCAATTTTGATGCATTTAAATTTTTTTAAATATTTCAATTTTGAGCAATAAAATACTTAGAGACTAGGGCATTGAACTTTATTTCTTTATTTCGTTGATAGATAATCTAGGACCAATTATAAATGTTTACTTAATAATTATAAATTCTGCACTAAATTACAAAATTATATGTATAGCATCGTGAATGTAATGAATGAATAATAGAATATTTGCGTGATGTGTTAGTACTAGCTATACATCGTGAAACATACAAAATTTCTCATTTGCACGAGGTATTTTATAATAGATAACAGTCAGTTTTCAAGTTCAGAATTTATATAGCTACTACCTACGTCCAGTAATATAAACAATTTGTTTTTAGTGAACCGGTTGACCCGCCTACTTATACCCGAATATAAAGATATAATATTAAAGTAAACCAACTTATTAAAACTTAGTTTTTCATTTTATTTTATTTTATATCGTGAATAAAATGCATACAAACAACAAATGCATAATATGTTAAATTTGATTTGTTGCATTAATTTGTAAGCAAGTATTTTTCAAAGCAAGGTATATTTCTTCAGAAATATTTATGTTGATATATTTGATATCGGCACTAAAGTATCGAGATATCGGCACTAAAGTTTGATTTACAGTAATCAATAGTGATTATATACGATATTAACACATTTGGCTACCGAACATTCGGTTCCAGTACTGAATTGTTGCTACTATTATATGCTAACTTCTGATGTAACAATTGTAGGGGAGAGGCTTGCAGGTTGCCACTGCTTGCAGGTTGCCACCCCTGCCGGATTTTGACATTCTAACATTATCATCCCCTAAATTTCGACGGACATCGAATACAAACGAGTAGTTGTCGCTTTTAATGTAATTGTGATGCACTCAAACACAATAACAGGTGGTTTGGTAAACAAAATGTGAAATTTTATTTGTAAAAAAATGAAAAATTAAAATTGTGTTTTTCTTCTGTGCCCATAAGTTGAACATTTTCAACGAAAATTTGAGGGAAATATTTTTGCTGTGTTGCTTTTTCATTCAATTTTTATTATTCTTAAATAATTCTAAACATATCATGAGTTGGAAGTTTTTTTTCTGTATATTCTAAAGTGGTGTAAAAATGCAGGTTGCCACCTTTTTTGGCTTGCAGGTTGCCACCCCTCTTATTTTACATTGTGACGTATACTACAGTGACTGTTTAGGGACAGTGGCAACATAAGCCCCTAAATCGGCCCAGGACAGGTTTTCGCGCAAAGGGGGAGGAGGTTTAACCCCCCATTGCATATTTTATATACCTATCGACGTTAACGCTTCTTAAATATTTCAAAAATTAATATAAATAATTATTTACTAATAATTGATGCATTTTTTAATTATTTTTAGATTTAAATGAAAAAAAAACTTAAATTTTTTTTTTAATTTTAACTTTTTTTTTTTCTCGTCAATTTACTCTCATTTTTTTTTGTTCACAGCCACTAAGTGTAATTAATATAAATCATATGGTTTTACTTCAGTTTTTCTATATTTTCAACAATTTTTCAAGGGGTGGCAACCTGCAAGCCAAAATTTCAAGGTGTTGATTTTAGATACTTTTGAAAATTTGCTGTAAATTTTTAGTTTTTGAGAATTAAAATGATTTTTTGCGCAGGATCGTGGCTTTATACTTCCCCTTTCCTGTATATGTTATTATATTAACAATACGTTGATTGTATGACGAGTTATGACCAAAAAAGCTATGGGGTGGCAACCTGCAAGCCTTTCCCCTACTTATGTTGAATTTAAAGTGTTTGTAAACCTTTTTTGATACCTCGCTTCAGTACACCTAAGTAACTTAAGCAATCATTACAGGCGTGGAAGAATCTTTGCGATCCTGGGCGATCACGGAAAACACAAAAATGGATACAAATGCAATTTGGGCAACGGAAGTAGAGATGCATTTCACTCCATCACTCATAGACGATGATATATATTCCTTCACTAAAATTTCCAAAAATCCTTCTACATGAATAAGGTTTCCAAGTTCAATGCACCTTTCTGATGAACCTGATTGCAGAAACCTTGAATCATAAAAGTTCAAACCATTTTGAAGTGGTAATATCAGTTAAAAGAATTTTTTGTTTTTTGAACCGGAGTTGTCCGGTTTTGTAAGTTTTTAAGGAGTTTTTAGATTTTGAATTTTAGGAGGTATTTCGGAAATAGTCGGTTGCTTAATAAATTGATAAATTGATTTGTGTAGTAAAAATAATTTGAAAAAGGATAAATTCAAAAATTCAAAGATAAAACTACGTTGAACAAAATAAATAAAAATTAAAAACCAAAGAAAATTTCTTGCGGAAAGCATAGAGCATAATACCGTTATCGGACTCATAGTAATGCTTATTTGATTTAAAATTAAAAATTGGACGGAGTGGTACAAAATTTTTTGAAATTAAACACAAGAGAGTCTCATTTGTTCACATAAATATAAACCGATTGTTGGGTGTAAGTTATTTTTATATTTGTACACCCCAGGACATCGTAATATAATATATTGTGTTTTCTTTTATTTCGTTTAAAAAGTGAGAGTTACTTCTGCATAAGTGCTTTTTTGGTTAAAATAAAATGATTTCTAATAAAAACTTAGAGGCTTTATTGTACCGCTTTGATCCACATAGAAAAATACATATATGGGTAACACCATACGAAGTGTGACTATTGGAATTACCAACATTGGTAAAACAGAAAATTCCAAATATTTGTACGTTTGTCTTGCAAAAATGAAAAATACGTATTTAAGAGAGCTTTTTTTCTGCAAGTTAATATAATATTTAACTTCACTTAAATTGCTTCATGCTTCCGGAGCCATAACTGTAAAGCACGTTTACTATATCTCTTTTGAAAATTACACGGTCAATTACATAAATACAATAATTGTATTAATTATTAATTAATTATTAATTTAATTAATAATTAATTATTAATTGCATTACTTTAATTGTATAAATATTGATTGCTTAAGCACTAAAATGCAATCAACTTCATTTTTCTTATTTGATTTGATAAAAAATATTTAATACGAATTTATTGTAAAGTATAATTAAAGTAAAAAAAAATTATTTAAATTGTAAATTTATTCGTACCACAATCTGCATGTACTGTAATAAGTACTTTTGTGTGTCAGAATTTCAATGTAAAAATGGCGTGTTGTCTAGTCGTCTTTTTGATTATTATACAATTATGATAATTCGATATTTGAATGTGGAGGGAGTATAGTAAATTTGTTTGAAAATTACAAAACTACTAATTAACTTTTTTGTTACTTGTTCACTTTTTTTGGAATATGTTTTTAATTGAACAAATTTATTCTTAAAGCACCTTTTATATATAGAGTATTTTAATTATTGAATTTTAGAGGTCCTTCAAATTTTGTACTCTTTACTTTGTACATCTTAATTTTACTATATCCTATGCAGCTTGTCACTTCTCAAACCATCCCATACGTACGTTAAAATACCTGGACTTTTTCCTTAAAAACCTGGAGCGCCGTGAGTGACGAACAGGGTGAGCGTTTTCACCAAGATCTTAAAATTTTTAAAAACAGACCCAAAGGTTTTTAGTCAAAGGAGTGTTAGGTGACTACTGTTGGTCTGTTTTAAGAGAAACAGATCAAGAAAATTATAAAAGAAAAAGTAAAATCAATGATTTCTAATTTTTTCGTTTTGTATGTCGTGCTATTATTTGTTTTAAATTATTCATTAAATATTTTTTGAACTAGAAGTGACAGATTTTCATACTATTGTAAATTGTAAACATTATGCAGTATACCTAGTCGGGACATAAATTCTGTTACCTGTAAAGAACCGTTAGATTTTACAGCTTAAGATTACAGAGGGTGGAAAACAATTACATATTTAGAAAGCCCTTTCTTTTGGCAACTTGTACAGACTATAGTTAAAGTTTTTGAGTTCAACCAGCAACATGGATTGGGGTGTGAAAGAAAATCGGATAGCAGTTATTGCGTTACATAAATGTGGTGTATCAAATAGTGAAATTTTAAAATTGCTAAAGCCGTTAAATATTTCAAAAATGTTTGTAAGTCGTGCTATAAAACGGTTTACCGATACAAATGCAATAGCTGACAGAAAAAGAAGTGGACGTCCTCGTACCATAAGAACTCCACGAGTGATTAAAGCAGTGCGTGAAAGAATAAGACGAAATCCTCTGCGAAAACAAAAAATTATTGCTATGGAGATGCAAATTTCAAAAAAAAGCGTGTCTCGCGTATTGAGGCAGGACCTAAAACTTGGTGCTTTTCGTAGAGCAACAGGACAAAGGTTAACAACAGCTTTAAAAAAAATTAGGCACGAGAGATCGAAAACCCTATTAAGAAGGCACGGTAATAATAATTTTAAAAATATTTTGTTTACCGATGAAAAAATTTTTACCGTCGAAGAAAAATTTAATAAGCAAAACGATCGTGTTTATGCTCACAGCTCTAAAGAAGCGGCAGAAAAAATTCCGAGGGTTCAAAGAGGCCATTATCCAGCATCTGTGATGGTTTGGTGGGGTGTATCCTACGAAGGGGTTACTCAACTTCACTTTTGTGAAAAAGGCGTTAAAACATCGGCACCAATTTACCAAGAAATGTTAGAAGAAGTGGTAAAGCCTCTTAACGACTCTCTCTTTCAAGGAAACCATTGGGTTTTCCAACAGGACTCTGCACCAGCACACAAAGCTAAGACAACCCAAAGGTGGCTAGCAGAAAATTTACCTACGTTTATTGCAGCAGAACAATGGCCTTCTGGAAGTCCTGATCTGAATCCTTTGGATTATAAATTGTGGTCAGTTCTTGAAAATATGGCTTGTAGTAAGCCTCATAAAAATATCGAGCTTCTGAAGCGGGATTTGGTGAAAGCAGCAGCATCGATACCGTTACAAGTCGTCCGTGCCGCAATTGATGATTGGCCACGGCGTTTAAAGGCTTGTGTAAAGGCTAAAGGAGGACATTTTTAGTAAATATATTAAAAATGTATTCTTTATATATTAAGTAATAAAGCAGTATATATCATAATTGAATTTATTATTTTGAAACATTAAAAATTTAATTAATACTGTGTAACAGAACTTATGTCCCGACTTATAATATACCTAAGTGAATTTTCGGTAATAAAGATCTATCATGAAGACAAATACTCCTCTCACAATATGTTACCAATATATGTTTTTAACTTGTTTTTCTTACTACAATACGTTTGTAGTCAATTTGTCTAATTCTGAAGTTAAAATTCGGAAGTTAAACTAGTACATGTGTGCTATATCTATATAGTACCAACTCCTTATTTTTAATAGTATTGTTAATTACGTTATGCCGATCTAAAAATTATTTGCAATCTTTTTGACAAGTAGTTGTAAGACAAATTTGCTGAGCAAGAATATTCCTAAAGAATTTTGACTTGGTGAACTGTAATAAAGTTAATCTCTTTAGATTAAAAGAACTCTCGAGTAAATATATTTTTGTGTAATGGTTTTTCTGTCTATTTACTAACTTTGATGTCTGTATAAATGAGTGCAGCAAAAAAAAAATGAACAAAAAGTAAACAGTAGGATAGAGGTGCGATGGCCTGACGACCCCAAGGACACCAAGAATGGGGTAGCCAGACAGCTATTTAGGTACATAAAACTAAATATATTGCAGGACCTTTAAAGGAGATTAATTTAACACTTTAAAATTGTAACGAGTGATTTAAATATTTAAATAATAACGGCACAAAAAACTGTTTTGCATTTAAGGAAGTTTGAGAATTTATTTATATAATTTATCTTATTGAAATAGAAATAGTGAATTCTGTTGGTGTATAAGTTCAGCTATACAAATCTACACCTCAAGTAGTAGAGATATAATTTTTTGCTTTGCCTATTTGTATAGAATGGCAAGAGACAAAAAATTTTTTACACGTATTAAAATTCAAATAGTAACAGGTTATGGGCCTAGGTTAGCTGGTCACAGACTAGTACTTATGTGCATTGATAGCTAAGCTGAGATCTCAGAGTCAAGTCTAGGTGAAGTAAAAACTTTATTATAACCGTGTTTCCTCGGCAGGTCACCAAAGTAGGACAAAATACTTTCAAAGAGATCCATCAGTATATACATATTATATCAACCGACTAGAAAGGTGGAGACCACTGTAGTTCAAATCCTTGCGAATTTACGGCTGATATAACCTGAAAATAGACGTGTGCAATTCGTCACAAAAATAATCATATTTTACACGTGTGCATTTCAACGAATACAACATGTTATGTAATGGTTCTGATGTTTCAATTCAACCGATGTGCTTCTGTGTTTGTTGTGCTTATATAATATAAGTATTATATATTATGTAGATACAATTTTATAAGATTAAAAAACTTAAAAAGGTTGTTCAATCTACATACATTTTAGATACTTTTATATTAATGAACGAAATATGTTTTCTATAGACTTCAAACAACATAAAACAATTTTTAGATAAAGCTTTGAGTATTTGAATGTTTCTATATTTCTTTGGTAATCCTCATAGATATGTCGGACGGTTTTTGCTGAACTGCTGAGAGAAAGCTCCAATGCAATTTAATATTATGAAAGCAGAATATATAACTAAGCACAATTTTTTATTAGCCATTAAAATCAATTCTATTTATAAACCAAGTCAACAAATATTACCAAATAGATTTGTATAAAAAAACTTAAACTTCTCTACGAATATAATATTGAAATATTGCAATCATTCAAAAGTTCTCATCAAGTAAAAACATATGTAATTTTTTCAATTAAATTGTTTGAATATTTCCTATAGCAAGATTATTTTATAAAATGCTAAACCAATAGCCATTTCATTTCAAAATAAATTTGGAAAAGCATATTTAAAAATAAAACAGCGCACAATAAGAAAAAGTTATTATTCTCTAAAGTATAGGTAAGATTTTACTTTCTCATAGTAGAAAGAAAAGAAATTTGTTTTATGTGCAAGATATGACAGATCAAAGGCATTAACTTATCAGGTGTAGAAACCAAAATTGAATACAACTCGGGGAAAAGCAAAATATGGAATATTCGAGACATATACGGATATAACAAGATATAAAGTTTAAGTTCATATTTTTATAAATAAAGTAAAAGTTTACAATTTTAATATGCGAAATTTAAATAATTTCTGTCCATTTACCGCTTTGGAAAATTGTTATTTTAAGTTTTCATCTTAAAAAAGCTGGTTAACTGAAAATGGTGAATAACACAGCAAAGACTAATAGATTATATTGCCGCAATATTAACTTAGAAACTAACTGAAAAGCAAAATCGATTTGTAACCTCCGGTAGAATAATAATCACATTTCCAACACTGCTCCAAGGTATCAATGTTAACAATTCCGTATAAACTTTTTATTTTCAATAATTCAAACAATTTTTTTAAACATAATATAGGACATATTTTGGTATTAATACTGAAAACAAACGTAGTAACGGTATTTGTTACTTCATCACTCAAAAATAAACACAGAATGAAGAAGACTTTTTAGTTTTATTTATTCTGCTTTCATTATTTCTTTGGGCATTTTTGTGCTTTATTGACAAAAGCTTCTGCAGTCAACACAATTTTTAAATGTTTACTACCGGCATTGTTTTAAAAAGCTATAATTACAAGTCGTATTTCACCTATATAACTATTATATACTTTATTGACATTAGTTCCTATTAACGGCAATTTCTGCCCTACAGGTATCACGTTCTTATGTTTATATTTTATAAAAATTAAAAGTATGGTTGAAATAAATTAATACCTTCTTGAAAATTTGCCTGTTACTTTTGCGTAATTATGTTTCAAAATAATATAATTGCATGCCCAAGTAACATTTTTATGCTGATAACATCACTCGAATGTTGCTCTGAGAGGAAAGGTCCCGTATGTTGCTCGGAGCTAATGGACTAGCTATTGAAAATGATCCTCCTCGCGATGTTATCGGGTAAACATACCCGCGAAATCTCGGAGGGACCATATCAATATTTTAGAAAACCCAAAAAATGCACTAAACACTTTTCAGAACTAAAATGTTTAATGATGACATTTTGACATAATGACATAATGATGACATAATGATAAACATTATGTATATATTATGGATTTATTAGAACTAAAATGTTTAATGATGACATTTTGACATAATGACATAATGATGACATAATGATAAACATTTTAGTTCTGAAAAGTGTTTAGTGCATTTTTTGGGTTTTCTAAAATATTGATATGGTTAATATCGAGTTACACTACCTAAACCACGTATCAATTGATTATTTCTCAGAGGGACGTTTCCCTTCCCGCAGGTATGCTACCTACGAATATCAACTGCGAGCATGCTGTGGCAGAATAAAATTCAGCTATTGAGCTGCGTCAGCTGCTTATATTTAGCAACGTTAGGAACTGAAATGATACTGAATTGCTAATTTGGCGGCTGAAAACCAGCTGAAATTGCGCTGCGTCAGCAATTTAAAATGCTGAATGCTGAATTGTCGCGGCGATGAATTGACGCAATAGACAGTAGACATCTAAGAATTAAAAACTATTATAATAAGAGAACTCGCAATACCAGAAAACTACAAAAAGGAGAGAATATTGTACATCGAGATCATAAAGTGAAAATATGGAAACCAGGTAGAATAATATCTTATTGGATTGAAGATAAAAAAAGAAGAAATAAGAGAAGAAACGGAATCGATTTGAGATATTCTTATAATAAATGCAATGTAAACAATTATGATAGATGGGATAATGATGATGTAAGAAGAGAAGGTGTAATTGTTCAAGGTGTGCAACAGAAGCATTGGTATGATACTCATCAAAATTCTTATAAACAACAAAGTCCAGTTAAGAACCTTTCAAGCAATAAACCGTACGTGTCTAGATTCGGTCGTACAATAAAAGTACCTCAAAGGTTGAACTATGATTGAATTCTGAAATTATTCAATATTAGAAAATGTACTTATTAATTTTGTAATATTTTGTGATAAATTATAATCTCCATTATTATGTATATTTTGAAAATTATTGTAATTAGTTGTGTAAATAATTTTATTGTAAGAAAGGAAGATGATGTATATTAAGATTTTTATAAGAGAGTTGACAACACTGGCAAGAGCCAGAGACAGATATAATGTTAAGTTGAGAAGTTGATAATAACTAGAAGTTAATTTAATTTTAACAGTAGTTAACAGTAGTTGTTGTAAAGATATGGTGGAGTTTTTGATTTAATGATTTTATGAAATAAAAGAAAGGAATGTAACTTGCGTCGATTGCTCATATTGAGCCATTTTGCATTTATAAGTGTATGCGAAATTCAGTTGTATTTGCGTAAGCCGTAAATTAGCCTAGGACACCCGTTCTGAACCCACTGGATCCGACCAACATCAATAGAATCTAAGCCTGGGCCATAGACGACATCACAATGATTAAAGTGCAACAGGACTAAGGATTCACAGATAGTTCTCTTTAAGTGGCGAGATTGAATATAACGTTGCTGATAAATTAATTTTAGGTTCATGTACGCCTTCTGAATGCAGGTAGTAATGTGAGTTTTAAATCGTAATTTGGCATAGATGTGAAGACCTAGATTCCGCGTACACTCTGAAATCCCAAGAACCGTCCTACCCATTTGGATTTTTAATAAAATTTTTAATTCATCTGAGTATTTCCCAAAAAGAATAGCTTTAGATTTACTTGATTTAAGAGTTAGTGAAAATTGGTTGGAACCGTTGTACTATAATGAGTGGAGGTCATCATTGATAATTCTGCATGCATCTGTCACATCATCATGGTGAAGGGAAAGATAGAACTGAGTGTCATTTGCATACATATAATTACGTTTATCCAATTAAAACAAATGTTTTTAAAAATTGAATATTTATTAAATTAAACATACAACTGTTCAAGTTAGATGCAAAACAGCAACTGATTTAAAATATAAAAATAAATGCATCGAAAGTTACATTTTGAAAGTGGGGTGTTTAAAACACGTAAACACTTGAGTCGGAGACGACCCTTACATGTAAAACCTTTTTGAAACTTATATATTAATTACTCTAGACTAAACAAATAATTATATTATAAATTACTAGAAGTGTTAAAACCTTTTTAAAACTTATATTAATTACTCTAGATTAAATAAATAATTATATTATAAATTATTAGAAGTGGTCTTTAAAGGTTCGTTAGACATAACTCCTCCCCCCTTAGTAAAGAACGTGTCCGGTGAAGCTTGGACACTGTGACTTTCTGATAATTCAAATTCTTCATTTTTCTTCCCCTTAACTAATGATTTAATTTTATTTCTAAAGAGATATAATAATGCAACAAAAATACATAAAACAATAATAATAGTTGTGATAAAATGTGTAACATGCATTACAGGATGTATTTTGATGTGATGTTCCAAACTTTTTGCTTCTTCTTTTAGATCATCTAAATTGTCCAAATGGTTTAATTGCAAATTTACAATTGCGCTAGCCTGATAATCTTGAATTGCTAATGGATTATTAAAAGTAAAATTATTAAATGTATTTACATAAGTTTGATCGTCTATAATTATTTTACAATTGTTTTCAGATGAAATTAACGCATTGTTTATCACTTCGAGATTATTAATTTTATCATTGCATTCTTCAATTACGCTTAACTTAGTTTTACAAGAAGTTAGAACTTTTCCGTTTTTAAGTTGTCCGTAAAGTTTATAATTATTGTTAGCTAATGCATAAGTACAATTATTGTTATTATGAATAAAAGAGCACTTGTTCACTTGGGGTTTGTCTACACACACGATTGAGTTTTCGATCACTTGACACTTTTCGTCAGTCCATAATTCTTTTCTAACACTTTGCAGATGGTACTTCGATGGCGGAATTAGCACCTTGTTTTGCAAATCGGGAATTGGATAAATTCTTGTGTATTGGTAAATGGATGGATCCAGGATAGGTACATTAAGTATACATGTAATAAAATCTCTTGTTGCAAAAATTTGAAACTTTGAAAATTCTAAAATCTTAAAAATATGAACGGTATCTAATTCGAGTAATTCTGATTTTTTATAAATTAGTTTTAAATGATTTATAATTTCAATTAATTCTTCGTCCGATATTATTTCTAAATTTGTAATTTCCGAAAAGGCTAATGAGATGGTTCTTTCAATACTTTGGAGAATGTTTAGTAATTTTAGACTGATGTAATTGTTGTACTCTATCATTAACTGGGTATCAAGAGAATTACTTATTTTATTTATTGCATTAAATGATGAATTCAAATTATTTTGAATTGTTTCGAGATCTTTCGCGTAACGCATTGTTATGTGATGTGCAAATGAACTATACTCGTTTATTTGTTTAACTATCTTTTCTTGATTATTATATAGTAAATCTAAATTTTTGTTAATATCAATTAAATCTTGATTGTCCGGATTGCCGGTAATGAATTTAATAGCGGTTCCTAAAACGTTAACGAGTCCACGTTTGTTACGATATTTAAATTTCGATAGTTGTTTTTCAATTGATTTGCAATTATCGGTTAGTATGTTAACTAATTGTTGTGTAAGATGATTTGAATTTGATGTTTTTGACTGTAAAATAGTAGTACTGCTTAATAACTTAAAATAACTTAATTCTAGATCGCTTATATTAAAATAAAAATAAAACTTATGATAATGACCGAGGAGCTTTGCTGGACCTAGGTCTTCGGGAAAATATCCGTTCGTGTCAATCTTGTCTACCTGAAGGGCCTGGTTTTGACTGGTCAGTTCCATTATTCTGTAACGGAAATTTCTTTTTAAGTCTTTTTAATTTTCTTACGTGTATGTTTGCTTGTCGTTTTGACTTATCTCGTATTCCAATTATTTTATTTTTTTCAATTGATGTTACATTTACTTTATCATAATACGGGTCCGTTTTTCTGATTCGTTGCCGTGTAAAATATACTGTGGGTTCACTAATTTCAACAGTGGATTCTTTATTTTTATTATGATTTTGCAAATTGTTTTGACCTTTTTCGAGTTGTTTTTGGTATAATTGTTCATAGAATGGCAATAATTCGTCTTTTCTTTTTTCGTTATAAATTTCGTAAACCGTTTTACTTAGGTCTAACTCGTGTGCGTTTAAATTTTCATAAGGGCCATATAATAATGTAAATGGGGTGTAACCAGTGGCGGAATGAATTGATTGATTATAAGTTAATACGGCTGATATCATTAAATGTTGAGGACTTTCATTTGGGTCTTTTTCTTTAATTATTCTGAGTTTTTCTAAAATAGTAGAATGCACTCGTTCTATCGGTGAATTAGAACTACTATTATAATTTGTCGTAAAATGTAATTCAATTTTAAATAATTCGCAAAATTCTTGAAATACTTTGTTTTTGAACTCTTTACCTTCGTCACAAACAATTTTCTTTGGATAGCCATGATGAGAAAAGTAATGGCGTAATTTATTTAATATTGTTATACCGGTGATATCTGTTACAAAATAAGCTTGTGTGTAACGCGAAAATAAATCAATTATAGTTATAAATTTATTACTTTCAAAACTGAATGTATCTATGTGAATAACGTCAAAAGGTCTTTTTGAAAGTAGGGGTCCCGAAAATTGAATCTTGTAAGGATTCCTTTCATATTTACTAGCGAGACAAGTTTCGCATTCATTTATAAATTTATTTATTTTAGTTTTCATATCGGGCCAATAATATTTTAATTTTAAATGATTATGAGTTTCGGTGATGCCGTTATGGTTACTTGAATGATATTGTTCTATTACTTCATCTTGTTGGTTTGAATTTTCTAAATCTTTTGCTAATATATTACTTTTTGTAAATTTTACCTGATTATTGAATAGACTTTGAGTGATTTTTAAAAATTTTGATTCTATTTCGTTATCTTTGAAATAAATTCCATATAAATTTCCAGGATTAACGATTTCCTTTAACATTTGTGAGAGATTTTGTAATTCGTTACCTCTTCTAATAGTGACTGTATAGTTATTTTTCGCAAAAATTCTTTTATGATCTACGTTATATTGATCTCCTAATTGTAAGATTATACGATTCGCAAATTGATTTACCGGTTTATCAGAAATGGGCATAGTAAACACGGGGTTTTCATGTGACGTATGTCTAGTATTATTAGATTCATTATCTTCGTTAGTATTATCGTTAGCGTTAATAATTGATTCGTTATTTTTATCAAGGGCGTTAATTATGTCGTCAAGATCATCTAATGGCAATTCTAAATCGTCACCAACATTTGGTGTCATTGACATCAAATCTAAGTTTTCATCTAAAGTTTCTTTTACGTTAATTTCTATACGCGATAATGCGTCTGCTACCTGATTTTCTTTGCCTTTTCTATATTGAATTTTATAATCGAATTCTTCTAATTTTAATCGCCATTTAACGAGGCGAGAATTTGCATCTTTAATTGAAAATAGCCAGACCAGCGGTTTGTGGTCAGTCTCAATAATAAATTGTTTTCCGTAAACAAATGGCCTAAATTGTTTTGTCGTATCGACAATTGCTAATAATTCGCGTTCGATTGTTGAATAATTTCTTTCGGCACTATTTAAAGTTCTAGAATAAAAAGCAATGGGTTTATTATTTTGGGATAACACACCTCCGATAGCTGTGTTAGAAGCGTCAGTTGTGACGTGAAAGATTTTTTCAAAATCGGGATAAGCTAATATGGGGGCATTTGTTATTAACTCTTTGCATTTCTGAAATGCTCGTAAGTAATCGGGATTACTTGTTTCGATTTTTGCTCCCTTTTTAAGACATTTTGTGAAGGGCTGCACTATTCTAGCAAAATTTTGAATAAATTTTCTATAATATCCTATTAAACCGAGAAATGACCTAATTTCTTTAATTGTCTTTGGAAGAGGATAATTTTGTATAGCTATAACTTTTTGGGGATTAGGTTTTATACCTTCTGGAGTAATTACATGACCAAGAAAGGCAACTTCCTTTCGCAAAAACTCGGATTTATCAAGTTGAACTTTTAGATTGTACTGTCTAATTTTATCAAAAATTAGTTTAAGGTGAACCAAATGTTCGTGGAGAGATTTTGAATAAATTACTATGTCGTCCATATAGACAAAACAAAATTTATGAAGAAATTCGCGAAAAATGTTATCCATTACTCGCTGAAACGTACTAGGGGCATTTTTCAACCCAAATGGCATGCGAACATATTCCCAATGGCCGTTATTTACTGAGAAAGCGGTTTTCTTGATTGAATCAACGTCCATCTCAATTTGATGAAAACCTTGCGCGAGATCTAAGGTGGAAAAGTAATTACATTTTCCTAGATTATCCAGAATTTCATCAATTCTAGGAATGGGATATTTTTCTTCAATTGTTTTTTCATTTAGCTTACGGTAGTCTATCACAAGGCGGAATTTCTTTTTTCCACTAGCGTCAATTTTCTTTGGTACAATCCAAACTGGCGAGCTATACGGTGAAATACTGGGTTTTATGATTTTATCGTCTAATAGTTTTTTTATTTGATTTTGAATTTCTGTTTTTAAATGATAAGGATATCTAAATGATTTACAAAAAACTGGTTCATTATCTACTGTTCTAATTTTATGCTTTACTGCATTAGTGAATGTTAAATCGTGATTTTCGTTGTAAAAAATATCTTTGTATTTTCTACATAAACTTAAAATTTCTGCTTTTTCTTCCGGGTTAAGATGTTCCGTACGAATAACATTTTGAATATTTAGATTAGAAAAATGATTTTTTGGTTTCTTAATTTCTACATTTGTTATTGGTTCTACTTTTATTTGTTGTTTAAAATTAATGTCTATTTTACGTACTTCTTCTATGGGTACTTCGCAAAAACCGTTCTTTGCAAAGGCAATTGATTCGGGGATACAAAATTGTTTAAAATTAATTTCAGGTATAAGGACTTCGCCTTCATCAATATTCACGGGAATTTTTATATGAGTTTTAACTCTTTGCTTAAATGGCTTAAAATTTTTTTGGTTTAATTCCAGAAAAAAAGGAATTTTATAATTTCCTATCTCTAACGTTCTATTGTTATAATTTATATTTGCACCTAATTTACATAAATCTTCGCTTCCTAATAAAGCGTCAAATCGATCATGCCAATTGATTACATGAAAATCAATTGCATTATTTATACCGAATTCTTTCAAAATAGGGAAAGATACATTTTCGTCATTAGCGACCGTTTGATTCATGCTCTTAATTAAAAACTGTTTTTTAAATATAAAATTTTTAAAATTATCATGTGCAATATTTGAATTCATTATTGAGTTTGAAGCTCCACTGTCCAGGAGAATTTTTAAATTTAAATTAGGAATAGTGATAAATGGTAATTTGGGTTTGCTAGCTAATATATTTAAATCTATGTTGATTGTTCCGAGGCTGGTATTGGAAAATTTTCAATTGGTTCATTCATATTTTCAAAATATTCTTGATTTTCTAATTGCATTTGATCTGGTTCTTCTATATTATACAATTCCTCCGATATAAAATTATTTGGACCGGATTTTTGAAAATGATTATTATGAGACGCGTTTGGTCGATTACGAGAAGGGTTAAATGTATTTCTTGTTGATATCGACATTGGTGTAGGTTTTGATTCGGGTTTTCTTCCGAATACTTGCGAATTTGTAAAAATTTTATTTTGAACTGGTCTAGTTTGGTAAACTGGACCATGCGGAAATTCATTTTGACTATAATTATTATGATTATTGTTATTGTAATTATTATTATTATTAAATCTACTAGTATATCCTTGATTTTGATTAAAAGTTCGATAATTTGAAAATTGATTATTAGATTGAGGCGTAAACGAGTTAAACCGTGGATTATATGATTTTTGATTAATATTTTTGTGCGTATTATTATGCTTTGGAGCTTTGTTTCGCATGAAATTTAAAAATTCGACTTGTTGTTTATAATTATCATAATTTCTCAATTGCAGCATGCAATCTTCGATTGAATTTACAATTTGATTTGAAATGTGAGTACGATATGGTTCTAACAAGCCTGCCTTAAAAGTATCTAACGCGCTTTTATTATGCAAACTAATTTTATATAATTTAAGACCTTCATCTTGTTCCCTAATTGTAACGTGTTCTAATAATAATTGCAATTTATTTTTAATTCTTTCATAATAAGAATCGTATGTTTCGTTTAATAATTGATAACATGTATTAAGATCAGTTAATAATAAGGTTTCATTTCTTTGATCTCCAAAACGATTCAAAAGTGATATTTTTAATTTTTCCCAGGTGGAACAATCCGATGTTACTAAAGTGTCTCTGGCAACACCAGTTAACTTCGAGCAACAAGTTTCAAAAAGTAAACTATTTAATGAACTAGCTTCAATTGGACTTTTATAAGCCCTAATAAATTTTTCACATTGAAGAATAAAATATGATAGATTTTTGCTACCTCCTTCATATTGAGGAATGGTCTCTTTAGCCAATTTAATTTCTGCAAAATTAACAGACATTTCGAATGGATTAATTTTGTTTAATTGACTAAAAATTATTTCGCTAATTTCTAATTGTAAATCTGAATTATTCGAATTATTTTCCGCGATTTTAATAGGTGATCTATCGCGAATTAAACTCATAGAGATTTTAATACAGTATAACAAAATTTAAGGTAAAGGAAAATAATAAGCGGTACTTACAAAACTAAGGTTGCCAATAACATGTTGAATATGTCTAGCGGGTGAATTGCTGGTGGTGTAGTTTCCGGGTTGCACTGCGGGTGAAGTCCGTCTGCGGTAGAAGTCTCTCTGTAGCAGGTACCAGTGGATCTTGCACCAATATGCACAATTTGGAACGTTGCACTTATAATTTACCCAATTATGATTTAAAAATCGCCAATTCTTCGATAGAATTGTTTGGGTATCCTACCGACTGCGCCAATTACGTTTATCCAATTAAAACAAATGTTTTTAAAAATTGAATATTTATTAAATTAAACATACAACTGTTCAAGTTAGATGCAAAACAGCAACTGATTTAAAATATAAAAATAAATGCATCGAAAGTTACATTTTGAAAGTGGGGTGTTTAAAACACGTAAACACTTGAGTCGGAGACGACCCTTACATGTAAAACCTTTTTGAAACTTATATATTAATTACTCTAGACTAAACAAATAATTATATTATAAATTACTAGAAGTGTTAAAACCTTTTTAAAACTTATATTAATTACTCTAGATTAAATAAATAATTATATTATAAATTATTAGAAGTGGTCTTTAAAGGTTCGTTAGACATAACTATATGCATACTACATTGTTTTATAAAATTTGGCAATCTGGATGTGTAAACGATATACAACAGAGGAGCCAAGATTGATCCCCGAGGAACAGCACCCGATTCACATGTATGCTGATGATACACAGATATATGTAGCCCACCATCCTATAAACATCCACAAAACCATTGGAACCCTTAACCGAAATCTGGAGGCAGTTCATAGATGGTCGATGCAGAACGGGTTAGTTCTGAACCCCACCAAAACCCAACTCATTTGCTTTGGTAGTCCTAGCAGATTCAAAGCTACACTGGACAATAAAAATATTGAAGTTAAGCTCAATAGTGAAGTTGTGAACTTCTGCACAAAAGTAAAGAATCTGGGCACGATATGGGACTGTCTGTCACCTCTCATTTGATGATCTTATAAGCAGAATTTTGAGAATATGCTTCTTCAAACTCAAATCTTTTTACAGATTTAAGAACCTTCTTCCTTCCGATGTTAAGTTGAACCTCGCAGTTATGCTATACATAGTATATCTATTTCACATAGATTACTGCATCACCATTTACTATGGTTTACTCACCAAACAACTGAAGAACAGGATACAGGTGATCAAAAACGCATGTTTTCGATTTACTCATGACATCGACTATAGAGAGTACATTACACCGCACTACAAAACACGGGGAGTGTTCAAGTTGGAAGTGGGGTTTGAATTGCAGTTTGCTATGCAGCTGTTCTCCATTTATAATACCACTAAATACGCTGACAACAAGAAGGGGCGACTGTCACAACCGGGACCTAAGAAGCAACTCAAGCTTGGCAGTCCCAATTCACAGAAAAACTAAATTCGAAGGTTCGTTCCAATATATGGCGTCCACAATTTTTAACAAGCATTTGGATCTGTACCTAAAATCTCAAACCAAAACCACCTTCAAAGAAAGACTACACCTTTTCCAACTGTTATTGAGAAATCTTCAATTGTAATTAATATTTTTATTTGACCCTTTCTCATTTTCATTTGAGGACTTCTCAATATCAATTGGAAAATATTAATTACAATTGAGGACTTCTCAATATCAATTGGAAAATATTAATTACAATTGAGGTTTTCTCAATAGCAGTTGAGTTTTTCTCGAGTACTGTTGGAAAAAGTGTATTTCTATTGAAGAGCTAAGCATTCTACCCTGATGCACTAGGTACTTGTTAAAAATCAGCCCTACTGAACGTGTACCTTTTTACTTCCTTGTAAAACAAGGAAGTATTGTGATCCCGATTTTTTTCGATTTACAGATTTTGACGGAAATATCCGTTTTGACCTTCCCTGAATCCATTTTGACTATTTTCGTTGTGACGTCTAACTCAAATACGGTAGGTTCTAGAAATTTGAAATTTTGGATTTGAGACACTTGTAGCATCTAGTTGTGCACCTCCTATTTTTGGTTGCAATTGTCCGTGCCAAAAGTCGTAATTCATGACGCGCATGAATAGATTAGCGAGATTCTTGTAAAATCATTATAAAAATTACAAGGAAGTTATGTGGTGTTCTCATTAGATTTTTTATTAACTTAGAACAACTTTATTGTACGGCTAATTTAGTTTAATAAACCATATTATTAATACTTCCGTGTCAAACAAGGAAGTATTGTTATCCCGATTTTTTTCGGTTTACAGATTTTGACGGAAATATCCGTTTTGACCTTCCCTGAATTCATTTTGACTATTTTACTATTTTTATTTTATTTTGACTATACAATACGAAAGACATACGTCTGTATGTCGCATAACTCAAATACGGTATGTCGTAAAAAGTTGAAATTTTGGATTTGAAACACTTATAGCATCTAGTTGTGCACCTCTTATTTTTGGTTGCGATTGTGCGTGCCAAAAGTCGTAATTCATGACGCGCATAAATAGATTAACGAAATTCTTGTAAAATTATTATAAAAATTACAAGGAAGTTATGTGGTGTCCACATCAGATTTTTATTATTTATTTAATTTCAAACTACATTTGGTAGTTATTATTATACTTATAAGGTATTGGAGGTGATGAGCCCTAAAACTACATGTTGACTTCTACCAACTAAATAACTGGAAAGAAGCTTGGCAGCGCTTTCTGAGATACCAAAATATATGAACATATAATGTAACTATCAACACCCTGTGACTAACAGGATCAAAGCTTTGCTATAATCCAATAAAATTGGCAGCGTTATCATGTCTCTATCAGCAGCCTTGATTATATCATTAGTTACAAGCATAGTAGTGTTACTGTGTCTAGGCCAAAATTTTCATTTAAGAAATTCACTTTATCATTAACATCATGCAACTCAAACATATTGTGAAATGGAATCATATTTAAGTCAGATAAGAAACGATCATGATTAAATTTTCTGAAGTCTTTGCCAACCTTAAATTTAGGAGCCCTAGATGGTTTAATACACAAAATTGAGCAAAATATTAGCTCATGGTCCGCAATGTGTACAGACCGAGTATCAGAGTCCAGTACCCCGTTCAGTCTTATCAGTTATAAGCAAATCTAAGAGTGATGATGTATTACCCACAATACAGGGAAGTTGATTATCTGATAGAGATTCAAAGCATCCAGAAAAGAGCGGAATCTGATAGTTTCACTACGAGAGGGTTCCAACATATTTAATTCAAAAAAATATAAGAATAATACAATACGTAGAAAATCAAAATTCAAAAAATCTAAAAAGAGACAATTAACACATAACAGGTTTGAATTAAGAATATTTGAAATTATGAAAATTTCGTAATACGATAGTACAATATAACGTTATTTCATGGTTATTTCCACTCTTCAGTTGCACAAAAAAAAAAAAAAGAAAAAAATTTCGAACTAAACAAAAATATAGATTAACGTGTACAAAATTGACTTACCATAACCTCCAAAACATTTTTTTGAGGTTATGGTAAGTAAGTAAATTTTTGAATTTTGAATTTTTTCAAAGTTTTTAGAAATCAATTAAGAGGGCAGTGCGTTCGAACTTCACCCTAGCAGTGCTAGGTAAAAGAATTTCTTAGTTCAAATTATTTTTAAATTGTTCATACTTCATGTAACAAGCTCAGTTTTGATAATTTTTGTGTTGTGAATAGACAGCTGAATCTAGATTTGTTTAATCATGGGGGAAGAGTGCAGAAGTGTTAATTTTAGAGAGTTAAAAAATGCAACTCTACCTCCGCGGGAGTTACGGTTCCTACGGACGACAATATGAATAATTTTATCTACGTCAGAACTATTGAGCCAAGCTTCTGTGATACCAACTATGTCATATTCATGCTGAAGCACATGCTCCCTTAGTTGGCAAACTGTTCAAGAAGAGCCGTCACAGGGTCGGCCACAGCAGCACCGTAGGCTGCAGAGACCCATCAAACGCATGGACGCTAATACCGGCAAGAGAGGAAGAGTGTATGCAGTAATATAAAGTAATGCGACATGCAGACATGCACGCGATACCAGCTGTTTTATATTTGAAATGTATGAAATTAAGATTTAATTTGGATATGATATTCATGGAATCTATGGAATCTATGGATTTGGATATATTTAAAAGTTGAACATCAGGATTATTTCATGATTTGAAATTTTCTGACAAATTGAGTTTGAGACTTTTGGAGGCTAGAGAATTAAATATTAGTATAGTATGTGACAACTTTTAATTCAGAGTAGTTAAACAAAAAAAATGTAGAGTATAGCAAGTAAGCAACCAGACATGGAACCTTTCCAGTCACAAAGTCTCTCAGACGCAGATTCAGAATTTACTCCATAACTAAACTCCCCTACTCATTTCTTCAGAAATCTTTATGACATCTATCCGTAATCAGATATTTTTATATTTTTCCTAAAACAATAAAAAGCATGCTATCTATATTCTACTACTCTAATAACATAGCATACTAGAAATAAACTATTATACTGCGGGAAAACGAATCAACTTATTGTAGACTCGTTATCATCATCTCAGCTAGAAGGCTTTTAGATTTAAAAGCTATTTTCTCGAAAACGGTTGCTCGAGCTATGATCATAGCACTTCAAGAAAGCAGATTTTTGCTTAATTTTAGTGATCGTTTAACCGGCTAAATCTTGGTCCGATCCTAGAGTTACACTTCAGGAGTTCCTTTCGTGATTATAAAATTATTTGGAAGTGAATGATAATTTGACTATGCCTATTAGCAAAAATTTAGTAAGTAACAATTTTAAAAACTTCAATAACCAAGTCATACTATAATACTATTTTAAATTAGTTTTAGTTGCGAAATTGTCATATTACAAACATAATAATATATTATCTAGAACAATGTAATTCAATATTAAATATTTTATACAGTACCTAATTTGTTTTCCAGTTTTCTAAATTAGAAATGATTGATTTTGAAGTTTGGCATTATAATTTATTAAATTTACGTCATGTTTTATTAAACTAATAATTTATACATACGTATCTATGCAGTTTTTCGCATACACATTATTTTGCATTTTTGAAAATCCTTTGTCAGTAATGACATATTATAATAACTAAATATTTGTTTATTAATATTTAAAATACAATAATAGAGCACTCTTTAAGAATGTTTCTCAATAAAATAAACGAAATTTAAAAACCAATTTAGTTCTTAAAATCATTATTATTAATTAGCGTAATTATTAATTGCATTTTCAAACACAATTTTTAAACTTGACAATTCTCTCAAATACAAACAAGATCGTGTTTTGTGTATTTTATGTAAGTGTAGATAATTAAAAGGTGGGAAACGGATGAAACTGGTTATCTTCATCAAAATTGAATAAGACTCGAAGACTCTGGGTGTCTTTATAATTTAATTATAACTCAGTTTATATGATTATACTTATATAGAAAATAAGAGACGGTCATTAGCTTACATAGTTAGCAGACCAAATTGTTGACGCTAAGGTATCCGATTCAAATTTGGGGAGGGTCTAAACCTCTAAACTTTCTTATAGAGGTCTCCGTCCTGCAGAGAACACGCAAATCAGTCGTCACTTTGGATTGCCGATTGCCACTATCAACTATTGAAACAGGGTTACAGGGATTCTCCAAACTGGTTTAAGCAACCTAGCTGTGAGATCTACGGGAGTTTATCACTAAGTTCCCGTGATTAAAAACAAGCAACGTTGCTGAGGAAAGTTGACATTACCGTGGTGTACCTAGAGTAATCTCTTAAACGACACTGCTAAATTTCAGACTAGTTCATGGGTTAGCTTTTATTTGGCAGCCAGTTGTATTACTCGGGTTTCATTTTTTTTTCAATAAAATGGAGAAAGAGCGATATTCGCATTTTATTTTTGAATGGAAAATTATGCGAAGGAATAAAAGAGAAGTTGGATGCTGTCTGTACGGAATCTTCACCATATATTCACAATCGTGAGATATTGGTTCAACAAATTGAAATGTCGTTGACGCTGTTTTTGATGAGAAGTGGCCTGGCCGCCCAGCAGACGTAGTTACCGAGGTAATCGTTCGATTCGAAAAAAATAATTGTCATGGACTTTTTTCAGAAAGGAAAAACTATCACGGGACAGTACTACAGTGAATTATTGAAGATATTCGATAAGAAAATGAAGGAGGAGACACTCATTTGTTTAAGAAAAAAGTGCTGTTTCACCACGATAACGCACCAGCACATTTGTTCGAAATTATCGAGGCCAAATTACATGAACTGCGATATAAATTACTGACACACCAACCGTACTCGCCGACCTAGCTCCCTGCCATTTTATATGTTCCCCAACATGAAAACATTGCTTGAAGAATCAATTTATTGAAACATGGCAGAATCGCAATTTGAAAAGTTTGCAAAGTGGTATTTTTTGGAGGAGTTCAAGAAATCGCAGAAACGTTGTGAAAAGTGTACAGACTTAAAAGGAGATTGCGTTGAAAAGTAAAAAAAGTGCCAAAAACACGGATTTTGTTGATCTAACTTCGTATTTTTCTGCAGTGGACAAAAATAGTGCACATTTTGAAAACTTAGCCCTATCCTGGATCTGTTAACGTAAAATATGTAACGTGCCAAAAAAACATTTTGACCATTACTAGCATTTTTCAAGCGACGCCACTGCATCGCTATTGGTTGCGGTAATTTTCTGTACATTTTTGATATGCGCTAGGTATGGATATTGATATCACTGTTGGAAATATTTTCGTATCCACCATATGGTTCCAGTATTAGTTGTTGGTTTTACGATGACGCTGTTTTTTATCCATCATCTGTTTTGAAGTTTTGTGGATTCAAACATTATTTTTTTAACATAAGTTAACCGAAGAATGGTTTATTTCACCCTTTGAATTTCAATTTGCTATAGTTGGTTTTTCTTACAAGAGGCGTTTTCTTGTAAATGTGTTTGCACCTAGTGGATCGAAATTGATTTCCAATTGGAGAACCAAACTTCGTGGATTTGTTTTTTTGATGTTTCACTACCTTTCAATCTCGGACGTGAATTTACGTTTTTTAATTGGGATGGTACACCTCAATTTCAAGCGGATGATTAGACTTTTATGAAGATGTTTTAATAGAGATTAATAGAATTTGTAGTCACACTTGCTCGGTTAATGAGTCTTCGAACTGGCAGGCTTGTTGATTTTTTAATGAGTATTTTGTGTTCTCTATTTTGTAGACTTTCATTCCTGGATGGTAGACCAATAGAATAATGAAGTAATGTTTTTGAATTTGAAAGGTCCTGACGAAGGAAAGACAATTGCAGAGTAGCGAAATTGGTAGTACTGCATTCAGGGTAAGTCTCACAGTGATGCATTTACTTGTTTTAAATGATGCTGTATGCCAGGCTCCTTTTGTAAGTCAATAATTCCGAAATTATGAAATCCGGTATGCAATTAATCTTTGCTGGGCATAACTTCTCTTGCTGTGTTGTCCTCTTCAAGGATACTCAACTGTATTTTTTTACATGACTGAATCTACCCCTCGAGTGGATGTCAGTTCTTTACTTTGTATTTTTTTTATTTTGGTTTCCTAGTTCGTAATCTACAATTATGTACTAGCTTTACTTGATTCTTATGTGTATGTTTTATGTTTTGTTATTACAATAAATAGACTCTTGGATTGTTTATAGTTTTATTTGTATTAACTGGCGTCCATTTTAACATCGTAATTTTTTATTTAGGTGAGATTAAATCTGAGTATTGAAGATCTTATGTTACGTTCAAATTCCATCTTTACGCCACAAACTTAACAAAATTTCATTACGAACACCTAAAACACATAAAAATTATTAGTTTATTACTTTTCGAATAAAATAGTTTACCTGTAATTATTTACGAGAGGTAAATTTGATTTAGGCGCTTTTGAAAGAGGGAATGTGATATATCATTAAAAATTAGGGTTGGCAATAGTTTTTTCAAAAAAGATAAGATAGGCATATTTCCTGAAAATTTGACATTTCCCGTTAAGTACTGGAACCAAATTAGGGCGATTATTCTGTGCTATTACATCGATAGTTGGTGTCTAAGTTGAGTTTGTTAGCGTTTTGCAACGAGCAATTTTACAGTGCATGCTGGTTCGAGCCACATCGATTGTTGAAATTCCATCCTTTGGTGAAGTGAGTGGAATTTAATCCGTCATTCGGGGTCAATTCGTGATCGCAATGGAGATCGAAATTACGAGACTGCTTTATAAGACGCTAGAATTCAAGGATTTCACTAAGGTTATATTCTCCCACTTATTAATTTAACATCTTCTTACCTTCTAATAAGGACAAAAACTCGTATAACACCTCGAAAACGAGAAGCAACCTGTTTCCGTTAATCAACAGCTCGAAAAACTTGAGAAAATTCAAAATATCCATCGTTTTGTTTATCAACATCAACGGAAGCCATTGGTGCGCAAGCGCTAGTAGTCACATGCAAAGTAAATTCAACAGTGGCGTACCAGCGAATTAAGGTGAGCTAGTTTTTTGATTATTTGTACCTCAGACGAAATATACCTAGACAGAACATATTATACCAACGTAACTTGAAGCAAATTTTTCTATTTGTTTACATATCTGGTGTTTATCGAGTTCCGAATTGGAATTAGTCAACAAAGCGCGCCACTTGTTGTGGTTAAAATACAAAATTTTTTTTAGACATTGTGAATTAATTATTATAGTTGTTGAGTCGTGTGTGGAATTTATAATTTAAAAAATGGGCAAGCAATGCATTGTGTGTGGTCGAGTGGTTCAAAAATCTGTAAAACATAAGTAAGTAAAACTTAACCTATAAACATTCATAGGCGTCACCACTGGACGTTGTTTAATAACAAGTAATGTTTACCAACAGTGCTTCTTAAAATTTGCTTCAAAATAAACCTGTGTGTTAGCATAGCTATGCTCTGTCTAGTAAATAGTTAGTCTGAGATTTGTACGATTGATTTTAAAAACGATATTCAGCGCTTTTTTATTAAGTTGTTTGTTGCGAACGTCAAGATCGGAAGAAAGAAGATTAATTTTGATTAGTCTATCTTTTTTGTTGCCAATCGAGCAGAGCTCGATTATTATTTGTTTAGTTTTAAGGTACCTGATCAGATCTGAACAGCTAGAAATTTTTTTACGATTCATCACACTCTCTGTGTACAGTTTGTGGTACTTGTGTGGTACGACTTGTGCAATTCGTCGTCGTATATTTTTTATTTGGTCGTTAAACGCAACTTATCTTTACTGGGTGTTTCGTTTGTCTTAGCTTTTAGGTTATACATCTTTGGCGTGCGGCAATAAGTGCATAGCGCCATTTTGAGTGATTTTATGTTTTTGAGTGGAACAAGAGAGGATCTTGTCTTCCAACCCCCTTCCATAAATTGCTTTACCGAAAGTTGAGCCGTAGCCCCCCTCTAGAAGATCAGTTAAAGGTAAGTTTGAAGCGACAGTTTAGCCAACTTTTGCTACTGAGACGCAGCCAGGCAGCACTTTTTGTTACAAATCAACAATGTTTTTCGAAAACCCAACCTCTCTAGAACTGCGTTTTGAGTAACAAAGCTAGCTAACACGTAAAGTCCATCTACGGTTAAGCAAGTGGCAGATGTAGTTAAATTTTGAGCAAGTTACGCTACAAATATTTAGAATTTTATGCTTACACAATCATCAATAATTACTTTATAAACTGTGATTGGTTTATCGGTTGGCATCCTACAATCGATTTCCGCTATATAACCAAAAGTAATCGGTTGCAGCCGCAACTATTTTTGCGAGGAAGCGGTTGTAGGGAAAATAGTTTGCTTTTTTTTATTTTTTTGGTGCAATTTTTGCAAAATTTTGTACCTGTGTACATAGTAAAATTAAAATAAAAAATAATTTTTTTTAATTAATTTTTTTAAAGCAAAGAAATTTTGTATAAAAATATTTTGAGTATTATATTTTTTGTAAATAAATTATTTAAAAAAAAACCACAATAAATATGTTATTAAGTATATTTAATATTTTATTTAAATTAAGCAAAAATTGATGTGTTTTTACCGATACTGATACATTACCGATGTACCTATACCGTTGCATAGCATAGGTCTCGCCCCAACGATCCGATGTTAAAATAATGCAAGTACATCCGATGTTACTAAAGTCACGGCATCAATAAGAAAAATTTGATGTGTTTTTATAAAATAAATTAATTGAAATCATAGTTCATTGAGATATTAAAAAAACACCCTAGTTAGCAAAATCACCTAACTGTACAGGGTATAAAAAGAAAAACAGAGCATATTACAAAATCGGGATGCACTATAGCCAACCCAAATGACATTAAATGACAAATTGTTAAAAGACAATTCAATAAAACTACCGGACGACTAATTCGCCTCTTGCGTGATAGCACAACGTCGGACAACTTGAAATTTACTTAACGACTACTACAACACTACTGTGTTGAATTACAGCTTAACAGAAGTTTATTAAAAACAGTTTATTTAAATAAAACATTGAAAGTAAAAAGCTATGTGTTTGTACCACATAGCATAGGTGGGAAGTACTTATTGATTAATTTAATTTTTCGTAAGAACAAAAATGTTTGTTGGTAAAATAATAAAATATTATTATGATGTACTACAGTCTCGAAACAGTGAAGAGCGAAAATCATGTTTTTTTAAATGTAAATTCTCAATTTATTTCTTTTTTTTTATTCATTTTTAAATTTTAAGCCTTGTCATAAAGTTATAAAAAAATTTAAGTTTTTAGATTTTATATTTTTAAATTATTTTGTTTTAAGTTTATAAAAGTTTTCGTTTTAAACCGCTTGCAAACTCTATCAAAACCACACGGAAAAGCAAGGACCAGCAAACCAGTAACATTTATAGGATTTAAACTCATTTAGCACCCAATGAGGAGTTTCTAAATAGTTAAATTTCACCACGAATTCAAAACCAACAAAAAAATTGTAGGTACAAAATTAAGTCGGTAACCAAAAATTGGTGTTGAGCCAAATTTGAGAAGAATCTGAGGAATTAAATCGTTGTGCACAGCTATGCAGAAATATGGAAGTGCTACATAAAGAACTTTATTTGACGATGATCGGGAACTCATCGACGAAGGAACCACTGACACGCTAGAGGATCCGGATATACTGAGAAAAGAAATAAATAGGACACTGAAGCAAACAAAATCGAATCAAGTCACAGGATCAGATATTATCAATGCAGAACTTGTCCAACTCATAGACAAAGAAAAAAGCGACACCTAGTTGAACATTTACAACTATATTTACAATACCGGATACTACCCAGAGAATGGCTAAAATCAGCATTTATCACGCTGTCCAAAAAACCTAAGACACTGTAGTTACTACCGATTAATTAGTCTTATGAGTCATTCATTAAATTTTGTTTTTAAATAATACAGCCGCGCTTTTGGAGAAAAATTGAGGAATAAATGGGAGATACGCAGTTTGGCTTCAGAAACGGTCTAGAAACGAGCGAAGCCCTGTTCTCTATACAAGTCTTGACACAAAAATGCCTCGACCAACAACGACCAGTATTCATCTGTTTCATCGACTACAAGAATGCTTTCGAAAAAGTGAGACACAATATACTCATGAACCTAATACGGAAAATAGGTCTAGATTTTGTACGAATACGCATGGTTTTGAGTCTAAGTTAGCGAGAGACAAGTGGATTATTGCTGTTGCTGATCCTGGGGATGTTTGTGGTTTGAGTTTTTCCTTTTTTTTGTATTTGGAGAGAGTATCGACGATTGCGAGTTGGAATAAAACATAACCTAGAAAGCTCTACCGCATCAATAAAGTAGAGGTCAACAAAACAATTTACATCGTTATCTGGTGAGGACTGCAATTATTTGCATTTTCACTTACTACGTCATGCCCGAAACAAGAAACCAAGCTAAGGGAGACGCCGAGATGGAACCGTTAGGACAAATAAACACGAAGTTAGATAAATTAATGGGAATGATGGCTGATATGAAGACCGAGGTGGCGAACAATACGGCCAGCATATCGATAATTGAGAAGAAGCTAGAGAGGATCGATACCATGGAGCAGAGAATCCAAGAACAGGAAGTCCTCATTAGTACATTGAGGAAAGAAAAATGTGAAGCCAGGGATGTTGCTGAACAATATGGTCGGCGAAACAATTTAAGAGTGTTTGGTATTCAAGAGCTAGCAGGAGAGTCGACTGACGAAGTAATATTGGGCCTTTTGAGAGACCGCCTTCAGCTCGATGTGCAATTGACCGACATCGAAAGAAGCCATAGAGTAGGCAAAATTGTTAATGGTGATCGATCCCGTGCATTGCTGGTGAGGTTTCTTTCCTATAGGATACGAAATTTGGTCATCAAAAACAAAAAATTGCTCAGGGGAGCCAGTGTTAATATACAAGAGGACTACAATATGATACGAAAAATTTAAGCAAGCGAAAAAGGACTTCGGATATAAAAATGTCTGGACCATTGATGGGAGAATAATGATTCGGAGAGTGCAGAATGAAGGAGCTGTTGTTGAATGCCTAACTTTGTAATACTTACTTAGTTTATATTTTTTGAACAGAAGTTTATTTAACCGTAGTACTATAAAGGATATATGATTATTTAAAATGGGGTATAATTAGATGTGAACCCCGAAATCCAAAAAATAAGAGGTTTGATTGTCACAAAATGTTTATAATCAGTTGCTCTATAAGTACTAAAAAATCTCCCGCTTAAGAGCGACGGGTTTGGGAGGGGCGAGGGGGGGAAGGAGTCAAAACCATACATTTAAACAGTTTTTGTCAAATATCTGGAAAATGACGTTAGATAGAGCAAATCCCACCCTGTACAAAATTAAAGACCGTTAAATTTTCTAGAAAAATTGTCTTAATTATGTTTTTGGTAAACCCCACAGATTAGAAGATATGGAGGAGGAAAGTTTTAATAAATTTTTGCTTTCTTGAATACTTTTTTCCAGGATTAATATATTTATATGAAAAAATATCTTTGTAAGTTACAGACTGGCATTTGTAAAAAGCATTTTAATCCATTTAATTAAAATTACATATGGACATACAAATCTATCTATATATATAAAAATGAAACGGAAAAAATGTATGTACGCTCATCACTTGAAAACGACTCTACCGATTTGGCTGATCTTTTCTTCTTTGTGTTCGTAATTCTGAGGAAAAGGTTTCTTTGTAATAATATTTACGAAAATCCTACCCGAAACAGATTTTAGTACAGATTTTGGTCAGTTTGTGACGCGCATGAATGGGTTAACGAGATTCCATTTGAAATGTTCATTACAGGGTTAATATCACTTCTCTTCTGCATCACTACCATCAGTAATTACAAAACTTAAAAATTAATTAAAAATTACAGTAAAAACAAAAAGTAAGTATGGAAATTATCAAAACTGTCCCCCCTCCCATATCTCCTAATCTATAGAGTTTACCAAAAAAATTTATAGAACCATTTTTGTAGAAAATTTTACGGCTTTTAATTTTGTATAGAATGGTATTTTCGGTATCTTCCATCATTTTCGAGATATTTGACAAAAACTGTAGAAACGTATGGTTGTGACTCCTCCCCCCCCTCGCCTCTCCCAAACCCGTCGCTCTAGAACGGAAGACTTTTTAGTACTTATAGAGGAACGAGTAATGAACATTTTGTGGCAATTAAACCGTTTATTTTTTGGATTTCCAGGTTTGGCTGTTTTTTAGTCTAATTATACTGTACTAATAGCAAAAACAGCAAAACACCAAGAATTGGTCCTTGAGAAACTTCCAAAAAACATCTATTGTCTCAGATACAAAGTCACCAATTTTCGTCCTTTGCTTCCTATCACTCAAGTACGATTTAAACCCACGCCATTCGTTTTCTTGAATACCATATTTTATTAACTTTTGCAGCAATGTTTTTCTGTCAACTGTTTCAAATGCTCTACGAAGATCCAAAAATACGGCCACAATCATATTATTATCATGACAAGCAATTTTCCACTCACCAATGATATATGAAATCAACGATTCACAGATAAGTCCTTTCCTAAATCCTGACCGATAATCAGAAATTAAATGATTATCTTCCAAGTAATTAATCAAGTGGTCGTGAACTATCTTCTCCAAAATCTTCGACTGAACCGAAATCATATTAATAGGTCGAAAGTCTTCACACTTTCTCGAATTCTGCACTTTTTCTATGGGTACCACTATCGATTTTTTCCATGATTTGCAGTTGAATCAGACGAATAATCTCTTTTTTTAAAGCAATTATCTATATATTTTTTTATATTACCTAACACTTAATAAAATTATCTAGTCTAGTTTATTGATTCTATTTTTATTAAATGCACAATCTGAATACTGTAAATTGAACAAATTTATAATAAACTCGAAAGCATTCTTCTTTATATAACTGTTAACCTTTTTTACCCAAATGGGGTCCAAAATGGTTTTCAAAAGAAGTCCAAACTGTTTTTTTAATATTTTATTCGTATTCCTCATGCCAAATTTAGTCGAAAACGATATATAGAACTCCTTGTATACAATTCAAAATAAAAATTTAGAATTTTCGCCGCCATTTTGAGCCTACCACGTAGAATGTTTTGGTGCCTCGGGTCAAATCGCTTTAAATCGTCTTAGGAACAAATGTGCAGAAGCTCTTGCTAGTATCACAAAATGCAGTATATTCTTCTGAAAATCTGATCGTGCCACTGGGTACTCTGAACAACCCTGCCTTTAAATTTTGACCTGTCGTATTTCAAAATATTTATAGATTTTTTGTCATTCTTATTTACTTTTAAATGTTGTTTAATTGATATTTCAATAGTATTTCAATAGATATTATAAGTATCACTTATTTTCATTTCGTTATTAATATTTGCACTGGGGTTATATCCTTCATTAACTATTACGTAATCAATTAACGTTTTTGACTCACTTGCAACCCGAGTGTATTGCTTCACTATTTGCTGTAGCCACTATCCAAGATAATTTCACTCAGCCGAGTTTTTGAATTTGAATCTGAATCACCTGACCAGTGTTTTATTTGTGATAACTAATAACTTAAAAACATTTTAGATCTATAAAGTGTGTGTGCATTTTTTGGGTTTTCTTAAATATCGATATGGTTAATATAGAGTTACACTACCTTAACCTTAACCACGTATCAATCGATTATTGGTTAAGAAAAACCTTACCTCGAATATACTGATTAAATCAATCAACAAAATGTGCAACTCTACAACCCTGAGTGGATCTCGGCTAACTTTGATTTAATTGGTACCTACACGTTTTACCGAATTTAATAAGGATTACAAGTACAGTAGAACCTCGATTATCCGGGGCGGCTGGGACCGTGCTCGGCACGGATAATTGAAAAGCACGGATAATAATAATTGACGTTTTTTGTTAATATTATATTAATAGTAAATTACAAACAAAGAACATATTAATTAATAAAAAGAATTATTAGAAAAAATCAGATAATTTTGTTTTTTTTTGACTTCTACTTAAATTGTATTTATTTAATTTAATCATGTCTTTCAATTTTCTAAGGTGCAAAATATCTAGAAGCTCAGTCTCACTTATCTGTTCAAAATAATTTAATAAAACATTTACTGCTTCAGTAGCTTGTGTATGTGTTACACGATGGCGATGATTTTCATAATCATTGTTGTTTAGATCTTCTACATCCAGTATAGCTGCCGATGTACCTGCCTGGTTTCGTTGTTCCTCTAGAATCTCATCTTCAGTCATCATTTGAAAACCCATTTCACCATGATCGCATTGTAACCATTCTTCCATCTCAACTTCTTCTATGTCTTTCAACACATTCAGTTTTCTAGCGAGGGCAGCTTTGGCGCTAGTAGACAATTGAACGTCATCTGATATATTATTACAATCTTCAATTGTTTCTTCTTCAAGAGTCATTATTTTTGTAAAAGCACGTTTGATATTTGTTTCTTTTACACCATCCCAAGCACGAGCAATTGCAAAAATGGCTTCTTTGATGTTCAAATATTTCCAAAAACTTATAAAATCAACTTCTCCCAATAAACGCATCATAAGTTCTTTTCTGTAGAGCCTTTTCATAGTTTCAATGACCCCTTCATCCATTGGTTGAGCAATGGAAGTTACATTCGGTGGAAAATAGAGAACAAAGATATTTCCATCGTCAGACTTTAGCACTCCGGCTTCGGGGTGCGCTGGGGCATTATCTAGTAATAATAGAGCTTTTGAACCTAAATTGTTTTCTTTCAGGAAAGACCGAACTTGAGGAATAAACTTTTTTAAAAACCATTCCATAAAAATTTCACGATTCATCCATACAGCATGCTGATGGTAATAGTCCACTGGTAACAAATTAGTTTGAACATTTTTAAATGCGCGAGGATTTTTTGATTTGCCCACAACAGCAAGTTTAAGTTTATGTATGCAGGTAGCATTACCGCAGCATAGAACAGTTAGACGATCCTTATTCATCTTAAAACCCGGTGCACTCTTTTCATTTTCGCCTGCTAAAGTTGTCGTTGGCATTGCTCTCCAATATCTGCACTCAATTTTTCACCCTGAATTGCTAGCGCTCGAATTCCGTGACGTTTTTTAAATCTGTAAAGCCAACCACTTGATGCACTAAATTCTCCTTCGATTTGAAGTTTTGAATGAAAATTCTGTGCTTGACGAACACACATGGGCCCAGATATTGCTACGCCTTCACTTCTTTTTTGTAAAAACCATTTTGCCATTGCATCATCTAGCATTTGAAATGGGGAACCTTTCAATGTTTTTCGTTCGGAAACACATTTTGAACTGTCAGCTTTTGAAAGAAATGTTTCAAGTTTTGCTTTACTTTTCATAATGTCACGCACTGTCTGATGTCCCACATTATAAGTTTTTGCTAATGCCGCAACACTTGCACCTTCTTCACATTTTTTTTAAATTTCAAATTTTGTCTCAATTGTTAACACATTGCGTTTACGTTTTATAGAAGAACTTCCCTCACTATCAGGTAGTAAACGCTTTCATTGATTCATGATTAGCGATTTCTTATGCTCATACGTACTATGTAACTGGGTAAAATTTCTAATAAACAAGTTTTGCAATCGAAGTGCAGCAAACAAAATACGAGTTCCGGCTAAAGTAGATAAACAGAAAAAGACGAATTGTTACTTTTGTCTACCGACTGTAAAGTCGTTTGTACAAAACAATAAATTCAGCGAAATTTCATATTATGTGTAATATAAAAAAATAAGTACACTAAACAGCTTTGTATGTAATCCAAGTGCAGCTCTAAAGTAAGCATAAATTCTATACGATTGATTTTCCATAAGTTGCCGACGCCCACGGATAAACCGCCGGCGCCGCACGGATAAACCGCCGCACGGATAATACGCGCACGGTAATCAATGTATAACGCGGCCACGGATAAACCGCTTCACGGATAATGCGCGCACGGATAATCGAGGTTCTACTGTACATTAAAAACAGAGTAACAGTTTGTTCAAAAACTGTTCTCTAAAGAAAATACTCTATAATAATACTTCTGCGCCCCCTTTCCTCGATTACACGGTTTGGGCTGCAAAAAGGTCAAGGGCTCCTTACAAAAAATTACCCTAAATAATCGAATATTCTGATGTATTACATAGTTGCGTTTATGATTAAACTTATCATTTATGTATTTAATCGCTCTTTGTTTGTCAGATAAACTGATTATCTTTACACGCATACCTATACTTCTGCTCGTTATAGCTTCTTTTGGTAATACTATTGTCTTCGTAGTTTTAATGTACTCGTGAAAAATTTTTATTATAAACGAGAATTTATTGTAAGTATTCACAATGGGGGGAGGTTCGTAAAGAGTGCAACTTCGATCAAGTTAACTCTCTAATACCTAAAAAGTAATGTAGTACAGTAATCCCTCCTATTACGCAGAAGATTTCGATGTATCGCTGATTTGTACAATTCAAAATTATCTACTATGACGCATTAATTATTTTATGTACATTTTATTGTCGCATTCTTTTAGTGAAAGAAAGCACTTTTCTCCAAATTTTGGTTGACTAATTTGTATTGTTTTGTGCAACCTATATATAATAGCTCTGTTTGTTATCACAGTCCTAGTGCAACCCGAACTACACTTACTGCTCTAAAAGCGTTTGGTATGCATCAGTTCAAAAAGTGCAGTTAGTGCAACCAGTTAAATTTACTTTAATAATAACTCTTTTTTTAAAAATTATTATAAAATTTATTTCAATTATATGGCAATTCCAGAACAACACTACAAAATAAAACTTAACTAATTTAACATCTAACAACTACTGTTAACAAATCTAGACTACTGTCTATGAACTAATGATCCTTCTTATCGGCAACTCTTCATATTTCCGGAAAACATATTATAATTTAAGAGTGTTTTAAACCTGTGTGAAATGCAGAATTGCATATTACATCACTGCCACACATTATTAACAATTATAATCAAAGTTACAATTTTACATGGTTCAATTAATGGTAGAATATAACTCAACCCGTTTGTTATGAAAATCCGTGTAGTCCCGGAGTACTCTGGACTACACTAACTTTTTACTCCTACAAAATAGTGCAATAGTGCGAGAGCAAAAACAACTTATAGATGGAAAAACTTGAGATTAGCAATATCCTACTATTTATATGTTGGCCACTCCCATATATATTTTTTTTTATTTAATAATTTAATATCAACAATCAGAACAATAATACAACAAAGTTCTATAAGCTGATTTGATGTCCATGTCGTATAGGGAATACGCCCATCAGCGATATCCGCTTTCGAATTTTATTCGCTTATGTAAGAAGATCGTGAGGCCATTTTCTCTTCAGTCGTCTATATATATTTTCCCGGAGAAGATGATCGGTACTAGGATTGGGGTGATCTTGTAATCTTAGATTGTGTTTCTGGGCACGTTCTCTAATTTCCTTTATTATGAAGTTGATGTTTAGGTCGTTATGCAGGGTTTGATTTGTTACGTACCATGGCGCATCAACCATCATTCGGAGGGTCTTGGACTGAAATGTCTGTATTAATTTTATATTGGACATACTTGCACAACCCCATAGCTCTATGCCGTAGGTCCAGATTGGTTTAATGATAATCTTGTATATGAGGACTTTATTTTCAATAGAAAGCATTGATTTTCTTCCAAGAAGCCAATACATCTTTATGATTTTTAAGTCCATTTGCTTCCTTTTCTTCTTAATGTGCGTCTTCCACGTTAATCTTTTATCGAAGTATAATCCGAGATATTTTACTTCTTCTCTCTGCGGTATTTGTATACCATTAATGCAGATAGGTGGGCACTGCAGCCGATTTAGTTTGGAGTAGTTTGGAGATGACTGGCAACAGGCTTATTGGTCGGTATGAAGATGCATCCGTGTGAGGTTTGCCTGGTTTTAAAATTAGAATGATTCTGGCGAATTTTAGTTGCATTGGCCAGTATGACAATCTTAGAATAGAATTAAACAATATTGTCAAGAATTTTATTCCTAAATTAGGTAATTCAGATAGTACTTTACCATTAATTAAGTCATAGCCTGGAGCCTTAGTCTTCTTTAACCTACTTATTTGTTGTTTGACTTCATTTTTGTTGATTTTTCTTATCGGTGGTGACATCAGTAGCGGAGCTTCTAAGAATTCCGTAACTTCTACATCAGGCTCATCAGAATAAGGTTTAAAGACCTCTGAAAGATGACGTGCAAAAAGTTCGGCCTTTTCGGCGTTCGATCGTGCCCAGGAATTATTTGGATTGCGGAGAGGCAGGATGGTCATTTGAGGTCTTTTAAATCCTTTTGTAGCTTTCTATATAGAGTGGTCCTTGTTTGATAAGTTTTTTAAGAAGTACTCGAAAGTTTCGTTCTTCACTTCCTTCAGCTTTCTTTTAAGTAGATTTGATAGGCGGTTATTTACAGTTTTCTCCATAGGATTGGAACTTCGCTGCCATCTTGCTCTAGCTCTTCTCTTTTCTTTTATTATTTCTTTGATTTCCATAGGAATGTTGCATTTATTATTTGTCCAGCCAGCATTTTGAACTGTCGTTACGAAGTGCTCTGTTGCGTGCTCTAATTCAGCGTTGGTCTTAATGCTTAACGTGAAGTTTAAATTTTGATTCATGTACTCTCTGAAATGATCCCAATTAGTATGTTTGTTATAGAGAGTAGGCCTTGATTACTTTCTAATAGTAGTTGTATCAACAGTGAGAATAACTGGGGTGTGGTCCGATGTTAAATCTAAGCTTGATTGCACTTCAGTAAAGTTTGTTAAAATTCCATTGGTTATATAGAAATCTAGGAAGTCCGGCAACTTATTAGGATCAGCAGGCCAATAAGATGGTTCACCTGATGTATAGATGTTATAGTTGTTGTTGTCAATTACTTGTAGAAGTTCTTTTCCCTTCGTAGTTATCAGTCTAGAGCCCCATGCAGTATGCTTCGCATTGAAGTCGCCACCTGCTATGAATTTCTGGCCAAGCGTTGTAAAGAAAGATTCTAATTGTTCTTTTTTAATATTGTGTCTGGGAGGACAGTAAATTGCAGATATTTTGATTTGACTATGTAGTTGATTAATTTGGATTGTAGTGGCTTGAAGGACATCTTTCTCATATTTATTTTCCTCATGATGTATCATTGTTTCTCTAATAATGATAACAGTCCCTCCGTGAGCTCTTCCATCAGGATGGTTGGTGTGGTATATTTTGTAATTTGATATTTTTATGTGTGATCGGGAAGTCAAGTGCGTTTCCGAAACGAGGAGTATATCTATATTATTATTTGTTATGAATAGTTTAGTTTCATCAATTTTTGATTGGAGGCCATTGGCGTTTCAGAGGGCAATTCTTATGTAGTTTGCCATTAAGGTATCAATTTTCCAATGACAGTGTTTAATAACATTATCATTTGGGAATTCTGTTGCATAAGCTGATTGAACATATTTTTGAATTCACTAAGAAATTTTGATAGTGATATATCTTCCTTGTCGCTTTCATCGCGTGAATTATTTTTTGGTTGAATTATTATGGTGTTGAGAATTGAGGTGGTATATTATTGGCGTTTATTGATGGCTGTATATGCTTCTGGTCTTGTTGGTACGAGTTATTTTGATATTTATTTTGTAGTTCTCTGTATATTACACAGCCTTTATAGTTTGCTGGATGTGGTCCGTTACACAGGAAGCATGTAGCTGGTGTATCTTTAAATTTTTGGCAACTTTTTGTGTCATGCTGTTCTACACATTTTACGCAAGCAAACGGGCGATTACAATACGCTTTCGTGTGATTGTACATTTGGCACCTTGTGCATTGTACTATCTCTGTATTTCTTAGAGGTGGTTCAACCCGAATGGTCCTGTTTTGAAGATATCTTAATTCATATATTGCGTTTATTGTTTTCAGCTGGTTCCAAATCGACATAGTATAAAGGTAGTGGTTCTTTTGTTATTCGGTGTTTGACATTGATTATATTTCTTACTTGAAATCCTTGTGTGTGCAATTCTTCCTTAATTTCTTCTGTGGGAGTTGATTTTTGAAAATTTCAAGCTCAAGTGCTCTAATGCAAAGTTAAAAAATTGCGATACTAAAATATCTTTTTTAAATATTTTATTGTTTAAAAATTCTTTGTTTTGTCAAAAAAATTGTTTAAAAGTCTTTTATTATGTTTTATATTCTAGGATTTTATCTCGCGCTTTATTTCGGGGGGAGGGGGGATTCAACCCCCAAAACCCCCCCTGAGATACCGCCCTGCGTATACATATTATACAGTGGATAATTTTGTGCTAAACGGAAATTATGTGCTGGATTGTTTTCCTCGTGAATATTAAAAGTGCTTTTAATGTCCATATTTCATTATCAATTAACATCGAAATAAATTAATTTTCTGTAAAAATAATTAAAATACGAACGATTTGTTACACTTCGATACCTAACGGAAAAGCCCCCAAAATAGCAAATTAAACAAACGGTGATCAAGTGTTTTTAAATCCTGCGTCCTCTCTCTCTTTCCTTTATCTACAAACAATAGCTGATTTGTTTTCAAACTAGATTTATAATGAGCGTGCAACGGGCGTCTCGAGATAAAATAAACATCGCATTATTTAAATTAAACAACTAAAATAATTTGAAATATTTATTATTATTTAATTATAAAAATAATAATTAATTATTTTAGATAATCACTGAAAATTAGGTATTATAGAGTACCAAAAAAACACTTTTATATTTTATTATATAAAATTTATGATAAAATAAATTTTTTAGTTTCAAATGCTGCTTCGACTGTAATGGTATTTAAAATGCAAGAATGCAATTGCATACAACATAAGTTGCGCGCGACAATACTACACTGTTAAAAATTTCAATAGTAATTTTACAAAAAAACGTTGGAAGTCTTTACGCAAAACAGATTTGTAAATTTACTACCCCAGTTTTGTAAATATACTATACGATATTCCAACTCAATTTAGAAAAATTACAAAACGTTTCTTGAAATTTACTAAACATCTATCGGAAATTACAACTCATTATAGTATTTCAAGAAATGTTTTGTAATTTTTTTAAATTGAGTTGGAATATCGTGTAGTAAATTTACAAAACTGGGGTAGTAAATTTACAAAACTGTTTTGCGTAAAAACTTCCAACGTTTTTTGTAAAATTATTATAGAAATTTCTAACAGTGTAGGTATGCTAAAAATAGAGGATGTTGATTGATAAGGGAAAATGTTATGGTAAGCTATCGACTTCGACGACGTGTAAAAAATTTACACGTAATAGAAAACTTAATTGTGTTTGTGTATAAAACATAATTGGAGATGCATAGTTTTACAAATATTCGCTGCAAATCTAAATTATGAATTTAAATAAAAAATTTTAAATTTAAATTACAACATGTGTTGTTAATATACATTAATTTTCATTATAAAAATTATGGGTGATGTATATAGTCATGACGTTTAAGTCTGAAGGACTATAAATTGCAAATTCGAAAATATACATTATCAAAATTAATTTTTTAAAAAGGACTTTTTACCCTGAAAAGTGTTTATTCTTTTATACATCCATACAAAATTTGAAAGCATAAAAAATGAAAATTATAGAAATGGTTTGCAAATCAAAACCAATGTCGCAAACAGCTGTTGATTATTCCCCGTAACAGTTACAGATTGTTCGCTGCACCGGCGCATTAGAGAATTCTGAGTAGCTCTGGTTACTCTACCTACACTATAACACTACTTGCAGTGGATTTTGATAACAAACAGAGCTAATATAACCTGGTGAGCTATTGCCGCCATTATTTGTAAATTTACACATACTCACAAAAGTGTGACAAAAGCGATACAAATTAATGTAATTTGTACTATAATTTTCTTGCAATGCGTTTTCCATATTACACGTGTATATATGCACTATATGGTTTCTGTATAACGTAGTACGAATTAATGAAGTTATAGAAAAGTTTACTCTACTGGAGTTATCCCATAGGCCGACCCATTAAACTACATTCCCCAGTAAATTAGCTTGGCTTCAACCTATACACTATGTATGCATAATTGCATAGTGCTTAACAATCAAGTATTTAAAAATTTATTACCCTATTTATAGAACATATTTTAAGCATGGAATTAGTAATATTAGTTAGTAAACCCTAGGGTTATTCCGAAATCGGTCATACAATGATACAATGTAATCTATGTTTCTAACTGCTATCTGCATTTATGCCATAGCTTGGCACCTCTGTTAAATATAATATATCATTACAACCAAAGCTAGTTGTTAATTTTTTGATCGGTAGTTTAGATATGTAAAAATTTAGATTATTATTTCAAATATTAGGGGAGACTGGTCTAAAATGATCCCTCTAAGGGAAAAGTAACATAATTTTCAAATTTAAAAACTTTTTTAATTTTCATTAATGTGTAACGAAGCTATGGACTTTTTTCTACTACTGCTAGAATAAAATAGTTGAGTAAAGATATTTGCAAATTATTTATTAATTTTATTGTAAAACTATAGAAAAGGATCATTTTATACACATCTATATGTAAAATGATCCCCCTCACGGTGAAACATGATGCATAATAAAATAAGACACTTTAGTAAAAGAACTTTAATAATGTGGTAGTTAACTTTCAATTTTACATATTTATGCACAATATTCATCGCATACAGTGGTTTCAAAAAGTATTCGTACACTCCTATGTCGCCAATGAAAATTGCACATTTTGAAACCGTTTTTTAACATAAAAGTCGCTTTTACAGCAAAACTTTTTAGACATTTTTTGTTAATAATTGTATTATCTTCAATTTTGTACCAATACATTTTTGGTTGTACCGATTTTGAGATACAGATGTAAATAGTTTTTTTATTTTACCGAGTCTTGTTGAAATCACTGTCAATCAAACACGGGGCGACAAAATAGTAATATGTATGGGTACAAAATTGAAGACAACGACATTTTTAACAAAAAATGTCTAAAAAGTTGTAATGTAAAAGTGATCCTTCTATATAAAAAAATGGTTTCAAATTGTGCTGAAACTGATCCGAAGATCATTGTATACAAACATCGCACGGGATCGTTTTACGTCAATCGGTATTTTTTCATTTTGAATCAAAACTTCATTTTACACAAATGAGTACGAACTAATGGAATGTGTAATTCAATACTCGAATGATAGTGAAATGCTAGTATAACACAGCCAATACTAACAAACACTTTTCTATTTATATTATTCGGTCTTCAAAAAAAATCCTTCCCTTAGAAGAAAATAAGATAAGTCAATTTATCTGAAATAATTCAAAAAAGACACAAATAAGTGATCCGCCATTAACATCGGTACTAACCATACGCGTGATGGACGTAATGCATTTGTTGATTCCTAGCTGGCATTCATAGTTTCATAAAAACTAGGTGGGATCATTTTACCCTAAGGGATCATTTTATACCAATCTCCCCTAATACTGCGTTTTTCAAACCATAGAGCCAATAAATTTGATTTGGCGTTCGGTAAAGGTTCTAAAATGAAATTTAATTTTTATTTTTCAATATTTTGCCAAATATAACTTTCATTTAAAATGCGTATGTTGCTTTGTTTCTATAATGTCGTTTACCATAATTTATTTACGATTTGTTGATTTTAATTTAGCGAGATAAAAGGAATATAGAGGTATGAAGGTTGAATTAAAAATTAAACTTGCCATTGTACGAGGTACAATATAAAGAAAGAACAAAAAACGATAAGTTGAGTTTTTGATCTAAATTATTCAGTTGGAAATTAATTTTATTCGTGAATACCTTTTAATTTCATGTTAATTAATTATTAAAAAATTTTTTAATTCATCAAAGTCTCAAAGTTTTTTCGAATAGAAAATTTTAAAATAATTTATTGGATTATAAACATGATCAATTCTAGACCATGCTTCTATAAGATAAAATAAAAAAATAATTGTTTTTATGTCTTACAATAAAAGAGAAAATAAAATTTTTGCAAGAAAATTGCTAGCCATTATGAGCAGAATTTATAAGTAATTTATTCCTCGAATACCATAATTTTGTTACCTCAAAGTACCTTGTGAATACATTCTCCAATTTAGCGATCATAGTAATTAATTGAGCTTTTTTACTTTGTCAAATGTAAACAAAATATATCGTGTGTTTGTGCAGTTAAAACTAGCCATTTTTTACTTTGAATTGCAAATATTACAAAGTACTGTTTGCAACACGTAAAATTCTACCTTTATTTTAAATTAATTAAAAAACACTTTTTAATTGCGTACATCTAAATAGAAAAAACATTTGTTTATTTTTAAAATGTTTAAAAACACTTCGCAGTAACTACAATAAATGGAAATATTCCATGGCTTTTCTCATGAACGATCGCTAAAATAAATTGACACTTTAACGTACGTATTCTCCTGTTTACTCGTTCTTGTACAAACTAATCCAAAAACAAAACATTAGCATACATTTACTATTTTTGAACATAAAAGATATTGTTGACTTTTCTTAATGTATAATTTTAGAAATATTCTTTGTAAATAAAATTAAACCGTAAATTACAATACATGCAAAAATATTAAAAATTTATTTAAATTTTCTATTTTGCATTATTTAAAAATTGTGCAAAACGAATTCATTAAAACTTTTCTAAACGCAATTCTTTTAAAAATTGTGATCAAAAAAGTGGATTTATTTAATTTTAAATTTATATAATACTGACGGAAGTACCCGGCTTCGCTCATCAGACATCAGACCAACGTTGTCTGGGGAAAAATCTAAGTAAAAGTAATAATTAAGAACTTAAACATATCAATATAACAAGCTGCAAACAAAAGTTGAACAACCAATGTGCTCTTTTGGATTTTGGACATCAAAATTAAAGCTACGTATACATTAAGTATTCATATATCGGCCAAGTTTACTTGGCTTGATGGACTTTAATTGAAAACATTTATTTAATTTCTTCATAACAATAATGTTTAAGACAATTTCAAATTTAACCTAAAACTTAACATAATTTAGATTTTATGGCTGATAAAGGACCCCACACCATTCTTATGGAACAAATGTCTTAATGGGCACAACTTGATCTTATGAACAGTTTCCAAGTTACAAGTCCTTAAAGGTCCAGATTTAATATAAAAAAAATAAATTTTTGACTCGATATATGTGATATTTGTGATAAAATATTTAATAAATGCAGAGTCAATAATAGTATATTATAGGCCAAGGTTGTGAAGACAGCCATTATAGCCCTAGCGCCAAGATTATATTCCGAGGTGCGAAGCGCCGAGGAATATAAGGCGCGTAGGCTATAATGGTCTTCACAACCGTGGTTTATATACGATTTTTTCCACTACTAGATTTATTGCCATTGTTTAAAAATTCTTATTAATAAAAAAAATTTCAAATTTAAAATATTTATTTCCAATGACAGTTTTGTTTTGTCGATTTGACAGTTGTTGACAAATTTAGTTTTCCAAAGTCGTTCACCGAATTTTTACTGTTTTAAATAATGGATAGAAATCTCCGAAGTTATTCAAAAGCATTGTTTTGCATTTATTCGTCTTAAAATACTGAAATTATTCAATCTGTTTGCAGTCATTCCTTGATTTAATAAAATATGCGTGCAATTAGAAAATATCAAGTAGTCAAAAAAACAAGATTTGTTATGACAGTAAAAAAAATACAACATTATTCAAAACACATGTACTATTTCAAGTTAATAAAAGTATTTACAATAAATATCTACGCATTGAACCAGCATCAACATTATTCATAGTTGGTTGATTAAGAAGTCTCCAAACCGATTGCAATCAACACACAACAAAAATGGTCCTTCGAGTCACGGATATCAGTACAAGGGTTCGTTAAATTAAAATCATCACAATAACGTTAACAAGTACAACCATTCATACGGTTCAGTACACCATCGTGCGTTATTACTTCATAATATCATATCAGCAAGTGCAACCAAGAGGTTCAGCACATACATTATTATTAGAAGAGCAGGATCTTCGTATCTACACAGTTACAAAGGTAAAAGTGAATCAAAAATATAAAATCAAGATCATCACAGCAGCCGCAACAGCCAAACAGTGCGCGGACAAAGGTAATATCATTTTGTATCGCTTTCCCTGAGCAACAATCAGTATTTACTTTTACCTATTTATAATTTGTCAATAAACTATTTTATTTTGCCACAATGGAAGGCCTTAAATCAAAAAGAGGTACAATCAAAGGGCACTTAACTAGATTTGCAAATTTTGTTAAATCTTTCAAACCGGCAACTAGCAAGGCCTTTGAATTACAATCGCGGTTAGAAAAAATTGAATGCCTTTGGAGTGAATTCTTTGTTATTCAAGAAGAAATTGAAGAACTTGATAACTCTGAAGACCAACAACGCGAGCGCGAAAGTTTCGAAAATAATTACTTTAGCGCAGTAGGTACGGCTAAGGACTTAATCGCACAAACACAGGCTGTCGACACTAATCTTGCTTCCGGTCAAAATACTAACCGTATTCTTGGGCAAAATGGTAACTTGCAGTTCGGCAATGTAAAACTACCTAAAATATCCTTGGTAAGCTATTCCGGTGCTCCAAATAAATGGACTCAATTTTATGATACATTTGCTTCTCTCGTTGACAGTAACAAAACATTGAGCAATATACAAAAATTTCATTATTTGCAAGGCGCACTCAAGGATCACGCGGCAGAGGTAATTGAAGGTTTAGAGTTGACCGATGCAAATTACGACGTTGCTTGGTCGCTTCTGAAGGAACGATTTCAAAATAAAAAATTAATTATTAATTCTCACATACAACAATTATTCAATTTAAGTTCCATCAGCAAAGCATCCCCAAGCGCCCTCAGACAACTTGAATGTAATTTTCTGAAAAATTACCGCTCTCTTAAAAATTTAAAGGAGCCAGTAGAACATTGGGACACAATTCTACTCTATCTAATATCAACAAAACTGGATCATCAAACCAGAGAAATTTGGGAATCTTACACCAAAGATATTGACTCTCCAACAATTTCAAATTTTTGAAATTTCCTGGCTGAAAGATGTAAATTGTTGGAAGGGATACAAGGAAAATATTCACCACACCATGAGACACCAAGAAAACATTTAGAACATAAATCTAAATCATTACTAGCACTTTCAGGACAAACGCCCACGTGTGTTTTCTGCAAGGGCAATCATCGCATATACGCCTGTAAAAATTTCTTGGATCTTAATATCCCCGATCGATTATCTAACATAAAGAAGCTGAATTTATGTTCGAACTGTTTAAAGAGTAACCACACTAATTACAAATGCAGAGCTGGTGAGTGTAGACGATGTCATAAACGTCACAATACCCTACTACATCTCGACAATCACCCTAACCAAGAAAGCCCGAGTACTGATGTGGTAACAAAGAACGATGCAGCTGAAAGCAATCTTCAACAAGTTAACATAGCTGCCCACTGTCTTTCACAAGGTACGATAATCTTATGCACCGCTGTGGCTCAAATTCAAGGTTCAAACGGCTCGCTAACTAAATGTCGTATCTTATTGGACAATGGCAGTCAGTCAAATTTTATGACGCGCAAACTGTTTAACAAATTAAACTTACAATCTTCAAAAATAAAAATGGCTGTGTCAGGTATAAATTCAACAACAACATACATTTCAGATCTAACCGAAGCAAAAATTTCTTCATTATGCAACAATTTCACAATAAATCAACAATTTTTAATTTCCGACAAAATTACAGAAAAAATTCCACAAGGCAAAATCAACATTGACCGCCTCAAGATTCCGGAAAACGTTATCTTAGCAGATCCTCACTTTAATGAGCCTAGTGATATCGACATACTTCTGGGTGGCAATATATTTTTCAATGTAATTTGCGATGGACAAATAAGTTTGGGTCACGGACAACCAATCTTGCAACGATCACATTTTGGTTGGCTTATGGCAGGACCCATTTCATTTAATGCTTCAGCTAATGTTCGCACATCTTGCAATGTCGCAACACTTGCACAAATTCACACCGACTTGGAAAGATTCTGGCATATTGACGAATCTCCAATTACAAAACTTCTTACAAATGAAGAATCGGATTGTGAAAAACATTTTTTAAACAATTTCAAGCGCGACCAGTCGGGTAGAATCATAGTTAGGCTTCCCGTGAAAGAAAATTTATTAAGCAATTTGGGCGACTCACAGGGCATCGCCATAAAACAATTTCACGCTATTGAAAGACGATTAGCCAACAATTCAAACCTACGTCAACTTTACATTCAATTCATGAATGAATATATTCAATTAGGCCACATGACAAAAATCGATCCTACACAACACAACTCAAAAGGCATAAAATTTTACTTGCCCCATCATGGAGTTGTCAAACAAGATAGTACTACCACCCCACTTCGTGTTGTATTTAACGCATCATGCAAAACCGAGGGCTTATCTTTAAACGATGTGCTCAAGGTGGGACCTACTATACAACAAGATTTATTTTGCATCATTTTAAGATTTAGAAGATCAAATATTGTTATCACGGCCGACATCACAAAAATGTATCGGCAGGTTTTGATTGATGAACGTGACAGGGATCTACAAAGAATAGTTTGGAGATTCAATCCTGACGATGCACTCGATCATTATCAACTAAACACGGTTACGTACGGAACGACTTCTGCATCCTTTTTGGCCTGCAGGGCATTGAAACAATGTGCTCGCGACAATGAACATCAATTTCCACATGCCAGTCAAGTCATACTCAATGATTTTTATGTAGATGATTTGCTAACTGGTTGTGACGATATTAACACTGCGAAAAAACTGATCGAAGATTTGAACAATGCACTGAGCTCATCAGGTTTTAAGCTTCGAAAATGGTTAAGTAACAAAAACGAAGTCTTAGAAGGCTTAAAGAACACCTCATCCGAGGCATCTTATATTATTTCAGACAACCAACAGCATAAAACACTAGGTATTCTTTGGAGTCCACGCGAAGATCATTTTCAATTCAAAAACCATTATACACAAAAAACAGCAGCCACTAAAAGGAACATTCTAGCTTTAGTCTCACAAATATTCGATCCATTAGGTTTAATAGGTCCATGTACCATTAAAGCCAAAATCATTATGCAAAAACTATGGACGATAAAATTAGATTGGGATGAAGTAATTCCTGACTCATTACGCATCACATGGGCTCAATTTTTAGATGAAATTCCACACTTAAATTCAATCATCATACCTAGACAAATTTCGAATTCTTCTAGCAAACATTTTCAAATTCACGGATTCAGCGACGCTTCGCAATCCGCTTATGGAGCTTGCATCTATTTAAGAACCATAAGTGAACAAGGAGTCGTACTTGTGCGTTTGATATGTGCCAAGTCAAGGGTAGCTCCATTAAAAACTATTACTTTACCACGGTTGGAATTATGCGCTGCACTTTTACTGACACAATTACTAACTAAGACTATAACTTCATTACAAATTAAAACAAACAATTCATTTTTATGGACGGATTCGACTATAGTGCTAGATTGGTTGGCAACTCAACCTGCAAATCTCAATACATTTGTTGCTAACCGAGTATCACAAATTCAACAGAACTCAGACATAAATCAATGGTATCACGTTCCTTCGGTTGACAATCCAGCTGACATAATTTCGCGTGGCATGAATCCCGTTCAATTATCCAATTCAAAATTGTGGTTTTCCGGTCCAAACTTTCTTCATAGTAATGAAGAAGACTGGCCCAAACAAACTTCACACGTAAGTCATACAGAAGTGCCCGAGACCAAAACCATTACCCACTCATTTGTCATAAATCATGCCAACGAATTTTCAAGCGATCTTTTTAACAAATTTTCAAAATTTTCAAAATTAATACGAATTGTTGCATATTGCTACAGATTTTATCGTAATTGCAAACGTAATAAAGAGACGCGATCATTCAATGATATTACTTCAAGGGAATTTGATAATGCTAAAATGCAATTAATCAGGATTGTCCAACGCGAATCGTTTACCAAGGAAATTCACATGTTAACCCAACATCATTCGGTTAGCAGGAACAGCAAGCTATTATCACTGCACCCATTTCTTGAAAACGGTCTAATCCGCGTAGGTGGACGTTTACTATTTGCGACACTAAATTATGATCAAAAATTTCCATATATTTTACCATCTCATCACAATTTCACCAAATTACTCATCTTAGAGGAGCATCATAAAAATTTGCACGCCGGTGCAAAGGCTTTATTGTACAATCTGCGAACACAATTTTGGATAATCAATGGCCAACAGACCATCCGAAGTGTATTACGCAAATGCATCACGTGCATTAAGGTCAAACCTAATCTAAACGTACCCTATTTAATGGGAAACTTACCAGCTCCCAGAGTAATTCCAGCATCTCGTGCCTTCTCAAAGGTAGGTGTTGATTATGCTGGACCCTTTTCTATTAAGGATGGTAAAACAAGGAACAGAAAAATAGTCAAAGCCTATGTTTGTGTATTTATATGTTTAGCCACCAAAGCAATTCACTTAGAACTTGTCGGAGATCTCACATCAGAAGGATTTCTGAACGCATTCAAACGTTTTGTATCACGACGAGGACTTTGTCACGAAATATTTTCAGACAATGCCACAAATTTTGTAGGCTCACACAATCAATTAAAACGCTATTGTTTAGATAAACAAATAACATGGCATTTCATTCCTCCCAGAACTCCCCACTTTGGTGGAATTTGGGAAGCCGCTGTTAAAAGTTTTAAATTTCATTTAAAAAGAATTATTCATAATGTCATTTTAACATTTGAAGAATTTTACACGATTGTTACTCAGGTCGAAGCGGTATTGAATTCTCGACCTTTAACGCCACTGTCAGAAGATCCCAATGATCTTCAAGCCTTAACTCCAGGTCATTTTCTTATTGGTTCCACAATCACGGCTGTGCCACAAGAAAATGTCATTGACCAAGGCACTACATATGTTCAGCGTTACAAGCTCTTACAAAAGATGTTCCAACATTTTTGGTCACGTTGGTCCAACGACTACCTCAATAATTTACAGCAACGTTCAAAATGGAAATCTAGGGCAGTTAGCAATTTCCAAGTTGGCTCGCTAGTCAGCATCAAGGACGACAACAATCCACCGTTCAATTGGAAAATGGGTCGAGTCGTCGAATTACATCCCGGTGCAGATAATATAGTTCGTGTGGCTACCGTCAAAACGTCAAATGGGCTTGTGAAACGTGGAGTGAAACAACTATGTGTTATTCCTGTGGAATCTCCACAACCTCAGAGCAACAGTTTATCACCTTAAGTGTCATTATTCCCTTTCCTTTCATATGTATTCTATGTGCATCTGCATCATTTGTTAATTTTTATACTCACTGTTCTTTATCATTTTCAATTACTGTATTCATTGAAGGTATCCCTTCAAAGGGGGCGGTATGTTTGCAGTCATTCCTTGATTTAATAAAATATGCGTGCAATTAGAAAATATCAAGTAGTCAAAAAAACAAGATTTGTTATGACAGTAAAAAAAATACAACATTATTCAAAACACATGTACTATTTCAAGTTAATAAAAGTATTTACAATAAATATCTACGCATTGAACCAGCATCAACATTATTCATAGTTGGTTGATTAAGAAGTCTCCAGACCGATTGCAATCAACACACAACACAATCAACTTGTAATTTTGTGGTTTCTCAAATTAATAAGAGGTGGCGCTAGCGCTCCTGTCATAATTAATTCGACTTTTTTCAAAAATGTTTTTGATTTATTCAGGATCAATTGATACCGTAACATAAACATAGAAAAATCGGTATGGAATTCTTTCTTTTTTAGTTCATCGTCCGCAGTTATAAATTTTAAATTATTGGCGCGGTTAATATAGTGAGTTAATTTTGTCTCAATTGTTAAACTAGTTTCTTTTACAGGGGAGGTTTCAAAAGCCGTTAATAATTTTTCTAAGGTTGATTTTCCTTGTTCTAATGCGAGAATGTCTTCATCAAACGAAAAGGGATATACTAAAGTCGCGTGAGTTTCTCCTTCAGCTTCCTTTTTTAAAACTTTTCGATAAGCAATACGTAAATCTTTCACGAGTCCTTCTGATGGTAAACCACGAATTTTTAGTTCATATTGAAGTTCATCCTTCACTAATCGTTCAGGGATGCACGATAAACCCATTTTGAAAATATTAAAAAAAATAATTCAACGATATTAAAATAATTAGTTTTAAATAATTAAAATTGAAAAATAAAATAATTGAAGTTCACTAATATTTTGTTATTTGAATTTAAAAAGAAATTAATTTGTTCAAACAAAACGGTCAAAAACAATCTGAACTAACCTCGTATACGTTATTAGCAATCGTAAACACATAAAAATGAATCACTTCTTTTACTAGTCATTCAACAATGAAACGTAAACCTATCTTAATAATTTAAATTCGAAAGCAATCGCAAAATTGAAAAAGAAATTAAAAAAATATTTTCAATTAATTAAGTCACATACGAAATTAAATTTCAAAATTATTTGTTAAATTTGTTAAGTGTCAAAATTAGTTCGTAAAACGGTTTTGAAATTTCTAAAACAATAAGGCTCTAAAGTTGGATGTCAAAATTTGTTACAAAAATAACAAGGCTGACACGTTGGGCGTCAAATCTGTTACGCAACTTTTCGGCGCAACGCACAACCGCGCAACAGATAAATTGCCGGCAAGGCTCAGCGCAAGGGGTGGTTCAATTTTACTTAAAATTGTGCGTTGTTGAATATAAAAAAAAAATTATTGAGCCGAAATGTGCGGGATTTCAAAATTAAGGGCGCCACTGGCCAAGTCTGAGTCGAAGAATCAAGTGGCCAGAACTCAATTCGACCGCTCCTGCGAAATAAATAATAACGGGCCCTTGTTCAACCTCGCTTGCTCGAACTTTACATCTGAAATTATATAAACAAACAAACACAGAAAATGGAAAAAAACAATAATATATTGGAATTTAAAGTTGTACAAAAAAAAATAGGATTACACAAAAAAATATATAATAATAATTGGTTTTAATAATTTGCTATAATTAGGCAAATATTTAATAAATTGGTGCACCGCAGGAAAATGATAAATTATAAGTTTAATTTTTCTTAGATTAATGGTTTTAATTTTAATAATAAAATAATATTGAAAATTGGTACTTAGTTTATAAAAAATAAATTTATCCTATATTAGAAATTTACTTTTAATATTACAATTATTGAAAATGAATACACTCGCGGTTCACTTTTGAAAATATCGGCACAATTTAGATGCAGTTAAAAGTACTTACAAAATTGATGATTCTTGAGTTGGAGCAAGCAGGAAGAACAAATACCAAATGTTGGAAATATCCGGTACATAAGTTGAGATGACAATTGGCGAAAAATGTAATAGCGGACGATGTGAATCCTGGAAGTAAATCCTCGGAAGAGACTTTTGTTGTTAAACAACAAAATGGCAAGACACTGCGTCGTAGTTATGGTTCCCTATTTTATATTCCGCACACGGCGAACTAAATAATTTTGGGAGTTTTTCCCACGGTAAAAACAAAACGTAACGTTAACTTCAAAATTAGGGATCTAACGCGTACAAGCCTATTTTTCCAGCAAAATTACACCACCGAATTACTTTTATTCGAACTTAATTGACATCCATCAAACTTTGGATTTTAACGTTTCTATCCGCACTTGGCGTTATTTTAATGAAACGGAGTTGAAGTGAAGTTAAGCGACTTCAAAGACTAACTAACTGAGGTCGTGAACTTAAGCCAAAGGTTATATAAAATTTCGGAATCCTTGACCAACAGTTCACTATTGGTTAATTTGGGGGTCACTAGGTCGATATGTCATTAACAGTGTGGGTGTATTTTTCAGAAAAATGAACAATACTACGTGATTTTTCTTACTAATTGGTTATGACATTATAAGGTTTTACGAGATTTTTAAAGAATTTTTCAGACAAATAAACAAGTTTATGTGTTTTAGGAGAATTTTACTATGAAATAGTCGGGTTAACGATTTTTTGGAAAACATTACAAAGACCATAATAAGTATTTTGGGAAACTTTATAATATTTATGAATAATAACATATTATAGAATAAACTACTTATGTAACTGAATAAATATATAGGATGGACTAAAGCAAACTGTCAAAGTATTTTTACTGTAAATTGTTAAATGTTATGAAAATAAAAACTCTCTTTACAACATATAAGTTACAATACTTAAATATTATAGAAAAATTTGTATTAAAGTAATTAACTTCCCCGAAAACATACTAACTTCAGCAAATTATGTACGCGTATTGTTAATTTTATTTAAGTTGAGCAAAAGTAAAACTTTTGAATGTGCTCTTATAAGTCGTCAACGAGCGCTATAATATACAATTTTATCGCCGTCAGAACGCTCATACTTTTAATTTTATTTTAAAATTTTTGGAATTTTTCTTGATTTTACTGCATTTTAATTATCAATTAAGGGAGTAGGTACGTTTTAATAGATCAGAAACATTTTCGTACTTTGCTTACAGTTATGTAAATACTCGCACCAATTTTAAACTAAATATGATATCACTTTTTGATAACTGTACGAAAAATTTGTAGTTAAGATTAGTAAAGGATACTAATTAAATGAAAAAGGCGTACTACGCTTGTTAATGATAAATATTGTTTCTGCGTGTAAGATATATGATCACGCGATATACCTATATGAAATTACATCTGTGTAACTATTAATGAATAAAAAAATGTTTAAATTATTAATCTGGTACAGGTTCATATTAAAATTTTGTTATAATATACTTTCTTGGTATCAATTATTATACACTGCAGTTTTTCGTACCTATGCACCTTAGGTAGGTCATTATAAAATAAAGATCCCCTTGAGGTTAATACACAAATAAAACGCACACTTTCCTCCTGCATGCAGTATAGGTACATATTTCTATTACATCTTATGTACTAGTTTTGGCTATTGGCCTTCATCAGCAAATCGTCAAAATGACACTAGAATAACATTAACATTAAAAATAAATTTTTGGTTACCTAATTTGTAATGTCGAGAGTTAATAGTAATTCAAATTTTTAAATTTATTTTATAATAAATAAATTTTTAAATTTTTAAGGTAGGTCAGATCGAGTTTCATTTCCCCAATGTCATAAATTTTATGATGTATGTATTTAACAGGCTCACAAAATAAATTCATCCCTTTCACAATTTTTCTGTATCTATCCAACCATTTCATGATTTTATTTAGTCTCATTCAATAAGGACCTTTTTTAATACATCAACATTTTTCAAAATCAACAGGTTAAAAATAAACAATAATATGAATTTTTTTTATAAGCTGTCATCGATGATATCTTGCTATCTTTAAATGTTTGATTAATTTTTTTAAATTTAATTGATTGATAAAAATAATTATTTTTAAATATTAATTTATAAAAGGTGGGCCATTTAAAATTTGATAGGTATTTTATTTGGTTATAAAAAAAACTCATGAATATTTTTTCAAAAGTAGGGCTTTATTAGAAAAAGGAATTATTTTAAGCATGGAACACAATGTAGTGCCTACTTGCCACCCACCCAACGTAACAATCGATCTTTTGCGCAATATTTTCGCATTGAATCAGCCGAACTTCTGATGTCAATTTCTGTGGGGACCCGTTAAGGATAAGTGTTACGTTAATCAGCCAGAGACTATTGAAAGCTTGAAACATGAAATTGAAGCTGCCATTCATGAGATAGAAGCCCAAACAATCGAAAATGTGCTGAAAAATTAGGTTGATAGAATCAGGTACTGTAAATCCAGCCGTAGAAGTCACTTGAATAATGTTGTGTTCCAAGCTTAATGGCAATGTTTACTCTTTCTAATAAAACCCTACCTTTGAAAAAATATCCATGAGTTTTTTTTACAGCTTCAAATTAAATTCCAAATTTTAAATGGTCCATCCTTTAAATGGTGCTTTCCTGGCTCTGACTACAGTGGTGAGTATATACCACAGTTTGATGCTGATTAATTCCAGAAGTTAGGCATTTTTTAACAAAAACATTATTAACCCTTATGTGCACACCCGGAATTACCTACGTTGTTACACACCCGGGGTACCCGGGTACCCACCTACAAATTTCACTGATTTTTCACTTTTTATGCAGCAGCAACTGGTCATTTGGACATCTGTATGTTAAATTAGATTCTTATGAATGTATTCAACACTTCACCCTGGTATACAGTTTAAATTAGTTCACCCAAAAGGCTTTTCTTTTTAAATAATCCATGCACACGACCAAAGCGGGAAAACGGAGGAAACTAAATTTTACATAGTTATACATTAATTGGAAAGTGCAAGTTGATTATTATTATCTATTAATGAATAACATTATCGAAAATCTAAAAAAAATATTTGATTATGCTTTTACAACAGGTAATTTCAGTAATAAGTACCAAAACCCAAGCAGCTAGCTGATCGCATTTATTATTTGGAAAGTTCTTCAAGTTATTTGTAACTTGTAATATTTGTAAATTGTTATTGTGAAACAGATTCCTGGGGAATGTAAATGTTGCAGTTGCGTTGCAAATAATCTATTCTGTGACATTTGCTGACAGTGTACCGAGACGTAAGACTGTAAACAAAACTTCAACAGAGAGTATTATAGTCTCGTCGGTATGGTTTCATCGTAGTCGTTACACTTGTGCACGTTCGCTGACTGCTTACACTACAGATATATTTTTTTAAACATTTTACTGCATTGTGCTTGCACCGTATTTTTCATAGGTGCAAAGCCTACGATGTGATAAAATGGAAGAATTATCGAAAGCTGAATATGCAAGGTAATAAGGTAAATCGACAAAAATATTTTCTTCCAATCCAACAAGTCGAAGAACGAGTAGAAGTGAGAAATAATAATATTTATAAAAAAAAACTTTTAAAAAACCACGTTTTACTATTGATTTTTCAGTGGACTAAAAATTAGAAAATAAATTTTTTTCAGTGCCTTGCAGACCAGGTTGATATACATATGTTCAACTTAATCAGATTTTGCGCCGCGAAGAGATTTGAATAATATATAAAAATAAATAAGTCGATTATGCATAAAACAAATAACGTGTATATTTTTCAGACTTTTGAAATACAAGTGCAACTGTTATTTATGAAAAATGACATACATAGCCAGAGCTACACAAAATAACTTAAACTAAACAAAATATTAATTGCGCGTTTGACTAAACTCAACACTCCCACTTTTAGTTGCAAGTTACTTTAAAATAATTAACATGTTCTTCAAATATTTACATTACTTTAACTTTTTGTTTTACAACAATGTTTATCAGCCTACAAAACAGCTGATGCTTAACCTTTGATAATGACTTAGTCATTATATCCGCCAATTGTCCATCCGTATGTACGTATTTTAATTTGAACTCTTTGTCTTCGAATTTTTCACGGATAAAGTGATATCGTACATTTATATGCTTGGTTCGTTTGTGAAACTCCGGGTTTTTCACTAGCCTTATTGCACTCTGGTTGTCCATGTAAAAAGTCGGTGTATCCACTTCGATTAATAAAAGCTCGGATAACAGAACTTTCAACCATACCAATTCCTTGATAGCATACGATGCGGCCATGTATTCAGATTCTGTTGTCGATAATGCTACCGATTTCTGTCGCTCTGAACTCCAACTGATGATACCATTGCCAAACATAAAAACGTAGCCGGATGTTGATCGACCAGTTTGTTTGTCACCAGCATAATCAGCATCGCTGTATCCGCATAAAATCAAACTAGTTCCACCCTCAAATTGAATGCCCAGGTCAGTTGTCCCTTTGATGTATTTAAGAATGCGTTTGACAGCATTCACATGAGCTTCAGCGGGCTTGTCCAGATAACGACTAACGTTACCAACCGCAAAGCTAATATCTGGTCGCGTTCCCACAGCCAAATACATCAGACTGCCAACTGCTTCACGATACGGAAAGCAGATTTCACCATTTGTTTCGAAATCGCTCAAATTTTGTGTACTTTCCGATGGTGTTGATACCGCATTACAATTTTCCATGCCAAAACGGTTGAGTACCTTTTCTGCATATGCTCGCTGATTGACATGTATTGATCCGTCCAATCGTTGATCAATTTCGAGTCCCAAAAAGCATTTTGCATCAAAAACCTTAATTTCGAATTCTTTTCTCAAATGTTCAATAACAGGTAAAATAAATTTCTCTTTCTCTGCCGCAATTAAACCGTCGTCCACGTAAATTGCTAGCACCATCATACCATTTTTACCATTGCTCACGAAAACCCCTTCGATCCGATGTACTGACTTTAAAATCGAATTTCGTTATAAACGACGTGAACTTCTGATTCCAACAGCGTGCTGCCTGCTTGAGACCATACAAGCTTCTTGACAACTTGCACACTAGTCCACTTTCATCGTCATAACCAATCGGTTGATTTATGTAAACATTTTCTTCTAAATTTCCATTTAGAAAAGCAGTTTTTACATCAAATTGTTTTAATTTCATTTTCTTCGAAGCTGCCATAGCCAGAATAGCACGAATTGATGTAAACTTGACGACTGGACTGAACGTTTCTTGATAATCAATTCCATATTCTTGAGCAAAACCACGAACCACCAAACGTGCTTTGTAACGATCGATGCTTCCATCCGTGTTCTGTTTCAACTTAAAAACCCAACGATTATCAATTACTTTTTGGTCATTCGGTGGATTGACCAAAATCCAAGTACGATTCTTGACTAGCGAATCATACTCTTCGTCCATCGCTTTCTCCCACTGTTTATGATCAATCGATTCCATCGCCTGTTCGTACGTTTTTGGTTCTTCGTTGATCATTAACATTGCCACATGATTTGCTGATGAAAAATATGATATACGCCGCGCTGATAAAGGAACAAGATTGTTCCGATCTCTCAATCGATTCCAAACAACATTCTTGTTGTCGAGATCACACAATGTACCACGACCTTTTTGTTCTTCAGGTGTTTCCGTTTCTCGTTCAATATCATTTTCCGCTTCATCGTCGGTTTCAATCACGCCTTTGTGGACATCCTTTTCAGTGTCATCAATTTCATGTACCGCGAATGATTCTTCCAGTAGAAATACTACATTGCACGCAACTTCAATTTTATGTGTTTCCGGATTCCAAACTCGATATCCTTTTGAGTGGTTGTCGTATCCTACTAAAATACACTTGACTGCTTTGGAATCAAACTTTCGTCGCTTTTCCTTTGGAACGTGAACAAAAACTTCAGATCCGAAAATTCTTAAATGATCAATTTTCACCTGTTTGTCGTACCACAACTCATACGGTGATTTGTTTACAACATTACTCGTTCCAGTTCGGTTCAAAACATACGTTGCCGAATTCACTGCTTCCCCCCAAAATTTCTTATCCATTTTCTTTGAATGGATCATAGTTCTCGCAGCCTCAACAATCGTTCGCATTTCTCTTTCTGCGCAACCATTTTGCTCTGGAGCGTATGGCACCGTTCGTTGATGATGAATTCCATTTTCGACAAAAAACTTTTTTATTACATCATTAACAAATTCCGTTCCATTGTCCGATCTAAAAATACGAATGTTGTGTCCATCCTTTTCTGCTAACTTAACAAATTTCTTAACGTTATCTGCAACCTCGGACTTTTGTTTCAAGAAAAATACGAAACGAAAATGTGAGTAATCGTCCTTAAGTAACAAAAAATATCTAGAATCACCGAGTGAAGTTACTTCCATCGGTCCACACAAGTCTGCATGAATAATTTCGCCGCACTTCAATGATTTCTCTTCACGACTCTTGAAGCTTCCACGATGATGTTTTCCATAAACGCATGCTTCGCACGTAAAATTCTCATTGATGAAATCAATGCCTTTTTCTTGCAGAAATTTCTTGACATGTGTAACGTTTTGATGTGCAAGTCGCTCATGCCATGCACGAAGCGAAATCTTCTTTATAGCTACATTTGCGGTAGCCGCATCATCTTCTAATGGTTTCACCACTTTGAACAACATTTGGAACAATTTCCCATTTCGTCGAACTCCCACTGCAACAACATTGTTATCTTTTAACAATTCACAGCGCTCGTTGTCCGATCGAAATTTGTAACCACGATCCATGGTTTTTCCTGAAGAAAACAAATTCACTCCAATTTCAGGCACATATAAAACATCCACAATTCTTTTGGAAATCCATTCATCCCCGTTAAAAGCAAGAATATTTATATCACCTTTTCCTGTTGCCTCGATTGTCGCTCCATTTCCAACAGTAACCTTTTTGGATGTTTCCACAAAGTTTTCGAACCATATACGACAATTGCACATGTGGTCACTTGCACCTGAATCCCAAATCCAAGCGTCTTTTTCATTGGTTGAAAACGAAACATGACTCATAAATGCATCGGTCGATGTATTTCCTTGCTTCGTTTCCGTGTCAGTCTTCTTTTGAGGACATTCACTTCTATAATGACCTTTTTGACCACAACCGAAACACTTGCCCTTAGGCTTTCTATTTTTACCGCTGTCCTTTTTTCCTTGATTCACCGAACGACCTTGGTTTGCTGAACCTTTCAAACTATTTTTCTTAAAATAATTTCTTTTCGCCAGCAGCGCTTCCACACTTTCAACTTTTCTTTGAGACATAATTCGAAATTCCTCAGCCATTAATCGTGAACGCAAATTCGCCATAGTTTGTCCATCCGCACTTGTCGATTCCCATGCACTGTGAAAATGATTGTATTCAGCAGGCAACGACATTAGGACTTTTGTAATAACCATCGAATCGGAAATATTTTCATTCTGATCTTTCATTTGCTGCACGATTTCCATTAATTTCGATAAAAATGTCGCAATATCATCACTTGGCTCTTTTGTGAAACTATAGTACTTTTGTTGCAAAAATAAAATATTTGACCTGGATGTTTGCTCATAAGTGCTTTTGAGTGTCGTCCACATATCACTTGCAGTTTCACAATTCATGATTTGCAGTAATGGTTGTTTTTTACACGCAGCTGAAATTGCTCGTCGTGCTTTGGCATCTGACCTCTTCCACGCAACAATTTGTGTAGCATAATTTCTTTTTGAAATAACTGGTGGCGGTTCGGTGCCGTCCACAACACCGAATAATTCACTTGCTTCCAAAAATTGTTTTATTTGGAACTTCCAAGTGAGCCAATTACTGCCACCTTCCAAACGATCTATTCCCATTTTATCGTTATCCATATTTCTCTATTTTACGATCACTGGGCCGTATAACCTGTTCAACTTAATCAGATTTTGCGCCGCGAAGAGATTTGAATAATATATAAAAATAAATAAGTCGATTATGCATAAAACAAATAACGTGTATATTTTTCAGACTTTTGAAATACAAGTGCTACTGTTATTTATTAAAAAAATGACATGCATAGCCAGAGCTACACAAAATAACTTAAACTAAACAAAATATTAATTGCGCGTTTGACTAAACTCAACAACATACTCAAAATTTACTGTGATTTTCCATGACTAAAAACGTGGGGCGCATTTTCGCAAGGACTGTTGATCAATCTGCACATCAGCATTGAATCTAAAATTAAAATATTTGCCCTAGTTGTTGATAAAACATTATATTCATTTGGAGTTTCAGCATTAAATTTTTCTTCGTCAGTCTTTCTCTCATAGTTTTTCAAGTCTCGTCTATCGTACATTGTCGCATTCCTAAAATCAGCTTTTCTTACTTTGCTTAGAAGAATTCATTGCTGTTAATTGATTTGCTTAACAGTAATTTCCGTAATTTTTCAACAAATTTTATTTCTGTCTATTCGGGAGAACGTAAGAATAGTTAATGCGAAAATGCGCCCCACGTTTTTAGTCATAAAAAATCACAGTAAATTTTGAGTATGTATATCAACCTGGTCTGCAAGGCACTGAAAAAAATTTATTTTCTAATTTTTAGTCCACTGAAAAATCAATAGTAAAACGTGGTTTTTTAAAATTTTTTTTATAAATATTATTTAACACTTTTTAGTCATTAAATTCTAATCAATTGATACGTGGTTTAGGTAGTGTAACTCGGTATTAACCATATCAATATTTTAGAAAACCCAAAAAATGCACTAAACACTTCAAAGTCAAAGTCAGATATTTTAACTAAATCAGGAGTTTATGAGCTCACTTGCGAATGCTCTCAAAAATATATCGGTCATACAGGTAGATCTTTCCAAACACGATTTAAAGAACACTCGCGATCCCACAGACTTGCGGATGAAAAATCTACTTTCGCGAAACAATTATTGGATACCAACCATAAACAAGGAGGTTATGAAATTTTACATGTAGAACCAAAAAGTAAAAAATTAGAATTTTTAGAAGCTTTAGAAATAAATAAATTAAATAATTCACCTTTATTAAACATTTTCAATAAGTAATAAACCCCCCCCTTTTTTTGTAATAACTTTCAAAATATCCCTTCTTTTCTTATAAAAACCTCCCCCTACCACTCGGAACAATATTTAAAGGATTCTCTCTTAATTTTCTTTCTAATTCATCGCCTGATGATGCCATAGTATGGTGAAAACGTTTGCGAATACTTACAGTGTATTTTACATGTGCTAACTTTTAAACATTTTAGTTCTGAAAAGTGTTTAGTGCATTTTTTGGGTTTTCTAAAATATTGATATGGTTATCATTAAATTCTGTTGTCAAATTTTGCAATCGATTTTATTAATGTCTTAAATTAAAACAAAAATTTTGCACTGAAGTTGAACTGTTCATTTCTTTATTTAAATTTTACTTAGTTAATTATAATTATAATTAAAATCCGAACTTTTAACGACGTAAAGTACGTTTAGTACAACTCCTGTTAAAGCGACCAACCGCTTTCAACGACGTATTTTTCTAAAATCGTCCGATTAAAACGACGCTCGTCTCAAAACAATTCATAATTTCAAGAGCAAATGCATACATTGCATTATATCGCCGCCCCCACAAATGCCTTACACAAGTAAAATGCCTTCTATGCATTGCTTCTTGTCTAGTGGCGTAATTATTAGCTGATTAGATTACATCCGTCTGCTGACGCCTTTCTTGCTTCATCTATATAATATAAATTACATTGATACTACTAATGTGTACTTAATTTTTTAAAGCGAAATTTTTTTTTATTTTTTTTTCAGTTTAACATGTTTATTAACATGTATAACATAATTATTAATCTTAGATAATTATTATAATAATTTCAGCATTTAAACAAAGTTGCATCATTTTTTTTTTAACATGAATAATAATTTATTTTCATATATAAAACTTAACATAGTTAATTCTGGCTTACATGTTCATTTTCAAGCCACAAAATTGTTAAAGTATTGCATTGTCATCGAAACCCAGTCTAACTGAAAAATTTCAGCTCAATTGCCCTTCGGGAAGTGGTCGAAAAATCAATTGCAAGATTTGACAAACAGAAGGACAAACAAGATTGTAAGTTAAGTAAAACGTGGTCAAAACGAATTGACTGACGAAGAAGATGATGAAGAAGCGAGTGAGATAGAAAGTGAAGCAGAAATTGAAACAGCAGGTATTTTGATTTATATACTTCAGAAATTGTTAATTTTATACATTTTGAATTATTGTTTTCCAGTGGAAACTAATACAACGGACGTGATTAAAGATAAAACCATTTGGAGTAAAGTGTCTTCAATTCAACATCAAAAGCCCATCAGAAATGTTGTGCAACAAAGAGCTGGTCCACACAAAAGCACTGAAACTTTGTCGATCTTTGATACCTTCAAAAAAATCATTTCACCCGAAATTCTTGGTATAATTGTACGCTGCACTAATAAAAAATCATCTGCAATATATGCAAAATTCAATAACAAGCATCCCAAAAATAAGCCGCTTGTATGGAAGGATGTCACATTATGTGAGATGTACGGATTCTTAGGTATTTTGATTTGCGCTGGGGCTAATAATTCTAATACCGATCACGTATCTGAGATGTGGAAGACATCGTCTTATCGTCTATATCGTGCCGCTATGGGGATCAATCGTTTTAGAGCCATCATGCGGTTTATACGTTTTGATGATGTTAACACGCGTCAACAACGCTTACTTGAAGATAAAGCAGCTCCAATACGCAATGTATGGAATATGCTTAACTCAAATCTATCTTCTATAACCCACAGAAAATCTTACGATCGACGAGCAACTTTTTCCTTTTCGTGGTAGGACTAGATTTACTCAATACATTCCATCGAAACCAGCTAAATATGGAATTAAAATATGGTGGGTATGCGACGCGGAGAACCATATCCGCTCAAAGGCATTTTCTATACTGGAAAAACGGGAAATGTTCGTGAGATCAATCAGGGCGAAAGGGTAGTAAAGGAACTAGCTATTTCATACAAGGGATCTGGGAGGAACATCTCTATGGATAATTTTTTTTCGTCATTGCCTCTTACTAAGCACCTGCTGTCATGGAATCTTACGGTGGTTGGTACGTTGATAAAAAACAAACCATATATTCCTCAAGCTTTCGCACATTGTAACACTAGAGAAGAATTTTCAACATTATTCGGATTTCACGAAAAGATTACTATGTGTTTCTATGTGCCGAAAAAAAATAAAGCAGTAATAATGCTATCCAGCATGCACACAGATACGGCTGTGGCTAATGATGCAAAGAAAAAGCCGGAAATTATATTGTTTTATAATAAATACAAAGCTGGGGTCGATACCATGGATCAGATGTTAACCAGGTACACAACTCACAGACGTACCACCCGATGGCCACTGGACCTTTTTTTCAATATGATTGATATAGCATGTTTAGCTACGTACCTTAGTTACTATGCGAATAATAAGATGATAAAAAAGCAGACTCATGAACGAAGACTATTCATGAGACAGCTAAGTGAAGAGCTCACTATATCATTGGTGGAAAACCGATCTCAGAATTTACAAATCATGAGAAACCATTCTTCCAAGTTAGCGATAGAAATTGTTCTTAATAGGCGAGTTTTGCCTCTTTAAGAAATTTCTCCAGGGCCTCAGCCTGTGCGAGATCAAACAGGTCGAATACAAGTAACAGGGTCCTGCCATATTTGTTATAAACAAATTATCAAACGACGTAGGAAAACAAGAAAAAGTTGTACGGCTTGTGAAAAGCCCGTATGCGATGAGCATACGGTAACTTCAATTAAATGTACCTAAATAAGTGCGCTCAATAAATCCTAAATTTTTCTTTATTATTATTATTATTATTATTAATGTTAATAACTATAAATACATTTTTTCTTTTGCTAATGATTTGTTATTATTTATTTGGTAATCCTTGATTCATTATTTATTCAATAAATATAATTTAACTGCATGATAATCCTGTATTTCATGTGTTTTCATATAGGGGTACCCGGGTGTGACAGCACGTTGACTTAATTCAAGTTGAAATTTTTATTATTAAAAATGCTCAGAAAAATATCAGGTAGCATAATTACATAGATTGGAAAAAGATCAAATTGCGACGAGTTAAATTTACTTTAATAATAACTCTTTTTTTAAAAATGATTATAAAATTTATTTCAATTATATGGCAATTCCAGAACAACACTACAAAATAAAACTTAACTAATTTAACATCTAACAACTACTGTTGACTAATCTAGACTACTGTCTATGAACTAATGATCGTTCTTATCGGCAACTCTTCATATTTCCGGAAAACATATTATAATTCAAGAGTGTTTTGAACCTGTGTGAAATGCAGAATTGCATATTACATCACTGCCACACATTATTAACAATTATAATCAAAGTTACAATTTTACATGGTTAAATTAATGGTAGAATATAACTCGACGATCTAGAAGGATTTTGAGAAATATTGAGTGAAACGTAGAAAAAAAATGTAAAATGTTCGTTGGTGTGCACCCGGGTAATACCCCGGGTAGGGGAATTTAACCCTATCTAATACGGGTGAAAATCTGTACTTGGAGTTTGTTGGGGTCGCTGATTACGAATTTCAAGTAAAACATCTCATAAACAAAATGGCGTAACCAAAATGGTAACAAATTTCTTCAAAATCCCATATAATTTAAGTGAAAATCTGTACTTAAGCACAGATGTACATCTGTACCCTAAGTGCCTACTTAAACCTCCAATTGGAGGTTTTTTGGGTCTTTTATTACGAATCTCAAGTCAATAGTGTCAAAAACAAAATAGCAGATCCAAAACGACTGAGAAATGTGGTACAATTATCTTAGATAATAGATACGGAAGGGTTCTGAAGGATATTGATTACGAATATAGGGTCAACATTAATTTACCAAAGTTATATTTGTTAAGAAAATGGCAAACGTAATGTAATTCAAGAAAAGTAAACATAGGAAGACTATTTAATAGAGAGTTACAGGGTTTCTCTAGTGTGTTGTCTGCTATAAAAATAATTTATCAAAATTTTATAATAAAAATTCAATACAGTATGAATTTAATCATAGGTTGACCGCAATGGTGGCTTGATGTGATAACTAGTTGAGTTATGAGTAGAAATTCTGGGTTCTGTGGATTAGGATGTGTTTTCTTCGTTGTGGTTTTGTCAATTAGATTAAATCCACAGTTGTTTAAATAACATCTTTTATTAATTTTATATGTGTTATTATCGAAAACAATTTTTTGACAATCTGGTTTTTGTTGTTATTTTTTATAACTTGATTAATATTTTAAATTATTTACAATTAAAACTTAACTTATTGATTTGATTATTACTTGATTATTAAAAATCGAAACAATAAAATGAACTTAAAACTAAAAAGTAAAATTTAGTGATGTGGTATTTACCGCCACAGTTCAAATCCTGGACTCGGCAGAATTTCTTAGCTCGGCCCTCTGGTGAACATCAAACTGTGGATCGAAATACTAATAACTTTCCTTAACATCTTAATGGAAAACGGGGTACAATAAGCCTAGAGCTTCAATACAAAGTGGGTATTGAACCACTACCCGTGCAGCTAATACAAACCAAGTTGGAAGTGCGATCAATAAGAGCAAGTAAATTTACAAAATCAGCAATACTGGATCTCGATAACCGGAGGACCGGAAATAACCATTCCACCTTAAAAACATCGAAAACCCCTTTTTGTGCGGTTAATAACTTATGTCTGAATTCAACATGATTGTTTAGTTAATTTAATAAAATATTATATGCTCAGTAAATTCTGTTAAGTAATGACATTTTTTGGCGATTTAATATATTTAGTACTATATTGAACTGTTAAAGACTGAAGATCGTTAAAAACCCATACTTACTTAGCTTGTACAATGAATGCACAGCTTATCGAACCTCAGCTTCAACTCTTTCTGGATCGAATTAATAGAATTGTGCAATCTTTTATTTTTCAAAGAATCTTATATAAATTCAAATAAACAATTCAATTACAAAATTTTATTTATTTGAATCTTTCATTTCCCCAATTGCGCTTTATATTTAAGTATCGGTTTATCCGCTGCAAGGAACACGTTTAACACTTATAATTCTGATTATGCAAACCTGTCTTTATCTTTTTCTTTATTCGATCCAAAGGATCCACATTAAATTGGACGCGAATCTCCTGCTATCCTCTTCGCGTTAAATGAAACCGCTACCAGCTAATCCCAGATTAATTTCCTTCCACTTCTTCTAAATGTTTTGTTTAAAATCACACCTCGTTCTCGTTCCAAAATTGAATTTTATTTTTTTACAATACTTCTAAATACATTATAGTAGTATAAACTTCGACAGGTTAGGCGCACGTGGATGGTTTCATGATCGTTTGAAGTGATGGTAAGTTAAATTTTATTTTTCAATTGCCAGTACGAATCTGATGAGATCAGTGTCGCGGATAACACCGCGAATAAGATCGAAACATGTAATTCGTTAAGGCTTTTTTGAATTTAATTGAATTTTTCTTGCTATTATTTCATTCGTCATTGATTCCTGAGACGGCCCTGTCTGCCAGTATTTTACTACGATACTGTTTATTTAGAATTTTCATCTACTATATGTAGATTTCTATGGCCAATATCTCAACTATTAATTCTATTTTAAATTGTAGTGTAGCAATTTCGGTATTTTTTATAAAAAAATACCTTGCTCACCACACCTGGGATAGGTATTCCCCAGTATTTATATAATCGTGGTGAAACCCAGATGGATAACCAGCTCTTAATTGCGGAGGCGAGAGCGAAGGTTCTGAAAAAATAAGAATTTGCTTCCTCTGAACAAAATAAAACTCTTTTAACAATTATCTGTATAATGAAGATTAAATCGCATACAACAATTTCCAATTCAATACAATTTGATTCGTTAGCCACAAATAGGGGAACATCCACGTCGCCAGCCGATGTAAAACTCGACGTTTTCGCAATTGCAGTAAAAAATCAGTAAATCAAAAAACACTTACCAAGGCCTGGCTCGTTTACAAGGTAGTAATTCGACAATACTCGTTTACCAATTATGTACTGCAATTCCAACCCACACAAGCTCTTGACTTGATGACTTCCCCTGGCTGCTGCAGATGAAAAACACTGCCACTTTCACTACCAAAAACTTTATCGTAGCACAGAACTGACTCCTTCCAGTAGTCGTCGAAGGTAAGTAAAAAATCAGAAAGATGTAACATACGGCCACAAACCGTTTCTAAAATCGAGCATTCAATGTTGCTTGCAAATGTAGGCAGTTTGAGTTATCGGCGCCACGGTACAAATCCCACAATTAAGGTTTCCGATGTTAACTGTATTACAATGTTTTACGGTTTCGTAAATCCAAACTTCGCTGATCGATTTCTTCCTCGGGCGTACTCTTTATAAATATTCGGCCCTATCTGAAATAATCTTCAGCTACCAACGAAACTAAAACACGTCTTACTTCGCTCACCGTGCGCTTTAGAATCCCTAACCCAGCTCAGCACGCACCCTTCTACGATCCCTCGCGCATGCCTTATTAAGCATAGGCGTACTAAAAATCGTCATCAAGGGATCGCCCAACAATTAACAAAAAATTGTTACAGTAGTTTCAACTAATGATCAACTAAAACGGTTTTTAAAATTTTTTGAATATCTTGAAATTCAAATATTCTTTTTACCGTTATTAATTTTTATTATTTTCGTTTCGAAATGTTTTGTCGCCGAAATGTCCAGGCTCTCCGGCGCCCAAATGTCTTAGCGCCCAAACGGTCGGCGCCTAAACGGCGGTCCTGCTCCAGAATTTCGGGGGTTTTACTTTCGTCGTTTTTATTTTCGGTGATTTTATTTTGGTGTTTTGACGTGATACCAAAATAACAACCAACTTACAGTCAGTTAATTTTATAAAAAGTAAGAAAAACGTTTGATTTCTAAATCAATTCTTCGTTCGGAAATAAACATTCGATACCTAATTGAAATGCAATCTCAAACTAATCAAGAGTTCAAGTTTACGAGGGTTGACCAGGACAACAGTACCAAATTTGGAATTAAACGAATAGTAAGACCAACTACAACAGTTCCATCTGATATTCTTAAAAATATCCATGAAGAACGTGACCTTTGTGAAATTATTAAGAAAATGAATGCAGAGCAGCACGAAATAAAAGAAAAAGCAGATAAGAAAACAGGAGGAAAAGCGGGAGGTCCTGCCTCATTTCTTCAGGCAGAAAGGAAGCGCATAAAAATTTAAAGAAGTAGACCGAAAAAATGAACACCATTTCAGATACAACCCATCCTGCCTCTGTTAAAAAAAATTCCCTGCAATTCGAAAATAAATAATTAGTAATAATAAACTTATATTAATTAAAATTACTTAGCTAGATTTAATTATAGAGGCTTGTTAGAACTAAAATTTCCTAGTTAGATCGGGTTTTAAACGATTTCGGGTTTTAACTGTAAAATTGACATTGCAAATTTTTAAACGAAATTGTTCTATTTTTGACATAATATCTGAATTTTTGTTTTCCGATAAAATAATATTCTACATACCTCTACTCCGAAAATTATTCGTTACTGAGCGTACAGTACATAGCTGTATCTAAAGTATCTAAAATCGACACCTTGAAATTTCAAGGGCAATCAGTTCAATTTATGGGCACAGAACAAAAACACAATTTTAATTACACCTATTAAATTCGTGGGGAATATTGGACAATTAGGTGTTAATAAGACAATTTTTATTGATCAACGTTTCGAAGAGTATATTTTCTTCTTCTTCAAGATCTAAAAAACACAATCATCTACAACACTATCAAAACAGTAATACTCAACATTTACCTATAAGGCAGTCTTACAAATATAATTTTTCATTTGTTTACAAAAAAATTTTACACCTTATTTAACAAATACTCTGTTATTGTGTTCGTGTGCATCAGAATTAGATTAAAAGCGACAACTACTCGTTTGACATCGATGTCCGTCGAAATTTTGGGGATGACACTGCTAGCATGTCGAAATTCGGTAGAGGTGGCAACCTGCAAGCCTCTCCCCTACTTATCCAGTACAGCTGGTTTAGAGATAAATGTAAATTTTTTCTATAATGTATACTGTAAGATATATTTTGGCATTAAATTCGTATTATGTAGGGGAGAGGCTTGTAATCTGACCACCCTTAGCATTTTTGCACCATAAATCATATTCAAATTAATATTTTTAGATATATAATGCTACCATTGGAAAGAGGACTTCATTAGCTAAAGTTTTGCTGAAGACACTTATTGGATTACTCGAAAAACAAAAAAGTTATAACCATTCTTCCGAAGAGGCTAAAAATTGGCTCATTTTATTTTTAGAATGTAAGTTGATCAACTTGCTGAAAAGTCAAAAAACTTAACTGAAATCGACTGATGTACAAAATGAATGATCTTTTATTGAGTTTTAAATGAAAAAGTGAAAAAAAAAGAATAAAAAACATCAAAAGTGAATTAATTGTGATAATTACAATTGATGCTTTTTCGCGCCTCTCAGCCTCTTTGGGCATAGCAATGGCTTCCTTGTCCTTATCAACGAGTAAATTTATCAAAGAGAGCTTTGCAGCTAATTCCTTCTTCGCTTTTGCAACTTTTTGCTTTGTGGTCATCTTACATTCTCGATGATTTTGAAACAAACACATAAACAAACATGCAAAAACACGATATATTTGGAATTCACTTTGGATTATTAAAATTTAATGGAATATGAGTTTAGCACATATATTTACCATAGGATATCAACAAAAATTGTTCATTTTATGAGCAATCTGAAAAATCAATATTTTAAAAAAATAATTTTTTTTCACACAATATATTTGTCGGAGCTAGTGCGACGCGTCTATTCACTTCTAAACCACATAAAAATTGAAGGCTATGTCAAAGAGCACGCTAACAGTTGAAATGGGGGTATTCCCATTGACAGTATTTTCTAACATACCGGGTGGTCATCTTACATGCATGGTCAACTTAGAAGCCTCTCCCCTACTTAATTCAAGAAAACCTACCAGAAACTATTTAAAATACAAAACAATCGCCATGGATATGTACTGTTTTGCAAATTGTTCTGCAAATTTTAACTGCTCTTTCTTTCAAAGTTTTTATAACAATAAAATTTGTAATAAAAATTTATAATACGTATATTATATAATATTTATAATATAAATAATAAAAATTAGAAGTTCTCATGGAAATATTGAATAATTTGACCAAAATCATTCTGGCAGTTAAGATAATAAAGTTTATTTAAAGATTAAATTTTATTCTTTTAATTTGAAATTGTAATTATTTAATCTGAAAATAGGTTTATAATTTAGGTAATTAAAGAAATAATAGAGTTGCTTTTAATTTAAAATATGGTTTTACAGTGCACCAAAAATTAATAAAAAGTGTAAATGGAGCGTGAACAAATTATTTCACAAGTCTTTACCAAGAAAATGAATTACAAAGAAATTAAGTAATTCTGAACGTTAAGAACACTGAGCTCAACTGCAATAAAAGTAAACACGCAATTAAGCTTTAAATTGCCTTAAACTGTCTATATATTTTTAAATAATTAAACAATTTATTATATCGTAAAATGAAAGAAGAAAATTTGAATGAAAACTAATTTAAGTTTAATTTGGAGAAACGTAGCTTCATAACGGTTTCGTAGCTACTTAAAACTGGACTCTCTTGTACTGTTTTCTCCGCTATAAATTTATTCTTCATTCATCAATAGTTAATGGCCAGAAGATTATTTGTATTAATTATATAATAATTCCTTTACTTTACTTATACTTCGTATTGTAAAATCTAATAATTTATACTCGGATTTATAGACAAGTACATAGAATAAACCCTTCCATTGCGCGGTGTTTTTGTAACGCAATTTTATATAAGGCGCTTAAAGTTTTACGAGACTTCCTATTACTATAGGGTGGTTTCGATATAATGCTGTTTTCAACAAAAAGATTCCAACAAAAAACGCGGTACTAATGATTCTTATATATTGTCGCGTTCGAAAATCTTCTATTCAGATTTTGAAAACTCGGTGAAATTTTTTTTTGATTTTAAAAATATTGATGAATCAATTTTGAGGAGTAGATTAATGAGCCCGTTTTGTGGCTTGAGTGCATGCGAACTTCGGTTTGCCCTCCATATCCAATCCAGAATCAAGAATCAATTTTGATTTTTTATTGCACTTTTGAATTTAAATTATTTTATGAAACTTAAAAATATTGAATATTGGATTTAAAATTTATTTTGTTAATTTTGTAAAATGTTTTTACGGAGGGTTTCCGTAAAATCTCAAATTTGAGCTGTTTTGATTTGTGAATAAAGCTAGTTAAGCGTGTGTAAGTGATTTTGTTTAATTACTTAAAGTTTAAATTCAAAATTATCTAAAAATTAAATTAAAAAAATAGTAATTGAAAGATTGGATTTGAATAATAATAAAATTATTATTTTATTATTTATTATTTATAAATTTTTAAAGAATTTTGATAAGTTTGTATTATAAATTTAGCTTATAACTCAAAAACAGTATTAAAAAAAAAATTCTGAAAAATTTTGTATGACACTTTTTTGTATGTAATTATAAAATGATAATTTAATAATGATAAAAAGATGAATATTTTATCTGTACAGTAGTTACTGGGTACTAAGAGGTTTTTTTTAAAATGTTTTAAAACAAAAACAAAATTGGTTAAATCGAATTCGTTAGTTAATAATTAGAATGTAATAAATCCTAAATATTGTTGGTTTTTGTTAAATGAAACCCCTGGAAAAAATCCAAATCATCCAACAATTAAAATTATCCCATTGCTGATAACGATTATGATTTTGATATGGGCGGCGATATAAAAATCATCGTAAAATTCGACTAGTATAAGATTTAAGTTTTCTATCTTCTATCAGGTCCATATTAAATATAATTGCTAACACGCGTGTACAAAACAAATAAAAGCGACACAACGCGCTCGATGGTTTCTTTACATTTTCTACCGGATAAGTTGAGGTTAGAATCTTCTTCCGGTAGCGAAAAGTAAAATGAATTGTTGAACAGTTTAATTTACTTTTCGTCTATAAGTAAGTAGTATAGACAGAAGTGGGCCACCGTGAGAAGTGGGCCACCCCCTATTTTTGTTTTCAGAAGTGATATATTTGTCGACAAATTTTTTTATTTTGATTCTTATTGACATGAGCTCAGTTTTCAGTAGGCCATTGAAGTTTGCAGACGTACATTTGTGTTCTCAAACAATTAGTGCTAAAAATTTTCCACGGGGACACCCTGTATATAGTCAAGCTACTGAACATCTCGATTTGTACGGTAAGTTTATAATATCTTTTGCCGCGGTTTAGGGCTTATATGTTCTCTCTATTTTTGGTCTTGAAAATGGAAGAATAAATCCTCCGATACGATGGCACATGTCATATTTGTTTGATTTACTTATTCCAATCAACCCGATATTCTTCTGTTCATATTTACATGTCAAAATTTAAAAATGACTATAACTTTAATACAAAAAGTTTTTGAGATAGTAATTATAATAGTTGAAAAGCTAAAAATGAATTCTATAATTACTGCCAAAACAGTGCCCTTTCCAGCGTTTTCCTAATCTTCGAAATATTTGAAATACAAGATAATAGGAATATTACGTATAATGGATCTCGTTACAAGCAACTGCTAAAATATTATACTATATTATTACGAACTTGAACACATACAAACAGTTCGACTGAGATAGCTTAATGGGTATCATATACTTTTCCTATCATTTCCCAGCTGGAAATCGTGAGTTCAAACTTCACTATATGTGAGGTTTTATTCTAATTTTTACTTTATTTTATCTAAATTTATTCAAATTTAATTCCAAAAATCGCAAAAACGACACTTTTTTGGCTCACGCTCAATCATACAAAATGTTATAACTTCAGTTCCATAAGTCCTACTGAGTTGTATGAAAGCTCATCTTAAAGAGGATTTAATGGTATTTAATTTGATACTAATCTTGACCACTTCCTAATAAAAATGAATTTTTTTCAAAACCTCAAAAAATGTTTTAGTTAGTGTTTTCTGAAAATTATACAAATAAGATATATATCGTAGGCATACTGGAAAAAGTGACTAAGTCAAAAAATAGAATTTCTAGATTTAGATTTATAAACATTTTTTCCTGTACATAATGATGAGCTAATGACTTGGTCATTAATAAATAATTTAGGCCTTAGAAAAATACATAAGAACATAGACTTTTTTTCCATGCATGAGTCTTACATTTTTACGATATTTGGTCATATTAACTCGTTTTCGAATATTTTCGACTTAGTCACTTTTTCCAGTATGCCTCCGATATTATATTTATAATGATGACTTGGTGAATACTTTATAAAAATTTCAGAGTGGGACCAGGATGGAATCAGCAGTTATGATAAAAGATTCAACTCTGTTTTAGCTCAAGTATTTTAATTACGTTACTAGGAATATACAGACAGGGTGTCCCCGGATAGATTTTACACAATTTCGGTGGTGTTAGAGGACATTTTTCTCAAGAAAATATTTAATAATTTTTTTTATAAATTCAAACCTTCGAGAGTTAGGCCTCCTTTAAAGCATTTCTTTTAATTTTTCAGTAATAATTGTTTAGTGTCTTTAAATTGTCGTATTTTATTCTCTTTTCCATTAACCTTTCCAATTATTGATACAGCTATTCTTTAAATTATTATTTATTTATGTTCTTCTACAAATTAATATTCAACATAGTGTCACCAATTCACATTAAATTAACATCTCATCTTTTATGAACCAAAACTAAACTAACCCGATCTTGTACCAATATTAGCGTTTTTTTTTTTATTGGTAATTTTGCCTCGATGACCTGCAATCTTATGGCAGGCAGACTAGCTTAGATGATAAGTGAGAGCACGAGATGCTGGTAGGTTCTTTTCTTCTTGTATTTAAATTTTCCTTCAACAACTTAATTGGTGGGCGCCAAACATCAATAAACCCCTGAAGAATAAGGAAGGATTCACTGAAGTTAAAGATCACGTAAAGAAATACAGATAATATTTATAATTCGATAAAAAAATGTTTTTAAATATTTTTAAGTGGTCTTTAAAATTTTAAAGTCAAAAAAAAGAATGGCTTCGGTGATAAAAATAATTGCAAGAAACTTGCTGCGAAGAAACCGAAAGCCATACAATTGAGATAAAAAATTATAGCCACTTGTCTTGGTATTATCCTTATCGAGAAACATACAAAGATCAAGCAGTCCACGCCAACAGCAAAAATAATTCAATTACTGAATAGTAAATAATTAAAATTAGTTACTTGATAATACTTATTGCAAGCAAAGATAAAATTTTATCGATAGGAATGCTTGACAAATGTCCTCGATTATAAAATAAAACCACCGTTTGAAAACTACCAAAATAATCCCCTCAACAGAATTAGAAGGCGAATACGAACTTCCCAGTTAAAAAATCAAAGACGGAACAAGGCCAAGTGCCTCCCACAAATTTATAGCCAAAAAAATGAAACTCACCAAAATCTTTTGACGAGCCAAACACTTGCCACACTCACTTTAAAAAAAAAAAACTTTGATACTTTATATCGACCGGTAATAGTTAAAAATCTTAATTAACCAATTTTATTTCGAAGCACATATTTACTCGGTCTTATCTTCTTCAACGCCATATATCGAATCCTTTTTCGTTTCGAGTTCTCTACTATCTATCTATTGGTTTCATATACAGGGAAAGTCATAAGGTTCAAGTTCAAATCAATCCATTGAAAATAATAAACACCATGTAGCACAAATTGACCAATTGACCGCTACAATCTTTTTTTACTCTTTTTCCCCTTCCTAGATTTTTATATTTAATTGTCCATTTTTATCCATGACAATATAGAGCGTGAAAAAATAATCTACTAAGAAGATTTATACCTTTTATTGTCTAAAATCAACTGCTTTCGAGTTATGAATTAAAATAATTAAAACAATTAAAAAAGAATTAAAAGTAAATAATAAAAATGTTGAAAAATTCAAGCTTTCTTTTTTGGTTTTTCTCAAAACCCTACCATTTTGGCAGAAAAAATAGAAATCCATCTATAGAAAGACAGAAAAGAGGAAAATCAAAAATAATTATGGAATAGGGTCTTCCATATTATATCGCATGAGTTATTCAATCATTTCGGAATAGATTAAATTTTGATTTATTACTAAGTACAAATTTTCTCTATTTGTATGATTACCTTGTTTTTTTTTTTTTATAACAAGTTTTAGTTGCTAATATTGACCAATACTATATATTCATTCTCAAAATTAAACTAGAGTTCGAACAAAACATGATGTTAACGTACCTCCAAATTAGCGTGTAGGAAACTATTATTTGCTCACACAAATTTTACTGCATAAATCATAAAAGCTGTTACGCTTACCCTTTTCAGATATAATTACATTAAATATACCACTTAAATAAGCACTAAATATTTTTTAGAACTTAAATCCACGAAGTTTCAAAAATAAAATTCCTTGTAGTTATATTGGATAGTGCTAATGAATTGTCTGATATCATAGTCTGAAGAAAAAATAAGTTAATATGTTAAAAAATATCAGAAACGCTTCAGAATTGTTATTTCTTTACACAATAATAATAAAATGATGCAGAATATTGACCCTATAGCTTATTATAATTATTAGATGGAAATATAAGTAACGGTCATGAAAAGTGCATCGCTATTTATTTTTCAATTTTTTTGAAATTTAGTCAAGTGGATTATTACAAATTTACCGTTTCAACTTTTAAAATTAAATTTTAATCTATACAAAACATTACCAATGCATAACTAGACCAATCTTTGCAGTAAATTTATTCAATTATGGATTTTTAGTTAAAACGAGCTAATTTATAATTAATTAAATAACAAATTAAGAATAATAAAAAAATGTAATATTGTAGTTTAACAAATATTTATGGTTTAAACAAATTTATGTGACTCTAAGAAGTACTAATAAGTAATAAAAAAAATATTTTAATATTTTGTGGTTCCTCCTTTCGCCTTGATGACCTCAGAAACTCGTGACGGCATGGATAAAATTAAATTTTGAATAATTTCGTTTGAAATTTCTTCAGACCATGTCTTTTTGAGTGCTTCTTTTAATTCGTTTGCCGTCTGAGGCTTTAATTGTCGGATTTTGTTTCCAAGAATAGCCCACAAATTTTCAATAGGATTCAAATTGGGGCTATTACCTGGCCACGGCAACGACACAATCCTTTTCCTTTGTTTAAAATCCGTTATCTAAAGAAAATATTTGTAAATTTTACATGTTTTTGGTGAAATTATAAACAATATGTATATAAAGAAAGACAAAAAATGATAAATTACCCTTTTGGCTCGATGGCATGGAGCAGAATCGTCTTGGAAAATGCACTTCGAATTCTTTTTTTTATGTTTTTTGATCGATGGTAGTAAATTATTTTGTAAAATGATTTCATAGTCTGCAGCTTTCACGGTCCCCTCTACAAAATGCAAATTCCACAATCCATAAAATGAAAAGCATCCCCATATCATCTGACCACCCGGTTTCTTCACCGTTCTTTGAAGGCATTCGTCCTTGTATCGTTCACCAACTCTTCGCCTTACATAGTGAATGCCATCAGAGCCCCACAGATTGAATTTGCTCTCATCTGAAAAGATGACTTGTTTCCAATCATTTTCGGTCCAATTTTTATGAGCTTTCGCCCACTCGAACCGACTACGCCGCATTTTTGCTGTTAAATGCGGTTTTTTAGAAGGAATTCTGGCATTTAAACCAGCATCACGAAGCCTTCTTTTCGTGGTTTCAACACTGAGGTTCACTCCACTTGTGCTGGCAAACTCCTGCATGTCTACAGCAGTTTTAAAGCGATCCTTTAAACTAATTCGCTTCAGGAGCCTGTCTTGCTGTGCACTAGTCTTTCTTTGGGGGCCAGTACCTTTCTTGCGATCCATGGTATTAGTTTCCCGATATTTTTTCAAAAACCGTGCTACAGTCGATTGGTTGCAGTCAACTTTAGTTGCAATTTTACGTGTAGACATTCCTATCGACGTTAACGTGGTAATTTGAATTTTTTTCTCCTCACTTAACTGATTATATTTTGCCATATTTTACAAATTATTTTTAAACGATTACAAAACTGACCGACTACTTCAAAAATCTAGAAACGACTGATGAGAATGACATTTGTTACCCTTATTTTGCATAAATAATGGTCAACTAATTCATTTTTCTTAGAATTATACCTGTGTATTTTACATTGTTAAGAATTTTTAACCTGATGCACTTTTCATGACCGTTACTTATATTGGTTTTTTTGGGTCCTTAAATAAATGAAAAGCACAATATATATTTCCATCTAATAATTATCTCAATAATTATTTAACAAAATTTATAATTAAATAATTCATTCAAATGCCAAAGTATTAAAAGTATCATATAACAGTTCGGCTGAAAAGTTCGTATCGTTTTGAAGAAAACAACATTTTTTTGGAAAAATTCAATTTAATTATTCAACATAGTTGCCTTCGCGGGTGATACACCGATTATAGCGGTCTTCTAACTTTTCGATACCATTTTTGTAGTATGATTTGTCTTTAGCCTCAAAATAGGCCTCTATTTCGGCGATTACTTCTTTATTTGTTCAAAATTTCTTTCCAGCGAGCATTCTCTTAAGGTCTCCAAACAGGAAATAGTCGCTGGGGGCCAAATCTAGAGAATACCCTGGGTGGGGAAGCAATTCATAACTTAATTCATTTAGTTTGACCATCGTTTTTATCGACTTGTGACACGGTGCATTTTCTTGGTGAAACAAAAATTTTTTTTCTTGAAATGGGGCCGTTTTTCCCCAATTTCATCTTTCAAACGCTCCAACAATGCTATATAATAGTTGCTGTTGATTGTTTTCCCTTTTTTAAGATAATCGATGAACAGTATACCATGCGCATCCCAACATACAGACACCATAACCTTGCCAGCCGACTGTTGTGTTTTTCCTCGCTTTGGATTGGTTTCGTCACGTGCAGTCTACTCAGATGACTGCCGATTGAACTCTGGAGTGTGGTGATGGAGCCATGTTTCATCCATTGTCACATATCGACCCAAATTTTTAGCTTTATTGCGGTTGAACAGCTCCAAACACTGCTTCGAATCATTACCATGTTGTCGCTTTTGATTGACATTGAGCTCACGCGGCACCCATATTGCACAGAGCTTTCGCATGCCTAAATATTCATGCACGATATGTCCAACACGTTTCTTTGATATCTTTAGAGTCTCAGCTATCTCGATCAACTTCATTTTACGGTCATCCAAAATTATTTGGTGGATTTTTTTGACGTTTTCACCTGTAACGGCCTCTTTTGGACGTCCACTGCGCTCATCATTTTTGATGCTCATATAGCCTGTACGGAATTTAGCAAACCACTTACGAATGGTTGCTTCCGCTGGAGCAGAGTCCGGATAACACTTATCAAGCCAAGTTTTTGTTTCAGCACTATTTTTTTCTATAAAAAAACAGTGTTTCATTAACACACGAAATTCCTTTTTATCCATTTTATTCCCAATAACAAAAGTTGCTTTACTCAAAATGCTATAACTCACGAACCAATTGACAGATCGCTGTCAATTTTTGACCCATATCGTTTGAATGTTAGTTCTCACAGAAAATCACATGAAAAAAATTCTAGTGGCGCCCTCTCTTAGAAACGATACGAACTTTTCAGCCGACCGAGTAATAGGTGGTTACAATGTACCGATGTTTACCACAAACTTTATATATTGTAGTGCTCTTTCTCTCTTATTAAAATGGGTCGTTGATTCTCGAAAAATGGTTACATGTAAAACAAAAAAAAACTGACGATTTAAAGAACAATTTATTGGCAACCTGAACACAAAGAAACAAAATTAAAACAGGACTCACACAAATTTCGCCGAGCAGCACGTAATTCGGATTCTTCCTTCTACACTCTATCCACAAAATGCCTCGGCTAAATTCCACCTCCACACCAACTCTTGGGCTCTCAATTTACAACTCTTTAACACCAGCTTGCCACTCGGTTTTCTTTAACACCAACTTGCCACTCGGACTCTTAAATTGTTAAGACTCTTTAACCCAGCTTGCAACTCGGACTCTCAAATTCTGACTGACGTGACTCCCTCTCGAGATTTCAAATTCAGACTTTTATTCGACTAGCCTCTCTGGCTGTAAATTTGCGACTGACTGTTCTTCTTTTTTTTATATTGTCCATTTCCTTGGATTTTTTATTATTTTCTTTTTTTTTTTAAATCAAGATTAGTATTTTGTTTCCTGCTGCTTGTGCTATTTGTTTGTGTACTTCTCAGCTGCATTCGTGTGAGTCGCTAAACAACGAAAATTAAAAATACAAACATTAAAATTTAGATAAAACAAACGAAATTACTGCAACAAACTTAAATTAAACAATGTAACTTAACTAACGAACAAAACTTAACACTAATAAAAACAATTTTGAAAACGAACTAGAGTCCTGCCTTTATTGTTCCTCAGGTTGCAAAGTCAGTTCTTTATTTCTAAATTACGCAACTCACTTTTCATTTCTTTATCAGAACACAACAATACATATTATATCACCTAACATGCATATATCAACTAACTAGGTCAGGCACATTTCCAACAAAATCAAAAATATCCGAAGTGAAACCAGTATATAAGGAGACGAAATGAATTCTGTAAATTACAGACCAATTGCCATTTTACCTAATATGTATATCCAAAGTGTTTGAGCGAATTCTCTATATACGGCTGATAAATTTCATAGAAAAACACGAAGTATTATCCAATGTTCAAAATGACTTCAGAACAAAAAAATCAACCTCGAGAGCTATATTTCAGGGTCTACAAAAAATAACGAACGGCTTAAACCAGAAACTGGATAAATATTGGTACCGCTACTCTTTCTGCTGTATATAAACAATATGCTTAAATGCATCGACTACTTCTCCGTTCTTTATGCTGACGACACCTCAGTTATCCTACACGACAACGACAAACACAAACTCGTCCAAAAAATCCTACAAATGTTTACTCGACTAATCCAATGGTACTCATCAAATGACCTCAAACTAAATATGGAAAAAACAGAAATTGTTCATTTCTCTCTTACTGCAAGGAAAGATGATGAATTACGCGCCAAACTCACAAATACCTAAGAAGTAACCTGCAGCTACTCCACAAACTTCCTCGGGGTGAGAATCGATTCTCGTTTGGACATATCGAAACACTAACAAACAAATTAAACAGAATGGCTTGTGCGTTAAAAACCATAGCCTACCTAGTGTCCACAAGATCAGCACTTGCAGGATACTTTGGCTATGTCCAGTCCATCCTAAAGTATGGTATCATCTTTTGGGGTGACTCGGTAGAAGTACAGAGAATTTTGAAAGCACAAAAAAGGATCATTCGAAACATGTTTAACATAACATCAACGGAGACATGTAAACCGGCATTTTAAGAAAAACAAATTTTTACAGTGTTCGCGATATGAAACATCTAGTATCAAAGACGGCAATCTCCATTTTTAGCAAAAATGGTTTTTTTATGCCACATTGTAGTATTTAATATAATCTATGGTATAAGTTACACGAAAAAATTTTGATAATTACCCATTTGTTTTGAGTCTTGAAAATTACCTTTAGTTAGCAACTAAGTGGGAACACAAAACAGTTTTTCATCAATTACTCGAAACTATCCGAAGTGGAGATTGCCGTCTTTGATACTAGACGTTTCATATATATAATTGAAAGCGTACTGTTATACAAAAACAATGCAGATCTTTTTAAGGATGCCCATCGAAGCCATATACATAACACAAGGAACTGTACAACCCTTGTTCCACCCAGCACCTATTCAAGTCGAATACAAAGAAATGCAGAAGTGAGAATAATCAAACTCTACAAAGGCCTGCCTGTGTTACGTAAACTTCCGGCACAACTACTAAAAAAAAAGGTGAAAGAGACACTGATTAACAACCCTCTGTATAGCATGGAGGAATACTTTGCGATTGACTTCAATACATCACACTGATCGGCACAACTTTTCAACGTAGAGATGAAAATCAGCATTAGTTGATCTCCACGTACGTATTGCACATATTCAACTTATCTTTTTTGATAGATAAACCAAAATCTCGTCCAATGCGATAAATAGAATATAAAAGGTTATCGGGTTATATGGAACGCAATCAAACTCAAAGTTGTCAGATCGACGTTTCGGAGGACTTTATTCACTCCATCTTCGGGACTAAAATTAAAAGTTGAATATGGAACAATATAGGTAAGTAAATCTTACCTAAACAACCAAGATGTAGATTGTTTGATTCATGACGCAAAAAGCAAAAAACATGGTGCAAAAATTATATAAGGCAAACGAAAAATTATGAACACTATGAAATCTATGAAATATAACAATGATAAACTAAATGCCAAAAAGGAATAAAACGAATAAAATTCGAATAAATAATACGACACAATAATTATATCAAGTTATAAAAGACAACAAAACATTACATGTGTCGATCAACTTCAAAGTATGGCCAACTCAATTGATAAGAAAATTTTTCAATTTCCCACAATTTAAAGATGACCAAAAAGTATGCAATAAAGAAATATCATATTATTATGTTTATTTTAAATCTCACATTAATACATTGTGAAGTGAATATTGAATGGGGGATTTTGTTCCAACCATTCTATACACCGGCGGATCCAGAAATTTTTTCTGGGGGGGGGGGGAGCACAAGGCTCGTGACAGGCAAAAAATTTTCTCAGATTTGGGATTTTCCTTGTTGTTTCCTTGTTATTTTTAAGCGTCTGGGAGGGGCACGTGCCCCCCCCCCCCTAAATCCGCTTATGATTCTATATTTTTACATTGAATTCTATCCTTTTTAACAATTATTTTTAAATACATAAATACAAATATAGTAAATTGATTTTGAACTAATTACATAGGTATTTTATAAGTCTCATTTTTTCTTTATGTTATGTGGCATTTAAAAATTTTCTAACTATGTTTCTAAAATGATTGCTTTTTGCATCTCAGGGAATAATTTTGAAGAAAGGCCTAAATAGGACAGATGGGTTTTAAATTTGCAAGATACCACACCAGTAGCTGATATTATAGTATTGGTATTATAGACATTTTTGTTAGACCCCATACACTCATCATTTCCATCGTTAATGCCTCGTACTTCAAAATTTTTTGACAGAGGCTGGCTTATTAAAACAATGTCAGGCCTATTATGACTAATTTACCTGTCAGTCAATATAAACCTATCCCAGTATAGAAGGGTAGATTCGTTTTCAAGGACAGGTTATAACATTAATTTGGATATGCCCGGTACAAGGGTCGTCCTTACAAGGACGAGTAAGACTTGCGCGGTTGAGAGGAGATTAAGAAAATACGAGAGATAGATAGGTAGTTAGTCATTATTGGAATTAAAAATATTTATAGAATCGATAAATTAGTTGGTTATTTGTGACGCTACCAGAGTTTGGAATGATTAGATGTTTGAAGTAAACATTGATAGCGGTTTTTTCGTTTGAGATTTTTTAGGGCTCAGCTTTCCACAACGAAGGTAAATATAATTTCGGTATGTTGATCGTTGCTCATTTAAACCCTTTTAGGCTCCTAGTTTAGATTAAACACCAATTTGAGCTTTGTTATTATCTATTGCGAGCGAAGAGGAATCCAGAGATTTGAGATTAGTTGATGGGACTCAATCCGTGTTCTTTTACTTAACGAGTAACTGCCCATTTAAAGATTTTTGGAAAAGAAATATTTGTGTACAAGTTAATGAACGTGCTGATCCACTAAAGGAGCTTTTGCGTAAGTAGATGATTGTTTGCTTATCCGGGACTCCGGAAGTATATGTAAAGTTTTATTGTACACCTATTAGTAAATTTGTGGTTGAGAACGTGCATATTATTTTTTCCCGTCTTTTTATTAAATCAATAAAACGGGTGACGCCCTTTCAACCAGATTTGCGATATTTTGATTCCTTTTCCCACGCCCAGCTGCAACTGAGTTTCCGGGGTAACCTGGAGCCAAAAGGGGATTACAAGGTTCAGGAATGTAATCATAATATGGTCTAAAATTGTCTAACAAGCCAACTTTTGCTGGTGCAATATCTTGCAGGCTTGGTTATGTCTACTGAGATAGTCAATAGGAGCTAGATACGAGCAACCGGCTATTATGTGTTCTATGGTTTCGTTGAGGACGTTATATTTTCGGCAGTGGATCTGCAACCTCCAGATTCATTATGTGTTTCTTGTAGTTATTCGTTGCTATAACTCCGTCCTGAATAGCACACATGAATTCTTCGGTTTCTAAATGTATTTAACAATTCTCTCCGACGCCATTTTATTGACATCTCTTTATCAATTCCATTGGAATCCAAAATTGCCGGATGTTTGCCATGAAGCACCTTATTTTTCCAATTTATGTCCAAATCACTTTTTTGTTCACAATTCAAATTTAGACCGCTAAAATGTTTGTCGAAGGTAATGTGTCTGAATTAAAGGAGTGTTTAACGGGTAAAAATAATCACGTAATAATTTAGTTAAGGATTTGCATAAGTTAAATAAATTTATAAGACCTCGCCCTCCTTTCTTTCTTTTTATATATAATCTTTCAACTGCTGACTTTGGATGTAAATATCTATATTTGTACAACATTTTTCTTGTTTTGTTTGTTTGTTTTTTCTACCCGTGGCATTGAGGTCTGTATCCGACCATTTTAATACTCCAATGGAATACGATAAGACAGGAACCGCCCACGAATTTATAGCTGATATCATATTTCGAGAGTTTAATTTTGACTTGAGTAAAATTTTTGTTTTTTTTTATATATTTTTGTTTAAATTCGTTTTTAAGCAAAGTGTGATTTAATATTATTTTTATTATAACTAAATGCTTTTTAGACTTTATCACTATGAATTACTGAAAATAATAACGACCGCTTGCTAGATTTTGCAATTGATACAATTAGCCCCGAAATTTTAAATACAATTTTGCTAAATTTAAAAATTTTGGATTATATACTTATACTATTTATTGTAGGTAACAATTTCATGAGACATATGTATAAACGATACTTAAAAAATAGCTCATTTTCGGAAAAGTGTAAAAAATTTATTGTAATTACCGAACAAATAGTTGCAAAAATCGTTTACAACTAAAAAAATGGAGTTTGACGAATTTTTTTTATAAAAATATTATTTTTGTGATCGTGTAACTCTTGAGCTATTAGGCGTACATAAAAATTAAAAGACATGAAATGTAAGAAATTTTGTTCTTTTTAACTTCGTTTACTTTATATTTTGTTGTAAAATGAACCATTACGGAGGTAAAGTTAAAAAACTATTTCTTGGTACCTATAATCCAAGATGGCGGCACGCGCGGTAGCTTCTCAAGGTCAAAAATTTGGATTTTTGATTAGGGTCCATCCATAAACAACATATAAAGAAATAGTTCCTACCCCACCTTTTTCCCTCAAAAAACCCCTACGTACTGGGCTATATATCGCATTACGAATTTTTATAACTTGAACTTGTTTTTTAATCCTTACCTGTCAAGTGATAATACTTAATGCCTTTTTCGGCTTTTTAAATATTTAATTTTCTATAATATATTGTATTTTCTACACTTTGGGGGCGTCCATTAATTACGTGAGGTGATTTTAGCGATTTTTAGATCCCCCCGCTCCCCTTGGTGAGATTTGGCTTAACCCCCTTCCCCCCTCTTTTATCCTCACGTGAGATTTTTTTAAATGCGTATTTTTAGTGTAAATACGTTAATCTGTGCTTGATTGCGTTGGATTTATTAAATAAGCATAATTTGCTTAATTATTTTTATTTAAGAATAGTTAACACAAAAAAATTACGTGATATTTGCCGAGACCCCCCCCCCCACTCCCCTACGTGAGATTTGGTGAGATTCGGCTCTACCCTCTCCCCCCCCTAAACGCCTCACGTAATTAATGGACGCCCCCTTTACTGTTAAAATTCTATTGTTCATATAGTACGTCATATACACCACAAATCTACTTTTCTTTAATTTAATAAAATAAAAATAAAAAAAAAATTATTTTGGGTTTATTTTCTAATTCATTAATAGTTCTTATAGGTTATACTTGAAATTTTATACAGTTTGGAAAAACCTTTGGAAATCTAATTAATATCACAATCAGTAACTGAGAATTAAACGAAAACCTGCAATAAGTACAATAATATAATCGTTGTTTTTGAGGTGAAAAGACAATTTCATTTAAATTCAGATAATTTATGTGTAAGGTAAGGTGTACAGTATAAGCAACACGCAGCTGCCATTTGTAAAGTAGATGATTAATTTAGCTTCCAAAATTCAACTTGTAATAATAATTACCATCTCTTTGTCTTAAGATTTAGAAAATCTCTAAGGAACAAATCTTGAAGTAGGTAAAGCTTAGAAAACCAAACTAATTAAATTAATTGCGTAATATTCATGGTAAAATTTTGCTAGGTACCTACTACTAAATTAATTGTACTAATTTGCATTTAATGTTTTTAAGTCTCTTGTAATTATTTAAATGAAGTTACCATAACATCAAGTTCTTTTTTATAATTAGCAAAATGTAACACGAAAAAGGTCCAAGTAAACGATAAAATGTGCTAATGTATAAATTGTGCATGTGAAGGTATGGAAAACTCCGGGTGCAAGAAATCCAAGTAACTGTACCCGGGGGAACTGCCGCCTTCCCTAGAAATGCGTCCCACTTTAAAACCGGCGCAAGCGTCTATTCTCGCTGCACTGCGGGCCTACTAAGCTGTGTTCACAAAATGCTTTCTTTATCTATTTTATTGTAGCTCTTTAAGTCACAATTTTTATGATTAATGATAAACTTTGTTAGCGCTTACACATTCTATTCAGTAACTTTGAAAAATTTTCATTTATTTACACTTTCCTTGTTTACGAATTTCGTGTAATTTAAAAATTTAAGAATTTTAGTCTAAAAAGTCTATTAGTCTGCGCTTATTTAAGTTTTTTGTGCTTATTTTATTATCACATAATTGTTAGTACTTAATGAGCTTTTTTTAATTGCCTGTTTTAGTGCTTATGACCATCATTATTCACCAAAAGAAATTATCACTGCAAACTTGTCGTATACGAAAAATTAAATGCCTTGATTGCTGGGTGCTTTTTATATATGTATAGGGTTACAGAAAATTAAACTTGCATTTAATTTCCTGTCACTGATATTTCTTAAATCTTACCAAAATGAACAGGAATAAAATAAATTGTTCTTGAACTTAAGTACAGTGATTTAGTCTTAACGAATTCAAAAAGTAATGCAAAATTAAATAAAGTCTAAAATATCATAATTTATACTTAATGAGATTTTTATAGTCTTTGCGGTAGCGTCTCGTATTCCCAATGCCAGGGGTCTTTATCTTCTAGTATGTCCTTCAATTGCTTTGCATTTATCACTTCCTTTTATTTTATTATCTCACTTTCTTAACACATACTTTTTTCTTGTTTTAGAATTTTGTTTGCCAGAAGCATTTACCACTTCTTGTACTTCTTTTAACCTAAACCAGAAGCTAAGCTTCATCGTTAAACTAGGAAATCTAGTCAATAGCTTTCTGCTATAAATGAATATTTACAAATTTACTGATTTGTTAAAACAAATAAATTTTAAAATATTACAAGTATATAAATTTAAATTTAATTAAAGCAAAATCGAAAATAAGAAAAAAAGCATGAAAATTAGAAAACGATAGCTTAATGCAATTTAGTAATCAATAAACTCGTAGTTTAACTACAGCGAAACTCGATATTAACCATATCAGTATGATATGACAGAATTCTTGAACTAAAAAGTTATTCTAAAATAATAACAACCTCCGACTAATTTCACGTTTTTCTAAAAAAAGATTCATTTTCATTTTTCGATTTTCTTTTACCTTCCAGCAGCTTTGGCTGATTTGTGTATAATTTAAATGTCGTGTCGACCAAATTTATATTTTTCTTTACCCTTAAGATATTTTGAAATTTTAATCTTTGGTTTACTTTCAATTTCAAGAGTGTAGGTGGTTATAAGTCATATTTGCAAAATAATTTGTACATATTGCTATTCTCTCTACCGAAGGTTATTCAGTGTCTATCAGATTAGACAGAATGTTAATAAGTTAAATGTTAGTTTAGTGAATAATTATTATTTTATTAAAATTAAATATAGTATATTATACATCATGGGACTAAGGTGCTGCTTTTCATCCCGCGTGCAAAGGTTTTTGCACGAGGTGTTAGCCGAGTGCAAAAATCGCACACGGGATGAAAAGAACCTTAGTCCCAAGGTGTATATACTATTTTTCACAATTTCGCTGAAAATGCTGAATTACATTGCTTAATAACTAAATTTGAAATTTTGAAATTGCAGTAACTCGAAAACAGCGCTAGATATCGAAAAACTGAGCAAAAAATTTACCCCCGTTATAGTAGCCCCTCAGCGATTTGTAGTATGAAGTCATATGCAAAATTGCAGATCAATAGCGCGCAATAATGGCGCGGGAAAAAAAGTATTACTTTAGTCCCGCCAAAGCGGGAGTAAAGTGAGCACTTTACTCCCGGAATTGTGAAAAATTATTTATCATCATCGAGCAATTTATCTATTTACTTTTATTATGAACTAACAATTAAAAAGATCTGCGCATTTTTATTGTCATCATTCTTGTAATAATTATTAAATTCAATTTTTATGTGACTTTTTCGGAATTTGTAAATTTAATAATTACCCATTAAATTCTTGTTTGATTCAAAGCGCATTGATAATGAATTACCCGATTTGAATGATCCCTTTTACAATATGATTTGTAAACATTTCATTTGAACATTTGAAAATAGATTTGGTATACACGAAATTAGGTTTGGAATTGCAAAAAAACAAAGCTCATCAAATGCTGGGATTCATAAAATTCGATGATTATAAGATGGGCGCAAAAACGCCCAAAAATCTCATCGATAAAATGCATCAATAGTATTCCTGAGATTTCCTTTTCTTTACTGAAAGATTTTTAGAAGGGGCTGAAATATATTACAAATGGGGGAGGAGGTATAAAAAATTCTGTACGTAAGTTTATAAGTTTGAATAGAACCAACATCGATCCATTTCGAACTGAAAAGTAATATGTAGCATTTTTTTCCCATTTATGGAAGATTTTTTTAACAAATAGGTAGTCTGGAATGATTCCATCTCTTCGAGTTTTGATGGATTACCAGCTGTAAATAGTTGCTGCTAAGTGTTTTAATCGGTAGATCCGGCTACAGTTATCTTCTAGGTGTGCAACAGATTTCTGCCATAGTAGACTTACGTCTTTTAACTTCTATCTGGTGGATTCTGAGATATTTTATATGCGAGTGTGGGCATAGAAATCCGTGTTATTCAAGATCTTGTATCCAAAAAGTCTCCACGTCAAAACGTGCAGCGTCGAAACAAATTAGACCTGCAATAATTACCTTAAAATTGGTACGTTTATGGTTTGCGGAATTTAAAAACGATCTGAGTGCCATCCACGGTTTTGAAATATTGTGTAGTATGACGATTGACCTGGTACCTACGAAAAATCTCTTGTATCTTAATTATTAATTACGAGTCCGAATATTAGTTACATTCTAGTTACTTAACATCTACTAATACCTAATTACGATTATTGCGAATTATTGCACAACTTTGCCAACTTTACCAAGATCATTTATGTTTTAAATTTTTGTAATACGATTTTATTTTTTGTGATCATCTTAATCGTTTTCATTAAATTTCATAAATTTGAACTTGAAAATTGTAGATTTTACATTAAGCTTTCACTGTAGGACCTATTGAGTCCTGGGACTTTCCAATCTATTTGCAGACGCGTTATCATTTCATCAGCTTGAAGACCTTTGGATTATTGTTGCACAAACTACTTATCTGAATTATTTAAAAATTAAAAACTTATAAGCACTATTTTTCAGAAACGGTTTTTCATAGCACTCATAAAACCAGGTTTTCGCTTCTTATTGTTAGTGCTCTTGCTACCTATCAAAACTTGTTCTAAACTAAGAGTTAAACCTGAAGGGGCTCCACCTTGTTATTTCAAATCTGAGGAACAACGGAACAACATATTACTTATTATTAAGTACCCTTATATATATTGATATGACTTTAAGGGGCAATACCAGTTTAAAAGCTGTAAATTTAAGTGATTTTCGGGAATTTTTTGGACGAAAAGTACTCAATTAAATGTTTCCAAAAATTAAGAATATATTTGCTTATATTTGACCTAAGGTACCTGCCCCTAATAAGGCCTAGCTAAGGGAGATTTGCAATAAAATGAAAAATATCCAATTTAATCAACATGTTTTAATAATAATCATATTTTTGGTACATTTTCTACAAAATATAAACGAAAAATGGTAACTTGTACCATAGACAAACACAAAATTAAATATTTTTAAAAACCTTGCCATTAGACTTTATTTTAATATGGTACCATAATAAAGCCTATGGCTTTGACATACTTAAATAATAAAATTATACGTAATATTATTTGGTATTTGAAATCAATAAACACACAAATACAACAACTAAATATTCTTTAAAAAAGAGTATTAATTACAACGCCTTGAGCACTCAAAATCATCGATTTCTGACCATGTGGCTCGCTTAGGAGGCATCGGCCCGAATCACTAAAAATAACGCTCAATGATTTAGTAATAAATATGCCTACTAAATATTTACATATCTCAAAAATACTGTAAAATACATTATAAAGCAAACAAACTTTGATACCATAGTAAGACTATGGTAAATTTATTAGGCCTTAATAAGCGCACACCACTTTATGTAAGAAAAACAAAATAAAAAATATTTGAACCGCGATACGATATTCAAATTTTTAAGATCATCGAAGCAATTTAATTTTATATGGCTAACTGTGATATTACAAAAAATATTTACGATTTATTCCCAGATAGCACAATAACGAATTTTGGACATATCTAGGACGAATATTTTTATCCAAACGGACGTACCACGTACGTACCGGTATGCAAGTTGCACGTACTGTTTACGTACCCAGTACGTACATTATACACAGTGTTGTACTAATAAAGTACCTCCATTATTCGTACAAATGTGTACGTGTTTTGTGCAAATATTGCACGTACCTAGTACAAACGAGGACGTACCACGTTAGTACGAGATTCGTACATTCGTAGGAGGTCCGTACTTTGTAAGAATTATGGAGGTACCTGATTCGTACAACCTTGTATATAATGTACGTCCCAAACCACATTTTGATGCTGAAAAAAAAACAAATTGCTTGTTAATAGCTTTGTTTTAAATTTTAAAAATAAAACAATATTTTTAAATAATCAAAAAAAATATATTTTATAACAATACGTTCATTTAAATTTTTCATACATCAAATTCCTGATGGTAGTTTTTATTCATAATAAATTCGAAATATTAAATTCAATTTTGACAATTAATTTTCTGTATATACTTGAAATGCTTCTGATGGTGGTTTAGGTTTTATTTGTAATAATCTGTAATATTAAATTCAATTTAGTAAATTAAATTTTTTTTACTTACCTTCTGGACTGGGATTCGAACTACTTACCCTCGTGTTGCGAAGCTTCTTCTTTACCTGCTTGGCCATCTCTGATACACGTTAAAATTATGAGAATGCAGTGAACAACCTGGGCGCACACAGAAAGATAACTGATAAATAAAAAATAAATTTTAATATATCACATTTTTGATTACTAATAATTACTAAATTTAAAAAAATTAGAATAATACAATACGTAGAAAATCAAAATTAAAAAAATTAAAAAAAGAACACAATTATCACATAAACAGGTTTGAATTAAAAATATTTGAAATTATGAAAAATCGTGATACGAGAGTACAATATAACGTTATTTCATGGTTATTTCCAATCTTCAGTTGTACATAATCGATTAAATTGCAAAATAAGAAAAATATTCGAACTAAACAAAATATTGATTAACATGCACAAAATTGACTTAGCAAAGCCTCACAAAAAATATGAAATCTGAACTTTGTCGCGTGTAATAATGAACAATTTAAAATAATTTGAACTAAACAATTCTTATACCTAGCACTGCTAGGGTGAAATCCGAATTTTAATTCAAAATATTTAATAATATGCAACCAAATCAAGTGTGGGACCTTTATAGGGTTTTCGTATCCTTTGTATCGCATCAAATACCGACAAAAAGAGGAGAACTCAGCGAGAACTTATGAAGAACACGTAAATCAGCTCTACAGCTGAAAATCAGAAAAACCTTCAATAATTCAATATGCACAGAAATATAAAATATGTAGATTGTAAATATGGTGCAAGTCATACCCTCAGCATCCGCTTTAAGATTCGGCTAACTTTAAACGACTACCATCAGGGCTTTAACACAAATTTGATTTGTATCGTATGCGTTTCTTATCCCTTTTATGAAATTTTAAACTAATCAACATTTTCTCACGTTGAGTTTACCATAAACATTCGCAGTTAACCATGAATGTAATCTTGATATTTTTTATTTTTAAACGTCACATGGAGCGTGAAAACTACATGAGCGCACTTAACCACACATACAAATTCAACATCAATAACATTTATCTTCTGGATAACCTTAGTACACCGCAATTAGTTTGCAATGGACTGGAGATTGTATACAATGGATAATCTAAAATCCGAGACTGATTTGTTTTCTATAGGTAAATATTCTTTTCTCTAACCGCTCCCGATCAGAACATTCAACTGAATAGCTTTTCATGTTTTTATTTTTATTTAAATTTCATTGATGTTTAGTTCAAGTGTAATGACAAAATTTTTTTTCGTTTCGAAAAGTTCGATTTTATGTGGTACTCGTTAATGTGTGGCAAGCTTTAAAGATTGAACGCTTCTGATATAAACATACCAAGAACGCATTCACAAAGGAAAGTTGTATGAAAATTTTATTACTATGTAGTTTCTTCCGATTACTAATATAGAATCGATAATATATATTTACTTTTATAGAACAAAAGGAATAGTAAGGAGATGGTAGGTTAATATGAAAACAAATTATAAATATATTAAGCTACATAAATTAATTATCAATATTTTACATATTTCGAATGTAATTTATTCAATATGATTATTTAAAAAGCATAAAAAAAATAGAATATTATTTAATAGAAATTCTAAACTGAGCCTTTTTATTTCCAAAATTATATCGGTTTTACTAAGTTCTTTAATAGAGTAATTAGTAATTTGCGATATACCTTTAGATAATTCATGTGATTATTTTAAGTACATTGAAAAAAAAAGTAAATCATAACATATTTAAGTTGGTTTTTAATTTTTAAATAAAACTTGTATGTGAACTTTAACTAAAAATATAATGTAAACACCATTAAAACTGCCGCATTCTGCTGTGTCGCAAAACATCCGCTCTAAAAACCTTATGTTAAATAAGGTACTACCCTTCCTTTGTCGCCACAACTCTATGCGGTAAACTTTACTATTCTTTATGTTCTCATATATTTTTCTCAAATATACAAATGTATTTCTTCGAATGTTAATAACAAAGGAAACGGGTAAATTGCATTATTATATACTTTTGTACTATTGAATCTGATGTACACAAAATGTAACTTCACTATAATGTAGTAAATAATACGTATTTAGGGGAGTGTTCCCGGGTATGAGACGGGTATGGTTTTTTGGCCAAAAATGTTCATTGGTTAAATCAAATCGGGCTTTCTATAATTGCTACTTAAAGGCAATGAAAATACACACCTTTGTCTGAAGAAAGTTTGGTGATTTCATTAACATGCAAAATTTTATGACCAATTTCTGAACATAAGTTTTTCGACAAACAAAAAATTTGTACCCAGGTATGAGACACTTAAAACAATCCACTGAAAGTTGTAAAATATTTGAAAATGTTTATTTTATTAATTTTTAAAACTAATATAGTGGTGATTATAAAAAAATTGTATTGATTGTATTACAATTAATTGCAAAAAAATAATTGTCTTCTGGTGTTTTCTTTAGATTTTTGGGGTTGACTTGGCTAAAAATACCAAAAAAAATTGATCAAAACATCAGTTAAGTGGTATATAAATGCATTATGCTGACACAAATGACAAAATTTTACAATTGTATACGAGTAGAGTTCGAAAAAAATAAAGTGTCTCATACCCGGATATTGACACTATTGACACTAATGACCTGATATTTTTTTTTTCAACCAAATATTGACATACGCCAATATCGGATAGCAAAATATAAGGAAAACACTAAATTAATGCTAATCAATTACACTTACCCTTTTCAATTGATTCACTCGAAAAAAAATCATTTTGAAATAAATTTAAAATTAGTTTTACAATTAAATTTCAAGTTTTTAACATTAAATGTTTGCTGTAGAGAGAATCAATACGTCGATTCACATCGGTGTTAGCACAAAAAATTGACCATGTTAAAAGTAATATTTGGTAGTAGTCAGACCGATTATACTGACGTTGCATTACGAAAACCGTCGACTGGCTCATACCTGGAGCTGTCTCATACCCGGAAACACTCCCCTATAAATTTAATTATCATACAATTTACAATAGGAAAAACTCAAATGTTACTCAAAATCTTCTAAACCCATAATTAGTTTGAGCAAGTAGTCAAATGCCATGTAAGTTTTACCAGTAAATATTCTATTACATGATTAAGCAATAATTAATTTAATATCATATAAATAAAGATTGCAGGTTCCAATGGACCATCTTGTCGAATTATTTCACTAAAATAAATATTATGTTTTTTGTAGAAACGAGGTGATGATTCAGCATAAGCCTGCCAAAGCTAAGGATATTATAAAGTAAAATCACTATTTTTATTTAATGCAACAAAACGTCTCTTTCAAAGCTATTTCATGCATTCATATAACATATACTTTTAAAATAACATCAAACTCTTCACGATTGTTTAAGGAAGTTCTTAGGAATGGACTATAGCCTAACAATTACCTTTGATCGCAAAGCCAAACTGTGTTGGGCGAAAAAACGTACCAAGAGTTTCTGAAAGGGAAGTTGGAAAGGTTAGTGTTGTCACTACTTGATCGATTACTATCTAAGATAGATCAATGGTTTAATTTTTTTTACCATAACATCTGGATTATTTTTGTCTGTGTAATAGAAAAATTCTTTCTTCCCTTACGGGGAAATAGAAATTCCTCCACACGCTGGTAGAAACCAACTTTATCTTGTGTAGAAGCTTACGATGTTAAAATCAGCCGATATAGTGCGGAAGCGATGGCGTGGCTTCCACGAAATTACCACAAACAGCTTGCTATCAGTTGACTAACAGCTACCTGCTCAGATGGGAATGGAACCAAGAAGACGTAGCAGCTATACTTATTATAAACCTAACTTATCTTAATATTATCGCAAATCGATTAACATAAAAAGACATCAATTAGGCCGAACCAAATAAATCAATTTAGCTTTCTGGTGGTGGCGACTATTTTTAAAACCTCGATTTCGTTTGTGGAAATGAGGAAAATGACCAAGAACAATTTTACGAGGTGGTGGAAAAAAATTCCATCAGTACCTGGGTGGAGTGTGACAACCCCCAAACATTTGTATGTAATTCTTTGTGTCGGTGTTTTAATTAAATTTAATTAAAAAATTAATAATTAAAATGAAGTAATAATTAAATAAATTACTTACCAAAATGTTTTTAAAGCCAAAATGAACCGATGAACAATAGACAAGTAGACAAGATCAAAGGACCCCGCACCATTTTTGTGGGAAAATGTCTTTCTGTAGATTTGGCTAATTTTTGGATATGTTGTAGTTCTCATCATTCTCAACAAATGTTTCAATGGGCACAACTTGATCTTATTTACAGTTTCCGAGTTACAAGTCCTTAAATTGCCGGCTGATTGGTCTGCTCAAGAACTCGCTCAGGGTCGTGAGGCGTGAAAACTAAACCGCAATTAGATTAATGACTATGATAGTATTAATTCAATCTAATTCTACAGTCAACTGAAATACGGCATCTAACGAATCGGTAGCCGTTGATAATTACCGGGTCCCATAAACACTGGGATAATTATCAGGCCCTTAATTCTACTGATCCTTCGTTAAGGATATGACGTAACTACGCACTATTAATTCTAAGTCACTTTAAAGATAAAACATTACTTGCTACTTTTGCTGGCTTGTCGACACTTTGACCTGATGGTGTTCTAATTAAGATGCTGGTCAATTAGATAAAAAACGGAATGGTTACAAAGATGTTGGCAGATTCGGTAATTATTGCAGAGGTGATGCTTTAATTGAATTTTACTCATAAAATTGGTACTTTCTTCTCGAGATTTGGCAAATCCAAGTAAATATGCGTAACACAATATTCACGCATAAAGTGGTGGCTCTTACAAAGCCTTAGCTGCGTCACTGAACGTAACACTCAATTTACGCAAAAACGGAAGTTCGATAGTGTGCGGTAAGGAACTTAACGCACCTAGATAATCTTGACTTCACGACAGTATCTAGCACTTAAAACAATTACGCGTCACAGATACTCGCGTAACAGAACGTAAATTCAAAATCCTGCGTAACTTCTACGCACGCAGTAAACGGTGGTTGCGCGTTAAACAAAAATAAGGTAATTGCGCATCGTCTCAGAATTAGATCGCGATAATTCCGCATAATAATTCATTTCTAAACTGATCCCTCCTCGGCCGTTCCTTAGGCTAAAATTCCCCACTTTTCGAATTTAACTTCAAAAACTTGCCAAAAATGGTCTCAACTTACACAGACTTGCTTGAAAAGGTTCGTGTTATCTTATCACGGTTAACCATTAAGATACCGCGCGATAGAATAAAACTTTAAATTTATGGCTTGTTATCATCATTGTCCAATCCATTCTGACCATTAACGTCATTGACCGGCCAAAGATGTAAATAACAGTTCGGCTGAAAAGTTCGTATCGTTTTGAAGAAAAAAAAATATTTTTGGAAAAATTCAATTTAATTATTCAACATAGTTGCCTTCGCGGGTGATACACCGATTATAGCGGTCTTCCAACTTTTCGATACCATTTTTGTAGTATGATTTGTGTTTAGCCTCAAAATAGGCCTCTATTTCGGCGATTACTTCTTTATTTGTTTTAAATTTCTTTCCAGCGAGCATTCTCTTAAGGTCTCCAAACAGAAAATAGTCGCTGGGGGCCAAATCTAGAGAATACCCTGGGTGGGGAAGCAGTTCATAACTTAATTCATTAAGTTTGACCATCGTTTTTATCGACTTGTGACACGGTGCATTTTCTTGGCGAAACAAAAAATTTTTTTCCTTGAATCGGGGTTCTTTTTTCCCAGTTTCATCCTTCAAACGCTCCAACAATGCTATATAATAGTCGCTGTTGATTGTTTTCCCTTTTTTAAGATAATCGATGAACAATAATACCATGCGCATCCCAAAATACAGACGCCATAACCTTGCCAGCCGACTGTTGTGTTTTTCCTCGCTTTGGATTGGTTTCGTCGCGTGCAGTCTACTCAGCTGACTGCCGATTGAACTTTGGAGTGTGGTGATGGAGCCATGATTCATCCATTGTCACATATCGACCCAAATTTTCAGCTTTATTGCGGTTGAATAGCTCCAAACACTGTTTCGAATCATTACCACGTTATCGCTTTTGATTGACATTGAGCTCACGCGGCACCCATATTGCACAGAGCTTTCGCATGCCTAAATATTCATGCACGATATATCCAACACGTTCCTTTGATATCTTTAGAGTCTCGGCTATCTCGATCAACTTCATTTTACGGTCATCCAAAATTATTTGGTGGATTTTTTTGACGTTTTCACCTGTAACGGCCTCTTTTGGACGTCCACTGCGCTCATCATTTTTGATGCTCATATAGCCTGTGCGGAATTTAGCAAACCACTTACGAATGGTTGCTTCTGCTGAAGCAGAGTCCGGATAACACTTATTGAGCCAAGTTTTTGTTTCAGCACTATTTTTCCTATAAAAAAACAGTGTTTCATTAACATACAAAATTCCTTTTTATCCATTTAATTCCCTATAACAAAAGTTGCTTTACTCAAAACGCTATAACTCACGAACCAATTGACAGATCGCTGTCAATTTTTGACCCATATCGTTTGAATGTTAGTTCTCACAGAAAATCACATGAAAAAAATTCTAGTGGCGCCCTCTCTTAGAAACGATACGAACTTTTCAGCCGACCGAGTATTACAATCAAATGAAAATATTTACATCATTGCCCACCGTTAACTGGCGTTGACGTCAATGGCAGGTCAATGAAATTAATCGCTAACCTAAATGGGAATTGACGTCATTGTCCGGACATTGACGTCAATCCCAATTTACGACATTGACCGTAACATAATGTGATATGTGATATACAAGGTTGCCTTCTGAAAACGAAACAGACGAGATTGTGGCCAGCAGAATTTTTTTTTTCAAAAAATGAAAAAACAAATCTATTTTATCATCGAGGGAGACAACTTTTGAAATCAATGCCACTCCCGTATTGGTTCATCCCTTCGCGCTGTGATGACAACTCCAAAAATGTTAATAGGAATGATATGGCAAGTGACACCTCATTTGAAAGGTTTTGCTTGCTTGAATTCAGAGCAATAATTTGTTTTAATGTTTTATCAATTATTCAACAACAAAATTGCAGCTGCAAAAATGCGAAATAAATACGATGTTTAAAGACATTTAAGAATAAAAAAGTAAAAAAAGCTTGGACAGGTTGATTTTAATTTCAAGAGGCTACATTTACTGCTATTCATAAACATTGACAGTTTAACCCTCAACCCTTAAGGTAAAGAGAAAACCACTCTTGGAATTTTGAATGAAAAGATGGGTCTGATAAAAAGATCAGATAAAAAGAACAATTTGAACATCTAATTTGATTATATGATGATGATTGACCTTAAAAAATATCATTGCGATATATATGGTAAATGTCTATTTTTCTTTTTTTTTTAATTCTGTGCCCTCTGTAGAAAAGAGTATTGAACACCCGCTACTGCTTAGTTATGCAATATCTATATTATTTAGCTAATTAAATCTTCTGTAAAAAAACGATCAGAAACGAGGACAGAATATTTAACTTTAATATTATTTTAAGCGTGGGTCGCAGGTTTTGAAAATATTTTTAATTACTTTGCTCAGTGGTGTTTTAGTTTTGAAAAAAGACATAGTAATACTGGAAAGTGAGGAAAAACTTTCAGAAGTTTAAAAAAATTGTTTTTTTGCGCTTTGATCTTGTCAAAACAATAAAGTTTGCTTTGTCATCGCTTTTCTAAAATTTAAATTTAAAAAGAATTCTAAAATATAAGTAACGCCGGAATGACTTAAAAGATTAGAAATGGATGTTAAAACTTATTGATAAAAAGTAAACTTGAATGTAAAACCTAAAAATAAAGAAAAACCTGAGTAGACAATATATCATCAAACCGATTTATCGATATTAATGAATACATTTATGGAGATTGATGTTTCTATGGGAATGTCACAATAAGTTTTTCTGTATAATATATCTATTTTATAAGTTTTAACAAGTCTAAGCTATATTTTAGTGCACAGTTCAGCTGACACAATAAATTGTACCCCAGAAATTTTCAATATCTAAAATTATTATAGCTTTCGAAATTTAAAAAAATAAGTGAATAATATAAGTTATAATACTTCGAAGTTTCAATATCGTATAGTTTTTACAAAATAGACCAAACATTTAATATGCATACAGACTACCTTTTGAAATTTCAGATCTAAAACTTCATTTACAAATTGTAGAAAGTTTGATTATATACCTACTAAAATTTAATCAAAACATTGGTCAAAACTTTCTAAATTTTTATTCGTTTTTATTTTATGTTTTAGGGATATAGAAAATTGGAATAAAGGTATTGATTTAAGAAAAACAATTTCAGACTTTTAATCTTTTAATTTTTATTACGTGCATGAAAGCGTGTTTGACAATAGCTTGCATAATACTTATTATGAATGGTGAATCTTTCGGTATTATTCCTTCATTCATTCGTGTTGAGTTTTATTTTTAAAAATGAAATTAATTTCAAACATGCCGACTATTTAAATCGACCAACTAATTTAAAAATTGCATTTTATGCTTTATATTCTCATCACATCAATCAAAGAACTCATTCAAAAAGCTCATTTATTTATACAATTTGTACCTTGTCCACGGTAACCCAAATAATGATGGAATTTTCAACAAAGGTAATAACAATACACATCATCTGGCATATGAAATGTATTCAACAATAATTTTACAGCACTCGCTTGTTAAGTATTTCTAAAAACGGAATGAAGTAGATAAACACGCACAATAAAAACCCGCTATTGTTAACAACTACCAAAAAAATTAATCTTGAAAAAAGTAATGAATATTTATACAGTGTGTTCTTTGAAATATGTAAAGAATAAGATAATAATCAAATCAATTTCATTATTAATTAAATTTGAATTTTTATTGACATTGACGTATTACGTTACTGCTCTTTAACTTTTAAATATTTAGGCCTGAATAATACCTATACCGATATAATTAATTTCGTGACCCCCAATATAATTGATAATTTGGGTGTTTATCGTGGGTTTTGGGTCAAATCAAATAAAAATACCAAAATACTTTTACTGACCAGTTTCGATTATTTATTTAAATCTTCATCAGAGTCAACAAAAAATAAAGCACATCAAAACGTCGAATTTCAGTATAAAAAGCATGCACGCATCACCCCCCCCCCTACACACAAACTCCGATAAACAGTTTGTTATAGCACTTAAAAAGTAGACGTACTCTTCACGTACGGAAAGGACAGTATGGATAAAAAACTAAGAAGCAACGTCATGTACCAAGTTAAGTGTGAATGGGGCTCCACATAAACAAACGAATCTACCAACATGAATACGATTTGATAAAAGAAATACGGGACTATCTATACATACTACAGATACAGGCTACAAAATATGTAAGGACAGTCTAAAGATTTTAGACTTCGAGAGAGACCTCCATAAGAGATTGATTTTGGAAATGATATAATATATTAATGGAAACAAGGAAACGTCGCTCAATCTAAATACAGACACTATAGGGTTGAGCAAAATCTATGCGGGATTGCTAAACATAATTCCGAAACAAGGTCCTGCAATAGATAACAATGGTGGTCTTTCACACGTTTAATATTCATATAGGTGTGATATGATTTTTAATATTTATTGTACAAAATTATAAGTTTTCTAAGTTTTTACTTTCATGTTGTAAAAATTGTTTTTTTTTGGTAAGTTGACTTTTTGTGTGTAGGGGGGGGCCAGCTTTTTATACTGAAATTCGGGGTTTTGATGTGCTTTATTTTTTGTAGACTCTAATAAAGATTTAAATAAATAATCAAAACTAGTCAGTGAAAGATACCTTTGTATTTTTATTTGATTTGACTCAAAACCCACGATAAACACCCAAATTATCAATACCTATACCAAAATTTTTTTTAGCATATACTGTTATTGGGTGCCTAACATTATATGAGATATGTTTCGCTACTAATTAAATATCGCATAATTTAAGAAAATGTTGAGTGATAAGAATAATTGAAAATGACGAGTCAACCTAATACGGTACTAAATCATTCAACCGCCGTTCAAAGTCCGCATTGTCCCTTTTTTAAATGTTTAAAAGGCAATCATGTTTTAAATATTCATTTAAAGTGTGATCGCGATATACCTTGACAATCTACGCAGAAAAATCAGTTTTGAGTGCAAAAATAATGTGATTAAACACTTCCTCAAATCAAAAATTTTCAAGAGCAGTTAGAAGAATTTAAAAGAAATATTGCTGTTTTGAGGAGAATTTTCCGTAGTGCACGAGTTCCTGTAGCCCGTAAGCTAACAAAAGTTGTTAAAAGAAGCACATCCGACAACACCCAAGAAACATGGGAAGATCTTTTTACCTTTTTTTGCAGGTTTTTATATTTAAACTAGCTGGAAAACCCGTCCACTGGCAGGCATCTAGACGGTGGATCTCCTTTTTAGCGGTATTGTTATAAATATAATGTTATAAATATTTCAGAAACTCTTGGCACTTCTTTCCGTCCGACTCAGCTAGGTTGTGGAACGAAAGGTGTCTGTGAAGCGGGAGTTCATTCTTTAAGAACCTATTTAGAAAACCGTGATGAATTTGAGGTTCTTTTAAAAGTAGACGTAAAGAATGCTTTTAATAGCCACGAAAGGGACTTGATGCTATCTGCGGTGAAAACGGTGATTCCGAACATAGTATCCATATTTGTGGCAAGCTTATTTTAAACCTTCTACACTTTTCTACAACGATAATTAATACCTTTTCTTCGTGTGTAGAGGTTCAATAAGGCGATTCTTTAGGACGTCCAATTTTTAGTTTAAAAACAGTTTGAAACTTGGAATTTGGATGATTACGCCTATGTTTTTTTACCACGTTGAAAAAAAAATTTAATTATAATCAAGGCTTAATAAGTTCCGTTACAATTGTAAGATATGCGCCTTCAGCTACTAAATAAACATCATTTTTATGCTTACTAGGTTCCCGTCGAGATCGTGTGGAATTCAACTTTTCAGCACTCGATAAATATTATTATGCTTAATAAGTTCAGTCGAAACCGTGTGACTATTTACGATTTAGTTTCCTGAATTGCAGACAGTAGGCGACTAAAGTATCGCAGAGGGTGATAAGATGCAATATAAGTAACTCACACGTGAGGGGAAGAGCAGTCCCAGCTAAACCATCAAAATAGTAACGAGCATTCATATTTGCATATTTGAATTAAGTTGTTTTAATGCTCGTATTAAACAATTTAAAATTTCTGCATTTTTATTGTCTTGCATTACGAACACACAACCCCTGACATGTTTTCCGGGTTTTTTCGTAATTCTTTTATGTTTTTTGTATTTGGTTTTCAATCAAATAAATTAACGTAACACGGGATCTTGGCCGGTAAAGGTGGACACTTCACTAAAATAAACAATAAAACTTCAAATAACCAGTTAAACAAGGTGTTACGTTTTCTTATTTCTTCTTAGAAACTTACTTTCAAGGAACACTGCGCAATAACGGCCGAAAAAGCAAATTCGGCATATCACTCACTTTACCCCCTGTTCCATCACCAAAACAAACTCCCGCTTAAGACCAAACTCCAGCTACATAATTCCATGATCCGCTCAATTCTGTTTTACGCGTCGCCGGTATGGAGCAATACCTCTAATTCCAACTCAAACTGCCTTCAAAAGACACAAAACAAATCTCTCAGACTAATCACCGGATCCCCAATGACCACGGAAATTTACGAACTACAGATACGCAAATAACACATCCACACTACTGACCGAAATAAAACGCACCGCAATACAATTCTTTACCGAAACCATCACTCGAAATCCCCGCACAAAAACATTGCAAACATACGCAATTCCACCGCGCGCTTTAGATTTAAACACAAGTTTATACATAATATCCTCATGTAAATTGGCGTTAAGAAAATTCAATCTATCTATACCTCATGACGCTGGGTTTTCGTACTTGATTTTTTTCCTAGAAAAGTTTACTTTCTACTATCATTAAAATCACAACCTGTAATATAAACCACAACAGTCCGAAAAATTGATTCAATAAAAATAGGCGCGGACTTGTAAAACCAAAACCAATTTGTATTTGTTAAATTTATTTATTTTAATAATTATTATTATAAGCTTTACATTCTTTGGAATATAATCGCTATCCCCATCCGGGATTTACAAATCCAATTTAAAGATGGGGATTAGACACCATATATATAATACATTATATTATTTTGAGCTGTTTTTTTTCTCTTTCTTTCTTTTCTTGTCATAGTTTGGGATGCTCCGACGCTTCACTCACGGTCAGTCTCCATCTCTGTCTGTCACTGACTCTCGTTCTCCAGTCTCTCATCCCTAACGTCTCCAGGTCTCTGGTAACTTGGTCTTACCATCTAACCTTTTAATAAAGAGTTTAAATGCGATACAAAACCAAAAGGATATACATACTTGCCAGATTGTTGGACATTAGTAATGGGAAGATCTGCTAAATAGTGGAGCGGATGATCGTCAAAAACGTTCACTAACCCAATCACGACGTAGAACCAAAGTATAGGACATCGGCCATTGTGGAGGACAAAACTTAAAGCCAAATACTAAAAAAAAATTAATTTTATTTAACCGATTGGAGGAACTTTTAAAATCGTTCGTACTTGAAAATTTTTTGTTAGTGTTATTCTGTGTTTTGTGGATTTCATAAAAATACAATAAAAATTTTAAAATATGAGCGATTGCGGAGATATAAATATATAAAATATATTTATATACAAAATATATAATTTGTACATTTTGAGTGATTAATAATAACTCTAGTATAATAATAACTCTAATACTATTAATAATACTCGTAATTTGAAACAATTTTTGCAGTTTACCAATTCACGGCTATTCAATAAATTTTGAAAACTACACTACTTTCAATTTCGCTCTGTATTATTAGCGCTGTGCATTTAACCGCATGTTTAATATAAATATGTCCGGCATTAACAGGCACTAAAACCTACTGTTTAAGATTTAGCCAAAAAATTCTCTTTCAAAAATACCGTAATTGGCCAAATAATTACGGATTAGTGACGCGGGAAGCCACGTGGTAAAAACATAAGAAATAAGGTATTTCATATTTTCAGGAATTTCATATATTTTGATTGATTGATAATAATTTGCAAGATAAAATACAAAGATACAAAGTAAAATATGGTACGCAATCTTGTACCAATATTGGGTACAATATAGGTCCATGAATCAGTCACGAATGCGTTCCAACGGTGAGAATTTTTACATCAACATTTCACGGTACAAAATTCGCGGCTGCGCATAAAACCTATCCTAACAGTTTCTGTATGGTTTCAAAATCGTACAAAAGTGGAACGTTGGAACAAACCTTATGTGGGCAGGTCATGTCTATAACTACTTCGATCCACCGTATATTAAGAGGCAATGCAACGCTCTCGCTTATATCTATGCTCTCATAGCAAATGCAATAGTATGTCTTTTAAAAATTGTAACAATTTTTTGTTAATTGTTGCGCGATCCCTTGATGACGATTTTTAGTACGCCTATGCTTAGTAAGGCATGCGCGAGGAATCTTAGAAGGGCGCGTGCTGAGCTGGGTTAGGGATTCTAAAGCGCACGGCGAGTGTAGTAAGACGTGTTTTAGTTTCGTTGGTGGCTGAAGATTATTTCAGATAGGGCCGAATATATATAAAGAGTAAGCCTGAGGAAGAAATCGTTCAGCGAAGTGTGGATTTACAAAACTGTAAAGCATTGTAATTCAGTTAACATCGGAAACCTTATTTGGGATTTGTACCGTGGCGCCGATAACTCAAACTGCCTACATTTGCAAGCAACATTGAATGTTCGATTTTGGAAACGGTTTGTGTCCGTATGTTGCATCTTTCTGATTTTTTTCTTGCCTTCGACGACTACTGGAGGGAGTCAGTTCTGTGCTACGATAAAGTGTTTGGTAGTGAAATTCTTGTTTGTGCGCCGCAAAGAATTCTTCAAGCAGCTTCGCAATCGAGCCGAGTTTTTCATCAACAGTAGCCAGGGAAGTCATCTAGTCAAGAGCTTGTGTGGTTGAGGTTGCAGTACACTACTGGTAAACAAGCTTCTGTCGAATTACCACTTTGTAAACGAACCAGGCCTTGGTAAGTGTTTTTTTGATTTACTGAGTTTTTTACTGCAATTGCGGAAAAGTGTAGTTTTGCATCGGCTGGCGACGTGGATGTTCCCCTATTTGTGGCTAACGATTCAAATTGTTATCAAATTGGAAATTGTTGTATGCGATTTAAACTTCATTATACGGATAAATGTTAAAAGAGTTTTATTTTGTTCAGAGGAAGCAAATTCTTATTTTTTCAGAACCTTCGCTCTCGCCTCCGCAATTAAGAGTTGGTTATCGATCTGGGCTTCACCACAATTATATAATACTGGGGAATACCTATCCCAGGTGTGGTGAGCAAGGTATTTTTTTCATAAAAAAAATACCGAAATTGCTACAAAATATTGTTACCAACTATAATGATTGACGGTTCTATTTCTATTTGGCACAAACCACTAAACAAAATTTTTTACATTTTTTAAAACCAATGCAATTACCTAATTATTTTTTTCAAGTATAGTTACGAATTTACAAAGAAAATGTTAAGTAATTAAAATGTTAAAAATTAAAAATTAGTATCTTCTTCGTCACTACTTCCATCAGGCACTCTATAATTGTATATATATCGGCATAATTGGGAACATTTACATGCCAAAGAATATGTCAAGAAACATAAAACGTAAAGCATGAAACATCATTTTTCTTAAAAATTCTGATTCCAAGTCAGATAGTTCAGAAGGTCTGGCCTAATTTTTGGTTTCTGATAATGACAAATTTGTTGTTCCAGTTGAAATTACTACATTCATTTATAGAACGTTTATCCTTTCTATCGTCATCATGGAAGAAAGTTCAACGCATTTTGCAAAACTAGCTTGGCCATTGCAATTATTGTAAATCAATATTTTTTCATATGTGGTAATGGCAAAAAACAAAAGTAAAATCCTAATTTCTGTGTGGACAGGGACGGGTGTTAGTACAAGGAGAAAAGCATTGAAAGCTGCTATATAGAGAGGCAAGATTTCACAATTAAAAATAAAATGGAATTCGATCTTGAACATTTTGCAGCAGATGCATATAATATCATAAAGGTTGCTATTTCCAGTATGAAAAAATTACCTGTATAAAAAAAATATTATAATGTCCCGAAACGTCGGACAATTTAAATTTTTTTAAGAAGACCCAAAACTTAGTTACTTTTTAATCTGGTTATAAAACATTCAAACTTTGTTTTTTTACTATGGAGTACTCTTGTAAAAAATTTCACAAAATTCTGAGTCAATAACAAAATAAAAGTGGATCCTTCATAACTTCATAACTGAAATCGGACTTTTTTAATCTTTATTTTTAAATTAATTAAAAATTTTAAACCGCTTTAAATCTTTTAAAAATGAAAGAATGCATTGTATTATTTATAATATTCTCAATTTTGTTCATAAATTCCTATCGAATAGAAAAAAGTTATTGGTTGAAAACCAAAAAATCTTATATTGCTTATTACCGGTCCAATAATAGGTAAGAGTAAACTTGCATTGGCTGTATCGAATGACTTGTCAGACCTTTAATTTGGTTAAGAGGACTCTTTACCATCTTATCCAGCTATAACTCTTTTAATTTAATAATTTATGTGGTTTCGGTTTTATAAGCTAACAAATGCCTGTCTTTTGTGAATTATTTTTAAAGACATCAAAAGAGATTTTAAAGTGCAGCTTTTTGCATTTATATTTTATATCCTATATTTTAAAGCTCAAGATGTAAATAAAATATGTGAACTATGCAGCCTAAGTTGAGCGGTCCGGATAAACCATGTCTGCACCATGTACACGATAAAAAGTCGAGTTAAACATTAACGAAATCGTGACACTTTAAAGTTTGAAGTCCGTAGTTTGACTGTACTTTGTATCGGAAATTGCTAAAATTGTCTAAATGTGTATTAACCATCAGTTAATTGTTTCGAGCGTTTATGTTCCAGCGAACATAAAAATAAGAACCTTTGGTTTCAAGAAAACCGAGTGTGAAATTTAGCTATATTGGGAAATATAGTATATTTTTATTTTTTTAAAGCGGAATTTAGGTTTATTTAGTGGTGAATAATTAGTTAAGTTTAGCGGTAAAAATGAAACAATTGTAATTGTCAAACGTTTCGGGTTCATTTATTGATCCATTTTCAAGGTTACAAAAACAAAAAAAAACAAAAAATTGGAAAACTGTCGATGGAATACTAACCTTAACGAAAAAAACTGGAGGTTGAACGACCATCACAAGTTGAATTTGTGGGATTTCTGTATGGGATTTTTACCCTTTACCTTAAGCGCTGCCAAATAGTCTCGAGGAGGGTTTGGGTCATGGCTTGTTTTGAAGTTTGTGGGTTAATTATTTCGGTAGTCAAGGCTTGTGGCTGGGTTTTTACCTAAAGGATCCTCCTTTGCTCCTGAGCCTTGATTTTCGAAACTGTTACTTTTATATTAAGGACTTTATACTTATTTCTTTATTTATTATGTTACTATTGCTTAACTTTTTACTTTACATTTGTTGATCTTATGTTGCATGTGGAGGATACGCGATACTTCCGACACTAGGGTCAGAATTGCTTTTTTTTTGTTCCACGGTCTTTCTAACTGAAATTTCTCCATTACAGCAATTCTGTTCTGCAAAATTTGTCAAGCTGTTAAATTTTGTTTACTGAAGGCTCCAGTTTTTATGACAATTGTTTCTACTTTTCTTTGCACCCAACATGCATGGATTGTTGTTGGTGTTCTGGTTGGGATTTCTTTTTAATGTTCGACTTCTTTTCGTTCAGCTTCCTTGGCCATTTTTCATCTTTGCCCCGGGTTTTTTTTGATATTTCTTGCAAATTGTTCCAACCCGGTATCGGTTTTTTTTCCATTCTAATTCTAATTCCAAGTCTATTTTCAGACTATTTTAAGTGGTTCAATATTTCCAGACATTTGAACAAATATTTCCCCTGTTCTCGGGGGAGCTTGAAACCACTAGAAAACGCGTCCCCAGGTGGCGGATAGGGGAATGCCTCCCAGATATGGGTGGTAGGAGGGAAATGAAATACCTCCCGCGGACCAACAAGCAGCAGTGTCTACCTCAGATTGAGCGACTGCAACACCGTCGTCGATGTTATTTACGAACTAAATAAGGGCTCAACAGGGATAGCTGTCCAAGGATAGTGGGCACGTCAAAGGTTGGTAATGAAAAATATGGACGGCGGCAGCCAAAGTCTCGGTTAGGTAGACTACATCCACTCGCCAACACGTTAGGCAAGCGTAGCGGGTTAAATGCCAGTACCTTTCATGAGGATCCAAACCAAACCAAACCAAATGCATACTCTTATGATGACGATTTTGCAAAATAGAATACCCCTGGGCCCTGTTTCATAATGAATATTTACTAATATTACAAGTTACAAGTAACTTTAAGTACTCTTCAAATCGTTAATCTGAACACCTAGCTGCGTAGTTTTTGGTACTTATTCATGAAATAACCTGCTCTACAAGAATAACAAAAAATCATTCTCCATTATTTTTCAATAGTAATAATATTCAACTTGTACTTTCCGACTAATACATAGTATTAGTACTATTATGAAACGCGACCCAAGTGAGTAGAACTAGCAGCTCAGAATCTCACACTGATTGTTCAGTCTGCCCCGCGGATTCTGGGGGGGGGGGGGTAGAAACTCGTCAACATCAAAAAACGAAATATAAACCAACAAAACGACCAAAATGAGAAAAACGGATACTTTATTATAATATGTGGGAACGTTTAATATTCGCACAATGAGATTAGAAGAAAACCTCACAGAACTCGAAGAAGAGCTAAAAAAACATCAAATGGGATATCCTGGGGCTACAAGAAACACAACTAAAAGGAGAAAAAGTAATAGAATTTAAATTTGGAAATGTTCTATACGAAAATAACTCCGAAACTGAATGCAGAAATGAGGGAGTGGCGCTCCTAGTCTACAAAAAGTTAAGAAATAACGTAATAAAATGGGTTGCCATCCCAGATCGGTAAACTTGAAGCAAGAAAGAAAAAAGCTCATACAGAAGCAAAAGTTCCCAACGACTGAAACACTAAAGGCAAAAATGGAGGAGTATCAGAGTAAGTTACGTAAAAGATTAAGTCTTACTATAGCAAAAATGAAGCATGCAAAAGCAGAAGAACTGGAGGAAAATTTGACAAAGGCTATTCAAGTGGCTACGAAAAATATCTGCACACAGACCAGAGCACCAAAAGAAAGTAAGCTTACGGAAAACGAAGAAAAACACCTAAAGAAGCAGACTCATAAAATTAATTAATAAGGAAGTCAAGAAATGCATTCGTAGAGACATAGGAAGCTACAATACTAAACTAATACACGAGCTAATAGAGATGAATGGAAACATGAGGGTGCTGAGAGTAAGATTGAATACGGGCAAGATGAAGATCGTCAAAATGAAAACCAGACACAGTGTAGTAGTAACGGATAAGAATAAAGTAGCTAATATCATCTATGAATTCTACAACGTAAGAAGAAAGATTGAAAAAAAAACAATAATAAACGTAGGGTCAGTGGAAATGGCTGAAGTGACAAGAGAAGAAATCAGAAACACCTTGAAATGTATGAAAAATAAAAGAGCACCAAGAGAGGATCAAATAACAACCGAGATGCTAAAGTTGGGTGGGGACATTTTAGAAAAAACACTAGCAATGCTCCTAAACAAGTGCATAGACGAAGGAAAATATTCCAAGAATATGGAAGAACGCAGAAGTGGTGCTATGTAGCGTAATTTGCTCAAAATTAAACTACCCCTGCCACTTGCTTAACCGTAGATGGACTGTACGCGTTAGCTAGCTGTGTTATTTAAAACTCAGTTCTCGAGAGCGTGGGTGTTTCGAAAAACATCGTGGGTTCGTAACAAAAAGTTCTTCAGTACTCAGATTTAATTTCAGCTAAATGAAAAATACGATGTTAAAGTGGACGCCAGCTAATACAAATAAAACTAAAAAAGAAAGCAAGAGTCGATTTATTGTATTAACACAGATAGAAAATAAAGAAGTCGACAAGTTTAATTAATTCACTAATCAAAACAAAACATAAAACATACACATAAGGATTAAGTAAAGCTAGAACGTAATTGAGGATTACGAACTAGAAAACAAAATAAAAAAATACAAAAGTAAAAAACTAACATCCACCTGAGGGGTAGATTCAGTCAAGTAAAAAAAAACAGTTGAGTACCCCTGAAGAGGATAACTCAACAAAAAGAAGTTATGCCCAGCAAAGATTAATTGCACACCGGATTTCATCATCTCGGGATAATTTAAAACAAGTAAATGCATCTCTATGAGACTTACCCTGAATGCAGTACTACCAACTTCACGACTCGGCAATTGTCTTTCCTTCGTCAGGACCCTTCGAATTCAATAACATTTACTTCATCATTCTATTGGTCTACCATCCAGGAATGAAAGTCTACAAAATAGAGAACACAAAATACTCATTAAAAAAATCAACAGCTTGCCAGTTCCAATTCTCATCAACCGAGAAAGTGTGACTGCAAACTCAATTAATCATTACTGAAACATCTTCATAAAAATCAAATCATCTGCTTGAAGTCGAGGTGTACCATCCCAAATAAAAAAACGTAAATCCACGTCCGGAATTGAAAAGGTGGTGAAACATCAAAACAACAAATTCACGAAGTCCGGTTCTCCAATTTGAAATTAATTCCGATCTACCAGGTGCAAACACATTCACAAGGAAACGTCTCTTGTGAGAAAAACCAACCATGGCAAATCGAAACACAAACGGGTATATAAAAACCATTCTAAGGATAACTGATGCTAAATAATATTCTCCAACTCAAATCTTCAAACAGATGACAGATAAAACAGCGTCATCGTAAAACCAAGGACAAAATATGAGAACCATTTGCGGAATAGAAAAGATTTCCAACCCTGATATACTCCATTTTACGACGTCCAAAAATTAAATTGTGATAACAACCAAATACGAATAATTATAAATAAACGATTAACCCATAACCTGGGTGCTAAAAATAATTTGTTAAACAAATTAAATAGAAGTAAAATATAATAATTACCCGTTATACGGCAAAATTAAATCAAATTAAAACATTAGTAAACTAAAAAAGGACACACAGCGATTAAACGTCAACTTCTTTCGAAATTTAACGAGTAATGCCGCTTATCAAAAATGAACGAAAATTATCGCAACCAATAGCGATCCAGTGGCGTAGCTTGAAAAATATATTGTAACGGTCAAAACGTCTTTTGGCACGTTACAGCTACTATAAGGTATAAAAAGGGAGATAAGACTAATATAGAAAATTATAGACCGATAAGTTTGTTGTCACACTTGTACAAACTCCTTCCCAGAATAATTACAAATCGTATAACACAAAAACCGGATTTCTATCAACCAGTAGAACAGGCAGGGTTTTGAAAAGGTTTTAGCACCACCGACCATCTGCAAACATTACGCTTATTAATAGAGAAATGCACGGAATACAATGTCTCTATACACTTGGTATTTGTCGATTAGAGCAAAGCCTTCGACTCAATAGAAACTTGGGCTTTTCTTCAGGCACTAGATAACGCTAGGTTAGACTCAAGGTATACTAAAGTCATCAAAAATATTTATAGTGCAACTAGCTTGCAGATTAGGCTAGACGAGTCTGCAAAAACCGATAAGATTACCATTCACAGAGGGGTCCGGCAGAGATACCCGATGTCTCCAAAGTTGTTCATCTTGGCTCTTGAAGATGTTTTTAGACAACTAACTTGGGAAAGAAAAGGTGTATTAATAGACGGAAAATATTTAAGTCATTTACGTTTTGCGGACGATATAGTTGTAATTAGCAGTACGGCTGAAGAACTGAAAAATATGCTTCAAGAACTTAATCAAGCATCTCAACGCATAGGGCTAAAAATGAACCTAGCCAAAACAAAAATTTTATTAGATGTGGAAGAAGCACAAGAAATAATAGAAGGGGACGGTCCACGAGTACATATTGTCCTGTTATTTTTCTTTTTCAAATTTCAAAAAAAAAATCCAAATTTTAAATTAATTTCAATGTTAAATAAAATATTAATCCTATGCAATGTAAAATGGAAAAGCAAATCGACCAGATAACTCATCGCACATGCGATGATATCAACTTTAGTTGGTGATACCTTTAATTTAATTTTGAAATACTGTAAAACTACCATACAACCAATTATAAATTTCTGATCAATATTAAATATTCAATCTTGATCCAAATTGACTGTCAAAAATACTCCAATTTCTTTTCAATCCACAATATCTTCACTCAATTAAAATAAATTTATTCACTAAATATCAATTCTTCAAATCAAAATCTTAAAAATCAAAAAATATAACGGAGACTACTTTCTCCACAACCGCTTCAGGCGGCCATTATCAGTAAAAAGCCTAGTTTTCGCAACCCATTGCTGCCACTACAACTTGTTGGCGGGAAAACCAGCAAATACAAAAATATTTACAAACTTTAAAAAGTAAAATTTATACAAAATAATAAAAAAAATTTCAAACTACATATATTTTTATTTAATTATTAATTTAAATATTAATTATTAACTTTAAACTTAAAAATCGTAAATTACTAAAATCAATATATATTGATATATTTAATTTTAAATTTTAAATATTTTAGTGATATAGCATTACCTGTTAAATATACAGTTAATCCATCAGTGTGATTGTAAAAGTTGTAATCGAGTCCAGTTGGGATAATATAGTTCTAAAATTTTAACAAAATGAATTTTCAAATCAAATTATAAAGTCAAATCAATCTGGATAAAACAGAGAACATTAACTTAATTAAAATATTCAAAACTAAGAACTTAATATAGTAAATTCCATTAGTTAGATGTAATATTATTTAATAATGAAGAGAAAAAGGTTGAAAACCCCGATGATCACTGTCGATTTAAGGAAAAGATGATAATTTAGTTACGTATCGAGTAAGATTAAATTTAAGTAATTTTCTTAGTGAAAAACAGAAGAGCACCATAACCAGGAATTTTAACTTTTAATTTTCTCAGAGAAATTAAGTTGGTTGAAGGTATAAATTACACAAATAAACATAACATTTTGGGAATAGTCCATAAAATTTGCTAAAAAGGCTTAAACAGTAATAAAGTAACGCGAATCCTTTTTTTGGCTGTTTCCATATTTTTAGTTCCGCCCATCAAATAATGTTATAAGTATAAGTATTTTAACATAAATTTTTTCAGTTTGTATGTTATTGCGGTCTTTGTAGGATCAGAACTGTATTTTAATTGGTGTTATTATTCAATTTAAATAAAAAATTTCTCCGAAAACAATAAATTTAAGTAACCTACGAAACTTGAAGTGAATGGTTGTTTTCTACCTACTAACTTACTATTTACGACTTACTATTGACCGACCCCCCCCATTGCATATTTTATGTACCTATTGACGTAACGGCTTCTTAAATATTAATTTAAATTCATAAAAATTAATATAAATAATTATTTACTAATAATTGATGCATTTTTTATATATTTTTAGATTTAAATTTTTTAAATTTTTTTAATTTTAACTTTTTTTTTTCTTGGCAATTTACTCTCATTTTTTTTTGTTCACAGCAACTAAGGGTAATTAATATAAATCATATGTTTTTACTTAAGATTTTCTACATTTTCAACAATTTTTCAAGGGGTGGCAACCTGCAAGCCGAAATTTCAAGGTGTCGATTTTAGATACTTTTGAAAATTTGCTGTAAATTTTTAGTTTTTGAGAATTAAAATGATTTTTTGCGCAGGATCGTGGCTTTATACTTCCCCTTTCCTGTATATGTTATTATATCAACAATACGTTGATTGTATGACGAGTTATGACCAAAAAAGCTATGGGGTGGCAACCTGCAAGCCTTTCCCCTAGTACTAATCATTACAAACAAGAAAGTGTCGAACAAACTTTTTAGCGTTTTTGAGTTATACGCAAAATTAAAACTTCAAAATTATCAAAATTCTTCAAAAAATAAGTGGTAAATAACGAGGAAATTCAATTCAAAATCTAAAATAATTAAGATTTTTACACGTATATTGCAGTTATAATGAAAACCCCAAACTTTAAACTTATAATTTGCTAAGTCAGCACTTTTTTTAAAAAAACCTAAAAATTTTGATTTCATTATAACTGAACAACGGTACGTTTCTGAAAAATTTTGTTCGACACTTTTTTGTTTGTAATGATTAGTACCTACTACATAATCTAGGTGAAATTTACTATCCAATTTAGCTCATGAAGGTTGCCGAAAATATCGATTTTTTAAGCAAAGCCGTATTGCTGTTATATTTCGTATTTTTGGATTTACTAAAACATTAAAACAAGACAGGAACAAACATTAGGAAGACAGTAGCATGGTTGTTTTCAAAAAATATTGAACTATTTCCCTAATAACGACATTTTAAAGGTAACGTAATACTTTTTTAAAAAGTAAAAAATTATTACATTGACTAGTGATAATAATATTTGAGATGATGCATTTTTGGTTTCTCACAGATTTAGACTGCGTCCGAGTTGGGAGCTAACAGAGCGCTTTCAGTATTAAGTGCTATATATAATAGGGTTAAAAATATTAATGATTGTTAGATATGTAATAAGAAACATTTGAAATAAAAGATCCACTGGATCTGACGAAGTGCCTGGTAACATCTTAAGGAAAATTGCACTTATTCTCTCTCTCTCAGATTCCTTCGCTCTACGTAAGAGCACAGTGACTACTTCATTTTCTTTAGAAGGGTTCTCTAGGTGATACCACTTATTCCAAATAGTAATAATTCTTACAGGATTAATAAATCGATCTTTAATTAATGATACATTTTCATTATAGTCCGGGAGCTAGCGACATTTTTCATTGTCACATTTTATAAAGATTAGTTTTAGTTAAGTTGTGTCTTATTAGAGGTACAGAAACCTAAAATCGACTCCTGCCGGGATACTAGCGGGGCAACGATTGACAGCAGTCTGTTAAAAAAAAGTAAATTTTTTTTTCATATTGAATTCCTGATTTTTATCAAATGGTTCTATATAGTGTCAAGTCTTATGAGTACAATGTTCTTATATACAAAATTTGGTTGAGATCCCTTCAGTACTTCATGAGTTATTCAATCTTGAAGTTTCAACTTTGATAGCTTGTAATTTTTGACAAATGACAGATTAGAAAGCTAATTTCACCTATTCTGGATAAAGCTCTTCAAGGTCTTTAAAATAACCTATCACAAGACAAAATTGTTTTTAAAAATTTTGTGTTCTTTTCTTGTAGTGGCACCCCTGATTGACAGATCGAGACGAACACCTTATTTTCACCTTTCTACCGTAAACCATACCAAATTTTGTCGTGATTGGTTGGATGGTTCAGGAATAAAGCGAGAGACAAAATCTGACCACGAACAGACAGCCAGACCGACCGAAGGAAATTTTTTTTTATGTTTTACAGATCTTTTTGTTTCTGAACACGGTGATCTCGAAAATCTAAATAAAATTATTTATTTTCGATTACCTTTTTTTTAAACATAATCTGAAGGGCGCTGTAAATCGCTGCGCCGCTGGTACCCCGGCAGGAGTCGGTTTTAGGTTTCTGTAGCTCTAATATGACACAAATTAACTTAAGCTAATCTTTATAAAATCTTACAAAATTTTTTGTCGCTAGCTCCCGGACTATTATGATATCATCCAATTATCATAATATGATTCGTTGAATTTTTAAAGAGGATGTAGGCAAGATATGGGTAACTCCTTACTGTCCAATAGGTACCAATCAGCTTCGCATTTCAAAAAATATTTGAGTTGATGACACGCTGTCACCTTATTTTCGTAACCTTATCTTCGTAAGCACTATACTAGCATCTGTCACATGCTTAACCGTAGCTTTGTTACTTAAAACGCAGTTCTTGAGAGCGGAAAACATCATGAATTCGTAACAATTAAGTTCTTATAACACTCAGATTACAACTCAGTTAAATGGAAAAGAGCTAAAATGAATGATAAAGTGGAAATAAAAGAGTCGCTTTATTGTACTAATTTGTATTAATTAATTCACTAGTCAAAATAAAACACAATACATATATACATAATGATCAAGTAAAACTAGCATGTAATTGATGATTACCTACTAAAAAACAAAACAAAAAAAAGTGAAGAACTGAAATCCCCCTGAAGGGTAGATTCGGTTATGTAAAAATATACAGTTGAGTATCCTTGAAGAGGATAACACAACAAAACGCAGTTATGCCCCAGCAAAGATTAATTGCACACCAACGGATTTCATTATCGCGGAATTATTGATAATAAAAAATAGAACCTGGCATGCAAATGCAGTACTACCAATTTCACTACTCTGCAAGTATTTTTATTTTATCAGAACCTTTCGAAATAAATAAAATTACTTTATCATTATATTGGTCTACCATCCAAGAATGAAAGTCTACAAAATAGAGAACACAAAACACTAGCGACAGTGTACAACTAGCAAATCTGCACTCAGATTACAAATTAATGTTACCTCTACATACTATAGGTTTGCACTCTCTCCAAGCCGTTTTATCCGTAATGCCTAGTTTAGACGAGCTTCGTAGCCAATGCTTAGTACTTGTCGCTTATAGCAATATTTTGCGTGTAAACATGCTGAATAGTGCTTTGTATTAGTAAACTGCCAATGCGAGTGAATAGAAACCGATTCTATTTACTTAGCGACAAGTCGATTAAGCATAATGTCTGGGATACACGAGCTTTGTAACTAATGCTTAGTCGACTTATCGTTAAGTAAATACAATCGGTTTATATGGCAGTTAACTAATACGAAGCACTATTCAGCATGTTTACACGTAAAATATTGCTATAAGCGACAAGTACTAAGCATTAGCTACAAAGCTCGTGTAAACTAGGCATTAGTTACAAATCTCGTGTATCCCAGGCATAACTGCGTAACTCCCTTGGCTAAGATACTATTAGCGATTGTTTCTTTTCGAAACTGCGTTATTAGTACATTTGACTCTGCAAAAGTATTAAATCTGAATTTTTGTTAGTTTACCATGATCGCCATAGCAAGAGTTGGAAATATTTACTCTAGTAAAGCAACGAAATTTTCGGATTCGCTGGTTTGTTGAATGCAAATTTTTACTGATATTGTCACTTTACCAGGCGCGTATCCAGAATTTCTTTTAGGAGGGGGGAGAATTATTATGTGGTTTTACATATCATTTCCTGTGAGTTTAAACTATCTTTTCATGTTCCTAGGAAAGATCAGTGTAAATTAAACAAATTAGCCGAAAATAACCTGGAGAGCTAAAAAAAGAGCTAAAAAAAGAGAGAAAAAAAAGCTGCTAGAGATTTGAAAAATGTCAGCAAAACACAGACAAAATGTGACAAGACCTACAAACAGTTTTAAGTAATCCAAAAGAATACTCCAGTAATAGAAAAAAAAAGAAAACTCCAGAATTAGTGACTTCGACTGCTCTTCGATAGAGGACAGCTAGAGGTCAAGGCAAAGACGAGCTATCCTAGCCTAAAGTGGAAGAAGAAGAAGAAGAAAAGAAGCTCAAGCCCCATTTTTCTATGTTATGAAGCTGGCTATACTTATATAACTTAACTATCTATAATTTGGATGATGCTTCGGTGGAATGCTTTCTTTGGGATGAGACTTAAAGAAGAAGAGGTAGAGGTAAAGAAGAAGAGGACCAATATCTTTGCTTACTTCATGAAGTATCTTCATATTGAAACCGTAATGATGATGTCAACATCAAAAACCAACAAAAACAATGCAAATTTGCTGCCTGGCTGCGTTCCAGCTACAAAATTTGGCTAGACTACGCTTCCAACTTACCTTTACCTGGTCTTCTAGAGCGGCGCTACGGCTCAACTTAACGGTAGAGCAATTTATGGGGGGGTTGAAAGTCAAGATCACTCTTGCTCCACTCAAAACACAAATAACTCAAAATGGCGCCATGCACTTTATGCCGCTCGCCAAAGATGTTGATACCTAAAGTGCAAAAGCTAAAGAATAAATAAAACACCAGTAAAGGTAAGCTGCGTTTAATTATAACCAAAAATAAAAATAGACGACGCCGAATTGCACAGGTAGTACCGCACAAGTAACACAAACTGGACGCAGAGAGTGTGGTAACATAAAACAAAATACCCAACTGATCAGATCTGATAAGTATCTTAAGACTAAACAAATATTAATCGAGCTCTGCTCGATTGGCAACAAAAGAGTTAGGTTGGTCGAAAATTGTCTTCCCTCCCCGATCTCGACGTTCGTAACAAACAACTCCAAAACAAAAGCGTTCACTACGCTTTTAAAATTAATCACAACAATAAACAAAACTCGCTCACCCCAATTCGTTGGTACGCCCCTGCCGAATCTACTTCGCTTAGTGACCACTGTCGCTCGCGCATCAATGGCTTCTGTCAAAGCTTCTGCGTTGATATAGATAAAAGGTGACACGGTTGAGATTTCAAGCTTTCCCAAAATACGAATCGTCCACCAGGAGCAACGGGTTGGTTCTCGTTGTAACTGTCGTATAACAAGCTCCTATTCTTGTTCTCAGGTAAGAAAGTAAACAGATTGGTTAATGGACGTTAATAAATGTATGTATGTGTCTGAAAGCCATCAAAAACCATCCAAAAATTGAGCAAATCGACCATATTTATTTTAAACCAGAGCATAGTTTAATGGAATGTGGCGCTATTCACCAAAAAATATTTACAATAGCAAAGAAACTGCCAGTATAACATTCCTAATGGTGGTAAAACAGATCTGAAATGCATGCAAAAAGCAAGCTCCTTTTTACAATGATTTTTTATTAGTGCACGGCGATTTTGTTAATTTTAATCCCAACAAGCACAACTTTGTGGCTATTACAAGTAAAGCTTTGTTGCCTTTCAGAAAAACGGTGTGGTTTCGATCCACAAGAGATAACCACATGTGGTTTTAATCAAGACAACGTATGGAGACGCCCATTTTTAAAAATTCGTTATAAAGCATCGGAAGGGTGGTCCATCAAATTCGATTCCAGTGAAATCTTATACAAAAAGGTTTTGTATTTCTGATACCAAAAGCAAGCATTTCAAGAAACTTTGAGATGATTTACAAATTCCAAACACATATCATGAGTTTTAAAAAAAACTTGCGTATTCCGGGTAGGTGAGAGATGTTCTAGCTGAACCGCACATGTCTGATGACTCAGAAGATGACTATTTAGATCTGGGGGGGAAATTGTGGGCCACTTCGGAAATGCATCATCATTCCGCGGGCCACATATATAATTATATAATCCTCATATTAGGTTTAGATACACTATACATATTTTTTTGGAGTGAAAATTTGAAACCTAATGAGTTAAGTAAGTAAGTAAGTAAGTAACGCCCAGATTCATAGACAAGTATTAAGTACTAAGTAAGACCAATAAGGTCGATTTCGCTTTTATTGCAACCTTATTTACTCGGTCACTAAGGGTCATTTTTAATAGCAGCGTTTTAAGTATAAATAAGGCATCGTTTATGAATCCGGGCGTTAGTAAGTAAGTAAGTAAGTAATGCCACGCTCATAATTGAGCAAAAGGATTGATAGAGATAATCCCAATCTCAGGGTAAAATTTGGCAATGCCCTGGCTAGCTACTTAAATAAAAAAATATATATAGGTGGTAGATGAGTTTTAAAAAAAAATGATAACAATAATAATTGGGAGGGTTGAATGTTTTGCCCTAGGCGCCACGTGGTTAAAAATCAACCTCCCAAAGCGTGCTACTACCTGAACCACGAACGGTAGCGTACTAAAACTCAAAAAAAAAAAGAAAAATGAAAGTGGTACAAGAATATACACTTGAATTGAATGTGAGTGATTTTATTGAATAAATATAATAGCGCCAAATTTCGTTTTGATCCAATCAAACAAATAGTAACAAAAGTCGCGAATAGCTTTTCTTGCGAAAAGCGTAACCAACCCGATATAGCTATATGTGGTTATAACAGTAGTTATACAAAATATACACTCCAATAGGAGGCAAAAACAATCGAATGATTTGTGGTAATATAGACTAAGCAAAATTACGGCGCAACAAAAATAATCAATAATAATAATTAATAACAAATAACATAGACGGCACAGAACACTTATCTCAACAGCTGATACGGAATCCTGGTAGGTGGTAAAATTGAATTAACTTGGATTAAGATGGTAGACGTTCTCGCTTGTGGACGAATATTTAAGTTAAGGGTGAATTGATGTTCAAAATGATAACGGTATGATGTTTGGTTCAACTTGGACAATTTACTGTCGGAAAGGTAAGATGTAAACAAAGACCTTCACAGATGTAGGACGTAAAACAAAGACCCTAAAATAATTATTGGCGTAAAGAAAAAAATAAAACATTAGAAGGTTCCCAAAAATTACCTCGCAGATGTTGTTGAGGGTCAATTTTCTTATAGTGATTTTCGTGTTTTCAAAAAGTTGTAAGGATGACTAAAATAAAAATTACAAACATAGTTTGTATTTCAAAATTAAAAATTTGTACTTACAAAAGAAATCCGAATACTAAATCCTCCAAAGGAGATAAGATTAAATATCTTCAAATCGATAAAAATCTTAAATGCTAAGTGCAGCGAATAAATCCCAATAAATCGGAAGGGCTAATACAAAAAACATAAACCCACTTTCGTAGCACTTTGCTAATTCAAAAATCTCTTCTTAAAAGACCAAATTAAAAATTTGTCACTTGAAAATTTTCAACACGAAAAATGTGTTTTGATAAAGATATCAGGAAAACAGGACCTCCAACCTAATTTTTATATTTCTAAAAATCCACCAACCAAATCAAAACAAGGAAATCTTATTGTTGTATTTCAAGAAGGCAAAATTCTGGTGAACCAATAACAAAGCAACGGACTCGGGAGCTGCGATAACGCACCCCCGCGCCACATTTGCCCCATTAATTGATCCACCAATTCTGGACCGTTACAGTAAGTAAAAGGCTTATAACGGTCAGAACGAATTTTGACACGTTACAGCAGAACATGAAATATTAGCATAGTGATTGGACTGTTACTTTCTAAGCTTTTAGCTCGTGTGATTCTTGCTCTGGATATGGTGTATATTCAAGTCAGATATCCTATGATACGGCCAAAAGTTTGGTGGTTAAGTGCGTGACTATGGATGCCATATACCCGGTTCAATTCCGGATTCGATTTGCCTTTATCAGAGCCTTCTTCAGAGATGCTGAAGAGATTGTGTTTTGATTACATCATAGGAATGTCGATACGGTAATTTGGCGCCCAATGTAGGACAAAATCCTTCAAATATATTTACACCAAAACTCAAAAATCACCGTTTTCTCTATTTTCAATTATGTAATTCTGTTGAGTAAATATAGGTATACGTTGTTTGTTTGCATTTAAATTTTAATTACGTTCAACTGAAATACATGAAATACTTTAAGAAATAATATGTTTGATGGTTTGATTTATTGTCGGTTTCACTTTAAACGCACGTATGGAAGAAACAAATTTTTAATCGAGATTTGAAAGCCGAAAAAATGTTTGACTTAATTTAATTCTATTTCAATACTAAAAAGTGAATTCGTTCTAATCGCCTGGTCCATTGCTTACTTTTTCTATGGATTAGTTTAGTTAATTATTATCAATTATTTGAAAAGAATTAATTTGATGCTGACTTGTAACGTTTATCTCTTTTACAAAAGAACCACAGTCAATTATTTTTATATTTCTACCCCTTGTTTTGAAGGCAGGATGATTAATTGCAGAATTAATTAAACAAAAAGTAATTAGTCTTTCAGTTTTGCATCAATATTTACGTTTCATTGTAAAATAATATATTATAAATAGTATGTAGATGTTTTCCGTACTATTTTGGTTAACTAGGTATATTTTAATTAAATCTTTCTTCTTGAAATAAGAGATATTATGTATACATATAATATTTACATAATGTAAAAGCTTTTCAAAGTTTCTGTTATTTAGAAATTTAAAATATATTCAGACTTCTTAAATTGCGTATATTATAAAAAAAATCTTGAAAAACAAGAAACTGCAGAATGAATTAATGGTGTATTATGATTGATGAGTTTGTAACGAACAAAAAGTGAAACAATGGAACACCAACACAACAAAATCTTAAAAATACTTAATTTGTCAACAAAAAATTTTTTATATATCAGAATACAATGACAATAATAATTAAGCACAGAAAAATTTAAAGATTAAAAATTTTCTGCAATAAATACTATTTTGATATTTAAATAATGCAGTTTATGAATCTCCGATGTCATATTGTAACCCATTAGGGTCTGCATTTATCACAATCGATCCATTCAAACGACTCTCAACGGCAGTAGTGTAGTGAAAATCCTAAATAACATTAAAGGCATTGTAAAGTTTAAAAATACCGATTGTATAGTAGAATTAAAACTTAGCTCAGAAAACATTTCTATTCTAGTTTTAATAACAAATCGTCAAGTACTCTAATTCTCAAAAAAATTATTTTATTTATATAATACATAATATGTATTTCTAATATAAGCATTCAACAAAGTAATTAAAAATACACTATAAAACTATAATGAGACAATGGAAAACATGAATATTTCATTCAAATTCATTCCAGGGAAGTCAAATGCACTTCAATTTGAGAAAGCTTGCTTAGCATATAACACCTCGGTGGTTTGCCTTTGTCTTCTGAGAGAAAACGGTCAGAAATAATGATATACCTCGTCCAGAATCAATGCGCTTTATTGAAAATTTCCCCAAGATACAATACCAAACAAATTAGCCTCGCAAAATAATACTTTTATGAGAAATAAATATGTAAATTTCGGGATAGGGACGTTTCGCCCCCACCGTTTTGCATCCGCCGATTCGCCCCCGTCCGTATCGCCCCTGACCGTTTAACCCCCGTCCGTTTCGCCTTCGACCGTTTTCTCCCCGTAAGTAAACTGCCCAATATTGATTGATTTAAAATAAATTTTAACTTATGATTGGTGTTTTCGATAATTGACCTGGTAAAAATAAACTTCGAAGTTAAGTGTACAATCGGTCTCTGTCAAAACAAGTACAGGGTGGGCTATAAAGAATTTACTATTTTAAAACGTCGTAAACATGTTTTAAAATAGTAAATCTTTATGGCCCATCCTGTACCGTGAAATCTACCGCTGGGTATACCGTAACGTTCGGAAATTAATGTAGGTACCTAATTCGGGCAACTCTCAACAATAACTACTGTTACTGATACAGGGTTGACCAAATTATGCTGTGAAATATGTTTTTGATTAGCTTATCTTGAAACGTCCTGCACTGACCTGCACTAAAGTCGTTTGTTTTATTAGGAATTATTAAAGATACTAGGAAGTTCTGGTGTCGTTCTGGCTATACGTTTATACTACACGTTTTGTGTACCAACCACAGCTTTTAATGTTCTTCATTGAGTGTATGTATTAAATAGCAGTGACAAGATGAGTTTTGTATCTTCAGAGCGAGGGGGAAGAAAATTTGTTGACGAAGAAAATTACGTTTATGCTTTTTCGAAATACACGAAAGACAAAGAACATTCAATACGGGTATGTGAAAAATAGAAAAAAAATCGCATAACGTAAACTCGACTTTACGTAAGGACGATTTCTGTAATTTTTTAGCCACCCCCCTCCATTATTTACGTAAGGACGATTCTTTAATATTTTAGCCCCCCCTCTCCTCTGTGTAGGTTCGTAATATTGTGTCCCTCCCACATTTTATGTAAGAATTAATTAAAAACGGTGGGGGCGAAACGGTAGGGGCAAAACATCCCGAGGCGAAAAGGCACAGGGGTGAAACATCCCGGGGCGAAACGGCGGAGGCGAAACGGTGGTGGCTAAAAGGTCGGGGAAACACGGTCGGGGGCGAAACTGTACGGGGGCAAAACGTCCCGGGGCGAAACAGCGGGGGCGAAACGGTGGGGGCTAAACGGCGGGGGCTAAACGTCATATAACCGTAAATTTCAACATCAATAAAATAAAATTTTTATTAGAAACAGAAATTAATATTATTTTCTGTTCTATTGTTTTCATATAGGTTCCTCCCGCCTATTACGTTCTTCTGAGTAATTCAAAAAAATTAAAAACATCTCTGTGGCGCGATCGAACTCAAAAATTACGGAATTATAAAACTGGGATCTTTGAGTAGCTCAATGAATAGGACAACATGCCTGAGTACGACCGAACTCGAAAATTACGTATCTAGAAGAATAGGATCATTAATTTTAAGTTAAATTTGGCTTTAATTAACTGAAGGTAAATTTATATGTTAACAGCAGCACGGTTAGAAGTAGACTGCAACTAGTTCCACCAACTAGAACTCATGTACTTCAACAGAATAAATTATTCCCCGACCTTTATGGGCAAAAAAACTATTTCAGAGCAAGTTCTGGTGTACCGCAGGGCAGTAACTTGGGGCCGTTGCTTTTTCTATTATTTATAAATGATATAGGTTATTATGTTGTAAATGCAAACTACTTGTTATATGCAGACGATTTAAAGTTATAATTAAGAATTAAATCAAGTAGAGAGTGTGAACTACTGCAAACTGATATTGATAATATAATTAGATGGAGCCAAATAAATAAACTCGAATTCATCACATCAAAATGCAATGCCTTTAGTTACGCAACAACAGAAAAACTGAGATATGAGTTTTATATAAAATGAAAGATACAATTCTTTGTAGACTGGAAACGATAAATGACTTGGGTATAATATTTGTACAGGAGCTCACATTTCGTGCTCATATTCTGGGTACGATATCCAAAGCCACAAAACTGTTAGGTTTCATCATTAAGAATACCAAAACATTTAAGAACACTTCAGTTATAGTTTTCCTCTTTAATTCCATTGTCCGTCCTAGCCTAGAGTATTGTAGCTTGATTTGGAGCTCGTCACACGCAATCGATGAGTTAGGGTTAGAACGGGTACAAAATAGATTATCTAGATACTTACAATACTTAGAAACTGGCACATACCCAACATATAGTACACATAGTAAGGACCTTAAAAATAAATTTAAAATCACAGAACTGCGCGCTAGGCAAAATCTAATGTCTTCTCTTTTTTTGTTTAAAATAATGAAGAGAATTTCTGATTGCACTGATATTGTTAATATGATAAAACTAAGGGTGCCTAGATCATCTAACGCTCGAATACCCAGTGCGCTGCAGGTCCCTCCAGCTAGGACTTTGTATATGACATATGCACCACTTTATACCATGTCCCGAAGTTTCAACAGCCTACTTATTAACACTAATGTGGATTTTGACATCGGACTCGTTCAATTTAGAAAAACCAGTAAGGAATTTTATAAAAATTTTTTATTGCACTCTGGGCTGTCGTGCGCGTCCTCCTCCGCTGACTGATTCAATATTTGCAATTTGTAAAACAAATAAACTTTTGTATTGTATCTACATGTAATTAGGCTTACGCCTGTTTGTAGGGTTTTTGATATAAATAAATAAATAAATAAATAAAATCGTTGCAAAGATATTTTAAGCTAGGTATTTACAACAGGATACTTTTGCAAGGATATTTTTAACAGGGTATTTTTGTACCTTTTTGCGTCACCAAAAATTTCAATCAAAACAGATCATGGAGATACGGTATAGTTCGAAATAAATAGCGGCATGAACCAAAGACACTTTTCAGCAAACTTAAAAAAGGATAATTAAAAAAATAGATTCGAAAGTCTAAATTTTAACTAGAGAAGAACTAATTAGAAAGCAGAATATGAAAGAATACAAAAAAAATGTTTAGAAAAATTGGTACGACATAGTACCAAGACAGTAACAGGACTGATAATCGGGTCATTCTTAGGTGGAAAGTCCGGTCTCAAAACTGACGAGAGCAAAAGACTCTCCCCCTCTAACGAGGGGTATGATGACACGGATCAACGATACGGAGGGAGAATACTGAAAAACGAATATGGTAAACAATAAATTTTACGTACGAGATGCTGGAATACAACATTATGGACAAATAACGAACAGGAAATAATAATAGAAAAGGATAAACATAAAATGAATTTGTGTTCTCTTTCGGGAATGGATTTGGCAGATATCAGAATTACATCTTTGTCTATCTTTTACTAGCCTTTTCTGTTCACTGCAGGACAATCGGCCTCTTTCTCTGAGAGAAAGGTTTAACCATTTAGTCCCCACGGTTGCTTAATCCGGATTGGGGAATGCTTTTAACCCTGTTTTCCTTAGTTGATAGCGGCAATTATCAATCCAGGGGAACCAACGGCTTTACGTGCCATCTGAAAGTTTTAGACTCTCCCCGGATTCAAACAGAGTACTTTAGAGTCAGCAGTTGTTCGGCTAACCTACTAAGCTAATGAATGTCTCTTTGTCTATAGTGGAAGAAAAAACCACGAAAGATCTTGTGTAGGTTTACTGTTATAGGAAAAATTAAAACGCTGCATTGTCGAAATATAATACATTAATGAATAATGATAGATTGCTACAGATAACTATGCAACCAAAAATTGTATATCATTAGCATTTACGGCTGGTATAAAACAGAAATATTAAAACAAAGATTTTAAACAAAACTTTCCATACTAACTACACGCAAAGAAAAGATGTTATATTAACATTTTTCATCTGGAAAAATAATTGTTGGCACACGAACAACAATTGTAGTAAAATTAAACGCACCCTTCATGCTGTTTATACTACATCAGCTGTAAAATGCACTTAAGCATTGTTGCTTAATGTTACACATGCATGTAGTTAATTTTACAATTTTTTTGTACTTTTAACTCGAGAGTATTGCTGCTTTATCACTCAAAATAGTTGTTAAACAAATAATAAGTATAACAAATAATGTTGTTAAAATTTAACAACAATTGTAGTAAGATGTTCTGCAGAGAATTTTTTTTTTCGTGTATAAGTACGTATTAAAATTAACTTAATATTTTTCCGCATGGTGGCTTTTTAAAGCATTCAATGACATAGTATAGTTATTGCGAACTTATTATCCACCTCACCATTAATAACCCATTTTATTACCATTCATATGGTTCTACCATATTCTACTATTAATCAATTTTCTTAGATGTCATAATTAAACAAAAAACTTTATTATGTACATAATAGCATAACAATACTGAGATATATGAGTGTAGATTAATATGACAACTATTAAAAATCTTGTGTTGTGCATGTTAATACCACGTTATAATAAAATTTAATTAAAAACAACAAAATAATATAAAGTGGTAGTAACAAAAGCCGACGGAGCATAACAAATATGTAAAAAACAACAAATTTATTTACGTATGAGAATTTTACTTCAGTTTAAAAATTATGTAAGTACTACATTTGGTTGAAAAAATGTACATGACTTATATTTTAATAGAAAACAACCAAACCATTTTTGTGATAATTTATATTTTAGAAATGAAAGAAAATAAGCGTAACTTAAAAATTTAATAAATAAAAAGTATAACAACTGCAACAATGGTATAACTATATAAGCCGACCTTAAGCGGACGCAATATTTGCAATGATTTTATATACAATAACAAATACGACTATTGCGCAATTATAAATAACGATAAATAATAATAAATAATGATGATGATGATGATGATAATAATAATATTATGTTCTAATAGGAACATTAGGAATAGCCCATAATATGAGCTATGCACTTGCAGGTTAGCTTTATATTATAGTTTCATATTACATTTAATATATATTTTATATATTATATAAAACTTAGGATTTAGCTCACAATAGTGTAGTTAGCGCAACCACGACCACATTGAACTGCGGTTTCTCGTTTGTTGATGTTGGGTAATAATAACACTGATAAACACAGATTTTGTGACAAGAAAATTTTTGGGTGTTTCTGGTGCCTTTCGGCACCCTAAAAACAAATTTGAAAGCATAATTTGCCTATCACCCACCAATCTTTAGTAACAAGCATTTATATCTTGCAAATATGCGCTATATGCATATTGCGCCACTTTGTGTAATGCATCAGCAGTGACGAATATACCGTGTTAAGATAAGGTCCTTTCTGTCTATTACATGCAAGAAGTACACACCAAATCAGATATTAGACATTAATATGCATTTGTCGGCGTATAAAGTTTTATACACTTGTACGAAGAGCTTACGAACTTTTCTTTCAGTGCTAAAGTGGAAGATCGAGTCATGGGTTCCTTACATATGGTAAAACTTTTGTAACATTGTTAACAGCTTCATTGAAAGATACATAACATAAAATGCGCTTTGCAATACCAATGGTGTGGAGAGAATCGAAAGACCATGCCACAGATTGTTACTATATTGTCTTACTAATACAGGGCTTTAATGAAAAATTTTCTTGAAGCACTAGAAATTTCCGTGAGGCAAACATTAGGAAGGGCATATTTGTGGGATCACAAACACGAGAAGTAATGACATATCGCGAATTTGACAACTTGCTGAATGAAGTTAAACTGAGTATGAAGAGCTTTTAAAACAGTTGTGACCTATTTTCTTGGAAATGTCAAAGCTGAAAATTACAACGATGTCATGACTAAATGAGATGTGACATGCCTTTAAAAACTCATTTTTTGGATGCTCATCTCGATTTCTTCTCGGAAATTTGGTTGCTGTAAGCTACGAACAGAGAACGGTTCCACCAAGACATTTCAGCCTCAAAAAAGCAATACCAAGGTAAATAAAGCTTTGATTGCTTGCTGGTTACTGCTGGACATTAATCCAAGATGCCCCAGAAACCAAATATCGCCGTAAAACATCCGCAATAATATGTTGAGGTAAATGCAACATTAAGAACATACCGATATTGATATATTTCTATATAACGCAAAACACTTTGTAGCAAAAAAACTGTAGGAGATAGAGAAAATCCAAAGTCATTTTCTGCTTTCTGGTGAAATTTTACACAACATACACCACCCTATTCTATCCATGTCACAAAAAAAAGTTGATTTTTGTTTATCAGTGTAATTTATAACTTTAACAAACACTCGGAAGTAACACTCAATAACTGAATTTTGGTAGTTTATGTTATTTTGATAGTAAATTGCATTCGAAATTGACGGTTAATATAGGTGTATTAATATTATCGGTCATTTTTAAATAATAAGTCATCCAATTTTGGTATTTATCAATGGTAAAAGATTTTGTTTTATTTTGCCCATAAGATAATGTTATTAATTATTATTAATTAAAGAATATATCGTTGTAGGGTTACTCGTTTAAATTTTCATGAATACAATTTTATAAAATTTTAAATATAGCTATAACAAAACCTATTCCTTTAAGTTTATTGCTTTAGCTTGGTTGTATTATCATAAACTTGATAAATCATTTAAAATAGTTTTTGAATAAAATACACAATGTTATTAAAAATCTAATAAAATAAAAACGGTTATTAGTATTAGTAAATGCAGTATGTATTATATTTTACAATTGCTTTAAGAAAAACTTATCGATTGCTGATTCTTTATAATGGCTACCACAGATTTTAGAAATACAAATATATTTTAGTAAAAAGACATTTAAAGACAAAAAAAAAGACTTGACAGTTTAGGATTAAAAATATTTTTAAAAATTAATTAATATTCTTCTTTTTCAGACTTTTTCATTCCAATTTTGGACATAGAACGGCGCTAACCGCGAAGAGTGGAAAATAATTAATATTAAGTTACAAAAATTATTTTTGAAATAGTTGAACCGTGAAATAGGGCCTTATATCGTATTAAAATTTTTTAATTATTAAATTTTTTTTATATACAATATTTGTAAGGAAATATTAATTAATTTTTTAAAATATTTTTGATCGTAACCTGTCAAATGATTTTTTTTAATGATAATTTTCTGCGTATTGTACAGTATTCACCAAAATAAACAGTACCGAAAACAAAAATGTTTTTTTATTTTTTTATTTATATAATTTAAATGTTCAAAATGTGCACCATTACGGTATAAACACGATTCATAACGATTTTGCAGATTATTGAACATGTTTATAAAGAGTGATTGCGGCAGTTGCTGAAAATATGCTATTTTCCTTTGTCGTAGTTCTGCAATATTTGCTGTCGGATTTTCTGATCGAAAAACTTACTCTTTTACTGGGGGCTACCTTGTTAAACTCTTGTCGATATTTTTGTGATCCCCCCGATTAATTTTGATTATCCCGTCCATTTCCGTATGAGCGAAAATAATGCGCTACAACAAACACTTTCCTCAGTTGTTAGAACCATTTTCAACGCGATTTTAGCACCTGAGCAATGTAAATATGACAACTAAAGACAAATAAGCCAAACATAACAAATGTATATCGCGCGAGCAATTTCACAGCACTCTAAATTTCGAAACTGTTTATTTTGGCGAATACTGTATTTCTACACTATACTCAGGGCCAGATAAACCATGGAGCCACCGCACCCAGCGCTAAAGTTCGGAAGGCGCTAAAATTATGCCTTTTTAATTAAATTAAAAAAAAAAAATTAAATTTTGAATGAAAGAAATATCTGAACGGCGAGCGCCATATCAATTCAATAATACACAAAATGCTAATCGAGAAAGTCACAAATTGTGATTTAATTAATATTTTCTTTGATATAATTATTGGTAAAGTGAAATAAGTAATGATAACCCTGGTTTGCAAATAAAATTTTTTTTTGGCCCTGATACCATTCCTGATGATTCTTAGTTAAAATAACACCCTAAATCCGAATATGACCCTCATTTTGCCCCACCATCTACCGTTTTCGGAAGATATCCACCCCCCATCTATTTTTACCGCTTTTTGATAATTTGGGGTAATGACAACGATTATTTTAGCGTTTACATTGCTTCTGGTAAGCAAGAGAGGTGAAAAGTTAATATTTGTAAGAAGTAAATTGATTTGGGGGAATATTTATTCCATTAAATTGTAAAAAAAATATTAAAAATGATTGATTTTTAGGTTTTTTGCTAATTTTTTTTACTTATTTTCTACATATTCCAGCTTCTAGCATATTCCTCCCTTAAACATTTTCCAAATAATAAAAAATTTTGTTTTCTTTGATTATTTGCGATTTACTATAGTCATAACGCCACCTCGCGAAAAAATATCAAGTTAATCTAATACGTATTTGGTATAGAAAGTTTTATTTAAAACCAAACGTTGGCATTCTTTTGGTATTTTATTTTGTGAATTATCATTTCACTGCGGTTTTACGATATAAAATAATTGAGAATTTAACTAAAAATAACATCAATTGGGTCATTCCATATGAAATCAACCAAAAATAAATAGTTTTCAAATTGACCATCACAGATTTCTTTGAAACTTTGGTTAATTATATTCTGTTCATTTCTAACTCCTTCAGTTTTTGAGTTATTTAATTTTAAAAATCGCAAAAGCGACACTTTTTGGCTCTCATTTAACGATACAAAATGTTCTAACTTCAGTTTTATAAGTCCTACAGAGTTGTGTGATAGCTCATTTTAAAGAGTATTTAAAGGGCCTTAATTTAATACTAATCTCAGTTTTTAATAAAAATAAATTTTTTAAAAACCTCAAAAATTGTTCTTGTAAAAAATTTTTGAGTGAGTGTTTTCTGAAAATTATAAAAATAAGGTATATTTATATTGGTGACTTGGTAAATATGTCATAAAAATTTCAAATTTCATATATAATATACAATAGGTATATTTAGTATTGAAGGCGCCATTTACCTAATTCGCACTCGGCACTGAAATAGCTTGATTCAGCACTAACTATACTGTTAAAAATATATTATTTTAACGTTTTGTTTAGTTCTGTTAAATATTAAAAAGTAATGTTTGATCAAAACACATTAGCCAACTAAAGGTAGCTAATAACACAGTGTTACATGGTACAGCTTCAAGAATGGGCGGGGGTGATTTTAATAGCTTTTTTTTGCGCTGAAAACGAATTTGACTTTGAAATTGCTCCATCACGTCAGGTTTTTTTGAAATTGTAACTTAAATGTTCAAAAAAATAGCTATTTTAACCATTTTCATGTTGTTTTTCATTTTTTTGTTTCAATTTTTCACAAGTGCATCGCATAGCACTATTACTTAGCTTTAAAATCCATTTCTCACAATCATTCTACAATTTTTTAAAGTGAAGGTATACAATGTTTAAGTCAAGAGGGTTAGTAATGCAAATTCACCCATTTTATCGCGCCAAACTAACTTTTTGATAAGTTCTTTAGTATTAATTAATTAGCAACTTCAGCAACCGCTGTGTAGGCAGAATACTAAAGAACTTGTCAAAAAGTAATTTGGGCGACGTAAAAAGGGTGTTAGGTTGGAAAAGTTTTACTCGATGAAATTGTTGAACTACCAGAATCATTAGAGTTTGCTTGGCATTTAATATAATTCGCATGATTTTCTTAAAAATATACGAATGTACAACTCGGCTTTTCAAATGACATTGTTTGGTGCCACCGAGAACCGAGATACGGCACGGAAATTTTATACCCACGTTTAAAATGTTAGGCCAAGTGTACCATACAGTTGGTTCCCTATGTCCAACAACGCAGGAAGAACCAAAGTTTTGCAAATATACTTTATGGGCGATGGAGAATTAGAAAGAAGATTGTTCATGGCTCCTCACATGAGCAGAGAGATATTATATGATTTGTAAGAATTCCTTCATAGCAATCATCCATATGTGTGAAGTTTTAAAACTGCCTTGGATTCGATGCCACCAAATTCTAAAGATTTTAAGGTGATCATTCGAGCTGATAGGATGCCACGCATAAAGCACAGAGGTCGTGTTAATGTGCCACAAAGAGACGAAGCGGCTATACTGTATGTTGGGCAAGAATTTACGAAGAGGGATATAGTTTTAAAAGAGGTGAATAGCACTCTTCAACGCATCAATGAAATGCATCGTTCTTATGATACATTACCAGTACCCGCTGATGTTGTCGTGGTGAAAATGGATATTCTATCGATGTTCCACAAATTCATGCAATTACTAGAGTGCATATCGCACCCAATAAAACTGTTTCTATACGACTAATACAGAATACGAACATTGTGGCGCAATTTTCAATTCAGAAAATACACATTCTTCGCACCTTCGCACCGTTACAGAATGACTATATTCTCACATCTAAGAAATATTAAAACTTAGTAGTGACATCTATCAACAAGTCCAACTGTCAAATTGGTGTTCGCGTATTACAAGAAATACACTAGCACTGTGCGTCTGTCGGATAGAAAGTATAGTCTGGAAGTCGTTTGGAATGGCTATTCTGCACTCGAGGACTGTCACCCTCGCCTAAACGGCTCGGGTGACAAACTTTCCCCTCGTGCAGAAAATGCCAATTCCTAACTCGTTACAGAATATACTATTCTACTATGAATTTCTACGCATACAGGTTAATGGTCAGAGAAAATGTCAGTAATTTCATTCTGCGATTTTATTCGCTTCTTAATCAATATTTAGTAGACAAGTTTGCTAATATTGAAACAGGGCGCATCAATTTCATTAAAGCAAACCAGAGCAAATATAAATCTAAGTATTTCGGACAAAGGCAAATTATTTTAATTTTAGTGAGACCCCGTGCGAAGTCGGGTATACATAATATAGATTGTGTATGTGATTTACAGGACAAAAAATTACAGAATATAACTAAGAAAATAACAAAATTAACTACAATGTTGAAACAGACAAATGTAATAAAATGAATGACAAATTATAAAACATCAAAACCATTCTTGTTTACTATATATGCTCTTGCGTTTTTGTTGATTTATCCGTTACTCTCAAGTAAAACTGGTATGGTAAGGCCGTTTTCATCTTGTAGAATAGTCCTTGGTGCCATACCTTATCACATGGGGGTGAAGCTGAGATTTGAAATACCGAAACACAACATGGCGGTGCCTTATCGTAATTTTCATAAGGTTTCGTATACACCCGACTAAAAACGATGATATTTGCAGAGTTTAGTGATTTCCATGGTGGTTTCTAGTGATTTTTAAAATCACATAGTTGGTTACTTTCTATAATCATTCTATTTTAGGTTATATTTGTGCATTTTGTACAAAAAGCGCGTGTACCTTAACCATGATACAACAATTTATATCAAAATAAATTTCTTGTGTCGTGTCCTGAATCCATGTCCATTATACCTATTGTAAATGATTAATCTGTGATCCCTACAAAGTGAAGTGCAAATTTATTGTGTGTGAAAATTGAAAGTTAAGTATAAGATTTCGCAGATACTACACCATTATTTAAACAAATTTCTTTTCAATTTCAGGTTTCGTTTGATATATTAATTTAGCAATGGAATTGGTTGGCCGTAAGAAGTTTAGCTGCAAGTATCCTTCTTGTGAAAATCATTACTTTTTAAATACGAAAGGCGATTATGTAAACAAACATTTCTTTAGATTTCCTAAAGATGTTCATATTGATAATATTTGGAGAAATGTTTGTAACGTAGATTGTACAAAAAATACAAGAAATTGGCAAATTTGTGAAGATCATTTTAATCAATGTGATTTTGTGAACGAGGCAAAACAACGGTTAATTTCTGGGGCTGTGCCAGTACCTTGCCTTGTAGAAATTTCAAATGTTCAAAGTAATTCCAATGTTTTAGAAGGCATTGCTGATGAACAATTGATCGAAAGGGTAGATTTTCCTATTTTACATGATTCGGTTTCTTTAAATGATTCGGTTTCTTTAAATAATTCTTGTACTGGACCTAGCTCTTTCTCGACAGCTTCATGCTCATATTCAGATTTGCCTCTTTCACATGATAATGTAGGAACAAGCAATGATCTTCAAGATCACAATTATTATAAAGTCATTGGAGGTAATTGCAAATGGTTTTTTTTATTAATTTCTTTATTAACTTGTATAGAAAATGTTTATTTATGTTCAAAAATTATTTGTTTACGTATTTAGTGTATTTCAGTTTTTATTAATATATTCGTTGTACATTTTTAGTTTGTGAATTTTTATTACAACTAACCTTTGTCAGATTTAGCAAATAATTATTTTAAATTCTTAAAAAATGTATTTAATAATTTTCTATAATTACCTCTGTTTATTATAGAAAATTTATAAATAAATTTTTAAAGAATTTGAAATTTTAAGTTTGGAAATAAAATTATAAAATTATACAATGCTATTCAAACGTCGCGCTAAATTTTAGTTTGCCTTACGGGCGCAGGAGGGCCGTGTTGCGATCATTTAACATGCAGGTTTCGCTTCTCAATATATATGTTCTGTGCCTTATCAAATGCCTAGCTTACGTCGAGAAAACCTGCTGAACAGAACTGCTCTTCCTTCTGCAAGAAGTTTGGTGTGGTAAATTTTGTATATTTTTATTCTTATGTAGTGTTTGTCGCTAATTATGCTTCCGATATTAACATAATATCAATGTTTTGGTTTATTAAAGATGTTTGTAAAATAACAGAACAAGATATCTTAGTAAAATTTATAATTTGTGACGTACGTTTTTGTCTTGTATAGTTTTATCAGTAACCTATACGTAGACATCCTCTGATTAAATTTGTTAAATAGAAACAGTTAAACAAGTTTTAGTTAAACTGTTGGACCATAAATTTCAATACTTTTAGAAGGGTAGGTAATATATTAATACTTTAAAGTTTTGAACATAATTAGCAAGTTTTCATTTTCTTGTTCATATTCCTAATTATTGTTTCGTTTTATTTAAGCAAGAATTAAGTTTAGAAACTAAAATTTCTTAAAGGTCAGCAACTTTGATAACTCTCAAAGCTTTTATGTATTGCTTTTACACATTTACCAGACCAAATAATAAACATAATTATGTACATATGTATATCATAGAAACATTAAGTTGAACTAATTTAGTTTTACAAAATTAGTACAAAAATTAGTACAATATATGTCACGGTGACATATTGACATCGACATATCGTCGATATGATATCCATCGGGTTGGGCGTGAGGCCAGCACCCTCACACTGTATAAAAATTATAAATGCTAAAAATCTTACTACCAAGCTTCGAAATACGGACGGAACAAATCGAAAACGAAAATGCAAACGAAAACGGAATATGAATTTTGCTACATGGAATGTTCAGGGTATAAATAAAAGGATGAAAGAGGTACTAAAAGAAATGAAAACATACGACATCGATATTGTCTCCCTCACGGAAACCAGGAAAAAGGAATCGGAACAGGAGATTCAAAACTACGTTCATATATTTAGCGGAGTCCCTAAAGAGTAAAGAGCTAGGTGCGGCGTGTCCATCATAATAAAAAAGAACCTAAGAAGATTCATAACTTGTTGGAATCAAATAAACGAGAGAATCGTAAAAGTGGAAATGACTGTTATGGGACGATTTGGCCGATAGGTGGCCAAAAAGGATATGGGAATGGATGCCAAACTTTAGAAGGAAACGTGGAAGACCTGCTAAAACATGGGCGCAGGAGGTTTAGGTTGCAATGAAAGATAGAGGACTTCAAGAGAATGATTGGACCGACAGACAGGCTTAGAGAGTAGGATGCGACAAACGGATACATCTGTAAATCACTCGCTTAATATATATAGTACAAAAATTTAAATTATTATTAAATAACGTAACGTATTCCAACTTTTAACGCTACGTTTACTGAGTTCAGGTCAGCTAGAAGATTGGTAGAACCCTTGGAATAGCGAACGAAAATTAAAGAAATCTAAAAATTTGTAACAATTTTATAATTTTAGTTTTCCGTAATGAAAATGAAATAATTTGATAAATACCATAAAATAAAGCGATTAAATTATGGATTAACTTCAAATATCGATTAACTTAGTTAAAGGTAGTAAATTTTAACTTTTCAAACGAAGAATATCTACTTATATGAAGTGGGCGAGATTTAACTACATTCCATTGACTGTACGTGTAACCCACGTAAACAATTAACGCTATTTAACGCTGAAGCTGCGTTCCAGCATGTAACATACAATTTTTCTAGGTTAATTAAATTATCAAACTTGTTTAAAAAAGTTTAAAAATTCAATTCACAATTATTTTTAACAGTGTTGATTGGGTTGCATATATAATTAAAGTTATTAGAATTTGACAAGTTAGCTGTAAGCTGTTACAGAAAACTATCTATTTGCATAAATTTTAGGCTTCTATACAATGTATAAGAAGAAGCCTTATGGTCTGGCTCCGTGTCTATCTGTCTGTCTGTCAGCATGATTCAAAAAAAATCAGAACTCGTTAGCGTTTTCCTTATATAAAAAAAATTTGCCGTTGGTATCTACCTATTTAGAAGATTAACGCATTAAAAATTCTAATAAAATAAAGATAATAAAACAAATAATTTAATCTATCAAGAAAGTAGATGTATAGCAACCTTAGCAAAGATTTTAATAGATGCGAGTAGCTGGAAATGTCTTCAGCAAATGTCAGCTTGAAGCTTTAAAATTTGCCGTGAAGATGGTTATCTTCGTTATCCAGAAAGAGACAGGAGCTCAGCTATCGGTAGCTTCAGAAGCTGTGCTCCTACCGATACGGTTAAATCAGTAAGAAATAGTATAATAGTAATTATCTGAATCATTAAACCTAGATCCCGCATCAAACATCCTATCTATTTGAAAACCAGATTCCGTTCCTGGCGTAATTTTAATATTGTAAAACAAATCGTTTTACAATATTAAATAAACCTGGTTCTTTGGGGCGATATTACGGTTATTAGGAACCGTCGAAACGGTATGGCATAGCGATTTTCGTGAATGGTTATTCAAAAATAATTATTTAAAAAAAATTGCCTGTAACAAAAGTTTTTAAAAAAATTCAAATATTTACGTGTTCTAATTGGTATGGCGAACTCTAATCTCTATCATAAAAGTATCGCATTCGCTAATGCCGGGTTTATTATTATTTATCGACAACCAGAAAATACAAAATTCTTTGTGTAACAAATCGTTTAAAACCCGTAATTTATCCGACAAGTTTCGTTAATTACTCTGCGATTACGCCCCTACGACCAGTGTATTTATTTTTCTTTCATTGCTTACCTAATTAGACCCCTGAATGGTCGCCATACTTGTAATAAATGACTTGGAATTTTGTTTTTTGAATTTTTCCAAAAAAAAAACAAAATGTGGAAAACGACCAAAAGAATTTTGAGAAAAAAAGAAACAATCTTTCCAATAATTACAAACAACCACGTGTATTATACAGACACAGAAAAGAGAGAAATGTTTGCAAACCATCCTATGAATGTCTTCACACCAAATCTAATACAAAATAATAATACCAGTGAAATTACCAACTTATCAAAAAATTCTCATTTTCCTGACAAAATTAAACCCATATTTCCTACCGAAATCAAACAAATTATAAAGTCTATTCCTATAAAAAAATCGCCTGGTCCCGATCAAATACCCAATATTGTTTTCAGGTACGTAACCAAAAAATTCCTTGCTTTTTTGGCGCGTCACTCTTTAACGCATGTCTTCAGAGAAGCTACTATGCGATGAACTGTAAACACGCTGAATTTCTTATTTTCCATAAACCAGCCAAGGACAAGAAAGATCTCGAAAGTTATCGCCCAATTATATTTGCTATGTACCGTCAAACGGGGTGAGATCGGACAGGTTTTGGTATATTTTGAATGACTGAATCTTTTCTGTCACATTTGTAGGTCCAAGTATTTAACCATGTTGCAATCAAAGCCTAAGCTATAACTTGAACTAAATACTTTAGCAAAAAATTATCAAAATTAGAAGAAAACAATTTTTGTTTGCCGTCCCGACTCACCCCAGTGTTTGGGGTAGCAAACTCTTACGTAAAAGTTACAATTTTTTTTTTTAATTTGAATGTTAAAATGTTAATATTGTTATACTTATTCATAATTTCGTATTTTTCTGCATTTAGGGATTAACTAATGGGTATACTAATATTTAAATAATGTAAAAATATGTATTCCGCATCGAATTAGTGTTTTAGTTTAATAAATATGTTGAAATTTGTGAAATAAAACCCAAGAATTAAAAGTTTGCAGTATTTGGTTGGTCCACTGTAAAAAGGTGAATATCAAATATGAAGATGAATATGTTTTCAGGGACGTCTTGGACGTTACTTTTTCCAATAATTTAATGTATGTTATATAATAATTTTAACACTACTGTGAAAAACAAAATGTATTGTTGAACCAGTATTAAAATTTTTTTTTTTTAAATAATACAAAATATAAATTTTGTCTGCCGGTAATGTGTTAAAATTAACATTATCACACTATTGTTTAAATCGTAAATAAGTGTACGACACGGGGTTGCGCACATTATACAGGTGCATGTATTGCGTTCGACAAATAAATAATAAGTTTTTTAAATAATTAATTTTCTACGTATTGTATTTTCTTCCCTGTACTATTAAAATTCTATTATTTTAACGTTCTGTTTGGTTCTGTTAAATGTTACCTTTTACAAATACCGGGTGTTCATTTTAAAACTTCCAGCAATGAATATAATAAAATATATAAAATAATAAGTTTTAAAATGAACACCCGGTATGTACATACTGCATACCATAAATCTACTTAAAAATTTTTATTTTTGGTTCATTTTTTAACTTCTTCATGCACACATTAATTTTGAATTGTTGGTCAAAAATGATTCAATTATTGTAATACACAACTTGCCCGTGACAACCACGAGCAAATGAAAAATTGCCAGTATATTATTAGTAGTATTTATTATTGTTATATAATAAATAATAAAAGGTCCAGCAGTAGAGATTCTGACGTAGGTAGGTATAAATTTTACAAAGTAAAAGTTAATATGAAAATGGAATATTGGGACTAAAATTAAACTAAATTTTTACAATGTCGACGTTTCGAAGACTAACGGTGCGATAAAATAGAAAAATGTATAGGAACAAAAATGTAGAGAATACAACTTAAACAAAAAATGCTTATTAATATTTTAATTATTTTGGACCGTTTCGAGATATAGATGACAATATTTTTTGCATTTTACATTCTTGTTTAAGTTGCTGTCAGTCAAAAACGGCACCACAAAGTAATAAAATTCATATAAACAAAATAGAAGGCAATGAAATTTGCAACAAAAAATCTCGAAAAAGTTTTACTGTAAAATAGATTTTTATATGAAAAAAATCGGCTTCAAAATGTCAAAATTTACATTGTTAACATAGGAGTGTCCGGATATTTTCATTACCCACTGTATATCAAAGTTTGAACGAGAATTTTATTATTATAAAAAATTAATATTTTATATTGCTTCAAACATGAAATTTCTGTTAATCGGCCATAATTCTGCGAATTCACCCTACGCATAATGTTTCATTCAATTAATTCGATACCATATCATGAAGTTTTTCAACCATTTCTTCCGTAGTTACCTCATTTGAACGACCTGGATTTTCTTCGTCAAGAACACTTATTTGTTTCCAGTCTAGAATGGCGGTATTACCATTGACAGGTTTTTCTAAAATACAGAGAGGTCATCTTACATGCATGGTCAACTTACAAGCCTCTCCCCTATGTGTTTGGATTTACTGTTAAAATAGATCATACCTTGTTTTCTATTTACCTTGGAAAAACCTTGTTCTAGTGAAAATTCCATCAAATCAGTCTTGTACAGGGTGCACCATCAGATCGGTGTGTGAATATTGTATAACGTTAAAAAAAACGGATTTCCATATATGAGATATTCTTATTTAATTTGAACCTTTTCAATTCATTTGGACTACATTTTGAATACAACATCAATCAAATGGCCGCCTTTGTTGGCCACGGCAAAATGTGCTCTTTTTGCTGCATTTTCCATAACTTTTTCGGGCATCTTGGGTGGTATAGCAATGATTTCGGCACGAATGTTTGCCTTGAGCTCATCAATGGTCTGAGGCTTGCTGGTGAATACTTTGCATTTTAAATAACCCCACCAAAAAGAAGTCCGGAGTGTCAACTGAATCTGGTTGATTCAGTGCCAACCATTCGAGCGACTGTTTGGTCGTATTTCAAGCGACGTGGCCGGTCTGCCGGCAATATTCTTTGAGTCAATTGCACTTGAATTATATTGAATTGACGTTTCAAAAACATGTTAACTCAATCGGTAGACAAATAATGTCAAAGTTGTTAAATATTTACATACTGACATAAAAGAGAACAAGTACTAATAAAACTCCAAACTATTAAAGATAAATGCTAAGCCATTTTCAAGAAATTGAGAGTAAAGCTGTTGCTTCCTATACTGTTTTTTGACACATGATCATTTATAGTGGCTAGCGCATATGACTTTCGTTATAGGTTCTAAACTCATACTGGTTTTTTCATTCAAAACAATTTAAAAATGATAACCAATTTTTATAACACAAAAATTAATAACAAAACAATTTTGTAGAAAATTAAATATGCTATAAAATAGGATGTTTTTGTAGGAAAAAAAATGTAAATGAAGAATATATATATATATAAAAGTTATGTTTTATCTATGAAACGTGAATTTCTTTTAAATTTATTTTTGAAAGAACAATAATTTGTATGTGGTTTATTTTGATTTGCATTTTATTAAATTTGGTGCCAACCAACAGTGAAAACGATGGATGGATGATTGATTGGATAATTAAAAATAAATAGATAGTAAAGATAATTTGAATCTGTAATATTATAATTAATTGAATATAAAAGTTTATGGCATTAAAAATTAAATTTTGAAGGTATCATCAAGTTAAGTTTGATATCAGGATATCACACATGTGGTCGAAGTTATCTTTGATTTAGCTTTCCCATTTTAAATTTGTTTTGTTTAAAGCGAAATTGAATTTTGATTTACTTAGGAAGATGAAATTAAGTTGAATTTTGTCGTTTCCAATTACATTGAGATATAGAGGGGTGGGCTTAAAATTTTTGAAACTCGGCGAGCCGCTTGTTAAGTATGTTAAATTGGGAATTTATCAGTTATTTTGTTCAATAAATGTTTTGTTTTGTTATATGTAATATATTTTGCCTTATTTATTTTTATAAAATATCATTTAGCTTTTTTTTGCTTTTCGAAATAATTGCGGGAGATATAACATAAAATTTGGAGTTGGGATAAAAAAAATTAAAGATTTGTATTTTTCTGGTGGTTGTGGTAGTGGGGAATTTGGAGGCTGGAGAAATATAAATTATATTTTTGTGATTCATTACAGCTCAGGCCGTTTCTCGCATCCTAAGAGCCATTCTTTTTTATTTAACCAATTCGCTGCCTTGGAGGAATAACGACAACTCAAAATTTGGCAAAAATGAGTGAAGTATAGAAATCGACTGAATGTCACAATGCAGAATTTTAATAACTCGCTACTATTATAGCGGTAAACGCTCTCCTGAAAAGTGCTTTTTTGGGTTGTGCTTGCCAACCAGAAAATTGTTCACTTAATTTCCTTTCTGTGACTTCTTTTACATTCTCTTACAGGTCGCCCCCCTTTCTTTTCTGTGGTAGAATCCACTACCATATCTTAAGAATGCACTTGTTCGGTTACATACTTCTTAAATGCCAGTACCATCTTAACCTATTCTTTCTGTCACCTATTATTGCTTCCAGTACATGAATTTTTCTAATCTCCTCAATTCTTTGTTCCAATTTCGACACTCGACAACTTTCTTTTAATGAATCCATTTCAATTACTTTCAGTTTTTCTTTATATGTTTTGCGATTTCCCACGTTTCTTATCAATAGGTCAATATGGTTCTTATTATTGACTTGTAGATTCTGTTTTTGTATGATTGTCAATTTGCTCTGACCACCAAAATGTGTCAGTTGTCTCACCGCTAGCCGTCCTGTTATCATCCTATTTTCAATATTTTCGTTTTAAAAAGAAAAGATAAAGTCCAAATGATCCTATATTAAACTTCAAGTGATATGAGTAGTAGCAACAACTTTACCCTTAACTTCTCACAAATGGCAAATGATCATGGCAAGTCTAGTCTCAAAACTTGGTTCTGTCAATGCTTCAGTAGTTATAACTTGAAAGGTTTTGATAATTTTCATTATAAGCACAGTTTTAAGACTAAAGCAACTACAGCATTTCTAATATGGCATCAGAACCATTCATGTCCCAAATATTTCCTTATCAAGTCATTATTTTTTGTCCGTTGATCTTACTGTTTGGTATTGTATCTCAGATAACTTGATCTGATAACCTTCAATTTAAGTTTTTAAATTTATAATTTTCTATTTCAGAAAACGATGGAGTAATACAATCTGTTGTACAAATCACAAAAAAAAATTACATTCTTCATATTATTTAAACTGTAAACCCCTACATAAAGAAATCAGGAATTCGCTTTCTAAAAATGTTTCAATTTTAGATTACATAGAGAATTTTAAAATAAAAACAGTTAAGTAAAAACACAATTAAATTAAAAAATGGAAATATTTTTTCATTTAAAATATAGTGAATTTGTTAGCTTTTGGTTAAAATATTTTTTCTAATACCTATCGATTACATTACTCAGATTTATTGCCATATTATGAGAAAACTGGGTCTAGTAAAGAGATTTACATTATTTAAAATTAAAATATAGTTACATAAATAAGTTCTGTATTAAAATTTTAATAGAAAAAAATATATACAAGAACTGGAAGATTGATAAGTTTATTTTTGTAACAATTTAAAATAGAAGTGTAGGAATAAAATTATGGGAATAATAAAATTTATTAGCAACATATATATTTCAAAACACCAGAAAAATTGGAAGTGTTTAACATTGTTCCATTTTTATATTTTAAATTATTTAATCATTGTTTAGAAAAAATAAGTAAAATAATAAAAATTGTAAAAATAACAGTTGTAAACGAAATTACTTACAGATATTGCATGTAAAGAATTTTAATTATACTTAGCGCTGATACATTAACATACATTTATATTAAAAAACAACAAGATTAATTTTTACAACTTTTTCGTAATGGTTTAACGCGAAGAATATTTTCAACTGACACATATGTACATACATATATGTGAACTTGAAAGAAAAGGTATCCAGTGAATTAGAAAATATATGTCTATAATATATATAATATATATATTCTTCAACTATAATTAATGCATTTGCATTAAAATTTAAAAAGCGATAGTTTTATTGAGAAATAATGTGCTTTATTTGGTACCATCATTTGTGCCAAGACGGGTAAGAAAGGAGTGCAATGCTCTCCACATACATACAAAAAGCAGGATCAAATATATCACAATTCCAAATTGAGATAGTAGTATCCAAACTAAAAAAAAACATTTACATAAAAATTACGTTATCATAATTCACACAATTCGTTAAGAAACGAAAAATAAATCACCAAAGATACAATTGAGATTTTCTTAGCATTAATTAATAATTAGGTAGGTACTCTCAATTACATCTTAATTAATTACAGATTTTAGAGTAAGCACATTATTAAAAACAAGGAGATGTACTATAACAGACAATGGAGCAACCACATGGACATTTAACAAATACCTGAATGGCAATTTAGCACCAGATAGTCCAAATGAATGCTTCAATGCTTACTCCATAACTACCACATTAAAATCCTGGATATGCATTGGAGGCCACTACATCCTCTCAATTAAAACTTAAATCTATAGGAATATAAAACACCCTAAAATGTTGTGGTCAAAGTATTGTCCAATTTGATAAATCTTAAGACTCAAAAATATTAACACGCCACTTACTCACATTATCTATTTACCTATGTTACACCAATTGATCCGGCAGTAGTCTTAAAATATAATTTTAAATTAAAATAAAAATTTTAATATGAAGAAAATTTAATAAGAAATTGGATATCAAGAATTTAAACTAACATATATTGTAAAATAGAATTACAAATACAAATATGATTAAATATTAAATAAAATTTATGCGCAGGTTTACTTTTACCTCACAAATATGAGGCTTCAGTTTCTGCACTTGCCATCATACCTATACACTTGTTCATACAACAAAAGTCTCAAATTAATAACTTTTTTTAGTTTCTTTTTCTTACAGAAGTGTACAAAGTGATTTCTTTTTCTGCTTTTGCTTCTTTTCTGGTGATTTTTTGTTTATTTGTCGCACTAAGTCATAAAATATCTGAAATTAAGATTCAAAATTAATCATATTAAAATATAATAAAATTTTATGTTCAAATCAAGAAATAGAGAATATTTGCTAAAATATTCTCAACAGAACTTGATATAATATCAAATAATTTACTTTTTTTTTATTTTTTATTTCAAAACAGATTGTAAATATCCATAGAAATAAAAAACAATGAAGAAAAAATAAAATTACAAAATTACAAGCTAAGTAAAGTCAATTTTTTCTTATTATAAAATAACGAAAATGTTTTCAAAATAATATTTGTTATTTCAATCAATAAAACTATTTTTATTTCAGTTATACCAAATTTCTTATTAGAAATAAATTCTGGGAACCCGACACTGACATTAAACGGCTTGAAACAAGTAAACTGTGAAATTTCACAAATGAAGCTGTATAATCTATAAATGAAAGTATAATTAAATGTGATTAAATGGATTTCACAATGTCTATAGATTGTTTTATTCTTTTAACTTAAATAAAAATTCAAACATCTTATCATTTGAAGGAGGGAGGGTTCACGATTTTCTTTCTCTCATACAGAGATGGGAGCCTAAAATCACTGAAAGTTTGCTTACATAATACTTGAAACACCCTCATATGAATCAAAATAATTAATCAACAATCTAAATAAATATGACTATAATAAATATTTAAATTAAATAAATATTTCAATTTTGGAAATGATATAAAAAATTTCAATTAAAAAAATTATTATATGACAGAAACTAACTACAGTACAAGCTCGATTCTGTGAACACAAACATCCAAAGGTATGTTCAACTTAACGCAAGTTTTCACACTAACGGGCGAGGGGTAAATCTACCAGGAAGTCTGGTGTACAGCTTGTAGGAAGTCCCGGGAAGTTTGAGGAAGTCTGGGGTAGTCTAAGGCCGTGTTTGATTTGGAAGCTTACGGCGCTTTTGGTACCAATACTACCTCTCTAGACCAATCATTGCTCATAAAAAAACAGACGTTGGTACCAAAAGCGCCGTAAGCTTCCAAATTGAGCAAGGCCTAAGGGAAATATGAGGAAGTAAAACCAGTGCACGGGAATCCGAGAGACCTTTTTTTTTAGGTTTTCACCTGTCTGCAGATAAATCAATATAGTCACAGCAGTAATATTAGAAGTCCGGGAAGTCTCAGGAACTAAAACCAGTACCAGGAAAGACGCGGGACCTTTTTTTTTTCTTTAGATTTTCACCCGTGTTTCCAGATAGATCAATAGAACAATAGTCACATCAGTAAATTCAGAAGTCTGAGAAAGTCCGGGGAAGTCTGGGGAAGTCCGGAAAGTTTGGGGAAGTCCGAAGTAGCAGGAAGTCTGGTGTACACGATTTTTGACCGTGATTTACCCCTCGCTAATGGGGGTGTAGAAAAACTAGTGTTATGCATATATTTATTCCTTATAAAACGTATAATGCATAATGTTGGTAATTAAGAACATTGATTGACATTGAAAAGAAATTGGATGTCCACAGGACCGAGGATGTTCATAGTATTGAGTGTTCATGTTATCGAGCTTCTACTGTATAAAGAAACAAATTTTAATTAAATGGGATTGATTCAGGCATTAATTCACTTGTATATAGAAAACAATATAGTTCACCCTTCAGTATTCGCGCGATGCTGGATGAACTATGGAAAAGTAAAACAAAATTTTTTTCACAAAATGGCGGACGTTTGAAGAAAAAATCTTTTTGTATGCTTGTTTAACAAATTCAAAATTTTGACTTGACCGTAGTTCAGGCGATAGAGGACTGTATAAAGAACATTCACACCAAATTTCAAATAAATCGGTTCATTAGAACTTGAGATATCGCGCACACCAGTTTTTTTTAGACCTCCCACTTTGCAACCTCATAACTTTCTGAGTTTTGAGTTTTTTTTTTGGTTAATTTTTTATGTAATCTTAAAATATCAATAAATAAATGGTAAAAAAGTGGATAGTAAAAATGTTTTGTTTCGTTTGTACAGATACCCCCTTAAGAAAAGTTCATCGTTTATATAATATGTAATATGTTTGTTTTGGTATTGAAATACCTGTTTCCATGTACGTATTAAAGTTTATATTAAAATAATCTGTCTATTAATAAAAATGTATCACTTATTTATTGTATTGGCTTAGCTGATAATGTTTTAATTGTATAATATTTTTCGCAATATAAATATATATATATTTTAAAATAAAGACAGTTTATCAACAGTAATCTTACTTATTTAAAAGATAAGATGTAACTTTGACATATAGCAATGCACTGATTTAGTTTGGCTGATATCTCTCTAATCGAGGAGCGATGAAGGTCAACAGATAGTTTGTTGCTCTTATAAATCTAGTAGTTTGGTTGTGACCCGTAAAATCCAACAAGGATTTCCAATAAATATTCAATATTGGATATCCAATCAAATTGATTGGAATGAAAATGCCAATGCATTTAGAGAAAATTTTCAAATTACAATAAATTATAATAAACATAAAAATAATGTTTTTGTAGTTTACGATAATTTATACATTAAAATATAGAATAGATACAACATAAATGTGTTTATAACGTGATTTATAAGATTTACTATTTCAACGGATCGACGACAATGAGATGGTCATTGACCTAGTGATTATCGCGATTAACTGCATTACCAACATGTAAAGCCGTTGGTCCCCCAAGTTGATGTTTGCCATCATTAAAAATAAATCGCGTTGCAAGACTTGCAAAACTAATTGAGTGGCAAATCATATAAGTTAATAAGAATTAATAGTTTATTAAGAAAAATATCCATACCTCGACAGAATCAAGAGCTAAATAGAGGAAGTATCTTACAGAAATTTTATTTGGTGAGGAAAGTCAACTTAGGCTCAATATATTCCATTATTTGGTGATGCCAAAAAGCCAACAAGCATTGCTCCCATGTAGATTAACAAAGACCTGCTAATTATTAATATAACTTAAATAAAAGTAAACCGCCTGACTTGGCCAATCTGGTCTGAGATTTCAAGATCCAGGGGTAATAATAGATGGTAAAAGCACAGTGTTAACCACATTGCCTTCTCAATATACCTAACGTCAAGAAAATGTATATAAGAAATAAAAATTGTTCTTAGTCTTAATACTGGAAATTTTGTGTACAAAACTTTTCCTAAGGCTTATTATTAATCAATTACGAAGATATTAATATTTCATTCCATAGAATTAATAAGTTTGTTTAAAATTGTTATGAAATTGGTAAGTCAAAATGCAATTTTGAATCACAAAATAATTATTATTTTGATAATTAAAAAATAGCTGAACAAAACTAAAATAAAAAAAAATTCTTTCGGTCAACATTTTTCAAATTATGTTTCTTAGATTGAAAATGTAATCAGTGTGTTAGGGTAGAACTAGAGTAATACCAAGCCGATTCAGAAGTGGAACAGCACCAAAAAAACAGGTAGAAAAGTAATAAAAGGATATTAAATTTCAAGACTATAAAAACAGTAATTAATGAAATTATAATTTCAGTTAGAAAATACCTATAAAATAGCAACAAAACAGAAGCAACAAGCTTTTCCAAAATATAAGTGGAACAGCACCAAAACAACAGGTACAAAAGTACTAAAAGGATATTAAATTTCAAGACTATAAAAAGAGTAATTAATGAAATTATAATTTCAGTTAGAAAATACCTATAAAATAGCAGCAAAACAGAAGCAACAAGCTTTTCCAAAATATTATAATAATTTCCAGAATTTTACACATAATTTGGATGAATCAGAGAAAACAAGTGCATTGAACTCAAAAATTTATAAAAACTACGTCATTCTCAACAGGTTTCTACTGATCTATTTTCATAAATGACACCAATCTTTATTAATATAGAATATATTGTTGTCTTGAACTCTTTTGTACAAACAATCGCTAATTAAAAATTGCAATCATCAATATTTTAATTTCCCACTACAGGTTTCCAAATTTTAATTTTCCCCTTTCTATTTTATTTGGTTTTCAGAAATAGTAAAATAATTTTACTGCAAGTACAAATGCATACAAATTTTAATCAGAAGACAATTTAGAAATTTTCCAGAATTTCTTAAGAAATTGAATGAAGACGTTAAGACAATAGCTTTAACAATTGTTTCACCAAGTAAGGAAGTAATCATTATTGAGAAAACTTGATGCACAAAACAAATTTTAAAATGGAAGTTTAGAAATGAAATAAAATAATGGAATATCATTCTGGAAAGTACCTACAGTGGAATTTCAACATAAACTTTGATTTAACAAAATTCTCGATTTTATAAACTTTTAGAGTTAACATTTACTTTCATAAAAATACGAATTTAATCACAAAGTTATTACATAACAATCAAAATAAGATAGCAAAGAATGCATACAATTAAAAATGATCCACTTTTTATTTTACTACAAACTATGTAGATACCTGCTTCTTATCAAGTATTTAATTACATTAATTTAGGAGTTTTATTTGCCGATTAACCATACATTTTCAGCTATTACCACTTTTTAGTGTGCATTTTGTGTGATTTTTTTTTCAGAACCAATACTTTGTTATATCAAAATTCCACTATATTGAAAAATTCTGAGAGGATAGTGTTTTAAGAAATTCCAAACAAGCACGACTTCAAGATTTGCTGATAAAACTGAATTCATTAAAATTTATGAAAATCCACCAAATTAAATACTCACATCGTTAACATTTATTTTAGCTTTGGCAGAGGTCTCCATGAAGGCACAGTTGAACTGGCGTGATAAATTGATTCCTTGATCTTTACCTACAACTCTTTCTTCTTCTAAATCACATTTGTTTCCAACTAACACCATTGGTACATCATCAGTATCCTTAAAATAAAAACATTTAGAGTAAGTAAATGACTAATTAGAAAATGAAAAAAATTTATATGTTCAACAAAGAATAAATAGTAAGTAGTATTTCGTTGCTATAAATTTATAAATTTCTAATAGAAATCAGATCTTTGTCTGGGTTAATTCCAATAATTGTCTTCGATAAAAAAGCTGTTAGACAAATTATGTCAAGTCATAATTAATACGTGAGTTTGTGTATGAACCAACTAACGTTTTCACTAGTAGCTCTTAACCAGTGCTCACAGGTAAAAATAAAATTCCATGTAACAATAAGAGCAAGAAAACACAAGAAGATAATAAGGTAAAAATAAATATTTTTCATTGACCCAAAAGTTTTTAAAACTAATTCATTATTTCTGACATTTTCTGATTAAACTAAATTTTCCTACATTTCTGGGTTTTTTCTATTTCAAATAATTAGTGAAAAACTGAGAGAATCATTATTGAGCCCTCGTGGTTTTTTCTCTAGCAACCGTGAACTAAACAATTTACAGCTAACGTGCTGATATAGAGACGAGTTAAAACTTGTAAGCAATATTTTCGAATATGCTTCAAAATATTGTCAAAAATATAGCTAAACTTGTTGACAATCTTAGTGTGAAAACTTGTTGCGTGTAAACAATATATGGCATCGAGAGAAAAGGTATACCTATATAGCAATTAAAACCTTGAAAACGAGACTGTATAAAAATCCTGTTTACTTAGTCGAAGATTGAACCGACGACTGGGGTACAGAATCTAAGGATCTAACTGCCAGCCTGCTCAGAGTAATTTGATATTCTAATTGTTAATATAATGCATCCTTAATTAACACCAAAATCTTGGTATAAAAAACATTTGTTCGTATGTATCAAATCGGCCAGTAGGAGAATATTTACGTAAATGTGATGGAAAAATACAGAATCCTCACAGAAAGATTCACATTTATATAAAATTTTTCGATTACAAAATACAAGATTGAATAAAAAAACCTCAACAGTGTTAGAAATCACTCAACTGATAATTATAGAAGTTAATATGTCCAGTATTGCCAATGGAATATAAGGGTATATACTGTTTGCAAACGTTTCATACCAATTTTGAATAAGTATCAATCTTGGCCATAATATCAACCCTCTCTAGTTTCCTCTAATTATTTTTAGCCTTTTTAGGCCCCAGTACTGAAGATTTAAATGGACCCACTTACTAAATAAGAAAACTTTGATTGCCTTTAGGTTTTCCAATGTTTTAAATTCAAGAATTTTAATTTAAAACATAATTTAAAAAAATTAAAATGAAAAGTTGAAAAACTGTTTTGATTTCCAGGTTTATTCAATATTATTCAATTAATATTCAAAAAAGTTTAGAGTAAAAATTCGTGGCAAGTTAAAACTTCGATATAGAAAGAAAATTTTCTATTATACTGTCAGGGGCTTTTGAGACTTAATAACTCGGATCAACTTAAAAACCTAAACGATAGGTGTGACTTGATTATGAAAGAGTTGAACATCCAAAAGTATAGGAAAGGTTATGCTTTCTGATAAGACTGGTGAATCATTTGTAAATAAGAAAAATCCTGTCTAAAAATATTTATTCTAAGATAACCAGAATTTCGCATAGGAAAGACGGGAAAAATTCAAAAAGGGGTATAATAGCCAAATTTACGGATTTAAATTTTCGTTTTAATTTTAAATAAAAAATGTGTAATTTTGTCTGAACAAATTACTTTTAAATTTAAGATATTGTTAGAAGAAATGATGATCACTCTTTCTGAGAGATGGCCCTTAAAACATAGACAGTGCTTAAAATACAGCCTGTTCTATTTGTAAATACAATTTTCTTGCATTTCAGTTACAATCTTAAGTAGTTGACCCGTTTCTAAACCCTTCAGTTTGATACCTCAATTCGACGCTGCCAAGACAAAAAAGCAATTTTTGCTTTTTGTATAATTTCAATAAGATTTTGTTCGGCATCAATCTATGAAACCGACATATTTGCTAAAAATTTCATTTCCTTACAATTTTACAAACCCAGGTAGAATGGCACAACCATCATACCCCCCCATAAGCTATTGCTTGTTGAAAGTACATACAGTAAAACTATGTTAAATTTTATATAAAAATTCAGTGACTAAAAGTGTATAAGTGTATACATAAGCTTTGTTCAGCTTTCCTGTAAAATTATAATAAAGATGTTTATGCAGAGTCGCATTAGACAACTTTTATCTGAAACACCTGTATAGTGTCCTGTAAAACGGAAATCTTCCTGCTTTGGCTCCCGACTATGAAGGGAAAGTATTATAAAAAAATTCAAAAAAACTACGGATATATAATCTTCCAACGTTTATCCAATTAAACTTTGCTGTAATGCTTTAAAGTTAATGTCGGTTAAATTCTTTTAACCATGATTTCTTAACCGACAATGTAATATCCAAGTTGGTGGAAATGACCCTCGGTCACAGCATGCAACCATTAGATTTTAGTTAAAATCCGTTCACCAATTTACTTCAAATGGTATATAAATAGAAGTTTCTTTAATTCAAAGTGAAATGTTACTCACACTGCACCAATAATGTTAGGTGTTGTCGCATCAGTGTTTTTTTAACCAAAGCAGGGTTTTACCAGAAAGACCACAATAGAAACGAGAAGAAGTTACTCCGTAAAAACACACAAAGTTCTCGATATGTAAACCTTACATACTTTAGTAGTGTCCCATTGATTGTCAAAAATTTAAAATTAAAATTATTTAAATAAAATTAAAAGTTTACCTTGACTCTTAAAATTTGTTCTCTGAGATCCTGTAGATCGTTAAACGTTGATTGTGCTGTTATGGAATATACCAGTACAAAACCTTGGCCATTTTTCATATACAGATCTCGCATGGCAGTAAATTGTTCCTAAAAGAGATGGAAAAGTAAAGGCAAGCTAAAGTGATAGGAGTAAAACTTACGGTTCCTGCGGTATCTAATATTTCGAGCATACATTGTTGACCATCGACTTCCACTTGTTTCCTATAACTGTCTTCTATTGTTGGATCGTATTTTTCTACAAAAATTCCTTGCACAAATTGTACGGTAAGAGCTGACTTTCCAACACCACCGGAACCCAAAACTACTATTTTATATTCTCGCATTTTGTATATTTAATTAGACTCTACAAAATAATACAAATAGTTAAAAGAGTTTAGTGTAAAAACGTTTAGTTTTAGGATAATGTAATCATGGTGATAAAAAAGTGACCACAACCAACAGGAAGAAGGTAAATTTATAATAATTGAAAGAAAATTTAAAAATAGCAGTAAAGCTGTGGGATGACTAAGGTGTTTTTCAGAAAATGTTCATGTGTAGGTAGTTTAGATTTTAGGGGATTGGGAAGGTAGATGAGATATGGTTTGTGATTTGAGGTTGTTGTTAGGGCGAGAGAATGAAAGAGTGAAGAGTAAAAATGTATAAATATGGAAAAACGTGCTGGGTATTTAAATGTTGACATCATTTTTTTAATGAAACATTAAAAGCATTAGTAATCCACTGCTAATAGATGAAAAGCTGGATGAATCATAACACAAAAGTAGGTAGTTTAAAATGTAACCGCGTTAATAACAATGTTTAAATACCGCTTTAACTTATTTAATGTGAACGAATATTAAAAAATAAAAGCGAAAACCTAATGCCCTTCTGCAAACAATCACCAGGAAGTTTATTTATAAATTATACGTACGTCGCGAACTATCCACCTCCTGGGGTTGACAGTTGTACAAAATCTTGAAGAGGATATGAAAAGGTCCACCTCACGAAATTTTAAGTTGACCGTCAAAGCGAGTTCATTAAACACTTTAAATTAACACTGTCATGGCTCAACGCTTGAACAAACACCCATTTAAAAATTCACCGACTAGTTCACTATGTTTTTTATAATATTTTCGTACTCATTTAGCACAACTCTTTGGGTGAAATTTATAGATAAATATCGTAACTTACCGTCAAAAATATTATACCGTTATCTCGAAACGGGCGATGGCTGATACGTATACGTTTAAAGTATGGAAGTCGGCACTCACAAATACAAAACGCTATACATTAAACCGCGCATGGCAAAATGCCGCACCCGAGACTTAATACGAACACGATGCGATGTCCAAAACCGGAAAATATGTTGGTAATACACTTCAATACCCTAAAATGCAATACATCATTTCCTGTTAAATCTATTTAAATTTACTAACAAAATTATTTTCCTCTAACTTCAAATTTGCATTATCTCTTCTTTTATTCAAATCTTTACATCTTTCTTATCAAATTATTTCGACTAAACCAAAATATAAATATTATATTTTCATCAATTAATTTATTATTTAAAAAGCAAACATTCCAAATATTCATAACATAGATTACCACAGGCTTTTTACTATCTTTTGTTCAAATAAAAAATCCAAACTTGTTGATTTAAATATCCACTACCTTATTCAGTGGCGTAACATGCGTTCACAATTTCTACTACATACAACAATCGATAATTTTATACAAATATTTTGTTTTCAAAATAATATTTTCTATTAAATATACAGATGAGTGTTCCCGGATACACTTTACATAATTTCAGTGGTGATAGAGGAAACTATTCTAAGAAAAATATTTAACAAATTTTTTTTCTAAATTTAAACCCTCGAGAGTTGGGCCTCCTTAAAGCATTTTTTTTTAATTTACACCTTCACATAGCCATAGTTCGGAAAATATCAATTTTTCAGTAAAAGTGGTTAAATGCTTTTTTAAAGAGCATGAAATAATCTACAAACTAGATTTTAACTTTTTGTTGTCTAAATTCAACAGCTTTCGACTTATGAAAAAAAGTAAGTAAAAAAACTTTGAAAATTTTGAACTTTTTTTTCTTGGTTATAATAATTTTTCAATAAAAATAAAATATTTGTAAATTTAATTTTTTGCATTGTAGCTGCTTTTTTTATTATTTTCTGATTTTTTTGTGAAATGGATTGGTTTTTCAAAAATTTTTACCAAACAAAAGTTGTGGTCCGTTAAATTTCCTATCCGTAATGGGGCGTCAGATTTTTTGTAAAATGTTGCGTTTAAAAGATACAGCAATTTGAAAAAAAAACCTAGAAAAAGTTTAAAATTTTTAACATTTTTTCACTTACTTATTTTTATTACTCAAAAGCCCTTGAATTTAGACAATAAAAGATTAAAATCTAGTTTGTAGATTATTTCACGTTCCTTAAAAATGCACTTAACCATTTTTACTGAAAAATCAATATTTTCCGAGCTATGGCCGTGTGAAGGTGGAAATTAAAAAACATGCTTTAACCTTTTAAGGACTGGTAATTTACAGTGAAATTGACCATTTTTGATGAACAAAATTTGTGCATGAATCAATTTATTTCTCACGTAGCATATGCAACATTTCATGCTGGGACAACGATCTAGGTGTGACAATAACAAATAATCTTTCTTGGAGTAGTCACATCAACAGAATCTGCAGCAAAGCCAAAACCATGGTATATCTTCTCTCTAAGGGCCACTTGTATATTGCGAGTTTAACAGCCGATCAAAGTTAAACCAAAATTAACTTACTTTTAAACCAATCAGAACGCTCAATTTCATAGTTAATCTTGGTTTAACTTTGATCGGTTGTTAAACTCGCACTAGGGAGAGGCCCAGTCCTGCTGTTGTCAGAAAGATGTACGTTAACTACATTCGACCTCATCTCGAGTTCTCTGGTCCGGTGTGGTGCGCGATGTTGACATGCTTGAATCTGTCCAGAGATCGGCAACGAGATTGGCTTATCCTTATCGAAACAGACCATTTTATGAGGAACGTTTACACATTTTTAACTTGACGCCCTTTCACCTTCGGCGATTGAGGGGAGACTTGATAATTACATTTCGAGCACTTAACCACTTCTTTCCATTGGATATGTCTCACCTCTTTGTGCTTGCGTGGACATCGTCTGAAGTTGCTTCGCGAGAGGTTCAAGAGATTCTCGAAATGTCTAACCAACCAGCATCCTCGCAAATCGATCAGTCCATAGACACCTCCATAATTCCTAAAAAGCAAGAATGGCCGTCTCTGCCTTCCAACCGGCCGGCGCGGCGTAGAAAATCATAACAGCAAAACCGACAAAATACACCCAACACCTCTACTATCTCAACTGCGGAATCGAACTCCAATTTGTCTCGCCCCTCTGTACCCAGTCCTGCCATCACCATGGAGGAAATACGTATTTCTCCCAACGTGCTCGTCGACCGAGAAGAATCGACCTGCATAAGCTTTTCTTCTCAAAGACCAAAAACACAACTAAAGATCTTGTGAAAACTTTCAATACTATACAGAGCAGTGGTATCAACAAATATCAACATTACATTGATTGAGATTTCTTTTGAGAGCCAAGCCGGCAGCATACAAATGACTTTTTTTTAACTTTTTTATTTATTGATAATAATTTAATTTACTTTAAGACACTGCTACAGAGGACTACGGAGGCATCGCAATAATTATGACCATGCAGAACTTCAAGCACTTTGTCTTCAAGTTCTAAACGTTACCATGGAAGACCTAAAGGCGGTTGGACTCTCAGTCACCTTGGTCACTCAATTCCCACAAAAAAGGACCAGATTCCCAATCACTCTAATCTAACTCCCAAGGGAAAGGAAGCTTTGAATATTTCGAAAAATAATTGATGATAGACTTTCGCGTCGAAACCTCTTACCCTAAGTCAGATGTCACTCAGTTCCACGGATGTTAACGGTACGGCCAAACCCAAAATAACTGTGGTTCTTTTCAACGGTGTCAAGTTCACTGGCAAGCACCACACCTCCTTCCACATCCTCAAATTCTTAAACTAAATGCTCGAACTGCCAAATGACACACCCCACCAGCTAAAAGGAAATAGCGTTGCCATACAACGAAAACCCCTTAACTACATGAACCATAGTTTCGTCGCCATACAACGAAAATCTATTAATTACAAGACCCATAGTTTTGAGTAAATTGCATTTGAATCTTCTGAGAACATTACTTGATAACCTGAGAAATCATATATCAACAATTTCTTTTATTACCAAACGTTCATTTATGTATTGGTTTTGAATAAACTCAATTTTACCAAAAATGTCAGTTAATGGGTTTTCGCTGTATGGCGACGATAGGCAAATCTTTCCCACGAAAATTGCAAACTTGGAGATTTCCTACGGTATAAGAGGCCCAGACTGATTTTACAACCCCAACAACTTGACCGACCAATAAATAAAGACTACCCACCCTGTATAGCCAGTGTTTGTCCTCACATTTTTATTTTGTTTTATTTTTTGTATATGTTTTTACTTTCCCCATACATATACGTATGTATAAGGGAAAGTATTGTAATCCACTCAAAAATCAAAAATCGAAATTTTTGTATTAAAATGTTCCTTATCATGTCCTGATAAGTTTTTGATGAATATTAGTTGGATGTTGGTCTGTATGTCCGTCTGTATGTGGTTACGAGATCATGAAATGAAATAGTATCAATTGCACAGGTTAAACCACGCAACGAAATGTCAAAAAATTTGGCATAAATGTACATCATAGTTAAACTTAGAGGCCAGCTAAAAATGGTGAAAATTTGTTGAAAATTGCGGAAATGATAAAGAAAATAAAAAAGTTCAAGTGTCAATTACTTTTGGACCACCATTTGTTATATCCAAATTATTGGAAATTAATTCAAGTTTGACGCTTATGAAATTTTGACATGTTTTAGGGTTTTACGGTCCGTGTCCCGCGTAGCGCAATTTTTGAGCCCCGCAAAAGAGACGTGTCGCTTCATTGAGGTCTTCCACGTTGAACGGTACATTGCAAGAAGATGGCGAACGAAAATTTACTCTCCAATTATGGGTGCAAAGAAGTAAATCTGCACTTTTAATTTAACAGGTTTTCAAATTTTTCAACTTTTCGACTTTTTGATGCGAACTTTAGCTTCCTCGCTGTCTTTCTCGTCGAATGGTTCCCGAAAAGAGGAGGTTGAAAGATAATTTTTATACCCAAATTTAATGGGGAAAGTTATGCAATGTTTACATAGCCAATTTTTTCTTCTGTATTTTCATTCTTCAATTAAAGATTGGAGCAAAGCTGGCACAGGACAACCAGGGGTCGGAGCGAACTGACACAGCGCAGTACATGAAATGGTTATCAAATGGGGTTCTACTTCACCCACCACCAGTCAAGGATATAAACAATTCATCAGATGAAAGAGGAATGCATTATTCCATAGCCATGGCGACTAGGCCGGGTAGGCAAGCGAATTCTGGGACATGAGCTCCACCCAGCCTGCACGATTTGAAACGAAAAAAATTTGTTTGTGGGAGAAACATTTCATAAGATGAACAATAGGATATATAATTACAGTTCTTAAGAGGGATTCCAAAACATTGTCAAAGTAAAGTGCAAATTTAATAATTTAATTATTGTTTTGCCCAAGTTTTAAAAAATTTAAGACGAACATTTTACTAAATTTTTAGGTTTGTTATTTTGGTTGGTTTGATTGGATTTGATTTCTTTTTATTCCTTGTGCAAATTTTGCCTGGAATTCTGAAGGCACATGCTACCCGTTTCCTCAAAACCAACGGTTTTGAAATACATCCAGAGAGCATTTAGTGGTTTAATGTTTTTATCTTTCCAGAAAATATTAAAAGGACATTTCGGTCTGGAAGCGACGCGAATGCATAAATTAACAAAATTAAAATAAGGATTTACGGTATTCCACTGGAAGAAGTTAAATAAGTAGGAATAACATAGTAAGGTCATTGCTGTAATGTTTGGCGGGAGATACCAACCACAGAGAAAAACAGTAAACCTCTAGGGAAAAGCTCGTTTGTAAACATCAGTATGTAAATTAACTTGTAAATGAATGTGTAAATAAATTGTAAATACAACCGCTTGTTTCAATACATAACAATTGCTTTCTGGTAGAAGTGAACAACACAGGAACTTGCCTAGAAGAAAATTTTCCAAAAGATGGCTGTAAGATTGCGGTCCAATAAATATTATCAAAACAGATTCATTATTATTTTTCTGGTTTTGATTGATTTTTAACAAGTAATTTTTATCAAGGTTTAGAAAAATAAAATTAAAGAACACAAAAATTTAATCTAACTGGCTAAATAATACAAATAATTTTAATACAATAATATTATATATTATTATACAATCATTATATTTATACTGAAAATCTAATAAAGAAAAACATTTAAGAAAAGCAAAATAAGCAAAGTTATTTTTTAAATAATAAATTAAAAAGAGAAAATAGATATTATTTAGAATTCTATTAACAAGATTTTAACTTAAAATTTTAAAATCAAAAGCAAAAGCTAAGCATGCAATAAAAATAAAAAGTACAGTAAGGTAATATTAATAGATAAAAAAAATAAAAAGAAAATTCATAAAAAAATAACGTAAAACGACTGCAAAGGATACATTCATTCAAAAACATTAAATAATTAAAAAAAATTTTCGCAAAAAATGAAAATTTAAGAATAATACAATCAATTATTATACTAATTAAAATAGAAAAAGCGAAATATTTAAAAATGCTCAATCCATAAAAATATTATTAAATATTATCTAAAAATATTTCAATTTTGTTTATTTCTTTTATAAAATTTAATGAATTAAAATTTTTTTTAAATATTTCACTTTTTTTATAATTGATTATTTCTTATTCTTTTAGATGACTTTATTAAGGGTGCCCTAAAATAAATTTTTTAATTTTATATAGACGATATTATTTTACACCTTGTTGACGTCAGTGGAATTCCACACATGGTAAACTGTTTGTTGTTTAATTGTTGCAATTGATTCTTTCATCTCACGATCCATAATTTCTCCTAGATCATTCAGCTCTGTATTAATCAGTCGCAAATAAGGATCGATAGCATCATTTGAAAGTACTGCGTACTGAGTCTTAGCGTGCGTGATTACAAAATTAACTCTTTCTTTATATTTACAGAAACCATAATTAATAATAATTGTAATAATATCAATAAATAAATTGCCATTTTCCATTTTAAAGTTATTCGAAATTTTGTTTAAAAAATTTGAAATAGATACATCGTTCATGTAATCCAATTTATTGATAAAATATTCAACTGAAGGCTTAATTTCGGATCTTAAATCAAACTGATGATTGGATGAATCGCTAGGAGCTTGATCCAAATCAGATCTACGGTTTGTCTCAGCCACTACAAAAAAATATATAAATAAAAAAACATTTTAATGTGACTGTTTATGTTACAAATAAATTAAAAATATAAAAAGATTTTGTTTTAGAATGCTAGATAAGATACAGAAAAACCTGAATAAGTTTCGAAGGCGCATACATTTAACAGAAATACAAAAAAATTTAAATTTTGTCCACGAACAGCCAGATGAACAAACACTACCTCCTCGAAAGTGTAAAAGCAATTGCCGGATTACCCATAAGGCAGAAAAGGCGGCTGCGTAGGAGCCCCGCAAAAACCAATTTTTTTTTTAATTATAAATTTCGATTATTTGTTTTTAATCATTTTATACTGATTCAGCGTCTTTGAACATGAATGGATATTATCTTACGTAATTTTATTATTACCCTAAAATAACTTTTGTTTATTTTAATAATTATTGAGTAGTAATTAAAGATAAAATATGCAAGTAATAATTTTCTAGAGCGCCCCGAAAATCTAATTGCCTAGATGCTCACAAACGTTTAATCTTGCACTGGTTATCTATATATACCGGGTGCTTAATGAGTTAGCCGAACATAGGAAAATTAACATGTAAAAACTTATTTATCCAATTTCTGCTTCCCTAATTATTTTAGAGAAAAAATTACAGACACAAAAATAATGCAGAAATATAAACTATGAATGATAAGAGCATTAGATTTCATCTAACTTTTACTTAAAAAGCCAAAAAATGCTTTTGAAATTGTTAAAAGTTTCATTTATCCGACTGGCCATGAAAGTTTCCATGGCAATTATTTTGGAAAATATAAATGAAATTGAATTTATTACATGGCTAGTGCAAAAAATGAAAAGTTTAACAATTTAGAAAGCATTTTTTGAACTTTTAAGTAAAAGTTAGATGAAATCTAATGGTCTTATCATTTGTAGTTTATATTTCTGCATTATTTTTGTATATCATTATTATAGCATTATTATCAAAAGCAGGAATTTGCATAAATAAGTTTTTACATGTTAATTTCCTATGTTCGGCTAACTCAATCAGCACAAGGTATATAGACCGTGTTTGATTTGGAAGCTTACGGCGCTTTTGGACCAACGTCTGTTCTTTTATGAGTAACTAACTGGAAAGCCCGTTCACGAACGGGCAGCTAGACGGTGGATCCCTTTTTTAGCTGCATTAATTAAAAAATTCCTAACGCTAACCTAAGATCGACCGATGAATCTCTATTTTAACGATCTAAATAAAAATAACATTGTTTCTTAATATTGCCTATATTATCTTATTTAATTTCTTTGTTTTGTTATCTTCTTATATCTTTGACGAGTGGTATCTTTACTAATTGCCGTTACTTCTTCTTACTTTTTCCAATTATTCTTCACCTCGTTTTACTTTTTATATTTCTCTTCGTCGTTTCTCTTCTTTTTCTTTCGGTGCCTTTTCATCAAAGGAGGTTGTTAATAATTATGGAAAACTCATCTCTATCGTCTGCTTGTCTTATCAGTCCCTTAACACTCAATCCCATCCAATCTCTAATATTTCTAATCTATCTTTCTTTTCGGTCCACGAATTCCCTCTATTTTACCCGTGATTATAAGTTGTAGAAGCTCGTATTTGTTACTACAAAGTATGCGGCCTAGTTAACCCTTTTAGTCACGACTTTTTGTTATTGGAGTTAAAATTTTGAAACTAAGAGGGGAGCTTAAATGACTTTAAAAGATTTTTGAAATACATTTCAAACCCATACGGCTCTTACTTTTCAAAAAAAAATTATATTCGTTAGAATGAAATGATGACTCAATGGGTAAATTTGGGTAAAAAATATGTATTTTTTCAAAACTTTATTTATAAATACAATATTCTAAACATTTAAATAACTCAAAAAAAATATTCAACATCAATACAACTTACCACAATATTTTTAAAAACACACATATAATTCATCAACAAATAAACACAGGTAGAAGTTGTCACTTGTTTTAAAAGAATTGCAAACACTGCAAAATTCACAAGATAATGTGAACATCAGTCCTAAATGTGTAATATATATGTGTACCCTTAGACGATCGCGATATTTAGATGAAGTAAAATGCATTCCGCTAATTTTGGTAGTTATGAAAAGTTCATGTTCGTTTAAATGACCAAGGTGACCGAAAGGGTTAAGCTGTTTTTCCTTGTTTTACCGTTAATAACAATTCTCAATCTTTCTGCATTCGTTATAGAACCGTGTTGTTAGATATTCTATTCATCCAGTCTCCAGGGGATTTTTAACATTTGTCGAAATACCCACATTTCAAATGCTTCTAATATTTTCATTATGTTCACCTTCAGCGTTCAGGCTTCCATACTATTAAGTAAGGCAGAGTAAACGTAACACTCTACCATTCGATATCGGAGTTCCAACCTCAAGGCACGACTACACGTTTCTCTTCTCATCAATTCTGTTTTCGTTTTCATCTTATATCTTTAACTGGCGATGTATCTTCACTAATTGCTGTTGCTTCCCCTTTCTCTTTGTTTCTCCATTTCTCCGTTTTGTTTTTCTTCTCAATAATCATGTCTGTGTCTTCGGGTTTTACTCACCAAAAATATGACATGCTGTAGCAGAAACAACAGCTTTTTGCCTTTTTATAGAGAGGACTGAATGAGTTATCCGAACATAAGAAATTAACATGTAAAAACTTATTTATGCAAATTCCTGCTTTCCTAATTATTTTGGAGCAAATCTAAAATAAATATTTTTCAATTGCAATAAAATTCAATCGAGGCAACTAAAATTGTTTAAAAATTTTTTTTTCATTTTATTAGTGAGTTTTTACCAGTAATTGAAAAACAAAATATCAAGTGTTAAGTGTCTTTAGAAGCGGAATAAAAATATTTTTAAAGTGGTACCATTTTCATTCTTATCCGTTATGATAGGAAGTAGGAATTAAAGAATTACCTATGTTCAGATGATCGACCGGTCACCCGGTATATATCTTTGACTGGCAATATATCTTTACTAATTGTTGTTACTTCCTTTTTCTCTTTGTTTTTCCATTTATCTTCTTTGTTTTTCTTCTCATTAATCTAACCAAAAATATGACATGCTGTAGCAGTAGCGTTCTGGCTTTCTAAGCGACTGCCGAACTAGAGTTATATATATATATATATATATATATTGTTATGTTTTATTTTGGGTGACCCGTCAAAATCACCCCGACAAAATAGCCCCGACATAATAACCTGAGACATAATAGCCCATGCTAAAATAGCCTTGCGACATAGTAGCCCCGACATAATAGCCTAAAACATAATAGCACAGGCTAAAATAGCTCTGTGACATAATAGCCCATGTTAAAATAGCCCTCTATGACATAGTAGCCCCCGATATAATAGCCTGAGACAGCCCGGACTAAAAGTATCTTCTCAAAATATATTAATATAATTCTGTTAATGATAATAAAAAAGAAATTTACTGCAAAACATTTATTTATAAAGTAAAATTATGCGAGATTCTTTATAAAAAAACTAAAATATATAAAAACTAAATATGAACGATCCATAAGATTTCCGATACCCCCTTCCCCCAAACCCTTAGAGGACACCCATTAATTACATGAGGCGATTTTATAGATTTTTCGACACCCCCCCCCCCTCTAATCTCACGTGAGATTATTTGTCTTACCTACTTAATCTAACACAGTTCTCTTGCAATTTTACAGTTTCTTATGAAAGAAAATTACGTGATATTTACCGAAACCTCCCTCCTCCCGCGTGAGATTGGCTGAGATTCTGCTGGACCCCCCCCCCCCAAACGTTTCACGTAATTAATGGACGTCTCTTTAGGTAATTAATGGACGGCCAGTTTTCTCATCGGCTATTGTGACGAAGCTATTTTGTGATTGGGCTATTTAGTAGGAGCTATTTTGTCATCGGGCTATTTGGTCGAAGCTGTTTTTATCATCCTTTATGGTACCTTTATTTTGTTGTATTAAATAATATTTACAATTATATTCAAATTTTTAATTAGTCAATTTTACAATTCTTTGATAGCTCACAATTAATTAATTTTTCTTGTATTTTTTTACATCCTTGATTTTAATTTTGATTTGTTTAAATTATTAAATTCAAAATTTTTTTAACTGTTTTCCCTTGCTGGTTTACTTTCAAACTTTATTGGCCCTTAAATATCACCGCAATATATATGATTAAATATCATTGCAATATTGATTATGATTACTAAATTTTAATTGTTTTTTTTTCATTATTTTCTTTTTTAAATATTTTTAGTCCTAACTTGACTTTAATATATTTTTCGGTTGGTAAAAAAATTGACCAATCAGAGTGTTTCTTTTTTCAGCAAAAAATGATACGCTGGAGCAGGAGCAGGAGCAGCAGCGTGCTGGGATTATATAGATTAAGATGTGATAGAAAGTATTAGCAATATTTTTCACAAACTCGATCCTGCTAATGTTTTTAGCAGAATACATGTGAATTAAATGTTGTAAACGCGATTGTTTTCTATGGGTATCGCCGTTACCCAACTTAGGTATGCCAACACTAGTCATGTTGATGTACTATGTAATAATTTGCATGCCCTTCAATTTTTCAAAAAGGTGGAAATTGATAGATAGATGCTATAAAATAATTGGGAATTAAATATATTATGAAAATATTCACAGGCATTTGTTATCCGGCATAATACTTGCTGTATATGCTGTCCAGAGATTAGGTGTATACAGTGAATTGGCATTGGTGTAATTTCGGAGTACTTAATCCGAATATTGGCCCAATCTTGTATCGTTTGGTGATACCACTACTAAATCTTCGCTATAAACGACATCAATTTCGTTTGCTTTTAAATATTACAAACTAAATAATATGTAGCGTAAAACCATTTACCAATTTTTGATATATCATCTCTATATTCAGTGACCACACCTTAGTTTTGGATTTTTTCTTATAACAGGCTTGGCTTAAATAGCCAATTGAAAATCAACCGTAGCATTTTTAGCCGAAAAACTAATTGATTTTCAGAACAAATATTTATTAGCGATTGGAGGTAGCGTTGGTAAGTTTGTTGTGATTTATCTTTCAAAATACAAAACGCCAGTACTATGTAAGACCCATTCGTGTAGCCATGAATCGTAAACAGCTGCTTAAAAAATTTAGCGTAAAAATCAAAAGTTCCATCCAAGTACATATATCGGGTGCTGAATGATTTAGCCGAACATATAGCAGGAATTTTCATAAATAAGTTTTTACATGTTAATTTCCTATGTTCAGCTAACTTATTCAGCACCCGGTATAACTAGTTTCGACTTCATTTAAATCTTATTTTTTTGCCAATAATTTGAGAGTGAATTTTGGAAATTTCATTGATCGAACGAAAATCTGTAATGAAATGTAACAAAAAGAGAAATAATATATTTCCGTGAAAATTTTTAGGCCAGTAGACCAAGAGTCAGTTGTCGATAAGGCCAGCTATCACCATCAGGGCCAGTTGTCACTAGGGCCAGTTAGTTGTTACCAGCGCCAAAGCCAGTTGTCCGAGGCGAGTTGTCGCAGGACCAAGTGACTCAAAGCCACATGTCACCAAACCGTATATATAGTATACATATACACCAATAACTCATTTTGGCAATTTTTGCACATACGGCACTTTCGCCTTATATCGCATTACGAATTTTTAATCTTTCATTATTTTCATAAATATATATATATATTTTTAGAACATAATACTCAGTATATATATCCCGAGTGCATGCCAAATATTCTGGTATGGCATGCACGAGGGGTATAATGGAAGAGTATTTCTCTCTGAAAATTTCTATATCTTTTCCAAATTGTGGAAAAAAGTAAAGTTGAAAGTTTTTTAATTGTCAGTTTGACATTTGAATTTTAACAATGTAAATAAATTATGACAAATCCAAATTAATATGCATACCAGGAACGACCGAAAACAAAATACCCGAGTATTTGCACTAGTGCAGAATACCCGCTAATACTCCCCTGCCATTTGTTTAAAATAAAAAAATAGAGTGATTTTATTGGTAGAAATTTTCAGAGGGAAATACTCATGCATCTTTTTTAAAAATATTTTAAATCCTAACCTGTCAAGTATGATAATTAATGTTTTGTTTGGTTTTTTAATTAATAATTTTCTATCTATTGTATTTCTTCACTTTACTATTAATATTCTATTATTTTAACGTTTCGTTTAGTTCTTCTGTTAAATGTTACAAGAAGAATTTTGTTTTCAGATTGGTTTTGAAGGTTTCCAATTCAGAAAAATCTCAATTTATTTATAACAAGTAATAGTAAATTAAATCATTAGGTACCAATTTGCAACAAATTAATCTGATTGTTTGCAGTAGCACAGTAGCAGTGGGTACGCCAGGTACTGGTCTTACCATTGCCGAATGCAAATCTGTGTAGACTACACCGAATATGAGAATCCGTCCATCAGCTTCGGATGAAGACTGACTAGTTGAAACCAGCTTATCTAATTGTTTTTTTAATAAAGAGGCAAAAAATAATTTTTTTATTTTATTACCAGGTTTGTAAATTTCAAGAGCTTTGAGTAATTCTAGTTTATGTGCCTTTTTATGCTATGCTGGTGAATTAATTTTATGGAATTTTTAACTAATTCATGGTTGTTAAACTGAATGAGATAATAAACTTATACTGATAAACTTGTAGGAGAGAGTGGGGGAATATCGACTACTTAAGCGCTATTCAAGCTTTGAAGTAGTAATCTTTGGAATTAGATGCTCAAAATGCTAAAATTGCTTGGTTACTTTATCTACTACGAAATTCTTATATTGATTTTTCAAAAAAACAAATGACTTTATTTATCGGTATATTTTTAAAACTAGAAAAAAAGTCGGGTAATTTCGACCAGTAGGATCATATCGACCATGGTGGAGGGAAAAACGACCAATAGTAATATTTTGAAATAAATTTTATTTTAATATGTTAATGTTGATTTTACCTTCACATAGGTCATGGTCACGACCTGGCGCTTGTGTGCGTCGACTGCTAAGCCGAAATCACCGGTTCGATTACGATCGGAGTAAAAACTTTATTTTGATAGTTTTCCTTCGGCAGGCAATGGCAAACCACCGAGGTATTGGCGTAGAGAACCCTTCTAAAGAAAACGAAGTGGTTACTATGCTCTTACGTAGAGCGAAGGAATCTGAGAGAGAGAATGAGGTCACAAATATACACTAGATCGATTTTATCCGAACCAGTATACTTATCCTTAAAAATTATGTTTACGAAAAATATAGATTAAAACTGCATCAAATCAGATTTAAATTATGGAAAAATATCCGTCGTATCCTAGCAATGTAAAATTCAATACATTTAGAAAATATGAAACTGTCCCAGCCTTAATAACAGCAGCACCATTTTAATAAAAAAAGTTTCAAAATGAGCAAAACTGACAGCATACACACATGAAGAATGATGGCACCATTAACTTTATAAATTAGCACACCCAAAACCATCTTTCGGCTAGTAGGTAAAGTTTGCTCGTAGAACGCCCTGTTTATGAGATTTGAAACTGGTCGATTTTTCCCGACAGTCGATATTCCCCCACTTTCCCCTATTTTACAGACTTGGTAATAAAATAAAAAATCGATCTGAAAACAAAATTCTCCTTAACCCTCCAGTACTAACAATCGGTCTCACAGACAGACGACTTCTATTTTTAACTGTAAATTTAATTTTTAATATTTTTACAGCATTAAAGTTTTATAAAACAAATAAGTTTTTCCTACTAGAATTAACATTATAAAGAAAAATACCTAAACGTTTGATATTATTCCATTTATGGTGAAAAAGATATAAACAATGCGTTAAAAAAATTAAAAACTAGAATCGGTCTCATACTCCGACGTTAGTACTCGTGTTATAAAAAAATATATTAGTACTGGAGGGTTAACCAAACAGTTGACCATTTTATCAAAAGCACTGTTTTTATTTTCTGTTATCCAAAATATTAAATCTGTGGTCGACACTTAAAAGGTCATAAGTATATAGCCCTTTTTAAGAACTGAATTTATATCGAAACTGACCAGCTGACCGTTTAACTTATAAATATCGGAATCTGTTGAAACTTCTAAATCAGGTGTCAGTAACCTTTTTGTACTAGAAACCACATTTCAGAATTTTTGAAGGAGTACCGGGGGCTTGCGGTACAGAGTACCCATCAGTGTGTGAGAGTCCGAGAAAAAGTATTGAAAATTTAGTACAGCAGAGCATCGATAATTTGGATTCAATTCCAACAAAAAACAATTATTATCTGATAATATGTGCAGGTATTCTACTAAAGATAAATATTGTACGTCCTTGCTTGCTGATATAAATAAATTATATCATATTACTGTCTTGTCGACTACGATAATAGTACGTAAAGCGGGGGCGTTGAATTCTTGGTATTATAAAATAAAGTGAACGGTTTTAGAGATTTTATTTAAAATAAATATGTTTAAGGCGTCAAACGGCACTATTTTTGGTTCTCTTCAGCGCGGGTCACATTGAGCTTCTTAAGCGCGGGTCACATTAGGCTTCTTACCAGCAGCTTCTTACCAGCGGCTGGTAAGAAGCCGTCGATCAGCTCAATGTGATCACACAATTCGCCGCTGGCGTTTAGAAGCCGGCGAATATTTATCAGCGCTGGCGAAGTTGGGCATGTTCAACTTTGGTATCTAGAAGCGGCGACTAAAGATCACGTGACCGCTGGCACCAGCCGGCAGCGCAATCTGACCACTATCACTTCTAATCAGCAGCGAGTAATTCTAATTACATTCTACAGGTAGTTTTTTGTAAAAAGGTTATTAAAATTTTTTTTAAATTAGTAGTAATGTCCGAGGTAAAGTGGACTGCGAAGGAAATGATTTCTTTTTTAGACATTTTTCAAAATTATCCGTGTTTGTGGGACTTTAGTTCTAAAGATTACTTAAACCAAAATTTAAAAGATGTGTCAATTAACAAATTATTAGGACAGTTAAAAATTTCAGAAAACCCAGTTCCTTTGATTCAATAAAAAAAAAAAAAGTTTACGGGATATCTACCGCAAAGAACTACAAAAGGTACAAAAAAACAAACTGGCGAGTGGCGAATAGCAGCATAGGCAGCAGCCACGTGATCTTTAGTCGCTGCTTCTAGCTACCAAAGTTGAACATGTCCAACTTCGCCAGCGCTGATAAATACTCGCCGGCTTCTAAACGCCAGCGGCGAATTGTGTGGTCACATTGAGCTGATCGACGGCTTCTTACCAGCCGCTGGTAAGAAGCTGCTGGTAAGAAGCCTAATGTGAGCCGCATATTTTTGACCGAGTTGGCCGCCGCTGCTTGCTGGTGCTTCTTACCAGCCGCTTCTTACCAGCGCTGGTAAGAAGCCTAATGTGACCCGCGCTTTCGATAATCCGGCGACTTTTTATAATCCGGAGTTTTGATAATCCGGCTAGGTTCAGATTTTGCGACAATTTTGTGAGCGCGGGATTATGAATAATTTATTGAATAATTAAAAATCATTTCGCTGAGTTAGTGGTGAGTAGCTTATAAAAAATGTTTCTCGAGCATCCGGATGCTTACGAGCCCTACGTTTTCTTTACCCGTTCTAAATACTTAAACTAACGCAAACTTGATTTGAGTTTAAAATTCAAAACAACATTAACAAAATTACCACCGTTAATTTTAACTAAACTAATAATCAAACGACAAATTATTTTGTCTTTTTTGTCTAAAATATTTATTTTAATTATAATTTTGAGGTTAGTAGCGTCACGACAATATGGCGTAGTTTTCTATGGGACAAGTCATCGATTAAAGCAATGGAATTTAAAATAACAAGTGCTGAACGAAATTATTAACTTTCTTTACTTTTATTATTATTTCATAATATATCTACAACTACCACTGTAGTTAAGAACATACTAATATTATACAAATTCATTAATCGCTGCTGAGTGGGACAGACGGGCGAACACCGCCACCTTGAAAGTGACTCGTGTAATATTGAATTCATAAATTATGAATTTGGTCAATTAAAATTTATAAAAACACAAGAAAAGCTTACCGAGATATTTCATGTCGAATTCTTCAGTTTGAGTTTGTTTATCTGCAGTACTAGTAGAGTCACCGCCATCATTGGGAACACATTTTTCGTTTGGATCCATCTTGAACTGTTTGTGAACGACAACTATGCACGATTAAAAACAGCTACTGAAATGACCTACAGCTTAAATACTGATGGTCTGGTGGCTGCTAGCTGAACTACAGCGCGCGAAATTTAAAATAACAAATGATAAACAGAAAGATTGACCTACTTTATTATCTAGCTTGCTACGGCACAAAGTGTAAATATTAAAAACATTATAAATTATATTGTACAAATAAATTTAATATTTTTAAAAATTTAATAAAATAAAATCACACAATTTATTAATATCATTTACGCAATAATTTTTTAATTTATAATTCTATAAAATTCTTCGTCCACTGGAAGATTCCGAATTATTGGCAATAAACTGATTACTGAAAAAGAACAACGATTTTAGATTCCAACCGATAATAGCGCTTATTAGTATTTTTGAAACAATTCAACACTATTCGCCATATTAGTGCAGCGTCAGTTTCTGAAAATTTGGTTCCGAACAAAACGAACGATTCTCTGTATTAAAACGACTGAAAAATACATAATCACATACAGTGAGTAACGGTGCAAAATAATTAAAATATTAATAAGCATTATTTTTTGTAAGTTTTATTCTCTACATTTCTATACATTTTTCTATTTTATCGCACCGTTTCCGAGATATAGATGACAATAGTTTTTGTGTTTTACAAAGTCTTGTTTAAGTCGCTGTCAGTCAAAAACAGCGTGACAAAATAAAAAAATTCATATAACAAAATTTAAGGCAATGAAATTTTCAACAAAAAATGTCGAAAAAGTTTTGCTGAAAATTAATTTTTATATGAAAAAAAAACGGCTTCAAAATGTCCAATTTACATTGTTAACATAGGAATGCCCGGATATTTTCGTTAGTCACTGTATAACGCAATCTCTATTGGATTCACCTTAAGGTATTTCTTCCGCTCGCATAAGCATGTCTTCGTTCATCTTCTGTTTTTAGAGTTCCTCCCTTTAGAAACATTTTTCATCGTTCTGTCTGCGTAATTCATCTTCATATTTCGTCTTCGGTAGGACGGTAATACCGTTTCTTATTTCATCCCATCTTTCTTCGCTCGAGAGCATTTCGCGAACCAAAATATCTAGGTTCAGATCTTGCATATGTCTCGATGTTCTCATGTCGACCCATCTCGGGCACACGTAGATGGTATAGTGTGTGTCGTCTACTACTCCTTGGCAATATGGAAATCAGGTGGGCTTGCTCTTCGAAACCTGTACAAGTAGTCGTTGTAATAGCCGTAACCCGACAGGGCCTGGGTGAGCTCGTGGTTGACTTCAACATGTTTCCGCCCTATCTACGGCAATAGTATTAGTATTAGTCTTTTAATACCAAAAACGATGTTGACTCAGGAACAGGAATTTTCTCTACTGAACTTGATCTAAACATAAGCATACCGCTGGGCAAGTACATGTCGGTTTTCTAAACGGAACTAATGGGCATATTGCACTGCGCAAATATAGTCCAAGATAAATGCATCTGCCACAACAACATTCAGATATCTACAGATATCCAGACACTAAATGAGATCTATAACGTAATGTAATTTTTCCCCTTTCGTGGGTGAAAGGACATCAAGGCAACGAGAGTAACGTAAAAGCGGACAAGCTGGCAAGAAAAGGTTCCAACAGCCTTCCCTGCGGTCCGGAGCCGATGATTGTGCCAGCTGTCAAAACTATAGCCACCCTCTTAAAACAACACATCCTAAAGCTGCACTCCATCAGATGGGCAAAAGTGAATGCAGACAAGCAAGGGCAGTGATTAAAGCACCCTCTAGTAAACATTCAAAATATTACTTGAAGCTGTACAGAGTCAATCTATGGGCAATTGTAGGGATCTTAACTGGACACTACAAACTGAACAAACATCTCAACACAATGGGACTTTTAGATAATCCGAAATGTTGGAGATGCAACAGAGCAGATAAAACATCGGAATATGTGGTTTGTCAATGTCCGTAGTTAGCGTTAACTAGAGATGCTGTGCTAGGGGACTTTTGGCTTAATATGGCGAGAATCTAAACCTAACCTAAACCTAACCTAAACCTAACCTAAACCTAACCTAAACCTAACCTAAACCTAACCTAAACCTAACCTACACCTAACCTAAACCTAACATAAACCTAACCTAAACCTAACCTAAACCTAACCTAAACCTAACCTAAACCTAACCTAAACGTAACCTAAACGTAACCTAAACGTAACCTAAACGTAACCTAAACGTAACCTAAACGTAACCTAAACCTAACCTACACCTAACCTAAACCTAACATAAACCTAACCTAAACCTAACCTAAACCTAACCTAAACCTAACCTAAACCTAACCTAAACCTAACCTAAACGTAACCTAAACGTAACCTAAACGTAACCTAAACGTAACCTAAACGTAACCTAAACCTAACCTAAACCTAACCTAACCTCAACCTAACCTAAACCTAACCTAACCTAAACCTAACCTAAACCTAACCTAAACCTAACCTAAACCTAAACCTAACCTAAACCTAACCTAAACCTAACCTAAACCTAACCTAAACCTAACCTAAACCTAACCTAAACCTAACCTAAACCTAACCTAAACCTAACCTAAACCTAACCTAAACCTAACCTAAACCTAACCTAAACCTAACCTAAACCTAACCTATACCTAACCTAAACCTAACCTAACCCTTAACCTAAGCCTAACCTAAACCTAACCTAAACCTAACCTAAACCTAACCTAAACCTAATCTAAACCTAACCTAAACCTAACCTAAACCTAACCTAAACCTAACCTAAACCTAAACCTAACCTAAACCTAACCTAAACCTAACCTAAACCTAACCTAAACCTAACCTAAACCTAACCTAAACCTAACCTAAACCTAACCTATACCTAACCTAAACCTAACCTAACCCTTAACCTAAGCCTAACCTAAACCTAACCTAAGCCTAACCTAAACCTAATCTAAACCTAACCTAAACCTAACCTAAACCTAACCTAAACCTAACATAAACCTAACATAAACCTAACCTAACCTAAACGTAACCTAAACGTAACCTAAACGTAACCTAAACGTAACCTAAACGTAACCTAAACGTAACCTAAAGGTAACCTAAACGTAACCTAAACCTAACCTAACCTAAACTTAACCTAAACCTAACCTAAACCTAACCTAAACCTAACCTAAACCTAACCTAAACCTAACCTAAACGTAACCTAAACGTAACCTAAACGTAACCTAAACGTAACCTAAACGTAACCTAAACGTAACCTAAACCTAACCTAAACCTAACCTAAACCTAACCTAAACCTAACCTAAACCTAACCTAAACCTAACCTAAACCTAACCTAAACCTAACCTAAACCTAACCTAAACCTAACCTAAACCTAACCTAAACCTAACCTAAACCTAACCTAAACCTAACCTAAACCTAACCTAAACCTAACCTAAACCTAACCTAAACCTAACCTAAACCTAACCTAAACCTAACATAAACCTAACATAAACCTAACCTAACCTAAACGTAACCTAAACGTAACCTAAACGTAACCTAAACGTAACCTAAACGTAACCTAAACGTAACCTAAACCTAACCTAAACGTAACCTAAACGTAACCTAAACCTAACCTAACCTAAACCTAACCTAAACCTAACCTAAACCTAACCTAAACGTAACCTAAACGTAACCTAAACGTAACCTAAACGTAACCTAAACGTAACCTAAACGTAACCTAAACGTAACCTAAACGTAACCTAAACGTAACCTAAACCTAACCTAAACCTAACCTAACCTAAACCTAACCTAAACCTAACCTAAACCTAAACCTAACCTAAACCTAACCTAAACCTAACCTAAACCTAACCTAACCTAAACCTAACCTAAACCTAACCTAACCTAACCTAAACCTAACCTAAACCTAACCTAAACCTAACCTAAACCTAACCTAAACCTAACCTAAACCTAACCTAACCTAAACCTAACCTAAACCTAACCTAAACCTAACCTAAACCTAACCTAAACCTAACCTAAACCTAACCTAAACCTAACCTAAACCTAACCTAAACCTAACCTAAACCTAACCTAAACCTAACCTAAACCTAACCTAAACTTAACCTAAACCTAACCTAAACCTAACCTAAACCTAACCTAAACCTAACCTAAACCTAACCTAAACCTAACCTAAACCTAACCTAAACCTAACCTAAACCTAACCTAAACCTAACCTAAACCTAACCTAAACCTAACCTAAACCTAACCTAAACCTAACCTAAACCTAACCTAAACCTAACCTAAACCTAACCTAAACCTAACCTAAACCTAACCTAAACCTAACCTAAACCTAACCTAAACCTAACCTAAACCTAACCTAAACGTTGCACTGGGTTGATAAAATTTAGTACTAAACGCGGACACCATTTGTGACGATAATGTCGCTCACCGACTAACACTTAAACTTTGACAGTTAAACTTTCTTCTTTGATAACCGGGAGCAGGGACGTTTTCACGTTATGTGAATTCTTACGAAATAAAATTTCGGAGTTACTGTATGACAACCTCTTTAAAAGAAAAGAGTGGAGTTGCCGCTAGATGCCAGCCAATTAAAGTAAAAGTAAAAAGTTAAAAGAAATATTTATTTTAATTTTATAGACAAGGAGCATGAAAAAGAGAAAGAACAAGCAATATATTGTAGTGTTATTTTCCAGAGTCCAATATTTTCTAACCCGATCTCCTCCAGAAAAAATCAATTTTTAAAACAGTTGTGCTTGTCTAATCTTTTTTTTTTGTGCGTTGGGGAAGGCACGTTATGCCTAATCGGACGGTGAACCGCATGGGTTTTATTTTACGTCTTCCCGTTGGGAGCATAGCCTCTGTCTTTTCCGGGACCATTTGAAGGCCGTGTGCCTCCATCCAATTGTCAAGAATAGCAAGTACCTCATTGACCTTCAGCTCAAGGCTCGCTTCGTCTTTCGCAGTCACCACTGCCGTTATGTCGTCAGCAAAACCAACCAGCGAGACTCCCTCCGGCATATGAAGCCTCAGTACGTCGTCTTATACGATGTTCCATAACGTGGGTCCCAACACTGACCCCTGTGGGACGCCGCTCGTGACTTTTACTGTCTCGTTCAGCAAGTCTTCTTCTATCTGAAGGGTTCTGTTTGACAGATAATCAACAATAATCTTATACAGGTACCCCTGGATTTTTCTGCACTCAAGGGAGTCCAGAATGTCCTGCCACCTGACGGAATTGAAAGCATTTTTCCCGTCTACCGTGACTATTGCACAGAGTTTTCTTGTGCGCCACGTGCCTTTCCTTGCTTTTTCGGCTTTATTCTTAATTTGCTCGAGCGCATCTTGAGTAGAAAAGCCTTTCCTACACCCATACTGGTTTTGGGCCAGTCCACCAGTTTTCTCTATCTCGCATTGAAGCCTGGACAGCAAAAGTCGTTCTAACAGCTTGCCCACTTCGTCCAGCAAACATATTGGTCGGTATGAACTCGGTTGGTCTAGTGGCTTTTGACCTTTCCTCAACAGTACCAGGCGGGCCCTCTTCCACCTTTTCGGGAAGGTGCCCTTTTTCAAACAGGCATTGTACAGAACAAGGAGTTCCCTCGGACAGGTCTCCGCTACGGCTCGTATAATGGTCGATGAAACTCCGTCCGGGCCTGGTGCTTTATTCTTCGCCATTTTCTTAATTGCTTCAGATAGCTCTTGTTCAGTTAGGGGTTCAAAGTCTGCTTCTTCTACAGCACATAAATCTCTATTTGGAAGAGGATGCTTCAGAAAGAGAGCCTCAACAATGCCCCACACTCTCTCGGCCGTCAGGCCTAGGATCTTTGGCTTCCCAAGCTTCTTCCTGACGATTTTGTACCCAAGATATCAGATGTCGTCGTCAGCCTCCCTGATTAGGGTCTCCCAGTGACGTTTCTTGCTGTCTTTTATGGCATTTGTTAATTCTTTCTTTGCCACTTTTGCATCTGCTTCTTCTTGCCTAGCTTGGTCGTATCCCCTTCTGACAATCTTCCTCTGAAGGACTCTTCGCGCGTGCAGGCATTTTTTCCTACTTTCTGCGATTCAGGAGGGGAGAAAGGAGTTCCCGCATCCACAGAAAATTGGATGTATGAATGGTCGCTGAGAGTAACCTCGTCCATCACCATCCACTGAGAAACTCTCTCTCTGTTGGCCGAGGACACAAAGGTCACATCGATGACGGATCCCATGATTCCTCTCCGAAATGTGAAGGAGTCGCCCTCGTTGCAAACATCAAATCTAACTCGGCTATGAAGTCGCTTACTATTTCACCTCGGTGATCCGTCCGACCAGAACCCCACTCTGTCGACTTGGCATTCATGTCTCCGGCCACGATGGTTGGGAGAGTCTGTGTTCTGATGCTTCTTGCCAATTCGTTGAAACTCTGCTCGAGCTCTCTTATAGAAGAATTTGGAGAGTAATAACAGCTGTAGTATATCATCCCCTTGACCTCCACCCAAACAAATCCCCTCCCACAGTTCCAATTCTCTACTGCTGTCGTCTGGGGCACGAAAACAGCCGCCATTCCCGAAACGTCCACTAACCAATCTTCTCCCTCGGTCTTGTGGGGTTCACTGACCAGCGCTAAATCTATCCTCCAATTTTTGATGTTATGTTTGAGGAGGTTGCTTGCCGCTCTGGCTCTATGCAGATTTATTTGGATGATCTTCTGTGGCATTATCGTTTAATTGTTGGGAGGGTCCTACTGCACAATCCATTTTACCTCTACTTTCCGTTTCGGCCGAGTTTCCTAGTTTTTTTGGGCACCATTTGACTCGATGTCCCTTGCTTTACAGCGGTGACACACGATTTCCTCGTCTTTTTTGTGGAGTTTCGATGAGTGGGGCACGCCGTTGTTCGGTGGCCATTTCCACAAATAGCACATCCTGCAGCCATCTTGCACTCCGCGACATGGTGGCCTTCGGCACCGCAGTTGAGGCATCTCGTCTAGTACAAACCGTCGCATCCGGCCGCGATATGACCTCTGCGCCAACATTTTCTGCAGAATTCTAGAGAGAACTCTAGAGAACCCTGCAGCCCAAAACCATGCCTACTGTCAACCTTCCCAACTTCAGTAACTTATCAGCTTCGGCTTCGTCGCAACTAACTACTGCTGACTGGGTTCCACCATAAGCTGGGCGGAGAGATCTCAGCTCTAGATGTCCCTCGGATACGATGTATTTTACTAGGGACCCCAGCAATTCTTCTTTGTCTACCAATTCATCTAAGTCGAGGATCTTTATCTCCCTCCTTTGGAAAAAACGCCGAACTGATTCCTCCCCCATTCCTTTCAGTAGCTTTGCATGAAGGGACGTTATCTCTTTTTTACCCTCTTGCGGCTCTACGAGTAGATCGCCTCCTCTTGTCTTGGTCACCTTGCTGACCTTCATGTTACTATCTTGTAGACATGATATTAGCTTGGCCAGAGCCTCCTTGTATGAGAGTTTTTCTGTAGTCTTAATTAAGACTGCAGGGGGTTTCTTTTTCGGAGCTTTCTTCGCCCTTTCGGGTCTTTTCTCTTCTTTTTCTTCAGGATTCTTTTTTCCGTTGTTGACTTTTTTAGGAGTCCTCTTATAAGTGACTGTTTTAAAACCCGTCTCCTCTCCATCATCCATACATCGCTGCATTATGGCCCGTTGGGCGCTTTCTTGTTTTTGCAGCGATTCGGCTGCTGCTACTCTTGCATAAGTATTCTCCGTGTCTATGGATTTTTCAGTTCTTATTTGGGTCGGGTTGGTCTGAACGTATGGGACCTCCAGTAATTTCTGTAGTCTTGCCCTTTGTTCCAACAGTTCTTCCTTGTCTAATTTGTCTCTTTGTCCTTGTATTTCTCGGTATTCTTTTATACTACTTCTTGTTTCTTTTAACTCTTGGGTGTGGAGATTTATTGCACTTACACATTCGTCCAGAGAGTTAGCTGGTATTAGTTCTTTTACACTATCTTGTATGACACCTAGATTGGTAACAAGTTTGCCTAATTTGTTCGATTCTTCCTGTGAGAACGACGTCTCTATACCTGTTGTGCGCATACCAGCTATAGTTTGCCGGACGGTGTGGAGGTCTTCTCGCATATCGTTGAGTTTTCTCTCTATGTCTGTCATGTGGGATTCCATTTCTTCCTTTCGAATTATTAATAAGGTCTTCGCTCCCCTGGATGCCTCTTTGCTTTTAATTGCCTCCTGCTTAGTCTTGCAAATTTCTTCAGCTAGTTTCTTATTTTGGGTAACTATTTTGGCGATTGTTTCTTCCTGTGTTTTAATCGTTTGTGTCATCTTGTCGATGTTTTCTTGGTGATGTTCGGTCTGAACGTTCTCGAGCCTTTTTGTCAGTTTTACTATCACGCTAACTTGTTTGTCCATTGTTTCTTGTAACTTCGCTATTTGTTCCTTCATATCAGCGACCTCCTTTTCGGTACGTGATTCACTCTGGGTTTTCTTTTCTTCCTGTTTCACGGCGTTTAGCTTCCTTAACTGCGATATCAGATGATTTCTCATTGTTGTGAGTTCATCCTTGCTATGACCTCTCGCTTTAGATTGAACTTTCTCTCTGCAATATTTTATTGTGGTGTTAACAATTGTATGAAAATCTTCTTCTGTATCGAAATCCCAAATTTCTTTGTCCCAACCAGGGGAGCTGGTTGAAGTGTTGTTTGCCGACTTGCTAACGTTCAGTTTCAATTTGGTTTCATTCGAGATCTCTCTTTTCTTCGGCAGGTTTACTTTCTCTTTTGCTTTATCCTCGTCTGGCCCTTTTGTGTTAGAGCATAGGTTTTCTTCCTTCTGACCAGTAACCTTGAGAAGATACCCGGCCTGGACATCCACCAGGGTCTCTAAGTGGTCGCTGGCTGACGATCGCGGGGCGCCCACTTCAACGCCGTCCGCGACCGGTACTGGGGTATCCCTCCCCTGCACCGTAAACGTATTTTCAGTTTCGTTGGCCATTTCATGCCGTTTTCCAGAGATTTTTGGGCAAGGCCTCTTACCCTGTTACCTCTCGCGTTCATTATCTCTCTCGTACATCCACCAGGGTTGTGTACCCGACCTCTGAGATTCCTCCACAAGTTACCAGGGACCACCACGTGGAGGTGCGAGTAGGATTTTAGTCCCCTTATCCAAATTCACGAAATAATTTCAAAATAGTAATTGGGAACGTCAAACACAAAATATATTAAATTATTCTTCTTATTTCTAAATCTAAAATCAAAATAAATTAACTTCCAAAACAAATTTAATGTAAAATGGGAAAGTAAACCAAACAGATAATGTGATCTAAAATTTTCATTCAAAATCATTTATAATTAATTTTCAATATCCAAACTAATTTTCTATAAATCTCCAATTATAACTCTTAATCTTAATCTTAATCTTCTTAATAATCTCATCGAAAATTCAATTTCATCCAAATCTTGAGACAACTCAATAACTAAACTAAAAAAATCACTAAATCAAAACTTAATTAATTTTAATCTTCAAACTATATATTTCAAACAATAGCCTCAAATAAATTTTAAAAGACAAAAATTTTACTTGCCGCTTTCCATGGTCAATTTGGTAAATAGCTTAGTATTCACCTCCATTGCTGCCACTACAACTTGTTGGCGAGAAAATCAGCAAATACAAAATTATTTACAAATTTAAAAAACTATAATAAATACTTACAATAAAAGATTAACTTTTAATTAAGTGTATTTAGAAAATTAAATCAAAATAAACAAATTTTTTTAATTTGAAATTGTCAAATCTTTATTCGTCCAAATAGTGATTTCAAATTATTTTGACATGAAGAGTATTGGCAGGGTTCGAACATAAGCGCCACCACATCACACCACCGGTAGTTCTAAATTTTCCATTGTATTTTGGCAGTAAACTGTAATTTTTTTATTAAAAAATTTTTTTTTTAATTTAAAATTGTAAATAAACAAAATTAAAGACCATGAAATTTGCAACAAAAATTCTCTAAAAAGTTTTGCTGTAAAATCGATTTTTATACGAAAAAAAGCTGTCACAATTTGTCCACCGCGTACGCTGTCGTCGGTTTTAATACCCCCACTATGCACTTGCCAATATAATTTCTGCTCGATGCGAACTGGTAAAATGTATTACCAGAAAGCGTTAAAGGGTTAACATGGGAAATTTAAGTTTGTACGGTTTTGAACAAGATATTGTATAAATTAGGCACCTCATTCAAATGGAGTTTTCGTGCACTCTTTGAAGCATTGCTACAGGAAATTCGGCGATTTGGGCTCGAATGTTGTGTTTAAGCACTTCCGAGATTCTGGGACGATCGTTGTAAACCAAGAATATTAGGTATCCCCACAAGAGATCAAATCAGGAGAGCGCGCTAGACTGTTTAAATTGCCTTTTAAGGAGATGAGGCGCTCGGGGGATTTGTCTTCTAAGAGGTCCATGCAAACCCTTTCTGTGTAGGGTATAGCGCCGTCTTGCTAAAACCAGACGTTTTCCAGCTCCATGGCTTTCAACTGAGCTAAGAAAAAATCCTGGATCATGGTCAATTAACGTGCAGAAGTAACTGTAATTGTTTGATCAATTTCTTCAAAAACATTAGAGCCAATGATCCCAATTCTTGAAATTGCACACCACACTGTCACCTTGTCCGAATTCAGGGGTCTCTGGTGGAGCTCCCTGGGATTCGTATTACTCCAATACCTCCTTAGATCATATAAGGTACCTGACCCAAATAAGGCCTAGCTAAGAGAGATTTGCAATTAAAATGAAAAATATCCAATTTAATCAACATGTTTTAATAATAATCATAATTTTCGTACATTTTCTACAAAATATAAACGAAAAATGGTAAACTTGTACCATAGACAAACGCAAAATTAAATATTTTTAAAAACCTTGCCAGTAGGCTTTATTTTAATATGGTACCTAAATAAGGCCTATGGCTTTAACATATTGAAATAATAAAATTATACGTAATATTATTTGGTATTTGAAATCAATAAACACATAAATGCAACAACTAAACATTCTATAAAAAAGTGAATTAATTACAACGCCTTGGGCACTCGAAATCATCGATTTCTGACCACGTGGCTCGTTTAGGAGGCATCGGCCAAAATCACTAAAAATAACGCTCAATAATTTAGTAATACATATGCCTACTAATTATTTACATTCGTAATATCTCAAAAGTACTGTAAAATACATTATAAAGCAAACAAACTTTGATACTTTGATAAAGACTATGGTAAATTTAGTAGGCCTTAATAAGCGCACACCACTTTATGTAAGAAAAACACAATAAAAAATATTTGAACCGCGATACGATATTCAAATTTTTAAGATCATCGAAACATGTACTTATAAAGATAAAAATTTAATTTTATATGGCTAACTGTGATATTACAAAAAATATTTATGATTTATTTGAACCGATTTTTATTATTTGGGACTGCACGGTCTCACTTTATGATAAATGATGTAACACTGGGGGCTGCAAATGGGATATTCAACTCCCGCAAAATTTTAGCAACTTCTACATGCAATAGGTGTCTGTAAGTGTGATATCGAGCAAGGGAAGTTATTTTAAGTATGATTTTTGTTGCTGAGGTCTTATTAGGGTATAGGCCTTATTACGTGCAGTTACTTTATATTACATAGATACCAAGTACTCATGAATGTTGAGACGCAAAATAGCAACGACGTATTATTTTAACTGCGTCTCTGTTGTACAATACACAACTGGTTTTCGCATCTCTTTTTGAATTCAATACGTCCCAATTTCGGTTTTCTGTATTCTATTTTGGCGGTAATTTTAAATTTAAATATTTTTGAATCTTTATGAAATGAAACAAAATAATTTATTTTAGGTTTTTTCTTTATTACTAAATTAATATTTATTACTAAAATAAAATGTTACCACTAATTTTACAAGCGTCAACCCATTTTGTTCGTCTACTTTTTCCTTTTGGAAAATTACATTTACATAAATATTGTTTATAATTAATAGCAAAATTATGAAACAATAAATTTTCTTACTTGTAAAACGATATTTGAGTTACATTATTTTTCACAGTAAAAACGTATTCTTTAAATTAAAAAAACTATTTTGTTTGAATAAATTTTTGAAGCAACTAAATTTTTTTTAATTTAAATTAACTTTTTAAACTTTTTAAATTAAATTTAACTAAAGAAACTAAAAATTAATTAACCACAATAGAATAAATAAAATTTTTTTTTTGATTTAAACAAATTTTGGGTTAGCCTTATTTAAATTAAACAAAATTTATTTGCTTAAAAATATTATTCAAACACATGGTTTTTTTTAATTCATAGATAATACATTTAACTATTTTCACGTTTTAAAGATCGATGACAAAATATTAAATTAATTCATATTTCTGTTATATTCCTACTGCAATCATTGAATAACACCAACTGTCAAATTCAAATTTAAAAATTGTACATGCGCCATTCGGTTTCTGAATTCAGAAAAAGATACAAGATAACCAAATGTAGTGTTCAACAAAGACAGCTACAAATTATTATGTCGTAACTACTTTGCTTCACTAGCTTTAATGCATTGTAATAGGGCACTTGTTATCTAGTATTATATGATCTAAGAATACCTCATATTCTGTTTATTGACACATCTATTGAAGAGTGTACGAAAACTTCAGAAAAAAACTTACTCAGAGTTTGGAGTGTAAGGAGCGCCACTTGGAAGATATCTTGTTCAAAACCGTGTAAACTTAAATTTCCCATGTTAATGAAACAGGAGAAAATAGAAAAAGTAGTCATTTTGTAACAGTCTGTGTTTTATTCCATTTTCAAATCCATACGTCTGCCGCGCGCCACCCTGTACTATACACGAAATTTTTGCGAATAGTCAACAATATTTATTTTGAAATCTTCAAATGCTGCTATCGGTGTCAGACCTTTGGGGTGAAAAAAAATACGGGTCTCTTCATATTGTATAAACAACAACATATTTCAGCGAAAATAAAAAAACGATTCAGTCAATAAAAAAAAAATAAAAAAAATTGAGAACCAAAAATGAAAAATTGCGCAAGCTTCAAATAATTTTGGATGTATTTTTAATGAATTATCTATCCAAAAAGAAAAAAAATACCAAGTATTTTAATATTATTATTTTTCAATTAGTTATATGCATTGGAAAAAGCATTGTACTCCAAAATTAGAATTTTTAAAATATTCATAACTCATAAACTGCTTGAAACAAAACTATGAATAAACTTAATTAAACCTTTCGCGAAAATTCTTGAATATAAAAATTACAACAGCAAATCAGAAAGTATTTTGTCCCATGTCCCATATACATGATGTATAAATTGGTATAGCAAATCTATCATAAAAAGTTCCTACTGTTTTTGAAAGAAGCGTATGGATTGGGTTGCTAATGGGTTTTATAGGAGTGTCTATTCTTTTACATCTTAGAGAGTCTGCGGATTAACGGTGAGAGAATAATAATGAACTTTATTGTTTCATGAATATGACATTGACATTAATGCTAATTTTGTAAAGTATACTTTATGTAGATAAAATCCTACAAACAAATTTTAATAATAAGATATTGTCAAAATGTTTTAGAGATGACAAGTTATTTCAACTTGAAAGTTAGAAATAAAATCAACTTATTGCTTTATACAACAATACTACACTGCTACTGACATATGACAAATCCTTGCCAACACTTTGGGCGGAAACGTGGGTGAGATCACTGCATTTATTTGAATAACAATATTCTTAGGATATTTCTCGAGTTTCGACACTCAAAAAATATTTCAATTAAAAACTTTTATTCTGTTTATGAAAAGTGTCTCCTCGATGAAAACATTTCTCGCTATTTTTAATAGTAGTATAGGTATAATATCATGTCTCTACCATTCTATTTACTCAATACTTGACTGCTTCACTTTATTTTGAAGTAAAATAAATTTTAAAAAACATTTTCTTATCGACATCACGTAATTTAAAATACATTTTTGTATGATTGCTCAATGTACCTAACTGATAACTGGGCTTATAAACTTAGGATCGAAGCCAGCTTTAGTTGGAACTTCTGATCTAGTAACATATTATTGAAAATCTGCAAAAGTAAACTTCTAATCCTATAGACTATGCACGAGCAGTGAAGTAGTTATTTTGAAGGCCTGGTTAAATTATCTAAATACTGACTATGCTGACACAATTGTGTTGTGATTTGGAAGTCAAGTAAAGCCGTTGGTCTACGAAGTAATCAGCAAGTCTCTAATACAAGCTCTCTAGAGCTTTATGTTACATAGTTGGTTACGCAAAAAATTATAACGGCTTTTTAAATTCTCGTTTATGAACATAATATTATGCAAATTTTGATTGACTATCCAGTATTATAGAAAATGCATCCCCACTGTCAATTAATAAAAAATTTAAATCGCCAGATAATAAAATCAAAATGTAATTTACAAATGCGATTTTACCTCTACCGCATTTCAGCATTTGTAAATTGTCGTGGATAATTTATAATTTAATAATTAATCAGTGTATATCAAATTACTAATTAACTTTACATTTGTAACATTAGAAGATTACTATTTTACTAATAATTCCTAATTTGCATATATATAAGTGATTTTACTAGTAAATTTGATTATTAAGTAATAATGCTTATCTTTTAACAAACAACCAAAGTTAATAAGTGAAATTGACAGTGGTTTTTAGACAACCCTTATTTTAGATTATTTGAATTTTGATTTTTACAGTTTATATAGCTGCCGGGATATTTATATAATATATCTTTAATTACGTCTTTACTAATTAGTTTTGTTTTATATCTGCAAAATGTTTTTAATTATTTATATTCTGATAAAATTTTTCACAAAATTTATAAATCATTTCAAATATAAATTAATTAAGAGCAAAATGTACGACGCAAAATGTAATTCATTTCTATCATTATCGATGGTAATATGCTACTTATACACTAAAAGTAATGTACGAAATTTATCATTTAGCCATCAAAACTAGTCATTTTTTTATGAACTCTTCATGTAGTAATTAATTAATTAAGTTGCTATTATAAAATATACTCAAAAAGTGATGTGACGATGTGCACGAATGACATCAGAAAAAGTTGTCTTTTATCATCATGAGTGTTACATATTTTACATTAAAAATAATTGAGTATAAGGTCTATTTAAACAATGTTATATTGTCCGAGGTTTTGGGTCATTTTTTAATGACCCATTTTCAACTCTACAATGAGATAAAATTAAGTAAAATATTAAAATATTAAATTTTTTTTAAATATTACATGAGTTTGACAAATTATTGCTGACAAATTAATGTCATAAAATGTTGACAATTTGTTTATGAGAAACACGGAAACATTTGTCTATAAATTAGCTAGCATAAAATAAATTAAAAATTAAAATTAAATAGTAAAAAAGTTAAAAAATTTAAACAGAATTTGACCAAAACTTATGTTGTCGTCATTAGCTTAGTATTGGGATGGTGCACAACATATTGCTGAAATTTATTTGATAACATTAAAATAAAGTAAATGAGCTTAAAAATTATGATATTTCTTTTATATTTGAATTTAAATTATATAAAGTACGTCCTGTATAAATATATTCGGTGCAATTTGTCTAAAAAAGTTGTTATTTATAACAATTAAATATAATTGTATGATTGAAAATCCTATATTCGGCGGAATTTTTTAAGCAAAGTTGTTAATTATAACAACTGAATTTAGTTATTATGAAAGAAAATAACCTGTGCAATTTTCTAAGCAAAGTTTTATAAGAAAAATTATTAATAACACATCGAAAGGATCATGCAAAGACTCGGAACTTACAAAATGTTGGATTAATTTAAGAATAATATGCTACCTTATTGTGATAAGTTCATATTTATATGTTGCGTTTTGGTGAATCTTCAGCTACCAATTTTTTCTGTTCAAAATGTCCGCGAAGAATATAGAACAGATGAGGATGATTAATACTTAACAATAAATTATTACCCCTGACTGTTTTTCAAAAACACAGGGTATATGTGGTTACTCTGTACAATCTTTGTTTATATATTTTATGTTTGTGTCAACATATCTCCCTTGGAAAAAAATTATTTCAAAAATAAAAATTAATAATAAAAGCACCTTACTTTAATAAAAACTACTGTTCTCTTTGAAATGGAAAATATAATTTTTTCTTCTTCACTCAATAACATAAACTTTCGGGCACTTAACTCGAAAAATTAACTTGTCATCCTCCCCCCCGCACTACAAAATTTAAACACTAACTTTCAAGTCAGGGGAAACAAAGAATTTTTAATGCGGAATGTATAAACAGGTTTCGTAAGTGGAACAAATCTCCGTTTCCCCAGACTTCAAAATGAAAGTTTAAATTTTGTAGTGGAGGGGGGGGGGCGAAAGAGGATGATAAGTTAATTTTTCGAGTTAAGTGTCCGAGAGTTTGTTGTTGAGTGACGAAGAAAAAATTATTTTTTTCTTTTTAAAGGGAACAGTAGTTTTTAAAGTAAGGTTTTTTTATTATTAATTTTTATTTTTGAAATTTTTTTTACAGTTTTGAGAAATTCGCGTAGGAAAGTAAATCCGCTAGTGTCGCTACTTGTAGCAAAATGCATTTTATTTATAATTGTTAATAAGGTGCAAGATGGTATGTGTGCTTATCCCCGGTATAGATTACATACTAGTTGTTATCGTCTTGCCGGCACCGGATATTCACTGTTGATGCGTATAACATTTATTTACTATAAAATTTGACATAAATTTTCATCAAATTTATCATCGCAAATTTTTTGAAAATTTAGACTTGTATATTTTGTCAAACACAAGACACTAAATAAAAATAGTATTACAGTAGAATCCGCTTAATGTGATCACTTCGGGCCAAGGTCATTTTAATAATATTAACTGATAACTGATAACTAATAACAATTAGCAAAATTTAGGAAAAGGCGAATTTTACAAGACTTGGATTAGAACAAGATAGAAGAAAAAAAAGAAAGAAAAAGTGACCGGTTTCCAAAAAAAATGATCACAATAACCGACTGATAACATTATCCGAGATCACATTAAGCGGATTCTACTGTATTTTATTCATTTTCAGCTTCTACCTACCAAAACAAATAATATTACATAGGTATAGTGAAGTGGAGAGAGCGCGGTCGTAGGTTGGTAGTTAGAATGCTAGATTGCTATGTCGAAGTCGTGGGTTCGATCCACACAACTGGCTATTGCGACCGTGTCTCCCTCACAAGATGTTGGCAACATCTTTGAGGTATTAAATGCCGAAATATTAAGCCATGGGTCTACAAGGCCTGTAGTGCTACAGTATATATATATATAGTGAAGTGGGGTAAATCCGAACAGTGGGGAATTCCGAACACCGTCATTATCTCGAGTTGTGTTGACACGTGACAAACCAAATTTTTGTCAGTTGTTGTTTACAATACTAGCTCATTTTTCAATAGTCACTGGTGCGTTCAAACGTGCGTATATTAGCTGTGTGAAACGAGTGACAATTTTTGTATTCCCAAAGTTTTATTCGGCTCTCAAAATATTGTGTTTCTGACAAACTAATCGTCACAATTATGGGGTAAATATAATATATACCAAAGGTTTAATGATGCTCTTTCAGAAACCGAAGAGATTTTGCATTTTCTACCATATAGTCGTGAAATACAAAACATGTGCGTAAAGTGGTGTCAGTGGAGAAATTACGAACATAACATATTATCTATGGTAAAGACTATCCTAGAAAATTCCGACCACTTTATAAGTAAAAAGTAATAACCAAAAACCAACTTATAATCAAACACCTACACCACGGGATTTTTACACTTTGCGAAAAACGCAAACGGTGCAAAGATAATATTTACGCTAAACAGCTTTGATTAAAGGACTATAGAAATATTGTTGGTTGCCTACATATATCCATTATTAGTAAATGCGAAAGCCATTTTCCATTCGACACAAATTTCAAAAAATATGTAATTTTAAGATATTTACTTGATGAAAAAACGTTCTTTCAGGTACACGCTACATCTAGAATCCAAATTTAGGCTTTAAAAATGTAAGGGTGAAATAATATTTGGAAAACAATTCCAATAGAAAATAATTTTTGACAAATTTTTTTACTAAAATCACCCATTTTGTAATTTCAGGCATAAGTGATGGTGTTTTCAGAATTTCTCCAAATCTATTATCTTTTAAGATTTGCGTCAAATAAAAAAAGCGAATTTCTCGGCCACCTTAAGTACTTGTAATTAAAAAATTTTAGTTTTAGTTTCTTCTTTATGGAAAGCTTGTAAATAGCATTTAAAATAAAATTCAGTTAATAATTTAGGTATTAGCATTATAAGGAATTGATGGTTTCTGTGTACAATTGCTCAACAACTATCGCACATCCGATAATGCCAATGCTTTTACGATTGTATAGTATACGTTTCTTTAATTTAACATATAGGCAACATAACTACACACGTTTCAAATTGGTTGCTAACATCATGATCCACCCACAAAAAATCCAATGCATTTGATTTTCTTCAACCTGGACTTCAGCTTGCCCTTTCAACCTTCAACTAGCCTACACACGGTCAACTTGGTCGTCAACATGCCAAGTTGACAACCAAGTTTAACATAATATAATACTCCTTTACGGAAGAGAAGAAAAAGGATTTGCTGGATTTATTAAAATTCATTCCTTCAGAATATCATGATTTTTATACCGGACTCATAGATGGTATTGAACCAACAGAACCAACAGAAGATACGTTAGTTTTCATTTTTTTAAATTTGTAATTTATGATCTAACCAACTGTTATTTTTTAAATAATAAAAAAATATATAACAGCAAATGTGCCTATTATTTTCGGAAGCTTTATTATTAACTTTTAAAATAACTTTTTTATATTTTCAACTATAATTAGATACAACAGTATGTATAGATCATCAACAGTATGTACTGATATTTAGCAATAATTTTTAATTAAATTTTATAACTTGGCTAGACTTTAACTCAATATATCTCTATAAAAACATTTTGTTGCTTAGGCACCTTTGAGTTTGAGCCCTTCAAAAATATATGAGTTGTGCCAGTTTTCTTCCAAAGCAGAGATATGTACGGTAATCCGTATGGGGAAAGTAACAATATAAGAACCAATTTGGTTTAATCATTTTTTAAATTCAAAAAAATATAAGAATAATACAATACGTAGAAATCAAAATTCAAAAAATTTAAAAAAGAGACAATTAACACATAACAGGTTATTAAAAATTATGAAAAATTCGTAATACGATAGTACACTATAACGTTATTTCATGGTAATTTCCAATCCTCGGTTGTACATAATCGGTTAAATTAAAAAATAAGAAAAAATTTCCAACTAAACAAAAATATAGATTAACGTGTACAAAATTGACTTACCATAACCTCCAAAAATTATCAAAACTGAGCTTGTTACATGAAGTATGAACAATTTAAAAATGATTTGAACTAAGAGATTCTTCTACCTAGCACTGCTAGGGTGAAATCCGAAGGCACTGCCCTATTAATATGATTTCTAAAAACTTTGAAAAAATTCAAAATTCAAACATTTTTACCACGTTTTTAACCGTGAGGCGTAAAACTAAAAAAAGAACTCAAAATAAAAAATTTTAAGTAAATTTGTGGTTTTTAGTATGTATTTATGTGTACAAAATTGACTTACCGTTACCGTTACACGTTAATCTATATTTTTGTTTAGTTCGAAATTTTTTCTTATTTTTCAATTTAACCGAATATGTACAACTGAGGATTGGAAATAACCATGAAATAACGTTATATTGTACTATCGTATTACGAATTTTTCATAATTTCAAATATTCTTAATTCAAACCTGTTATGTGTTAATTGTCTCTTTTTTAAATTTTTTGAATTTTGATTTTCTGCGTATTGTATTATTCTTATATTTTTTTGAATTTAACCATAAATATATACTAAAAACCAATTTACTTAAAATTTTTTATTTTGAGTTCTTTTTCTAATCATTTTTTCTTGAGATCACTTGTATATTTAAATAAATAAATCTAGAATTTCTAGAAAGCCGTCAATGTATTTGAAACAAATATTTTATAAATCACATGTAAAGTGTGGCGATACAGATCACATTAGAGCACTGCTGATAATACTTTTATGGCGATAAAGACGTGATATTTAAGTTGAAGTTTAGAAAAATCAACGAAATAAGCAAAAGTGAGTATTAAAGAAGAGAAATTCTAGTGCACAAAAGTAAATTTGGTTACCGTATTTCCGTGGAATAATATTTTATGAAAAACGTAGTTGTGGCCGTCTGCGGTGAATAGAATTTCTTGTAAAAAATATTGCTGACTTCTCTAAAATCTCTATGGAACGACAGTTAATTTAATCCTATGAATAAACAATATGTAATCTAAACTCGAACTAAAATTTTAATTACAACTAAAAATACTTCAGCAAAATAAAATTTGCTTCTTTGCTTATTACATCGTGCGCTTTATTATATAGTGATAGATATCTATATTCTTAAATTTTCATTAGTTAATAGAAAATTTTTTACATCAGACAACAAAAATTAGTTATACGATTATCGGAAAATTATTTGAACCGCAAGATAACTGAAGACAACATCTGTATTATTTATGAAGTCCGAGTCTTTTTACTCCAAGGATTTATTTAATGTGCCAGATGTATTAGTTTCCTCGGTAAAAGTAAGAAAATTTGTATTTAATCTTTTCGAGATATCTTCTTTTACTTAATTGGTATAATAAAACAATTTACTCTGAGATTTGCTCAAGGGAATTTTTTATTTTATAATGTTTCATTTATAATTTACATTGTTGATTTTCATTTTCATTAAATAGAGCAACATTTAGCCAGGTTGGTACTTACATAATTCCTGGTGTGTTGAATTTACGTGATTTGTAAACATTTATTGTTTACATATATGTACTCTATACTTAAAAATTCTTTTCGGTTTTCCATTAAAAAAACTGTTTGGTAATACTGTTTTTCTTTCTCTGGATAATATACTATGTAATTTTTTAGCGTTAAAATGACTCGGGGAAATTGTATATTAAAATCGAATAAAAAGTTAAAGATGATTTAAAAAGATAAACATCTGGAAAAATTGCTGGAAGGGTATAAAAAGTTACAACAAAAAATAAATGTGTTAAAAAGAGAAACGAGGTTAAAAAATTGTTGTAACGAAGACCTTTCGTTCTTTGAAGGAGATATGTTCTGTTTGATTTATCGTGAACCAATAATATCACGAAAAGAAAGAAACTAAAGTTATAGTTTGTAAAATTTTCAGATTTATAAATTTAATAAAAGCACCAGCATTATTTGTGTTTTGAAATACGTATTTAATCCGGTTGTGTACGTGGTTTTATTAACCGAACGGTTGTGGTTAGAAATCTACATTAAACTAATATTTTCATAATTAATCCGGAATCCAATGTATATTAATTAAATTTTGTTTAAAATTACCATCAAGTATTATTTTGAACACTTTAGAAACATTTGGTTAACTTGAATTAAAAAAAAACCGATATAATAATTACAATAATAATAATATAATTAATACATTTGTCATACTCGTATTATCCATACCAGAACTGTTGTTTGCTTTTTGGCTTAAAATACAAATAATAATTATTTTGCCTTTTCACTTGATTTAATTGATAAATAACACTTAACAAATATTTACATTAATTATATACAAATTGGAATTCTTGCAGTGAGAACTCCGAGTTCTTATTATGTCGAAGCAAAATGTGAGACTGACGATCAAAGGGTTTCTTTGGTCCGAGATTAACAATACAATTATGATATGGTACCTGCTGGGGAAAATCCCAACAGGTTAAACAATAATACATAAAAGAAAAAGGTCTATTGTCTAGTAAGTTAACGGCACCGGCGAGGCGTCGGTGGCAAATATTCAAAATGCACTTAACATACCGCCCGCCTTGAAAGGAACGCCTTTCAAAGTACAAAAAACACTAAGTAAATATGATATTTTATAGGTAGTTTCACTAATTGTCTGTGGGTAAGACGAAAACTTTGGACACGGCACGTCGCACTATGGAACTTGAAGTTTTTATGCTTACGACGCGGATCACACCATCTTTACCGGGATGAAGTTCGCTGACACGTCCCATGAGCCACTTGAGGGGGGGGAGGTTGTCTTCCTTCAATGAAACTAACATACCTATGTCAATTGGTATATTCTGACGTGTCAGTTTCGATCGCTGTTGCAACTGACATAGGTACTCCGTTGACCAACGTTTTCAAAAATGTTGCACCATTTGCTGTAGATGCTGGTAATTGGACAGCCTATTTACAGGTATTTCTTGCAAGTCCATTTGAGGCAGGGCACGAAGAAGTTGTCCAATAAGGAAATGGCCAGGAGTTATAACGGTAAGGTCGGATGGATCGCTGGACAGTGGGGTTAGAGGACGAGAATTCAAACAGGACTCTACTTGCGTTAATAGCGTATATAGTTGTTCAAAAGTGAGAATTGTGTCTCCTATAACCCGCTTTACATGAAATTTGGCAGATTTCACTGCAGCTTCCCAGAGACCACCGAAAGTGAGAGATCTAGCTGGTATAAAGTGCCAACGTATAGCCCTTTGAGTCATGTAATGAAAAAATTCTTTTTTGAATTGATCGTTTTGCAGTTTATCAACTAACTTGCTTAAGGCGTTATTCGCTCCTACAAAATTTGTCCCGTTATCTGAATATATATCAGTACAAAACCGCGTCGAGCCGTGAAACGTTTGAAAATATTCAAAAATGAGTCTGTACTCAGATCCGGAGCTTGTTCTATATGAACAGCCTTAGTCGAGAAGCAAACGAAGATGCAAAGGTAAGCCTTGGAAGTTTTACATCCTCCATTCTTTCGGTCTTTAATAATGTAAAGACCTGCGTAATCAACACCGCAAACTGAAAAAGGTCGAGTGGGCGTGAGCCGGGATTTCGGTAGGTTACCCAAAATAGGTTCCGAATTAGTAGGCCTTTGTTTACAATTTTTTTTGCATAAAGTCCAGAAAGTGGCCAAAATCGTTCTCGCAATGAAGCTAGCATGGCCTGTGGGCCAGCGTGGAGCAAACGTATATGCTCATGTCGCGCTATTAATAGTGTAAACGGATGTTTTGCCGGCAACACAACGGGGCGTTTTTTATTTACATCAAAGTTTGAATGAAGCAGACGTCCACCTACGCGCATGAGACCTAGCGCATCAACAAAAAAACTATTATAGTTTTCAAGGGTTTTCCTGTTACCAAATGATTTCGTTCATCTATAAAGGCGTGCGCCTGACATAATTTTATTAAACTGTTTAATGAATTGTTTAGTTCACTTGTTGTAAGAGATCCCCGCAAACGCTTACCTTGATTCAAGCAATTGTTTTTAAACCTTAAGCAGTAAGCCGTGACCCTTTGTAACTTAATGAGACGTGAATAGCGTTCGAACAAATCAAATCCGGAGATTTGTATGGATAACATATTGGAGGGAGCTAATTTAAATTCCGGAAGGTCGTTATCGCGAATGCAACTAGTATCCAATGACGGCCAAAGTTCATGGTTCTCCGATAGCCAAGTTGGACCGTTCCACCATAACGTGGACGTAAGTAGTTCTAGCGGATACACACTCCGTGAGATCAAATTGGCTGAATTGTCGCTACTGCGAACGTAATGCCAGTCACCTATTTTGGTCAAAGTCTGAATTTGTGCTATTCGATTTGCGACGAAAGTTTTCCATATATTTGAAGATTTATTTAACCAACCTAAAACAATGGTCGAATCTGTCCAGAGGAAAACTGAATGAAATGTCATATTTAATGATTTGACAACTTTATCAAGGAGATTGGCAAGAAGAAGAGCACCACATAATTCAAGGCGCGGAATATTTAAATTTTTCAAAGGTGCGACTCCAGATTTGGCGCATAAAAGAGAAACGTGAACGTCGCCGTGGGCATCCATGGTACGGGTATAGATGCAAGCGCCGTATGCCAACTCGGAAGCGTCTGAAAAACCGTGAAATTGAATTTCCTTCGGATTTTCGAACATGACGTGCCGAGGAATTATTAAGTCATTTAGTGATTGCAAACCGTTCCGAAAATGAATCCACTTTGTATGAAGGTCGGACGGTAAACATTTTCCCAATCTATTTTTAATGACCAAAGCTTTTGTAAGATGGACTTTGCTATTATAGTTACTGGTCCAAGAATACCAAGCGGATCAAAGATTTGAGCCGTAGTCGATAAAATCATGCGTTTGGTAATCGATTGATTTGGGTTACGCTCTTCGATAGAGAATTTAAAGATATCGGAAGATCCAAAACCTTTTGCTTCGAAATCGCCAATTTGTAATAGCTCAGAATCATTATCAACCGCTTCGACCAATTGTGGACTATTTGATCGCCATTTACGTAGTTGAAAACAGGCAGTACTTAATATATGAATAAGATTTTATTTAATAGCCCGAAGCTCTTTAATTGAATTAACCCCAGTGAGCAGATCGTCTACGTAAAAATCCTTCAGAATGATTGCTGATTCGGAAAGATAGGTGGCAATATTTTCCTGTGCAACTTGGTGCAAACACCTTATTGCCAAGAATGGAGCTGATGAAGTGCCATACGTCACCGTAGACAGCTCATAGCATAATATTGGAGCAGTTATCGCGCCATAGTATTCTCTGTAAAGATCGCTGATTGGCGTTAACTAGAATTTGCCTATACATTTTGGCAATATCCGCGACAAGAACAAAGCGATGTTGTCTAAAACGAAGAACAATTGCTAGTAGGTCATCTTGAATAGTAGGACCAACTAGCTGTGCGTCATTGATAGATAACCCCGAAGATGTAGGTGCTGAACCATCGAAAACGACCCTTAATCGCGTAGTCATGCTAGTATCTTTAATCACAGTATGATGTGGAAAATAATAGCAAATGCCCTTGATGGGCTCGCGTTCGTCGACTTGTTTCATATGACCTAAGTTTTCATATTCTTTTATGAAAGAGACGTATTGAAGTTTGAGAGCGCGATTTTTTTCCAGTTTGCGCTCCAATGACAGAAAGCGGTTTAGTGCAGATTGGCGAGATTCCCCTAAGCGCGAGATTGATTCATTGAAGGGTATAGTAACTATGAAACGACCGTTGTTATCTCGAACAGTAGTTTTGGAGAAATTATCTTCGCATAATTTCTCTACGATTGATAAAGGCTGAGATGCTTGTAATTCTTCAATTTTCCAAAATTTAGCGAGCTGGTCTTCTATAGAATTTTTCATTGTAAAATTACATTTAACCGATGGAGAATTTATGGGTGGCATGGAAGATATGGGTCCAGCTATTACCCAACCAAAAAGAGTTTTATGAAGGATTGGTTTGTTTTTGCCTAATCTGATTTGACCGATACATAAAATATTCCAAAAAAAAACCGCACTAATGAGAATGTCAATATTGTTTGATATGTGAAAAAGACCACAGTGGTGGCTTGATGTGATCACTAGTTGAGTTATGAGCGGAAATTCTGGGTTCAAATCCCGGACTCGGCAGAATTTCTTAGCCCAGCCCTCTGGTGAACATCAAACTGTGGATCGAAATACTAATAACTTTCCTTAACATCTTAATGGAAAACGGTATACAATAAGCCTAGAGCTTCAGTACAAAGTGGGCATTGAACTACTACCCGTGCAGCTAATTTGGATTTGATATGTGAAAGGTGGGATCTGCTAGTTTTATATCGCTAGGAACATTTAGCAGAGAACGATCGAAAGTGACAATACTGCCCGTTACCCGAGGCACAGTGAAGCAGTGAAGATCTATATTGAATGTTTACTACTGTTTTGTCAGAAAGTTTAGATTCCACTTGGTTTATTCCAGTTACAGAAATAGACACCTTTGATTTTGGTAAGTTCAGTTTAGCGCACAAACTTTCCGAGATGAAACTTGATTCAGATCCCGAATCTAAAAGTGCCCTGACTTGTGTGAAAGTGCCTTTGTTGTCTCTTACCTTAATTATGACCGTAGAAAGTATGCAATGAGTGGAGAGACCACATACCGTATGAGAAGTGACTGCTGCTGATTCCTGATTTCTTACTAAGTTGGGTGCAGATGTGCGTTCAGCAATGTTCGTAACCGTAGGTAAGAGGGGGGGTGATTGAACATTATCAATGTCTAAATGGAGCAATGTGTTATGAGACTTGCGACATTTTTTATATTTTAAAGACTTACAAAATCTATTCGAGTATCGAATAGTATTATATAATTATAATATTATATATAATTATAATTATATATATATATAATATTATTATATATATTATTATATATAATTATATTATATATAATATTATAATTATAATAGTATAATAGTAATCGGGAGATCTAAAAATGTATTGCAATTACTAATACAGTGGACTCCGCTTAATGTGATCACATCGGGACTTGGGGTTTTTGATAACAAAAACCGATTGATAACAAAAAAAGGAAAAACATTTTCATTAGTTATTTATTAGTACCTACTATAATAAATTATCAATGAATAAGAAAAAAACCAAATTAAAAATCTCATTTAGAGTTGTTCGCCTCTGCTGCACGAGGAGTAAATTGTTTATAAAAAGTTCATACTGGTATAATGAATTTGAAAATCTGACTACCCCATCTGCACACCACACCGCAAAACTTCAAACGCTCAAATCACGACTTTTTTAAGTCATTCATTCCAAGTTCTCAAGTAGAACTGAATTACATCACATATTAACAGTAAACTAGACAGATTTTCTACATAACACCTGACTTTAAATTCGCGTAATGAATATGTAGTACGAATAATATGTGGGTGGTTTATGCACAATATAGAAAAAAAAATGCTTGTAACTGAAAACCAACTCCTTTGCTCGTGGGAGAAAATAATCTTAAGAATAATTTGATAATATAAACCGAATTTATGATTACTATAAGCGATGTTTTTTGTGTGTAATCATATACGTCCGGCCCGTTCCTCGCAAAAGTGATAACAATACTCGAATAATAACATTAACCGTGATTCCAATAAGCGGACTCCACTGTATTATGATTGGAATCGCAGCTAGTACACAAAGTATTAGAAGTAGCAATATTGGCTACGACTTTATCGTGTTTATAAATTGAACGCGGTTCTACTAAAGGTTGCTTGGTTTGCTTACACTTCTCAAGCATTCTGCAACGCGTTTCCAGGAACTAACTCTGTTAATTTTGACATCATAGGAATGTCAGAGGCGTTTTCATTTGTACCTTCCCAATCGCGTAGTGTTACAGAATCCAGTTTTTGAGTTATTATGTGAATCAATAACGTTGACCACTGGTCCACCGGTTGATCTAAAGCTTTGAGAGCGCTTAAATTTGTCGAATTATCATTAAGCAGTTGACGCAAACCGATTAGAGATTCTTTCGCTATGCTACCAATGTAAACTGTGCCGTTTGAAGATTTTCTCATAGAAAAATCGCTTCTACAACAAAACTTATTAAACATTTTTTGTTAAAAATTTCATTCTCTTAATTTTTGTTTATATATATTTTTCTATTTCGAATCACCGTTTTCGAGATACAGTGACTTAAAGAATATCTGTAAAAATTTTAATATATTTAATACCCATAAGAGCAATGTTAATTTTATTAAAATTTTTACACAGTGAAAGTTCAGTCGAGATGACATCGTTTTTTGGAGTCGTCCAGAAGATTTAATTTATTTTTTCTCATCAACTAGCAGGTGGAAAAAATTGATGGAAATCTTAACAAAATCCTTGAAAAGTCATTGTAAAACCAAGTGGAGCAGCAAATCAGCAGCCATTTCTTGTCTAAAAAATCAGTTCAAGGAAGTGTTAACTCTTCTTGAGATTCTCTCCTAATGTGAATTTAACACTGATACAAAAGTAGCTAGGGATATATTCAAAATAGCTAATTTTGAATTCCTGTGTCTTTTATATTTGTGGAAAAATGCACTTAAAAATATCGATCTGGTGAATACAAAATTGCAGTCAGTTGACGTTACCATTGATATATTGCAATAATTTCAATTTACTCATTAAGTTATTCAGTCATAGGGGCGCCAAATATTTATCTGGTACATATCTAAATATAGTTGTTAGCTACGGCCCTGCCGTAATATGTATATTTGTTTACAAATTATTATTTTTACTAATTAAATTTGGTTTTTTTAGCTACATTGTTTATTTTACTTTGTTAGAATGAATTAACTTTATGACGTCCTAAATCAAATTTATAGATTTGTTTAAAAGTGTATAGGAAAGAAAAAAGTAAATTTACCTACGTCAAAATTAATTTTTGTTTTTGAATAAAGAATAAATAAGCAACAAATTTAGTTTGATAGGTCGTTTCAAACTGAACCTTTATCATTATAAATTTAAGATTGTTTATGACAGGTTCTTGGCAATGAACGTTCCGAAACATCGAAGTTTCAAGAGACCACATCAAAATCCGTTCAACATAAATTAGTAGCTAGATTACAAAATTAATAAAAAATAAATTTAGTTACTTGCTTTAGACGTGGTGGATTCTATTTGTATTTTTAAATAAATTTTAAAAATATTAATATGGGCTAAATTTTCTTCCTTTTTATGTAAAATATATTTTCTCTAATTAACTTTCAAAAAGTTTTCTGTTCTAAAAGTTATTTCAGCAGCTAGTTAAAAAAAGTTTAAATAAGTGTAAATTGGGTTTCTTGCAAATTGCATGGGTATGTTTTAACGATGAGGTTAATATTTAATAGATTGTGTTTATTTAAGGTTTTAAGTTTGGCTTTCTTATTTTTAGTTAAAATTAAATTAAGGTTTAATAAAACTTTATAATTTAAATTTCTTTTGTAGTAAAATGTGATGCACGAAAGCTTCTAAAGCTTTTTATAACGTGAAAATTCTTTGAACTGAAATTAATTTTTACCTCGCACTTGTTTTGTGATTCGTAAAATAACGCTTTTGACAAAGTTTGCTTTACTCTAAAGTCAATTTTGCAATTATTTCTAGTTAAAAATTATCTAAAAACTATCAAATTAAAAACTTCAATAAAACTTATGTATAATATTTGATGTAGTAGGTTGTTGCTGCAATATAAGTTCCTTAATTTTTAAACTTTGGGAGTAGGTATGAATAAGTAGGTATGAATGTGACACCAGTATATACTTTATAATACAATTTAAATAACAAGGTATTATTAAATAATTAAAATAAAATTTAGTTTTCTAATTTGTAAAAATCATTTTTCTTGATGACTTGGAACAAAATTTTAAAAATTAAAACATGCTAGTTTATTAAAATAGTAAATGAAATTATAATTTTTACAAACACGAGAAGAGTGCAATTGTATTTTATTTTAATTCCATATTATAATACCATTCTTACAATATCGTTATTGAAGGTATTGAAGAACCTAAACGCGGATACAAATCATTGTGCAGTAATAGTAAAATCATAATTATTTTAATTTAATTCACATCAACAATTTAAAATTTGTGCAATCATTGTCAAGTTATGAGGAAATAGACCAACATACAAACTATAACAACGACACAACTGTTAACGTACATATATACTTGCTTTATTTTAATGGGAGTAAAAACGCTAATTTCCTTAAGCCTCAAAAAATATACATATTTTATTATTAATAATTTCGACTTTGGAAACATTTTACTTAGAAGTGTTGGAGAATCTGCATAGCCCCACTTCCAAATATTTAATTGCATTTCACAATCGTTTTTTATCTATACCCTATACTTCAATTCCATTTTTTCACTGTTTGTACAATTTTCTTGTATACAGTATGTTCACGATAAGAGGTAACAGTGAATAATTCTTATATCTTACTAGATATAAAAAAAAGTTAAATAGGTTTTCGTTCAACTCGAAATTTACCATCGGAGCAGTGGAGATACATATTTTTGGACTTCAAACTCAACCGGAAGTAAACATGAATATTTTTTTTTCAGATGGCAACATGTTGTTTTTTTTAGCATTTTTGCAAACTGCAGTTTTTTCTCTATATATACATATAAAATTATTATAGGGTTAACAAAAATTTTGGAAAAAAATGCAAGATTTTATTAATTATTTAATTAATTTTGTGTAAATAAAACATTACGGTATAGAAAACACAACCTATCTGATAAATTGTTTAAAATTGCAACCATTTTGTTCAAGACATGATACTATAGTATCATTTTGTTTTCATAGCACACTAAATAAATTAAATATAAATTAAGATTATCAATGGTGAGCTACAATACACAAATAAAACGGTGACCCGTCAAAATAACCCCGACAAAATAGCCCCGACGAATTATCCCCGACATAATAGCTTGCGACATAATAGCCCGTGCTAAAATAGCTCTGCGACATAGTAGCCCCGACATAATAGCCCGTGCTAAAATAGCCCTGCGACATAGTAGCCCCGACATAATAGCCCGGGCTAAAATAGCCCTACGACATAGTAGCCCCGATATAAGAGCCTGAGGCAGCCCGGGCTAAAGTAGCTTCTCAAAATATACTAATATAACTCTGTGTGATGAATAATAATAAAAAAGACAATTACATCAAAATCATTTATTTACAAAGTTAAATTATGCGAGATTCGTCGTAAAAAAACTAAAATATCGTTGCCATCATATTCATTAACTAAAGTTTGTAATCTTCTACTGACTTGTATATATTTCTGTTTCGAAGCTTCGGGGTTTCTAAAACCTGCACGATATCGTTCCAGTTCAATTTTCACCCGATCTTGCTCTTTCCGGAAGTGTTCGATTAGTTTAAAAATAGATGGATGATGACAGTCGACAGTTTGCTGGAACGCACGATGCCATCCTTCTACGGAGCTGTTTTGTTATTGGGCTATTTGGTCGGAGCTATTTTGTCGGAGCTGTTTTATCACTGAGCTATTTTGTCGGAGCTATTTTGTCATCGGGCTATTTGGTCGGAGCTGTTTTATCACTGGGCTATTTTGTCGAAGCTATTTTGTCATCGGGCTATTTGGTCGGAGCTGTTTTATCATTGAGCTATTTTGTCGGAGCTATTTTGCCATCGGGCTATTTTGCCGGAGCTGTTTTGACGGGGCTGTTGTGTCGGGGCTGTTTTGGCTGGGGCTATTTTGACGGGGTACCAAATAAAACACTTTTTAAACGAGCTTCCGGAAAATGACTTTTCCTTTTTTAAGTTTAATATGAATTGAAAAACGAAAACAATAACAATTACAAAGCAACTATAAAATATTTTAGAATATTGACATTTACCCGACATCTTGATCAGAATGATAATACGAAATCCCCGTAATGAAAGAAAAAAGATAAAGAAAACGAATGTATTAATAATTCTAATAAGTTGTCGTGGATTAAGAAAAACCAATGGTGAAAAACTTAACCCCAATATTCGGAAGAAAAGTTAAATAAGTAACGGACTGTAAATGCTACTCAGTCCCTCGATATCAGTCTTCCTGTTCATTTAGTTTCTGTCTTTCTTTATCTCAATCATCTCATGCAAAATACGTTCTTTGTAGGACGGAATTGGCTTCAATATAGAGATGTTTTTATTTTCAAGAGCTAATAATTTTAATTAATAATAAATTAAATAATTAATAAACTTATCCACCATTTTTCTCGAAAATTTTTTTATGTAACCCTATAATTTTATATGTATGTATAGAGAAAAAACTGCAGATTACAACAACGCTAAAAAAAAAGACATATTGCCATTTGAAAAAAAATAATTCATGTTTACTTGCGGTTGAGTTTAAAATACAAAAAAATTTACCTCTGCAGTTTCCAATGGTAAATTTCGAGTTGAATAAAAAAGTATTTAAACTTTTTTTTGTATCTAGTAAGACATAAGAATTATTCTCTGTTACCTCTTATCGTGAACACACTGTATTGCATGCAATATTGTGAAAATGAAAAACAATTTTTCAGCACAAATGGTTTTCTTCCAAATTTTGCCGTTAACATAGTTAAACAGTGCATAATGGACTAATAATAATTCTTGTATTTTAAGTTTTTGGTTTTAATCATAATTAAAAAGTAGGAGTCCGGCTATTCGTAAGATCAGTCCTCCTAACTAATCTTTAATTAATCTTTCGAAATATCGAAACTAATCTTTAAGCCAAGTTTCCAGCTAAGCTCCAATCTAATGCCTAGTTTCATAAAATTTAAAAAAATTTGGGTTTCATATAGGTTTTGTTTACACTAATCAGTCTTTAAATTCAAGTGATTAACAATAAGAGATTTCGTCTTATATACAGGGTGCCCGTTTTTCGAGTTCCACCGTGGTAATCTCAGTTATTATAAGAGATACAAGGTTGGTTAAATTAGGGCCAAGTTGCGCATTTTCATGTTTTTATTTTTTTGGCTTTCAAAATTTTGCCAATCTTATTTTTCGAACATTCTGTTCGTCACTAAGGATTTGCTATTATTTCCAAAGGTAACTTAATTTTTTGCTTTTGCATTGGTTTATTTTGCCTTTCGATATAAGGTAAATAATTGATTGTGATTTGTTTTAAATTTTTGCACTAATTTTGAATATTTGTTTAAAGGTCATCTTAATAGCTACGTTACATTTTATGAATAAGAAGAAATAATTTTGCATAAAATATTATTTTATTTGTTAATTTTTGAAAGTTGAATGTTGATAAATTTCTTAACAAGATACAAATTAAAGTTTTTATTTATTAAATTTTTAGTCTTTCAATGAATTTAAAATTTATTTTTAATTTCAGGCAATCTAAATATTTATTGTTTGAAAATATCATATAGTTCAATATATGCAAGTATATTGAACTGTTAAAGATGAAGATCTTTAAAAGTCCATACTTACTTTGTTTGAATGCGACGGTTATCTAACCTCAGCTTCCAACTTTTAGTGGATCGAATTTATGTAATCTTAAGAAATTTGTGAATAAATGTTCCGTTTTATTTTCAAATTAAATAAACAATTGAATTTCAAAATTAAATTGAATTTTCATTTTTGCCAATTTTTTAAATATCCGTTTTATCCGCCGCGAGAAACACGTTTAACAAGTAGGGTAGTAATTATGCAAACCTGTCTTTGTCTTCTTCTTTATTCGACCCAAAAGGTCCACTTTATATTGGTTGTGAATCTTCTACTTCTTCTTCATGTTATACGGATCTGCTCTCAGCTAATTCCAAATTAATTCACTTCCACTTTTTCCAAATAGTCTGTCCAAAAATTACCTCGTTCTCTTTCCAAATTGAATTTCTTATTTTCGTTTCTACAGATTTATTTTCATTTCACTTTGTAGTTTACCTCTCTTTTTTGAGGACCACACACAACAAACCGTCTTCTCTGGGATTCTGTCGTCAACTGATTTTATTTTTGTTATTATTCTTCATCACTCCGTTGTCTAGCAATTCCATTTTTTTCATATTCAATTTTTCAGATCAATGTTTGTTAATGATAATGCAATTCGTTATCATTTATTTCATTAATAATAATAATAATAAAGGCTTTATTGTCACGGAAAATTACAAAAAAATTCATGGACAAAGCATGACAAAATATTTACAATAAATATACAAACAAAAAATATACATAATTTACAAGAGTAAATATTATATACAATAAAATTTAATACAATAAAAATTTAGTAAACATAAAAATCAAATGACGTACAAAGAAAAGCAATTGCCACTGCCTTTGGAGCCAGAGATTAATTTGGGGTATAGAATTCATCAATCGAATACAGTGGTTTTTCAATTAGATGTGACTTGATTGCTTTCCGGAACTTGTGGAGCGAGGTTTCAGGTTGGTAGATTATTGTATAATTTTTTTGCATTGTACAATATCGAATTTTTGGTAATTTCCGAGGTAGGAATCTGTAGATATACGGAATCAGGTCTCCTAGTATTGTAGGCGTGTTGAGGACCCGTGGGAAGTTCCGACATATGTTTGTAAAGCAAGCAGACAGTTTCCAGTACAAACAGAGCTGGTAGGGTTAGTATTCTAAATTTTTTTAAATGTCCTATACAGTGGTCTGTGCTTTTTAATCCAAACATGTATCGGATAGCTCTCTTCTGTAATTTGAAAATTTTGTTAAACTGTGGTAAAGTAATATTTGTAATTTGCTGCACATTCCTATACTCATGTATCAAGGAAGCCATCGTATGATGACTCCCTTGGAATGTGTTTAGTGAGTATTTAGTATTACAATATTATAATATAATGTAAGAAGTAGAGTAGAAGTTGACATGTCAAGAAGTTAGTTTTAATCATGTAGTCTTAGGTTGTAAATATAATTAAGTTCCAAGTATAAGTATTTAATAAAATTAAGTAAACAATCAATCTTATGAATCGAAACCACCCTCAACAATACCATCAACAGTTTAAAGAGAATACAACGTGAAAATGCCTACCATACAACAAGAAAATCCAACAATCAAAAATTATATTTAAAAAGATTATCACAAAACCTCTCGCGAGTACAGAATCTCCAAAACGGAAGAGCATATCTCAGGTGCGATTCAAAGAGAGTAAAGTAAACTGTCCTAGTACTGCATGCATCCAGTACATCAGCTACCGATCTTAAAGCAAAGCATGCCGAGGATAGCTTGTTGGCAAGTGCATCAATATGATGGGACCATTTAAGAGAATTATCCATGATTAGTTAGAGAAACCTGGTTGATTCGACATTTTGAATGATAGCATTTCCGACATTAATAGGTTGGATGTTACCTTTGTATGTGATTACTTTGGTTTTATCTGTGTTAGAACAAAGACCATTTGCGTGACACCAAGATAAGATTAAGGTAAGATCAGATGATATTTTGTTTTGTAGAGAGTTTGAATCTGGCATAGACCATGTTATGCTGGTATCATCAGCAAAGAGTGTTATTCTCCGAACTATACAATTTTCTAGGTACTTATTGCCATGGATAATACCAAGTTTGATCATGTACTGCTCTCAGAGTATTTTCTGCCGCATTATTTGACGAAAAGACCCAAACATCCCACAATTTGATGCTTTGATCTTTGGCTGTTTGATATTAAATGTCGACCATCACCTCTCGAATTCATCACCATTCGCCTGTACACGCACTTCTTACAATTAGATTACAATACCTGTAGTCTTTTAACTTTCAATTGTGTATTTTAACCAATTATTTCTTTCAAAAGTAATTTTTTTTTATAAATTTAAATGTTAAGTTTCATTGAATTTGTATTTTTTTTATTTAATGAAATTAACAATTGCCTTGGCTCGATTGCTTGCATTCTAAACACTGCAATATATTGAAATGTATTTTTGAAATCAAACCAGGTAAATTCCTTGAAACAAAATATAATTAACTTAAAATATTCAAAATTTCCAAACAAAAATTTCTATTCCACTTACCTAAATGTAAATAAATGAGATGAATATGAATTGACCACTATAGTTTCGAACTTGGAAAATTGTAAATCCTAGGAAGGTTCCAATTGTTAATTTTGGTAAAATATTAGTCCATAGTTTGTAATTTTATTTTGTTACTGTATAACCGTAACCTAAAACATAAAACATTTAGATAGTGCGCTGGTTTAAAAAAAATCGATCAAAATACCTATGTGAAAAAGTGTAACCAATGAGATGCGAGATCATTTTCGTTTACGTTCAGTTTTCGAGGATTAAAGAATCCGCCAATCAAATGGGAGAAAACGATTTCGTTTACGTCCAGTTTTTAGCAGCAGAAAAAAACCAAAACATCAAGTACCATCAGGAAATTTATTTGGTTTGTGGTGGAAATAGAAATTAAAACACGATAATATATACGAGAAAAACTGAATGTATAGGTCAATTAAATAAGAAAAATAGTTAAAAAGGTACTAAAATGTTTAGTGACATTTTGTTATTTAATTTAACCAGCGCCAGCAATACACTTATGAAACAGAACAAAATTTAACTGCATGTTAAAGTTAACACATCGTTTAACAAATGATTAGAACACCCTTTATCAAATTTAATTTAATTAAATTTAGGTTAAGCTAAGTTAAATCCCAAGCCAATCTTCCAGCTAAGTCTCCAACTAAGCTTAAGCTAAGCGAATAGAATCGAAGTTGAGTATTAATAAACAAAACGTATTGATATGTATATTTTTGGGTATATTAACCATAAAAACATGACCATATACTCGTATATAAAACCAAGTTTTTCATTCCTTACATAACACCTTTGATATTTTTTCAATTTTCAGGGGCTGTGAAGTACATAAAGATCTTCGGAAGCAAAAATCTTCGGTCTTTAAGACCAATGCAATTGTTGCTTTGGAATCAAAAAGCTAATAACCTGTAAAGTTAGTTCACCATTCTGGTGGGATGGGATATTATGTAACCATTGCCAGCAAAAATCAACAAGATCGTAACGTTTAACCAAACCTCAGCCAGGAAATTCAGACGGGAATCAAATAAGTCAATAACTAAAATGCTGCAAAGAATTGACAAAAATATGAAGAGAATGGATAAATGCATTGCTCTTCTAATTAGTGTTATGTCAAGAAATCAAAATGCTACTCTGAACATCAACAATCATCTCTATTTTAACGCAATCCACAAAACACCGCTTCCAAATTTTTTACTTTAATATGGTCCATTCGTTGGATTACGGCGGATTTACAGAAATTTCCTGTTGGACATGCTATGATACATTATATTTTGTTCTTTGTGTTAGAAAAATTTCAACTCTAAAATTGAAAATTTTAAAAGCATACTATTGGCCCATTTTTGGCCGAAATGTTTAGATACTAAACTAGAATGTCTAGTTTAAATATTATACAATCGAAAAATCAAACAATATTGTGTGTTACTAAAATTTTACAGATAAATTTTATCTTATCCCTACTTCTATAATTTAAACAAACAAAAAACAACATACAAAGTCGTGGGTTACAAAACCACTCCAATGAGAAGTTAAAATGTTTTCTCCGTAATAATTGAATCACCTTGCCCACTAGATCCCGCACTAACCTTTACAACATTACTGAAAATACTAAACCAGGAATAGATCAAGGTAAGAGAAACGGGGAGTATCAGTGATCTGCTGGGACTGCGGAGCCACATATATAGAGGAGCCAGGTCGCGACGTAAAAATAAGAGAGAGAGAAAGAGAGAACACCAGTAGACTGACCAGAATTCCAAAGTCAGAAAACTTAACGTAATCGCTACAAGAGTTTTACATGCCGAGGACAACACACAAAAACGCAAACTGTAAGAAGTTCTCGAAATACAAAAATACCACAACAGAGCCCAAAAATAAAACACCCACAACAACCAGTTGAATAAACAACTTGAAAGAGCATGCACGCCACTGTACCAGCTCGCGGGTCTTATTACGGAATGATAACAGGTCAACATTTTACATTAATATTAGCGTCCGTTCGTAATTTCTGTAATTTTCTGTGTGTTTAGATTTTAATTAATTAGATATTGATTTGGTTTTAATCTGTTGAATGACATTTCGGTATTCCACCTATTCAGATAATTTACATGTTATACAGCATTTAGGAAATTTTGACGTATAAGATAGTGTTTTTACTGTAATTTTATACTGATCTGTTTTTTCGTTTGTAGTTGACATGAATAAGGCCCGTGAAAAGCTCGAATAGCGTCGCCAAGAATAAATAATTAAAATTACAAGACAGTGCAGTGCATTAATTTATTTGAACAAGTAATTTATAACCATAAATCTTATCTTGGTTAGGTTTCGATTACAATAACGTTTATATATCAAATGTAGACCGAGGCATATACTAAATTATATTATATAATTTATTAACCAACACATTGAATCGTATACCATTACTTTATACTTTGTCAACTTTATTTCGTATTACATGAATATAATCAAGTCAAGATAGAGAAAATATAATTAGTTAATTAACGTTGAGTAGAGAAAATAAGCAGATTAATTTAAAAAAGTTTTTTTGTACGGTTTCGCTATTATTTTATTTTAAATCCTTTACTGCTTGAAAGCGGGCATAGAACGGCAACAGGTGAACTCACCCCTATCATTAGATGCAATTTGCCACTGCAAAGTATTTATAATTGTTTTTTATTGAAGATTTTCCGGTGTAAGGTTGCGAAATTTATGTGTTATCATGTGGAAAATAAATTACAATATCTATCAGAATATAAAAAATGGAGAACTGTTGCCACACAATTGAATATATTTATTTCGTTTTTGTAAAATAAAATTGCTGTCTCAAAAATTCTTCCAAAAAGAATTGCTTTCCGACATTAATAAATTAGTTTTAATATACTTTAGCAGCTCACTTTATATAGCAATTACGATAGCGAACAGATAAAATATTTGTAATCATTAAAATTAATAAATTAAAATTTTTCAGTATCAGTCGTTTCCGTTTTATTGATAATGAAAATATTAATAACATGATGTTTTTGTGCAATGATTTTGTATAAAAAAAACTTCAATGTATGTGAAATAAAATCCTATACTATTTTTCAAATTTTAATAATATAACTTACTATTGAAAATTAAACGATTTATGCGGTATCCACATGCATTAAACATTAGTTTAGACAAAAACCGCCGTATGGTTAATATTTTGGACAGCTAGAATTTAATTTGTAATTTGTAAAAAAAAGTCTGCACATAAAGCTGTACTTTTCTTACTTCACATAACTATTTATATAAAACCTGGCGAAGCCAGGCCACCCATCGCACATCCTGAAACCTGTCGATAGTAAACATCTCTAAATCTAAAAAAGTTATGTTCAAACAAAAATTCTACGCATGCAACGAACAACTCCTAAGACATAGGGGTTTTCTCGCTAATACCCTTCCAGTGCTTAACCACCGCTTTAACTACTGATTCTTTTTTAACGTTTGAGACTAGTCTGTATCCGACAGGGAGCTTATAGTTTCTCAATTTATCAGCGGCCGAATATGAGTTTTTTATATTAAACTTCAATTCGCTTCTCAATTCTTTGAGAATGCCTATGATATATCCTGCCATACCATATGAGGGACCACCAACTGTGCTGATGATGGGGCGAAGGGGCATATCTTTTTTATGGGTCTTAGGGTACGTTTATGTTGGAGCTGCAAGCCGTGATGATTGCAGTGATTTTAGTGAAGCAGTGATTTGTAATGCATTGATTCTTATAGGACCGTTTATGTTGAAGCAGCGGGCAAGTCAATGTTAATTCGTAGAACAGCGATTAGAGCGAAGCAATTTCTTCGCTTTATCAGTTATCACAGCTCCAACATAAACGTAGCCTTAGGAAGACCATATGCTTTGAGTATAACTGCATTATGTATTCTTAGTGTTGTCCTCAGTCCATCATCAATAACATCTTCTCTCAACCTATCTACTAAGAGATTATTAAGTACTTGAAATTTCTTAACAGGATCCGTCTTAACTATCTGATATGTGGCTAACTATCTGATATTTGACTACATTTTACTAATGATTTTTGAAACAGATTTTAAAATCTTTATTATGTTTATTACCGTTGTGCTACTGTAGACTCGTTGGTACGTAGTATTGTATTTCTTTGCTCTGATGTCTTATCCTATGAATGTTAATTTTTAGACTCTGATGAAGGCCTGTGTTTAATTCAAAATTAACCATGGAATTTTTATATTTCAAAATTGTAATTTTGTAGTCGAAACAAAAGTAATCTTAATATTGCAATTTGTAAACTACCTTGAACTAATTCATAAACGCAAATTCACAAAACATATTAATGTAGGTAATGAAAACATTTACTACACTTAATTGTTAAGAAGTGCAAATTCCTCAAATTACTATAAAGCTAATATTATAAATCTATTACTAGGTCAAGAATACTAGTACATGTTATTTGTGTAGTCAGCAATTGTTATTATTCCAGTTAATAGATATATAAGCAATGTAAATTTGTTAAATAAACGATTCTCATTTTAGTTTACTTCATCTTCAACTTAGAAAAAGTTTATCTCTTTTGCTCCAGTCTTTTGAGTTCATCTCTTTGTGATTTGGTACAGAAGATACATTCTCTTTTTAATAGCCGGTATTAAAAGCCGAAACCGGTCAGCAACTATTTAGTGGCATTTTTATTTAAGCACCCAAAAAACCCAATACATATTTCCATCCAGATTCCATCTAATAATTATAATTAGCTATAGGGTCAATATTCTTCATCATTTTTATTCATAACTATTTATTAATAAATAAAAATATTGAACAAATACAAAATTGAAAACAAAATTTTAAATTTTTAATAACTGGATTCTACCCAAGCAAATTTTAGATAATTTAATATAATATAAATTATCAATTAGTAGAACTAATAATTAATTCAGAATCAATGATTATTTCAAAATATATAGACGGTGTTTTTAATTTTATAAACATTTTCTCCTGTTTTCTCTTTCAAGACATGATCCACAAAGATTACTATTCTGCTATGTATACTATAAATACATAGAATTATTAAGTTTATGTAGAACTAATATACTAAACAAAAAAAATACAAAAATGTTTGATTATATTTCTCCCAATTTTTTAGGTTGGTAACTTAAAGTGAACCAATCGGAATGCGTTGTGGAATAGATGACAGGTAGAAAGACATTGCTTTTTATATAATAATAAAAAAATAATAAAATGGGGACTGAATCCATTTCAAATTATGTAGGATCGGACCTACTGTTGCAGAATTCGTTTTCTCTGAAATATGTCGTTTTTTATACAAAATGAGAAAACCGGTATTTTTTCACTCCAGAAAGAGGTCTAACGCTTTAAGATTTCGAAGTAAATTATATTATTCTTAAAACTTCGGTATTATAGCAATTTGGTAATAAATTGCAGATTTTGAATTGATTGTTTTCCTCTTACCAGCAATACCGTACTTGATCTTTATAAATTTAATCATTCGACATGGAGCAATCGAAGCGATCGGATGTATTATTAAAACGTTAGCGATAAGCGCATGACGTATTAGTGATTTAATATTGTGCAATTTTTGGTTTGACATTAATTTAATAGTTAATTTTAAGTAAATTAAATTAAGTGCAATTGAAGGCAACGAGAAAGTGGACAACTTGAAATGTGCTAATTCGGCACATATATTACAAAATTTCCTACTGGAAGGTGAAAAGAAATTTGCAAATCCAACCAAAATGGGAAAAGCTAAGCCCAAAACCAATTTAAAACGGGGTAATAGCTCTATTAGTGCTACTGTAGTGAACAAAAAATTTATTGCCGAAACAAGCCAGGCAAAACCCACAAAGAGTCAAGATGACATAGAAATGGTTTACAATGTAAACAATAGCAATAAATTTGAGTTGCTAAACAATAGCAACGAAATTACTCAAGATGGGACACCGAGTGTAATATCGACACCGAAGAAACAAATTAAACCGAAACCAATTATTGTCTTTGGATTACCTAAAAATCATGTGAAATACACAAACGATATTAAAGAAGTTGTGAAAAATAAGTTTCAACTAAAATACTTGGGTAACAAAGTTAAAATTGTTACCGAAGATATTGAAGATTTCAATAATTTGAAATTAAGTTTGATCGCAGAAGGTACGCCATTACATTCCTACAGCATGAACAATGAGAAGAAAACTATCGCTGTTTTAAAACGTATCCAGTCCATGAACGAAAAAGAAGTTCTCGACGAATTAAAAATTGTAAACGCTAAAGTTCTTAGTGTTAAACTTTTAAATAAAGACAATACCTTCTACCCAAAATTTAAAGTAGCGTTTGAAAGTGAAGTGACTTTTAGTGAAATTCCAGCGATACGAGGTGTTAGTGGCATACGCGTGTACTGGGAAAAGTACAGGGCAAGGAAGGGCATTACTCAGTGCTACCGATGCCAACAATTTGGACATGCGGCTGATAACTGCAACCTGAAAATTGCATGTCGACAATGTGCTGGAGACCATCTATCCAGTGAGTGTAAGGTTCCGGAGGGTACAACCCCCAAATGTGCAAATTGCCGCGAAGCCCATACCGGCGATTACAGAGAGTGTTCAGTCTACCTGAAAGCGCTAAACAAAGTATTAAAACCTTCACCAAGAGCTGCTAAGCCGCAGGCATATGTAGTGCGTCAGGCGGATTTTCCGTCCCTCCGGCCAAGTCGACCCATAAAAAACTTTGCACCGACGATGAGTCAGGTGTTGCAACAAAGGCCAGTTATGCGTCAGGAAGTGATGCAACCACGACATCCCATTATCATATAGTACCACCAAGTGCCGGTCACGATGGTGTGGAAAATTTAAATTCACTTTTTAGTGAATTTAAATTATTAGAGTCAATGTGTAACATTGCTAAAATGTTAAAAGCTGTGCGCGAATTAAACCGCGTCATGGCAACTACAGTCGATGGTGGAGCTCGCATGGCGGCAACCTCGAAGACCTGAATATAATGACGTGGAACGCCACAAGCGTTGTAAATAAATCAGCAGATTTAGAACTATTTTTGGACGAAAACAATGTTCATATTGCCCTGATAACGGAAACTTGGTTAAAGGTAAGCGATAATTTAAAATTTAAAAATTATTTTGTTTTTAGGAAAGATACATTAACCGACCGGGCAGGTGGTGTTGCTATTTTAATTAGAAAGGGGTTGCCGCACGAAACGGAAGAGCTGCCACACGTAACAGCAGAGCTATTGGTTATGAAAATCAATTTGAAGAGTCCTTTTTATGTTGGTGCCATGTATGTTCCACCTTCTACAAATCTTACATCGGTTGAGCTTGATAACATCATGAACAAGTACAACAAAATTATAATCGGACGGGATTTCAATTCTAAGCACCCCCAATGGAACTGTCGGTATCCAAATAGAAACGGTAACACCTTAAAGACTCACAATGATATAAACAACTATCTGCTGTTATATCCACCCACACCTACTTTTAGTCCGCCAGGTTTGTTACAATCTACTATAGATTTCTTTTTAGTGCAAGGAATAACGAACTATTCGGAACCTATAACAATTAATGACTTAAATTCAAATCATTGGCCAGTACTGATGACTATACTCGGTCGGCTGAAAAGTTCGTATCGTTTCTAAGAGAGGGCGCCACTAGAATTTTTTTCATGTGATTTTCTGTGAGAACTAACATTCAAACGATATGGGTCAAAAATTGACAGCGATCTGTCAATTGGTTCGTGAGTTATAGCATTTTGAGTAAAGCAACTTTTGTTATTGGGAATAAAATGGATAAAAAGGAATTTCGTGTGTTAATGAAACACTGTTTTTTTATAGGAAAAAATAGTGCTGAAACAAAAACTTGGCTTGATAAGTGTTATCCGGACTCTGCTCCAGCGGAAGCAACCATTCGTAAGTGGTTTGCTAAATTCCGTACAAGCTATATGAGCATCAAAAATGATGAGCGCAGTGGACGTCCAAAAGAGGCCGTTACAGGTGAAAACGTCAAAAAAATCCACCAAATAATTTTGGATGACCGTAAAATGAAGTTGATCGAGATAGCTGAGACTCTAAAGATATCAAAGAAACGTGTTGGACATATCGTGCATGAATATTTAGGCATGCGAAAGCTCTGTGCAATATGGGTGCCGCGTGAGCTCAATGTCAATCAAAAGCGACAACATGGTAATGATTCGAAGCAGTGTTTGGAGCTGTTCAACCGCAATAAAGCTAAAAATTTGGGTCAATATGTGACAATGGATGAAACATGGCTCCATCACCACACTCCAGAGTTCAATCGGCAGTCATCTGAGTAGACTGCACGTGACGAAACCAATCCAAAGCGAGGAAAAACACAACAGTCGGCTGGCAAGGTTATGGTGTCTGTATGTTGGGATGCGCATGGTATACTGTTCATCGATTATCTTAAAAAAGGGAAAACAATCAACAGCAACTATTATATAGCATTGTTGGAGCATTTGAAGGATGAAATTGGGGAAAAACGGCCCCATTTCAAGAAAAAAAATTTTTTGTTTCACCAAGAAAATGCACCGTGTCACAAGTCGATAAAAACGATGGTCAAACTAAATGAATTAAGTTATGAATTGCTTCCCCACCCAGGGTATTCTCTAGATTTGGCCCCCAGCGACTATTTCCTGTTTGGAGACCTTAAGAGAATGCTCGCTGGAAAGAAATTTTGAACAAATAAAGAAGTAATCGCCGAAATAGAGGCCTATTTTGAGGCTAAAGACAAATCATACTACAAAAATGGTATCGAAAAGTTAGAAGACCGCTATAATCGGTGTATCACCCGCGAAGGCAACTATGTTGAATAATTAAATTGAATTTTTCCAAAAAAATGTTGTTTTCTTTAAAACGATACGAACTTTTCAGCCGAACTGTTACTTACCTCTCGCATACCGCCAAATTACGTTATCTCGGACACTAATTGGCGCAATTTCAGAGAAGAGTGCAACAACAGAATTCGCATAACTCCGAACATCAATTCTGTTGAAGAAGTAGACTTTAAAATCGCCAAATTCACCATGGCAATTACAGAAGCACACAAAGTTTCCACGAAAGTTAAACATATTCGGAACAAATTTGTCACAGATCGAGAAACCGATGATCTGAAACGACGACGAAACAAAGCTCGACGTAAGTGGTTGGAAACAGGCAATGTAGCCTATCGTGTCGAGAAAAACCAGCTTACGGAAGACATACAAAACAGAATTAAAACCATTCGACGTGAGGAATAGTTAAGTAAAACTAAAGACCTTACCACGAAATATAACTCTTTGTGGAAAGTGTACAGAGCGTTGAGAAGAAAAAACAAGCCAACGCCCACTTTAAGTCATTCCAATACGAATTATTATACCAACCAAGAAAAGGCGGAGGTTTTTGCCGATATTTTTGAAGAGGTACACCAACCTTAGTTCCCCGTTAGAGGAACAAGTAAGAGCAAGCGTAGAACTGCTTAAAGACATGGACGATTCGCTGGAAATTAACATCACTCCTAAAAGAATCCAGCAAATTATCAAAAGTCGTAAGGTGAGGAAGGCTCCCGGAGCCGACGGTATCACTAATAAACATCTTAAGTACCTAACCAAAAAGGGAGTGGTACAACTTTATTATGTTTTTAGGTCATGTCTGAAGCTATGCTATTTTCCGACGGTGTGGAAGACCGCTAAAATATTGGCAATTCCGAAACCAAACAAGGGCAAGGGCGAAGCCAAAAACTACCGTCCAATTAGTCTACTTTCTTGTTTGAGCAAAATCTTGGAAAAAATTATCCAAGAAGAAATTGTCGACCATCTGACAAGTAATAATTTAATTATTAAACAGCAATTTGGGTTTCAGAAAGGACATAGTACCATCCATCAATTAGCCAGAGTAATTGAGGATGTGGTCATGGAATCCAACAACAATAACCATACGGGGATGGTATTACTCGATTTGGAGAAAGCCTTCGATACGGTCTGGCACGAAGGTCTTATCCATAAGATGATGGAACTGAATCTTCCTACCTCCTTGACGAGGATCGTTCAGAGCTATTTGACAGGTCGCACCTTCAGTGTTGCAGTTGGTGATGCTAGATCATCGGAAAGAAGCATACCTGCTGGTGTTCCACAGGGTTCGATTCTCGGCCCAACACTTTTTAATATCTACATCAACGATATACCAATGCACGAGGACACGAATATCGCTTTGTACGCCGACGATACAGCTAGCTATTCGTCGAGCTTAATTAAAGAAATTATCGTTGAAAACATCAACAAACATCTCCAGTTGGTATGCAAATTTTTCAGCGATTGGAAATTAAAATTAAATGTCAGTAAGACTGAGGCTATCATGTTTACGAACAGCGGAAATCGTCCGACAGTCGATATTAAAATTAACGATAGCGTTATCGAACTGCAAAAAGATATAAAATATCTTGGCTTGCTCTTAGATCAATGACTTACGTGGAAAAAAACTATAGCCGATAGAATTAAAAAAACCAACTTGGTGCTACATCTGCTCTATCCATTGATTAACCACGAATCACAGTTATCCAGAGAGTTAAAGCTTCTGCTCGTTCGCACATGTGCCAGGTCAGTCCTGACGTACGGCTGCACTATTTGGGGAAGTGCCGCAAACAGCAACTTAATTGCCGTACAACGTTATTGTCTCAACAAGTTTTTGAAAGTAGTGAATAACTACCCTCGCTACACTACCATTAAGCACATGCATGAAGACAATAATTTTGAATACGTCGGCGATTTTATAAAACAATCGATAGAACAATTTTTGAAACGTTGCTCGTTCCACGATAACGAGTTCATTGGACAAATTGGAGACTACGATCTCGACAATATAATTTCCAAGAGGAAAAGCAAACTCCCCAAGTCTATTTTGCTACGAAATTACAACTTTTATGACTAGAAGCCTGAACTGGTCTCTGTCGGTCCTTGTCGAGAAGGGAAGATCGATAATGTAAATATAATTTTAACTGTGTTGTTTTTGTATAGTTTAATTGTAACTCCACTTCCAATTCCAGTACATGTTAACCCACACAATCCTACATCAAACTTCCCTACCCCATTTTTATCAATTTACTAAAATTATTTATCAGGTTTGTACCACTAAAAAAATATATATCTACAACAACAAAATCGATACCTATATTAACCTCAGGGCCTGTGGGATTTTGCTACCAAATTCGGGTACAAAAACATTCCCTGAGCTAGTTCAGTTACTGTTGGTTAAAACTTAGATGGTAAAAAGGGCGCCAAGTAATTGAAAAAAAGTTCACAAGAGTGATTAAGGTAATTACTCACCAACGAAAAAAAAAATATATAGGTATGGTATAAATAAATGGTATGAATAAATCCTCAAATTTGATTAATAGATCACACTAATGATTTATTAAATAAAATTACAATAAAGATGATAAAATAATTAAATCGAACCACGTTCAATAATGATAAAATTTAATTAATCGACAGAACTTATCAAAGAAATATAAGTTAACCTTTACGCGATCGTATCAACAACGTAAGTAGTAATACGCAAACATTTTCTTTAATTAATAATATCAAAAATTTCAAATTAACGATGTTCAAATAACTACTACAATTATTGCGTTCGTACACGGAGAATTGCAATTCTTTGGTGCAACGAAATCTGCACTTTAATTATATTGTGCGCCGATACATTAATATCAAGAATCGCGTTTTGCCTATCTTGCGTTTAAAGGTATTTAAATACTGAAGTTAATAAATTTCACAAATTATCGATTATCTAATTCAAAAACAATAGCGTGCTCGTTCACAACGGATAAAAACAAAATTAACGTAGTTAAACATTATAAAAATTTGCTTACAAGGCGACAGACAAAAAAAATTAAAGTACGTAGAATAAAACTTTACAGTTTCTCGAAAAACTAAATATGTACAATCTCAATTAGTAAATTCGACTAAATCGGAATCCCACACGAACGGTAAAACGGCAACCCAAAGTTTTCACAACCAAAACAAAATTAACCCTTAGAAATTTACAGGGCCGACAACGTTTAACCTCTGATAAAATCTGGACTCGAAGGCTTGATAAAGATTTACAGTATGATGGTATCCGTGAAGATAGATAGAAATAAGATAACCAAAAACATCTGACCTTAGAGTTCAATGTAGGTAATTGGTACGCCAATTATCCTTCCCCGAATCTTCTCTGGAACTACTAATTTATAGGTGGACAAACCAAACTTTCTGGAATATTCTCAAACCAAATTCAAAGATAACCATTCCAAGAAATTCTCCACAGGTGCCCGCAAAGGTGCAAACGAAAAGTTTCAGCAATCTTCCAACTCTGGAACGTAGCAGATCACACTGTGTACATAGAAGTTCCCAACAAATCTTCAGGAAGACGATAACAAGCGACTACTATACAAATTCGCTGCTTTTTGGTTTCTTTCTTAATCAAGAGTCCTTATCCCCCTTTTATCATTCCACATTTTCAAATTAAATAAAATAACAAAACTATAAAAATAATATAACCATCGCCATCTACACCAGTCAAATTACAAACTAAATAAAAATTCCTACATACGAAAGCCAAATTGGTCCCAATCCCAAATACTTAATAACGAATAAACAAAACTAAAACAAAAAAAAATCAAATTGCAGGAAATTCTTGTAACAGGTTTTTGAAATTTTTATCCTGTAATTCATTTAAATTTATTTACAAATCAAAATTATAATTACTGTACATATGTTAAATATCTAACAAAGGGCTTAACCTAATAATAGATAACGTGTATAAATTTGTTAACATTTAATAATGTAACTATTTAAAATTGAATAAATGTTTTATAAATTGAATAAATCTTCTACAAATTATTTCTATCAAATTATTCAAATTAAAAATTACATATCATCTGACATTCTCTTTCTCACCAAAAACAAAAACTAACTCCTACACCTACTCTAACTAAACCTAATCTGATCCTTGAGACGTCAATCAAAGCTTCTCAATTTTCGACTTTCCTCTTTAGGTTCTCGTCGTACACTCTATTCTTTTTCTTGTTTATCTCTACGTGTTTCATCGCAATATATATAAATATTTTATGTTTCAAATGTCTGAGGAAGATATTTTAGCATTTTACAGTAAAATATTATGGAATTTGTTACAGAAACAGATATAAAAATTCTTATTTACCTATAAAATTTCTTAAGGGGGTAAAAATTTTGAGCTTTTTTACCCCCCCGCCCCTCCCGGTAAAAATTCCCTAGTGAAATTTTAACCCCTAATCATTTTTTACTGGAGGTATAATTTTGCTACGAAATTTTTACATTAGGTAAAATAAAAGAGGGTTAAAATTTCCGGCTACACTGGTCTCCCTACAAAATACCTTTCGATTTTTGTATTTCTTTTATAACACTAAAAAAATTTGAGAAAATCGACGGAATTCTCGAAAAATTTGTTTAAAATTCCCCGGTATTTCCCCGGGATTCCGTTTGCGAAGCCTTAGTTTGGTATTATTTGCATTTATATTCAACTAATTTATTAACCTCTTCAATCTTTGAACAAATAAATCACCTGTTTAAAAACAATGTCCAAGTACTAGAAAGCTTTTTAACAACGAGGTTTTATTATTTAAACTTTATTTTGAACTTATTTAAAGTATTTAAACTTTCATTTGATTTAAAAAGACCGTAGGATACTGAGTTGGTGATACCAAAATGGTGCAGTTAATTTGTAATTAGGTATTCATATTTCCGTTTATCTTACAGGTAAACAAATTTATCTTACTTTCTTAAGAAATATTAAAATAACATTAAAAACTTTAATAGTTTTTTTCTATCTTGATGTTATTAATTTACACAAGTTAATTTAGTTACTTAGGGAAGTATTAACATGTTATTGTTTTAACCATAGCTTCTATTTTTTGATTTTTTTATTTTTGTTTGATTATTATTTTAGTGACAAACCGATTTACTATCATAAAAGATCAAGACGTTGGAATTCTTGTAGAATGTATGTACTATGAGTCTAGTGATGAAATATGACAGAGAAAATCCGTAATTTTATAATTGCGGGGGTTTGTAGTTGATCGAAGAATTTATAAAGTGATTGCCCGATTGTTCGGAAAGTCTGTTAAAACTTTAGATGTACAGAGAATTTGCACTGAGATTTATTTTCAATATACTCCCGAGTTTTTGTCTTCAACGGCGATTAACAGAGACTTTGTAAAGTTGATGTTTTAGTTTCAACTACAGTTTTTTTTATTTTATTTTGGTTCTTTGTTCTATGATATTCTAACCTTTGGTTCTCAATTCAAAAATTCATAACTCATCTTTGACAAAACGTATTATTGTTTTAGCACCCAGAATCACCAAATTTTTTTGAGATCTTGATTATAAAATATGTGATTTATGATGCCCCCCCTCACTGTTGTAACATGCCAAAAGACGTTTTGTCCGTTACAGTAATTTTTCAAGCTACGCCACTGGATCGCTATTGGTTGCGATAATTTTCGTTCACATAAGCGGCATTACTCGTTAAATTTCGAAAGAGGTTGACGTTTAATCGCTGTGTCCTTTTTTAGTTTTCCGTGTTTAAATTTTTATTTAATTTTGCCGTTTAGCGGGTAATTATAATATTTTACTACTATTTAATTTGTTTATGAAATTATTTTTAGCACCCTGGTTTATGGGTTGAACGTTTTTTTGTAATTACTTATTCGCTTTTGGTTATGATAATTTAATTTAACGTTGTGAACATGGATATCAGTGCTGGAAATCTTTTGTATCCGCATATGGTTCCAATATTTGTTTTCTGGTTTTACAATGACGCTGCATTATCTATCATCTGTTGGAAGATTTGAAGTTTAACGGAGTTATTTTCCGAAGAATGGTTATTTTTTTATTATGGATTTCGATGCCCAATGGTTGTTGTTTGTTTTATTCACAAGAGGAGGTATCCTTGCGAATGTGTAGTACCAAGTGTAGTACCAATTTTCTATTGGAGAACCAAACTTCGTGGATTTATCGTTTTGTTATTTCACCACCATTTCAATCCCGGACGTGGCTTTACGTTTTTTTTTTTTGGGATGATACACCTTGACTTCAAGCAGATGATTTCATTTTTATGAAGATGTTTCAGTAGAGATTAATTGAGTTTGCAGTCACACTTACTCGGTTGATGAGTATTCGAACTGGCAGGCTGTTGATTTTTTTAATGAGTATTTTGTGATCTCTATTTTGTAGACTTTTATTCCTGGATGGTAGACCAATAGAATGATGAAGTAAATGTTATTGAATTTGAAAGGTTTAAAGCAAAATTGTGTCAAATTTTGTTAAAAAATTCAAGACTTGTTTCTGAATACAGTGTTATTAAAGGTTTTACTAGTACTTCATCTAACAATGGTTGGTAGGCTGGAAAGATGTTTTAACACCCTTTTCATGAAAACGTAACTGTGCTACCCCTTCGTAAAGGGTAGTACCACCAAATCATCACAAACGCTGGAAATATTAGAAACACGCTAATCATTGAAACACGGATAATCATAAAATCATTCGTTTTACAGGCAAAACAATTTTGACTATGGACGAAATATTTAAAAAGTTGAATCACAGGGTTGAATAAATATGTTGTTGAATAAATATACTTACAGCTCTTAAAAGGATTTCAAAAAAATTGTAAGGGTAAAGTGCCAATTTAAAATTATAATTATTGCTTTAACAAAGTTTTGTATCATTACATGCAGCGATCATTAAAATCTGAATTTCTTTAACACCCCATTTCATATTTATTGCTTGCACTTTAAACATCAACTAATACACGTCAGCTACCCACAAGTGTACCTTTTCAAACAACCCATAAACATAAACATAAAGTTATCACTTTTAATCCTGTTAGTGATAGCCGTCACACACGTTTTGTTTTTCGCCGAGGTCGGGCCTCCCAGTCGAGGTGAATTGATTTCGGGAATGTTTTAGCGAGTAAGAAAGCTTTTTTAAGAGAGCTTTTTAGAAAGCTCCGGGCGTTCTGGGACGTTTTGACTGATGTAACCACGACGAATCACAGATCCACCCTAAAATGAGTTTGCGTTTGTCTAAATTAAATAAAAATTCCTGTACACTTATGAAGACGTGAAAAGGGTTGAGTTGCTGTCATTTATACGGAAAAACGCGTGTACGGCAAATAATTGTCCATGTCATCATTGTCCAATCCATTTTGGCAATTAACGTCATTGACCGGCCAAAGACGTAAATATTACAATCATATGAAAATATTTACATCATTGTCCACCGTTAACGGGCGTTGACGTCAATGGCCGGTCAATGACGTTAATGGCCAGCGTAAATGGGCTATGACGTCATTGTCCGGCCAATGACGTCAATGCCCAATTTACGTCATTGACCGTAACATATACAAAGAATAAAATTTTTATTGGCAATACATTTTTGATTAAAATTTTTTCAATTTTATAATTAAACATTTTTTGTTTTTTTCTACACATTATTTATATTATTTTTATATTATTACAATAGAAAAACAATAATAGATAATTAATGTTCATAATAATTAATAATTGTAAAGGTTGGTTTATGCAAAACGTCGACGCACGCAACGCACGCACCGCACGCAACGCACGCACTGCACCAAACGCAGCATCAAAATATTGGTTTATGCAAAAATTCATGTTCGAATGCGTTTGACGCGTTCTAGTGCCATTTCTGGTTACAAATGAGAATACTTTCACATTACGGTAGATGGCGGTAATATTATTATTTTAAATTTGAAACCAATAACATAACCTACTGCTTTTGCGAAATTGAGGTTTTGACTTAATCTCATAGAGTACAACTTGATTTTTCGTTTGGTAATTTTTGCATTTTACAATGAAAAATAAATTAGTAAAATATAAACTTTTGTACTTACTTTCGCTCATTGCAATTCGGCTTCAATAACTACAATAATTCAAAACTGAACAAATTTTTAAATTTTAAAAAATCGTACCACAACAATAATGTCACTTGAAAAGTTCCTAACGTTACGCGCGTCAAACAAATCAAAAGTTAAATAAATTTCACGCGCGTAAACTTAGCGCATAAACCCTACTACAGAAATTCAATCCTTCAACTTTATTTAGACGCGTGCGGTGCGTGCGTTGCGTGCGTCGACGTTTTGCATAAACCAACCTTAATTAATAATAAAATAATTTTTTATATAGGTATATCTTTATAATACGTGAACCACTTCATATGTAGTATCGCTTTAGATTTTCTGGTTTTTGATCGTGATTTTTCTCTGGCTTTTCGGCTCGGCGGTGTGCTGGAATCGATTGGGTGTGTGTTCGACTTCCCGATATCTTCACTCTTGGTTTTTTTGTGGCCGGGAGTCCTTGCTTTTGTGCGCTAAAATTTCCTAACCTGCAAATTACCTACAACTTGGGGTGAGTTTTTGGTTTTTGTTTACTGCATTGTTCATATATCCTACTGTTTCTCTACTGTTTTACCTTTCCGTAGCCCACACCTGTACCTGTATTTTGTTAGTCACTCTAAAGAGCTCTGGAGTGTGAAGCGTGTGACCATTGTGTTTGTTCTCACCTCTCGTTCGTTCTCTACGTTATTGATTTGCATTTATCATGCCGACTAATAGAGTTTGTTGATCACCTCCTCTCTGATCGTTTCGATGTACAAGCACCCACTATCCAACAGTCCCCTAGCGGCCCCTCTCATGTCTCCACCCAGTTGGATCAGCTTAATGAATCTGTCACGATCAAGGACAATTTATCACAGCGTACACCACCAGTTATGCCTGCCTCACAATCTTCATAGGCCGAGTCTCTTCGTAAGACGAGACCTGCCTTGGGCGCTGTTCCTCCATATCTTCCTCCCCGTGCTAAAGAGCGGACTTCCAATAGTCGTAACTCCTGTCGGTCGTGGGGTGCTATCCTCGGTTTAAGACTTACTGACAACTAGCTTACTTCTTATGACCCTATTGTTAAAATCCATGTCTCAAAGCTGAACCTCAGTACTACTCCCAAACAGGTCACTGGGTTCATCTCTTCTAATTTGTCTTCCAAATTACCCCCAGACTTCAAACTCGAATGTACCGAGCTTAAGGTTAGGTGTGGTAGCTACAAGGGATACGCTGTTTCTGTTCCTTCCTCGGTTGTCGATGGTTTACTTAAGCCCGAATTCTGGCCATCTTGCGTAGCTGTTAAGCAATTTAGATCCACGCGTAATTCTCTTAATCTTACCGAGAACAGAAATTTTCCCAATGTGGGAGACAGTCTGATTGCTGCCTAATGTCACCAGCATGCCTCTCTTCCTCCGCATCTCTGAGTAGGAGTTCTCACGTTGGCTGTTCTGTCACATATGATTCTCATCCTTGTTGTCCGGTTAGCCCTGGCCGTACTCCGCTCCCTTAAAGGGTGCTTCCTATATTCAGCGGCATATATTATCAAAATGTATCCGGGACTACGTACGAAAACTCTTCAGCTCTTGAACAGTGTGTGCTCACAAGACCTAAACATAATTTGTATTAGTGAGACTTGGCTCTCTTTGGCATCGCCGACGCTGAGATATTTCCTACTTGGAAGTATGCCGTTTACCTCTGCGACCGAGATTTTGTGACTACCGGTGTTGGAAGGGGGGATGGCGTACTGATTGCGATACGTTCTTTTCTTAATCTCATTCCAATCGACCTTACTGCCGTACAGTGAACTTAGATAAACAGCATAAAGCTCGTATTTTTGTAGTTTACTTGCCACGAAGCCTTTCGTCAGAAGACTACTACATGTCTTTTGAACTTTTTAAGTGATTTTAGGTGATTGTAGGTGATTTTAATGCACCACTTTTCAATGCCGATATCGATGATTTTGGAAGTATTACTATCCATAACTTTATGCAGTTTTTAGACGTGTCTCAACATAGTGGTATAGTGCATGGTATCCGTAATTCCATTGGCCGCAGCCTGGATTTAGTCATTTCTAATATGAACATCGTCGTGTCGCACAGTCTTGATGCTTTGCTCTTGGAAGATGAGAATCATCCATCGCTTGATGTATCCGTTCAAATGTCGAATCCCTGCACTTTCTGTTTTTGTTCCTAATATGGCTGTCTTTGACTTCAAGAAAGCTGACTTTGTTCTTATGTACCGTTTATTCAATGAAGAGGACTGGTCCTCTATTTCTGCCTGTGCCGATGTGGATCTGGCCTGCAAAGCATTTTATTTAATCATGAATAGGGTTTTCTGTGCGAGTGTCCCGCTGAGCACCTTCGGATCACACAGACGTTACCCTCCATGGTTCACCAAAGAACTGACTGCTAATATCCGGTTAAAGTCGAAGTATCACAGACTTTACTTAAAGACTGGTTCGATTGAGAAATACGAATCTTTTAGGCGACTTAGAGCTGTAGTGAAGTTGCAGACTGCCTTCATACTCAAGGACTGTGCATCGACATTTGCAGATCCCTTACTGCACATTTTTAACTTGATTTTTTTCCCGCAATCCTGGAAGGTCGCACGTCTTTGTCCAGTACTGAAGAAGGGCAGTCCTTCGGAAATCAATAATTACCGTCCAATCTCGATTTTGTCTAACCTGTCCAAGGCATTCGAACGGATCTTGTATGACCACATTTACGCTCATGTCAGGAGTTCCTTGTCTCCTTTCCAACATGGTTTTATGAGAGATCGATCAACCGTCACCAACCTGGCGACTTTCAAACAGTTCGTTTCTGAAACCCTAGACTGCCAAGGGCAGGTTGATACAATCTACTCCGACTTTCAGAAGGCATTCGACCAACTTGACTTACACAGATTAATTAGCAAACTCTCATCGTTCGGTTTCTCTAATCAGCTAATCAATTTCTTCCGCTCCTATTTATTCGAGCGCATGCAATTTGTTGAATATCGTGGTCACAAGTCCTCACTCTTCACTATTAGTTCCGGTGTTCCTCAGGGGTCCAATTTTGGAACTCTACTTTTTTTATTATTCATCAACGATCTGCCTAGGTTCCTAGGTACGTAACATCTCGCAAATTGCTATATGCTGACGACTTTAAAATTTATTTACGTATTTCCTCACTTGAAGACTGCTATCGTCTGCAAGCCGATCTGGATGCCATAGATTCTTGGTGTAAACGTAATCATCTGTATCTACAAATCCCGAAGTGTAAGGTAGTCTCTTTCACCAACCGCAATACTACTATTGATTTTCGTTACTCTTGTAAGGGTACCTCTCTGGAGAGATGTGATTCTTTCTGCGACCTCGGCGTCACCTTCGATTCACGTCTAACATTTCCCGAACACATCAGTGTTGTTTTAGCCTCTGCCTCCCGCATGTACGGTTTTATCTATCGTAATGCACATGACCTTCGCAACCTCCAGTGTTTAAAACTTCCTTTTTTTAGCTTTGCAAGATGAAGGCTAGAATATGCCGCACTTATCTGGTACCCAATCTATGCAAACCATACCAAGTGGCTTGAGGCGGTCCAGCGCCAATTTTTGAAATACCTGGCATTCCTTCAGGACGGTGTGTACCCTGCACAGGGATTCGATCATCGTGCTCTTCTTGAAAGGTTTAATCTGATGTTACTGGAAAGCAGGCGTTTTGTTTAATCCGTTTTGTTTCTATGTAAACTTTTGAGAAACTTTATCGATTGTCCCCCTTTAGTGACTGAAATCGACTTTCTCGTACCTAGGGGTTGCTCTAGACAGCGCAACCTCTTCTACTGTAAGATCTGTCGTACGAACTACTCAGCTTCATTTCCTATCTCCATCTGTTGCCGCAACTACAACAGCATCGCCGATGATACCGACATCAACCATGCGAGCCTGAAGGATATTACGGAGGACTGTAACAAGCATTATCTCGTCCCTGCAGAATATGTATTCTTATATTTAGCTCTTTTGTTGTATATACATTATGTATATATATTTGTTTGTTATACACACTTCATGAAATTAGTTTTAACTGTTAGTAGTGTGCCTAAGCCTAATAAATAAATAAATAAATTAAAGTTGACCATGAATGTAAAGCGCGGGTCACACTAGGTTGCTAGTGACCAGCGGCTGGTAGCAGCACCAGCAAGCATCGGCGGACAACTTCGTCAAACAAAGTACGGGTCACATTAGGCTGCTTACCAGCCTACGCTGGCGAAGTTGAACATGTCCAACTTCGGCAGCGATGACAAATACTCGCCGGCTGGCGACGCCAGCTGTGAATTATGTGGTCACATTGAGCTGATCGACGGACGGCTGGCAGTAGCGGCTTCTTCAAGTCGCGGCTGGTAAGCAGCCTAATGTAACCCGCGCTTTGTTTCACCAAGTTGTCCGCCGCTGCTTGCTGGTGCTGCCGCAGGCGCAGGTCACCAGCGGCTGGTAAGTAACCTAAGGGTTACAACCTTGGGTGTACCGTGAATTCATCGCGTGCGACAATTCATCGCATATAGAACGTTAATAAATAAATGGAAATGCGGATGAATAAATGCATAGATATTGGTATTTTTGTTACACTTTGTATTTGTATTGTATTTTTTTTAAATAAAAAATCCTGTACACCTTTGGGGCCCTAAAAAAGATCGAGTTGCTGTTATTTACACTGGAAAACGCGTGAACGATAAATTTGTCCTGGATTGAAGTTCAGTATCTGTATCTACCTTATATGCTAATCTATATTTTTCAAGTTTAACCAGGAAGATAGAAGTATAGAAACCTAAGAACTACGCTCATCCGAGTTCCACCTTTTATACATATATAACTCCTATATATTCTATAAACCTATATATATATAACCTATAAAATTATTGGATGTTATCCGAAGTATGAGGGAGGTTTCCTGAAAATTTCAAGAAGATTGGTGTTCGAGTGAAATCCAAGTCTCAAATATATTAAAATTTAAGATGGATTGTCATGGTTACGGAACAAAATATTGAAATCTAGTTGGCAGATTTCGCCAAAACATATAAAAGGAAGACGCAAAATGGTTCATTTAGTCAGTATTGTTTCAAAATTCGTTGCGTGCAGTTCGTTATTTTGGGAAAAGTGAAATTCATTAAATGTTGATGCGGTTATAACCTCAAAGTTTATAGTCTTCTCTTCTCTCTTGTCTTCAGTCTGGCCAAGCACTTAGCCTGTAGGTCGCTAGTAGGGCCTCTGCTTCCTCCACTATGTGTAGTGGGTGCAGTCCCAGTAGGACCTCCATGGCTGCAGTGGGCGTTGATCTTATTGCCCCCATAATTCTTAGGCATGCAAGTCTCTGCAGCTTGCGTGCGACCAGATCAGGGCCAAGTGTGTCACTATAGGTATCAGCACTCTGCACAGTGGGACGAAAACACGAAAAAGTGACCAAAAATCAAATTTTGATTTTAATGACTTAAAATTGATATAACTAACACGAGAAAATTAATTAAAAAATTCGAAATTAACAGGGGTGGTTTAGAAGGGTGTTTTTTGTACGAGAGGTTATTAAAATATGATTTTACTTTTAAAGACTTAAAATTGGCATAAATAATACGGGAAAATTAATTAAAAAATTCAAAATTTACAAGGGTGGTTTAGAGGGAAGTTTACTTTTTTTAAAAGTTTAAAATACTATGATTTTACTTTTAATGACTTAAAATTAGCATAAATAACACGGGAAAATTAATTAAAAATTCAAAATTTACAGGGGTGGTTTAGAGGGGTGTTTACTTTTTTAAAAGTTTAAAATACTATGATTTTAACACGGGAAAATTAATTAAAAAATTAAAAATTTACAAGGGTGGTTTAGAGGTGTATTTACTTTTTTTAAAGTTTAAAATATTATGATTTTACTATTAATGACTTAAAATTGGCCTACATAATACAGAAAACTTATTAAATAAAATAAAAATTAGACAGGGGAGATTTTAGATGGTGTGTTTTTATATACGTCCGGCAAACAAATTTTTTTCCGCATTCATCATATTGAAAAACCTCGATCCAAGTGCGTTGAATATGTGCATACTTACATACGCAGCGAGTTGCCGTCGATGAAAAACGCGAATCACTCAAAAACTGGCTTGAATTTGCAAAAAGTTTTTACATAATGTGTTTAAGAAATGTCTAATGGATTTTTTGGATATTTTTTTATAAGCGGCATCTGGTGGAACACTTTTTGTAAGTCCACACAAAGTTGGAGAATTGCATGAGATTTTCTATTGAGAAGCTCCCGGAATGAAGCATTATATTTAATTATTGCGCTATTGTATTGTCTTAAATTTTTTTTATTCGAAGGTACATACTTCAAGGCATATTTTCTATTAAATACCAATTTCAATCCTAAACTGAAATCAGCCCAATAACTCGTCAAAACTTGGTGTTGCACGGAGCGATATGCTACTCAAATTAGCGATTAATGGAAGGTGATGTTTACATCGCTCTAGCAAGCAGAAATATTTTTCAATTCAGTTGAAATTCTAGGAAAGGGTGCACTGATGCTTTCTCTAAACTTAACCTTACTTACTTACCTTAACCTTGTTACAAAACTGTTAGGTTGACAAAATGTATTTTTGGCCTCATTTCCGAGCGTTTGTCCCACTGTGCTCTGGTGTATAGCAACAGTACCATCTTCGGTTTCAGTTCCCAGGTTTTACCAATCATGCATCTACAGGCCCGCAGAGTCCGTCTCGCCTTGTTGGTTATATTACGTATTTGAGAGGTAAAGGTCAGTCTGTTGTTTAGAATTAGACCCAGATACTTGACCTCTTTTACCACATGTACTTCTTTCCAACACGTTTCTTGCGTTTTCACTTCTTGCAGTTTTCTGCGTCGCGTGAATGCAATAACTGAGATTTTTTCCAGGTTTACCGATAATTCCTCTCGTGTACACCATATCTCGATAGTTTTCATGGCTCTTTGCATCATGGATGATACAGTTTCCCCGAATTTTCCGAACACTACAGTAGTGATGTCATCAGCAAATCCTTGCGCGTGAACTCCTATCTGTTCCAGCTCCCACAAGAGGCTGTCTACCACTAGGCATCATAGTAGGGGCGACAGAACCCCTGTGGGGCAGAAACCTCCACGGTTGCTTCTTCCAGACTGGCACTAATCTCTCTGCCCCTTAGGGTGGCACTGATGCAACTGTATTCCCCGTTTTCTTCTCTATTGAGTCAAAGGAGTTATTGTCAAACGCCCCCTCAATGTCTAGAAAGGTTCTCAGAGCAATTTCTTAGGCTTTGAGGGCCTTGTCAATCCTATGATTTACTTTATTGGTACGCATACTGTTATTTGTGTAGTGGCTAGTTCGCCAAGACGCAATTCCTGATATGCCTGTCAATCAATTTCTCTAATGTCTTTAGCAGGAATGACATCAGGTTAATTGGGTGGAAGGACTTTGCCTGGGCATATGATGCACGCCCTGGTTTGGTTATAAATACCACTCTGACCTACTGCTAGCTTTGAGGTACATAATTCAGTGCTAAACTTGCCCTGAATATGGCACAAAACGAGGCGGACAGTTCCCCCAGGTCCTCCTGCAGCAGGACAGGAAAGATTTCATCAACCCCCGGAAATCTTATTTCCCATGAAACCCTCGTTTTGTTAATAATTTTATCCGCCACGTTCCAGTGTTCCTTGTCAGCCCGACGCATCGGTATATAATTTTGTAAATTTTGGATTTGCCGCGGGTTAACTAAGCTGAGCGCCAGCTAGCGACTAAACCTGGCTTTTGCCGAACAACGGACCGGAGTTGGTCTCCGGTAAAATTTATGATTTTAATTGAGATTTTCGAGATTTTTGAGATTGAGATCGATCTGCACATGCTGTTTGTGGATTTCCAACAGGCGTTTGACAAGTTGGACAGAAAAAAACTATTTAAAGTGCTGGAAAAAATGAAAATTCCGAACAAGCTGATTAGGCTCATACAAATGACAATGATTAAAACAACTGCAAGCATCAGAACAACAGAAGGAGAAACAGAGAGCTTTGAGATAAACAACGGTGTGAGACAAGGAGACGCACTGTCGGCGCTGCTTTTTAACATCGGTATAGAAAAGATCTCCAAAGAAATGGATATAAAAGGATCGATTGCAACTAGAGAAGGACAGATGCTTGCTTACGCGGACGACATGCTAATTATGACAAGGACCCGCAAGAGAATGATGGAAATGTTTAAGAAAATGGAAAAGGCAGCGAAGGAGATGGGACTGAGAATTAGTGTGAGGAAGACAAAATATATGAGGTGCACAAAGAACGCAATGGGTAGTATGAAAGACCTGGAAATAGAAGGTTATACATTCGAAGAGGTAGGGTTTTTCAATTACCTTGGAGTACATATAGATAGGAATAATAGCAGAATGGAAGAAATCAGAAGAAGAGTACAAACAGGTAATAAGGCCTACTATGCTAATAAAACCCTGCTTAAAGACAAGACACTGACAATAGAAACGAAAGTGAAGATATACAAAACACTGATTAGACCAGTGATTACATATGCTGCAGAGACAGTGTGCATGTCGCAGATGGAGGCCGAGGCACTACTTGTACTAGAAAGAAAAATACTACGCACTATCATGGGCCCAAAAAAAGGTGAAAACGGCGAATACAGACCGCTAATGAACCACGAAATAAAGATGGCGATGAAGAACGAAGACATAGTGAAGTTCATGAAGTCACAGAGATTGAGATGGATCGGACATATAATGAGAAGTAGGGACGACAGCATAGAGAAAAAGGTAACCCTATGGAAGCCGAATGACGATAGAACGCGAGGTAGATCGAGGATGAGATGGTGGGACCAGGTGGAAAGTGATCTGAGGGCAATGGAGATAAGCGAGTGGTGGATAAAAGTACAAGATCGGATATACTGGAGAGAAGTTGTCAGAGATGCGGTAACACACACCAGGCTATAAACGGTATACCAAGGGGAAGAGTCAGAACGGTTTAAAATTGAAAGATGTTATACGGGGACTGATCCTCCCCTTCATATGGATCTGTAAATCCTAGAAATAGGATAGCAATATTCTTCTAGAATGTAATGCTTTAAATAAATAAATAAATTGAGATTTTGATTGAAATATTTAATTGAAAAATTAAAGTTATTAGTTTCACGTAAGTGATTTTGTTTTATTTGAATTATCTGGAAGTTTGGACAATTATTTGAAATTTTTTTGATAAAGTTTAGATTGGAATTAGATTTGTTAATGATTAGAAATTGGATTGGTTAAATTAAAAATATAAAATTCTAAAAATAATAATATTATAATTATTGCTTTAATTAGAAATACAAAAATTTTAAAACTTGAAATTCAAGGAAAAGTAAAAATTTCGTATCGTGAAGTGCAGCGTGTGGCCAGGTGGGTTCACACATTTTACAGTGAAAAATGAAAAATTTAAATTTGTAATTTTCTTGCAAATATAATTAGAGATTTTTGGAAGTTGGAAAATATCATCTCAATATGTATAAAATCTAAAAACGCTAATGGATGAAATTTCACAAATATATTGACAAGCACGTGAGAAGTTCACGGATGCAAAATGAATCAATACCAATTTGCAAAAGAAATTGAAGCAAAAATGAAATTGTTAGTCGAAATTACAAAAACCGAAAATTGTTCTGATTTTTTTTTAATCATGCGGACAGACAGATAGACAAACAGATACGGAGCCAGATCATAAGGCTTCTACCTATAAGTTGTATAGAAGCCAAAAAAAAAATATTAAACTTGCAATTTTTTAAATGTTATATAGCAGGGGTGGCCAACAGGTCGATAGCAACTTTTAGTCGATCATAGCCGCCGATACTGTAATCGTGATTTATAAGAAGCCGAGGAGGAAACCGCTGGTGAAATTTTATGTACAAGTGAAAAGAAATTTAAGAAAATATAAGGAAATTTGAGAAAATCTTAGGAAATCTCAGGCAATCTAGGAAATCTTAGGAAATCTAAATAAATCCATTGATATCTTAGAAATTTCAGATAATCTTGCTTTTTCAACTTTTTCGAAAGGAAATCATGAGACAATCCAAAAGAAAACACATGTAAATTTTAGAAAATTTGATATACATGTGAAGGCAATCTAGGAAAACTAAAGAAATCCAAGGATATCTTAGAAATTACAGAAAATCTGGCTTTCTCAACTTTTTTGAAAGGAAATCATGAGACATTCCTAAAGAAAACCCAAGGAAATTTTAGAAAATTTGATATGCAAGTGAATGGAAATTTGAGAAAATTTCAGGAAATCTTAGGCAATCTAGGAAATATAACCTTAGAAATTACAGATAATCTTGCATTTTCAACTTTTTCAAAAGACAATCCAAAAGAGAACCCAAAGAAATTTTAGGATACCTGGAGAAATCTAGAGATATCCAAGAAAATGTCTTAAAAGGAAATTTGGTGTAGTACAAAAATTGGGTCTGTGGTTTCCTTTTCGTTTCTCATAATAAGGTAAGAATAGTATATTCTGAAACTCGTTTGGAATGGCTATTCTGTACGAGGGCACCGTCACCCTCGCCTAAACGGCTCGGGTGACAAACTTTCTCCTCGTGCAGAATAGCCATTCCAAACGAGTTTAAGACTATACTTTCTATACGACAGACGCACAGTGCTAGTGTATTTCTTGTAATACGCGAACACCAATTTGACAGTTGGCGTTAGAAAACCAGTAAAACAACTTGTTGATTTTTTTTTTATAAAAATAATAAATTTTATTTTCGTCAAAGCAAAAAATAAAAAATAATAACTTGTTGATAGATGTCACTACCAGGTTTTAATATTTCTTAGATGTGAAAATATAGTCATTCTGTAACGGATGTTACCGAATGAAATATTCTGTAACAGGTGCAAAGAATGTGTATTTTCTGAATTGAAAATTGAGCCAGAATGTTCGTATAGAAAATATATTTTCTATAGGACTAATACAGAATACGAACATTCTGGCTCAATTTTCCGTTCAGAAAATCCACATTCTTTGCACCTGTTACAGAATATTTCATTCTGTAACATCCGTTACAGAATGACTATATTCTCACATCTAAGAAATATTAAAACCTGGTAGTGACATCTATTAACAAGTTGTTTACTGGTTTTATAACGCAAACTGTCAAATTGGTGTTCGCATATTACAAGAAATGCACTAGCACTGTGCGTCAGTCGTATAGAAAGTATAGTCTGGAACTCGTTTGGAATGGCTATTCTACACTAGGGGACCGTCACCCTTGCCTGAACGGCTCGGTTGACAAACTTTCCCCTTGTGTAGAATATGCCAATTCCTAACTCGTTACAGAATATACTATTTTTTGTCAACTTTTACCTTAATACTATTCGAGTATTATTTATGTCAATGGTCAATATAATAGTAATTTATATTGTGTTAAGATTTTAATAGGTAGATCGCAAAAATTTTTAAGAAGCATAGTCGATCGTATATATGATGAAGTTGGCCACCCCTGTTATGTAGTATGTAAACCAGTACCTAGATCTGAGTTTTTTCCAACCTGTGGGGCGCGATCCATAGGGGGGTTGTCTTGCTCGGGGGGTCGCGGTCGCAAGCCATGTAAAAAAAATACAAGTTTAGTGAGAAGGCTGTGCCTGTTTATTTTTTATTAATTTGTCGAATCGTGGTTCTATTTGTGAGACGCAAATAACCAAATCATTTTCTAATTGGAGCCTTTTTTTTCTTAAAAAAGAAAAAGAACTCAAAATAAAAAATTTTAAGTAAATTTGTGGTTTTTAGTATGTATTTATGGTTAAATTCAAAAAAATTAATTTTTTGCCTTCGGATATCAAACTAGCAGTGCTAGGTAAACGAATTTCTTAGTTCAAATCATTTTTAAATTGTTCATACTTCATGTAACAAGTTCAGTTTTGATAATCTTTGGAGGTTATGGTAAGTCAATTTTGTACAATTTAGTCGATATTTTTGTTTAGTTTGAAATTTTTTTTCTTATTTCACAATGTAAGCGATTGCGTGCAACTGAAGAATGGCAATAACCATGAAATAACGTTATATTGTACTATCGTATTACGAATTTTTCATTTTTTCAAAATTTTCTTAATTCAGATCTGTTATGTGTTAATTGTCTCTTTTTTAAATTTTTTGAATTTTGATTTTCTACGTATTGTATTATTCTTATATTTTTTTGAATTTTTTTTTCTTAGTTTTTATGTTCACCATTGAAGAGAACGTTAGTTCGCATAGGAAGTGGCGAATGGCAATAATAATTTTAAAGCTTCCCGTTGCCAGCTATGGATATTCTTCATTTCTCTTCATCCAGAACATGTAACTGTTTTGCGAATTGAATTCAATTTAAGCGTGCCGTGCCGGCAGCAGAAAAATCTATAAAATTTTTTTTCATTTTCTTGGTCAGATCAGCCAGTTGTACTGATATATCCAAAAAAGGATTTAGTATCCATCTGGGCCCATTATCAGCTTCAGAGTCCAGGTCTGGAAAGTAACTTAATAGTTTCTCTTCCAAATTATGCAAGCTCTGTATTATGCAAGGAATGTGAGAGCTTACTACTAGTGATTGGTCCATTGCAATTTCATCGATAATCTTCCGAAGACGTTGACCATAAACTAAAAAATGTTGCTAACTTACTGATGAGTGACAACTGAGGGGGGGGGGTTCTAAGTGAAATATGGGAGGATGATCTATTTTTTTAAAGGTCATCGTCGGCAATAATGGGGGGCCGCCAGAATTTTTTTACTTGTAAAGGGGGTCGCGTATTCGAAAAGGTTGAAAAACACTGACCTAGATGATAAAATATATTCTTTTTCAGGCTTCCCTATCCGTTGCTAGGCAAGATCATTCAACTTTGAATATAGCGCTGTTTTTGGTAAAAATGCGTAATTTTAATTCTAATAGGCAATAATAAAATTATTGAACGTTTTAGTTAATTTTGTTAAATTTGTATAATTTATTAAATTTATTTTTATTAATTCTTTATATAAGGTGTAGTAAAAAGAAATCCATTATTTTTCCAATAGATAGCTTTAATTATCCGCATCTCGCGTTGTATAAGTCAGATCAGATTCCACTAAAAGGCGTTAAAAAGAAGACATTTCATACTAAAAAAAACTTTTCTGATAATTTTGTGAATAGTTGACTTAGTTTTGTTTGAGCGCGCGTCATAGATGGACACTAGCAAAGAGAAAATAAGCCATATTTTACAGTTTTTCTTGGATAAAGGCGAAAAATCAAACTAGATAGCTGAAAATGTGAATAGTGTTTATGGTCCTGATACTGTAACACCCAATCTTGCGCAGTTTTGGTTTCGTCGATTCCGTTCCGGTAATTTTGATGTCAAAGATGCATCACGCACTGGAAGGTCAATTGTCGAAAATGTCGATAAAATCCTGGGGATTGTCGAGTCCAACCTTCATGTAAGCACTGTTTCGATTGCCCAAGAGCTAAAGATTGGACAAAAAACCGTTTGGAACTATTTGAATAAGGCTGGATACAAAAAGAAGCTCGATGTATGGGTGCCACACGAGCTAACGCAAAAAAACCTTATAAACCGAATTTCCATCTGCGAATCGCTGCCTGAATCGCAACAAAATCGACCCATTTCTGAAGCGGTTGGGGCCTGGTGAAGAAAAGTGGGTCACTTACGATAACATCAAGCAAAAACGGTCGTGGTTGAAACGCGATGAGCTGGTGGTAACGGCGGACAAGCCAGGAAGGTTTAGCTGTGTTTGGTGGGACTGACAAAGAATCATCTACTATAAGCTGCTTCCTATACGGCAAAACTGTTAACTCGGAACTGTACTGTCAACAATTGAACCGCCTGAATGAAAGAATCGCCCAAAAGCGGCCAGCTTTCTTATGCATCCACTTTATAGTCCGGACTTGGCACCAAGTGATTACCATCTATTCCTTGCCATGGCGAACAATTTTGCTGGAGGAAAATTCGTTTCAAAAGACGCTTGTGAAAATCGACTGTCTCAATTTTTTACCAATAGGGACGAGGACTTCTATAAGAGAGGCATACTTAAATTACCTTCAAAACTGCAATAAGTTATCGAACAGAATGGCCCATATTTGACCTAAATCGGATCATTCTAACTATGGTAATTAATGCCTTCTATTTCATACAAAAATAATGGATTTCTTTTTACTACACCTTATGTAATACTCAATTTTGTTTAATTTACTATTTAGTAGTTATTAATTTTCTATATAGCAAACAAGAGTTTGATATATTTCGTTTAAATATTATTTTTCAAATAAAAGGCAGCAAAAGAAAAATTTCAATATTTTTGAAACGGAACAGATGAAAGCTTTGATTATCATTTTAAACTGACTATGCATTCCTTTATCTCTTTAGAAATTTTTTAAGGCAGGATTCTACTTTGAAGCAAAGTAATTTTTGTGAATTTTTTATGAGATTATTAATAAAGATATAAGGTTTTTAAGGCTTAATAAATATATACTCTTGAAATGCTTAAAAAAATTTTTTAAAGATTTTTATGCATTCTTTATATACAGAAACATTATTTGAATGAAAAGTAGCGCTGGTGTTAAAATCATGAAAATAGGTCAAAACAAATAAGAAGGTTTAGGTTCCATATAACACTAGCAACCGCCTGAACTAAAATTATCTTAAAATTTTAATTTTAACTATACTTTTTTGCAAAAAACAGCGGAAAAAAAATTACAATTTTTCTTTTTTTTATCGCCATTTTATTATTTTTGCATGATCGTATATTAATAATTTTAGTTCAAGCGGTTGCTAGTGTTATATTGAACCTAAAGCTTTTGATTTTTTTTTATTTATAGATTACCCAATTTCAAGATTTTAACACCAGCGCATCCCCGCCTACCAATCGAGGCACGACAATTAAATAATGTTTCTGTATATAAAAAGTGCATAAAATATTTCTTTAATTTTTTTTTAAGTATTTCAAGAGTGTAGTTTTAAAGCCTGATAAACCTCATATCCATATCTTCATTAATAATCTCAAAAAATTGGCTATGTAAACATTGCATAACTTGCATAACATAACCTGGACGTGAACGTCATCTCCGTGGAACTCTCACAGAATTCATGCGGGAAAGCAAAAACACTTGGTGCCCGGGGGTTTTTCGGGTCGCTGAATTCAAATATGGCATCGGCGAACACCCCCAGACACCTGGTGCGCCCCAACCTGGACATGAAGGTCGTCTCCGAGGCTTTCCAGACACACTCGAAAAAGATGAACCGGAAATCGTTAAGGTGGGTTTTTTCGGTCGCCAAAGCAGAATTTGACGTCGAACAGGATCCCCCGAGCACCTGGTGCACCGCAACCTAGACCTGAAGGTCGTCTCCAGGCTTTCCAGACACACTCGAAAAAGCCCCCTTAACAATTTTCGGTGCCCCTTTTTCGGATATATCTGGAGAACCTCGGAGACGATCTCCAGGTCCAGCTTGCGGTGCACCAGGTGCTTGGGGGATCCTTTTCGAAGTCAACTTCTGCTTTGGCGACAGAAAAAACTCACCTTAACGATTTCCGGTTCATCTTTTTTGAGTGTGCCTGGAAAGCCTCGGAGACGATCTTCATGTCCAGGTTGGGGCGCACCAGGTGTCTGGGGGTGTTCGCCGATGCCATATTTGAATTCAGCGACGCAAAAAAAACCCGGGCACCAAGTGTTTTTGCTTTCCCGCATGAATTCTGTGAGAGTTCCACGGAGATGACGTTCACGGCTAGGTTGTGGCGCACCAGGTGTCTGGGGGGTGTTCGCCGTGCCATATTTGAATTCAGCGACCCAAAAAACCCCCGGGCACCAAGTGTCTTTCCTTCCCGGGATGAATTTTGCGAGAGTTCCACGGAGATGACTTTCGTCGGCGTTCCTGAGCCCAGGTGGTCAGGGTGGCAATTTGGACATCATAATCGTGATCAGCGACCTCAAAAACCCCAGGGCGCCTATTCTGGGCCAATTCTGACTCTTTTTAACAAATTTATTAACTCGTCCAAAGGGCGTCTCAAGAAATGCATTTTTTGAATGCAGTTTTGGCTGCAGCGATGCAACCACGACCGTCGGGATATTCCCACCTAGGTGATATTTGTATTGATAATTTTTAGAAGCAAATGCAGAAAACCGCATTCCGATCCATCTTGTCCGGAAAAAATTGGTTATTCGACCCATTTTTTACGTATCTTGCTGCGATTATTGATACTATTTCATTTCAGGATCTCGTAACCACATACAGACATACAGACATACAGACGAACATCCAACTAAAATTCATAAAAAACTTATCAGGACATGACAAGGAACATTTTAATGCAAAAATTTCGATTTTTGATTTTTGAGTGGATTTGGATATAACAAATGGTGGTCCAAAAGTAATTGACCTTTGAACTTTTTTTATTTTCTTTATCATTTCCGCAATTTTCAACAAATTTTCACCATTTTCAGCTGGCCTCTAAGTTTAACTATGATGTACATATATGCCAAATTTTTTGACATTTGGTTGCGTGGTTTAACCTGTGCAATTGATACTATTTCATTTCAGGATCCCGTAACCACATACAAACATACAGACATACAGACGAACATCCAACTAAAATTCATAAAAAACTTATCAGGACATGACAAGGAACATTTTAATGCAAAAATTTCGATTTTTGATTTTTGAGTGGATTACAATACTTTCCCTTATACATACATATACGTATGGGGAAAGTAAAAAATTCACAAAGATTGCTTCTTTTTTGAGCTTCCAAAGTGGAATACTGCCTTAATTTATTATTTAATTTAATATATTATTTTAAGAAATTCTTCAAAACTAATTAAAATTGGCGAACAGCATTGTAAAGATAGTCAAAAGAAATACTACTTATATTAGGTATTTTGCATAATAGATTAGGTGTTTATTAATTAACAAATTCAATTTGAAATTTTATTAAAAAGAAATGTTCATAGAGAATGTATTCACGAGCATCTGTCGCTGTCGACGTTTTATTAAATTTATTAGACAATAGATTTATGCCTTTTTGATTATATTTTTTGTTTGTCTAAACTTCTGTTTTGGCTTTAATCCAAATTTGTAAAGAAGTTCATATTTTCACATATAAATTTAAATCTTGGTTGGAAATCAAATTTTCGCAATTACTATTTCATCCAATTTTGTACTTTTGGATAAACCAAGAGCAGTTGTGATTAAAATGAGACAATTATGGAGGATGACAACAATTGCAAATTACAACTTTATTAGTTCTGTCAATTCTGACTAAAATAAGTGTGTAATGAACTAAGATTTTTTATATTGTGTTTGGAAGCGAGTTTGCTTCTGAAAGGTAAAACAAAGTTATGTCTGAACATTTTTGTTTAAAAATTAAACAAAGTTTTGTTTAAAAAACTTATTATACCGGGTAAGTCAACAGTTTTGATATGTAAAATGTTATGATGGGTTTAGGTCGTCACAGCACTGGAAATTATGTTGTATTTTATTATATATTTAATTAGTATATTGTTATTCTATCGCTGTAGGTTTGTGCTGTAGGTATATGTTTTTTTATACACGGTTAAACATAAAAGTTAAATAAATGCATGCAAATAAGCGGCTAATAATTGAAAATTTTTAATTTCCTAAAAAATATTTCAGTTTAATTTAAATAGGTAATTCAATTATTTTTAAATTTTGCAGTTACCTAGTGGGTAAATATGTTTTATTAAAGGTTTTATTTGAATAATAACGGTTGTTATTGTTCATCAGTTTTAGTATTTTACGCTGTAATTAAGGGAATACAAAATAATACTTTTTGCATACCTCCCGAAATAAATATTACATTTGCGAAGTAAAGTAATTAGTGTAATACTTGTAAGTTGATCTTGAAATTTTGGTATTTTATAGAGAAATCAAAAAATAGAAATGTAGTTGTTTAAAAATGTGTGATTTAGAAAAAGTAAAAAGTAACGGTTTTTATCGGTTGAGTAGTACTATTTTGGGGATAAGTTTGTGTATACGGGGTTCATATAAATTTGATCGTGATCGAACAATGTAACTTGGGTGGAATTTTGTAAATTATTGATGATATTAATTAATTTTTGGTATATACATCTCACGTGCGAGTGATAAGTTTGAGTCATAAAAAGAGTAGGTATTCCCATGTGAATAGGCAAGTTCTTGTATACGTAAGTAAAACAACATGTAGAAGTATAATGTAAGTATATACAACCGCGTATATACTAGTGTGTGAATGTACATAACGTGCTGCGGCATCGATATGCCCATGCGCTCTTCATTGATCTGCAGGAAAATTGGGTGCTTTTAGAGAAGACGTGCGTCCCGATAACCGGTGAATAGCTGTGAGCGTCGCCTTCTGAAAAGACGCCGGTGATAATTTAAGTTAGTCATTTTTGCTATACAGCATCCCTTCCGTTACGGAACGGGCAGTGGGCTCGCGGTAGCGCAGTAGCACTTTGCTGGAGGAACATCTGACCGCAATGGCTTCAGTATACAAATGTGAAAAGTAGGCGCCAGCTAAAAAATGAAGTAACGTAACAAAAATTAATAGCTAACATTATAAACTATATGTATATACATGTGTATGTATGGTATGTGGAGTACTAATATACATAAGTATATATGTATACATAATAAACATAAATTTCTGAAACGTATAAAATGAAAGTGAACTAACAAGATTTCTTCTACATTGTTAAATACGCTTAATATAACAAAATCAATATAATGAAGCGCAATAATAAAACGTTTTAATATAATAAGATAACGATAGTTTCTGGAAGATTTGTATAAGCACTGGCGCGAGTTTTCCACTCTTATCCATGGACAGTGGCATGCAGCAATGTCAATCCGATTGCGGCCCTACAGCTCTGACATTTATTGTCTTCTTGTACATCTGCTTGTCGCTGCCCAACGGTAGGCAACTTAATCATTCAACTTTTTCCTTTACCTTCTTTTGTTTGCCCATGCCTGTTTTAGTAAATTAGATCGTTATTGTTTAGAAATAATATGCATAAACCCCTAAATACATCATCCAATAGTATTAGCCATTGTTTATACAATGTAGTGCATTGTTCAAATAATATAAGATGCCACGCGCCATCATTGAATCCAATAACAACCGCCTTATGTTTTATCATATTAAACTGAATATGCCAGTTTTGCAAACATAAAATCCTATTTAGCTTTGAGAAATTTTAATTTTACATTTGCATGAAAATTGTAGATACAATCTACGACAATGCTTGATACTGCAAGCTGTTATGCCACCCCTACCATTACAACCTATAAAAATATTTTCAATTAAAATTCATTTCAGAATCGTCAGCGGGCAACAACGAAAAAAAACTTCTTAATAAACTTTTAGATCATTACAATGTGCTGGAGCGGCCTGTTGGAAATGAATCTGATCCTCTACAGCTCAGTTTTGGGCTTACTCTAATGCAAATTATTGATGTGGTAGGTTTACTTCAAAATTTAATTAAAAACCTTAGCCATTAAAAGAAAACTTTAAGTTTGTAGTAAATCATAATTATAAAATTTTTTTGACCAGGACGAGAAAAATCAGTTGCTGATAACCAACATCTGGTTAAAATTGGTAAGTAAAATTTTATCAAAATTTATGGCTGTTGATGAGCTTGTATAGAGGTAAAGCAAGAATTTCAAACAATCGTTTCGTCAGTTACGACATTATCAAAGATAATTTTGCTATTCATCGTTTGTTTATAACTTATAACCCGAAATATTTAATCGATATCAGTCAACAGAGAAATGTAAATAAAGTTCCAAATTAGAGTTAGTTGAATTTTACATTTTTAAATTTCTTTGATATTATTTCATTCTCTAATTTTACAATAAAAATATACATTATTTATTTTCATAAAAGAAATATAACAGGTACACGGGTTATGCTAACAAAATACATATAAGATAATATAATTCAATTTTAATTAAATTTTTAATTCAGCTTCTGTTATCATATTCAAATGCTTGCAGTTTTTGCAAAATAGATAATTTTATTAACTTATAAACGGAAATGTTTAATCTAATTAAATTTGAAATTATAATTGGAAAATGACCACTGTATAAACATAACAAATATCATATTGGCTCAAAATACCGGATATGTTATTAAATTTAAATACGAATGTGAGTCTAAATAGTAATAACTAATGACCTTTTGTTTATTTTACTATTACCACAGCTACTACTAGTAGCATTACCAGAATTCCTATGCTATATACCCGTAGATACCCCATTTTTTCAATCCAGAAATTTTAATTAAATTCCGCATAAAAATTGTTTGCAATAAATTTTAATTTAATGGGAGTTTATGTCAATTAAATTAGCCATTTATTAAAATTGGGTTTATTTCTCTCTCTATTATTAATTTTCTAGACCTGCCATATTGATGGGCGTAGCGCTCAACATAATAAAAGGAAAGTTACAATTAGTAAAACTTGAACACGTAGCTTTTGGAAACAAAGTTAAATTTATCTCATAAATGTGATAGTCAATACTTGAACAAAATTCTACCCCTTTACTGATTACTAATTTAAAATGCCATTGCTCATAACTTTATTGGTTTTATATAACCATATTTATGAAAATAACTTTGACAGCGTTGAAAGTAAAATTTACGTACACTAAATCCATAGGTGGAAAATTATTTTATCTGTAAAGCTATTTTACACAAAGAATTCATCCTGCATCCATTGCTAATTTCTAATTTAACTATCCTGATTGACTGACGCTAACTTCATTTTATCCATTATTCTCCCAAACTTCAATTTAAATTATTCCTTCCTGACCAATTTTAAATGCATTTAAAGCAAATGACATTACAAACTATAATCCCAATTAATATTCTTTCGCTTTATTCGATTGCAGACATACCTAAAGCTAAAATAGAACTCGAGATCACTATAGTGACATAGTGACCCAGAAAAACAGGCAAAAATGCTATAACAAACTAAGAATGAAAGTACCTGTTCTTTTATGTTTTATTTTATTCGAAATTTAATTAAAAAATCTTTTTGCTATTAAGTTTATTTCTAACATTCAGTTAGATTCAGTTTAAGTAGTGCAACTTAATTTTAGAATATTTTACAATACTTAAATAAACTTGGAAAACCTAAAACCTTTTCCATAAACCGGAAAATAACTTAGAAAACCACAACCACAACATTGTTTTGAAAACTTACAAGTTTAAGAGCGTAACTGTTCGTCTAAATGCACCAGATGCATCAGCAGGTGCTTCCAAGCAAGAGATATCTATAAATCCTTCAAAATATTTAAAATTCGAAATGCTTTTCAGAAGTTTTTCCAACGTTTTTTCTAAAAAGTATGTAATAAAATAATCAAAACTGACCGGTAAAAACCTATCGATACCCTCTAATCTCTAACCAAAAGTTTACCAAACTTCTACCTAGCAAATGAGAAAATATTTAATCAATTTTCCTTTTAGTTTACTTTAACTTGCCATATTTTATTCTCTGATGATCCATAGTAATATGATATAAACTTTTTTGGTTATTTTGGTTGTCTGTTTGATGATGTTTTATTTTATTATTCTAAAATATTCATATGAGTCTATTTTCACAGACATTTGGGTTAGTGTTTTCTTTGAACTATTAAAATTGTAACACAAACTTGTAAAAAACCTTTTAACTTATACAATATAATTAAATATTGACAATCAAACATTTTTAAGCACAGGTCAGGATTCTGTTACATCTCAAGAGCCTTGAAGCATAGAATAAAACATAGAATCAAACCATGCTTGATTTTTGCAGAGAACCAGTAACTTTTCTATTCTTAACAGTCTATTTTTTATTTTATTTTTCCAACTTAATACATTTAGAAGCTGTAGATAATCTTGTACTTGAATTTTCCATTCTGATAAAAATCTTCCACGTTATCCTCTTCCATCAAATCAAATTTTGTAATTTATTGTCATTTCACCTGCAAATAAAATTCATCTGGTCAACAAAATGTAAATGTTCATGTTTATTGTGAAGCGAGTTGCTTGTTAGTGGGCAAAAACCACATATACAAATAAAGATTTCATTAACTTTTAATTTAATTAAAAATTCACAATAATTAATGTGTTCAAGTTGATATGTAAAATGAGTCAAGTTTATTAGATTAGTTAGAAAATTTTTATGATTTGTACGCCATGTATAGCACTTATTAGTATGTTCAACCTGAACCTGGAGTATAAAGTGGGAATCACTGGAGCTAAATCATTTTATCTTATTTTACTAGAAATTTACAAGATTCATTCAATTAGCTGTGCAATACCGATTTATTTCAACGAAGTTAAAAGTTAATTACGCGCTGCTTTATTCGCGCCAATTCTTATTAATTAAACTACGATTAGTTGAATCTTATTGTTACCATAATAGTTAATCATTTAAATATGATTAAATAAAAATAATTTTAAAAAATAAACAAATAACAAAAACTATTTAAAAGAATAATAATATGGGGGTTATAGAAAAAAAAGCTGTGTAGCGTGTACTGCAATTGAAAATAATTTTTTAAGCATTATGGGAAAGGATTATTAAAAATTTTTTTTAAATCAAGTCTGAAAGTCAAATAGTTATTTTAGTTTTTTCACATTAAAAATTTTGTCTTCTATCTGGCTGGGTACCCGACTTTGCCCGGTGGCGCCGAAGAGAATGTGTTGGAAAAAAAAAGAGATACACTTTTCGGAGCACTTCGCGAGCACTAAACAATCATATGATTTAAATATGGTTTCGATATGTTCAGTGGTTTAGGCGTGATGAGATAACATAATTATATACATTATGTGCATGCACCAACGATTTTATATATTAAGATAATTACAATAATTACTTATAACCACCTGTCAGTTCTGATCCAATTTGTTCTTGTTACATAGTCTGTCAGTTTCCGATGAAAGAAAGTGTATTTAAATTTGGGCAGCCAAAATGATCGGTACTAATCAATGTTCTATTTTTTTCTATGTTCTTAAATTGCTAAACAGTGAAAGCTTTCTCATAAGAAATAACAACGAGTGGTCATCGCATTCAATTGCTTCTCTCTATCGAGCGCAAGGCTTAGTTTACGTATTTTCTGGATACCCAAGATAGCAGCCATTAATTGCAGTTTTGGCGTAGACGTGTTTCTTGCCAATCATAACATTTTTTCTTAGCGAGCAACATTTTGTGTTGTAAAAGAGAAATTAATCACCAATCTATCACCAAACTATCAAATGTATGCCACTCTATGATGTGTCATTCATTATAAGATACATCACTCGGAAATTCATTGCAATTCAATCCAATCCGTATGTACCATAGTTTTTGGTATGCAGTTAATATTTGACCTATCCAGGTCTTGCATTGTTCTATGTTGTGCCAACATCACGATGCCGATAGTATGAATTTATTATCATATAGCATAAAACAATTGTAGTAACAGAAGTTTCATTCAGGTCTAACGTGTGGCTAAACGATGCGATGTTATATTAAATAAAAATCTTGGAGCTTGAAATTCGATTCTCCAGGGAGAGGATTATGAATTATATTGCTATAACGTCGTATTTGTTAATATTTGCTATTACCCATAGAAATGACTGAATGACAATGCATCATTAAGCGTTCCATCCAATATGCGGAAATAATATCTGGAACACACAGGACCGACAAAATAAATAATTTTATTGTTATTATATATAGGCGTCAAGTTAGTCACGCCAGTTACACTGCATTATTGACTTATTGGTCTATTTCCGAATCCCAGAAGATCCAGCTTGAAAAGAAATCGAATAAATGAGTTACTTTACAGTTTTTTGTTTGTTGTAATTCGAGAGAATACTCGCCCAATAAATACTTGTACTTTCTCATTCCTATTTAATCAAAATATTTTGTTTTGTAATCCGAAATCAAAAATTGATATTGAACTTAGTTAAAAATTGATTAGTTTTTCTTGAAACCATTCAATATTAATTGTTTAAATAAAAAACAATTTATTTTCAACCTCGTTTTGAAAATTTAAGGAGTTGGAGTACATTATTCCACAACACGTTTAACGCGAATTTGGATTATTACAGCAATTTGTAAATAAAAAGGTTTAAAAAATTATCCACGATGATTTAATTTCTTTAACCTGACTGGGGTAAGTTATTATTATTTCGCTGTAGCAATTTCCACCATCTCTTTTGTTGAAAAAAGTTTCTCTTTAAATGAGGACCAACCTACTTTAATATATTTTTGACAATTTCTCTATCTCAATTTTTCTTCTTTTTTCTCTTAGTAAATAGAGTATGCATCTCCAAGTAGCATGATTGTTTTTTATTATCTGTTTAGGTAAAAATAATTATTGTGCTAATATATTGAAGCATTCATTATGTTCATTATGAATGTTCTTTTTAATGCTATAACTTATGTTTACCTCATGCTCTGCTAAAAAAATTTTCGAAATCAAAAATATGTTTATATTTGTTTAGTTATTGAATGTTTAATAATAAAATGTTTGAACTTATTTGAAATAACAAATTTATCTACACTTTTCTATTATTCACCAGCTGATGGATTACAGTCAAGTATTCTTTCCTTCCTGATATTATAAATTTCATTGTACGGCTGAAATTGCTGCAACAAATAAATGCAATTTATTACCAATCAAAGAGGCTAATATGCAAATTAATTTGGTAACAAAATGTAAAAAATGTTAACTGCTGTTACAGCGCTAATATTGGCAGTGATTAGACAATCATAGGAACTACATTCTGTAGTTGAAAATGGTAATACCCATGAAACTTGTGTACCTTCGATTTTAATCTCATGTTGTATGTGATATCTTATGGTGACCATACACACGAAGTATATCCCAATTTCGGTCTAACGTCTAGTCATCATGAACTAGTTACGAAAAGCGACCATTTTCTGCCAAGGTGTGAGATTACGCCCGTGTTCGGAAAAATAAAATCTTCATACGCGTTTCACACAATATTTTTTCCACTATTGTTTGGATAAGAAACAAAAATTTTTATTAATTTTATTTATACCGTTATAGAGTAACAATAACAACATAGAACCCAGTGAGATCCTTGTGGAACATTAGATGTAGTCATTATATCGGTAGAAATAAAGTTGTAATTTATACTTTTGGTTTCTATCAAATAAATAGTTTTTTAACCAACTAACGACATTAGGTTCAAAGCCTAGTGTAGTAATCAGTAGTAATCATAGTAGTAGTTTGGTGTCTTTGCTGGTCGAGTTACAGTACGAAACTATTGGATTCAAATTGCTCTCGACCTTCATATCAACAATAACTAATTGCTAAAACATTTAAGTCAAAAATAATAAAAAGACACATTTGGCTATATATTTTTGTACTCGTATTACATATCATAACCAGTTTTAGGTTTTACTTATTTTAAAAATTCTGTGTTATGTTTTTCTTTATTGTTTATTTCTTATTTTTGATAAAAGGAAGTTTTTTTATTGCCCAGTATGTTTTTGATACTGCAATATTTCTATTATATTATTTATATAGTGGCACCGCAAGATTATCTAGATCAGGTATATCAAACTGATTGAGGTAAGGGGATCACATTAACCATTAATATGCACATTATATATAGATTGGACCGCACTTACACTAAATGCTTACAACATGTAATATGTAAACAGCGTCAAAGATAGAATATTTATTAATAATTAGTTAAAGTTATTTATTAACTATTATATATTGTATATGTTATGGTCGATGATAACAATTCTGTCATGATTAACGTCTATGCATTAACTTCTTAACGTATATGCCCAGCTTATTCAATGACCATGCATTTTGGGCAATGTTAACATTAAAATTTCATATGTGGTTTCGACATCATTGTCCAGGTAAAGACGTTAATGCCCAATACGGGGTGGGTAATGATGAAACTACTATTTTACAGATTCCACCAGATTCCATATTCTATCTTAGCTTAGCAACTTTTGTCCTTAGATTTAAGCGAATTTTTAAATTTGAATTTGTCTGACTCAGGCGCCATCTATGTACCTCAAGATAAATGAAACAACTCGTTAGTCTAATTGAAAGTACATCACGTGAGTAATCTTTACAAACATTAAGTTGATGGAATAGTGCAAGAAGTTTGTATAATTTTAAAAATCAATTTTCAAAAAGGTATGTCATAAATTTACTTATGAGCACCACTGCGATGCTCACAAGTAAATTTACCACTAGCACAGTGGTAAACCAAATTAACCATTGATTTTTTTTTCTTATAGTATATTATGAAATTTTGTAATACTTATTAATATTCTAAATTACTCAGTAATTGGATGTTATCAAATTTTAGAAGTTAACAGGTGTTGACGTCAATGGCCGGTTAATGACGTTAGTCGCCAGCGTAAATGGGCATTGACGTCATTGTCCAGCCATTGACGTTAATGTCCCAATTACGTCATTGACTGTATCATATATAATAAAAATTTATATTAAATTCTATTCAATAATTGAACAAAACACAGATGCAATAAAGAACCATAATTAAATATTTTGCATAATATGTAGGTATATAACAGTCGTTAGACTTAATTTTTGTAACAATTTTTCCAATATAATATGTAAACTCAAATTAAGCGTTAATTAATTTTTAAATTATTAAAGCAATTTAAAATCTACTTATCCCCTACAACTCACCCCTACGCAAAATTTAATATTTTAATAATTTTTCCAATATAATATAGTATCCCCTAATTTTTTAGTGCAATTCATTTTTAATGCACTCCCTAAAACTCACCTGTTTTAAGATCTAATTTTTTTAATCTATTTTTCAATGGATGTTTAAAAATCTGTGGTGGCACACCGGGCGATATCACTTCAGCAACCATTTCATGGCATTACTTGGCCATTGGAAATTAATTTGGAAATCCAGGAGTATAAGGATAATTTATCATGGCAACAGTAAAATGCAAATATTGAGCGTTGTTCAAGTTTTTTGTAGTTGGCTGGATGAGATCAGTAGTACCCGAACGAATAGGTTCTCTCATATCAGTTAATAATTTAACGTGTAAATTAAAATAATTCACATTACTTAACTTCATATATTGTAATGTGATTTTCCAAGGTTCAAGTTTTAACCGGGTCTCCCCTAGAAAAAAACAATCTTCAAAATTAATAGTTGTGGCCGGCTACTTTAAAAAAATCCAAATTCAAAATAAATCATCTTTCAAAATAAATTTAATGTAAAATGGGATAGTAAACCAAACAGATATCGCTATCAAACTTTTTCGTGATACGATTAAATTAATTTCAATTATTATAAAATTTTCGTCCAAAATCATTTTTAATTAATTTTCCAATATCCAAACTTATTTTCTATTAATCTCCAATTATAACTCTTAATCTTCCAAAACTTAATTTCATCAAAAATTCAATTTCGTCCAAATCTTGAGACAATTCACTAACCAAACTAATAAAAATCAATTATTTCAAACTACAACTTCAAATAAATTTTTCGAGACAAAATATTTACTTGCCCCTTTCTGCGGCCATTTTGCCATACAGCCTGGATTTTACCGCCCATTGCTGCTATAACTATAACTTGTTGGCTGAAAAATCATTAACTACAAAATTATTCACATATAAATTTTTACAAAAAAAATTCATCATCAAAAATAAAAAATCTATGGAAAATTTTGGAACGTGGCAATATATTTATTTTAAAGTTGTTATATTTGAAATAAATAAATGTTATAATTTGTTCTGTCCCGACACATCTCTGAGTCGTAATAAATATACATATTCCCGAAGTATCAATGTTTCAGAAGATTATTTATGTTTCATCTCTAAAACAGGGCTCTAGCACCTATAAGCATTTGTGGGAATAAGAGAATATCTAGCATTATAAAAATTATTTTAAAAAACACGAGATAATTATAACCGCTTTAATTGTTTTAAAACTAAAGTTGAAAGCTTGTAAGGTCTATCCATATCCATTCAATCAAATCACTGATTTTTAAAATTAAAATTACTAAGTATTTCATTCATTTAATTTGGCTCTTAAAAGTTATATTTGTCAGTTTTTTAATTCTTTTTACCGAAAACAAACAACTATGCATATATTGCTATGACTTACCCTTATGAATAAGAGTAGTCTAAACTCGAATTTTTAATTTATTAAATATTGTGATAAATATTTGTTTAATATTGTGATAAATTTTAACTTACCAGAAATGCTAAGTGCATTGTTAACTATCAACGTCGTCCTTTCACACCTCTTTTATTTATATGAATAGCTTTAGTCGACTAATCTAATTTAATTTTGATACCAAAGCAGTGGCTTTCTCATAAGATACAAGTGCGAATGGTTTGACTACAAAGATCACAACAAGACCAAGATTCGAAACATATTGCGAAATGTGTCATCTTCAGTTAGATCGTTGGTAATTTCGACACTATGTTCAGAGAAAACCTCCACTTACTATTGAATTGCTAATTTTTGCAAGATAATTACTAAATAAATATTATGCGTAATCCATCAAGTTACCTTTTAATACGATTCCTTCATAATTTAAAATTTTTTCAATTGTAGATGAGTGTCGTGGTGGAAGTTGGTATCGTAATTACTAACAATCCAATTGAGGATGACGCGTCTTGTAAGAGTAATTATGAAAACTCGAGTCTTGGTCTAGGTTAATGCGATACTTGCATTTTTTCTTAAACATCTGTATTAGTATCTTATTATAGGGAAGGCTGCTATTGCCACTACTTTGATGTTATAAGCTTTAGAGGAGTTTAAGATAGAAGTGTCTAACTAAATGAAGCCGCTTATATCATTTGATTTATACTATTTTTACCTTGATCAGATAATACTACATTATTTCATACTTAAAAATGTTCTAGTTTTAAATTATCTCAACATGTTATGCTTTTTTATAAATACTTAAAACTTTGAGTTACAAATCAGTCTATTTATTTTCAATTTTACTTGATATAGAACTTTAATGTAGATGTTCAGGGTTAACTAGGTTATCTAGGAAGTGAAGTTTCTTTTATATTACTTTTTCATCATTTCCACCATTAATTCAGGGTTGGCTTATAAAATAAAACACATCAATACATGTGACGTGTCAATATGATGGCAATAGTATATCCAAATTTACTTAAACATAACCTTGTTTTTAGAAGTAGTAGAGTAGTAAAACTACTATCTCATTGAAAAGTAGGCAAGAAAAACCCCGTAGGAAAAAAATTTTTTAAATAACAATTGAATTATAACAATTTTCTATAAGAAATAAAATTTTTATACGTGAGTGTTCTGAAAACCCCATAGGAAGGTATTCCATAAGGTATATTAAAAAACAGTTGAAATTAGGTATGGTAGTCGCTGATGATAGTTAATTGAAAAATTCTACAATAATGGAATACAATTTTTAAAAATAATTATAAATTATTATCTTAAAGCTTTATCTGAATACTTTAATTATGGTTGAAATTGAATTAGATTTAGAAATTAAATTTCAGTATTTTATCAATGATACAAAAACACCTCCCGTCATTTGGGTTGAAGCTAATCAATAATACATTATTTAATGATTTGACATGTAAGTGCCAACTTAAATTATTGCTGGCGTTTGTCAGAGAAATATACATAGTACAGCGTACAATTGGAAATATAAAATGCAAATAAGGGTTAATATTTATTGCATAACTGATTAAAGTTTAGGTTTATGAAAATAATACTCCGATAAGTTGTATTTTCTTTGTTGTAAAATACAAAAGTCGAAGTGATAAGAAAATGAGGGTTGAAAAAAGTATACAACAGGGGTAATATGAGTTGAAATATATATATATATATATAACTTAAACATAATAGAAATATGAAATATGATCTCAGCTGAAAGTAAAAGAAAGATAAAAATGTAATAAAGCAAATCTACTTGTAAAATAATGCAATGTGGGACCGCAAAAATACGGCAAAGTGAATTTGAATATTGTAAAAAATAAGTAAACGCTCTGTATGACCAACATTGCAGTTTTTTTTTTATTAAAGCTCGATATTGATTTATTTGCAATTCAAATTTAAAACAGCTTTAAATCGTTGTCCTAGATGTTAAATAAACAAAATAAAACAGAATCCTTAATAAATTGCACAATTTTCTATTTGAATTCATTTTATTAAATAGAATCGAAATAGTAAATAAGGAAGTTTTCTTTTGGATGCCTGCGAGTTGAGTGGAGCATCCGTCACTTTTAGGAACTGTTATTTTAACGCCAAGCTTCGGATCCGTTCTTTTAACCCTAATCAAAGACAGCATTAAATAAGATTTAGAATGCAAATAACTAAGGGCGAAAGAATGATTATAGTAGGTGCGGGTAGGGTAATTCAAAATAAGTGTACTTTTTAACAGCCGGAAAGATGAAAATAATGGTTGTGTTTTTTTTTAATTAAGGCTATTTAAATATAAAGTGATATTGCTACCCCTTGATCATTTTACAAACTCAAAATTATCCATTCAATAAGTAAATTAAATGTTCAACTCATAATCATCCGACTCATCCGAACTAAATTTTAATATTACATATTTACACAAAAAGTTATAGAAGTCAAAATATTTCTAGATTCTGAATTGGACGTGGAGAGCAAACCGAAGTTCTCATACACTCAGGTACATATTGCGCCCATTATGCTACCTCCGACTGCTGTGTCAGCCCATCTTCCTTTCTACTTCCCGATCCATCCCAAACTTAAGACTAATTAGAGTATTTTAGGGAACGGTGTGTCAATAATAATACAATAAAATAAATATTATATTATTATATAATAATAATTTCCTCAGTACTGTCTAGCTTTGTAGCTGACTGCTCCACTGTTTGTGTTGGTGCTCTTAATGATGCGGTGCATCTTCACTTTGAATCTGGAAAATATGTAATAACTGAAAACAATGAGTTTTGACGATCGAAATGAAAAAGATCAAAATGAAGGCAATAAAAATAAAAATGATCAAAGTGAAGAAGTTTATATCTATGTGTGAAACTTTATTTTCATCCTATAAAGGTCCACCCACCACGGAGCATCAAGGGCATGCTACCAAGAACGCCAGCGCTATTCAGAGGATATAGCTCCCGGAGAGGTAGAGTATTTGTAAACTTAGTCTATGCTTAAGAACTCGTCCCCCCGATCCATTGATAGATAACGGCACCGCTGATTGATCCAGAATCTAGACTAACTAGTCCAGACAATCTGTTTAAGTAAAAATCGAGGTCAAAGAAGAGTGTTACCAAACCCAGGTGAACTACATCCGCCCCCAAGCCGGTTCAGCCACAAAGATCTTTTCATCTCACTTTACGGGTTTCCAAGCACGACAAAAGCCTGCGGGTACCTGTAATTAGTCTGGTTTCTCGACGACGGACGGCTGTTATAATGATTCATTTTTTGATCTCGACCTGAAGCCACCGAATCAAAACAGACCGAACACGAGGATCAATATCAAAACAAAATATTAGTCCAAATAATAGATAACTAATAAAATCGATACCGGGAAACGCCCACTTTCTGTGTACAGTTCCCACAAGTTAAACAGTTCATCGTTTCACGACATAATTGTATAACATTTTGTTAGGAAATTCTTGTTGATTTTTACAGTGTTGAACACACAAAAGTATAGCATATATTATATACTAGATAGTAAAGAATTTGTTGCCAATTTAACAAAATTGGTAAATTCACAGTTAAACAAAATTTGACTTTTGTTTGCCACCTGAGTGAGACATATCATTTTTTGGTAAATTTTTTAGTACTGAATCTAAATCAGGTCGCATAATTGCTTTAGTATCTACCTCAGAATTTCGAGATATCTTATACTTACTGCCGAAGTAATCATAAGTATATTGAATTATTTTGTTACCAGCAAAGCTTGCCCACTAACAATAAATTATAATTTAACTGTTAATTTATACTACAAATTTTTTTGTTAGCGCCCATTAATTTGTTAATTTCCGTATTATGTCTACAGGTGCAGATAAAATAGTATATTATAACTCGAATTTACACTGCTTATTAAACTTCATGTTAAATAATATACTATTAACAGTAAAGTGAGGAATATAATACGTAGAAAAATTAATTATTTAAACAACCACTTATCACTTGATTTAATAATCACTAGACAGGTTAGAATGAATTAAAAGTTAAAAACTTGTAATGCGATATAAGGCACTATTTTACGGTTAATAATAAGGCTTTTCACCGTTAATAATATTAGGGTGAAATAGGGCCTTATATCGCATTACAAATTTTTACATTTTAATTTTTTTCATAAAAATTATTTTTTGGGTTACTACATCTGTCGTTAAAATAGTTGTATAATTTAATAACAGTAACTTATGTTGATTTAAAAGTCTGGCCTACCCATATGTTAACGCAGTTAACAGTTTCTAAAAATGTCTATAAATACAAATTAAAAATAAATAAATAAGACTCCTCTTCCTGGAGACATTTAAAAATTAAAAATAACTTCGGTTTAATGGTTTAAATATTATTGATTAACTCATAAATAATATAATTCTTTTACCTACTACATGCAGTTGTATAATAGTGGCATAAAACAATAAAAATAAATAAAGCCTGAATAATCCAACAACAATTGTAAAATCGCAAACAAATATTTTAGAGTGTATACACACGCACATACAGATATGCTTCGTGAATAGCTAATTTGTACTCTTCAAATCTAAAAATATATTCAAATGTATTGTATTGCATTATATGCTAATATTCAAATGGATTGTATTGCATAATATGCTCAAGTTAAAAAATTTCAATATTATAATTATGAAAGTCTGCATGACAAACTTAATTGACTATTATTGAAATACTTTATTTCTAAATTAAATTTTATTGTTTATATGCGTGAACAGTCGGAGATCTATCATAAATAATTTAGTTTCTACTAATTAGCATAAAAATTATAATTATGAATACAATGAAAAAATTACCACATAAATTTTTTTACAATATTGGTAGCCCTGCAACACATTCAAATGTTTTAATCTTCCGAGTAGAGATACTAATTTACGATACCAACACTGCATGTTTTAATTTAAGGCGCAGTTGATTTAATCAGAACCTTAAGTCCCCACTTGGACTAGGCGGAGTGGACCCAAATATAAATCAAAACAACCTGATTTTAGACAGTTCTAAAACAAAATTTTGACATATATCTGTTCCTAACCAAAATATTAGGAATGGATTTTTGTATTTTTGGATAACCATAGCTCTTTGGATGTGATACAAATCTAATCTAGTAAAATTAGAAAAACAGTGTACTAGAGGGGGGGGGGTTGCCATCCTGGCCGCCTTTGGCAGCTTAACCCCCAGTGTCGATTCGCGACCCTAATAACTTTAATACCTTAAACTTATCAGATCGGAGAATTTCAACGAAATCCTCGTACCTCTCGATAAAAAGAAAAGACAATACCAAAGTTGAGTTATTCAAAAGCAGTTGCAACAAAAACTGTATCCAGCTCTTAGGGAAGGGAAAAAACAAGCGGAACCAAATGGAATTTCAACGAAACATATGGTTTTACAGAACGCAGGATAATAATTATAATTCTGCTTTTCCAAGACTTATTATACGACCAGAAATGGCACCTATAAGATGAAAATATTAATCTTCTGCCAAATACGAGAGTAGTTTAAGAAGTTCTTACACAGGCTAAGAAATGGCGCTCGGGTGTTTACATAAATTTGTTTCTGATAAGTATCATTCGTCAAAAGACTACTATCAAATTTTCAGCTACATTGATCTCGTGGTTTTATTTTCACAATCGATTGCAACAAACAACACTTGTTATCTTCAGACAATGGAAAAAATCGATAAACTTAAATCCTAACCTTAAAATAAGAGAATCATTGAACAAAACAGAGAGACCAAAACAATCGATTCTTCCACTTCTTTGAATTCCTCCACGACAAATAGGTCAGAGATGATAGCGAAAAAGGTAATGTTTTTCTGAAACATCTAGTAACCACCTTCTACGTTACAAATAAGCGGTTACCAATAATAGAGATTGTTTATTTCGAAATCCAAACACCAGTTAAGATTTCGAAATTAACATGGAACGATAGAGCAAGTATGTCGAATAGTGAAAAAATAAATCAAGATTTTGAACGTAAATATTTCTGCTTGGCAACCTCTTTCGACATGTCAGGCTTTCAATATATTTCGGCACACTGGCCGCACCATTTTTATCTAATTCTCAAATCTTACTTCAGCAGTAGACACTTTTTTGTTTACATCATACAGTTCTTAACTCTATCCACTTTGGAGTATCACAGGGAATCATTTTGGAGTCCATCTTATACTTACTAGTCACCGATCTTCCAATGTCAGAGACTACAACAATATAGCCACATCGCAAGTCGATCCTGTAATGGCATCGAAAAATTTGCAAATAAATCTCGATACAATCCAAGATTACCTCATGAAATGGAGAAGAAAAGTAAATGAAACGAAGTCCTAATGTTATCTTTATCAGGAGAAGATGAAATTGCTCTTCCGTAAAGTTTAACGACTGACAATCACCACAGTGCGCAGATGCTAAATATCTTGGTATACAATACATGTAGACGGGAGACTCACCTGGGAAAAGTATATTATTGTATTCACCAAACTGAAACAGCTTGGAGTAAAATTCAACAAAATATGTACTTGACGATAGGAAGATAATCTCAACTCTCCATCAAAAACTGCATAATCAAATCTATAGTATCTAGATATAGTATCTAGGTATCTTGGTTGTCAACTTAAGTTGTCAACCAAGTTGAACGTCTGTAGACTGCATTAGGTATCTTTTTCATCGATTACAACTGACAAACTTTATGAAACTTACCTAATTCTACGTAATCCTACTTCCTACTTTACCCAAATTGTACTTTTTTTTGTTGAAAGTTGAATTTTACTTGAGTGGATATAATCATCCATACTATACTTAAACAGAACACCACATCAACAAAGTTTAAAATTAATAATTTGATTTAAATTTAAATTTTAAGCACGCGTTTACCAATGGGTACATATTTTATATTATTTTGTTAAGCAATATAATACTTACTTATTCGTAACATACACAAATTACTTATTATTTAAAACAATATTTATCCGTGTTATTCTACTGAGGATGCTGGAGATATTACTGGATATATATCAGTTCTTGTCGGGGAATCACACATTTACACAACAACGTGTTAAAATAATCATTTTCAACCGTAAGCAGAATATTGTGTAAATTTTTACACAGTAAATTAACCCAAAGCTACTCAGCTAAATTTACACATCGAATATAGCGGTTTCCACATCGAAATTTCTAGGAGTGTATCGATATATATATTTTTAAAAACTCAAAAATCTCAAATAAAAATATCCAATTCATTGCTTGATGATGCCATAAGTATAGTGAAATCGTTTGCGATATTTTATACTTACAGTGTATTTTATTTGGGATAACTTAAAAACATTTTAGTTCTAAAAAGTGTGTGTGAATTTTTGGGTTTTCTAAAATATTAATATTTTTTTTGTTTGTTTACTGGATGTGAACATGTGATCTGCATGTCTTTATTTGATTAACAACAATTGAGAAGCTAATTATTGTTAAACATATTATTGCTGTAGGGTAAAAGCCAGATAGTTGCCCACTTTTCAAAAAAACTCTATTATAAAAAAAGATGTACTTAATAAGAATTAATCAACATGTATATCAAAACATAGGTCTTTGATTTATTATAGTAGCCTATTTTTGTGAACATAATTAATAATTGTTTTGAGTAAATCCTGTTTTATTTGACCTCTCAAAAAAGGGATAGTTGCCTACTCTAGCGGATAGTTGCCTAACGTTAAAAAGGCTTCGGAATTAGTAAAACTGTAATTTTCAAAACATTCTACGCAATAATCATTAACTGAATTTTTTTTATTTGTATTTTTTATTATTAAATTATCATTTTTAATATTTAATATTTTTTCAGTGTCTTTTATCGATTTTTCGTCCTTTGTCCTTTTGGTTGGTAATCCTACGGTGGCTTTTTCTTTGGATGATTTTGGATTTATAACATTTTCTTCATTTTCACTGTCAGAACTGTAAATTTGTATTCTTCTCTAGTGGGAAGTTGCTCTCTAGTTTGTATTCTTCTTCTAATTGGGGCGACTATCCTTTTAGATACGGTACTTGCCCTTTTTATTTGCAAAGCAAATAAAAATTATTCAGCAATAAAACGTAATAAACAGTGTAATTTGAATTTTAATGTAGGCAAAGAAACCAAAAGTGGACTGAAACTACAATCAGTAATAAAAAATATTCAATAGAAATTACTTGCCAATATAGTTTCAACGCCTGTAGAAGTTTCCCAGCGGAAGATTTTTGCTCGAACGATTTTTGAAACGTGTGGGTTTATACTGACTGTTTACATAACACTGAGGTCTGCGGGAGGGGTACTTACAATTATAGTAAAATGTTAACGCCACTAACATCCTTTACATTATTAAAAAAAAAATAAAAAAAAAAAGTGTATTAAAAACCGTGGCAAGTATCCAACTGAGGCAACTATCCGGCTTTTACCCTATACTAACGGTTAAATATTAAAAAAAATTATGATAAAGTGACTATTTTACATTAAGGGGTTAGGGGTAGTTAGGTATTTCAAAAAATCGATTTTTTTTGTTTTGCATTGTTTTCAAGTATAATGTTTCAAAAATATTATTTAAAAATTTCAACTTGATGCAATATAGTTTTCGAGATATCGTACATTTATTAAAGGAATCTGATCTTTAATGGCAGCTGATAGAGACTGGTATCAACCGGCGCCATTGGATCTATTGTAATCTATTTTTAAGTAATTGCATATTATTGTTATGAACATTGTAATGGCATATTTTGTTACCTATTAAAACTTCGTGACTAAAACTATTATATGACCCACGAATCGATGATACGGTGTAAGAATTAAATAATTAATACTTCTATACATATATCGAATGTAAAACTTTGAAGTTCATTTCCTCAAAACTACGTGTTTAAAGTCGGTGACCACTGTAATTTAAACATCACTTAAGGGCGGGGTAAGGTATTTAAACTTTTTTTGCATTACTTTTTAAATTTTTTAAATCAATGCATATTATCTCACGAATATTGTGTCAAAATTTCAAGTTGAACCGAATAAAATTGACGAAGTTATGAGTATTTGAGATCCATTGCTCCAAGCGTGTTTCTAGTAGTTTCTAAAAGTTTAAAGCGTTTTTCTGAAACTTGTCATTTTTAAAGCTCATGTAAGTCATAACTCAAAATCTACTGGACCTATCGGTTTGAAATTTTGAACAGTCGTTCTTCACATAATTCCCCAGGTATCAATTTTAATAATTATTAACTTTACAATAACAGGTTAACCGATTTTTTTTAGCGAAAATCGGTTTTTTAACTTCCAAGTGCTGCAAAAAATTGAAAAATTGAAAAAAAAGAAAATCCTCCCGTTGTTACCTCGAGAAACATCTCCTTTCACAAATGTTTTTTGATTTTTTGGTTTCAGATGATTCTGTTGCGAGTTATGATGTACACCGCAAAACAACTTTTTCTCGTGGCGCTCCCGGAGATTCACTGTCACTCGCTCAATTTTCAATATTTTGCAATGAAAATTTATGAAAATATTGTTCAAATGACCGAATAAACTAACACTTTCGGTATCGCCAAAAAAATTCTTGAAAACATGTATTGTTTTCACTGAATTAACCTTACCCCGCCCTTAAAGGATTTGAATGAAAGTACAGTTTATTGAAAACATAAAAATTTAGTGCACGATCGAAGTATTTTGTTTTTATTAAAATTTCTAAAAATTAAAGTTAATTATTAGTGGCCCTCATTTTGTGAATTTATAAAAAATGTAAAAACCTTTGAGCAGATACTACATTAACTATTAATCTACTGATAATTTTTTATTTGATTAATTTTAGATGAAGTAGTAAAATGTTACTATGGTCACCGCAAAGCATGGCTTGTGGAACGGGGTCCAACAAAAATGGCGATAACGTAACTTAGTAATCAACAATAAATATTTAAAAATATTTTTGACAAAATAAAGTTAAAACATAATATAACATAATAACTTCGTATTATTAATATTATTATTAAAATGGTACATATTTGATGCTATAGTCGATCCCAGATACTAAAAATGTAGGTGGCAGGTCAAATGCAACACCACATTCACACAGGGAAATGTAATTTTAAAAATTCAAATTGAATGCGTTATATGTGTTGCCTAACTAAGAATGTTTAAAAGTTACGGCATAATTTTACGAAACTTATTTTCAAAAATTTACTTCAATTTTAATACGATTTTGATGAAATAAATAAAGAAATACTGCATAGAAACTATTTAATGTAATACAAAAAATTAAATGTTATCTGTCACCAACACGTAAATTTCGCTAGTGTGAAGCCGCCTAATTTCTAACCAATTTCATTGGTTAACATTTCGAGGTCATCGTTTTAGTACAAATTCTTACTTTTTTCTTAAATGAAATGGACTATAGTCGGTTTCCTGAACACTCTTGGTTGCAAATGCACTTATTTAAATGATTAAATGCATTGGACACTTGGGACCCGGCCGAGCTGAGCTGACTGCTCGAGCTCATGTTATTTAACATGACTTGATTTTACATTAGGAATTAAACTAAAAGTTTAAACCTGCTGAAGATGTTAAGGAAATTCTTGCAAAAAAATTGCATTTTGTTCATAATTTTATTTAAAATTTTGCAAATGCGGAAGTTCATTGTATAAAAACTAATTTCAGAATTATTTGATTTCGTTAGTAAGTAGCTGATGATATAATGCTCATGACATAATATAAAAATATTAAGAAAATTCGAGTTTTATTTTTTGAAAATGAAGTAGGTACATTGGAATGATCAATTCAAGTCAGACATTAAGCGCTTCATTTCAAGTTTACGTCTAGCCATTGCTGCCACGTAATTAATCTTGTTCAAAACTATACAGTATATATACAGTCGTTTTCATTGTTTTTAAAAGTAACATCCTTTTAGAGCAAAATTTAAGTATGTACTTATATATTAATAAATATTAATTGTATTGTAACTTTTAATTCTGTTTACCGAAAGTTAATTAAACTTGAAAATATAATACAAAATATATGTTAAGTCAAAGAGTATATAGATACTTTTTGGTTAAGTGCATTTTGAAATATCTGCCGCCGACGCCGCGCCCTTAACTAGACAATGGACGATCCTTTTTTATATTATTGTTTAACCAGTTGGATTTTTTCCCAAACAGGTACTAGCTCATATTTTATTGTTAACTTCTGACCAAAGAAACCCTTTCGTCGCCAGTTTTACGTTTAGTTTTCAATCTAATTACGGCTGTACACTCTCGCCGAGACAGGGCTAACTCTCCATCTAAATCGTTTTTTTTTATCTCAGTCAAAAGGTCTCGTTTAACCTGCAAATGTGTTCCTGTACACTTTCGCATCCCCTAAGGCGAGATTTTAGAATCAGCATAAAATCTATTGAAATCGATGCTATTATTAAACCAAATTGTAAAGCTATTGCTGAAATTAACAGTTTCAGTTTTTACTAGACATCGAAAAGATGTTATTGTAAACTACGACGAAGAAATATTTTCATTTTTTTCACAGAACAGTTAAAAAAATTCAGGAAGTTCATGAAAGTAAGCAATGTTTAAAATCTTACTGCGCAAGCATAAGTAAAAATTGAAAAATTTTAATTCGTAGTGATCTAAAGACAACCTCTAACTGCCTGGACAAATTTTTTCATTGTTATCCATGAAATGATAATTTATTACTCTCTTTATTCTTATTATACATAGAACAAACAACAGCAGCAAGTTCAATTTCTTCGTCCATATCCCTTAAGTTCACAATTACAACGGAACTAGGCGAGAGTGTACATGGTCGTACTCGGGCACTGGGACTCGGGCCGAGACATTCGGGCGAGAGCACAGGCGAGAGCATTCGGCGAGAGTGTACAGCGGGCATAACAAGAACTCGGAGCCTCTCATTACAAGAGCTCCAACTTTTGTATAATAAAAAGGGATATCTGAAATAAAACGAAAAATATTCAATTTAATAAACATGTTTTAATAATAATCATATGTTAGATACAGTTTCTATAAAATATAAACAAAAAATGGTAACTTGTACTTACCATAAACAAAAGCAAAATTAAAACTTTTTAAAAACCTTGCCGGTCAGCTTTATTTTACTATGGTATAATAAGGATAATAAGGCTTATGGCTTTAACATATTTAAATAACAAAATTATACGTAATATTATTTGGTATTTGCAATCAAAAAACACATAAATACAACAACTAAATCTAGAGTCGGCGGACGTAAGCACACAAGTCAAAAATGTACTATTTTTGTATGAACGCAAATTGTTAAATTCAAAAAATATAAGAATAATACAATACGTAGAAAATCAAAATTCAAAAAATTTTGAAAAACAGACAATTAACACATAACAGGTCCGAATTAAGAAAATTTTGAAAAAATGAAAAATTCGTAATACGATAGTACAATATAACGTTATTTCATGGTTATTGCCATTCTTCAGTTGCACGTAATCGCTTACATTGTAAAATAAGAAACAAATTTTCAAACTAAACAAAAATATCGACTAAATTGTACAAAATTGACTTACCATAACCTCCAAAGATTATCAAAACTGAACTTGTTACACGAGGTATGAATAATTTAAAAATGATTTGAACTAAGAAATTCGTTTACCTAGCACTGCTAGTTTGAAATCCGAAGGCACTGCCCTCTTAATATGATTTCTAAAAACTTTGAAAAAATTCAAAATTCAAAAATTTACCACGTTTTTTAACCGTGAGGCGTAAAACTAGAAAAAGAACTCAAAATAAAAAATTTTAAGTAAATTTGTGGTTTTTAGTATGTATTTATGGTTAAATTCAAAAAATATAAGAATAATACAATACGTAGAAAATCAAAATTCAAAAAATTTTGAAAAAGAGACAATTAACACATAAGAGGTCCGAATTAAGAAAATTTTGAAAAAATGAAAAATTCGTAATACGATAGTACAATATAACGTTATTTAACGTTAAATTTTGAAATTTTTTCAAAGGTTTTAGAAATCATTTTAAGAGGGCAGTGTCTTCGGATTTCAAACTAGCAGTGCTAGGTAAACGAATTTCTTAGTTCAAATCATTTTTAAATTATTCATACTTCATGTAACAGGATTATTTTTGATAATCTTTGGAGGTTATGGTAAGTCAATTTTGTACAATTTAGTCGATATTTTTGTTTAGTTTGAAAATTTGTTTCTTATTTTACAATGTAAGCGATTACGTGCAACTGAAGAATGGCAATAACCATGAAATAACGTTATATTGTACTATCGTATTACGAATTTTTCATTTTTTCAAAATTTTCTTAATTCGGACCTCTTATGTGTTAATTGTCTCTTTTTCAAGATTTTTTGAATTTTGATTTTCTACGTATTGTATTATTCTTATATTTTTTGAATTTAACCATAAATACATACTAAAAACCACAAATTTACTTAAAATTTTTATTTTTAGTTCTTTTGCAAATTGTTAAATTCATAATTTTTGCGATTTGCGATCATAAAAAATATAGTAAATTTTTGACTAACGTGCTTACGTCCGCCGACTCTACAAATATTCTTTAAATAAAAAAGAAAAAAATCGTGGTCGTCAGCTCTAATATAAATATCAAAAATTCTAACTGGTGAAGAAACATCCGGAAATTTAGATGGTTTTCCTGAAGATTTAAATTTTAATGACTTGGTATTTTTTAAGTAAGTAACGTCCGTCAATGTTGGACAGTCGTTCTCGGCGTACAAAACTCAAAAACTTTAGTATCAAAAACCCGCAGATCATTCAAATTTCAAAATATTTAAAAAATACAAAAAAATAAAACAATTGATTGACAGTTTTATTTTGCATATTTTTCATTTTTTAGTGCTATTTATAGCACTAATTTTGCTGTTTTTCAGTGCATATTAAAGAGCTAAAACTTTACTTTTTTAGTGCTGTGACTTCGAAGCCCTGCTGATTACACATTGCAAAAAAGCTATGATAAACAATCATAATATGGCTTCTATTTCTTTGGTCAGTATTTAAAAACATTTTTGGTCAGTATTTTAAATAAATGATCAGTATTACATTGATCAGTATAAAAACGGTCAGTATTTTAAATTAATGGTCAGCGTTTCAAATAAATAGCCAGTATTTTAAACATAATGGTCAGTAACTTAAATAAATGGTCAGTGATTTAAATAATCTGATCAGTATTTTAAATAAATGGTCGGTATTTTGAACATATCACTATATTCAGGGTGGCGAAAAACAATCGTTATGGCTTGAATGCTTAATAACTTTTTATTGTAGTGTTCATTTTTAATTTTGTTTAGAATTTCGCAAAAACTACTTGGGGAATTTGAAATAAAACGGTACACAACAGATACTGGCAAGGGATACAATTCAAATGTTATTTGAAAGAATGCGTTGGAATACTTTTGATCAATTCAAACGACGAGTAATTCAAAGTGTGATTTGTGAATCTCTCAAAATAAATAGAAAACTTGATGCATGGCCGCTGTACTTTCCCAGGCTTAAAATATATCAAACCTCCTCCAGTGTAGCTATAGCTAAATACTTATATACTTATATATATTTATAGGTGAAAAGCGTTCAAGGGGAAGGCCAAAATTAGCTACTCAAGCTCTTCTAGTGGATTAATTATATTTTTATACTGACCAAAATATTATTTTATACTGACCATTTATTTAAAAAAAATACTGACTATTTAATAATAAAAATACTGACCAAATATTTAGTTGCCTTATAATATTATAAAATTACTAAACCAGAATATTGTTACTCGCACCTTTAACTACAAAATTAATACGTATAAAAATAATTTTATATTAAAGTATTTAAATTATAAGAAAAATCAATTATAGTAAATAGATTCATTACAGTACCTAACTATTTTTTCGACCTGCCACAATGTAGGGTCAACAAGGGAAATGGTTGAAATTTTTTCTCAATTCCAACGAATTGGCAATGCTTTTTGGCTAGCTTTGGAGCGCAAATAGTTAACAGATCGGCGAGTTTTTTAGCAAAAAAAAAGTTTATAGGGAAACGCAAATGTTACTCTAGGCGCCACGTGATTATTTAGCTTATCTTCCCTACGTAATGTCCAGCTACCCAAAATCATGAATATTAGTAGCCAAGATTAAATAATAATTTGTTAAAATAATTACAGGAGTACCCAACTTCGATTCGAGTAATCAAATAAAGTAATATAATTTCGCCTTGCGCTTATCTTGTAAAAAAGCAAGGTTCACCTCGGTAATCAGCTCTACACTGATTACAGTTCCAAAATTATATAATATTATTGTAGATGGCAGAAACATAATTCAAAACCACAATTAAGGCAGAAGCAAAATGAAAATTATCAATTGAACAGAAAAAACATGGCCGCCTTTAGTTTGTTGCGGGAAAATTGTATGCAGCTACCACTTTCAATTGCGAGAGAAATAGTCGGCACTTAGACGGTCATAAGTACTTATGACTTTTTAAGTGCCGATCATAAATATATGTATCATACATCCTTGTGCGTTGATATTCACTAAAATTTAAAAAAAATAAAAAACTTGTGCGACGCACGTGTCAATTTTTCCCGCATACTAGCGGATTCCAGATATCTACGCACAAGGATCTATGACACACATATACGCCAGTCTGTCGCCAGTCTGCAACATTATATTATTTGTTTCGAAACAATTTGATAACATTATACATTAAGGATGCTTTATAGGTATCAAAATTTTGGGGATAGTCCACCCCCTACAATATAAGTGATTGCTTCGAAAAAATTGTAGGTATTATTAGTTGTAAAATGAAGTATTTTGCCGTTATTTTCATGCAAATCAAAAAACTTCTTACTTTGATTTACTTTGATTCTTCTTACTTTGATTGAAATTTGATTTTCACTCCATTCTTGAAGAGTGATTAAAACCTCTAAACTCCCTTAATAGCATATCGTCAGTGAAGTGACAATACCTCCTAACGTCAAAAAATGCAAAACTTGGGTTTTTATATCGAAATACTCTTTAGAATTACTCCTAACTTACAAAAAAATTTACATTTTTGAATATTGAGTAGAAACAATACCTCTTAACTGTTTATACTTTCACACATTTAAACAGTTTTTATCGCCCCTGTAAAATTTGGTAAATGTTAGATAGAAGGTATTGTCACATCACTGACAATATAACATATCCAAAATTTATCTAATCACTAATCTCGTTAGTGCATTAAGGGGTTACCTGGGTTTCAGAGGTTAAAAAAAGGGTATTTTTACTATTTTTTTAAAAATATATACATCATATATTTTATTAGAACAATTCGGCATATCAAAGATACATATTTCAAGAGTATTTTGTTAAATTTTTATTTAAAAATTCCGAAAATTCAGCCGTTGGTGCCTCATCTCCCTTGACGTCCCCAAAAAAAAAGGCTCTTGCCGTGGACAGCATAACTCATTATTGGTTCATCTAAAATCAAAAAACCAATATTATTTTGTTAGTACATGGATAAATCTCGTTATTGAACGAAGGAAAGAAAAAAAAATTTGAATTTGAATTTTTGACAGACTTTGAACAAAAAAACTCATTTTTTGGTCAAATTTTCGTCATGTAATGGCTTGAAAAAATTAGTTGTAATTTAAAAAAAAAAATCCTTCGTTCAATAACTAGATAATGTTATTTTAAAGATGTGTGCAAAATTTGAAGAAAATCGCTTCATAACTTTTCGAGAAATCATGTCCACCGACTTAAAAAATTGAGTTTTGAGATAAACGCGTTTAAAGTTTTAAATTGAAATAACATGCAAAAAAAAATTTTTTTTTTTTAACTTACATTGTATCATCGATTCCGGCACCATAAAGCAAAGTACCTGCTGCTGCGGCAATATCCAGGGCATCCTTTTGCTCTTGCCTGTGACGAATTCTTGCTTCACGAGTCGCAGCGTCAGCTTTCTTTTCGGCAATGAGTATGCGCTTCTCATCTTCTTTTCGGGCATACTCGTGGCTGTTTTTAAGTTTAAGTTTTTAAGTTTTTTTGCCGACGTGCTGGTGAAAGATTCGTCATCTATCTCAGCAGTTTTCGGATTAAATGATTGTTTTCTTTTCCTTGGTCTATCTTTTCTTTCACCACTATTTGTTCGATCAGATCTTGTAACTTTACTCATATTGTATAAATAAAAATTTATAAACACTTATAGTAAAAATTCACGATCACTTATAACCTCAAATGAACCTATTAGCTGAAAAAGCAACAATCAACTAAAATATTAAAAACATGTTCGAGTTGTCCTTGAATTGTAAAAGGAAGTGGGAAAGGGCGACCAACAATAGCTACACCGCTGCTTCCATATATCTGTGAGTGATGTGGCCTGTATTTTACTCGGATCGATTTGAAATTTTAGGAGAATATTTTAAACATATTGTACTATTTAATAAGAAAAAAAAAATCGATTTTTTGAAATTTTCAAACCCAGGTAACCCCTTAAATGCAAATACAGTAGAAGCTCGATTTTGTGCACACAAAAAACGGGATAAAAAAAACTATTGTTTATTTATTCCTTATAAAACGTTATGATTTTGGTAATTAAAAACATTCAAGATGCAAAGTTCACGAAAAAACGTAGTTCTCTTAATTATATAATATGAAGAGGATATTCTTACAAGTTAGTTATATATAACGTATAAGATGAATTAAATGAACTCAACTTGTATTTCTTCTGATTTATTTATTGTGGGCGAAGCGTTTCAACCTTTTGGTCAGATGCATCGCAGAGAGAAAATTTGTAGCAAGCAATTTACAATACCAATCCGCATTGGCCGGCATGGTAGAGTACCTATCCTTTTTATAGGAAACCATGATCAGTGTACAGCATCCCAGCGCAAAATCCGAAAAACAACAAAAAAATAAATACTTTAAAACTAAACAGATAATTTGAATAAAATAATTGAGTGAATATAAATAAATTTCTAATTATACTAAATATTTAATTACCAATTCGAATTCAATAAATGAAAACAAAAGAATAAAACAGTTTTAATTGACGTTCAGTTTTAAAAAATTTAAAGAATTTAATTCATTTGTTAGGAATAAAACAACTACCTCACATTATATTGAAACTAATTATGAAGGATTGCCAAAACAAATAACATCTTTATTCAAATAGTGACGCGCATGAATAGAAAAACAATTCTATTCCATTCCGTTGATTAAAATTGCTATTTCAAGCACTACTTACTTTAAAAAGAATAAATTTCAAAAAAAGAAATTGTGAATGTGGAACAAAAATTAAAAATAAATAATAATGTAAAGTAAGTTTGTTAAATGAATAGACGTTGAGACTAGTTGGTTTTGAAATAAAAGCACTGTATACAGTACTGTACTTGATGTCGAGGTAATTAAAATAATTTTAAACTATGTTAAATTTATTCTAAATTGTTTCGATTTTACTACAATTTAAATTGCCACAAAGTTAATTTAACATTTACTAAAGTTTGTTTTAAATTGAATATTGCATACGGAAGTTGATTCGGGAATATATTGAAAATTTTTCATAGTCTACAATTTCTAGAATAACAATTTCACAGCAAATAACTCTAAAGCAAATTAAGGGGTTACGATATATAATTTTTTAGTACCTCGGCTTGTATTCTAGAGAAATACTTTTCTTAGCTACCTGAATTGCTTTAAGTTGTGATTCTTGATGAATGCTACTTACCCCACCATATTTGATTAATTAATATTATTGTTTATGTGTGGGTCACCATAATTGCTCTTTGAATTGTTTGTTTATGTTGTAAATAAATAAAAGATAAAACCATGTGCGTGTCCAACTCGAGCAAACAAAAAACAATATTAAGCATTCATTTAATTTTATCTGAGTTAACAAAAATAAAAAGTACAAATTAAGTTAATTTAAACTGTAGCAGCCATTAGTAATAAATAAAGGGTAGTTTTTGTGGTTCTGGCTCTTCACTTAGTAATTTGTTTGATAGCAAACCGTACAATTACTCATTATCCGTTACTTTTTATGTTATATATAGTACTATATTACCTAAGCATTGTATTGTTCTATATCTTTTTCGTCAGTAAAGTTGTTTAATAAAGAACTGGCATTGTTACCTTAACCCTTACTTTAAATAAAAGAGACGCCTATAGCTACTATCAATGACAATTCAATTTGAAGCTAGCTTCATAATTATTTTAATATTATTATTATTAATTTGATAAAATATTATATGTAACAAGATTTACAAATAGGCTATTATTTTTGTTCAAGTATTTGGGTAAGAGGTGCAAAGAGTACGATAATTCAGTCCCGGGATAAAAAATTTTTAATAAATTTTGGTAGTTCAGGATGTAAATTACAATAATATAAACATAATAGTTCATAAATTATTATGTAATGTGAATACTGTATTGGCTGTTTGAATATGGTTTGCCCCACCCATGGAAAATATTTATAACTAATGGATACCTGTTCGCGTATAAGTTTTCAGTTTGTAAGTTGTTATGTCCAACAATTTATTTAAACTAGAGCTTTAATATTTCCAATAAAAATGTCACGTTTTTAAACTGCGTATTGTTCAAATAGTCTTGATAATTGCAGGTACTAACTGTCAACAGACTGGACTTAACTATCGCTCACAGTGATTTTAATTTTAAACAGTTCCTTGATTGATCAAATACTGTGATTGCTCAAACTAATGATAATCAATTGATACGTGGTTTTGGTAGTGTAACTCGATATTAACCATATCAATATTTTAGAAAACCCATTTCACAAAATTTGTTTTCACAAATTTCACAAAAGAAAAAATTCCTTTTGCTTTTAACCTCCGAAGTGTATCGTAGCGCAGACTTGTAACCTTGATTCTACTTTACTGTATCATTATTTGTGCGGTGGTTTGGATTTCACGTTAAGTTTAACGTTTAACAATGTTTAACAGTTGTAGGTATTTGGTTACGCTAAGTAAGTAACATTAGGCGTAAAATTTTAATGATAGATTAAAGTTTAACTTACCTTGGTGAAATCGAGCAACTAACTTGTAATTGGGTCTTACGAATTTTTAAAATGATTTACCTGCCTTAAATTAAAGTGTAATATAGATAAAAAAAATAATTTTTTGCAATTATTTTTTCAAACTGTGCGTAGGCCAGTTCCCACTCAATATTGGTAGAATCTACTGCTTAATTTCTTAACATAGATTTAAAACTAAGGAGGCGTAACATACTGTATTTTGAGAATATTTACTTAGCATATAGCTCGGTGTTTTTTTAATGTCTTTCGATGTATTTTTTAAATGTATACAAATTTAATTCAAATAAAATCACAGCATTCATTTATTATGATTCTGGGTTATTTGTACGACATTTGTACGACTGAACATTTATATGACCACATTATATGCACGACTGTATTTAATAATTTATGTTTATAATAATACATAAAATTTCAAGTTTGAAAAACAATAAAATGAACTGCCTGATAGCCTAGAAGAAATCCTATCAGACACAAGATGCAACGTGCGAAAGTTACTGAAGTTTCTACAGTCATCGGGTTTGTTTAGCAAAATTTAAAATTTAATCTTTTTACCTTACATCTATGATTTCATTGTTAATATAGTTCAAATATATTATCTAGATTTTTATAGTTATTTAATTTATTTTGTTAATAATTATGTTACTATAGTATTAAGTAGTGCTAATAACCTATGTTAATGCACATTTTTTGTTTATTCCACTTTTACTTTGTATCTGATAATAAAATTATTTTCAGTTGATTTCGTCATATTTTTATTTAAAAACACCAAATTTAAATAATACGGTTAGTAGCTTCGTAACATATGAGAGGGTATTTATCAATTTTTGTTTTTATTAAATATTTCAGAAAATGTTTATGAAAATTTTAAAGGGTAATTAAGAACAGAAACGTTTTGTTACTAGGACTTTAATATTTACCGAAGAATTCATAGAGTACAAATTTTTACGTAGTTATTCGGAATTCTTTTGGAATTTCCATGAATTGTTTGTCATTTTATTTTTCGTATACTTCTTTTTTTGTGTTTGTAGTCAAACCTTAATTTTATCTTTCTTTTTGATGGAGTCTGTATTTAACACAAAGGTAGCTTTTACAGTAATACGTATTCAACATATTTTGTTGCAAATTTCATTAACTTCATTTTTGTTTCTATACATTTTTCTATTTTTTCTATTAAAAATTCTTCAAAAGAAACAATTTACTTTACTAATATAAGACTGTATGGAGACTATGTTGTGCAATTATCTTATTGTGTAGATATATATTCTAAGCTTTACCGATTCTTATCATTGCATAGCTATACAGGGTGACCCAGACCACCCGTATCAGTACTTTTTTTCAAAAACGGTAAGTCGTAGAGAGTTGGGCTAAAAAAATTTATTACAAAAGCCCTAATGACGAATCTAATGGTGATATTATTATTTCCGGGAAAAGTCGGCATCCAGAGTAGTTTGCTCCAGAAAGTCCAGAAATCCAGAATTTTAAATGGCACCATATGTCGAAAGCGGTATCGTTGGAAAGCTCCTTAAAAAATAAGCAAGTTTTGTAGGAAATTTTTTTTTATTACTCCCACCCCTTTTAAGTTATATTCGACTTAAGTTATTAAGTTATTATTTTGATAATTTTGACTTTATTTTAAAAATTGGCATTCAAAATCTAGCTATCGCGTTAGACAATAATTAGACAATAAACCAGGAGAGCGCAACAGTGTTTAGAAGTAAATGGATGACATTTTGAACACTTGTTACATTGCTCTAACGCGGTAGCTGGATTTCAAGTGCTGACTTTTAAAGTTAAGTTCGTTATAAGAAATTGAAATTTAATAATTTCAAGTGAATATAACTTAAAAGGGGTGGGAGTAATAAAAAAATTTTTCCTACAAAACTTGCTTATTTTTTAAAGAGCTTTCCAACGATACCACTTTCGACATATGGTGCCATTTAAAATTCTGGATTTCTGGACTTTCTGGAGCAAACTACTCTGAATGCCGACTTTTCCCGGAAATAATAATATCACCATTAGATTCGTCATTAGGGCTTTTGTAATAATTTTTTTTAGCCCAACTCTCTACGACTTACCGTTTTTGAAAAAAAGTACTGATACGGGTGGTCTGGGTCACCCTGTATATATAATAGCTATATCATATAATATATGATTCTAACAAGTTTTTTTTGACTAACAGTTATTCGACTGCATTTATGCAACTGACCATTTGTTCCACTTAGAATTTTATTCGACATGCATTTGTTAGACGGTATTTTAAAGTTTCTATGTTTAATTATATTTAATATATTGAAATATAGAAATTCTTAGCTTTATATTTAATAATAATATAAGATATAATAATTATAATATAATATTAAGCAGAAAATTTATTTATGATAAATAAATATTTTTCATTGATTTATTTAAGATAAATAAATTTTCTGATGATAGCGATAACCTTCGCTGAAAGCTTAGAAATAAAATTTATTTTTATTATCTTTTTTTTTAAGTTCTAAATTATTATATTTTCAGACATTAAAAATTGTGTGTTTACTGTTTTGTTGTCAAACCTTGTTGTCAAAGCTTCTACTTTGCAATTCAATAACAATTAAAATTAAAAGTATTCGATTAATTAAATATAGATTTATTTAAAAATATATTTAAAAATAAAAATTGAACAATTCTTACAATTTTGCTATCAAAATTTCTATCAATATTTGGAGTCGGGATTTTGGGTAGAAGGATAGAGAATGATCTTCAAGGGCACTTTTGTTTTAATAAAAAAATCTTCAGTTTAGAATTTAACAAAATTTGTAGTTCAGTAGTACATACAATAGTTTACAACAGGTGGGAAATAGTTACTAATATGTACCATTTCTCACTGAATGAATAAAACACTATCCCAAAACCAAACACTGTAGTAAAGCACCATTTCCTCTGCTTTTTTTTTTGAATTCGAATATTGCATAATATGTACTTCTTTTCTGTCAAGTTCTTGACGCTCCGACATTACCGATATCATTTAACTTAACACTGCATTGTTACAGAATATAACAACAGAAAAAGCTGTTTTGCAAAAAATTTTGAAAAGTACTTAAGTATTCCCATCATATCAATATTTTAGAAAACCCAAAAAATGCACTAAACACTTTTCAGAACTAAAATGTTTTTAAGTTAACGCATATAAAATACATTGTAAGTATAAATTCGCAAACGTTTTTACCATACTATGGCATCATCAGGCGATGAATTAAGAATTATGAATCCTAATTCATCGCCTGATGATGCCATAGTATGGTGAAAACGTTTGTGAATTTATACTTACAGTGTATTTTACATGTGTTAACTTAAAAACTTTTTAGTTCTGAAAAGTGTTTAGTGCATTTTATGGGTTTTCTAAAATATTGATATGATTAATATCGAGTTACACTACTTGAACCACGTATCAATCGATTAAATATTCCCAAGTAAAAAAAAATTAAAATTTAAAAATAATAAAACAGAAATATTGTTTGTTATCACCAAGCTTCACCACCTGAACTGATTAGACCTCTGCTCAATTGATTATTTTGTAATTTCTGTTTATTGAAATTACTCGATTCCATTTGATTTCTTAAACAAAATTTAAAATAATTTATATTAAATATATTAATCCTTCTATAATAACTTATATTCTAGAAATAATTATGCTCGAATAAATCACTTACAAAATTAATTTACAAATTGTAATTATTGGGTTTATGACGCATGGCTAAAATACTTGTCTAAACAGTAGAAATTAAGATAATTAAAATTACGCTACAATATTAGTAATATAATTATAAAAACAAATTTTTTAATTACTTACAAATAACTGACTTTGTATTCTTTTTTGAATGAAAGTATTAAAAAATTTTAATATAGCTAGCTAGTACGTAAATATGTAGGTATTTGCTCAAATCCTTGTTCTATATCTCCATCCGATGCGCTGAAAATACTAATATGCCCAAGGCATATCAAATACAATATTAAAACGACCCTTCACCTACGCACATAAATTATTTGCAACTTATAAAATATTATATCAACCTCAATTATCTTTTGTGTAAGTTTACTTTTGAAATTTTTGCTCTACTTTCTGCTCTTATTCTACAGTATAAAATATACACAATGTTTGAGTATCATTAAGTATGTAGTATGATAAAGTACTACATAGTAAAAATTTTAAGAATGACAAGTTGATTGAATGATTTTTAAAAATCTTTTAAGTAGACCGACGGAAAATATTTTGATTGCCTCTATTTGATCATAGATCTTGTGTTGACTTTTACTCATAAAATGATATAAAGTTATTCGATTGATTTAATCTGTAAAGGAAATATTTGTTCAAAAATAAAATTTAACTTAATTGTCGTTTATTAAAATACTAATCTGTAATTGATTATAAGCTTTATAACTACAGGGTTTTTTATTTTACATTATAACTACCAAATGCTTTCAATTTTTCAATTTTTATTAAGTAGTGAGATTTTCATTACCATTTAATAATTTAAAGATACATAACAAAAGCCAATTATAAAAAAATATCGAGGAAGTAAAATGTAAAAGTTACTGTTCGCAATAATTGTAGTGTCCGTTAACTTCACATTTTTAACCTCTGCATAGGTTATCTCAAAAATACTTTATATTTGTTTATTTTAACTTACCAGAATTACAGTTTTTAATTATCAACATAAATTTTCTTGAATGGCCTAGATTAAATTATTGGCAGGCTAAATTTATGTACTCATTGTTAAATTTAGAATTATAAGTTTGCAAATATATGTATAAATAAATATTATATCAGCTTTAGTAAGTTTAAAGTGGCATTCTCATTTAATTAACGCTACGTAAATAATCAAAAATAACAAAAAAAATGACACTACTTCTTTAAAACCTTATTTTCACCAATGAATTTAAAATTTTTATTTAATTCATTAACTAATTTACTTCAAATACAGCGATGAAAACGAAGTTTTAAAGAAGAAATGTTACTTTGCTTTGTTATTTTTGATTATTTTACGTAGCGTTAATTGGATGAGAACAACGCTTAAAGTTTTCCGGGCAAAGTAAAAACTTGGCCTTGCCATCTTTGAGATGAGTAGTAATGGCAATCTACTAACGTGCAATTTGTTTTGTAAAATATTATATAAAATATGATAAAATAAAATAAAATTTTTAATAAATAATATTGTGGTTAGATAATTGCATAACATTGCTAGCGCTTTCAGTGTTGAATTTATTATGTTAGTTTAGGTTGGTTAATAGCTATCTATTTTACTTGTTAGACAATTTAGTATTTTGTTTAACACGTGTGAATTTGTTAAGACGAGAGAGTGTAGCGACCGAGTTCTTGCAAAAACACAACTAACTACTATTATGTTTAAGCAAATACAAGATTTGATCTAATTATGAAAACTAGGTAACGCAACGAATAAAAGTGTAACAATAAGGTGATGATTAATTTGTGGAACATACATGCACTACGAATTATCAGGCATTACGGAAGTATTATATTGAATTGGTTTTGAGATATTTTTATTTATTCTTATTGTGTACAGGATGTTTTGTCTAAAGATCTGCTGTAGTTTTAATAAGGTCTATGGATGTCTATTGGTTAGTATACATTAGTAAGCTAAATAAGATCAAAAGTTTTTTCCAGATCAATAAAGCACAAGTACGCTTGCGCCGGTCGGTTATATTTTAGAGATAGTTTTATAATTTGTCTAAAAGCAAAATACCTTGTTGTTACATAATAATCTTCTCGATCTAGATTAAAAGCATTGCTGCTCTTCTGCTAGTGTTTTGTAAATGCCTTTTAAAAAATTTTAAAACGTCCCCTCGTCGATAACCCGCAGTTGACATAAGCATCAGACGCCAATAAGAAATTCCACCTTAAAAATGGAATAGGTTTGAAAGTAACATGCTTTTTGGACTCGATGAGTAGATCTACCTAATCCAATTGTTGGACCGAAGGCAGATAAAAATTTTTATTACCTTCAAAATGATTTATCAGATAATTGGGGTTGCTAAATTAAAGCCTAAAACTAAAAGTAACTGGTGAAATCTAATATTCAATCAATACTACTTGGATGTTTCTGTGTTGTTTCGTCTGAATTTAAATTAACACTAGGTAGTTTTGATATGAACGCACTATCTTAAGTATACTTAAAATTTACTTCCTTCCGATGATACAATTATGGTTTTAAAAGAACACTTTACCATTTTTTTATATAACTTCTTCGTTTTCAATTTTTCGTTTGATCTGAAATTTAAGAAAACATTTAAAAAAAAGTGGTCTTGGGTCTATCTGGGTTAAGTGACTAACGTAAGTTACAACTAAGACAAAATAGGTTCTAATATCATCCGAGTACTAAATGTAAATATTATGTATTCTAAGTATACAGTCTTAATTATGTATTTCATAGTTAGCGTACGCTATGGTAAGTTCAGGACACCTACTATGTGTGTATGTGTAAGAAAATAGGAATAATAATTAGAATAATTAGCACAAACTAGCGTCGCTATTAAAACTTTGACTTAGATATGTAAATTTTGTATACTTTTCTGGTTTTTCACCAGAACTTTGAATTAATCTTTCTTAAAGATTAGTGTGATTTGGGAAGTATAATAAATCCTAAGAAAGGAAGAGAATTTTTAGGAAAAGCTTTCTTTACGTTTGGTGTTAGAAAATTATAACAGCTTCTCATTTTTATATGATTAAGTTGTAAACAGTGGAATTAAAAGTGACACCTTAGTGCGTATGCAAATGATATACTATTTATTTAAATACTTTCTTATAGTGAAAAACTAACAAAAACTGACCAAGTTAAAAATCAGTCATTTCATTGCAGAAACACTAACATCATAGCCATCAAAAGCATTGCTGGTGTTCAATATAAGGTCATTGCGTTATTTCTAGACTAAATTAGAATTCATAAATTTTATTTAAGGATGCAAACTAGATATTTTTTAAAAATTTTAAAAAGTTATTACTCTCAGAAAGTTGGCAGCTTAGTTCTAATAGTTAGTTAAATTTCTAGACCATCTAACAAAATGGTTGGTTGCTTCCTGGTCATTGCTTTGTCGTTTTATCAAGCACAGATACAAAAACAGCCATAAGTCATCATTCATCTTGCATGTGATATAATTGCGGCTAAAGTTTAGAGCTCACTCTGCATTTTGGTATTTAGTGGTAGTAAATAGAAAGTTTCTTAGCAGTAGTTTAAGCTCGTCGACAGTAAAGTTTAACAGTACAGCTATACTTCTTATAACTTTTTTTTGGTGCAGAAAATGTCCATCTACATTTATTTGATATACCAAGGAAATCAAAAACAGATAAATTTTTAGTCGTTTCCATTGTACAAACAATAACAAAAGGATTGCGAGATCGCAGATATATAAATTAATCTATTATCTAAAGTGGTGTTTACGGCAGGATTCTACTTTAGAACCTCAAAAAAGAAACAATTTTTGCGAATTCTTTATGAGATTCTTGATATAGCTATTGATATAAGGTGTGTTAGGCTTTAAAAATACACTCTTGAAATAATTAAAAATACTTTTTTTTCTATATTTTATTCAGTTTTTATATACAGAAACATTATTTTATGCCTCAATTAGCAGGTGGGGCTGCGCTGGTGTTAAAATCTTGAAATTGGGTAATCTAAAACAAAACAATCAAAAGCTTTAGGTTCAATATAAAGCTAGCAACCGACAAAACTAAAATTTTTAATATATATGCAAAAATAATAAAATGGTGATAAAAAAATGAAAAAACAGAAAAATTGTAATTTTTTTTTGCTGTTTTTTGCCAAAAAAATATAGTTAAAATTAAAATGTTAAGATAATTTTAATTAAGGCGGTTGCTATTATTATATGGAACCTGAAACTTCTAATTTGTTTTGTTTTAGATAGCCCATTTTCAAGATTTTAACACCAGCGCTACTAATCGAAGTAATATTTAAATATATAAAAAATACATATAATATATATTAAAAAAAAAACCACCACCCATCTTCGTAGAAGGCGTAGAAGACATAAATCCGCTCATGGAAACGCTCAATGAAGTGGCAAATCATGAATACACTAAAAAATCCATAAACAATAAAACAGTCACGGTATACAATCACATAATGGTAAAAATTATAAAAGCATTATCAAAGCTTTGAAGGAAACACACACACTATTATATATATAAACCGAAACAAGATAGAAGTTATCGAGTTGTTTTGAAGAATTTACATTCATCAGCATATGTAGAGACGTTAAAGAAGAAGCTCTCTGAATTAGGACGCAACGTTGCTAATATAAATAATATTAAACATAGAACTGGCAAGGATCCACTATCAATGTTCTACATCGATCTTCAATCGAATGAAAACAATTAAGAAATATTTAAGGTAAATCGTTTCATGAATACAGTAGTGACTTTTGAACCACCTCATTTAAAGAGAGAAATTGTGCAATGTAAGAAGTGTCAAAAATTTTGTCACACCAGAAATTTTTGTAACAAACCACCACGCTGTGACTGAGACTGAGAAACAACTGAGAGTAAAGTTTAGACAGATGTATTGGTTAATTAGTAAAGGATCCGAGTTACCAATGGAGAATAAGCTCTAAATCTATAAAACCATACTGAAGCCAATTTGGACATACGGAATACAACTTTGGGGAACTGCCAGTACATCAAATATAGAAATATTGCAAAGATTCCCAAATAAGTTACTTAGAACTATTGTCAGTGCTCCGTGGTATGTACCAAACGACTTAATTCATCAATTAAAAATTAAATATCACAATGTAAATTTACTGATTTAGATAATGTAAAATTAATTTCTGTTCTGTAAATTTACAAAAATTTTGTGAAATCTCAATGATATAATTAGTATTTTTACAGTTTCCATATAAATACATATTACTTGGGTATTTAAAATTACATCCTTATGTATATTTTTTTTTAATATTAATTCACAAAGTTGCCAATGATTTTCTATGTAAATTTACATAAAATTTTTTTACAGTGTAAAATCTTAAAAAATTCACAAAAATTGCTTCTTTTTTGATCTTCCAAAGTAGAATCCTGCCTTAATCCACAACGTGTTGATGCACACCGGAAGACCTAGGGGACTATCATATCGCAAATACGATAAGTCCGAGATTTCAACTTAGAATTTCCACTCTGTAACTCAACCAGCGATCACAACGATCCAAACTGTAGTTAATTTATTTTATCTAATGTGAAAAAGTAAGATTAATTTGCAATACCACTCTCAGAAGCTAAATTAAGGCTGCGACATACATTATCGAGTAGGTTCAGCAATGAATCGATGAATACACCATTTGCACCCGTCTATGGCAAAATTAACCATTTTGCTTCATAAACTGACTAATTGCTTTTACTCTACGTAAAAAGAAAACGACTCTCCTAAAAACTAACTAGTAAATCTATATACGCTTTTTTGTATCAACTAAAATAAAATAATGAATTTGAAATCAATATAAAATAATTTAAAAATAAAACCGAACAAGACAAAATTATCTTAATTAATTTTCAAATTAAAAAATTATAAAAATTTCAAATTTAAGTATTTCTTCCAATTATTGGACATTTTACAATAACTTTCATTGGCTTTGAAACAGATGTTTTCCATCTACAGCCGGCACGACTATGTAGTATGAAACCGGGGTTCCCCTTTCCAAAGCCTTTCGATGCATGCTTATGGCTGCATTGCTGATTCTACACAGTGACTACAGGGCTGAAATTTTGTAATTTAGAAAAATATTTGCTGTATTACTAAAAAAATATCGGCATTAATTATACCAAGAAAGATGACACTGTAAAATTAAACATCCAACTTCCCTTGACGAAGAAAATGTAAATAAGTATATACCTTTTATTGCGAAATGTGAATAGCTTGTTAGTGACGAAAAACCACACCACATGCAAATAAAGGTTTAATTGACTTTTGCTTTAAATTAAAATGCACGATTAATGTGTTTAAGTTGGTATGTAAAATCAGGTCAAATATATTAGCATAACTACAAAATTTTCAGGATTTGGTCGCGTATAGTACTTATTAGTGGTATGTTGAACCTGAACAGAGAATAAGAAGGGGGAGCTAAAAGGTTTTAACTAATTTTGCTATAAATTTATAAAATTGACTCAATTAGATATGCAATATCTAGTATTTATTTCAATGACATTAAAAACACAGTGTTACAAAATTGAACTTTTGCCAGCTTCGAGAATGGGTCGAGGTGATTCTAATAGATTTTTTTGCGCTGAAAACGAATCTGACTTTGAAATTGCTCCATCACGACAGGTTTTTTTGAAATTGTAGCTTAAATAGTCAAAAAATGGCTATTTTAACCATTTTCATGATTTTTTACAGGGAACTTCATTTTTTTGTTTCAATTTTCCATAAGTACATTGCATAGTACTACTACATAGCTTTAAAATCAATTTTTCAAAATCATTCTACGATTTTTTAAAGTAAAGATATACCATTTTTAAGTCAATAGGTTTAGTCATGCAAATTCACCCGTTTTACCGCGCCAAACTTACTTTTTGACAAGTTCTTTAGTATTAATTAATTAGTAACCTCAAGAACCCCTATGTAAGCAGAATACTAAAGAACTTATGAAAAAGTAAGTTTAGCGCGGTGAAACGGGTGAATTTGAATGACTAAAGCTCTTGACTTAAAAATAGTATATCTTCACTTTAAAAAATCGTAAAACGATTTTGAAAAAAGGATTTTAAAGCTAAATAGTAGTACTACGTGATGCACTTGTGGAAAATTAAAACAAAAAATTGAGGTTCCCTAAAAAAAATCATGAAAATGGTTAAAATAGCCATTTTTTGACTATTTAAGCTACAATTTCAAAAAAACCTGACGTGATGGAGCAATTTTAAAGTCAGATCCATTTTCAGCGCGAAAAATCTATTAGAATCACAATTGCGCCTATTTATAGGCGTAACACGCTTAAGTAAGACTTCAATGCCTGATAATAATGATGTGGAAGATTCATTTTTAGTTTATAGAGCAAGCCCTCATGCCACACCCCATCGAACGCCTGGCTTATGCCCAAAAATGCCGCAGAACAGTATCTCTTGGATTCTAAGTCGTCACTGATCTGCTTCACTATTCGGTGTACAGGGTGGTTCAAATTGGAATGTTCTTATGGGGAATTCGGTAACCATAAGAGATATGGAAAAATGGATGGCGCATCCTCGATCTCTTTTTTTAAGAAAAGCTTAATGGTGAAAACCGGAATTCGATATATTTTTTCGTTTTCGAGTTATGGCCAAATGTTCGGTTTTTCGACTTTTCGTTAAATGTCGATATCTCGGTTATTTGTAAAGTTATAGAAAAAATATTTACACCTTTTTGAGACACTTTTTCAAGGAGAATAAACTGGGCTAAAGGAATTTTAAATATCTTCATGTTTTTCCGAGTTATAATATAAACTTGTGTTTTTTTAAATAGAAACCATAGTTGGCTATGACATATTTAAGTAGAGTTTTTTATGCTCTTTTCAATTATATATAACATGTGGGGTCTATTATTTCAGTTTCTACCCTTTATATCAAAAAATGTTAAGTAAAAACAAAAGAAGATTGGAAAATTAAATGTTGGCTGTGTAAAAACAAAACACTATACAAAATCGTTATTGACATCTAAAACAATTGTCTCCAATTGTTTTTATGGTGTATTTTTTAGTAGCTACTCCTAGACCTACTTCTATTTAGTACCTATTTACCGGTTATTTCATAACGGTGTGAAATGGCTTATGAAAACTATGAAAAATGTGATATGTTAAATAAATAAAAAGAGATTAAAAATTTAATGTAGTAATATTAAACAATAATATAAATTAAACTAAGTATTCAAACTGATGTCTATTATTTGCAAGGCATAAATTGCACCTCTTCCTAACACTCTGAGTTGCATTGCGTATGTGAACATTCGATACTGAACTAACACAATCTATAAAATTTTGTCTGAGTTCGTTAATGTTCTCACTTTTTTTTTTATATAAATTGTCTTTAATATAACCCCAAAAGAAGAAATCCAGTGGCGTTAAATCTGAAGAACGTGGTGGCCACCTCACTGGACCATTAGTTCCTTACCAGTTATTTACAAAATTGTTATTTAACAATTCCTTAACAATTGTTGCATTGTGAGGTGGTGCAACATCTTGTTGGAAGAATGTATGTCTTCTTTCCAACAAGGGTAAATTATCTAAATAATCGTTAACAATATTTTCATTTAGTATTTCATGATATCTTTGACCATTTAGGGTTTCTTCATAACATAATAACATAAAATACGATTGCCGAGTAGGGCACACCAAACACTAAAACCAAATCGTCCTTGCGTTTGGACGGTGACGGTACGGTGAGGATTTACATCGGACCAATGGTGTTCATTGTGTCTATTAAAAATTCCGGCACTGCTAATATAAGATTCGTCTGTCCAAATCACACGCATGAAAAACGTTGGATCTTCTTGGAGTTGTTGACAATACCAATTGCAAAATTCTAATCGTCTCTAATCATCTGTTGGTTATACATGGTGTATTTTTCGAATCACATAAGGCCTGAATTTATATTTTTTTAAAGTAAGCATAACTTTACATCTTGAAATACCCGATTCAGCTTCAATTTGACGGGTTGAAATTGAAGGATCAACAGCTACAGCTCCTAATATGTTAATGGTTGTTTCTTCAGCATCTTGCATAACATAATTTTCCGTTTTAGGTTTGTTAAAAGATCCATGATTAATAAGATTTGCTTTTAATTTATTAAAAATTCGATTATCGGGTTGTCTTCTTTCAGGATAACAATTGAAATAAGTTTCAGATGCAAGAAAAGCACTATTGTTACTTTGAATTAAACATTGTAACATATCATAAATAGGTAAATAGGTACTAAATAGAAGTAGGTCTAGGAGTAGCTACTAAAAAATATACCATAAAAACAATTGGAGACAATTGTTTTAGATGTCAATAATGATTTTGTATAGTATTTTGTTTTTACACAGCCAACATTTAATTTTCCAATCTTCTTTTGTTTTTATTTAACATTTTTTGATATAAAGGGTAGAAACTGAAATAATAGACCCCACATGTTATATATAATTGAAAAGAGCATAAAAAACTCTACTTAAATATGTCATAGCCAACTATGGTTTCTATTTAAAAAAACAAAAGTTTATATTATAACTCGGAAAAACATGAAGATATTTAAAATTCCTTTAGCCCAGTTTATTCTCCTTGAAAAAGTGTCTCAAAAAGGTGTAAATATTTTTTCTATAACTTTACAAATAACCGAGATATCGACATTTAACGAAAAGTCGAAAAACCGAACATTTGGCCATAACTCGAAAACGAAAAAATATATCGAATTCCGGTTTTCACCATTAAGCTTTTCTTAAAAAAAGAGATCGAGGATGCGCCATCCATTTTTCCATATCTCTTATGGTTACCGAATTCCCCATAAGAACATTCCAATTTGAACCACCCTGTACTTGTTCAATCGTGCCATGCTGATTTCTGAAACCAAACTGATGATCAGGGATAAGAGCTTTTTCTTCTAGTACTGGTTTTAGTCGTTTTAAGAACAGCTTTTCAGAAACCTTTGATAACACAGGAAGTAAACTTATTGGTCGATACGAGGTCAGTTGTTCTGGCTTTTTACCTGGTTTTGGTATGAGAATGATTTGCGCAACCTTCCATTGATCTGGAAAATGATTCAGCCTCAAAATTTGCTTTATAAATAATTGTAAGGAGTTTCAGAGATTTTGGTGTTACTTTTTTTAATAATTTACCTGAGATTAGTTCGTAACCAGGAGCTTTATGAGAATTTATATCACGTAGAATAACCTGTTTAACTTCTTTTATTTTGAAATGCGTAATTGGTAGGTCCATTTGAAAGGGTGCATCCAGATATTTGTATATTTCATTATCTTCTGTAAATGTTGTAGGGAATGGCGCAAACACACTTGCAAGGAGTTTAGCAAATATGTCAGTTTTCTCTTTATCACCTCTGGCCCATGTTCTATTATTGTCCCTAATAGGTGGTATCGCTTCTTGTGGGCGCTTTATTTTTTTTGTGGCTTTCCATAGTGAATAATCATTAGCCTTGGAATTTGATAAATTACGAAGATAATCCTGATAATTCAGATAATTTTTTAAGATAATTTTTAGAATTAGATAGAAAAATTTTAAGTTCTTTTGCTGCTTTGTTAAGCTTTGCTTTGTCTTCTGCAGTTCTTGAAGTTTGCCATTTCTTGCGTACCCATGTAGCACAAATGTTGGCGCAATATTGGGCCAATATTGATTTTCAATATTGGGCCAATTGTTTTATTTTCTTCAGGTGTAGCTTGCCAGGCAGCATTCTGAATGGCTTTAGTTAAGTATTCGACTGCATTTTCCAGATCTTCCTTGGATTTTAATGAGATGTTTAGATTAATTTCCTTGTCCAATATTGTTTGAATAATTCCCAATCGGTTTTGTTGTTGTATAGTGTTAGTTGCTTTTGTTTATGCACTATTTCCGAACTCAGGGTTAGTAATAAAATGGGTGTGTGGTCCGAGGAGAGATCTAATGACGACTCGACTTGACATTGTTTGGTATTTATGCCCTTGGTTACATAAAAGTCCATTATATTTGGGACTTTAGTTTGGTCACTTGGCCAATGTGTTGGTGTTCCCGATGAAATGGTCATCATACTGTTGCTCTTCACTGCTGCAAGCAACTCTCTTTCCTTGGTGGTTATAAGCCTTGATCCCCACTGCGTGTGTTTTGCGTTAAAATCACCGCCGATGATGAATCTTCCTCTTAAGGTACTACCAAAAAATTTAAGATAGTACTGTTCTTTTTTGTATTGTGTTTTGGTGGGCAATAGATTGCTGATATCACCAGAAGACCAATACGACTCTCAACCACCACATTGGCAGCCTGGAGATAATCACATTGATATTTTTCTATTTCGTGATGTTTAATGTTCTTTTTTATAATGACAGCTGCACCACAGTGTGCTCTTCCATCTGGGTGTTTAGTGTCGTATATACTAAAATTTGGTATTTTAATGTAGTTTTTCATCGTAAGATGAGTTTCGGATATTAGCATTACGTCGATGTCGTGTATTTTTAGAAAGGTTGGCAATTCCTGAGTATGTTGACACAGGCCATTGGCGTTCCATGTTGCTATTTTAAGTAGTGTAGTTATTATGCCAATTTTGTGACCACGGCTGTTAGCAGATTTAACATCGTGCTCATTTGGTCAACCAACTTCTTCATTAGGTCCTTTAGATCTGCAATATCGTTTGACTGCTGCAATGGCTGAAGAGGAGAATTATTGGAATTAATTTGACTTGGATGTGGTGGGGGATTTGGTTATACTGGAGGTATCTCATGTCCACCTACTTGTTGTGCGTATGTTACAGCTGGTAATGGTTGTTGCGCGTATGTATTATTTAAGCAATAAATATTTTTTAGTAAAATATCAGGAAGAATATACCGATCTTTTCGAATATGTGTCGATCCTATCCTTGCTTCCAAAAATCTTCATTTTAAATAAAATTGAAAATTGGCTCCGCAATAAAGAATTAGGGCCAATAGAACAAAATCTATCCATGTAACTTTTGCAATCCGTAGATAAACTTTTTCACCCATGAAACAAAATAACTGTACTTTACCCGACGCTGCTGATAAAGAAAAATTAATAAAAAAGCAAGCATGAGAAAAATCTCAATTATCACTTGAGAACAAAATACTCCTATACAAATCCATAATAATGCCAATATGGGCATATGGTATTTAACTTTGGGGAGCTGCATGTACCTCCAATATTGAAATACTAAAAAATTTTAAAACAAAGCTTTGCACATTGCGAAACAGATTGTGAACATTAATTAAAATATTATAAAAAGAAATAGTTTTGCTTGGGCGCTTCATTTGTGCTTGTACCTCAGATAAACAGGCATAGCCTGATATAGTATGTCAATTATCGCAAACCACAAAACCATATTATATTGTCATATTAGAATTAAAAGTGAAACTATGTTTGACAAAGACATTTTCAACCCATGCAAGTGATCCAACCAAAAATTAGATACTACTTACATCATTAATAATATGAAATATTTCAAAATTTAAATTACTTTAATAGTAATAACTAATTCCTTACATTTTTTTTGAATATTCGTATAATGAAAATTTAATATTAATTAAAATTATTAGCTCTTGAAAATACACTAAATATGATTATCAATAACGAGCTACAAGATACATTTAAATCTTATTGTATGGATTTCGCAATCCTATACATTTAAAATTGTAAAAACAAAAAAAAATATTTATGATTGAAAGTGCTTACTGTTCATTAATACGAAAAAATATGCAAATAATGTGAAATAGTCTGCGACAAATGGGCCCTAGTTGTTTCGAATTTCTGATTCTCATCAGGCAAACCTAGAAAATATAATTAACGCGTACAGTATTCAATTCAATATGATTGAAAAAATATAAAAGTTCAAAATTATTTGACATTACAAAAATAAAAGCAAAATTCTACCTAACTTGATTCCAAAATGAATAAAAATTAAAAATTAAAAATTGTTTGAAAAAGTATCTAACCAAGCAAAAAGAAAAATATATATTAATGAAAGCAAACCTAATTGTAATTAAATTATCCCAAAATGGGATATGAGTTTTTATTGAATCTTTTGCAATACGGTGCAAATATGAAAATAATATTAATTAAAATTATTAGCTCTTGAAAATACACTAAATATGATTATCAATAACGAGCTACAAGATACATTTAAATCTTATTGTATGGATTTCGCCATCCTATACATTTAAAATTGTAAAAAAAAAAATATTTATGATTGAAAGTGCTTACTGTTCATTAATACGAATTTTAAATGTATAGGATTGCGAAATCCATACAATAAGATTTAAATGTATCTTGTAGCTCGTTATTGATAATCATATTTAGTGAAAATTTAATAGCCTTGATTTAAAAAAAATATTAACTGTCATTTTATATTATCAACTTTTATTTGTTCTAGATCAGAGGTTTTACTTACTATTTAAAACGATTTGCTAAGTGTAAGATTTGAAATTTGAAAACTAAAAACAAGTAGGTACATAACTGCAGCTTGAGATAAATTGCAATTTTCAAATCTGAAACCAATTTAAACATAAACAGGAACCTATCTCGATAATAAGGAACAGGAAATTCGGAAACAAAACGGAAGTATGATTAGAAACGGATTTTCATGATAATTAATTGGGGTCTTTGCATTTATGATATGTCAAGCAAACCTTTACTATCAGTTGGTATGAACATCTACTTTTGCAAAGCTTAGTAAACATTTAAAAACTATCAACTGATGGAAAGATACATTTAGCAACGCTAAAGCTAAAACGCTGAAACAGAATCAATCAAAATTAAAAGTCAACTAAGAGATGTTCAAATCAGAAGAAAATTGTTTTGCAAAGATTAAATAGTTTTAAATCACAGTAGTCTACCATGCAATGTTAAAACAGTTCAAATTAGAATTGTCTGAAAGCAAAACAAAAATACGAATTCAAAATCGGTTAACGATTGCGGTGCAATTTCCAAGCTTCTTTCAAATGTGAACAACATTTCATCAACACAATCATCAAACAAGCATAAAACTGAAATTTGAACCACTTATGTTAACAGAAGTCAACAAATCGGCAAAAATTTAGTAATGTTGGAAACCCAAAAACAAAATAATTTACAATTTTGTAAATATTTAAACAATTTGAAAAATACAAAGCACTTTTGACTAGAAAATCACAAAGTGAAAACATGACATGCAATTAGAATAACTAATTGAATGATGATTAAAACTAAGATACTGTTACTATCAGGTGTTATCAAGTAAACTTCTGAATATATATAATATTCTAATGGAGTTACTTCAAAACCACTAGAAAAGATAAACCCTTTAACCCTGTAAAATCTACCACAAATTACAACCTATGGAGTTCCTTCAAAGATTTAGAAATTAGTTGAAAAAACTTTGAACGAGCTGGAATTTAGTAGCTACGCATTTTCAAATAGATATAAATTTTCAAAATTACTTACTAACTGAAATGTTAAAACTGTATATTAAAATTCTTTAACATTTCAGCATCTCTGTTATTATTGTTAATTTGTGGAACAATATTTTGAGTATATCTATAATGAAAACGCAAACACACGAATATACGCTGTGATCATTCATTTCTATAACCTTTTAAATGGTTTTCTGAGTTAAATAATTATTTTTAACTAAATTGTCATCGATTAAAACTAAATATTGATAATTCAACGATATAGTATATCAGGACTAAATAATAAATATTTAGATGAAAAAAAGCTATAATAAATGTAAAAGTTATACACTTTTTGATTGGATTTTAAGCAAAAATATATTTTGTAAAATGTTTTAATAATTTGCGTTGACTGAATGCTAAATAATTTAAAAAAAATTTTTTTATTGCAATATCCCACACAATTAGAGCGGCTACGTCACACAGTGTTGTTTTTGACAGTTTTCCTATGAAAAAATTTAATATAACTAGAGTGACACAAAAACTAAAAGTATAGTTTTTAAGTGAAAATGAGAAAATAGTGAAGCGAGTTATGGATTTGCCATTGCTACGTAATTTTTCGGAAATTGTATAATGTGTGATTAAGAATAAGTTAATTGAGTGTGTAAATATAGTTTATTCGTAGTCCTATTAAGGTATTAAGCTAATCAAGCGTTGAGAATTGATTACAAGACGCTAATAAGCTAACCGAAAACACTGAAAAGCAAAGGAAAATTTGTTGGAAAAATAAGCAAAAATATTTTAATTGCAACTTGGAACTATAGAAATAGTATTGACAAAAGAACCACGAAGCATGAAACAATTGATTAAAGTAGGAAAAAAGTAGAGATAAAACTTACTGCTATGTTGCTAAATTTGGTAATACGTAAAGTAAAACTAATACAAATTTATTATGTGCAATGTATAAAATATATAAAATATACAATTATATTATAATACATATAATATGGTTTGGAATTACGTCACACTTTTCATTATTCTTGCTTACGGTTAAGTCTTATTCCCTCCACAAACAGACAAATTTTAATTGTAAACTTGGGGATATTGTATAAAGGAAACATTTTCATATTTTAATAAAACATTGCGAGACTTGCGATCTGAATAAATTAGTATATTTATAGAGATAATATACTAGAGTAGCTACATTGCTGGGTCTTTCAAAGTGTACTTATACCACTTCTGTCCAAATAACAGTTTTGATTGCATTTTTAAAATTGAATTTTTATGTTGGATTTTATCAATCTCCCGATAATGCTATATATAACTGTCCATGACTTAATAATGGAATAATGGTATATTGATGTATATTCCATCATCCATCAAGATGACAAGTATCATCTTATGGCTTGCGGAGCATCTAGCGCCGCCGCGCCGGGGTCGGGTGCTCTAATCTTTTTCAACTGGCATTCGAGTCAGCATGGCGTTGAAAGATATATTATTTATAGTAATTTTAACAGTTGCAAAAATGTACAAGTTTTGTAATTTATTATTGTACAATTATTGCAATTTATTTACAGAAAATAATAACATAAAATTAATCAGTTTTGCAGTTAATCCGTTAAGCAAATAATACGTAAATTTGTTACTTTATTAATTCTTTTATCCGTTAATTGAAACGCAACGGCGTAAACTTCTTTTGGCTAACATTGTAACATTAGCCAATAAAACGTACGCTCCCTATGTCTCTCAGCAGCTATTGATCCGATCTTGATGAACTTTTGTATATGAAAATACCAAGAATCGGGTCAATTACCTAACTATGACAATTTAGATAATTTGTAGATCTGACATATAACTTGAAATTTCATGCAGATTGCTCAAAAATCAAGAAAACCTATAGGTTTTTTTTGTACCAAACTTGAATAGCGACTGATCACAAACAATTAATTACAAAATAATTTAAAATGAAGCGTTGTGAATTGCATAACATGTAAACTTTGCCATATTGTTTATGTTAATTATTAAGAATTCTGGGGTAGAACACAATAGTCCGGACCCGGATTTTAAAAATTAGCCATTGAAATTATAATAGTTAAAGGCATAAAGTAGGCCCTTAAAAAGGGTTAAAAACCTCAAAAATGTAATGTAAATACTGATCTTAACAAACTAGTTAAAGTGGGATTAACAGTTAGTAGAATTGTTGTATGTAATCAAAAAAAAGATGAATTCTACAGGCAGTCTACAGAAACTAGACAGGGTTTTGCAAAATTCTCTTGCAAGATAAAACGCCAAACACATCGATGTTTGTATCAAAGAAGGAAAACACTTTAGTGTATGTTACAATTATTAATATTTCTTATTACGATCACTAGTGTATTGTAGCAATTATGTAGATTAACTATAGTTATTTTCTACATTTCCATTATTTTTTTATGTTCCATCATTTACTTTTACTAATTTGATTATGGAATATGTAAAATCATTAGTAAATATATACTATACAATTAACCACTGAATTTCCTACATTCACTGACTTCCTTTTTCTACCCTTAGGTTTGCTAGCTAGCTTTTTCAGTCGGAATCGGATAATTACAAATTATCAAAATTAGATTCAAACTTAAAAAAATTAAACATTTTTAAAAAAACCTTTTATTTAAAATAAAAATATGTGCACTAAAAAGTAAAAAATAAAATAATTTTTTAAATAAAAACAAACAAACCGCCTTGAAAACATCTATATAAAAGCGTGGGGCAATGAATTTCATACACAAACAGTATCATAAACAGTATCAGAAAATCCCAACTACAACTACGAGTAGGTACATACAGATATGGATACAACATTTTTAATATCTTTGCTATATAAGTGTATTATAATGTACTCAATTTTATGAAATTGTTGTTGTTTAATAGCCCCACGCTTTTATATAGATGTTTTCAAGGAGCTTTGTTTGTTTTCATTTAAAAAATTATTTTATTTTTTACTTTTTAGTGCACATATTTTTATTTTAAATAAAAGGTTTTTTTTTTAATTTTTAATTTTTTATACAATTTTTTATTTTTGAATTTTTTAGTCTATCCGATTTGTCTTTGATATAAGTGGCTTCTTAGAAATACTTTGCCAAATGGTCCAACTGAATGTTGTCGACGTTTCACTATCAAAACATGTATCCTATCTTCGCGATTTTTGTTAAAATTTTTAACAATTTGTGTATTCGTTGGACGAGGATGTTTTAATGCTTCACAAACGATCATTTTATCATCTCTTTTGGTTGTTTTTCGTAGTTGTACTGTTGTTGGTCGGGTCTCTTCACACTTATTATTTTTTCGACACCAGAGACTTTTTGTTTAATTTGGAATTTTAAATTGACGTTCTGCTGCCCTTAATGATTTTCCACCTTTTAACCATTACAAAACCGTGCTTTTTAAATCTTTGGAATACTCTTTGCTTCTGAGCATGTCGATTTATTATCAAAAAAGATATATTTCAACCAAATTAACTTCAGTTTCACCTCTATGTACGATTAAAATTTAAATCACTTTTATACTTTTCGCGATAATACTAATAAAAAGTTTTATACGTCAAAATCCGTATTAACCTACATAATTTAAAAAAAAGGTATAATAGTCCAATAAATAATTTCAATTTTTATAAATTCTTGCTAAAAAACTGTTTGCCAACTTACTTTTGATTGCTCATGTACAGGTCGCAGTGTAACCATTGTTATAGATTTCCGTTAAGCAGTTAATCTGTTGAAACGAATCCTGCGAAAAAGGTGATATTTGGGACTGGAAGCACGCTGCAATTTATTTTCTGTTTTAGTTATTCTAAATTCAATAAATCCTCTTGGAAATCTTGATGTTTTAATTCAATATTAATTGATAGTAAGCATAATGTTGTATTTAACTCTTATATCGTCATGCAAGTTAACTGCCATTTACAAAATTTGAGAGGAGAGCACTAATAGATTTAATTTTCTCATAACTCAAAAATTATTTTAAAAACTTACAATCGAATGTCACTTTAAAAATGATACTAACTGACATTTAAAAAATTTTACAGGAGACAGAAGAGTAGATTTCATTTTTAGTTTTTTTCCGATTTTTCTCTTATTTGTCGGAATTTTTGAAAAACGAAATTAAAATATAAAAAAATTCACTGCTAGTGAAAGTTGTGTACCAAATTTCAGCTCTTTTGGACGTAAAGAAGTTGGTTAAAAAATGTCTTTAAGAAAGTCCATGCACACGGACGACGGACAACGGTCACACCAAGTTAAATAAAAGCTTTTAATAAAAATTAGAAAAGAACCCAAAATAAAAAATTTTAAGTCAATTTGTGGTTTTTAGTATGTATTTATGGTTAAATTTAAAAAAATAAGAATAATACAATACGTAGAAAATCAAAATTAAAAAAATTAAAAAAAAGACACAATTATCACATAAACAGGTTTGGATTAAGAATATTTGAAATTATGAAAATTCGTGATACGATAGTACAATATAACGTTATTTCTGGTATAAGAATTTCTTAGTTCAAATTATTTTAAATTGTTCATTATTACACGTGACAAAGTTCAAATTTCATATTTTTTGTGAGGTTATGGTAAGTCAATTTTATGCATGTTAATCAATATTTTGTTTAGTTCGAAAATTTTTCTTATTTTTCAATTTAATCGATTATGTACAACTGAAGATTGGAAATAACCATGAAATAACGTTTTATTATACTATCTAAAAAGCAACTAAAATATTGAAAAAATATACTTATAGGTAATTAACAACGGCATTGGTTTAAAATGTTATAACACGTTAATTTGGAGAGAGCATTAACATTGACCCCTATGCCCCCCCCTTGATCCGCCATGACCAGGACTGAAAAAGTGTGATTTCTCTTTTACTAGCCCGTCGTTGTGGGTTTACGAAAACTTAATTTTATAATACACAAATACGTACTTAATTGAAACTTTCAGATCAAAATTATATCTTTATAGATTTAAAAAAATAAAAATACATACAATTGTTTTTTTTTAAACCTTATAGAGAAAACAAAGAAGTTTTCTCATTTGAAGTAGGGCTGTTTTACAAAGTAAAAGAATACATTTGTAAAAAAGTTGTTTCAAACTTGGAACGATTTGAGTTGTTTAAACTGCAAGTTACAGGAAAATTTAAAGTATTTGAGAAAAATTAATTATTTAAGTAAAAATTAGAATAATTCTGTTTACTTTTGTTTTGTAATACAGTAAACAAAAAAACTTTTGCTTACTTTAAGATTTGTTTAAACCATTCTTCAAATTTATAATTTTTGTTCTCATAAAATGAACATTATTGTTTCATAACTTGAACTTTTAAACTTTTCTTCTTAATGTTTATTGAAATTGTTCAATGTGAAAGTAATCTTTTGTTGTATGTTAAAATAATAATCCCATTCAAGATTCTATCGAGACAGGGACGTGTTTCGGTCTTGTTAGATCTCATCAATGGCGATTATAACAAAGTAAAAGTGTACAAACCATGTGGTTGTATGTAACACACTTACATGTAGTGTTACTAACCGAAAGATAATCAAATTAGTTAAAATAATCAGTATATATCGCTATGTAAATATATTCAGGGTATCAAAAAGCTGTTATTAATTTATTCTTTTCAAATTTTGTTTAGTTGATTTCATCTATTCATATTTTAAAATAATTACTTATTTAATATTTTTTGTGCTTTCCCTGGTAAATACCTTTGTTTACTTAATCGTGATAATCTTATTCAAAAATTATTAAGCAGATAGCGATCTGTAATTTATACGACACCAATATTTCAAATCAGATAGCTCAATTGAAATAACATGAATTAATTTCTTTTAGCAAATACACTTCAAAAAAGCACTTTTAAATTAGTTGTATGAAATATTCCAATAAAATAAATATTATCAAAAATTTCATAAATTTAACCAAAAACTATCAAATTTTCATAACCCGATAAACAGAAAATTAATAAGTTTGAACCTTTGCTATATAAACAATATGTACCCACATGATTTAATTTAAATAAATAATAATTGATTTATGCAAAACAGAACGTGCGTGAATGTCGAATTATTATTAAATAATGTATGAAATACGTAATACAATAAATTAATCTGAATTTGGATTGATAAAGATGATATATATACCTACACATAAAAAGTTCGTAACTTAATTGCGATTTCTTTCGTAAAAATTTCATTTAATATTAAATACAAGTGAGTTTTAGAAAACAATTTTATTTATTATAATAGCAAATTCAGATAATTTTAAAATAAATATTAATTTTAGCTAAGACTTTGATTTTTAGCAAAACTCACTAAAAGAACTTTGGATTTAACAAAAATGCTGGATTTGCACAAAGTAATAATAGATTTTAAGCCAGATGACGGATTAATGTTAAATGGCGAATTTATTTCGATGAAGCTTAGTCAGCTTTACTTATGTGGATTTTATTAAAATACATATTTTTATTATATATAATATCAAAAGGAGGTTTTGATAAATTTTTAGACAGTCTTAATCTACCTAGAAAGTAAAATTTCTAGATATCTTTCTAAAACAGAGCAGACCAAGAGAAAAGGGATTGTCAAGTTCTTGAAAATGTTCAATTTTACTGGCACACAAATCATTTTTTTAAACTTAAACGATTTAATTTTGAAATATTTATCCAGTTTTCTAGTTGTCAAATCTTGCTCTCTCAACCAAAATATCAGGCTATCATCTCGTAAACTAAAACAAAAATGAAAGGTTGAAAATTTATATCAAATGATGGGGTAATAAATGTCGCAGTGAAGACTTGATTTTCCGGCTAGGATAAACAATTTTTGTGAAAGGTCTATAAGCCTTTCAGGTACTATGTGATGAAAATTTATAAATTGAAGCGAAAACTTGTCTCGATTTTAGATAGTGATTTAATTTTTTCAAAAACGTAATGGAATTATAATTATTGTTCTTAATATTTATTTATCGAACATGTGGAAATTCCCTAATAGCAATTACAATTTGCTTTGAATTACTTTGAAAAAATTTAATTAAACGAATAACTTTTGTTTTATTTGTTTATTAATTGCTTTATAAACATAGCCATAATTACTACTATAAAATAGAATAACTACTATTTTTAATTTTTTTAAAATTGATTCTGCTAGTAAATTACGGAAATTAAAATTTTTTTCTTTTTGTAATGAAATAAAACAGCTTATTAACTTAAAATTAACTTCAAATTTACTTCAAAAATGTTTTTATTTCATCTAAACCAATTTCAATTAAGACTTGAAAATGTATAATACTTTATACGAAACATGTCGTCAATAAATATTGAAAAATAAAACAATTTATCGAAGAAGTACTAAAAATATTATATAACTTCGTTTAAACAAACCTATTTAATTATTATATAATAATGTTATATTTTTGTTTATTGACTTCGGTAATTATTTTTATATGCTTAAACAAGCATTGAATTAGCGCACTATCAAAACAATTAAAACGTTTCATGTATAGTGCAGTATTTCAATTACTGAAAGTTATGTTATTGGTGGTCGTCGGTACCGAGGCAATAGAGTAAATTATGATATTTCTATCTTTTCTCTCTATGCTTTCGATCACGTTTGATGTACTACCGCACTCTAAAATATAGCAGTGATTTTCAGTAGGAATTACTTAGTTGTAATTATACCACAATGTAAATTTGCATTTTGAGATTGTAACTTATTGCTTATATCTTTCTGTGATATCTCAACCCTTAGTTGTATCTGGCAATGTTAGAAATAGTAGTAAAAAGAAATTGAAACTTCTCATGGAGCTTTCTAAAGACCTACCTATGCCTAAAAAGTCAAAATTTTAATTTTTTATTTTTACTTTTATTTTACTTTATTTTATTTTTTATTTTTATTAGATAAATTAGATTAAAGGTTTTACAATGCAAGCTTAAGATCAACATTCCCAATGTCATGTGTCATTATAAATTTAAATGCCATACATATCTATATGTTGCTTGTAATCAACAATTTCAGATACAGGGTTACTGAAGTTTTATTTAAATGGTAGATACTTATGAGTTAACAGTTAAGAAACCAGATGTAGAATTAAATTACATTACAGCAGTGGCGTAGCGTGGCCTGAAAGGCGGGAAAAGCAATATGAGTTTGTTTATTAATGTAAATAGATAAATATTGTAACAATTGGAGAAGTTGGGATGGCATGATCCCTCCCGAGCCCCTGTGATACTGAGCCACACTTTTAGTATAGTTTATTATAAATTGTAAAAATTTTTTATACTAGATTGTTTATTTTTAAAATTACTTTAAGTTTCAAATAAAAATTCAGCTTGGGACTTACATTTTGACTATTTCATAATAAATTTACATAAGCAATTGATTAAATTTACTAAAACATCTAACATAATCAAATCAGAAACGATTTACGACAAACCTAAATCAAATTGATTTAATAAAATAAATTCGCCAAGTAAAATGCATTACTTCAACTACCTGTCAACTCCGAGCTGTAGTTCATTATGAAAACGAATAAATCGATAACATCCATATTTTTGTTCATACCTTTAATAAAATACAGAACGACAAATTTGATTCTCTTCGACAAAATCTTTCAAACAACGTAAACTGTTAAATTAAAAGTAACCAAACATTACAATCTTAAATTTTCCAATTTAAATGGTGTATTAAATCTAGCATTTAAAAATGTTATACGATTTATAACAATCTTTATTATATCTTTACTTTTACTGTAATATATAGTTTTCTATTTGCTACAATGTAGCAAATTGGTCTAACTGACGCACACGCTCATCAAAAAATCCTGATTGGTTGAAAACAAACCAATAAATCGTCGACCCGCAATTATACTGTCGTACATCACAAAATCGAAAAAAATTAGTTAAGATAGCCATTTTGTATAATTTTTTTTTCTCTATCGATCTGTGTTTTCAGAATATTTCAATTTTGAATAGTTTTCGAGATATTGGGTATGAATTTTGCCTTATACGCCACAAAATACCGTAGCTTCACTATTATATTACCGTATACGCCAAATGTTTGGATATACGACAAAAATCACTGCAAAATTGTATAAGAAAATTATCCTCAATTATTTTGACGTATGTGTTCATATTTAGTGTTATATACGGCACTATAATAGAAATACAAGTGAAGTATTATGCTCGTATTATCTTACGTGCATGGGATTTGTGGTTTTTGGTGCATTTTTCATGTAACTTATGATTCAATTTTTGATCCAGATTTTGAATTTGACAAAGAAGTAAATCCTATATTTTTATACCTAAAATTGATGTTGAATATTACAACAGTTTATTGCAATAATTTATTAATTTGAAATAAATAAGTGCAAACACATACACACCATTAATTAATATTAATTATGTTCTTATTATTTTAGTTTATTATAATATTTTTTTTTAAATTACAATCTATTGTTTTATTACCAGAATGCTAATTTTGTTACTTTTTTTAAATGCAGAATATATTTTATTTATGTTAAAATATAATGGAACTTGAATTTAACTAATAAGATTTGAAGTATTATTTATTATATGGAGACTGAATTTTTAAAGATTTAAAGATTTTTAAAGAAAATAATTTTCATATTTTCATTATTTTTAGGTTTCTCATACTAATTAAGCATATTATTAACCATTATTTTGACATATATAATCATATTATTTTGTCGTATGTTGCATGCATGCAAAAAATTTCGTCAAAAGTGGCGTATACGGTAAGATACTTTTGAACAAAAGTGCCTTAAAATCCGAAGTTTATTTATAAAAAGCTTCATATCTTAGTACCAAAAGAATCGCAATGAAATGAACCACAAGTGACCAGAAAATAGAACCAAGTTTTTCGCGTCATTTTTTTTTAATTTCGTTTCAATCTTTAACATCGATTTCCCAAAACTCGATTTTTCGGATATACGACAAAATAATTGCGGGTCGACGAAATAAGCTCAATTGCATAATTTGTAAATTAACCCTTATGTGCACACCCGGGTACTCAGGTACCCACCAACGGACGTTTTACAAAATTTTTTTATGTTTCGTTAAATATTTCTCAAAATCCTTTTAGATCGTCGCCATTTGACCTTTTTCCCATCGAATTATGCTACCAGATATTTTTTTTATGCATTATTAACAACAAAAATATCAAATTTAATTAAATCAACACGCTTGACACACCCGGGTACCCGGGTACCCCTGGATGAAAATACATGATTTGATTAGAAATCTTTTGTTATCCTGTAGTGAAATTATTTATAGAATAAATAATAAATAAAGGATTATCAAATAAATGTGAAAAAATGTCTCTAACGCCAACTTAAATGAATGGATGAAATATACGATACAAGCACAATGCTGCAAAATATTTATAAAAACTAAAAAGACGTTCATTAATTACTACGTGAGCTCAAAATGCAGAGGGGGTCCGGCAAAGTCTCGCCAAATCTCATGTAAAGTGAGGGGAGGTCAACGAAATAAAATAAAAAGTTTTATACGTCAAAATCCGTATTAACCTACATAATTTAAAAAAAAGGTATACTAGTCCACTAAATAATTTCAATTTTTATAAATTCTTGCTAAAAAACTGTTTGCCAACTTACTTTAGATTGCTACTGTACAGGTCGCAGTGTAACCATTGTCAGATTTCCGTTGAGCAGTTAATCTGTTGTGATATTTGGGACTGGAAGCACGTTGCAATTTATTTTCTGTTTTAGTTATTCTAAATTCAATAAATCCTCTTGGAAATCTTGATGTTTTACTTCAATGTTAATAATTGATAGTAAGCATAATGTTGTATTTAACTCTTATATCGTCATGCAAGTGCAGAACTAACCTAACTGACATTTACAACATTTTAGAGGAGAGCACTGATAGATTTAATTTTCTTATAACTTAAAAATTATTTTGAAAACTTACAATCGAATTTCACTTTAAAAATGATAGCTGACGTACTATTAACTGACATTTACAAAATTTTACAGGAGACAGGAGAGTACTTGATAGGTTTCATTTCTAGTTTTTTTCCGAGTTTTCGCTTATTTATCGGAATTTTTAAAAAATGAAATTAAAATATAAAAATTCGCTGTAAGTGAAAGCTGTGTACCAAATTTCAGCTCTCTAGGACGTAAAGAAGTTGGTTAAAAAATGTCTTTAAGAAAGTCCATGCACACGGACGACGGACGATGGACGACAGACGATGGACGACGGACGACGCACAACGGTCACGCCAAGTTAAATAAAAGCTTTTAAAAAGAAGCCTTTTGGGTAAACTAAATTAAACTGAATATCTTGGTAAAGTGTTATATACATTCATAAGAACTAATTTAACATATATATGTCCATAAGACCAGTAGCTGCTGCATAAAAAGTGAAAAATCAGTGGAATTTGTAGGTGGGTACCTCGGGGGTGTAACAAAGCGAGCTCAAATCTCTCAAGAGTGAGTTCACAGCAGTGTGGCGTAAAGCACACAGGTGCAGTATAGGGAACGTGAAACCGTGGTTCTAGCCCTGGTGGCGCAGAATACACTGCTGTGATCTAGTTGTAATTTGCTATTTATAGAGTTTACAAGATATATCCTCAACTCTCTTAGTATTAAATAATAAATAATAATAATATTTGTAGATTTTCCAAAATTTTAAATTATTTCCAAATTAAACTTTTAAATAAACTTCCTATCCAAAAATGCAACGCCTGTGCGCTATCAAGCCATGCGCTTGACGTGCACGTAAAAAAATATTCAAGTTTACATTCCCTACATAATGGGTTTTCATTAATCAAAATTTGTAATGTTTTCTCCTATTGTAAAAAAATATAGAAAGAGTATACTTTGTAATTGTCAAATAAATAACAATTTACTAAAGAGGAAAAAAGGTTTTCCTATCGATTAATATATGAAAATTTCATAATATGTATATTATTGTATATTATATATGTCGTGTTCGAAAATCCTTTTTTTAAATTTTGATGATTGATTTTTAATTTTACTGTGTGGACCATTTAAGTGTAGTTTTTGAGATTAAATTTTATTTGTGTTTTAAATTTGTTTTATGAATCTGAATTTTAATTTTATTTGTGAAATTTGAATCTGAATTTTGTAAATAGTTTTGTGTAAATTTTGTAAATATTTGAAATTGTATGCTTTTGGCGCAGTAATGTTGATTTGGTGGGAGAATGTAAATAAATTTTGCTTTTCGCTGGGTGACCGCTCAACAACGCGGACGTTAAGCCATTGGTCTCCTATAATTTTATGATAATTTGTGTTAAAAGTTCGAAAATTTTTAAAGTTTTGGTAATAAAAATATTAATTCGACAAGTGAAAAGTTGTTTGATTATTTGGATGGATTTGTCTAAAATTTTTATGGAAGTTTTATGGAATTTTGAAGATTTGAATATTTATGAAGTATTGTGATTATGGTTAATTAATTAATTGGTTATTGAAGATAATTTTGAGAATGATAAATTCAAAATTTGAAAAATAAAACTACGTCGAAGAAAATAAATAAAATGCTAAAACTAAAGGAAATTCGAGTGGACAGTGCAAGGCATATGGCGTTATCAGACACATGGGTAATGCACATTTGGTGTTTACAAATATAAATTGGATTTAAGAATAAAATTTGAGAGTCTCATGTTCTTGTGCGGTAGTTGGCAGTTGGTAGTTTGGTAAATAATATTAAATAATTAAAATTACCCACCCCCACTACACGTCAATATACACAATGAGTACAAGATGTTCGGTAGAAATGCCATACAGCGTTAAATATAATATAAACTATTGAATTTCTTAAAATTGAAAAAATAAGAACAAGCTGTTTCTTGAATTTTCAAGAATGTACAATTTCTCCTTTTACGTAGATGGGGAAGTATCAACAAATATTAGAATTTTCAAGGAGAATATGATGAATTGTTCTGCACTACATCTTACCTAACGTTAAACCAATAGTAGTAATCTTCATTCAGCAGTTCTATAGCTGAACTTGGCTGGGAACTAAACTATGTTAATTCATTAATCATAATCAACAAGGAATCTCTTGAAGCTATTAGATAATACAAAAAGCACACTTTCCTCAAGTTATTTATGTTTAATCGTATGGACTAGTTTCGGTTTCGTACCTACATCAGTATATTTTTCAAAACAAAGATAAGTACTACCTCAAAATAGACAGATACTACACAGTAATTTCACTAAAAAACATATAAATTTTTAAATTCAAAAATTAAGCAACTAAACGGAACAGATTTACATATGTGTAATCGTGCTGGTAAAATAACTGGTTTATAAATCAAGATCAAATATGGGTATGGAAATATCATTTTTGGGCTTGTTTAACATTTCCGTTCCTATGTTTTTCTGCAAACATTTTATTTCTAAAAATTTCAGTAAGTTGAGCTTTTACTTTATAGAATAATTTAATATTTTCTTCATTGACCGAGTGTCCCGTATATCTAGTAAATGCTGTGATACAGCCGAATATTAATTTATATTTTTATGTTCAGCCAATCTGGTTTTTAGGTTCCTACCCGTCTGTCCAATATATTTTGCACTGCAATCTCTACACTTTATTGAGTAAATCTCGCTTTTCGGAAGCTTGTTAACTTTGTCTTTAATATTGACAATAATTGTTTTGTTACGTTAACATAAAATTTAGAGTTTAAAACCGAAAAAAAAACAAAATTTAAAAAAAAGGAGAGCTTGAGTCAGGGTGTGGTGTATCTGTAAAAAGACCAAAAGTATGTAAATTGTTTAATACGTGCGTTGAACAATTTAGTTGCAAACAGATCGAAAAATATCAAATAAAATATAAGTTTTGTTCGGATCCAGCTTACTGAAAATCATAATACAAAATCAAAAAATACAAAAATCGTACTTACTATATTTCAAAATTTCCATCAATTTCTGAAGTACAATAATCCAAATAATTACTAAATTAACTTTCTCGCACTAAACTGGCTTATGCCAAAGCGGACAATTACCGCGACACTAAACCACCATTCACTTCCAAATTGATCCAAGCCATCTTTCAGGATGTTCCGGAATGTTGAATTACGAGCCACCGTCAGATTTCTTAAGCAGTTGCCAAATATCGTATTGAATTCCAAACTTAATGCATTAACCCAAATTATGACCTAGGACTTGAAGTTAAAATTGGGCGCCTTCCAAATATTGCTAAACGTCTGTTTTGGAACATCTTAATTTCTGTCAGTTTGCCCTATTAAGACTGCACGGTTAAGTGTGTTGACTCAGTATAACAACATGCGCTACCAATACCTCATAAAGCCACATATTACAATTTTGTTCAGATTTTACATAGCATTATCTCACAAAATTTTGAACTTATTACTGATTACTTTCCATCGCGTTACAAATTATTTTCAGACTACGGATCAATTAGTCCGGATTATCGTCCGGATTATATTATATTATACAGACGGAATTCAATAATAAAATGATTTACTAATTTAATTTCTTAACAAAATTTTTAATTATTTAAAAAAATATATTGCCACGATTTAAAGCCGTAACAGTTTGCTTTATCATGTTCAAGTTACAAAAATGAATTTTGATTTTTAGCAAATATGCATGGAACTGGAGTAAACTTTGTAGATTTAACATATCCTTGTTATAATAATCCAAGCGTGATACAGAATAGAAAATAGACACGATTAAATATTTATTTTATCTGTTTATATTATAATTTATTAAATGCAATATTTTATATATTGCACAAATTTATATATCGATGATCAAATGCTAACATATCGTAACCCCAAGAAATACAATACAATTTATATATTTTTTAATAGAATTTAAAAATAATAATATACCGAGTACTCTTTGAAAAATTAATACGATCTCTGAAAACATCTTTAATTTATACTATTCAATTATTTTACATTAAACCTCAGCTCTTAGTTGCACCGAAAAATTTTGTCTCTCCCTGTCTCTCGATATTTAATCAATATAGTTAATGTTGAGGCTAGGTAAGTTAGAAGAATCTCTTTGTGTACAATATTTTTTAAGAATTCCGACAATAATGTATAAAACCTTTAACATATCGAAAAGAAAATTAACATGTAGGTAAAAATGTAAAGATTTTTGTTCTATTGTAAGTTTTTTCATCAGACATAAATATTCGCCAATTTATGTAAAATTTCCAATTGAGGCTTTTACAATTCTTATTTATTATCATATTGCAAACTGCTTTTAGCTTTCTAAATTCTGAGTCATCATCAATGCATATTTACAGTTCTGTTTTTTTACAAATTGAATTACATAAATACAGGTTATGGTTTTGGTTTTGTTATAAAATTCAATTATTTTCAATGTATTTGACTAAACCCATAATCATTTTTTTAATAAAAATACAGACAAGGTTCAGTCCAACTTCTAAAATCCAATTAGGGTAAGCAAACTTTTGATATAGAAAACGATACTAAAGCTATAAAACTCATCGTCGATTTGTTCACCATTCTTTTGTTCAATTTTCAGTATTGGATTTTAGAAATGTCCCATAGTCTCTGAATCTATGGGCACTTTTTATAAGACTTTCTTACATCCAGTAGCGGAACAACAAAGCGCGGGACCCCGTATCTTAGAGGGCCTAGAGCTATAGGAGGCCAAAATGCATCACGAAAAGAGCAAAATATTCTTGAAATTGATACCAAAAATACTTGATTTGTTATTTTTTAAGAAAAATATCTAAAAAAATTTATAGATATAAATTTATAGATTTAGAGATCTGAATAATATTTTGCAGGGTACGAAAATATTGAAGTTCCGCCACTTAGGTGGCATAATGAAGCACCTACGAAGGAAAAATTAAAGTAAACCTTAAAAACCTTCATTTTAATATACCATGTTGTGTATGGTATTAATAATCTTTTTCCTTAGGGTATATTATGCTATATTATGTACGTTGAATAAGAATCAGAATATAAATTAGGTTTCATGTGATTTTTTAATGAAACTTTAAAAAATACGTATGCATGTATGCTGTAATTGGTTGTATTGTTTTAATACAATGCCATATATACAATTCAGCTTCTAAGTTATTAAAGGGTGTCTCGCATTGACAAGGTAAATACAGACAAGTATATTATTACATTTGAATGCTTTTTCAATAATCTGTCGAATAATGAATGTAGCGCCGTTGAATGATCGATTTTGTCTAAATTCTTGTTCATCACTCGATGTGATTATATCTGCTATTATCCTCGTTAGTAATCTTGTCAATATAGTTTAGGAGTTGTATTCAGGTTTTTGCGTTTCATTCCCTTTACAAAATTAGAATGATATTTATTTTTCATTTTAACGAGTCGCGGAACAAGAATAATGGGATAATGAGATATAGAACAATTTTACCTAACAATTTCTTTAGAATGTATATGGGTTATAAAAGAGGTGAAATCAAAAGAAAATTTATAAATTTCACATAAAATAGTTATTTATGTCACTAAGAGGTAATTTAAAATAAAATTAGTGCTTGAAAATTGTCTATTATTAGTTTATTATTTTCGAAGAAGTGATTAATTAAAATAAAAAATAGTAAATTAGAATGTACTCAGTATAGAGGGTGTTCTCGAATACACTTTACATAACTTAGGTGGTAATAGAGGACACTTTTCTAAGAAAAATATTTAACAAACTTTTTTTTCTAAATTCAAACCTTCGAGAGTTACGCTACCTTTAAGCATTTTTTCAAGTTTCCACCTTCCCATGCCCATAACCCCAAAACTATTGATTTTTCAGTAAAAATGGTTTAGTGCTAATTTGAATAGCGTGAAATAATCTACAAACTAGAAAGATCTCCAGATTTAATTTCTCTTGATTATTTTTTATGGGTTGCTGTTAAAGCGTTGGTGTATATTAACAGAAGATAACCCGAGACCAGAGAGGAATTAATGGAAAAATTAACGAATGGTATAATAGTGGTTCTTAACGAAAGAGGAAATGTTATAAATAATACTATACAACATCTTTTAAAACAATCATTACTGTGTATTGAAAGTCAGGGTGGTTATTTTGAACATTTTCGTAAATTATGCAATAGTTATTCCTTACTTAATAAAATAATTTTTCAATAAAAATAAAAATTTTGTGAAATTAATTTATTGTACGATAAAGAATCGTTGAGTTACAGGTCTTTTAAACAATTTTATTTGTCCGACGTTTCGAGTCTTTTAAATTGGCTCATTTTCAAGGCTAAAAATATTACAATATATTTACATTATTAAAAATCTTTAAAAATTTTTTACATGATATTGACAAATTATTTTTGACAAAATAATGTCATAATAATGACGTTATTGTTATATTATGTAAAATTAGAAACAAATGCATGTTAAGTTAGCATGACATAATAATATAAAAATTCTTTTTAAACTTTTTTTAACCAATTAAAGTTTCAATATAAAATAAAATTTAAAAAGAATTTTACCCAAGATCATCTCATGGTTTTCATAATATGAAAGATGTATTTATATCTTCTCATCTTCGATGGGGGTGGGATCTTAGTTTTAGAAATGAATCTTAAAGATTTATTGGGGCACCTAAGTCTAAATCTTATAGTAGAGATATGTAGGTTTAAAAATATAAATCAATTAAAGGGCTTTAATGTATGTTATGCTATGGGACTTTTGAAAAATTGGGGAAGAAGATGGTTTCGTATCTTTTGAAGAAATATTTTTTTTATTCGCGTTAAAAAATGAATTCATAATGGTATTTGTAAAATTATTAGCTGAAAGAATAAGATTTATAGTGTTATAGTTTTTGGAATGAAATTTTGGATGAGATATTGAGAGAATTTTATTTACAAAATTTTGTGCTACATTAAAAATCTGGTGTTTCGGATGGCCGGAGAGAAAATTTAGTAAACGTCCAGAATAAAAAGGGGTCGTCAATGTATTTTTTAATAAGTCTGATAGCATTAAAATGTTTTGTATTAAAAGAAGGAACTCTATCATCAAGAATAATGTTCATACATCTGTTAGCTAAATCTACAGATATGCTACCATACTGTAAAAAAAAAATTACTAAAAATTACACAAAATAACACAAATCAACACATTCCTGTGTTAATCCAGGTCCACTCGGAATTGTGTTAAATTTTACACGGAAATATTTTGTAAGTTCAATTTTTCACTGTGTAAAATTTTGACACAAAAAAAATGTAAAATACTTACACCAATTTTTGTACTTATTGATAAAATTTAGTAAAAAATTAATACATTTATAATTACAATTGTTAATATTTCTTTATTTCTAGTGTAAATTTTACACGAATTTATGTACGTAAGTTATTACAAAAATACAGTAAACTTACTGTTTCTTGATATAAATGTGGTATTGAAAAGAATTTAACTCCAAATATTGGTAGCCCCACAATTTATTCTTCATTTTATTTGTTTAATCAGTAACTTTATCGTAAATACGTAGTCCACGCTTCTAAAATCGTCATCCTGACACGTCATGTCTAGGTATCATTTTTCATCGACTGATGCAACTGCACTGTAAAATAATTAAAAAAATTACCTTGCATGCAAAGACAAACTTTATAAAACTTACCTAATTCTACGTAATCCTAATTCTCGTATTGAAAACTGATGGCGTTTACTTTTACCCAAATTGTAGTTTTCTTTGTTGAAGGTTTAATTTTACTTGAGTGGATATAACGTCCATACTATATTTAAACAGAACACCACATCAACATTGTTTAAAATAATTAATAATTGGATCTAAATCTAAATTTTAAGCACATTGCATGTATTAGGGTACATTATTTTATATTATTTTGTAACTATTAAGCAATATAATACTTACTTATTCGTAATATACATACACAAATCACTTAATATTTAGTACTACCTACTACAATTCATAATTGTTATAAACTGGAAGATGCCGGAGATATTAAACGTGTGCTCGATGCAGGTATGCAGGATGCAGATAACGTTTATTCTGTCGCGTCCCTCCCACATTCTCGTCGGGAATCACACATTTAGACAACAACGTGTTAAAATACTTGTTTTCAACTGTAAGCAGAATATTGTGTTAATTTTTACACGGCGAAATAACACAAAATTACACAGCTAAATTTACACATCGAATAAAGCGGTTTACACATCGAAATTTCTAGGAGTGCACATATAGGAACATCCTTCTTTTGATGGTAGGATTTTCCATTAACTATGAAGTATTTATTATTGGCAATAAGATAATAAGAATTTGCACTAAGGTGTCATTAAGGTATGTTTGTATGATTATGTATCTGGGGAATCATGTATCCGATTTGTTTGATCACAAAATCGATAGGTAAAACAAAATTTTTTTGTTCTGTAACTGCCTTGTTTATTATTTTCTGATTTTCTGTAAAATGGTTTGTTTTTTCAAAAAATTTTACTAATCAAAAGTTGTAGTCCGTTAAATTTCCCATCCGGAATGGACAGTCAGATTTTTTGTAAAATATTTGGTTTAAAAGATACAGAGTTTTGAGGGTTTTGAAGAAAACCAAAATAAAAAAAACTCAAATTTTTCAACCTTTTTGTACTTACTTTAACTCATAACTTGAAAACCGTTACTTTTTGACAAAGAAAGCTTTAAACCTAGTTTGTAGATTATTTCACGCTCTTTAAAAAAGCGCAATAACATTTTAATTGAAAAATTCATATTTTCGGAGCCATGGTCATGTCAAAATGTAAATTAACGAAATGCTTTAAAGTGGTTAAATATTGTTCTTAGAAAATAAGTGTCTTCTATAACCATTTAAGTTATGTAAAGTGTATCCGGGAACACCCTGTATATAGAAAATCTACCAACACCAATTAGTGATCCTAAAATCTTCAAACCATACAAATAACGAATAAAATGGCAGCTGTTTAGATTGCACCCTAAACCTGGTGACGGTAACTAATGGACTGTATAGAATAATGGCACTTGTACTTATTATAAATACGTATTTATTTACAATAGTTACACAGAAAAGAAACTTTAATTATAATTGAAACTACAAAAACAAGAAAATAATATTATTACAGAAATAAACAACAAATTAAACAACGTATATAATAAACTCTCATATTTAGGAAGTAACAGACAAAATAAGAAGAATCTTAAATAAATACTATATATAAACAAAAACAAAAAGCACCAACACAATTGTAAAAAATAACAAAGATAAATTTAATTTAATGGATAACAGTGGAGTATACAAAATTCATTGTGAATGATGCAATGCAAAATAAAGGCTAAAAGGTGGATTTAATATTTGTTTATAAAAAAAATTTACTGATTTATAATTATCCTGGTTTATAAATTGTGGTTTGTACTCCTTTTATTAGCATACCGATGTCTCAAGAATGCATTTCATCCATAACATACTCTTAGAAGAAACTCTTAAGTGAAATAATTCGGTTAAACTTGGAATCGAAAAACAAAGAGCAAAACAAAAAAATATATCAACATATTGTCAAGTTAACCTATTACGAGTGTTACTCATAAAACATGTGCAATCGCTTTGATTTTTGTTATTTGACTTTTAATTGTGTCATTAAATTAATGCGATTAAATTAATGATGAAAAAATATGAAAATTAATGACAATTAATGAGATCAGTTGGCAAATAAAATAAATAACACGGGAATAATTATTATAGACCAGTTTAACTACAACTAAATGAATAAATATCAAATTTAAAACAAATCAGTAGCACAATATCATGAAAGCATAAACAAGAACAAATCTCTAAATTTACTACATATGTGGATCATGGAGAATCAATCTATTTGAAAGTTTGATGTTGCTCTTTGCAAGAGTGCGACTAGACCGCACTTATTTAATATATTAACCCCTGTTGTGATAATCTGAAAATCTAACAGTTTACAAAATTTTCTCTATATTATGTCAAAAATTTGAACCAAGAAGAAAAATCCTTTAATTGGTTATATTCGAGACCTACCTGGATGCAAAGGAAGCTATGAAAATTTTTCTCAATTTTATTTTGATTAACAATACTCTGAACAACTAATTAAAATTATAATAGAGAAAAGATTTCGGATTCAGTGGTTACAAATATTATTTGTAAGTCGACGTTTCAGAATATACCTATATGTATATTATTCCATTTTCAAGACTAGGTGAATCTAGTTGCTACCCACTCAACTCTAAATCCTTTCTCTATTACTTGGGTGACAATTTGGTTTAATTAAAATTATATTCACTCAAAATTTTCTGCCTGACTTGTCAAATTCTTTCAAACGTCGCGGTGAGTCATTTATCAAGGCATGCACGACTTCAATCGGTATCAATGCTCCTATCTTCACGAAATCGCGTTTTAGCAGTTTGAAATTTTTACTGGATTTACTGCAGATCATATCTTCGAGTATTGTTTTTACCTATATTTTGTAATGTGTAACAAATTTTGTTGATGTATAGTTAATGCTAAACTGCTAAATTTTCACTTTTGATTTTTTGTAGTTTTTCAATTTTTACAGTTTAGAATAATATGTTTACTTCCTCTATAAAATCTGCCTAAATCTTTGTTTTATATGAATATTAAGGTTATTGGTATTTTCTACTTGTGTTAAGATGTTCTATAGATATTGCATCTGTCAAGGTTTTCTTTCGATCTTCCATCATCAAGATGTTCGACTATTATGGTAGTGGGTGAATGTAAACTGGGCCAATGGTAAACTGGGCCAAATTTAAAAAATGGTAAACTGGGCCAAAGACACTTTTAACTAAATTTATGAAAATTGTAAACTGGGCCAAAGGCTCTTTCAAGTAACATTTTGAAAGTGGTAAACTGGGCCAAAATCAAATTTAAGGTAAAAGAAGGGGTGCAGGCAGGGTGTGCCGGTCTGAATTCTTTTTTGTTATTATTTAAAAAAAAAAATATCAGAAGCTAACTGTAACCTACTGACCGATCTACATCCTCGCGCCCGATCTACCTTTTCGCGCTGATTTGTTTGTTTTCAGCTTTAGTTTAATTTCTTATATAAATAGTGGGAAATTTATGTTTATAGTTAACAATTTTCGACAAAAATTTGCGGATAGTAAAATTAATATCTTCGGGTTGACTTCCGAATTTTACGGAATACATTCCAACAAAACATGAAATTTGTAAATTACCTATTTTTATTTTTTATTTTTATTTATACACATTATATAACAAAAAACGAAATGTATTTAAAGTAACCGAGGAGTACTGTAAAAAGAGACCGTCTTCAGAAGCTCCAACCGCGATATTTCTTGTGTACTGTATTTTTGCATCAGTTTCTCAACAAGTGACTGCCTTAGTTCAGAATTAGCGTTTCGAATCGGCGGTTTATGAAGACTGTTCAAAGCTACGTATACTTTGTTTTGTTCCTGTTTTGTTCTCCTTGGCCGGTTTTCATTTCCATTGCTGCCAACTTCTGATGCACTTCTGTAATATTGTTCGGTAGAGTACCTATACTTTTACGCCGTAGGTTACAAACATTCCTTTTAGCACATAGCAAATCGGATTTTTCCAAAACCTTGGTATCCAAACACGTTTGCATAAGTCGTTGCGGTGTTTCTAATGGTTGTTCCGTAGCTTTACATTCGACTCGTCAAATCTTGTCTGTTTAATAGCCTCTCATCACATACAATATGTGTGTGGTTTGCTCGAACAGAGGTAATCTGCATATTCGCTTCGCAGGTTCCCAAGACTTTAACAAACGCCGTACAGCTTCTGTTACAACACCTCCATTTTTGTTCGCCCGTCGTTGACATATGCCGTTGAAAAGAAAACTTATTTTGTTCATAAATTATTAACCGATTTCCTCGCTGACCCGTTGTAAATGTAATCTGACTCATTTTCCAGCTTCCTCAGTAATTTTGGATATATTATCTTTGTAAATAAGCAATTTTTCTTTTGTACCATCATATGAAATGAAAACCCTTGATATAGTGAAATAAAATATTTTTTTAATTACCACCAAAAAAAAATTGATTTTTAAAAATTCTGCTTAGTACCTAAAATATTCAGCCTTTGGCCCAGTTTACCATTTTCAAAATTTTAGTAGAATTTGCTTTTGGCCCAGTTTACCATTTTCAAAATTTTAGTGAAATTTGCTTTTGGCCCAGTTTACCACTTTCAGGTAGTTTTTTTGGCCCAGTTTACATTACCCCATGGTAGTAATGTGATAATTGAAACGAATATATAAATCATTGCAGTGATTTTAGTTTAATTTGCTGGCAAAATTTTAGATCTTTAGTGTGAAATCTATTGCCGAATAAATTATGTATTGGATTTGGTTGGCTTTAGGGTAAATAGAATACCCTCCATTTTCTCAGTAATAATAAATTGTGTTACAAAACTCTTATTATAAGTAGGTACCAGTCTAGTATCAGCCAGCACTGCATTTTATGAACTAAAAATTTATTTATTGGAATAAAATAGTTTTTTAATAAAAGTTAAAATTAAAAAAAAAAAAAGTTAAAAAATTTACAAATGCTTCTTGGAACAACCTTGCAACAAATATTCTTCCACGACCTGCTCTTCAGGACCGGTGGCGTTTGGAAACCGGATCATGATAAAGCCAAAAAATATTGGGTTCATCACAATGAAGTTTTGTTATGTATTTTTAACCGACTTCAAAAAAGGAGGAGGTTCTGTGTTCGTCTGTATGTATTTTTTTTATGTATGTTCATGCATAACTTTTTTGTTTATGAACAGATTTTAATGATTCTTGTTGGGTTGGATTCAGCATAGTTCCAAGGTGGTCCCATTTTAAATTCGTTGGTATTTGACCTTGAACTTTGAAGATACAGCAGGGAATTCCTTAATTTTTTGTATTTTCACGCATAACTTTTTTGTTAATGAACCGATTTTACTAATTCTTGTTGCTTTGGATTCAGCAAAGTTTCAAGGTGTTCCGATGTAAATTTCATTGATATTTGACCTTGAACTTCAAAGATACAGCTGGAAATTTCTCAAAATTTAATAAAAAATGTATAATGATTGAGGATTGCTATAAGTTTATAACAATCCCAGAATAATAACAAGGTAGGTATCCAAAAAGCAATGTTTACTAGAGTTGTAATTTTAAAAGTAACACTTTAATTAAAACCAAAATTTTTGCTTGTAATTCGTGCAAATACGTATCATTGCCGGAAATGGGGAGGCTACTTTGTACTTTACGTTTATGATAATCCCAAAATTCAACTAGCCATTGTTCTCTCATTAGAGAAGCATCCTTATTAGATCTACCCATCACTTAAAATTGTAAAATAAAAAATTTTTTAATAAAAAAGAAAACCGACTCCAAAAAAAAGTTAACTAAAATGCAAAAAATAAATATTTTACATTCACAATTTAATACTTACTATTTGGTGTTCCGTTTAATGTAACTAAGAAATTATTGTTTATTATATAATTTTTAATTGCTTTATAATTATGAAGTCGGTGCCAAGCAAAACATAATTCGCCAGTAACTATAACACAAATCGTTGGTTTAAAGGTAACTAAGTACATAGGATTCCTATGTACTTGCTACTGCTTTTACTTGGCACCGACTTCATAATAATTATAAAGCAATTAATAATTATATAATAAACAATATTTTCTTAGTTACATTAAACGGAACAACAAATAGTAAGTATTAAATTGTGAATATAAAATATTTATTTTTTGCATTTTAGTTAACTTTTTTTTGAAGTCGGTTTTCTTTTTTATTAAAAAATTTTAATAATAAATTTTAGTAAATTATTAAATAATTATAAGGAACTATTTCATTATGATAATTTTTATTTAAATAAAATATAATATGTTAGGTCAATGTACCTACATATGATTTTACGATAAACTCAAGTAAAAATTACTATAAAATACAATTTGAATTTATCGATACTTTCAATTGATTCTTTCTTTACTTTTAATCACTTTTGTTATTACATTCTACTCTCCATTTCCTCTCTTGGAAAAAAAATGTCATGCTTTTCTCTTCTTATTCGCGAATTACATTAAGCGAAGCGCTACCACTCGAAAAAATATCAAGTTAATTTAATACATAGGTATAGTTGGTATCAGTTGGTTTGTGAATTGTCATTTCACTGTAGGTTTACCATAAAATAATTTAGAAACAAATTCAAAACAACATCAAGAATAAGTAATAGAGTTGTCATATTTTTGACATTTGCTAGCGCCACGAGCACCACCAGCGGTAAAGTAAATCGCGAATAACCTTTTCTTAATTACCAACTTAACGATACCAACTTAACGATACCAACTTAAAATGATTTTACCTGCAAAATAATTTAAGAGTTTTGTTTCACTCAACAGGATAGCAGTTGAGGAGTGACGCATTTCTATTGCACTGTTCATAGTTAGAGGTAATGTCTGTTACTACCGAACAGGACCGGTCTTAGTTTTATTTCATTACTTCTAAGATTTATTTTTTTGTTTTAAATGAAATTATAAATTAAAATTAAAAAGTTATTTCTGATGAAATATTCGGTATTTGGTTTCACATAAAATTTAAAATTAAATTGCGTTAATTCTTAATAATTACAACTTTATAAATTAAAAATTCATAAGTTATAATATAAGTATATGTGTTTTAAACAAAAAACATATTTTTATGATATACCTAGAACCATCTAAAAAATGTCTAAATTGGCTGTAAAGGGTTTTATTGCCATAAATGTGAACTACAAGTAGAAGCTAAAGTTAAACCAGCTCCAAGGCCATAAAAGTTGCATTGGTGTGGAATGATGTCCGGATGAATGTCATTCAATGTGTGTCCGGGTTTTCCCATACATGATTATGAACAATCGTGCACACCAGTTAATTTAAAAATTTACATGCAAACTTGAAACAACTGTGTGGACCCTAAATTAAATTTGGGTCAAAAAAGTATCTGATTTAACCTAAATTTAATTAGGTTAAATTCTCATTTTAAAGGAATAAACATAGTTTTCATTTCAACCAAAAAGAATGAAAATTGTGAATCTTTTCGCATTTGAAAATATTCCACATTTGATATAATATATCTTTAATTATTACTTAAATGCAAATATAATAAAATAATAAAGAAACAATCACCAACAGTTAAAAATTAAATTTGGTTATTTTGATATTTGGTTAATTTGTAAGTAGGTATATAATTTTTGTATGTATCATATATTGCGTATATTCGATGTGACATGCATATTAATTACATTAAAATTTTGTTAGCAGTGAGATGGGCACCTAATTTTTTTTAAACACATTTAATTGATATAAAAGATTGAACTTAGTAAGTGGGAAGCCATGTGAAGTCACATCAGTTTTTTTATTAATAATGTAATTTTCTGTTTTATAAATCATGGCATTACAGACACAATTTCTTTCTTATTTCGACCATTAATATCTCAATTTCCGCTTTGCCTTAAGTCACATTCTTGTTCGGCCTATATTGTTTTATTAGTATTCTACCCAATTTCTATCGCTAATATGTGAAAATTCTACAAGCTTTATAACTTCCCTATCTGATTTATTATTAACTTTCTTATCTGTGCTTATTATCATTACAGATTTTACGGAATGCTACTTTTATAATATATTTTTATTATTTTTTTCATTTTTCCGAACAGAAAAATCTCCTTTATAAATTATTCACGTTAATCAAGTTTAATCCAATGTGGTTTGTGTGTATGACAATTCTACAGCTTGGTTTATGCATGCCACACAAAATGGGGGTGTATTAGTCACAAATTTAGAAGAACCTAAAACCTAATGTGGGTCTATTTTATTAATTAAATCTATACCTTTTTTTTACAAATCATTAATAATAAATTAAAGAGTAACTATTTATATTTATTTATATTTTTATTTATTTTTATTTTTATTATTTATTATTTCCTTAACCGACCGTAAGAATAAAATTTTAAAAATCATGTGAACACGTTGTAGAACATTTAATATTGATGCTAACAGCAATATTTAATAATATTCGTACACGCCAATCTTGTGACAATCAAAGAACAATAAAATAATGTAAATACATAGGCAGACAATTCAATACCTACTTAGTATCTTTTGAAATCCCTACTGTCTAAAGTTTAAACTTATTTGCCATACGTCATCATCCTGTCCAAACTAAAATCCGAAACTCATGAAAATTTTCTTCATAGTACATTTATGTGGGTTGAGTGGAAAATTAGGTAAGCCGAATTAACTTGCAGGCACATAAATTAAATAAATAAAATTTAACGTAAAAATAATGGTAATGAATAATTTCAAGATTGAAACAATAACAAAATTCACAAGAAAATTTTAATAAAAATTGTAGTTGTTGAAGTTTCCACGGAATTATGAGGTCTCGGCAACGGCGATGGTTTTTAAAATAGAAATGCAAATTTTTTTATTATTTAAAGCTTTAGTACTACGTATAGCTCGTTAACTGTTACTTCGGCATTAAAATTGGTAAAAATAAATTTTCTGGAGAATTTAATTCTTTTTAATTTAGTACTAACGTTGCTTTGTCGTAAAAGCAATCCGCTGTTAGGAAAACCGTGAAAAATTAAGTTTTTAACATAAGACATTTAAAAACAACTCGCATTATTTTTTGATGCCTGTTTGCCATTAGATTTTATTACAGAAGTGTTTTTCTTAGTTTTGTTTTTTATAATTGAGAGGCAAGCTCTATACTGAAATGTCAGTTAACAACCTCAAACTTGTGAGAGGACACTGACAAGACAACCCATCTAAGACTTCAGCTTACAGATACCATACATATTGAGTTGATCAATTCATCAAATCTCTTTGTATACTAATATCTTCAGTCTCATGCAGTTGATAATTTTCAGATAGTGGCTAGTGACACAAACATTAACACATTGTTTAATGGACAGGAGGCTTGTGATTTTGGATTAACTATGATGAAAGCTGGTTTTAGACCATGTCTGAAACTTTTTTTTTCTAACCGCGTCTCTTTTGTGAGGTGTTGGCAACATCTTGCATAATAATGCTTTGATATCAAAATATTCGAATTTACATCAATCAGTACTAGCAATATCTGTCCATATTTATTGACCTTACACTATTAGGAATATTGGCAGTACTTGAAAATTCTAAGATGCCTAAGTGTTAATAAAATTTAATATGTATCTACATAAAGTTTTTATAAATTCTAAAACAGAAAGCAAGGAAAAGATTTTAATAAATAACTAATAATCACAAATAAAAGTTTAATAACCACTATTAAGAGTTCAGCAATCTTTGAGAGGTAAATGAAAAATTTACAAGAACTTTGAATTGCGAACTTGACTACAAGGGCGATGTGAAACATCGCGATGCTTTTTTTTATGCTGGGTCAATTCTAAACGAACAAAATATTTTCAAATGAAGCAATAATTAGTTCGCACTAAAATGAAAAGACAAAAATAGGAAAAGGTGTAATTTAATCATAAATAGTGAGAAGAGAGCAAGGATGCTGTAGGAGTAAGCAAAGAGTACTTGATTGTTGTTTTCGACTGACCTTGTTATTACTCCAGAAGTTTTGGTGACTTTCTAAAATTAGGCTCTGATAACTATGTTTAATCTTTTATATAATCTTTTTCAAGTGCCATACACTATGCAGTGCGTAGGCGAACACTGTGCTAAAGCCAAGATGACGTACTAGGGAGTTTTAATAAATGAGGTAGTTTCTGGTTGTCTTCCCCACAGTCCACGATCTATTTTGTGTTTTAATTACAGTATTGTATACGACGCGACCTGGATTTGAACCGCGGTTATTCGCTTCCCAGTCGGTCGGTACAGCCTTTACGCCATACTGCTGGATTTTAATCTTTCATAATAGAATTAATATTTTAGATATAATATATTGCGACGTTTCTATTTAGCCCTGACGTTGGGCGCCAATAAACTATGCGATGTATCGAGCTGTCGTTGAAATTTAATAAATTGAATTTTCCCGCTAGTTTGAATTTCACGTTGTGAACGCTCCTTTAATTTTTTATTGAAGTTAACTTTATATTGACAACATGCAGACAAATATTTATACTACGCAGATAAACTTTGTGAAAGTTATTTATTTTGGAATATTTTAAACATAAACAAATCCTATAATCTAGTGTAAAGGTGTCAAAGTTCATAATTGGTTTAACATTAAATTTGCAGACAGGTGAGTGGAAACATAAGTTATAATTTAAAATCATGAATAATCATTTCCATTTTTCAAATATTAATCTTTTCTTACATCGGTCTTCCATAAATTAGTGATAAATTAATATTCATAACATAAACATTTTTAAATTTTGAGGTTATAACCGCATCAAATTTTAATGAATTTCACTGTTCCCAATATAACGAACTGCACGCAACGAATTTTGAAACAATACTGACTAAATGAGCCATTTTCCGTCTTCTTTTTGTATATTTTGGCGAAATCTGCCAACTAGATTTCAAATTTTCTTTTCGTAACCATGACAATCCATTTTATTATCCATTTATATTTGAGATTTGGATTTCACTCGAACACCAATCTTCTTGAAATTTTCCGGAACTCTCCCTCTTACTTCGGATAACATCCTATATTTTTCCTGTTCGAATTGAATCAACAATAAGCTAGTCAGAAGCAAAACCATTTCTCGTCGCTTCAGCAACTGTCATATCTTCGGATGAAGATTATGCACCACCATGGGCTTCACCTCGATTTTTATTGCACGAAACGTATTCTCCAGGTCATTTTACTACTAAAAGCATAAGTCTTTTTTACCAAAAATTGTTATTCACGAAACCACGGTCATCTAGCGGTTATGTAGGTAAAATGTCCAAAATGTTCAAATCAGTTTCCATTTACGCTTCGCACGATCACAAATTTTTGTCTTTTTCACCTAATTACCCTGACACAACTTATGTATACTTAAAATTAACAACTTTAATTTTTAGGTAAAGAGAAACCAAATTTCCTCCACAAAGCCTCTCTCGTCTAACAGATTTGTCATTTAGGGCTTCTCGGAGTCCCTTTGAATAGCACCGATGCCTTGTTCTACTTAGTTGGATGGACTAAATCAAGTATTTGACCACCAACAATCAATTAAATTGAATTTTGAAAAATCCCATCCAAGGTGTGAGATGACTTTTTGATTTAAATAAGAACATGACTGAAAACTTAGATTTTATGGAGCCTTCACAAGCAAGGTAAAGTTTTTATGTTGACGCAACTGTACAATTCTAAATTTTAACTAATTGACCGCAACTTTTTAGATTTTGGCAAGTACAAACCACCTCCGATAGTCAAACGTCGGCTTTTACTAATTGTCGTAGAAATGTAAGGTATTAATAAGTAATTTAGGTGTCTAAGCATATCCAACATGGCAATATATTATTAATAAGAATATAATAGAAAATATAATAGAATCTTTTATAATAGAATTTGTAATTCAATAGATGTCAAGTTAAACTTTTAAATTCAAATTTTGATTATTGCGATGCTCCGCTTTGTTACACAGAATAAACCCTTGATTGTAAGATATATTTTTAAGATTATTTTGTTATATATAATAAGTCTGTTATTCCTATAGTATAATTATGTAATATTATGTATTATATTACATATGTATATTGAACTGTATGATATTCAGTCCAACTACGTATCTTTATCGTTATTTTTAACTGTTGACGTTATATTACCTAACATGGTTAAGTTTAACATGTATTATAATAGATTTGTCCAAACCTGATACCATGTATCTCATCATAACGTTTATTGTTAACGAATATATGTTATATTTATGTACCTGTTATTATAACATAAGATAATCAGAAGTAATTGCATTAATTGAGCTAATTAAGATGACCTGTACACAAATATTCAAAGTTGATGCAGAAATTATTACAACAAATCACAATCAACTTACTTAATATCGAAGACTAAATAAAAATAAACCAATCGAATTGCAAAAGCAAAAAAAAATTAAGTTACCTTTGGAAATAATAACAAATCCTTAGTGACGAACAGAATGTTCGAAAAACAAGATTGGCAAAAATTTGAGAGCCAAACATATTGATTATTGTGGGGTTTTCTATCCAAATAGTAGTGAAAAGTGATCCGAACAAACAAAACCATATTGGTCTTCGTCTGAAAGAAAAATTGATAAGTTATGTGTTCGAATGGAGAAAAATAATTAATTTACAAGAATCAAGAAAACGTGGTCCTGCTAGCTAAAAAACAACTTACCTGCTAGATAATTTTGCAGAAATTCAAAAACCACAATATTCAGTTAAGGTATTTTAATAATAGTAAATTACTGGCCGAGCCTCGAAAATGATCCGTTACTGAACGCGCAGCTATATTGAAAAGCGAGCGATAGCGAGCTTTTTAAAGCTGCATCTATCGCTCTTTGCCTTAATTGTGCTAATTAATTTAAAACTTACATTTCTGCACATACGAATTGTTTATCTATTTAAAAATGATTTGGTTAATAAAATACTTGACTTTTACTGTTGAATCATAACCTGTTGGCGACTTATACTCGTAATACCTAACACGTTAGAATTTATATATGGTATTTTATATGTAAAATTTTCGATCTTTAAATGGATAATCCACCGAAATTTTTTTTTAATATGCTTACAAAATGATCCTCTGTCCAATGGTATATAGGGAAAAGTTAAATTCGTGGTACAGTTTAACTGACAGATCCCGTCGTTTGTAAGTGAAATCCTAAATGAGGAACTGAATAAATAAATAATACTGTTTTATTGCAGTAAAATATCCTTAAAGACTTGTTTACTTTTTATTTTGATATTATGTAACTAAATCTCTATATACAAATTTAAATATGATATAATATAGGCAATATTTTAAGTGCGGTCCAAATGCCGCAACGCGCCCACTCGTGAAACTTTAAAAAGCGCCCCCTCCGGAGGGTTAGATAAGAAAGTGTATCACTCTTTGAAACCCATTAACATCGTGTCGGCGGCTAGTTATTTAATTTTAATCAGTAAAATAGGTTATTTAAATTTCTAAATTGCAAAAACATGAAGTTAATACTAGAGCTAATTACACGTAGCTAAGTTCTCGTGTATATTGCTCGGAGTCGTTTATAATTACTACATTAATATAATAATTAAAATAAACTTGATCGTGCTTCCTTGAAATTACATTTTAAAAATTCAACTTTGTCTCCCGTTTTTACCTTGATTCGATTTCCCTTCTTAAAAATAAGTAGTGTGCAAAATTCAATAATATATACGATATTTGGAGGTTATAATCACTCAATGCGCTTACAATAAGATTTGTAAATACTATGTACATTTATTTAGTTACTGAAGCGGATTTTAATATTGCGTAATGAAAATTACGTACTACCTAATGAACGATCAACGAATATAGAAGAAATAAATTTATTTGAATCAAAACAAACTGGGGACGGAAAAATATTGTGAAAACTTTTTAAAAACTTTCTCAACAATAAAAATAGTTCAAAATATGTTAGGTGATCCATTATAGTTACAAAGAATGTTCATAAAAAACTTAATTTTATCCAAATTAGATCTATTCTTCATTTTTGACATCATATTGGTCGTTTTTGAACTTAAGTACAAGCAAAAACGGATTTTAGTTCGTGTTTGGGTTTATATTTAACCAAAAAGGGCTAAAGCGGACAATGTAAACATGTCAATTTTTGATGTTAGTGGGATGGGTACCTAGTAAAGTTACCAAGTTGCAAAACTTTTTAAATGATGTTTCTTATAATATATGTATTTTAAAGCGCTTTAAAAACGCATAATTCGACTGCATGTAATGAGTTTCAGTTTCTTATTGTTAGACGTTTCATCGCAACGTTGTCTTTGCAACGAATTATTTAAAAAATACCTACCCTTAAACCCAAGCAGTTTTACAAACTCATCGGCTTCACAACTTTCAGATCTCTTAATATAGGCTTCAAAAGCTTCCATTGCGTCTGAGAGAAGTAATTTTCTTTGAATTCACAAAACTTTAGCAACTTAAAATTATAGTCCACAGTCAATTTTCAATCTTATAATAAAGTTTTTGTTTGAAATTAAATAACACTTAAAAATAACACAAATTTCATTAAATAATACAAACGTTCTTAAAATCCTTCAACTCTTGAAAGTATTGTGAATATTTTAAATACCGCATTATTTTAATTAAAATAAAAAGTAAGCAGAGAGTAAAATTTACTAATATTTCAATTAAAATTAATAATGGTAATACCTTAATACCTACCTATTCATTGATCAACCGATTACCCTAATTACAGAAGAGAATTAAAATTACCCAATTAACTAACTAAGCAATTAAATTACACATGTACGTAGGTATAACTTTTGGAACTAAACCACAAGTGAATAGACATAATTAAACTCATAAGGTAATTAAAAAGTTACGAGAAAATGTATCTTCTATAGATTTAAAAATTAACATGCATTTAAATAACAAGCGCATCGTTTCCACTCTTTACATTCAAAATATTTAACTTATGAGATTTGTTAGACTAGCTACAATTACTGCTACATTCATCATTTCATAAGATTTAACATTAACAAAAGTAATAACCAATTAGATTAGATGATTTAGTGGTTAAGCTCTTGTTCGGTCAACTTGGTTACAAACCTCACTTGAAACAGAAACCAGCGAATAATCAACAATCAATAATCGAATTATGTTTATATGGTCACCATCAATAATATATTGAAACACCTAACTATACACTTATACGTTTTATTTAAATATATGTTACGGTCAATGATCACAATTCTGCCATTGACGTCAATGAACATGCATTTTGGGTTTTTGGGCGATGTTTACATTTAAAATGTCATGTGTGGTTTTTACATCATTGTCCGGGCAATGACGTCAATGCTCAATACAGGGTGGGCAATGATGAAACTATTATTCTATAGATTCTATCTGAAAGTAATATATTAAATGTGCATTTGCAATTATTACTAGTTATTAAGGGATACTGAAAAGTTAATTTTGTTAGAAAATATTAGTGATAAGACTAAAGAAAATGAGATTACTCTTAGACAAGCAGCAGCTCAAACAGTGTTTTAGGAGACCAGGATTAAGGTACAAGCGTTGTCATTGCAATGGTGGATGTGAAAATAATATGTGGGTGTCGCGTCAGCAAACAAATTTGCAATTCTAAGTGACATGGGTCACTCCCGTTATAGAATAAAAATGATTAATTTACAAATTTTTATTTCATTATTTTCTAATTTTTATTATTTTTGTTAATTAATAAATGATTATATATATTATGTTCTTATTATTATACAATGAATACAACATATGTACGTAAATACACTTACAAGTTGGCTGTCAAATTTAAATCGGCATTTTGCTGTTCTTTATAGTAGTGATTCCATAATATCATCATTCTCCAATCCATGTTGGCCATTAACGTCATTGACCGGTCAAAGACGTAAATATTACAATCAGAAGAAAATACTTACTTCATTGCCCACCTTTAACGGGCGTTGACGTCAATGCCCAATTTACGTCATTGACCGTAACATATACATATTTTATTGTAAATTATTAACCTGTGAAATTAATAATAATAGACCACTTTTGACCCCGTTTTTCATCTTTTTCTACCCTATAAAAAACGGTTCTCAAAAATTTTCCACATTTTTTTACCCAACCCAAAAAAAGTTATAAATTTTTCAAAACATTGATTTTTTTTAATTTTCAAATAGCTATAACTTTTTCAAAAATTGACCTTTCGGAACCGCATTATATTGAAAATTTTTGTTTTTAAATGTACTTTTCAGAAAAAAATACAAAATAATTTTAAGATGATAAACTCCATTAATTTTTTGAGGAAAACCATTATTTTCTCGAAGTTGGCCATTTTTTATTTTATTTTTTATATCCTCAAAAAAACTTTAATTAACTCTGCGACTATTTCCGCTAATCCTAAAGTGGGCCGATCTTTTTTTATATTTTTGTTATTCGATTGAAAAATAATTTTCAAATTTTCAAAATTTTTAATTTCCTTTATGTTTCCAAAACTTTGTTATACAATAAAATAAATGCAATTAAACAATTTTACAATATAGGGGAATGTCATCAGGGTTGACCCGCTGTCTAGATCGGCCCACTGCGATTTTTCAGTGTTAACCACTGATGACACCTATGTGGGTGGGTGGCTAAACATCCCTCAATGACAACGAACTTTTCGTGCCATTACTGATTTCGAAGTGTGAAATTGAAACGTGTTGTGCACTCAGTGACTTAATATTTACTGAGCTAGAAGGAATGGAACCGTTAGTCTAAAACTGAACAAGTTTGGCGATTCCACCGTTTGCTGGAAATCCCTGTAATAGCTAGAAGTATTCCCGTATTCTCGGATGTTAATCTTTACCGCCGACTAACATTATACATCATTTGAAAGACGAACCACGAAAAAGTAACCTTTAAAACAAAAAAAAGAACAAGATACAAAACTAGCTCCACTTAAATGGTAGTAAGAAATCCAAATTGCATAATCAAAACTATTCAAGGGTTTCTCAATAAAATTTAAGGGTGGAGAATAACGTAAAATTTTCTAAAATTCGATGTTTAAAATTTTACATATATCAAAAGAAATCTTATTTAGGAACGATCCCTTAAATTTCAGAAAAAAATTCGTAAAATTAACAAGGTTGTAGCGTCGTCATGCGGCTAGATTGCATCTGAAACCATAAGAAAGAAATGCTAACTTCGAACATGAATTACTATACAACCAATTAATATGACTAAAAACTAATTTTGTTCACAAAATATATCTTTATTCTCGAGACTTTATAATTTGTGGTTTCAATTAGCTTCTATTTACCAGAAACGAGCTTAAAAATATTAAAAGTTATTTTAGAAGTTTTACTATATTCGATCCACGATACTAAAAATGTAGGTGGCAGATCGAATGCGAAACCACATTTGCTAAAGGAAATGTCATTAATTTATTGTGTTACATGTGTTGCCTAACCTAGAATGATTATAAGTTTTCATCACGAGTTTACAAATCGTATTTTAACAAATTTATTTCAATTTTAATGTAATTTTAATAAAAGAAGTAAAGAAATACTGCATAGAAAATATTTAATATAATACAAAAAATTAAATGTTATCTGTCAACAACACGTAAATTTCGCTAGCGTGAAACCACCTAATTTCGAATCAATTTCATTGGCTAATATTTTGAGATCATCAGTTTAGTACAAATTCTTACTTGGTTCTTAAAAGAAATGGTCTATAGATATCAATTTTTCCGTCGTCGCGTCGGTCTACAGTTTTGGTATACATCTACTTTGTAAATATTTTTGATATTTTAATTTAATTTATTTATTTCATTTTGCTCTCAACGAGGCAGATATATTTTATTAATATTATTATTGTTCTTTATGACGATGACGCATCCCGTCTTAAGGGCTGTTTTGCCCGTTACAAGATAAGAGAATGATAGGTTACTGGACAAGCAGACAGCACGAGCCGTTTGGCTAGTGAGAGAATAATCTAGTAGTGCAATAACATCAGTTGGATTTAGTGTAATACAATTTCATTCATATAATATTGACAAAGCAGTTTTTTACAATCACTGTTTCAAATTTCAACTTTTGATTACTTTCTTTGATAATGGACAAAATCATGAAAAGGGTGAAAGAACAAAATGCTGGATACAGACTAGGTAAAAAAACCATAAACATTTTATGATTATCGCGGAGAGTGAGAATGACTTGCAGCGCCTACTGCATATATTTAAAACAACAGCATATGAATACAACATGAAACTATCAACTATTAAAACCCAATCCATGACGATAAGCAAAAAACCTATCCGTTGCAAACTCACCGTGGACGACCAAGCGATTACTCAGGTAATGAATTTTAATTATATCGGTGCCTATATCACAAGCAGTAGAAACATTCAACAAGAAGTATGTGTCCAAGCTTCAAAGGCTTATGCTATATGAGGATACCTGCGTAACATAATCTGGAAAAACAAATATATGGCAATAGACAGCAAAGTACGAATATACAAGACAATGCATAAGACCTATATTAACATACGCCCCGAAACACGAGCTGAAACCTCCAAGACAAAGCAAATACTCCAAACCACAGAAATGAGCACATTACGAGCAATTGTCGGAGTTACCCTCAGAGATAGAGTGATAAGATGGATAAGAGCAAGACGAAGGCTATGGAGGGACCATGTGGAAAGAATGAATCATGATCGACTAGTAACAATAGCAATGCTAAACAAACCTAACTCGAAAAAACTACCAAAACGACCACCAAAGAAATGGTATGAGAGCTGGACATTAGCATCCCAAGAAACTCATTAAAAAAAGAAGAAAAAAATAAAAAGAAAACAACAGTCCCGGGCGACAAAGAATTAGATTATTACAGAGCATGTCCTACAATAAGAGGAAGAAGAACTTTTTTCTTTTATATTTCTAAAATGTTAGCCTTATTTATGTTTTGTTTTACATACTTTGAAGTGTGATTTGGATCATTGTCGTGCTGAAATATCCATCGTAGTGGTATTTTACCCTTAGCATGTAGTAGCATGTAATTTCTCAAAATGTGAACATAACTACACGAATCAATTCATAATACTATTAATATTGTGCAAGGGTGCAACGTCATGACGGAAAAAGTAGCCCGACACCATGATGTTTCCACCACAGTGTTTTATAGTGACAACTCGATACTTAATGTAATGTTTTTAACTTGTGGACATGAAATACAATTTATACTATCCGAGGAAAACAAGTTAAATTTACTTTCGTCGCTCCAAAGAATTCTAGCCCATTCTTTTCGATACGAAGCAGATACCTGGTCTTATATTATTTTTTTGAAGTTTTTATATTGAAAAAATGTTTGGTCAATTCATCATTTTTTCGCCAATAAACGTAATTGCCATTGTGATATAAACAAAATTTATCAATACACTAATATTATTTATTTTCATCAATACTATGAATTTTTCATCAATATGATGAATTTTATTCATTAACGCAAAAATGATGAATTTTTAAATGTACTTTTTTTCAGTTTAAATTATTACGTGATTTGCATAAAAATTATTGTGCAATACAAACTTATTTAACAAAAAGTCAATTGAAACAATATTTTTGATTAAAATGAAATAATCGTATATAATATTAATAAATATTATATAATTACATATTCTCTGCAACACAGCATTGCATACTATTTAACATTAAACTGTTTTGTAAATTACGTTCAATTATTGTTATTAATCTTCAACAGTTCTACTTGAATACGTGATCAGCAGAGATGATGATAATCTTGCTGAACTTATGAAATTAATTTTCTATTTACAGCCTTGATTACAACTTAAGACCAAACTAATCTAAAATTGCTACATCCAATACTTAACGATACACTTTACAACAGACCAAAGATAATACTAGAAGTTGTTTACTTTGTTTACCAAAAAAATTACCACTTGATATATTTTACAAATCTATATTCCTTATTTTTCCCATTAAAATTATTGAAACTTTATGTTTAGCACTTATAGCATGTTGGTGTTAGTTAATTAAAAAAACTTACAAGCGTAAAATGACTGCTTTCTTTAAACAGCTATGTCAACACAATGTTAAAGTTAAATTTTGCAAGACAATTAATTTCTATATCTAAGATATAGTTGACAAAAAAGATTCAACATACTTACTAAAATTTCTTACTATTTATTTTGTTGTTTGTTATGTGTTATGCATCCATGTTTTAGTTAAATTAAAATTGTGAACGACAGGTTGCAAAAAAATTAATGAATACCAAAACCTTTTTATAACAAGAAATTATAAGTCTTAGTTTAGTTTCTTTGTTTTCTAATTAATTTATATTATTATATACATATACAGGATGACCGACCGTTCATCGAAACATAGTGAAATAACATGGAAAATTGTTTTTTTTTAAATTCCTGCTTCCCATTATAACTGATAATAATAATGAGAAATGTATCAGTTTTAAGAGATTTTTTTTCCTCGTCTAAAGATACCCAAAACATTTTGTTCTTTAATTATTGTTCAAAGCTCAATAACAAAATGAAAATAAGTGCATTTAACAAAACTCTAGTAGCCAGGCTTGAATTTACTTGACATTCTTTGCCATTGTTGATGGAAAATTAAATTCAAACTAATCTACTAAACTTTTATTAAATGCAGTATATTGTCATGCTGTTATTAAGTTTTGAACAATAATAATAATTAATGAACAAAATTTCAAGTGTTGGGTATCTATATACGCAAAACAACTCTTTAAATTTGTATCTTTCTCATTCTTATCCGTTATAATTAAGCCGGAATTTCAAAAAATCTATTTTTCATGTAATTTCCCTTTGTTCGGATGAACGGTCGGTCACCCTGTACACAGAATAGCTGTTGAAAAACTTTAATATTAAACTTCAATAAAATATATGCGTTTATTTATTTGGAAAATTGTGGCACTATAATATTTCTTCTTTTATTTTCATTCGTAAATTGGTAAAGCCGATATCGAAGACTCCCCTACTTGATAGACGATTAGTTTGGTTTATATTTGGCAAGGAATTAAAACCGTAATGCATTTGTTTACCATAATTTGAAAGCAAAAAAACTTATTAGCGTTGTTTTTTAATGTCCGAATTAGTACAGCGTTCCCCTAAATAATTGACTTCTTCGTATACTCTAAAACAAGTAGGCACCTACTTTCGAAGCTAACATCGAAAATTGGAAATGGTAATACTTAATCAACCTAAAATAAAAGGAAAAAATCAAAAATTGCTTTACAATTGAGTAACAAAAACATGAAAAAATATATTATAACTAAAACCATAAAACTTCAAAACTAATGAAAAGTGAGACACTAAAATATAGTAGACGACGTGATAGAAATAATAATAGAAACAGACTCAACATATCAAAATAATATTTCAAGATGAAATAGGAACCAAGAACGCGTGGAAAAGGCAATGATGCATTAAACCTTTAAAAGTAAACATTTCGGTGAAAAATAAAGCTACTTTGAAAAATTATTTTATATATTTTAAAAAGTTATATAAAATTTTATTTTACTGCAAATAATAATTAACTACTTAAAAAGAGGCAAAGCTTTCTAATATTAAATATAAAATTTTACACGCAAGATTATTCAAATTTTTTCATCGTTGAAAAATCACGTATTCTACGTATTCAATTTTTTTTAAATTTAATTTATGTCTTAGTACCATACTTACATACATTGCATAGATAAATTTTGCAATAAGTAATATGTATAAGATAAGTTTACCGCAGTCATTCGCTCAATTCATATTAAGCAAAAAATTGTACAAGAGCGCTATCAGCATACTAAGACTTATTATTTAAATGAATACATTTTAATTTGTTATTATTAATAACCATATTACATTTTTTAAGGAATGGAATGATGTGAATCTTCGTTGGAATACATCCGAGTACGGAGGTCTGAGAGACCTTCGTATTCCACCACATCGTTTATGGAAACCAGACGTTCTTATGTATAATAGGTAAGAATTTTTCTTATTATTTTTAATTTGTATTAAAAAAGTTGAAATATTGTTAAGTTGGTTAAAAAATACAGAATTTTTCATAAAACATTTTTTATATGTACTTATTGAAAAAGATATAAGCTCAAACCTAATTTCCTTTTGCGCTTAGATTACCACAGGGGAAAGAACTTTTTATATTTGAAATTTAAATATTCTTAAAATATTTAATTACAAAACACTTTACAGAAAGAATTTTAATTTATTTTTGTAATACTCTTTGTAGTGTAAAATTTTGATTCTGCTGTTCAAATAGACTTTGTATGAAAGTTTAATACAGTTAAAATTTTCACTTTGAAAAATATTAACGATGCCTCATCTACACGCTGAAAATTAAACTTCAATCTTTTGTGTTAAACGAAATAAAATTTTTTTGTTAATTATAGAAAAATTTAAAAATCGCGTCAATTTTTTTTAATCTTGACATATAGGTAATACGACATAAGCAAAAAATAACAAATTTTTAAAATTTTCATTTCTACTTTCGACATGATATAATGTTTTTACAATATTTTACATTCTATTTTCAAGTTGTTAAATGACATTTTAAAACTAAAATTGGGTAATGTTTATAGTAAATTCCTAGTATTTAGTCATATCAATATTTTAGAAAACCCAAAAAATGCACTAAACACTTTTCAGAACTAAAATGTTTTTAAGTTACCACATGTAAAATACACTGTAAGTATAAATTCGCAAATGTTTTCACCATACTATGGCATTTCTAAAATATATTGATATGATTAATATCGAGTTACACTACTTGAACCACGTATCAATCGATTATCCTAGTATTTAGTTCTTAATGTAATGAAAATCTTTTGTCTTTTATTTTAAAAGATGGTTTACCACGGCTAAAGAGACTTTAATAAAAATTTACCGATCGTGGTTTGATTTATTTAAAATGAATAGTAAAAAACAAAGATTTCATACAATAAATTTATTTACATAAATTTATTTATTTACATAAATTTATTTAAAAATATAAAAAAAGGTTAATAAAGCAAAATTACAAGAAATTATTATTAAAATTAAAACAAAAATTACTATTTTGGAAGCAATAAAATCTTAAATTTACCCTAATAAATAGTCCAGGTAACACGAAGAAGTAATTTTTAAATTGTCGGCACTCAACACACTTTTAATTTAGAAGATGTTGAAGAGAAAATAGAAGAGAAGTATTTCGATATGTATTAATCGTAGTTAGCGATTATTGTAATACATTCAAATTGAACTTCGTTTGTAGGTTTTTGATTTTTTTTTTCGTAATTAGCAAAATAGTAACAAAAATCAACCTTTCTTCTTGGTTCTCGAACTACACTCCCTTTTACAAATAGTTTTTTTTTAATTTCTCACAAAAGTGTCTTTGTTGGCTGAAATATATGTTCCAGTTTTAGGTTTATCATTTCACACTTTAATTTGTCTTTTAAGTAATATTTAGGGTAAGCACTGCCAAAACAATAAATATTATAAAATTTAATATATATGTTTTCCAAATAATTTGAATTTAAACCTTAAAATTAATATTGCTTAAAATTAATAAAAAAACGATTTCGGTAAATAATTATAAAATACATACTGAAAATTGCATTACATTAATTTGGAACCACTAAAAATATATTTCGATATCAAACCATTGAATATTTAAAAAAAAATTTTTCTATTTCTCTAAAATATGTAATTTGGATTACTTTTGCAACATATATATTTATTATAAATAAATTTTCAATCCGTAACGTAACCGACATAACCTCACTTATTCATGACATAATCTGTATAACCTTACTAGTGACACGATTAATGGATGCGTAAATGGGGACAGCACTTTCGCATCTTGTAATAAGACTTACTTAGGCTAACGTACCAAACTTCGACAATATGATTATGCATCATGTTAAGGCACAATCTAAATTCATCATAGTTGTAGCGACACTTCCACTCCGCCCAAAAGTGTTTTGCAGTATTAGGGAAAATGCCAAAATTTAACTCATTTTTCTTAATTATCAATTGCAATTAATGTAGGAAATTATAATTTGAAACTATCTCATTCAAATTAATAATATAATAATGAGGAAACAAAATTATATCCTTCATATAATAAAATAACAGATGTATTTATAGTTTTGCAAACTGTAATGGTTTGCCAACTTAAATTTTATATCAATGCTATTTCTAAAAAAATTCTGCAAGAAATTTACATTAAATATTGTCACTTATCCAGTAATTATATATTTACTATTAAAATAAAATATAAGATATTGCATTAGTACATATCTATTGAAATGTCAGATAGCATAAATAATAATTCTGTAAATTAAAATAACAATTTCAATTGAAAACTGAAAAATTACATGTGGTATTAGTGAGGTATTACATCTATTCAAAGAGAGATAACTATTCTTATTTAAGGATAATATGTCATTTTATCGACCAGGCTCTGTAAAACACAATTCCTTAATACTAATAGCATTTAATGCGTACCATAAATATATTTTCAATTCATAAACTAATTCATGTTTACAAATTTAACCTGAAATTAAAACATAGAGTAATCAATAAGTAGATGCAAAGCTCCTCGCCGCGTTGCAATGTATCCTTAACATAAAACATGGAATAATTTACAAGAGAGGAATATACATAAGTCGCTTGATAATATGTTTAAAATTGGAAAGCAAAAGATGTTTTTACCTAACACAAAATAAAATACGATATTTGATATAGGTAATTATGATAAAACACACAAATTGAATATATTATAAAATATAAATTAATAAATTAAACAATATAAAAATCAAAATTATAAATTAATAAAATAAAAAAATAAATTTAATTTATTGTTTGAAAATGAAAAAATATTTCAAATAATGGTCAACCTTAACTAAATTTGTCAATTAAATTGCCAAACAGCTGCTCACTGAAGGTAAAAATTAAATAAAACACATGAAGGCTGCCCAAGTACAACATTTGAAATTAAAACCAAAGCCCAAATTTACTTACAATCGAAAATTTATACAATGAGGTCTTCTTCTTCTTCTCTTTTTTCTAGGATTATTATCTTGTTTTCAACTAAAGTTTTATAGTTGTATAGTTATTATAAGCTATCTTGCCATCTTTTCCTAGGAAGTCTTACCCTATATACCCTCCTTTTTTCTCTTGGACACAATGAAGTACTTGCATAAAATACTATATATTTGTGAGAAAATTGCAGAAATACTATTGTTAGAATAGTTTTCGCCATTTGGCTTGTTTAAGTAACTCATAATTAAATTATTAATTAAGTATCACCTAATATGATGTCAAGGATTTAGACGGAAAAACAAGGATAAAATGAAATCAAAATTATTTTAAATTACGACACTAAAATTGTGTCATCAATCTATAATACCAAAACCATCCATTTCAATCACATTACAATTTCTACCAAATAAAATTTTCTCAAATGGCACGTCTACATGCACACTACATGATATCCAACACAAACGAGAAACCACAGCAGTGGCTTGATGTAATCGCTGGTTGAGTTACAGAGCGGAAATTCTAAGTTCGAATCTCGGACTTGGCAGAATTTCTTAGCTCGGCCTTCCGGTGTGCATCAACACGTTGTGGATTTAAGAATTGGTTCTATATTTACATAAGTCTGGCCAATTGACAAAAAGTCAAGGTCAAAAATTAATTTAAAAAAAAAACACACAAACGATAGATAATGCCGATCGAAACTGCTTCAAGTACCACGAACCGTTCCACACCATCCAGTTCATCCCTGGGGAGCCAACGCTCATGTAAATCTCCTTACCGAGATGACCGATATGCGGACAAGACAAGACGTGTATACCCTTGGCCGCCTTCAATCTCCTATGAATCGTTCGCACGGATAACCACCCATCTCAGTATAGATGTATCCAAAACAAACTAACAAGCACCAACCATCGATCGCTGCAGAATATGATTACGACAAAAAAAATAACGAATAATGAAAAATTGCAGCAGCAACGCAAATAAAAAATTTTACCTAAAATTTTTGAAAACTTCTCTAAATGCCATATAATAGTGATTTAAGTAGGATTAAGTAGAATATAACGGGAATTGTTGCAGTATTTATTCAATAAAAATAATAATTCCGTAATTTTGGCATTTTGATTTAAAAATTTAAAATTGTATACTGTAATTTCGACTAACTACCGTAAAATAACAAGTAAAGTATGTACTAACGTCTATTTGCATTTGAATAAGGTTGAAAATTGAATATTTAACTATTATACAAACTAAAAAGTAAAACTTCAAAACAGAATTCTACGACTAAAGTACATGTCAAAACTGATAGAAAATTGTTCAGAATGTAGCATTTGGTGTTATAGTTAATTTCCAATAAAAGCGATATACAACATGCATGAAATGTAACTGTCTTGTAGATAGTTACCTAGTTTGAAGGATTATAACTTATATCTAGTTTCATGTGTCCAACTAGACAATAAGACACCTAGTTTATTGACGGTCCAAATAAATTGAAACCAAACTAGTACATAGAATATTCCTATTCCTATATAACTTTATAAAAAGACATACGAACAGATGTGGAACACATTTGGTCATATGGGGATTCAAATATATAATTCAAAAACTATTGGAAAAGTAAATATACTACAAGTTTCTTTGTTCTTAGAAACTTAACTTCGTAGTTGGTTGTTATGTAGTATTTATAATTTTAGTTTATATTAAGAACAACATAACAACTATGTGAACTTATTTTTAAATTGATTTGTTATATCCAGCGTAAAAGTAAGTTTAAAAATTTTCAAGGAAAAAATAAACGCTTTTTGGTCTAACATATACTATCTGAGCCTTTGGATTGTTTGCTTTCGTAAAACATAATTTACATATTAAAACTGAATCGACTTCCCTACAAATATTTATGCAAATACAACTTAAAACGTATAGGTTCACACCCTTGCAGTCAAGTCACCATATATTTTATTTATCACTCCCTGAATTCAATTATGTTATAGGCGGATTTATATTACATTACAAAATAATATCGAGTTAAACGAAATAATTTATTGAAAAATAAAATTGCAAAAAGTATTTCCAAAACTTCGATATGAATGGAAGTTGAAAATTTATTTTGTATTTTTACTATCACAATAAAATGAGTTTATAATACTCAAAATTGAAATACGTAAAATGTAAATGGGTAGGTGGTAGTATTTATTTTTGGAAGAAACCGCTTCATAAAGAATACCATAAAAACAACTGGAGCACAATTTTACAAATTAAAAAGAGAACTTAAATAATGTAATCATGACACTTTGGATCGATTCAAAATAGTTGATGTACAGTGGAAAACAATTTTCTTTCAAACTCAATCCCCAGCGTGTTTGATTTTTACTACTATCTCAAGAAGAACTTAAATCTTTGATAGATATTATCTATTACCAGTTTCGGATTGCGGTAGACAATTTCAGATCCATCAAAGCAATAAAGTTTTGCTTCAGTTCTATTATTATGACCAGTAAACAGATAACACAAAAATAAAACGGACTTGGTTTTATTAGTACAATTCATTCTGTTACGAATACGTAAATCGAGTTTTATAAAAGCATGGACTTCATTCGACGCAACCCCAAGCGTAAAATTTTACAAAAGATGAATTTGTATTTTTCATTTTCATCTATGTCTGCACAAATTAACTCAAGCATTAAGTATTTGAGATTGCTAGTCGAATTTTGCTTTAACCGTCAAATATCTTCGATTGTGTCAATTTTAAATATAAAGAGCTTAATATTGTGCTGAAAAGTAAATTTTTTAGAAATATTACGGCAAATTAAAATATAGAGTGTTCAGTTTAAGAAAATTACGGTTTTGATGTTTAAAGTGTTTCCATTTAATGTCATTGGTGTTTTTCATTTATCGTGAATTGATAACCGTTGACGTATCATTAATTCAACAATTGAAGTGTGAAAATCACATATCAATACTATTTAGTTCCCGTTTTCAAATTATAGTCCTCTTTATAAATGTAAAATTGGCTATTCTTCAGCTGAAAACCTCAATTTATCTAAATAATTAATGAGAAACCTAAAACTCAGAATAAACTGCGAAAAGCATTAAAGGTTCTTACTTCGTATTAGTTAAATACTTGGCAACGAATCTTAACCGGTACTATCACACGCAGACGCAGTGACATACTTTGGAAATAGTCATCCTCAGATGAATGAGCTTTGTATCGAGCATAAAACTGTTTTTGGCTGGTATTCCATTTCAGAGATTTGTCTTATCTTTTTAGAAGGCTATTTGCTGATGAGCATCAAAAACAGCTAAATACCTATCGATGTTAATTCTATTATATAGATATACCATTAATAAATCGACTACATCAGCCTGCTGGTATTCAGTCATCTAAAAAGCTTATTTCTGAAAAGTTTTTATTTAAAAGTTTGATGTATAATCAGTCAATTGGGAGGAAATAATATAATCTTGAGCCAAGATTTAAGTCAGACCTAACGTTCGTATTCAAAAATGGGAAGAAAAGTTTAGAAAAACTTGCACAAGTATCATGGCGTGCAGCACAATTTAAAGGAAATAGAGAAAGCAAAAAATGTAAAGAAAAATTAAATCTACACCTCGTGTAGTCCACTAAATATTTCATTTCAAGATTACGCGTAGCCTTTTTACGCATTACTTTTACATCAATCCTACTAAAGATCGACTTCAATTTAATGTTATCCTCAATGGTTTGCTATGCCCTTAACGTAGTGTACTATCAATTGACTCATCATTAAACACGTTTTGCCTAAATCCTCGTAAATGGCAGCTTTCAATTTGCCTTTGTCAGTAATGGTTTTGTAATTATTGGTGTACGTGACACGTGATATATCACCCAACTTTGCAGAAGCTTTATAACTTTTTTAATCGCCTAATATTCTGCTACGAAAATGTAAGAAGAAAATTACCCGGCTAAATGAATATTGGAATTGTTTCATTTTCCTGATTTATGGCTTAAATTTTTCGTATGAATTTGTAATGTAAAAGAAAGCACAAAATTTTCTTATAGTTTTGGTGTCTAAGACTTTTATGATAATTTTTATTCTAATTTCATAAGAGGTTTTAGATGTTCTTCAAACTAAATCCGCTCTCTAAAAAGTGTTTACATGTTTTTTATAAGATTATTATTTCTACTTTAAGTTTAAATTTTAGAAATACAATATAAAATTAAAATATTTTACAATATTTTCCAACCAACACGCTAGCATAAAATAAAATGAATGGATAAACAGGTTTTGTCACAAAATCAAAATTTTACTTTTTAATTTAAACTACTTACTGTTCGTGCTCAAGATATTTGAAGTCGACTTTATTATTTTCTTGATGAAATTAGCAAAAACAACTTTTCAATTCCACAATATTCCAAATAAATTTACACAGGATAGTAGAATATTAAAGTTTTTGAATGGATATCATTCTCTTTAGTTTCTAGAATTTATAATTTATTCAAAAAGCACATCAAATTTCACTTACGTTACAAAAACTCTCACAATTGCTCAAGTCAACGGGTAAAACTCTTCTTATACATAGATAACATAAACCAATGTTCTCGCTGCTGATGTTCACCACTTTATTTGAAAGCTTTTGTTTGAAATTTATTTGATATACGAGGGTTGCCTTTTATGTTTTGGGATTGAGCAACCCTAGTGCTGCAAACTGGCAACTGACGTTTCCAGGGCCGGCAACAGTTGTGTTACTTGAGTGCTCGAGCACCACACCACGGATTTTGAGCACCACACGAGAAAATACAAAACAGTGAATAATTTGGATATGAAAATAAAACACTAAACATTCAGGGCCGTAGCTAGTTGTTTGCAAGTTATGGTATTTTTTCCTTTCAAAACAAACAGCTTTAGCAGAAAGCTAAAAAAAGAAGATCATTCGTTGTCGTCCACATTACATAATATTTATGAGCACCACACGGCAAATCTAAAAGATGCCGGCCCTGGACGTTTCTATCGTAAAGTTTGATATTTTTGACGATATACTTACTCAGAACGTTCTGACATACATACAAGTTGTTTATAGTAACTTGAAGATATCATCTTGACCAAAGAATGGAATTAAATCGAAAACGTTTTAGTGTCATTATTTTTTACAACTTTCGACATGGATTAACTCAATAGCAGTGCAGTGCAGAGCAGTTGGCAATGAAGCAGAGCGTGAACTGATACTCTAAGATTGTCATATGACTTATCGTGAAATGAGGCATCCTTGAGAATTACAAAGACCAGCATATATTCTATACATGTATTTGGTCGTCGAAATAATTTCTTCGCTTTGATTCTACATAATTTGAAAATCGCTCGAAAACAAGGCTCATGTCAATTGGTTGAAAGAAATAGTCCACAAATATGATCGCTGTGCTTCAAAACGTTTCGATGACGATGTGCAAAAAAAAATTCTTCCTGCCCTTCCGGGTAAACAAAACTTCTCTCTACACGCTGGAAAAGATGAACCAGCTTTATATTTGTGTAGAAGCCTCAAGGTATTATACCTAGCTGAATGTTGAAGGAGGCAAAGAGCGTGGATTCTAACAAAAACAATCTCTGCAAGAGGTTTTCTGTCAACAAACCTACAGCCACAACAGAGATGGAAAAAAAAACGAACGAAATTGTAGCTGCTTATCTTGATATTATCCTAGTGTAGAAACATATAAAGAACAAGTAGTCTACACCAACAGAAGAAAATTCTTTAATTATTATTAAAAATTAAATATTCGGAACTTGCGAGTAAAGATAACATTTTTATCGATAGAAATAGCTCGCCAAATGCATTCGATTATAAATTAAAAATTGCCGTATTAAAATTATTAAAAATAATTTTCCAACAAAATTGGAGGCGAATAAAAATTTCCAAGTACAAAAAAATAACAAAAGATGGAATAAAATAAGATAAGGTTTCTCTTACAACTTTAAAGCCAAGAAAAAAGCAAACCTTACCAAAATCTTCTGACTTGCCACACTCACTTTCCGAATCCATATTGAAATGGGAAACTAGAAATCATCATTTCCAAAAAATGTCTGTATGTACATATGTGTGTGTGGTCAAATTTTGTGTGCGTTCTACCTCAAAAAGTAATAGGAATTTTTTAGCAAAATTTCGTATTTAGTACATATATATTGAGACTTAGAACTGATTAGATTTTGGTTAAAATCGGTACACTGAAACTCTAAAAAAAAAAATTTTGTAAATTAAAAAAATATTTTTTTTTCTTTTCTTCAAATATTATTTTTTTATTAAATTCTTCTATATAATAATATTAATAAAGTATTAATTAATAATCGTGTAAATATCCAATTTTTGAAAATATTCTTTTTTTAAATAAAAAAATATTTTTATTTTTTTTTATTTTTAAAATTTTATTTTTTTATTATATTCTGTTTCATGATGATAATAAAAAAGTATTAATCAATAATCGTGTAAATATTCTATTTCTTTATATTTTTGTCATTGAAAAGTATGATAAAGTTATGGGCATGACCACATCCAATTTTTTTTTAATAAGATGCTACTTTTACTTACTAATTATAATCAAATTATTAATTTCGTCAATATTTAAATTAATTTTATATATTTTTTTCGGGACTGTGGAACTTTTTCAATAAACCTACTCTGTACTATACTGTATTATCTACGTGTACTGAAAAGATTCAAAATTATGAAAAAAAAAAGTGTAAATATTTGGAAAAAACAAGTTATAAAGTTAAAAACTTTAAAAATGAAAATTGTCAGAAAATCTATCTGTTCATCCTAGTTACTTTGTAGTTTTCTCTCTTTTCATATTATCGATTGGTGTTTCACGGTGAATCGACCAACGAGAAATGGCAAGCATTCCTTTCGACCAATTTCTGTTATATCGTCTATCTATGTGCAATATATCCTGGTGAAATCTTTCACCATGTTCATATGCGGCACAAAGATTTTTAAAGAAGATATCTAAGTGCGAGTTCAAAAAATGAAATTTAACGGACATGTTGCATTTCGGTGCTTTATAAACAAAAAGAAGTTCTTGAATGATTTCCTGGTGGTTGTCAGCTTTTTTGTTTTCAAGGACACTATGATATACTTTCTACAAAAGCGCCTCAAGCCGTTTCTTGTTTTTCTGCTTTATTCAACTTCATATAAAACTTGCGTCCTTCATAAACTTTCGCATTTGAGAATGTACGAAGATTTCCTTTTTCAATTTTGCATCGATGATTCGGGGGAATATTGTCTTAAGGTATTGAAAACCGTTACCATCCTTGTTCATTGGTAAAATGGTAAAAAATTTCACTTTTCACTAAAGCTTCTTCAGAAATATTTTTGACTCCAGGGATTAAACTTGCTCATCGTGGCCAATTTTTTACCACACAATGTTTATCCAATTCGCATCAACAACAACAATATTTGGTATATTCTCTTTGCAGTCCGGTTAGCATTGCTACAACTTTTAGATCAACACAAATATTCTATGAGTAACGTAAATATTTAATTTTTTTGAGTAACAACTTCATAAATATTTCCATAGCTTTCTTTCATGTTTGATGCATGTGCGAGAGGAACTGATGGATATTGATAGCCATTGTGAAGCAAGTCAGCTTTAAACTGATTTTGAACAAATCAATCATTCCTCAGATTTTTCAGGGAGACCTAGTTCTTATAGAAGTCCTTCAGCATTATCACAAAACACCATATCGCCGTTTTTTACTACAGTAACTCATACAGCCTTCTTGTCTATTACGAAAATATGAAACTTTTGTATTTTTATCTAACAAATTCCATTGTTTTAATCTTGATCCGAAAAGTTGAGTTTTTGTTTCTGAGAGTCATAAATTTCCAAAATTATTATTTAAATTAAACTGCTTCACAAGATGAGGTCTTTTTGAAAGATGAACTTGATTTGTATGGTAAGCTATCTATTCCGGCATTTGAAGTTCTCAATCATTTTTATTTTCAATTTGATACAATGATATGCATGGGGCATCCAGAAATGTTTCATAAAACTATACCAACCAACTTTTTCTCTATAATTCATGTAACATTATAAGTGACCTGGACTACGAAAAGGGATCTTACGGCGGAAAACTAGTTTCCCGGTAAAACGCGTTTTAAGATTTAAAATATTAAACAAAAAAATTCAGTTTGTTCCATTAGAAAGAGCGTCTTTCTCTTTATAAGAAACGTCCCTTTTCGTAGTCCAGGTAACAAAGATATAGCAAAAGTTGGTTTTAAGATGAATAAAGTTTTTCCGAGAAATCTTTTTAAGTTATGAATAAAAGGTATTATATTGAAACACACCGACTCTTTGTGTTCATATACTAAACATGAAATTTATAAAAATAAAAATATTTTGGTATTTCCTAATCATCTTCTCAATGTACATAATGTCTAAATCGAGATAACCATGGCCAACTTTTGGAAACTTACGCTCCATAACAATTTTGAAGAACCCATTTGTACCAAAGTTTGTACTCTTGTTTGAACTAATTTCTAAAAATATTTGATTCAATTTGAGATGTCAGCAGCAACTTCTCTTTAAAGAAGCTCGTCGCATTTTTGTAAGTCAACTGTAATTATTATAGTAATACCGTGAACATGTTTAAGAATTGCAGTTTTAAATGTATTAGTAATAACTATATATAATATAAGTATCAGCACGAATGCCACTGCCAGGGCTGAAGCACCTGTATGGTTCAAGTCAATGAATACTTCGCACCCAATGGTAAATTGAGCAACGACATTCCGAATTTTTATATTTTTATATGTTAGTTATTCAAGTGGTATAGAATAGTAATCTCTCAGTCATAGTCAGTAAACACAAAATTTTCCAGATAAAAAATACCTAGGGTTGCGTTATTATTATTATATTATAAATAAAGAGACAGAAGAAATTAAAAAAATTATGATTTGAAGTTTAAGGAGGTTTTATCGTTTAGAAATTTTTATTTTTAAGTAATTTTTAGGAATTCATTTTGAGAAAACTATCAAACTTACAGTACCGAGGGTTTTCATGCATAATAAGACATGTCTTAACTAACACCCCAAATTTGTATATATTTAATACTTTATTGAAATGTACATACAAATATAAGTTATGGAGGTCGTAAGCGTAGAGACGCTCGTCCAATCGGGCGCACAGATTGTAGCGGTTCTACTACTCCGAAACAGAAGAACAAAATAAATTTTAAATTTATATCAATGTAAATTCAAAAAAATATAAGAATAATACAATACGTAGAAAATCAAAACTCAAAAAATTTAAAAAAGTGACAATTAACACATAACAGGTTGGAATTAAGAAAATTTGAAAAAATGAAAAATTCGTAATACGAATACTATTTCTTAATTTCTTCTTAATTCAAACCTGTTATGTGTTAATTGTCTCTTTTTTAAATTTTTTGAATTTTGATTTTCTACGAATTGTATTATTCTTATATTTTTTTGAATTTAACCATAAATACATACTAAAAACCACAAATTTACTTAAAATTTTTTATTTTGAGTTCTTTTTCTATATCAATGTAGTTATCGTCCGAACTAGAATGATACCAATAGCTTGAATATTTTAGCCCTGCTCTCATGTTGTAGCTAAAAAATTTTCGGAAAAATTAAAACATAATTTTCGTTCGTACTTACTTAGTTCTAGTTCAGACAGCGCATAACTTACATAGATTTCAATAAAGTATTTCATAAAAATTTGTGTTGTTAGTTGAAATATGTCTTATTATGCGTGAAAAGTCCCGGAACTGTAGGTTTGATAGTTTTCCCAAAATTAATTCCTAAAAATTACTTAAAAAACAAGCTTGTAGACGATAAAACCCCCTTAATTTGCAAACATTTAAGAAAATAATGTCTACACAAGAAAGTTACAGCAATAATGACGATAATGTTCAAATCAAAACTCATTAAATTATGGTTACAAATAATGGTGATAATGTTCAAATCCCAAATTGATTAAATTGTGGTTACCAATAATGGTAATACTTTTTAAAATAAAATTAATTAAACAGTGGGCACAAATAATGGCAATAATGTTCAATTCAAATTTAATTGAATTATGGTTGCAGATAATGACAATGTTGTTTAAATTAAAATTAATCAAATGCACATAATAACGGAAACAGTACTACTCACAAAACAATTTACAATTGGACTGGATCGGGACCTGCTCGGACGCTCTCTTCGGGTTATATCCAATGATCACACAAACTCGGCATACTTTGGTTGTGTAACATCATGAAAATATAGATTTTTCCTCGATACGAGATGGAGAGTTTTCATAACCTCCAGTACAACTTTTGTTCGTAACTCACGTGGTTCCCGTAATTAAAATTTTCCCACTTGAGTTTGTAACTCGACCGTTGTGTTGTCAATGCAGTTAAGCCAGTCAATAGCTAGACATACACTATAACATTCAATCTTCTCACGCCTTTCTTTGACATTTATCTTGAGGGGAAAGATATTAATGTACATGTATTATCTATTTATCCATATTTATCTACTAATGAGCATTCTTTCCCTCAGGATTCCTCTTTTCTGCAGAAATGAACGCTCGTGTATGCTTAGCTAATCGCCCTACTACTGAGCAAATCACACACATCGACTTATTATTGTATACATTGCAAAATATACACATTATGCACGTATTAACCTATTTGTTTTATCTGAATTAAACCTAAACCATTAAAAATTATTTGCTTAAATACTTTTGTTCGTAACATTTACCTTAAAGCTTTATTAGACTTGTTACGCAGCGGTTTCCCGACGTAGTTCGCAAAATTAAAAAATTTACCAAAAAAACTAAAAACTCAAAAACTTGAAATTAAACTAAAAAAAAGGTAACGGTAATGCCGGCTGCTCAGTCTGCTCAAAGACTCGCTCAGGGTCGTGAGGCGTAAAAATTAAAGCGTAATTAGATTAATGACTATGAGTATTAATCTCATACTACGGTCAAGTGTGTCGGTAAACTCGCTGTACATTAAATTATATCTGAAAGAAAAAATAAAAGACAAAGCAAACACAAAAAATAAAATAACGAAGTTTAATTTGGTATAAAAAGTTCGGCGAAATCCAAAAGTACAATGTTGGTACTATTATATCTAAAAGATAGTGTCGACACCTGGCATGCATGATTAGCTTAAAATTAAAGTAATGTTTGATACAAAAATTGAGCGACAAAAACAAATACAATCTTTGGATTAATGTAGGGTAAATACTTCTATTAAACCTACCATAAGTGTATGATGGCATTCTACAAATTGGTATATACTACATAATAAAGTTGCAGCTCCCCGACTAGTAGTATTTGTATTGTATAAAGTAAAACCGGAATTGATATTTAGAATGTAAAACATTAATTAGTGGAATTATTACTTTCTTTTTAAAGATCATTTTTATTAGGTCTGTTTTATAAGTCTAAGGTTTTTTATTATTTTTTAACTTTCTAGAGGTTTTTTTTGTGTCGGGGATTTTTTAAATTTTTAATTTTTAAAATAAAACAAAGGATTATCATAACATAATATTATGTAGTTTTCATTTGAATTCAATTCAAAATCCGACATAATTGAGTTTTCAAGTAGGCAATTATACAGATAATAGTTTATCATGAAAACAGATAAAGTTAACTTAGTAATTTGCCAAGTCAACAGTTTTTTTAATCCGGAACTTTTGGATTTCAATATAATTCAAAAATGTACGATTCTGAACATTTTTGTTTAAAGCCTATAGACACATAAACATTTAAAATAAAATTTTCAGTAGTACGTATGCTCCAAATATTTTTAAATTTAATTAATTTAGTTAATTTTGAAATTAACTCTATCGCGCGCCAATGCTTAAACTTGTGACACAAGTGTCCGGAAAAGTGAGAACACTTCTATAACTGTGTATAAATCATTTTTATTTAAGCTATGGTTCATATCTATAGGTACGTAGGGTTGCGATTTTCCTGAGTAAGGCCAAAAGGCTTACAACTATGGTTTTTATCTTCATTAAAGTGATTTTCACTCTGAGAAGCCGAAAGCTGAACAACCACATCAAATACATACTGGCAGTGATTAAATAGTCATAAACGCTAATAATACAGGAGTTTTAATCAACTATATGATTAGTTTTGGAATTACGTGCTTTTAGACGACTCGCAGAATCTAACTAAAACTTGTGTTACAAAACATAAAAACATGTCACTTTGAGTGGCAATTGAACTTGATCATATTGTAGTAAATAAATGAGGGTAGTTTAGCTTTTAAATTATTCTTTAAAAAATTCATATGTATGCCAGGGTGAAATTTGAGTAATACAGTAGCATTCATAATATATTGGAAAAACAGTTTGCTGCCAAAAATAAATTGAAATAAAAACCTTTTCGCGAAATAATTTTATATTTTCTATAAGTGTGCAGGAAATAGGAATAGGCTTACCTAATTTTTTTGAAATAACTAAAGAAATATTAGCATTGCAACCAAACCATATATTTGAGGGTGTATAAATTTTAGTTATCCATAATTCTGTGGTAGGCACTTAATAGGTCATAAGTACATTTTTTGAGAAATTAGTTTTTTTACACATACACTTTAATAATATTCAAATGTTCATTGTGTCAAAAGGATATAACTTTATACACTGTTTGTGATGCCAAAATAAGAAGTTTAAAAGTTGCAATTTCAAAATTTTACTAGTTCTATGTTTGTTAAAAGAGAATAAATGTACATATAATAATAATATTCTGAATTGAAAACTATGAAAATAACATATGTATTGAAATGTATTTTCGAATCCAAACCAGGTAAATTCCTTGGAACTAAAAATTTAATCAATTAATAATATTCTAAATTTCAAAATAAATATTTCTTTTCCAACTTACCTAAATCTAAAATAGTGAGATGAACATGAGTTGACCAATGTAGCTTCGAACCTGGAAATTTGTAAATCCGATGTAGGTTCCATTTGTTAATTTTGTAAAATTTAGTCCATAGTTTGTAATTTTAAGTTTCATTTTGATAACAGTGACTTAAAACATAAAACATTTAAACAGTGCGCCGGTATTATAAAAAAGAAAATCGATCAAAATACCTGTGAAAAAAGTGCAACCAATGAAATGCGAGATCAATTTCGTTTACGTCCAGTTCACACGGATTAAGCTAAAAACAATAGAATCCGCCAATCAAATGGAAAAGAACATTTTCGATTACGTCCAGTTTGAGCAGCAGGCGAGATGGGCAAAAAAGCAAATTTAGTAGGTGCTTGACCTCTCGAAAAGGTGATCGACCTTTTCGAATTTATCGATTTATTGGTTAAACTAGATAATTTAATAGTTTTGTGGAATTGAGTATTAATCTCAAGTGTTGTGTGTCTTCGAATAACTGCGAATTTGGAATATAGTGAATATTATTGGAGAAATTTGTCTCAACCTAAAAATCGATGAGATAAATAAATAAATAAATTTAAAAGTGGAAAATCTAAATGTTATTGCCGAGAATTGGATGTAATCTATGATTGTTAAATTAAATATCCTGAGAAAAGTTGCATCTAAAGCCGATGTCGACGGAAGAAAATCGATATCGATTTTCACCACATGGACACCATTTTATAAGAAATTATAAAGTAAATTTTACGTACCTGAGGTTGCTAGATTTAATATTGAAGATCACAGGAGAATAAAATTTAAAGGTAAATTTCAACAAGTTAGTTCGCGTATGGTTTGATTAGTAAACATACTGTGAAATATTGCGCATGTCATTAAACTTTTGATTATATACCGGGGGATACGAAATTAAACAATCTTATAATTTAAAAACATTTATTTAATTTAAGTTTATGTATAATCGTTTATGTGTTTAATATTAAATAAAAGTTACAGACGTCAACACATGTTTGCATACCAATTAACCCTAGCTAGCCGTGGTCAAATAGATTATTTTAGATTGGTGACCAACGCACCAAGGACTTTAGGGAATTTATTTGGTTTGGAGTGACAAAAGAAATAAAAACACGACAGTATATTTATACATTAATTTAGTTTATTTAATATCTGCTATAAAATAATAACTAGACTTATGTCCTTTAAAGTGCTTCAAGAGATTACACATTAAAACAATAACTAAACATAATTCCTTTAAAGAGTTTTTTTCTTCAACTTAAATTTTTGTATGAATGTATGTATTTGTATGTATTTTTCAGTACAAAATTGGTATGTCGACTTATGTCTTTTTACGTGAAATTTTTTTTATATAATAGAACAATAAATAAACTTATGTCCATTTTACCATTACAACAAATATATACTTATTTTCTTAAAAGGACATAAGTGTTAATTTTTTAATATACTAGTTTAAAAGCATAGCGATAAAACAAATTTAAAGTTAATTTAAAATACCTATATGATATCTTAACTTTAAATTCGAGGTTTCCACTAATTTCCCTGATTTGAGATATAATGTTGAAACTACAATGTCGTTTTTCTCAAAACGTCAAAAATTGACTTATGACCTTTTAAGTGCCGACCATAGAATCGTTATCAAACGAAACAAAATAACGAACAAAATAAAGGTTCGAAACGTCGACGTAAAGTTAAAGTTTTTTATTAGACCTGTCCAAGATAAATCCCGATAAAAGAATTTTCTAATTTATAAATTTTAGATAATTTTACGGTGCCTTCCAACTTAAAATTATTGGCTCGAAAAAACGTACAAATTCAAAATTTTACAATATTTACACAAAATTATTTAGAAAATCAAATTTCCCAAATTTAAATATAAAATAAAATCAAACTTTCAAAACGGTCAGATAATAAAATTCAAAAACAAAATCTTTTCATAATAAAATTCCTAGTCAAAAATAGTTAATAATAAAGCTCAAATTGAAAAACTTTTAAAACTTTAATAATTAAAAACATTGTGAGGAAATTGGAATAGCATCAATACAAATAACTTGATGTAAAATATTTTATACTTAAAACTAAAAATCTGTATGTCCAGCTCGTTGAAGGATACTGCTAAATAAAGGTTAGGCATTTATTTGATGGCATACGTCAGCATACGTCAGACTCGAGAGTTATGTATTGCAGGGTTATTAATTAGTAGAGATTGTTGAGTTTGAGGTCAGTAAAAACAAATATTAATTGTCCGACGTTTCGGGTTCTTTTATTGACCCATTTTCAAGGCTACAAAAAAATTATATATGAAAAAACATGAAAAATTAACAAACAATCAAAAATAATATCAAAAGTTAAGTAATACAGAGATAATAATCAAAATATACAAAATTGAAAACGAAAATTTACATATAAAGCACAAAAATTTAATAATTACATTAGAAAAAATATTAAAAATTGAAAAACATAAAAAATATAAAAATCAGTAGGTGGAATCCTAACCAGATGGAAACATGTTATGAAATAAAATGAGACATCCTTCCGTTTTTTTTGTTTTTTTTTTGGCTGCGTTTGACCACGTTTCGACCAGCCACGTGGTGTTTTGTTTAAATATAACCACAAAAACAACTCTAACCCAGGTTATATTTAAACAAAACACCACGTGGCTGGTTGAAGCGTGGTCAAACGCAGCCAAAAAAAAAACGGAAGGATGTTTCATTTTATTTCATAACATTTTTCCATCTGGTTAGTATTCCACCTACTGATTTTTATATTTTTTATGTTTTTCAATTTTTAATATTTTTTCTAATGTAATTATTAAATTTTTGTGCTTTATATGTAAATTTTCGTTTTCAATTTTGTATATTTCGATTATTATCTATGTATTACTTAAATTTTGATATTATTTTTGATTGTTTGTTAATTTTTCATGTTTTTTCATATATAATTTTTTTGTAGCCTTGAAAATGGGTCAATAAAAGAACCCGAAACGTCCGACAATTAATATTTGTTTTTACTGACCTCAAACTCAACCATCTCTACTAATTACAATGAAAGGTCAACTATATTTAAACAATTTTTATGCAGGGTTATTCTTTTTAAAAATTAAGTTTTCTTCAAGTATGGGATCTGCTTCTTCTAAAAGACTAACTTCTAGAACTTCAATATAACTTTGGGAGTCCATTCTTGTTGATATTCATACCAATGGGATGGTTCCATAGAAGCAGAATACACCCCATACCATGACCATGTCTATAGCTAAATTATGACTTACGACCGAATCATGCCAGTAATACCCGCCCGACGAGATCATCGAGATTAAATTATTTCTCATAACTAAACAATACATTGTTCCATTGTTCATTCCATGTGATGTGTTTTCTTGCAAAATCTAAACAATTTTTTTATTTCATTTAGTGACTCTTGGTTTGGTCTTGGTAAGTGAATGATCTTTAAAATTTGTGCAATACATCGGGTTGTTACTGGCAACTGCAAATCTGCTGATATTTGCAACGCACTTTTGTGTTCATTCACAGCTTTATTGAAAATCTCACGCTTTTCACGGTTGCTCAGCTTAGATTTTGCACCAATTTTATCATTTTTGCATACAAATCATTTAATTTTATAAAATTATAGATAAGTTAAGGGGATCTGTGGATTTTACTTGCTATTTTAAAGTATAATAAGCCAATTTCCTTGTATGCCTTAATTGCAATAATTTCCTTCTGCTTTAAAGGTAATCCTTTGCCTATGTCGGCAACTTAAATAATTCATACCATGGTAAAATTGTTTTAATAGTATTGTAATTATATAAATTATAATTATCAATGTTGAGCTACAGGACACAAATAAAACACATTTTTTAAACGAGCTTTCGAAAAATGACTTTTTTTTTCAAGTTGAATATGAATTGAAAAACAAAAACAATGACAATTACAAAGCAACTATAAATTATATTAATTTACAATATTGACATTTATCCGACAACTTGATCAGAATGATAATATGAAATCCCGGTGATGAACAAAAAAATAAAGAAGACGCATGTATTAATAATTCCAATAAGTTGTCTAATAGCTTTGTAATTGTCATTGTTTTTGTTTTTCAATTCAATTAAACTTAAAAAAGAAAAAGTCATTTTTCAAAAGCTCGTTTAAAAAATGTGTTTTATTTGTGTCCTGTAGCTCAACATTGATAATTCTAATTTATAATGTTTTCAAGAGCTAATGATTTTATTTAATAATATTGTAATTATACTTACTTTATATTTGTTATAAATTTAATATTAAATTAATATAAATATTAAATTTATAACAAATATGTTTAATTTATTTTTTAAGTTTTTTGGATAGTGAGGCTATTCTAACTTTCAACTGAAAATGTTCTAATTTTGCTATTTTGTATAATTAAATTACTGTACTAAAGAACTGCATTTTGAAACTTAATGACTCAAACAAGTAAACACAAATTATGATGGCGCAAGGAAAACTTAACACTGATTGTGTAAGACTTGGTAAGCAAATTTGCAAATGAGGCTATTTCAATTTCCTGCACAGCTAGCTTTATATAGATCACGTGTAAAAATATTTAAATTGAGAATAATGCGAATGGTATATAACAAAATTATATTCTCTTTATCGTTCAAAATATATTGACAAAATCTTCCAAACATAAATAACTGAAAATTATATAAATATTTTTTTAAATTAATTTGTTCCTATAGTTTATTAGACCTACAGTATCATGCCAAGTAAAAGAAATTATTATTGAATAGATTTAAAATGTCAGTTTTCAAGCTGTTGAATGATAATATAATATCAGCCAAAAGGCAATTTGGGATACCACACCAAACAATAAGTTTTTGGTATACAAAAGAACAAAATATGGAACCACAGACTCGCGACGAAAAACAGGTCAAACAAGAAAAACGGCCAAGAGGGACAATTAAGTAATCGTTCGTAAAGCGAACAAAAATCATCGTTCAACAGCTGCTAAAATCGTTCGTAATTTTAACGAAACTCGCGAAGATAACATAAGTGTTTCGAAGGTGAAACGTCGAATATAATTAAGTGGACTATTTAGTAGACGTATCTAAAAAAACATTTATATCAAAGAAGAATATGATAGCTTGTTTAAAATTTGCAAAAAATTATATACATACACTGGGAAAGAAAACAATTGTCTAGAATTTTTTGGATCGACTGAAGTGAATTTAAGTTATTTTCTTCATCAGATGGTATAAAGTTTATTCAAAGTTCCAAAGATAAAAAACATGACATTACGTCTAAAGTTTTCACTATAAAGCACGGCGGTGGAAACGTCGTGATGTGGGGCTGTTATTCCCGTGAGAACGTTAGATCTAGCACACAATTGATATTATTATGGTTCGATTTGTATATGCCGACATACTGAGAAATCATAATATGTTAATTATGCTATGGTTAAAATGCCAGGCGGATGAATATTTCAGCAAGATAATGATACAAAACACACTTCAAAACAAGTAAAACAATTCACGAATATAGCCAAAATTTACCTGATTGAGTAGCCCAATAGAACATTTGTGGGAAGAGCTAGAACGACGCATTAGAAGTCTTCAGTCACGAAGAAATCAGTTGTTGAAAGCTTATATACTATACCATTAAAGGGTTTAGTGAGGCTGGTTGAATCTATGCAATTATTGTGCAGAGCTGTTATTACTGCAGAAGGGTTCGCTACAAAGTACTAAATGCTTTTATTTCTAATTATTTAATAATTGCACTACAGTATGTTTTGTTTTAAGTGCTTTTCAAATGTACATGTTATAAATAAATTTTGAGATTGTTTTTAAGTTTATTTTCAAAGATGTATATGTGGTTATTCAAATTTGGTTAAACTATTAAGAAAAGCGCGAAAAGAAGCAATTTTTTGCAAACTTTAGAAAAGGATTCGGAAGAATTAAATTTATCGCGATTTCTAACGGATATCAAGTCAAATTAATAGATAATAATTTATTACGTCAAATTAACCAAAAATATCTATTTAATGCAATACTCTATTACTTATAATAAAGCTAACGTAAATTTTAATAAAATTACTCATTAGTCATTACCTTTCTAGGTAGAAAAAAAATTGTCAAATATTTGAATAATTACAATTTCAACATCGTCTTTAAAACAGACAATAAACTTAACAAATTTATTAATAACGCAAAATCAAAGTAGGACATTTTAACTAAATCAAGGGTTAATGAGCTCCTTGCAGATAGAAAATCTAATTTCTCGAAACATATATTAGACACCAAGCATAAACAAGGAGTGTATGAAATTTTACATGTAGAGCCAAAAAGTAAAAACTAGAATGTTTAGAAGCTATGGAAATCAATAAATTAAAACAGTCGTCCTTATTATTAAACAGTCAATCTGATTTAAACAATTTACCATTATTAAACATCTTTAGTAAATAATTTACCTCCCCTTAGTTGGACCTTTCAGAGCGTTTATTTTTATATTAACATTAAGGGATTAGGCCACCTAGAGATCAAAAAATATACTTTTTGGGGATTTTTTTTCAGAAAATCTACAAAATTAATATTTAAAAAAAAATTTTGAAAATATAAAACAGAAAAACTAGAAATTGAAATACTTATTGTGAAAAATATGTTTCGCCAACGGTACTGTAAATAGGACTCTCAATTCCCAACAATATACAATGAACAGCTACGAAGTATACAGAATCCATGTAGGGATTGTAGTGCCATTTATATCGATCAAATGGGTCGAAAAAATTGAAAACCGTATAAAGAACACTTAAAGACCCGCATACAATTCTACTCAACTTACAAAAACAATTGCATAGTACACTACTGAGAACCTGTGAATTTCTTTATCATTTCATGTTTGTTGCAATTTTAATATCAGTTATAACTTCATTTAACTTCACTTGTTCGAGTGTATTTTGTAAATTAACGACAAACGTAATGGTTTGGGTAGAACATAAAAAAGTACTCTATTAATGAAAAGTTTTTCATGTAGAATATTATGACTTAATTGGCATTTAACATTTCTGATAAATAAAAATTTTTTTAGTTTTTACTTGAAAATGTAAGTCTCCCGAAACTAGTTGCATTATGTAAATCCCAATCCCATCATTTATTAAATTGTTTCTGTTAAAAACAGAACTAAACAAAACGTTACAATAATAGAATTTTAACAGTAAAGTGAAGAAATACAATACGTCTTCAGTTTACTGTTAAAACTCTTATTATTTGAATGTTTTGTTTAGTTCTGTTGAATATCATATTTTAGAAATACTACAGATCTACATACATTTTTTATTTTAAGGACAGGATCTCACAGACAAAGATAAATATAATATTTCAAATCAATAAAGAGAGACCGAAATATGTTTCAATTTCTCGATTTTAATAAAAAGTATTGTACATTCAGGAATAGCTAAAGTATAAATATAAAATATAAAATATAAAAATAAGTATATCGAATAAAAGAAAGTTAATATTAAATATAATTAATATTTCACCTGTCTATATTGGTTTAATTTTACAAAAACTAGTTTTATTTAAAAGATTTCTCAAAATATTTCCGTGGTCACATGTTATAAGGGTATAAGTGAAAATACCCAACTTTACAGGAGACACAAAAAACGTTTTTGTAATTTCAATTTTGAAATTACTAGCTTATAGCCACTGAACTTATATTTTGGAAGTGTAATTACTACCTCATAAATGTATAAAAACCGTACAAACTGAATACAGTAGAAGCTCGATAACGTGCACATCCGGATTTATGAACATCTCGGTCTTGTGAACACCCCATTTTTGTCTATAGCTACTCGGTAACGTGAATATTATTACACTCGGTAATGTGAACAGTAAAAGTTATGAGTTGTTATTGATGTGTATATCTTAGTGTCTGTACTAGAATAGAATACAGACACACATAAGGAAAAAGTTAGAATGAACGAATTGTTAGAAGATGATCACGAAGATAAAGATTGTGAAATTGTAAATGTACCCGAATTGCAACAAATAACCCATAATGAAGCTATTCGAGCATTGAAGGTATCGCTAGGGTGGGCCGAACAAAATGAAATCGACATAACTGATATCTTAAGTTTAAAAAAGATTTATGAAAAAGTTGTAATTTTACGACATGCAACGAAGTGGAAGACCGCAGTTTAATGTTTGGTCGCGCCGACTACACTTTTGTGATCTAAAGCCTAATTTTCACCTATAGGCTATGCATTTAGCATGGTTAGCAACCTACTAGAATATATGCAAAGGGCTCAAAGGACCATGAGTACCAAGTGTAAATTTGGTACAACCCATTCCCATGGCAATAACAGGACGTAATCCTAAAATAAGAAAAAGAAGAAGTTGTAATTTTAAATGCAACTAAAAAACAAAAACAACGTAATTTAACTACGTTTTTTCGTGAACTTTGCATCTTTAATGTTCTTAATTACCAACATTATACATTATACGTTTTATAAGGAATGAATATATGAATAACACTAGTTTTTCTACATCCCCGTTAGTATGAACACTTGCGTAAATTTGAACATACCTTTGAATTTCTGTGTTGCATAGAATCGAACTTTTACTGTTTAATTACATACATGTTTAATTTTTATTTTAAATTTGAATAATTTCCTTAGTGCAGACATGTTCTAATTTGAGCTTAGCAATAAAGATGTAAATTAACTTATTTCTTTTTTGTAGATGCATATAAGTGAAATTTTAATCATTTGAATTTAGATTATAGTAATAAGATTACTTAATTTTTTAATAATAAAATGAGAAAATATTTTATGTTGAGGAATGCTTTTATTAATAAGATGAACTAAGTAATTATTATAACTTATAAGTAAAATAAAATTATTCACATTAGGAAAAATATAATACTTCAGAAGAAGTTTTCTCACTAATATAAATTTTATTCTAAACGGAATAAGTCAACAAATTTCATTAATGTCGTTTTGTTAAAGAGATATAAGTTTATAGAAACTGCAATTTATGATACTTGTATTTTGCTTTAATGATATAAAGTATATTTATATCTTTTTAGCTTGCTTACTAATTTTGCTAATATTAAAAAACCAGATTGCTAAAAAGAAGTAAATATACATATATATTTTTTAAGCGATAAGTTTTTTCCCCTTATTTATTCCCTTATGGCGAAATTTAAAAATATTAAAATAAAAAATTACTGTGTTTTTGATGGTTTAAGATACTTATATCTGAATAACGAATTCATAAATTTCCTATTAGCTATTGACACGAAATTTTCTGCTTTTACCAAAACTTGACACTTACTATTAGGAATGCAGTTCTACAAAAGAACGAATATGGGTAGTTGACTTATTCCTTTATTACATGTGACCACCGATTTTATATTTGTACTTTAGTTATTCCTGAATGTGCAATACTTTTTCTTAAAATCGAGAAATAATAACATATTTCGTTATAGTCGATTCATAAGTGGTTTAAGTAGTGTAACTGGATATTAACCACATATCAATATTTTAGAAAACCCAAAAAATTCACGAAACACTTTTCAGAACTAAAATGTTTTTAAGTTATCACATGAAAAATACACTGTAAGTGCAAATTATCGCGATAATTTACTTAAAAACATTTTAGTTGTGAAAAGTGTTTCGTGCATTTTTTGAATTTTCTAAAATATTGATATTAATTAATTAAATATTAATTTTATATTAAATTAATCTAACGGAAATTTATATGTATGAAATTGGTTTTGAAGTAAATGATTAAAATATTTGTTTTTAATTGTTGTATAGTGCGGACGAGGGTTTCGATGGTACATATCCTACTAACGTTGTCGTTCGTAACAATGGAAGTTGTTTATACGTTCCACCAGGAATTTTTAAAAGCACTTGCAAAATTGATATAACATGGTTTCCATTTGATGACCAACGATGTGAAATGAAATTTGGCAGTTGGACATACGATGGTTTGCAAGTGTGATAGTTAAGTATAGAATGTAATAGGCGGTGTATTTAAACTTGAATTTTTTTAGCTCGATTTACAATTACAAGATGATACTGGAGGCGATATTAGCAATTTTATTACAAATGGTGAATGGGATTTATTAGGTAATAAATAAATAATATTTTGGTAGAAATTTCTACGGTTAATTTTAATTTCAGGAGTGCCTGGTAAAAGAAACGAGATTTATTACAACTGTTGTCCTGAGCCTTATATCGATATTACTTTTTATATTATAATTCGTCGTCGAACACTTTATTATTTCTTTAATTTGATAGTTCCATGCGTTTTAATAGCTTCAATGGCGGTTCTTGGTTTTACATTACCACCAGATTCTGGTGAAAAATTGTCTCTGGGAGTAACAATTCTGTTGTCTCTCACGGTGTTCCTTAATATGGTAGCAGAAACCATGCCGGCTACTTCAGATGCTGTTCCTCTTTTGGGTTTGTTCAAAACTTTGGCAAAAAATCAAATTGATAGCAATATTTTTAGGTACGTACTTTAACTGTATTATGTTCATGGTGGCGTCTTCCGTAGTATCGACTATCCTTATTCTTAATTACCATCATCGTAACGCCGATACACACGAAATGTCAGATTGGGTAAGTAGTGTAGCTATAAATTATCTCATAATCGATGTAAATGTTGCAATTTCAGATTAAAATAGTGTTTCTCTATTGGCTTCCTTGGTTTCTGCGAATGCGTATTCCATCTCAAACTTACGACTACAATAGTAGTGGTAACAAAGTTCCAGTGGTAGCTGATAGAAAATCGTTAAATCTTCAGGACGTAGAATTAAAAGAGCGTTCTTCGAAGAGTTTATTAGCCAACGTACTAGATATCGATGACGATTTTAGACACAATCATAGAGGAGGAGGTACACCAACCCCATTACCAAGCGCAGCATTTTTTAGAACAGTCTATAGGTGGGTTCGAACGTAAATTTTGAAGCTTAAGTGTTATAGTATGTTTTTCAGACAAAATGAAGACAATGGAAACGGTGGACGACTGCACGAATCGCTTGTATCGAACCATACATGCCTCGGAGCTGACTACGAATTAGCTTTGATTTTAAAAGAAATTCGTTTTATTACCGATCAGCTACGAAAAGAAGATGAACAAGCGGACGTCAAAAGAGACTGGAAATTTGCGGCCATGGTAGTCGACAGACTGTGCCTTATTATATTCACTCTGTTCACGATCATCGCTACATTGGCGGTGCTATTTTCAGCGCCTCATATAATAGTGTCGTAGCAAGCCCGCGTTATTGCAGTTTTCATGCCTCTTTGCCAGAACCCCACAGTTGAAAGTCAAATAGAATACGAGTGGATAGCACGACTTTTTCAGTTTTGGGTTAAACTAACAACGTATCGATTTCGCTGGTCGCGCTACCACATCGTGCAGTCATTTTATACGGAAAAAATTGGTTTGAGCCTCGTTCTTTAGGATTAACACAATCATACTGTGATAATTCGAGTTACATATTGAGTTAAAGCTTTTCCATGTGAGCGCCGCTACTTTAATATTTTTACAATACAAAACAAAATAAAAATAGATAGGTAATATCGATGACTGCCACAAAATAAGCTATTAAAATTTAACGCGTGTGAATTATTTTAAATTTTATTAAATTGTGTTAGACATAGTAAAAGTATTGAAAATAGAAAATTTGTGACGACGGCACTCATATGTAAAGCGTGTGTAATAAATGTGAAATGTTAACGCGCAGCGAAGAGCTATCAAATCTATATAGCTCTCTGCTTCGCATTGTTACTTAAAACATTGTTAATTGCATTTGTATTTTATGAATAACCTGTAGATACTCAAATGAAAATAACGCGAATTATATTTTTCTTGTATAGTAAATTGAAACTACCCCTAAAAATGAATTTCTGACACAAATTGAAAATCACATCAATAATTCATTAAAATTTCTATAACTGTAGATAAAAATTGATTTAAAGAAAACCATTTAGCATACTGCGTGGATCGGCGTAATTTCAATTTCTCTATAATATCCTGTATATTAACTTACTAAGTCTACATGTAGTTACATGGGCGAATGGCTGGTAAACAGGCCCTTTAAATTCTTACATATCTTTTTAAAAAAAACGTTGCCAAATAAACACCTATAAGCTAATACAGACTTAAATTTGGAACTTAAAGTACACCGCGTCTTTTTTAAAAAAAAAAGAAAATTAGAATAATTTAATTTATCGTGGTTACAAAAAAAATTCAAAAGCAAATTCGGGCCGGCAGCGCGCAATTAAACTTTTAACATTTTCCAACTTTTTCGCAAAAATATCCTTCGCAGATGTAATTAAAAATATTTTGCGAAAAATAAAGGTAAAGCAACTCTCAAATTATAATGGAAGTTGCTCAATTTAAATAAAACCTTTTAGATAAAATTATTACGAGAGTTGCTAAAAATGTGTACATCTTTGTGAGTATTTAATTCGTTGCCGGTTCGATTGTTTGATAATTAAAATTTACATCGTTAACGTTCTTCCACTTTCATGAAAGACAATATCGTGTTATTTAAAACCTAGTTATTATTTGTAGTTTTAAATTAATTACGTTTTAATAAATTACATAAGACATAAATCTTAACCATCGCCGCCTTTTCAAATAGGAAGAAAATAATATACATCTACGGCACATTGCATTAAATCACATTCATATTTTTAGCTAGTGGATAAGTGGATGAATGGTACCTAATAAGATTAAATGCTGATAACTTAAAAGTCATCTATCTCTCTTAATGATAAAAAATGGCTGACAGGCAAATGTACAAAAACTCTTTGCGAAAAAGAACTAAATTTCGGGTAAGTCGGTGCCGCGCAATATTGACTCATATTTGACTATAAAACTATTTCTATAATATTCTTAATAAGTATTAGTAATAATAAACAAACACCTTAATTCGTTGTTACGTAAAATATAATAATTACCTTACATAACACTATCGCTGATTTAAGACATGGGTTAACATCATAACATGTTTAAGTAAACGACAATCCATTTTTGATCAATCGCATAATTAACACAGCCTTTTCAAAATAGTTAGTTATTAAAAGAGTCACTAAATATAGAGGCTATAGATCTGTGAGATTCTGTGTTACAATGCGACAAATATTGTTTTTTACCGCAGTTGTTGTATAATATTGTGTCACAATGGATTGTACTTTGTTAAAAGAATTAACAATAAACATTTACTTGAAAATAAAATGCCTTTTATTTCCTCTAAAATACTCTTACCCTCTCCAAATAAAAGCTCAAAGTGTATAATTGAAATCATAAGGTAAGGACGAGATAATCTTGATGGAATTTTCGCTAGTAAAATATTTAAATTCAAGTTTATGTAGACAGTGGCGCGCACCACAAAATAAGCTTTCCAACCCTGGATATCAATTCGCCGCCGCCAATACTCATTTCGCCACCCCTGCCCAAAATTAGCACGCAAGCGCTCGCTCTTTCGACAAATCGATTTTGCAATACGAATTAAGAGCTATTGGTCTCTCGTTCTGCTCCTGCGTCGTTAGGGTGTGCCATCTAGACATATTCTACACAATTAAATTCGTGGGGGTGGTGTCATGCAACATTCCACGCTGTTGTTATCGGAATGACGCGAAGGGTGTGTGCGTGACCGTACCTAAAAGTTATATTTCGCTACTATGGTGTTAAATCGCCATCATGTTACGAATTTATAAAAGCTGTTTTAAAGGGTATCCCGCGGCGCGTCACGAGGAGACTCTCGTCCTCGCGCTGGAGTTAGACATGAACTTTATAAGCATTGTGCGAATCCGATGATTTAGTGAGCACCGCCAAGAGCATCGCTCAGTAATGTGGAGGACTATGTCAGTTCTTCCATTCTTGCTCTTCATTATATGCTTCATTGTTATAGGTAAGATTGCCGGCACACCCACTACAACATGCTGGGTTTCATGTAAACATTGCCCCTCCCCTCTTATTTAAAACAAAGACTTTACATCCTCACACAATTTTGTCAAAATTTTTTACACTTACAGCCAATCCATTTGGCACTATCGAAAACCTCTCTAAATTTAATCTCATATTTCCAACATAATTTCATGTCGACCTCTACGAGTAATCAAAATTTTAATTATTAATTACCACTTATGCTCAACTTAATATACCCAATAAATAAACAATGATACTACAACCGATTACAGGAAGATGTTCTGAAGACGAAGAACGTTTAGTACGAGACCTTTTTCGTGGATATAACAAACTTATCCGACCTGTTCAAAACATGACCGAAAAAGTGGATGTGAGATTTGGGCTGGCTTTTGTTCAGCTTATTAATGTGGTACGTAATACTAAAATATAATATTTTAATTCAAATTAACTTATTCCTTTCCTTCCAGAATGAGAAAAATCAAATTATGAAATCGAATGTGTGGTTACGACTCGTAAGTTCGATAACTTATAGTTACATGTTAGAGTGCACCAGGCAATTTTTATTATCTCTAGGTTTGGAATGATTACCAACTACAATGGGATGAAGCCGATTATGGAGGAATAGCCGTATTGAGATTACCCCCCGATAAAGTTTGGAAACCCGATATAGTGTTATTTAATAAGTAAGTCTGCAAATCCTTACCATAAAATGTTTTTTATGTTTTTCTGTTTTAGTGCCGATGGAAATTACGAAGTTAGATATAAGTCGAATGTTTTAATTTATCCCAATGGAGAAGTTTTATGGGTTCCTCCCGCGATTTATCAAAGTTCTTGTACCATAGACGTAACGTATTTCCCGTTCGATCAGCAAACTTGCATTATGAAATTTGGTTCATGGACTTTTAACGGAGATCAAGTATCTCTAGCACTGTACAATAATAAAAATTTTGTAGATTTATCGGACTATTGGAAATCTGGAACGTGGGATATCATCGAAGTTCCTGCGTATCTTAACATATATGAGGGGAACCACCCCACCGAAACAGATATCACATTCTACATTATCATTCGCCGTAAAACCTTATTTTATACAGTCAATTTGATACTCCCAACAGTGTTAATCTCTTTTCTATGTGTCCTTGTATTTTATTTACCAGCAGAAGCAGGCGAGAAGGTGAAACACATGTGAGTATAAATGTCGGTTCTTAATTATTTCTATTTTTAGGTAACTCTTGGAATAAGTATTTTGCTATCACTGGTGGTATTCTTGTTATTGGTGTCCAAAATCCTGCCACCAACTTCATTAGTGCTGCCACTAATTGCCAAATATCTCCTGTTTACGTTTATTATGAATACAGTTAGTATTCTTGTTACTGTAGTTATTATTAACTGGAATTTTAGGGGACCGAGAACACATAGGTATGTATACCAAAGTAATACACAATCTCGCCAAACTAATTCGTAATATATTCAGAATGCCTTCGTGGATTCGTTCAGTTTTCTTAAATTATTTACCAGCTATGTTGTTAATGAAACGACCGCGAAAAACAAGACTAAGATGGATGATGGAAATGCCTGGAATGAGCATTCCACCAAATCCCTATGGTTCTCCAGCTGATATTCCAAAACATATAAGGTATTACATTAATGACAGTTTTATTCTTATTTCATTATGACATCCTTTGTCGCCTCCAGCTCAATTGAATCTCAAAGTAAAGTAGAAGTAATGGAATTGTCGGATTTACATCATCCAAATTGCAAAATAAATAGAAAGCTTAATTCGGATCTAGGGGTAGGAGTAGGTTCTGATAGTTGCAGAAGAGAAAGTGAAAGCTCTGAATCAATTTTGTTATCTCCAGAAGCTTCTAAAGCGACTGAAGCTGTAGAATTTATAGCAGAACATTTGCGTAACGAAGACCTTTACATACAGGTGAGTTGCTGGAAGTAATGTTACAGTTAACCTGGACAGTTTCTTATAGACTCGCGAAGACTGGAAGTATGTAGCCATGGTGATTGATAGATTGCAGTTGTATATGTTTTTTATCGTCACCACTGCTGGCACTGTAGGAATCTTAATGGATGCACCCCATATATTTGAATACGTAGATCAAGACAGAATTATAGAAATTTATCGGGGTAAATAGAATAAACCTGTAGCGAAACGGGTTTTATTACTAATATTTGGCTTCCTCATTGCTGGCTACCATAAAATCATGTGGCTTCCATGGGAACGCACAGAGCGGAACTACACTTTTTAGAATAGCAGCTGCGGTTTTAAAATAGAGGTTTTCCTTCGTCACTTTATGGTGCCTCTAAAATCAGTATCATTAAACGCTAATTATAAAAATTTTGAACATTAGTAATGGCTCTAACCGCTGTTACAAAAATAGTACGTTAACTTCATCAATTTTTATAATTAAACAGGACAACATTTTCACATTTTGTGGTCGATTTCTACGTTTTCTTACAATTATAACCGTTACAGTGTAAAAAATGTAAACAATGTGATTATTAAAATATTAAACTTTGTTCCTGCCATTCGTACAGTAACAATTAGTGCAATCGTGTCCATCCGATACAGTTTCACTATTAATTTTAAAGATGACTCCATCGTTTTTGACGAAAGCATATCTCCAATTTACCGCAGCAGCCAATTTGCACAAATATAGTGAAACTGTAAACTCAAGTGTGAAATTTCCAAGTGAGCTCGTGTAAACAATCAGTCAAATATTACAACTACTGTAACATGTTTAGACTAGAGTAGAATAAATAAATAACAGGCAGTGTTATACTGTAAATAATTGTTGGACCTTGTCTTTATTATATTCATTTTGCAATAATAATTCTGACTATGTATGTACTAATTGTAAGTACATATTTTAACACAATTGTCAATACGCACGACTAAGCTCTGACTGTCATTTTTTTATACAACAAACTGTGACAATTTGCAGTCTTTCATAACGTATTTCACCAAAGATAAACTGTAAAGCCAGCTGCGTTTTGTTAGCCATCCTCCCATTTTGACTTTTGGATCCAAAATATTACGCAATAGCAGCAACAGTTTGTAGCTAAATCATTTAACAACAGTAACAAACTATTGCTGAAAGCTTATGGAAATATTGCAATTTTTATTATTTATTTAACCTGTTCATTTTTAAATTTTAATTTATTACTCATTTCACTGGATAAATATAGTATAGAAATGAAATGAAACAGGAAACATCAAAATGCCAGTTCTGATGTTAATCAAATTTCTTACAAATGCAAATTAATCTTTTAAGAAATTGTTTTGTTAGAATTTAAAAAATTAATTTGTATCTGTAGACATAATTAGGCCATCATCAACAATTTAATTATATAAATTCTTACTACCTACTCTTGATAATTAAAGTTATTCTATTCATTATTAATTATAGTGTACACATTTTTTAAATCGATTTATGTGTCAATTGTACAGAGTGATTGTAAATTTAATTAGCTTAAATAAAATTCTCATTAGCAAAGTTTTTAGGAGGTAACTTTATACTTTAGGAATAAACAGAACTCGAGAAGTATTTGATAAATATAACTCAAGAAAGTGATAATGAATTGTAGAAACAACATATTGGTAGAACTCATTCTTGAGTTTCCACGATAAATTTTTTATTTTTCAAAATAACGAAAAAAATGGGTTTAACTTTTATGAAGTTTAACAACAAAAACTCGTATGTGACACTCAGTTATTCTCCAGTTATAACTCAAAAATCGTAAAAGATGTCAAAAAATATTAAAAGTCCAAAAGTGTTCAGCGTGAAATAACAGACATTTTTTTGTTTTAAAACTTTTTAATATTGTTTATTGTTTTAGAATTAGTAGAGAATAACTTAAATCATATTCGGTTTCTCATGATTTTTACTATACTAACCAACTTTTTTCCAAATTTTGGATCTAAGCTAACTAATTGCTGAAAAATCGCTCAATTTTAACAAACTCGAAAAAACATATTATGATATGCTATTTTACCAATTTTTATTTTCTTGTTATTGCAAATTTATTAAATAATTTTAATGTTTTAAAATAGAATATAAAATTTAAAAGTTGTGATAAATAAGTAAAAGTTGGTAGAATAACGGATATGTTTAATTTTTAAAGCAAGATTATACAGGGTGTTTTAAAAATATTGGTCCAAGGTGAGCTCTGATAATACTTTTTATTTTAAATAGTAGCAGTTGGTAGTTGGACTCATATTTGTAAAAACGTTTTGTTTGTAACGATTAAACTATACGTTTGCAAAATTTGAACCAATTTTTCGATTGCTTTCTAGGTGCGCTGTTATTGTTAAATTATTTACCTCTATATTTCGAAAACTGTTGGTTTTTTAAATTCTAGTTCATTAAGACTTTTTTGTTTATAATGATGAGAACCCTGCGTTACTAAAGTACGCCTAATAAACTTTGTTGATGTAAAATACGCTAATCTTACTTTTTAAAACCTAAAAGCTAATGGCCGTATTCGTAAACGTGTTTTAGACGTTTAAAATATTTTTTTTGTTATGACAGTCAGCTAGTGATTTGTGATAGATAATAACACTACAACACAGTTTATTTAAAAATTAAAGTTGTTTTTATAAGTATCTATGTCAAGTTTAAGTAATAATTATATTACATAGAATTGTTATACGAGGAGTTATTATACGCCATTTATGATATTTATTTATTATGTAAAATTTTTATAATGTAAATGTAGTTCTAGAATTTAGTGATTTATTTTATTTTGCTAAAAAGCACAGTTTACACTAAACTACACAAATTTTAAGGCCTATTTTATAGTAATATTAATTTTAAGAAATTAATACAATTTGCTCAAGACACGCGACTATGGAATGCAATCATTATAAATAATAATTAAAAATAATAATAAAATAAATTAAATGATCGAGAATACGATCACTATGAGCACGTTAAATGCTTCCAATTTTTGTTTACACATTTTTACTGTTTCAATTTTCTTATTAATGGTCTTGTAACTAGGTAGATTAAAAATTTTCAGTTATAAATAATTTTAATTTAGAGATATGCAAAATGCAATGCCAAACTACCGAGAGTTAATCTGCCAAGTAATCGTAAAAGTAATGTATATGCAATATACATATTATTTCCGTGGTTTGATACGTTATACACATTAAAACTTCAAATAACAAGTTAAATTCAAGAATATAATGTAATTATATTATTGAGCTTTTGAGCTGAAAATATAATTTCATTATATTGTTGAATTTAACTTGTTATTTGAAGTTTTAATGTTTATTTTCTCACAAGTTAAGATTTATATATGTTACGGACAATGACGTAAATTGGGCATTGACGTCAATGGCCGGACAATGACGTCATTGCCCATTTACGTTGGCCATTAACGTCATTGACCGGCCATTGATGTCAACGCCCGTTAATGATGGGCAATGATGTAAATATTTTCATATGATTGTAATATTTACATCTTTGGCCGGTCAATGACGTTAATGGCTAACATGGATTGGACAATGATGATACTATAGAATAATTACTATAAGAAACAGCAAAATGGCGATGCACTTCAACCCGGGACAATTATTTGTCGTGCACGCATTTTTCCGTGTTAATGACAGCAACTCTGCCTTTTTCATGGCCTCATAAGTGTACAGAGATTTTTATTTAATTTAGACAATGATCATTTTAGAGTGGATTCATGATTTGTCGTGTTTACGTCAGCCAAAGCGGCCCGGAGGAAAAATTAATTAAATTTAATTAATTCATTTTACGTTGGATCCGTGATTTGCTGTAGTTGTGCCAGCCAAAACTGAAAAAGTGATAGAATATAGTATCTGTAGAATAGTAATTTCATCATTGTCCACTTTGTATTGGATATTAACGGCATTGCCCGGGCAATGATGTAAAAATCACATATGTAATTTTAAATGTCATCATTGCCCAAACTGCATGGTCATTGACGTCATTGGCCGGCCAATGACGTTAATGCCCAACTAAGCTGGGCATTGACGTTATTGTCCGGCCATTGACGTTAATGACCGAATTGTCAACATTGACCTAACATATATTTAGATACGTTTACAGTGGGTCCCCATTTTACCTCTTTCTGAAACTAATAAATATTTGTTGAGATATTACCTACAAAGACCGGGCAAGACTCAAAGATTCAAAATAAAATTTGTAGTGTTTTTGAAGGCGCTCTGTATAACTATTGTAATTAAATAATAAAATGCAAAGTAAATGCAGGTTTAATGTGATAATTGCTCAAATTAATCTCAACCAACTAGTATAATTGTAAAATCTACTTTGCATTATAAACTAACCAAAATTTTTTATTTGTTTTTAATTTACAATTGTATTTGCAGTCGACTTGAAAATAAAACGGGAGCATGGCTGTGATATTACATGCCAGTCTTATAAGGGAATATTTGTTAAATTAAAAAAAAATTGTAAAAGCTAGCTTACTACAATTTTTTCTTATTAGAATGTCATCTTGCAGTTTAAAGAAGTTTCAATATGCATATCGCTCATTTAATACTATGACGTCATAACTAAAAAAATGGCAATTGTTAGTTATTTATACAGGTTAAATACATTTTGTCCTCAGATGGCGATTTGGTACCCAAATTATTTATTTTTTTTAAGTTTTTTAAGTTAAGACGTTGTTGTATTTATTGAGCGATGTTATGTATTTCAATCCTATTATAGATATCATAAAAGAAAACCTTGATTGTGTCACAAACAATTCAGTTGTTAGAATTCCTGGTTGTAACATTTTAAATTGCAAATTTAAATAAGCGGATAACATAGTATCCAAACTTATGGATGAAGGCTAATCCTGAATATGCTAGATGGTCATCAATCTCTAAGCATATTATAACTTGACTTTGAAAACTCAACGAAATTTGAAAAAGAAAATTTATTGTTTAATTATAGCAGTTTGCTCCCTTTCCAACTATGAATTATAGTATTTTGAAAGATGGCCCTTAAGACTATCTAAACGATAGTCTTTCGTATGTTTCATTGAAAAAGAGCACATATAAACTATTAAACTAATATACATATAATATAGTCAATATGTCAAGAAATTTAATAATATAATACAAACAATTTGGAAATAAATTAAAAAATCATAAATTTTTTTATTTTATTAATATTTCAATTTACTTTCACATTTTGTAAACAATAATAGTAGTAAGCTATTTTTTTTCAAATTTTTTAAAATTCAAATTTCCTTTCTTTCCTACCCGCTAAAATTAAATTTTTATTAATTATACATATTTAATAAAAAAACGATCGCCTAAACTTTTTAATTTTGATCTTTTTAGCATTTGTATTGTAAAAAGTTTAAAAAATATTTATTATTCCAAAAAATTTAAAAATACTTACATTATCTGTCAATAATTTAATTTCGTATTTCGTCTTCATAAAATAAAAAACGTTAAATTAAAAATTAATAGCTAAGTAGATAATAAAATGTGCGTATTTTTCGTGAGATTTATTTATTGTTTACTTAGTTTATTAATTTTTAAATTTAATTTAATATTTTTATTAGAACGCATGTAAACAAAATTTATATTTTTTTAATTAAAAAAAATATAGTTTTATAAAATTAATAAAAATTATAAAGCGAAAGCTTCCTGCAAAATTTTGAACAATTTTTGAACTATGAAAATTACAAAACTTTTAATGAAAAAATAGTTGAATCATCTTAAAAACATTTCATATCATTATTATTATTAAGGTTATTAAAATGATTTAATTCAGTTTTGCTGTTGATTGCATTAAAAAGAGTGATCTCATTTTAATGTTTAGAAAATTTAATTGTTTGAACTATTTTTGAACTTTCTTTAGAAAAATAATTACCTACAAATTTCTTTTACAGATCAATGTAACTAAATTTAATTTGTAAATTGTAGATAGGTCATTATGTTTCCCAAATAACTCATACTGTTCAAAAAGTATTTTGACATTTTTAACAGCAATTTTAAAGCAAATATCAAGTTTTGGATATTTTTAGATGCGGATAAAAAAGAATAAATATTGCATTTGGTTTGTATTTCATTATCTACAACAATTCTAATTTAGCTTTATTTGAGCGTAAATAGGTATTTATATTTAAATTGTAAATGCATTAAAGGTTACTTCAGAAGGGTTCTGTTGGTTTTGAGATATCTCTCTGCGTAGTCGTGATGCCAACTTTCTGAATAAAGAGGCTTAGTTTAGATTGTTTTATTTATTTTACGTAATAATAAAATTTGTAAAAATATCTTTTGAATAAATTGTTATCTACCTAGTTACTGCATTGCTTGTTAAAATACCTAAATTATATTTAACCCATTAAATCTATAGAGTGTCCTAATTAACCTATATTAAATGTCTTCCAACTTTTTACAAAATTTTTAATACGTTATCTATAACTCCATATTATTTTTATTAATGAAAAAGTAATTAAAAATTGTCATGTAGGTAATAATTAAGTATACCATACAAATATATTTAGCTAAATGTTAAATTATTTTATACGTGCTAATAGTTATCCTATAATTAATATAACATTGTTACTATGTAAGTATATTTGAAGTAATGTAGAAAACAATAAAACTATAAACTAAATAAAATATAATCAAGAGTCGAAGTACACGTATAGCACTGCCTTCATGTGTTTCAGCACATTACCGCTTGGAACACCTATTGACTATTTAATACAATAATAATTAATCATTTATCTGTTAAAATTTTAATGTACCAGAGAGAAGCATTTACAATAAAAATAAGCAAGATAATTGTTATTGTTAATTTAATTTTAAATTTTATTGAACACACATTATTTCCTGTATCAAATGGTTATTCATTATTATAATGAACTACTGGCGTTTTCAGCACTCACTCATTGATTTGAAGTAAGTCATTCCCTCTTAACCTCTTAATTTTTTTAGGTTGGTAACTTAAAATGAACCAAACGGAATTACCGTAAGAAAAATTGCAGACAAAAAACATGGCTTTTTACATACACTTATATATCGTAATAATAATAGTAATAAGTAAAAATAATAATAATAATTTTATAGATTAATTTTTATTTTTAAATTACATCTTTTATTTGGGGAAAAATGAACCGGAAAATACCTATGTATAATATGGACGGTTTTAATCAAAAAGAAAATAACCTAAAATATTTGAAATTTTCAAGGGAAAATTAGGCTGAGGATTATATTACCAAGTTTATATGCAATGCAATAAAATTTTTATTTAGGTACATCAAGTACACTGAAAAGTACGAAGTATCGAAAATGACAAAATTAAACAGTATACGTTTAAGTTATCGCAAATCAAAGAAAATATTGTAAATAATCGCATAAATCGATATTATTAACCCACCAAGTGGTTGGTACAACTGCACTTAATAGTTCGTGCCAGCACCCTTTCCCTTCAATGGGAAAACATATAAAAAGCCGTCATAAGTATAAGCTCGATTTTAGTTCCTTTTGGTGGCGCTAGTAGTTTATTTTCTAAACAGCTGTTCGTGAGTTAATGTTAAAACTTGATAATTGTATAATAAATTATTGTATTTAACAAGTCGTGTGTAATCGAAGTAATTTCTTAATTTTTATAGTAAATATATTGTATTAGAATATGTAAAAAAAGAACTGTCTGAAATTTATGATAAAATTAATTTTAAATCTTCCGCATATATAATTTACGACACAACATGAACTATACTACTAGCGCCTCCTACAAGATGTGACAACGTAACGCCACTTTCTCTAACATGGAGTGACGGGGAGCTGGTTCGTGCTAAGGCGTATATAGTATACATTCAAATTTAAAATCGAGTTAACGTTCTAGAGCAGCAGTCTCCAAACTTTTTACCCCAAGGACCAGATTGATTGCTCCACAAAGCCCCGAGAGCCAAGATATAGCTAGCTCATCAGATTAAGAGTACTTTTTGACAAATTTTTTTTGTATTTTGACAACTATTTTGGTCGGTAAATAAAATATCTCATTATTATTTTGTATGATTACTTTATTGTTTGATCTGATTTATCAAAATAAGTTAAAGGGCATAAATAAATTAAATAAAAGAATACCGAGGACGGAATGGATGGTGCTCCTGGGCCATAATTCTCCCGCGGGCCTTAGTTTGGAGACCCCTGTTCTAGAGCACGTTTTTAGCTGGATCTAACTTAAGATGTATTTTCGCGAGGTACCGGTTGGTTGTTTGCGGTTGCGACTGGTACTTCTCCCACTTCTACTTTTAAATGACCGCAAAAATGGAAACTAACCATCCTTTTTTAAAAATAAAACATGTAAAATAATTTACTTTTTTTGTATATAAATTAAGATTATCAATACTTTTTTTGAGTATAATATGAAAATTATGTATCAGAATTCATAAAAAATTCATTCTAATTGAGTTTCTATAGAAAATTGGATTTTAATACGATGTGTAGGTATCTAAATTAAAAAATTTTCTAAAACAATATAACCAAAGTAATAGCTTTCTCAAATTTGTTTAATAAGATTGTTATCTTTGCCGATATTTAATTATTAATTTTGCTTCTCACCTTTTCCTTAGAAATTTTGATTTTGTAAATCCATCTGTTTAAATTATAAGTAAGATTTCATTTTCGAGTAGTCGCTCATTATAGTTAGGTATTTGTATTTTAATTATGAAAAAAAAAATTTTTAATTAAAAAATAGTGGTAATTATTAATAAATAATTTTTTAGTTTCTTGTGGGATGGTAATGTGTTAAAATAGTTGTAACCTTTTATGCTATTTGTGATTATCTTTTGAAAGATAGGGGGGATCATTGGTAGTCTAAAACAAAAAACCCGGGAAATAACTCGATTATTTTCAACTTTACGGTAAAAATGCTAAGCACCAAACTTGTTGTAAATTTAATTTCCCATACTTTTTGTCATTACCTTATTTTCCGTACGATCGATATTTTTGTATCTACAGGCAACGAAGTGGGAATGAAGGTAGATAATTTTATCTCCTTTGTTTTCAACTGGGAAATGAAACAAAATAGTATAAAAATCAGGGATGTAAAAAAAGAGCAGTTGAAATAATCGAGTTAACATATTTAATAAACAAAATTCAACCCTTAAATTCAAGATGGCGGAAAAAGCAACATGGCGATTTTTCAGAGTTTTTTGTTTTAGACTACCAATGACCCCCTCCTATAGATTGGAGAAAAAAATTGCTTCTTATAATTAATACAATTTCAAATGTACATACTGACTGGACTATAACTGTTTGAGTTCCCCCTCCTTATCATTAATCTGTTTGCCCACCTCAAGCACAGGCGCAATTCCGTAGATATCGACTCTACAAGAAAAACGATGGAAACAAAACTTAGAGACAATTTCATTTTTTACAATTTTCTTTCTACCCTCAATACGCTACAGTTGAAAACAAAGGAGATGCAATTATCTACTTTCATTCCCACTTCGTCGCCAGTAGATACCAAAATATCGATCGTACGGAAAATAAAGTTGTGACAAAAAGTATGGGAAATTAAATTTCCAACAAGTTTAGTTCTTAGCATTTTTACCGTAAAGTTGAAGATAATCGAGTTATTTAATAAATAAACAAAAATCAACCCATTAATTCAAGATGGAGGAAAAAGCAACATGGCGATTTTCCCGAGTTTTTTCTTTTAGACTACCAATGATCCCTTCTATCGATTGGAGAAAGAAAATTGCTTCTTATAATTAATGCAATTTCAGCGATTTTTTTTGTACATACTGACTGGACTATATTTGATGTTGTCATTTTCGTTACTTCGTACTTGTCAGTGGTACTTGTAAATAACAATTTTAGGTTAACTCAAAGATATGTCAATTTCAAAGTTGGAAATGCTTTAGTTGGTAACACCGCTTTCAGTTCCAACTAACTAATTGCATGTACCGATGCACCGGTTTGTAAAATTTAGAAGCGAGCTAGCTTAGATCGATCTAACTTTAGGTCGACCTAACGGCTGCATGTAAACGTGGTAACTGCTTGAAAACGGTTGCTCCGGTTAGGTAAATATTACCACGGCAGTGCCGTATACTCCTAGTTTAGAATATTGGGACTTGTAAGGCGTTTTTTGACGGGGTCGTACCCTTTGCGACATTTAGGCTTGTGTGGTGTGTCAACTTGAATAGTTGTGAGCTAGCTGGATGCTGCGCTTGGCCAATTGTCTGGGTTCTACCCAGATATTTTGCCAGGCGAGCTGCTCTGTAGTCTCGCAACTTCTGCAACCCCTTTTTGGGCGTTCAAGATAGGAGCTTTGGCCCTAACGTGGACGCCGGACTCAAGAGTTGCAAATGCGGTAAAACCCAGCCAGACGCGAACCCTATTTTTTCGCTTTCACGAGTAGGGTCGGCTGTACTCGGGACATAAAAACTTTTTGGGAGTGGGGTGTGGTGAAAAGTATGGGATAAAAAAGGGGGGGATTGGAATAGAGAAATTCTGATATGGGATGCTGATAGCAGTCTGTCGAGTGAGTTTTTGTAAAACAGTCGTGAGCCCCAGAAATGACCGGGTTTGGAAGTTTGGTAATGACTAGGTGGGGTGATCGCCTTGAGCGGTGCACAGTCCACGCGAGTACCATCCAGGTCACTACCAGCCATAAGTCAGTCACTCAAACTTGGCTTAGATTAAAGAAGTATCTACGGCGATCTACGAGGAAAGCAGGGGGGAGGTTGTTGAAGCGTTTCTCTGGTAGCCATTCCGTCCCTACTGCTCTATTTGTCTAGAGTGACCCCTAAAACAAGTAAATACACATTAGTGAAATAAATATGTCAAGCCCCCCTTCTCTCGGCTGCTAATGTAACAAACGACTATTAGAGGTTTTGAGAAAGGGAGGCTGCTGGATTGCTTTGGGTTTCTTGTACCTCAGGTAATCCTCGAGTTGGTAGTTGCCAAGCTCGCGGATTAGCGGGTTTTCCGAGGTTTCCGCAGAATTGTAGAGCCTATCTGCCGCATTCCGGATAAACTCTTCAATGGATTCCAGATTGGAGTTCTCCTGCAGCCGCTAGACTGAGGTGTACCATGGGGCTTTCATGGCGCGCTTCATTTCAATGTTTTGCACTGTCTGGAGTTTCTTCATGTGGGAGGGTGCAGCGAAACCCCAGGCAAGTGCAGCATATGTGAGTATGGGCCTAATAATGGTTGTAATCAATGTTAGGTCGTTTTTGACACTGAGCTTACTTTTGGAATTTAGGAGGGGGCCTAATGCTTTTGTGGAGACTCTCTTAATGTGGGGGCCTAACCGAAGTTTCCTATCAAGGGTCACCCCTAAGAATTGGGAGGTGTCGTTCCAGGGAATTTCGGTGCCAAACATTACGAGTTTCTTAGTCGGTAACCGTCTGGTAGATCTAACTGCCGTACTAGTGAAATATGTTGCCGTACTTTTGGCGGGGTTTACCGCTATTTTCCATGTACGGCAGCATAGCGCTAGCCCGCTTAGGGCAGCTTGGAGCTTTCTTATGACCATTTTTGATACGTTCCGAAGATCGCTTCCCCTCTAGTTTTACCCTAAACAGCCTGACTAATGCTGGGTCGATGCCTCCATGGATTAATTTGTGGAGCAGTCCATCAATTCAAACCTTATCGAAGGCTTTCGATACATCTAGGAACACGGCACCCGTAGCTTGGTTTTTACTACAATGGGTCGTGACATGTTTCACCAACCTCAGCACTTGCAATGTAGTCGAGTGGCCTGGGCGGAAACCAAACTGCTCATCGGGGATGGAGTTGTGTTCCGTCAGTGCTCTTTGTAGTCCAGAGAAAATTATTCGCTCAGCGAGCTTGCCGAGGGCGGATAGTAGGCTGATAGGCCTATACGAGAGAGGAAGTTTCGCATTATGCCCAGGTTTTCGGATCATGATGACATATCGGCCACTTTCCAACGACATGAAAAATGCTCGAGGTGCATCACCGCATTAAAGGTGCAGTTGATTGTTGCCACTCCTTCACTGGGCAGTTCCGCAACTATCCTGTTCGTGATACTGTCAGGACCGGGAGCTTTCTTTTATTTAACTTTTCTAATTTGTTGGAGCACCTCCTGAAAGGTGGCTCTCTCGATTGGCTTATCGTCTGGGTTTGAAAAATATGATCATCTTAATGTCGAAATATGTAATGCTTACACGTCAAGGGACTGACATTTTAGCCAAGTAAAGACGATTTTTTTTCCTATTATTTCAATGTAATTCACAATAATTGTTATTATGGCCTTACAGTACTTGTTTTTGTGTATCATTTATTAATAAGAACTATTAAATATACTTGATAGTTGCCAAAATTACATATGAACACATCAAGTTACCCGAGTTTTGTAGTAGTATCCATTTATAAAGATTATATTTTATTTTATATAGCTAACTGTAATATTACATAAAATATTTACGATTTATTTGAACCGATATTTATTATTTGGGACTGCACGGTCTCACTTTATGATAAATGATGTAACACTGGGGGCTACAAATGGGATATTCAGCTTCCGCAAAATTTTAGCAACTTCTACATGCAATAGGTGTCTGTAACTGTGGTATTGAGCAAAGGAAGGTATTTTAAGTACGATTTTTGTTGGTTAGGCCTTATTAGGTGCAGTTACCTTATATGATTTTATATTAAATAGCTTAAATATATTTTTTATCGACGTCGTTTCTTTTTTTTGTCATGATCACTTTCTGAACCTGAGCTGCTAATGGAAGTACGCCTTCGTTTCTCCCTTTTAAGTCAAATCAATTTTTCGAATTGGTTTAACATTCGTTCTCTTTGATTGTTTTGCGCAGTGACTAATTCTTGCAAAGCTAAAAATTGTCTATCTCTTTCCATGCTGCTTTCGTTGTGATGCTGAATCATTAAATCTAGAATCTGCTGATTGGTACTTTTTGGCCGTAACGAGTTCGGTGTAGTGTTAAACCTGTTGGTTTCCTCTCTACCATTAAAATTATTCCTGCTCATGGGAGTACTACTGAAATCTATTCTTTCTGGTTCACCAAAACGGAATCCACATCTCTGTCTTCCATGGGAAGGTTTTCGTGAGGTTGCTATAATAAAAGAATTTTATTGTTTTGATAATAAAATTTAAATTGCATTGACTTACATGGCTAGATGTGGATGGTTCAGATTCAAGGCTCTCCATCAACTTGACGGAATTACATTTGTGTTTGTGCCTCAAAATGATATGCATTTCCCTATACAAAGATGGGAGATTTTTATGTTTCTCCACCGTTTGTTGCATTTTTCGTTTAAACATCAAGTATTGTTTTGCAAGTTTGCAAATTTTTGCCTACACTTCTCTGAATCACATGCGTAATCATACTGAGTGAGTTGTCTGGCAATTTCACTCCATAAGAGATTTTTTGATGTTTTTTTATCGTCGAATTTGGTAGCATTATTTTCCCTCAGTCGTAATAATAATTCTACTGCCTCGTTATCAAAAATAAAGGAAAACAATTCTCATCCAAGGCAATTAATTTGAAAAAAAAGTTATCAGAATGTTCGATCGCCAATAAAAACAATCAATCTGTTTGGTCGACGTTACGGTTTATTAATTAAACCATTCTCAAGACTGAAAAAAGAGAGGAGCCATGATACACATCAAACAAGCTAAGGGGGTAACACATACCTCACAGATAAGAGCGGAGGATGTTTTTAGCGAATGAAAATTTCATTGGAGGGAAAACCAAAGGCCTGTCAGGTGGTACATTAACCTAGTCAGCAATATAAAATAATAATAAATAGGTAATTGAAAATCTAAAAACCACATACATTTGGTATAAAATTTAATAAATGTCAAATATAAAATCACACCTGACAGATAAGTGCAGGTACAATTAGAACCAACACTTTACAAATAATTACAGAATAACACAAAATTTAAGTTAAAATGTTCCTTCCGAACAGAACAATAAATTGTGAGTAACCACAAACAGCGTGTTAAAACCCCTTGTTTACAACCAAACTCAAAATACAGTAAAATGACAAAAATTAAAAAAATATTATATAAAGCAATACAGTAACCATCAAACAATTAGAGTACAAAGTGATATAAAACACATGAATACAGGTGGGTGAACGAAACAAAAAACCCACTATCGCAACTCGGACCAGACGTAACAACCATCTCTATGCTTCAAGGTGGCAATCTTTCAATCTTCCTCAGATAACCGTTGTTGATATATCCATAGTTGGTCTGTTTGTTGACGTTGTCCTTAGCAACGGATATATAAGCGGCTTCCAGGAAGGTTATTTTTTGATAATTGGGTTCATAATTAAGGATACTCACATCATCCGCTGAAAAAGTGTGAGATTCGAGGATTAGATGCTCAGACAAACTAGTCTTTTTCTATCCCGATCTGACGTTATATTGATGTTGTTTGACTCTGTTAAGAAGATGTTGCTTGGTTTGGCCTATATATCTAGCATCGCAACTACATTTTATAGTGTAGATTAAGTTATTCCTCTCTAATTTGGGGATCCTATCTTTGGTTCTTGAAAATAACAAATTATCAAGAGAAAAGCGATTATGGAATGTTAAACATAATTTGCTGCTGGTAAGTGCTTCTTTGAGAATTCTGCTAATTCTTCTGACCAACTAAGGATGGAAAGAGATTTTACAATATTTGTTAACAGAGGTGGAAACATCAGACCGGAAATCTGTTACAGTCATCTTCCGAACTTTATTACTGAAGAGGGTCTTACCTATTAATTTTCGTGGGAAATCAAGTTGTCAAAAATGTTTGCCTTATTTTGCCATCTTCATCCTCTTTATGAACTACTGCTGATCCATCTATAATAAAATAAATAGTTTGTAATATTTAATAGTATAATATTATGGTGGCTAATATAATTTTTTAATTATATGAATTGATTAGCATTTCTTAGGACCAGGGACGGCGCCAGTATTTTTGAAATGGGTGGGCACAAATTGGGCCCAATATATTTGGGGTAGGCAGGAGCACACCAAATTTATAAATGAACTTAAAAAAATACATTATTGAGATAAGCACCTAAAAAAGTTGGCTAGGCATTTGGGCAGGCACTCCAATCAACAGGGTGGATTTACACCCCTGGCGCCGTCACTACTTAGGACAACTAACAATAGTAAATTAGGACCAGGGTGTTGCCAGCCTTCGCTCTCGCTCGGGCAAGCAATCCTCACCCTGGTCTGAAATCGTTTTGTTTCATCCCTAGCCAAACAATATACTATTCCATCCAATTACAACATTCAAAAATTACTTATGCAAAAACCTTCAAAATCTTCTTTTTAAAACTCTAATTTGAGACGAAAATAATTCAAATCATCAAACAAAACTCACACACATTGAATTAACTTATTTATTTACAAAGTTTTTAAACATTTTAAACTAGAAACACAAATTTATTAAAATTATCGGAGACTAAAATGGCTTAACGTCCGCGTTGTTGAGCGGTCACCCGGCAAAAAGCAAAATTTATTTTCATTCTCCCACCAAATCAACATTACCGCGACAAAAACATACAATTTCAAATAATATTTACAAAATTTACACAAAACTATTTACAAAATTCAGATTTAAGTTTCACAAATAAAATTAAAATTCAGATTCATAACACAAATTTAAAATACAAATAAAATTCAATCTCAAAAACTAAACACTTACATGGTTTACACAGTAAAATTAAAAATCAATAATCAAAATTTAAAAAAAAGGATTTTGGAACACGACAATATATAAAATATATACAAAAATATTATAAATACCAACCTAGAATTATCACAGGATTTTAAATTTCAACCTTTTTTATGATTATTTTTTTTATTTTTTTTTATTGAACTTGGTGTAAACGTTGTCCGTCGTCCGTTGTCCATGTGCATGGACTTTTTTGAAGTCATTTTTAACCAACTTCCCTATGTCTTAGAAAGCTGAAATTTGGTACACAGCTTTCACGTGCGGTGAATTTTTATATTTTAATGTTGTTTTTCATCAATTCTAAATAAATAAGCAAAAAATCGGGAAAAAACTGAAAATGATAATGCGCATGCGTTTATTCGCATGGAACATTATGATAAAATTAAATCTATCAAGTGCTCTTCTGTAAAATTTTATAAATGTTAGTTAATAGTACGTCTGCTATCATTTTTAAAGTGAAATTCGATTGAAAGTTTTTAAAATAATTGTTGAGTTATGAGAAAATTAAATCTATCAAGTGCTCTCCTGTAAAATTTTGTAAAATCAGTTAAGCTAGTTCTGCACTCGCATGACGATTTAAGAGTTAAATACAACAGCGTGCTTCCAGTCCCAACTTTATATCACCTTTTTAGCGGGATTTGTAACTAAAATTTGAACTAAAATAAATTTAAAATAAAACTTACGTATTCAAAAATAAAAAATTATATAAAAAATTTTTTTAAAATTTAAAAAACCTTTTATTTAAAATTAAAAAAAGTGCACTAAAACGTAAAAAATAAAAAAATTTAAATAAGAACAAACAAAGCTTCTTGAAAACATCTACTATATAAAAGTGTGGGGCTATGCGAAATTGTTCGTTCTGTCTATATTGGATGGACATCACCTTTTCATAAATAAACATACCAAAGTTGGGGGGCAAATATTGGGCTTCGGCGACCATTTCTACGTCAGTTGGGACTTATCGCAAAAGCTTTAGTGTATTTTTTTAAATAAATTTTTATAAAATTAAAATTGTCGCAATTACATATTATGTGCAAATCTATTGTAACAAAATATTTTGGGAAACCCAAATTTCATAATCTTTTGTATGTTCAACTTATGAGATTATAATAAGAGAACAGGTATTTAGAGTTTGTAGTTAAAAGGCCCTATAATAAAAGCTTTTAAAGATTTTAGAATATATATGGATATATATCAAAAATTAAAAGTTAAATTCATAATACGATTAAGGCCCTATTTCACGATTAGTAATTCCCTATGAATGCCCTATTTCACGGCTTTATATCGTATTCTGATATCGTATTATATCGTATTTTAACTTTTAATTTTTCACATAATATATTCTTTTTATAGCATTGTTATTTTTTCATATTTTTTAAAAATATTTTTTAAGTATTTTTAATCCTGACCTGTTAAATAATAATTATGTCGTTTTTGATTTTGTTGAATAATTAATTTTCTAAGTTTTGTATCTTTCTTAATTTCAACTTAAAATTATTTACAAATACATAACAAATTTATTTGAAATTTTTATTTTGAGTTCTTTTTCTAAAACAATAGTAAACAAAAAATAATAACATTTAAACAATGAAAAAGAAAAAGAACTCAAAATAAAAAATTTTAAGTAAATTTGTGGTTTTTAGTATGTATTTATGGTTAAATTCAAAAAAATGTAAGAATAATACAATACGTAGAAAATCAAAATTCAAAAAATTTAAAAAGGAGACAATTAACACATAACAGATCTGGATTAAGAAAATTTGAAAAAATGAAAATTTCGTAATACGAAGTACAATATAACGTTATACAAAATAAGTCAATTTTGTACAATTTAGTCGATATTTTTGTTTAATTTGAATTTTTTTGCTTATTTCACAATGTAATCGATGCGTGCAACTGAAGAATGGCAATAACCATGAAATAACGTTATATTGTACTTCGTATTACGAAATTTTCATTTTTTCAAATTTTCTTAATCCAGATCTGTTATGTGTTAATTGTCTCCTTTTTAAATTTTTTGAATTTTGATTTTCTACGTATTGTATTATTCTTACATTTTTTTGAATTTATTTAAACAATGGCTGTGATAATATGTGTTAATCTTATTTTTGACGATGCATGCACCTAGAGAGAGTAAATTACAGCATAACACACTCTACAACTTGATAATAAAATTACGTGTAAATAAATGTTCACCACGCTCTGCATTTTGTTATATAACTTAATTTCGTTAACTTCATTACCTAGCAAATTATTAAGCAAAATAAGTTTTAGTACTAAATGCATTCAACATGAAAAATAAAATATATATGGGGCATTCCACGCCAAATCGGACACCATTTTGCTTTTGCATCTCCGACTTTTTTGCAGATTTTTTTTTTTAGTACCTACTAGTTGAGACTAGCCTCCATGACTTTCTTCGATTTTTTTTATCAAGCCATTCAAGAGATTTAAATTTTTAGAAAATTACGTAGCTTTTTTTTAAGTACTCATAACTCCGCGAATAATTTACCAAATAGCACGTTTTTTTTGGAACTACTTCTTAAAAAAAAAATATTTCTTTTCTTTTTCTAAAAAAGTTAAAATCACTGGAATTCTTTGGAAATCGCTGGAATTCTTGGAAATCATTGGAATTACTTGGAAATCTCTAGAATTTTTTAGATATTATAATCTTATGTTTCCAAATAGTTGCAGTACAATATATTAAAAGTAAATAAGTTTTATAACAAATTAATACTATGTCTTTGAAGCATTGCCCGCTTATCGGTGCCAGTGTCGTATTATTTTCAAGACTTGCATAAAGTAGCTTTATAATCTGCCCGAGTGGCCCTTAGTTAAGTCAATGCATCATCTATGATTTAAAGCATCCGTTAAAAAATGATGCCGTCGATGGGATTCGCTTATTTAGTTTTATTACCTACAAGACGCCGTCGCCATGCAGATTCAAATGTTATAAACACGGAAGAATTACAAAACAGAAACTGTCACACGATAATGTAGTACCTATATGTTTACATATTTACATAAACGACATGGCCCTAAAAAGGTGATGTGTACCTTAATTGCTCGCGGCGTTTAAAGGCTTGTGTGTGAAAGCCCAAGGGGATCATTTTGAATAATTCTTTTATAAAACTGAACTTTAGAATCTTAGCAATGTATGGTCTTAATAAAAACGTTTTTTTATTTTGTAGTGCCTTAAACAGTTCACTAATCTTGTAACAGAACTTATGTCCCAATTAGGTAGGTATAACTGCTTCTGTAAAAAATAATAGAAAATAGAACACTTTCAGTAAATTATGTGAAAACTGGTATAAGTATTTATGTTCCTTACTGCTTGAACTAATGCATTTTCTTTTTGATTTTTACAGATGACTTATTTAAGTCGTATAATTATACATCTACAAAACAAAGGTATAGAAATATTTAACCAACTATAAATTTGCAAAGCTAATTAAAATAGTTAACATTAGCATTGATTTTCTCTAAACTTGTTATTTTCAAATACACCAATTTAGGATTTAATTAGAACGTTATCCTAATACTTGCATTTCGCTTGATTTTTTTTTAGAAAAGTTTAACGCAGGCGTAAAATGATTAATATGCATTTTCCAGTTTTCAAACGCATTCGTTCCCATGCTGGTGTTGATGATGCAACAGGTTTTCATTCAGGATTTGGTAAGTTATATTTAAAATTTATTTTTCGAAAAATTACTTTAAATTTTTCCAAATTAATCAATATAAAAATAAATTAAAAAAATTATCGAATATTTAAATGAATTTAACAATGTTATAAATTTTTGGAATAAAACTTTTTTAAATCACATTTCTAATTATACTTCTTTAAAAGTTTCTTCGCAGATATAGTGGTATAATTTCATCTTAATCAGTTTGATAGCATAAAAAATCAATATAAAATTTACTACAAGGAGTTGGGAATGTTACACCGCCAAATTGCTAAATAAATTTTAAAATTGCTGTGTGTAGTAAATAACTTTATTAAATTAGGCGATTCATACTGAAAAAAATCATCCAAAATGTGGATGGCAGAAGTTAATCAAAAAGCAGTGTACATATACATCGATTCTTCGAACCATTGCTACACAGAGCAGCAGACATACGGCAAGAATTGGACCTTGCTGCTTTATGTTGTTTTATTAATGCCAGTTTTTTTTGCATTTTTCGTCTATTTAAAATCGTTAGATGTGACAATTACTTATTGAACATGTCTGACAGTTACACGAAGAACCAATTCTCAACGTCTTTCTGATGTTGTTCCTTGTGGTTATAGCAAGGTTCGAAAAATCAATCCACGTTGCTTTTTGGTTAACTTCTGACGTCCACCTTGTAGATGATGTTTTTCTGCATGAATCGCCTCATTTAATAAAGTTATTTACTACACATAGCGATCTCTTAATTTTTTTGGAAATCTGACGGTGTGACATTCACAACTCCTTGTAAGATGTAATTTACTAAATAATTTTCCTATCGGCATTTTTGAATATTTTTACTAAATAAAATTTTAAAGTTACAAAGTAACTCTAAAAAATATTTGGGTACACTTTCACGCAATTTTAAAAATCTTTACGGAATGTAAGACGATTGAAAACTAAGTGAATGTATTATGGCAATTTTGCTTTATTTGTCTCTATTTAGGTAATTTGAAACTGTAAATTACCAAGTAAGAAAAATTCAAAGATTGAGATTATGGATAGCTTTCGGACTTTAATAAAATAAGCAGGGTTGTAACAATTATATTTTAAAATTTATTTATTAATTATTCATATTACAAAATAATAACAATAATAATAGTACACAAAAGAAAAACACAATTTCCTAATTGGATGATTTCTAATATAATTAGCTTTTCAAACCACTCGAAACATAAAAAAGTTACAAAAGTTATTCTGAACAAGTTATAACTATTTTATTAACACTACTAATGAATAATTTTTAATTACTAAAAGCTGAAGTGAAACTGTTTTTCAAAATTATGTTTAATTAGATATTTTATATAATAGTACATGGCATGTTATTAAAATTTGATAATAATATGATTTCTATATTATTAATTTTAGAATGCAATTTACATTTTTTAATAAGTGCATTATTTGAATATTACATTTTTATCGTAATTGGTTTTAATGAACCATATGGAAATTGCTATCTATAATGAATATCCCGTCTAAAATAAAAAAATTTGGGGCTTCATCGGCATTAAATTTGTCTAGCATTTCTAGATTGGCTTTTCGTTTTTTATATGTTTTAAGTTTCCTAATAAAATTAAAAATAAAATATTTTTATGAATATAGTAAAGTAGGTACATTAAAATTGTCCAGATGTTTGTTATTCTAAAATGTATTGTTGCTTTTTCTCATGCAATTTCACTTTTTGGTTAAGATCACTTCGAATTTTTTTGAAAATTTTTTGAACTTACTTAGGTAGATCTAACTTGGACAGTTCTAAAGGTTTCACTTCGAGGTTATCACTTGTTTCTTCATTTCCTAAAATTTTTATGTTGGGTGCTAAATTGTTTTAAATTTCTGTTTTCGTCTAAAAACTTCGTAATTAAATGTCATTTAATTTTAGTTCACAAAATTTTGGAAGTTCAATCATTACCTTGCAGGAGAATGTTTTCTTTTATGCTTCGACACTTTTGAGGGCCTGATGGTTAGTTTGTTATTATTACAATCCATTTGCTGTTATCAACTCCTTAAATTTCGAGATTGCCGAGTTTTATGTGTTCTTGTTTGCAATTTCTTATATTTTCTAAAAATTTTAAAAGCTGTACTTCACATGAAATGTCTTTATTATTTTTAATTTTGGATACACTTTCTTCACACAAACATTCTTTGCATTTGATTTCTTTGCAGTTGTCCTGACAATTTGAGTTAGTATCGCTTATTTAGGATAAAAAATTTGGAATTGGGTTCTTACCGAATTTAAATAATCTTTAATTTATAATCTTTTATTTCATAGTTATTTTTATAAGCTTATATACAAGGTGTCCCCGGATACACTTTTCTAAGAAAAATGTTTAATATAAATTTTTATCTAAATTCTAACCCTCGAGAATTAGACTTCTTTAAAGCATTTTTTTAAATTTCACTTTTCAGCAAAAATATTGATTTTACAGTTAAAATGGTTTATTGCTGTTTTAAAGAACGAGCAATAATCTACAAACTAGATTTAAACCTTTTATTGTTTAAAATCAACGGCTTTCGAGTTATGCATTAAAGAGTATTATAGAAGGTTCATCATATAGGCAAATGTGTCGCAGCACATTTATGCGAGAGAGCATTAATGAAGTGAGACAGAAATACCTGTCAAGTAACACCACTAACGGTGGAATATTTAAGTTTTGCAGTTTATTTCAATTCTTGAATTGCATGTTCGTTATGAAAGAAAGCGATGTTGTCATTATCAGAATGCACTTTGTCTAAGCGTCTAAGTTTGTGTCTGTTGTTTATATTTATAATATCAAATAACGACAGATTATCCTACAGAGCAAATAATGCACGAACACGATTCTTTTTATAACTTGACTACTTTTATAAATTATTTAAACGATTATGGGAGAAAAAATACAAATTTCAAAATATTGAAATTATGTCAAAATGTTTTTCAAAATTATATTCCAACTTATTTTTAAAATAGAAAATGGGTAGATATACAGTGACTCGCATAAGTTCTCGGACACTCCTATGCTACCAATGTAAATTGGACATTTTTAAGCCGCTTTTTTTCATATAAAAATCGATTTTACGGCAAAACTTTTTAGACATTTTTTGTTGCAAATTTCATTGCCTTCAATTTTGTTTATATGAATTTTTTTATTTTGTCACGCCGTTTTTGACTGACAGCGACTTAAACAAGACTCTGTAAAACACAAAAACTTACTATGAGGCTTCGACTCTTTTCGGCTCTTTTCAGGAGAAAGCCATTGTAGTATTCTAAATAATTTGATAGAAACCAGATGATTAAGAATAATAGTAAAATGATCGTAGCATTTGTTTATTAATTCTGAATTTGGAAAAACAGTTTTTACGTCTTCTTCAAGATGAGCTGTAATGTTCTTAGTGAGCCCATATTCTATTTTAAAATTGTCGAAATAAAAATTAAACCTGGTTATTAAAAAAGATATAATCTGAGTGAATGTTTCAGAAGGTTGCTTTAAAAATTTAATTTCTGTATCACAGCCATAATCTCGACATAAAATAAGTAATTCTTGTTTTTCACACGTATTCTCACTTTCATAACTAATATCGCTGCTAATATCTTTAATTAGCATTTTTCTGCAGTTGTCACAATCATATTTTTTCAAAAACCAATGAGCCAAATAACCAGAAACGTATGCTTTTGCACACGTATCTAAAGTTTTTTTTTTTTCCTCTTTATTTTTATTTTCAGCATAACATAATACATCATTATCTTCATTATTTTCTAAATTCTCTGCTAAAATATTTATTTTAATTTCAGCACTTGAAATTTCAGGTGCTGAAATTTCAGAAATCCCATCGTAATCATCAACCAGCAATAGTGGTTCACCATCATCTGCTTCACAATTCGAACCTTCTACTGATGACTGTAATCTTATATACATGTTGTGCTGGAATGCAATTCTAAAATCTTTAGTAGTTGGTTGAGGATTGTAGCCACCTCTTTGACGAACTACAGAAAAAAAATTTTCTATTGGGTCCTGGCTAATGTTCCCTGTAAGTAAATAACGCATGTTGCTTACTTTAAGATCTTCCCAAAGAAGAAGAATTGATCCAACTGTCCACTGAAAGCCTTCTATAACCTTAACATAATTTGTTTGTTTTCCATTGTGTAAAACTTTTATGCCTTGCAAACGATCTAACGTTGATTTCATGAAGTCTTCAACAGTGGTGTTTGAAGTAGACAATCCACGACGCAAAACATTTTTATCGTAAGTAACACGTGCATTAAGACAATCAAATATATCATTGAACAGTTGAATAAATTCAGATGTATCGAGAGCAGTTTCACTCTTCAATTCACCAATCAACAATGCAGTTTTTATGGTATCAGCTACCTTTCTACTAAATATTTGAGCCGCGTATAAAACCCTCATCTTTTCGAAAGCTGTCGGATTAAGATGTTTTCTTTTCAATTTCGGTAAACAACGTACTTCGGTATTTTGTAAATCAATATCTGCGACTGTTGTTACATCATTCCAAGACACTTTTTTATTATCTACAAGAAAGGTAGTATGCGGATTCATAAAATTGTTACGAAGTGTTTTTAATAAGTGTGGAGGATCGTAAACAGTGTAAACAATTTGGCCATGTTTTAAACTAATTTTTGGGTTTTTCATTGTGCAGCCTAATAAAGATAAAACTTTCTAATTATTTTTACCTTGGTCGCAAACCAAGACTTTGGGGAAAAGTCCAATTCCTACCAATTTTTCTAAAACTTCTAAAATGATATTTTTTAGTAAATCTCCTTTAGTTGCGTTACTGGAAATGTAGTAACAAATTGGCATTTTCCATTTTTTGAACAGACCCCTAAGATAAAATACAACCGCATAGTTGCCGAGTATGTCTGTTCTTCCAAATAAATCAAAATCTTCGTAACCTTCAATGTAGTCCCAACGTTTGTTAAAGTTTAAATTTTTTTTCAAAACAATTTCATCAAACATAACAACAATTTGTTTTTCCAATTCATCCATTGTCTTGACTTTTAACTTCAAACAATCAAAAAGTTTTGTATTTAATCCCGTCTTTATATTGGAAGCCCATAGCCATCTCTTAATTACACTAATTGAGGGTAAAACAAGCTTAAGTTCTCTTTCCAAAAATTTGTAGCATCCTGGAGATTTATAATATAATGACATTGCTAGTTCTTTTTCCAATCTTGTCCAAGGTTGTTTTGTTTTATGAAATAATTGTATATTAACTAGGGTTTTACACCCTTCAGATCTTTTGTCCAAAACATTGGGAGTATTAGATTTTGAGCGTTTTTGCTGCTTCAATCTTAAGATTATTCTGTTTTTGGAATTCAGTTTTCTCTTAAGGCTTGCAATCTGACTTAAATACTTATCTTTACACAAACAGCCCGTATTGTCTAATCCTATAATAACACGATTTTCATCGTTTTCACTGTAGGACATATTAAGCGATGATGATGGTACATTAGATGACCTATCAATGTATTTAATAAAACTTGATTCGTCGTTTTCTTGAATTTTTGAAAATTTTCTTTTTCTTCCATACATCTTATCATCAGGATTTTTTGTTAATGTGAACTCTAAAAATATTTGAAATAATATTCAGTCAACCTTCTATATCTCGAACTTCCTTAAGTCGAATATTACTATAAGTCGAATTTTGTGTTTGCAGCTAGATCGAATTTTACGTTAAAAATTGTTTCCTTATCTCGAATTTTCTATAACTCAAATTTTTTTTGTCATATAATGGAGGTTCGACTTAGGTAAAGTTACCATCGTTTACAATCGTGAAATCAGGACATACACCCATACCCAAAATTATGCAAGCAATGAAAATTGTGCATTTTGAAGACACGTTTTCCCATATAAAAGCAAAAACTTCAGCAAAACTTATTAAACGTTTTTTGTTGAAAATTTCGTTCTATTCATTTTTGTTTATATACATTTTTCTATTTTGTCGCACCGTCTCTGAGATACAGTGATTTGAAAAAACCTCTGTAAAAATTTTAATAAAATTAACTTTACTCTTATGGGTATTTTATTAAAATTTTTACTGAGATTCTTTTAAGTCACTGTATCTCGAAAACGGTGATTCAAAATAGAAAAATGTATATAAACAAAAATGAAGAGATTCAACTTTTTAATAAAATATGTCTATTAAGTTTTGCTGTAAAAGTGACTTTTTATATGACAAAAAAGGTCTTCAAAACGTACAATTTACATTGCTAACATGGGAGTGTACGAATACTTTTTGTGTTCATTGTAGGTGCAAAAGTGCTTATATTTAGTAGATTAATTAGTTACATGAATAAATATTTTTACTTTTTAGGAATTCTGAAAATCGGGACATTTTTACATCCCAACTTGCATGAAAAACAATCTGGATAGCAGTACAAAAGAAAGGACTGTCCCGACAAAGTCGCGGGACGTCTGTAACCTTAACTTAGAGAAGTTCGCTGTACCTTATAGTTGAACAATTCAAAAAATATTTACCATTATTAATTACGTTACACTCCCCATATTTTATTGGCACTGCATTTCTGTTTAAGCGTTTTTTGGAAGCATTTACATTCATAAAATGTTCTGTTAAAAAGTGTTTTTCACAAATAAGTTTATTTAAGCTTCTATCCATTTGTTCAAACGAATAGTGTCTTTAATTGGAAAACTAAAAAACATAATGTTGGGCGAGTTTCTGCGATTATTTTTACAGCCTGTATAAGCACAGTGATGAGCTTTTATAGACATAGACATAGACAAACAAACCACAAATTTAAAATTAAGAAAATGAATAAATTAAGAATTAATTAATAACGATTTGCAGAAAATTTTATTACAAACTTTTAACACGACTTAAAAACAAATTGAATACTCGTGTGAAATTAATACCTAGCACCTAGCACAAGCTGGCAACATCGGCGGTGATAACAGATAAAAAAATTATTTTGCATTCATTCATTAAAGTATTCTACAAGTGCAGCTAGTGCATTTTAATTTTATGTAGCAAAATACAGATGGCGTATATAGATTTTAATATTTTTATATGCGACAAATATTAGCATACGATGATCCTTCTAATTAAAGTAAGAAAATGTTGAAAAATTCGAGCTTTTTTTTTCTTTTGATATTGAACCCCTCGAGGTTATTTACAAAAATAAAATACAGGACACTTTCTTCGAGAATAAATATATTATTTAATGTGAACTAGTTTCGACGGTCGTCTTCTTCAACACATCAGTTTAAAATTAATTTGGATATTAAATTTTATGAATTATTTAAGAAATGTGTCAATTTCGGACAATAAATTATGACAAAACAAAAAAAAAATTCTATATTATATGCTATATGCTTTTTATATTTCTCTTCGGCGTTTCTGTTCTCGTCAAGTTTTTCTTCATCTTGATCTTATACAGGGTGACCGGTCGACCATCTGAACATAGGAAATTAACATAGGAAATTGATTTTTCTTTAATTCCTGCTTCCCATCACAACGGATAAGAATGGAAATGATATCAATTTAAAGAGATTTTTATTCCGCTTCTAAAGATACCTAACACTTGATATTTTGTTTTTTAATTACTGGTTTATTATAGACCATGTGACAATAGCCCTGTGACATAATAGCCCATGATAAAATAGCTCTCTATGACATAGTAGCCCCGATATAATAATAGCCTGAGGCAGTCCGGACTAAAAGTAGCTTCTCAAAATATAATATTATAATTCTGTTAATGATAATAAAAAAGAAATTTACTGCAAAAACATTTATTTATAAAGTAAAATTATGCGAGATTCTTTATAAAAAAACTAAAATATATAAAAACTAAACATATAAAAAATATATAAAATAATATATAAAAACTATAAAAACTAAATATATAAAAGTAATAATTTATTATCGTTGACCTCTTTATTAAATTTATATTATACAAATTGTTGAGTATAGAGATCTTTTAAATCAATTTAAATTGACCGACGTTTCGAGTCTTCTTATAATTGACCCATTTTCAAGGCTTGAAAATGGGTCAATTATAAGAAGACTCGAAACGTCGGTCAATTTAAATTGATTTAAAAGATCTCTATACTCAACAATTTGTATAATATAAAATTAAATATATAAAAACTAAACTGTAATAAACGGCGTTGTTTCTGAAGCAGCAAATGTAGTTTTGGGAGTTCCTCAGGGAACAATTTTGGGTGTGTTATTATTTTTATTATATGTTAATGATATGAAGAATGTGATCAATAGGGCAAAAATTGTGATTTTTGTAGATGATGCTCACTTGTATGTTGCTGGGGATAATGTTGATGACTGTATCTGTATTGTTAATCAGGAGTTAAATAACCTAAGTGATTGGTTATGTATGAACAGACTTAAAATTAATGTAAATAAAACCAAATGTATGATTGTAAATGATAGATTGGGTAGAAATTTTGATATTGTAATGGATGGTGAAGTGATAGAGGTTGTTAATCAATATAAATATTTGGGTGTGGTTATTGATGACAAATTAAATTTTAAGTATCATTTTGATTATATATGTAGAAAGATAGCAAAAAAATTGCACTTTGTATCGAAAATTCGAAAAAACGTTTCCACTGTAAGTGCTATAAGAATTTATAACACAAGACCTCATTTGGAATATTGTTCAACGGTTTTGTTTATGGGCAATGGGAGCATGTTGAGCAGACTTCAAAAATTACAGAATAGGGGTATGAGATTAATACTGAGGGTTAATAAATTTTTTACAAAGTTCATGCTGCTGAAAACACTACAGTGGCATAGTGTATACCAGCTTATTGTGGTGAGTGTTTCAATTTTTGTATTCAAGGTGAAATACAGGATGTTGCCTGATTATTTGAGTAAGGGTGTTTACATATGTGGAAGATGTACATGAGTACCCTGTAAGGAACAGACTGCATTTTAGATTAAACTCATTTAGAAGCAGTAGAGCTCAAAACATGCTCCTATATAACGGTTTGAAACTATTTAACAGTTTGCCTATATTATATTAAGGAAGAGACAACATTGTCAATATTTAAAGGGAAAATTAAAGAGTATGTGGGAGTTAATTTTGCTTGAACATTTTTTTGGTTTCTTTGTATTATTGTTGTAAAGTGTAATGTTTATAATGGTTTTTCTTATAATGGTTTTTAATACCAAATAAAGTTTATTTATTATATTTATTATGAATATGAACGATCCATAAGATTTCCGATACCCCCCTACCCCCAAACCCTTAGGGGACGCCCATTAATTACATGAGGCGATTTTCTAGATTTTTTGCCCCCCCCCCCCTCTAATCTGACATGTGATTGTTTGTCTTACCTACTTAATCTAACCCAGTTCTCTTGCAATTTTACAGTTTCTTATGGAAAAAAAATTACGTGATATTTACCGAAATCCCCTCCTCCCGCGTGAGATTGGCTTAGATTCTGCTGGACCCCCCTCCCCTCAAACGTTTCACGTAATTAATGGACGTCTCTTTAGGTAATTAATGAACGGCCAGTTTTCTCATCGGCTATTGTGACGGAGCTGTTTTGTTATTGGGCTATTTAGTTGGAGCTATTTTGTCATCGGGCTATTTGGTCGAAGCTGTTTTTATATGTCTGTCTGAATTTTTGAATAATTCGATTACTCATATTATTCGAATATTTAAATTGCGATATTATCCGTGTTCCAATATTCAAATATTTGAATTATTCAAATTTGATTCCCAGCCTTATAGCTTCTACTAGGTAAACGGTAACTTGACGATATCCACTATTACATAAGTCTAACAGGCAAGAACCATAAGCTATTTTGATATTGATGTCCACAGCAGAAAATTAACATTTCTGATAACATTGTCGATGGCGATCGAGGTAGAATCCATAGCATTCGTTTATCATTTATTTTTGTTTGAGATATTCGCAGTTTTCGAAGAATTTCCGAAAAGGAGTTTTGCCCATTGGAGTGCAGTTCCTGTTATGAATTGTTTTAATGTATTTCGATGGGAAATTGAACTCTTATAGGAAAAATCCAAAACTTCAGTTTTGTAATGAATGCTCATATAGAAATTTTCAGTTATAACTAAATTTGTACTATAGCATCTTGCCCATTAGGATCTATTTCCTGGTGAGATTTGATTTGGATGATTTAGTATGGAACATAGCTTCTAATGGGTAAACGGTAACTTGACGATATCCACTGTAACTTCAGTTCTAACAGGCAAGAACCATAAGCAATTTTGATATTGATGTCCACAGCAGAAAATTAACATTTCTGATAACATTGTCGATGGCGATCGAGGTAGAATCCATAGGGTTCGTTTATGATTTATTTTGGTTTGAGATATTCGCAGTTTTCGAAGATTTTCAGAAAAGGAGTTTTGCCCATTGGCTTGCAGTTCCTGTTATGAATTGGTTTAATGTATTTCGATGGGAAATTGAACTCTTATAGGAAAAATCCAAAACTTCAGTTTTGTAATGAATGCTCATAGAGAAATTTTCAGTTATAACTAAACTTGTACTATAGGATCTTACCCATTAGGATCTATTTCCTGGTAAGATTTGATTTTGATGATTTAGTTTGAAACATAGCTTTTAATGGGTAAACTGTAACTTGACCATATCCATTGTTACTTAAGTCCTACCAGGCAAGAACCATAAGCTATTTTGATATTGATGCCCAAAGCAGATAATTAACATTTCTGATAACATTGACGATGGCGATCGAGGTAGAATCCATAGCGTTCGTTAGAGACTTATTTTTATTTGAGATATTCGCAGTTTTCGAAGATTTTCCGAACAGGGTTTTGCCCATGGGAGTGCAGTTCCTATTATGAATTGTTTTAATGTATTTAGATAGGAAATTGCATTTTTATAGGCAAAATTCAAAAAACTTCAATTTTGTAATGAATACTGAAATAAAAATTTTGAGTTATAACTAAATTTGTACTATAGGATCTTACCCATTAGGATCTATTTCTTGGTGAGATTTGATTTGGATGATTTAGTTTGGAACATAGCTTCTAATGGGTAAACGGTAACTTGACGATATCCACTATTACTTAAGTCCTAACAGGCAACAACCATAAGCTATTTTGATATTGATGTCCACAGCAGAAAATTAACATTTCTGATAACATTGTCGATGGCGATCGAGGTAGAATCCATAGGGTTCGTTTATGATTTATTTTGGTTTGAGATATTCGCAGTTTTCGAAGATTTTCAGAAAAGGGGTTTTGCCCATTGGAGTGCAGTTCCTGTTATGAATTGTTTTAATGTATTTCGATGGGAAATTGAACTCTTATAGGCAAAATCCAAAAAACTTCAGTTTTGTAGTGAATGCTGAAATAAAAGTTTTGAGTTATAACTAAATTTGTACTATAGGATCTTACCCATTAGGATCTATTTCCTGGTGAGATTTGATTTGGATAATTTAGTATGGAAAATAGCTTCTAATGGGTAAACGGTAACTTGATGATATCCGCTGTTACTTAAGTCTTAACAGGAAAGAACAATAAGCTATTTTGATATTGATGTCCACAGCAGAAAATTAACATTTCTGTTAACATTGTCGATGGCGATCGAGGTAGAATCCATAGCGTTCGTTTATGATTTATTTGTGTTTGAGATATTCGCAGTTTTCAAAGATTTTCAGAAAAGGGGTTTTGCCCATGGGAGTGCAGTTCCTGTTATAAATTGTTTTTATGTATTTCGATAGGAAATTGCACTCATATAGGAAAAATCCAAAACTGCAGTTTTGTAATGAATGCTCATATAGAAATTTTCAGTTATAACTAAATTTGTACTATAGAATCTTGCCCATTAGGATCTATTTACTGGTGAGATTTGATTTGGATAATTTAGTATGTAACATAGCTTCTAATAGGTAAACGGTAACTTCATGATATCTGCTGTTACTTAAGTCCTAACAGGCAAGAACCATAAGCTATTTTGATATTGATGTTCACAACAAAAAATTAACATTTGTGATAACATTGTAGATGGCGATCGAGGTAGAATCCATAGCGTTCGTTTATGATTTTTTTTTTTAGGTATTCTCAGTTTTCGAAGAATTTACGATAAGGGATTTTGCCCATTGGGGTGCAGTTCCTGTTGTGAATTGTTTTAATGTATTTAGATAGGAAATTGCTCTCTTATAGGAAAAATCCAAAACTTCAGTTTTGTAATTAATGTTCTTCACAACATTTCGATCGATCCAATTAAAGTCTAATGAATTGAGAAAATTGTTATATTTAGTGGTAACTTGCATTCTAAAATGCGAAAAAAACTACAACACGATGTTCGCTCATGATCCATGGTTTATATAGTTTTCTGTGAGTCTTATAATATATTATGTTGCACAAAGTTGTATTCTTGCAGGTGGAATTCGTAACTTTCGTTTATGATTTATGTTTATTTGAAATAATCGCAGTTTTCGAAGATTTTCAGCTAATGGGTTTTGCCCATTGGAGTGCAGTTCCTTGTAAGAATTGTTTTAATATATTTAACAATGAGCTTGCACTTTAATAGGAAAAATCCAAAATTTCAGTTGTGTAATGGATTGCCAAACATAAAACCTTCCAGCTATAAAGCAAATTGTAGGTAGTATAAAGGCTTGCCGATAAGAATCTCATTCACCTTGCGATTTGATTTAGTTGATTTGACATGGAACATAGCTTCTAATAGACGTGTAATCGGTGACGATATCTCAGTAAGTGCTCTCTACAACAGAAATGTAAGTCTCGGTAATCTAAACACACGCTAATCCGAACACGTACTAATCCGAACACACGCACTAGTCCGATCATCCATTAATTTGAACACAAAAAAAAACTCAGTAGTCCGCTGTAATAAGTTATCACAACTTAGTTCAGTTTGGATTATAACTATTTTTGCAGACTACTGAGTTTTTCTTCTTTTGTTCGGATTTCTGGAGATCGGATTAGCGCTTGTTTTCTGATTAGCAAGACTGTACTGTATTGTGAATAGCGATCAACCCAATTGTAATCTAACACCTTAAGAAAATTGTTTTATTTTAGTGCAAACTAGCTTTCTAAACGGCGAAAACCAAAACATCCGTTTAGAAAATGAGTTTGTTCATGGACAGAGGTTGATATAGTTTATTGTGAATCTTGTGATATATTAAATATTATTATACAAAAACTTAGATTCTCATAGTTGGAAACCACATACTTTCGTATTATGGTTAATATATTTTATATTTCAGATGATCGCAGTTTCCGAAGATTTTCCATGAAGGAGTTACGCCCATTTAGGTATAACTTATAAGATTAGTTTTAATATATTTTCCGACAAACTTGCACTCTAATAGGAAAAATCCAAAGTTTGGAGTTAAAACTAATTTTGCACTGAAGAGTCTTGCCCATTGGGGTCTAATTTCTAATAAGATTTGAATTAGATGATTTGACATGGAACGTAACTTCTAATGGCTGGTATCCATCAGATGAGTTCTCAATATCCGCCAATATGGCAGGGTGCAAACATCAGCGCCCCCACATCATGCCACCGGTAGTTCTAAATTTTCCATTGTATTTTTGCAGGAAACTGTTACTTTTTTATTAAAAAAATTTATTTTTTAATTTAAAAATGTAAATGAACAAAATTAAAGACCATGAAATTTGCAACAAAAATTCTCTAAAAAGTTTTGCTGTAAAATCGATTTTTATACGAAAAAAAGCTGTTTTAAAATGTTCAATTTACAGTGGTAACATAGGACAACTTAAAAAGTTGCCATTTTTTTGCACAATTTGTCCACCGCGTACGCTGTCGTCGGTTTTAATACCCTCACTATGCAATTCGCACCCTGCCAATGGAGAATCATATAGACTGATATACAGTGTGTTCACGATAAGAGGTAACAGTGAATAATTCCTATATCTTACTAGATACAAAAAAAAGTTTAAATAGTTTTTTATTCAACTCGAAATTGAACATGGGAAACTGCAGAAATAAATTTGTTTTAATAAATAAATTTACATCTCTAGTAGATTCTTCTTCTTCTTCTTCTGCACTTTCCGTATTAGGCATTTTAATTCCTGTTACGGTTCCCATCTCTTCCTCGGTTTACCTAGGCTTCTCTTTCCTCCTGGTTTATACTTGTAAATCTTTGAGGGGAGCCTATCTTCAGTCATTCGTTCCAAATGTTCTTTCCATCTTATGTTATTTTCTTTTAGTTTGTAGTTTAAGCTGAAGATGTTTAGTTCGTTTCTAATTTCGGTATTTCTAATACGATCCATCTTACTAGAAGCCTTCACTGTTCTTAAAAATCTCATCTCCGTCGCATGAATAGAACTTTCTTGCTTTTTTGTTAGTACCCACGACTCGCTACCGTACATAATTGTTGGAACCGCTACTGTTTTATAAAATTTGACCCGTGTGTTTTTTCGTGTTTTTTTCTTTAAACATCTTCTTATAGTGCCGCATATATATCCAAACTTGTTCAGCTTTTGTTCAGTATCCTTATCACGTTCGTATGATAGATCGCATCCTAAGTAGCAGTAGTGGCTTACTTGTTCGATTGTGTTGTTATTTACTACTATTTTTGCTCGCATAGGATCTTTACCTTTGAAAGCCATGACTTTTGATTTCTTCATAGATATCTTTAAGTCGTATTCCAGACATATGCAACTCAATTTATAGATTCCTCTTTGTAACTGATTTTCAGTTTCAAATATGATCGCGACGTCGTCTGCATATAGAATTATTGCGTTTAGCTTTGTTAATCTGTCCAGTAATATCCCTCCGTCTATTGTAAGTTTCCACCTGCATATAGCATCGTCCAAATATATATTAAATAATGTAGGGGATAAACTGCATCCTTGCTTTACTCCTTTATTAGTTATTATTCTTTCCGTAGTTGTGCCATTTATATCTAGGACTATCGAAGTGTTTTTATATATTCCTTTCAGTATCGCAATCAGGTGTTTTGAATATCCTCTCTTTTCCATTATGGACCACAATTTTTTTCTATTCAGACTATCGAAGGCTTTTTCAAAATCTACAAAGGCTATAAAAGTTGCTCGATTAAACTCTATATGTTTTTCTACAAATTGGCGTAAAGTAAAAACGGCGTCTGTTGTTGACCGTCCTTTTCTGAAACCCATCTGATCTGCTATTAGGAGATGTTCTGTAATTGTTTTTACTCTTGTATTTATAATTCGTGCATATATATTTTCCAGTAGATTAACAACTATAAATTGTGTTAAATATAAAGTAATTTGTGTATGTTACGAATAACGAATAAGTAAGTATTATCATTGTTTATATAGATAAAAATATATAGATAAACAATGGTATTATATTGCTTAATAGTTACAAAATATATAAAATATGTGTTCTATTGGTAGTAACATGGAATGTGCTTAAAATTTAGATTTAAATCAAACTATTAATTTTAAATATTTTTGACGTGGTGTTTTGCTTAAATATAGAATTACTCCGCTGAGTAAACTTCAAGTTGCAGCACAAAAAAGTACAATTTGGGTAAAAGCAAACGCCATCAGTTTCCAATACGAGAATTACATTGAATTAGGTAAGTTTCATAAACACGTAAATTTCGTTAGCGTGAAACCAGCTAATTTCAAACCAATTTCATTGGTTAATATTTCGAGGTCATCGGTTTAGTACAAATTCTTACTTGGTTCTGAAAATAAATGGACTTTAGGTAGAACCGCAATCACATGAACCGAAAGAACACTTTTGAGAAGAGAACAGTCCTGGATTTGCCAACTTTTGCAAGTTAATTTGCTTCCTTCACCTCTGAGAGGTTTGTCCCTGCGTTCAAACGTCAATGTTTTATGTACGTGATGATTGATTATGTTTTTGAGAAAACAAAAAATTTTAAAAAACCATCTTTTGGTTAATATAGATACATATAATTTACGAGATTAACATTTATACTTTTATGGTGGTCACCCACTTGTGCACTCTCTGGTGCTACTCCAGAATATTTGTAATTTTTATAAAACTGTGAACCTCCAGTCCCTCAAGTTAATCTACAAGTAGTTACGCCTATGGGTTGAAAACAAAATATTATTAACTCAGCTAACCAATAAGATGAATTGTTTAGGACCTTAAATTTTGGCGCTAAGTATGTATAATAATAAATGCCGATTATTTTCTTCAAAACTATACATTAACACCCAATTTAAATTGTAATTATTTCAATCCCTTATTTGTAAGACATTAAGAAAAGTGCTGCACTGATCACCTGTAAATAAATTCTAACAATCAGTAGTACATAATAATTTTGAGGAAACCCTAGGTATTAATTTAAAAAGTTGTATAATATATTGTAATTTATGGAATTATGTATATTAATAAGTAATAACTAATTTACGTTTTGATTTGATTTTAGGTTGTAAACATAACCTCAATGTTGATATTTTAATTTAATGAACAATACAATATAAAATGCCGGGGAAAGTAAAAGTTAAAATATTAGCAGGCAAAAATTTGCCTGTTATGGATCGCTCTCGAGACACAACAGATGCGTATGTGGAAATAAAATTAGGGGGTACTACATACAAAACTGATGTATGCAAGAAATCGTTAAATCCACAGTGGAATACCGACTGGTACCGATTCGAAGTAAGACATGCAGATACATATGTGTACTTATAATAATCTATTTTTGATAGGTTGATGATTTGGAATTGCAAGATGAGCCATTACAAATAAGATTGATGGATTATGACACTTATTCTGCCAACGATTCTATAGGGAAGGTGTATTTAAATTTAAATCCTTTACTTTTGCCATCGGGAAGTTTGCTACCTAGATTTGGATTAACTGGAGATTCTAGTAATAGTGGGGAACATGTAACTAATTCAGTTATGTCCGGATGGTTACCTGTTTATGATACAATGCATGGAATTAGGGGAGAAGTTAATGTTATTGTTAAAGTTGAATTATTTTCTGATTTCAATCGATTTCGTCAATCATCTTGTGGTGTTCATTTTTTTTGTTGTAAGTTTCTTGAGTGTTATTCAAAACATTTGAACTTGATCGATTAATTTTAGCATCTGTGGTACCTCATGGTTATTACGTACAAATGATAAATGGTTTTGTTGAAGAATTAATTGTTAATAATGATCCAGAATATCAGTGGATTGATAAAATTCGTACACCTAGAGCTTCTAATGAAGCTAGACAAACTTTATTTTTTAAGTTGTCTTGTGAATTGCAAAGAAAAGTTGGAGTTAAAACTATAGAACTTGGTGGTAATGCTGTGATTGGTTACAGTCAATGTTTTGATTTGGAACGTGAATGTGGAGTTGTTGTTCGAGGCACTGGAACTGCAGTCACATTAATTAAATTAAAACATCAGCCAACTATAAATCCTTTGGATAGTAATGAAGAGTGAGTATCTAAGTTAGTCTAAGTGCACATGTAAAACAAAAGAGAAGCAAAGCAAATTCGAATGAATTGTGCACAGAAATCTCTCGAATTATGTTAGCTTCAGTTTCACTGAACGTTGCTTTCCTCTATTTTGTTTGATTTTACCTTATACTTGCACATAGATGTAACAACTTTGGATTTCATGACTCACTTAAAATTCTAATAATTGTTTGATTTAAATTTTCTATTAATAATCAGTCTAGGTTGTTGAAACTAGACACTGTAGTATCAATTAAATTCCAAAGTTGAAAGTGTTATTTTCTAAACAATTTGAAAAGTTGCATACTGGGTGGACAGTAGTACTAGGCAAACTAATTTTTCTGTAAATTCTAGGACATTGAAGCCCATTGCATTTTGGGGTGAGGTTTTGTTAAAGAAATTGGCTTTATTTTTAGGAATTAAAATCAAGATAACAGATTTAAATAACATTTAAATGGGTCATATAGCACCAACATGCTTTAAAACTCAATTTTTGTTAATTTTGAAATGTCAATCTGCCATAAATGCATTGCTTAAAAATAGTTTGAACTTGATATAGGGTGTTTACAATAAGAGGGTGTTAATATCAAACTCGACAATCTTCATTTTTGTAAAAACTGAGTTATTGATGTCAAACTGTCTGATTAAACTTTTTTAGACTGAACTACAAGTTTATTTAAAAAAAAAAAAAAAGTTTTAAAAATTGTGTTGAAAAACAAAGTCGGCAATCTCCATATCATATTCAAAATCAAACACAGGATTCTCCGTTTCTGAAAATAAGAAACAATAGTTACTAATCATGTTATTATTTTTAAATTCGATTTAAAATATTATTAGTTTACTAAAGTTGTACTAATAATTTGAAAGCTTTTAACCCTTTTAGTCGAAAACTTAGAAAAACACATTTTTTTGAATTTTTTCACTAGTTTATTTCTGTTAAATGTTTTAAAAAAATTACGTAAAATTCTAATTAATTGTTTAGAATCACATCAGGCGTAGTTTAAAATATATTCTGCTCTGCTCTCTCGTTTACAATGAAAGCACTTCTATAAAATTTATATGTTGCAAGTCTAACGGAATCTTTTGTTTGATCCGCCACATATAAATTTTAAGAAGTGCTACCACTGATAAATAAATATGGAACAGGCTGAACTAGTACAAAGAGTTACAAAAGGGGTCACAAATATTGGGGTTTTCTTCATCACATTGTGGTCTGCATAGCTTGTGTGATATGTTTGAATTATTGTGAATCAGGTTGAATTTTTCTTAAATGATTTGCTTTAAATGATATTCCTTAGATAATATCAAGCGGGAAACCACTGATTAGTTAAATTTCGTTAGTACTTCATCTTGGCTTAAATAACCAGGACGATAACCATACATCCGAAACAAATAGGCACTTGAAGAAGAATATCACACTTATGAAATTTAAATATATACCATCAAAATAAAATAAAGTCAGAAATTAAGTATACATGATAATCAGTAATGTGTATGTCTTGCCGCTTTGTATGCTATAATATGAGTTTAGATTGGAATAAACGTAATTAATATAAATTCGATATTAAAAAATTACAAATCACCCTATATTGTTAATATTTCTTAACTGTGATATTCTCATAAGGAGGCACTCAGTAATTTTACCAGAGTAATTTAATATTAATTAAAGACGCCCATATACTGCTGACTTTCCATGTATAGCAAAATATGTTTTCACTTTAGTTGAGTAATTGAATATACATTTATTAGAGTAAAATTTTAGTAAAATTATTCATTGAAATGAATAAAATCAATTGACAGTAAAAAAAATTGGTGATTACCGGAACAGTAGTTCTAATTCCAAAATTAAATTATTATTTAATGAAGAATGGCCGAGGAGTAAGTCACTCTGAAAAATTGTATACAATTAAATTCTAAATTCCACAGAAATTTCAATAAACGTCGAATAATTTCGTGAAAATTTCACGAAAATTCCACAGGCGTATATTTAAACTATGCCACAGGGACTTACCTCTCGGGAATTTCGGTCACTTTGTTTTACTCAAATAAACAGTTTAGTTTTGCCTTTTATAAGTAGTATAGATGTAGTATAGATATAGAAATATAATTATTGGAATCATTATTTTGAATTTGAACAGTGGGGGGAAATGTATCAACTTTTACTACGATTTTTATTTTTCTCAATAATTAAAAAATTGAGTTTCATGTGAGAAAAAGCTACAATTTGGATATAGTATTTTGAAAACTGAACAGTTATTAATTTATATCATGAAGAACTTTTTCAAAGTGAGATATATTATATTTCTATTTCAAAGTAAAATTTTTTGTTATTAAAATTAAATTTTAGTGATTCATTTATTGATTTATCTTGTTTTCTTGTGTGTGCATGCAGGCAAACCCTGAAATATTTAAAATTTCTACGCTATAACAAAGGCTTTTATTTAAATCGCAATGCCACAGATTGTATGACTCGCTCTACCCCAACCTCCTTTATTATTAACAGCAATTACAATTCTAATAATAATTTAATGGAAGCAAATAGAATTTCAAAATCAACAATTTCTTTAAATTGTCCTTTAGTTAGCAAGGAAGCAACTTCGTTACAAAATTTATTAAAACAAGAAGATATGAGAGGTAACTCCAGCACTTTATCACAAAAAATAAGAAATCTTAAATATTCTTCTCAAACTATACTATCAAAAAGAATGACAGCTTTAAAATCAAAATTATCGGATGATGCATTAGATAATGACGCCTTAAAATTTTCTGTATCTAGTAATACTTTGACTCAAAAATTAAAAAAATCAAATCCAATGGCTGAAATTCTGATTCATTCTTTGATGCGTACAAGTTTGGATTGCATAGTAGAAACACACGATGGTTCATCTGCTTCTTCAGTTTCTCCCATGCCAGATATAATGCAAAACAAAACAAGTAGATCATCGTCAGAAAGTCGATCTGTAATATCTGATAATTTAGAAAATAAGACTTCAAGTTCAAATTCTATTTCAAGTAGTACTGATAAAATCTTGAAGTCTGATGAAGACGAATTTTGTAATACATTTAAAGCCATAGAAAACGAACAATTTCCACCTTTGGCAGAGTTTGATGACTTTAATATTGAAGATAATTCAGTTAATTTTATAATTGGGGATGAAAATTTTTCAGAATTTCAACAGAAAGATCATAGAAAAAATATATTTGAAACAAGTTTTGTAAATAACTTAGGTTATTCCCCCAAGTCATTATGTCATAATACAAATATGGGAGATTATGAAAATAAATGTGATCGTAACGAAAATCCAGTACATATAAAACTTAGTGCTTTAATGCCTTCCAGTGAAAGTATAACTTTTTCTAATAATCCTAGTTATTCTAATACAATGTCCTCTAATTTACCTGTCGATGTAGAACTTAATTATGGCAGTAATAATTTGCATGCAAGCTTAGCCAATTCTCTTAGGAATGCCAGTTCGCCGGTATCTGAAACAATTCGTCATGGTCATGGTCATCAAAGAACTGAATCGGTTGGCGCAAAAGGTTTACATTCACCTGCAAGATTTCATCCTATACCATATATACATCGAAGATCATCAGATTCTGATTTAAGCATTACCCCCAAAGGTTAGTACTCAATTATTAAACAATTACCGATATCATTTTCCAAATTTTTTTTTCCAAAAAGTTAATACTGGTTAGAATTTTTATTAAGTAGTAATACGAGTTCTATTTTTTCTGGATGGTAATTTCTTGCAATAGGATTCTTTAGGAAAAGTAAGTACATACATCGATTTGAATGTTGCATATATGTGTCAATATGTTCTGTTCACATATATTATTCAACTACTAATGTATTACTTTCAAGTATCCTATTAATTTGTTTTATATTCCTTTTATTTCTTACCTTTTGTTTTTCTAAATATCAGGTGGTATAGGAAATTATTTACGCTCATTTCTGGCTTCTATAAAGGCAAATTGTACAAGATGTATTATTTTTCTTTATATTGATATAAAATTGTTTCATATCTCTTCAGCAAGCAAGTAAAGAAAAAGGTAAAATCTAAAATGAGATATCTTGGAGTTAGTGATTTTGTTACTAGCAATAGCTGATATATTAAACAATTTTTAATTTAAATACTTAAATATTCTATGCACAAAAATAATTAAACTTTCTTTTTCAAATGGACACCCTGTATACTTGCTATAAGGTTTTTGCACATCAATATGAGAAAAAGCATTGACTATCCATATTTTTTTTATAAGTATTATAGATATACTTTGTTTCAAAGATATAGAATCTTGAAATAAAAAGAAAAATGTTTTTAGATCATGTACTTGATACACGTATGCAAATATAAATATACAGAACTTAAGGATAAGGTTTTTCATGTGTATAAAAAAATTTCAAAATTGAAGTGTGGAACCAACGGGAACTTATAGCTAAATTTTACACCAGGATTCCCAGTCAGCTCAACATTATAGTTTTATAAATTTACTTTTTATTATAAATTTAATATAATTTTATTTTAAATTCTAATCTAAATCAACAGCTAAGGGAAATGTACCAGGTTCGATTCCTGGTTGACTATGTAGCAAACTTTGAAACCTTATTATGCTTCAGCTAATCCTACACAATATCCTAATCCAGTTAAAGTAGCCGTCGGATCTTAACACTGACCTTTCTTTAAGAGGAAGAGGCGGGCAATAATAGGTTATGATTTAAGATACCAAATCAAACATCATTAAAAATTATAATATTGTGATGACTCGGGATGAAAGGTGTAAAACGCATTTTCACTTTGCCAAAAAGTATACCACAGTTTGTTTTCTTCTGCTTCTGCTTATCATGTCAGGAGGATTAGCATAATTTTGCAAAAAGGGGAGCGCGCATTGAAGATGATGTGCTGGAGTCTTGTACTTCTTTGGACGAAATCATGAAGGCTATTGATGAAATTATATTGGGTGTTTACATATTGAAATATAAATATTATTTGAGTTACAAGATATATTTAAGTATTTTATAAACTTGTTTAAATGAATAGCCTAAGTAGCAAAGTAGTCATAGTCATATTTTGACCTTGAAGCTCGTAAAATACGACTGCGACTACTCCCAGTTAGTTGCTTTATAAATACGAATGTACCTATATGTGTAAAATTTATACTTTTTAAGTTATGTTTGAAGAAAAATTTATGTCGAGCTAGAATCTGCAGTGAGCTTGTTAAATTCGAACAAATTCGATAAGTTTTTTAAAATGTCATTTCTTCTCCTCTAATTTCTTGGCAATACCTCATCCGCCACCGAAACTCTTATAAAACATTTTCAATTGTATCAGGTTGAATTGCCCGAATTTCATTGCAAATTCTGTTTTAGTACCGTCAACGGGGGTGAGATTGGTTAGTGGTGGCATTTGGAATCTGTATGTTTTCATGTGATCTATAACATATGTTGACCACACCGGTATAGCTTTTTGAGTTTGAGAGAAGTTTTGTTAGGTGACAGCACAGCACTAGTTTAAATATTAGTAACAGTTTAGACATAAAAATTGTGTCCTGTAAATTTAAATCAGAGACAGACATGAACGATCTGAAATAATCTGGAAAGTATGGTTTGTTTCAATTTAAATGGAATTGTTAAACAAAGGACCCCGCACCATTCTTATGGGAAAATGTCTTTCTGTAGATTTGGCTAATTTTTGGATATGTTGTAGTTATCATCATTCTGAACAAAAGTTTGAATGGGCACAACTTGATCGTATATAGTTTCCGAGTTACAAGTCCTTAAAGCTCTAAATTTAACATGAAAAATGTAGGGGAGAGGCTTGCAGGTTGCCACTGCTTGCAGGTTGCCATCCCTGCTGGATTTTGACATTCTAACATTGTCATCCCCTAAATTTCGACGGACATCGAATACAAACGAGTAGTTATCGCTTTTAATGTAATTGCGATGCACTCAAACACAATAACAGGGTGTTTGGTAAACAAAATGTGAAATTTGATTTGTAAAAAATCAAAAATCAAAATTGTGTTTTTCTTCTGTGCCCATAAATTGAACATTTTCAACGAAAATTTAAGGGAAATATTTTTGCTGTGTTGCTTTTTCATTCAATTTTTATTATTCTTAAATAATTCTAAACATATCATGAGTTGGAAGGTTTTTTTCCTGTATATTCCAAAGTGGTGTAAAAATGCAGGTTGCCACCTTTTTTGGCTTGCAGGTTGCCACCCCTCTTATTTTACATTGTGACGTATACTACAGTGACTGTTTAGGGACAGTGGCAACATAAGCCCCTAAATCGGCCCAGGACAGGTTTCCGCGCAAAGGTGGGGGAGGTTTAACCCCCCCATTGCATATTTTATGTACCTATTGACGTAAACGCTTCTTAAATATTTCCAAAATTAATATAAATAATTATTTACTAATAATTGATGCATTTTTTTATATATTTTTAGATTTAAATGAAAAAAAAAATTAATTTTTTTTTTCAATTTTAACTTTTTTTTTCTTGTCAATTTACTCTCATTTTTTTTTGTTCACAGCCACTAAGTGTAATAAATATAAATCATATGTTTTTACTTCAGTTTTTCTACATTTTCAACAATTTTTCAAGGGGTGGCAACCTGCAAGCCGAAATTTCAAGGTGTCAATTTTAGATACTTTTGAAAATTTGCTGTAAATTTTTTGTTTTTGAGAATTAAAATGATTTTTTGCGCAGGATCGTGGCTTTATACTTCCCCTTTCGTGTACATGTTATTATATCAACAATACGTTGATTGTATGACGAGTTATGACCAAAAAAGCTATGGGGTGGCAACCTGCAAGCCTTTCCCCTACATATTATTTTATTTATTTTATGTATTATTTACATTACCAACGAATTAATAGGTAGGCACTGGTAGAAATTGCAAGTAAACGTCAGAATGCAATAATTATTTCTATTATAATTAATAATGATACCGAATTTATTATTTAATTATTATATGAATAGTCAGTTTAATTATTTCAAATATATCGTTTTATATTGTTGTGCTATGTTTTGTTTTGTTTCGTTATGCTATTTTGTTATGTATCCTTTAAAAAAGTCATGTCAAATTACTTTTATATAAGAGCGTACAGTAGAATCCACTTAATGTGATCACGGATAATGTTATCAGTCGGTTATTATGATCATTTTGACTGGGAACCGGCCTTAATTAATTTACTTACAAAAACCACCTGATAATGTGATCAAAAAGCCACTTATTATTATTATCACTTTGAAGGAATTTCCAACACAATAATCTCTTTTTCTAAGTATCTTTTTCTGATTTGTCATTGAAATTTTATATATCTTGACAACATACGTCACTCGTTTTAATTTCTATACAAAAACTAATGAAGTTTTTCGTTTCACTTTGCTTTATGTATTTTAATTTAAGTTTAGTTGATTCTTGCTAAATTTACCTAATTCTTCTGAAATTCGTGTTTTTCTAAAAGTTGCTTATTGTTATCAGTCGGTTAATGTTATCAAAATGTTCTTGATTAAGGGGATTCTACTATATAAACTTTTCCGCAAAAACATAATAATGCTAATGTCGATATGGCTGGCCTGCGATCTGGCTGCCTGATTTTGAGGCGAAGTTTATACGTTCTTATATCGAAGTACTTTGATATGACTTTTTTTAATTTTTTAATTTATTTTAATAATTCCAAATTGAAGCAAACTATACATAATTTGAGTTACATAGGTTGCTTTTCAATTTTCAATAATTACTTAGTTTTTTAAAAAATTGTGAAAATGTGACATTGGTCTAGAGCAAGTGAAACTTTTAAGATATGGAACAATGTCACCCCAAGCCCGTATGAGATTGTTCCAAAATTTATTTTTTTTTTGTGAAAATCTGGAAAACAAGAAAAATAAAAAAACCTATGAAGTCATCTTTAAACTATTACTTAAACTGTAATTATTTTTTGTTCAACATTTGCTCTATTTTACTTGACATTTTAACCATTGAAAACTCAAACAATATAACTGGACCAATCTCTCTCCAGTTGACGGTAGTTATTTCAATGGTAGTTGATGTATTAAAATTGATTGCTTTTTAAATAGAACCATAAAAATAACCAAGCTGAGTAAGATCGGAGATTTAGGTGGCTATTCGATCGTTTTCTTGCGCCTAATCCATTGCTTGGTAAAAACTTGGTTTAAAAAAATATTCATGAACTATCACTGTAAAGTGAGCCCAATATACTGACTGACCTACAATGTCAGTCCAAACATTACGTTTTTAACTGTTTATGAGTTTCCATTTTCTAATGTGGTGACAAAAAGAAGTGACATTGAAAAATTAAAGTTGGCGTGTCCGAGGATTTTCTGAGAAAATTACCTCTAAAAAATGTTATTGAATTTGTTCTAAACTATATAAGCTCACTATATAAATGCTAGATCCACATGATACTATAATTCGGTAAATGTTCGTGATTCAGCTCATCTTGCCTAAGAAGTCTACAAGTAAAAATTTATGTTTTTACAGCAATATACTGCATATTATAAAGGGTGATTTTTTAAGAGCTTGAGAACTTTTTTTAAAAAAAAAACGCATAAAATTTGCAAAATCTCATCGGTTCTTTATTTGAAACGTTAGATTGGTCCATGACATTTACTTTTTATACGGTTTTACACCAAGATCTTTGCGTAAAATCTTCCATGTGGTCGAATAACACAAACCCAATTGCTGCGAACGGCGACGAATCGACATTTCACGGTCTTCAGCAACACTCTCAGAAACAGACGCAATATTCTCTTCTGTACGCACTGTACGCATTCGTGTGGTTGGTTTAATGTCCAATAAAGTAAACTGAGTGCGAAACTTGGTCACAATCGCATTAATTGTTTGCTCACTTGGTCGATTATGTAGACCATAAATCGGACGTAAAGCGCGAAACACATTTCGAACCGAACACTGATTTTGGTAATAAAATTCAATGATTTGCAAGCGTTGCTCGTTAGTAAGTCTATTCATGATGAAATGTCAAAGCATACTGAGCATCTTTCTCTTTGACACCATGTCTGAAATCCCGCGTGATCTGTCAAATACTAATGCATGAAAATCCTAACCTCAAAAAAATCACCCTTTATTATATTATATTAATGCGAACGTTTGTTACAGACACGCATTGAGCAGGAGACAATATTTGCCGAATCAGATAACGCGTGAATCTAGCATAAGATAATATGCAAACTTTCAATTTTTCTAAATAAAACTTACTGTTTTTTCTCAAACTTGAAATTTTTACTTGATTATAAAACTAATTATTATGAAACTCTCTACAGGAAATAGTTTAACTGGAAGTGATAAGTCATGTGGATTACCAAGTGGTTACTTTTCAAGACTAGGGCCATTATTAAAGTCCATTGGTCCTCAAGAAAATTTTGAAATGCTGGAATATCCATTTTTAACTATATCAAGTTTTCCTCCTGGCTTAGTTATTTACTTAGGTAGTATTAAGATTTAGTACAAATTTAATATTGAGCATAATTGTACAATTTAAGGTGGTGTTGTCAGTGCACGATCTGTTAAGTTATTAGGAAGAGCAACCAGTCATGAAGAACCAGAATCGAGAGATATTTGGTGGACGGAAATTCGAATGGAAATTCGCTCTCATGCACGTTCTTTAGGTTGTAATGCAGTTATTGGTTATAGCGAATCATCTAGTATTTGGTAAAACATGAAATTTGTGTTATTAGGAACAAAAGAAATAATTTTTTTTATAGTGACGAAGTTTGTATACTCAGTGCGAGTGGTACAGCTGCAGTTGTCGGAATACAATATACTGGAGAAATAAGTGATGGTATTAGTGGAATACCATTTATATCTAAGCCATACTATAACAATAAAGAAGCCACCACTTCTTTGGACAGAACTGATTTTGATAAAGATAAGACTGGTCAAAGACTTGATCATACTTTATTTACAAGTGTAAGTTGTTTTTCTGTTAAATATTTTTTATTACTTAGATGTTTTATAGACCAATGTCACTACTAAACCTCTATCTGAAAGTCCCGAAAATGAAATTCCAAATCCATACACAAGTACTCCATCAGCATGCACTTTATGTCATGTTGGATATGTTGCTGGATCAGTACCATTAAGAACAGTTACATCAAAATGTCGGGTGTGCAGGTACCTAAAATTAATAAACCCCGTTTTTGAATTTAATTGTTGATATTTATAGAATGGGAAAAGTACCTGATGTATTGTTGGCCACCGTGGAAATGCCGGATGGAATGCCAACAGTAGGTCGTGGTTGTTTTGTTCAAGCGTATGTCTGCAGACCATTAAAAGATTCGCGTGGAGAATCTTATGCCAAGGATTTGTCAGACGTTTTACCATTTGTCGAGTATGAGTTGCATAGAAAACTTTTAAATAAATTAAAAATTCAAGGAATGAATGCTGTATTTGGACTTCGAGTGAGAATAACTATTGGTGCCAAAACATTGATTGGTATTGTAACAGGCACTGGGGTATTTTTATTAGCTCTACCACCACCTCCTCTTCCTAAACTTGTTTCTGATTCACCTACAGATGAAAGAAAATTGGCAGAAATGCAGAAACTGCTTTTTGATACTGTAAAATTAAATAAGGAAATCTACCAGTTAAAAATTAATGTATCTGTCTTCAAGTTGTGCGATTATTTTTAAGTCTTATGAAATTTTGGTTTTAGGACGATATTCAAGGTATTCAAACATCACCAGATGAAGTTTTTGAAGATGACCATCCCCAATTAAATTTATTTTTTGATAATAGAGAATGCTGTGTTTTAGAGGTAAGAACTTGAGAAAAACCAATTTCTGTCTAACTTGATAATGCAGGTAGATGATTTGGAAGATATGGAAGTTAGAAATCTAATAACAGAATCTAGACCACCAGATGGATTTCATGTCGTAAATACTGAAAGCGTTCCTGGTCTTGATGAGCTAGAAATCGTTAAAAACTTACAAATGTTTACTCAAATTTGGCGTGCCAAATTACAACATCCATTTAATTTAGGAATTCATGTTCAGAAATTATTGCAAAGTGTTTATTTTAAATTGCGCCGTATGATACCATGTGCCCTATGTAACTTAAAATTTAGAATTGATTTACCTGAATCCGATGAAATTCAGCTAAGTGTGTTAGGTAAGTGCGTCTAAGCCATTATATTATCAAATTTATTATATTACCCTCTGTCTGTTTTTTTTTGTAAGGCATGGCTTTAGAATTGGGAGTTCCAGATAAATCAAAACTAAAACAAAAATCTGTGCTTAAAGATTTAAAGAAATCTGGTAAGATGGTGATATAATTTTATTTATTCTATCAGTACATGATTACTGTTTTTCTAGAAGATGATATGATATTCAGTTTAGAAGACGATCATATGGAATCTTCAACTAGTCAATCTAATTCTGGTCATTTAAGTGTTCAAACTGCGAAAAGTAGAGGCAGATCCCCACAGAGGCTTCAAGCAATAAACTTCAAGAAGGTAAAAGCAACTTCAAATTGACATGAAGATATTAGATAATATTTTTTCAGGTCTTACATCGAGAGAGGCATGGCGTTGATATTACTCCTCTCTCTTTTATACCAGGAGGAAAAATTGAACGCTACTTAGGAAATTTAAATTTTTTCTTTATTAGAGAAACTACTTCTCTTAGAGAGGTAAATGTATCATAATTTTTTAACAAATATTTCAATTGAGTATTATAGGAAGGGGGCCTTAGTGGATTCATTCATAGTTTTATTATGGAAGTGCTAGCAATAATTCGTGCCCATATGGTAGCATTAGGAGGAAATGCTATGGTAGCTTATTACATGACCGAGTGTGTTCTGTCCCACAGTTTACATAGAAATCAGGTAAGCCAAAATTATATTTTGTAAACCATTCAATTCACAATTTTTAATGGACTTCCATTAAGTTTAGAAAGACAAATTCACTAATATCAAGAAGATTAGATATTCTTGTGACTTTTTTGTTCTAAAGAAACAAATTTATTTTAACAACGTGATTCTTAGTATGTGTTTTATTGTATTAAAATGATTTATATTAAAGACTTAAATAAAATCAAAATAACAAGCAAAAAAAATTATTAAAATTTAATAATGAAAATGGCGAGATATAAATGATACTCTATTTTGTAAACAATTGAAGTTGCAGTTGGAATAGTCAGCGACAGCAAATGGCAGTAACAAATTGTGGTTAAATCTTGATTTAATCCAAAAGGTTGCTATCAACAAGAACTTGAGAACTCAATCACAAATCGACTTATATTCTTTCTAAGTTTAGCTTTTTATTAAAAAGTACGAATTTTAAATATTGTTGATTTTGAATTTTTTTGTTCTTTCTGAAAAAAAGTAATTTCCACTATTTTAAATAAAATATTATTTTAAAGTTTCTTGATTGATAGGTATGAAGTTAATTATGAAGTACCCTACTGTGTTTTCAAAAAGTTCAATTCTGTTTGGTACTCTTAAGGAGAGCAATTCATTTAGATACCCGGAAATAAGTACTTTTTTGGGAATTTTTTTACTTAATAATTTGATATCTTAAACTTGAATAATCAAATTTTAATATATCAAATGCAACTGTACTTTGATAAACCAAAAATGAAAAAATTGCATTTTTGCATCTCATACGGGGGTGGCAATTAGTACAGTTTGGTGCCCAAAAAAGCTTTGGCTGGGTATATGAAGGAGAAAGTATATGAAGGAAAAATCTATCTTAAAAAGATGGATCACGCAACTGAAGCCAATTTTTTCACTTTTGGTTTAATTTTTTTACTGATGAAAATGTAATCACATCATTTTAAAGTTTTAACATCATTTTAGTATAGTATTATATAAATAATTTTACAAATATAACTTAAACGTAGATTGAAGTTAAAAAATGGTAAAATTATAAGTATAATCTTGAATTAATTAAAAAAGTTAATAACAAAAATTGAAAACAATTTTGTATCTAGACAATTCAAGTTAAGGGGAGCAATCCATTTAGACGCCCGGAAATAAGAGTAATTTTTTGGTAATTATTTTACAGATGAAAAAATAATCATATAATTTTAAAGTTTCAACATCATTTTATTATAGTATTAAAGTGTAGAAAAAAAATTTTTTTTTAATATTTTTTAACAAAATGGCGGTTCTGTATAGAGTGTTCTTTCACTCTTTCACTTTCACATGTGAAAAGTGTATGGGGCCTTTTAGTTAGATAATTTTGTGATCTAACGGCAATAATTTGTTTCATTTTTGTGTGAGCCATAGAGAGCAAGATAATAGCGTTCAAACAGATGTAGTATTTTTTAATCAAAACTTATCTTTCGTGTCTCATATCTCGAGAACAGGTAGTTGTATGATAACCAAACTGGGCGTTTTAGAAATAAGGGCGTTTATTTATAAAAACATAATTATATAGGTGTCATTGCCGCTTGAGCAGTAGGAAGGGAGAAAAATGCGGCGATACACATTGCATACTCGAATTTGGCTATTTTTGCATTTTTACACATATTCAGCTTCATATCTCGAGAACGGTTAGGCGTATTTACGTCAAATATATTTTTTAGGTATTAAAAATTGAGATCTTCAAATTTTGTAATAAGTGGTTTTCACGTTGGAGTGATAGGAAGCGAGATAAGAAACTCTGCGACCTTTGACCTTCTATATGTCACGAAGCTCCAGTGTCGGTGGCTTAACTTTCAGGCGTATATCAGTACATCTTAATAAAAAGTTAAAAAAAAAAATTGCGCGGCGCTTGATTTTTGGAAGATTGCTTGATTTTTAAGCTAATTGTCTTAGACGGTGACCCGACAAAATAGCCCCGACGAATTATCCCCGACATAATAGCCTGAGACATAATAGCCCGTGCCAAAATAACCCCACGACAAAATATTCCGACATAACAGCCTGAGACATAATAGCCCATGCCAAAATAGCTCTGCGACATAGTAGCCCCGACATAATAGCCCTGCGACATAATAGCCCATGCTAAAATAGCTCTGCGACATAGTAGCCCCGACATAACAGCCTGAGACATAATAGCCCATGCCAAAATAGCTCTGCGACATAGTAGCCCCGACATAATAGCCCTGTGACATAATAGCCCGTGCTAAAATAGCCCTGCGACATAGTAGCCCCGACATAATAGCCCGGGCTAAAATAGCCCTACGACATAATAGCCCCGATATAAGAGCCTGAGGCAGCCCGGGCTAAAGTAGCTTCTCAAAATATACTAATATTTAATTCTGTGTGATGAATAATAATAAAAAAGACATTTACAGCAAAATCATTTATTTACAAAGTTAAATTATGCGAGATTCGTCGTAAAAAAACTAAAATATCGTTGCCATCATATTGATTAACTCAAGTTTGTAATCTTCTACTTACTTGTATATATTTCTGTTTTGAAGCTTCGGGGTTTCTAAAACCTGCAAGATATCGTTCCAGTTCAATTTCCACTCGATCTTGCTCTTTCCGGAAGTGTTCGATTAGTTTAAAAATAGATGGATGATGACAGTCGACAGTTTGCTGGAACGCACGATGCCATCCTTCTACAGAGTTGTTGCTTCTTGGTAAACCTTCAACCACTCTGTTATGTACATTCCACACAGTTATAGGGAACCTTGGTTCGGCTCTTCTAACCCCGTCTTTGCGGTCCTATGTAGTAAATCTTCCCAGTAATTAGCTAGTAGGTTCAACATCGGCGGCAAATTATCTGCTAGTTCTTCGTAAGCAATGATGACATCTGGATTTGGTACAAAACTCAATGCGAGTAACATTTTAACGTGAATTCTTATGTTTTCGTCATCACGATAAGCTTCCACAAGGTGGAGGTCCTGGACTTTCCTCCACAAAGATTGCCCGAGATGAAACAAACAACCTTGTACTTCCACTTCATTAAACGCTTCCGATACAGCATTATGGATTGCCTTTTCATAATCGGACAAACGCCTCACGTAATTAATGGACGTCCCCTTAGGTAATTCATTAACGGTCCCTTTTCTCATCTTTCTTGCGGAAAAAAATTACGTGATATTTTCCGAGACACCCCTCCCCCCGCGTGAGATTGGCTGAGATTTTGATAATAATTAATAATAATAAATAATAATTAATTATTGGGCTATTTAGTTGGAGCTATTTTATTATCGGGATATTTTGTCGGAGCTGTTTTGTTATTGGGCTATTTGGTCGGAGCTATTTTGTCATCGGGCTACTTTGTCGGAGCTGTTTTATCACTGGGCTATTTTGTCGAAGCTAATTTGTCATCGGGCTATTTGGTCGGAGCTGTTTTATCACTGGGCTATTTTGTCATCGGGCTATTTGGTCGGAGCTGTTTTATCACTGGGCTATTTTGTCGGAGCTATTTTGTCATTGGGCTATTTGGTCGGAGCTGTTTTATCACTGAGCTATTTTGCCGGAGCTGTTTTGACGGGGCTGTTGTGTCGGGGCTGTTTTGCCTGGGGCTATTTTGACGGGGTACCATTTAACGAAATGTTATAAAATTTCGTCTGCAATGACTTTCTGCTATCTGCCATACAACTTTTAACAAATTTTGTAATTGTATTATAGATTTTGTATTCTTATCGGTAATTTTTCGTTTCATAATGTCCCAAAGATTTTTAATCGGATTTAAATTCGGTCTGTTATCTGGCCATTCCGGTAACAGACCGAATTTAAATCCGATTAAAAATCTTTGGGACATTATGAAACGAAAAATTACCGATAAGAATACAAAATCTATAATGCAATTACAAAATTTGTTAAAAGTTGTATGGCAGATAGCAGAAAGTCATTGCAGACGAAATTTTATAACATTTCGTTAAATCAATGTCTGCCCGGTTAAAAAACGGATTTAAAAATTAATGCGGGTTCTAGGAGGATGCTAATCAAATACCTGTAACAGTTTTGATTTTATGTGTATGATTTAATGCACTACTTAATAAATATTTTTTAATCCTCGCCCCCTGTCACCATCCATTTATTAATATTTTTCTTTTTTGTAATGTGTACTTAAATACACATATATGTACTTATTTAAATTTCTCGTTTTTATTACGAAAATTACAAAATAATTAATGATAGGAAAACTACCTGGGCAATAACAATCCTCAACTAACATTTGCGCATGGCTATTCATGTTACGAACTATTGATACTAGCTCCGTAGCAAGTATCGTTTGAACCGCAAATGAACTAAGTTGAACCGTTCAACATGTTTGTTGGGACAGCGGTTTGTTAGTAATCTAGGATTCCGAACTGGTAACTTGTGTCTGTTGGAACGGCATTTCATTAACGCGCTTGCGTTGTAGTAATATTACTGAAGATAACTCGTTGTTAGAACAAACCTAATAAAAAAGCATCTGCAGTATATTATGCAGAATTCAATAACAAGCATCCCAAAAATGAGCCGGGTGTATGGAAGGATGTCACATTGCGAGAGATGTATGGATTCTTAAGTATTTTGATTTGCGCTGGGGCTAATAATTCTTATAACGATCACGTATTTGAGATGTGGAAGACATCGTCTTATTGTGCCGCTATATTAATCGTTTTATATCCATCATACGTATTTTACGTTTTGATGATGTTAACATGCGTCAACAACGCTTACTTGAAGATAAAGCAGCTCCACTACGCGATGTGTGAAATTTGGAATATGCTTAACTCGAATCTATCTTCTATGTATAAACCCACAGAAAATCTCACGATTGACAAGCAGCTTCCATCGAAACCAGCTAAATATGAAATTAAAGTGTGGTGGGTCTATCCTATCCGCTAAAAGCCATTCTCTACACTGAAAAAACAGAAAACGTTCGTGAGGTGAATCAGGGCGAAAGGATGGTAAAGAAACTAGCTATTTCATATAAGGGATCTGGGATTCTCATGGAATCTTGCAATTATTGGCACGTTTAAAAAAAATCAAACCATGTATTCCTCAAGCTTTCGCACATTGTAAAACTAGAGAAAAATTTTCAACATTATTCGGATTTTACGAAAAGATTACTATATGTGCCGAAAAAAACTAAAGCAGTAATAATGCTATCCAGCATGTACACAGATATACGACAGTGGCTAATGATGCAAAGAAAAAACCAGAAATGATATTGTTTTAAATACAAAGCTGGGGTCGATACCTTAGATGGAACAGATGTTAAGCAGGTACACAACTCATCCGACGGTCATTGGTCTTTTTTTTCAATATGATTGATATATCATGTTTAGCTACGTACCTTATTTACTATGCGAATAATAAGATGATAAAAGAGAAGATTCATGAACGAAGACTATTCATGAGACAACTAAGTGAAGAGCTCGCTATATCATTGGTAGACGACCGATCTCAGAATTTATAAATCATGAGAAACCATTTATCCAAGTTAGCGATAGAAATTATTCTTGATAGGCGAGTTTTGCCTCCTTACGAAATTCCTCCTGAGTCTCAGCCTCTGCGAGATCAAACAGATAGAATAAAAGTAATAGGGTCCTGCTCAGTGGCGTATTTAGAGGGGGGCAAAGGGTCAAGTGCCCCCCCCCCCCCAAGGATGACTCGGATTGTATGAAGCTCTTCCTGATAAAAATAATGTTTACCATGGGGTATTAAAATTTAACTAACTTTTATTTATTTTTATTTATTCGTTTATTATTTATTAATTAATTTGTTTTTGGCTTACCACTGACGCGCACGAATGGATTAACGACATTCTGGAAATATTTATTCTGTCCAGTGGCGTATTTACCCTCTGTAACTAATCAATATATTAAATAATATACAATCATTTGTTATTTCAACATTTAAAAGTTCTGAGCGATTCTTAAATCTTTGTTCCTTTTATCATAAAAATAAATATTAAAACTTCAATATAAAAATTCAATACAAGTTAAATTAAATAATATAACGGAAATAATATTTTTGAGCTTTCGGTGACTGTTATCGCTTTCGTCAGAAATTTATTTATAAAATATAATTTTCATTATATTATTTAATTTAACTTGTATTGAATTTTTATTTTATATGATTATTTATTCTCACAACAGTGTTCATTAATTTATTTGAATTCCATTTATAAGGAACTTGGATATCTTGTTGGAGTGCATCAAGTGAGAATACTGATCGTGGTGCCTGCGGTTGAGGCGTGGGGGAGGGGCCTAGATGCGCGCTTGTGCCAGTCTTAGGGTTAAGTGGAAGAGCGGGTGGTCTCTGTAAGGAGACCTTTCTGAACTTCGCCCTTCCACATGGGTTGCTTACGCATATTATTATAGTTATTATTGACTTTTGTATTTTGGACAATTTAATATTTCATGTTTTTTCTCATTATTAATTTGTAAATCAAATTGTAAGTTGTCAACTCATGTGAATAAAGACATATTATTATTATTAAGATTTATATATTTAACATAAAACTAGCAGAAAATTATTTTAAAATTTCATATTGTATTTCCATTAGAGTGCGTGACCTTGAAAATTAAAAAAAAATTACCTGCGGCGCTGTATGCCAAATTGCACGCTTCGCTTTAGTTTAATGTAGTAATTTTACTTTTCAATCCGAAGCCCCCTTGCACGTAATTGCTAAATACGCCACTGGGTCTGCCCCCCCCCAAAAGCATTTTCTAAATACGCTACTGGTCCTGCCATATTTGTTATAAACATTTTTATTTTTATTTTTTTTTATTTTTTTTTATTAATATTAACTATAAATAAATTTTTTCACATGCTAATGGTTTGTTATTGTTTATTTAGTAATCCTTGATTCAATATTTATTCAATAAATATAATTTAACTGCATAATAATGCAGAAAATTATCCAAAAATCCAAGAAAATCGTGGAGAGATGGCACCAAAGAAAGAATGCTGGCTTACCAGGTAGAAGAGGAAGATGCACTTAATCTTGACATTTGGCGTTTGCGAACCGGAAAGCCGCGTATGGCGGTATGGGGTAAAGTAAACTGCACTCCAAATCTACCTGATAATGGTAAACTGCGCCCCAAGTAAACTGCACAAAATTTTGCAAAGTAGTAAACTGCACCCCGAACATTTTTCAGATATAAGCTGCACCCCAAAAATACGGGTATATACAGAGTATAACAAAAATTATTTTTTTATACGATTAAATTTATTAATCCCATGATCGTTATATAAAATTAACTCAAGTTTTGTTTTTTTTTTGTTAAATTATTTTTGTAAAATAAGCATTTAATTACTGGATTAAAATCATTTTATCTAATAATTTTTTTTTATTGGTACTACTTGATGTATTAATATTTTCTATATAAAAGATTTACATTTTTTAATTGATATAAAAAAGATTACTTATTCATAAGCATTAACGAGATCAGAAGAGAATGTCCGAACTAACAGTTACAACAAGCCAACGAGGAAAGTCCTTACTACTTTATCGGCAAAACAAATTTTATTTGGAACGTCTGCTGAAAACAGGCGAACAAAAATGGCGATGCTGTAAAAGAAAATGTTCCGCGTTTATTAAAGTGTTGGGAGAACGCGCTGATATGCACATTAGATAATATGTTCAAGATAACCACACACATGAATCTAATGAGAAGCTTTTGCATAGGCAAGATTTGTCAAGTCGAATGAAAATTCTAGCGAGTGAACAACCGTTGCAAACGCCACAACAAATTGCGAATACGTGTTTGGACCAAAACCCGTCTTCTACTCAGGTTTTGCAGAAAAGAGATTTACAATATGCCAAAAAAAATACTTACAACATGCGACGGAAAAGTATGAGTACTCTTCCAAAAGATATTGCAGAAGTGCATCAGAAGCTATACAAGAGATGGATATAAAAACTAGACAAGGTGAAAATTTTCTGACAGTTAACGATCCCTGTAGCCGGGAATTTTAACCCCCTTTTATTTTACCCCCGGTAAAAATTCCCTAGTGAAATTTTACCCCCGGTAAAAATTCCCTAGAGAAATTTTACCCCCGGTAAATATTCCCTAGAGAAATTTTACCCCCCGTAAAAAATGATTAGAGGGTAAAATTTCACTAGGGAATTTTTACCGGGGGGGTAAAAAAGCTCAAAATATTCTTAGTGAATTTTTACCCCCTTAAAAAATTTTATAGGTAAATAAGAATTATTACATTTGTTTATGTATCAAATTTCATAACATCTTACTGCGAAATGCTAAAATATCTTACTCAGATATTGGAAGAATTAAATAGGATAATTTAAAAGTTTAACACAAAATTTATTTAAAAGATTTTCTTATACACTTTTTTTTACCGAAACTACTACTTCAAAATGGTTTGAATTTTTGTGGTTCAAATATATTGCCAGATTTTTGTAATTAGGTTCATCGGAAAGGTGCATTGAACTTGGAAACCTTAACCATGCAGAATTTTTTGACATTTGAGTAAACGAATATATATCGGCTCCCATGAGTGCTGCAGTGAAAAGCATCTCAACATCTGTTGCCCAAATTGCATTTTCGTGCATTTTCGTTATATTTATATAATTCTTAACACCAGAAAACAGATCAACTTTTTGTTTTCGAGTTTTCATAAATTCGGTAATTATCTTTCGTACTTCCTTGTGCTGATCTTCACTTCCGGTAATGCATAAAGATATGCACCTAAAAAAACAGTTACCGTCTGCTTTTACGTCTATAAGTGTGTGAGGCGAATGGAGCAACGAATTTTTTGATTTGGCAAAGTCGGAATTATTCTCAAATGAAAGTCCAAGCTTCTCACAAAGTCGTTTTTGCCAATTGTTATTTATGGGACAGAAACGAAATTTTGAATTTTCCGTTATGCAATTAATTTCTTCAACAGATCCATTCAGTTCTTCATTTTCGCCATTTTTTTCTTGAGATCCGTTGTCGTGGTAATGTTTCAAATTACTGATAGGATAGCCCTTTTTCACAGATTTTCCCACTTTTGACCGTAAAATGCAGTTGCCATTGCTAAGAATTTTCTCTATGGTGTACGGTCCTGTATAGGGTGCTTTTGTCCAACCACCTTTGCGATCATCTCGTCTGCAATTTCGTACCAGTACCGATTCTCCAACTTTAAATTTCACTGCATTTGCACGACGCTTATCATAAGAAGTCTTTTGCTTTTCTTGACTTTCCTTTATATTTTCAGCGGTCTTCTGAAATACACACTTTTGAATTTCTAACATTCTTGCAAGATTTTTTTCAAAATCATTTTGATTGAATAAATTATCTTCCATTTCATGTTCTGTTTCTTTTGTAACTTCAACGTCGTCAATGTCCATTCCAAATAACTCATTGTCCATTCGATTAATTTCGTTCATTTCGTCTATTTCGTTCATTTCGTCCATCTTGATCATTTCCTCCATCTTCCTTCCATCCATTTCAATATCAACAGGAAGTTTCGGCTCTCTGTTATATAGCAGGAAAAAAGGTGAAAATTTTGTGGATTCATGACGTGCAGTACGATGCGCAAAAAGAACTCCGTCAATTACATCTGGCCATTTGCGTACGTTTTCTTCTTTATATAGTGTTTTAAGAAGTTTATTTTTTATTGTTCTATTTTGTCTTTCAACAAGTCCATTGCTTTGCGGGTGATATGCAGACGTTACCCGTTGCTGCGTTCCCGTTAACATATGGAGCTGATTTGAAACTTGGTTAACAAATTCCCTACCTTGGTCGTTTATTTGTATCGACATACACGAATGTCTGCAAACAAGTTCAAATAAAAATCGAGCAACAACTTCGGCAGTTTTATTTTTTATTGCCTTGATTTCGGACCACTTACTAAAGTAATCAATTGCTACAATGATATATTTAAATCCATCTACTTCGGGAAGTGTAGCTAAATCTATTCCAATTTGTTTCATAACTTCTGTTGGTATTGGCACTGGTCGGAGTTCAGGAACAGCTTTTAAAACGGCTGGATTTATTTTTTGACAAATATCGCAATGCTTAATAAAGTTTACCGTGTCCGTGTATATAGTTTGCCAATAATATCTACGTTCGATAATTGATATTGAAGCATCTCTCCCACGATGAGATGAGAGCGATATCGATTCAACACTTGAGTCTGTGCCTTGGTGAACCATTGATATTATTTTCTTTCTTTCTTCCCAATCTACTATTACTGGCAACCACCGATGTTCTGCATCACCGCTCGTGGTTCTTTCACTATTTTTAATTTTCTTTTTGTATAATAAAGTTTCGTTCTCCATTGTATAAGGTTTACATTGTTTTCGAAAATTAGACTTTTCATTTTTTCCTTTGATATGTTGAGGATACGTTTTGTTAGTTAAAAATTGCGTAACCATATTTAAATCCAATGCGATGTACTTTGATGATTTGGCGATTACAGGTTTATCTTCGTTGCTGCATTCATCACTTTCTCGTGGATTATTCATTTTGTTTTGATTTTCGGGAATTATTTTGACAATGCTATGAAATATGCTGGCTTTATTATTATTCTTCTGGTTTGATCTCTCGATTTCTTGTGTCTCACTTACCTTATATAATATATATACAAACTATAATTCTGTACCAACCGTCGGTTTTATTTTTTGTTAAATTTTTAAAGATTTAGAGATTAATAAAGATTTTAAAGATTTTTTAAAGATTCCAAAATCTAAGAAAGATATTTTAGCATCTCAGAATAAAATATAATCGAATTTGATACATAAACACTAATAAAATTTCTCATTTACCTATAAAAATTCTTAAGGGGGTAAAAATTCACTGAGGTTATTTTGAACTTTTTTACCCCCCGGTAAAAATTCTCTAGGGAAATTTTACCCCCAGTAAAAAATTATTAGGGGGTAAAATTTCACTAGGGAATTTTTACCGGGAGGTAAAATTTCACTAGGGAATTTTTACCGGGGGGTAAAATTTCACTGGGGTAAATATTCCCGGTTACATCCCACTTCGAATATTATTATATTTTCGTGCTCAACTAATTTGGCTGCTTTGGCAACAGCTGAAGCTATCTACATGGATGGTACATTTGAATATTGTGCCAAATTCTTCTGCCATTTATTTACCATCCATGGACAATGGTCATTATATACCGCTGGTTTTTTGTTTATTACCAGATAAGAAACAAGCAACATACCTTGATTGTCTTAAACAAATATGCACACTTGGTTCTTCCTTTTTAATAGATGATACCATATTCGAGATGTTTAAGCTGTTCCAAATACGCAGAATAGTTACCGATTTTGAAGTAGCGATCAGAAACGCGTGTGCAATTCAATGGCCATCTTGGTCAAGCGTGGCACCGTGCTCTCCAAAAAACGGCCTAGCTTCAGACTATCAAGATCGCGATTCTGAAGTAGGTAGGTGGTTGCGCTATTGCTTCGGATTGAAGTTTTTGAAAGCGGACGACGTTTTGGAAGCTTACTATGATTTGTTAAAAATCAAACCCATTAATGCCAATCTCGAAAAGTTTTGTGAATATGTATTCACTACATATGTGGATAGAAAAGCCATGTTTCTTCCAGTGGTTTGGGCCAAGGCGTCTGCGGATTTGATTTCAACAACCAATGGTTGTGAATCATTCCATGCCGCATTTAAACAGAGCTTTAATTCTATTCGCCCAAATATATACAAATTTGTTGAAGCTCTTAAACATGAGCAACATAAAGTTTATATAGCATTGAACAGTGTTGGAAAACCACCTTCCCAAAACAAAACTTCTAAACAAAAGCAAACAATTGTTACTGATTTATTGCGAAAATACGAAGCAGATGAAATATCGCGGTTGCAATTTGTAAAATCTGTCTCATTTTGCAGTTGCCCCCACATTAATTAAATGCCATACCTTATTATTAGGTTACCAATTTTATATGTTATTTTTTAATTTTTTATAAAATTTTAATTAAATTAAATTTTATTTTTTGATTTGATTTGATATTTTTACTTCTATTTTCAAATAAACAATACATTTACGTTAATTTTTGGGATAACAATTTATTAAAAATAATAAGGATTCAACTACCCGACAGAAAACCGACAATAATCCCTATGGTAAACTGCACGAACTTCGAGTGCAGTTTACCACTTTTTTTTTCAGCTACCTGCAGTCTTTCGTGCAGTTTACCGTCACCCGGCGGTATAATACCGGATATATATTATATAATTATAATAGAGCCACATATTCCAAGTGGAATTAGGCTGTCTCTTGCGAGACTTACAAATCCGTTTTCTGAGGTGGATTAGTCCTCATTTCTTTTACAATATCTAACATAATTACAATTCATTTATATATTAGTTATATATAATCATGTATTTAATGTATTTTCATATAGGGGTACCCGGGTGTGTCGGCGTGTAGACTTAATTCAAGTTGAAATTTTTATTGTTAATAATGCACAGAAAAATATCAGGTAGCATAATTAGATTGGAAAACGGTCAAATTGCGAAGTTCTAGAAGGATTTTGAGAAATATAGAGTGAAACATAAAACAAAAATGTAAAAATGTCCGTTGGTGAGCACCCGGCTACCCGGGTGTGCACATAAGGGTTAAAAACATTTACTTCAAAATTTTTAGTTACAGCTGTAATCAAGAAAAAAATCTAGGCGTTTCGCGCTTCGAACAGGAGGCTCCGCCGCCCCCTAGATCCCCCGGATTCCTTCTATTCTAGTCTCCGACTAATGTATTTATTAAACATGGAACATGTTTTTCGGTACCAAACACCAAACATTTTACCATTATATTCTCTTTTGTTCTCTTTTGATTGTTGTCCAAACAGTGTTACCAACCTTAGTATTTATTTTAAATAATAAACATTCTAAACGCTTTCCCAAATATTTTTTGGACTTTATTTTATTATTTAATCTGAACGGAATTATCCGATAATCCTTGTAATACCAACAACAAATTATTATACAGGGTGCTGAATGACTTAGCAGAACATGGGAAATCCTGTTTCCCTAATTATTTTAGAGAAAAAATGAAAGACACAAAAATAATGCAGAAATATAAACTACGAATGATAAAAGCATTAGATTTCATTTAGCTTTTAATTAAAAAGTCAAAAAATGCTTTTGAAATTGTTAAAAGTTTCATTTATCAGACTGGCCATGTAAGTTTTGATGGTAATTATGTTTGAAAATTTAAATTCAATTGAATTTATTACGTGGCCAGTGCGATAAATAAAAATTTTAACAATTTCGAAAGCATTTTTTGACCTTTTAAGTAAAAGTTAGATGAAATCTAATGGTCTTATCATTTATAGTTTATATTTCTTCTTTATTTTTGTGTCTTTTATTTTTTCTCTAAAATAATTGAATCGCTAAGTGCAGAACGGAAAGTACTACAAAATTTACATATTGAGATAATCGATTTAAACTGTTTAAATTTTTAACCATAGTTTTCAACTGCATAATTTTTTTTACACATATTTAGAAATGGCTCTTAGCTATAGGAGAACGAAAAAATCTTCTTTAAAACAAAAAAATTGTGTGGTATTGGTGAAAAACCTTAAACTTCGAAGACGCACACCCCATTTTTTTTACATGGGCGCTCGCGTGATATCAATTTTGCTACCACCGCGAATATGCATATAAAACGAAAAAATGCACAAAAATATTTATTAAATATTATTTATTAACCCAAATAAATAATATATAAATGAATATTTATTTACTTTCATTAAAAATAAGAACAAAAGTTCACAAAATTAATTTTCAACAGATGAGTTCGCACTAGTACAATCGTTGCTCATAATGTTTATATTACTGTGCTCTTTGCACACAAAATTGTCACAGGTGTCACATCTTATTGGTGTAAACTTATTTTTTTTAATTTATAATAATATATGTTAAAACAATATGTGCTTATACCGGGTGCTGAATGAGTTATCCGAACATAGGAAATTAACATGTAAAAACTTATTTATGCAAATTCCTGCTTCCCTAATTATTTTAGAGAAAAAAATGAAAGACACAAAAATAATGCAGAAATATAAACTACCAATGATAAGAGCAGTAGATTTAATCTAACTTTTACTTAAAAAGCCAAAGAATGATTTTGAAATTGTTAAAAGTTGTTAATCATCAAGTTTCCATGGTAATTATTTCGGAAAATAATATTAAATGGAATTTATTACATGGCCAGTGCGATAAATGAAAATTTTAACAATTTCGGAAGTATTTTTTGACCTTTTAAAATTTAAATAGAAGTTAGATAAAATCTAATGGTCTTATCATTTGTAGTTTATATTTCTGCATTATTTTTTAGTCTTTCATTTTTTCTGTAAAATAAAAAATAATTAGGGAAGCAGGAATTTGCATAAATAAGTTTTTACATGTTAATTTCTTATGTTCGGCTAACTCATTCAGCACTCGGTATGTAAATGGATATGCATCATATAAAAGTAAACGTAATTATTACTAGAATAAAGTACGAACAAAAGATGTAAAAAAGTAATACTTCTTGTTTGCTACCAAACGTATTAAATTGTGTATATTTGCAATACTTACAAAAATTGGATATTTTATGCTGAAATATAGTTTAACATCGGCGCCTATGAACATACTCAAGCGCAAAAGTTCGTTGGTTAACTTAAAATATCCCTATTTCAAAAATATGTTTTTGGTAGCAAATTTGCACCAGCGCGCGTCTTCGAGGGTTAAGTACGGTATCATTGGGAATTGTGTGGAAAAAGCCTTCGGCCACATGGCCACTTCTTAAGTGACCACTAATATAGTACACACCAAACAAATCTCCGGAAATGTTTAACAGATTCTGTTAAAATTTGGTGTACTGATGATTGAAGGTATTTTTGCCCAACTCATGATTTAATTTTTTTTTATTCGGTAACTTCGACTCTTCAAACTGTAAAAAAATTATACTACACAAATCTGGCAACTTATTTTAAAAAATTGCTCATCTAGTATAGTTTACAAAATCCTATAACATTTGCAAAGTAAAACATTGCAAATGTAACCAAAATTAAAATCTTATAATATGAAATTTCGTACTTAAAGGCACTCGAAAAACTGATTTAAGGTGTCGATTTTCGCAAAATTCATAAAAATGTGCTAATATCTCGAAATCGAAGGATTTTTTACCACGGTAATATTATGATATTCTGGTCAGTCATGAGCTGGCCTATCAACCCTCTAACGAATGACGTTGAGTTTTGGGACACCCTGTATTTAACAATGTTAACAAATGTTTCGTTTGGTTTTTATATAAACCAAAATAATTTTCTGTAGTCTGTGAGAGGCTTTATTCTGAGTTTTGTTATTTAAATAAACTTTACTGTGTTTTTCTAACTGCATCGCTGGACTAGTGCACTCATGTCTAATATCACATAATCTGAATAAGACACGTATGAAATAGCAAACATTTTTATTTCAAGATAATCCAGTTAGTGAATAACGCATAACACATTTGATGTGACGTATGACATTAATAGTAATTATTTTCACGTCAAAAGAATAACTATATTTTGACTTCTTTACGTATTTTCTAGTTTTATGTTTGTTGTCAAGGATTGCTTTTATACTTTCTAAATTTACTTATGAGGCCGAATCGGGCGAATTCTCTCTCTTGCTTAGCGTACTAATATTGTGTTTAAAAATATTCGAAGTCTCAAAAATATTTTTGTTATGGATGCGATTTTAAATGGGGTTTAATTCAAAAAAAATTATAATACAAAAATAACCATTTTCAAACCACATATTGTTGTGATGGGAATCGGACAATTCGCCGGCGTAAAGGATTCGGCTTAGAACTAGCCGGCAAACCAAGGTAGCAAAGGAAGTTTCTAAAAGGTTCGAAACGTCGGACAATTAAATTGTTTAAAAGACCTAAAACTGAACAATTCTGTATCTTATTAATTATTCATAATAACAATGCGAATTTCGTGATTCAAGTTTTAAATAAAATTTAATGATCACAAGGTAGTCCCCGCAGGTGATGATTTTTGTTTTAATTGTCAAAACTACAATACTTATTAAATTTTGGAAAAGGTTGTGCTGCATTTTTTTGAAATTTTTTTGGTGAATTCAATAAAAAAGATAAATTCAATATTACAATTTTAACCAACGACAAAAGTCACCAAACGATTGCTTTAATGATTTTTTTTTAAACTAAAAAAAAAATAATATCCTAACAAAAATTACAAGATGTTGGAACTTATATACAGAATTTTGTATGCAATTTTAAATAATATATTATGCATATCAAATTGTATTTTTTAAATGTAATTATGCAAATTATAAATCTGTGATAATATAATAATTAAAGTTATCATTAATTAAAATTAACAAGCTGATTATTAATTAAATCGCTGAAACCAGAAAAAAACGTGAGAAAGTTTTGATTACAATATAAATAACACTTTTATTCGCGAATAAAAATGTTGATAAAAATTTCGATTAATTAAATTCGGAATACTGTTGATGAAACTGAGGGAAAATCTACATATATGTACATGTAATTGACAGTTATAATAAATTTTTCAATAAAATGCAGTTGGGTAATAGTAGTTTATGTCATAAGAAAGATCGAGTAGTGCTGGAAATCTACAAGGAGAATCTCTCAATTGCAATTCGACGATAGGGACAAGCTTTGGTGGGTTGAAAGAACACTAAAATTAAGCGAACACCTATTTTTTAAAGTACTATGAGCAAAAGTTTTTGAGAAAATAGCGTTATAAGTTTGAATGCAATACTTCAGCTAGTTTTGTTAGACTATTTAAATATTTCTGCATTAAATCGAGCCTGGGATCTTTCTAACCACTTGCGGACGCATTACCTTTAACTAGAAGATCTTTGAATTATTGTTGCATAAATTAGCTGAAGTATTGCAATTAAAAACTTTTAAACGCTGTGTTTATTCCATATCAAGTGGTCCCATGGTTCGACCATTCAAAAAAAAATTAATTTTATTTGTGTAAACATCGTAACATATTAGTAGTACTAAATTACCATTATTTCAATTTTGTTATCTTTTGTTTCCGTGTGAGGGCCATATTTGCTTTGCAAATTGCGGCATATTTTGCAATTTTAAGTGTTTACGGTAACCGAAATATTTTGGCTCTTATTTGTCCTATCAAAATGAGGAAAAAATGAAATTGAAAGAAACAGACTACAATATTCCTTATTGCATGTTTTTACCTAAAAGGAATTCTATGAATTGATGAATTTTAGTTGGATGTTCGTCTGTGTGTGGTTACATCACGAAAAGAAATAGTATCAATTGCCCAGGTTAAACCACGCAACCAAATGTCAAAAAATTTGACATAAATGTACATCATAGTTAAACTTAGAGGCCAGCTGAAAATGGTAAAAATTCGTTGAAAATTGCGGAAATGATAAAGAAAATAAAAAAAGTTCAAGTGTCAATTACTTTTGGACCACCATTTGTTATACCCAAATTATTTAATCGTACAGTGTCACATCTCTTTGCGTCGCAACTCGATTCCAAAAAATTTGGGACTAAATTCAAGTTTGACGTTTATGAAATTTTGACATGTTTTGTCGCTTCCTTGAGGTCTTCCACGTCGAACGGTACATTGCAAGAGGGTGGCGAACGAAAATTTACTCTCTAATTATGTGTGCAAAGAAGTAAATCTGCACCTTTAATGCTTTAATTTAACTGATTTTCAAATTTTTCAACTTTTTGATTTTTTGATGCGAACTGTAGCTTCCTCGCGGTCTTTCTCCTCGAAGGGTACCCGGAAAGAGGAGGTTGAACGATAATTTTTATACCCAAATGGACTGGGAAAGTGGTGTCGTCACGATCAATCAGCTGATGGGTGGAAACATGATGATAACCTCACTTTGTTTGCGTTTAGTTACCATATAGCTTCAAAAACTGCACTTTTCTCGTCTAGAATTATGTAGGCGACCTGGGCAAATGCAATAAAGGCATAATTTTGAATTAAAACATTGTAAACTCACGAAAAAGTTTAAAATAACGCATGCACCCGGCAATGTTTCCACCCATCAGCTGTTCGATCGGCCACATTTTGACGTCACACTTTCCCAATCTATTTAATGGGGAATGTTATGCAATATTTACATAGCCAATTTTTTTATTCATAATCCTCGCTACGCTACCTTTAACCCAATACTAACTTACCAAGAAAATTTTTCAAAATTTGATTTTTTTTTTGAAAACTAGAAGTAACCTAACGATAAAACCAGGTGACCTTTCGTGACCTAGCAATGATTAACGATTCCATATTTTTTTATATCAAAATGTTGTAGATGGGAGGCCAACTTCACAGAGGTGTCAGAATCATAGATTTAACCCGTACTTGGTACACTTAATTTCTCAGCGTGATTGGTACACTGTGAGCGACGCGCTCACACGTTATTTTCATATATCTTCATTATCAGCTCGATTAACTTAGAACGTCCAATCGTACATAGAAATATGTATATTTTTACCTTTTATTGAAAATATAAATTTAAATTTATATGTACTGTAAATAATTTTGTGCTATTCTCCGACGAGATGTTTGCGGAGTATTTTAAAAGTTGTTCTTCAGTCTTCTCCAACTACGAAATTATAATAATTTATTGGCCTTGATGAATTGAAAAAATAGAAACACATGTACATCCGCGGTTAACGCGACGCTCACTTTATCGGTGCTCTCAACTTTGTAAGATGATAACTATGCGGGGAATGAAAATTAGCGCTATAATTTATTTTTGTCAATATTTGAAAACACGTCATTTGAAGGTATTAATAGTATCAGATGAATTCGACATCATTTATACGAATGACGTTCGTAATATTATTCATGTGAGCTACGCGCTCACATGTGTCCCACGACGGGTTAAAATAAGAAAATTTGTAATATTTAGTATGTAGTTGTAAAACATAATATTTAACAGAATTAAACAAAATGTTAAAACAATAGAAATTTAACAGTAAAGTGAAGAAATTCAATACTGAAATTAAAAAAGATACTAAATTACATTAAATTAAAAATATTTAAAAAAACAATTAAAAATTTTAGTAATGCGACAAAAGGCGCTAATTCACGATTATTTTCGATCGTCAGTCGCATGCAAATAATAGTTTTATCAGAAAAGAAATTTCAAGTAGATTGATTAGTGGTATTTACTTTACTGTTAAAATTTTATTGTTTTAAGTACTTTTGTTTTTTATACTATTGGAGTGTTTTATATGTTTTATAATAATATACTTCATAGTTTAAATAATAATTTTCTACGTATTGTATTTCTTCACTTTACTGTTAACAATACCAAGAACTTTTTTCGACCCTGTAGTTATAATTAAACTGGATGTTGGAATATAGTGAGTTTTTTGGGTCCTACTCAAATAAAACTACTCTATTGATATATTTACTAACCGGTTTCAACCCATATATTGGTCCTCATCAGAGTCTAAAACAAGATTACAGACAATCATAATTATACAACGACTGATAGTTCTCGCACGAACACTCACCAGTAAATCTCAACATAGAGCATTACATCAATTAACATAGTACAAATGTGTATGTGAAGCACATAAAAACATTCATCAGTCAAATTATAAAAATCAAATATAAAATCAGAAATGACAGAAAAATTATAAAAATCAAATATAAAATCAGAAAAAAAAAAAAAAAAAAAAGTACAATCTCAACAGCGGTTTATATCTACGAGCAAGGACACCAATCCTCGACACATCACAGATCCGTATTACAAAATCTGAACAATACACAAAATTACCAATACTGTTGGTATTATACCAGTACAAGTTACTGTTTTTTTGGTATAATGAGACCGGCGTACAAGTTACTTAAGCTTATCGTATCGGTTTGAAAGTTTAATGATTCATTATTATTTTTATTGTCAGTAATATGCAGCATTTTCAACACTAATCTTTTGTTGTAGTTTTTTTTTCTCGAGCCACAATGTTAACTTGTTAACTTGATGTTAATCTGGTCTCATGACCAGATTCAATCACGTGTGTATTGCTTTTATTATTCCAACATCCAGTTTATTTACTGTTAACATTCTATTATTTTAACGTTTTGTTTAGTTCTGGTAAATATTATAAATCAAAATGTTTCTATTGATTAATCAACGTCGTTTTCTTCATTTGCTGCATTTGGAAGTGCAGATTTATCTAGAATAATATTTTGTAAATGGTCGATCAGCCAACTGAGTTTGGTAAAAATACTTGCATAAATCTTGCAATATATTTTGATGCAATGGTTAAATACCAGAATTTGAAATGTACTTGGTGTGACTCGAAGCGTCACACTTAATTTCATTGCAGCTACAGTTTTTTGCTTGTAATTGGGTCTAATTTAACAGAATTTACAAAAAACCATACTATCAATCACCGAATCAAGATTATCTTTAAAACACTAAATTATTTGAAATTAGTAACCTTTGTTGACAATCTATGAAATAAGTAAAAATTATCACAAATTTAACATTTATTAAAAACGAATCACACACAATATGAAAACTTAAAGTTGATTAGATCGCATCTAAATTTAGCCATATTTTAAATATGTGTAACCATCAACATAAATATAGGTAAATAATGGCGTTTTTAACAACATAATTTTTGTTAACTCGATTGGTTTTACCGATTTCGAAATATGCATCCAATTGTACAAACAATTTGGTAGTTCTGGAAACGTTATTTTCGGGCAAAGTAAACTGTTTAATCACCAGCTACGTCAACATTTTATTATAATGTCATCAATAAATATTGAAGGGTCACAGAAACAGTTTTCTGTTAAAACATAATAGAATAACATTTATCACTGTTAAGTAACATATCATTGACGTCACACAATTCAACAATCAAGTCTGAATTTCTCATATCTCGGGTATTTACTGAAGCATAGGATTTGTCGAAAACTGAACAATTTATAGTCAAGTTATATTTTTGTTTATTGCTGTTACTGACTTCTGTGGGGTGTAGGTGTTTATTTGGCCAAAGAAATTGAATAAAACTGAAATTTTTTTTACACAACCAGAAAGTACGTGATATTTTAATTTAAATTGCTAGTTACTACATAATATGTATGTAAATGTTTTTATTTAAATCCGGATTAAACAGAAAATTTTGAACTAAATCAGTTTTTTAAATTTTATAGCCAAGTTTTTTTTATCTCTTCTTATTTAAATGTAATTTATAATCCAATTTATTCTGAAACTCATTAAGTGCGTATTTTTTATATGTATAATAAATTTATTTTCTACTGTCACAGGATATTGGCTTTAATTTTTGTGCATGTCAGCATGCCACGTTCATCGTACTGTTTTGATAAAGTTTGCTATAAAACTAATTCAATGAAAACTCAACTTTAAATTTTGCACTGTAAATCAACATCTTTTTTTATTGCATTAAATTTTTGTTTAAAATATGAAGGTACTTCCATCGTGATTGTAGTTTTGCTCTAGAACTTGCTTCATTGGATCGAAGGTATGTACCTCTCCCACACAAAATTTGTTTTGCGTGTTCACAGGAACTGGGGGTAGGTTTCATTTAAATTTGATATTCAATTTCTTATCAAAATGTCATTTGAAAAATGTGCATCCATTAGTAAAAATTGTGTTAAATTTTATATAACAATGTTAAAATAAATGAGCTTTGAAAAGGTGATAATAATTTTATCTAAACGTGAACCTAATATATTTCAGGGAAATATAGTATATTTCTTATATAGTGTTATTCAGCTTCTTTAAATATTAATTTTTATAATGCCAGAAGTTCCTCAATGTCTTTCGCTTTTTTATTATCTGTATTACTCTGATTACAATGGAAACCTTTAAGTTAATAATTAAAATTTAGTAGTTAGTTTCTATATAAATGAAGAATAAGAGTAAGAATCTTTCTTGTACATCACCACGACCATTACGGACGAACGACATCGAAAACAAATGAAATGTATCAAAGATTATTGCCAGCTTAATTAAAATATCGATATTTCATTTTTATTTGATCTCATTAATTAAAAAAATTAAGGCAATGTAATTTTCCGGCAGCTTTAGTGAAATCCAAAAATGTCAATATAAAGCAGATTTGTGCAACTAATTAAAAATGTAATTGTTTTAATATTAATTCAAATCACATTTGCTACAACCTTGGTAAATTTTTTGGTCGCTTTTTAATCACATAGACGTTCCACATTGTTTATTATAATTTATTATTTTTTAGGCATTTTTTACGTTTTCGACGTTTAGAGATAATATTGTAATTACGACAATGTTGTTGTTACTAATTGATAGCAACAAGTGAGTTGTTGTCATTGTTGTCATGTACGGTACCGATGACGACCAATAAGCCAGAAACATGTGTCTACTGCTCATCCTTAATTGAACAACTTTACGAAATTAATTTTACATTCTTATAGATGCACTAACATATGGAATTAATAACTTAATAATAAATAAAAATAACAAAAAGATATCAAGTTAGAACGCTTACAACTAGAGCTCGTGCCAAGTAGAAATAGAAACAGATACAGCAAAAATTGTATACACAAATTTAAAGAACTAATAAAATTCTTTAAGTTGATTCAAAAAGTTCTTGATTCAAAAATTATATTATTCAAACCTCTCTGTATGAATTAATTTAATAAAAGAAAAGTAAAACAATGCCGTTTAAATAAATTCGATTAATTTTCTTAAAATCAGACATTGAAATGGAACTTTGTTATGATTGCAAAAAATTAAATTATTTAATAAAAATGTTTTGTGGTCAGGTTGAAATATATAAGTAGAAAACGAAATAAAAAATAAATTAGGCCACAATCAATCATTTGTAGACAAGACAATTTTCCAATGCCTTAGATATTTTGACCAAGGCATAACATCTCATTTCAATTTTTGAGAAAATTAATAAATTAAGTTAATTTAAATACTACTTTAACAAAAATAAGATTAATTTTTTTTTTTAATTTATTTAGTGTTGAACTTAAAAATTTAGTATTAATTAAAAATATTTCATTACATAAAAATAATATTTATTTTTGTTTTCAAGTAGAAGAATTAAACAAGATCCTTCAAATTTGTTAGATGTAGGGCTTTTGGCAGAATTAAAAAAAAGAATTACAAAGAGTTTCATAACTGCAATGTTTTATTAATTTTCAGTTATTCAATCAATTATTCTATCAGGCTATATTCCGTTTATGGGATTTCAAATTAATTACTGGAAATGGCAATTTATTTAAAAATAGTTTTTGTACGGTTGGGAGTTTTCTATGAATAATGGGAAAAAAATGCTAGGGATCATGTAGTTCGTTCCAGACAGTGATTAAGAAAGCTACCGAAATGTAATTTAAAATGTAACCAGGTTCTCATAGTTTCTGCACGTTTTCTAGTGCTGAAAGTAGTCGATTAAACTTCCAATAGATTTTCAGAAATAGTTGTTGCTAGTGGTCGTCTACTGCCTTTTCTATAAAATGGTTCCGCAGTTTTTTGTTTTTAAACTAGTACATAAGTATACAGGGTGGCCGTTTGAAAACGAAACAGACGGGATTATGGCCAGCAGATTTTTTTTTAAGAAATGCAAAATCACGTCAATTTCATCATCGACGGGGACAACTTTTGCGACCAATGTCACTCCCGTATTGTTTCATCCCTTCGCGCTGTTGACAACCCCTGAAATGTTAATAGGGATGATATGGCAAGTGACACCTCACTTGAAAGGTCTTGCTTCCTTGAATTCAGTGCAATAATTTTTTTTCAATTATTCAACAAAAAAATTGAAGCTGCAAAAATGCGAAATAAATACGATATTTCAAGACATTTAAGTATAAAAAAATTAACACAAAGTTACTAAGCTAAATTTACACATCGAATATAGCGGTTTACAGATCGAACTTTCTAGGAGTGTTACATTATTTATATTATAATGATAATTTAGTTTTTTTTATGTAGTAGTTGTCAATTAAGTCATATTATTTTTTTTAAATATTTTATTATGGACGCACATAATGTAAAACCGATATGTTTTGTATTAAAATAATATTTTTTGTTTTTCTTAAAACAAATTATATTTGTAAATTAAATATAAAGTCACAAAGAATTATATTAGATTATAAAACGTTATTATGTTCGTTGAAAATCAAAAGATAATTTAATGCTGCATAAGAAAATGTTAGAATAAATGTTAAATAGTTTGTTTTTACTTTTTCTTAATATTTTATACACTGATACACAGGGTGGGGCACTAAAATAAAATGTGTTTCTCTTGCAGTTGTTATAAAACTAGATACTATAAAAAATGCATTCTACTACTAAATCAATTCAAAAATGAATGAAAGATTTTTAAATCTACAAAAGGGAGATAAACTTTTAATGTCGAATAAGATCATTATTCATTTAACGGGATTTGTCAATAAACAAAATTTCAAATACTGATTTGCAGTCAGTGTACGTGTTTTGCATCCGAAGCTTAACTGCAACGTGTAACGAATAATACCACTTTCAGACTCCAGAGATATATATAACAGGTACATATACATTTATTTATATGGAAATTTGAATGATACATTTTATTATTAAAAAAAAAAATCAAACTAATTTACGTGGACACAAAGCCTGATTTAGTTTTCAACCAAACGCATCAACTAACGAAAATTAATTTATAATTAATAAAAATTATATAATAATAAGAAAATAACTTTCGGAAACTAAGTAAAATAATACTTCCCTATCTTGATCAAAAAAATTGGTAACAGAAAATTAGATTGAATTGAGTTGTATCATTTATACATTTATGTATCTAGCTAATCCGCAACAAAAAATTTTTGAATCGCATGAGTAAGTTTATAGGCTTCTTTTGATTTTGTGGTTATTGCAAAACGGTTTAAAACAAGAACACGGCTAAATGAGGTATCAGTTTTGTTTCTGCAGCAGTTTGAAATGGTTTGAAGATATTAATCGGATGAAGCAACCACCAAATGAATTTTTAGTAGTTTGACTTACTAGGTTCATTAAGTTATATTCTAGTTCTATTATAGTGTTCTTCTTCTGCACATCAGGGATTAGGCCTGTTCCGGCTTCTTATTGCCATCGCTTTCGAGGTTTTCCCTGGTCACTTTCCTCTATGACGGTATTGAAACGCAAGCTTTGGCCATCTCTGATCATCCATACGTTCTAAGTGGGCTCTCCAATTATTTCGATTGGTATCGATGGAATCGCCAACGGGTGTCACCTTTAGTCCGTCCCTTATGTCCGTATTTCTTATTCTGCCGAATCTAGTGTACCCTGCTACCCCTCGGAGAAATTTCATTTTACTGGCTTGAATGTGTGAGCGACCTTTTTGCGTCTGAACCCACAAAGTCTCACTGCCGTATAATAGAATTGGCTTCGCCGATAACCTTATAGAACTTGATTTGAGTCTCTTTCCTAGTATTATTTATTTTATTTCTATTAGTATACGTAAGAACTGATTAAATTAATAACCTGGAGTTATTGATATCAACTGAGCTGAAGTACTTTGCAATTAATAGTTGCAGTCAACTCATTGGGTTTTCGTTATTTCGAGACAAAGAATACGAAGTGGTATACATATTATACGTATGTTATGTACATACATCAGCAGTTGCACCTTGATGATCCTAATCGGACGTTGATGATCCTTTTATCATGATCATGACTTATAATTGAAAAATAAATTTAAATAAGATATTTAATATAAATTTTCAATTTCACGGATATACGTACGTACGTGTGCGTGCTTTGATACGTATGTCGTAATTATTATCCTTATATTACTCAATTTATAGAATCGATAATTTCGATATTAAACGAAAGGATGAGTTTACGAATATTTTAAATTTATAATTAAGCATTTACTAATTATAAATTCTAAAAGTATATTTTTGAACGTCAGTCGTGTACTTACTTATTCATCGATTTAATTTTAAAAATTTATTAGTAAGTTTATTTGTGTATTAATTTATTAATGCGTTACTTATGGCTTTATTAAATTTGGTTTCTATTAGCAATAAGAAAAAACAGGACAAACCAAATGGCAAATTGTAAAGTAATTGTGTTTCTGTTCCTGACATAGACAAGTAATTACTTGAAAATATTCATAATAATTAACAAGTTCATGCTTATGACGCTGTATTCTTTTCAGGGACAATGCCTTATCAACGTTGGAGGAGACGTGGTTTTTGTTTCTTACTTTTCCGAAGAGTAGATTTACACTTCATTTTTGTACTCGTAATAATTAATTCTGTTATGATATTACTGCAAGTATTTTTTGATCACCTACAAAACAATTCAAATACTACGGTGTTTTATTGCCAACTATTAAATTTTTTTTAATTAGATTATCAAAGAAAATACCATTTTCAAGAGTAACAGACGCAGCTTGTAACTTATTGCAATTTTAAACTTCGCTTTAAACTTCTTTTGTATTAACGGAAATTGCTCTCCATTGAAAGGGCGCAAATTCTTAATGACGGTAAATTTTGCAGGATTTAAACAAATTATTTTCTAAATATTATTAATGAAAGTTTTAAAGTTATTGAGTTGTTTCGTAAGGTAAGGTGTTTATTTTCATTGTACAAATGTTGTGTCTTATTGTATATTAAAATTTGTTGCAATATTCAAAAGTATTATTAATAAATTTAACAAACCATGAAAATTGTTTTTATACCTCTTCTTTTCATTGTAAGTTGATTTTAAAAATAAAAACTCGTAGACTGTCAAACAATTACATTTTTTTTATTTTTTGAAAGGAGTTGTTACATTATCCTGCATATTGCATACTATATAGCATTTGTATTAGATTTGATGAAATATTCAACAAGATGTGTGCATAACGCTCTCATTTCTACGTGATTGGAATAACATGCAAATAAATAACAAAAAACTATATATATAAATATATAATTATTTTTAAGTATTACATTTATGAAAGATTGATAGGATGAACAAATACATTAAATTGATATAAATTTACAATAAAACTTAAAGCATTTTAATTTCCCAACACTTGAATCTCACATTATTTTCAATTTAGTTTGAAAGCAACAAAACGATTAGTGAAAATCAGTCGAAATGGATAGAAGCGAAAATTACGGACAACTTCTATTATAGTCCAAGACGTCTTCCAAAGCGGAGAAATACGTGGTCCACATCTTGTCTCTTTGTGCCACGATCGTAGAGTTGCGTGTCGAGGATATCGGCTGACAACAAATATTATGTGACTTCAGCTTAATTCTTATTTATATGCTTTGATTTTATAGCTTACAATATAATTGTTTACATAAATTTTTTTTTATTTTAAAAGTCGTACTTACCATTAGATCTGGATGGATTTTCCGCAAGAAATTGTTCTAACGACGCTAATAAACATAGCTGGCGTATTTTTGGAGATGCATCGGGAGGACAAAGGTTTGTCGCTTCGATGCTTGGCATGGAAGATGATAATGTTGGAAAGATCATCAAGATACCAAAGGAAATAGCTAAAACAGTGTACCGGTGCATTCTGCAAAAAAGAAAAAGATTTTCTATTTTCAGACATCTTTAGTAAACAAAAATGTAAGTGGAATGATCTTACTATGATAAATATAAATTTCTTTGATAAAATAATATATTTCTCTTGGTGTTAAGTTTCAAAGAAAACTGTTGTGGTGTAATACTCTTGACAATTTTACTGTAAAGTATCGAATTTCATTCTACTCGGCGTGTTTCAGAAGTTTTTCAAAAATTTTTATTTCGATGCACTTAACATTTTCAGTAGGAGTAGCTTCTTGTTTTTAAATCTTGTTTATGACTACGAGAAGCTAATTTAATTTTAATATTTTTACCAACGGTTATTTTCCATTTGAGTAAATTTTAAAATGACACAATTTTATATAATTTAAAGAACTCGTCTCATGTTGGAGCATATCGAGTGTCTCTATCGTCTCAACATAATATGATAAAATTAGTCGTGAAGTAAATCAAATATTAAGAAGTTGCATTAAATAAAAATTCAAGTGAAATGCAGTATGCACAAAATGTAATTGCACCGCAACAATATATTAATTTAAAATTAATATAGATCATAATCGAGTTTTAGTTAATTAAATAACTTGATTAACAAAAATATTGAAACTCAAATTAAAATTTTAATTGTCAAACGGATTAATGTCAACCAATTTAAAATTCAAAATAAATTTTATCATGTTTATTTTTGCAATAAAACAAAACAATATAAAAAGTTTTGAAAATTCAAAATTTTTGTACTTAAGTGAGGAAAATTGAGGCAAACACAAGAGCACGCTTTTGAAACTTACATGAAGTTTCGGTTAATACCTGGTTGATTTGATGTGAACTGGAGTAACCAATAAGTACACAATGACACTACAAGAACTATGTGACTTCAACTTTGGATATGCAGGGTAAATGAAGAGTACATCTTTTTATAGGCATTGTTTTTGTGCGCCTACGAGTCTTTGCGCTGTTCCGCCCTTTATCGAAACTTCCCTCGCGCATCTTTCTAACATTATCTTGACAACAACTATTAACATTTTTATCAATTTTCAGAAAATGTCAAAAAAATAATAATTTTGTGATTACCTATCATAAATATCGGTAAGTAATCTAATCAATTTTGAGTTACTACATACCACATTTTACCTATATCAGGCAATGTACTTCGAAATGCTTTTCAAATAAGTAATTTAATAATTATGATAACATTTAGCAACTTTTTATCTGCCGTTTTGAAATTACTTAAATTGTGTGCCTATGAAAATCATACAATTGAATTAGCAACTTCGGTGCTTACAATGAAGGCAAAGCTTTACAACCATACTAGTATATACTATTAAAATTTATTAATGTCCTCTCTATTTATAGAAATTGTGCAGAGAAATTAAGTTTAAAATTTAAATTTCATACTTAGGTAAATCTAAATAAAAATTACTTTTATATTGTATCTTCTAATAGAAGTGTAGAATTTTTCTCTCAAAAAGTTTGATCTTGAAAATTCTATCCAACAATCATTTTATTATTTTTAGGTAATTTAAAAACCTAGATTTAATTTTTTTTTGCATTCCAAAAGTTAACACGAGAGGTAGATGTTTAATTTTTTTAATTTTCTATTGAGATGATTTTTAATTCAAATTTCAATCGTTAAATTTTCAATTTATTGTGAAAATGAATTTAAATAAACATATTAAATTTATTTTTCAAACAAAAATGCTTGCAATGTCCTGCTAAGTTTCTCCAATTATCCAATCTCATCATCCTCTACCGCTTCCAACCATCTTGGTGGTCTTCGTCTGCTGCTGCCTATCGCATTTTGTCGTAGCATTTTTTATGTCATTTTTTCTTTCGGCAGGCTTTCCATGTGACTCAACCATCTTATTCTCTGTGACTTGACTATTTTTATGATTTCCACATCTTCATATATGCTCATCCCTTCTTCATTCTTCAATCGCCGCCATTAACCATCTATTTAACGCTTACCGTGTATTCATCGCAGTATTTTTCCCTATCGTTCTATTTTCTGGTTGTCAATTTTGTGTGTTTTTTGCGACACTTTATTGCTCTTAATAAGTTTCCCGCAATTTTATTCCTCTTTGCTATTTTTACATCACTCTCTTTTGTTATTATTAAAGTTGTTTGTTATTAAAGTTCTCAGGTATACAAAGCTTAATGTAAAATTACGTATACCTGCAAGACCCACTACATCCTTAATATTTTTATATTCAATCTCTCATTTATCTGAAGTTCCATATTTTTATCTTCTGCAATGAGATTTCTTAAATATTTTTAGCTCTTTTATACTTTTTACTACAGCCGTTAAATCATCTGCTTAGACTAAGCACTGGCGATTTATGCTGTATATAGTTTTTTTGTGTTTATTCTGCTTTTGTAATAATTCTTTCCAGCACCAAGTTAATCAAATAGCTGACAGAGAGTCTCTTTGTTTCAAACCACCTTTGTATTAGAATTTTCTGCTATTTTGTTTATCATTTTTACACAACTCTTTGTTTTTTTGAGGTTTATTCGTGCTAAGTTGAGCTGATTGTTTGCTTTCATAATAGAAAGGAAAAAACCAGCAATTGAAAGTGATAGTCAGTTAACAACTGCAGTTGCCGCTGCAATTCATCACGCCCTTTTCTGGAGGGGTATTTAAATTTAGGAAGATGATTCCTCAACGCCATCTCAAGAAAAAACTTTTAATCAGACATGACTTTTCATTTTCAAAGAGAAAGCGAAAAAATAACAGAAATAGCTTAACAAAAAAGAAAGAAAATGCATAAAAAATCAACAGCAATGGGGATCAAAATTAGAAAGAAAATAATGTGAAATAATAATGATAGCTGAAAGAATCGAAATAATGACTTAATACATAATATAACCGAATAACATAATATGAAAAGAAGACTCATTTAGTGTTACATGTTGCCAAAATCTACGATTACTATACTCTCGAATTAATCCCCAAAGACGGAAGCTTGAAACTTATAAATTGCAGTTGTTTTTTCATTGACGACAATGTTATACTGATACTATTTGTATGGGAGACCGGGGTAAGTTTCAACAGTGTAGATAATTTTTTATCTATTATCTTAATAATAGATACCGCCATCGCATCGGTACAAAATACTTGTAAATTAATGGTTCTTAGTGGGTCAGGTAGAATCATGCCTAATAGCTGTAGTACATGAGAAATCTTCACATCTGTGCTCTCGACAAAATAAGTAATTTTGCTATTATTGTCAATGTAGTTGCATTATTAAAGTATGAAGTGTCATAGTGCATTTATTGGAACTTTGGGATATAGAGTGAACATTTGTCTATCGTTTTGCGTAGATTAATCTTAGAAAAGGGATTCAAGGTAAGATTTATACAATTTTTTTTTTTTTTATTAATTTTTGACCTTGACTGTCAACTGGCCAGACTTATGTAAATATAGAACCAATTCTTAAATCCACAGCGTGTTGATGCACACCGGATGGCGGAGCTAAGAAAATCTGCCAAGTCCGAGATTCTAACTCAGAATTTCAGCTCTGTAATTCAACCAGCGATCACACCTATTCACTGCTGTGGTTATATACAACTTGTAAAGCTAATAAGTTTTGCGGGGCACGTTGGAACAAACTGTTGCATTTTTAGAATGATTGTAACATCTTACAAGAATCTCGTTAATCAATTCATGCTTGTAATAAATAAATGCTCTTTTGAATGAATGAAGAATGGGTGCAATATAGACTTTGCAAAATGTGGGCACACTGGATCTGTGCAAAAGAGACCGGTTGTATATATGTGCAAATTGTACTTAATAGTGATGATAGTGCTTCTGAATAAGTGTTGCAATTTACCCACGCATGTGTTGCAACATGTCCCGAAGACGGGGTACATTGCAACACGATCACCTTTTTTATTAACTTTATGTAATTTATCCATTATTGTTTTTCAGTTCTTTAACTTTATATACCTATGTTCCTTAAGGACCAATATTTGGATGTTTTTTCCATAATAGTCTTTAAAAAAAATTAAAATTAAAAAGTGTTGTAACTTGCCCAGCTCTTCTCTACTATGTACTCAAAAAGGTGAATTTTCAGCAACCGAATTTTGAGTTTTTATTTGCAATTTTTTAGATGCCGATATTTCCAACTCAATTTATATTATACCTACCTATTGAAGTATAATAATTTTTTGGAGTTCAAAATTTTCAAAAAAAAACGATACACAGAAAAATATATGGAAATTCTTAAATATATTTTAATTTTAATTACAATCAAACTTCCAATATATAGTAATAGTGACACCTTCAATTTTAATTTTCAATTTTATAAATTACAGCATTTGACCAATTATAAATTTCCAATTAAAATCTTGATTTTCTGTCTTCAACTATCCAAAAATTATCAATTATCTAAATTCAAATAATCATATTCCAAATTTAGGACAATTTAATAAAAAAAATTACTCACACAACACTGAAATGGATTTATTTTTAAATATAAAATGTCAAAGAAATTCTCAGGAGGCTAACTTTTCCTCAACGGGTTGTGGCGGTCATTCTCGGCGAAGTAATGCCAACTTGATGGCGTGAAAGTGAGAAAGTACAAAGTTTAAAATACTAAAATTTTACAAAAATTATGACATTTTCAAGTCAAATAAAATCAATTGAGAATTTGCAACACGACAATATATATGTATGTATATAGAAATATCTTGTATTTTGTTAATAATGAGGCAGTTCAGATTATAAATTACCAAAATCTAAATTTTAAGCTACATTATTCTTGCTTTGTTTACAAGTTTCACAATGTAAATCTGAAATTAAAGAAATTTATTGGAGTTAAGTTATTTAATAGGTGATTTTGAAGATGTATGGGATCTTACCTTGGATTAAAAGTAATTACTTGATTTGAACATGAATGATTGATTTCATCAATAAGTGAAACTTTTTTCAAATTTAAATTTTTAAACGGAGGAATCTTGAATTTTCGGAAATGGAACTCTGGTTAGCACAGAGCAATTTGGTGAACAGTAATATTTGGAAGACCACCATAAAAAGTCCAACGATACGCACGATAAAAAGATTGGTCCCACAGCTAATAAGGGACAAAATTTTATGCAAGATCATATTTACGAAAGATTTTCTTAATAAAACAAAGTTAGAAAATTCAATTGTGTGGATGACAAAATTTTAGATATTAAGTTAAGAAAATTGGACAGTTCTGTTGATAATTATTACTACTACCTGTGAAAATCGTATTGATGAAAGATGAAATGCATTGTCTACATATTATGTAGACAATATGCAATAGAGTAGTCTGAAATAATTATTAATTAAAATTATTAGCTCTTGAAAATAATATAAATTAGAATTATCAATGTTGAGCTACAGGACACAAATAAAACACATTTTTTAAACGAGCTTTCGAAAAATGACTTTTTCTTTTTCAAGTTTAATATGAATTGAAAAACAAAAACAATGACAATTATTCTGAAATAATTGACATTTTAAAGTAATTATTGCATGTAGTACATAATATTTTAAAAATAACTGATTATTTATGATAGAACTTGTTTTACCATATTTGTAATTAACATTTGTTGCCTGGAAACCATTCTATAATAATAGAATTAAAATCTGCATTTGCTTTAAAGTTTAAAATTCAAAAAATTAATTTATTTCGATTAAGTTAACCGAGGTAAAAAGTGAATTTTTTAGAGTACCTACAACATAAAAATTAACCACATCTTAATGTTTTTTACAAATACACTTAAATTTGAATCAATGAAATGACTACTAGCTTTCATCAACATTGTTAACAATACGGGCTACCTAGACTTTGTCTAGTATAAAATATTAGAATCTCGACGAAAATCTTATTTATGATTTTCAGGAAATGAATAACATAACAACGAAACCATGCAATTAAAATAAATTGACTGATACTGATACGAGCATGGGCGCCCATAGGTGAAATTTGAAGGGGAAACAAAATAAAAAAATATTCCCAAAATGCTAAATAAAGGTTTAAAGTCATTTCAACATATAAATGCAATAACTAATATTTATTAGTTATAATTAGTATTATTAATATGTATTATAATGTACTATAATTAAATTATAATAATTCTTATATTGTTATTCAATCGCTCATTGCAATCTGGAGTGTTTCCTTCACAGTATTACATCCATACCCAAACATAGTAAAAGAGTTGAAGTTTCGAATTATCGCGAAATTACAATTTTATCAATAATAGTAAAAGGTTTTGAAAATATTGTTGTGAAAGGTTTGTGGTTTTATATACCATCTGTTGTCTCAGACGCTCAGTGTGGCTTTGTGTGGTTCATAAAGTCTACGATAACCTCGTCCCATGTTTTATTTTAAATTAATATTATATAGGAAATTTTTTTATTGCGTGGTGTTTTTATAACGCGATTTTTAGTATCGTGAGAATAATGCTGTTTCGTACAAGAAGATTTCTACGAAAAACACCGTACTATTGGTTTTTATATAGGGTAATTCCGGGAGTCACCGACCACCGGTAGAGACCGACCACCACAGATAATTCGATATCAGAACAATAGAGTACATCGACTGTTACGTCATGGGTTAGTCTACATCTCTATGTTGTAGAGAACACGTTTTGCTTGGCGTAAATATTTATATTTTGGTCAATAATTGCTTCCAAATTATTGATACAGAGTAAAAGTTTTTTTAACCCTTTAACAGCAATAGCTGTACTGTTAAGGTATGCAAGTTTTTATTAACTATTTTAACTTTTTCTTATAAAATAAAGATAAAGCTTTAAGATAACCTCAAAAATCGGTTTATAAAGAAACATTTTATCTTGTTAATTAGGTGGTCAGTCTCTCCCTGGTATAAGGGATAATCCGACTACATGATGGTGTTTGTGACTTTTATGCAGAAAATTAAAAAAAAGCTTAAAAAAGAATATTGCTTATATACTTAAATACGTTTTGTTTGATAACACAGTGTTACAAAATTGAACTTTCGCCAGCTTCTAGAATGGGTGGGGGTGATTCTAATAGATTTTTTTACTACTACTAGGTAGTAGTACTACGCGATGCAGTTGTGAAAAAAATCTATTAGAATCACCCCCACCCATTCTAGAAGCTGGCGAAAGTTCAATTTTGTAACACTGTAATTTAATAATAATATCCGTAATAAATCACCTGATATTAATGGTCTATCTATCCCGGACATATGGGTGAGTCCGGCCAATTGCATTGTTTACTTCTTTATTTAATATAATAATAAACATTTTACGTTTGCAACATTTTAATATTTATTTACAATCCAGACTCATTGGCGATTTTTAAAAAAGTGGTCGAATTCTATCATTTATATTGTGAGTGATTTACTTTGACAAGAACAACTGTTCACAAGTAGCCATGTTGAATTTAACTGATGTTAAATATCTATATACGAATTAACCGCGTTATAGCAGAGTTGACAGCACCTTTATAATTTAAAAATCATTTCACAAAAATAGCAGGTTTATTTACAAATAACATCTCAAATAGGAGCATTAAATTTAAAAATAATATCTTCTGGGGAAGCTCAAACAACTATGAAAAAAGTTCCAATTCTTCTATAATATATTTACATAGATCTAGCCAATTGTTAAATGTCAAGATTAGAATAGAGAGAGAAAAACAAACAAAAATATGGTTTTTCTTTTTTTAAAAATTGAATAACTAGGATTATGAACCTGATGATCACGTTATAATCCGGACATTGAAACCGTAAAGTTAATTATTTACGTCTACAAACTAAATCTGATGGAAAACAACGAATTAATTTCTAAAGGAAAATTTAAAGCACGTCGTACATATTAAAGCCTACACCGCGATGCCTTAAAATAATTAAAACTTGTGGTATTTACATTTGATTTTAATTTGCAAGTTAATTCCATAACGATTGATTTTATAGCGAAACCAATTCAGTTTCATTTCACGTAGGTAAGCTTGAAAGCAGCTCAAAATCTTTCATATTTGACAACCCACTTCGGAAGAATTAAATTTAGACAAATAAAATTGAATAGCTTGAAAATAAATTATGTACCCATTTATTATATAAAAATTGTCAGATAAATTTAGCGATTCTCATTGCATTCATTAAAAAACAAAACAATACAATTTCAATTCCAAAAACAAAATTGACATGTTTGCAAAATATGGAATAAAATTCAATAGTTACGTATGTTGCAAGCCTCAAGACCTTAACGCTTTTAGTTTACATTGGAATAATTTATACAAGCCATTCATTGAAATGTTAGAATAAAAAATTAATAATGAGGTAAGCATAATGAATTTTAATCTTTTCTTTTTGGCTTGTGCAGAGTATTCAATATATGAAACGTCTAGTATCAAAGACAACAATCTCCACTTCGGACATTTTCGAGTAATTCATGAAAAACTGTTTCATGTACCTACTTAGTTGCTAACTAAAAGTAACTTTCAAGACTCGAAACAAATTGGTTATTATCAAAAATTTTTCGAGTAACTTATACCATAGATGAGTGTATTAAACACTACAATGTAGCATAAAAAACATTTTTGCTAGAAATGGAGATTGCCGTCTTTGATACTAGATACTAGATACTTTCATATACGTGATCTAGTCCAGATTTAATCGAAATTTTGATGTGCAGTTTATTTTAATGAAACTTTTAATTTATCCAACTTTTTCTAATGTTTTCCCACGAGACATGTGCTCACGGGAATTGCGCTTCCAAAAAAACGCTTACCAATAAAAAACACCAACTATTTCAAAAAATTATGGTTAATGTATATGTACCTAATATTAAAAGATTGTTTTGAACATAAAAGTAATCTATATCCAATTAGTTTAATATGTTTTTACTTTAAAGTAAACCCGAAAGGAGGTTATCCTGCACTACAGTGGGAATCGGACAATTCGCCGCGAGCGATTCAGCGCGGAACCGATTTGGGACACACCCTGTTTGCCGCAAGTTTTATTTGGAGCAAGTCAGTTTGGGGTGAGCGGTTATACATAAAGTATTATCTCAGATAAGTACGAACCCCATTAGTAAAAGCAACTCTAACTTCAAAGATTAATTATAATATGTATGAGAACATCTATTAATTATGTGAGGGCTTTGGTAAAACGGGAAGGGGTCTGGAAATCTGGAAATGTGATTAAAAGAAATTTTAATATTTTTCGTAAATAATTGTATTTTGTATCTTTTTTTAAGATACCGATAAGATCCCAGAACTAATGATTTTGTAAAATTAATATTTATATTTTTATTTAAATAGCGATTTTTATTTAAAAATATAAATTAGCAATAATATTTACATATATTATATATTTTTAAGTTTTTACAAAAATAATTTAAACTTTCAAGTTTAAGCACGTACTTTAATGTCTGTTCTTTTCACTTCCAAATAAGCTATTTATTTAAATAACACGTTAGCCCCCCCAAGATCATGATTACCTTCACAAAAATTAATTGATTGCAGCCGGTGTCGAGAAAAAATTTAAAAAAATCTTTCGACCTTTAACAACCACCCAATGGGGCGTCAGATGTTTTGCGAAATATTTCGTTTAAAATATACAGGGTTTGAAAAAAATAAAATAAAAAAAAGCTCAAAATTTTCAACATTTTTGCACTTTAATTCATAACTCGTAAGCGTTGATTTTAGACAATGAAAAGTTTAAACCTAGTTTGTAGCTTATTTCACGCTCTTTAAAAAAGCACTAAACCATTTTAACTGAAAAATTAACATTTTTGGAGCCATGGCCATGTGAATGTAGAAATTAAAAATAATCTTTTAAAGCGGCCTAACTATTGACGATTTGAATTTAGAAAACAAATTTTGTTAAATATTGTTCTTAGAAAAGTGTCCTCTATCACCCCTAAGCTATGTAAAGTGAATCGGGTCACTCTGTATAATCTGGATTTTAGGTAGGAGGGCAGGGAGGTATCCCCACGCGCACTTAGGCCACTAGATCGGGTCCATTGTGCTGCCTCCGATGCAGCGGCCCTCCGTCCTGTCACCCCTCAAGCCATCCTGTCTCCAGGATGAATTCGAGTATCTTGGCAGGCGGAGTGTCGCTGATTCTGGCCATGTTAGGCCAGAAGTCCCCTAACATGGTACCTCTAATTGACGCTAATGACGGACATTGACATAGCACATGTTCTGCTGTTTCGTCTGCTCTGTTACATCCTCGACATTTGGGGTTATCTAAAAGTCCCAGTGTGTTGAGATGTTTATTCAGTTTGCAGTGTCCAGTTAAAATCCCTGCAATTATCCGTAGATTGACTCTGGACAGCTTCAAGTAATATTTTGAATGTTTGCAAGAGGGTGCTCTAATCGCTGCCCTTGCTTGTCTGCATACAGTTTTTTTTGCCCATCTGCTGCAATGCAGCTTAAGGATATGTTGTTTTAGGAGGGTATCGATAGTTTTGACAGCTGGCACAATCATCGGCTCCGGACCGCAGGGAAGGCTGTTGGAGCCGTTTCTTGCCAGCTCGTCCGCTTTTGCGTTACCCTCGTTACCTTGATGCCCCTTCACCCACGAGAGGGAAATGACATTTGAGTTTGATATCTCATTTAGTGCCTGGATGCATTCTAGCACCAGACCCGATGTGACCTTGTGGCTCCTCAGTGCCACAAGTGCCGCTCTACTATCTGTACTCTGTATAATCTCAACAAACGATAAAGATCCAAATTTTTACTTCCGGCAACATCTAAAGTGTGAATTGGTTTGATAGCGCTAACATTTTGTTGATTTTAATTTGATTTTGTGGATTTCCTCCACAAGGAAGTCTCTTTTCGGAACCCATGTAAAATAATTATAGGCTTATAATCGTTATCATCAACGGCTATTGTCGGATATTTCCTACTCTTCGGATTCAGTCGTATTCCATAAATCTTTTGAGATTATCCATCCACTTTGCTGTGGTCGTTCTACGCCTCTTAATTCTCCAGATTTTCATTCAATAATTTTTCAGTTCACACTTGAGGAATACATTGGTAAAAAAAATTTTATTGTGAAAAATAACTATGAAGGTTATTTTTTATTTTAATTTTCCTTAACCTGTCAAATTATATTATATATATATATATATATATATATATAGATTTAAAAAGAGGAAAAGTGAGATCCTTTTGAGAAAAATGTTAGCAAGGCGAGATCACTTGGAGAAAGTCGAGATCCACTTTCGGATCTCGACTTTTTTAACGTGTATATCGAGTTTTTCCGTTAAATGTTGGTAAGGTAGGTCGCTTATTTGAAATTTATGCTGGATCTCGTTTTTCCGATATTTTTCGTATTATATACATTAGTAGTTCTCGAGTAGTAAGGTGGAGCGCTGCTATCGGCAAAGTGTATATATGTATATTTGTAATTGTTTTAAGCCACGCTGAGATCCGATAACTTGGCAACGTAGCAAAGCACGCATTCATAACCGAGTTGACTAATTTTAGCAGATAATGTTTTAATGATTACAATGATGCAGTAAATGTTCCGTAAAGAAAAAAATAACAATATTATTAATATCTTTTGTTATTAGTTAATAAACTTCAATATAAAAAATTAAATCTAAATTTTTACAAAAAAAATTTAAACGTTTCTATTGCAAGTTAGAAAATTGAAAAATAATTCTTGTAGAATATAATATATGAATTATTGAAAATTTCTGTTCAGTTTTTGTTATAGTTATTTTTCTTTTCTGTTTCGGATAAACGTAATATTTTTGGGTTAATCGAAAATTTAAGAATTTAGGTTTGAATATGAAGTTGTTTCATCAGTTTGATAAGTTACTGGGTTAGTTGGCGTAGTTTATTTCTGTGTTTATAACAAGTCAATTAAAATGTTTAGTGGATTAAATTAATATTTAAATGGATTTGTTTTTAAATTTTTATAATAAATGTTAAAACTACACAGTACATACAAGTAGTGCAAAATTTTTTGGACCTCCGAGCAAGTTACGTATGGGAAAATAAACTTTTAATGAACTTAAATGAACTTCTATTTTGCAAAAATAATAAATTATTAGAAATAATTGCTAAGATCAACAAAACTAGGATTCTTAATTTAATTAGTTAAATGGGTAATCCGATTTAAAGTAAAGGGAGCGCTTGTAATTTTTGGACGCTAAGAATTTAATTCAGGGTCGAATCGAGTTCGGGTTTTAGGTAATACGAAACGGCCAATGGGTAGAATAAATTACATTTTATATTATACCATATAAAGTAAACCCTCTCACTGGATGGTTAAATCACAACGTTATTTTTAAAAATTCGTAATCACGTTTTACTTTTTAGCCTCTAGAATCAACAAAAAACGTTGGCGTCTTGATAACCGATATGCTAACCTAGGTGCTAACCTTGCTAAATTAAATGGTTTAGAGATCATTATCTTATTTCTATGGTGGGCGATAGAAATAATACAAGTCAATTTCTGTCATTAAAGTTATGTAATTTTTTTAATAAGGCATTAATAAAAAAACTTTTTTAAAAACTTAACTTAATTATTTACTTACTTCACAATGCCCTGAAGGCCAAGATCTAGCTCATCAGATTAAGATTACTTTTTGACAACTTTTTGATGTGTTTCGACAACTATTTTTAGTCAGTAAATAAAATATCAGATTATTATTTTATATGATGACTTTGTTTGATTTGATTGATTAAAATAAATTAAAGGGCGGGCCGGACACCTAGTACGCCAGCTCCGCTATTGCGGACAGGATTGTTGATGCTCGCGGGCCGGATCTGGCCCGGGGGCCGTAGTTTAGAGACCCCTGGTCTAAATAATCATCAAGCAGGAGGGGGGGGGGTGATTTTTGAAAAACGCTAGCTAACACTTCAATTCAAGGTCAAATCGAATTCGGTTTATCGACAATAAATCAAACTGCAAACGGTCTAAATAACAACAATTTAAAATAGTGATGGGCGCTTGCAACTTTTGCGGGACGCTAGGTAACAATTTAATTCAAGGTCGAATCAAGTTCGGGTTTTCGGAAATAAGTCAAACTGCCAACGGTGTAAATTATCATATTATAAAACAGGGGGGTGACCTATGAATTTTTCAAAAACGCTAGCTAACACTTTAATTCAAGATCAAATCGAGTTCGGGTTTTCGGCAATAGATCAAACAGCCAACGGTGTAAATTATCATATTATAAAATAGGGGGGAGGACCTATGAATTTTTCAAAAACGCTAGCTAACACTTTAATTCAAGGTCAAATCGAGTTCGGGTTTTCGGCAATAGATCAAACTGCCAACGGTGTAAATTATCATATTATAAAACAGGGGGGGGACCTATGAATTTTTTAAAAACGCTAGCTAACACTTTAATTCAAGGTCAAATCGAGTTCGGGTTTTTGACAATAGATCAAACTGCCAACGGTCTAAATAATCCAAATTAAAAATAGGGGTGGAAGGTTGCAATTTTTGTGGGACACTAAATAACAATTTAATTCAAGGTCGAATCAAGTTCGGGTTTTTGGCAATAAATAAAACTGCCAACGGTCTAAATTATCATACCATAAAACGGGGGGGGGGACCTGTGAATTTTGCAAAACGCTAGTTAACACTTTAATTCAAAGTCAAATCGAGTTCGGGTTTTCGGCAATAAATCGAACTGCCAACGGTCTAAATCAAGGGTCTTCAAACTATTTAGCTTAAGGGCCAGCCTGATTACTCCACAATGCCCCAAGAGCCAAGATCTAGCTCATCAGATTACGATTACTTTTTGACAACTATGTGATGTGTTTTGACAACTACTTTTAGTCGGTAAATAAAATATCTGATTATTATTAATCATTATTAATAATTAATAGCCCGCCAGGTCCGCTATTGCGGGCCGGATTGGTGGTGCTCGCGGGTCGTAGTTTGGAGACCCATGATTTACATAATGTCAAGTAAAATATCAAAAATTTTAAAATTATAATATCAAAAGTTATACAGTTTTTTCGCTCTCCTGTAAAGTTGCCTTTTTTTTTACTTGTACTGTTTCTATCGCCCACCATAGATTTTTTACTTCTATTAAAGGACAGTTACGGTCTGATGTTTCGGTGGTTCAGCTTGAGTGGAGCAAAAACTTTATATTAACTGTACTCCCTGGTCATGTGAAGGCGAACCACCACGATAATCTGCATTGAAAACCCTTTATAAAATAAAACGGTCAGCTAAAACCCATCCTGAGTTGTAGCGCAACTTTGGTCTAATGGAATTTGGTTATTTTAAACAATGAATAAGTATTTATTTGTGAGGACCTGGAATAAGTAACTTCTGATTGATTAAATTTAAATAAAAATTAGTAACTTCTGATGGGTCAAATTTAACCCGTAAGTAGCGAGGTGGCTTTCTTGTCGCACAAGAAACGAGATGCTTTACCCCAATTTTGTTTTAAAGAGATAAATTCAATCAGACGATGTGAAACACATGCCCGAGGGGTACATGAAGCCCGATGATACAATGATTACACCTATCGATATCGTTAACTGACGGCATTTTCAAAATCTACTGGGAGCTGTCACACCCCACCTCGCTACTTACGGGTTAAGTAAAATGTAAAATTTGACCAATCAGAAGTTACTAATTCCAGAACTTCATAAGGAAATATTTATTCGTCGTTTAAAATCACGGCCCTAAGTACCTATATTCTTCTTTGCGTACTAACAATTCTAATATAAGTTTACCACGAGTATTCATTATTAATTAAAAAATTCAATAATTAATGTAAGATTAATAATTTTATAAATTAAAATTAATATAATAAATTTAAGTTCTCTTAAAAACACGATTATGCTTATGAAATATAAGTTATACTAATGCACTATAATAATGCAAGCATTAAATTTTTTTTTTGCTATTCTTGCAACTTTTAGTTTATATAAACTTGGCAACACTACATGATCTCATCTTGTCCTATAGATTACAATTTATACATTAAAGGATCTCAACCTGTCCTTTTTCTTTTAAGGATCTCCCTTGTCTCAACTTTTAACATTAAAAATTAAAATGGAATATTCTTTCCCCTCTATGGTGGTAACATTCAGAATTACTGTTTCCAGATTCTTTATGAAAATATATATGGCTAATTTGTAATATTTAAAGGGGATCTCTGGTAGTCCTAGTTTTATAAGGATCTCTACTTGGATTAAAAATATATATATATATATATATTGTTGTGCTCTCTTTCTCTTATAAAATGGTCGTTGGTTACATGTAAGACAATAAAAAACTGACGATTTAAAGAACAATTTATTTGCAACCTGACACAAGGAAACAAAATTAAAAAAGCAGGACTCACACAAATCTTGCTGAGCAGCACGGTTACTTAGACACTTTCTTGTAATATCTTTCCACAAACTCCTCGGCTAATTTTCACCTCCACACCAACTCTTGGACTCTCAAATTCAGATTGCTTCACAACTTGCCTCTCTGGCTGTAAATTTACGACTGCTATATGACTGACTTTTACAACTAACCTCTCAGGCTGTAAATTTGCGACTCTCTACGACTAACTTTTATACAACTCGCCTCTCGGGTTGTAAATTTGCGACTTCTCGTTCTTTCATTTATTTATATTCCAAATCCATTTCCTTGGTTTTCTTATTCTTCTTTTTTTTTTAAATAAATCAAGATTCTAGCTTGCGTACTGCTCAGCTGCATTCGTGTGAGTCGCTAAACAACGAAAATTAAAAATACAAACATTAAAATTTAGAAAAAAACAAACGAAATTACTGCAACAAAAAACTTAAACTAAACAATACAACTTAACTAACGAACAAACTTAACACTAATAAAAACAATTTTGAAAAACGAACACAGAGTCCTGCCTTTATTGTTCCTCAGGTTGCAAAGTCAGTTCTTTATTTCTAAATTACGCAACTCACTTTTCATTACTTTATCAGAACACAACAATATGTAAGATGCCTTGTGCACATGTAGTGATATATATATAGTTGTGGTCTAATTTTTCTAATTTTTCGAATTTGAGACGAGAAAGGAGAAAATCTAGGACTTTGAAGTGACAGAAACGAACAAAGGAGGCCAACGATCTGTATAAAAGATTGAAGAAGAGACCAGAGGACGGTTTGTGCACGATTGAGATTTTTGAAATTTTATTGAATTTGCAGGTTAACCAAGATTCTTAAATTTATATAGTGCCAACCTCTAATAAACAGGGAAATTGTCGTAGCACACCGAAGAGAAACCAAACAAAAACCTTAAAGAGATAAATAAAACATAGGTATTTCCTAAGCGTTAAACCGGGTACTTGTGCTATACGCGAATAGAAATTAAGGAGTGCGAAGAGTGCAAGGAAGAAAATAAAATAAAAAATTACAAGAACGACCACAGATGAACAAAAAAGAAGAAGAAGAAAGGTCACGGTCAAACTCCTACCCATCCATAAAAGACTAACATACATTAAAAGAAGAAGAGAAGAAGAAGTAACTGACGAACAGATAAACGTGTTTCAGAAAAGTAAAAAAATCAATAAAGGAAAACGCTAACACAATACAAGAAGGTTCGAAAGAACAGAACGAGATGGAGGAACTAATGAATGTGATAATGAACCTTACAAGGGCTTAATGTAACCTTAATGTAGGATGTCTTCATAGAAACCAACCAAGAAATGAAGGAGAATAGTAAGGAAGTCAAGATTATAAAGAATAAACTGGATGTACTAGAAATAAAATAGAATGAGGAAGGACAAGAACCAAAAACAGAAATCGAGGAACTTGTGAAAACGAAAGAAGAGCAGGAAAATAGAATAGAGAAACTTGAAACCCAAATGGAATGAAATGAAAAAGAGAAAAATATATAACATAGTCATTAAGAATTTCCCTAATACTGTACTAATTACATGTAGCAAAGTCGAACAATTCCTATACAAAGGAATACAAACACAAGTAGACTAATAGTGGGTTAAAAGTGCTAACTAAATTGTAGTATATAAATAATTATTTTAGCATAATTTTGCTTTTAATAGAAAATATAAATGTCTAAACTATCCCTAAAGCAACTATTGGAAAAGATATTTATAAAAATAAATTCCATAAGATTAGATGCTTATGTTTTGTCATGGCATGTAGTGTGTAGGATGTAGTGTGATTTGGGGTTGCTTCCAGGGAAATCTTTCGTCTTTAGCCTTTCAGTGTACTCCGAGATAATTGATCTTTCTTCTATTAGGAAAGAATTTGGAAATGGTCATTGCCAGTTTAAACTCTTTCGGATTCCAGAGAGGTACACTGGAATATTTAGGATATATCTGAATAGAATTATCAAAGCAATACACTGAATTAATATATTAATAAGTAATTTGAAAGACCTATATTTATCCAGCTTTGTTAAGTTGGGTTGTAAACCTGATAAAACTTTACTTATGGAAGATAAAGATCCTGATTCCAAGTTGACAGCACAGCCCGTAATCAATGACATGTTTTTATGACTCATTTCGTTAATTTAGCATCAAGTAGCGGTTTTTTTTTTATAATCCAACGCTTTTTGATAATCTATACAAAGCCATCCACATGATACCACTTTTTTAATTAATACTATTCTATATTCTTCCATTTTATCAAGTAGAAGAATATTTTAGTATAGTAAAGCGATTTGTAGAAGTTTTCCGTTATTTTCCTTATATATTTTTTTATTGTTAGTTATTGTTAGACTAGAGTTTCCTTGCACCATTGAATTTATTATATTGTTTAAACTTCTTCCTTCTTAAATCAAGCAATTAAATTGCTGTAGATTCCAATCTTTTAGCACAATAAATTTTTTTTTCAAATCCAAACAGTTTTTATATCTTCTTCGTGGCTAATTTTGATGCTGTATCATTTCTTAATAATCATATTCTGCTGATTTTATAATTTTACTTTTATTGTTATTTTTAAGCTTTTTAACTGCATAAACTTTCCTGTTGGTCGATTTATATATATTTTGTCTCTTGTATTATTAATCAAAAACAATCAAAGCTCGACAGAAATCAACTTTTCAGTTAATTTTTTTGTTAATTTTACAAAAAGATTTTTTTCATTAAATTTGTTTTTTTAAATTAATTAATAATTGGGTAACTTTAAAAACTTTCGGTTGACTGCAGATTTATGTAAATTTCCATTTTTATTCATGCGATATGTCCAGAAAATTGAAACGCCATCAATATGCGATGTTTTTCAGTTTAAAAGTGTTAAAATTATCGCATATTTTTATAAGTGAACCTAAAACACATTACAACTATACTTGTGGAAAACCTTAAAAAAGCAATTTATATTATAATCGAATAAGGGATTTCAATTTATGGAATATCGCTTTGATGATACCGTAATGTGTCACGTTTTCACACATTTTCATATAGATTATTGTGACAAATTTACTGTGTAAGTGTTTTTTTATTATTTATCTTATATCGAAAATAGTAATAAATGATTTATACAATAATAAAAAGAAAATTAATTAATTAAATATCAATTACATACCTACATATATATCTATTGCAAGACATTACATTATCATTTTCAATATTATTGCTTCATTGTCATCATATAATACGATTTCTAGAGTTACAGACATTTTGAAATAATAACCATAAAGTATATTAAAATTTTAACATAAAGATTAAGCTTTCAATCCTACACCGTAAAAAAATTTAATTTGTTCGTGATATTTTGTGGTTTTGCGATTCATAAAAAGTGGATACTTTATGTAAATACGAGTCAATGTAACCACATATTTGCACTCTTCTTAATTGGTTGTAATGTTCTTTTAACAAAAATATTTCTATTTACCTATATTAGAAATTTTATGTAAAGTTGGTTACTATTTAATTATTTTGCTGTCAACCACATTATCTTCAAAAGAATGGACAATTATAAATTCAAATCAAAAACAATCTACTAATCAGGGGTCCAGGTGACCAGCATTATACTATCAATCAATCGTAAATTTATAAAATATTTTTTAAATGCTTTTAGAAATTCCAGAATACATAATAATTTAATCGATATGAATTTAAATTAGTAGTATCTCTTAACATTAGAATTAAATTAAAGGAAATATCGGAAAAATATCCTACTTACTTTGTTAGTAAGTAAAACTTAAAAAAAAAGGTTTACAATTTTCAAGTTTCTTAAAACAAAACGGAAAAACCAAATTATACTCAAATTGATAATTGTAAACAGATCTCTAAAATATAAGAATATCTAATAATATTCTTTTATTTTAAAATAATTCCAAATTTTATTTACGGTAATAAATATCGATTTTGGTAAACATACATTAATAACAGTAGTAAGGGCACAATAGGTTTATGATAAATATCAATTTCCATATTATGTAAGTATTATTTTCCTTATAAATCCACTTTAAAAAGAATCAATAAAATTGAACGATGTTCGTTTATGATATGAAAGTTTGTGATTTGATTTTGATTAGTTATGTAAAATTGCTATTTCAACTTCAAAAAGGAAAAATTGCTCTTGATGCAGTAGCGATAAAAAGTAAATTGCAAAACAGCAGTTAACTGTAAATTGGCTTCAGATCAAAAAGGTTGCCATTAATCTCACATGTGAGCGGTTCTCCAAACCATCGGCTTTGGTTATACAATTTAATTTTTAATCTTCTTATTATTATGTTTTTTAACAAGTGTGTAGACCTAGAGACCCCGGTCTTTTGCCTTTTGCCAACAAAAAAAACAAAAGCTCTGATTAATCGAATTATTTTTACCAAGCGAAAAATTTATCGAGCCACCCCTAAAAAAACTTTGTCTCCCTATTCTGTAACGAGTTATACATCAATTGAGTTCCCAACAAATTAAGGGTGGAGTCTGATGTATTGGTTTTGAAAAATTGATAAAGTACAACATATGAAGAATATACTGTAGAAATTTCAAACCGAAAATCAAAGTATTAAGAAAGTTATAGTACATATTCGAGGGCGTCTTATAGCTTAACTAAACCTGTTACTCAAACTTTTATATTATAATATATAGCGGGTGTTCATTTTAAAACTTCCAGGAAATAATATCTCAAAAACCGAAAGTCAGATGAAAAAATATTTCGAATAAAAGTTGTATGATAGCGAGGAGGAATGAATATGGCATAATTGTTTTTTTAATTTATTTTTCTTGTTTTTTATGTTTCTCAAGGTCATTTTAAGGTCAACTTTATTTTTTGTAGATGATTCATATTTTGCACGAATAAATAAACAACTTTTGTTCAAAAAATTTTTTTATTCGACATAGAATTTTCGAGTAAAATGCATTGAAACAAAATAAAAACATTTTAATAAACTACAGCTGATAATAATCAAAATTTAATTTTTTAAATATTAGAAGGCTGTTATTGTTTTTGTTATTCAACTTATAATTTTAGGACAATCAAAACAAAACACTGTCACATAAAACAAATAAATTGACATTAGTTTCTTCAACTATTGTTAGTTTTGTGATTTTATTTTTTATTTTTTTTTATTTATTATTTTTATCAATACCAGCTAATATTGCAGAGTTAAAATTTCGAGTCACAGTGGCTTGCAAAAATATTTCGAAAGAAACTTTCGAAAAAGTTAGAAGCGAGTTTCAACAAAGGCTGTTTTTATTTACTTTCATCGACCGAGATATCGTAAAAAGTGTTTATCATAAAATAAAACTAACTGTTCAATATCGTCACTCTTTTTACTAAAATATATATGTACAATTAAAACGCGTTTCGGTCTATTAGACAAAACACTGTCACATAAAACAAATAAATTGACAATGATTGTCAATTAACTGAATGATGGTTTAATAGACCGAAACGCGTTTTAATTGTACATATATATTTTAATAAAAAGAGTGACGATATTGAACAGTTAGTTTTATTTTATAACACAGGCTATATCATGGTTTAGCAGTAAATGGGAAACATTTTGAAAACTTGTTATGAAAACACTCGTTTACAAACAGTTTTTCCACTGTTTATAATAATAAATAACTTTCAAAAACTTGTAAATATTAAATTTTGATTAACAATGTTGTTTATGTTTTTATTTTGTTTCAACGCATCTTACTGGAAAAGCCTAATGTCGGATAAAAAAAAATTTCCAACAAAAGTTGGTTATTTTATAATGCAAAATATGAATTTCCAAAAAAAAAAATAAGGTGCCATTTAAAAAACCAAAGTTGACCTTTAAATGACCTTGAAAAGGTCATTAAATTAAAAAAACAATTATGCCATATTTTTTCCCCTCGCTATCATACAATTTTTGTCGGAAACATTTCTTCATCTGACTTTTGGTTTTTGAGATATTAATTGCTAGAAGTTTTAAAATGAACACCCGATATATATTATAATATGTGAAATAATAGGAAATAATAAAAATAGGTATCGGAGTAGGGAGTAGGTACTAAAAACACTCTTTAAAACAACTTGAGACAATTGTTTTAAATATCAATAATGATTTTGTATAGTGTTTTGTTTTGAAAAAGTCAACATTTAATTTTCCGATCTTCTTTTGTTTTTATTTAACATTTTGTAATATAACGGGATGCAAACTGAAATAATAGACCCCACATGTTATATATAATTGAAAAGAGGATAAAAATTTCTATTTAAATTTTTCATAGCCAACTATGGTTTCCATTTAAAAAAACACAACTTTATATTATAACTCGGAAACTAAGTTAGATATTTAACCCATTTTATTGCCCTTAAGAAAGTGTCCGAAGAAAGTGTAAATATTTTTTCTATAACTTTACAAACAACCGAGATATAGACATTTAAACGAAAAGTCAAAAAAGTGAACTTTTGGCCATAACTCGAAAATGAAAAAAGATATCGAATTCGGGTTTTCACCATTTAACTTTTCTCAAAAAAAGAGATCGAGGATACGCCATCCATTTTTCGATATCTCCTATAGTTACCGATTTCCCCATAATAGGCATCGAAATTGAGCCACCCTGTACTTGCGGAACTAATTGTTAAACTATTACAATATTTTTCAATCTAGTTCAGTTTCCTTAATTTTTTGTATAAAATAAAATTTAATTATGATTTATTCCGTATTATGAAATAATATTTTAATGAATTCGTGTTGGCAAACAATCCTTTCGTGTCCTAGCGGTTCACTGCAGGCATAAAATGTTATGTTTTAGTGATCCTGTGGCTTTTAGAAATTGTAAATAAAAACTACATAGCGGTCCATATGACCTCTGATAGAGTTAAACAAAGTACAGTAAAAGCCATCGTATCCGAAAATTCTTAGAATTTATCGCGTCAACCCAAAGATGCTTGTAAGCTTTTTATCTTGCCACGACTCGAGGTAGAACACGTAAGCAGACGGATTGATTACCTAAGTTATAATGCTTACATTATAATACAGAAAAACAACAGCATTCTTAAAGACATAAAAATAAATACAGTAGAAACTCCAAAATTCGACATAAACGGGACCCATTTCCTGTACAAACATAGAATTTGTCGAATGGAGAGTTTAAATAAATATCTTTATATGATATAAACATATCATGTTATTCTTGATTACGATAAGAATTTATTTACACTATGATGCCTTATTCAGCAAAGTTGATGTAATTTAAATATACAAATTTTGTAAAAAGAATTATTTTGCAAAAATTTTATTAGATACTACATAGTACATATTAATATAAACTTTAAAATAATTTTATATTTTACGAAAAAATTTTATAATTTAAATGACAAAATTGTGACGATACGCGTTACAAAATAACAAAACTATTATACGACTAGAATGTACCTCTCTTTCAAATTTAAATTACCCTTTATTTTAGTATTGAAACAGCTGTTATTTTGCTATTATCATGTAAGCATTATAACGTAGGTAATCAATCTGTCCGCCTACGTGCTGAACTTCAGTCGTGGTGAGATAAGCTCACAACTTGTGCGTCATAAGCTCATAATTATCGATCTATTAGCATGAGAAATTTTCGGAATTGTCCAATATGGGAGTGTCGAATTATGGAGGTTCTCTTGTAGTAATTTAAATTTGAAACAGAGATTATTTTCAGGTTATAAATTATTAATTGTAAAAATAAAATATTTATATTCTATTCGTACAGTGTTGTTATTTTGTAACGCGTTTGTGACAATTTTGTCATTTATTTAATTTATAAATTTTATTTCTAAAATATAAAATTATTTTTACAAAATTTGTATATTTAAATTAATCATCAAGTTTGTTGTGTAAGTGTATAGTGCAAATAAATTCTTATCGTAATCAAGAATAACATGATACTACCTATGTTTGCAGATTTGTTATGCTATTTGTCACAGTTACGTATGCCATGTTATGGTATTAATTTCAATCATCCATTTATCCGAAATATTCATCTATCCGAACGGAAATGGGTCCCGTTCATTTCGGATACGAGGGCTTTTACTGTATATGCAACTTTGAAAAGTATTTGATTTTTTCATATATGGAGAACCCCTTGAGGACAATATTTAAAATAAAAGCAAGTATACTTTCCTCAAGTATAATTTATAATATTCTACGTACTAGTTTCGGCTAAATGCCTTCATCAGCGTATTCTACAAAAACAAATTTTAGTTAGTAGTACAATGATGCATGTAAATAATTCACTATTTAAACCGTCAGGTTTCCACAAGAGATCAACATTTAACTTAAAAATTAACATTAAAATCTCAAAATATATTACAGTGAAACAGTCAAGTGCTAAAAATGTTCTAAAAATAAACACAAATTCGACTCGAGTATGCTGATAACCCTATCGACAACGTTAAAATCCAATCAGAAGACATCAAATACAGGGGTGTAGCATAAATTTTCTTGTTCATTTAGGATTTCAAAATCCGTTCCTTTCTGTGCTCTTCTTATTTCAAAACTTTCTAACAGGTCCATCTTTCTTCCCTTTTTGATGTTGTGTAGTAGGTGGATGTTTCTTTAGCTGATCGTGTGTCCCGTGTTTAATAAGTGCTGTGACGCTGCCGAAAAGAGAGAGAAAAAAGTTTTTATGTTCAGCGAGCCTGGTTTTCAATTTTCTACCCGTTTGCCTAATGTATTTCGCGTTGCAGTTTCCACATTCTATAGTGTACACCCCGCTCTTCTCTAGTGTATCAATTTTGTCTTTGTGATTGAGGATTGCTTGTTTTATTGTGTTCACGCTTTTCATGGTAGTTTGCAGTCCAAAGTGCAGCAGTCGTGCTATTTTTTATGTTACTGGTCCGATGTATAGGAGTTCTTGTATCCTGTCAGCGTTTCAGGTTCAGCTTCTTTCTTTCTGCTTCTGATTTTTATGATTTTATCTATTTCCCTCATCGTATCCGTTATTTCTAGCGATTACTTTTATGGTGTTAATTTCTTTCTTCTTTTCATCTATGCTTATCGGTGTGTCGAGCGCCTTGTTAACGTAAGCTCGGATTGCTGCCATTTTGTGTTGTTCGCAATGGTTGGAGGATTTATGTATTATTAGGTCCGTGGCTGTGTTTTCGGAAAATTCCGAATTTGAAGTTATTTCCTGTTATCTTTATTGATAGGTCTAAGTAATTCAGATACCGTTTTTAATTTGTGTTTCAAGTGTGAATTTTATTCTGTTATTTCTTCTATCTAGAAATTTCAAAAATCTTCCGGCATCTTCTTTCGTGCCGTTCCAAACACAAATGACGTCGTCCACGTATCTACCCCATAGTTTAATCTTGTCGCTAAATTCGTTAGTTTCGCTTAGTGAAGCTTGCATTCAGCGCCGTGATAGGGCAACCCATTGCTAGGCCAGCACCTTCACCATTAATTCACCATAGAATTCACCATTAAAGGCAAAGAAATGCTGTTCTACAGCACTCTCAGGAGTTTCATGGTGTCTTTTTTTACCTCTTGTATGGTTGTAATCTGTTTTATTTCCATTTCTATTATTTTTAACGCTTCTTTTAACGGTATGCTGGGATACAGATTGGTGACATCCAAAGAGATCAAAATTTCATTCCCGTTGAGTGTGATCTCATTAAGTTTTTCGATTGCTTCTTTTCTGTTTCGCATTCGATATCTAGGCTTGAATTCTGTGATGTAAGGCATACGTCGATGAGGTGACTATAGGTCCTATATGGGGTGGCCTTCTTTATGTAGTTTAATGAGTGCATACCTTCTAGGTGTTAACGGGTTCATGGTCATGAGTTTTTTTAGTTCTTTTGTTTGCCATGTTCTTTCAGTTTCTTTTAGAATTTGTTTTACTTTGGTGGTAAAGCCGTTCATTTTATTATTTTTGAGTTTAATGTATTTGTTTTGTCTCATGAACTCCTCCACCTTTTCGCAGAATGTTGGTTTTTCAAAGATAATTGTTGTATTACCCTTGTCTGCCCTGGTGACGATCAAGTCGTTTTGTTTAATCTTTTCTTTCAGGCCCTTGACTATTTTAGGCTCATCCCTATTGTATGTTATCTTACCTCTTCGAGTTTTCTGGAGTTCCTCGTATATGACGGCGCTACTCATTATTCGTGCTATGCCTGTTTCTTCTTTATTCAACTTAGTTATGGTTACCTCGGTTTCCACCGCCATGATCTCCAAGTTTCTGACGCTCGGTTGTGCAACTGCGTAAGACAATCCTCTCGCCGACATTCGTTTTTCTTCCGCTGTGAACGTAATGCAGCTCAGGTTCTCAACTCTTTTATGGAACTTCACTGGGTTAAGCTCGTCGCTGTTCTTAATACTTCTCTTTTCGCTTCGTAAGTAATTAAGTTTCCTCCTTAATTTAAAACTTTTCTCTTGTTCAAGGATTAGGCCTTCTTGCTCACTTGAAATATTCTGCTTTTTGTCCTTTTTAATAATTAGGTTATCCGGGTTCGTCGTTCCATTGAAACGCTTTAGGTTTGGAATAAGTTCAGTTTATTTTAACTGGTTCAATTACATAGTTACATTATAACAAGTTGCAATATTTATGTGGTATTAACCACTCGTAAATAAAACTAAGACTAAAAACTAGACAAAAAATATTACACTTGCTATTTATTGACCTCGGCCAATATACTGTGATCAGCAGCAAATGGTCATTGTCACTAAACAGGTCATCTGCAATGAAATTGTAACGCGACGCTTATCAAGCAAATTACATTTCACAGACTCTGGATATCAATAAGAAAATGCAAAATACTTAAGACACGTTTCACACCACATATATCATTTTTAAGTTATATTACACATTGTCTTGTCTCAACCTGCTAAGTTCAGTTGCATTCATAACCGCTCTTAATTTATTATAGCACTCTTCATTTCTTTTTGTGATTCCTGCCAGCTTCTTGTATGTATACACTATCGGACATAAATATTTGAACATAGCTAATATAAGAAAATATATGAATAAAATCGGGACAAAAATAAAACGAAACTTACTAAATAGCCTTTATATAATACAGAAATATGTTTTCTCTGCTTTTAAGTATTATACACAAGAAAAAATCTACTGTAGCCCTTTTAGCATAAAAACAAAACAAAAACGTATTAATTTTCACGCGACATAAGTATTTGAACGCTGTAAAGATATTTATAAAAAATAGATTAATAAATTATAAAATTATACCAATTAATTGATTTATAATTAACGGTCGGTACCTTCTTTCTTAGTTTTACGTAAATCTATATAAATTAATTCTAAAAAAATAGAGGATGGGAATTTAAAATGGATCGTTTCAAAGAAATAAACAAAATGGTCAAAAACTTAATAACTGAAGACATTAGATCAACGAGAAACATACCGAAAAATATTTTTACTATATGAAGATCTCGTTAATCCATTCATGCGCAACGAACCGAGGGCAATACTTGGTAATAGTGCTTGTTCCATCATACGGTATAACCTGCTTTATTTTTTTCACTATCATATAGTGGTCCGATCCCACTTCCGCTCCTCAATATGTCTTATATTCGTTGTTCTTCTATTATTTATGATTATATGGTCAACCTGATGTCCTTTATCACTTCCAACCCCCGGGGTCGTCCAAGTTATCTTATGTGCCGTTGTCGTTGGTCTCATTATGTACCGTGTGTTTGCCAGCTACCTCGCTTACAAAATCTTCCGTACCTAAAGTCTCCCATAATTATAAGTGTATTTGTTTACGGTGATAATTCAGTTTCTTTTCTAGTTTTTTCACTTTTTACTTTAGAACTGCGGCATTTGACTAAAAATCAATATATCGAAAAAATCTTACGTAGGTATTTCTACAGCTGCCCCATGTACGAATGCCAGTATACCGCCATAGTTACCGATATGGCCCAGAGTTGTGCCAAGCCTGGCAACCGACTCACAGTAGGCGATACTGGCCCAGTATTGAAAACTGAACGTATCAGTACCGTGCCAGTCCTAGTTGCCAAGATTGGTTAAGTCTCGACTAAAAGTACTGCCCCAACACTGGCAACTGAACTTATCAGTACCGCACCAGTCTTGGCTACCCGGTCTTGGGCAAAGTACTGTCCCAGTATTGGTAAACAATTTTATCAGTACTGTGCCAGTCATGTTTGCCAAGATTGGTTGAGTCTCAGCAGGAAATACTGCCCCAACACTGGCGACTGAACATATCAGTACCGTGCCAGTCTTGGCTACCGGTCTTGGGCAAAGTACTGTCCCAGTATTGGTAAACAATTTTATCGGTACTGTGCCAGTCATGTTTGCCAAGATTGGTTGAGTCTCGGCCGGAAATACTGCCCCAACACTGGCAACTGAACATATCAGTACCGTGCCAGTCTTGGCTACCCGGTCTTGGGCAAAGTACTGTCCCAGTATTGGTAAACAATTTTATCGGTACTGTGCCAGTCATGTTTGCCAAGATTGGTTGAGTCTCGGCCGGAAATACTGCCCCAACACTGGCAACTGAACATATCAGTACCGTGCCAGTCTTGGCTACCCGGTCTTGGGCAAAGTACTGTCCCAGTATTGGTAAACAATTTTATCGGTACTGTGCCAGTCATGTTTGCCAAGATTGGTTGAGTCTCAGCCGGAAGTGCTGCCCCAACACTGGCAACTGAACATATCAGTACCGTGCCAGTCTTGGCTACCCGGTCTTGGGCAAAGTCTATCCCAGAATTGGTAAACAATTTTATTAGTCTTGTGCCAGTCATGTTTGCCAAGATTGGTTGTGAGTTCGATAGTTCTTTCAGTATTGGTTATGTGTTGGGTTGACTTATGACAGAAAACACGAATGCAAATTAATTCCGTATAAGCCCAACAGTTTGGTTTGTAGCGAGAATACAGTAGGATGATATTTGTGTTTTGTACATGCACTACCGCGTGCAAAAGTTTGAATACACCTAATATATTTTTATATTTTTGAAATATTTTATTTTTGTGTAAATCAAGTACATCAATAAAATAGACACTGTATGTTAACAGCTTACATATAAACATAATTTATGGCAAAAATTTGCAGAACAAAATTAAACCAAAATTCATAGGTACAGTGAATAAACTAATGTTTTGAACACTCATATTATGTTAGGGGCTGTCCATTAATTACGTAGGGACAATTTTTGTAATTTTTGACCCCTCTCCCTCACATAAGGGCACGTAAGATTTTGGCACCCCCCCCTCGTCACATCTTACGTAACGGTAGACGGTATTTTACGATACTTACGTAAGAGTCCGTAAGATTTCCGATACCTCCACCCCCCCCCCTAAACCCTTGCGTAATTAATGAACGGCCCCTTACGAATGTAAATTAAACATTTTGAAGCCGTTTTTTGTCATATAAAAATCGATTTTACAACAAAAATTTTTAGACATCTTTTGTTTCAAATTTCATTGCCTTCAATTTTGTTTCTTGACCTTTTTCTTATTTTGTCGCGCCGTTTCTGACTGACAGCGATAAAAAACACTCTGGATTGCATTTAAAACTGAATTAGGACTCATAAATCATCCAAAAAAAATGTTAACACTACTTATAGCAGTAAAATTCAGGATATGTTGCATATTGTACTTCGTTATCACAAGTATTAAATAATGTAACGTGTTAATGTTAATATTAATTTTGACCATACCGGTGACTTCAGCTTCGCTAGAACGATCTTTTTCCAAATTAAAGTTATTCAAAATCTACTTGAGAAGTACAATGTCTCAAAGTAGGTTATAACTTATAAGCAACTTAGCAAAAAAGTTGCCCGAAACCTAAATATTAGGTAGATTTGCCGAAGCAAAATCAAGAAAAAAGATTTTAATTCATAATTTGTTTAAAATTTTGATAATTAATTTTGATAATTTCTCTATTTTTTTAATTTTTATTCTACAGGGTCTACCAATAAAAACTTTTTTTTTATTTTAAAAGAAACTCACATTTTGTATGAAAACTTTATATATTTTTATTGAAATATGTCGAAAAGACTTCTAACATTTATGAATGAAAAACAATATCAGGTAAATGACTACGTTTGCAGACTTCGATTCTTTTGTGCAATTGCCAGTGACGCAACTATAGCGAGTGCAGGTAATAATGTAAAATAATGCAACAAAACATTTTTTTAAAGTAGGTATATTTACAAAACTGCAAAGACCTTATATGAAAAGTTGCAAAAAAATATACATTTATTTTAAATTTGTTTTATATACAAAATACAATTTTATTAGGGTCCTAGAAATTACGTTTGCGAGGGGGCAAAATTTTTAAGTTTCTCCTCTGAAGCAGATATAAAGATATTCAAGGAAGAATTAAGAATAATTAAAATTAAAAGTTTTCATTGGTAAATTTTAACTTAATTCTGCGCTGAAATTTTAATGCAACATAATTTATGTATTTATAAAATCGACTCAAAGTATACAATACAAAGCCCTGTGCTAAAAGAGGTAAGGTCTTGTAAGACAAGAAATAGCAAGACTCTTGCAAGAGTCGAGCAAGACAAGACTTAAAACAATTCTTGTCTTGCTCTAGCAAGATATGACAAGACTTTTATAAGTCTTGCGACACTTCTTGTCTCGGCCAACACTAAAGGTGGTTACATGCACTTGCGTTTTGCGATTTGCGGAATGCGTTTTCCGCAAAAATTTAACAGTTCATTACATGCACTTGCGATTTGCGGAATGCGAAAGTTTAGTAACTTTTTCATAAATTAATAGGGTGTTTTGTAAAAATTGGTCGAGTTAGATTGGCACTAGCGATTTGCGGAATGCGAAAGTAGTAACTTTTCGTGAATTGATAGGGTGTTTTGTAGAAATTGGTCGAGTCAGATTGGCAATTCTAAAATAACCTAAAATACAGTAGTTTCACTCGTGGTCCCACAATGGTATTTTGTTTTGGATTAATCCAATTAGGACTTCGACCACACTGTCCCCGACTGTGATTTCTAGTTGATTAAATATTAAATGAATGTAGTACCTAATATACACATTTTATTCAACGACTTTGCTAAACTAATTGATTGCAAATTAAAATATACATAACATAATAATGCACCTCTTGTACTTCACTCATGATATCAAAATCAAAGCTATCGAATCTATTATTTATTATTAAAACAATAAAAACAGCACTTGATTTATTGTAATTGTATTGTAACAATATAATAAATAGCTGTAAAAAATTCGTATTTATATATAGGTATAAAAAAATAGTTCATTATTATATTGATAATGTTTTTAAAATCAATTTGAAATCCACATGTATTTTGAAAAACTTGAAAAATTGCACCTGAACGCATGCGTATTTCAAGAAATGACCAACGGAATCCGTAAAATCTTGAAACCATTTCAAGTTTTGCGAAAATCGCAAATTCTTACATTAGTAAAGTGTCGTTTACACTGCGTTCAAATTTAACCAATCAAAACCATCTCAAGTTTTGCGATTATCGCAAAATCTTAAAATACTTAATAGCCGTTTACACTGCGTTCAAATTTAACCAATCAGAACAAAAATCGCATTCCGCATTCCGCAAAACGCAAGTGCATGTAACCACCTTAACCCTGTATTATTGTATTTAATGATTTATACTTTTTTGAAATAATGTTAAATCTTAAAAAAACGACTTGTAGTAGTGGTGAGAATCATGGGCGACATGAGGCCAGTAGGGGCCTTTTATTTTTAATTAATTACCAACTCACAAATTTTCTTATATATTATACAAAATATTATTTCTAATATAGCAACCCTTTCGAGGGGTTCAACAGAACAAAAAAAATCAGAACAAAAATCTGGACGGAAAACAAAGACGCAAACTGCTACACTGTTTTTAAAAAGTATTTTTTATATATTTTTATTACAAACGAAGAAACGACATAATGAAATTTTGAAACTGTAAATATAATGTAGTTGCCCCCACTGAGATTTATTTTTTTGGGCGCCTATGGGTGAGATAATGCTATTACAGCGGTTGTTCCGTGACTGACGTCCTGCGCAAAAAATTTCAAAACTTGCCGCAGTTTCGAGCACACCCTACAACCCTAACACCACGCATATCGATACTATAGATTAAGTACTTCTTACCTAGTTGTAATCTACGATCGATACGAACAACTTCTAACGCTAAGGTGTGAAAGTGTAAGTGAAAGAAAAAATGAAAAAATGGATTCGTCAAGCTACGAGAATGAAAAAGTAAGAAAAATAATACGGCCTAATATTTTTGTTCTTTTATTCGTTTTAAACAAATTCGTGATTCTGAAGTTGAAATATACACAGTAAAAACGTTTTCTTTGAATCAAAAAAACTATTTTGTTTGAATTATTTTTTTAAGCAAATAAATTTTGTTTAAATAAATATTTTTGGTCCAACATTTTTTTTTATACATTTTTTTGTTATACATACGCAACTAAAATTTTTCGTTTACTCCAATAAATTTTTTTTTGTTTTAAATAAATTTTTGTTGGGCCAAAAATATTTTATTTAAATTGACTTCAGTTGTGATTGTTTTCTTTAAAAAAATAATGATATAATTGTAAAAAATATAGGTACCGGAACAAAAGGGATATACTATTGTTTCTTTTCTAAAAGAAAAAAGAAAAGGAAAAATCCTGATTGAACTTGTGCCGAAGTCATGGTTGTGTGAGGATAATACTAAGTGTTGACACACCAGCACTTATCGAAGAAGCTAGACAGCCGTGTTAGAGTGGAAGACATACACTATAAAACCAATAAAAAGTGCAGGTATATAATACTATATAATATTTCCCGTATAAATATAATTAAGGTCCTTGTATAAAGAAGTCAAAATGTAATAAATGGACTTTGTTTTGATTTTCAAGATACCTTCGAACAGGGGATGCGAAGACTTGAACGTGCATATAGTGATTTGGATCCGGTAAGCACCGAAATCGACTCCCCTAGTGACCATCAACAATCCTGCGACGACGATAAAGACTTACTATCAGGTATTATATTGGTAATATAATTTGATAAGTTAATAGCTATTTGTGCAACGAGTAATGAAAAGTACCATTTTTCCTTACTAGGCGTGAGATTTTTTTATCGAGGCTTTGGCCGAGATAAAAAAACACTACGTGTACGGAAAAAGAAACTTTTCATACATGTTTCACACAATATTTTTTCTACTATTGTTTGAATATGAAACAAAAAAAATTATCATTTAAATAATTACGAAGTATTAATTTTTAAATTATTTTCGTTTGCAATAAGCCGTTCGACTACCTACCTGAAAAAGGTAGGCGCCAACAGTATTATAATTTTTGGGGTTTTCCACAATTTGCTGTTACATAATTTGTAAGGATAACTACATTTTGAATACAATAGAATTTGGTTTTAGGATTTCACTCGTTTTACCCTTTTACCAGAATTTACTTTCAACTTACTCAACCTTACTCAAACGAATATCCAAAAGTTACATTTTTTCAAACACTAGTAGAAAAAATATTATATTTCCATAATATCATAAACCCGATTGATATCTACATTATTTAATGTTTTCGTATTCCGATCGTAGAGGATATCATCAAAGACAAAATAGAAGGAGCGAATGAAAAATCCATCCTCACTGCAACCAGCAAGTATTTATCTGGAGCTGGTGATCGTGAAGGTGGCAAAGCTGAAAGAGATGCAGCTAAGAAAAAATAAATTGTACTCTTTTTTTGGATTTATTTAAACGTGTATTTTATTTTGAGGAAATTTCAGAAGAAATACACACTTCTCGCATAAATTATTTATTTTAGGTCTAACCGGTTTCGTGAAACTAATTCACATAATGAGAGCTTAAAATTTAAATTTTAGTATTTTGCATTGAAATAGGTCATTTTATTCGACAAATTAACAAGTGCTCTTCGTAGTTGGTGAATACGGGCATTAGTTGAATTTAAATTAATATTTTAGCATTTTAAGTTTGATTGACGTAAGGCTCTGATAATGTTCACGAAACCGGTTAGCCCTAAAATAAATAATTTATGCGAGAAGTGTGTATTTGTTCCGAAATTTGCCTGCTATATTATTTTATTTTTTTAGTTCTTAGAATTTTTAGTTCTTCATTTCTTTTTTTTCAGTTCATATTTATTTAATTAGAATTTTATAATTTTTTGTATTGTAATAATTGTAAAAAAGTTTTTTTTTATATTTAATAATAATTAGTAATATTAATTTTTTTGTGTTGTATAATTGTAAATAAGTTTTTTTATGTGTAATTTTACATTTTAATTTACTAGTTTTCTATTTTTACAAAATATACCTTTATAAATACTTTTAAGCCTTTTTTAAGCCTCTCCTTATACTCAATATTTTTAAAATGAGATATTTTCATACTCGTAAGCAGTGTCCAGCCTATACCCGTCAACAGTACCGAGCCAATATTCATAAACAGTATCGAGCCAATGCGTCTGTAAACAGTATCGAGCCAATGCGTCTGTAAACAGTATTGAGCCAACACCCATAAACAGTGTCGGGCCAATACATGTAAACAGTGTCAGGCCAATACTAGTAAGCAGTATCGAGCCAATAGTCGTAAACAGTGTTGGCCCGATTCATGGCACCATGAGTTGGACCGGTGTTAACAACCCAATATTGGGCCATCACTTGTAAGCAGCATCGAGCCAATACCCGTAACAATGTCGGGCCAATACATGTAAACAGTATCGAGCCAATACCCGTTCACTATGTCGGACCAATGCATGTAAACAATGTCGTGCCAATACCCATAAACAGTGTCGGACCAATACATGTAAACAGTGTTGGCCCGATCCATGGCACCATGACTTGGACCGGTGTTAACAACCCAATATTGGGCCATCACTTGTAAGCGGTATCGAGCCAATACCCGTAAACAATGTCGGGCCAATACGTGTAAACAGTGTTGGTCCAATACATGTGAACAGTGTCGGCCCGATTCATGGCACCATGACTTGGACCGGTGTTAACAACCCAATATTGGGCCATCACTTGTAAGCAGCATCGAGCCAATACCCGTAACAATGTCGGGCCAATACATGTAAACAGTATCGAGCCAATACCCGTTCACTATGTCGGACCAATGCATGTAAACAATGTCGTGCCAATACCCATAAACAGTGTCGGACCAATACATGTAAACAGTGTTGGCCCGATCCATGGCACCATGACTTGGACCGGTGTTAACAACCCAATATTGGGCCATCACTTGTAAGCGGTATCGAGCCAATACCCGTAAACAATGTCGGGCCAATACATGTAAACAGTGTCGGGCCAATATATGTAAACAGTGTCGGCCCGATTCATGGCACCATGACTTGGACCGGTGTTAACAACCCAATATTGGGCCATTACTTCTAAACAGTATCGAGCCAATACCCGTAAACAATGTCGGGCCAATACATGTAAACAGTGTCGGGCCAATACATGTAAACAGTGTCGGCCCGATGCATGGCACCATGACTTGGACAGGTGTTAACAACCCAATATTGGGTCATGACTTGGGCAAGGCTTGGCCCTGTGCATTCTGCCAATATTGGCAGCTCCGGCAACAGTACAGTGCCAATACCGTGCCCGTCTGAAATACGTACATGGGTGTTGTTATATATTGTAGCATTACCTTTGCAATTTTACCTCGAACCGAAAATTTGAGTGGAAGGCTCTGACGGAGGAACGTCAATAAATGGATTAATTTATTTAATGAGAATCGCACACCTACGTAAAACCGATTATTATTATTATTATTATAAATTATAAATTATTATTATCAATTAATATTACTATTCAATAATAATCGTTATAACTGAAAAACAAATAGAAAATGAACTCAAAATAAAAAATTTTAAGTAAATTTGTGGTTTTTAGTATGTATTTATGGTTAAATTCAAAAAAATATAAGAATAATACAATACGTAGAAAATCAAAATTCAAAAAATTTAAAAAAGAGACAATTAACACATAACAGGTCTGAATTAAGAAAATTTGAAACGATTGCGTGCAACTGAAGAATGGCAATAACCATGAAATAACGTTATATTGTACTATCGTATTACGAATTTTTCATTTTTTCAAATTTTCTTAATTCAGACCTGTTATGTGTTAATTGTCTCTTTTTTAAATTTTTTAAATTTTGATTTTCTACGTATTGTATTATTCTTATATTTTTTGAAAAACAAATATTTGGATATATGTATATACCTAATACCTTTTATATTGGAAAATTTTATTATTGTAAAAAAGTTTCAAACGTTTATATTTTTGGATTTCCTGGAAACTGGAAATTTTTGCGATCCTGATAGGACTATTTTTGTATCGGCCCAAATTCGACGAGGAATTCTGGGTGATTATTTGGGTTTGATTTTGTTGAGTCGGCAGTCAAGGGATCGAAGAATTATTTTGAAGAGTGGGAAGTTTCCATCTTGCAAAGTTGCTGTTGTCTACTGGTAGATGTTTTTGCAGTTCAGTGAGTAGAGACTGGGTAGCAATTCATATATAATTTATCAAACGTGTTTCGGTTTGTTTAATGTTTACAGATCATTAATATAGAGAGCCGCATAATCGAAAGCATCAAGTTTGTCCGAAGGAAATCCTGGTAGCTGCTGGTTTACCCGACGAAAGCTTTCTGTGTGTAGATATTGTTGGTTGTACTTGTGGGGGGTAAGTGACATTAACTTATCGAAATAACGTTGCATTTCTTATATATAAAGTTTCTACTTGAATTTTGAAAAATATTCAAGTGGTACCTTGTTTCTTTGCCTAGAGTGCAACATTATTGCTGGTAGACTTGGCGGTACAATTTTGTGAGTGGAACTTCCAACCACTTGAGTCTTCAACTCAATTTTTATTTTGCCTTTGTTGTTTTGTCATTTTGAATTCCTTCAGGATATATTTTTGTTATTTTTACCTAATTACGTTTGTTGTTCCTATTTATTTTATTTCTTTTGCCAATAAAATAAAATTTCAATTCTTTTCTTCCAAGTTTTATTTTAGTTGGCTGGCGTCCAGCGGCACTCCTATTTTTTTCTCTTCAGGTAATTCTCATACAGTATAATAAGAATCCACGAAACGTTTTAAACGTCCTAGCTCTCGGTCTGTGGATCGAGAACGTCAAAGTTAGCTGTTCGTCAACATCTCGACGTAAGTGGCATCTGGACACCGAAGGATGGTACAATATAATCGAAAAATAATTATTGGCTCAACATAATTCAAAAATTACAGAAGCTGTTTGTCTGGCCGTGGAAACGGAGACGTAATCGCAAAAACGCTGCGCATCAGCCATTTTAAAAGTAATCGCTTCAAAAAAATTATTGTATACAGACATTTATATGTATGATCAACACTGTTTTTTGTAATCTCGATTTAATTTGTTGATTTGTTTTTTTTTCCAAAAAAGCATATTTTTTCGCTTTCTAGAGTGATCTAACCCTTTAACTTTTTGATATTTAAATTTTAAATTAAAACTCTCTTGATAGAATTCTATATAATTTCGATTTTCTGTTTTTTATTACCTAATTTTATTAGAAGCCATCCAATTAAGAATATGTATTAGTTGTTAATAAATTGGTATTATTATGTATATATTATGATTTATTATTAATTTTATATCATTTTTAAATGTTTGTTCTCTTTATTTCTTTTTTTTTTCTAAAAACTTAACCAAAATTTATTTTTTTAAATCAATATTAGCAAATTATATTTTTACTATTTTTACAATTTATTTAAGGCAGTTTACATTTGGGATTAGGTACTGTTAATCTTTTTTAGTCGCAAGACAGTTTACACTTTTCAATTTCTACCTGTTGGATGTATTGGGGAAATTTACGAAATTTGATTGTAAAAATATATTGTATCAATTTATTCGTAAGACACATAATATAAACTACAAAAATTCCATGTCAAATATCAATATATTGTAATGATATTTTTATAAAAAAAAATACCTACTTTCTATTACAGCTTCCAAGTCGGTGGCTAAGACCTCTCAGGTTGGGTTCAGAAATTTCAAATTCGAACAATTTCAGAATTAACAATTCAATAGAAACACAGCTATTCAGTATGATGATTGAATTCAAATGACCTATTTTTATTGATATCAAAAATTCAGAAAAGAATAAATTTTTCTTAGGATTATCAAGTTGAGGTGTAATAGTGTAATATTTCCAAACAATAAAATTATATTTAATTCGTTCAATTATTAATTTCTGAATTTTATTATTGTAAATACCAGTGTAAATTATCTAAAATAGAATATTTGAAATAAATTTAACAGGAAATACAAATTATGATGTAAATAAATGTTTATCATTTACCAAACACTTAATCGATGCGCCGCCTATGAAGTAATTGATATGAAGTTGACCTTCTGTTGGTAGCGTCCAATCGTGGATAGTAAACTGTGGTAGCATTCATACGGTAAAAGGCTTCTACTGGATAAACAGTTGTTCCAGGAGTAGTTTCGTGCGATCCACATTCCATTCAATGTGCGACAATTCTCTTTCAACCAAATCTAACAAACGGTAAGTAATCTTGAATAATAATTTCCATGTGACCATACAAAAATTTCCAATTATTTCCAACATCCGTCTCTGGTCCAAATTAAATCATAAAATATAACGATATTCTTATTTTCCAGGTATTTCCGTCGTCAATTCCAACTAATAATTCTTCTCAACTTTTATGATGGGCACGAAAATTACAGAATTATTCCACTCGTCGCCATTACCTTTCTTCTCCACTTCGCAAATCCTCTCGTTGTTCTTCCAAATCCAAATATAAACCATTAAATACAATTAACATTCACCCATTCCAAAAATGCTTCTACTTTCAAAAACAACCAATAAAATATCAAAATTCATAAGATGGAGGTTATAATTATTCGGACCAACTTGTTCACGTCTTGGCCCTTCAACCACATTTTTCCAAAGGCCTCGTCTTGCCCGCTGCTATCTTCCGCCTCGAAAAATTTCTAATCTCCTCTCCTCCGGTCGCGTGACATTAAAAGCTCGTTTACACAGTCTTCAATACCAATATAACGGGTACGTCACAAATATTAGTTACACTATAAATTTCACTCAAGCGTTCAACAAAAACAAATTGTGTAAAAAGGTGTAATTTTACAAAACCAATCCTGTTTGATATCAATAAAAATAATTAAATTACAAACGAACATCCAAATAAAAGTCAAAGTCCAGTAAAATGAAACAAAAACGAAATAACTGTGTTTAACTAATTAACCAAATTAGTTAATGAAAAATAATCCTACAATATGTATAATATACCTACTACCGTAATGGACATTAAAACTTGGCCTACTAATTGTTTTATTAGACAAAAAAAATTTAATGTTTTAAATTTAAAAGAGCATTGACTTATATATATATTGTAGTGCTCTTTCTCAACTCTCTTATAGACTGGTCGTTGGTTCTCGAAAATGGTTACATGAAGACAATAAAAAACTGACGAATAATAGAACAATTTATTTTCAACCTGAACACAAGAAACAAAATATAAAACAGGACTCACACAAAATTCGCTGGGCAGCACGGTTAACTCGGACGGTTTCTTTGCTTCTCTTTCCAACAAAACTCCTTGTTAAGACTGCTACCACGACTTGCCTCTCGGGCTCTCAATTTATGACTGCTACCACGACTTGCCTTTCGGGCGTTTAATTTATGACTGCTACCACGACTTGCCTTTCGGGCTCTCAAATTATAACTGACTGTCCTTCCTTTTATTTATTTTCTTTATTTCCTTGGTTTTTATATTTTTCTTTTTTTTTAAATAAAATCAAGATTCTTGCGTGCTGCTCAGCTGCATTCGTGTGAGTCGCTAAACAACAAAAATTAAAAATACAAACATTAAAATTTAAACAACAATGAACTAAATTACTGGAACAATAAACTTAAACTAAACAATACAACTTAACTAACGAACAAACTTAACACTAATAAAAACAATTTTGAAAAACGAACACAGAGTCCTGCTTTTATTGTTCCTCAGGTTGCAAAGTCAGTTCTTTATTTCTAAATTACGCAACTCACTTTTCATTTCTTTATCAGAACACAACAATATATTGTTTTCACTGGTTGGTGATGCTAATTGCATTTAATAAATAATGTCCTATAAGTGAAATAAACAAAATTCTATGGAAAACAGGAACCAGTCGATTTTTATATTTCCAATATAATGTAACAAACATTGACAAATCGAGAGGAATCGTACCCGCATTAATTTGCTTTAAAACTTTTTTTTCTGCTACTATACTGTTTGAAAAAGTATAAATTTTAGATATTATTATTATTATTATTAATTATCTCCTCAACAACCATATACTAACAAGAGTTAGTGAAGTTCTTGACTTAGGCGTTCATATCGGATGCAAATTTACATTCGATAACCACATCCAGATCATTTGCAATAAGGCTCTACGCATGTTGGGTTTTATTAAAAGGCAATGCAAACATTTTTCGCAATAATATTTTGAAATTTTAAGAATTTGCATATTTTGAGAGTATAATTTGCACATGTTTGACAAGAGACAAAAATTTTAAATTTACAGGATACTTAGTTCTTACCCTTAACTTCAAAATAATTGTTTAATTGAAATAATTGTAATTGTTTGATTTTGTGTGGACCGGAAGTGATGAGTGGGAAAATTAAATCTTTCTGAATTTTGGTCTCTGGAACCCTAAAGAACATATCGACAAAGTTTAAGCAAAATCGAAAATGGTGCAGCAACAATTTTCTTTTTTTTTTTGGTGATTTCATATGGAATGACTCGTATGTAATATATAAAATTTTGTTTTTTGAATTTGAATTTTGAGCTATTTTACACTTTTATTCAATTATTGAAGTGGTAGATTACATCTAGGAAGTTTTATAATACTCAATGGGAAGAATGAAATAATTAGTTTTAAAATTAAATATTTACAGATGACAAATATTTGATGAACAGAATGCTATGTAATAAACATACCTAATATAAAGTTTGATACAAATAACATCAATTAACTTTCGTTTAACTTTCCATTCGAAAAAAATTTAAAATTTAATATTTCGACAGTTTAGAAAACGAAAAACAGTGTATTGTATTATTATATTTAAAAGTCTCACTTTCTGCCTCCAGTTGATATGGTTGGTTGGTTGATACATTTATCAATCAATTGAACGTCTAATATCCAAAACGGCAATATTCATTTTTTTTTCAATTTTGGTTAACTGATGAAACCCTGTATTACTTACTTAGTTGGTAACTAAAGATAACTTTCAAGACTCAAAACAAATGGGTTATGCCTAGTTTACACGAGCTTCGTGGCTAATGCTTAGTACTTGTTGCTTATGCTAGGTTTACACATGCAATGATTTAGTGGCGTCAGTCGTCGATGGCGTACCAGTAAAATAAAAATGCATGATGTGTATACGTTTACTAATGTGCAAATTTTAACAATGCATGCATAGTTGGAAAAAGTTGGTTCTTTCCAACTTTTTTGGGCGCCAGCGGTGAATGATACGTCAGATAAGCTAAATTTGCACATGTGAACTTAATAATGCAAGCAGATTACTACGAATTTACGAATTAGTTCACACCGTGTCGACATCTTATCAGCATACACTTGCAAAATAAGCCTGGCGAACTAAAATTGCATTTCAAGTGTAAACCATTACTGACACGCCATCAACGACTGGAGCAACTAAATCATTCATGTGTAAACCTAGCATTATGCTTTAATAATGTAGAATTTGTAATTTCATGGTTGTCCAATCAAAATAGGATTTTGAGTTAATAGCGAGTCATTTAAAAAACAAAGAAATCTCCCTTTAAATTAAAATGGCGGCAAACGTAATGGGGAGATTTTCCCGAAAATTTAAATTTACATTACCAAACACCCCCTCCTGAGTTTAAAAAAATTGCTTCTCCTAATTATTTCCAGGTTGACCGATTTAAAAAAAATTAAATTAAATAATTTACTAAAAGTAAATTAAAATTTTTGTTGATGAACATGTTGTGCTTACTTCGGTAAATACAGCTGATGCAGTTCTTAAAAAAAAATTTTAATAAGTATTGCTGTAGAAATAATTTTTATATGACAAAACACGCCTTCAAAACGTCTAATTTACATTGCTAACATAGGACTGTATGAAAAATTTAGTGAGCCACTGTACTATTAAAACTTCACCTAGTTTATGCAATAAAAATCCAAAGGTCCTCTGGATGAGATGGTAACGTAAATTGGAAGGTCCAGATTTAATTCTGCGTAGTAATTTTGTTTTCTTTCAGTATACCATGTGATAAAAGTATCAGAACAATAATAATTATATAATAATATTCATTTACCTTATTAAAATAGTACATAAAACTGCTCAAAACTTTTGAGAAAAATTAACTAAAAAAAATAATTATTAGAACCATTAGACATTCAAGTCTATTATGTATCACAAACGTTATTATAAAGGGGACAGTTATGACATAACAATAAGGGTTTTCGGCAAATTGGTATTACCTATCGTTTTCACAAACCGGTATTTTAACATGATCTTTATAATAAAGGTTTTCTTAACATTTATAGTGCATACCAATTTGCCGAAAACCTTATTGTATGTCATAACTGTCACCTTTATAATAACGTTTGTGATACATAATGATACAACCTGATTAACTAACTAAATTGCACCAAAGGACTCATAATAAATCGAAAAAAATGATGCAAATTAAGTTGACAGGTGCAATAAAGATCAAGTTCAATAAACTTAAAAAATAGATTACAGCCAATTTGAATATGAAGATTGATTCGATTCAATTGATTCGAAAAATTCAAATGATGCCATCTTACAAAATTTTATCTAAATTTTGTTTTAATTTTACTGAAACATGAGTGGCTTGTTGAGATATTTACCATGCAAAATTAGGCTAACCTTTATTGTGTTGCGTTTTTGTTTTTCAAATTTAGCAATTTTTATTTTTCCTTATTTAAACATACATAATAAAATAAGTTAAAAGAAATACATTTTCCGAATGCGAATTTTACTTTTTAATTTTAATTTTTATATTAAATCTGTATGTCAGCTATGGGTTTCCCCGGATATACTTTACATAATTTCAGTGGTGATAGAGGACACTATTGTAAGAAAAATATTTAACAAAAATTTATTTCTAAATTCAAACTCTTAAAACGTCACATTGCCATAGCTCGGAAAATATTGATTTCTTAGTAAAAATGATTAAGTGCTTTTTTAAAGAGCGTGAAATAATCGACCAACTAGATTTAAACCTTTTATTGTCTAAAATCAACGGCTTTCGAGTTATGAATTAAAGTACCTATATAAAAAAAATTGAAAATTTCAAACTCTCTTTTTCTTGTCTTTTTTCAAATCGCTGTATCTTTTAAACGAAACATTTTACAAAAATCTGGCGCCCCATTTCGGATAGAAAATTTAACGGACTATAACTTTTGTTTAGTAGAAATTTTTGAAAAAACAATCTATTTTACAGAAAATCAGAAAATAATAAACAAGGCAGCTACAAAATAACAAATGAAATTCAAAAAAATTTATTTTTATTAAAAAGTTATTTTATTAATTAAGGTTAAGCCATTACATTATTTAAGTAAATGTTCAAAATGACCACTCTCATTTACACTACACAGTCGTGATCGATTTAAAAGATGTTGTATAGTATCTATTATTTATAACATATTTCATCTTTCGTTAAGAACCACTTTAGCATTCGTTACTCTTTCCATTAATTCCTCTCTAGTATCGGGCTTGCTGTTGTAGATAAGCACACCAACACTTTAACAGCACACTTTAAAAAAGATCATGAGTAGTTAAATCTGGAGATCTTGCTGACTAATTAATAGTTCTTCCTCTTCCAATCCATTTTCAGGATTGCTTCATTACCGCTTGGTGGGACATATATGCCACATACCGTTTATATATTTTTTTTTGATAACTTAACTAATTTTATTTCATAAATGCATGATGTGGGCAAATTTGGCACAAACATGAAAGAAAATCATGCATCAAGGGGTTAAAAAAATTTTTACTTGAAACCCATAATGTGCGTATTTACTTAAATACTGTTATAAATAGTTTAAACTTAATTAATAAAATAATTATTCAATAAAAATAAAAAATTTGTAAATTTAATTTTTTCTTTTGTAGCAGCTTTGTTTACTATTTTCTGATTTTCTGTGAAATGGATTGGTTTTTCAAAAAAGTTATAATCCGTTAAATTTCCTATCCGGAATGGGACATCAGATTTTTTGTAAAATGTTTCGTTAAAAAGATACCGATATTTGAAAAAAAAAACAAAAAAAAAGTTAAAATAAAAAACTTCAGCAGCCTACAGGAATATAAAATAAGGAGCAGGTGTTGGTCACCTAAACGCCAAATTTAATCCCGGAAAATATTTTTCTTTACAAATAGCTACAGCTGTTTCGCAAGTAAAGCTTGCATTTTCAAGCGTAACTTAGTGACTGACTACGTCGAACACAAATTTTTTTCTTGCAAAAAAAACATTTTCTTACTTACTTTAACTCATAACTTGAAAGCCGTTGATTTTAGACACAAATGGGTCCAAATCTAGTTTGTAGATTATTTCACGCTCTTTAAAAAAGCGCTTAACCATTTTTACTGAAAAACCAATATTTTCCGAGCTATGGCCATGTGAAAGTAGAAATTAAAAAAAATGTTTTAAAAAGAACAAACCTTCGACGGTTTAAACTTAGAAAAAAAAATTTGTTAAATGTCAGGTTCAAGATGCAGCAGTGGTACTCTAATTGAGAAGTCCTCTAAAATCCGCATATGACCCACAGTGCCTCGCCTGTGGTTCCACAGCCCCCAGTTGCGAAGCCTAAGAGGAGCCTTAACCGCCATCTCCTGCACATGAAGATCAAGTGGAGGGAGGCAGAGAAGGACCTCCAATGCTGCAGTGACAGATAGTCTCTGGATCCGATGTAGGGAGGACGCTGCTGTTACTTGTTAAGTTCTGGGTCACCAGACAAGTGCGCCATAGCACAGCACCATAGCACAGCATGGGCTTGACAACCGCAGTGTAGAGCCAAAGGATGATCTTAGGGGATAGACCCCATGACAGTCCCATCGCCCTCCGACACTGCCAGAAAGCTATCCTGGCCTTACTAATTTTGGTTTAATCAACATGTTTTAATAATAATCATATTTATGGTATATTTTCTACAAAATATAAACGAAAAATGGTAACTTGTGCCATAGACAAATATAAAATTAAACATTTTTAAAGACCTTGCCAGTAGGCTTTATTTTAATATGGTAGGATAATAAGGCCTGGCTTGAACATACTACGTATAATAAAATTATACGTAATATTATTTGGTATTTGAAATCAATAAACACATAAATGCAACAACTAAACATTTTTTAAAAAAAAGTAGGTATTAATTACAACGCATTGGAACACACAAAAATATATATTTTTTTTAGGAATAATTTAGTAATAATATGCGTACTAATTATTTACATTTGTAATATCTCAAAAGTACTTTAAAATATATAAGGCAAACAAACATTGATACAAGAAGTAAGACTATGGTTAAATTTAGTAGGCCTTAATGCTGAAAAGACTTCACGAGAGCTATGAACAGTGGGGTCTAACTATCAATATAACAAAAACAGAATATCTGGTTATTAATAACACGACAAAATTCCAAGTATTCATTAATCAACCTAAAGAAATCAACTAGGTCCAAAAATTTAAATACCTAGGTACAATAATAACTACAGATGGAGTCGGACGGAAAGAAATTAAAAGCAGAATAGAGAATAGTCGTAAGGTGCTAGGTAAGCCTCAACTCGATATGGTGGAATAGACATATCTCGCTCAAAACTAAGAAACACATAGGAAAAACAATGGTGGAATCAGTTCTGAATTATGGCTGTGAAACATGAACGATCAACGCAGAATATAAAAGGAAACTTCTAGCAGTTGAGATGAACTATCTTAGGAGAAGCGCTAGAGTATCAAGAATAGAACACATAACGAACCAAGAAATAAGACGCAGAATGGGGGCTCAGGACAATGCAGTTGATAGAAGAGGCCTTAAGTGGTTTGGTCACTTGCTTAGAATAGACGATCAAAGATGGCCTAAGAGAGTTTTAGAATGGACTCCTCCGGGTAAACGCAAGAGAGGTCGACCAAGAAAATCGCGGTGAGATGGCACCAAAGAAAGAATGCTGGCTTATCAGGTAGAAGAGGCGGTATAATACCGGATATACGTTATGTAAGAAAAACAAAATAAAAAATATTTGGACCACGATACGATATTCAAATTTTTAAGATCATTGAAGCATATATTTATAAAGATAAGAATTTAATTTTATTTAAGTATAACTGTAATATTACAAAAAATATTTACGATTTATTTGAAGAAATTTTGATTATTTGGGGCTGCAAGGTCTCACCTTATGATAAATGATGTAACACTGGGAGCTACAAATTTTTTGATTAGTTTTTGTAGAGGCCAATTTCACTTTTTTACAGACGAAATTGCGTTACAGGAACACTGATTGAGACCGGATAAAGTTTCTTGACGCATTTGTGTTATCGATAACCATACATTAAATCTTGTGTTAAATATCGAAAATTCGTGAATAAATCAAAATACTTGAAATCTTACGTGTTAAATCCAAATTTTGAAGTATCCCTAAAAATGTGTATGTAGTAAAATAAAATAATCAATACATCGTTCATGTAAATTAGCGATATGATATAAAATAAACAAGAGTAAAAACAAGTTAATCGCTCTTTAGCATAAAAAACATCACTTGACAAAATTGAAGAAAATGCAATTTTCTTTCGTAGTAGGTTACTTTTACGTTAAACATTTGTATTTCCTTTGAAACAATATTAATTTCGCTTTTGTGCGCTTAAATTATCTTTATAATTTTTTATATTTTTCTTGGAAATTGTATTTCAGAGAATGTATTTCAAAGAAACCGAAAAAATATATCTTTTGGAAGCAACAAGTATAATTTTATAAAGAAACCTTGTGATAATATTCGAGTGGGTGTAAAATACCGTCAAAGGAAAATTCGTAATTCGTCTCGTATATATACTTACATCGTACTTTTATCTATGGCTTAACACAATCATATTTTGGATCAGTACAGAGGATATAGTATCATATAACATAGTTTGCAATAAGATATACTACCAAAATATTGTATGTCACTTTACTACGTAAAAATATATATTATAATAATGCAAGGTACGGTAAAGTAGTAACTACTCAATTCAAGTTTTTAAATTTTTATTAACAAAATTATTTCCAAAATTCATATAATAAATTAATACTATATGGCATACTGACTAATTCGTGATGATAAGGTCTTTGCCCTAACAAACTGCACTGAATCAAAAGCTGTCATAAACTATGAAATAAAAATTTAATGAAAGGTTTATTAAATCAATGAAATTTGAACCAATGAACTAAAATGTACTGTATTTTTTTAAATTTCATAGTATACTCGTATATATTACGAATTACAAAAGTTAACTTTTTTTTACATATTATTAGAAAATTGAAGAATTTAAATTTATTTAATTCTAAGAGGTAAAATAAACACTGTCCCAGAAAAAAATGGGTCACTTTCAGGTTAAATCTATTTAGGTAAAATTCAATTAAATTTTTTGAAATTTCATTACATTTGGGTTCAATATAGATTTCCAAAGGTACACAATTTTATTTGTCTTTGAATGTTCATCGGTGTAAGTTATAGAGTGCCAACAAGTAACCAAGTGTAAGCGAATTGGGTGTAAAAAATGGTGGTTCAAAAGTAATTCACACTGAAAGTTTTTTCATTTTCTTTAGCATTTCTACAATTTTCAACAAATTTTCACCATTTTCAGCTGGCGTTTAAGTTGAACTTTAATGCATAGTTATGCAAGGGGCCTATAAACACCGAAATTTATACAAATGAATGCCTCAAAAATCGGCTACTACCTTTTTTGGCATTACACAACACCTCGCCATTGTTCTGATCTAATCTGACTACCTGCCATTAAAGTAAGAAATCTAGAATTTTATGATCAAAATTCTATCAAAATTATACCGTAATATGCAAACCTTCCAAACTGTCCAGCACTTCGCCAATTGAAAAATATTAGTCACAAATTAAATTAAAACTTAAAAAAACACGAAAACAAACCACGGATATGGTTTAAGTTAATAGTTTCAAAAAAAATATAGAAAATCAGCCGATTCAATATTATTTACTGCTGCAAAAAATTCATAAATGGAATTAAACGAAAGGTTCGAAAATTTTATGGCCCGTTTTAAAAAATCTTATTTTTAAATTTTTTACATGTAATATGATAATATCAAATGTAAATAAAAATATTATTTTGAAACAATATTAATTCAATTTCGTTAAATTTAAATTATTAAGTAACCCGTTTTTTTTCTGGGACAGTCTTTACTTAAAAATACAAGAATTTCACATATTAATAACTGTAAACTATATTTTGTATTGAGTGGTTGCGCGGAAAAAATACCTAAAACAATACATCAATACAAGGTGTTGTAAAACAAGAACGTAGACTTGTACTAGACCCAGGGCCGTCGAGAGCCACGTCGCGTCGGCGTCGGGTCCCGTAGCAAAACTGGTATCGATAGTTTTGACAGCTGGCACAATCATCGGCTCCGGACCGCAGGGAAGGCTGTTGGAGCCGTTTCTTGCCAGCTCATCCACTTTTACGTTACCCTCGTTACCTTGATGGCCTTTCACCCACGAAACTGAAATGGCATTTGAGTTAGATATCTCATTTAGAGTCTGATTCCATTCTAGCAACAGACCAGATGTGACCTTGTGACTTCTCAGTGCCACAAGTGCCGCTCTACTATCTGTAGATATCTGAATCTTTTGTCGCAGATAAGTTTATCTTGGACTATTTTTGCGCAGTGCAATATACCCATAAGTTCCGTTTAGAAAACTGATGTGTGCCTGCCCAGCGGTATGCTTATGTTGAGGTCAAGTTCAGCAGAGAAAATGCCTGCTCCTGAGCCAACATTGTTTTTGGAACAGTCCGAGAATAGACATATGTCATAGTCGTAGGTTTCTGTTGGATTCAACAGTATATTGTATTTCCTGTCAAATATATATTTAGGGGAGATTCTGTCAGGTTCAAGGTGCAACAGAGGTACTCTAATTGAGTAGTCCTCTAAAATCAGCATATATCCACAGCTCCTCGCCTATGGTTCCATATCCCCCAGCTACGCAGCCTAAGAGCAGCCTTAACCGCCATCTCCTGCACATGAAGATCAAGTGGTGATCAGTGCGCATCACTCCCGTTACGGCCAGACAGATTAGTCTCTGAATCCGGTGTAGGCAGGACGCTGCTGTTGTTTGTTTGGTTCTGGGCCACCAGACAAGTGCACCGTAACAAAGCATAGGTCTGACAACCGCAGTGTAGCCAGAGGGTGATCTTAGGGGAAAGGCCCCATGACCGCCCCATCGCCCTTCGACACTGACAGAAAGCCATTCCTGCTTTGCTAATTTTGGTTTTCAAGTGTTTTCCCCAGTTTAGCTTCTTGTCAAGTATTATTTCCCAGGTACTTGACTTCGTTCGTCAGTTTTAGAGGAGTCCCCATTAAGTTAGGCATTGTCATGCCAGGTAACTTTCTTTTATTGGTGAACAGAACAAGCTCCGTCTTTGTCGGGTTGACCGAGAGAGAGTGCTCAATGCACCATTCCTCCAATATTTTGAAAGCTGCCTGCATCAGCATGCAGAGCATGTTTTCAAATTTACCAATAAGAAGTATGGTCATATCATCTGCGTATCCTATGGTATGGAAACCTTGTTCGTTAAGGCGTCGTATAAGGCTGTTCGCTACCATAATCCACAGTAGCGGTGAGAGTACTCCCCCCTGAGGGTAGCCTCTAGTTACAACACCTTTAATCTTTATGTCACCGACACATACCTCCACGGCTCGCCACTTCAGTATAAAACTGATCCAGTTGTCAATGGTCGTGGGAACACCGTATTGGCATAGCGCTGCATTTATACTTTCAAAGGTGGTTTTGTCAAAAACCCCTTCGATGTCAATAAACGCTCCTAGGGTGGACTCTTTTTGGCCCAGTGACCTTTCGACGCGCTCTAGCACCTTGTGTAGAGCGGTCTCAGTAGATCTCCCCGGGATATATGCGTGCTGGTTTACGTGTAGTGGTCTGTGTATCAGAACCGTATCACGTATCTCTCTGTCGCACAGGTTTTCTAACGTTTTCAGGAAAAACGAAGTTAAATTGATTGGTCTAAAAGATTTTGCCAGAGAGTAGTCGCCTCTGCCTGGTTTTGGTATAAAAATAACTTTGACCTTACGCCATTCCTTCGGTTTGTATCCATGTGCAATGCATGCCTGGAACACTCGCACCAGATGATTGAGCAGGTGGTCCAGACCCCACTGAAATAGGGCTGGAAGTACCCCGTCAGGTCCGGGCGATTTTAAGGGACTAAAGGATTTGATGGCCCATGCCGTTTTGGTCTTATTCACAACCTTCCTTGCAATTTCCCAGTTGGCCTCAGTCGGTGGTTGGCTTATTGTGTCAGTCCAATCGAAATCGGAGACTCTCTGACTGTCGGGAAAGTGTGTGTGTAGCAGTATTTCGGCACTTTGTGAGAGGGTATCTGTGTATGACCCATCCTCTCGACATAGGCTTCCGGGCTGCTGATGTGGATCTTTAGCGAGGATCTTGTTTAGCCTACCCGCAGCGGCGGTTGTTTCAACGCTGCTGCAGAACGACTCGCGTTCCTTATGGCAAATTACTCTCTTAAACTCCGACCAGCCTTATACGCTGTCCAGTCGTCGTCCTTCTTGGAGTTCTGCGATTTATTATAGAGCTTCCTTGTCGCTTTCCTTAGCTGGTTGAGTTCTTCGCACCACCAGGGTGTTGCTTGAACTCGCAGTCCAGCCGTTCTTAGCGGGCATGAAAGCTCATATGCGTTAATGAGGGAGTTCTGCAGCTCATTAGCATACATCTCAATCTCTTCAGTAGTTGCTAACTTTTCTTTGTTGGAAAGTCCCTTCAACATTTCGGATTCCATGGATTTCGACAGGTGTTCTAAGAAGACCGTCCTACTTGCATTCCTAGGATTCCTATATTGCTTGGGTTCCATTGTTTTAGCCTTTAGCTTAAAGGTGATCCATCTGTGATCTGACATTATCAGTTGGTCGAACACTTGCCAGTCATATAAGTGATTACAAATGCTTAATGATGCCACGGTAATATCGATTACCGAGTTACGGTGGAGTGACACGTAAAAAGTAGGGACATTTCCGTGATTAAGTATTACTAAATTTGTATCAATAAGATAGTCTAATAGAGACTTACCTCGATTGTTGCAATCTCTACTGCCCCATGCCTGATGATGGGAGTTGGAGTCGCACCCAATGATGAGGTGTTTCTTTTCTTGCTCGCAATAGTTCACCAGATCCACCATCCTTTGAGAAGGTGGTAGTTCCGGCGAATAAATTGAGAAGTAGATGGACGCTAAGACGACGTCCTTTGAGCCATCTCCTAAGTCGCAGGTCATCCTTACTGCTGTTAGATTGCAGTCGCTGTACTGCGGCAGAAGGTTGGCCTGAAAATTGCTGGGTATGTAGATACATGTCCTGCTTTTATTTGTGGAACTACCTGTGAACATAGTTACATTTAGTTTTGTAAAACCTCGTATAGAGGATTTTACTAACCAGGGCTCTTGTATTAGAGCGATAGTATCCTTGCAGTTGTCAAGGTGGCGGCATAGTACTGCCACTGCCTCCCGACAATGCTGCAGGTTTGCTTGCAGGAGACTCCACTCTACGAAGGGAGCCATTTGGCCTACCTTGGAGAGCTTAGTGTTCTTCTGCAATATTAACCATCACTGCCGGACTTACGTCCATCTCCATAGGAGTTTGGGTGGCTATTACGGTCTTTTCAGACGCAGAGTTTACTTCAAACTTCTGCATCTTGACTTTGAGGGTGTTGAACTTGTAGTTCAGCTTCTCTCCTCTAGTTTTCAGGGCGGCACTGTCCTCCTGGCCGACGCCGAAGACAAGGAGTTTACCTTTCGGTTCGTCCCTGTCCGTATCGTAGAAGACGCACCACTCTTCCTGTTTAGCCCAAGGATTCTGAGCAGCAAGGCGGCGTATGACCACCCCAGTGGGTTCCAGTTCTCCCGGAATCCAAAGAGTGACCTTGGTCAGCCTTGGTAGGTCGTCCACCTGGACCACATCTAGTTTAGCTCCCTGCCATGGTGGTGGCAGGTTAGATATTGTTGTTTGCAGCCATTGCAGCGAGCTCTGGTCACTGCACGTGATCCGAACGATCTGCCCCGAGTGATAGAACCCGCTAAAGTTGGGTGTTAGCTTTGTCTTCTCTTTGCCCATTGCTGCTATAAAAGCATCTAGTGCAGTGGTGAGACTACTTTCAATTGTAATCACTTGGGACTCATCGAGTTTGCCCAGTGGATTTGCTCGGTCTATCACCGCTACTCGGAGGTGCCTTTCAGCAGGCTCTTTGTAGGTGACACTACCCACTCGATTTGAGTTCTTTTGTGCAAGATAAGTCGACTTTGCCCTCTTCCCCTGATTACTCGAGGGTGAAGGCAAAGAGTCCTGCGATCGAACTCGCTTCTTAGCAGCTACAGTTTGCAGCTGCTTATTCTTGCTTGCATCATGAGCAGGCCGCTTAGATAGCCTGGCCTTCTCGTGTGCAGTGCTACTCGTCGAGGTGCCCTCGCCTGACTTTACGGCCAGGCGGGCTTTCCTACGACGTTTAGCCTCCGCTCTACAGATCCTTTTTCTCCCTGTCTTGGGAGGTAGGTCTGTAGGGAGAGGAGGCGCTACCTGCTGTGTAGACGGGGTATCCGTAGACGCACCCGTCTGTTTAGGCGGGGTATCCTGATTGGACGCACCCGTTTGGTTTTTAACTGATTCTTCAGCTGGTTTTGGTTTTGGATTTAATTCTGCCATGAAGAGAATTTTAAGTTCATCTCCCAGAGCTCCCCACCAAGTATTCACCAAGTCACCATTATAAATATAGTTTTTTTTTATAATTTTCAATAAGCACTAAGCCAAACAATTTTTCAAAAATACTTTTTGAGGTTTTCAAAAAAATTCATATTTATTAAATAGTCAAAATGAAATTCTGTATTGCTTTTATATTGTCACGAGAAGGGTTGATCTTCTCGCTGGGGTTGTGTAGTTCAGATGGTGTGCGAGCTAAATTATTGAATTAGGTGGTGACGAGTAGGGTTGGTTGTTATTAAATTAATTATGGAGCACAGGTATATCAAAATAAACTATTTATTGTAAGAAAATATTTAATACTAAGAACTATTTACATATTTAAATCTATAACTTACTCTACATTTACACCCTTGGCGGGTGGAACCATCAAGTGGTTACTACATGTTGACCTTATCAGGTCCACTTAACTACCTTCGATGGCCACTTGACGACTCATTTACGACTGATTCTACTAATTAATTATTCTGTTGCACCGCTTGATGCTTCCCCTTCCATAATATTTATTAATTATTATTACAATACTTTGTCAACCTATTATACGAGGGAGCTTCAAGTGGAAATCTATTTCTTTACATTAATTATACATTTATTTATAGTTTATACATTTCCACTTGTGACAATATTCATATTTACTTCTTAGTAATTGATTGCACCCGGGTTCGAGTTTGGCAGAATAGAAAGCAATTACTAAGTGTGTCACAATTTAGTATGTTGCAGTCGTGTAGAGTTTTCAAGTTCGGTGCGTTGTGCGAAAGTTCCTCTAAAACTCGTACAATAGTCGCAAAACTCAAAAAAATGCCCAAACACTTTTTAGAACTAAAATGATTTTAAGTTATCACAAATAAAATGCACCGTAAGTATAAAATATCGCAAGCTAAATAAAAGAAACTAAATAAGAGTAACTAAATAAGAGTTAAATTAAAAAAATATAAGAATAATACAATACGTAGAAAATCAAAATTCAAAAAATTTGATAAAGAAACAATTAACACATAACAGGTCCGAATTAAGAAAATTTGAAAAAATGAAAAATTCGTAATACGATAGTAGGTACAATATAACGTTATTTCATGGTTATTGCCATTCTTCAGTTGCACGTAATCGCTTACATTGTAAAATAAGAAACAAATTTTCAAACTAAACAAAAATATCGACTAAATTGTACAAAATTGACTTACCATAACCTCCAAAGATTATAAAAAATGAACTTGTTACATGAAGTATGAATAATTTAAAAATGATTTGAACTAAGAAATTCGTTTACCTAGCACTGCTAGTTTGAAATCCGAAGGCACTGCCCTCTTAAAATGATTTCTAAAAACTTTGAAAAAATTTCAAAATTCAAAAATTTACCACGTTTTTTAACCGTGAGGCGTAAAACTAGAAAAAGAACTCAAAATAAAAATTTTAAGTAAATTTGTGGTTTTTAGTATGTATTTATGGTTAAATTCAAAAAATATAAGAATAATACAATACGTAGAAAATCAAAATTCAAAAAATTTGATAAAGAGATAAAGAGAATTTGATAAATAAGAGTAACTAAACAAGAGTAACTAAATAAGAGTTTTTAGTTCATCGCCTTATGATGTCATAGTATGGTGAAAACGTTTACGATATTTTATACCAACTTACAGTGTTTTTTATTTGTGACAACTTAAAAACATTTTAGTTCTAAAAAGTGTTTGTTCATTTTTTTGGGATTTCCTGAAATATTGAAGCGATGTTTCATATTATATTTATGAGTTTCATTTTGCTTGTGTGGAGACTTGTGACTATTATAAATTATATTTTATTAGTTTCAATAGTAGTGTAGATGGAGATGCACCTCCCTGAAAATAATCCTGCCAGGCGCCCATGACTGCATCAACAAAATATTGATTTAAAAACAGAGATACAAAATTTTTTCTTCATTTATAAAATGCTTTAGGGGCATTTTAGGTGCTGGTTTCTAATACAGCGGTAGCCAATTTTGGTAGCTCACAACGTATTTTAAAAATACAAAAGTTTAAAAATAAATTGTTAATAATATATAAAAAATACATCTACAGAGGCTCACAAAACTAACCGTACAGTCGTATGCTAGCAATGTAGATTGTACCTTTTGAAGACATGTTTTCTCATATAAAAATTGCTTTTACAGCAAAATTTATTAGACATTTTATGTTTAAAATTTTATTCTTTAATATTTATTTATTATATATTTTAGGCCATAGTAGGAAACGAACGAAGTCAGAACATCTAGAATTTTGAAAAGTATGAAATTCCCTAAAAATAGAAAGAAATAAACGAAAGCCCAAATTTGAAATTTAAAGCTAACAATATTAAGCTAAAAATATTATTAATTCGTAGGCTGGGTACGGTCCTGCATGGTGTATACGGATTTTGAGCTGGTTGTTTTTGAAAATTGGACAAAATAGAGAGAGAAATTTTGAAGGCGAGGTGGACTACGAGGAACTAGTGTTATATACAAAGAAATTATTGTGGAGACAACAAACACAGGAGTGAAGTAGTAACTGAAAATCAATTGTGAGTATTTGAGGTTAGAATACCGGAAGTCGTTTGTTTTAAGGATCCTGTTAGTAGTGTGAGTTCCTTCGAAGGGTTGACCTGGGTTCTCGTGCTGACGCTGACGGTGGATAAATAATTACACGAGTCACTAAACATTTACCATCAAATTGAAATAAGGATTTCAAATTAGCAACTTTGGTTGCCTGACTTCAACTAAACATTAGCAAATGAATAATAACAAAATAACTAGAGGAAGAACAAACAGTGTACCATCGATTAATGAATACCTCAAAAGAAAAAGAGAAATAACAAATACAAGTACGGAGGAGGAGGAGATTTTCCGTCGAAGTAAAAAAACACCCAAATCACCGACACAGGCAGAGGAAGGAGAAATAAAAGGTGAAACCATGGATGAACTGAAGGAAATGATGGCGGGCTTAACCAAAATCGTAGCTGAAGGTAACAAGGTAAACATGGAAATAAAGGAGAAACTGAATACGATGGAAATCAATTGGAACGCTAAAGTTCAAGAAATGGAACAGGTGATTGGAGACCTGACAATGAATGCAAGTAAACAGAATGAAAGAATAACCTACCTTGAGGAACAACTCGAAAAGAATGAAAAAGAGAAAAGAAAGGAGAACATAATTATAAAAAATCTAACAATGGAGGGAATTGTAACCCCAGGAAAAATAGAGGAATACTTGAATAGTAAGATGCAGATACGTGTTGAGGTGGTTGACGCTTTTAAGATAGGAAGAATAACTGAAAAACAGGTAATTGTTGCAAAATTGAAAAACAATGCACAGAAGCGACTAATAATGGAAAATAAAAGTAAACTAAAAGGTACCCGCACTTATATTGAAAACGACATGACCAGCAAGGAAAAGGAGATACAAAACCAAATATGGTCCTTGGCTAAAATTGAAATGGGAAAAGGAGAGAAAGTAAAGGTTGGGTATCAAAAGATGATCAAACAGAACGAAGTGTATATTTGGGACAAAAATGATAATGTTCTGAAACTAAAAAAAAATCAAGAACAATCTACAAAAAACTAAAACAGTTAAGGGGAGGAGTATCTGGACCTACCCAGACAGATACTCCAGAAAGGACAGCTGGGGAAGATACACGGATAGGGCATGGAACAGAAATAATCGAAATGGATCAAGCGGATAAAAAAAGGTGTATGAGAGGAATGAAGAAACATGCTAAGGGGGGTGAAACAATTAGAATAGCGACGTGGAACGTGAGAACGCTTTTGAGACCTGGAAAAATGAAGGAAGTTGTTAAAGAAATGCGGAAGTATAGAATAGAGTTGGCAGCAATACAGGAAACTAGATGGAAGAAAGAAGGAGAAATAAGAGGAGGAGATTTTATATTTCTGTACTCTGGGGAAGATAAGCAAGGTAGTAAGGGTACTGGTTTTTTGGTAATGAAGAGGTTTATGAAAAGAATACTGCAATTTAAGCCAATGGGTGGAAGACTATCATACTTACGAATCGCAATGAAGCCAAATAAACTGTCAATAATAAATGTTTATGCACCGACAGAAGAAAGTACTGAAGAAGAGAAGGAACGGTTCTACTACGATTTGGAATTGCTATATGATATGATACCAAAACACGACACCGCAATTATAATGGGAGACTTCAATGCACAAATTGGCAAAGAAAAGCATATTGAGGATGTAGCTGGAAAGTACACCATACACAAGAAAACAAATGACAACGGAATTAGACTATGTTGCTTGGCAGCCTCACTGAATATGGTTATCAGTAGCACCAAATTTGAGCACAAAAAACTACACAAGATTACTTGGATGTGGCCTGACGCCGATAACGATGAAGGAAATCAAATAGATCATGTACTGGTGACAAAAAGGCGAGCAACATCAATAAAGGACGTGAGAACTTACAGAGGCGCCAATGCCGACACGGATCACTTCTTGGTAGTCGCAGAAGTGAAACAGAAAACCATGGTAACAGACATAAGGCACCACACAAGAAAGCGGATAGCAATAGAGAAACTTAACAATGATGTATGTAGAGAAGAATACGAGGGGAGAGTGAATAGGGAAATGCAACAAAAAGAAAAAAACAATAACATAGACATGATATGGGACAACATTGAAGATAGTATTAGAACAAGGGCCACAGAAGTGCTAGGATACGAGAAAAGAGTAAAATGGAAGGCATGGTTTGATAGGGAATGTGATGAAACACATAAAATTAAAAAGGAAGCAAGAGTTAAATGGTTGAGAAGTAATGAACGAGAACACCTAGATGAATACAAAAAAAAAAGAGAAAAGAAGCTAATAGACTATATAAACAAAAAAAGAATGAATGGATTGAGGAAAGAATGAAGGAAATCGAGATAAGCAGTGTTAATAATAATGTAAGGAGGTTTTATAAGCAAATCAAGAATACGAGAAAGAATTACGAGATAAGAAACAAAGGAATGAAGAACGATGAAGGGGTTCTGGAAAATAGATCTGACAAGATTAAAAAAATATGGGAGAACCATTTCAAGAGGCTACTAAACACACACAAAAATGAGGATGTACAACAAATTCAGACAGTAGACAAACAGCATACAGATGAAATAGATGAACCGACTAGAGAGGAAATAATAGAAACAATTAAGAAGCTGAAAAACCGTAAATCCCCTGGTACAGACGAAATTACAGCAGAAATGCTAAAGAATGGAGGAGAAGCGGTGCTATCTGAAATTTCCAAATTGGTAAAACAGATATGGACGCAAGAGGAGATGCCACAAAGGTGGAAGGAAGGGGTAATAATTGCAATAAAAAAGAAAGGTAGCGCCGAGGAGTGTAGCAATTATAGAGGAATCACGCTCTTAAACACCGCGCACAAAGTACTATCGACAATCATTCACAACCGTCTTACTAGATACACTGATGAAATAATTGGAAATTATCAGTTCGGCTTCAGAAGAGGAAAGTCGACAGTGAATGCATTACACATAATTAAACAGATTCAAGAAAAAAGTTATGAACATGATGTGGATATGCATATGCTGTTTGTGGATTTTAAACAAGCGTTTGACAGAGTCAAGAGATCCCAATTGATAAATATTATGAAGGAATTCAAGATTCCAGATAAATTGATAAGAATGACTTGGATGACACTAGCAGAAGCAAGAGCAACAGTTAGAACGAGCGAAGGTGACACAGACAGCTTTGAAGTGAATAGCGGTGTGAGACAGGGTGATGCATTGTCGGCGACCCTATTCAACATTGTACTTGAGAAGATAATCCGATCTACGAGCTGCACTGGATCCATAATGAATAAGGAAATCCAAATAATAGCATACGCAGACGATGTAGTCATTATATCAAGAACGAAAAAAGGATTAATAGAGATACTAAAGCTAATAAAACATGAAGCAATTAGAATGGGATTGGATATTAATCAGTACAAGACAAAGTATATGAAGAGCACGAGAGAAAATAATAACACAGTGAATGAATTGAATATAGACGGCGCCGTATTTCAGCAAGTAAAAGACTTCAACTATCTGGGTGTGCAAATTAATAATAGAAACAACAGAACTAGGGAAGTCACAGCAAAAATACAAGCAGCAAACAGGGCGTATCATGCAAACAAGCAGCTATTAAAAGATAGGCAAATATCTAAAGGAACTAAAATTAAGATATACAAGACATTAATAAGACCGGTCCTCACATATGCAGCTGAAGTTATCTGCCTAACAAAAAGAGAAGAAGAATATTTGAGAGTGTTTGAAAGGAAAATATTGAGAACGATAGTTGGACACAAACGAATAAATAGAAAATACCGAAGTAGAAATAACTCTGAATTACTTGAAGAAATGGCCGGCGAAGACATAGTGAAATTCATAAAGGCTCAGAGAATAAGATGGTGGGGCCATGTAATGAGAGAAAACAATGAGGAAATTGGAAGAATATTAATGACATGGAAGCCAGAACATAAAAGAGTGAGGGGAAGGCCAAGATTGAGATGGAGTGACGGAGTGGAAGGAGACCTAGAAAAGTTGGGTGTGAGAGACTGGGCACAAAAGGTGAAAAACCGCGAAGCATGGAGAGAAATTGTGCGAACAGCTAAAACGCATCGGGACCTGTAATGAGATGTATTTATGAGGATTAATCCACCTCATCAAAAGGATTTTGTAAGTCCGTAAGGACAGCTCTGTTCTATTGTAGAATGTAATGCTGTAAATAATAATAATAATAATATTAAGCTCATAATTATTTTGTAATTAGTATATTTGTTTTGTTAAATTTTTACTTAATAAATTTTTTTTTCCAGTTTTGGAACACATGTTAGAATATCTTCACCTTTTGGTAATTTCATTTGGTAATAATTTGGTATTTCATTAAGAAAGGTTCTCCTGGAAGATACCCCGATAGTTTACTATTTGCCTGTCTAGAAAAGGCGGTCTGAATAAAGTTTTTACTCGAATAAGGTATTTGGCTAAGCAGTTGACGCAGATAAGTACCAGCATTAAGAATGCTGTTCTTTTCCCATATAATGTCAGCAGTTTAACGTAGGTGTTTGTTCTGTCTGTCAACATGCTCACCTCCGAGTCGCGACGAGATGAAGCTCATAAGCATCGGTCGTATAGAACAATAAATTGTCAAAATGGTTGGATAGAAGATCATCAGAAAACAGGTCGTCTAATGTACTTATATTTTCATAAACAAATGTTTGCTCTATTGATTGAAAGTCTAAAGTTTACCGATCAGAAAGTAATCTTGTATACTGACGAAAATATTATTATATACTGACCATTTATTAATAAAATGACAAAATATATAAATAAAGTCAAAAATAAAATACAAATTTTATTGTACACAGTAGAACCCCTCTACAGTGGTGGAAATAGCTATAAAAACACATGAAATTTCGGTAATATTTCCAAGATATTTTTGCAATAGGATAATTATTATTTCTGTAGTTCTCTTGCATTTTCATATTAAAACAACGTCAAAAATGATTTTCAGATAAGTAATGCTTATTAATGCATTTATACGATTTTATATCAGTTTCGTCTATAAACTGCATGGAAATAGATATAAAAGCAAGTGACAACTTGCTGGAAATTTTTGAATTATTAGGTTTTTTAAAAAAAGTTTCTTGGTGATACGAAAGAGTAGTAAGTGCTTATGAAATTTTAAAACATAGTTGTTCAAAATTTTTCAATTTTAGTGTAACAATTCAACTATGCCACGCGAATATGAACTTACTCCGGAGGAACACATTAAAATTATAACATACAGAAAATTTGGCTTAAAAATTTGTGATGTATTATTGAAAATAAATCGATCTGTCATAGTAGCATACAATTACATAAAATTAGGCAAGATTTATTGCTTATGTAAACGAAAAAGACTTAAAGAAATAATTAATTTTGCAATAAAAGGGAAATAATGAGAGCTGCATCTATAAAAATATTATCGCATTATCGAAAATTGTACATGAATTGCATCTTCCCACTACCGGGAGACGGATTCGCTAAATTTTGAATATTGAAAACTTTCTAAAATGGCCAAAAATTATAGTTAAGCCTATAGTTAAGCCATTGGTACAATATTCGTAAGGAAAAGAAAATCTTATTCAATTTTAATTTTGGCGGTGGTTCCGTGCTGGTTTGGGTTGCTTTTGGATATAATGGTGCAACACAAATTGTGTTTTATTTCAACCGATATGAATGCCATTTCTTAGACAGAGTTATTGGAGAATGTTCTAATCGAGTGCTAGGAAGAATACTGTAACGATCATACAGTTTATCAACAGGATAATGCATCGTTGGACACTGCTAGAAGAACAAAACAGTCGTTTACGAATAAAAATATTAAACTATAAAAGCCTCTAGTGATAAATCTCAATATAAACCTCATAGAAAACTTGTGGGACCTCCTGACAAGGAAGATTTATGAAATTTATAATAAGCAGATTTTTTGGCTATAAACAGTCAGTTTAGCATGTAAACAAAATTCAAGGGACCAAACTTTTACTCGTTATAGCTGATTTTTCGTTATAACCGGGACTCGTTATAGAGGGGTTCTACTGTATTTCTAAATTCTAATGGCTTATCAACATTGTTTTAATATCACTTTCTATGTATAAATGATTATTCTCACGTGAATTACCTCCAATAAGTATTTTTGCATAATATAACTCTAAAGCAAATTAATAATTAGCAAATTATTACTCCAGTTTTAATGTCAACTACCTACTAATTTATTTTAATTATTTTTGGGAAAATTAATAATTTATTCTATAACAAATAAAAATATATCTTAACTAAATTAGTAGGAAATGGTGTTTAATTTATACAAGATATAAATTTTCCTATGGAACTTGTAATTAATATTTACAGTGTTATACTTCCCACTTTATAATTAAACTTTTGATAGAAAAAATTCGTGATTACCAAGACTCGAAAACTGAATCAATGAAATAAACATCTATACTCTATTTAGAAATAATTGTTGTTTATAGCCTGAGTCAAGAAAGCTTAATTAGTATTCTTTGCAAATATTTAGATAATTTAAATCGACCCTCTCAACAGCAGGGGTTGCATGACTTAAAAAGTCTAAATTACAAAATGTAATTATTACAACACGATAGTAATTCTATTTCTGTTTACTAAATTATTGTTATTTTTCGTGCGTCTTTGTAATTTCAGACCTTTGAATCAAAGTCTTCAAATGTGTTTGAAATTTAATCTTTCGTGACAATAATATTAAGTAAATTAAAATTTAATTGAATCTATTTATTTTCTTTTGCGCGTACGGATTATATGAAGTGGTCGGTTAATGTTACGCTTTTAATTTTTTTAATATATTTTTAATTAAATTTGTAATGAAATAGCGTAATAAGTTTTGAAAATATTAAAATTTTTTGAGTGGATAATTTGAAAATAAAGTAAATTTGTTACCTAATAAAACCTTTTTATCCGCTTCTGTCTCCTGTATATTATGTATTATTAAAATAAAAGCTACATAAATTATGTCGACGTCTCTACGTAGCATTTACCTAGTTGTTACAATCTTTAGTCCTCTCTTACAATGTAATGTACCTAAACAAATTAACACATTAAATAATGTAGTATCTGCGGTATCTGCCAAAGTTCTTGCAATGACCAACATTTTTGAATGCCCAAAAAACACTTTTAATAACAGGAGGGGGAATTTTGTACGTTCTCCCTTAAACACGAACGTAACAAAGTTTTATATATCTAATAATTAATCTGAAGAAAAATGTTCAACACTTCTATTTTCAAGCAAACTTTCTTTCTATTTTAAGGGGCCATGAACGCTGAAAATTTGAGTCATTTTCGGGAATTGTTTGAAGGAAAAGTACTCAATTAAGGAAGTAGTCTGGTAACTTGCACGTTTTTCTACGTCTTTATTGGGAATTTTTTTTGTATGGGAAAATAAAATTTAATGGTTTTGGTTTTTTAGTATGTTATTATTGACATCTAAAGGATAGAAAAACAATTTTTTTTACTTAATTTATTATTATTATTATTTATTATTATCATTATTGGTCAAAGTAAAAAGAAGGTACGTAACTGGCCCGGGTGATTTCGGCTCTTGAGGAGATCAGAAATAAAAAAATCAAGAAAAGGATTAATCTATAGACTTGTTATCGCTGGAACTAGGATCTTTGTTTTTCCATCCTTAACTTTCCATTTTACAGCCCGATTTGTGCTTGAAAAAAATCAATTTTATTTTAGAAGTCGGCCATTTTGTTATTTTCTGATAAAATTTAATAATTCTAGTTCCAGCGATAACGATAAGTCTATAGATTATTGCTCTTTTTGATTTTTTCAATTCCGATGTCTTCAAGAGCCGAAATCACCCGGGCCAGTTACGTACCTTTTATTTGAGACGCCTACTTTGACCAATAATGATAATAATAATAAAATATTGTAAAATTAAGTGAAAAATTTTTTTATTTGTATCCTTTAGATGTCCATAATTTTTTTTTTATTAATCTCCTCAAGCAATCTATATATCTATAAGATAACAGGCTTATGTTTTAACAAACTAGTAATAACAAGCAGAGTATTACTACAGTAAGTAATCTCTATATAGGTATATTATAGTATCCAATAAATTATGTTATACAATACAACTAATACAATTGGTCAATATTTCCATGTGTAAACTATTATTGTATTTTAAGATTTGAATCTCTTCACTAGATCAGCTGGTATGTATCTATTTAGTCTACGCACTTCATAGTGGCTGTTTAACAGCCCAGTTGCAAGAGCATTGGGATGAACTGTGAGTATCTCACAATATTTGGCACTATAGCTTTCGATCTCTTCCCTGATGGAATTAAGCTGTATGTCACGTTGGATAACACTGTTAGGCACGTATCTCGGCGCGTCAACAATCACGCGGAGGACTTTATTCTGAAATCTTTGTAGTATTTCAAGGTTTGAGTTTGCTGCAGAGCCCCAGAGTTGAATCCCATAAGTCCAGATTGGTTTCAAAATGGCTTTGTAGAGCAACACCTTATTTTCTATAAAAAGTTGGGACTGTGCCGATTATCCAATACATCTGCCCCAGTTTCAAGCCCAGTTGCTTCCGCTTTGTAAAGATGTGCTTGCGCCAGGTGAGCCGTCTGTCGAGATATTTGGCATCTTTAGCTTGTGGAAGCTGACAATCGTATAGCTTAACTGGTGGACAGTTCCCTCTTCTCATGGTGAACGTTACATGTACTGACTTAGTCTCATTGGCTTTAATTCGCCACTTTACGAACCAATTTTGGATTTCGGTTAAGTTGGTTTGCAAGTTCTTGGATGCAGTTGCGGGGTTATTATGAGAAGATACAATTGCAGTGTCATCGGCGAAGGTGGCAGCTGTTGTAAGTTCTGTTGTTGGCAGGTCATAGGTATAGGTATACAGTAAGTATAGGATTGGGCCCAAAACGCTACCCTGGGGTACACCCGAGTGGATATCATGTAAAAGTTCTTTTGCTTAGGTAGGACTTAAGAATTAAATAAAAGTGATGTCGAATGGTTTTCTTTAATTTGTAGAACAGGCGGTCATGCCATACTTTGTCAAAGGCTTGGCTGATGTCGAGGAAAGCTGCTGAACAGTAACGTCTGCCTTCCAGATCTTGATTAATTTGCTTTACTATCCTGTGTACCTGTTCAATTGTTTCGTGTTGGTTACGGAATCCAAATTGGTGGTTTAGAATTAGTTTTCGTTGATCTATTATGGGCTTCAGACGATTTAAGAGTAGTTTTTCGAAAATTTTAGATAGTATAGGAAGCAGGCTGATAGGTCTGTATGACTTTACCATTTAACTTCTTCAGGTGTTTTTCCTGGTTTTAGAATCATTATAATTTGCGCCACCTTCCACTGACTGGGGAAATAATGAAGTCTAAGAAATATCTTCACAATTGTTCTAAAACATTTTTCCGTTGCCTCTTTCAGCACTCTTCCGGTGATTAAATCGTATCCCGGGGCCTTCATTGGGTTAATTTTTTTAATTACTCTCTTCACCTCTTTCAACTTAAATTTTTTGATATGATAATCCATTTGAAGAGGGGCCCCAAGATATTCTGTTATTTCGGTTTCTTCCTCAGCTGTAATGCTTGATGGATTAGGTTGGAAGACATTAGCTAGATGTTTTGCAAAGGTATTTGCCTTCTCCTTATCGCTTCTGGCCCATGTATTGTTCTCGTCTTTAATAGGTGGTATGTGTTGTTGTGGTTTCTTGAACTTTTTTGTAACTTTCCACAAAGAATAGTCGGTGGTCTGTGTCGTAGTTAGGTTTTTCAAGTAATTTTGTATGCCTTGATTTTTTATTTCGCTCAACATTTCGTTTAGTTCTTTAGTTACTTCGTTGAGCTTAGTTTTATCAGGTGTATCTAGTTTGTTTCCATCGTTGTCTTAGGATTCTCTTTTCAGATATTTTCTGTTTTATTGTTATTGGTACCGTTTCTTTGATTTCATACGTGTACGCATCTGGAGTAGCCTACCATGCAGCCTGTTGTATGTTTGTAGTGAGGTCATTAACTGATTCTTCTAGTTCGTGTTCTGTCTTCAGAGATCTCTCCAGTATGATTGATTTGTCAAGATTCTCTCGGTATGTATCTCAATTGGTTTGTTTGCTAAATAAAGATGGCTGTTTTTCTTTATTTTTTATCTGTGCGAACACGCTTACAATTATTAGTGAATGATCTGAAGAGAGATCTAGACAAGATTCTGTTTTGACTTTCTTAGTATCGATTCCTTTTGAAACGCCGAAGTCGATCAGGTCTGGTGTTTTTGCCCTGTCGGTAGGCCAATACGTTGGTTCGCCAGGGGATATGAATTTAAGGTTATTGATATCTAGGGCTTTGTATCATTCTCTGCCTTTTGTTGTGGTTAGTCGTGAACCCCACATACGATGTTTTGCATTATATATAATAACATACTAAAAAACTAAAACCATTCAATTTCATTTTCCCATAAAAAATAAAATTTACAATAAAGACGTAAAAAAACGTGCAAGTTACCAGACTACTACTTAAAATGTTTCGGAAAATTAAGGATATATTTGGCTATATTTGACCTATATTACATAATTTTTTCATAGAAAAATATTGAAATCCAAGCGACGAAAAAAAAGTTCCTCAAATGCTGCCATGATTCCGGCAGATGGCATATTCTTTTGCAATAAAAAATAAAATACAATAAAATTTTTAGAATTACTAAAAACCCCCTCCCATTAATGTGGCCGGGTATTTCTGACGCATTCCTTCCGTACCGCATCCGCCGTGTTTTAGTCTACATTTGTATGATTACGTCCATGAAGTGAGATCTGTTCGCTTAAAAATGATAGGGTATATGGTGTATCATCCTTATACATCCAGTTAGTGCTTAATCGCATTTAAAGCTAGGTGGTCATGCTTTTTGCGTTAATCATTTACTTTAATTACAATAATGTTTTTGGCAAGCGTCAAAACTGCTTCCCATTTATCGGGGCTTTCTATCATTACATTTGAGACGTTGTCTGGAGTGAGTATAGTATCTAGTATTATAGCTGTTTTGACTCTGAAATATTCCTATCTCACGCAAAAAAAGAAAGTGTGTTCTGCAGTGTCCTCTAAGCCGCAGTAAGGGCAAGATTTGGAGTTGGCTAATTTGAATCTGTGAAGGTAGTATTCAAACCAACCATGACCTGTTAATATTTGAGTTAATTCGTAGCTCGTTTCTCCATGGGTTCTACCGCAACATGCATTTTTTTTGTTAAAAAAAAGCCGAAAACGAAGAAAATATACGATACAAAATTGAAGATGTATCAACGTCTTAATGGATGACCGTATAAGCGGATAATCAGATAAAATTTCAGAATAATATAGCTGATCTGAAGATAAAAATAGTCGATGGAAAAGAACAAGAGAAATTGATTCAAGGTTTACAAGCAGTGTACACGAAATATATTGTGTACAAAGATTTTATTTGCTACAATAATTTATTTTTAATTAAGAAAAAAAAATTAACAAGTACGATTTGATTAGTAATTGGGTTCTGTACCTTGAGCTACAAAAAGATCGTTAAAATAAAGACACACCATCTAGCTGCTAGCTTTCCAGCTAGTTAATTATAAATGCTTTATGACGAAAATTTTATAACAATTGAAATTAATATAAATATGTATATCATTCGTTATAGGTATTGGATAATGTGCCTGGATCAATACTTTACTTATTACCGATAGTAGAAAACCTCAGCAGTGTAAGTACTGTTATCATCGTTTTTTAGAATGGACGATGTCAATGGCTCACAGATAAGATTAATTAAGTTAAAAGAGTAACATTCTTATTTTCTGACCTATTACCTATGTAATCCCATAATGCTACGGGTCGTACTCAGGACCGGCGGACTCATTAGGCGAATTAGGCGACCGCCTAGGGCTGCTAAATGGGAAAATATGCAGTTAACGAACTGAGAATATTTAAAGTGGTATCATCAACTTCAAAAGAATAAAAACTTTGAATGGATTGTGTTTGCGTTAGGTCAATAGGAGGTTGTTATTGAGAGAATTTATAACGTTTTTCATAGGGTGGCAGACATGGTTACGCCGACCTTGGTCGTACTTTCAAATTACATCTGTGTTAATTTCCAAGTTTATACTTAAATTTTATCGATGTAACATAACATTGGCATGTTACGACATATTTTCAACGTATGCCCAATTCTTTTACATTTAAAGCATTGTCATCTTCTGTTTACTGATTAATTTTGTTTGTAATTTTTTTTATAGGCATTTAATATCAACTAGAACTTATTAACGAATTTATGGGCACGTGCCATTATAATACACAATTTATATTCAGTTTATGAATATTCGTATTTATATACATCATAATTTTTAAATATCGTTTCAGTACATCGAAGTTGAAGTTTTGAGATAATCGTGATCATCCTATAAAGTATGTACATAAAAAGTGTATAATATATCTATTATATCTATTAACATATTGAATTTTAATTTTGCATTGACTTATAAAGCAAAGACAATATTTCGTTCGATTAAAAAAATATGGAATAGTTTTTAATTGTATTGTAATCATTATGATACTTTTACCTCTATTCATACGTATAGGAAATTCCATAATGTTAATTTAACACTTATAGGTATTTTAAGTACTCAATTGACAAATTCTTATAATTGTGTTACGGTGAATGTAAGAAATGTAAGAAATACAATCATTTATTGTAAAATTATTAAATTAATACAATTATACAAATTATTTTCACCCATATAGGAATATGTAACATTTTGCTGATTCTTAATTTTTAAAGGCTTGTATTTATTTGGTCAGTATTTAAAAACATTTTTGGTCAGTATTTCAAATAAATGGTCAGTATTACATTGATCAGTATAAAAACGGTCAGTATTTTAAATAATTGGTCAGTATTTTAAATAAATAGCCAGTATTTTAAATAATATGGTCAGTATTTTAAATAAATGGTCAGTGATTTAAATAATCGGATCAGTACTTTAAATAAATAGTCAGTATTTTAAACATATCAGTATATTGAGGATCGCGCAAAACATACCGTTATGGTTTGAATGCTTAATAACTTTTTTATTTTACGGTTAATTTTTAATTTTATTTAGAATTTCGCAAAAACTACTTAGGGAATTTGAAATAGAACAGTACACAACAGATACTGGCAAGGGACACAATTCAAATTTTATTTGGAAGAATGCGTTGGAATACTTTTGATCAATTCAAACGAAGAGCATTCAAAGTGTGATTTGTGAATCTCTCAAAACAAACAGAAACCTGGATGCATGGCCGCTGCACTTGCCCAGGTTTTTTTTTAAAAAATATATACTTATAGCTATAGCTAAATAGTTATACACTTATAGGTGAAAAGCGTTCAAGGGGAAGGCCAAAAATTAGCTACTCAAGCTCTTTTAGTGGATTAATTATATTATATTTGTATGTTATAATTATAAATTTTATACAGAAAATTTTTCTGTATTCCAATTTTTATAAATTAATTAAATAAAATTTATATAATAATTATTTGGAGTTCTTTTTTTTATTTTAAAAATGGTTACTGATAACTAAAATTAACTAAGCGATAAAATATACTAACCAAACAAAATGTTACCGCAACTTTATTATTTATACTGACCAAAATAACAACCAAATTTACAAATTATACTGACCAAAATAACAAATTATACTGACCAAAATAACAAATTATACTGACCAAAATAACAAATTATACTGATTAAAATTCAATTTAATACTGACACTTAAATATTTATACTGACCAAAATATTATTTTATACTGACCATTTATTTAAAAAAATACTGACCATTTAATGATAAAAATATTGACCAAATATTTAGTTGCCATTTTTAAATACCCCACCTTCTGCCTTCTCCAAAGAAATATTTTACAGTGAAATAATCAAACTTCATTTAGCGTAACAAATAGAGGGGGCTGAATTACATAATTTACATCCCTTTCCTTTTCTTAACCTAACATTTTTTTTTGATCCACCCTCCATTTTTACTTTTGGCTATTCTACCCATTTACCGACATTTTTCAATGATGACCAATTCACCGTTTTTTAGATTAACTTTTACTAGTAGGATTAACTATAAAAAAGCACTAGGGTGATTCTACGGTATTTGTATTGCAACGGCCCAATGATAAATCTTAAACAAAAATTAAATATTTTATTGTCTGTATCATTGAAGTGATAAATAATATCATCTTTTATTTGGACCACATATTCAAATTACGGTAACTATTTAATTTGATGAAAATTATCAAACTATATTAAATAGTTTAGATTAACACTTTCCGTGTAATAAATTCAATTTAATTTCTATTTTCGAAAACAATTAACATGGAAACTTTTACATGGCCAGCCTGATAAATGAAACTTTCAACAATTTCAAAAGCATTTTTTGACTTCTTAAGTATATCTAAAAACTAATAGACTGTCACTTCCCAGTCTCAATTTGTCGTACTATTCTCTACATGCATTTTCTCCTGGTTGCTATAAAACTTAAAAAAATAATTATATCTTCTGGCCCTTATCAATACACATTCATAAATATTGCCAGCTTGTGAAATAATTAGTTTGGGGACACCGAAAATACAAATACCGTTGAATCACCCACTAGTTATAGTTAAGTTAAACGAATTTGAATCTACTTTAAGTAATCCTTTCAGTGAAAGTGTAAAATTACTAGTGAAGTATAAAATCACTGTTTTCGTACTTTCCCCTGTAACATATTACTTAATAATTACCAAGAAATGAAAAACTACATTAGTGAAAAAATTAGTATTACTATTTTTTTAATCACACTTGGTTTGTTTGTTAGTTAGTTTGTTTCAATTTAAATGGAATTAAAAAAGTCACATATCAAATTACTTTCATATAATAACGTATAAACTTTGTCGCAAAAACATAATAATAGAGATAATGTGATGTTTTTAATCGAACACTAGCCATGATAACGCATGCATTGGCATTAGCATATTATGTTTTTGCGGCAAAGTTTATACGTTCTTATATCAAAGTAATTTGATTAATTACATTTTTAATTCCATTTAAATTGAAACAAACTATACATCCTTTATAAATTAAAAATAAAATATAAGAATAAAAAACCACTTATACTAAATATAGTTATTTTACTATGTATTTCGAAAAAGTGCAAAACGTTGTTTTGTTAGAAGAATAATTACTAATTGCTTTAATCTTTAATCTTTAATATTATTGATAATTTAAAATGTTTAAATATCCGGTACTACACTATGGTTTCACAAAATTGTCACTAACAATGAGTCAATTTTGAGTTACGTCAAAATGCAAAACAATAAGAAATGATATTTATAAGTAAATAAACACATTAAGTATCATACGTACAGGTTATATATCGCTCCCTCCTCAGAGTCGGATTAAGGATATGTGAGACCCGGAGAAAACATTTTTTTGGTTTTACTTAGTTTTAAGTAAAAATTTTTGATTTTTCAAGGTCAACTGCGTAGATAAATGTAAATTTTTTTAAAGAATAATAAATTACTATACATAGTTTATTATAGTTTTTTTTATAATAACATTTGAAAAACATTTTTTTCATACTTTAATTTGCACAAATTCAGCAATTAAATCATCAAAATTTGTTTGTCAAAGTAAATCAGTTTCATCGCTCATTAAAGGTAGTGAACTTAAATGTGTTTGTGTAATACTACTTCTTATAATTTTAAAGTTTGTTGCTTTACTTTTTTTGAAGCTCCTTGACATTTGCAAGCCCCCCTTAATCCGGCTCTGCCCTTCCCATTACCAACCTCCTATTGTTCCCCTTACGCGAACCGAACCCATCCAAAGTTTTTAACCTTACATTTTCTTTTTTTTTCTTTTTTTTTGTAAATTGATGATATATTAAATATTCACAGTTTGTTAAGTTAACTGCATATTATATAGAAAAGCAATATTCCGGATATATTATTTTTTTCCTTTTGCTGCCCCTAAAAAGTTGCTGTCCTAGGCGGTTGCCTGACTCGCCTAATGGGTTCGCCGGCCCTGGGGTTAATGTTGTGTAAAATCAAATTAACACATAATTTTTTAATGCATTTCTTCTTTACATATTCAATTTGAATCAATTAGGGGCAATAAAATTGCCAATACGGCAAATTAAAAATAAAATGTTTATGTCTGTAAAATTGTACAAAGTAAACATCCAATATTCAATATATTTAATAACTTCAAAATTTATATGTATGCGTAGATGGAAAAGTTTTAATTCAGTTCTAAACAATCTATAATGACATAAAATTTAAAAGATTAACTGATTAAGCATTGAAAATTTTTCAATTTTGAAAAATCATTTTCCATTTAAAAAATATTTTATAATATTATTATTATTGAAAATTTAAGATAAAATTAAAATAAAGACAAGAATTTTATATTATTTTTAAACATAATTTTACAAAATATCAATCTATAAAATAGATGTATATATATTATATTTTAAAATTTAAATATATAGTATATTTTGATAGAAAATTTTGAAATTGGTTTAATTAATCGATATAGTATGACGTAGTACCTAAAGGTTAATACTCAAAATTTTAATTATCTGCATAATTCACAAAGACAGGAAAAGAACCATCATACCTACATAAAATGAATAAATAATTTTTCCAAGTATTTTACTGAGTGGATATTCTTCAATTAACTAATAAAACTGGTCTTTATTTACAAAATTACTATAAGAATGATAGTAAATAACATACTTTGTAATTAAACCTAATGGGGGCGACAATTAAGTATGTAAACAAATAATTCATTATCAATTTATCCTCGAATCACTCTTGTCATAGGTAAATGGATTTTGTAATAAAACAGTAGTAGCTCACCAAGATAAACCCCACATGCATATGTCAAATATTGAGTTACTACATTAATTATACTATCAGTTACTAAAAGTTTAAATCTTGTCATTTTGACGAATTTATGTTCACTTGAACATGATTTTTTCATTAATAAAATTTTACCATATCAGAGAAAAACAACTTTTATTTTTTTTGTACAAAACTTTTAATAAAGATGTACATACATATCTGCTTAATAAACACATAGGGGTAATTTTACTATGTGGTGCTAGAGGGGAAAATAATGGATTTGCACACTGTTCCAGTTTACACTAATTGGTTGAACTAAAAATATTGACAAAAATTAAATATGCCGTAAGAAGATCATATTTTTAATTATGTTTGGTAGTCTGCTTTTGAAGAATATAATACAATTACTCGTATATATTTTTAAGTAGAACTTAAACCACCTAAACTTTTGAATCAAATTTAAATACAACATTTAACAGAACCACAGTCTTTTGAACTCCTAAACAATCCTTGAACGACAGCGAAATTAACTTGAGCATCGAAAAATGTTCATTTGAAGATATTATTGTGATTGTGAATTTCAATAAGAGTGTGTCTTAATCATATCTGCGAAGCTACTGATATGGAAGCAATCTTGTAATAATGTATCTGATTTTAATTACTTGTGTTCTGCTTTGATGTTTAGTGGCAAACTGATGCACTATCATAAAGCTGAAGAAGAACACAACTTCAATAGAATGCACAATTGAATCAAGTAATGAAGTGTACGAGAATAAGTGATACCCGGTTTGAATCCGGAAATAGTCTAAAATTTCTTATAATTGTCTTAGTGCTTCGGAAGGCACGTAAAGCCCGTGGTTTCCTTGGGTTGATGATTTGCCTTCATCAACAATAATAATCCAGGGTTACAGGCACATCTGAGCTAGCTACCTCAGATGCAAAACAATTAATACACTCACAGCACTAATAGTGACTTCGGAACACTACCGAGGTTGCTGTTGGTAATAAACAGAACATCGAATCTCAAAAAAGTTAAAGAAGAAGAAAAAACCCACACACACTCTTTAGAACTTAATTGTTCTTAAGGTATCATAACTTGCAGTTTATCGTCTATAATAATGCCGTAATATGGTGAAAACGTTTGCGATGATTATACTTACAGTGTATGTTATTTGTGATAACTTAAATAAGTGTTTGTGCATATTTTGGGTTTTCTAAAATATTGATATGGTTAATATCAAGTTACACTACTTAAACCACGTATTCATCGATTATTTTGCATGTTAGTTCTAAAACATAATATGTAGTGTAATTTTTGATAATTTTAAAATATTGATATGGTAATCTTATTTGTTTTTAATCTTTACAAATTTAGAAAAATAAGTATATTATTATTTTGTAAAATATAAAAGTTTTATCGTTTCCTCTATATTTAGTTTAAAATGGTCATATTTGTGGTTGGGTTGAATGAAATTGGCGGAAACGCTTTATGGTCACAATATTATAAAATTCAAGAAAATTAACGATTTAATTTTGCTTACCCATAAATCTTCAACTTTAATATACTTCTTAAATTATTATTTAGAACAACATGAAAAAATTTACTATATAACAAGATAGTGATAACTGATAAGAATAATGCTACTTCTTTAAAATATTGTTCATATTATATAAAATATTTCCTGAAATAAGGAAAAGTATGTATACTTGGGATTTTGAACAACTTTAGCAATTATTGTCTCACTGTTCTGTGCTCTGTCTGTAATCAGAGTGTTATTATTGTATCCGTAGGAGAACTATGGTTTACCGCAAGCTACGAACTTCTACTAGTGTATTAGTGTATACACTTTAATATCAGAAAAATATCGGTATTAAATACCTCAAATTTGTTACTAGCATCTTGCAAGAATTCGAAAAAATTTGGGTAAAAAATGGGTAAGGTTTTTATTTAGTTTTGGAGTAGATAAGATATAAAAATAAAAACCATATCAATATTTTGGAAAACCCAAAAATACATGAAAGTAATTAGAACTAAATTTTTAGGTATTACAAATAAAATACACTGTAATTATAAAATATCGCAAACGTTTTCACCATACTATGACAAATTGATAACATCAAGCGATGAACTAGAAAGAGATTTATAGACGGAATCCGTTTAAATATCGTTCGGGTTCGGGGTGGTGGGAATAGGTGTTTTTGAAAACAAGGTGGAACTCGGTTGACCGCAGTTTTTAAGCTTCTACATATACTGCTAAGTTTCTGGTTAAACTTGAAAAATATATATTAGAATATAGACACAGAAAAATTCAAAATAAAGCTCACATTAAAATACTAACTTCTATGAATTTTACTATATGACATTTAAATAATGTGTCTGTATATAAAACATGGATAAAATATATCAAAAAAATTTTTTTTAAGTATTTAAAGAATGTATTTTTGAATCCAGACAAACCTTACCTTAATTTCTTTATTAATAATAATCTCATAAAAAATTCACAAAAATTGCTTCTTTTTTGAGATTACAAATTAGAATCCTGTCTTAAGTCAGATTGAATATTTAATAACAAGGACGATTGTTTTAATTTATTGATTTCCATACCTTTTAAAAATTCAAGTTATTTACTTTCGGCTCTATTTGTCAAATTTCAATTCTCCCATGTTGCTGTTTTGTATTTTGGAAAAGTAAATTTTTCGTCTGTAAGTTTGTGGGATCGCGAGTATTCGTTAAATCGTGTTTGCATATAACCGATATATTTTTGAGCTCATGAGAAATCTCGATAAATTTAATTCTATCTAACCCTTTTTAAAAATTTGCTTTACTGAGAGGAATTCTAGTTAAAAAATTATGCGGCAAGGAATGTTCTGAGCTACTACTGATTACTCAGGTTACTGATCCTACACTGCTGGTTTATCGAAAGTATCAAATGGGTGAATGTTGTCATCTTTAATGATTGTGAGATCAAAGTAAATTTTTAGTTCAAAAAAGTGTTTAACCACATATTGATGTGGTTAATATCGAATTATACTACCTAAACCACGTATCAATCGATTATAATAAGGAAAATTTTGGATTGACGACTGTTGTATAAAATTTTGATGGTCTGGATTTGATAAAAATTTTACGAAATGATTTAATTTGATCTGTTCTCTTCTAAATTTTGAAGGTAGTTCACTCGATATATTGTAGACTCTTCAATGATGTAGTTGTAGAAAAACTTGATTCTAATAAAAAACTTTAATTAAATTAAAATTTATTGTTAATTTTTTTATTACATTTAAAAAAAAACTGTTCTAGAAAAAATTAGACCACTTTTAATATTATGCTGCAGGTACAATTTTTAAGATATTTTTAAAAACTTTGAGGTATTGGGTTCATAAAAAGTTGTTAAAAAGCTTTCTAATTTTGTTCTATTCGGTATTCAGTGCTTAGGGACATGGAAAGTAAAAAAGTGAAACATCGCAAATTAATTATTTCCAAACATTTAAACAATACGTAAATTTTTGAAAACCACTATTCAAAATGTGCTCGCCAACATTCAAAAAGACCCAAGTACAGAAAAAAACGTGGATCGGGACAAAACGAGGTTCAGTTGATTGGCAATTAGAAAACAAGGTTTTCTATCAAATCTTTCATAACATAGTTTCGTTAAATACAAATATTTATTTAACAGAATGGCTTCAGAAATAAGAAACGGTTATTACCATAGCACCATGGTTACTACCCTTTCGGAAGTTACACAATACTTCATCTTTATTTTGGCCTGATTTGGCTACCTGTCACTACAGTAACAGGGGTATTGAATTTTATACACAGAATGCAATAACAATTTTACTGAAATATTGCAATCCACCGAACTACCCGGAATAGGCCCAATAGAAAAATATTTAACTCAAATTTAAATTAGTAGAAAATAACACATAAAAAAAAATAAAAAACCGAAAAATAACAGCAGCCATCTGGATTCTGGATTGGATGTGGAGGGCAAACCGAAGTTCGCATGCACACAGGCCACAAAACGGGCCCATTATGCTACCTCCGATTGTTGTAGCAGCCCACCTTCCTATCCTCGAGCCATCCCACACTTAGGATAAATTGGAGTATTTTAGAGGGCGGTGTGCCGCTAATACTGGCCGTGCTAGGCCAGAAGTCCCACAACATGGATCCTCTTTTTGACCTAACGATGGGCAGTTACAGAGCACATGCTCCGTTGTTTCGTCTGTTTCATTACATCCCCGACAAATTGGGCTATCAACTAGTCCCATTGTGTGCAGATGTTTATTTAGCTTGCAGGGTCCCGTAAGAAAGCCAGTAATAGTACGCAGATTGTCCCGGGACAGCTGTAGGTAGTATTTTGCATGTTTTTCAGAGAGAGGCATCCAATCACATTCGCTCATCTTTCCGCATGCCGTTTAAGTGTTTCTTTCTTTATGATGGCATATAATGTTTTAACGGCCGGCGTGATGAAAGGCTCGGGACCACAAGGTGGATCACCCGAGCCCACCTTCGCCAACCTGTCAGCCCTCTAGTTGCCCTCATTACCTTAGTTCCCTTTTACCCAACTAAGGGTTAGAGCATTGTATGTTGATATCACATTCAGTGCACGGATACACGTACTGCAGCACCAGGCCCGAGATGATCTTATGACAACCAAGTGCCATAAAAGCAGCTTTGCTGTCTGTGAATATTTCAATTGTTTTGTCCTGGATATTTCTTTCCTAGACTATTTCCGCACAGTGTAGTATACCTATAAGCTCCATTTGGAAGACGGAGGCATATCTACCCAGCGTTAGACTTATATCCAGCTGAAGTTCAGAGGAGAAAATCTCCGCCCCTGAGCCGGTATTGCTTTTGGAATCATCCGTTCACAGACAAATGTCCGATCCGTCGGCTCCTGTTGCGTCTGGCAAGATGTTAAACTTCCTGTCAAGCACATACATATTTGGGAGAAATTCTGTCGACATCTAGACCCAGAAGAAGCGCCCTTTTTGAGAATTCTTCAAAGATCCGTGCATGTCCACTAGCTCCCCGTCTGTGAGTCCAAAGACCCTATGCCAGCATCCTAAGAGCAGTTCTTACCGCCAGCTCTTCTACATAAAAATCCAGCGAAGGAAGGCAGAGGACAGTTTCCAAGGCTACAGTCGGTGTCGTTCGCATCACTCCCGTTACAGCCAAGCAGACCGATCTCTGCAGCCGATATATAGAGGACGCTGTTGTTACCAGTTACCATTGCCCAATGCCGCTGCAGAAGTCCTTCCAAGACTTGCGTCGTTTTTGGCGAATCATCTTCTTGTACTCTAACCGGAGGGTTTTGATGGCAGCAGCCATCATACACATACATACACATAGTATGTGGTGTGGAGTTTCATCTTCCTCCCCACACTTTCTACATGTGGGATCCTCCACAACCCCAATATTTAATATTGAGTGGGGTGCCTATTAAGACAAATGTCTTGTCCAAGGTGCAAGGTGTTTGTAATTAGTAGTAGTTCTTTTACAGTCCCTTTTGCGGTCAGATATGCTATCCTGCAAGTTATTTCTGGTTCTACTAGATATTATTTTGCATCAACCTTTGCGAGAACATCTGCTGTTTCGTTACCTTTTATTCCAGTGTGTCCCGGTACCCACTTCAGCGTTAAACTGTTCTGTTGTATTCTGCAAGTGGCACTAGCACATCGAAGCAGCGACTTACAAACTTGGATTGTGTTTCCACTCCTTCGAAGGCTTTTAGTGCCGCCTGGCTATCGGTCAATATACAGATCCGCTTATTTACGTAAGCCTCCACATGCCATTTCCTCTGCACAGGCTGTTATTACAGTTATTTCTTCCTGAAATACAATAGCGTGGCATATGCTGAACACATCACCTGTTCTGCGTCCACTAATCCCTGTTCCAGTGCTGATTAACGTTTCGGATCCATCTGTGTACCAGATGGCATTACATCGAACCCAGCTCGCCCACCAAAAATAACCAAAGAAATTCTCTTAAACGAAAAGTAACCAATAATGGAAACAATGATAAAAAATGCAAAAAAGACAACAAAAACTTATGAAAAACATTTTATTGAAATGGGAAATTGGAAACCTTTTAATTTGAAAAATTTACCATACTGTCCCTTTTACAGAATGATTTGAAACATTTGACAATAGATCTGCAGTCTCCAATTTCAAAGAAATTGTCGAAAATCAACCCTGTTATTAATAATAAATCTGTTATTAACCCCATATTTATTTTTTGTAAAATATTATGAAAAAGATTGTCTGGGGATTTCCAACAAACAACTGTATATACTTTTTAATTTTCTTCTAGCTTATATTCTTCCATCATTTAATGTAGGCCTTTCTAATTTCTTTCCATGCTTCCCTATTCTCTGCCTTCTGAAACTATTTCCATTCCGCTATTCATTTCACGTTATCTAACCATCTTTTCTGGGGTCTTCCCACGCGTCTTTTAGACGTTCATGCCTTGCCACGTGTCTCACTCAATTCCACTTCAATTGGGATATTCTGCCCATTACGTCGGGAACTTTTGTTCTTTTTCGGACTTCTACTAATTTTACCTTGTCTTTCAACGTTATACATTGTGATTTGTTATTTGGTCTAGATCTCTAAATCTTTAAGAGTTTGTATTGTTTGCAACGTCTTATTCAGCTCTTCTTGACATGAATTTCTATTTTATTAATTTATTTATTAGGCTTAGACACACTACAAACAGTTAAAACTAAATACGTGAAGTGTGTATAACAAAAAAAATATATACATAATGTAGGAGAATATTGTCAGGGTTGGCCCGCTGTCTAGGTCGGCCCACTGCGATTTTTCAGTGTAGTTCACTTATGACACCTATGTGGGTGGGTCGCTAAAAATCCCTCAATGACAACGAACTTTTCGTGCCATTACTGATTTCCAAGTGTGAAGTTGAAACGTGTTGTGCACTCAGTGACCTAATAAAGTGAAAAAAAGTTTTCCAGTAGTTGTTAATAAAGCATCAAAACTTGGAGCGAAAACATGAATTCGTCAAAGTAAATATCTTTAAATGTGTTATGGGGATTTCCTTTAAAAATTCAAATTAAAAAAATTTCATTTTTATAATCTGTTTGGTTGTGGTGTGACGCGATGCGGTAATGGCACTTGTCGTCTAGGTTGGCCCATTTGTGTAGTCAGGGTTGGCCCATTTGTGTAGTCAGGGTTGGCCCACTGTGATTGTGTGCATTAAGGCACGTACCTTGACCGATATCGGCCGGCATCATACAGTGGCGGGTATCCAACATATAAGGGAGGGAATGCATTTGAAATCTGCCAAAATGACTAGGAGCTACTTCATTTGCCAAAACTGCGATTCAGATTAAAGTTCAAGTAATGCAGTTCGTTGCGACATTATAGTGTAAAGTTTTACTTTACCGAGTAGAGCGCAAAGCTGTTTACTCGAGTATGGCACAAAAAGGCTCAGAAATGGCAAAAAAGGTGAGATTATGCCTTTAAATAGTATATTATACATCATGGGACTAAGGTGCTGTTTTTCATTCGGCGTGCAAAAAAATCGCATAATTTTATACAATATGGAAAATGTTGTCAGATATAGGTGAATAGTATGTTATCAATAAATAATTTTAAAGCAAATTGATTTAATAAATTATCTTAATTATAAGAAGAACACAGAAATAAAAATTATATGAAAAAAACTAACTCATCTGGTTCCATGCAAAGGAATCTTCCAAAGTTGGCTACCCGAAATGGACCAGATGATGTGAAATGTTCGTGATACCTGAAGGAGGTTCGATCATCGTAATCTTTCGTTTAGGTTGAAGATCATCTACTGTAGATGTGAATGTGCCATTTAGGAAAATTTAATTTGTCAATTGTAATGTAAATTAATGGATGGTTTTGGTTAATCAATGCAATCTGCGTCGATACAAATTGATGGTACAATTATTGGGTAACGAACTTTGTTTGATTATGTTTTGTTTTTCTTTGATATCACTAAACAGGAGGATAGAAAAGTGACATTCGATTTGTATGAAGTGGATCACTGATTCTTGCAATGACAAGTTCCAATATGGGTAAGTTTCATTTTAATATCATTGTGGGACATTATATTTTTGAATGAAGAGATATGTTTTTTTACTATTTAATTGTTGTTTTGCTGTGATTTGGAGTAACGTGAAGTCTCTGCTACAGCTTCCATTCAGATGCCAAGTTTATGGCATTGTTTTTGTGTTACCTTGGGATTCCAGTTTTCAACTCGAGATTACCATGTTACTCGCCTTTGTTTGTAATGAATCTTGTGGTTAGATGGAGTAATGACGTCACTTACTGATTTATGTCAACTTTTGATGAGGACAGAATTGGAGCGTATCTTCTAGTCTATTATTTTTATGTTTTATGTATGTAATCTCATAGCTGGAATGTCATGTAACAAGTCTATCATTTTTTTGTAATAAATAAACAATGTTGCGTTGTGGACTAGCATTATTTGTTTTGGTTTATTTATAGGATATTTAGGAAAGATTTGCTGAGGTTTCCCTGGCACTCGCATACCGGCGAATCATAGTCATAGTTAGGCATGGGGTTACATATTTTTGAAAACAAGTACTCTGCACTTGGTAAGCAAAATTTACTTCTTGGATTATGATCAACTCCTAGCAGAGTTGAAAAGAAAAAGTAGAAAAGACGATCATACAGAACTGAGGAGGAGAATCCCTCGAGTGTAACTTTAAGGACCGATTTCACCAACTCTGATTAAATACTTTAATTATGATTAGTTGGGGTTAATCGCGCTTAAATGTAAAGAGTGTTCCACCATCTATTCATTGTTAAAACAATTTAAAACAGTTAAACAGCCTTCAAACTAATTTACCGATTTTGGCCGGTTAGACGAGTTTAATCACGGTTAATGGTCGGTGCATGCAAATTTATTTATTAACCGTGATTAATTAACCAACGGTTAAAATTAAGGTTTGGTGGAACCGGCCCTAAGATGGGGACATGCTTTGGTAGGTTAAAAGAGCACTAAAATTAAGCGCACACCTGCTTCTTTTAAATACTGTGAACAATCGATTCTGAGAAAGAGCGTTTAATAGTTTGAATGCAATATTTCACCTAGTTCATTCAATAAAAATCTAAAGTACTTCTAATTGAATTAGTGTATGTTTGATTAATAAACATAAACAACATAAACGAGCTCAAGAAAAATAATATGTATCTTACCGATTATGTGTAATCAAATAATTCGCAAAATAATCCAAGAAAAACATTAAAATTTCCTCCAAATATACTCTGACAGCTGAGAAACTGCACATCTTTCTCAGAAAAAATTAGCGCATCTCAAGTAATCCTAATACATAAAATTCCAGCATGCTGCTGCTCCTTTTTTTTTGGTGAATTTTTTGGTGAAAAAAAAACCATTAGTCGATCTTTTTTACCAACCGAAAATTATATTAAATTAAAGTTAAATATAAAAATGTTTAAAAAAGAAAATAATGAATAATTACGTTATAAAAAAAAACAATTAAAATTTAGTAATCATATATTATAATAACCCTCCTCGGCAGTCCGGTAAAAAACCAGAGCTCTGCTGCTATAGCATGCTATATTTTTTATTAAAAAAACTCGAACCTTAGAACAGATCACTCCAGAATTACTCATTCACATCTAATAACAAATGATCAACCCCGCAATGTGAAATATGCAGGGTAAATTTAACTATCAAATATCTACTAACGGAATGCCAACACTACGAAAAACATCGCAAAAAAATATTATTGCAAATATAATTAATAACATCCTTGTACACACTGAAGGCAATGAAGAGAATACGAAAATTTATTATAAATTGTAGACTGCACTTACCCCCCACCCATAAAATATAAAATACATAAACGTAAATTTTACAAAATAAACTTGCAGTTTGTAATGTTAAATCGTAAAATCAAATTTCCCACCAATAACCCTATTTCCTAAACTTTCCTCGTATCCAGAACAAACACACATAATTAAACAAACATTAAACAAAGAATGGTTTTGATGTTTTATAATTTGTAAATTTTGCTACATTTTGTCTGTTTCAACATTGTTATTTCATATAATGGTCAGAATGCATAATTCTCTATATCAATAAAATTCATAATTGTCGTATTATTTGCATAAAATTTGTCATATATATGTTGGCGACAGACGGCGAATTCGGTACGTGGCCGATTTATTTGGACATATCGCTATTATGTCCATAGCAGAAATGCCAGATGCCGAAAAAATGATACAATTCGGCATCTGGCTAACTCAATTTGAACACATCCCGAAATGCGCATATAGGGGAGAAGGGGGCACATGTGGACACTTTTTTTCAAAATGGTGTATTGTTCGTGTTATCACTATTTTTTTTTAATTTTAATTTTTTTTTGCTAATATAATACATCCTTAACAATTTATTTTTAACATTAGGCTTTAAAAAATATTCTTATACTTTTTATGGGAAATTGAAAAAAAAAGTTGCATTTGTCCACATGTACCCCATTGGTGGGTGCATGTGGTGGACTATAGGGAGGGTAGATGTGGACAACAAAAATTAATGTTACATTAATGGTTATTTATTTATTTGAACATATATTTTATGAGTAAAAAGAACTCTTTCAATATAAAAACGGTTTAAGAATATATAAACGACAAAAATTGTCAATTAACATTATATTTAGTCAATGAAATTCGAAAGGATACAAATGAGGAAGTTCTTGTTGTACCCTTACTTGTGTGAGGCATTGGTAGCTTCAATACAATATCATCCCTGGTTACTTCTGCTAGGTCAGGTAGGTCTCGGAAGCTGAAGTTCCAGGACTCGCCTCTTCTCCTTAAGAATTCAACATCTATACCATTTGAAGCTTCGTTTAACTTATCTACTCTTGCCACATAATGTATAAGTTTCTTTTTTGTAGCAAATTTTACTAAGACATAATCACCGGTATCGATTACCTCGTCGTCTAGAATCCTATTATTATTATTACTTTCATTTTCATCGCTATCGTCGCTAGTATCCATGAATTTAACGTCTGACAGGTCAGATTCAGAAGAATTGCTGTCAGAAAATACTACTTTTTTCACCTTCTCTATGTTACCTTTCTTTACAGAACTAGTTTTTCTACATCTTAATTTAATTTGCTCCATTTCTGGACTATTAGTGTAGATGCAAGACTTGCCTCTAGCACGTCCTGTTGTTTTTCTAGGTGGAGCTTTGGGTAATAATCTCACATCTGCAGGACTTAATACTGTGCGTGGTAATACATTCTCTTTCTCAAGAGACAATGTTGATATTTGTGACGAAGTACTTGGTTCATTATATTCATTCGAAATTGGCCTGTCGGTAACATAGGAACTTTCAAAGTCATCGTCATTAAATGCAAGTCTATTTAATGGCCACAATCCAGGTTTTTCAAAAGATTTAACAATATTTCTTTGCGTAAATGCTGAATAAAAAGCTTCCTTTGATAAAGTTGGAATATTATAAATTGATATCGGTACTCCTGGATTGGCTGTAATATGATCATTGAAAGCTATTCTAAGCTTAGATTTAAAAGGCCCAAATACACCCACATCGAGAGGTTGTAGCCTGTGCGAGCAATGTGGGGGGAAAGAGACCATTACAATCCCATTGTCTCTACAAAAAAGTATAGCTTCTAATGATATGTGAGCTTCGTGATTATCAAGAAGTATCAAAAGTGGATTTTCTTTTCATGCTGACATATGTTCCTTTACATGTCTTAACACTTCCAAAAACAGAGTAGATGTAATCCATCCACTTTTGTGTGCTAACGCAATAGAACCTGAAGGACCACCACTGACAAAATGGGGTTTGCTATGGACTCTAGGGAATACAAAAAGAGGTGGAAGTGGGTTCCCTATTGCTGTCACAATGCCGACGAAAGTAACAAGTTGACCTCGTTCCGCAGATACTATCTGACCGACCTGTTTTTTGCCCTTCTCGCTTAAAACCTTCGGAGCTGGTAAGACTGTAGTAATCCCAGTTTCATCAATATTCATAATTCTAGTTGGCTTAAACTTATATTGTTCTAGGACTTCTTGATAGTTGTTAAAAAACATTTCTACATTATGTTTGTTGAATGCTGTTGCTCGAGCTAAACTCGTGTTTTCGGGTTTTCTCAATGAAATATTGGTGTTTCTTGCTAAAAAAAGACTTCATCCAATCAATGCCGGCTTCTTTCTGAATATCCCATTTAACAGGATATTTTTTGTTAAGTTTATTGGCATACTCGTAGGCAAGCTTACGCGTTTGCTTATATGTTAAGCCAAAATGTATTTTAGAACATTTTAGTATGTATTCATTTAACATTCTTTCTTCATCCGCCGAAAAAACTTGCTTACTTGCATACTTAGACATTCGCCCATCATATGTGGGAAGTTCAGATTCTGACTCAAGACCAGAATCATTGCCAGTGGCATTCCTACTCTTGATTAGTTTTAGCCTTTTATGCAACATAGATTTCTTCAAATTGAAATGAGCAGCTGCAGTACGGATCGACATTCTTTTTTTACGTATTTCTGTAAGTGCCTTTTGAACGTTCGTCTCATCAATGTTTGCTCGATTTGATTTTTTTACATAGTTTCTGACCATTCTGCAAATGAAATGCAAAACTAGAAATAGATTTTAGCAACTAGGGGGCATAAGTGGACACGTCCACATGTGCCCCCATTTTTATGTCCACAAGCACCCCCAGCATAAGATTCAAGATTAAGATTATACAAAATTTTCCAATTTTATATTATTGAAAAATATTTTTCATTCTAGCAATCTAGATTCAATCTTGCATAGCATACTATTATGAGAAAATAAAGAAATACACTTTGGCTTACCTGAAGCAAAAAAATCAGCGCACAACAATAAAAACTTTAGAGAGCACGTTGTATACTTTTCACAATAACAGTTACTACAAAAATGCTAGGAGGTTATGTTTTGCATTAGTGTTGTTGGTACATACAGAGGCATCTAGGATAATTTTTTGAAAATATTTATAGCAATAATAGCGGGAGAATTCAAACTGTCCACATGCACCCACTGTCCACATGTACCCCCTTCTCCCCTACACAACCAGCGGATGCCAATCGCAACAACATAACCTGAAATTGTGTTTCATGAGATGAAATGATATTAACGTCCCTCTTTTGAGGTTCTGCTTGTAAGATAAGAAGAAATCCAGCTAACAAACGTAGCCGAAAAGCATGCTTTCTCCAGCTTAGAAATCAGTATATCGTGTTGAACCAAATCAAAAGCTTTTTGAAAATCAGTATAATATGTATGACGTCTACCTGACCGCCCGATTCAATAGTGTTTATAGCAAAATTTAAAAAACATAACAAATTGGTTATGGTAGACTTAGCAGATAAAAAGCCATACACTACACACTACATACTACACGTTACAAAAATATCACATATTATGTAATAAATTTTATAACAGAAAACTGTCTTGCTACTTCAAGCACACATTCAAATTTTCGCATCATCATTCAAAGAAAGTTTGCCTATTTTTTCTAAAGCGTCATCTTTCTCAAAAACTGCGTCCTCTGCTGCGCGGTAGTTTCACCAACGGCTGCGTTCAGTGGAGCAATTGGTAGCAATTTTGTTCAACATTTCCAATGTGGTATAAAAACAAATACATTTGGCGGTAATTTCAAGTAATTTAAATTGTACATTAAGCGCTAATTACAAATTATATTTGTATCATTACAAGATAACAACACTTTTCTTAATTAAAAAAAAGAGTAAAATTTCCATAATAACAATTAAGAATACATAAAGATTAATTTGTAAGTACCTACCCTTTTTGGATAATGCTTGCAAGTGTTTTATTATAAACTATAAATTATAAACATAAAGTTTTTTGATAGGTTTCTTGAAACAAAAATAATCAATTAACCACATTTAATAAAATTAAGTTAATTAACAAGGACGTATTATATTTTATTTTATTTTATATGCAGGGTGCAGAATGATTTGGCCGAACATAGGAAACTAACATGTAAAAACTTATTTATGCAAATTCCTGCTTCCCTAATTATTTTAGAGAAAAAATGAAAGACACAAAAATAATGCAGAAATAAAAACTGCGAATGATAAGAGCATTAGATTTCATTTAGATTTTACTTAAAAAGTCAAAAAATGCTTTTGAAATTGTTAAAAGTTTTATTTATCAGACTGGTCATGAAAGTTTCCATGGTAATTATTGTTGAAAATATAAATTAAATTAAATTTATTACGTGGCCAGTGCGATATATGAAAATCTTAACAATTTCGAAAGCATTTTTTGACCTTTTAAGTAAAAGTCGAGGAGTTGTTCACTTCAATAATCATGTGTACAAAATATCAATAATTTCTTACTAATCTAAAATAATCTCCCATAATATTTAATAATCTAAATAATCTCAAGTAATTTCAAATAATCTTATTCTCAAATAATTTTCAAGAAACAAACAAGCACACATTAATTTTTCTATAAGAGATTTACACTATAATAAAATAAATCAATTATTAATACATGCAAAATTAGCCAAGTTAAATTTTTGCATGCTTTTTGCAACCCTAAGGATTTCTAATATTTCCAATATAGTAGCGACATCTGTTGATGCTTTATTAAATTAGAAAACTGGAAATTAGAAAATAATTTGGAAATACAAAAAAAATTTATATTTAAAAAAAATCTAGTATCGGTTAAAATTTTTTACTCTTAAAATTATTATAAATTACAAATAATACCAAGTTATCACAAGTAATCAAATATAATCACGAATACTTATAATCAGGAAATCCTATGGATAATTACAAATAATCTTAGTAATCATTAATAATCACAATAATCAATAATAATCTTATTAATAATTTATTAATAATCTTAATAATTGATTACATAATAATATATTGTGTGCATAAAAAATCTAAGTGAACAACCCCTCGGTAAAAGTTAGTTGAAATCTAATGGTGTTATCATTTGTAGTTTATATTTCTGCATTATTTTTGTCTTTCATTTTTTCTCTAAAATGATTTGGGAAGCAGGAATTTGCATAAATTAATTTACAATACGGACATATATGCCAACCTTTTTTTAATTCCATAACCCCCCCCCCTTGACCAATGTCTAACTACGGCCCTGCCTACCAACCAAACAAAGTGCTAGTATTTTGCTTTATTAATTAAATATATTAAATATGTAAATTTTTACCTCAATTTTCAAAAGGCATTCGACAGAATTGATCTGAATATTTTATTGCATAAGCTCACAAGGATGGGTGTATCCAGTGGATTGGTGAAATTGTTCAGGTCGTACTTATTCAACAGGTATCACTTCGTTGAATACAAAGGCTGCAGATCCGGCACGTTCACGCCTACTTCCGGAGTTCCTCAAGGGTCTAACCTGGGACCGTTGCTGTTTATAATTTGTATCAATGATTTACTTTGTATTGTGGAAGGCCTTATTTTGCTTTATACAGAGTCTATATCTAGACTCTATCATCTGTAGTCTATATCATCTGTACAGGACTGTAGGTTGCTACAGAAAGCTCTAAATCTGATTTCAAAATGGTGTAATGACAACAACTTGAATTTAAATATTAGTAAATGCCAAGTTATAAGTTTCTCCAGATCCAAGCAACCGCTTATTTACGATTATGTTCTTAATGGCGAAGTTGTGAATCGTTGCACGATGTGTAAGGATCTGGGTATTGTATTCGATGCTCGGCTTAGTTTTGTAGAACATGTGCATGACGTGAGAACAAGAGCTATGAAAACTTTGGGTTTTATAATTCGCAGTTGTAAAGATATGACTAGCTTGACTGTAATCAAACGTTTGTATTGTGCTTATGTCCGTAGTGTGCTGAAGTATGGATCGATTATCTGGTACCCAATCTATCAGTGTCACATATCTGAGTTAGAATCTGTTCAAAGACGTTTCCTAAAATATATGTATTATAAAACTTACGGTGTGTACCAGATGATCGGTTTTAGCCAGAGAATTTTATTGAAAAAGTTCAATATGCAGACTTTGCACATTCGCAGAATTGTAGCTTCTGTTATGTTTTTGTATAAACTGTTGCATGGTAGCATGGTAGTATTCATTGTAGTTCACTCCTGGATAAGATTAATTTTTATGTACCGAGACTTACCACTCGCAAAGAACAAGTTTTTTACTTAGATGGGTATCGCACCAATTATTACGGGAAATGCCCTATAAATGTTATGTGTGCTAATTTTAATGTAATCGCGCACTTGTTCAATACCAATGCCGAAAATCCTAAGAAAATCGGGCACTGTGTTGCGGAATGCAATAATGAAAATTGTTAGGTCTCGATACATAGATAATTTATATTATTATTATATTATATTATATACATAAAATATTATTTTATGTATTATTATTACGTTTCTGTGTATGTTATTGATAGTATGCAATATGTTATTACTTTCCTGTAATTGGGTATTAACCTGTTGGAAATAAATGTTATTATTATTATTATAAATCTTTGGGTTATGCGAAGAAGTACTCCAATCTAATATTTATTAATTATGTTATACTTCCTAAAAACTCAACCTACAGGCGGAAAGTAATCGGTTCCCAACCCTGAGCAACCTATGTACTTGATAAAAAATATTTTATTAAAATGAAAGCAAATCTAATAAAATGATTAATTATTTAATATTTATTTGTCATATTCACTGATTGTGAATAAACTAATCTACATACCTCGGTGTCAAGCTCCATTACAACTTTGCGCTTACAATTCACTTCAGCGCTTTGCGCCCCAGTAAACTATCTTATCGCTAAGCAGTAATAGATCATTTTCTACCTCGACACGTAATGTACTATTATTTGCTTTATTTATTCAACAAATTCATGAGTTTAAACATCCTGCTTTAATGTTCCGCAGATAGAATAAAAGAAGTTACACTTGTTTTAAAACTTGTTAATCTAGAGATTTTTTAAATGAAAATAGTTTCTTACAAGTTACCGATTATGATAAACCAAAATAAACAATGCCGATGCAAAATTAATATAGACTAAAGTGGCCATATATGGAATACCACTTTCATTTTTATCAATAAAAGTTGGTACTTTTAAAAAAATTTTGAAAAAACTACATAACCTGTTAGGACAGACTACTACATATGCAATTTTAGCATTTTCGTAAAAGTAGCTTAAAAAATAAAACCGTTTTTAGTAAAAATGTAAAAATTTTGTTTTTGCCATTTCAAAAAAATGGTAACCTATTATGGAATACAGGTATGCCTACTATGGAATACAACATAAATCATAACTGCAGTCAGTGTTACATCTTGAAATGTTTTAATTAAAACAAAACAAAGAAAAAAAAACAAAATAAAACTGAATGATAAAAAAAATGTTGTGTTTCTTAGTTATCTGCAAAATCACACACCAAGTGACCGCTATCCCTATGAAATTATATATTCCATATTAGTAACTAACTTCACTTAAGAAAAATGTTTTTTTATTGAATTTTATTTTATTTGATCGGTTATATTTTCCTTAAAAGTAACATACGTAATGTATCAGTCATCCTTCTGCATGCTTATAAATGTAACGTAATTAACAAATTACTAATACGTACGTTATAGATCAAAATTTGCACCACTAATAATAAACTTTTACAAGTGCACAAAAAGAATAATGTCCCGCCATGTGGATATTAATGGTAATAGAGCGCTGTAAAGTTTAGGGTGGTCAACTATTGTTGCTAGGTTGTCATTTATTCTAGTAATGGCTAAATAGATGCAGTGGTTTCGGAAATTTGATGGTATTCCATATTAAGTGCCTATTCCATATATGGTCACTTTACTTTATTTAACTATTATTAATAAATAAATTAAATTAAAATTAATTAAATAGGTTTGTTTAACGAAGTTTAATATATTTCTTGTTTTTTTTAGTACTTCTTCGATAAATTAAAGTTCTTTTCAATATTTATTAATACATGTTTCGTGTAAAAAGGTTACACATTTTCAAGTCTTTAAATAAATTGGTTTAAAAATTTTTGCAATTTGAAATAAAAATATTTTTGAAGTTAAGTTTTGAAGTTAATTTACACGAAGTTTTTACACGAAACATGTGATAAAAATTAAAATTAAAAAAAAAACTGTTTATTTTTTAAAACTTTAAATGAATCTTAATTGCATGGGTTAATAATTTTTATATTTTTTTATTTATTATACGAGTATAATCGAATATCTACAGCTTACGCTGCTTTCTAGAACTTTAGTTGTATTTGTTTACAAATACAGGGGACCTACAGTTTAATGCGGGCTTCAAATCAACGAAAGTATATGCATATACACTTCAATTACAGAGAAGTTATTACAACATTATTTAATATTTCAAACATGTTGTAAACTTATTCGGACATGTTTGTCGGACGAGTTTGGATTCGGTCCGAAAAATTCAGATGTACTTGGACGGGATTTAAACCTATGACAAGGGCATAGTAATCCAGCGCTATAACTGCCAGACAACAACCGTACTCTTATTTTTTATTTTCATACATAAATAAAATGTAAATATTTTAACATTAAAAACATCATGACGAAAGTTGACATGATAAAATTTAACTTTGTTTATTTTAGTTTATTATATGTTAATCTGTAATTTTTAAGATATTTTCATTTATAACATATTTAAATTAGAACAGCAATTCTCAACCTGTGGGGCACGCCTCCCTAAATGAGGGTTGCGAGTATATCAAACATTAAAAAAATATTTCATTTACTGCAAAAAAAAACAAAAATATATACAACAATACAAAAAAAGATTGTATGAGAGGATGGTCGCAACTACTACATGATTGAAAAACACTGAATAAATCAGAATATTTCAACTTTTAACGATTATTCTGCATAGATATATGTATAAGCAGCAATCTGGCTTTAAAACACACGCGGGCTATCTAGAAAGCGGAAAATCTCTGTTCTACCCAAGGTTACGCTGAATACACTGCTGTGATCCACTTGTAGCGTAGCATAGCGGAGTAGTATGCGAAACATGTAGTGCCATTGACACTTTGATCTTCTTAATCTGATGATGAAAAGTTGGCAGCGAATTGAATTAAAATTTTTTATGCTGGAGTGATTTTACCACGTCGACCTGGGTGGTGCTGATCCACTTGTAAATTGCTATTTACAGAATTTGTAGAATACCTTCTCAACTCTCTTAGTATCAAAGATACAAAAATTTATTAACAAAATAATAGAAAAATATAGACAATTAGTAAATTTGTAATTTGAGAAATTATTCATTGTAACGAATAAATATTAGTTCTAGTTCGGCGGTAAATACAATACAAAACAACAATAAATAAAACTGGTAAAAGACTTTAGCGAAGTTTCAATTCTAGATTGTTCAACATAAATGTACTTATTAATTCTAGATACAATAAAAAAATAATTTAAATTTTATTGTTTAATTAATAAGTTATTTTTTAATTTTTAAATGTTAATATATTGTAATGTATGTTTAAAATTTATTTTGCTTCCCACGTCAGAAAAAAAATCGTATAAAACCTCATGTTTACATTAAAATATCAAATTTTACGATGATCTTCTCGTCGAAAAAAGTCTGCATAAGGTGAATTATCAATTATTATAATTCCATTTCTTATAGAATTAAATCTAAGCATTTGAAGATTTAATGATAACTGATAAGATCGAAACTAACATAAAATATGTATATGCTGTGTTTGAATTCCTGTTGATTTTAAATTTTGAGTTTTCGATTATTGAAGAGTATTTTCTGATAAGAATAACCTTAATAATTGAGAACTCCTGCATTACAAAAAGTGGATTCAATTTGATCAACTTATCAGCCAGTTTTACAACCTTAATCAGGAAGAAGCAATACGAAATTTTTAAAACAACGCTAATTATATTTAATGGAATTAGAATTACAACTTTTTTAGTAACCCATTAAATTCAAGTTTTATGTACTACACAACTATTATACAGATATTATAAATTTAATAATAAATACAATAATTAAATCGAATATGAATATATAAACCTGGAATAGCCAATAAATGTTATTTGTTTAAGTTTATTTAGTTTGTTTAAAACTCGGTGCTTGGAATACTTTTTTTAAGTTTAAATAAAAGTTTATTACGCTGAATATTTATATACGCTGAATATATTATATGTACGTTCAAAAATATTGGAATATCATAGTACACCTCGAAATGTAAGTATAAGTTTAATGAAAATTTTAAGATAATTAAAAAACATAATTTTTCGCTGGCACTATAGAAATTGATTACATGTGTAATTAAAATTACATAGAAATTTAAATATCGTCACAGTGAGTAAAGAGGGGTTAATTATTACTATAGGTTTATTTATTTGAAGGCAATCGAAAAATAGAACAATACTTTTCTGTTATAGTGATTAGCAGTCGAATAGAGCGTGAGTTTATGTAAACATCGTCTTCTCTAAAATGTTAACATCTTTGGATAATAGTGATGTAGTAGATAGTGAAACAAGAGAAATAATTAATAATAGAAAAGCTCTTCCTTATTCGGCTCGTATTCAAAATTCTTGCTACGATAACATAAATGATAACCATACAGTTGATGGTAAGTTTTAATTTTTGATCTATTTGTACATAAATCTATCTCCAAGCGAAAATTACTGCATGTACCATTTTCCCTTAGAACAGCAGTAAAATATCAGTGAGTTGTTAAAAAAAATTTTAATCTTCCGGTATAAGAAAAAACAAATTTTATTTTTTATGCTAAATGTTAAATATCCAATATAAGATAATAATAAGATAATAATAATAATTAAAAGTACACAAGTAATATTATGTTCTTAATGTTAGAAAATAAGTTATTTTTATTTTAATATAAACCTTTTGTAGATAGAATATTCAAGAAAAACCCATACTTCAGTCAGAAGTATGAGGAAGCATATAAAAGATCTTTAGAAAACCCGGAAGAATTTTGGGCTGAAGTAGGTCAACATGTTACTTGGACAAAACCTTGGAAAAAAGTATTGGACAATTCGCAATCACCTTTTACAAAATGGTAAAATTATTTTTTGTTTTATAAATTTAATGGAAATATTATGTTATAGGTTTGTCGGTGGAGAATTGAATGCATGTTACAATGCTGTAGATCGCCATGTAGAAGCTGGAAAAGGTGGTAAAGTAGCTCTTATTCATGACAGTCCGATGAGCAAAACTATACGCAAAGTTACATATGCAGAACTTTTAGACACGGTAATCAAGTTTTATCTATTTTTATTATCTAATGATTTATTATTAGGTTTCTCATCTTGCTGGCGCATTGAGCAAATTGGGAGTTTCAAAAGGCGATCGGGTTTTAATTTACATGCCTCTAATACCTGAAGCTGTTATGTCTATGTTGGCCACTGTTAGGCTTGGAGCAATACATTCCGTTGTGTTTGGTGGTACGAAAAACTTATTATAGTTTTGCAATGATGTTTATTAATTTTGAATGTTACGCAGGTTTTGCAGCTAGAGAACTTTGTGCCAGAATTCAACATGCCGAACCAAAAGTTATTATAGCAGCCAGTTGTGGATTGGAACCCAATAAAATTATTAAGTAATATTACTTAATATATTAAGGAATACAAAATAACCACTTTTATGTTTTTTAACCTTTACTTTTAGATATAAAGATATTTTAAATCAAGCGATTGAATCGTCATCTTTTAAACCTAACAAATGTATAATATTCCAAAGACGAAATATTGAAATTGCGCCTTTGGATGTTGAAATGGATCTAGTGTGGGAAGATGCATTGAAATTAGGCGACTCCCATAAATGTGTCTCGATAGAAGCAAATGAACCTTTATATATTTTATATACATCAGGGACTACAGGTACATGTGGCAATCGGAAATAGCGAAGCTTATACATTACTAATTCAAATTCCAGATCAACCAAAAGGTATTCAGAGACCAATTGGAGGTCATATTGCCACTTTAGCATGGACTATGTCAAGTATTTATGGAATGAAACCAGAAGATGTCTGGTGGGTCGCTAGTGATTTAGGTTGGGTAGTTGGACACTCTTATATTTGTTATGGTCCACTTTTATATGGCATTACCAGTGTTATGTATGAAGGAAAACCAGATCGCACACCCGACCCAGGTCAATATTTTCGGTAAATACATTAAGTTTGTAACAAACATTTTCCACAAAAGAATTTACTTAGAATCATCAATGAACACAAAGTAAATGCATTGTTCACTGTACCGACGTCATTTCGCGTTATTAAGCGAGAAGATCCAGACATTTCGTATGGAATTAAGTATTCTACAAACAGTTTGAAAAGAATATTTGTTGCGGGAGAGCATTGCGATTACGAAACAAAAGCATGGATAGAAAAAATATTTGCGGTTCCCGTTTTTAATCATTGGTGGCAAACTGAAACGGGTCATGCTATAACAGCTACATGTGTTGGATTGGGTAACAGTTTAGCTCCACCGAAATATACAACCGGAATGCCTTTTCTGGGATATGACGGTTTATACTTTATTAATTTCCAAGTTTGATTTGCATTAATTTATTCTAATTATAGTTCGTATATTAAAAGAAGATGGAACGGAGGCATCAGCTAACGAATTGGGAAAAATTGTCGTAAAGCTACCTTTGCCACCGGGCACAATGAGTACCCTTTACCAAGCCCCTGAAAGATTTTGCCAAGTTTATTTTTCTAAATTTCCAGTATATCATTTTAACAACAAAAATTGAAATTTTTTAACCACCAAGTTTTCAGGGATTTTATGATACAATGGATGCAGGTTATATAGATGAATTTGGATATGTTTTTGTGATGGCTCGAGATGATGATATAATCAATGTTGCGGGACATAGAATATCTACAGCAGCATTAGAAGATGTAGTATTAGCACACAAGGACGTTACAGATGTGGCAGTAATAGGCGTTCCAGAAGCAACAAAAGGGGAAATTCCACTTTGTCTTTTTGTTATGTCCAAACGTAAACGCGCCTACTTTTTTTGTTGTGAAAAGTAAATTTAACATTTTAGGTACCACTAAGAATGAAAACCTAATAGGTCGTGAATTAATATGTATGGTTCGAGAACTTATCGGACCTGTTGCATCTTTTCGATTAACGGCGGCTGTGAAAGCATTACCTCGTACAAGATCGGGAAAAACGTGTAGAAAATCAATAGCAGATTTAGCTAGAGACAAAGTTGTTAAAGTAAAATATTTTTATTCAGTCCAAAAACTTTTTTATTGACAAAATTTATTTATTTTAGATTCCTAGTACAATTGAAGATCCTACTGTATATAAATATATAAAGAGGGCTTTACAAAAACATGGATATGCTTGCACTGCTCCGGATCCTCAATAAAATTAAATTTATATATTGGGGCAAATAAAGGTACCTACACTAAAGAATATTTATGCACACATTTTAGGTATTCAAAATTTTAGTTTTAGAGATTAGATAATTTAATATTGTTTTATATAATATATCGAGTGTGCAAGAATATTTAAAAATCCATAGGCCTCTTTTAAGGTGACGTTCCACTGTTATTTTATATAATAATATAATTTATTGTGTGCTAGCAACAATTTGTAAATTTTACATATAAAAATCTGTTCTGAAAATCGATTAACAAAATATTTAATATTATCATATTGAAAGTTTCGGACATTATAATTTTAATAATTCAGTAGGTTTAAAACAATTAATGAATTGAATTTGAATGAATTATAATTTTTGGTTCGTTATTTCAATACAATCGATATGCTCTTCTATGAATAAATGTAAAAAGTTCCACATTGTTATTGAACCTTGTTTCTAATATTTTAATAAATTAAAATTGGCAATTAAATTTACTGTATAATAATAATTTTAATGATTTGTCGTTCCTTTAGATCTTTGAGTTTTACTAATGTATAAATTTAATAATAATAATCAATAAAGTAAATTAACTTTTGTTATGGTTTTACTCTAAAATTACTTTTAATAATTTTATGATTTATTAATAAACATATAGGTGAAATTCTCTATATAAAGATCAAGTTGTTTTCGTTTTGTCTAAATATGCTTTGTAAGTACTTGACGTCATCTTCTGCTGTTTGCAATTCATAGCATCCGATTATTAAGGGTCACTGGTTCACCGTTTTTCTTTATAGTGACTCGTTTGAGTCACTATGTCCATATTCTTAAACACATCTAGATTTGAATTATTAGATTCAATTTAGATTTAGATTTGAAATTTATATTAAAAGTTGTTTGGCGAATTGGATGCCGCATTTGATTACGGTTGAGCAAAAAAAGGTATTGCATGACAACTTTTGACCAGATAACTATACGCCAGAGATGAAATAATATCAATCAAAACAGTGAACTTCACCCGACGAACCTTATCCTAAGAAGGCAAAAAAGGATTCGTCGACCCCAAAGGTATGGCCAGCACTTTTTTAGGATTTGCAAGAAATGATGTTTACCGACTATTTGGTGAATGGAAGGACAAACACATGGCAGTACTATACTGATTTATTGAAACGATTCGACGTTGAATTGATGAAAAAAAAACTTATTTGGAGAAGAAAGAAGTAATCTTTTATCACCAGCGCACTGTCGAATTTCTCTACAAGCTGCTGCCACATCTACCTTATTTCCCAGATTTGGCTGCATTCGATTTCATTTGGTTTCCAAATATCAAACAATAGCTTGGTGGAAAGGGTTTACGTCAAATGAAGACGTTAGGGCCGAAACAGAGGCATATTTTGAGAAGTTTTACAAATCAAATTTTTTAAATGATTTTAAAAGGTGGAATATCGCTAGACTAAATGTGTCGAGTTTAAAGGAGACTATGTTGATATATAAATTAAAGAAAGTTTAAAAATATGCGTTTCTTTTCCTGACACAGATGATTATTATACACCCCCTGTTGAATATAAAGGCATAACATTTTTCCATGAAAATAAATCTTTGACGATTAGTAAAAAGACCTTAAGTCACAAAAGTCGAATGTTGAGGAGAATGAAAAAACGTTTACTCTTATTTTGTGCTGAAGTTTCTTATATTACAGAATTGTGCTTTTACCAGTATTTAAGTGTTTATGAGACATAACTAATTCCTTAATTTTAATCTTCTAGGTGTATTCCTTATTAGTTTTTGATGTGACTTAAGGCTTTAGGATTTCTTATAGTAAAAAATTTATAATCTTAAAACCTTAAGTCAACTTAAGGCTTTAGTACTATTGAAAAGCGCCAATATTTTTTTAATACTATAACCTTATAACTGCAGTTTTAAGTTAAAAACATTACAATCGTGCTTTGAAAATTTGAAAATACATAATTTTTATATTTTAGAAATTTAGATATTATTAACAGATAGGTAAAAGATAGGATAAAAGATTATAATTTGAAATTAAATATTTTTATATTTTAGAAATTTACATAGCTAATGCTTATTAATTATCACTATATTCAATTAAATCTGGATCTTCTTCGGTTAAATCATCTGTGGTCACCAAACTGTTATAAAATGGATGGAATACGGGTGGTATTAGATGAAGAAGATCGACAAGATCTTTTTTTTTCTCTACTGAAATTGGCACCGATGTTAAATAGCGCTTTTCAATATGTATATCCAACCGATCTCTTCTACGTAAAAAATTAACACGTTCAAAATCGGCTTCTTTATGCAAAACATTTTTGTAGTTAATTATGCCAACTTCATCACATCTGTACTGCAGCCAAGTCACGTCATGCAGTTTAAATTGTTTTTTGTTGGTATTTTTTTTTCTATACACTAGAGTGTTGGTTAGAAGACGGGAAAAATTATAAAAGTTGTTTATATTCATTTCTACCACCTCGAATTTATTTTTTTTGCCAGTTCTTCTAACTAACTGAAACCAGTCATGTGGATGGTATATGGAAGTTGCGGTACTCTTTTTTTGCTTCTCTATCATGGAGTGATCCACATCGCACTCCATGTGAGTATGACCGGGTTCCAAAAATTTATGATTAATAATCTTTAAATTTGTGGACTCGGTCATAAAAATACTTAAAAACATGGCACTCACATGACTATTTTTATTTTGGCCTTGGCAAGTGTCGGAATAGAAAGTTACTTCCTCAATGTTGGGATCCAAATTTTTCAAATGAAGATATAAACAGGAAGCAACTTCATTGGCACCTCTTCCTGCGATAGCTTCATGCCACATGTAGTTTGTAGAATTGCCATTTGCATTGTCATGGATTGTTAAATTGAATGTCCATAACTGGCGTTTATAAAATGCCACTGACGACGTTAGAAGAGGAGTTGGTAAACATTGTTGCAAGTCAAACGAAAAGCATTTCTTTTTAAGATTTGCTTGTGATTCCACTTTGTCTTGCTTTTTTGATGAATATGCAAAATCTGCCTTTTCTTGATGTGCTGTTAGTTCGTTTGTGGTGCTAAGTTTTTCCTCTTCATTTGAACTTACTGTAATTTTTATATGTAACGTGTCACATTTGTGACACGTATCAACTGAAGGTTTTTTGAATTTTAATTTGCATTTATGAAACTCGCGCTCGTAGATCATTCTTGAAACGGGTTTATCACACTTTTCTTTGTACAAAGCGTACATTTTACTTAAGTTTAAATGAGATGGTAAATATTTTTTGTCATTGGTTCGACGAGTATAATGGCTTTCGTAAGCTGGAAACGAATTAATATGCTCAAGAACTGCTGCGATTTCTTCGTTACTTTTTTTATTTACGGTTGACTTTTTTCCACGATTGTCTTCTAAAATAATACCCGATGCACTGTCAACCTTTTTTGAAACCGAATTTCGAATAAAAGTTTCATTTTCATCAATAGTTGCACAAAAACAACTTTTGCACACACTAACATGTTTTCCATATAAATGGAAAGAATATTCGTATGTAACATTTCGTCTTCTCGCATTTTCTGCAACTGATCGTGGACGTTTTATTTCATTTTTTGATACTGAATTAGCAACATAGTTTGCTCGTTTATCGTGACTTCCGAGCTGCCAATATTCTTCAAAAATTTGCTGTCTAACTTCATCTGTTAGTTGTATAGAACATTTTTTTCTGCACTCCTTTAGAGGCTTGAGCTTTCTAGCTGGAATTTGTTTTCCACTGACGGTTTCATATGATTTTCCGGTATTCATTAAAGCAGTTCTCTGTTTGCGAACCTTTGTGGACCACTTTTTTGGTGTTGTAGAAGTTTGGCAATTGGAAGAAGATGCCAAAGTTTCCTTTGTATTAGAAGGAAATTCTTTGTCATCTTCCGAAATGCTTTCCTGATTTGTTGGCGGTACATAATCTTGATCGAAAATACTGTCATCGGAGCTGAATGCTTTTTCTACATCTGAGCTCAATGAAGGAGGTGATGATTCCCGAGAAAACGATGGTGGAATTTCAGCTACTTCAGACGTAGAAGACCTCGGAGGATGAGATAAATCTTTCGAACATGATGCTTCATCTAAAATAATACCAACTATTATCTTGGGGTTGAAAACTACATAAGTTATCGTTACAATTTTGTTAAAATTTGCTGTACTTACTAACCTTTCTCATTCAATTTTTCAGTCATCGCAAGAATCTTTCTTGATCTGTTCATTATTATAACAATTTTAACTAATCACACACTATCACTATTGAAGTTTAGATATTTGCAGTTTACACACGAGAATACAAAATACAACTGAGCTCTGTTGGATATAATAACTTAACATTGATAACATATTATTTTGTTTATATTATATTCACCTGCCTTTTATCACTTTTGTTAGTTGCTAGTTGTTAGTTATTATCTATACCGCCAAAAAGCAATCACTTCTGTTTATATTATTTGCAATTTCTTGTAAACAGAAGTGATTCGGTTGTTGCATAGATAATGTTAGCAGCTAAGAAAAGTGATAAAAGGCAGGTGAATATAAACAATAATTATTTGTAATTTGTTTGTTATTCTTTTTGATTGTAATGTTAATAGATATGATTTAATTGGAATTTAAGAAAATTATTTACGTATTTTAAGTATATAAACATATTTAAATTAATATTTAAAGCAGAAGAACTAATTTATACGTAAGACAATAAATACAACATAATCCAATCATATTTAGGATAATTTAAAATTATTTATAAAATAATCAATACGGAAAAAATTTTTGAACTAACGACCATTAGGAAAATTAGACATATATTAATAATATATCCAATATTAAATTTGTTTTACACGCTTTTTTTTACACAACCTTGAAGTTATACTAATCAAAAATAATTTTCTTTTTCTGTAAAATTACCAATAACACCTCGTAAATGTTTCGTATAACAACCTTAACTGGACTTAAGGTTTTAAGATTGCCATTCATAACTCCTGGGAGTTTGATATAAGAACCTTAAGTTGACTTAAGGTCTTTGGATGACCAAAAGTTGCAATATTGTTTTAAGTTTATTGTATTTTATCTTTATTCCACTCATCATAAATAATTAGACTTAAGGTCTTAATACGAATCGTAAAGTAGAAAATTAGCTATCAGATGGTGTATTTAACTCAAAAATGGCAATTTGTGACTTAAGGTCTTTTTACTAATCGTCAAAGAAATATTTAACTTCTAATTAACGTGAATCGTTGATATGCAGAAAGAATTTACAAGATGGTTTGTTCCATCTTTTAAAGCAACTTAACACAGCAATCTATGGTTTACAAAGTCGCACGTCTCTATATGCCATTAAATCTTAACGCATGTCCTCGATTCTGATTTGTTGACAAGTGACTTCAGAAGTTGACTCTCTCTCTCTCTTTCTCAGAGTCCTTCGCCCTAACTTAAGAACACAGTGACCACTACTTTTTTTTTAGAAGGGTTCTCTTGACAAAGTCAAGATGGCTGTTTGTTGAATAAAGTTTTAAAATAGAGGTTGATCGACAAATAAAACAAAAGTTTTACTTGTTCCTTATTTCTGTTTTTTATTTTAATGTCAAGCTATAATTATTAATAATTCAAAAAAAGTAATAACCTATACAATAAAGTAAGTGTAAATGGATTTGTGGTTTGAAGATCTATCGAGATTTATCTTGAAGATAAATACTCCTCTCACAGTACGTTACCAATGATTAACGTAGGGCTACTGGAAAATCAGAATGCCCTACCAAAGTGTTTACACAGCTGATAGTTTACACCAGGGGTGGTCAACCCAAATGATCTGACGGGCCACTTTGGAAATGCATCATAACTCCGCGGGTCACATATAAAATTATTTATTTATTGATCCACATCAAACGACATTAAGTCACTTATATTATGGAATTAAGTACAATCAATAGTTCAAACAATTGGGTAAGCAGAAAAAACTCACAATCTGAGAAAAAGACCACCCAATTCTGACCTCAGAAACAAAATTTAAATCAAGCTTCAGTATGTACATTGCACACATTAATGAATTACGTAATTATTGTCATTTAACAAAAAACCAAAAAACCAAATTCGTTGGCATTGCGTGTGCCCCTTGCACCCCCTGATAGCTGCTTGTGCAAGCAGCGGCTAGCTTATCAGTTCGGAGAGAAGCCTTTGAGTCAGCGATACTTAGAATTATTGCCAGGCGCCAGAAACTACTGTCAAACTTTAGAAAAACAAAAAATAACAAAATGGGTTGTTTAATGTAGTTTCAAAAAAATTACAGAAAAAGGAAGGGATACTGATGGCATCACCTTAACAAAAAAAAAAGTTCAAAAAACAGAAGCGTTGACACTGAAGGTGCCAGAAGCTTTAAAGAAAATTGCCTCGCTCTTGAGTGACGACCGTAACGGTACCACCGTTTAAAAAAATGAAACAAACAAGTCACTGTAAGTCTCCTGAGAGAGAAATAAATGCAACACAAATTGTAATTACTCACCCCACTTCAAAACTACCAGGTGTTAAGGCAAATTAAGCTCGAGTACACCACGACTTCCAGAAAGCTTTCCTTGGTTCGTAGCTTATCGGCTTTTCCAAAAGGTTTGGTTCTGATTCTAAAACAAACTACAATTTGAGTTACAAAACCCCCCTCACAATTGATCTTACGTGACCCGTCTATCTACAAACTTAGTAGATAATTTTGAATTAAGTGGCGTCACCCAAAATTGTGCGCAATTTTACACAAAACCAAAATCAATTATTTAATCGACTTCGACGGCAGTCCTAGGCATCATAAAATGAGCCGAAAGTATAAATTGAGAGATATCCAAAATTTTTCTTTAAAGTCCAATTTGCGTTGAAGATATGCCTTTACGGACATAAACAAATCAATCCAGCACTCCTCAAGGGTGAATGATTACTACGTAAACGATTAGTTTTGTTAAATTCAAACGTTGGTTTGTGGAAAAACCCTCACCAACGGCAGATGGTGATCAAATAAATTAACTAAAATAAACGCAATTGATAAGGTATGAGTAAAAGATGATATTAAATTTTCTTTTACCTGCTTCACACAAAAAGGAAAGATAATGTTGATCAAATCGGTAAAAACCCTACACTATCAATTTAAAGGAAAAGGCCATTCTGTTGACTCTCGCGAACATCAAGTACAGCCTTGAAGAGGGCTCAATAGAAAAAGTTGCTGAACTTTTTAATGCCCTCGCAGAGACGTAAAAATTTACTCTGGACAATAGCTCAGAGCAGTCCGCAGAACCACCGACCAGTCCAGACATAAACCTGGCATCAGTTACCTTTCTTCGCCCAACCAGTGTAGAGGCCAAGCCTCTCTGATGAAAATAATCTGATGAATGAAAAGGGTAACATGGGTAATTTTAGAGGATTACTTAACCCGTAGTGGCATCGAGCCTATCGAATCTCTCTCTTTAGCTTTTTCTGTCCACTGCAGGACAATCAGCCTCTTTCTCTGAGAGAAAGGTTTAAGCATTTAGACCCCACGGTTGCTTAATCCGGATTGAATAATTCCTGTACCCTTTTTTTTTGGAGGTAAGGTAATCGAAAAAAAATTTCTGTGTCGGTCTGTCTGTCGGTCGTCAAATTTTGTCTCTCGCTTTATTCCTAAACCGTTCAACCAATTACGACCAAATTTGGTATGGTAATAGGGTTTACGATAGAAAGGTGAAAATAAGGTTTTCGTCGCGATCTGTCAATCAGGAATGCCACTACAAGAAAATAACACAAGATTTTTAAAAACGATTTTGTCTTGCAACATGTTAATTTAAAGTCCTTGAAAAGCTTTATGCAGAATAGGTAAATTAACTTTCTATCTGTCATCTGTCAAAAATTTCAAGCTGTCAAAGTTGAAACTTCAAGAGTGTTTAACTTATTAAGTACTGAAGGGATCTCAACCAAATTTTGTATGTAGTAACATTGACCCCCTAGAACTTGGCAGCATATAAAACTATTTGATAAAATTCAGAAATTCAACATGAAAAAAAAGATTACGTTTTTTTGCGAAATCTTGAAAAAAGTCCTTGTCCCTCGATTTTCTTCGGCATTTCTGCGTCGACAGCAATCAAACTTTTTCGACGTATGTCTGGTGGGCTCTAGTGGTGAAAATAAGGTTTTGACAGAGAAACCTTTGCCAGGGCAACCACAATATAATAAATTTAAAAAAATGAAAATGTCATCGCATCTCCGGAAATGGTCAACCGATTTGCTTCAAATTTTGTGTGCTAATAAAGCTTTTAAAGTACAAGCATTGGCGTGAAGATAATTGAGCTAAATGTAAAAGTAAGAAAATTACATAAAATATTAATTGAAATCTTAATTTATCTATTTTTTCTGAAAATTTGTTAGATGGCCTATAAAAAATTATGACATACGTTCGAAAATTTAATAATTAATCTGACAGTTTAATAACGATTAAAAATTTGTGTGCTGTTGTAATTCTATGTGGAATGGTGAGATATAAAAAATTCGAAAAATGGATCAAATTTTGTAGTAATTGGCATGTGCATCTTAATTTTGACGATTACAACAAGAAACCCGCCATCATATGTAATTCTGTTAGGTTTGTCCAATTGAATTAAATCGCAAATTCAGAATTTTTATAAAAAACAATATTTTTGCGTTGAACGGTCAATAATGCAGTAGAAAACGAACACATCCACTCCATATTCCAGAAAGGATGGATTAAGTAAAGTAAAATATTAAAATTATAAATACCACGGATAAACAAATAATTTTTAACAAAATGGCTGCAATAGTATGGGGGAGACGCACCTAGATTCTCGTTGATGCATTTATGCACGTCAGTGATAAAGATATAACTGAAAGTTCCAAAAATCACAAAAAATGCAAAACAATACAAGCTATAGGTGTATACAAACAAAATAGTGCTGACTATATTACATATAAGTATTAATTTAATTATAATTTTACATTTACAAAACAATCTCCGAATTTCTTTTTGTAAATTTTTTTATTATTAATTAAATTTTAACAAAATTTTACGAAACCGTCTTATCACCATATTGTACAGATAAGCCGCTTCAAAATAAATAAATATCCAAATGATACATACTCATAATAGCACTACGGTTAAATAAACTTGTGATCAGAGTTAAAAAAGAAAAAAAAATAAAATAATACAATACGTAGAAAATCAAAATTCAAAAAATTAGAAAAGGTCACAATTATCCCATAAACAGGTTTGGATTAAGAATATTTGAAATTATGAAAATTCGTGATACGATAGTACAATATAACGTTATTTCATGGTTATTTCCAATCTTCAGTTGTACATAATCGATTAAATTGAAAAATGAGAAAAATATTCGAACTAAACAAAATATTGAAATAATAAATAAATATTAAAAAGAATTTCTTAGTTCAAATTATTTTAAATTGTTCATTATTACACGTGACAAAGTTCAGATTTCATATTTTTTGTGAGGTTATGGTAAGTCAATTTTGTGCATGTTAATCAATATTTTGTTTAGTTTTTCTTATATACTTATTATATGTATATTTTTCTTATTTTTCAATTTAATCGATTATGTACAACTGAAGATTGGCAATAACCATGAAATAACGTTATATTGTACTATCGTATCATGAATTTTCATAATTTCAAATATTCTTAATCCAAACCTGTTTATGTGATAATTGTGTCCTTTTTTAATTTTTTGAATTTTGATTTTCTACGTATTGTATTATTCTTATTTTTTTAAATTTCAGAATAAAAAAAGACCCCAACGGGAAACCAAATTAAACACATTAGTAAACTACAACTTATACCAAGTTCCTGATGATATCTTCACCACCCCTGACCATTATTCTTCCATAGTTGGTCCACTCGTTCTTGAAACCAAACTCCTTAAGCGCCTTTTTGAACTTTTCATATCGATATGTGGTGAGGTCCTCCTGTATATTAACATTTGTCCCATTGAAGCACTTCCCGTTTTTGATAACTAAGTGTCTTATTCTATATGAGAGAAATTTTACTAATAACGCACGGGGGGCGATCTTTATCGCCTTTCTTTCTTACTCGGTGACTTTTTTCGATATTTGATATTTGTATATCCAGGTGTAGACGATCTCGCAAAAGACCCAACACCACATTATCAGTCGATTCATCTGGCAATTCCTGCACTCCAAATATTCTTACGTTGTTCCGGCGGCTGTACTGTTTAGCAGCATCTTGATTTCTTCTGGTTTCCTCATTAAGTCTACTGATAGTCACCTCCTGCTCCTGTACTTTCAACTCCAGGGCATCCACAATTTCTATTTTGCTTCTCAATTATTCTATTTTGGCTGTATTTTGCGATACCTAGTTTTTGACTTCGTTTAGCATATTTATCAGTTTATCCAATTTCGAGTTGATCTCCGTTAATGATCTCATATCTGCTGACTTAACTTGACCTCTTGTTGGCATAACAATACACGGCAACACTTAATTAGCGCGAACGAACTATATAGCGTTTTCACACGGGGCGTTCTAACGCTAGCAATAAAAAGCCGCGATATTGCTGTGCATCAAAAATACGTGCTTTTAAATACTACCATACCATTTATTGTATCGCGCACGTGTGAAAACCACTCATTTAAAAGCATGTATTTTCAATATCGAGGCGTTTTATTGCTAGCGTTAAAACGCCCCGTGTGAAACGATCTAATATACTGTCGGAGCAACAGGATGCAACTTATACACTCAAATCTAATAATCTTGATATTCAGATAACACAATTAAATACATCGGCTACTTGCATAAAATTATTTCATGAAATTCACGCTACAAACAAAAATTTTCCAGCGACGTACAACACGTCTGCTCACTCGGCCATCTTGCGACTCTCATGCGTGTATAGTAGATATAATATTGGACCCAAGACACTACCCTGGGGCACACCTGAGTAGATGGGATGTAGATTGGTGTATTCGTTTTGATGTTTGACAAGATAACATCTATACTTAACACCTTGACTTCCGGCAAGGTTTTATAAAATCTTACCTATGCAGTTGACAAACAATAATTTAGATAGAATTACAACTATTTTTTTTAAAACTGCATGTAATTTAATAGTTTGAAGTTTCTAGTTTCAAAATATATACTTGAAATCTTAAAATGGTTTACTTTAAGATCATAATATAATTTAATTACCTGTAATTAGCGAAAAGCCTATTAATAGGCTTCATGACGTCAAGGTGTTAAGTAGGATTTAAGGATTAAGTAGAATTGGTATGGGAGAATTTTCTTTAATTTGTAGAGCAGGCTTTATCAAACGCATGGTTAATGTCGAGGAAAGCTGTTGAACAATAGCGTTAACGGAAAACATAGTCAAAGCGATACTTTCCGAGTCTCCTCTCGGGTGAGAAAATGAAGCATTCCTAGTCACTTAACAAATCGACTAGTAATGGTTTTCATTACTGGTCGCTTATGTCACTTCAACATGTCGAATCATTTTTATTATAAAATGCTATTAAAAAAATTTGACCTACGTGAGGATCGAACTAAAAATATTTTGTATTTGAAATACTATATTTTGTATTTTAAATACTCGGAACAAAATGTATTTGTATTTCAAATACCCAAAACAAATTTATTTTGTATTTCAAATACAGTAGAACCTCGATTATCCGGGTCGACCGGGACCGGGCTCAGCACGGATAATTGAAAAACACGGATAATAATAATTGACGTTTTTTGTTAATATGACAAAATATTCTTATTATATAGTAGATTACAAACAAGGAATATATTAATTTAAAAGTTCTATTTGAAACAATCAAATAATTTTGTTTGTTTTTTGACTTTTACTTAAATTAAATAAAGTAGATAAGCAGAAAATTTAGACGAATTGACACTTTAAGTACATTTGTACAAGTCATTTGTACAAAACAATAAATTCAGCGAAATTTCATATTATGTATAACACAAAAAGATGCCTTAAAACCGCCGCACGGATAATCCGCGCACGGTAATCGAAGTATAACGCGCCCACGGATAAACCGCTTCACGGATAATGCGCGCACGGATAATCGGGGTTCTACTGTACATCCACCCCTGGATACAATAAATTAAAGCTCTTCACCTTTCCATTAGGTATGTATTGCCCAGCTTAAGGAAAGAAAATACTTAAATTTGATTGAATCTAAGCAAGTCAAGACAAGAATCTTTATCTGAACGCCGCGCCGCTTAAAATAAGTCTTCTTTAATCATCGTCGAAAAAGGATCTTATTTTTAAGAATCGGAAGAATATTTCAGAAAATGTATGTGTACGTTAGTGGCTACCATGCCCAAACGCATTAAAAAAGTAATTAACATTAAATATTAGGTTTTTGAAATAAAATACATAAATATTTAGATTATATTATTTGTAATTTTCTTTATTTAAAATGTTTTATCTTTTTACCCTTACCTGTGAAATGTGATTGTACAATAATTTCGATCTATTTTCTTCGGGACATGACAAACTTTTTAAAGTCTACACTTGAACAACGCAACGTTGGTTGCTTAAAGAATCAAGGTTGAAGAAGAAAAAAGGAAATAAGCTCAAAACAAGGTATATTTTAATATATTTTATTATTTTAGAAAATTAAGCACAAATTTAATACTAGAAATCTCTAATATTTAGCTTCAAAACAACTTTTCTTGAGCTGTGTTGTTGAGATATTAAATTATTTGTCGCAATTTAGTAAAAATATTCGGCGAGATCATGAAAAATGGTAGTCCTGAAAATGTATATAAACAGTGACTCATCTTACATATTCCTAATAATCTTAATATCAAGAAAATACTTAGAGCACTAATGTTTATTATTAATAGATTGAGTAAAGCTGTTAGAGCGTACTTATATCAAATAGGTAATATCAATTTGAATTGAAACGAAAAATATTGATATTATTCCTTGGTATCAACATTTTTCGTGCGTCATTAATATACCATAGTTGTATATTAAAAAATATATTTCCGTCTTTATTAAAAGTTAAAATTTTTTAAGAATAAAATTCGTTTTTTGATTTCGAAAAAAATCTAGGTGATTTTTTTCCGTTACTACTAGGTACTTACCTCTACTTAGATATGAAACTAACATTAGTACTGTATATTAAAATGAACACTTTTCTGTAATATATATAATTTTTATATTTAAAATAAAGAGACCTTCTCGTGTATATTAACAAATATCAAAGTTGGTAACTTTTATGTAAGACTTAGAAGCTACAGTTTTTAGGAAGAAAATTACGGCGACAAATTGTAGCAGTTTTAGAGCAGGTAAGCCATTCCATAAATAAAAAAATTTATTAGTATTAATTAATGGAAATAGAGCAACTCTTGTAATAAACCGTAGCGTCTATGCCTAACTTAAGAAACAATTTACATAATTACTTATTAGGTAGATAGATAATAAATCAAAATTGTTATGCCTGAAAATATTTTTTAAACATATATGTTTAATATGAAAATATTAATTATTTAAATAAATTACAAACGTTAAGAACAAATTATTTATAATAAAAATGAAACATAAATCAGTAAGAAAGGCCATTTGCAATAAATAGGTGAGTAATTCTAACAGATGTTACCCACATGGAATAATAATTAAAACACCCTTAAAAAGTGTATATAGTTTACCCTTGTTTAAAGCTCAATAGTTTTATTAGTTTCTTAAATAAAAAACACAGGCTCACAATCAAACTTAATTTAAATGTATGCGATTACAGTTGTATTTAGATCCACCTGTAGTTCATAAACTTTTATCACTGGACCTGCCAGCGACGTCTTCAAAAGATGATAGAGCAGAATACACTACTCATCGATTATATAAAATAACAAGCTTAACAGGATAACGTTTTAATCGTTCCATTAAAAATTACAATAACAACATTAAATTAAAGAGTTTATAATCAAACTTGAATAGGTAGGTTTTGGCATAAAATACACGTTCTCGTAAATGGTTTGATCCCACTCTAATTAATATTACCAAGTAAGTTCCCATTTTCTCCAGTGGAGTAATGTTTAATTAACAACAAACACCCCATTCAAAATTTGGTATCGGCAATGATCAAGGAGGAACTAAAAATGGACGAGTTGATGAAATTGAAAATGCTATGATCATCTAGAAGTGTATGAAGTCTCTGATGAACAAAAGGCATGATTAACCACAGATAAATAATATATAGCTATAGTATATATTACGTGATAAGTAATAAGACTGTTCACTTTCGCGAACATACCACGTGAAAGTGTGCAGTCGTAGCCAATGATTATGGCATTGATAATTTTGACTAGAAGCAATCGAGCTTGCCAGATAATTGGTAGGGATATAATGACGGTGGGGTTGGGATATGAGCGACACCCAACGTGTGCGGTTCGGTGCGCTCAGTAAGATTTACAATCAATCATTTGCATTATCCTAGCCCAACCGTTTTTTGCTGATGACAAATCCGATACGGAGTAGTGTATAAATGTGTGCGCAAGCTTGCTGGAGAATGCAAATGGGGCCCGAATAAAATACATACTAAAAAATACTGAAAGAACATACAAATTGCAATAAGTTACTAAGATTTGATAACTAAGTACCATCGCCACATAAAAACTAATTCGGATCCAATTAGCAAACCGGCAAGCCATTATACACAGCTTACTTTTAATGTTCTATCTATTTATTTATTTAATTAAATGTTACTGTTTTCATAAATTTGAGAGTTACATATAGATAAAGTATAAAACAAATTTATTTCGGAAGCAAAACGTTGCCGTGTTTTGCAATTTGGATTTTGAATTTATCTATAAAGATCTATCAACTAGAATCTACTTACAACTAAATCAGACCTAGAATACAACATAATGAAGGCGAGGAGAAGCAGTAATTAGACTATTAACTACAATTTATATAAACACTAATCTATATTTTTTTTGCAGGTGTGGTTATTGCCTCTCCTCAACAACATTTGGCAGACGACAATCTGATTCTCAACTATTCTTACTTAATAATGTAATGAACAAAAGCAAACTTACGCTAATGGCAACTGGCCACAAGCGACAGTTGGCTAACGAGGACGCAAAAGGCCGCGGACTGGCGCAAGCGAAACCACGAAAACGGTGCACGGGAAATCCCTGTTAACGTGGTAGTCACGCCAGAGTGCACTGCAAGCCAATGCGCCCTCGAAGCTGTGAGGACGCCACTGTTGCGCCACTCACCTAGGCACCTAATTACACGCTATGGACGAACTCTGACTCGCCCAATTATTGCTAATCATGTCAAGTTCATGACTCCAACATGGTTCTCATGCATTGATCGCATGACACAAAATCCACTAGAATAACAACAATCAATAAACAAATAATATACGCGCGTGGATAGTGTCTGCAATCGAAAGGCCACTTGGCCCATCGATACGCTGGTGCTGCTCGGGTTGAGGAATAGGTTGGTCATTATGGATAGGATGGGAATTCAAATAAGGAGCTAAACAGCCGTTTCGGTGTGGCTGTGAGAGGATAACCGCTCCACATCTATTTCAGGAATCGTCAATTCGTCTGGGATGTTATCAGCATACTCAATGGAAGAAGTTTGAGACAACCTCTTAGAGAGTGAAGTCTGTTTGCGGAGTACCTCGGCAAGGGAAGTACTGCTGTGTTCGCCGTACCGAGCATCTAGGCCCTGACGGAAAGCGTTAACTACTCGGATCTGAAATAAACAAGAAACAACAAAACAGGGAGAATTAAAATAAGAACATTCCTGGGAAGGTGGCGAGCAGTTAGCACAGCCCAAAGTTCAGTATAGAGCCAGTACACTTAAGCCCCAACATGCTGTTCTTTCGTACAATCGAGCAATAGTAATGAAAATTTATAAAATGCAAACAAGCAATGCAATATTTTAAGTTAAATGCAACTTGCAGAAATAAAACTACAATTTTTCGTCATAATTATTTCAAGTAAAATTTTTGAAAATTTGTGCTTTTTGATTCGGAACTAAAATGTTGGAGCCCAAGTTTATACACTTAACAAACATGCAATCGAAATATGTCATGCCACAAATTTTATAGCTTGTGGTGGCATACAATCATACATACACGTGAAACGAAGGCAGTTCAAATTGAATCGCAATACTGCCAGAGCAAAATGTATTTGTGTTGAGCCATTATACATGCCGTGTACTGGTAATTCCGAATCAGGCCTAAGCTTTTACATTCACTGGTTTTCATTGCAGATTATAACAGAAGCTACAAATGAAATAAATCGCCACTTGAGACCAAAACAAATATTTCACGTTTATTATCAACCGGTGGTTACTATCTTCCACTTGGATAAATAATAAACCAATTTGATACTGGTAGCAAGCAGTCTGATATTACTATACAATAATACCGACGATAACGGAATTAAAACATTTAACTTGCAAAGTTGTCACAAACCAAAACAATACAGTTTTATAACTGTCTGAGCACCACTTAACACACACGAATAACAATATTCAAATACATACAGTCTTTACCAGAGACATTGGTTACTTTGCTTACGTGATTTTGCCCCACCTGTATGTATGTATATGTGGGAATTAGTAAACACACAAAACAATATAAAAATATTATTTAACACATAATAATGTATTAACACAACCTAGCAAATATTTTCAAAATAAAAATTCATTCTTTTAATTAATTTATTGAAAAGAGTGCTTTATCGAAAAACAGCAAATTTGTTAGTATATTAAAATAAAAACATATCTAAGTACACTTGGTCAAGATATACATATAACAAATACATATATATGATATACATATACGTGTATTTTATATTAAAATTTCAAAATTTATATAAATAAATTTAAGCCTCTACAATAATTTAACAATCAAACTAACTATGCAACGAGGCCAATTTCTTAATCCTTTAAGCGTAAGCTAATATTTTTAACAATTGCACTAACAAAACCTACTTTAATAATTATTCTTCAACATCTTTTTTTTTTTTTAATTTAGTATTTTAAACCAACATTTGACGTTTCTCGGACGCTTTGAAATAATTTGTTAAAAATTGTAGCTTATCAGGCATTTTGGAGCACGCGAACATTCGACTACAAAACAATTTATAATTCACAACCAAAGCAAATTAAAGTATTTTCTCACGAAAAAAAAAAAACAAAAAATTGATTAGACCACAAAATGATTTCGATCCTACGATGCATCGCTTATTTCATTTAGTGACTAAAAATCGTCAATGTACTATATAACGATTTGAAAATATAAAATAAAAATTTGCGAAGTATAACTAAATTTTGAAAACGGAATCGCCATCTATTTTTCGGCCGAGCAGTCGTTTTGAGCGATCATATGCATCTGTGAGCAAAGGTATAAAGAATCATGCATCATGCAAACGTAAATTAGAGTTTTTTATAACAGGCAGGCTTCAAACAGAGGAATTCGGAAAAACAACTCTACAAAACAATATGAACGTCACTTCACTGCTTCAATATTGAGAAGGCCGTTATAAATTAGATAAATAAGAGTTAACGAAAACAAAATGTTAGGTAAAAGCAAGTGCCTCTATACAATGTGGAAGCAGTGGCCAACACAAACCAACAAGAGCGAACGAGCGGGCACACGAACACGTAGCGGACAGAAAAGATGTAGGAAAGCGGCTTACAGCTTGGTCAGTGGAGCTCTTGCTGTACGGAACCGGAATCAAACGCTCTTGCAATTCACCACCTATCACCTTCAAGAGTAAAGGGTAACATTAAGAGTGGTTCGATAGACAGTGACAGAAACACATACAATAGATAGTGCACAGAATAAGATAGATTAAAACTACAAGTATATCTAAGAAGAATGAAAAACGACGATTAATTATAACAAATCGTCATCTTTTTGTGGTATGTGTCACTACTATAATACAGTTAAATAAGATACTATATAAATGCGATTTAATAAATGATTATAAATAAAATTAATAAAATCAGCCCTAGCTCTTATTTAATTGTACAAATCGAGTTTAAGTATTCATATGAAAAGTTTCTACTGAACATATAAATACACACATCCACTAGTGAGTGCTGTAAATAATAGTATTAAGTGTTACAATCAACAGACACACGATTGCTCGAAACGTGTATCCAAAATTTTAGGCTCAGTGCCGAGTTTCAAGAACAGAGCATTCAATATCGTTTTAAAACCGTTTTTATTTAATCTAATGGCAGTTTAAATAAAGTTTTAAGGGAAGCTGAAAATAATAAAACTAAATCATAAAAAAATATATCCTAATGATTCGATTGCATTGTGTTTAAATAGGGGCAAGTGTTTTGTTTGGTTTTGCAAAATCACTAAATATTTGACTTTTTATTTTTGAATTTTTAAATACAGATAGTATAAACTTGTTATATATATTTGTCTGTTTGTTCATATTTGCTACAACAATTTCATAAAATAAACAAAGAATAATTATTAGTCCTTTACTAATATCGGTATACACTAACATAGACCTTGTCCCATTAAAGTTTAATATTAGTTTTTAATTATATAAAAATTCACATTAAATATTTTTTTAAAATTTTTTTTTATCAACTTTGTTAATATAGAGTCAATAACTTACCTTGTTAGATTCACATAGAATTTTCCTATGGATAATCTTAAATAAAAAAAATTAACAACTATATGAATGTGAAAATAAATATTAAGTCAAATTTACATTTCTTTCAAATAAAAAATTTTCAAGTTAGGATTTTGGATGACGAAACAAGACAACACCACAGTAATTGTGCAAAATTTTAAACACCTTTTCTAAATTTATATAAAAAAGTTGATTGTATTTAAAAAGAAAATATAAATAGCTAGACACAGTATACACACATCATATTATGTGGTATATATAATATTCAAATTGCAACAACATTAAAAATATGTTCATCAAAAATTAAATGTTCATATCTCCATTATACCCTATATAGCAGGTTAACATAAAGTTTATTTGAATTTTTTATATATATACTACGTATTGAATATATATAAAAAGTAAGGTTAATTTCAAAGTAATTTGCAAATCTTATAACTAAAGTTTGTGTAGTAAATATGAACAAACGCTAAACCATGTGACGTTGGCGATTCACACACAATACAGTTGTCTCGCAGTTGTGTACATGCCTAGGAAACTTAAACAAATAATATCTGTCTCCATCACCACTAATTTGAAAGGTCTAAATGCTATCTAAAATGCTATACATACAGCTATTCTACCAGTGTACGATAAAACATTATGTACAAAAAAAAATAATACAAAGTACTTAGAATTGGTCAAGTAAGAGTCTCTACTAAAGTGCTAAGCTTTTGGTAGTGGAAGAGGCTGATTTATTAGGTCAGGGCTGCTATGGCAGGGTGGCACTAGTAACAAGCGTCATGCGCTGCTCGCCGCGGTGTAAAACCGGGCAGGACCGACACTATATTCGAGTTTCATGCACAGGTTTGGGTATTTCTGAGTTGGCAGGTGTCAAAGGTGAAGTAAACTGCGTATTGTAAGCTGGGGGCCTCAAGGTGTGAGGAGACAGCAATCGTTTGCCACTCGATGGATGATCTGCATGCCCGATCTTCTGTTGTGGAGATAATTTCGTAGCAGTTGAATCCTCGTCAATATAAGTGATGTCTGATAAAGGACGAGGCGGCCAAGGGCCACCGGTATGGCTTCGCGAACTGCGTAAGCTGTGTAAACTATGTACTGATCGGCGTTCCTCCAGATCCTCCAGGTTGGACTTGAAAGCTCTGATAACTCGCAGCTGCAAACACAGGGAAGCAGGGTACTTATGAGGCCGGGATTAGCATGCCCACACACACATGCTCACACTCTTTCGCTCAACATGCGTGCTACTTGCACAACCGCCGTCTAGCGGTGTACCTGCAGCTGCGCCAGCGGACATTCACGTCCTTTCCCCGCGTGTTTAAACTTTTTGGTGATAATTTTAAATATTTTTAATTGAAACGTTAATATTGTTAGTCAAGAATAAAAAATGAAGAGGAAAGATATCCCAGAACCGCATCTCCTTATATATTTTTAGAAAAGCACCAAAATTACATAGGTAACTAAAAACATCTCTTTACTTCCTAATACATACATAGATTTTAAATCATACTTCAAATTTTTAATGGTCCAATAATTTTTCAATACTCAAATTTTATGAAAACAGATAAATATGTCGCAATACTCACAATCACTTTTTAAGTAAACTTAATTTCTCTATATTTACAGTCGACTATTAAAAAGTATTTAAATCACGATAGGATACACAGTATCTAAGAAGTTCCAACAAATGTTGCAACATCTTTGTAACAATGTGTCCTTGTGTGTACTAGCCTTTAAAACAACTTTTTAGTTCACTTCACTACGCATATGAATTTAAAAATTAAATTGAACTATTTAATTAAAAAAATATTAGTAACTAAAATTTGCTTTTCGTACAGTAATCCTTGTGGTTCACAAAATTAGCACGAAAATAGAATATCCATGTAAAAGACAATGACATTATGCAATTTTCATGATATATTTAAAACATTTTAACTAGGAACGTGCCCACGGGGGCTGGAATAGTAAAAGTAAAAAAAAAAGTAAAAAAGTTAGCAAATTCTGAACTGTTCCCCCCGAAAATATACGTTAATACTAACGCGATAAAGTGATATCGCGTAAACGCAAGAATGACTGTGATTTAAAACTTAATTTTTTTATACTTTCCCGTCAACATAGAGAATTATAAAATCTTGATTAAGTAATTTTTTAAGCTATGCTGCATTGTAATAACTTTAAAATTCAAGCATAAATTGGTTTAGAAATTACTGTAATAATTAATAAATAGTTTTTAAAGTTTAGTTTTCATTATGATTTCCAATTATGTCATTCTAAATACATAATAATGGTTAAACTTTCATAATTATTAAGTAAATATCACATTTGAGTTTTGAATTAAATTTTATGCTTGTTAAAACTCGACCTTAATGAAAGCAACCACAATTTGCATAAAGCACATTGTAATTCTTTAATAAACTTTAAACACTAAAATATTCTGTCAGAATTAATAGCGCTAGAAATGACTACTATTATATCGGCTGCAATACGTAATATTTTAACGTAACGTTTTTCAAACTGCCTTTTTTATAGTAGAGAACATTTTAATTGTTTATATATAATTATTATTACTTAAAATGGATTCAATATTCAAAATATGTTCAAGATAGAAGATGTTTAAACTTTGAAATTATTCTAAACAATGCACATATTTCAAATTTGTTACATTAACAAAACAAATTGAGGTTCATACCTTCGATTTTCATACTACAAATTCTACACAAACTATTCGAGGGTTATTTTAATGTATAAATTACATAAAACTGAAACTATAAAGTGATTTATGGAAAAGTAGAATATGAAATACACCCTCTGTTTAATATACCTAATATTTTACCGTTATCGGAGATTCCCATAAACCAAGCAAACGGAAATTAAAAAGTAAATCCACTACTAGGTTTTTTATGAGTTTTCTTTAATCTGTTTTTTTACTCCTAAAGTTAGTTCTGCAATTTTAGATTTCACTTTCAAAAATTTTGGTATCAATCAGTTCAGCGTTTATATAATTATATAAACTTAATTTAATAAAAGGGCCGTTTCAAAAGGTCATTGCTGAACAGTAAAAGCCACTGATTCTGCATTAATTTATATATAATGTCCCACGCTTTTTGAATATTTGATGCATTTCTAGGTAGTTCTTGTTACTATTTTGAAAAATGATGTATTTCTTTTAATCTGAATATGTTGTCCCGGACTTATCAAATTACTTATAAGTTTGTCAACTTGTCTAATATACATATATATGTATAAATTATATACACTATTTCAACAAGTTTCAATGTATTATGGGTAAAAACTGTAAACGTACAATAAGTAACCATGCAATTTTAGCATTTGCGTTATAAGGTTAAATCTCGTCCTAAAATTTACACATTCTTATGACATGTAAGGCGGTCTACCAACAAAATGAAAGTTAAGCCTCCTTGTACCAGTCTTCAATGTAGTTAATATTTTTGAAGTCTTCATTTAATAAGCACGAAATCTCCTACTTGCTGTCCCATTACAAAGTTGAAATTTAGATTGGTTAATTAATTACAGTGTTCTACTGTACTGAGAGGTTCTCTCTCTATAACAAGAACTCAAGAAACCAGGCTACTTACTCGTTATAACAAATTTTCGCTATAAACAATCATCGATAATAAAAGTTTGTATAGATAGATAAATGTAATAAAATTTATTTATTGAAAAAGGGAGTTAAATGCATAGTAACATAAAGTTTAACAGCTTATTGAAAAAAAAATATAATTTTGGTTTGTTTGAGGTAATGAAGAATCTTGAATTTATCAATTGCACTTTCTAAGGATATAGAGTTTTTATAAAGAGCATCCTAATGAAGCGTGGAAGAAGAATATTCTACATCCTAAAAAATATTTGGATTTCCAGAAACTCGCTATTACCGATCTGACTTCAAACAAAAATCTCGTTATATTCAGCTCAATGCCAAAAACGTACTCGTTATAGAGAGGAAATTTTACATGGAGTAGTATACAAAAGGGCAAGGGACCAAATAATTTACTCGTTATAGCCGATTTTTCGTTATCACCGAGACTTGTTTTAAAGGGGTTTTAATATAATCTTCTCCTAAATCGAGGGGAATACAGACAAAATTTTTGTACACTAGATTTCCCTTTACGAGATTTCCTAATCACATCAGATTTCCCTTCACTTGTACACAAAATTTCCACTTTGTTCTGAATTAATTCCCAACTCCAGGTATATAATTATTTAAGGATTGGTTATTTCAATTACCATAAATCGATTAACACTAAGGCAAGAATAAAAAACATGAATATATTCAAATTGTAATTTTCAAGTTTAGCAAAATTTAACATATAATGAATCTGGTAGGCTGCTCTAGTTTTTATTTTTAATTACAATGAATCTTACATCCAAGTATCAATGGACATAATTAATACATTAATGGTAATTTTTATACGTTCTAAGTTTCTGTACCATAAAACGTAGATACTATTTTACAAAAAGTGTATATATTTGTTTTGGATTTTACTAAGTGAATCTATAGGTATATAAATCTGTATAGAGTAATAGAGCTAAATATAGTATACTAACTTTTATCTTAGAGAATATTATTGTGTGAGTATTAAAATTTATATTTATCTAATTAAAAATGTGTGACATGACCATGAAAAATTTAATTTTTGTAATGAAAGTACTGATCCACCAAATACAAGAAATGTTAGACGAAGAAAAAATAACCCAATCCATAGATGATTACAACTGCTGACCTAATTAACACAGTAATATAATAAAAATACAAATCAAATACGTTTCATTTGGCTGTGTTGTCGCGAAAAAGCACGAAAATATTTAATATTCCATCAGAAACGATCGACATACAAACAGAAAAAGCAACATCAAGTTTGGGGATAACTAAACAACTAACATCATTGTGCAACAAAGCAATAAATGCATAATAGTATTTGCATAAGCAAAAGCCCTACTACAAGCTACGTACTTGTTTGTACTGCAACAGGATTTGCTTGAGACACCCACAGCTTTCCTATACCTCAGTTTCTCTCATTGGTTCGGCGGGCTAATAAATAAATTATTAAAATTAAATACCTAATATTTGATATTTAAAGAAAAGTGTTTACTATTTTGATTCCAAACTAAATCCATGAAAAGAAATGGAAAGGTTCTAAAACTTTAAAAAAATTTTTTAACAATTTTCTATCAGATCAAAGCCTTAAGTTACCTTGTTTTAGATTTAGCAATAAATTTTCTAAACCTATTTCCAAGAAAGAAACACTCCAAAGGAAGAATAAAATTCAATTTTAAGAAAAAAATAAAAGTGGTAACTTAGATAAATATGAAAAGAAGCTAAATTGCTTGCAACATCGATAGCAAACACTTAAAAAAAGATAGGAAGGTTGAGAGCAACAAGAGGCAGATCCTGGAAATAAAGTAAGATCCGTGGGCGTGGGTGTGATGCATCCTGAGACAACACAGCCAATTTGGGATTCGAGCACGGTTTCTCCCAAAGTTTCAGCATGCAATAAACTATCTGCTAATGGCGCTAACACTAACTACGTGATAGCAGGTTTATGCTACTGACTACTAGTCGCACGAACGGTGTGTTGAGTTTTAGTAGTGATTTATGGTGAAACATGCAATTAGGTGTTAGGTGTTAATTATAATTTAAAAATTACTGGTCAGATATTATCTTAATCTACTGTTATAAAGGTTTCATTAATATTGGATTAATGTTAAGTACACAAGCAAATACTATTAAGTACAATTTAAAATATCACCAATTGTGTATACTATTTTATAACACAACTATTTTTATACGCTTTACATTATTCAACGAGGACATGTGTATATCCACTGCTGACCAAAGTATGTGGTCATGTTAAATATGGATAAAACTCACTAAATAAAATAAATATTAATTTGTTGCAATTTGAATTGCAAATTCCACACGGCTTGTTAAAATTAAATTAAAAAAAAACAAGTAAAAACTAAGAAAACCAAAACTAAAAACTTATGTCATTTTTAAGCTAAAAAAATTTGCATACAAATAAAGCGGGATACGAATACCCGTATTTCAGGCTAACCTATGTTAAGATCAATTTCACAATTCACATATCAATGTACCATGCTTTCAAACAAACTAACATATAATATCCCAAAATAGGATATGGAAGGATAAGGTAGGAAGCCTCAAATGACATTTTTGTCAAAACTACCCTATAATTTATCCTATTTAATTGAGCTCTGTTCATCAATCACTCCTAACATACGGAATTTATTAAATGCACCCACCGCTATGGGTTTATCCATGGCACATGCCCAACGCGGTCGGTGGTACAATCGTGTGGTTCACATTGCAACTAACATATTTTACACAATGCACACACTTACCTGCGTTTGTAGCCTAGTCAAACCCCGAATCCAAAGAATTTGTCCTGCTCTAGGCTTCTTATCGGAATCAAGGTCAAACTTTTCTTCCCCAATTGCAATTGCTTCTGTGTACTCTTCCGGATGCCCTCTACCCCACCTATTAACCAAAGATATTTTAAAACTAAATCAGCATTTTAGAATAATCAAAAATGCACCACACAATTTTTAAAACTAAAATGCACCTCAAGTATAATAGAAGCTTTACATAAGTAACCTCATTCATAGCCCGATGATGCTATATTATAATGAAAACATTTGCAAAATTTATACTTACAATGAATTTTATTAGCAAGAAGTTTATACTCTAAAAAGTGTGTAGTGATTTTATGGTTATTCTAAAATTTAACATCATTAACATCAAGTTGTATTACTTAAATCACGAATCTTTTGATTCATTTTGAAACCTTGAAGTGAAACAAAAAGCTTGACTTACTATTTTTAAGAAAATTATGAAAATATAGATCAAAATAAAAAAAACATACGATAGAATCTTTGGTATTTTTCTTGTAGGTACAGTTGTGACAAGTTGGCCCCATATTAAAGTTCCTACACCAAAAAATAGACACCAAAGCCACTGATCCAACGTTAAGCTTTTTGTTGAAAATGCCATTTTACCATACTGAATGATCAAGATCTATATAAAAAAAAAACTAAATTTGTGCCAAAATTTATTTTCAAATGTATACCTGTGAAGCACATGTTCCGATCCAAATTGTATAGAAAATGGGATTTGTAAAAACACCTTCAAACACGTTCCGTTGACCGTGAATTTTTCTAGCATTAAATTCATTAAACAGTGTCATCATAACAAACGAATTAAAAATAACTGTGAAATGTTGAGTAGGTCCAGATCCCACATCTGCACCTCTTCCTGGCTCAATATTTAATAATTTATCACCTAAACAAATTTGAATTATAATTTTCTCGTCAAAAAAGTCCATTACTTAAAACTTACCTACAAATAACAATGAAAATATAACCGTTAATTGATAGACGGCTTGGCCAAGGATATTTTTCATCATAGTTCTTGATATAAGGGGTTTTGTTCTTCCATATGGTTTTCTTAGCAATAAATCTGAAGTTGGAAACTCAGTAGCTAATGCTAATGAAGCTAAAGTATCCATAATTAAATTTACCCATAACATTTGCACAGCCTAAAGAAAAATTGTAATTATGCAATAAAAACCAACGTTTTAGCATAGATAACTACTACAGATAGCCATCACTCAAGAAAGGAATAGTGTTTTCAAGCACTGATATTTGGAAGCAATTAAAAGGTAGTTACGAAGCTAATGGTTTACACCAGTACTGTCAGATGTTTTCTTTTGATTTTTAATAGCATAATAATCCTAACCATTATAATTTTATTAATTAGTTGCTTGATCAATATCCCAAAACCTGGACGTATTATACCTGTTTCATAAAATTTAATTACCACATTGAGAGAGGAATACACTCTCATCAGTGTCTGTCGTGAATGGATTAACGAAATTCCCAAAGCCTAATCACTAGTTTTCAAATTGAAATTAGGTTTTTAATTGTTTTTGAGTAACGATATAATAGTAGAATTCAAATAGCTATTCTTGTTATATTACAAGTTGATAACGACTAAAAATTGTATTGGTGACTGGATAGTCTTCTCCGCATTCCGCATTGGTCAATCTCATACAGCATGGATAAAAATCCTTCTTGAAAGAAGATCATGACCAGCAGTGAACAAAAAAACGACTGGATGGCAAAACTGCTTTTATTTAGAGATGAATGATGCATGTGTTTCATAATATGGTTGTTTTTTTATTCTTTTGGTAACTCCTTAATATTAAAATCTTCATATTATAAATTTATAAAATTATTCCAAACCTAGAGAAAGCTTTTTCAGTTAGCCCCCTGCCCTTATAGACGCCCACAAGTAAGCCACAAATAATATTTATTTAAAAAAATATAATAAGTGTGTGTTTATTTTGAGTCCCATTTCTGAATCAAGTTTTACAGATGGATAGATGCATATTGTTATTATACATTAAATAATTCAATTAGGCACAAAACACATTCAAGGCGACTAAGGGGTACACTGAAGTAGATATATGAATGTCACTCCTGGCTCACTTTGCTGGGAAAAACCCGCCTTGCGGGGTAAACAGTAAGGTTATTATTGGCATAGTGAGTTAGCTGAACAACTGCTGACACTAAGGTATCCAGTTGTAGTCTTCATGCTTTGGAAGACACAGAAAGCCTTCAGGTTGATAAGATTAAAAGTAAAAGTAAAATGTAATAAAAACAGGGTTTTCCCCTAGCAAAAGAAGAATATATCGACCCAAGTTTCATGAAAATTAGTCAAGTAGTAACAGAGATATGCTTAGTTTTGTGATCGAGAATCCGCCATAATTCCAATATCATAGTGAGAAAATATACCATGGGGCAGATATTCACCCAAGTCGAAATACTTCCACTCTTTTAGGTTGGGTTAAAAAAGATTTACAATAAAGTTCTTAATTGCATTAAAATATCTCATTTCGGCAGTTTACAACACAGCTCGAGTTGTTGTTGTCTTATTGTTGCCAAACATTTTTATGAATAATTTTGCTAAGTAGTTGTGTTTTACTGGCTGGAGCTCAATTATGAGTAGTAACCACACAAATAAATTTTAATTTAAGTCATATAATATTATGATGAATTATACCCATCATTATTTATATTATTTGTTTATGTTTTTGCAAATAAAAATGATGTAACTTGAAGTTGATACTGTATTTTAAGAAATTTGTATTTTGAAAACTAGTTAAAACTTTATTTACTAAATATCAAAAATCATAGAACTTTTTTTAGACGAACGTTTCAAAAATTATTAGATCTGAAAATCTTTATTTACCTCACGGATAGGTTGCTTAGCTCCTATTGGAAAGATAGCCAACTGCAAGCAGTTGCATGTCAACTTTTAATATACCTTTCGTTGTCTATAAGGATATTTAGTATTAAATATCGCTTTTAAATTATCGATATAATCTAAAACAAAACACTTTTGGTTCAAATTTAAAAAGTTGATATCTTAGATACAATGTATCTGGAATTCTAGATACGTTACCACTTGTTAACAAGCAAAATTTTTCATTCTTTGCAATATCTGAACAATCACAGAATCTGTGTAAACACCTACTCTACCACGGCTCGTCCAGTAACAGTTATCTGCTATTTCCTCGCCCGGAACCATCGTTTAATAAATTGTGCAACATGTGCAACTTGTCTAATTTTAGTAAATACTATTGTGTGAGATATCTGTAGTAATTACCTATAGTTTTAAATTTCTTACCTTTAAGGGACTGTCTTGAACAGCACAGGCACCAATAAAAGCAACAACAACGGCAACAACATTTACAGTTAACTGAAACTGTAAAAATTTGGCTATACTGTCGTAAACGTTTCTTCCCCACATAACAGCTTTTACGATACTACTGAAGTTGTCATCTGTTAAAATAATATCAGATGCTTCTTTTGCAACATCTGTACCAGCGATACCCTAGAGAAAGATACTTTAATTGTTAAGAAAATTGATGATTATTAGAACTTACCATGGCAAATCCAACATCAGCCTTTTTCAAAGCCGGTCCATCGTTAGTACCATCTCCTGTTACAGCAACAACTTCTCTTTGTTCATTAACTTTACTATCAATAATACCTTTAACTAAAGTATATTTGTCTGTGGGAGAAGATCGTGCCAGAACACGTAGTTTAGGCCATACTTTATCAAGAAGATGTTGCTGCACCTACAAATTTTAATTATGATATAATCGTAACCTGTACTCTTGGAAATTTTAATTAACTCACCTCTCCGTCACTATCACGAATTCTTTTATTAAATTCTTTACCTTCTAAAATAATAAAATCTTCATTGGGTTTTAAAATACCGCATTTGGTAGCAATAGAACGTGCAGTATTTATATTATCACCAGTAACCATTCGTACTGTTATTCCTGCTTTTTGACACTTTCTAATGGCATCCGGTACTTCAGGACGTACTGGATCTTCTATTCCAACAACACACAAACAAGTTAAATTGTTAACAATGTTTGCTTCTTCTTCCCAATTTGGTTCATTGTCTATATGTACTTGATTAATTTCAGCTTTACCAGGAACGAAATCCTTAAACGCAATCGAAATGGTACGTAAACCATCACAAGCCATTGGTTCAATAACTTGGCGTAACAACCGTTCTTGCATATCCCTGGTAAATTTTTCCAATCTACCATCATGACCATAAATAAAGGCACACTTGTTTAATATCATTTCAGAAGCACCTTTTGTAAATAATCTAAATCCACCTCCTTGTCGAGGTATAACAGTACTCATAGATTTCCTTACTGAATTAAATGTGTATACACGAGTAAATGTTTCTTCTGGTTGATCATCGCGAATAGCTTGATAACTTTTTTGCATACCTAATACGAAACCTAATAAAGCACATTCAGTCTTGTTACCAACTTGTTTAGGTAATTCTGAAGGTTCGTCGCCCGGCTATAAATTGTAATAATAAAAATTGCAATTTTAAAGATACCAATGGTTCCTTACCATTATTCGAGATGTGTATGCAGAATTAACGGCTATGCCCTGTATTACTAAACTTCCAACATGACTTGGAATATCTGAAAACTTGGGCATTGTTTTACACAGTTGCTCGCAAATATATGATTGCACAACAGTCATTCTGTTAGTTGTAAGAGTGCCCGTCTTGTCAGAGCAAATTGCAGTCGCATTACCCATTGTTTCACAAGCATCTAAATGTCTCACAAGATTGTTGTCTTTCATCATTTTCTGAAAATAAAAAGATTAGCAATTTGTCAATACACAATAATATTGTCATAAGCATATTGATCAAATACGCTGAAATAGAGAAGATATTTCAAAAAACAATAGTTTCAGATTTTTGTTATTGTGAATCTACACTAGAGGTAATATATTGATGTCTTGGATGAAGAATTATTATAATAATTAAATGTTTCATTAATCAAGCAGATTGATTAGTTCATTGAAAACCAATCTTGATTTTTTGATGAATGAGTGAAGGCTGAAGGATTATATGTATCGGGTGTGAATAATATAAAATTTTGTAATAAATGACAAATTTGGTGACTGTAATCTATCTTAAGGCTGTGTAACATTTGAGTTAATTTTGTAGAAAACTTAGTACCTACTAAATTTTGTAACAAACTTTTTCAAAATTTGTGAGGTATTTGTTCTATTTGTATTACCAAGTTTCAGGTAATTTAAGCTTTTGAAAATTTTACTGAGAATAATTCCTATTACCTGATCACTTTAATATTATAAAATATGCCTAGCGCTTGTGTAAATATTAAATTTTAATAAGAAATATTATTTGTGTCATACACACTATTGAAAAAAAAGTTGGGATTATTGGGAAAGTGGGATACAATTTGAGCAAAAATTATTTTACTTACTTTTACACTGTATGCCAACGATAATGTAACAGCGAGAGGTAAACCTTCTGGCACAGCAACTACTAATACGGTAACACCAATAATTAAATGCCGAACTAAATTGTTGACGTATGAACTCCTCCACGGCAGTTTTTGAACCACAAATGTGTTTATACAAAAATGAATGATTAATATAACAACAGTAAGAACGGCAATTGTAGAACCTGCATAACCAATTTGGATGGCTAGCTTCGTAAGTTTAGCTTGCAATACAGATTTTTCTTTTTTCGTATGTGGTTCTGCCGACGCCGAATTTGATGTTACGTGATTTTCGCCTGTTTCTGGGATGGTTTCTTCATGCTTATTTGAAACAGGAGGAGGTGAGTTCATGTGACTGTTGCCAGTTACTGCGGCTTCTTCATCACCTAAAGAAAAACAATGTTGGTACCTGTCTTTATTTGAAACAATCAATCTTTTTTTTCTTTTTTAAGAACAAATTAAATTAATTTTTCAATTAAATGAGCATTTATAATTTCATTTTTAAATAAAAAATTGAATTAGTTATTTAAATTCAAATTGATTAGTTATAAAAGTTAATTATTAATACAACTTATTAGAATAATAAAATATATTGATTCACCTGTAAGGCTTTTCTTCTTCCGCTGCTTTTTAGCTTCTGTACAAAAACACATGCAAAAGGATAACATTAGCAATCTCAAAAACACTCCCAAGTCCTGATATGGGTAAATTATAAATAAAACAATAGCAATTCATGATGCAACTAATGTTAAAGTAAAATTACTAATTTAAGTGTTAAGGGAAAATCACAAACAGTTTTTATAGAAGGAAATTGGTCTCAACTAGAATTTTTGATTAACAAAATATATAATAGAAATTTTGAAAAGTCCATTTTACATTAAACAATTTTTGCATTAAATAAATTTAGCACATTTTAGTTAATTAAATCTACAAACAAATCCTAAACTAATCAATTGAAAAATATAAAACGGAAAATTAATAAATTGGATAAATTGCATCATAAATTCCTAGTACAGCCGACTGCCAAACTAAATATACAGAATTATAGTTATGTGATTGTGGTGTCAGCAATACATTATTGAAAGAGGGAATTATTATTATCATCGCATGAACAGTGTGCACTAACACTGAAGATGACATAAACGACAAGGCAATCTAAAAGGTCGCTACTATTTATGCTTGAGTAAATTAATAAATAAATGGTTCAACAAAGAGCGACCTTATTGTGAGAAAGGGTACAGAGATCAAACAGTTGGACAATCCATGCTATGAGAGAACAAACAATTATACCTTTCTTCATTTTCTTAATTTCTGCTTCTTGTTCATCAACAGCAGCTCCCAATAACGTGAAAATAATACCAGCTTGTGAATTCACACCCACAGCTGCTACTAACATCTTTCCCGATCCTTCCATTACGTGAGTTCCTGATAGCACCATCGGATCATATCCTTCCCCTTTTTTAACGTGATCGGATTCACCAGTTAACGATGATTCATCAACCTAATATACAAAAATAGAAACATTTATCTCACAAATTAAGCTGATCGATTAGCCATACCTTTAAATCATTAGACTGAATGAGAATACCATCTGCTGGAAGAAGATCTCCATATTTAATTTGACAAATATCTCCTACAACGATGTCATTTACACCAATTTGTTTTACTTCTCCTTGTCGAATCACAGCAAATTTATGTTCTCCTTCAATACGACCTTGTAAACCACGAAACTGTCTTTCTTTCGTGTAGTCATTAAATGCTGTTACTAAAACTACCACTATAACTGATATCAAGATGGCAAGACCTTCAATCCAACCATGACTAGTTTCATCATCATTAAATGCTATAAAATAATAAGTCTCCATGTCAATCGTCTGAATTTTTTAAGTAAGTTACTAATATATAAGACGTTGTACTTACGAGCATCTTCGGTAGATGGCTGATAAAATGAAAGACCAAGGGATACTACTGCAGCTATTTGAAGTATAATAAGAGTTATATCTTGTAAAGCTTCCCATACCAGTTGTAAAAAAGTTTTTGGTGGTTTGGGAGGTATTGAATTTGATCCGAATGTTTCTCTTCTATGTTCTAAGTCCACTTGAGAACCGCTAAGTCCTATATAAATTTATAATCACACAAAAATGATCAGAAAAGTAACAGATTAATACCTTCGCTAGGTGATGTATATAGTTTCTTGCATATTTCTTGTACTCCTCCTAATTCGGTTATTCTATTTACACCTTCGCGACCTCGATGTTCCATGAGGTCGCGTAACTGTTTCAGGGAAATTCCATATTGTGCAGGCCGGCCGTCTATCGTAGCCATCTTTTGTTAGCTATATCTGCAACAAAATCGTAAGATTAATAAAATGAACTTGTTTCGTTACCTACAAACTTAAAATTAAAAATTTCAAAGTTTATGTACCTAAATTACATTTATTTATTTACATAAATAAATAAAGTTACTTTTAAAAGAAGTTAGCAACTTTATCAGCACTATCCTATCTTAACAAATTAAATTGCAACACAACTGAATAATGTCATTAAAATCCAATTTGTGACTGAAAGTTGGATTTTTATGGTAACGCCCTTTGAAATCAAGTTTTCAACTACAATTTTAAAAATAATAATGTAAAAAATAACAAAAACCGATTAGTTAAAACTTGATAGTATAAAAATTTCGATTTTAAAAAGTAGGTTACCAAAATTTAATTAAAAATAGTAATTTATGCATCGCTTTTAAATTAAAATTAGGGATTTGCTCAAATTTTCTGCTAGTAATTAATTAGAAATTAATCAAATGAAATGTGTGAGTTAATTATTCAAAGTAGGTGCAATAAATACACCTTAAAAAAAGATCATAACCTCAAATTAATGACAAATCGGTAGAAATAAATATTAATACAAGTTAAATATTAAAATTTAGACTAAAAAATCACAAAACGAAACTTACACTACAATTAAAACCAAACAAAAACTTCTACTTAATCTTCCATTTATAAGAAATCAAAAAATAAAAAGTTTAGATCGATGTTACCACAACACATTAGTAACAGCGTGATGTCATCATGCTATCCACATACTACAGGGTAAATGGAATGTAATGAACAACAATTTTGAAATTCCTCTAGATGAAATTTCTATCGTATGAAAATGTATGTACTTAGTATATATTATTATAATATAATATGTTTTAAATTCCTTATAATAAATTTTTATTTTTTGGAGTTTGCTAAAATTCACCCCATTACATAAACAGTGGAAAACAAATAAAAATACAAATTTTAAATTAAATATTTTTAACTAAATCGTTTACCTCCGCACTAAAGATTCCTTAAATAACTTTTTTAAAACGAAAATTTACAAGTGTGTCAAACTACCAATCTACAGGATGTCCTAAGAGATAATGTTCATTAGCAGAAGATCCATGTGATCAAATACTGATGAAACATGCAAACATCTAGCCATATACAAGTGTTTCTCAAACTTTTTAGTCTGTCATCCTCTTCTGTACTTAAAAATTTTAAAAGACTTCCTGAAGAAAATGTACAATGTGTAGAAAATTGTATTGAAACACTCATAATTTTGATTATGATTAACACACCTACTTTGAGAATCAATGATGTATACTATGGCGAAATAGTATTTTCACCTATAATATTTAATCTTGACAAAATTAAAAGTATTAATCTAGTTAGATACCAACAACGTTATTTTTTCAGATAAATAATAACCCAGGAGTCAGGGTTAAATCTTGGCTATGTGGAGAATACAGGTTAATTTTTCGAGTTGTATAGCATGTAGATAGAGTTATGTACCTAGTATCCGAATATAGTAATTTAACAGCAAAAAAAGCCTAAATAATAAACACAAGAATAATTCATACAAAAAAATTTGGTTTTACATCCTGAGGTTACCTTCCTGACTAGCTCGGCCTACGGCCTCGTATAGATAGTAAGATATAAAGAATCTTTTACTACCCACATTAAAACGGTAAATAAAAGACTTGCTATCCAAAAAGCCTCTGTACAGCGTCGAAGAAATTATACTTATAGCTAGCCCAATGGTTTGGGATTTGAATTCGGGAATAATTAGGGGAAATTATTTTTATCGCTTAATTGAAACATACTAAATTTTCCCCATCCTAAGTGATTTGCGTTCGGCGCCATATTGGAAAGATGTCGGCGAAGTAATGTTTTTTTGCAAATATCTCGTCAATAGTTTATTTTACTGGAAAAATAGCTCTTATAAATATTATTTAGAATAAAATTCTATATAAAAATGGCGTTAAGCATTTTTTAGTTTAAATCTAAATTAATCATTTTCAAGTTATAGCCGTAAGAGGTAATCGATAATTCTCACGATTGGACGCATTATATGAATTATCCTTTAATATTTTGATTTTTATGTCAAATACTTGGTAATTTTAATACAAAAATATAAGCAGTACATTTGTTTTTTTAAATAGATTTTAAATATTTTGAAATTTGTTTTATTTCAAAATCATTGTTTTCAATTATTCAGATAATTATTCTTTATTATTCAAGTTATTAACATGATTATTTCCTAATACATAAAATCCCAGCACGCTGCTGCTGTCCTTGCTCCTGCTCCAACGTGTCATTTTTTGGTGAAAAAAGAAACACTCTGATTGTTCGATTTTTTTTACCAACCGAAAAATATATTAAAGTAAAGTTAGGAAGTAAAACCAATTAGTAAAAATATAGCGCCAGTCAAAGATATAAGATAAAGATGAAGACAGAATTGATGAGAAGAGAAATATAAAAAGAGAAAGATGAAGTAACGGCAATTAGTGAAGAGATCCCGCCCGTCAAAGATATAAGAAGATAGCAAAAAGAGAAGAGAAGAAAACAAAGAAATTAAAAAAGATAATAGAAATAGGAAGAATTTCTTCAACGAACTACCGTTTTGTACATAATAAATCCATTAACCATATAAATTTAATAACTAACAATACCACGGTGCCTAACATCAATCGAGATCCGAACTAATCGAGTTACACATCAATGGAGTTCAACAGAATTAATTTTTTAATTGATACCGTTAAAAGAGATATCTACCGGTCAAACTATACCAAAAAGGTTGAAAACCAGGAAGCAGCTTCTTCTACAGATTGTCATTTTTTTTGTTAAAACAAGTCGAACACGAAGAAAATGTATGACACAAAATTGAAGGTGTATCAACGTCTTAATAGATAACCGGGTAAGTGTATAAGCGGATAATCGGATAAACGGATAATCGGATAAACGGATAATCGGATAAAATTTCTAAAAAAAAAAGCAAAAAAAAAGATAAAAAAGCATAGTCTGCACGAAATATAATTATGTATACAAGGAAGTACTAACGCACTTCGGCAGTGCTAAAGATTTTATTTGCTACATTAATTTATTTTTAATAAATTAATAAACAAAAACAATTAAAATTAATAAGTATGATTTATTTAGTAATTGGGTTACTTATGTACCTTTAGTTACACGCAACGCGGGGACGCTTCAACGCGAGAACTAATAATCAAAATTGGCAATATTAAGAAACAATATTGTTTTTATTTAGATCGTTAAAATAGAGATACACCGGTCGATCTTAGGTTAGCATTAGGAATTTTTTAATTAATACCACTAAAAATGAGATCCACCGTCTAGCTGCTCGTCCGTGGACGAGCTTTCCAGCTAGTATACATATTAAATAATAATATTATTATTAGAATTATTCAGATAATCTCGATATCAAAAGTACGAAATCAGCTGAACGCTTTCGGTGAATGAAGAAACATTACAAGAGCAATTCTTATCGAATGATAACCGATAAGAATAAACATCGGTTGATCTTCATACTATCTTAGAGAAATTATAAATAGAGAAATTCGTTGTAAAACAAGCTGAAGAAGACGAGTAACGTAGCAAGGCAAAAACGGGCCTTGGTGGAGACCCCCTTTATTGACAACTTTTTTTTAGATAGTCAAAGAAAACGACTTTCGGGTTCCCCGAGTGTTCGGGCTCTGGGACTCAGCACTACTCGCACTGCCTGTTGCTACATCACTGATGAGGATGCTAACTCATTAATTATCTTTTTATTATTTGAATTTTTTAAAATTATTTTAATATTTAATTATTATTTTCCGATTTATAAATATTATTTCAGGTTTTTTGACGATATAATGAAAGAGCGGCGGGCGGCGTATTGATTTTGTTTCGGGCAATGTTCACCTAAAAACAGATCCAAAAGTAGCAATTATCGAAAACATAGATAAACAAATTATTTTAAAAATTTATTTTTTGTATGCTTTTTACGAAAATATGAAGAATTAATAATTTTAAAGGAAGCAAATTGTCATCTACCTCAGATGTGTGCTTCCCTAGTGTGCTGCTGTTGACATTTATACATTTTAGAAAAGCGTTTGTCAGCGAACTTATTCAAAATCGTGTACCATATTGGAAAATTTATCATTTAAACTTAGCAAATGTTTTTTGTTTTAATCTTTTGATAAGTTAGGAATGTATACGACTACAATTTAAAAAAAATCAATTAAATTGAAAGTTATGATTAATAAAGTCAATCCTGCGGAGCATTTAATCTGAAGTGAATTCTTTTTAAATCATAAAACTGCAAATTAAAGACGCAAGACAATTTTTTATGTGCCAGCGATGCCTCACCGTGATAACACGAGAAAAAACAAATTATTTACTTTCAGTACTCTTAACCAGTAGTTTAGTGACCCCCAAGGGACCCTGGGATCACTCAGAGGGTCCGTAGAAAATTAAAATTGATTTGAGGGTCCCTGAACTTGGGTTTCCCTTGTTTGCACAAGTCTTTTCACTTGGGGGTCCGTGGGCAAGTTTTGACTATGAAAAAAGTCCGTGAGGCAAAACAGTTTGGAAACCACTGCTCTAAATGAATACTAGATTGGGATTTGGGATAGCGACATTTACACTAAAAACGAGAGTTTTGACTAATGTCGTGATTATAAATTAATAGAAAAGGATTAGAAGAATTTTGTGTAATTCGAACACAATCAAATTTATAATGGAAATTAAGCTTTTCATTATTCTGATGAAGCTATTTTGGGTTATTTTTGTTGTACTCGAATTTTTAATTTAATCTATAGGTCAGTGCGAGCACGGCGTAATTAGTAATTAATTTTAATTTGCTATAGATATTAAAAGGTACCGTTTGGATTGTGAAAATGATCGAAATCGTTGTCACTTTTTAATTATTGCCAGTTCCATTCACAATGCAACAAAATAGTCACTTTTACAATGATGTCCTAATTTACCCCACGGGAAGGAAACAATTATTATTAATTACAATAAAAATATAAATTTAATATGAAATAATTAAGGTTTCCCAAATACCACATTTTTAATAATACATTTAATAATAAATGGAAATGATGAGTGTATGGGGTCTAACAAAAATCTCTACCTATATAATACCACTAGTAATATCAGTTACTGGTGTGGTATCTTGCAAATTTAAAACCCATCTGTCCCATTTAGGCCTTTCTTCAAAATTATTCCTTGAGATGCAAACAGCAATCATTTTAGAAACGTGCCACATAGTTAGAAAATTTTTAAATGCCACATAACATAAAGAAAAAATAAGACTTATAAAATACCTATGTAATTAGGTCAAAATCAATTTACTATATTTATGTATTTAAAAATAATATAATTCAACACATAATGTAAAAATATAGAATGGTTGGAACTAAATCCCCCCATTCAATATTCATTCCACAATGTATTAATGTGAGATTTAAAATAAACATAATAAATAAACAGTAATATTTAAATTTGGAAGAAAAATTTTTAAGAAGAAAATTTTTTAACTTATTTGCAAAATGTATTACTTCGTACTATTGTGCACAACCATCACACAATTTATCGTTTTAAGATATTGGTAATCCCCTAAATCACATTATTACGTTTTTATGAAAGTACCTATAAATTTAATTATTGAAATTTGCATAATTACCGTATAATCACATGTCACTAGTGATTTTATTCCATGCACTAACTGTATTTAAATTGATTACCTAACTATAAAAATGATCATTTCAGGCATGAAAACCCTTATTTTAAATGAGGTGTACTAATAATAAATCTTGTAAGTGGTAAATTTAATCTGTTTAATTCATTATACCCTTTTTAATTAAACATGAAAAATTTCAAATGCGTAATTTGAAATTACATTTACAGATGAGGAAGTATACTGTGCAACCACAACCCTACTGCAAGTCATTTAGATTTAAATCTAATAAATACTTTAATAGTACCTATCATTTAAATTGAATAAATTAAATGATTGTTTATTTAATGCAAACATAAGAATATTAAACTAATCAGGAAGATACAAAAAACCACAATCATCAAAACCACAACTACCAAATTTAGATTTGATTATAAATTAAGAGAAATTACTTACAGATATGAACTTTTCATTAATAAACTAGAAAAACAATATTGGGAAAAATTTGTATTCATAGGAAAGGAGATGATGCCCAAAACGGAAATAATTTTTCAAAAATTCAAATGCGGTTTACATGCAGTACTCTCTTAGTACTAAGTATTTAGTGGTGGAGGCACTCCTATATATGTTGGAAATGTAAATTTTACATTTTGAAGCTTTCTTTGTCAAATAAAAATCGATTTAACAGCAAAACTTTTAGATATGTTTTGTTGAAAATTTCATTGCCTTCAAATTTGTTCTTATACTATTTTTTCTATTTTTCTATTTTTTCGCACCGTTTCTGACTAACAACGGTTTTAACAAGACTGTAAAATACAAAAAATATTGTCATCTATGTACATATATCTCGGAAAACTGTATATTATTATGAACAAAAATGTAGAGAATGAAATTTACAAGAAAAGATGCCTTTTCATAGCATAGCAATATATAGCAATACGCTGTTATGATCATAATTATTTTGAAGAATGAATTAATACATAGAAACGGTCATTAGCCTGGTATGTTAGCTGAATAACTGCTGACACTAAGGTACCCGGTTCGAATCCGGAAAGAGTCTAAAATTTCTTATGATAGTCTCCGTGCTTCGGAGGTCACGTTAAGCCGGCGGTCCCCCTGGGTTGATGATTTGCCCTCATCAACAAAAATCCAGGGTTACGGGCACATCTGAGACGAGCCCAGCAAGCTGCCTCAGATGTAAAGCAATAAATATGTCCACAGATTTGGGACTTCGGCTCTGTCTTCGATAGAAGACGGCCCAAGGTAAGCAAACAGGATTTATCCTAGCCTAAAAGTGGAAGAAGAGAAGAAGAATTAAAACATAATCCAATACCATATCACTCCACATATATACACGATAATAGCATTTGCTTGGTACATCTATAAGTATATCGGTGGGCGGCTGTACCATTTGAATTAAGAAATTCTCTGTTTTCAATAGCCGCACGAAAATATTATCTTTTTGTAAGAAAAAAATATTTCAACTAAAAAAATATTCTTTCTGGAAGAAATGTGATATTTTTAATACAAGCATATTTTATTGCGAGGAGAAATTATATTTTTAAATGAAATAAATAATTTCAAGAAAATATTTATTCTTCATTTAAGAAATCCTTTTTTTTTCGTGTAATGATGATGCTGTATGCGATTATGCATTATTGTCGGATATAACTGCTTTTCAGCCGTTAATTCAAACTGACTGGATATAGTAGGTAAGATCACTAGTTCTTTTAATAACGGATTAATATTAAATTTGTGGCTTAGGCCATTATAATATAATGCCATATAATGACAATATATTGTCTAACTATTAAGTCAAATAGTCAAATATCAGTAAAAACAAAGAGTGAAGAAAAAAAATAAGAACAATTACTAAATCTGTTACAAATTTTAAGTGGAAAAAATTGGGGACCTAAACGAAATAGAGGTGTTCTTTAAAAATCTGCCCAATCCAGTATAGGTAATTAATAGTTATATGATAAATCAGAAACAAGAGTCTACTAATAAGTAGATCGAGCAGCTTACCTCGCAAACTTTCAAAATAAAAATAGTATGAGACGTGGCGCTTTCTTCGCTAACCGACGATTTTTTTAATTTTTTTTCGTTTTTTTTTGTTCGACATAGAAATTTATACGACTTACTTTTCTTCGATGGGATTTTAAATTACAATGCCATACATTGTATAAAATTATAAGTACTCATACGCTAATAATAATTTATTGAATATAATTCTGTAGACGTAAATTCTTGTTCAAAGATTTATAAGTATCATTACATAAATGAGCTCAGTTTATATTTTCAAATTTTGAAAATTCTATTTTTGAATAAATGGAATGTTTATTCCCATAAATGATGAGTCGAACAAACGTAGTTGAATAACTGTTAGTCGAACAAAATGTTCTCAAACAAAATTCCGAATACGGAAGTAGATTTGAATCTTCTAGTATCTAGTATCTTCTCCTTTTCAATTTAGCCCTATAAGCCAGAAACAATAAAAATCTAAAAAAATGAATCGCCTTTGTGATGTTGCAAATATTTTAAATGGGAGAAAGATAGGGGGGTCCTCATCCAAATAACAATAAATTTTGTCCTAGAGATGTTAGGAAAATCCAATCTTTCTACTTAGGATTTTCGGAACTTAGTTAGGAACTAAACGGTGAAATTATTGTCCAATATTTCCAATTGCTATCATATTATAATTTGAACTATGGTAGAATTTTCACCTTATACTGTCTAACTTGATAATTTATAGCAATTTATTGTAAAATGATTTATCCGTAAATTGAATTAAAATTAAATTACGTATTCTTTAATAAATAATTTATGTATGTATTGGTATAATTCTGTTATAAAAATAATAAACAACAATAAAATAAAAAGGTGGCAATATACTAATTTTACTTTACTAATTTGTTTTGAATAACAACAGATAAACATTTACTTTAAACCAATTATTCGGTTACCTTTCAATGTTGTTTATAATTTAATATAGGTAATAGAAGACAAATTTCAACCATCACAGTATAAAACTATTATCAAGAAAATTCGGATTGCATCTTGATCCTTTAAATTTACAATACAGTTTAAATTAAAATATAACTTTCTTCTGTGATTGGTTGAAATCTGCAGAAAATTTCCTCTTTTCTCTTTATTATATTTAATTATTTAACTTAATTATTAACTTAATTTAAAAATTAAAAAACTAGTATCTTCGACACACTGGGAATTTAATGATCATTAACCTGAAAATAATAGTTTAAAGTGAAATAATTACTTTAAGCTCTTAAATATGTTAAAATAAGCATTAAATATGTTTCGATTTCTTTAGCAATTTTTTCTCATTATCTTTACTATAATGCACATTGATTACATTAGTTTAATTTATTATATTCGCGATAAAGGTTACTGAACAGAGATATTTACGTGAACGGATTTATGCAATGCTTGGACAGCACTAAAAAAGTTTGTTTTAAATCATTTTCTAAGTGACCAAGTTAGTCGTAAAACCATCTACAACATTTTTAAACGATATAATGATGGTTTATCTACCATAAATAAAAAAAAATCGGGCCGAAAACCATCATTGACACATAGAAAACGCCAATAACTGAAATATGTCGCTGAAAAAAAATATGAGAAGGTCAATTCGCAAATTGTCATGTAAAATTAAAATTTCAAAAGATATTTTTAGAAAAAATTTGTTAAAAATAGTATAATATCATAAGAGAGTTTATGGGTGCAGGTATACTAAAACCAATTGACGGGAATTCCTAAAAATGGTTTGTTTGCTTTGAGGAAATCATTTAAAACCAAACATTGTGCTGGTTATGGACGATGAAAAATATTTCTGTTTCAAATACACCAATCGTGTTGAATATAAAGAATTTTACACTGATTTTATTCAGAATAGTCCTAGCAATGTCAGATACATTCCAAAAACAAAGTTTGACCAAAAAATTTTGGTGTGGTGCGCTATATTAAAGAGAGGAATTTCTCAGGTGTACATTCAATCATCGAAAGATCCAGCAATCAATGCAAATGTCCATATTGAAAAATATTTTAAAAAAATCAAATTCTTTATTGTAAAACATCATAAAGATGACAAAATTTTATTCTGACCCGATCTAGCATCGAATCATTATGCAAAAAAACCATCAGTTGGTTAGTCATGGAAAACATCAATTTTGTACTTAAAACAGCCAATTCTCCAAACGTACTAAAGGAACGCCTAATTGAAAATTTTTGGACTCGATACTTTGCAAAGAGGTATACGAGGGTGGCTGAGAAGCTCAGACATACAAACAGATGAATCAACGAATTCGACTTTGTGTACGAAAAATCTCAATGGATCATGTGCAAGGGATAATGGAAGAAGTTTGAAGAAACTTACCATGTATCGAAGTTAATGGTCCTTTTGTACTATACAAATAATTTAATTTTAGAGTTTAAGATGTATAATGAAGAAACAAAATTTAAATTATTAGAATTGTTTGTGCTTGTATTGAATAATTGTGTTTGAAAAGTGTGCAGCTACTTTATTGGCATACGTTATCCTCACATGTGTGTCAAATGAAACTTGAAATGATCTTTGATTAAATAATTTGATTAAAACAAAATTTAGTTATTCCTACTTGTGATTTGTAGCTTCTATTATTGTAATGTAAACTTACGCCAAGTATAGTAATGCACTTTAAATTATAATTAATTTCTCTATTTATAAGTTACTATTCTTATCGATTTACTAACTGCCTACTACTTTTATGTTTCACACTTTGTATACCGCTCATTAGTCATTTCAAGTTACGGGTTTTCTTTGAAGTTCAGTGTTCTTAAATAATAAATTACTCATCAGTCTTAGGTTCAACTAAATATTTGCATTTTTTCATAATGATTTTAAAATTAATATGTGATAACTGATGACTGGCAGAATTTACTATGAGTAAGAATTACACATATTACAATGTTCAATTCATTTCTAAGATATTATGTAAACTATAAGACTATAACCATTTCCATAATGTAGTGACAGTGGCGTAGCGTCACAGGGGACGCGTGGTAGGACAAAAACAAGAAAAAATACGGTTGAAAGTCAACTTACAGAAAAATATTATTTTGTCAAAATAGATGAAGATTTACTAGTCAAAATTGACTAAAGCAAACTAAAAAGAGTAAAAAAATAAACATATATTGCAAAGATCTATTCTTATGAATTGGAACAGTCACAAATTGCATCGATAAGTTAACTTGACGATATTCAATGCAACATGTAATTTTAAAATTACATCGTTAATACCTGAATTCTTTTAATTAATAAAAAAATTACAGTTTTGGAGACCATAACCAAAACAACGAAGAAGAAGTCGGTATCAAATTAATATGGGCTTACAACGTCGAGAGTTTTCCGGGCCTAGTTTATTAGAATAAACTTAAAGACAATTATTGCAGAAAAACCTTTGTTCAGAAATATATTATGAATAAGTTACAACTACTATATACTATACTGTAGCACTACAGGCCATGTAGACCCATGGCTTAATATTTCGGCATTTAATACCTCAAAGATGTTGCCAACATCTAATGAAAGAGCCACGGTCGAAATAGCCAGTTGTGGGGATCGAACCCACGACTCCGACATAGCAATCTAACATTCGAACATTCTAACTGCCAGCCTACGACCGCACTCTAAGTTACAACTACAAATTTAATATATTCTTTGGTTCAGCAGTTTACCTATATTTTGGCAACCCGCTTGTCATTAAGACGGCCCAAGAAATGCATAAATAAATACGAAATATTTATATATACTGATAATTAACTGGGTCAAGCCACAATTTTTGAAAAAAATGAATTAAGCACGTAGTTGTGTTGCGTGTTTTGGTAATTATTGACTATATTGCCACCTAAGATGGAAAGGCATTTCAATCTCAACATAAAATAATTACGAAAATAATAATAATTAACTGAAATACTAAATTTCAAGCTCAGTATATTTTGGAATTTTCATTCTTGACAAACTATTTTAAAATCAAGACCAGGATTATCAAGAAAGACGTAGAGCTTAACGTGGAAACTGAACCACGACCGAAATAATTTGTTAGCAATTGAAAATCGATGGTAAAATATATCAAAGTAACAAAATTGATTGGAAATTTAAATAATGTTGTCTGGTTATACTTAGCAATTACATTTTTATTTATTGATTTGGAAAACCCTTGTGAATAATTGAATCGATAAATTCGAATGTTTGTTTGAAATTTTGAATTTAAATGCATGATTGAGGATGCTACATCGGATTATTTGGTGAAAAACATTTCTAATTACGTTCTTAAAAGCAAACAGCCTTCAATTTTTAAACTTCCATTAAAATTGATCGAGCGTAATGGTCTGAAAAACAACAGCAAATTGAAGTATGCTGCTGTTTGAACACAATAAGCTTGTACCGATTTTTTAAACCATCCAACTTGGTTTATTTCATGTTATTTACAATAGAGGCAATTGAAACCATAAATAAACGTTGTATTTTTGATATTAATCGAAATACGTACATAATATTACCTATGTAGCATTTTATGTGTATCTATTTTTAGATAAGTTCTACTCGGTTCTACTTACGCCTTGGAGGTGCGATTATTAAATTAAATTAAATTAAAATCCATGAAAAAATGTTGAAAGAAATTTACTTAACTTGGAGATTATTATCATGTTCCCTCCCCTTACCCTTTTTATAAATAGAAATTTTTGTTACCTCTTATAAAAGTTTATTGTTAGACAATGAATCATTTCAGAATGTTGATATGTCCTTTATATTCACGGTATTTGTCATTTGTCAAAGATATTTCACATGATTGCCTTTCGTATATTATTGTACATATTTCCTAAGATATGAACTAATTTGAAATAGGAAATACAATAGCTTTCAGATATGTAGTTATCACAAATAGGCGAAAAATCTTGCCTCCCGCGTGTAATCTAATTTGTGAAGATAAAATTATACAAAAAGGACAGATTTTTTTTCCTATTTGTTCTTGCGTTTACAATCCATCGAATAGAAGCTGGGAGAAATCTACTATTAAAAATAACCTAACATTAATTGATAATCCCAATTTAACATGTAAATAAGAATACATTCGAATTTTCCATTTTTCCATTTATTTTACTCCTTCTCCGTTCTCCCCTTAGTTCCGTTTTTGCCTGAATACAATAATAAGTTTACCCTATACATATTTCTTTTCAAATTAATTTTAATATTTCCAGCTTTAACTAATTTATTATTTAATTTTCAAATATATATATATTATCGGTTGAAAAAATAGTGTATGCACCTAAGTATGTAATACAGTATTGTGTATTACGTTATTAATTACTAACGAACGGATTTATATGTATTTTTGTATATTTTGATGGCGATAATTCAATACCTGTACCTTTTAAGGACTCAATATTTTTTTACTTTGAATTTAAATTTGTTCCTTATTAATTACATACGTATAATTATCTATATTACTTACATACATTGGCTTAAGCGAAATAAAATTCAAATACTAGTTTTGTTTATTAGTGTTTGATCGTAAAAATTCACTGAAAAAATATTAAAATCGAATTAGAAACTATACCACTTCTGCAAGGGTAAGATGCATTGTTAATTACGTTTTTAATTAGAAAACTGTTTTACGACTCGAATGAAAAATGTAAGTGGAAATTGTGTAAACGCGTTTAACGTAAAAATCTATAGTATAATTGGCAGTTTACCGATGTGATCTTAGGGGAGAGTGGGGGAATATCGACCGTCGGGTAAAATCGACCAGCTTCAAATCTCATAAACTTGGCACCACACGAGCGAACTTTACCTACCAGCCGAAAGATAGTTTTGTATATGCCTAATTTATAAAGTTAGTATGGTGCTATCACTCTTCATGTGTGTATGCTGTCAGTTTTGCTCGTTTTTAGACTATTTTTATTAAAATTGTGCTGCTTTTATTAAGGCTGGGACAGTTTAATATTTTCTAAATGTATTGAATTTAGTTCTCCATAATTTGAATCTAATTTGGTGCAGTTTTAATCTGTATTTTTCGCTAAAATAATTTTTAAGGTTAAATGTACAGGTTATCCAGTGATTGATATTACACTAGATACTTTAGGTATTAGATACTATTACAATATTTTCACTTGATAGGTATGGTTGAGACCTATGTAAGGGTAAATGAACATTAAAATGTTAAAATAAAATTTATTTCAAAATATTACTGTTGGTCGATTTTTCCCTCCACCATGGTCGATATTACCCTACCGGTCGAAATTACTCGCCTTTTTTTCTTTTTTTAAAAATGTACCGTAAAAATAAAGTCATTTGTTTTTTTGAAAAATCACTACAAGAATCGCGTAGTAGATAAAGTGACCAAGCAATTTTATCATTTTGAGCATATAATTCCAAAGATTATTACTGGAAATCTTTAATGGAGCTTAAGTGGTCGATATTCCCCCACTCTCCCCTAAATATTAAAAGTAGATCGTGTGATAATAAAAGTTCGCGTGAGATAGGGACATTTTAACCGGGCAAAGGCGAGTACGAAAGCTACTGCAACATAAAATTTTGTTTGAAAACTCCATTTTAAATTAAAATTTATTTAAAGTAAATCAATATAAGTAGACTATAGAATATATAAACAAATTAAATCAAATTTTGCAATCTAGGAGGTTGCATAAATTATGGCACCCTCTTCCAAAAATTGTTCAGCAGAGAACTGATACAATCCGTCATCAAGTTTTTCAATTTATTCTTAATTGTATGTAAAATATATGAATTATAAATGCTATTTAACATTATTTTGTTTACAAAAAAGATAAGTTAACCTTTCTCTTAAAATATTTACTTATCTGTTTGCTCAACTTAAATATTCTTTAAATATTCAAATATTCTTTGCCCATGTCTGCTCACCTGCTAGAAAAACCTAGAGCTGCTATAGGTTATTAAGTTACAGTAGAGCGTCGATAATCTGGATTAACTGCCCAGTCAGAATCATGTTAATGTTAACGTAATGTTAACGAACGGGAGCTCTGGATTGGTAGATCATCAGAAATATGGATTTTGATTGGAGCATTTGTTAACATTACGTTAACGTTAACATGATTCTGATAGGGCAGTAATTGTGACCGGGCCCTGTCCGGATTATCAAAATGTCCGGATTATCGAAAAGAACCAAAAAAGGTCGTTTTAGCTGTTAAACAAAAGAAACCTTGGCAAAACCGTCAATAATTCACTTTAGAGTTAAATAATAATTGGAGTAGATAAATAAAACTATTAATTAATATGAACTTATAATGTATTTTAATGAAAAAATATACATGTAGTTTTTTGTAGCGGTAAGTTTTTTTTTACTTTTGCTTGACAAATTTTTTTTTTCAACTTTTATTTTCCCCGGAATTGAATCCGGATTATCGACGGTCCGGATTTTTGACGTCGGGATTATCGACGCTCTACTGTATTTATGTTAGTATATTTTCCAAAAATTAAAAATGTTTTAGGATTGAATTTAATGGGTCAATCCTGGCCAGAATTTAGTGTTGGGTAGAATTTAGTGTTGGGTCAAACTTTAAAACAATTAATTTAAAAAAAATTAAAAAGTCAAAAATTGACATAGTTTAAATTTAAAAACAGAAATAATCTTTAAAAAAATTTCACTAGGGAACGTCAATTAATTTTAATTTAAGAAGTTTTTAGTCTTGAAGGGCACATCATGTAAAAACTAAAATAATAACCTACACATATTATTTATTGTACACTCAAAAAATTTGCGCATTTGTTTTTTGTAAATTTAATAATAGGGTAATTTCGGGAGAGACGAACCGGCGGTTGAGATGAACCAGTTGTCTATATTCTAAACTAGATTGTAGATTACGCCAATAACGTGATGTAATCTTCAGTTTGATTATACTAGTGATTAGTAAATTTAGTGATTACTAAATTGAATGTTTAAAAGCGAATAATTAGCGATTTTCAGATCAGGATATTCAGAAATTTTAGTGTGTAATCGTATTTTGTAAAATTTTAGTTTTGAAGTTTGACTTTTTTTATTATTTCTAGTATTTAACAGGTAAGAAATATTGTATTATAAATAAACATAACATTAAATTGTGTCATTTATAGTAGAGAAATAAAATAAGCCAGTGGTCCATCTGTACCGTAAATTTCTAATGTAAATTAAATTTCTACAACAAAAAAAAGAAGAAAAAATCTAAATTGTATGTGTCATCATCATCATCATCATCAGGAGATGAGACACCAGTCTTTCAAGATGATAGTGATGAAGAAGTAAATTGAGACAAAAATAAATGTGTAGGATGCGGAAAAAACTATATTGAAGATAAGTCAAAAAATCAAATGATGATTGGGTAAGATGCATTGATTACCGAAGATGGTTAAATGAAACTTGTTTAAAATATGAAAACATGTGTTCCCAATGCGGAAAGTAACGTTTTGGAGACTAATTCAGTGGGGTCCATCTTACCCGTTGTTAGTGGTTCATCTCAACCTTAGCTGTAGGGTGAGTTGGACCACACGTCATATTTTTTCTTTTTTTATTTTTAGTATAAATAAAGCAATTTTTTGTTTATAGATGTAATAAATAGATATTACATAATGTGTTTAACATCTTTTGAATAAAATTTATTTAATTTTAAATTTATTTTCTTAAATATTCCGTTTATAAAAAACGTGGTTCGTCTCTCCCGGAATTACCCTAATCGAAAAAGTCTATAAAAACAATAATTTTTGCCAACCTTATAGTAGGGACATATAATAAATATCAAATGAATAAGCAAAAGTATAAGTGGTCAAAGAGAATTTTATATGTTGACCCATTGTTATTCACCCTCTTCCGTTTGGTACCCCTGTAACAAAAGCCAAACAGAATGTGGCTAAATATTTGTAAACATACGAATGTAAGAGCTTTAGATCAAGTTGGTTGTTGTGTTACCGCAAAAAAGGAGAAGAAAAAGAAAGATTGTGATCCTAGTTTATTTCTTTGTGCGGCCGTGCGTAAATATTTACTTTAGGATGCTCCTGTAGATTCCTTTATATAATTTTGTAGAACCTTTCATAATGAATTTAAACTTGTAGAGTATTTTAAAAATACAATTTTACAAAAAACAAAATACAAAAAAAGAAATACAATATTTTAGAAAATACAATACAATAGAAATACAATACATATTGTTTTAGGACAAAATTTTATTTTGATTTTATAATATTATGTAATTTCGATAAAAATAACTGTATTAAAAAATTTAAGTATATGGATTATACTTAAATTAATACAATGGTAATTAAATTTCTTTGCTAGTGCTGGCGATCGATATTATTCTGTTTACTTAGGATAGATGTTTTTCAAAGAACAAAAGAAAGCCCAAGTCAGAACAAATAAAAATAGAACGTCTATTGCTCGGCGTAATGTCACCCCGAAAAATAAACAACCAAACAAACTAACAACATATGTTAACATTTTAATAGCTTAAGCGAACAAAGAGGGAAAGTCAAACACCAAATGGGAATTTAGAAAATGCGTATGATACTGCGAAAACAATATTTTGAGGTAAAATTCCCAGCAAAATTAACAATATTTAATTTTATTATACTGCCGTCCTAAGCTAGAAAGCAGTAACTCCATTTCATAAAATTTTTATTTATATCGCTTTTGAGGATTATTACAACAATATCTGTGATCCTGCAACACTAAAAACTAGCAGGACTAATAGTTATATGCAATAATTAGTAGTCTTATTATTTTTTAGTGTTGTAGGATCACAGATATTGTTGTAATAATCCTCAAAATCGATATAAATAAAATTTTTAAGAAATGGAGTTACTGCTTTCTAGCTTAGGACGGCAGTATAGGTATTATATGTTTAAATAATTATTATCTCCTATTGAAATGAGATCATATTATACAAGAAGGTTGCGCGACTAAGCGCCCTAATAATAGCTAATTTTTGGTAATTGAACAACAAATTAGGTAATTAACTTTATCGTTTTTGTAACATAATTTTCAGAAAATTACCAAAAACAGTAACAAACTAGGCTCACGTAAATAACAAAATTTACATTTAAAAGTTTGGTTTGTAAACCTTTGTAATTAATAATCCATTATGTTTTAAACAAACTACAGTTGTGCGTATTTTATGAATTTCGATTAAAAATAAAAATAGAATTTGTTGCATTTAAAAAAAAATCCTATGGAAATGGTTTCCTATCATTTGAAAAGCAACTAAAAACCGTTTAATCAACTAAATATTGATTGTTTTTGCTATTATATTATAATATCACAAACATTATTTAAAACATAATAAACATCCTGACGGATGCGATTATTGGTAATCGAATAAAAACCAAAATAATACAACTTTTGGACAATCCAGTTTTACTTTTTGCATAAGAATTCAAAAAAACACAATATTTTATGCACATTTGGTAAATATTTTAAAATTTAGAATTATGATTTTAATACAAGATATAATCAAATTATTTAACCAATATTTCCCTAAAATAATATGCAAAAATACAACTACAATCTTTTAAAGCGGGAATTGGTTCGCGATGCGCGCGTAGCTTTCTGGTAGTATATACTTTCAAGTATATACGAGTCAATACGAAGCTTTAGAAAAGGCAGATAAGCAATCTTTTCAATAAATTATATCAAAATAATATTTTATCAAATAATAATAAAGTGCAATATTGTATAGTAGGTATATTATTTAAAGGTTTTATTACTACTGTTATTGCATTCATTAGAATTTCGAATAAATTAATTTTTACTATTATTTTTAGAAATTAGTAAAAAGAGACAACAACCATAATTAGTTTTATTTAAAATATGAATGCTTTTTATGAAATAACGGCTGCACAAATTAATACCTGATATACACGTGTACAGTAGCTTAAGCAAGTTACTTGCATCGTGTAGACGATCATTTTAGTACTAAATTGTAGTCTACACGATGCAAGTAACGAAATTTAGTCATTTATTTTAGCAGCTTGCTTAAGCTACTGTACACGTGTAAATTAGGTATACGTTTAATAAATTAATTTATTAGTTAGTAGTAATAAATAAAATGTCGAAAAAAATTTGTAGGAGATTACATTATTTACAAAAAAGTCTGTGACCGCATATATTTATCCTTAAAAATTTAGGTGCGAGAGGCTTTCAAAGACGCATATTTTCATTTTTTAGTAGTTCAATCTTAAAACTTAACGTGGAATCGGACTATAAAACAGAAAATTTTATAGCAACTCTATTAGAATTTAAATTTATTTTATTACAATTAAATTGTAAATAAAAAAACATAGCAAACTTTTATTGGGAAATTAACAAAGAAACTAAAGAAACATAAATCGGGGCATATACGTGACCATGTTGAGAGTCGGCATATCGTGGTTTTATAATACGGTAGTTTATATTTCCCTAAACACTATCCGTAACACAAAATCGTCCTATTCAAAAAAAGTACAGGTTTATAACATCTTCATAGAATTTTCCGCAAGTTGAATTACTTAAATTCAAGTTGAATTTCAGAAGTATAAAATTTTTATAATGTGTGCGACTCGACTTCATTTGACAGTAACAACTTCGACTTTTTGAAAGTTTAACTTATAAAAGGTCAACTGTAATTTGATATAAACTAAATGGTATACACAAAAGTTCATGTATCTCAAACTAAGAGGAACAGGAAAACTCAATACAAGATGATTTGATGATTAAAGGTCAAACGCAGAATATCGTGGTTGGAGAAGTTATAAAATATTTTTAATTAAAATAAATAAGAAAAACTTTTCTGCAGCACAGTCAACCAATAATATCAACGTATAAATTCTATTTTTGGTACTGATATTAATTTATGTTTTGGTCCGGTTACTTATATGTTTACATTTTTATTAAAAACAGACAATCTATAAATGAAATTCTATTAGTTTATTTTAAATTTTTTGACTCAACTTAAGAGTGAATTATTTTAATTTGTATTCTTATTTTCAATTTTGCAATATATTTTTCAGCTTTAATTTCTACAGGTGTACAATTACTATACCTACCACACATAGAAAGCCGCCAGTTTAGACAATAGTATATTATATTATAAATCCATGCAAATAAAATATTAAATCGATTTTATTCACATTAGTGAGGTTAATTCTATAATTGCCTGATTTGATCAGGGCCGGATTTGTATGATCTCCATCTATCTATCTATTTATATAAATAAAAATGAATCTGACAATCCTTTGTCACGGCATCACGTGAAAACGGCTGGACCGATTTTGTTACTTAAAAAAAACAAATGTTTGTAATAGCCCAAGGAATGTTTTTACGGAAAGAAAAATTAGAAAAGTTACCCGGAAAATTTTAAAATTTTAACAGTAAAAAATTTTTTACTTTCAACAGATGGCGTTCTTAAATATTCATGGCGACACTTAAATATGTCACCAATTATATTAGGTGCAACTGTCCACATAAATCCATTCACAAAGCCAAAAAAGCATACTTGCCAGATTGTTAGACATTAGTAATTGGTAATGGGAAAATCGCGGTTGATATCTCGACTGTATTCATCACATTGCCCACTGATTTCTGCCAGTTGGCCGAATCGAAGGAAGAGCTCATTCGAAGTGTTTTTCCGAAATTGCAGCTACGTTCTTGGAAGGTGGCCGAACAGCTCATTCAGCACTCAAGTTGCCATTGAATATGCAAATCAATGAAACTCCAATGTGCAACCTTTCGAAGAACTGTGCGATGCCCAAAGTTTTGCAGCAATGCAAGTTGATCGTTTGGGATGAATGTACAATAGCGCATAAAAAGTCTTTGGAGGCATTAGACCGAACAATGCAAGATCTACGAAACAATCAAAACCGGTTTGGTGGTGATGATGCTGTGGTCAGGTGATTTTTGTCAAACATTGTCAGTGATTCCACGGTCAACGCCAGCCGATAAACTTAATGCATGCTTGAAATCGTCCGTTTTGTGGAAACACTCAAATTAAGTATAAACATACGCGTGGAGTTGCAGAATGCAAAACGACCAATCTGGTGAAGTATTTTCAAACCAATTGCTAGTCACAAAATACGAAAATTGGAAAGTAAAAGAGGAATTCACTCAAGCCACTATAAATTCTTTAAAAGAAGTATTGAAAGATTTTGGCAGAAGCCCCATGCGTAGTGATGCATTAACTATAGCAAAAAAAAAGAGAAGAAGAATTAGCTGCTGCCTATATAAAGAAGAAACAGAAAGAAGAACAGGAATTGGCAATATCGCTGCGTAATTTTGGAAATTCTTTATTATAAGACGAAAGGGAGAAGGAAAAGGAAGACCAAAAAGAAGAAGAGGTATTGGCAATATTCCTGTGCAATTTTCGAGTCGACGTATTTGGATGCCTAGCGCTCGAAACAGCCGCCGAAACTTGGCGCAAGGAATCAAAACTGCGAAAAATTGAGAAATAAGATGAGGGCAAAGTCACCCCGAATTTCTTACATTTAAAGCTCCATAAATCAAAAAATATCATATTTACGAAAAATCAGACTGCGGCATTCGCATTTAAATAAACATCGTTAAATAAAAATCTATTCAAAAATATACCAAATCCCCACAAAATCTACAAAAAAATTTGTATTTTGAATTTTGTGTATAGCTCAAATACGATAAGTTTCTGAATGATTTTTTCTGAATCTTTTTTGCTTGTAATGATTGTACTACATAATTTTAGTAAAATTTACCATCTATTTTTTTCACAATTCACAATAAATTAAGGAAAGCTGTACGCTGTTCTATAGTTGTTTTCAGTAAATTTGTAACGGTTTCCATAAGAGATTATATTGAAAAGTGACTGATACTGTTGCAAGGTTTCTTAAGCGAAAATTAGCATTTTTTTGGTAATTGGCAGTTTTTTCTTTGCACGGCCTTGTGTGTTTGTTTTATATCGGCTTGTAGGACTTTGATCAATAAGGATGGGATTTTTAATCTGCAAAGTCCGGAAAAGAAAATATGCAGGTAAATATATGCTCTGAAAACTTCAAAATAAGCACTAAAACAAGCGCTAAAAACTGGAATATGCATCAAAATGCTCGATGGCAATGAGTTCAAATAATAATTTAAAAAAAATTTTTTGTGCCTTTATATACAAAAAACAAACAAATGCTTGCAAATCCAATCCCTACGGAAACCAGGTCAACTCTGCCCCAGAACTTACATTTTTGTAAATATTATTCACAGCAATTTTTTAAATTAAAGTTTCTTTCCGAAATTTTAAGTTCTTAAAGTTAAATAAACATAAATTTGTCGTTTAAATTAATGATCCCGTTTTAACAAGCGTTAACACGAAGAAACAATCGAATTGTTATACATATTGAGAACACTAGAGTAGAAAATTCAGTATTTGTATGTCCTGCAGTTGAATGATTTAAATTATTTTATGCATCAAGTTAATTTAAGTGGAAGCAAATTTGTCTCCCCCCCCCCAAACGGTTGGCGCCCCGGGGCTATAGCCTGTTTAGCCCTGTGGTTAGAGTGGCTTTGCTTATTCACTTTTCGACCGTTTCCATCCACGAAAGCCTTTCAAATCTCATACAATAATCCCATATAAAAAGGAGTACATCATTACATTACTCTAGTCCTTTTATATTAAAATCAAGAGCTGGTTAGATTTTGTTTGAAATCGGTTAATGAAAACTTTTTCTTTTTCTATAAAATATTTTATATATGCAATCGGATATGGAATCGCTATATTATACTATTTTTGTAATAAATATTAATTTCCTCTTCTATAAAATAAAATATAATCACACTTTCCGACGAATTGTAGTATAACTTCGTTCAAGAAATTTTCCATTTTCAGTGTAACAATCTTATTGAGTGAGCACAATTAAAAAAATCATAAAATTACAAAATACTTTCTTGCTGTATATTGGTGAATTCGATTGAGACAGTTTAGATTTAATTGGGTCTTCGGGATGAACTACCCACCGTAATAGAAATAGTATTAGTAGTTGTAATTATAATTAATCTGCGAAAGATCGTACTTCTGATGCTATTTTAAATTTCATAGTTCAAAATTTAAGAACAGTTTGATAGTAATTCAACTAAACAATTTTAAATTAATTGTTGGTTTTACGTATATTTGACTTCCAAATAAGAAAAATATTTTTTTTTAATTTAAATAGGTAGCAACACTTAACGTAACAAAAGCCGTATAAAAGGTAGAATTATGTGTAATATAGGAAATGGAAGTTATTTGACCCACTTCTAAGAAATTTCTTACTTCTAGAAGGAAGTAAATGAAATACAAATTGGGAATATCTGCGTTAATTAATAAAATAATTCGATATAACATAAATAGCCGCATTCAAAATAATGTTACACATAATTTTCCATACTATAAAAAATGAAAAATGACTAACGATATTTTTAAAGGAAATAGATCTTTAATATCATTTGCTATCACCAATTCTTTAAAATTAAAAATGGGAATTGCTCACCGCGATTAATGCCAAGTAATGACGCAAATATATATTACATCATATTTATACAAACAAATATAATTTATTTTATCAAATATTTTATTGCACTTTACTTCATATCGTAAAATCCAGTCATAATTATATTAGTAGGTATTAATCGCACAGTAGTATTATGTTCATTTGAATATTTTGTATTTGAATAGGAATTATATAATAATGTATTATTTGCAGAATATGAAATCTTTCATAAAATACAAATAAAACCTTGACAGAATAATTTCAAATAATAAGATATTCCATAGAACAAGGACTTCGCAAACATAAAAAGACGCATACAATTATCATAATTGCAGCCGAAAACAACTAAAATTGTCAAGTTCATAACCTCGGTAAAAATATTAACGGATGTAATTTACTATATCTTAATATGCCCACCTGAGTTGTATGTAATAAATAACCATTTTGACAAAAATCCAAAAACTTTCTTTTTTGGAACGTCGGGGAAAATAAATCAAACTACAGCATCAAACATTTTTGGTCTGCATAAATGCAAGTGAATTTTCGAATGTTTCAAAAAGTGCTTGACACAAATTTGCTTTGGGGCAAAAGGATTAATGACAAGCTTCAACTAAATAGGGGAAAGACCCTGACCCTTATTCTGACAGCATACTATGTAATTTTATGTCATATCCACACAACAGAGGTAGATTAGTTTGTTTGATAAATCACATCAAATTTTTATTTAAAAGTGGCAAATTAAAAAATATTAATTATTGGGACACCAATCGGACGTTCACCTTTTTGCAGTAACCTAACATTCAACATGTAATCTGCCCACCGTTGCAGTCCAGACTAGTCTATACAACAGAATTTACGTCTATTGAAGAGCTGCCAAAGAAAGATTGTCAATCTATTTTAAAAAGAGATTTAGAAACTTAACTGTGTTTAGACTTAAAGCAAATTATTTTGAAAACCAATATTAAATTAATGTTACTTTTACAATTATTAGTTTTCATCTTTCAGTTTTTCAAGAATTGACTCAAATGAAACTTAATTTCAACATTGACAATAAAAATTTGTTCTTGAGCAAGGAACCTAAATATAATCTTTCTAATTTTCCATTTTTGTTTTCATAAGTTTTATTCATTGTGTTTTAAATAAAAGTATTATATGGCCATTTGTGCGAAGTAAGATTTTTACTCGAAGAAGATGTCTTTTTTTTATCCCAGAGTCAGGCGCGGACTGGCAGCATTTTTCCAGAGAGCTAATATTTGTAAGGGTCTGCTGTAATAACAAATTTTAAAACACTTACTCCTAGATAAACAGCTTTTTTCGAGCTCATTTGAACTTCTTCCGAATTGATTTAATTATTATGATATCAACAGATGTTAAATCCGATTCATTATTTCATTGCTTATCGAAGATCGTAATCGGCTTTTGATTATTTTTAATTTGTTGGGATTGGAGGGTCCGGACCAGTTTAGTCCGGCGAGCCCGGGATGCTCTAGCGCCCAGCACCCACGGCTATTAAAGATAGATATTAAAGATAGTTTTATAAAAATTCTCTGGAAATTTATTTATTACAAGTTAATGATTTGCAGATTTTTATTCTAAAAATTTATAATGATCTAATTATAAACATTTTATCGACTAATTTATTGGTTAATTTTTTTGTTTATAATATTTTTTATAATTTACAAGTACGGCTATATATCATTATAGCCTGTAAATGTTGGAACATCATATTTTATATTTAACACATTTTAATGATATGAAATACAATTCTGAAAAAAGTTTAATTTGGATCATTTTGAACATTTATTTAAATAATGTAATGGTTTAACAATTTTTCAATAAAAATTAAAAATTTTTTAATATAATTTTTCCGTCTATAATTTTCTGATTTTCTGTGAAATTAGTTGGTTTTCAATAATTTTCACTAAACAAAAGAGTAATACGTTAAATTTCGTATCCGGAATGGAGTGTCAGATTGTTTCTAAAATCTTTCGTTTAAAAGATACAGGGTTTAAAAAAAAAGAAAAAAAAAGAGTTTGAATTTTTCAAATTTTTTTTACTTACTTTAATTCATAACTCGAAAGCCGTTGATTTCAAACAATAAAAAGTTTGATTCTAGTTTGTCGATTATTTCACGTTATTTAAAAAAGCACAAAACCATTTTTAGCGAAAAATCAATATATTCGGGGTTATGGCCATGTGAAGGTAGAAATTAAAAAAAGATGCTTTAAAGAAGCCTAATTCTCGACGGTTTAATTTTATAAACAAATTTTGTGAAATATTTTTCTTAGAAAAGTGTCTCTCACCACCTAAGTTATGTAAAATGTATCCGGGGACTCCCTGTATAATGAGGGACCCGAACAAGAATAAATTTGTGTGAAATTTATGAAAATAAGATCCTTATGATGATGATTTTATAATTAATTAATTAAGAAATATAATTTAGTGACGTCACAACCTTTCATGCAAATTTATAAAAAATAATTTTTGTCAATACTAGGTTAAAATTGAAGAACGTCAGAAAGTCAAGAAAGTCAGGCAATTAAGAATTGAGTGAATGCCGCATTACTAATATTTTTTACAAATATTTCTTTGATTTTATTACCATAATAAAATTTAGCTAACTTTTGCATTTTCACTTAAACTACAGTTTTATTTTGAATGTGCAATCAGAATGTCTCAGCAACTCTATACTTATGTCCGGTTTCATATAAATTTTAACAAGCCGATAAATTTAACTAACCAATGGAAATTAACTCTTAATACTAAGAAGTCAATAGAAATCATCTGTTAACTTTAATGGTTGGCATCTAGCAAAGTTAGCACCCTACTAAAATATGTAAATCGCTCACAGAACCATGAATTCCAAGTGTAAACTTGGTAGTATATTAATGGTAGTTACAGGAAGAAGCCCTAAAGTAACAGGAAGAAGAGAGGAGGGAGGAGTGAGGAGGATATAGAGCACCATCCAATATTTGACTAATTGTATAGAATTACTGTGGTGACAAATAAGATGTATTTATTCTAAACGATTGAAAAATTCCTGTTTAATAAAATCAATTGCAAAATATGCACACAAATCTACTCTCCCCCACCCCAGTATTTCAGTTATTATATTCAAAAGAATAAATCTTATCATATTAGATAACCATCCACAAACAAAAGAGTAAAGTACTTATTGCCAACTCAAACATAGTTTTTCAATAATTAATAATACATACTAGGTAAAATTACACTGTTATCCAATATTTCTAGTTGTCGTTCCTGTATATAGCAAACTATGAGACTCCATTGAGTTATCTGTTATACCGGGTGACCGGTCGACCATCTGAACATAGGCAATTAACATAGGAAATTGATTTTTCTTTAATTTCTGCTTCCCATCAGAACGGATAAGAATGAAAATGGTATCAATTTAAAGAGATTTTTATTCCGCTTCTAAAGATACCTAATACTTGATATTTTATTTTTCAATTACTGGTAAAAATTCACTAATAAAATAAAAAAAAAAAATTTTTAAATAATTTTAGATGCCTCGATTGAATTTTATTGCAATTTTTTTTGTTTGAAAACCAATAATTTCCAATAAGTTACTTTGACAGATTACAATAAATTTGGTTAACAATGAAGGCAAATACTTCTTCTGTGGAAGAAAAAGTTTTTAAGGTAAAATTATATTACAGTGGTAGTTGTATTACAAAAACAATTGCAATAAAATTCAATCAAGGCAACTAAAATTATTTTTAAAATCTCTTTTTTGCATTTTGTTAGTGAGTTTTTACCAGTAATTAAAAAACAAAATATCAAGTGTTAGGTATCTTTAGAAGCGGAATAAAAATCTCTTTAAATTGATACCATTTTCATTCTTATCCGTTGTGATGGGAAGCTGGAGTTAAAGAAAAATCAATTTCCTATGTTAATTTCCTATGTTCCGATGGTCACCCTGTATATGTATTGTAATGATATTTTATGAAAAAAATAAATTTTTCACAAAACCACCCTTACACCTTATGTTTTGCTCCGACTAGCTCAGTTTAATTTTAATAATTCATAACGTAAATTGCAATTTTTAACTTTGTATAAAATGGAAAAATCGTCGTCGTTCATGTGGTGATAAACCGCCAGACCTCGCAATCGCTTCAACACACGCTCCCTTGAACTAATTTTTAACTTTCCAAAATTTATAATAATTCCAATTTCCAGCATCCAAATTAATTAACCAAAATCCGAATTAATTAACATTCAAACGTATTAAACAATATCCAATCCAATCAATAACCAAATCTTCACCAACTTTGGAAAAATTGCAGGAACAAAACTATTCAAAATGGTCACCAAATTAAATTTATTGTTTTAAATATCAAATTCAATTGCACAATTTACAAAAATAATATTTCAAAAACTTGGCCAAAATACTCAAAATCTCGGGAGCGCAACGGAACACCTCCGCTCTCGACACGCACGTCGGCAAAAAGCCCCTTCCTTTCAAAAATTCTTACCAACTTTAAAATAATTCCCGCATTATTGCAAAACTTCAAAAAATTATTCACAAAGTCAAATCAATTTATAAAAATTAACAAAAATAAACAAACTCATCGCAATCCAATCAAAAAAATTTGAAACACCACAGTATATCTAGTCCTCTAGTCCCTATATTTTTCTGTTCCTTTGTATAAATATGCAAATAAATAGTTGTGAAGAAGCCAGTAGGAGGGAAGGGGGGCATATCCAAATTTAAATAAAAAATTAAACAATTGGAACATTAAGAAACTATTGACGTTCAAGATATATCAAATAAATATGCTACCCTTTTCTCTAGAAATGAGTCGTTGTTAACTGTACAAAGATCTTAATTAAGATGTTCATCAGTATTTAGTAAATAATGTTGTTCTGGTATATTATATTTCACAATGGTATCTGTCTCTTTTCTACACTCGCAATATGTAGCTAGCTATACATTACATTCAATTAAATCAATTTTTATTCATCAATCAAGGCATGAAAATTAATATTAATATTCTTTAAAATATCTATTTCAATTACCATACATTTGACCTATATCTGGTGGGATATAAAGATAAACTATAACAGCTATCTCAAAAAAATTAAGTAGTAATAGTATCTGAGTATTATGATGACTATGACTACGGTTGAGCTTCCACTTTTTCAGATGGTTAGTAGTGGTTACAAGATAACGTATATGTAACAATTGCCATATTTACTATTCCGTTGAAAGCCCTTATAATGAAGTGGCTTGCTTATCAAACATACGTCATTTGAACTTTTTTCATATTTTAAAAGATATAAATGTAATGACGTTTTTCCAACTACAAATAGACAGAATTTGTTCAAAATATTTTTTTTTCTTAGAAAAAAAAACATCTGTTGCTGTTGGCCACAACATCATTGTTCTGAGTAAAGTATACCCAATAGCAAGTTCACAATGGCTTACAGAACTAAAGAAAACGGCAATAAATGTATTTTGATATACTTCATAATTAAATTAGATTGATAATATGTGGAAGGTAAACAGAAATTCGCGAGCACTAGATACAACAAATCAGACCTATTATGAAATCCTTAGATTGTCAGTGTTCACCAGAGGACTAACTTAAAAAATTCTGGGTTTGAATCACAGACTTCTGTAACGCAATCAGTAAATACATTTTCTCGCAAATACATTCATGTGATCATGTGCTGTTATCTTGGTAACTTATCTAAAACAAATTTCAATCAACTGGAAGGCAGTAGCATTGCCAGATTGTACGCGGGTAATTAGTGAGGAAGCTAGTGGACTGGAGAGAGGAAACTCCAGTGCAGTTCAATAGTACTATGGTGCAGTTCAAGGAAAAAAATTCTGTTCATATGATATTTTTTTTACAGTTTACTATTTTGTCAAGAGAGAGCAGGTAGAGAAAATCGGTCGTAGAACCAGTAGATATACAGAATACCGAATTTACAGCCATGCGTTATCCACTCAACTACATAAGCCCCTGAAGAAATTGAAAAAATGAAGAAAAAAGTTATTTAATAACAGCTGTCAGTTAACTTTTTTTTATAAGTTATCTATAAGTTCACGGTATATATTTTGCAAAACAATAATAAACTGTTGTGTTATAATCCTTGTTGTAACGGCGTTTTGGCATTTTTTCAAATCAAATGAATGTGGTACTCTCTACTCTGTAAACATACTACTAGCTCCTAGAGCTCGTGTGCCAAGTAGAAATAAAACCGACAATCATCGTTTTCCAGCAATAACTTTCTTAATTTTCGAGATACAGCAAAAGTTGTAATATACAAATTTAAAGAACTAATAAAATTCTTTAAGTTCGTATATACAAGTTTTGCTGTATCTCAAAAATCGAGAAAGTTATTGCTGAAAAATAATGATTTTCGGTTCTATTTCTACTTGGCACGAGCTCTAAGCTCCCACTTTCTGTGTAATTGATTTTATTTTACATATTTTTAATTCAAAACTTTTTGTAGATTAATTGTAAAAATTCATTTTTTCATGATTTGTTTAGAAAGTTATCGTAAGTAAATATAAAACTTACCTACCAAATTTTTTTATTGATAAGTTGCCTTGTAAAGTATGTACAAGCGCAGTAATTGCATTATTTACAATTACAACTTTATCTTGTATATAAAATAATAGTTTGTATTGATAAAAACTTTTGAGATACATTCCTAAAAATTTAAAAAAAAGATACATTTTTTTCTGTTTCATTATTATTCTGAATCATCAGTTAGTTATAATCAGAAAAAGTTGTAATATGTGAACTTTGTGGATTTTAACGTTAATAGTTGATTTATACGTTATTCCGACGAAATTTTGACATTAAATTTTGGTAATTTTAAAGTTCTTATATTATTTAAATTTTATGAGCAATGTTCGGTACTTGTATTGGGTATTTTGTGTTGATTGTCATTTATTTCCAGAATATCTCAAACATTTAAGTTTGCGACACTTACAACATTTCTTTATAACACAAAGATATATTAAACTAATTTATTCGTTTAAATAATAGTGTAAATAATGAAAACTATAATGCGGGGATTCCCAAATATAATGTTCATTTTATGCAATATTTTATACGAAACCAGAATTATTTAAACTTTTTAAATGTTCTGAAAATAAATGATATAAAACGCAAAACATTCAAATGGCACTAAAGACTAAATATTGCTTTTAAGTTAAAATGATACCAGTTGATTTGCAGACTGCTTCCAGTCTATAAGAATGTTGAAAGAAAAGAAAAATGCATAACAATTTTTTCAGTCACTAAACATACCTTGCAAAATTATTTTTTGAAAACCATTTAATGTAATACCGGCACCCACAATTTCTTATATTAATATATCATATATTATGAATTCGAATTTCAAATCTTAATAAAATATCACACTTATTATATGTGAAGGAATTATCTTATCTAATATATTTTCAATGCACTTAAGTGTTTGGGTGAACTTATAATTTGATTAATATCAACTACACCGTGTATTATTTAATTAGGTAAACTAAAAATATGAAAATAAGTACCAAAATTATACTAATACAGTAATAACTAATAAGTATAATAGATCATCCCACATCCGCAGGACAAATGTTGCCGAATAATAGAGAATCCATTGCGAAACTTATGTTTCAGATACATGATATTCACTAGATATGTGATATATTTATTGTCGTGTTCCAAAATCCTCATTTTGAATTAATTATAAAATTGATTTTGTTTTGTAACAAATGATTTGTTGGGAGTTTGTAAATATTTTGTATTTACTGGTTTTCCCGCCAACAAGTTGTAGTGGCAGAAATGAGCGTTAAAAACCCATAGATGTTAATATAGAAGGCTAAATAACTAACTCGTGCGGAGATGTAAAGCCTGTCATCCATTGTTAATGTATGCCAATCCGCCTTAACTACAAATGGCCGCCAGTTGATATTGTGACGCTTTACTTCTGTTATATTGCATGCATTAGGAGTTCTGTATCTGATTATGTCTAGTCTTCAGATAAGCAAATGATAAGTGTGATAAGTGACAATTTAGATAAGTGTGCAAATGTGAAGCCTGTCATACATCTGTCATATTAGTGAATTGTATTACTGATTTGCCTTTACTACAAATGGCCGCCAAGTTTCACTTCTATTACATTGTATGTATTGGGAGTTGTGTATCTAGCCTTCTATATTAACATCTATGTAAAAACCAGGCTTTTTGCCAAGATGGCAGATAGAATAAATTTAATGTGTACACAATTAAGTGATAACAACAAGTATGCGATACTGATGACGACTAATGAGTCAGAAACACATGTCATGGTGTGATGGCTAGGAAGTCGAAGAAGCAGTACATGTTGGTATCGCTCTTTTCCTTAATTGTGTGTAATTTTTAGTTTTCAAACCAAATTAAATTGATTTGAAGTAAGTGATTTTTGATTGAAAGTTGTCCCATTTTGGACAAAAATTGGAGATTTTATTGAATATTTGGATGGTGAATTTGTAGATTGATTTGAAGATTTGACTGATTATTAAAAGGATGGATTTTGATTTGGATAATTATAATTGGTTATTTTGTAAAATTTATAAGTTTAAAATTAAAGATTGAAGGCAGCGAGGTGTGGATTTGATAGTGGCGCACCTGAGGCGCTTTATATCAATTGAATTTTGCGTTCCCATTATTTTAACATTGGAAGTTTTATTTTAAATATTGTGTTAACATTTAAAATCTAAATTAATTTTAAAATTTGGATTTCAAAAAATTTTTTTAAAAGAACACTCGTTAGAACATTACATTTAAACGTTACATTAAATAAAAATATGCGGTGCCCTGTTGTCGAATATACTGCAAAATGCAACTAAATATATCAATTAGAAATACAATTTATCAAATATTACATCTACAGTGACTCACAATAATTTTCGCGTAGTCCTGTAGCAATGTAAAATAATAATAATAACAATAAAATATATAAAAATCACTTTACAGCAACGGTCCCACTGAATTTTATAAATAAAATTGGCCGACTTATTTTCCAGGTTTTTCCTGACAATGAATAAAGATTTTCTTTTACGTTTCAATAAATCGGAAGATAAACAGGTTAAAAGAATCTTAATTGTAAAATTAAAAAAAAATTAAATTTAAAATTTTTCTTGTAAATTTCATTCCCTAATTTTTTGTTTATATATTTTTTCTATTTTGTTGCACCGTTTCTGAGATACAGATGACAATTTTTTTGTATTTTATAGTGGTTTAAAAGGTCACTGTAACTCGGAAATAGTGTGACGGAATAGAATAATGTATATAAACAAAAATGAAGGGAATCAAATTTGAAACAAAAGTGGCCGGATTTCAGTATGAGTCACTGTATATGTATGTACCTAGTTATATTTCAAAACCGGCAAGAACTTCCAACTTTAAAATTATAACTTAGACCAATTTCATCAAGAAATTTAAGGTAACATTAAAATTTAATGGAAAAATTAACGTCAAATAATCCAATAAAAACTTCTATCTTAACTTAATTTTCCGCTTAAATTTTAATATTAAATTGAGTCTTAAATATCGTTTTGAAAATATTGAATAAGTTTCCCATATATCGTAGGTACAATAAATTATTCAATACGTGTAATAAAAATAAAAGTAAATATGTAGTTGGGTTGCTTGCAGTATGTAAAGCATAATTTAATAGCATTGATTTTTAGATTTTCCATCACGTTACTTCTTGGAATTAGAAACTCAACTGACGATTAGACGATTAATCATCAAAAGTTCACTTGTGACTTTTAATTTGAAACTTCTGCTACCCTGTCTTACAAATAACCACTTGTTAATCCTTTGTGCCGTTTAATTACACTTCTTTTTCCCTGAAACAAGTAAACTTACCTAGTTCTTACAGTAAAATCTTTTAAGTATTAATATTAGAAATTTAAAAAAAAGTAAGCTAAACAAAAACAAATATTTTAAGTACTTCTTCAAAAAATTTATGAAATTTAGAATATTTAACAATAAATTGGTTATGATTATGTATGTTAACCGGAACGAGAAAAAAAGAGCGGGTTTTCCATAAGAAACACGAAAAAGTTAAAACATTTGAATTTTCAAACATCAACTGCAAGTGAATCCTTACAAGTGAATTCTTCCTTCCACATAGCGCTTTGTTTTAACTTTCAATTACAACACTAAAATGGAAGAGGAAATGGCCCTGAAGAATATTTTGTAGAAGTTTCAAAATCAATTAAAATGAACCAGACACATTTTGATCAATTTTTGTAAAAATTAATTCTAACTCTACCAAATAAATAAAACAGCAATTTAACTTTTGCGTGGAACATACCTATTTTAGCAACAGCAGTAATTAAAATAAGTTTATTACAAAAATTCTATATTATTTCAAGTTGTGGCGGCATAATCCACTAGGCTTTAAATTTAGGAATATTTTATCATTATGTATTATATTTTGTATTTACATTTTTGGGCATATTTGTCAAGGTTAATTTTGATGCCAAATTTATCCAGACGTTTCAATAATATATTCAAGTGTTTTGTATGCTCTTCTTCCGTCTCTGATGCGACTACTAATATGTCATCCACATATGCAAACAGGAAGTCTAGTCCACGCGTTACTTCATCAATAAATCTTTAGAAAGTTTGTACCGAGTTTCTCAAACCAAAGCCCATATAGAGAAATTCAAATTCTTGGTGAACAGGAATTTGGTTAATAGCTCTGACAAGGTCTATCGTGGAAAATATTTTTTGTTGTGCAATATGTGGGAGAAATCTTCGATATGCCGAACTGGATCTTTGTACGATTATTTATCACTCTGTAATCTCCACAAGGTCGCCATTTATTATTTTTCTAAGGAAGGCCCAACAACTTTTTGATGAGCGCACGATTCCTAGTTGCATCATTGTTTCGAACTTTTTTTCTATAGATTCGTTCTGGAGCTAATCTTCTAGAACGAAAAAAGTTTACCAAATCGAAAAAACCGTATCAATTATCCATAGATCGCATTAAACTTGCATACAGAAGGGCGAGCAAGAAACGAACACAAACCAAAGTATCTAAATTAGCCCCAAACAAAACTCCACATTCCACAATGAAAGTTTTTCCAAAAGGCATATTTAAAACAGTAAAGCAAAACACCAGGTTGGAAAGACAAGGAAAGTTTCAGAAGATATTGCGAGCTGGAGCGAATACAGTTATATTAAAAACGATGTATCGTAAAAATAGATGACATTTTTACTAGGAAGGGAGTCCTGTGAAGGCATAATCCGCTAGGCTTGAAATTTCTAATATCTTTATCTCGGCATATCCGATAAAATAATTTACTTTTCTAAAAAAGAGAAATTCTTAATAGAATTAAATAAACATGCTGACTAATTCCAATAAAATATAATACATAGGATAACATATTCCTAAAAAGTTATGAAGTAACTTAGGAGACAGTTTATACAAGAACACAATTAAAAAAAAAATAATTTTTGGAACAAAAATACCGCTCAGCTCGATACACACGATTAGATGATAGACCTGACATCACCCCAAATCTAGAGGCGTTGACAATGGAGGAGCATGACATATGTCCGCAAATATCAGAAGCTAAAGCTCAATGATGTGCTGAAAAATATGTTCGTTGATCTGAATATCAGTTTGTTATACTGTCTTAACCTGTCAGTAGTAGAGTAGGTATTATAGATAAAAGCGACCTCTTTTAAGATGCTTACTAACAATAAGTCCTTGACAAATAAAGGGAAAATAATGAGGACAGGGTTGTTAAAACCATAACAGACTTATGAAAAAGGATATAAAAAGTTATGCATTATATTTCTACAAATGAGATTACTAGAACAGTAGTAAGTAAGTAGTTATTGATGTTCTATGGGGTCACCAATGCAGAGCGATGATTTTCTATATACCCTATTTCAGCTTTGGCGTACCAACAAATGATGTGGTAAAAGTATATTAACAGATCCTAATCAAATCAAAAATGATAATCAAACTCCCATTAAGGTTATACGAATTTAACAAAAACACAGTTTAATCTTCAAAATGCAATTTAAACTGTCGGTCTATACAAACAAAGCTTAAGGGAATTAGAATTGCATACGCAACCATCTGCATTACAGCAAATTGCATTAGATGCTTAGATGTTTGTGAAACAACAAGTAATTTTCCAGTAAATAAAATTATGTGGTATTGCCAAACCGTTTTTGACAACATAATATAGTAACTACACTACAAATTAACGTAAGTTTATTTATACTATAGCGGTAAAAGCGATTAAGTAAATAAAAGCTCTAAATATAAACTTCGATGGATAAAACACCTTCAGGCTAAATTGACAAAACTTTCGCTTTTGTTTTTCTAAAACCGTTTAAAAATAATTTTATTTTGCAATTATATAATATTACATATGTTTCCAAATTGAACAATCTAGTCTAAGGCTCGAGATCATCTCTTGGGTCTTGGAATCAATTTGAATGAATTGATTTCAATTAGCATGAGATTTACTTATTTGTTTAATTAAACAAATAATGGTCATTACAATAAAGTATCAGCCCTGTACTTGTTTTTACATCGAAACAGTAAATTTCAATTCCGAACTACGTAGTATAACTTTCATTATACCATATATGTATGTACAATGTACATACAAAATACGCATTAAATTGTTTTCCATTAGTAATTTACTACCATTATAAACTAATGTAATTATGAAATATAAAAACTCTTCTTAAACCAATATAATACTTAAATAAATTTGTATAAAAAATATCGATTCCATGGACACTGTAGTGTCTATATTTGAACATAATCGATTTTGTTGAAATAACTATAGTTCAGACAATTCAAACCATAATTTAAAAATACTGCGTAATATTAAAATATCATTTTCCATGATTATAATATTAAAAATGCTATAGTAATCTTATATAACCTCTTGATGTACTGCTTTATCTTTATAGGTTATTTACAATTAACAATTAGATTGATGGTGAAATAGCGCCATATTGCATTAATTTGTTAAATTGTATTTTATCGTTTTTCAAAAAATTTACCGATCTATTATCTTTTCAAAATAATTTCTAATTCGAGCCTGTTATAAAAGAACCCCAAGAGCAATATTATAATTAATTTTCCTAATTAAATTACTTAAAATTTTTGCTTCAACACATTTATTAAGTAACTATGCAAATTATATTGGAACAATGCTAATTTGTTACGGAAGTCCGTCTAGCGTTTATATTATAATCAAATTTGTTAAAAAAATTAAACTTGGTCAAAGTTTTAAAGTACCTAACGTAAAATGTAAGGTTAAATTTGATAAATTATAAATTTAAATAACTTCAGTAAATTCATGCTGTAATCGTATAAATTAGTGGATAATTTATAAAAATTGAATTACGTAATTGTATAACAAGAATTCGTCTGTTATTCAAAAAATATAATTCAACTTGACAAAAAAAGAATTTAATAACATTTTTATAGTACTGTATATTGCAATCAGCATTATTTTTTTATTGTATATTCTGCAAAAGAATTTAATAAATTTTCAGTTAACGGAGTTAATATCTACTATGAAGATGTCAGAAGTAATATTTTATTACTTTTTAAATCTCATTTGAAATAAAACAAAAATGGTGATGCCATAGTATGGTGAAAACGTTTGCGAATTTTTACTTATTGTAATTTTACATTGTGATAACTTAAAAAACATTTTAGTTTTGAACAGTATTTAGTGCATTTTTTGGGTTTTCAAAAATATTGATATGGTTAATATCGAGTTACACTACTTAAACCATGTATCAATCGATTGAAACAGAAATAGTTATAGCAATAAAATTATAACAGAATTCTATATTAATTTTAAATAATTTTTTTATTATTTTAAAAATTCCATCATTTAATTGAATTGGAATATTTAAGTGCAAATTTAATTGTTCAATTTTTAGCGAAATTATTTTAATTTAATTTAATAGCCTCAGGGTCAAGTTCCTTCGGCCAAAAATTGGTCGAACAACGAAGTAGTCGCATGTAGCATTTGTGAATTTGATCATTTTCTCCTGGTTTAGGGAGCGCCCATTAATTACTTGGTGCGATTGTGACAATTTTTCTTGATTTTGTTGACGAGAAGGTCTGTCAGACATATTTTGCGCAAATACTGTGTAGAAAATTGTATAATGTAATACAGCCTTTATGCTATAATACGAGTATATCCATGAAAATTAAAATAGTTGTATAAAACTGCTCCATTTCTTATGTAGTAAAAACCATCAATATTAAGGAATTATATGTACAATGCGTTTTATCTTAGATAGAAGGGTAAAACTGAAGGGTTCCTGATTCCTTCATTTAATGAAATATTTACTCAAAAATATTTTTACACTTCCGTTATTCCTCTTTTATTACATCTATTCCGCACTTACTCGATAACACATTTTCTAAATTCCATTAGTATTAGTACTCTTTATGTAGTAGGTACCAATTTGAAGTTTTATCCCCATTACTACATAAATATTAAGAATGGTGAAGCTTTTCGGTAAGTATTGAAAAATTGTTACCTTAAGTTTTCGGAACTAATTTGTTTTTTCCTCCAATTTTGATAATGGAAGAATACATACATTACAAGAATACATACAAGAATACATGTGACCACAGAGATTATAATCGTGTTTGATTTGCTATCCAGTCAACCTAAGATCCTTTTTCAAAATATGCATTCAGCTTGGGTGAGAATCTGGTTTACCATCCTATCCTATAATGTATAAAATGCCAGCACGCTGCTGCTACAGAGTGTCATTTTGGTAACCTTTTACCAACCGACAAAAAGCCACTCCATCCGCGGACGCGGGCTTTCCAGCTAGTTATTTGGAATATTCTAAGAAAATTTTTTTGAAAAATGTAGGTTAACTGTCAACTGTTACTTTGTCAACTGTTGGGCAAAAAGTATAACTGTTTATGTATTTAGTTTATTCTGGATACGATTCCAGTCTTACCAGAATTTTAGACTTGATAGAATTTCTTAGCTTAGCCTTTCGGTATGTATTAACACATTATGGATTTAAGAATTGGTTCTATATATTTATGAAAGTTCAACCGTTTGAAAGAAAGTGAAGATCAAAAAAAGTTTCAACATTAATCTTTAAGTTATGAAATTGTTTTAATAAAGTATCAACCTTACCCAGTAGCCGGTTCAATCTTCACTTCGGTGAAAAGCGAGAACAACAAATTTTTAGAGAATCAAATAATAAAAAAGCAGGCAGACTAATCTTCTTCTGATAAAATAATTGTTAATCCTCCTCACGTATTACAGATAAAAAATATGCTATTTTTAAATAAATATGCTATAGAATATTGGATCTAAAGCTAACGCTGAAGGACGGTTTAACGCTTTACAAAAATGCTTATTTTTCATCCAAGAGACTTCATGTAAAAATAAATACTTCAGGTAAAATGCATTGTGAATAATTCTATAATCCTAATCCTAGCCTCTCTCTGTGGTTCTGAGATTGCATCCAAACATTTCACAGGTGCACTTCAATGTGCAAATATTGCTTCCTTCAAATATAAAATCATTTTAATTTGCATTCTATTTTATATTACATACTAAATACCATACAATTTACTTCAATTTAAATTTATAAGTTTATTAATTTAATCCTGCATTTTTATGTATTTCCTTATGTCAACAGGTGTGCAATTGTTATTGCATATTATATAATTATTTATATTTATATATTATATAATCTACCACACATAGAAAGCCGTCAGTGGATGTAACTTATCAACAGGAATCATATTAAGAAACTCAACTGTATTTGGTGATTAAATATGCAGCAGCATCATAAATTAGATGCTCTTTCCAGAATGTCTATACATTAAAATACAGACACTATGCTATTGTGATTTAATTATCTACCGTTACCTAGCATAACATAATTATTATAGTTTTGTAATGTAAAGCTATTATGATAGACCTCGTATAAATAAGAGCAATTAGAAACCGTAAAACATTTACAAAGGAGATCTATGACCTACCCCAATAGACGAACTTTATACATTAGCAAAGATTCTTTCTACAATATTGTTAGCCCTAGGAAAAATTAGTTATGAGGCTTCTGCTGTCTAGGAAGTTTTCATACTGATGTGGGAACATCAAAGGTGAAAGCATTTTAATCGTAGTCTTTAATGTACAAAAAGCTTTGTTCGAATATTTAACTACGGGCATTTATAAGTGGGATTTATAAGCATTTATACATATTCTTGCTTGGTAATTTGAAGTATGTTAAAGTTTTTGTGCGTTTTGATTTTAAACCAAGAAATGGATTTATGGAGAAATCCATTCCTACTTAAATTTTATAATATAAAACCACCTCGGTGGTTTGCCTTTCGAAGGGCGGCAGTCAGAAATAAAAATCTTACTGTTTTTGTTATTAAAATTGAATTTTCAAAAAGTTGACAAAAGTAGAGATAAATAGTTCAGTTTAGTTCCGGTAATAATTGGTTAAAAATGTAATTAACAATGCAAGTAAAAAAAATTTATATGGAATATAATGGTTATTTTTGTAATTATGTTTTTTTGGTTCAGAGGTGCATATTAAAGTTCCTACGGGGTTCTAATACAGCAGACGTGAAGATCAACCTACGGTAAGTAAGTATTTCTATTAGATTTCGTGTTTGATACTGTCAAATGAATGAATTGCTAGTTATGAATTGCTAAAGAGAGCTTTTAAAGCTGATACCTTATTATTTAGCTACTTGTGGAAGGAGTTTAAATGACAATATCCTGTTTCATTATAGCTTAAATGTAAATAATTAGAAAGAGAAAATCTTTTAGAAACATAACCTATTACACTTTGCCTTCAAAAGAAAGATTTATCAATTATCACCAATTCAATATTGTCCTCGTAAACTTAAGACTAAATTAGCGCTTAAATGCTACAAGTGTTCCATTTTTTAATATAAACAGTATTTTACACAGGACAGCTTTTATATTCAAATAGAATCTTGATTTCTTATGAAAACAAACGTTTTTTACTCCAAGAATATCTAAATATAAAATTTGTTCAAAATTTGAATACTTTTAAGACAATTTAAAAAGTAGAACCCAACTCGGACCCATTTAAATCAGAAAGTTTTTATTATTAAATAATATCATGTCATTCCTTAATCTTCAAAACTTTCCTTATTCTTAATTATGCTCTTACCTCGTCAACTCATCTAGCGCGTCATACACATAAACATTTTTTTGTTACAAAAATATCTTACTAATGTATCACCAACATTTAACTACATCTTAAGAGAACCGTCTAACTCTTCTATTTGATGCAATCACCCTACGTTCATAAATTTGTTCCAGTTTCGTTCATTCTTTCAACTTGCCTAAATCAATATAAACCGCCCATCACACTCAAGCCACACTCATTCAACTCCCACTTATTATCCTTGTCAGAAACAAACAGAAAAGTTTAATAATTAATATTGCGTCAACTGAAATTACCTTGCCGAAATTAAAAAAATTCAATTTTTCCAAAAGTGTTAGGTGCGACTATTGAACTATCAAAAAATCAGTTCTTGGAATTATTTAAAAAAAAAAAATCTTATAAGAAAATCGATACGTTTAACTTTTTAATTAAAGTCATAAACCAGATCACCTCAAAATTTGATTATATCGTTTTTGTTTGATTTCATTATGAATAATTCATATAATCTATACAGATCCTTGTGGATTCTGATGAAATTAAATAAGGGTTATTATTAAGGAACGGATTTATATGTATTTTTGCATTTTTCCTTATTGGTAATTTCACAATCTGTCGAGTTCTAGGCTTTCTTTAACATTTTTTGTAAAAATTATCATCATATTCAAAAATAACAAAAAAATTGAGTCCCTAAAAGGTGCAGGTATTGAATTATTTTTATTTAATTATTATTATATATATAATATATATAAAAATACATATAAATCCGTTCCTTAAGCCCCCCCCCCCCTAAAGGTACGTTTAAGTTTGTCGGACTTGTTTGTACCTACAAATTGCAGATACAAGATTTAAACCTACACTGTACATTTTTGGAACAAACATGTCAACAAATACAGGTTTGTACAAACTTTCTTTCATGTGTAGGTATACGATTTGATGAATACGTCGACTTCCATGTTTGACATACAAATTTTTAGCCTAGATGCAGCAAGAAATCTGTACTACTAAATTTTATAGAACGTTTGCTCAAATATGTTTGACAGTTTAGTTGACGAACATATCATATTGAAAAAGTGCGCACACATAATTTAAAAGAAACCTAGTCGACAACAAGTCAGCTAGACGTATAATTTTAATCGCAATCTCTTGGTCCGTAAAAAGTAATAAATTAAAATACCACAAATGTGGCTCATCGACTCCAGCTCTAGACAAAGTGGAGAAACGAACAATTTTGAGCTTCTTTCAAAACCCGGTTCTTAATAAATTAATTTTTTTTAACACCATATATTTATTGGCGTTTGGTTCGACTTTTGATTTTTTATTGTGCAAACCTCTACATTCATACAAAACATATTAAATGTCGTTACGTATAGTGGGACATTATGTTGGTAGCAACAAATGTTCTAAAACAAGTCAATTCAAACATGTTGCAGTTTACTTTTCATGATTGTGCAAACATAACATACAAGCATAATCCTAAATGTAGCTCGCATTCATGTTTGGGCACACAACTTGAACCGAACATATTACATATACTTGTATGAACGTCTAGTTTGGATATAATTTTTTACTTCGTTTTGATTGTGCACCTAACAAACTTGATGGTAAGTTTAGGCCGGGCTTTAGTTATTATTTATTATTAAGAATATTTAATACCATCGACAGTAATAGCATTTTGAAAAGATTTTACAGAATTTTACTTATTTAAAAATAGGTGAAGTGCGAAAAACTGTAAATGTTATTACTTGCGGCTACATAGTAAGGAGCATAAATCTCTTTCAGAAAATTCATAAAGATTTAAAAATAAATTTTTACTTCTTAATATTTATAAAAATATAATACGTTTCTGTTTAAACGATCTTTATATTATTGTCGTTCACTATTATACTGAAAATAGCAGAATTAAACATCTATCAAGCATTTTAATAAATGAATAGTTAAGTGCAAAAAGAGAAGTACATATTACATAAAATCCACTTTCGAGAAAATCGATTTAAACTGTCTGATTTGTTGTAACGCAAAAAATAACCAATAGTGAAGCTCTTAAAACATTGAAGGTATTGCTCGAGTGCAGTGGGCCGAATAAAATGATATCGACATAACTGATATCTTAAGATTAAAAAAGGTTTATGAAAAGTCTGTAAATTTAAATACAACTAAAAAACAAAAACAAAGTAAGAGAACTATGTTTTTTCATGAACTTTGCATCTTTAATGTTCTTAATTACCAACATTATGCATTACACAATGTGTATACCGGGTGCTGAATGAGTTAGCCGAACATAGGCAATTAACATGTAAAAACTTATTTATGGAAATTCCTGCTTTCCTAATTATTTTAAAGAAAAAATAAAAGACACAAAAATAATGCAGAAATATAAACTACGAATGATAAGAGCATTAGATTTTATCTAACTTTTATTTAAACAGCCTAAAAATGCTTCTGAAATTGTTAAAAGTTTCATTTATCGGACTGGCCATGAAAGTTTCCATGGTAATTATTTTGGAAAATATGAAAATTAAATTGAATTTATTACATGGCCAGTGCGATAAATGAAAATTTTAACAATTTCGAAAGCATTTTTTAACCTTTTAAGTAAAAGTTAGATGCAATCTAATGTATCATTTTTTTGTAGTTTATATTTCTTCATTATTTTTATGTCTTTCATTTTTTCTCTAAAATAATTAAGGAAGCAGGAATTTGCACAAATAAGTTTTTAAATGTTAATTTCGTATGTTCGGCTAACTCATTCCACACCCGGATACGCTTTATAAGGAATAAATACATATATGCATTCCACTAGTTTTGCTACACCCCCGTTAGTGTGAACACTTGCGTTAATTTGAACATATACCTTTGGATTTTTGTGTTCACATAATCGAGCTTCTACTGTACTTCGTAACTTGACGAATATCTTCAATTTTATTCCGATTAATCGGTATTCTGATATCAAAATCGTAATGCAATAATACCTAGATAATAAAATTATGTGACTGGCTCTGTTACTACTCCTTGCATTTTATGTTTGGGGTGCAGGAAAGAAAAAACTACTGTAGATCTCACCTTTATGCACTAAACGAATATTTGATAATAGTCAAAAATGTGTTAAAACTTCACGGCACAATTTTTATTTTTACACCAAATAACAAGTTTACTCAAAAGATAAATATACTATTTTATATGCTTCCAAAATTGATTGATCCACCATATAATTAACTGCAAATATGATATTCAGTAAAAACCATAATTAGCACTAAAATAAAGGTTTGAAAATTTTTTAGCGGAATTTTGAAATTAGTTCGCCATAAAAAGAATTTTCGCGTAACTGGGTTCGTTATATGCAGCTCTGCAACTGCATTTTGTCATGGAAAAATATAAAAAACGTATAGATATTGTCATATAATTTACCGATTTCAGATAATTTCATATAACACCGTTTTACAAAAATATAACTTTTAATTCTTCAAAATTAACAAAATACAACTTCGCATGAAAATTTTCATATCCCCTTCTTTTATCGTACACCACCAACCTCCTTATAATCTCCTTATACCAACTTTACCAAAATAAATTTCAAAAATACAAAATTTTCTACAAAATCAATTACTGACATGAAATATTCAAAAAAATCTAAAATTCATGACAATATATATGTAGTTTTATTTAAAATATAAATTATGTATCTACATTCTCTGTAGCATATGGGCGCAGTCGTACAGCAAATTCGGGAGTAGTTTCATTTGTATACTACATTATTATGTAAGTACATATATCATTAAGTAGATCCTCAAAATTGCTATTGACCTACTACACCGCTAGCTCCAAGTTATAGCACATAAAAATATAAAAAATTTATTTTAAAATTAATTTCCGAGAAAACAAGATAAAGTTAGTGTTACACTAAAAAGTTAATTGGTTATATTTATTTTGCAATGCATTTAAAAAATAAAAGTAAAAAGAATTAAGCAGTTATTAAAAATAAATCCATTAATAAAATAGAGCGGTTTAAAAACGGAATGTGAAATAATATTATTTTAATAATTATATAAAAATGTTCTTTTCTATAGCAGTAGTAAATCTAGTAAGATTTACTAACTGGTATAATTGGTTTATAGCATATTATTAACAAAAGTTTTTAAGCAGTTTAAACTCGAGCTTAATTTTTCTATCCTACTGTTTTTATCTCCTGCTTTATACGTAATATGGAAAAACAAGTTTCTAAAAAATTGTTCAAATTTAAAAAAATTAAAATTAAAATATTTTTGAATTTAAACTAATCAATCTCGACTTTCTCAAAGAAACTCAATACAATGCAGGTGTCCCGAAACATGTTATAAAAGAAACCTAAAGCTGCATCCCTATTAAGATGGCACGGCAAGCAGCACTCTTGATGTTAGTTGCGGTACTATTGATCTTTGTTGCAAGATCCAAGTGCCGCTTGCCGTGCCGTTTTAATGAGGATCTTAATACAACTTGCACCATTGCAGCTGCAGCTGTCTAGATTTGGTCTAGTGATGTCATACTGGCCTGTTGTTGTATGCAACAAATCCGACAGTAGACTTGTTGCCGAGCAGCGGAGGCAACAGTGCCGACTTTGGATCTGTTTAGGCAACAGCAGTGCTTGCGACAAAGTCGAGAAATGGTGGGTCGTGAACCAGTTGTTTAAAAATCTAGTACTATTATACATTAAGCGTGGGTATATTACATCGTAAAAGAGGAAACTAAAGATTATAACAACTTATATTTTATTGCCTACTTAGAGTGGACGTTGCCGAAGGGTAAATTTCCATATTACGTGTGAAGGAACAGATAAAATAAATTGGCACCGATGACATAATAATTACCTAGAAAGTTAGCATTAGCACCAGATTTTCCTGAACGAGTATAGTCGATCAGCGATATGAACAATGTAGGTGGCACATCGAATCCAAAACCACATTTACAAAAGGAAACGTCATTAAAATATTCTGTTAGTTGTTTTGCCCGATCTAGAATGTTTATAAGTTTACACTATAATTTTACAAAACGTATTTGTTAAATTTATTTAAATTTTAATGCGATTTTGATATAATAAATAAAGAAATGCTGCATAGGAACTACATAATATAATACGAAAAATTGTGCGAAACCGTCTAATTTCAAACCAACTTCATTGGGTAATACAGGGTATTTCCGATTTGCCTCCGAGGCAAATTTCCGATTTTCAAGTGAAATAACTTTTTTATTTTTCAAAATTTTGTATTCATGAAAATTACAAATTAATATTTATTCTTTGGGAAATTATTAGCAAAAAACAACATCATTCAATTAACGGCCTTCATAGCGGATGACCTCTTCTAAACGGATCCTAAACTTTTGCATCACGCGAACAAGCATGGTGCATTATGACGCGAAATTTTCGCGTAATTTTTTTTAACTCGTTCAAATTGCGAGGCCCATCCTCGTACACTTTAGATTTAAGGTACCTCCATACAAAGATCGAAAGGGGTACAATCCGGACTTCGGGGCGGCTAAATTAGGGTTTCTCTTTTGGAAATGATGCGATTTAAGAAAACTTCGCGAAGGCACGTGCCGCTTGCATTCTAACCGGTTAAAGTAATCCTCCACTTTCAAATCTTGTACGAGCTGAATTTTGTACGGATGCGACTTGAGATCATCTTTAAACATTTTGTGAACAGCTGTTTTGGATAAATGAACGACGTCGATTTTCAATAGCGGCGAGTCGTACATGGTCGATGTTTTCCGGCGTTCTGGTGGTCTTTCGAAAACCCCTTCTTTTTTTGGCGTTGTGTAACCCATTTCTTCAAATGTTTCAATGTTTCAATTGATCAATTTCTCTGAAGGAGCACGATTAATGTTTCGTAAACCATGATGCGTCGAAAAAATCTTCGAGCGGCAATAGAAGAATTGCCATTTTTGTAATACACTTTTATGGACCACAGTGGTGGCTTGATGTGATCGTCAGTTGAGTTATAAGCGGAAATTCTGAGTTCAAACCGTGGACTCGGCATTATTTCTTAGCTCAGCCCTCTGGTAAACATCAAACTGTGGATCGAAATACTAATAACTTTCCTTAACATCTTAATGGGAAACGGGGTACAATAAGCCTAGAGCTTCAGTACAAAGTGGGCATTGAACCACTACCCGTGCAGCTAATATGAATACACTTTTATGTAGAAAGCACGGTCCTCACCCGTAAAGCGTTCCATACCAACTGATTTCCTAAAACGTGATCTTCTCCTGAATAGTTATGAACTTAGGTCGACTGTCGACAGACATGAGTGTTAACTTTTTTTAAATGGACAAATAATAAAAGTAGCAAAAACTTAAAATTTAAATTTAAAACTTAAATTTAAATAGAAACAAAACGTTATTTATAAGTGGATCGGGGCGAAATGGATGCTGGAGTAGAACGAAATAGGTGATTCAACCTAAGTATAATATTAAATTGTCAAGTGTACGTGCTTATTGTTAATTTTTCTTTTCGTTCATAATAAAAATTTCGTCAAATTTACGTATAAAACAACCCACGGGATAAACGTATATTTTTTAATAAAAACAAGTCAAGTTTCCCCTCCTCAAAAATTGTATTAAATCTTAGATATTTCATTCCGTTCTGGTCTATCCTACTGTATTTATTAGCAATGTATACCACAAACTTCTGGTAATCACTGAATAAATTAGCAACTGATGAACTTATAATTACCTAGAAAGTTTACATTAGTACCAACTGTGCATGAGACCGTGGTCCATATTCACCTCTGACAAACATTATATTAGGAGTGTTTAGTTTTAATTTTAATTCAAAACTGACAAAATAAAAATACTGTATTCGAAATTGAACACAAGTCCTGGCGTGGTTTCTTCAAAATTTCAATCTTCCTATATTTCAAATGATTATTTACAAGTGTATTATTATTTTAATAATCATAGGTACAAAAATTGTGAAATAATTAAAACAACAAATTGGGAAGTGAAGCTTGTTTCTGTATTCTATTCTATTTCTTCTATTTTAAAACAGGTCGAACAACAGCACGCCAAACCCTAATGCTGGATGTATACTTTCGCCGAAACAGGGCTAGAACGAAAGTGTAGATGGAAGCGCTCATCTTGCTTCGCTGGTCTCGGTATTCCTCGCTAGCTATCCATCTTAAGTCGGTTTTTTCATCCGAGTCAAAGGGTCTCGTTTGACTTGCGAATGTGTTCCTTTGAAATCGATGCTATTATTAAACCAAATTTTAAAGCTATTGCTGAAATTATCGCAAGCAATACCAAGAGCTTTGATTTATCCGGATAATTTTTAATTTCAACGAATACGTGATTAGCAATTTAGCGAGAGAAAACTTGGTTGACAAAATCACGAGAGCCGGGCGAGCGTCAGCGAGATTGCTCGAGTATCTATTATCTTATCCGTGAAAAAGTTATTTACACTGTTGCAACTTACCCCTGTTGCAACTTACCCCGGTCTCGCTTATATCTAGGGCGGGGGGGAGGGGGAGAAACCGCCCCAGTGACAAATTTTACGACCACCCTAGCGCCAAAAGCTTTAGGTATGCCATTGTGTTACAATCGCACGATTCACTTTATTTGGGTTAAACTTGACATTATGTCAAAAAAGTTTCAGCAAGTGTTTCAGTTACAAACAGTAACACTTAAATTTATTGATTCAAATAAACGATGCACAGTAAGCTCCCCTAAATAACTTTGACATACGTGGCCACTGGTTGTGGAGTGCGCTCTCTTTATCGTCAAATCCTGAACTTTAAGTTATTTTTCTTTTTCACCTTGGCGTTATGTCAAGCATACACGAGCGTTCATTCCTGCAGGAAAGACAAATCCTGAGGGAAAGAATGCTCAGTAGTAGATAAATATAGATAAATATGTCAAAGGAAAGCGTGAGAAGATTGAATGCTAGTGTATGATTAGCTAAATTGGTCAGACTTATAGATCCAATTCTTAATAGTTTTCATTTTGCATTCGTCTCGAGAGGAAATATAAAGAACGCTGGCGTGTTCTTACCTACTCAAACCCAGAAATTCCTCTCTGCAGCTCGACCAGCTAGTATCAATTTACTGCTGTAGCTCATAATCCAAACGGCAACAAATCTGATAAGCTGGGATCTAATTAATAAATAAATAGAATTTAATTTAATTTTGTGCATCTAAAGAGACAACACTGGATGCGTTAATTCTTCAATCCTATTGAATACTTTCTTTTTTAAAGATTTGGTCACTATGTTTTTAATAAAAAGTAACATACAGTAACCTAATATTTAAAAAAAAATTTTTTAAATAAATTTAGGAATAGTCAAAAAGCAAATTTTCGTTGCATTCTAAAAATATACCCTTTTCTCTATACCGACTACTCGAGACTTCCTGTAGTGGAAGAAAAAAGTGTCTATTAATAAATATTTTTAGAAGTTGATTTTTATAAAAAGATTTGAACTATGTTTATTTGTGTAGAAACATTTTTATGCATCGCAAAGCTTCTTCAACATATTATTAGTGGAAGATCACTTAAACCGTAAATCGCTACCCAAAATTTGGTGATGTTATTTTATTATGTTCGGCCAAACTCATCCAAAGCATTAAATTAGCTATTGTCATAAAATTGCGTATGTTAATTATTTATATAAATTATTTACATTGAATTTATCTATTCATCTAATAATCAACATAAAAACTACATACGTATATATTGTCCAGTAGCAAAGATTTCCTTGATCCAAAATCATTCATCTGATCTCAAACTATTTATCAAATAATAGAATGCATTGTTACGCCACTGGAGTTTCAATGGTAAGGAAGAGAACGTTGTCGTTGTTTTGGTGGAGCTGTCAAATTGGACAGACGCATTACAACTAATTGTTCCGTTAATTAGGTGTTCAGTTTTAATTTAATATTTCGTTTATAATTAATTTCTTTCCCAACAAAGCATTATACCTATTAATTTTATTTCCTATGAATTTTCTTCATATGATTTTATTTTATGATGCACTGATTAATATTCTGAATGTATCTCCATCGTTTAGTCCTTAGTTAATGTATTCACGAATGTTCAACTATTTTATTTACGTGCTTTGTTTTTACTGTAATATATGGTTTCTATTTGTTATATAACTTGGCGTTTTATTCCGATTTTGTTTGCTTTCTGTTTATGCATTGTTTGATAAAATTAGGTCGACCAGAGTTTTACTTGACTTGACGTCAGCAATCTCACGAGTGGCCGAATTAGTGGTCTGCTATCTACCGATTCAATTTGCTTTTTCGACAAAAATACAGTGGCGCCCATTTATTTTAAGACCAGTCCAAATTTGCCATTTCATTATGACCTACGTTACTTTAAGGTATTCTGTACAAAAATGTAACATAGGGTACATCAAAAAAAAATTATTATAAAATTTGATAGATGAAATGATTATAATGATTGCAAAAATTAAATTGACCTCATATAACAGTTCGGCTGAAAAGTTCGTATCGTTTTGAAGAAAAACAAATTTTTTTGGGAAAATTCAATTTAATTATTCAACATAGTTGCCTTCGCGGGTGATACACCGATTATAGCGGTCTTCCAACTTTTCGATACCATTTTTGTAGTATGATTTGTCTTTAGCCTCAAAATAGGCCTCTATTTCGGCGATTACTTCTTTATTTGTTCTAAATTTCTTTCCAGCGAGCATTCTCTTAAGGTCTCCAAACAGGAAATAGTCGCTGGGGGCCAAATCTAGAGAATACCCTGGGTGGGGAAGCAATTCATAACTTAATTCATTGAGTTTGACCATCGTTTTTATCGACTTGTGTCACGGTGCATTTTCTTGGTGAAACAAAACATTTTTTTTCTTGAAATGGGGCCGTTTTTCCCCAATTTCATCCTTCAAACGCTCCAACAATGCTATATAATAGTCGCTGTTGATTGTTTTCCCTTTTTTAAGATAATCCATGAACAATATACCATGCGCATCCCAAAATACAGACGCAATAACCTTGCCAGCCGACTGTTGTGTTTTTCCTCGCTTTGGATTGGTTTCGTCTCGTGCAGTCTACTCAGCTGACTGCCGATTGAACTCTGGAGTGTAGTGATGGAGCCATGTTTCATCCATTGTCACATATCGACCCAAATTTTCAGCTTTATTGCGGTTGAACAGCTCCAAACACTGCTTCGAATCATTACCATGTTGTCGCTTTTGATTGACATTTAGCTCACGTGGCACCCATATTGCACAGAGCTTTCGCATGCCTAAATATTCATGCACAATATGTCCAACACGTTCCTTTGATATCTTTAGAGTCTCAGCTATCTTGATCATCTTCATTTTACGGTCATCCAAAATTATTTGGTGGATTTTTTTGACGTTTTCACCTGTAACGGCCTCTTTTGGACGTCCACTGCGCTCATCATTTTTGATGCTCATATAGCCTGTACGGAATTTAGCAAACCACTTACGAATGGTTGCTTCCGCTGGAGCAGAGTCCGGATAAGACTTATCAAGCCAAGTTTTTGTTTCAGCACTATTTTTTCCTATAAAAAAACAGTGTTTCGTTAACACACGAAATTCCTTTTTATCCATTTTATTCCCAATAACAAAAGTTGCTTTACTCAAAATGCTATAACTCACGAACCAATTGATAGATCGCTGTCAATTTTTGACCCATATCGTTTGAATGTTAGTTCTCACAGAAAATCACATGAAAAAAATTCTACTGGCGCCCTCTCTTAGAAACGATACGAACTTTTCAGCCGACCGAGTAGATAGAACAATGTTATTGTTTTTGCAACATGAATGTATAAGCAGTGCCGTAACAAGAGCGGTGCCACGCACAGAGCGTAGACCCTAGAGGGGCGCAAAAATGACCAGACCAGGACCAAAAACGCAGTTTGGGCACAGTTATAGAAGCTCGCAGCGGGGGCATAAAAAGCTAATGACGGCACTGTGTATAAGTATAACACCTACTGTATTTGTTTAATAATAAATTACAGTTTGTGATGTTTTGATTAAAATTTTTTTTGTTATTAAAAATGTATTTTGTATTTATATTTTAATCTATAATCATACCATAAAATATGTACATATTTGTATTTAAACCATATTAACGAACAGAACGCTTTGACAAATTAGCACAATGTCACAAAAATGTACGTCAATTAAAGTTAATATTTTATAAATTGAGGTATAGTTTGTTATTTTTAAATTTTACAAATATTGTTGCTTTCAAAACAATAAATACATTAGAATAGATTATGATTATCACTAAGATTGGTAATTTTAAATATCAATTTTATATTATCACAAAACAATTATTATATTTTTCAAAAAACATAAATTACCTAACGGTTAACACAATGAGGATTGAATCTCGTTTAAACTGTTACTCATTTCTTTGAGTTTTAATATTGTGTAAAAGAGCAACAAAACGGTGACTAAATATAATATTTAAATATATATATTTCTATATTACAATATAGTGGGTAGGTAAAGAAAAAGCTGAATGAATGGAATAATATAATAAGTTCGTGGAATATCAGCAACAAAATGTAAATATGAAAGGAATTCGTAGAAATTTTAATGACAAAATATCGATTAGAAGGGTTTCCTGATGAAAATCTACATTTAATAAGAAATTGCCTTCAATTATTCAACATGAATTTAGTTAATTAACCAAGTGGAATGATTCATTTTGCTATTAGTTGATACATAATCCTTTTAAACGTATTAACTACATTATTTATTCTGCCTTATAATTAGTATACAAACCATATTTGAAGAATACAATTTTACCAAGTTAATGATTTTTTAGGGTTAAAACTGTCTGATTCCATAAAATTCACCAGCATACATCAGATTTAGTTCGACAGTGTTCTTGTGATATGCACATAATAATCAACAATGAGTTGATCTCCATTCCCAATTTTTCTTGGGAAATGGAAATTAACAAGCCAGAAACCTTATAAGAGCTTCTTTCCGATTAGATAATAATTAATGTACCTACAAGGCACCACCATTTTGCAGAGATTGTAATTTTTGCCAGTCATATCTATATAAGTACATTTAAATATTTACCAAGTAATAGTTACAAAAAACCCAATCACAAATTGAAATTAAAAATCCCATTTATGATACATCTAATTGTAAATTATAAATTACTGGAAGCACTTCGGATCTCTAATATTAAAATTCTTTCTCATTTTTCAATTATATTATTTTGACACGCAAAAAATTAAAGAATACTATACAAATTTATTTGAATTTTCAAACTTTTCATTACTCTCCAACTGTCGCAGATGATTTTAAAAATGTATTATGAACATGTTTCATATTAGAAAAAATGTAAAAAAAACAATATATTTGTTCTTGTTTTGATGATGAAGACTTTGCAAAAACAAATGGGGTATTTTGTATTTACATTAAATCCTTGACTGTATTTTAAGACATGAACTAATATCCTGTGATCCCCTACTTATTATGTAAATTTAGCCTAAAAATACATCGATGCTTTGTTTTCACTTATCATCCCTCGAAAATTATATATCCCGAGGACTCCCAAATGAAAACCGCTACAAAGAGCAAGAACAGAAGTTAACGTAGCCTTTTATTAATTTTATTTCTTCTTTTGGTATATTAATCCAAATCAAAAACAAACATGCATTTGAATTTCAGTTCAAAGCAAAAATAAATAAATATAATAATCTGAGATATTTTAATAATTATATATCCCCAATATTCAGCTATACATTATTATATTTGTGTTTAATTTAGTATCCGTTGTACACCTTTCATCAAACTATAATTTTAAATATTAACGACATAGTAAACTTTGCCAAGATCAACTATAATTATTTTATTAATTAGCCTAGTACATCTAGTGTCTAACTCCTTACGCATAATAAAACTGTAAATTGTGATTCAAGCATCAATTTATTTATTAATTATGTTAGGATGATATACATTTCATCAATTAAGTTTGCTTATGTTATTTATCCTATGCTGATCCGTATCCGCGTGGTTATGCCTAGTGACAACCCCAGAAAACGATAGTAGATATTTTCAAAAACATTGAAAAGATATTAGGTAAAGACTAGATTGAATTATACACGAGCCAAACACAGTTGTTGTCTACTCATAAAGGTTCTCAAAAGAGAAAGTTGAATGGTTAGCCCAAAACCAAATACCAAGTGCATTATACTCATCGAGAGAGCCTTTGCAATATAAAAATATTGAAATTAAAAATATTAAAAGATCGAGAGCAAAAGTGCGACTGGCAACACTCCACTAAATATCTTACAAGCCATTCTCAATTTCAAGTTATGTTGAGTGGAACACCTAAACATGTGCCAAATTCGAGCTAATAACCTCATTGTTCCCTTTGATCTATGATAATGTTACAAACGTTTTTCTTCGAAACTAAAATGAAATCTTCCATTAGAAAATCTCCAAGAAGCTGAGCAAAATCATCAATAAAAATAAAGGTTACATTCCCTTGTTTTTCGGTTTTATGCAGATACATGTCGCCCAAACTTTTGAGAAACTATGTGACCATAATACACCCAAATCAAATTTTTGACTGAAATATGTATCATAAAGAGTTATGTTAATTAACAAATAATAATTGTCCCTGGTTGAAGTGCATCGCCATTTTGCTGTTCCTTATAGTATTTGGGTGATTTTATTCTAACTGATGTGATTATTGATGCTTTGTACTACTTGCTCTCAGTGCTCATACATTAATCTTGTATTTATAAAAATTTTGTATCAATACGATCCTCATCAACATATTTCATCACTTTATTTATATTATAAAACTTGAAGTCCAGAGAAAACTTACAGTAGGGGAGCCTGCCCTACAGTGAGACAGGTCCAACAGTGAGACATTGCGTTTTTCTCACTTCATGTGCTCTCAAATTTCTCTCACCTTTTAACAGGAAAGGGGAAGCATCGTGCCATGGATTTGAATCATTATTTGCCGCGGTTATTGGTCGAGTTTGTACGTATTGGAAATAAGTGTATTTCTGACAAGTAAAAGTAAATTTTAATTACCACATACACTATTTTATCTTGAAAAGAAATTTAAAAAGGTTTTTGTAAAACATGTTTCCTCTCTAAGTATGTGTGACTTATGTAGTTTTTATTAATTATTTTATAATTTATTAAACTACCGTCTTTTAGTAGTTATAAACCAATATGGTTTTCGCGACAGTGTGTCCAACAGTGAGACATTTACTGTTGTCCAACAGTGAGACACTGTATTATTATTGGACTCTTACTACTGGAACAGTGAGAAACTGTCTTACTATTGAACTCACTGTTAAGCTTAACAACCATCATAATTCTATGCGGACATATAAATCGCCAAAAATCTACATTTTCTTTTGAAATAGACTTCAGGTTAATTAATATCTGGTATAAATTATCCAATGTATTTGTTTTTATTTTAAATAAACATTTTAAACGTTAAAACGTGACATATTTAATTTTTACGCGAACAAAAATTGGGTGTCTCACTGTTGGGCACTAGTGTCCAACAGTGAGACAAATGCAACTGTAGTTTCTTCTTACAAAAAAGGTAGAAAACTTTAAGAATATATCCATACATTGTTCCCATATATGTAGTTAAAGATGGTTTTGTATTGTGGTAAGTAAATCAGTATTCTAGGTCAAATGGTTTATGAATTACATCGGTTTAAAAAAATAGTGTCTCACTGTTGGGCAGGTTCCCCTATATCGTTCAAATGTCAGTACCGTGTCTGCCGATTCTTAGAATTTACCTATCAATTCATTATTTTTTTTTGTCGCAATAAATGATTCAAGTTCATTTACATATAAATCTTAATTTATATAATCAAACTTAAAAAAATTCACAAATTTTTTTTCAATATATTACTTATTTAACATTAAATTCTAGCTTAGTAACTTTTGTCCTTAGATTTAAGCGAATTTTTAAATTAGAATTTGTCTGACTCGTGCGCCGTCTACCTAAAGATTAATGAAACAACTCGTTAGTCATATTGAAAGTACGTTACGTGAGTAATCATGTCAAACATTAAATTGATGGAATAGTGCAACAAGTTTGTGTAATTTTCAAAATCAATTTTCAAAAAGGTATGACATGAATTTACTTGTCAGTACCGTGGTAATGGTAAACTTAATTAACTATTGAATGTTTTTCCTAATATATTGTGAAATTTTGTATTTATTACCAACCTAAATTACTCGGTAATTGGATATAATCAAATTCATAACCAAATAATTATAGTTGCTATTTAAATTTGAAATGTCAGTACCGTGGCTGTGGTAACATGAAAAAAGCATTATAAATAATGTAGTATTTAATTATTAATAAAAAAATTTTTCATCATTAAATTTTTTTTTCATTACAGATGGGTCCAATACTACGTACAAGAAAATTACCTAAAAATATTCACAAAAGAAGTGACCAAAAAAATGTTTAATTATAAAATTGAAAAATTTTTAATCAAAAAAGTAAACAGAATCACAAACATAAAAAAAAGATACATTTGTGGAGTCAATTCCATGACAGTCCCCTCCCTTTCCCATCCTTACATTTTGCACTTGGATTTAGCTCTAGATCTTTCTATGAGCAAATCTTTCGTTTACCTGAAAGTAATCGGTCCCCAAGGTGACTCCCTGGGGTACTCCCGACGTAACTATAACAAATCTAAAACAGAACTTCTATATCAAACAGCCAGGACGACGCGTAACTTCCTACATGAAAAATAACTGTCCGTTAAATTTAAAATAAGTTACAATTTGCATTATTCAGCTTTTTGGCAAGCAAAATGTGACATCCACAAAATATTATTTTATTTAACAATAGTCTTATAATAGGATAATCCGATAATAATAAGGTGGAAAAAACATAAGTAATCGCCTTCTCAAAAAACCAATTAAAAAATGTTTTATTATGTCATGTAATTAATGACTGTTTGCTGTTCATCTAATTTGATTAAATTAGATACTTGAATTTGGATTAAAATTGCTTGCTAAACTAACAAACGATTAACCTAGTAACACAAAAGCAACATTTGCCTAATTTCAACAAAAATACGAAGTCAAATAATAAAACAAGAACAAGAAATAAATATTAATAAAGGGAGTAGAAAATCTAGAAACTGCCTTGAAAGAAAATCGATAGCATTTAAAGATGATAAAGCAAAACTTTTTCAAATAAACTTATTTTAAGACTTCGCACGAAAATAACTTTTGCTTTTATAAATATAGAATCTGTTCTTCTGTAGTTATAAAAGTAGTTTTCCGTTCAAAGGGTTAGCATACAGCATTTAACAAAATATAGAATATATAATAAGAGAGTAATAGTAGAGATAATTTTACTCCGGAAATAAATAAAATCCTCTTATAATACCTCTCCGTTAAATATGCATGTCTAGCAAAAATAACATGGAGTTAATAATTTAAATATAGTAGACGTACTTTTTGTTATGTCATAAAAGTATTTTTAGCTATTTCAAAGTTTAGAATCTAGACATTTAGAATGTTACTGAAAATTTTACTGTTTTTTTCAGTGTATTCTAATAAACCGCGGTATTTACTAAACGTTTAATAATGCATAAAATATTAAATAGAATTAATCCATCATACCTTTATTGATTTTCGAAATACAATTTTAGGAATTTCTATATTAACCATTTCGATTAGTTTTTTGAACTCGGGTCAAATTTCGATAAATAATGTTGGATTCGATTGATATTTTATTGTTACATTAAAATATGTAACACATAGCGTTGCAATAGTTTCATTCACGAAATTAACATAGTACCTGCATCCGATTATATGTATTAGTGTGATTATAAAATTCATTACGTTTAATGTAATTTTTATTACAAACCAATTTAAAATTATAAAATGATTTTAATCAAATTATGCCAGCGTCGTCTTTATAACTTTAACAGCCAAAGGCACTCAAATTATGTGGGACCTAATTTAAAATTTTGTTGCGTAATGGATAGAGTAAGTAATTAAAGTACCTATCTATAAGGTGGATAAACTTACTTACGATTAAACTGCGGAGAACTTTTAGAAAAAAAAGCTTTCATTTTTATATTGACAATGAAAAATTTCCAGCACAATTTATTGCGATATGCCATGTTTCTGTGTAAATATAAAATTTCGTTTATGTATAAAATTCACATCGTTCATGACAGCGCACGTAAAAGGCGCCTCTAACAATCTTCAATTAATAAAAAAATAACATTTTTTATAGCACATTTAAAGATAAAATAAAAAAAGGACTAAAAACAGAACGACCCCATTATACTTTTTTAAATTAGTGCATCATGATACACAGAAAAATTTTACTGTCATCCTATACCTATAGTTAAAGTGGGTTGATGCTAGTGTTGCCAGGTCCAGATTGCTCAAGAGCGGGACGGAAGGTTAAAAAAATCGGGATTTGGATTTTTAAATTGGGACAACTAAAAAAATATCAATTAACGTTTATTTGTATCATAACTTTTAGCTTTTCGTTATCAATAATTTTAGTTATAAAATAAATATAATAAGTATGACAATTTTCAAGTTGGCTGAACTTTATCAACATTTAAAAAAAAAATTTTTATCAAAAAATAATAAAAGGCTAATATGTTTTCTTGGTAGATTTATGTCTTTTGTATTTTACTAATACAATAACAATAATAAGATTTGAAAAAATTTGTACCTATACCATAATATATAATTACCGACTTAGAGTATCAACACTTAAACCAGGCAAAGATAAGAACAAGCCGGAGAGCTACAGACCAATTGCTCTTCAGCTCGTGCTACAAACTACTGGAAAGACTAATCTACAACCGCATCGCCGATAAGATAATGGAGCATGTACCTATAGAACAAGCGGGGTTCCGAAAGAACCGGAGCTGCTGCGATCAAGTCCTATCCTTAACAACCTTTATAGAAGCCGGCTTCCAAAAACGACATAAAACATCAGTAGTGCTTATAGATCTCACAGCCGCGTACGACACGGCCTAATGTACAAACTGCTAAAGATCATCAAATGTAAAAAACTAACCAGGCAAATTGAAAACATGCTGACAGGCCGCTCCTTCCGAGTACATATGAACGATCAAATAAGTAGGAAGCGCACTCTGAACAACGGCCTCCGCCAAGGTTCCGTGCTTGCCCCTCTGCTCTTCAACCTATATGTGGCTGATCTTCCTGAAACAAGTTCGAAGAAGTTCTGTTATACAGACGACATGGGCCTGGCAGTTGCCCACAGCGACCTCTCGATAACGGAAAATTTACTAAACAAAGACTTAGTAATCATGAACGCCTACTTCGCAAAATGGGGACTTAAGCCAAATGCATCAAAAACCGAAGCAGCATGCTTCCATCTAAACAACAAAATGGCCAACCTAGAACTAAATGTCCAATTCAATGGCACCCGCTTAAAACACAACAAGTTTCCCAAATATGTTGGCGTCACATTGGACAGAACACTATCGTTTAAGAAACATCTTACCAACGTAGCCGCAAAGCACAAGACCAGGCATAACATCATCTCAAAACTTAGCGGTACTTCCTGGGGAGCTACGGCCGATACACTGAGGTGCTCTGCCATGGGCCTGGTTTACTCGACGGCAGAATACTGCTCGCCCGTATGGCTGAACAGCCCACACACAAAACTAGTGGACGTCCAATTAAATACTTCGATGCGAATCATCAGTGGAACCATTAAACCCACTCCTGTTCACTGGCTACCTACTCTAAACAACATCTCCCCCCCCTCATCTCCGACGATCAAGCGCCCTGGTCAGAGAATACAACAAAATCCAAGGAAACCCGCTACTGAAAATCCACGAAGACATCGCACATCTGGGCCACAGACTGAGCTCCAGAAGACCACCCATTCAAACGGCCGAGCAATTACTCGCGAGCGATTTCAACCTGGAACACGAACGGAAACCAGAATGGCAAGCCAAAGCGCCTCATGCGGTCCACGATGTTCTTCATATCGGACAGACGCCACCTGGTTTCGCCCTGCCTCAAAAAACATGGTGCGGACTGAACAGAGTTCGTACGGGCTGTGGGGTATGTGCTGACTCCCTACATAAATGGGGCAAATCTGAAACTGCCGCATGCGACTGCGGCGAAGAAAGGCAAACAATGTACCACCTGGCATATAACTGCAAAAACAGACCAAGTCACTATACGACCGAAGACTTCCTGAGAGCCACTCCACCAGCTGTCACTTGGATTGAAAGTCTGAATATTAATGTTTGACTATGTATGTATTGACATGTAGTTGCTTTCTTTTTGTATTTGCCATACGCTAAATAAAATAAATAATAATAGTTTACCCGTTATCTAATCAGCAGAATAAGAGAACAAAAAGCACGCGCTGGAAGAAGACAAACATTCTGGCTCAATTTTCGGTTCAGAAAATACACATTTTTCGCCCCTGTTACAGAATATTTCATTCTGTAACGGGTGTTACATAATGACAATATTCTCACATCTAGAAATATTAAAACTAGGTAGTAACATCTATTAACCAGTTGCTTTACTGGTTTTATAACGCCAACTGTCAAATTGGTGTTCGCTTATTACAAGAAATACGTTAGCGCTGTGCATCAGTCGTATAGAAGTATAGTCTGGAACCGTCAGCCTCGCCTATCGGCTCGGATGACAAACTTTCCCCTCGTTCAGAATGTGTCAATTCCTAACTCGTTACAGAATATCCTATTAGACAACAAACACTTCCGGTTACTTATCCAAGACACATTGGTTGTGAAGTAAAAATCCAATGTGATTCAACTGCTTTATATGGGTTGACTAACAAACGTTCGAATAATCAAAGTCCTACTGTATATTTTATTCAGCTGACAATCACATAAGTTTGGCTTTACATATAGCCAAAACATTGTTGTTTCAAGAAACGCTGAAAATATCTATACTATAATAGTTCCACGCCCACACCTTGATGTGCTTTTATAATCTGTTTTAATTGTTTATATCTTATCAACCTACCTTACACTTTTCTGTGAATATTTTTTCTGGCCTTGACGTTTTGTCAATTTGCCAAACTTATGTAAATATAGAATCAATTTTTAACCCGTAATTTAACATCATCCTTTTCAAACAACGCCATGTAGAGTGTGGAACTTCAGATTTCATCATTCTTATGTAATGTCCTCTATTGTTAAAAATCAACAAATATTCAGTATTCAGCTGAAAGTTAAAAAACTCAGCGTAGGGTACGGAATTGTTCTTCCATTATGTTGACATTATATCAATACGTGCGCCGATAACAAACTTCTAAAGGGCTACTGTAAAACAGAAGATTATCCTCGGATTAGAGTTAACCCATGGTTAAGTCCATTTGGATAATTTGTAACATAAGTTAACCCTGATAGGTTAACCCTTACTTAACCTTAATTTTTTTTAAATAATTGAAATATTATTTTAACTGACGAATAAAAAGTATTAAAAATCAAGAAAATCAAAATAAGAAGATGAAAAACAAGAACTGTTAAAGGTAGTTGCGAAGAATAGGATTCAGTGTGTCTATATTGGAAAATCTAAAATTGCGGTACCTATTATTAAATTATTATTTATTTTTAAATTTGTAACACATTAAGTTAATGTTTAATGTTAATTTAACTTGATTACTAATAAAACTTAATAGATTAATCTTTTTATGTAAGTTAACATCCATAATAAACATTTGTACTAGGGAAAGTTATACGAGAGCTTTCTTACAAAGTTTATGTATATAAAATTAAATGTATTCGTAGGACGGTAATTTATCCGTTCCTTCTTATATAAAATATTTTTTTTATCTAATACACATATATACATATACCCTTTTCTCTTTTATAGTTCTGTTAGTAATGTAAATAGCGGCTATAAAAACCTAAAATTTGTATTACTTTAAACTTATATAAATGTTAAAGTGAAAAACAAAACTTAACACATTATGTATATATATAATTTAATGAGGATATTTAAAACAATGCGTGCTTTCGGTGTTCTATTGCTCTAGCTAACCACTCTGCAATCGTCATTTTCTGTTATTGATCCAGCGTATTTAACAACTGGTCACTGCGCTCAGTTAACAGGTGGATGTGAGATGCGAACCGATGACTATTTTTTGTAGTTGGTTACATTATTTGATACCGTGTTATACTGATGTTATACTTCCAAGCCGAAGGCGCTGTTGCTTACAACTTTGTAACAGCAACTACCTAGCCAATGAAACTCGGCGTACCTAATAAAGAAAATAGCATAGTATAACTTCTTTTTCGCTTCCAAAAAAGTAAATCTTTGAATGTAAATAAATCGTTATATAGGTTTTTTCAATATGGGCGATAAATCTTTGCTCGCCGATCGTAGGCACCAGGTGGGAGATTTTGCAGTAATTTTTTTAAATTTGTGTTCAGTAAACTTGGGCAAATTAAACAATCGATAGCTACAGCACAGCACAACGCATTGAAAATTTTTAAATTCGGATGAACGCAAAAAGTGCAAAAGTGCATATCTCTCTGATGATAAACGACTTTTTGGTGCCTCATTTGGACCAACATGACTTGCACGAGGTTTAAATTCAACAAGACAGCGCAACTTGCCACACTTCGAGGATAACCATTCAGTTACTGAGACAAACATTCAATCGTAGAATTATCCTTGTTCACCTCGTTCTTCTGATTTAATACCCCTAGACTTTTTTTTTCTGGGCTACGTTAAGTCACAAGTTTACGCCAATAAGCCAGCAACTTCTGAGGATCTAAAACATAACATTATTGTGGCTATTCGTAAAATCCAGGCCGATTTGGGTGAGAAAGTTATCGAAAATTGAAGTCGTACCATGGTACGACTGGTATTTTTGGTACATGTACCAATAGATCTATTACGCTTATTGAAAAACCCTTTATATATAATTTTACAAAAAAGTTAACGAAGAAATGGAAAATTGAGACATTAACAGTTTATAATGTCATTTGCAATATAGGTGAAATGTTTGATTTGTTAATTGAGTCGGCAATATATTATATTTAATCGTAATGCGTGACGTCACATAATATGCCATGGAATTGAGCGTGCAACATATCAGAATTCGTGGAGGGTGTACATAATAATTATTTTACCATTATTTTATACGACTTAAAACTGCAATTATTATTATTATTATTATTCGTCAAGACGTGAAATAATTTACTTATATTCGTGTTCCGAAATCCCCATTCGATTTTGTATACTAACTTATTTATTTTGTAAATTTCTATTTTGTGTGCATTTTGTAAGTATTTAAACTTTTATCGTTTCCCGGCAGTTCAGATCAGCTAGGCGGTTGAACGAGTTTTGCCGCCAAGATGGTCGTGGGAGCGGCCGGAGCTGATTTTGTCAGCTTTGAAATTTTATTATTTTACGATTTGGCTGAGATTTTTTCTTGGGTCTTTGCTATACTGTTTGGCGAGAATAAAATGAGCTATTTTGATTTTGCATAATTTATTTTGATTATTTGGATTTTGATGGTCCCCATTTTGGATAAATATGATATTTTTGGATTGTGATTTTTGGATGATTAAGATAGTTGAATTGGAGATTTAGAAGAATAACGAAAAATTTATAAATTTGAAAATCAAAGTTGAAGATGTCGAGAATAAGTTTGATGGTGGATCCTATGCTTTGATTTATCTGGTTTGATTTGCTTTCCCATTTTAATTTATTTTTGTATAATTATTTTACATTTAAGATTGGAATAATTTATTTTTTTAATTTCCGATCCAAATTCACTGTAATATATATACAGGCAGCCATGAAGGTCATCATCATACAGCCCTTAACTCTCCAGTCCACGGTAGAAGTCTGCCAGGCTTCACTTATCAGTACTATGTAATTTATTCTACCCGTTGATTGGAGTGTAGTTAAACATTAACATATTATTCAATACTACTTTAAACATTCTTTGAGGAAATCACTTCTGACCATCTCCTCTCGGATTGGCAGTGGAAAATGTAATATTTCTAATGCATAAAATGAACGTAATTTCTTAGTGTGTATCCAACGTAGCTCTTAAAAGAGGTAGTTGAGCGTCAGCCTCAATTGTGAATCGTGCATCTTCGTATACGCCTAAACTGCATTTATTAAAATTTTAATAAAAAAGAAAATTAAAAAAAAAATAATAAAAGTAAATTAAGCCGTTTTAAACTCAAAACTATGTACACGACGTGACAAAAAAAGTCGCTAAACAACCAAAGTTGACGATCTGAAACTACTGTGGGAGAGTAAACTTGACTCTCTCAAATGACGCTTTGATGTTCGTGAATGTCACAATGCTCATTTATGTATCCAGCTTTACAGTCAGTTATAAAATATTGTACAATAGTAAAATAAGCTTAACCTTCCAGCAGGCGCACAGGATCAACACAAGCGGGCGCATATTGTACTTTTTACAACAGGTACAATTTTTCATTGTTATATTGAGCATTTTTATTAGATACTTCAAATTCATGTTTATTACTTTTCTGATTATTAATATTCATAAATATAATTTAATATAATTGAAATAACTACACAGAAAGCAAAAATATAAGCATAACAAATTAGGCGAACATCACAGTATAAGTTTTAAAATATCTATTATATCTATTGATATCTATCTAGCAATGTTGTAAAGTAAAAACTAGCGGAGTTTAATCTGTATTTTCACCTTTTTTTCACAGTGACTAACGAAAATATTCGAACTTGGCTATGTTAAGAATGTAAATTGCATATTTTAAAACCGTTTTTTGACATATAAAATTTTTTTAGTTAAAAATTTCATTGTCTTTAATTTTATGTATATCTATAAATTTTTCAATTTTGTTGCCCCTTTTTTGACTGGCAGCAATACAATACTCAGTAAAATACAAAAAATATCGTCATCTATATCTCGGAAACGGTGCGGCTAAATAGAAAAATACTTATGGACAAAAATGTAGAGAATCACGTTTTCAAGAAAAAATGTCTATTCATTTTTTCTTTTCGGACTTTTTCATTAATATTATTGGGATGCTATATTATTTAACGTATTTATGAATTTCATTTGGTTATTCGGTAAACTATTGTTGTAAAACTAGGAACAATGGAAAAGTTTTACAAAAATAACACTAAATATTTAAATATGGCTTTATTTATCTCTAAGCTGAAATATGCCCTATTAACAAACATCGAGGGACCGACTGATTTGGTTCGTTATATCCCAAGTTCGTTATGTCCGGTAAATGTTTAGCTTTGTCAAATAATACGACCATTTTGTCAAAATTTTTACATTAATTCGCAATGAAGAATAAGAAAGAAGTTGGTTATAGCCACATGGTTTGAAAATTAATCAAAATTGAAATTACATTCCGGTCAAGTATTTAATTAATAGTAGGTACATTATTTGACGAACGAATGGTTGCTGTTTTCCTTTTTAGAACTAGAATTGAATAATATAATTTTTATGAAAAAATAAATGCTTTGAAATTTAAAATTTTAATTCGGGTATCAATTGACAGGAATTTGGCATGGCAAAATTCTTTTCAATTGAGGCAAATCTATTTGCGACAAATCTGTTTTTATTCGATTCAAATCTGATTTCATGATTTATGTATGTATAAATACTAAATCTGATTTCATGTGCACCAAATCTGTTTTAAAATGTTCCAGATCATACTGTATAAGGTATATATTAGTTATGTTTATATTTCTTTGGTACAATTTTGTCGGTATAAATACCGAAAATGTATCTATTTTATATTAATAAAAGCAAGTAGACTTGGAATCATTTTCATTAGATTTTACAATTTGTTGCGATGCAAAACAGATAAAGACAAGCAAATACCTGATTGGCAAAAAATAATCGCAATTAAATAAAGAAGGATTTTTTACGTAAAGAATGAAATGCACAATGAAAGACTTTAAGTTAGAAAATAATCAATAATTGAATTGAAACGATTTAATTTCAAAACTAAATTTAAATAAAATTTTGCATACGAATAAACTGAAAAATTAAATTTTCAACAACCGATTTGAATAATATAATAATATTATACTTTTATTTCTTGGAAGTCACTTGGTCAATCCGATTTTGCCCAATACAAAATGGACATTTTATCATTTTCTCGGTTTATTTAAGCTGATACTTTTTCCCAAACATCGAAAATCTTACGTTAAATAACGAAGACATGCAGGCTGGCAATAAAAACTGTTGAACCCCCGGAAGCAAACGAAGTTTCTTTTTAATTTCACATTTCACGATGTCTCGATGAGGTCAAAAGTTCTGATGAATGGGTCAGTAAGTATCAAACTATACTACATATATATTAAAATGATAATGATTAATAATATAGTATATACCTTGTCAAAATTAAAAAACAAAAGTATGCAAGAAATTAATGATTTACCATACAAAAGTTTTATAATACCAACATAATGAACTCAGTTATTAATTGAAAAGTTCGTACTGTAATGAAAATTCGGGTTTTACGTTATCGAGTCGTAGTGTAGTGAAGAATTTCTCTTGCACGGGTTATGTTTATACTTTTGTTTAAATTTTGATTATTATTGTTTAAATAAATTTTATAAATTTCAGTGTTATTTACCATATAATTAAATAAATTTAAAATATTTAAAAACCAAAATAACTATATTAATTTAAATAGATACCACTTAACTCTTATGCATGACTTACTCTTGGTAATAAGTATGTCAGTTAGGTACTTATGTTTCATTTTAAGCTTTATATGTTTATATCAATATTAAAAAATAAAAAACAATTAAAGAAAAATTATAGAAGTGCACAGGTAAGCTACTGGTAGTACCTATATGGATGAGTTCGGCGTAGATCGTATAGCTACATAATTATATATCTAGTTATTTGTGGCGTGATTTGTCTTTTAGATTTACCCAGATTGCAATATATGGTTAATCAATAAATTGCATTAATAATAAGTAACTTAAAAACAAGTAGTAATTATAGTTAATATGTTTAACATCAGTAGTAAACTATATGTATTTTCAAGTAGCACCTCGTTTACTTTTTGAAATTGTACGCAAGTTTATAGCGGTTTATTTTAAAAAATGTAAATAATTTCAACATATCTTAAATATTATATGTTATTTTATAATTTTTGATAAAATTATAAAAATAAACACATGTCGTTTGGTTACAGATTTGAATATACTATGTACACTTTATTTATAAATTTATTGTGTTTGAACCACGTGAGTGAACTAGCCACGCGATGATTGTAGAAACAATTTTTGAATTCGTGTAATCTATTCAGTGAGAAAACTTGATTTTTTCAACAATAATTATTGAGAAGGTCGATTTTTTCAACTTAAATAATTGGTAGATTACAACCTTTAGCTTAGCGGATGAACAGTTGAGGTATTCGCAGCTAAATAGGTTTTACCGGTGTAGCAGCTAATTTTCATATTTAATTCGCAAAAATTAATAACTATTACAATCAGTTGGAAGAACGCCTCTGCAATAATTTTTGATGTCAACCAAGCAACTGCTATCAATGGTTGCCAACAGGCTGTCTTTTTTTGCTTCAGTTAATTTTTATCAGCAAAAAAAGCTACTTGGGGATATGCTATTTATTAAGAAAATTAATTCGGTTGTACATGTTCTATACAAGGTTAAACAAAATTAAGTACAAGGTTTATGTAGTAAAAAAGTTCCATTTTAGTAAATTTAAAATTTTTAGAATCCTTTATGACAATGTATTAACCTTTTAATAGTATAAAAAAAACATTATTTATTTAAGTATTAAGCAAAATCGATAGATTTCTCATTATTTCATATCACATCAGGTCGCATTTTCAATTTTCAATTTAGTGTTTGATGGACTGAATATCTACTATATTAGTAGTCTATATACATTCCAATTTGGATTTTTGAAAATATTGTTTATAAAGTTACAAAATAAAATAAACTTGAATAGTTTTTGTTTTTTCTGCAAAGTTTTTGACGTTGAAAATGTTTCGCGGTACACTAACCACTTCCAACGTATATATTTTATTAGGGAAGCAACTGAAATTGGAAAGCCGCCAACCGTTAACAATCCGCCTGTTTTTTTAACTCTAATGTTATCTGTTAAAAGACATGTTAATTTATATTGCCGCATAGAAATAATCTTGCTCAATTATTTGATTCTGTTATAATAGCACCTTTTTTAAAAATGCGAAGTTATTTATTACAAATAAACTTTTAGAAACAAAAGTCTGATTCAGGACAAAAAAATGAACTAATTTACTGTAATTTTCTAAATAGAATTTATTATTATACCTTGAGAAAGAAAGCAGGACCATCGCTGTTTATGTTCCTTATACATATTTAAAAAAATAAATAATGGTGTCATTTTCGATATTCTTTTGTGTAAAATAATTGCCAGTTAATCATAAGATTAAAAAATGAACATAATATATTTTGAGTGCCCGAAACTAGGATACAAAAGCTTTTCAAATATTCAGCTCTATAGTAAGTTAAACCTTTATTATTCCGAACTTCATTAATATTTCTTTATAATTTAAAATAAGTAGGTAATAAGTTTTAAATAAACTTGATTAATTACCGCATTAGAAAACTTTATTTTTAACACCATTTTTAATTTTATATAGGGCAATAAATAAATAGTGATAGCCGTATTTCTATAAAGGATTATTAATTTTGCTTTACATGCACAGCGTGCAGTGCTTAATTAATATTAAACGAATGATGAAACTATGCATCAATATTTTTACCAACCACAAAATTTACTGAGCTGGTAATTGATAATATCGGTTCAGTAGGTTTAGCAAACTTAAATTTAAAATTTTCATATTCTAAAGGTCATACGTAATTACAATTACATACAATTTAAAAATAATACTGTATGCATTTAGTTCAAATTAAAAAAAGCTAAATTGCCGTTTTCTTAGAAATTAACGGAAGTTAAACTACTACTAAATTCTTACGGCTGACTTTCGCAGCGCCTGACGTCTAGTAATAAATATGCAGTCGGTAAAGTACTTATTTACTTAGGATATAAACTGAACAGCCGGGGCTTAGTTTAGTTCCTGGTGACCCAGTACATTAACACAACCACAAAACTGAATTGCTTGTGAGGATTTTCAATTTTCTAAAAGAAAAGAAAATTTTACCATATATTTTCTACAATTTTATCCTAGAAAGTGTAACAAAATACTATCACTTAAGTGCTTAAAGAGTAAATAGAAATAAATCGATAGCTCTCGAGTAAAAATAGAATATTGCATTAAGAAATAAATGTCTTCAATTATTTATTCGCCGGTTCAATTAAATATACATACAAATTATTTACTTACTTAACTGAATTATTTTTTTATTACACAAAGATATTTCTAGAAGATAATTTCAAGGCGGCAGCAATTAAGGAAAATGCATTTCGTCATTACTTTTCAAGAGAAGTAAATATCTTTATATAAAATAAAAATGTCTGAATAAATGTAGGCTAAATAAATCTTTTCGGACTTCTAAACCAAAGACAGCTCAGCTGCTGAAATGGTTTGACCATAATAAAATGAAAGATTTTCACTATGAATTAGTGTAGCTCGTCTGAACTCAAATATTAGGACAAATACGAAATCGATATGTTGGAAATTTTATGTCGACTATTATTTCATCTACCGTTTCTGTAAGCATAACAATTTTAATATTGTCAATAACAAGAGAAATAAATTGAGTGCCTGTCTATATAATAGTGTACAAAGGGGAACAGAGGATCCAATAACAAACGGTGCCCAACTAACACAAATAGGTGAGTGGCAGGTAATTTCCTATTACTATCTGTGTTAATTGTATTATCTCAAAATACAACATTTAATTATAATATGTATTTTGTAGAAATTAAATAACACAGATTATAGCAATTGAAAATGAAAATGGGAAATTCATTATTTAAAAATTCTCAAACAGAAATAAGGCTCGCACCACATTATTATACAAGAAAGAGAACCTATTTAAACTTCACGATTCAACACTTTTTAACCGTTTTTCTGAATGTAGGGCCTCTTTTTTTGCCACAGAGGTATTCTCTCGTGGGATATTGAGTATAGGGGAGCTACAGTTAAACGGCGGTTCCAAAATAATAAATATTAAAGATAGAATGTAACATTTAGACTCTAAGGGCTTGTTCACAATGTATATAAGCATAAAACGTAATTTTTATATAAGCCGCAAAAGTGTTCCGCAAAAAATACTTACAAATTTTAAATTCAAACAATTGAAAATAAAATCTGATCAATTTAATTATTTTGACAATATTGCATGAAAAGCACTTTTGCTTTATTTCTAAAGCCTCATTCACAACCAAGTAACGTACGTAGCGGACATACAAGACATAACGTGAGCAAAGTTGAAATGCATGGTTTCAAACGTCACCAGTTACATTCGTACAAAACATGGAAGACATAACAAAAAGTTGGGTCAACTTCAACTTCTACGTTATGTTTTCTATGTTTGACCAATAAGATGCGTTCATTTTACTAGGCAACACCCCCGTTTTGTTTTTTTAACACATTTTCAATTTTAAGGTTACACTTCGGACATTTTAATAATTTAAATTAAACATTTAGGATAAATAATTGTTGCAGTTGCAACAAATTTTTTCATGCCAAGAAATACATTTTCCCTAAACAGTTCTCAGGGTTATAATATTTAATATAAAATATCATTTCTGCACTTTCGCTTCAAATTGGCACTTGCCGAAAGTCTTTTGGATTTATGATTACAAATAGGTTACGGTAATATTCTAGTCATAAAACCCCAATTGAGCACTTGCCGCTTTCTCTGTATTGTACAAATACGAGTGCGCGCGTTTCACGTCTTCTATGTTGTCTACGTTATGTCTTGTATGTCCGCTACGTACGTTACTTGGATGTGAATGAAGCTTAACTGTGTTGTGTAAATACCTAGCTCAATTTTGCTAATAAAATGAAATAAACTTTTAAACCTAGAAAAGGTTTATGTCAACTTAACACCAAACACTACCAACTTCAAACACAAATATCACTAGATATAACATAAGAATTACGTAAAAAAATAGAAAATATTAAATCATTTCAATCTTATGTACTTATGATACGATCGTAATCCGAACATAAGAATAACGTAGACACATTGTGAACACTTACGTTGATTTGCTACTCGTTCAACTTTACTTCCTTTGTATGTGTTATTGTACGTACCGATTATTAATTGTAAACAAGCACTGAGGCTGTTAGCTCGCGTTGGGGCATTTTGTATAATTGGTTGCAAAATTTATTACCTAAACGTGAATTAAAGTAAGACTATCATAAAGGCAGAACATCGATTGGAAAATTTATATATTCAAATTCAAGTTTAAAATTTATTTTAGTGTTACACTTATAGTTGCATTCGTTAAAATTTTTTATTTTACAATACTTACTAAAAACAAAAGATTTTTAAAATCTAATAGAATAGAATCTATTTAGTTTGATCAAAGCTTTATGTACTGTACTGCATTTGTAGTAAAAAATGGAATTTTCATTATCATGATTCTATTTGATTAATAGTAGCTTTGTAGTCCACTGGTTCGATTGTTATATTTATTTTAATGCCGAATATTATTTAATTTGTTCTAATTTTTTAAATTTCAAATATTTTTATTGATAATTTGCTTTTTTTAAACAATTTTATTTATGCATAATTTTAATGTAGAAATTAATATTTTGATTTTTTTTGAAAATTGACTGAAAAAATGAAGAAAAAAAAGTAAAAAATAATATAATTGTGAAAAACTACCACCAATTCGGCAATGTGTAGCTTTTAATTAATGAAAATTAAAAAACCAAAATATTTTTTCCAAATCAGGCAAACTCAGTCCTCTAAATATCAAAATGATTGATGGTTACTTTTCAAGATCTACTAATTTTTTATTCTTGGCTATTTTCGTCTTTGGTGATCCAATTTCAATTATTGTCAATTTTTCAGAAAGATCTTTTTAGAAAACTTTTTTCCTGGTATAGATTGATTTAAAAAAATTAAAGTTTTTACTTTTCTTACAAATTCCTGATTCCATAGCCAAAAGTCAAATTTATACAAAAAAATCAGGTTGTTGTAAGTTAAAGTATTTCATTAATTAATGAAACCCTAGTCTAAATATATTTAGACTATATTTATATACTTATAGGTAAATAAACTAGCTCCTTAATCAAAAGCACCATTACAGTTTTTTCAAAAATACATATTGAAACTGTTAATATTTTGGCTCCAAAAGCTAGCTTTTATTTTTTCGCTCCGATATTGTCTTATATGCTATAGATAAGAAAATGCCACCCGACTATTTGATTTGGCGAAACATCTTCTAAAGTTTTTAAGCAGTCATTATAAATTTCCCATTTACCGTTTTCCATAGGTCAAAAAGTGTCCCATATAAAGTCCCATTTTATTTAAATAAAACAATCTGTTTTCTCTGTGTACACAGATAAAATTTATTTAATTTAACAAAATTTGTTGTTTGAATACGGGGAAGTAAATATTTATTTGAAAATATATATCATTTGTTTTAACTTTATTAAAATCAATTTTCTTTCGATCAAGCAATGGTTGTTTTAAAATAAATAAATATATTATTTTGTTGTTGCAAGCAAATATGTACTTTTAAATTGTGAATATTACCTGCATGATTTGATGAATTCAATCGATAATGTTTGATTTGATATAGTTTTTATTAATTTTCTATTTGATGTAACGATGAATATCGCATTTAACGACAGCAAAGGGATCGTTAAAATCGTTAAAAAAAACTATATACGCAACACTGCAAGCACATAATACATTATGTCGGTGAAATTAACGTGTTTTAAACGTAGTACGATTGAATCAACATATTAATTATAATATTGGTTTAAATATAAGGTATAGAACTAGGTTATTTATTCAACGGGTTTTACACCTTTATTTTCTTAATATATTACTTATTTCAGTATCAGATATCCTGTTTTTAAAAATTCTATTTTGCTTCCATTAATATTTTCAGTTTTTGTTCAATTTATCCAGCTAACAATTAAAAAATTCCATGAAATAGCGGTATATTATTAAACCGTGTTACAGTTTATTTAATTATTTTCAGCAAACATTTATTCTTTCCCCTTCTTATTATTTCATTTGTCATATCTTTAAAAAATTTAAATTTTTGCTTCTGTCCTGTTACACTTTAAATTAAAATATTTAAGCGTTTAGCTAAGTTTTTTTTATTCATAAATGGAGGGAATACAGAATCAAAGGAAAAGCTTCTAAGAGCCAGTAAATATTTAACCATTTGTATAAAAATATCGATTTCCATCTCCACAAAAAATATATCTAAACCAACCATTATTAAACTATCGAAAGCTGTTCTGTATTCATGAGTGGCCGTACTTTAAAGCATCTATAAATAGTTTAAAACTGTATTAAACTGAATAGTCACATTTTTTCTCGTTCTTGTAAAGCACTGAACTAATCTATATTTCAATTCATTTAACATTGCATACTCACTGTAAGCATTAAAAAGAATTTTGGTATAATCGAAGGCTATACCAGATTTTGACAAATATAAGGTCTTGAGGGAAACTATAGTATTATATTCAATATGTATCTATCTAGTCTTCCTACACCCTAGAAGCGTTTTTAGTAAATTTTGCTTTTTTAAAAATAAAATCCGGAACTAGTCTCATACTTAAACCCCCCAACTTAGAGAATGGCAATAAACATGGGGTTCTCTAAGCGGTCACCCATCTAACTACAAACCGCAAGTTGGTTTGCTCGACTCTTGTAATCTGACAAAGACGTGGTATTTAAAGATTTTTTATAAGGAACGTAGGTAGAACTTACTGATAATATAATTATAAATTATTTAAATCGCCTATAAGGAGTAAGAATAAGGAAATTATATAGTATAATTAAACCAAGGCGCAATTCCGGTAAGTCTTTTCGACTTTACATTAAGCTTGTAATTTAATATTGGAAATTACCACCATCATTTTGTAGACAACGGTAATATTTAGTTGTGCGTTCCTCTAAAATATTAAAATGGCTATTTATTTAACCAGTTAGATAATTTAGAATTTTATTTAAAGTATATGAGTTTGTTCAGACGAGGGAGCGTAAGTGTAAGCGACAAAGTCCTTACAAACGTACAAGTTGAATAAAATACAAATTAAATAACCTGTTAAATACAAAATTTCATTTAATTCTGAAGAAAATATCCAATAAAATTAATAATTTTATGAAAAACAGGTAAAATGAATCAAATTAGAGCAATCGATGGAAATTATAAGGTGGGAAAACGTATTGTCGTAGAATTTTCATATGAAGGAAGATATTAATGGTTTGAATTTTGTGACAATTGATTTTTGCAGATTTTGCAATTTTTGAATTGGGCAGAATGTGATACTTTCGTCGGTCTTGGAGATAAAATTAAATTTAAATTTTGAAGATCTTGAAATTCACATTAACAATTTAATTTTATTATAATTAATAATAATTACAATCAAACCAGTTGTAGATACTTGAAATTTTCTTTCGATATTTTTCTGGTTGCGTAATGTAATTTCATTACGTAACTAGTCGCGTAATACAATACAAAATAAAATGAAAAAATTTACCGTAATAATTTACTATTTTTCCTATACTTACCCTTATCTAATTTTAGTTAACCGATTTCTATTAATACTTAACAATCTATATTCATAACTTTTGTTGAATATAGTTGAGCTTAGTTTCTAATCACACCTGGGTAGTATTGTTTTAAACTTTACACTCCTACTTTTCAAAACTTTAGTTTTTTTACTATTAACGTGTTAATTAACAATTACTATAAAGAAATTAGTTTATCAAAAAGTTTTGACCTATATTTGACTAAATTTCCAAGTTTGTTTTAAATATGTTATAATATATTTTAAAATTCTATTAGAAATCAAACATGACCGAAAGGTAGTATAATAATAATAACGTTCTTGTTTAAAAAATTTAAGTTTATTTAATTCCATTTTTTTGCTAAACGAATAACATTTTACTCGCATATTATAATTACATCGTAATTAAAACGTTAGCATAGTTATTAGTTTACAATATGTAGAATAGCTTAACATGGTTTAACGTGGATTTTTAACAACGGCACAATTAATTTGACAGTAGTCAAAATGTTGATAATAAAAAAAATTGCGGTTGTTCATTTCCTGAGTTCTGTTTATCCACCATTGCATTTACGAGCCGAAGAGAAAATTTAGGAGTTTATAGTAAAATTTACGAGTAATATTACATTTATGAAAGTTTTTATGGTAGTTTACGAACTTTTCGGACTTGAATAAACTGTAACACAAAATACTACGTCAGACACAAAGGAAACAGCATAAAAGCAAATTTGGTTTGAAAAATTATTTAGTTTTACGAGCTTAAATTTGTTTTTTAAAATACTATTTGAAATTAAATAAACAATAATAATCCATTATTTTTTGAAAAATTTGAATTTTGAATATTTTGTATAACTCAAAAACAGTTTTGTTTAACTCTTTTTGGTTTGTAATGATTAGTACTACATAATCTTGATAAAATTTACTGTCCATTTTAGCATATGAAAAATGTTTAAAAAATCTAGAATTTAGTGCTTTTAATATTTTGTAATTTTGCTTTACTAAAACATTAAAGCAAGTCTTTCTGTAACAGAAAAACTGTTCCAAATTTGTCCAGCTGTAAAATTTGTGTTTCTGACTTCTTATCCATTATGAGAACGTAGATAACACATATTTGCATTTAAATGTCATTGAAAATTCGACAGTTAAATAATAATCGCTCATAGAAAATACCCAGACGTTCTGGAGATTAACTCAATCGAATGATTGCGATTGCGTACTGTGAATCATGCATTCAATCAAACCAAAAGTTTACGTCGATTTGTCTAGCTTTTGGGATTTTCCATGTACACCATAGGGCACTAATGACGACTAATGAGTAAAAACCAATTCATCTTTGCAAATGGAAAATTGTATTCATCTGTTCCACAGTTTCAATTTAATCCTCAAATTTGCCGTATATACGAGTGTTTGTAGCGTTTGAAAATTAACTCAGATTAAACTTTGTATAATAGAGTAACAAACTATTGGCTTGCTTTAAATAAATTTTTAAATATTAAAAACAGTTAACGGAAAGTTTAAATGTCACCATTTAATAGTTTTCTAAGTAGCTTTCATAAAAATATAAAAATTGATTAATAATTTTGAGAAGTTTAGTAGAAAAAGGTTATCAAAGAATTGGGTTAGATAGTTCTGAGAAATAATAGATTACTTCTAAAAGCTTACTAATTATAGTGAAATAGCATTTTTCGTTGTATTTAAATTTTTGTTGTTGAAAATTCTCGCTTCGTTTAGTAAGAAATAAAAAGAATTCACAATGCTTATATTATTATATTTGGAGTTTTTATATACCAACCATCGATTTTAATTAATAATTCGTGTTAAAATTAAACATAATATAATGGGTTTGTGTTGAACATTTACATAGCAATGTCGAATACGTGCAATACACACCATGGCGCATTTCATTTTTATTAATATGCTATTCGCAAAATTAAAATTATTATTCATATTACATAAAATCAAAGATGGCGGTTTCTATTCGTTGTTTTTCAAATGCTGTATTTTTAGGTTATGTTATTCTTTGTTTCGAATTATATTTCTAAGTGATAGCAATAATCTGCTAATGTCGAATGACAAACCTACTTATTCAATTCCGTGTCAAATTTTGATCGAATTAAAGTAATATAGAAATGTGTTTAGACGTTTAATCAATTTGCTCAAACTGTTTGTACAACAAAATTGATGCAAATTTTTATTAGTTTCTAAAAACAACGGCAATATAATAAGTAGATGGTTTTGTAAACAAGTAATAAGAAGTGTATTATTTTTGAAATTAAATTAAAGAACAAAATATTTATTTAAAACAGAATAGAACAAATATTTTTCTGCGCCCCTCATCTAAAAATAATGAAAAGGAAAAGGTAATAGGAAAAAACGGAAAGGAAAGGCATGAATATTTTCACTGCGAGGGGGACTTATTTTTATAGGCAGTACCAGGAACAAGGTGTCGAATGAACTAGTAAATGTATGGAGCGACGAGGATATAACAAAAAAGAAAGGGTGACTAGAAATTGCAATTCCGGGATATCGAGACTTTCTGAACCATAGATTTTCTAAAAATACTAAATAATGTAAGAAGAAATAACAAAAATCGATAAAACTAAATCTTTCAGGTAATTAAAAATAAAATATTAAGATAAATAAAAAGTTAATATTAATTATAAAAACATTCATGCATTATAATACAGAAGTAATCTTAAGAATTATTTATAAAGTGCGATTTTAAATAACGTACATCTAAAGATTCATCGTAGAGCCGGCAGAATATTTTATAATTTAGTAGCTGTCATCGATTTCTGAAAAATAAGCGTTGGAAACTCACTGCAAGCCTCGATTTTAATCTTAGGAAGTTAAAGTTAACAGACAACGTTATCAACAACGCACTGTAAAATAATATATTTTTAAAATTAAAAGGTGCCTACACACGGTCATGCTTATTAAATATCAAACATGTTACGAACGCATCGAGTTTACAGCGTTTATTAAGAACTAATATTTAAAATATTTTGTTTAACTTTTTCCATTTTTAAATAAATATTTTAATACCTATGTTATGAATAATAATTAATCGAAAAGTTATATCACAAAAATAATCATAAAGTACGAATATTTTCACACAACTTTCAAATTAATCTCAATAGGCCGCATTTTTTGTAAATATTATTTTATAAACATTATAAAGTTTGGAAACCTGCATTACAGTGGAAATATAAAATATGTTGTTCTTTGTGAGCGCATTGAAGAAAACCGTAGAAAATACGTTAAAACAGTAGTAAGTAAATAATCAGAATATTCAGTAGTTGTTATATTCCGACTGCACTCCAAATATCTAAATATTTTCGCGCTTGAGCGAATGTGCACGAGCAGAAGTATTCTGATATAACAAGCAAGAAATATGGATATTCATTTCTCTCTGAAAATTTCTAAACCCATTTACTTTCTTCCGATATCATCTATAATGTATAGTTATTTCTGTATATTCAGAGGAAGATAATCATAACGTTTGATCGAATATTCTGTGTACCTTTAAGGTTATGTTTTCTCTCTACCGATCTTTTATTTGTTAAAAATGTTTAAAAACAAGTTTTTTTAGGTATTTTTTAACTTTTGCCCAATTGACCGCTCCAGACTACCTCACCTATTTGACCAAATAAATCATAAAATTTCAGTGAAGATCAACGGTTAAAACAAAATCAGCAGTGTAGATATCGATTTATAAGTAATAATTCGAGCCTTACCAAAAAACGAGATGTTCTGGTTACGCCAATGATTATAAGCTTTCAACTTTATTGGCCGCATATACCAATTTGAAGTACATAGAACATAGTTACAGGTATCTTGTAGTAAAATATAGATATAGTACTATAGGATTCAACAGACCGTAAATCCAACGGAAAGAATTAAGTTTAGAGCAAAAATATGAAATTATAAGCCAATTTCAAAAGTAGGTTATGTTAAAAAGTCAACTTTTATGAAACAGGTCATTAATAATTCTGTAATTTCTATAAAAGCTCACTAAAATAGACTGTACTAATAGAAATAGAAGTAACATACTAAAACAAAACAATTTGCAACAAATATTGACCTAGGATATTTCTTGACACCCTCCACTCCACTCTTCTCCATCGAGTGTAGTAATTTGCTGATAATCGTTAACGTCACGGCAAACTTGAAATATTGATATCTCAAAACACTTTAGACCGATTTTAATCATTTAAGAATTTTGCAAATCTCAGCATACATAAGTTTGTACATGTCAATACATTTGATGATCAGATCGGCGTATGAGAATGATTTTCTACCATCTTATGCTCGGTACTACTTAATTTATGATAGGTTGATTGATGCAAACATCCAATTATAGGTGCAGTTTATAGACGCTTATGCCAACTTACCATTTTTAAAATCTAATCACTCAAACTAATTTGCGCCAATTATGGAAGAAACCCGGTCATTTAATTTATTCATCAAATAAAGACAAAACCTTTGGAGTTTTTGTTATAGTTTCTTAGCCCTCACTGTAACACATTTCAAGAATATGCAAATATCGGACAGCATTGTAACAATCTTGTTGGAGTTAGTTACGTATCGTAAATGCTATATATTTAATTAAATTGTATTGGATTTTATTACAACTGTTTTCGCAATAAATCCGTTATTGAGGGCGCCTCGTTCTACTACTTTGAGTACTAGGCTCATGTAGCAATTCCAATGCTTTATTTTTAACATTTCAATTTAAAATCGAATCTATAATCGCATAATCCGTATAAGTAATCCATTGATTAAGTATTAAATTAAAGTATTAAAGTATTAAATTAATTACAGTAAAATATTTATTTTCTGTTAGGTTGGTACATTATGTTTTATCTACAAATTTGGCAAGACTTAAAAATTACCTTAGAAATGGAAAAAGAAAATTTAATAAAATGAATATTTATCATTAAGTCTTATTAAAAGTAAAAGCGAGGCATTACTTCCTTCAACGTCTTTTAAAGAAACGTGATTTATTACGCAATATCGATTTTATACAATAGGTACCTGGTTGCCACAACGCTACAGCCCAAGTTTTTTCAACAAAATTTGCAAGTTATTATAACCAACATTATTAAGTGCAGTGAGTGTAATAACGTATTTATAACCAAAATTTTTACTGTGTAAAGTTTTGCGTTAATTTTTAATTTGCTAAACCGACACAAAGCCGTCTCAAACTTTGTGCGATCACGTAAATGTTTTATTATTTTAATGATTAGAAGCGTTAATTTAATATTGATTAACTACATAAGAAGTTCTTTCCTGGAATGTTTTTGTAAATATTATAAACCAAATTGAACATATTTAAGTACCTACTTGAATAAATCAATACGGTGTAATCAATAAAAAAATATACATTATTATTTTTAAATAGAAATAGAAATAAAAATACTTACGCGATTTAAAAATTAAATTAAAATAATTTGTTTTCAAGCATATTAAATATTCATTTTCATTTGTATTCATTTTAAATTATATAGGTAATTTTATTACAAAATAATGTTACTTTAATTAGTTTTGATTTTGAAGTTGATTATTTAATATTGGATTGACCTGATAAAATTTTGTTACGAAAGATATTCCTAATAATAAAATTATGAATAATAATTCACATTTTATAAAATAGTACGAGCAGATTAAAGCGCTTGGATCCATGTCGTTATTGATATAAACGAACCCACCTTTTTTAAATTAAATTAAAGTTGCAAGTAAATTAATTTAAATATCAAAGAACGAAAACTGTATTTACTTATAAACCGATTTTCTCAGAATTTCTAATATCTGAAATATCTAATATCTAATTGAAACTATTGCTCGGGTAGTCCGACAATAAATAAAAGAAATTACATGTAATATGAAAAATAATACAAAGATGTAACAAACACCAGAAAATAAATCAATATTTGTTTACTAAATTTTTTTTTCTTCGATAAATCAAGTTATTTTATTGTTAATATCATAGCAATATGACCAATTATAATTTATTTTAAATTGTCCACTAAATCTTCCACAAATGACAAATTATGAACCTTAGCAAAACCATATTGGCTGCAAATTCATTATGAATTTTTAATAATTTTTTCAAAATTTTATTTAAGCCAATTTCAGTATTTTTGCATTTAGCAGTTATTTACGCTTTAATTAATTAACCTAAAAATACATTGCGCTTTAATTTGGTTTTTAAATAAAATACGTTTTTGAAATAAGCAACTAATTAATTAGTGTTTTGTTTTTTCACCTGCTGTTTTTTACGCCAAAAATTTTTAAATTTGTAAATACCAATTAAATTCTAGAAATATAACTCCCCGGGGGGTATGTTTACATGCCACTATAATAATAGTCCAAGTTTTCATGTATCAAATACATAGTTGAAACATATTTGTTTAAAAAAATTGTTTTTTACACTCTAACGTTTATGTCTTATTTTTCGAAACAACTTAGTAGTTAGTACTAAGGCGTTCCGGGATTTTTTTAATGATCTGAAAGAGATAAATATACTTAATATAAAACACATACGTCAGGGTGGCAATAAGGTCATCTGAAAAAAGTGATTAGTTCGAAGTCGATTAGTCGTCTTGTTTTTTAGGTTAGTAAAATAAATTAATCAATATAAGGGCGTAGTTACGATTATAATTCTAATGTATATTTTTTATTTGACTTCTACTTTTTCTTTAGTACTAGTATTCTATTGGGTGGTTCTTATTTTGAAAATTATACAATTCGTACTTTATTCGTAATTTGTACGTATATTTTATAATTCGTAAAATTCGAACAAAATAGAAATATGTAAGATCCCTGAAACACAAAGGTCTTTTTAATTAAAATAACCTATACCACCGAGGGTTTGAATTTTAACGGAATTTAATTTCCGTTTTACGTGGTTTCACACTTTGATACGAAACATTTTAATTTTCTAATTTGTCAGTATATTTTGTGAGCTTTGAGATTTCTTCAGTTTTAAAACTTTAGAGCCGGTCCTGTTGTACTAAAATTTATGGCATAATTTATAAGTATTGATTCATAGCGTGCGCGTCAAAAATACGCTTTTCGCCCTAGGTACACAATATGCTACAGTATGGTAACACTGTAAGTCGGACACTCAAAAAGAGCCACTGGGCCACAAAAAGAGCAATGTGGCAACTTTTTCGTTTTTTTAGAGACTAATATTTTCTTGCAATATGGTAATGGAAAAAATTTGTCGTACAGTTTCCTCAATTCTAAGGTTGGTTTAAGGACCGACTGAACTAATAACAGAAAAAGCTTTCAGAATTCAACCCTACGGCAGCTTATATACCAGGTCGGCGAACTGCGTATGGTTAGCAACATTAACTTTTAATTTTTTTCATTACTTCTATTAAAATTATGTTATTGGATCATCACATACTTACTTTCATCAATTATGAACATATTATAAATATCCTTTCTTTAATTACTTGATTCAGTTTTCATTCTTTATATTTCTGCACACCCAAAATGCTATTTTATTTGTTTTTTAAAATTAAAAAAACTTTGCTTTTGAAAACCATCCTTGTTTATATTCATTTAAGTTAAAATCAGAAATTGCCGGCATTTGCATTTGCACAACAATATTAAATAAACTTCGCTGATCAATTATTTTATCAAGAGCGCTAGATAATTTTTTTGTTGAATTGAAATCAATTTATAGTCAATGTAGCATAGAATTTTTAAATTTTACTTAAAACAATAATGTTTTAAAGTTTTCAACATTCAGTTATATTTGTGATATTCTAATTTATTAAAATTGAATAATAAACAAAAATGGAGTTTCCAAAAAGATAGTCCTTTCTTCTTGTTCACAATTAAAAAAATGTTGGTTCAAAATATACAACACACAATTTCTTGGTAATAGTTTACCCAAGATAAATTATATCTTGGATAAAATCAAATACACATCTATCTTCTTATTATATTACATATATGAATAATATGAGTATATTACATGATAATTATATGACATCACTAAAATTCATTTAAAAATGAATATTAAAATCTTGTTAATCCGTTCTTGGGCGCTTGTATAAATAATTTTGCAACCGTTCAAGTACAAGTGATGAGAAAAATTAAAAATATAATTAAAAAATAAATTTTGGCGAGTCTTAGATGCATTGTTAATACAATTTTCAAAACGAAGAATTTATAATAAATTCAGTTTTCATCCTAAAAAACAAATTAAAAATTTTGTTTTCGAAATAAATAAAATTTATTTACAATAAGATTACGGCATAGATTATAAAGATTTAAATAAAATCATTTAAAAGCTTTTTATAATGCTTTTGCGAAATATTTACAATACTTCTTGAAGCTATCCCAATTTTTCTCTTTGAAATCAAGAGATGTTTATATAGGTACACTGGTATTTTGTATTTTTAGAACTTTTCACAAACAAGATAAGATTATAGCTTATAAGGTTTCACTAAAACTCAAAACACATGTAAATATTGATGAAATTTCAAGAGTATTTTCGCCCTTTTATCACAGTTTCCATTAAGGATAAGGGCAATTTGTTAGTTATATAAAGTAACAAGAATATATGTATATACACAACGTGTCACAAATATCAAATGATAATGAAAGAAAAATGTTATATAAATACCTACAAACAAAGAATTCTATAAAACAACAGTATTATAAAAGAAAACCTATACAGAAAAACCGTGACTGTATTATATTGAATAACGTAGAAAATTCCTACGCGATAAAATAAGAACAATAAATAATGCAGCGTTTTTGTGATGAGAAATAATTTTTAGAAGTAGCATTATAATTTCAAGAAAAAAGCAGTTTTGTTTCAAACATCGTTATTATAATTAAAATATTTTAACATTTAATTCAAACAGATATCAGTTCAAATTGCTACAATAAATTACATTTTTTTTATTAAAGAAAACATCACATGATTATAACCATTCGGTCCAATTTAGTTTCTTACAAGAAAATTTTCAGTTTGAATATCTAATTTTGTAATTGTTTTTTATAAAAAAGAACTATTAAATAGTTTGTGTAGTGGAGGTATTTCCGTAACCCTTTCGCTGCGCAACAAATTTTGAGAATTTGTGCTCGCTGTGCGCTCATATTTCAATGATCGTGAGTTTGTTCGTGTAGAGTAGTTAACAATTACTTTTTTATAATTATTGATTATTGTAAATAATCGCCTGTTTATTGCGCATTCAAATCTGCAGGATACACATTTTTTTACGAGTATATACTTCGTGTAGAGCAGCGAAAAGGCTAACATCCTAAAATGCGCACGATCATGCGCATAATCTTAGATTTCTACTAATCATCCAAAAGCAATTATGAATTGGCCCATTAGACTTGTTTGATAATGTTTTTTGTGTACTTATGAATTGTTGCCTCTTTGCTTAGAGTTTTATTTGTTTCAGTTTTTAATATACTTCTTTATTGTTTTTATTTACATTTACACCAATATTTTATTTTACATCTTTAGATGATGTCAAGAGGATCCTGATAGTTTTGCATTGCAAAGTTTCTTCAAGTGTTCACATTGTTAGCATTAACCAGTCTTGACTATTCTTAGTATACATACAGGGCGCGCAATCTTTTATAGAGCCAATACGACCAAACATCGCTCGAATGGTTGACACTGAACCCAGATCTCCAGATCTGACCCGGACATCATTTTGGTGGAGTTATTTGAAATGCAAAGGGTACGCCAGCAAGCCTCAGACCATTGTCAAGCTCTAGGCAAACATTCGTGCCGAAATCAACGCTATACCACCCGAGATGCCCGAAAAAATTATGAAAAATGTTGTATTCAAAATGTAGTCCAAATGAGTTGAAAACATTCAAATTAAATAAAAATATCTCATACAAGTTAAGTTATACAATATTCACATACCGACATAAAATATGGCGAACCCTGTATATACTTCTGTTATAACTATTTATGTTAGTTAATATTTTACTAACTTAATATGATTTTTATATTTATCTTATTTACAATAGAACTTGAGTTATCTTCTAAGTTATCGCTTGAACTTGAACGACATATAATTATATAGATAAAGAAAACTTTTGAATTACAATTTCTAGGTTAGGGTAATCCCAAATTTTTAAATAGGTACCTGCTATATAAGTTTAAAAATTTTAAACAAGCTTTATAAAGATAAAAAATAATGGAGGTTCACCAAAATTGTGAGGTTATGAGTTTGTATGAAGATTTCTCTATTATGTAAATTGCTGAAATTTTTTAAAAATAGAAATGTAATATAGTAGGATTATTGCAATCCAAATATAGTTTCATGTAATTTGCTTTTATTATCCCCGTTTTAAATATTAATCAGGTGTGCTAGGCATACAAAAATAACAAATGATCATTAGAAGTTATATAAAAAGCTTTATTTGAATATTTGTAATTTTTACATGTTTAGAACACATAATAACAAGTATAACGTTACATAGTATTTCTTATAATAAAACTTTCTAGCACGAACTTAGATATTATTAAACGATACACGTTTCAACCACTATTGTTAACTCTTTAGGGCATAATTAAAATGTATTGAACATTTTAATATGGAACCACTTCAAGTAGGTACCACAACAAAAACATATTATTTATTTATCACTTCTATAACTAACCGTTATATTTTTCTTTTAAATAACTGCTATCTATCATCATTACTCTAGGAAAATTTAGAATTTTCTAACATTTTTGTCGAGTCATTCCATCAATATATTGTTTCTAAAGTTTGAAAAATGTAGGAAAAGCACCACTGTAATAAGCAGTTTTAACTATCCTGTATTACGTCCATTGTTGGGAAAATTTTAAATATACCAAGTTACAAATAATTTTGCTATTGTTGTTCAATTGTTCAAACCATTCCAATTCTTTTATTAAGTAACTCATTGTAAACTTACAAGTTATATTCCATTGAATATACTTTTAAACTTATTCGATTCAAGTTTTTCAAGCTTGTAAAATTGTTTTCCTTTCTTTTATCCGATTAATTAGTGATGAAACAAAATAATGCAGAAAATTTCACGATTTTAATTTAATTTAGGCTTTTATTTATTACCTCTTTTCTTTTTCAGTGAATTTCTAAAATCGAATGTAACAATTATTTCATAAGTATATTAATTATGTTACTGATACGAATTAATGAATAAAAGCTTTTCTAAGTTCAGAATTTATCATATACATAGTAGTATATACATTATTATTATTATTATTATTACATCTAGCTTTTACTTAAAAAGTCAAAAAATGCTTCTGAAATTGTTAAAATTTTCATTTATCGGACTAGCCACGTAATAAATTCAATTTCATTTCTATTTTCAAAAATAATTGCCTAGGAAACTTGCATGGTCAGTCTGAAAAATTATACTTTTAACAATTTTTAAAAGCATTGTTTGACTTTTTAAGTAAAAGCTAGATAAAATCTAATGTTCTTATCATTCGTAGTTTATATTTCTGCATGATTTTTGTGTCTTTCATTTTTTCTCTAAAACAATTTGGGAAGCAGGAATTTGCATAAATAAGTTTTTACATGTTAATTTCCTATGTTCGGCTAATTTATTCAGCACCCTGTATATGAATATGACACTTAATGCGTAACGAGTTAATTAATGGGTTAATTGATTAATTGTTTAAAAATAAACAGATACTGAAAAGAATAGTTTTTTTATTAAATGTATTTCATTTAAAATAAAATAATTCTGTGGTCGGCACTCAAAAGGTCATAAGTAGATAGAAACAATGTATACTTATGACCTTTTAAGTGCCGACTACAGAATTGTATATTACCAAGATTTAACTGATCATTCAGAATACATTTATATAGGTATATGTATAATATTTACTTAATTCTTTTTAGTTTTAATTTAACTTTAAAAAAAATTTAGTAAAGCAAACACTACAATGGTTTTATTAAAATTATATTAAATATTCCAGTAAACCCCTGTCTGAGATACGCAATTGAAATACTCAATACTCTTAACGTCATAATAAACAATATTTCGTACCCTGAGTGTAAAACCCATGTAAGTGCAAATGTCATAGTTTAGAGATAATGGGAGTTCAAGTTTTTATATTATTAGCGTTTATTAGGATAAATACACTTTTTAAAATAAAAAAAGCGATTTTTATAAGCTGCATATGTTGCAGGGATTAAGGCAGGGATAGTGTGAAACCAAAATATGTTCAAAAAGTTTTGTTTTACATTCACAAGAATATTAAATATAGATATTGTTAAATCCAAATATCTGCATTTTCATAGGTAAAAAGATGAATTTGCACTTCCTTGTTTTTTTCACTATCAAGTTATGATTAATAGAGTTGTTTGGCATTAAAATCTCAAAAAAAAATTTTTGCACTTACTTGGGTTTTACACTCACGGTGCGATTTGTTAGTGACAATACAATATTATTGGAAATAAACTGAATTATAAATCAATTTTCTCAATATAAAGGCATGTTTTTCCTATCATACTATCTCTTACTTAGCCGTTCTCTGTCTTTGGCTTCAATCATACCCTGAAATAATGTGACAAGATTACGAACACCTTACAGCGACTCTCACTGTAACTAACCGAAACGAAATACAAAGTAGGTGTAATAAAACTATAGCGGTTTTATATGAACCAGCTCGCGTTAAAGTAACATGCTTCTAGCCAGGTTAGAACCTTACTAGAATTAATAATAATTAGTGTTCATAGTACCAAAAGTAAACGTCTTGATAAACTAAAGCAAAAAAAAATTTTTAATTAAATTATATAAAATTAAAAATTAATTTTGAACTGCAAAGATTGACAAGGTTATTCAAATAAAGAAAATTTAATTAAACTAATCCAGTCCACACCCGCAGAGAAAAAAGACGTAATTGGGTGTTTGTTTGTATTATTCTATTTTCCCAATAAATAATATATTTTTCTCTATAGTCAATATATGTACTATTAGAACACAAATAAAAACGTTGATTTAGGATGTCATTTCTAATACTAAACTGAACCAATTCAATTCGATATCATAAACAAATCATGAAATATAAAAAATAAAAACTTGTGTTTGAGGTTGAGTGGCCCTAAAATATATATTATACTTACTATAAATAATTTAATAATGGTGTTTAGGTGGGAAAACTCCAAGTTCAAATTTTTTATTAACTTTTTAATAAAAATAATAAATAAATACAGTTGTAAATTAATGTATTGGAACATTGCGAGCAACGACATACATATTATACATGGTGGCCAACAAATAAATTTTTAACAAGAGAAAATTGTTTTTTTGAAAATAAATACTAGTAGTGAACATTAATAAGATGTAATTTAAGTATTTATAATTATAATGCATTAACATATAAGAACTTAATTTATAGTAAGTTCAATATATTATACTCATTAGCATCTGTTCATATCAACAAAATATATGAGTAAATTGTGATTAATTATGACTCATTTTAAAATAGAGCGTGCAAAATATCAATTAATTATCCAATAAAAAAGTTAGTGTTGTACATAGAACGGTGTTAAACAGGAATGCGATATTTTATATTAAATAAATTGCATAACAAATGTATAAATCTAATTACTCATTAATTATCTATTGTACCTAATTAGTAAAATATGCCAAGGTTATGAAATTTAAAATTAACCATCGTTTTATTAATAAACCAAAAAAATTAGAATTAAAGTCTGAACTATCGTCATTTAATTTTTAAATAATCTATTCTTACCTTGTCCTTCAGAATTATTTGGAAGAAACATTATTTGAACTATTAGAATTAAATATCTATATTTAAAGTCATCTATTAACAATAATTATCTATTAACAATTTATACCAGCGTATAAATTGCCTACCTAAAACTCTATAAATTGCTGTTTGAAAATTACTATTACAAATAATTACTGTTTTGCTAATTATAATAACATTAGAAATAATGTATCACTAACAATAATTAAATTCAATCGTTAACAATCAATTTTTAATTGTAACGTCTGTATAGTCGATTGATATTAATGTACCTCCACTTGGAATCGATTATCGGATTTTCTAATGCTTTGATGTCGTGAACCTCTGCGTTAAACACTTTTAAACTTGAAAATAGAATTTACTTTTTAAATTGAATTTTTTATAGATCGTTACGTAACAAGACTTAAATTGTATTTTAGTAATTAAAAATATATTTTAAATTCCAAAAAGTACTTTTCCAATCACCTTTTTTTTAAGTGATATCATTTATTCAAACTTGATAAATGCTTTTACTGAAAAGCTTACAAATTGGCTTCTATCAAACCTCAAAAACATTTAATATGTTCATTATTGATAAAAACTATAAATAATTTTGAAAAGTAGCAAACTCGATAACTTAATATACCTACAGATAACATTATTTTTAATTAATTATTGATTTGTTGAACAACGATGCAATCATCAATCATATTCAAAATTCCACTATATAAAGTGCAAAACGATGTGTTTATGCATATGCCCGTAACGTGACGCATCAGCATCGCCACGTTTCACTGCACTGATTGGCTAAACGTCCTCTATCTATCACGCTAGGCCAATCAGAAATATATAAAGTATGTTGCGTCACATAACCCAGCTTTAGACCCTGTACTAAACAAGTACCAAATTATCAAATTTAAAAAAGTAGCTTAAATTAAGCTACCTGAGAAGTCAAAACCATAATCAAGTTGTTTTTTTTATAAAAATAAATAAGTTAACAGCTAGGGGTCTTCCTTGCTCCGATTAGAACTCTCTGATATACTCTACTTATTATTAAACATGTCCAAAATTCGTCCTTCCATTACGTTCAATCTATTAAGTTACAACTACCGAAATGTAATTCGGTATTGCAATTTAATTCCCATTTAAAAAATGAGTTTGTTATATTATTTGCTTGCTTTAAAATTGAGACAATTATTGGCCTTGTAGTTAGAGCGATCAACTGCTAACGATCAGGTACGTGATATATTCGTGTAGAATTCGACTTGGGATATCCCGTTTTATATTTTACGCATAGGCAATCATGATCGGAGGAATCAATGATCACATAATAAAGAGATAATTTAACTTTCCGCCAAAAAAGTTGAAAAAAAGAAAAAAGTTCCCCATCGAATAGAGCAGAAGCTGGTGGAGTAGCCACAATAGAAATAATGTTATAGAGATCAACTACAAAAAGGATTTAATTGGTTGAAATTAATATTATTATTATATTATTAATAATAATAATAACTGAACAACCAAACCAATTTTCCAGTTAAAATGATTGGTTTCGCTTCTTTATATATTTGCCAGAGGCTACTGGAAAAAGAAAAAAGAAACAAACTAGAAGAAAGTAATCTTAAAACGGTTCAATGATAATACAAAATTCCTCTGCTATTGATATCGCATATAATAGATTTGGAATAAAAAAAAGTTGAAAGTCAAGAAATTATCTATATTAAATGTTTTCTGTTAAAATAAATAAATATGCAGAAAACCGGAAAGGTAAATACTGGGTAAAGTACTCTATCTGCCAAAAATGGGTACGTCCCTATTCCTACAAATTAAAAAAAGTTTAGTTTATTTTTAGATCACAGCAGTGTAAATAGCCGACGCGACCAGGCATAGAACAGCGTTTTTCCGCACCATAGCTTGCCGATAATTACGCCATTACGCCACACTACTGGTTTAAACTTGTTCTAGCATATCTACAAGACTATACAATTGAAAAATTTAAATAATCCGGAGCAATATATAGGAAATAGGGCAAAACTTTTTTGTAATTTACTTTCATTCAATTCATTTTTATTTTCGATTTACTTTTCATTCGAGATTGCTAAGTTGCTATAAATGCACTATGCACCAAATTTAAAAAGTTGTGAGTTCGTAATTTTTACCGAAAGAGATTAAGCATTAACCTGTCAATTAAAAAGTAGGACGGAATTGCCTTAAGTATAGTGGTGTTTACGAAGTTCATGTTATGGCCATCTTCAAGACCGTATCTTACATGAAATGATTGACATAAAGAAAGATAGGAACTCAATGAACAGGAAGATGGATATCGAAGGACTGAGTAGCATTTACAGTCCACTACTTATTTAACTTCTTTGCGAATATTGGGGTTAAGTTTTTCACCATTGGTTTTTCTTAATCCACGACAACTTATTAGAATTATTAATACATGCGTCTTCTTCATTTTTTCTTTCATTACCGGGATTTCATATTATCATTCTGATCAAGTTGTCGGATAAATGTCAATATTCTAAATTAATTTAGTTTATAGTTGCTTTGTAATTGTCATTGTTTTTGTTTTTCAATTCATATTAAACTTAAAAAAGAAAAAGTCATTTTTTGAAAGCTTGTTTAAAAAATGTGTTTTATTTGTGTCCTGTAGCTCAACATTGATAATTCTAGAAAAAGAACCCAAAATAAAAATTTTAAGTAAATTTGTGGAATTTTAGTATGTATTTATGGTATAATTAAAAAAATATAAGAATAATACAATACGTAGAAAATCAAAATTCAAAAAATTCAAAAAAAAAAGTCAAAATTAACATATAAACAGGTCTGGATTAAAAATATTTGAAATTATGAAAAATTCAAAATACGATATTACAATATAACGTTATTTCATGGTTTGGTTTGGTTTGGTTTGGTTCATGGTCATTTACCATGAAATAACGTTATATTGTAATATCGTATTTTGAATTTTTTATAATTTCAAATATTTTTAATCCAGACCTGTTTATATGTTAATTTTGACTTTTTTTTGAATTTTTTGAATTTTGATTTTCTACGTATTGTATTATTCTTATATTTTTTTAATTTTACCATAATTACATACTAAAATTCCACAAATTTACTTAAAATTTTTATTTTGGGTTCTTTTTCTAGTTTTACACCTTACGGTTAAAAACGTGGTAAAATTTTTGAATTTTGAATTTTTTCAAAGTTTTTAGAAATCAAATTAAGGGGGCAGTGCTCTCAGATTTCACACAAGCAGTGCTTGGTAAAAGAATCTCTTAGTTCAAATTATTTTAAATTGTTCATTACTACATGTGACAACGTGCAGATTTCATATTTTTGGGGTTATGGTAAGTCAAATTTTATGCTTGTTAATCAGTACTCTTTAAATAGTTTTTTCTTTTGATTAGTTCGAATATTCTTCTTATTAAATAAATTTAAACGATTATTTACAACTGAGGATTGGAAATACCATGAAATAACGTTATATTGTAATATCGTATTTTGAATTTTTCATAATTTCAAATATTTTTAATCCAGACCTGTTTATATGTTAATTTTGACTTTTTTTTTGAATTTTTTTAATTTTGATTTTCTACGTATTGTATTATTCTTATATTTTTTTAATTTTGATAATTCTAATTTATATTATTTTCAAGAGCTAATAATTTTAATTAATAATATGTGAATAACCGGCGTAGAATCTACAGAAAGTATAGACTATTGGACTGCTGGTTTACTCCGCATTCATATCTCAACGGCCAAGTTATAATCTTATGTCAGCTATATATTATCATTAATGGAGCATGTATCTAAAGGGGAACAAATGAAAAACTATTATTTAAAAAGATCTTTGCTTCTTAGGTAAAAGCTTTTATTTATACGAATTTTATATGATCCTATGAACAATTTAAAAAAATTAAAATCAATAGAACACTTTTAAGTAGGTCACTATTAATTTTTATCACAATCTGCACTTAACTTAAATTCTTAACGCGTTTACGCTATGAAGCTTCTTGTGACCGTTCACTCTTCATTACTCATTAGACAATTTGATTTTTAAACTTCAATTTAACTTACCGCAACCCGTATGTTATTTACCAATAATCGTGCAAAATTTAAATAGAACAGCATAAGAAATAGTATCGATTAACCCACCCAAACTGCTTTTACATTGACTCAAATTGAAAGCCACGGTTCCGGTTTAATACTAGAATAAAAAATTACATTTTTATGACAGTTCTGAACAAGTGCTTATTAGCAATGGTCAGCTAGACGTTATAAATTGTGCTGTAGATCTCGACTATCGTAAAGCTGTAAATTTTACATCTCGTTATTTTAAGATTTTTACATCAATATCCACTTGGGGAATTCGGTTTTAATTAATTGGATTTTCCTTCAGAAAAACTTTTATTATTTTACATTAAAAAGATTAAATTAAAAAAAATATTTCTTTCAATTTTACTTTTTATCTCAGAACTGGCTGAAAATCAATAGAGCTCTGTAGAATACAAACAAGAAACAGATAGTGAAAAGTTGGAATTCTAATGGTAAAAAAGAAAAATTCGCAACTTACTGTGGCACATTATAGATGTACTAAAACTGAAGCACGGTGTTCTAGAAATCCAATTTGGTTGATTAAAAACCTAATTTCTTAATTTAAAAATAATAATTTGTGCTAAGGATATAGTAGTTGGGATTAGTTATTGCTAATGAAAAACAGTTTCACATATAAATTTTACCAGTAAATATTATGCTTTCGTTGTAATTCAACAAAAAGTTAGAAAATAGAATAAATACAGAAATAAAGTAAAATAAATTCACTTTTACAGAAATAAAGCAAATGTAGTTTGTTTGTTTTTCAAAAACAAAAATTTTGTTTCTAATCCCACATTCTAATTATTTTTCATTGACTTTAATATAGAAGCAGAAGTGTCACATCGTCAGTGTGATCCGCACTTGTCGCCTGCAGAAAAGTAATTTTCATCGTCAATGAAATTTCTAACTTTGGGTAAATTTTTTCAGATTTAGTAAATACAGTAACGGTCATAGAAATGTACTCAAGACTTATTTAATATTATCACTTTTAATAATATAATACTTATATTCATCTTTAAGTTATCATACACCCAAAGGTTTAAACAGTACTTTATCGCTAAGCTTTACACATAAAAAACTTTAGGGTTTATGCTTATTTAAAGTTGATGCACGTAAAATAAAAAATTGGAAGAAAATTAAGAAATTGAAAATATCTCGAAAACTTGCTGTAATTTTAAACTCCAAAAATGTTTACAACATATTTAAAAATACTGTATCGCAATAACCAACAAGATAAGAAAACCAAAAGAACTAATAAAAATTGGTGTTAATAATCTGTATGTATGTAACTAAAATGTCGCTCCATTTTCGCCAGTTTTAGGAAATTTACTCCTAAGTACTTGACTGGAGAGCAACCGACTTATGAACGAACCCTCATAATAGTCAACATATTATAGAACTAAGTATAGATACATACTATGATTTCTTTTTTTTTTCAATTTTAGTATTAATTCTCTGCGACATACTTAATATCCAGCCGTTGATAGTAATAATAATATGCATTTATTAAGAGAGGTTCTCAAAAATAATTTCTTAAAAGGATGATTTCTAACAAGTTAGATTTTCAAATCACCCCACTTAACAAATTTACAACTATATGATACAATAATTATACATTCCTATTACAGATAAACAATGACATAATACTTCAAATGGCAGATTACTGCACCAATCCCAGTGCGTCGCTTAAACTACCACGGAAACATATCAAACTAGCTGATTCCAAAGAGAGTTGTTGATACCTTTCAATGAGTCTCGGCACCCAACATGCAAAGCAGTGTTCAAATTTGGTTTTAGAGTGAGAAAGCACAGGGCCTATTTTACCATTAGACGCATTAGAGAAGAGAAAAAAAGAGAGAACAAAAGGCGCTGGTCAATTTTCAGCATATGCAGATCACGATAATATGGTGCACTGTGATCATAATGTAAGTATTTAAGAATAACGCAGGCATGAATTTTGCAGAATCTGCAGTTTCCGCTTGTACTCATCAGTGAGGAAATTGTAATAAACCGCTGCACCATATTCGATGTTGGAAAGAATTGTGCTGCTGACAATCGACCATTTCACATGAAAAGATAATGTGGTTTTGAATTGATACAACGATCTCAATTTACAATAACATCCCATCAATTTGCGATTTAAAGTCAATGGAACCTTGGAAAGAGGTCTTACACAGGATGGCTTCCAAATGGCCGGCACTTCACCCGTCTGAAAGAGAAACTAAGAATGTTACAGAGCACCTCACATCAAAACGGAAGAAGAGCCATAGCATTCGAAGACTAATACCGTCCCGCCCTTCGGAGTGCAGTTTCGAAAATCTCAATCAATACCTCCGGCGTAAGCCTCGGAACAGAGAGTGATCCCACTCCAGGAAACAGTGCACCATCGAAATCAAACTAAATCCGCCTGACCAGAAACTTTCGACATAAAATGGAGAAAAAAGAATTTACGTAGTCAGGATCGTCACACAGATGTCCAGAAATTTGGCCAGTCGGGCGAGCATCTCCAAGTTAGATGATAAGTACCGCCACAGTCTTTTGGGATTTGAGCGATTTATCGAAAGCTGATAATTAATAGTGTCCTTTGAAATTTTATATACAAATCTGCAAACTAAACAGAATAATTTTGGTTTATTTGCCGGTTTCCGATAAGGGTAATAGAATTCATTTTTGAATATTTGAATAGATTTTATCCTAATTGGCAATACCATTGTAAAACGACAAATAAATAAGTTAGTTATTTGCAGTTTTAACTAAAGAATGACATAAAATTCCAAAGAAAATCATATCAGTTTAATATTAATAACTATACATAGAGTTCAAATTTCTAGAAAATTTGCTTTACATAAATATTGATAACAGAAGTCTAATAATTGTTATAAATGTCGACGAATTTCATAAAAAATAAGACATTTTCGTATTTTTTATAAGTATAATAATATGCTTATTTTGATACTTTTATTCTTAGATTTATTTTTAAGCTTTTGGAGTGCTTATTTTAGCACATTTTTGATAAATAAAAATTATTGCAGTACTTACATAAATACCCGATTTTATAGGGGACTTCTTGACTAGGTACAGACAGACGTTTCCCGCTACGAACAAGGGTAATAAATAGGTTTAAAATTTAAATCACAGTAGGCGCTCTGCCGACTAAATTAAATTATTATATAAGGTTTATAAATGCCATAAAAAATGGCAGACAAAAAGTCGATCACCAAAGTATCTAAAAAAATTATTGAACATTTTGAGAATATTTTTGCACCTACCGTCTTATCGCAAACGTTACTCTTTTAGTCACTGTAGTCACTGTAGAAGCCACTCTTTACTACGCAAATAATTTTGAAAAATTGAAAGAGCTTATAAAGAAATTTGAAGAATCGACTTCGAATTCCATTAAAAGATGACAAGAATTTGTAAATAAAAAAGAGCTTTTACAAAAACTACCTTTTACAAAAGCGCATTATAGCTATATTAGCTCATCTATCAGAAAGCTGGAAACAAGAGATCTTCCTTTAACAGAAGTTATAGATGTAGTAAATAACTTTTAAAATGCCACTTCAAAAGTTGCAGGAGATACGAGTATACACAGGTACAGCTAAATTAAACGAGGTGTTGGCAAAAAATATTGAATTCAATAATACATTAAGTAAATAGCTATAGTTGAAAATACTCAACTTATTGGAAACTTTCAGAACCCCCCCATTAACAATGTGGAGTTATTAGATTGCAGTTTTTCTATATTGTGTTTAAGTGGTCGTCGCAATAAATTTTAGAAAAACATTTATTAATCGCATTTTTAAAAATTAGTACAGTAATTATTTTATTGTATTGCTTTTTATTACTATCATTTTTACTTTATTACTTTTTATTGTGTTACTTTTAAAAAAAAATTTTAATCCTTATATTTCAGTTACATGCATATAATGGCAATTTTTTGTACTTTTCAAGATTTTTTATGCTTAAACGTCCGTACTTTATTAATAACCATTAGCAATATTTTAGAATTTTAGAATTGTTACTAAAATTGTAAAAGTATAAATGTTCGATTCTGAAATATTTCAGTTATAACTTTGCACCTACCTAATTTTTATTTATGGTTATTGTTTTTAAAGTTTTTTTAGTAATAACCTAGAAGTGATAGAAGTATATCGTAGTGGCAAAATGTCCGTTTTGTATTTTTTACGGTTTTTACAGCGACGGAATTGTCAAATTATTGATTATCATTAATTATTAATTATTGGCAATAATACTTTTCTAAAAGTGATTAAAAATTGATTATAAAATATATATTAACATTCAAGGTATGTAAGTCAAAAAAGGAAAAAGTGTATTTTTGAACATGGGATCTCTCAATATGTAGATACTCCTCCCATACTAGATATCCGAAGAGCAACCTGAGGCTACAGCAGAAGCATAACTTCTCGTTCATTCAAATACAGCGCAGAAAATAGTTTTGGAAATTCTAGTACAGCAATTCTTTCACAAGCAATAATTGCATTAATTACCTTGTAATTCGATTACTTAAACAAAAAACAGAGGTGTCAACTTACCATTTGATAAAGTACTCGTTCAGGTCACCAGAAACACGAAAAACAACAAGAAATTCTAACGTTTAAACAATTGATAGTCAAAAAATAACTCGAACAAGTACGTAACTTCAGTTATGTCAATTTCACAAAAAATTATATTTTTTGGGGTAACCTTTAGGTCTGATAAGCCCACACAACGTTTAGACATGTTTGCAAAAAGTTACTCTTCTTGCAAGCGACAAATTAACTTTCTTATTGCTGACGGGAATTTTTCTTATTGTTCTGTCCAATTCATCCCGTAGACGGAGATAGTACCTTAAGGAATTTATTTAACTCGATTTATGTTTAAGATCGTTGGACTTATAATATTTTAAGGTTTCTAGATTCATTTTTGTAGCACTGGCCACTAAATCAAGTTACCCACTCCCTCTAGGTGAAAATAGACCCCTAAACAATCGCATTCCTAAATATTTTTCTGAAATACAGAGGAAATTAGTTTTTGTATTTTACAGAGAATTTTTTAAGTCACTGTAACTCGGAAACGATACGATGAAATAGAAAAATATATATAAATTAAAATGAGGAGAATTAAAGCAACAAAAAATGTTTAATAAGTATTGCTGCAAAAGCGATTTTTATGTATCAAAAAAGGGCTTGAATAGGTACAAATTACATTGCTAACATAGGACTGTGCCAATAATTTTGTGGGCCAGTATACTTCAGACCATGAAGCCCAAAAATTATATATTTTCTTTCCTAAGCAAATACAACAATTTTAAGTTCGATGGTAGAAGGATAGGCTGGCGTATACACAATATAGAGGCTCGATTTCCAGAAGTTATACACGGAACTGTAAAGAAAGGAAGTAGGAATGCGATTAATTAGGGGCCCTATTTTGCGAGACAATTTAGTAGCAAGTGCTACAAAAATAAACCTTTAGAAAAGACTTCCAACTAAAGATGTTAAACATTATATCGCATTTAGTTTAGAAGTATTTGTTAAATAAATTCGGTCCTCCTATCTTTAACACAAATAATATTCATGGAATAAATTGTAAAGAACAATAAGAAAAAACCCATAATTTAAAAAAAATAAGAAAAAGTTAATTTGTCTCTTGTAAGAAGAATGTGCCCTTATTGGTAAAGACTTTTTGAAAATTTATTAATAACATGTCCAAACGTTTGACTGGGGTTATCAGACTTAAAAAATATTTAGAAAACTATAACTTTTTGTAAAATTGATAAAACTGAAGTTAAGAGTGTAGAAATGTACAATTTCTGGGATTAACCTTCGCCTTACTGAAACCGGGTCAACATTGACCCAAAATTTAGTTTTATTCCTTGTAACTTGTTAAATAATTTTCTTTGTTATTTTCCTTTTGTGAATTCTTCTAAAATACTGTATTGAAGCATAAGTAATAATAACCAAAATTATATTAATACTACCAAAATATGTATACACTTTATATACGATTAAATAATACAAAAGAGAGGGGCAATGTTGATCCTGTTTTGGTAAGAAAAATTTTTTAATTATTTTAGGCAGGTTTAACGTTACAATTTCTTGTTGTTAATTTTATAAAACACTTCTTTGTTTTTGGGGGCCTGAAAGAATACTTTATCAAATAGTAAGTTGATATCGCTGCATTCTGTTTAAACAATCGAATTACAAGGAAACTAATGCAATATTATTACTTTTATGAGTTATTATTCGAGTCACTGTATTCATGCGGAGGTTTCGGTCTATGCATAATCACTTACGGGTTGATAATATAATATTAAACTTATTGATTAAGAAGCATTTACATATATTACTTGTAACTGATAAGAAATCTGTTCGAAATATTCTAGAAACCTTAAATAGTACAGTAAAACTTTATGGTCACGTGATGGATTGACCATCTGCATGTACTATGTTCTAAGCCGAGATTGCTGCTTCTGATGCTCACGTTGATCGTTGGATACGTATTGTGGGAGAAGTAACTGTCTTCTGATAGATCTCATGACCGAAAAATACATTTTTGCTTTTTTTGATTTATATGTAAAAGTTTTCAATTATTTTGAATTTTAACATTGTGGTTTCATTTAATGTTATCTGAATAAAAACTTTTGACAAATTTCAGCAAGAAATACATCTTTTCGGGTATCAAAAATCATGTTCAAATTGACTTATTGTCACAGTAGCTTCAAGAATCGTCGTATAATAGATGTTACTCAACCGCTGCTTATTGCCCTAATGTAACTTTCCTATGCAAAATTATATATATAAGGATATAACTAAAAATGCTACTACCAATAAAAATTCTTTTGCAAAACAAAATTGACTTGCTAGTTTCAGTTTTAAAGAGCAATATAATCAGTTGCACTTAACAGTAAGTTTTCTTGTGTATATTGATTGAAATGATTACTTCTAAATTTGAAACAAATTTTATAAGTAGTAACTGTAAAAATAGTTACTGTAAAAATAAAAAAACCCTTCTATTCTGTAGAACATGTTTAAAAAATAAAAATAATTTAAACAGATACACGAATGAAAATATTTTTATGCTGTTATCAACATCATTTCGAAATTTGAAATCAATGTTGAGCGGCTCATGAAGTGAACATGGAAAACTTTAAACATACAGAATACCGCACCCTTAATACCGCATCTTTCATATTATTTCATGCAATAATATTCAAGAATATCTAAACGCTTAAAAAACTGAACGTCTGCGCACAGAGGTGTAATTAAAACTTTTCAACAAAGTGGAAAGATTTTCAAGTTATAACCTTATAACTACATCCATTTAATTAGTGCATAATTTGAAAAACTCCAATTAGATTGGAGATTATAAATCTTAGTAACTACATGATTTTGGAATTTATTTTTTCAAATAATATTTTTAATTGTTTTTAAGAAGGCCGCATCGTCGGCGTTACAATATTATGTTAATACTAATAAATCCGTGCGAGTAAATCCCCGGAAAAGCATGGGAGTTTGTCGTTTTCAATTATCTAAAAGCGAATCCCAGTATAGCCTCCAGCTCAACTTATTTAGTAATGCATTTTAAGAGAAGATTGCAGAATTTGAAAAATCTTTGGTGATTTTAAACAGAAAATTTAGTTTAATTTACAATATATTCAAGCAGCATAGACAAACATCCGAAAACACACCAGACGGTGTAAGTTATTTTCAACAATTCTCAGACCCGCGTTTATAGGACATTTTCTACTTAAAATAACCTAAAATTCTATTATTATGATCTGCACCTATACCTAGTATTAATGTATTTATATTTAATTTCTGAAAAGAAACTTGGTAAAAAACTTAATATGTAGATATATAATATAATTTAATATTGTATTAGGCAGTAGATATTGGGATACAATAACCTTCTAGGATTATAACGAATTTGGCGGGATATTATCCTCGCAAGTTACTTATTAAGCTTGAACCGGCCTGGCCCATAAGTTATATCCCGGCCCGTTTTAGGCCCATTAATTCATGTTTGTAATAAATCATTCTAAAACGATTCTGTTAATATACTTTTTGTCCTAAATACCTATACTTAAGGTTAAAAATTGGTCAACTATGCGGAAAAGATCCAAACGTATAATTCGTTCAACAAGCATTTTTGGAAAAACAAATTCCCGACTAAAAATAAAAAATCACAAATAAATTTCAAAACACCTTTAAAATTGAAACATTGAAAATTTTGTATATAACTGTGATTTATTTTTATCGAGAAATAATGGTTTTTACCTTGAACATTTAAATAAGGAAATGTTTTTTTGAAGATGATAATATTGCCGATGAAGTATTAGGTTGAAGCGTAGGTCCTCTCTTTTACAGTATTTATGCTATATGGTGGTGCAAAAGCTCAACCCCAAAATTGAGGTTCGTTAGGTTAAGTACCTACGAAAATGTATATTTTAAAGTATGATGTGGAGGTACTCAAATTTCCTTTATAAATTCTAAAGAGGAAAATAATCGCCTGCTAAATTTCCAATTAAAGATTGCAATTCGATATGAAATAGTAAGCTAGCACATTATAATATGTTGATAGTAAACACTTTTGGATTATGTAGTAAGATTAAATGATTTTTACATCTACAGGGTAAATCGATGTTATTGGAAAATTTGATTTATTTTTTGGGTTATATTGTGATGTAGATGTAATGTAGATGGAAGAGAATGAATTATTTTTAGGTGCATCTGCATAAACACGGAATTAATTATAAACAAATTTTGGAATAAAAAATGTACTATAAATAAGGAGGACCTTTAATGCCTTTCCGAATTGTAAAAACGATAAAAGCGTGTTGTTGCGTGGGCTGGTCTCTAGGCCGGCATGCGATGTGTAGGTCTGGGCAAATGAAATTAACGTCACAGACAAATAACTTACAGTATAATAGTAAAGCATGAGAACGAATATTCCTGAAAAAAATTTACCTGAAAATGTTGAGGTGATCTATAAAAACATAGCACAGTAGTTTTAGTTTAACGAAACACTAAAGCACTGAAAAATTGTTTAAATAAAACTTGGGTAGGTGTAACAATACAACCAAGAGATTTTTTTGAATTTTGTAAAAATTTATAAAAATCAAAAATTTTTACCTGAACCGAAGAACACGCGCGTTAGAGTAAATAGAAACTACATCAGTAGACACATAGTTGAGACGTGGTGGGTCTACGAAATGAACGAGCTTTAGTTAATTTTGAATTTATCTGGGACTTGCTAGGAACCAACACGGTACACGGTGGCTGATATAAGCGACGACCGTCTGATGCCAGTGGCGGACGTTAGCAGAATGAAGATATTAATAATTGGAGCTTTCTATACTATCTAATATAGGTACCTCATAAAAATTTATATTAAATCGATATGTTTGAATAGCAACAATTAAGTGCCATTGAAATGACTAGAATGAGAGAATTCACAAATTTAATATTAGTAATTGATTTCTTTTCAGTAAGAGAGCTTTCAAATTTACGTAAATGTGATTTACCTATTCATAATAAGAAAAAAGTGATTCAGTGGAGCGTGGAATTATAAATTATTAACAATTATATTTGTTAGCGAATAATGGGGTTACTAACTATATTGCAAATAATGGAAAAGTTGTGAAAACTGTAGATAAGAGAAAACTATTGAAGTTATTTATAATGTATGCCACTTTGGAATCTCGTAGAGACATGACGTCATATAACAGAAAAGAGCCGATTTATACTGACTTCTACCGAAACTCCGTCGTCGTTAAAAGGCCCCCGATCGATTTCGTTCAACTGCAACTATTAAGAATGTGGTAGAAGTACTATTAACATCGAATCAAATCAAACCGGCTTAAATCACATCATCGTTTTGCAAACTTTTAATTAAAATCTACAAGATTTAAAAAAAAACACAATCATAATAGCATGCAATTTTGTGTAATAGTATCAGGCCGAATCATCGGTAGAAATTTTGATTTTTAAATTGGCACATGATTGAAGTACGTTAATATTTAATAACATTTCTTTTTAAGATGCTAAACCCAGCCCAATGTAAACTAGAATATTGTGGTGTTAATGAATGACCTACTTCTAGAAGGTAGGTATGAACAATGTGTTAAGGGAAGTAAGGGATGAAACTCAATACATGGATTATATTGATGGACTTACTTTAAGCCCTGATCCAATATATTCTGGCTGCGGTAGCGGTCGCCCCGAGCCCTTGATACAGCCCAGCCTGACTAGATGTTCCGTAGTGACGGTCAAGTTAACATTGGTCGCTCGAAAAACTGAATTAGCAGGAGCTGGGCGCCCTAAAACGCACCCAGACACTACACGCACTCAAACTCGAGTCGCACGCTCCTCTCCGACCCGTTCTGGCCAGTGGACATGAACAGTCCGATGTCGTAATGTTCCACCGACGATTAAGAAGCTCACTGGCGTTGTTGCCTCACGAAACCTCCTGTTCGATGCCGGGACATGCCAAACAGTGCTGCCTTAGCATTGACGTGCGCACTACATTCACGAATACCGACGCCCTCTGTTAAAATACAAGTGATAACGTCACTATAACAACCATTAAGATATTTTTAATTAAAAATATTTTGCATCAAGGTATCAAGTCATCTCAATACAAATCCTCCTAGTAAAGCAAATACCGCAACACCGTTGAATTAAAATCAATAACTCTACCTTGAAAATTTTAATTTCTTATTCTTTTTTAATTACAAAATAATAATAAAATTTTAAAATACAACTAAATTCTTCCCCAAATACAACGTAATAAATTTACTACAACAGATAATAAATGTAATTGTTGTAAGAGATAGCGATAACGCAGCTCTACAGGAGACTTCTTTCTGCTTTTTAAATAAACGAATGAAATGAAAATAAATTATTTACAATCATTTTATATCTAGGCTACTTTAATAAAGTGGTGGTTTTAACCCTCGGTTAAGCTCGCGGTCATATTACGCTTCTTGTGACCAATCTAGTATTTCTTATATTATGTATTATGGACTAGTCTACAAGACTACAATTTATTGAAAATAACCTCCTGACGAAAGGTTAAAAAAGGTTTATTTAATTACATATATTTTGCCTTTTTAACTACTAATCTTGATAAAACCTAGTAGTAAAATTCATCGTAGTAAACTATGATAATTTTAAACTTCATTCTTTTGAAATTGTATACCCACCTCTCGTCAAACAATGTTTGCTCCAGATACGCTTGCACCTGTAATAAGGTCAATACACTATAATTACATATTATTACAAAGAGTTTTGTTCAACACTGATATCGATACCTGCTACTTCTCTATTGAAATACAATTTAATCTGAAGACACAATGGAAAAAAAAATTATACTACGTTAAATTTTTATTGAAAATTTGTACAAATCTACAAATCCACTATGACTTCCGGCTGATTGCTGCTACCAAAAATATTGAGTAATTGTGACGATGCCACGATTCCGGTAAACATATTAATATATACATATTATACATAAATGATAAATGTAATTTATATTTTAATTAAAAATTCTTAGCCACATCTGTGGCAAGGTCATGAAACAATATTGAGAAAATTAGCACTTTATTATTAATATGCTGCATACATTATTTATTTATGCATATAACTAAACATGCATACATACATTTTTCTGAATGTAAAAGTTTAAAATAAGTATAACCCTGAAAAAATGGCAGAGATGATTAAGAATCGAGGTGAGATATTGCATACCTATTATTCAAATTTGTGAGCAGTTAAAAAAAATATGGATGCAAGAGAAAATGCCAAGAACGTGGAGTGAAGGAATCATAAAGCTTTTAAAATGCACTGCGATTTGATAGCGATTTGATTGATAACAAAAAAAGAAAACATTTCTTATTGATTATTTATTAGTACTTACAATAATGAATTAATAAAAAAAAACAAATTATAAAACTCATATAGAGTTGTTTACCTCTGCTGTACGAGGAGTATAAATTGTTTATAAAAAGTTCATAGCAGTAATGCATTTGAAAATCTGACAACCTCATCTGCACACCATCCTGCAAAACTTCAAGATCTCAAATCACGAACCACGTCTCTTTTGTAAGTTATTCATTCCGAAATTTTCAAGTAGGACTGAATTACATCACACATTAACAGCAAACTAGACAGATTTTGACAACTAGCAACTAGACCTGACTTAAAAGTCGCGTAATGAATATGTGGTACATATTATAATATGTGAGTGGGTTATGCACAATATAGAAAAAAATGCTTGTAACTGAAAACCAACTCCTTTGCTCATGGGAGAAAAGAATCTTAAGAATAATTTCATAATATAAACCGAATTTTGATTACTCTCAGCGATGTTATTGTCAGTTACGTCCGACCAGTTCCTCTCAAAAGTGATAACAATACCCGAATGATAACATAAACTGTGATTCCATAAGCGGGCTTACTCTACTGTACTTTAATACCACAAATAAAGAAGATGCAGAGGAATGTGACTTATAAAATATTGTCCACGATAATATACATCAAACTATAATATATACAAAAAACTATACTGGCAAAATGATTGGCAACTACCAATATGGCATGGATATACCTATACATCTGATTTTTATTGATTTCAAGCAGGCAAAAAATAGAAAATACTATATGAACTAATAAGAATTATCAGAATGACACTTGAACAAAACTATGGATTCAGACCAAGAATGAATTTGGAAATAAGAAATGAAATGGAAAGATAAGACATACTCAAGTTCATGAACGCCCAAACTTCCAAAGAATAAACCGATAGAGATGATAGAGATGATAGAGAACCGACAAAACTGTTGACTATGTGGAAGCCAGATGTAGAGAAAGGTTCAGACTAAGTTGGTGAAACTGCATGATGGAAGTTCTTAGAATATTTTGGTATAAATGATTGAAAACAAACAACAAATTTGTAAGAGGACTAGTCCCCCAATAGAAAAGGATTTTGATATCTTTATTCTAAGGAATGTAATGATACTTAAGGTACAATACAATAGTCGGTTTAACTTTATTTAACCACTGTATAACTATAGGCTGGTGTTTATTGCTTTTACAATTGGCAGTTAAGCTAAACCAGCTGTTTATACTGGTATTAACTTATACACTCGCTGAAGAATGAGCATAAGCTATTTAACCAGGGGATAAATTGCATCAAAATCTGAAACGAAATAATTTAAAATTAATTTCAAAATTTGTTTTTGAACATAATTTATTTCTACGGACCTTTCTGTATCACGGTATCTTGAATCAAAATTTTAATTTGAAATAATATGTTTAGAAAGATCTAGCATTTTTCGCATCTTTCAAAGAGGTACGTTACTAACAGTGACGTTTTTAAGCTTTAAGGCCGCCTTAAGCTAAAAATTAATCGCCCCCCCCCGGCTGTGTGTATCGAGTACCTATGCTTATTTACGAAAAGAGGTATGGTTAATTAGTTTTTGAACATGTGCCATTTTAAATTACGGAATTTTACCCTTTTCAGGCTTTTCGGGATAGCAGATAGGGCTGCCACCTCTCCGGGTTTGACCAGGAGTCTACGGGTTTGAGTAGTGAATCTCCGGGCTACGGGTTTAACAGCGATATGTCAGGGTGGCGAACATTCCTGGGGAATGTCTTTTTTCCCGCAACCCGAACGCGAGAGCCACCGGCGAATCGTATAATAGTATGTAAAGGATCTATTTATTTAATTTCAATAAAAGTGCTTTCTCTAAAAAAATAATAATGTTAACCCTATATTATTTATAATAATGTTTTACTAAAAAAAAGAGGTAATCTCCGAGTCAACTCTTTTTGAAAGGTGGTAGCCCTAATAGCAGATCGCTATGAATAGAAAACAGTCAGTATAGTATCTATAGAAATGGCAAGGAACCAAATGTTTAGTCGTTATAGCCGATTTTTCGTTATAAAACCGTCACTCGTTATAGAGGGGTTCCACTGTACTATAAAAGAAATTATTTAAAGAAATTAATTACTATATGAAAATTGATTGTAATTTTTGTGTTCTGAAATTTTGGTTTATAGGGGACTTCTAACAATTAAAAATTTTGGCCTAAGAGTTGGTGGTAACCAAAAGGTTTGAGAAATACCGATAAAGTGAAATTAAAATACTAAATTTTTTAAAATTTTAAGGAAAATTATATATATATTAGTAAATTAATTTTTTACTTAACCCTTAAACGCTCTCTGGTAAAACGTTTTACCAGTTGGCATCGAGCAGAAATTATATATTCTTCATGTTGAAATAATTTGCAATCACTATTTGAATTGCCACTTGGTCACTTGGTGAGAATGAGTGAGAAACGAGTGCCAAACAAGATATTAAAGATGAATCTGGGTGGAATGCGAAGAAGAAGAGGTAGACCAAGATCAAAATGGAAAGGAGAAGTACAGGAAAACTTGGATTCCTTGCACATCAAGAAATGGATGAAAGAAGCTCGAAACCAAAAGAAATGGTCTAGTGTAGTCAAACAAGCCATGGGTCTACAAGGCCCGTAGTGCTATCATATATATTGATATATATATTGTAATGATATTTTTAATCAATCGTGAAATCAATAAAAAATATTCACTATCCACTACGGCTTCCAAGTCGGAGATACGAAGACTTGTCAGGGTGGATTTCAACTTTTTAGTTTGAAGAATTTCAGAGGTCAGGGAAAGAATAACAACACAATAATCTCGTCGAATAAACAAACTGAATTTTAATTCTCTTATTGGTGCTTTAAAGTGTGAGAACAATATAACTCTCCCAAGATCACAAATATTGTGGAAAATTGTGTAGCAAAATTTAATAATCGAACCACATTTATTAACGGATCAAATTTGGATCAACTGAATTCGATTATTAAGTTTACTATGTGTTATTGTGTTTAAGGGTGTTTCCAAAATTATAAAGTTAACAATATAAAAGTTTTTCACTAATAATCGTTTGTTATTTACCGTGTTCCCACGTGTTCCCAATAAAAGGTAGCATACAGTTGGTAACTTGCTTCGGTTCCGCTCTCGTCTTCACCAAGGAAAAAGTCCAGCCGGGTGTACAATAAGGGATTTACAACAAGTGCCTGGTCTATAAATAAGTAGGAAAACGATAAAATCATACCAGTGACAAATTATTTGTGGTCAACGTTCCAACACAACTCAAATTATCGTATTTAAATAAATTCCAACAACAGGTACGTAAATCAATTTCTTGAAAACATTTGGTTTCATGCAAATTATAAAATCTTCGAACATCCGATTTCCATTCCACTCAATTGACTAAATATTATAAAAATCACCTATTTCAGGCTCTTCTGTATCCAAATTCACCAGAAAATATTCAAAAATCTTCAAGATGGAGAAAACATTTACGTCATGGCCTTTAAACACCATCATACCAAAGGCCTCGTCTTCTCAGCTGCTATCTTCCACCACCTAAATTATTATCCACGCTCTTCCGGTCGCGTGACCCTAAAATCTTGTTTACACACTCTTCACAACTTTATACAGGGTAATACACAAATATGTTATAACTAACACTTTCACAAATATTGTTTATTTTTATAGCTTGTGTCAAGTAGTGTAACATTTACATTTAATCTTTGTCAAAGCACCAATAATCGAAACCAAGAGACACAAATTGTCGTTTCCGTTGAAGACAAATTCGACGAAAAACTGCATTAATCATTCCATCCACTACAACATGGAAAATATTACTACAATATATTTGGACGAATAAATATTTGATAGAAAATAGTTTTGCAGGTTAAAGGATTTAAAAAAAACCGGTGTTGGTGTTGTGCGGGGAAAAACTGAATTAAACCATAAGTCAGCATCCGTTCGTGCGGGATCCGAAAAGTTACATTAGTATCAATGGTTATAGTTCTAACGATCTGTTGTGAAAGAGCTCTTAGGAAGCTTTAAAATTAAAGCAAAGGTTTAAGTTAAAACTCAATTAGGAATTGAAAGGATTATTACGAGGTCAATATAAATAAAATAATATAATTTCTTTGCACTTCGCTCGTAATTAATTATTTATTATAATTATGACGCGTTTAAAAATTAAAATTATATGAATTTTAAACTATAAAAGCATTAAAAAATGAACTAAAAGGCTTAAATATTTAAAATTTTTATTTTTTAATTATGCAAATAACAAAAACAGATAAATTTTTATTTTTTGTCTGTATTTATGTCATTTACACAATGCAAAAATTTTTAAAATATGCAACCTTTTTAGTTCATGTTTTAATGCTTTTATAATTTTAAATTCATGTCATTTTAATTTTTTAATACTGTGTCCGACGATGACTGTTTGTAGTTGAAACGCTTCACAATTAGAATAAAAATTTAGAATAAATTAATTAAATACGTGCTGAGTATTAAAATTATATTATTTTATTTACAACTCAATGTTCTCATTGGTTAATTTTTCCTTAATTATCTGCTTAAATTTTAATGTTTCCTTATTTCTTTATGAAATCAATTATTAAAGCTGAAGGAAATTAAAATGTTTTACTAACGAATCAAGTATAGTATATATACCTATACCAGATAAATGGTTTCTATATATTATATTATACTACAATACTACATATTATATGTCATGATTATATATCTGGTTTGTTGTTAAAACTTCTTAAATTCAAGTATGTATTTTATAAATTTGTTAAGCCTGGAACTTAAGATACTAGAATAGTAATGTAATATTTTAATTAAGTGGTTGATTGAAACAGGGCGGTTACAATTTTACTTCCGATGAAAGCCTTTGGGGGAGATTTATCCCCCATGGGTACACCATTGATTCTTTTTATATAATTATTATTGTATATCTAATTTGAATATTAAATTATTTTAAATTTTTGTTGCCGATTTCTATGTAATATTAGAGCTGAAAAGAAGTGTCCTTCTTTTTGATTTTGAATGCCTCTCGTGTTTCAACTTTTGAAGATACTAATATTATATCTACTTACAAACTTTTTTTAATCTATAATAATAATTTGATTATAAAATGTCATTTTAGTTTTGCAGCTTTTCTAATGTAATGCACAGTATGCTGTTTGCAATTTTAGTATTTAAACAACATAGTATTCAATAATGCTTTGTAATATTATATTAATAAATAATATAAATAGAATATTTATATTATATTTATATAATATTTATATTATATATATTTATATTATATATATTATATATTATATATATAATATAAAATATAAATAGAATATAAAATAAAATAAATATTTATATAAATATAAATAATATAAACTTTCCATTTTACAGCCCGATTTGTGTCTGAAAATACTCAATTTCATTTTAGAAGTAGAGTCGGCCATTTTGTTATTTTCTGATAAAATTTAATAATTCTAGTTCCAGCGATAACGATAAGTCTATAGATTTATAATCTTTTTGATTTTTTTATTTCCGATGTCCTCAAGAGCCGAAATCACCCGGGCCAGTTACGTATCTTTTTTATGATACGCCTACTTTGACCAATGATAATAATAATAAAACGTTGTAAAATTAAATTAAAAAAATTTTTTTTTGTATCCTTAGATGTCAATAATAACATACTAAAAAACCAAAACCATTGAATTTTATTTTCCCATAGAAAAAAAATTTCCAATAGAGACGTAAAGAAACGTGCAAGTTACCAGACTACTACCTTAAATTAACCAAAAGTTAAAATACTTCTGTTGATGAATATAAAACTAAGCTATGTCAAGAACAGTTTTGTTCCGGAAGTGGAGCCTTGAGGGACATTGCTCCTTCAGATTTTTATCTACACTCTCCACTGAAAGAGTTGTTTCCAAACCACCCGCTTTTTAATTGAAAATACTTATTCAAGTTGCATTACTGTGCAAAAAGTATGGCATCTAAATTACACATTCGAAATAATTTCACAAACCTTTACAATAAAATTATTGGTCACAAACTCTACTACTTTGTCACATAATACTTAAAATTAAATTTTAAGTTAACAAAATATTTAATACATCCGCCAATGTAATATACTTAATTCTTACTAATAAAAATGCTTGTACCTAATACAGAGTTCAGACCACAAGAAGTGTTATTGATATGGCATTTTGTACAATGACATAGTTTTATGGAAGCGAAAAAGAGATTTAGTTGCTGGGAGTGGTCGGGAATTTTTGGATTTTTTAAATAATAATATTTTACTGTATTGTATTTTTCTTGACTTTATTTGTTAAAATTCTGTTATTTTAACGTTTATTTTAGTTCTATGCTACATTAATTCAGAGTCACGCTTACGACCCGAATACCACGTCAAAACGCAACGACAAAAATAACAATGAAAATCGTATACTATCGCATGTCGTAAGAGTGGTCAGTTTACATATCACTGCGACCTGTACGCAGCGTTTATATGGCGGCATTCTATTCGCGAGTGTAATCCTGGTCTTATGAAGTTTAGGTATATTTTATTTTAAGAAAGATTTTAAAGTCAAATTACCTCGGTGGTTTGCCATTGCTTTCCAAGACGTTTTTCCCAGCATAAAATTTTTATTTCACTTAGCCGCTAAAGTGGGTAACCCTTAAACCGTGTTTTAACTCAACCATGTTAACATCCGATCATCCATAAAAGATTAATCTAAAACTTTGCTTATAATCTTTATCCTCAGTACTTTCAAAGTTATTTTATCTGTAAGCGTACTAATGGATCGTCAAATATTAATTCTATTTTTATATCGTAGTTAACCCTAGCTTTGTAAGCAGTTGAAATTAGTGTATCCTCAGGGGATACTACTGTTAAAGATTTTCAAGACGGAGTGCTTAGGGGCTAGGGTGTAAGTCGAAACTCAATGTTACTTTATATTTTAATGCACCTACATAGAAGTATACACTATAATAACATCAAAATATTTTTGAATCAGTATATCACAAAAACACTACAGACGGTATGTATTTTATTTAAATTTTGAGATACATTATTAATGATGATAATTAATATTCAAGCAACCCTTTCTTTCCTCAAAAATGTATTTTTTTAAATTACTTATTATTTTTAAATTGTTTGCTTGTTTTAGTTTGCTCCCTTTGTTTATACTGTTTAAAATTCATCAAGAGTAAAACTTGTATATCAATCTAATAATGTGGTTTACGCATTAAGGGATAAAGTGGCTGTAAAATCTTGAAAAATCACAAAAGAATGATGTTAGCCAAATCCTAACGTATGCAGAAAAACAAAAAAACTTTTTTTTCCAAAATTTAATGTTGATGACGAATTACATTTTAAGTATTAGTGATACTAATTACAGCAATATTAAAATATTAGATACAGGATGTGATAAAATAACCAGAATAAACACAGTATTTTACATATTTATTAATAACTTGGAATTGTTATTAATTTCATTCCCATGATTTTAGTCATTTTGATGTTTTCAAAAAGATTCATAAGAGCATTTCTTATATTAAAATTAAAAAAAAATTATTATTTTCTTTTTATTTTTGATTTTATAACTGTGTGCCCTATTCTCTCTTTATTAAATATTGTTCCAAAGTACTGGGATTTATTGCTTCTTATTAAATATTATCTTTTATATTATATTATCAATATTATTTTAAATATAGTACAATCGCTATAGTTATATAGCTTATATGGTTATATATAATATATATAGCTCACTAAACGGGACCCATTTCCTGTCATATAATGAATATGTCTAATAATAAATGATTGAAATAAATATCAAGACATGTAACTTGAGAGTCATAATCTCATAAGCATCTGTCTATTCTCAGAATTCTCAGAATTGTCCAATTAGAGGGATTCGAATTATAGGGATTCTACTGTATTGAGTTTTTTCTGTAAGTCATGTTCAATTCTTACTTCTGGTACATTTTTATTAGTTTCTAAAAGTTTTGTAAATTTTTATAATATATAGTAGACTTAATATTAGTTTGTTTGGGCACTATCCATAAGTTTTCATTTCAGTTTTTTCTATTATTCGTTATTTATTTTTCGACTATCTACTCAGACAAAACACATTATCTGTAAAGAATATACTTTCCTATTTCTCTACTTAATTTAACTCGTAAGTAGCGAGGTGGTTTTCCTGTCACACAAGAAACGAGGTGGTTTACTCCAATTTTGTTTTAAAGAGATATATACTGTTTGGATTGCACCCCAAACGGTGTTGATTTTCAGTGGACTGTATGATGATATTAGGCTAGGCACTTTATTAAAATAAGTATTTATTTTAATGCTGTTATGTACACAGAAAAGAAACTTTTGTTACAACAATGTCTTCAAGCGTCCAAACACTTGTAAGTTGAGTGACATACTGATGAGACGAGCATGCGCTGCGCCGATATGAACTAACAATTATACGAGGTCCGCTCACAATTCTTTTATACATAGTAAAAATAATACTAAATCTGAACATACCCCCGGCCTTGAAATTTGAAACATTTTCAAAGATTAAATATAAATTCAAAAAAAAGCAAATTTGCAAAAGCAAGCAAACATAATTGAACATAAATGAGTTTGAAAAACACTTAAAATCTAAAAAATAACAGTAAATAAGAAAATAAGTTGGCTTAACAAAACTTAGAAACTAGAAATGAACAAGATAAACATTTGTGGAAAAAAGATATTCACAAAATAAAACAATGTTCGCACATAACGAAATAGTCGAAGAAACACTAATTTTCCGCACTAGGTAACGGGCAGATTTTCGAAAATGCTCGTTTGATGATACCATTTGCTGTTTGTAGTGTTGCCACACGGTTGACACCATCGGAGCCAGGATGTAGCGAAATTACTCTTCCCATGAGCCATTTCAAAGGAGGTGAGGTTTCCTTGATCAGGACCAAAGCACCAGCAGATAAATCGGAGTGATGTAGCTTCCATTTTACTCTTTGCTGCAACTCTGAAACATACTCTTTACTCCATCGTGTCCAAAGATGCTGTTGAAATCCTTGAATTCTTTGGAAGGCGTCGAGACGATTTTCAGCAATAAGACTGACGTCTGGATCGGGTAATGCGGTCATAGAACGTCCAATTAAGAAATGACCTGGTGTCAGCGGCTGTAAATCACTTGGATCGGAAGTTAAGGGAGCAAGGGGTCTGGAGTTAAGGATGGACTCTACTTGATATAACAAAGTACATAGCTCTTCATAAACCAAGACTTGCTCGCCTATTACTCGTTTGAGATGAAATTTGCATGACTTAACGCCTGCTTCCCATAGACCGCCAAAATGTGGACTATGAGCTGGTATAAAATGCCAGTGTACTCCTTCGCAAGCAACAATTTCTGGAATTGACGATTCCTGTTTTTTAAGAAATTTGCCCAGTTGAAGCAGTTCATTGTTCGCGCCTACAAAGTTAGTACCATTGTCTGAGTAAACATGAGTCGGTTTGCCGCGTCGGGCGACAAAACGTCGAAATGACATTATGAAATGTTCCGTAGATAGACTTGTTACAAGTTCGAGATGAACTGCCTTGGTAGCGAAACAAACATAAATGCACAGATAAGCCTTTGTGGTTTTAGATCCACGACCTTTTCGATCCTTTATATTTATTGGACCGGCGTAATCGATACCGACATGCTGGAAAGGAAATGATTTTTCAGCACGAGCTGGAGGTAAATTTCCCATAATCGGTCTAGTAATTGAAGAAGAAAATCTAAAACATTTCACACATTTGTGAACTACTGATTTGACTAAATTCCTTCCAGCTGTAATCCAAAATTTATCACGTAAGCTAGCTAAAAGAAGCTGCGGACCGGCATGAAACATTTTAAGATGTTCACGAGTGACAATAAGTTTCGATAAGGGATGTTTCCCATCGATTAAGAGAGGGTGTCTCTTGTCGTAAGCGTATTTAGTATTGTGGAGTCTTCCACCTACACGAATTAAACCTTGGTCATCAATGAAAGGGTTTAATCCAATTAAAGAAGATGATTTCTTCACAGGCATTCCTTCAGAAAGTAATTTCAACTCATCACCAAAAGTATCCGATTGCGAAATTTTAATTAATTTATGCAATGAATTAGTGAGTTCCTTGGGAGTCAAAAACCCATAAATTTTGTTGTGTTTAGAGATTAGGCAATTATTCTTAAATCGCAAGCAAAACGCGATTGCTCTTTCGAGTCGATTTAAGTTCGAGTAGTTGTTAAACTGAAATGATTCTTGTTTTCTGACAACAAGAGCCTTCATTTCCTTTTTTAGATCAGGAAGCTTTGGAAGACAAAAACTAGGATTTGGCCAAAAAGCTTCTTCCTTTTGTAGCCAACATGGCCCGTTCCACCACAATGTGGAGTTCTTTAAGATTTGAGGAGCTGCTCCTCTCGACAACAAATCCGCTGGATTCGCTTTCGTTGGCACATGCCTCCAGATGGCATTCTCAGTTAAATTTTGAATATCCGCAACTCGATTGCAAACGAAAGTTTTCAAAAGATTCGGACTGGTCTTCAACCACCCTAGAACGATGGTTGAATCGCACCACAAGTAACAAGAGAAATGTTGCAAGTTTACCGCCTTTAAAACTGTTTTTAATAATTTACTTAACAATAATGCTCCACAGAGCTCAAGTTTCGGAATAGTTGTGGGTTTTAAAGGTGCAACCCTTGATTTTGAGCATAACAAATTTGTGTAAATTTGATTTTCTGTATTTATTGAACGAATGTAAATGCAAGCACCGTAACCTTCAGTACTTGCGTCACAAAACCCATGAATTTGAATGGAAGTTGGGTTTACACACGTGACGTGCCTCGGTATTTTTAGATCTTTAAGATCTAAAAGTTCTGACCTGTACAAGATCCATCGTTTTTCCATATCGATAGGAATAGGATCGTCCCAATTTAATTTTTCAAGCCAAAGTTTTTGCATAAGAACTTTAGCCACGAACGTACATGGCGTAAATAATCCCAAAGGATCGAAAATCTGAGATATTTCAGAAAGCATTTGTCTCTTAGTAATTTTAGGAGACGCCGTATCAGATATAGAAACCATAAAGTGATCAGTTTGAAATAACCACGTGAGGCCTAGAGTGCTTGATTGCTCATGGTCCCCAATGACTAAAATACCAGGATGTACATCCGAGTCAGGTATGCCTTTTAGTACCTCTGGATTATTAGAAATCCACTTTCTAAGTTTAAAGCAACCTGAATTTAGAACCGTTGAAATTTGTTCGCAAATTTCGCGCGCAGCTTCTATAGTAGAAGCACCAGAAAGTAAATCGTCCACGTAAAAGTCGCGTTTGATTATTTCAGCTATTTTAGGTAATTTTTCCTCGCATTCTACACCTAATTGTTTGAGAGAGCGAATGGCAAGATATGAGGCGGAAGCCGTTCCGTAAGTTACCGTATTTAAGTCGTAATGTTCTATGGGGCTTGTCTGCGCGAACCTCCATAAAATGCGTTGTAGAGGCCGTTGACTTGGCTCTACTTCTACCTGACGATACATCTTTTCTATATCAGCAGATATAGCATAAGTGTGCTGCCTAAAGCGGATTAAAATCGTAAATAGATCTTCTTGTACTGTGGGACCAATCATTTGAATGCTGTTCAAAGATTTCCCTGTCGTTGTTGGCGAAGAACCGTTGAAGACTACCCGGAGCTTGGTTGTCAAGCTGTTTGACTTTTGAACCCCGTGGTGTGGAAGATAGTAAGAAGGTATAACTGTTGTATCAGATAAAGACATATGACCTAAATCTAGATATTCCTTCATAAAATTTCGGTAATCTCCTTGAAGTTTGGGATTGGCTTGCAATCGACGTTCTAACGCAAGAAATTGTTTTTGTGCTGTAAAAAGAGAGTCGCCCAGAACTATCGGTTGTTCCTTTAATGGGATTGTCACTACAAAACGTCCCTCTGAATTTCTATTTGTATTATTTATGAAATGCGATTCACAAATATTTTCCTCGGAAGAGAAAACCTTTTCTGTTGGGTAACTGTCTAGTTCCCAAAATCTGGTTATTTGATCTTGAAGATCAATAGTAGTGTTGACATGGCATTGCACTTGGCTGCCTTCGTTAGAACTAGTTGGACCAGCGATAATCCAACCTAGCTGAGTTTCCTGCAATATAGGAAGGTTGTGACCTAAATTGATTTTTCTATTGCAAAGAAGCTCGAAGAATGTGGGAGAACCTACCAAGAGATCAATTTTCCCCGGTATATTGAATCGAGAATCAGATAAACGAATGTTACTAGGTATTTGAAAACTATCCCTCTTTAGGTTGAAGCTTGGTATGCTTCCAGTTATTTCATTAATAATTAAACAAGAAAGTTTAATTTTGAAATTGTTATTGTGAGCAATCAGCTCGAGTTCACACTTCGACTTTACATGTGTGTTTGAGTTACTTAAACCTGTTATTGAAATATTTGCACCTTGAGTGGGCAACCTTAATCTTTGACAAACATCGGTGCGAATGAAGTTTGACTGTGAGCCAGAATCGAGTAAGATTCTAACCGATTGGTAGATTCCAGATGCATCTAGAATCTTAGCAGAAGCAGTAGGTAATAAAACTTGTGAGGCAGTGGCGCAGAAAGCTGATATCGTTTGAATAGGCTCATCCTCGGTAGCAACAGTTGAGACATTTGCTACAGGTGTAGAAACCTTCACCTTTTGCACAGGTGCATGAAGAAGCGTATGATGCCTTGACCTACACGTTTTACAAGTATACTTCGATTTGCATTGAAATTTTAAGTGACCCTTAGATAAACAGTTAAAACATAATTTTAATTCCTGTACCTTGTCTGCTCTTGCTTGAGCACTAAGCGCTATGAATTTGTCACATTGGTTGAGGTAATGATTTTCCTCACACAATGAGCATGACAAAAATCCAGCCACGTATGACTTTGCCTTGAATGCAATTTTGTTACTATTTGCCACCGATGGCGTTGTCTGTATTTTCTCAATTGTTTCTAAAAGATTTGAATGCGATGTTAGAAATTCTTTGAATTCATCTAGAGAAGGCAAAATTGAGATACCTTTATTAAATGTTTTTTGCCACTCTGTAGCACTATTAATATGCAATTTGCTAGAGACTAAATAGACAATTAAACACTCAAATAGTTGCTCACTTGTTGCCATTGATTTGGCGGCAGATACGTGCTTCGATAAAGAATCATTGATTTTTCTCAATGACTGAGAAGATTCCTTCCTTTGAGCGTCCAGCTCGATAATATAGTTCAAGTGATTTTTTATTATTAATTTCGGCTGATCGTAACGTGCAGATAACGCTTTAAAAGCGACCTCGTAGTTCGCAGCAGTGAAATCTAGCGATCCGATAACCGCATTAGCCTCTCCGGTAAGACTTGCTTTCAGATAATGCAATTTTTGAACTTCGTTTAGAGTGTCATTTTCATGAACAAGGCTTTGAAAGATTGCCTTGAATTCTAACCACGAATCTATGCTTCCGCTAAACTTAATTAAATTGATTTTAGGCAAGTTAATGTAATGCCTTGCATTGTTATTGCTAACATTTGTACTTGTGCTGCTGTTAGCTGCACTGTGATTGCTATGATTACTAGCCACAGACGGACTTCTGGTTTGACCACCTGTACCAGGTAAACGTAAGTCTTCGATTGACCCTTGCGTGAATCTTTTTACGATGCCTTTTGCTAGGTAAATTTGTTCAAAATATAAATTTTCAAACTGTGCCATTATTTCATCCTCTGCTTCGCTATCAAGACAATTGAAGGAAATTTGACTTTGTAATATTTCGAATTTAGGTAAAATGCTAGAAATTATATCAAGTCTACCTTTAATTTCGTTAATTTGATCTGATGTAAGTATCAGATTATCACTACTAATTGACTCTTGCGTTTTTGTAAGAAACGTTTTGAATCGCGTCAACTGTGCTTTTAAAACACCTCGTTCGTGCTTTAAGTTTTCCATTGAAAATGGATGAATTGCAAGCTAATTTGAAATTAACACAAATAATATTAACGTTATTTATATTTATCGAGTAATAGGCGATTATCTTGGCCCGTAATGTTTCACTAATGTAAATTGACATATGCATGCAAAGACACAAAAGTTAGGAATTTTTAGATAAGAAAGGATTTGTTTACCAAGTAGTTGAGATGCTTTCAAATTGGCGGCGTTGTCGTCACCCGCTCCGAATTGACTTTGTGCTACAATGGCTGCTTTCTTGGCGCGAAATGTAGCGTCCCTTTTCTTATCGCTTTTCTTGGTGACGTACCCCAAGTGGTAATGTGCTTCGAATGTTGACTACGTACCCCAACTAGGTATTTCTTCTATGTAGATATATTGGATTGCACCCCAATCGGTGTTAATTGCTACTTGCTGGTTTCTTATCCGGCTCGAAGGACCAATGTTTGGATTGCACCCCAAACGGTGTTGATTTTCAGTGGACTGTATGATGATATTAGGCTAGGCACTTTATTAAAATAAGTATTTATTTTAATGCTGTTATGTACACAGAAAAGAAACTTTTGTTACAACAATGTCTTCAAGCGTCCAAACACTTGTAAGTTGAGTGACATACTGATGAGACGAGCATGCGCTGCGCCGATATGAACTAACAATTATACGAGGTCCGCTCACAATTCTTTTATACATAGTAAAAATAATACTAAATCTGAACATATACACTCAGACGATGTGAAACACACTGCCCGAGGGGTACATGATGTAATGCAATGACTACACCTATCGATATCGTTAACTGACGGCAATTTCAAAATCTACTGGGAGCTCTCACACCCCACCTCGCTACTTACGGGTTAATAATATCTCTACTTTCTTTATTTCTTATTTATTTTCTCATTGTTATTTATTAGGCTTTTTTTCCAAATAGTAAGAGTATCATTATTGTTCTAAGTAAATAATGTGTTTTGATAAAGACTTGTGTTTTGTTAAATTAATATTTTTTACTATTTTACTCTCTATTCTCGTTTATCGTTTTTTACCAAAAAGGTCAGGTATATATTTACTTTCTATTTCCATATAAATCTATTAATATAGATTATAAACTCCTCGTTTGGAAAAAAAAGTCTATGTTCGTTTAAACGACCATGGTGACCGAAAGGGTTAATATAAAACATTTTTAAAAATTACATTTTTAAAATCTAATTCTCAGAAAATTTGCATAGCGTTAATATTTTATATAAAAGTAATACATACAGGTGTTTCAAAATTCAAAAAACAAAACTAATAGTGTATATTTATATAAAATGAAAATGTTTTGCCAGAATCATGAGTTAATTATTTAATTAACTTGTAAGTTATTTTAAAATATTTAGTGTAATTTACAAAATGGCATTTTCTATGTGTTTTAGAAAACAAAAATTGCTATTTTCTTAAAGTGACAGGTATTTATTAAAGACTATTAAACAAAACACTAATAAATAATATAATAATTGAAAGATTATTTTGATATTTTGATATTCTGTTCATTCTTGGGATACTTTTTTTAAATTTTTAGTAACTTTCCATCAATGAGGCGGCCTAAAGCTTTCCGAATTTGATCTTGTATAGACAAGAAGGTAAGCCTTCAAATTTGATTACTTATAAGTTATATACTTTTTTTGCCATTTATTAAATTGTTGTCAATAGCTTAATTTCGTAATTACAATGTTAACATTGTTGTTAACATAACACAAGAACAATGTTAACATTATTTAAAGTGTAGAAAACAAGAAGAAACATATAGTAGAAAGTTTAACAGTTTTCGAGATACGACTTTTAAAAATACTTCAATTTTATATTAAAATTGTAAAATTTATTTTTTTAAAAATAGTTTTTTTTTGTTTTTGTTTGATTTTTGAGATGCACTGAAATTGCGTTATTCTCAAAAAATGTATAAATAACCTAAAAAGATAAAAAAAAATAATTATATTTATTGAAAATTATTTTATTTTAAATATAATCATATTTTAAATATTGTAGAAGTTAATTTATATCAAATGTTATACAATATAAACTTGTATTCTAAAATTATAATTAAAAAGTTACTTATTGTTTATTAAAATTAGTTGGACAAAGAAATAAGACACAACATTATTTTATGACGGTTTTTATTAAAATAATTATATTTCATACTCCAAATCTTAATATTTGGTTGAGTAGCCCTTAGAGTGTTTAACTGCTCTTAATCTTCTCGGTATTTGCTCTACTAACATCTAACATCATCGTCTTATAGGAATGACTGCCCATGCACATTTGACAAATTTCCATAATTCCTCTAAATTTTTTGGTTTCTTTGTCTTATTACTGTGTCCACTTCATTCCCTAAATTTTCAATAGGATTTAAGTCCGGACTTTGTGGTGGTCACTCTAAAACAGATATTTTTTTATCACTGAGCCATTTTTTTAAAACAAATTTCTCAGTATGCTTACGGTCATTGTCGTGTTGATATGTCCATTTTAGAAGTAGATTATCATTTGTAAACGGCTTCATAATATTTTGGAGAATATCTTTATATATAAACTGATCCATCTGTCTTTTAATTTTATGAATTGGCCCAATTCCATGCCAAGAAACCATGATTGACTGTTTTGATAGTCTCGTTGGGTTTGAATTCTTGATAAGAAATTCAAGAATGAAATTTTGCACAAAGGTAAACAATATGGGTAATATTATTGAATAACAATATATATATTGTTGTGTTCTGATAAAGAAATGAAAAGTGAGTTGCGTACTTTAGAAATAAAGAACTGACTTTGCAACCTGAGGAACAATAAAGGCAGGACTCGTTTTCAAAATTCTTTTTCTGTTCCGTGTTTAATTTTGGCCGTTAGTTTAAATTACATTGTTTAATTTAAGTTGTTGCAGTAATTACGTTTGTTTTATCTAAATTTTAATGTTTGTATTTTTAATTTTCGTTGTTTAGAGACTCACACGAATGCAGCTGAGCAGTACACAAACAAATAGCACAAGCAGCAGGAAACAAAATACTAATCTTGATTAAAAAAAAAAAAAAGAAAATAATAAAAAATCCAAGGAAATGGACAATATAAATAAAAGAAAGAACAGTCAGTCGTTATTTGAGAGCCCGAAAGGCAAGTCGTGATACAGTCGCAAATTTACAGCTAGAGAGGCTAGTCGAATAAAAGTCTGAATTTAAAATCTCGAGAGGGAGTCACGTCAGTCAGAATTTGAGAGTCCGAGTGGCAAGCTGGGTTAAAGAGTCTTAACAATTTAAGAGTCCGAGTGGCAAGCTGGTTTAAAGAAAACCGAGTGGCAAGCTGGTGTTAAAGAGTTGTAAATTGAGAGCCCAAGAGTTGGTGTGGAGGTGGAATTTAGCCGAGGAATTTGTGGATAGAGTGTAGAAGGAAGAATCCGAATTACGTGCTGCTCGGCGAATTTTGTGTGAGTCCTGCTTTTCTAAATTTTGTTTTCTGTGTTTAGGTTGCAAATAAATTGTTCTGTTATTCGTCAGTTTTTTTATTGTCTTACATGTAACCATTTTTCGAGAATCAACGACCCATTTTAAGAGGAGATCGGAAAGAGAGCACAACAATATGTACCTAATTCAGCACAAATTAAAAATAATATAATAAAGGCACATGTCATGGGAGAGCATAATATATTTTAAAGATATGGTAGCTAATCTCTCTGGCCACCACTTAGCTACAATATTATTCTATATAACAGATAATTGAGTATAATATAGGTAATAGTTTCACTTAATATCTGTAGACCACTTATGCGTCAGATAAACAAAAATAAAATTCTACAAACTAAAATAACTAAAATTTTTCGGAAAAGATGATGAAAAGCGAGGATCACCTCAGAAACTATCTTTTTCTTTCATACTTTCTTTTATACTTTTATGCAGAATTTCATCTACTTCAATTTCGATAAGGTATATTTTGGATATAAAATGTACAGGAGACTGTCAATTTAAGATGTTGTGATTTTTGGGATCCATTTTTAGAAATTTGCCCGTTCCTGTTTGGATTTTTTTGCAGAAAACAACAGCTTATATAGTGCCTTTTTAAAATGTTTATCTAATGATTTAACTACATAGAACCGAATCTGATATTTTTGAGAGTCATTATTTCAAAATTTCAAGAACAAATCATATAACTTATTTGTTAAATGATTTCAGTTAGCAAGAAAAAACTCATTTTATACTGAATTTAGTTAGTCTTATATTAGGCCCAACTAGGTTTACAGTTTCATTAAATTATCATTTTAAACAGTATTATACAACGGAGGGTATGCGTACCCTTGGCCCTGGGGATACGCAATATAATTTGCAGGGTCAGATTAATTTGCTTTTTGTTTATAACGCGGAAACTAAATAAATTTTAAAAATTCTGGTTTGTTGTCTGATTTTAATTGGAAATAATTATAAATTAATAAGAAAATTATAAAGTTTTTGTTTGCATTTGTTATTTTAATTGATGCTAACTTAAATATTTGAGAATATTATTTGTAAATAATTAATTACGTTTACAAAATTCTACGTGTTTTATAATAACAAAGTTTTTCATGATCGTGAAATTAAATCGCATTGGCTGTATTAATAACATTTTAAATTAATTTAACTTTGTTATGAAGTTGGTTAAAAATATTAATAGAGTAAATTTGTATTTAATGTTGAGTAACTTTAAAGTACAAAAATGTACATCGAGTTTGTATGATATTTGCAATTTATTTAATGATTAATTAATTGCGTAATTTATACTAGTATGACGCAGGTATTTAACTACTTCGTCATAATATTTGCAGCATAACTTCACAAAATTTATTAACAATTAATAACACTAAATGAATTAATCGAGATTATTTTCCCGTAACTAGATTATACATTGCTTTATATAATATGTACGTTTGTAATTTCTGTTACTAAAATTTATTAGGATGAATAATAAATCATAAGATTTGTATTTGCGTAAATCATATAAGGCTTATCAATGAGAATTTAAAAACAAGATGTCATAATTAAAACTAAATGTAAATTTAAAGTAGTATTACGTTTATTAACAATAAGTTATACTACGTTGTTTGTAAGGAGTAATCAAATATTTTACTTATGTAATGTGCAATTATAATATCTTTATTTTCTTAAATCTTTTTATCTTCTTATACTATCGTATAAAAATTTAATAATAATCTATTTTTATATCTTTTGTGGCTTTATGTACATAATTGCACTTCTCAATCAGAAACTGTAATAAAATAAGTTTACATTGGGGAGAGGAGGGGTCTCGGCAAATATCACGTAATTTTTTTGTGTTTTTCTTCTTAAATAAAATTAAATTAAGCAAATTATGCTTTTTTAATAAATCCAACGCAATCAAGCACAGATTAACGCATTTACACTAAAAATACGCATTTTAAAAATCTCACGTGAGATTAGAAGGGGTGGGAGGGGGTCGAGCCAAATCTCACAACATCTCACTAAGGGGGGCGGGGGGGTCTAAAAATCGCCAAAATCATCTCGCGTAATTAATGGACGCCCCTTAACTATTTCATGTTAAGATAAATATTAGTAGTTATTGATGAACATATTTATTATATTGCTTACAATGCTTTTGTGGTTTACAATAATTTATAAATTGATGACAATCACAAAAATAACAAATTAAGTATAATCAACTATCCAGTAGGATAGAAAATTTCATTCATAAATGCTTGTGTAGATTTAGACCCTAGCACCAAAGCGGAATTTTCACGTTGGATGCACAAACTGATTTTTTTTAATTAAGAAACTCATATAGTAGTTATTTGGGTCGAAAGAAAAACCATGTATATGTAGAATCAAAATTGTAGCATTTATATTACTGCGTAAGCATTTGTACCCCATTCTATATTTTTTCATATAATTAATAATAATACACTAATAATAATTTATTTTAGAATCATCATCAATCATCGAAATAGCTAACTAATTTTTAATTCTGCACTGTTCTTTTTTATTTAATAAATAAAAATTTTAATTTAATAAATACGGATTACTTCATTACTTCACAAGTTTAAGTAAATACTTCTACTAGACATCCAGTGATGGAAGTTTTCAGCAAGTCCAATGTTGTGGCAAAGCCACCTTCCATATTTGAGACGTTTGCGTATGTCGGACTTAAACGGGACGGTTTTAGGAAATCCACCCACGGAAGTTTTAAGGAAATCCAATGTTGTACCAAATGTACCTTTCATGGACATTTATAATACTTTAAATAAACTTAAAAAATAAGAATAATACAATTGTAAAACTGTAAAAAAACTGTAAAACAGTTAGCAAAATCGGCAAAATGTAAAAAAAGTGTGACAGTTTTTGACCTTGAAGCAATAACAACCTAAGTCATATTTTGTCGAAAATGAAATTTCTATTGCTTCCATAGTGGAAGTTGATTCTTTTAAATGCAAAAACAGCCGATACAAATTAGATCCATTAATTGGATTTTCGTTGACAACTACTGACAAAAAGACAACTGCTATATCAGAAACCGTCGTCAAACACTTCTTGAATTTTTAAATGCAATTATCTGGAATTTCTATTTTTTTACATAGGTTGTTATTGTTTTAAGGTACAGAATTTCTTGTAGAGGTTTTCACTTACGAGAAGAATATCTCAAGTGTAAGTCTAGAATCGGGAGAAGCTTTGGTAGATCGAAAGAGCACTAAAATTAAGAAAATATAATTTTAAAATTTCTAAGATTGCGAAGTAAATCCTGATCAAGATTTCTGTGTATATAATATGAAATAATTATAATAATTATAATATGAAAATAGGGAAAAATATTATATATTATAACAAATATGTAAATTTTATATTTATTTTACCAGTTTTAGGAAATACATAATGTAATATGAATCATAATATGTGATTGGTCTAGTTTTATTAACATTATTGGTTTATAATATTTTCATACAAATTGGGTATAAATATTGAATGATTTAATGAAAATTTTATGCATCATAAATAATTATCCTACCTTTTAAACAAACTAACGCACTAAAGGCATATCTGCAAACAAGCGAATTAATTCTCTATGCGTTAGTTGATATATTCAGTACCTAATCATTGTAAAATATGAAAATATATTATATTAATCTATTTATTGCTAAGTTGAAATAATAGCCTTCATTTAAGCTAACATTTTGCAATGCTCTTTTTTAAATAAAAAAAAAACATGTGAACGACATTTTAACATTTTAAAGTTACATATAAAATTATTATCGTTATTTATGGTACTTGACCTTTTCCAAATTTTGAAAAAATTGAAGTTTCCAAATTTTACTCACAAGCAAGCGATTCTCGTCGTCTCTCACCAATTTTGATCAATTTCGGGTGTTTAGAGATTTAAAAAATAAGAAATCTCTTTTTCTTTCAACTACCAATAAGCGGTTTTAGCCCGGTCTAAGACGGTAATGAAATACTTTTTATAAGCAAGAAATCTTTATAGAACTTACTCGGATCAGATTTAACTCAAGTATCAAAGTAAATGTGCGTTGTATAAAGCAGGTTCTAGCGTGATTCCTGGTTTAACTCTCGGTTTTTCTTACCCCCCCCCAGAAATCGGAGAATTAACTTAGTTGATCCCTGGTTCAAGTTGATTTTTGAAGTTGAATCAAAAAAGCTTAATTATTTTTTATAAAGTAAATAAATTTTGTATAATTTAAATAAAATATTTTTAGCCCAACAAAAATTTACTTAAATCGAAAAAAAATTATTTTATATACGCAACTAAAATTTCCAAAAAAAAATTAAAGAAATAATAGTAAAGCTAGAATTCTCTAGCCAGATTTGCATAAATATTACCTTCCCTGCCGAGGGAAGACTGTCAGAATAAAGTTTTTACTCCGCCCGGCATCGCACCGGTTTATTACCTATATTACCTCTTATATATTACCTATATATAAGTAGAATTTTAATAATTTATTAATGTTTATAATAAAACCATGCGATATTCATAGTTAAATTCAGTTAAGAGATTTTTTATCATATTATCTTTAGTAATGATTGCCACAATTTTTAATTTAATTTTACATTTGTGAATGAGAAACTCAATTGAATTAAATTTAATTTTATACAAGAAAATCTTTAATAAAGTATACGTAACAGTACAAAATTAACTCTGTTTTAAATTAATAATGTAATAAGTTAAAATCAATAATGAAGGTCGGTTAAAGTAGTTAAACTTTAATTACTAAAATTATACACCTAGAACAATTGGAAAATATAATAGTTTAGTATTGTTAAAATCATAAAATATTTGTAAATATGAATCTAATTTTGTTCGTGAAATATAATTTTGTTTTATCTGTTATTTCAGATTATTATTTCTATAATTAGATCTACAATATAAATTTTTATTTATAATATTCATTCATTATTTGTATGAGTTTCAACTTTCAAGTTAATATAGGGTCAGTGAGGGGGGAGAAATGATCATGTGGGATAGAAGAAAACGCATGTATTGGCATCCAAGACTCTCGTGATACTTCAGTATGAATGCAATCAGCTTGTAACGATTGAAGATGTGAACTTTTTAACAAAAGTTGTAAGTAAGCTTTTGTTTAAAGAGAAAAACTATATTTTCAAAAATTATAAGATTATAACGTCAGCAGTGCAAATTTCACCGTCGGAATTTTGTCGTCTCCGTTTTACTGTCGCCATTACGCCATCGTCATTTTGCCGTCGTCAATTCATCATTGTCGTTTTGCTGTTGTCGTTCCGCTGTCGATCGTTACTGTCGAGTATTTAATATTTGTAATGTTAATTTGAGCAATTTTAGGATTTTTTAAAAGTTGAAAAGCAAACTGCACATTTTTTAATAACTATAATTTATTTATAATTTAAATATAATTTTAATACAATTCCGTAACTTATATTAACAATTTATTGCATTTTATATTATTACGAGAATCTATAGATATTCATAACAACAGCTAGCTTTTCCAGTTTATAAAGTAAACATTTTTCCGAACTGAAATCAAAAGCTAATCAAGAATTAGAGTTCATTACAAATATAAAAATTTTATTTGCTAATTTTTAACAAAGGAATGCAATTTTTCTGTAGCTCACCAATCACAAAATTGTCGTTATTCATCAGATTTATTATTTAATTTTTTAATTACTGGTAATTTTAAAATTATGTGTAAAGATGCATAGTTTTTTTGAAAGTATATTTTATACATTTTGATACACAACTGAAAGTAAATACTATACAATTATGTATAGATATAGATTGCTCGATAATTTGACAAAGGGATATTGTAGGAATACACAATTAATAATAAGTAAGTGGCAAACACTTCAATATTTCTAACCATTTTTATACAGGACAAATAATGCTTTTGCAGTTCTGCAACAGTATGTATTAAGGGTTAACCTGATTGTAGTAACAAGCTGATACTTCGAATCTTTCAAATAAAAAGATTAATACATTAAATTTAATAATAAAAATAAAACTAATTGTTGGAATTTTTCTACCATTCACCTTCTTTTCTATTTTCCGAGCTATCCCAAACTTAAGTATTTTTTTATTTTGACTCTAGCGAGTATGAGATTTGTTTCTGATAGACTGCTTGTTTATGAATTCAAAGGCCCCAGGCCGCATCCTAAAAGCATGCTTCTCTACAGAGGGATCCAGCGGAGAAAGGCAGTGGAGACTCTCCAAGACCACAGCGGGTGCAGTTCGCATCACTCCCGTTACAGCCAGGCAGACTGATCTCTATAAGCAATATAGAGAGGACGCTGTTGTTTGATCCTGGAGCACCAGACGAGTATAGATGAGCATAGGTCTTATTATGGCAGTGTAGAATCAGTAGATAATCTTTGAGGAGAAGCTATACGATCTTACTGCTGCCAGAAAGCCATGCCAGCTTTCGTGGTTTTAGAGCTTTGGTTTTCCCAATTTAGTTTTCTGTTTAGTATAATTTCCAGATGCTTGACTTCGGAAGCCATTTTTAAAAGGAGTTTTGTTTAAGCTAGGCATTCTCATGTTCTTTAGCTTCCTTTCTCTAGTGACCAGAACAAGTTCTGTCTTGATTCGATTAACCGAAAGAGATTGCTTCGTGTACTACCATTTCTCTAAGAATCTGAGAGCAACCTGCATTAGATTGCATAGGACATTCTCAAATTTTTCTTTAAACAGTATGATTATATCATCTGTGTATCCAATGGTTAGAGCAACCACTTTTATTAAGGTATCGTTGAAGGCTGTTCACTACAAAATATCACAAAAATGGGAAGAGTAAGTCTCTCTGCAGGTAGCCCTTGATGACAACACCAAGAAGACATTCGAAAAACATCGCTTTGTCTATGTTTTCCGAATGTCTTCTCGGGTGAGAAAGCGAAATATTTTCTAGTCACTTAAAAATCGACTGGTAGTGGTTTTTATTACTGGTTGCTTCTGTCACTTCAACATGTCGAATCATTTGTATTATAAAATGCTGTTAAAGAAATTTTTCGCCACGAGAGGTTCGAACTCCCGATCTCCAAGTGATATAATTATGATTCAAGCACATAACACATTTCGCCATACTGGGTTGACCTAATGATAATTTAATTTGTCTTATTTGTTTCGGATTTAATTTTTTTGCATTGTAAGCAAATCTAACCTAAAATACGAATTTAGATGTTTATGAGTAGATTTTTTGCGCCCGATCGATCTGAATTTTTGCAGATATTTTCCTATTGGTAATTTAAGGGGGGAATGAGTGTGTGTTCGAAGCGAGGAGTGAGAATTTTTTGCTCAGTTATTTGATATCTAGCACCGTTCTTAAGTTATTGCTCATTCGAAATATTGCACAGTAGTAGATACTAGGATTTTTATTTTTGGTATAATAGCTAATATTTTTGTTTTCCGCCTAAAAAGTATACTTTCCTCTACTCGAAAAATTATTCGTTACTGGGCTTACAGCTTTAAAAAGCTCTCTTACGCTCACTTTCCACACTTTACGCCCCCAGTAACGGATCATTTTTGAGCCTCAGCCAGTAATCTACTATTATTATATTTGCAATTCCCACTTTCCATATCACCAATGCAGTCATTAGTCTTCGTTGATGGAGGAGTCTTCTGTGGGGACTGAAGCTGCCGCCTGAGATTTCTCTTAGATACCCAAGAGTGCAAGATCTGCAGTTACTTGCTCCACTGTTCGTGTTAGTGCTGTGCTTCACTTTGAGACCGGAGAATCTGCAACTCAGTTTCTCGCAAGTAGTCCGAAGGATTTGCCTCGAATAGCGAAACCCCCCAAATGTGGGTATTACTACCGCATTTTATTGAGCCGCCATTATTGTTCTGTTTCTGCTTGGTTGATATGTATTTCAACAATGTTTTTCCGGGCCTTAGTAAGTTTTCCCGGAGGCTTAGGCGGTCAATCACTGCTACCAGGAATTACTTGGTAGCTGTCTCCTTGTAAGTGACAAAATTGTCTGCAATCTCTGGTTTAAGTCCGAATATTTTAGCTCTCTTTCTCTGATTGTTCCGAGATGCTGGCAGGGGGGGTCTTGAGACCTACCTCATTTTAGCATCACTATTTTGAGGAAATCTGTTTTTACCTACATTTGGTGGTGCTGGTCTTTTTACCGATCCCGATCCAGATAATGTGCTTTACCTTTATCATCCACCTATGTAGCAATCGTGGATTCTATTCCCGACTAAGAGTACATCGGATTTTTCCGGCTGGGTCTCTCACGTATTTTAAACGTCAATAAATTTCTTGGTAATGTAATGCAGTATATTAAATCCCATAGTTTGAAACTCAAAAATATTTAATTTTCCACGCCAATAATGTTTTTTAATTTAAGTGTTAAAGTGTTGAAATGTTTCAATTTAAGATTTTAATGATAGGAAAGGCTCTATTGAAGTATTAGGTTTGTTCGTGCTAGTTACACTTTTTACACTTAAAGTGTAAATAGTGTAATTTACACTTTAACTTTTTCCCAAAAGTGTAGGTTTAACGCGAACGCAAAAAGTGTAACTCCTCCCCTTGAATTCAAATTTGCTTTGGTATAAGGTTATGTAAATCAAAATTTAGATATTGGTGAGCAATAAAATAATTATAATTTTTACGATTTGCAATCATTTTCCGTAAATTTTACATAATTTAAATTTAAAATAATTTTATTTAAAATTTTTAATTTTAATTTAAAAAAATCGTAAATTGTTAATAATTAATAATAAATAAAATATTAAAGACAAGGTACTTGACATAATACATTTTTAACATTTTATTTTTGGTAACTCTTATTTTTATTTCTTTAGGTTTGTATTTTTAAATTTCATTTATGAAAATCTAACAGCCAATCAAAATTAAGTGTAAAAAGTGTAAACGTTCACACCTGCTCCAGAGCAGGTGTAAAAAGTGTAGAAAAGTGTAAGAAAGTGTAGTTACACTTTCTAGCACGAACAGCGCGCTCTGCTAGCACGAACAGAAAAGTGTACACTTTACACTAAAGTGTAAAAAGTGTAGCTAGCACGAACAAACCTATAAAGAATATAAAAGATTATGGACGCTGAAATAATTTCTTATAAAAATATATTGATTAGGTATACAACACTTACATCTGTTTGAAGTAATAAATAAATGGTGAAATGTTTGATTGATTAGAAATTATAATTTTAAATATTTAATCAATCAAACATTTCACCATTTATTTACGGTACACGTCGGTTCGGCGACCGTAGTTCGGCGAAAGCGATTCGGCAATTTATATTCGGCGACGGTCAATTCGGCAACCCGAAATTCGGCTATGCTATTTTCGGCGATTCGAATTCGGTACCGGCATTTCGGCGATTCTCATTCGGCGACCTGGTACATCTCCCTTACCATTATTTCTAAGACGCCCAAAATATGTATTTGTAAACCATTCTAAAATTGGACCTAATTCTTGTGGTAAATAATTTTTCAAACTTGTAATCGTGTGAAAAATGTCATTCTCGGGGACAAACGCAATCGAAGCAACTATTATTGCCCGCAATGCAAAGTAAATGTCTTTTTTAAGTTTTTTACCAAGTGAAATAGGTAGCCATGTTGTATATTAAATAACAAATGAAGGGATTTTCTTAAGGGAGGTAGGAAAATAGCCAACTTTTAACGACGGGTTTTAAGTACAAGTTCGAAAAAAGCCATAAGTGTCCGTACTAAATTTTTTTTGTACATTAAGATTTTAGATTTAGAAGAATAAATTGAATAAACTAAAAATATACCTCCCATCGCCAAATCCATGTAGTCGAATTTTGTCCTCATTTTACTCAGAAAAAATCTGGTAACCCTTATATGAATCCGCCATTGCACGTGTGACGCTTTTTACGAAAAAGTAAACTAATAAGCAGTGAAAATCCCACTTTAGTATTGGAAATATATAAATGTAACCTGAATTAAGTTGTACAGTAAAAAATTTCATTAGGGTAGGTAATTATTCTTTAATTAATCTTTTAAAACCACGAGGTGTATATCGATTATTTGGACACCCTGTATATAGCAATCTATAGTAGTCTTTTAGAAAATTTCAAAGTGAAGTAGATTTGTTACATCATATGAGAGATCTCATTACCTGAATGCTTACCTGCAGTCTATTATATGTTAAAGTTATCATTCTATTATTGCCTCATCAAAATTGAAAAACTACTCGAAATGCAAAAATGAATAAAAATGCTTTATAAGAGAGATAAAAAATCCTTTATATCTCAAAATCGAAAGATAATTCTTTTTTAACTATTTTAAGTATTTAATGCTTATAATATATTATTTATTATTAATTAAACCTTTTTTGTATAATTATAAAACCAAATTTCACAAGTTGAGATTTCAAAAATTATATTCATCTTTATTTAAATACTACATGCTTCACTATTATAACGGTACATAAAAAGAATTAACACAGCAGCAGGTAAAATTTTTAACAACTTGAAATCGCCCCAAATAAAGCGAGAAAATTGATTTTTTTATTTAAACAGTGCCACATATTGTCTAACAACCAAATTACATTTTATGTTAAACGTGTTGCCTACCAATAAATAATAAAATATACTCGTGTCGTAAGCCCTCTCGCGTTCATGAATCAACACTGCCGCCTTGGAGCCGATCCTTAAGATATTTTAGGGTAAGGTAGGATAATTTGGGAACCGGACAAATAGGCGCCGCCGAATAGGCGCCGCCGAAAAGGCGCCGCCGTATAGGCGCCAACCATATAGGCGCCGGTCCATATAGGCGCCAGCCATATAGGCGCCAACCCAAATAGGCGCCGAACCAATTAGGCGCTAGCCAGTAAGGGGCCAGTCATATAGGCGCCGAGCTATTTAGGCGCCAGTCATTTAGGCGCCAGCCTTTTAGGCGCCGAGCCTTTTAGGCGCCAAATTTTTTAACTATTGTCTTACTTCTGTTCTTACTTATTATATTGTTTTAACATTTGCCTAATATTCTCGTATGACCAAATAGTGTACTACTAGTTTAAGGTCCGGCTTTAGAAACTAGTTAAAAAATGTAACTATATTTTCAAAAATTAACCAATAGAAGACGTCGATTAGCATAATATTTGAATTTTGTCTACTCTGAGCCCAAATTAAAAAATTTAACTAAATTTTTAAAAATTAACTAATATATGCATTGTTACCAAACAAACACACAAGGACTTATGTAAAAATGATAAACCTTTTAAAAGAAGTAGAGCCGAATTTAAACCCTGCCAAGATATCGTGCGATTTTGAATTAGCGGCTATGAATGCATTCAGAGAAGCATTTTCTAACTCTGAAATTTTAGGATGCTTTTTTCATCTGGTGAAAAATATGCGAAAACATTTGGGAGATCTTCATTTATTGAGGCGCTACAATACTGAAGGTGATTTTGCTTTAGAAGCGCGAATGGTGACTTCCTTAGCCTTTGTACGCATCGAAGATTTGGATACTGCTGTTGATGCGTTATCGCATGAGCTTTGTCCCGAGTTACAACAATTGCTTCAATGGTTTGAGGACTCTTATTTAGGGCGACCACTCCGCAGAACTGATGGAAGAGGTCGGCCTATATTTCCTCCGGAAACATGGTCTGTTTCTTTTTTTCTTTTCTTTCTTCATGCAAGAGTTCTGACAGACACGGATCGAACTAACAACCACGCCGAAGCAGCTCACCGACGTTTGCAATGTGAGCTGTCAATGGACCATCCGACGATTTGGAAGCTGATTGATTCTTTCAAACAAATTCAACGCGGTAGAGATGTTTTCTATGAACAACTAAATGCTGGAGCTCCTCCTCCAAAGAAAAAAAGAAAATATATTACTGCCGATGACCGCATCAAGAATTTGGTATTGGACTACGATAATCGGAATATTATAGAAACGGCAGGCGCCTATATGGATCGGCGCCTATATGGAGCTGCGCCTATATGGCTGGCGCCTAAACGGCGGCGCCTTTTCGGCGGCGCCAATTCGGCGGCGCCTATTTGTCCTAGACCCAGGATAATTTAACCCTTATGTTAATACCCGGGTACCAGGGTGACAACCTTGTATTTGCATGAAAAAAACTATAAAAAAATGTAAATTTCATTTTAAGCTCCAAGATCGTCGTTATTTAGCTCAAAAGCAACAAATCGTAAATTCAAGTTATTATTATTTTTTTTATTTATTTGTTTAAACTTCAGCCATCGCTCCATTAGCACCCGGGTACCCGGTTACCCGCGGGTGTACCTACAACAGTATTTATACAAAATACATTTAAAATTATTTTTTTTAACGCATGTGAGTAAACTTTATTGTAAAAATAGAGAAACGTAATAGTTAATTTTTGATAAACAATATTATTTATTGCAAAACCTAACCATCATAACTTCTAAAAAAATGATTACTATCAAATTACCTACAACTTTCACAGGTTTTTTTAAATGAATATATAATTAGCACATAATTTGCACATCATTTTGATATGCTTATTTATTTTGTAGCATTAAGGGTTGCCGAATTACAAAGGTGGTGGTGCTGAGTTTATATAAAGCTACAGTGGCGGTCACATGAAAAGCGCATGGTGAATTTCCAAAGAATATCAAGCCGTACAGGTATAAATTTTAGGGGTAGGGATTTTTTTCAAAATCAGTTGTAAATTTTAAGTACTTCAGTTGTTACCTAGTGCCCTTAGAGTGTGCAATTTATTTAAAAGTAACCATAATCGTGCCAAAATGCCAAGAACAGGAAATTTAACAGAATTGGAGAAGCACACCATTTTAGTTCTACGTGACGAAAACAAATCCCAGAATTACATTAGCAAAAAGGTGGGTTGCCACAGACGAACGGTAAGTCGGTTTTCAAAAAAATTTGACGAAAGTGGCAGTAGCAGGCCGCTACCAAAGGGAAGACCGCCAAGAAAGACGACAAAAGCCGTTGATCGAGTTCTTCGTCGAATGGCGCTCAAAGACCGTTTCAAATCTCGTCGACAGTTAAAGGCTGAATTAAAGAAAGAAATGGGAATTGAAATAAGTGTCGAGACCATTGGTAGGAGGCTCCGTGAATTCGGATTAAATGAATATTAGGCCGTTAAGAAGCCGATGTTTGTAACGTGCCAAAAGACGTTTTGACCGTTACAATATATTTTTCAGGCTACGCCACTGGATCGCTATTGGTTGCGATAATTTTCGTTCATTTTTGATAAGCGGCATTACTCGTTAAATTTCGAAAGAAGTTAACGTTTAATCGCTGTGTGTCCTTTTTTAGTTTATTAATGTTTTAATTTGATTTAATTTTGCCGTATAACGGGTAATTATTATATTTTACTTCTATTTAATTTGTTTACCAAATTATTTTTAGCACCCAGGTTATGAGTTAAACGTTTATTTATAATTATTCGTATTTGGTTGTTATCACAATTTAATTTTTGATCGTCGTAAAATGGAGTACATCAGTGTTGGAAATCTTTTCTCATCCGCATATGGTTTCAAGATTTTGTCTGTGGTTTTACGATGACGCTGTTTATTTATCTGTCATCTGTTTGGAAGATTTGGGTCGGAATATATTTTTAAACATCAGTTATCCGAAGAATGGTTTTTTTTACCCGTTTGTGTTTCGATTTGCCATGGTTGATTTTTCTCACAAGAGGAGTTTTCTTGTGAATGTGTTTGCACCTGGTAGATCGGAATTAATTTCAAGTTGGAGAACCAAACTTCATGATTTTGTCTTTTTGATGTTTCACCACCTTTTCAATCCCGGACGTGGATTTACGTTTTTATTTGGGATGGTACACCTCGACTTCAAGCGGATGATTAGATTTTATGAAGATGTTTTAGCAGAGATTAATTGAGTTTGCAGTCACACTTTCTCGGTTGATGAGAATTAGAACTGGCAAGCTGTTGATTTTTTAATGAGTATTTTGTGTTCTCTATTTTGTAGACTTTCATTCCTGGATGGTAGACCAATAGAATGATGAAGTAAATGTTATTGAATTCGAAGGGTCCTGACGAAGGAAAGACAATTGCCGAGTCGTGAAGTTGGTAGTACTGCATTCAGGGTAAGTCTCATAGAGATGCATTTACTTGTTTTAAATGATGCAGTATGCCAGGATCTATTTTGTAAGTCAATTATCCCGAGATGATGAAATCCGGTGTGCAATTAATCTTTGCTGGGCATAACTTCTTTTTGTTGAGTTATCCTCTTCAGGGGTACTCAACTGTGTTTTTTTTACTTGACTGAATCTACCCCTCAGGTGGATGTCAGTTCTTTACTTTTGTATTTTTTTATTTTGTTTTCTAGTTCGTAATCCTCAATTACGTACTAGCTTTACTTGATCCTTATGTGTATGTTTTATGTTTTGTTTTGATTAGTGAATTAATTAAACTTGTCGACATCTTTATTTTCTATCTGTGCTAATACAATAAATCGACTCTTGCTTTCTTTTTAGTTTTATTTGTATTAGCTGGCGTCCACTTTAACATCGTATTTTTCATTTAGCTGAAATCAAATCTGAGTACTGAAGAACTTTTTGTTACGAACCCACGATGTTTTTCGAAACACCCACGCTCTCGGGAACTGAGTTTTAAATAACACAGCTAGCTAACGCGTACAGTCCATCTACGGTTAGGCAAGTGGCAGGGGTAGTTTAATTTTGAGCAAATAACGCTACATGTTGACGAAAGTCATGATGAAAAAGCGGTTGAAATTCGCAAAAAAGTATGCCAATTGGTCCGAAGAAGATTGGAGTCGAGTGATTTTCTCCGATGAATCTAAATTTTTGTTATACGGTTCGGATGGAAAGCGATACGTGGGGCGATTTAAGAATGAAAGATTGTCACAACAATGCACGATAAAAACAACCAAAAATAAAATGGGATTAATGGTGTGGGGTTGTTTCTCCCAACGTGGATTAGGTTACCTGAACATCATAACAGGTACCGTGAATGCTAATGCCTATATCGAAATATTAGAAGAAAGTTTAATGCCATCGGTATCAGAATTATTTGCTGAAAATGAGGATTGGTATTTCCAGCAAGATAATGCACCATGTCACACGGCCAAGAAGGTATGCAATATTTTTATAAAAAATTTTTTTTTTTGAAAATCATTAATCATATCACATTCCTTATACATTTTTAAAATAAATTAATGAGAAATATAAAATAATTCGCCTCTATTTTGTGTTTCAGGTAACACAATATTTTTTGAATAATGGGATTTATATTATTGATTGGTCTGGAAACAGCCCTGACCTTAACCCCATTGAAAATTTATGGGCAATTATGAAGAGGCACGTGGTCGCAACATCACCTAAAAGTATCCCAGAGCTTAAACAAGCTTTACAATTTGTATGGGACAACAATTTAAGTGAGCAATACCTGAAGAGCTTAACAGACTCGATGCCACGCCGGTTACAGGCAGTCATAAAGGCCAATGGTGGTCATACCAAATATTAAAAATAAAAATACTTTAAAAACACATTATGTATATTAATTTTTATTTTAATAACATTTTTACTGCTTAATTATGTATAAATTTTAATTATCATTGAGCTATAATCATTATTCAAAAATCGCGAATTTCTTTTCTTAATAAAATTTTTTGATTTTTTTCATATTTAAAACTGAAAGCCATCACTTGTCTACACGAAATTTACACTAAATTACCTATAGCTTTCATCTACTTCTGAAAAAATTTCTTACTCCTAATAACAAGACCTAATAGATCGGAAATTTGTTGGAAATTAACCATGCGCTTTTCATATGACCGCCACTGTAGCATCCCCACCAATAAAATCGCTATAATTCTTAAACAAAAAGTGCACATGTTTTTTTAAAAGAGACCATAGTTAGCACATGATTTGCACAATATTATTAATTATTTGATTTTTAATTTTGAGAAAGTGGGGTTGCTGGCTTTATACACGTTAAATAAACATATCCACAAGGAAACATCCTCCTGTGAATAAAATAAAAAAAACAATCATCGGGCATCGAAATTTTAAAAGAGTAAAGTAAATCATTCTTGTGACCACTGATGTTAAATAATAACTTCGTCATACCTCAAATCTTCCGACAGGAGACAGATAAAAATAGCATAATCGCAAAACCAACAACCAATACTGGAACCATATTGTGGATAAGAAAAGATTTCCAACATTGATATCCATTTTACGACGAGAAAATTAAAATATGATATTTCTCGCAACAAATAGCAATCCAGTGGCGTAACTTGTAAAAGGCCAGTAACGGTCAGAACGAATTTTGACACGGTACAACCATCAAATAAATGGAGGTCGTATAAAATTCGTTGTCAAACAAATGTTTACATTCATAAATGTTAAGTCGAACAAAAGCAGTCGAATAACTGTTAACCGAACAAATTAATATTGTCTGATAAAATTCCGGATACATGTAATCATGTATACTCATTATGAAATGTTACATTTGCGACATCTTACATTAAATTTAGTTCATTTCCAAAAATTTTAGCGTAATTGCCTTGCATTTTGACATTGCCCTGAAGATTGTCGAATAAACCGAAACTGATCGACACATAGCTCCTTTTTTTATTTCACAAGGAAATAAACAACTTTTAATTTAAATATGTTAATGTATTTTTTATCGCCCACTTAATTTTGTACTGAAAATTCTTGAAAAATTTTAATTAATTCAGAGTTTGTTTAATATTTTGGTGCACCTTTTTTAACATTAATTATTATTTTGTGCTATGAAAATGATTATAAATAAATTGTCTAGTTAAATAACTAACTGCCAAACGCATACAGAAGTCTGTACTTATGTAAATAGATTGAGAGTGACGTTGAAGAGTTTTTAGTAAATCGGACTATATTACCTGTGACGTCAATGCTTAAATCTCTATAGAAAAATATTATAATATAAAATATAATAATTAACGGTTTTTTGCGATTTGGATGAATTAATTTGATATTAGACGATTTCATTTAAATATACTAGTGTACCTGTACTTTATTGATTGAAAACTTTTGCAATACATATATATACATAACATTTTTAAACTATACATAATTATTATAATAGTAGTTATTAAGTTGCGTGTAAATCCGATTCCAATTTTTCTCTAACTTTAGCTAATCTTGCACCTAACTCTAACGAACGAATGGTTTGATACTAAAAAAATCAAATGAAATTTAGTTTTGAACAAAAATATTTAAAATTGAATTATACCTCACAATGACTTTTTTGAATATTTAATTGGGAAAATAATCTTTTTCCGTCGTCTGATGGTTTACAAGCGTGTATCAGCTGATCACGCGAAAGTTGCAACATTTCGTTACCATTGCAACCTTGAAATATTTGACATATTTCAGGCTTAAAATTTTTAGCTGCCATCCAACTTTGTACTTCGGCTGGATTTGAATCCTGATCAATAAATACTTCTGGTGTCAGTTTAATATCTAAAGTTCGTTTTTTGTCACGGAACAGAGACAAAGCAGAATTCAACTCTTCTTGCATCTTGTCACCTCCATATGAAGCGGCAGATCGAATAGAATTTGATCTTTGCATTTGGGGAGGTGGATCTTCGTAATAATCAACTGGTTCCACTGGCGGTAATGGAGGTGGTGTAGGTGCAGTATGTACTTCTAAGAAATAATTATAGATGATGTTTCTACTATAACCTCATTGAAAACCCTTGGAACAATTTGGATTGAAAACGGACAAAGACAAACACATTACAAATGCTTTTATTTTAGAGAACTTGATAACATTTAATTGAGTTAGTACAAAACAACAAAAAATAATAGGTAGGTATTGCAAGGTAATATAATTTTTTATATAGTATTTAAATAATAATTTACTAAAATATATTCTTACGTCAAACGTTCAACCAATAATATGAAATAGGAATACAAATAACAATAATTTTACAGAACAATATATATAATTACAGTAAGAGACGTGTAAGCTTCAATAATAATAATAGACAACATTGTACATTAAGCAAGCGAGACAAATTATTTGCACATAGTACACAGTAGACAAACATTCAATTTTTAAAAAAATTGTGTTGTTTAAAAATAGCGAAATTCGCCTTTCTTACCAAGCCGTTCTTTACGAACCCAATCGACTGGTGCAGCAGAAATTGATGGAGAATTTTGTCCGTGTTCCACTGTAGGACTTCGTCCTCCACTAAAACGTTCTGATGATTCCTAAAAATAAAGTTTACCTTCAGCAGTCTGGGTTTCGGAGGTTTCACTCATGTGAATCCGTAATAATGGATTGTTGTGAGGAATGGACCAGAAGTGTAGAAAAAAATGAAGTTGTTTTGGCAGTGTTTTTAGATTTTAAACGTGCGTTCGAAACGATAGATAGAAGATTACTTATAGAAAAACTTAAAAAAATTGGTGTAAGTGGCACAGTATTAAAGTGGTTTAAATGTTATTTAAGTAAACGAAAACAGAAAGTGAAGTTTAAAAACAGTTTTTCAGAAGAACTTTTTACTGAATATGGGGTGCCACAGGGAACAATTCTGGGTCCTTTACTTTTTATTTTGTATATAAATGATATTGTGACATGCCTTAGAAAGTGTAAAGTGAAAATGTTTGCTGATGACACTATGATTTACATATGTGGTACGGATATCAAACTAATGTACGAAATACTAAATATTGAATTACAATGTGTATTTGAATGGTTATGTAATAACAAATTAAGTGTGAATTGTAAAAAATCTAAGTACATTATTTTGGGAAAACAGAATGTTTTGAAGGGTATAAAAACTGAGGGGTTGCAGATTTTTATTCATAAAATTGTTTTGGATAGAGTAATCGAAATTAAGTATTTAGGAGTAATTATAGATGAGAACTTGAATTTTAAAAAACATTTTGATTATATAATGAAAAAAATGTCGCGCAAGGTATTTTTTCTGAGACGTATTTCGGACAGTATGTGTGCATCCACAAAGGTGCTATTGTATAAATCTCTGATAAGTCCACATCTTGAGTTTTGTTCAACTTTGTTTTTAATTATGAGTAAAACTGAAACACAACAGTTTCAGAAAATACAAAATAAGGCCATGAGAATTGTGATTCAATGTAATAGAATGACGCCAATTAGAGATATGTTGAATGTGTTAAATTTAATGAGTGTGTCACAGCAAATAAGATATAGAGTTTTGGATTTTGTATATAGAATTAAAAATGGTATGGCTCCAAAATACTTATTAAAAAAGTTAAGATGTGTGAATGAGGTGCACTCGTATAATACGAGACAGAGAGACAATTTCTATGTAAATGTTACATCATCATCTAGAACATATAGTTCCTTCTTTAGCATGGGTTTACTGTTGTACAATGCTTTGCCTGTTGTTTTAAGGGAATGTAATAATTATATGATTTTTAAGAAGGAATTGGCTGTATATATTAAAGAAACTGTAAATAACTTGTAGTGCATTTTTGGGAATGATTTGTTTTAGTTGAATTTGAGTGTTGATTTAATTTGTTATATGAACATGTAATATAGCATTAGCTAATAAACCATTATTATTATTATATATTATTATTATTCAAATATTGTAGTTAAAAATATCTTTTTAAATAGGAACTAATTCGCAATAACAAGGTCACACTCTCCGTTCATTGTATTACATAATTAATTAATTTCTGTCGCTGTACTGTCAAGTCATCTTCTCAAAAGTCAATTTTAATTAAGAGCGGTAAAGTTCAAATCAAATGTGACGTGATTATATAGATAACCTAACTTTTTTTGCTAAGCAAATGAAAAATCTTTGACAGTATACAATCAGCCAGCGCTGGCTGATAGTATGGAGTTCTTAATCTCCAACACTATTGCCTCTTCGTTACTCTGAGCTGGGGGTACCGGTAGCTTCAAGAGACAAGTCTATAAACACTGAATCAGAGTTAACACAGGGTTCAATCAATTTTTTGAGTTTGCACGACAAACGTTATAAGCTTTCAGCTTAAACACGGCCTTAGTCTGTTGTAGCAGTTTTACCGCAAATTTATGTTTGATCCCATTAGATATAATATTTCCGGATCAGAACATGAATTGTATAATGAAAGTCTAGTAACTGCATATTCTATGCCGTTCCTGTCTCACCCTCTCCATTTTCTAGCAATCATAGATTTTCAACTACGACACTCAACAATTTAGAGATCTATAAGTCCGATATTTAACAGAACTAAGCAAAACGTTAAAATAATAGAATTTTAACGGTACATTCAATACGTAGAAAACTACTATTTAAAAATCCAAAAAAAAGATAATGTAACTACTTCACAGGTTGTTAAGATTGTCCCCGGATACGTTTTGCATAACTTCTTTTCTAAGAACAATATTTAACAAAAATATTTTTCTAAATTAAAACCTTTGAGAGTTAGGCTTCTTTAAAGCATTTCTTTAACCCTTACTTGCCGCACTTAAACGTATTATTTCATAAAAAAAATAAAACGTATTATTTCAAATAATTTATTGAATATTTTAAGTAGCCAATTTTTTTATTACATCTCAAGAGCTAATGTTTCATAGTGATATGGGTTATATGGCAAAATAAAATTAAATTAAATACTATTAAAAAATTGAAATTTTGACCTTTACAAAAAAATAACATAACTAACAGATGATTCTATAACCCGATTTTCTTAGGTATACATACTTAAAATTAACGAAAAGTGGATTTGGGGTATTCTACACCCCAGTGTGGCAAGTAAGGGTTAAATTTCGCCATACCTCCGAAAATATTGATTTTTCAGTAAATATGGTTTAGTGCTTTTTTATAGAGCGTGAAATAATTTACAAACAAATGGATTCGTTTTTCAAACATTTTTACTAGACAAAACGAACTTGTAGTTCGTTAAATTTCCTATCCGGAATGGGGCGTCAGATATTTTGCAAAAAGGTTTCGTTTAAAAGATACATAATTTCGAAAAAAAACAAAAAATAAAAAGCTCGAATTTTTCAACAATTTCTTACTTTAATTCATAACTTGAAAGCCGTTGATTTTAGACAATAAAAGGTTTGAATTTAGATTGTAGATTATTTCACGCTATTTAAAAAAACACTAAACCATTTTTACTGAAAAATCAATATTTTCGGAGGCATGGCCATGTGAAAATGAAAATTAAAAAAATTCTTAAAGAGGCCTAACTCAAGGGTTTGAATTTAGAAAAAACTTTTGTTAAATATTATTCTTAGAAAAGTGTCCTCTATAACCATCTAAGTTATGTAAAATGTATCCGGGAGCACCCTGTATAAATCACTTATTTTTCACTTTTAAATAAAAATGGTATTATGCAAACATGTAAATGTAATTTTCTAACTTTAGTCATTAACATTTTTTGTGTATGATCTATAAAATTTTGAAATATTTGGACCAAATGTGTTGGAAAGGAAATACGTGGAGAAAAATTTTGCCAATTTGTAAAATAATTGTAATTTTGAAAAACATAACAAAAACAAAATCCACTTAAAATTCAAAATAGCAGTTAGCGCGATAGCAAAATCTGGATTTCGACTAACTCTCCGTGAGCCTTATGCCCACTCTTCTTAACTATTAGAAAAAGAAAATTGTGGAATCGAAATAGTTAAAAATGTAATTTGAAGAATTTATGATTATAAAGAGGTGACTAGAGGTGAAATTAAAATTGATGATAAATATGCAATCTTATCTCAGTAATCTCAAATCAGTTAATATAAATTTTCTAATTGAGATACAAAATATTTATGAAAATTTATATTAATACACAAAAATAAATAAACATACCGTATACAGTGACGACGCTACGGGGGTGGCAAACAGGGCGATCGCCCCTGTTGGAAAAGCGTTCGCACCGGTAAGAATTCACTAAACATATAAAGAAATTTTCAAGCGCTCACGATAATAAATTAAATTTTTTAACTTGGAAAACCAATTCTGCTTATTTAAAAAATTAAACAGAATCGTTAAAATTCACTGGCTAGTATCACATATTTTTACCTTCCCCATATGTATGCGTATGCACATATATATTACTTTCCCCATAGGTATACGCATGTATAAGGGAAAGTATTGTAATCCACTTAAAAATCAAAAATCGAAATTTTGATATTAAAATGTTTTTTATCATGTCCTGATAAATTTTTAATGAATTTTAGTTGGATGTTCGTCTGTACGTCTGTGTGTGGTTAGGATATTAAAAGAAATAGTATCAATTTCACAGGTTAAACCACGCAACCAAATGTCATAAAATTTTGAAATGTGCAGCATAGTTAAACTTACAGGCCAGATGAAAATGGTGAAAATTCGTTGAAAATTATGGAAATGATAAAGAAAATAAAAAAAGTTCAAGTGTCAATTACTTTTGGACCACCATTTTTTATACTCATTTTATTTATTCCCATATTATTTAACTTTTAAATATTTATCCCTTTATATATTATCCAATACTAATATGCTAGTTTTTCATTCAATTATTTTTTATTAAAAAGTAACACAATTATCAAATGAAATTACCAAATTTAGTTTTTTATTCGTATACAAAATTGATTGATTTCACATTCAAAAAAATCGCCTGCGGCGCTTAGGGCTGCACCCCCCTCCGCCACCATACCAACTTGTTCATTTTGCTCCACCCTGGCATAGAATTTATGCTGGCATCGTCACTGACAGTATAGCAGGTAAATTTTTGTGAAAAGTCAAGTTTTATTGTATTATAATCATACTTGTATGAAATGAAATAAAATGTATTACCTAACTATACTTCAAATAAGTATACTTCATCTGTTAACTGTTTAGTATTTATCTCTATTATAATCTGTTTTATCTATTATGTAGTACCCATAAAACAATTTTACATAACATAATAAAAACTAGAAACTTTGGCCAACTTAGCTAACCTAGTTAACATCTTATTATTTGGCAATAATAATAATAATAATTTTTCAATTATACTTGCCCAAAACCAAGAGTTAATTGAAGCTATTTCTTATATATTATAATGTAGCTAAACTGTGAAAATAGGTTCTTAGATGATATTTCAGTTAGTTAATTTATAATAATAGTAATCATTTAGAACATTGATGTAAAAAAAATTTTTTTTTTGGGTATTGAAAATGAGGGTGGTCATTTTGAATATTTACTTAATTAATGTAAATAATGTAATGTATTAATAGTTTAATCTTAATAACATAATTTTTTAATAAAAATTTTGTGTATTTAATTTCTTATTTGGTAGCTGGCTTGTTTATAAATTTTTAATTTTCTGTAAAACGGATTAATTTAAAATAAAAATTTAAACTAGACAAAAATTGTAGTTCATTAAATTACCTATCCGGAATGGGGCGGCAGATGTTTTGTAAAATGTTTTGTTTAAAAGATACAGGGTTTTTAAAAAAGTTAAAAAATGAAAAAGTTCTAATTTATCAACATTTTTTTACTTACTTAATTCATAACTCGAAAGCCGTTGATTTTAGACAATAAAAGGCATGAATCTAGTTTGTAGATTATTTCACGCTCTTTAAAAAAGCACTAAACTGTATTTATTGCAAAATTGATATTTTCCGGGCTATGGGCATGTGAAGGTGGAAATTAAAGAAAATGCTTTAAGTGGCCTCACTCTAGAAGTTTTTTAGAAACCTTTAAAAATTTAGAAAAAATTTTTGTTAACCATTTTTCTTAGAAATGTGTCCTCTATCACGACGTCACTTATGTAAAGTGTATCAGGGGACACCCTGTATATAAAAACTGAAATTCGTAGACCCAAAAAGATAAGTGTCCAACTCCACTTTTGTTCAAAATGAGATTTACTTTTTATTGATATACATCAATAATAACTCCCCAACATAAAGGAATTCTAGGAATCTAGATTTTGAAATCTAATCTTTTGATTTTAGAATTTATTTTACATAAACAGTTTTCAGCCCTGCAATAAAACAATGATATTTGTTCACCCTGTATAGCCCGATCGTATATTATATTAAATTATCCTGATTTTTTGTTGTTGCAAGATTTAAAATAAAAATCTATCTTCTGAGTCAAAACTAATATGTAAACTGTTGAAAGCGCAATATACTGCATTTCAAGATGAGTACGCAGATTTGAACTGAGGAGTACAGGTTGGTAGCCAACGTAGTTAACCATCCGACTGTAACCGTCTCGTTGCGTCTTATAATAATTGTTTAATGTTAATTAATTTTATTTAATATCAATTTCTTACCGGTCTGTTTCGGTTGTAAGGAGTGTGCATAGGATTGTTAAAGATGTCTTCATTTCTATCATTTGGATTTGCAGCAAATTGATATGGTGTAACTATTGTATGTGGCACATGAGCAACTTGACCTCTACTATTTCTAGCTTTCCACCATTTACGACTGTCATCTAATACCTAAAATATAATTGATCAGATATACATTAAAAAATTCCGTACTCAATAAACTACCTCAAGAAATTCTCCTCTAACTACTGTTAATTCTTTATCATTGTTAGCTGTTCTGGGATAAGTTACTTGAACAACGCTAGAACCATGCGCTTGTAGATTTTCTAACCAACTTTCTTGACTTCTTCCAAAACCCCTTTCATCTCCATTTCTTTCAATTGAATCAATTGAAATGTCACTTCGAGCACTGGGATCTCTTAGATTTGGAGGTTGATCGCGATCGTTGCTTGGAACAGGTTCAATTTTTTGTTCTCTATCGTGATGCTGCTCACTATTTCTATTATCATAAATAAATGCGTTGTCTTGGTTTGGATCATAATCATTATAATCGCTACTATAATGTGTTTCATTGTGCGATTCTCTATATTGTTTACTTTGGGGTTCTAATTCATCGATTACTGGATAATCTGGTGACCACCCATCCATAAATTCGGGATGATATGGAGGCACATGGCCTTTCCAAGCATCTCTAATAAATAAAAGCAATGTTTTAAAAATATTAAAAGATGAATAATTTTCTTACCTTGGTAAGAGCCACGCATCTCCAAGGGAATGCCAAAGTTCGGTTTCTTTACTTGTAACGCAATTCATTAACAAATTAATTGCTTCTCTTGTTAATAACGGTGATATTACTTTGTGTGGTAAATGCGAATCAAAATAAGTTTCGTGTGATGCTTCGACTATTAACGCAAGCGGAGTAAATAAAAAGTGTACTAATTCTGGAGCATTGGGATCGTGAATATGAGCTTTCAGTTTTGCTAATAAATTAAATGATAACTTAAATTTTTGAAATATATCGAAAAACTCCTTTTCTGGTGGTGGCTTGGTCCTCATTGTTAGCATTCCGTCACCCATGTCCCTCTTTTTACTTTTGCGACTTCTACGTCGTCTCTCTAACTCTCTCAGTGCAGCAGCCGCGTGTTGCAAACGTGCAATAAATTTTTCTATATCGTCAAAGCAATGATTTAAAATTGTCACATCCCGTTCATATTTTTCACTTGTTGTTGAACTCGTATCATCATTATTAGCTGTATGCTCGGAATCAGATTCACGATAAGCATCCCTTGAAGGATTTAGAATATGTTGCGTGGGTGGTTTATGAGATGGTGGTGGAATACTACTTTTTCGACTCCTTGTCAATGTTTTTCCCATTCTTAACTGCTTTAAATCTTCTACTAGATCTTGAGCGGATATACTTTGGCACTACAAAATTACATTACAATTAGGTTGTTTACAAAAACTTACTAGCGCAGTTTTGTGTTGGTTATTACAAAATATATTTTGTGTTTAATTAAAATTTAGCATGAACGTGTCAAGATTTATTATCATTCTTAAGGCACTTAAGTAGAAAATTGCTTATTTGTTTTCCGCAAGCTTTACCTAGTTTTCCCTATTCAAAATTTAATTACCATTTTAATTTGATTTTTAGAACAATAATTGAATGTGATAATTAAATAAATATTAACGATGTTGTTTGACAGTCATAAATGGATTTTCTATAATTACCTGAAATATGTGCATTTCAGGTGGATATGATGGATTGGAATTTGAGACAATGAAAACCAATATATTATTATACATTTCCATTGGGTCGTGACTTGTAAAAGCAGTTGGTTCTTGAATTGAGTTAGCCGGAAATCGTTCCATAACAGTCTAGAAAGAAAGCTAACGTTATTTTAATATGCAAATTGATTTCAATTTTGTTACCCCAGTTTCGTAGTCCATAACCAAAACCCAAGATCTATCAAGGCACAATTGCATTTTTTGGGACCAGATACCATTTGTTTTCTCTAATTGGAGAAGTCTTCTCATTCCATCAGCAGGATATACGATCCCGGTGTCTTTCGAAACCGTGAACGTAGCCAAATGTTCCATAAGATAGGTAGGTTTGTCTTCATTTTCATTGCCAGGATCATCTCTATCTCTGCCCAAATCCCGATCTTCGGGAAAATAGCCATTGGAATGGTAAGCCATTTTATTATTCACTCTGAAATGTGTATATTAGTTGAGCAAACACTGATTCACCAAATACTTATTTATTATTATCGGAAAAATGATTTACACATTTACAATGCCATTTAAACTTGATTAGGAAATATATCGATAACTATACGATTGTAATCCTATTAATTAGATCAACGTGTTTAGTGATGACAAAGTTCTAAATTGAAGTATTGATTAGATAGGTGGATAAAAGTTGTTTTGATTAAAAAATTATTTTTAAAAATTTACCTATTTACGTATAATTTTAAATAACTAAGAAGTTTCCATTTTGGTTGCTAACTGACCGAAATGGTTTCCAATTGAAAAATATGAAACTATAACACTTAGTGAAATTACCAAAGGTTATTTATTATGTGCGAATCTTTTATTTTAATTTTTACATCGCCACACCCTTTAAACCATACTGGAATGTTAAGAATGTTAACTATTTTCGTGTGTTTCACGTACTTTGCGTTTACGTATTACCACGGTTTAACAAGTTAAACATATTAATTATTATTTATAACTTTATTTTATAATATGTGTGCATATTAAAAGTTGTTAGTATTTATCACAAAATTCTTCAAGAATAGAATAAATATATAATGTATATTACTTGGGAAATTTATTTGCAAAAATATTCATTCACGTTTAAAAAAACTTGTGACATATTTAATGGGGCATATATTTTACGGTGTTAAACATAGATAACTATATTAACTTCTTGTTGTAATTGTCAGTAATCAATTTAATTTAGGAATTGATCAAGTAGGTACACATATTTTGAGGACGACTCGTCATGAGTTCCATACAATCTAAAAGCCACGGTGGCGACCATAATAATAACAATATAGAAATGGTACGGTATTAATCTAACAGTAAATAAAATTTTTGTCTAAAAAATAAGAAATCGGAAAGAATAATTCAAAAACTTACCCTTAAATGGCGAATAGCAGCATTTTAACACATATTTTCACTTATTAGCATTATAACAGTAGTACTAAATGTCGATATTTCTACGTTTTACTTACTATGTAATGATGATACACAGGTGAGATATTTTACCTGCCTACCAAACAGGTAACTTAAAATTGAGTTTGCGCATTGGTTACATATTTAAGCGGCAGTTCCATAAAAAGTCACTAAATTAATCCTACACCATATTAAATCAATTGCTTAAATTATTTTTTAATGAACCTTATTTCATAACTTGTAGGTATTGTACAATTATTATTAGAAATAATTAAACATTACTCATACCTAAAAATTTATTTAAATTTTATTAATTTAAAATTAAAATTAAAAGTTAATTTTGATTACACAACTATTTAAAATAGTAATAACAATTAAACCTATTTATTTAATCAAGGCAGCTAGAATTAAAAAAAAAACATTTTGTTCAATATGTAAATCTAATATAACTTCCTTTATTTATTTTTTTAATGGTTTTCGAGTTTTTGATATCTACTCACCTTAATTCCTTATTTACTCCAAATAACTATTATTGTGTTCTGGGGGTTTCACTGGGTATGGCGCATTATTATTGTTTTTTGCAATTTTAGTTAATTGAAATACCAATTGAATCGGTCATTCAAAAACAACACATCTCACATAATTAAAATTGTACAGGCATCAACATTTTTAAGAGTTTCTTTTTGCCAGTTTGCTTTTTAGACTTTTTTCTTAAAAATGTGAAGGTTTTTTATTCTACAGTTTTCTTATTGATGCCTTTAAAAATTTAATTGTGTGACTTATGTTGTTTTTGAAATAACCAATTCAATTACAAATTTTTTTATAATTTTCTTTTGGTGTTTATATCTTTCAATTCATTATCAAATTCAAAATTTATTTTATTTGCAAAACTTATGCAACCCAAATATCGTTCTTCGGAAATTCACTAATTTTCTGATTTTTAAGCGCTTTCAATATTCGAAGATAACTTTTTAAGGTGTGGGCCGGACCGGTGTTTTTCGGAGGCAGTTACGATGGCCCTCAAACCGTATGATTTTCTTTAACATTTAGACCGGATCTTTCAAATACATAATATGCGTATCCTGTGATCTGTAGTTTTTGTTGGTTAGCAATACCGTGAATACTTAAATTTTGTAAAATTTTATTTTTTAATTTAATAACTATATTATGTTATAAAATCGCGAAGAAATACCGCATATTTCGTCACAACTTAGCTAATTTTTTTTTAATTGTTGGTCACAATTTCTGTGACCTTTACTTTCTTACGTCAATAGACTATTCGATCATACCGGAAGGGTATCCCTAGCTTAAAGCATTAATTGATTCAGTAAAATAGAATAAATTTTTTTTATTTTATAATTAAAAATTTCTTTGACTGTCCATCACAAAATATTTTTGTAATCAAGATTAATGGTATACGCATTGCTCTTTTTGTCATAGAACGCATTAGAACGGCGTTCCACCACATTTTTAAAATTTTTAATTTCAATAGTAGTACAATTATGAATTAAAAAAAATTGCAAAACAAAAATTTTTTTATTAGCGTTTTACCACCTTATTTTTTACAAAAAGGGCACTGGGTTTACATTTATATTCCATTCAATAAGTGAGAAACTGGAGGTTATTCCAAACCCCCAAACGCTCTGGTGCATACTGCCGCAACATGAATAGTGAGAAAAGAGCGAGGGGTAAACCACGCTTAAAAATTGTGTACACCAGACTTCCTCCCACTTCGGACTTCCCAAACTTCCCCGGACTTTCCCAGACTTCCCGGACTTCCCCGGACTTCCTCGGACTTCCCCTGACTTTCCCGGACTTCCCCAGACTTCCCAGGACTTCCCCGGACTTCCTCGGACTTCCCCTGACTTTCCCGGACTTCCTCAGACTTCCCCAGACTTCCCGGACTTCCTCAGACTTCCCCGGACTACCTCAGACTTCCCCAGACTTCCCGGACTACCTCAGACTTCCCCAGACTTTCTCAGACTACCTCGGACTTCCTCAGACATGGTGACAAATATTATTGTGTTGATTTAAGAAGTAAATTATTCATTGTAATTATGACATTTGAGATAAATTTGAGATTTTGAATTTACAATAACTCGAAAACGGCGCTAGATATCGAAAAACCGAGAAAAAATTAGTGCCCTAGAACGCAAGTACTTGGTCATAGGAAGCTATATACAAAATTTCAGAACAATAGCGCGCAAGAATGGCGCGGCAAGAATTAATATCATTTTATATTTCAGACTTCCCCAGACTACCTCAGACTTCCCCAGACTTCCTCAGACTTCCCAGACTTCCTTAGACATTGTGACAAATATTATTGTAAATTTGAGATTTTGAATTTATAATAACTCGAAAACGGCGCTAGATATCGAAAAACCGAGAAAAAATTAGTGCCTTAGAATCCCAGTACTTGGTCATAGGAAGCTATATACAAAATTTCAGATTAATAGCGCGCAAGAATGGCGCGGCAAGAATTAATATCATTTTATATATCAGACTTCCCAGACTTCCCCGGACTACCTCAGACTTCCCCAGACTTCCTCAGACTTCCCCGGACTTCCCAGACTTCCCCGGACTTCCTCAGACTTCCTCGGACTTCCTCAGACTTCCTCGGACTTCCCCGGACTTCCCGGGACTTCCTACAAACTGTACACCAGACTTCCCGGGAGATTTACCCCTCGGAAAACAGACTTGTTTAAGTGAAAATTTAAAATAATTGTTTCATCTATTGTTTCCAAACTATTTTCCAAACTATTCCCATAAAATTTGCCGAAAATGTCAGCTGGAAAAAGGTAAGCTGAATTTTAAATGTTTCTGTTTCTGAATTATAGCCGAATAAACTCAAAATGACACATCTCTAATTTAGTTTTCTAGCCTAGAGCTGTAACATCTCTACTTTTGGTTTTTCTCATTTTCGCTAGTTTGTTGCAATGGCATAACTAGATGCCTTGGCGCCCATGTACGAGAAAAGTTCTGATGTTCTTGAATATAATTTTTTAAACAGTCAAGGGGATTACTTTACTTAAAATAAACGAGCATCATTTATTTTATCTCAGAAATGTCTCATTTCTGTATTCCACAAACATGCATTTTTGCCTTAACCTTTATTAGTTTTAAAGTTAAATTATTGTTAGTGTTAAAATGTTATTAGTTTTAAAATTTTTTGTTGTTAGATAACTTCATGTTTGTAAGACTTTTCTTGGCAAATTACTTTGATGATTCCTTATTGCTGCCTGTAGGAAGACGGTCTTTGTATACAAAATTGTTACTTTTGTCCGTTAATTATTCAAGTTGCTAATCGGGGACAGAAAACTCGTATAGAAAACGGAATTATTTTATGGATTATAAATCTAAAAAAGTGATTTAACTTGAAGAAAATTCTAAACCTTTAAATTGGAAAGGCAATCAATTTGTCATAGCATTTACAAGGTAACCTTTTTTTGAAATTTTCTATAGAAGTTCGGGTGAAAATCACTTTTCCAATGTTTATATCTCTGGAGGTCTATAAATATGGAGAGTTCTTGTAGAACATGCAAAAAAAAGTTGTGATGTTTTGACCACAACAATTGTAGCAATGTTTATCTCAGAAGTTGGCCCAGCTGGTAAAGGGTATGTCACCAGTTGAGATCGACTTGAGTATCGTGCTTTGTAGTGGGCATGATGATCGAGGTGACTCTTACTATTACTGATCTTTCATCTTTACCTTTGGCGTTGAGTTCTTCATGTTACTCATCGTTTGATTTGGTGTCTCTCAAGGAAGTTATCTCACATGTTTTAAATGTTGTGTAATTTGATGTTTTCCGAAATGAGACACGTTGTCCTTAGTGAAATCGGTTTCTGGACGAGTGGGAACAGATGCAATAGCTGCTCCAAAACTAGAAAATACATTTCTAAAGGGTCAAAGTAAATCACTTAATGAGAAAATTGACCGACTTGTTTCTTCTTCTGTGCCGATGGTCGAAGTTGATGAAGTGGTGGAAACTGTTGGCGATCTAAATATAAGAAGGAGATCTGGAGCTGGCAAAGGTTGGGTCACTTCATACGCTTCAGTTTTGAATGCGGCCCTACATGGTTAGCCTTCGACTCACTGGAGGTGGTAATTACCACCAGCACCAGAGTCGAAGTCGAAGGCACATTAATGTGGGGAGTAATTGTTACCATGGTACAGAGAGTACTGTGTTGCGGGTCGTGGCATCTAGTTTAAATGGTCAGTCACCTCCCATGGACTCTAATTTAGATCATTCTAGACAAAATAGCCCCTGAGGTCATCGCATTCAAGGTTCTGGTGGGGATTTCAGTATTTCGGGAACTGCTCGCCGAAAGTAGTTTCATTTGAACAATCTTACGTCTAACACCGCTGTCGAGAGAGTTAGGGAATATTTTGTGAATGTTGTAGGGATTTGGCTTGTGAGAGTTTGACTTCCAATAGAAAACATTGTTCGTTTAAGATTTGTGTACGGAAATTTGATATTTTCAAATTATTGAACGATAAGGTTTGCCTTAAGGAAACCTCTATTCCACATTTTTACTTTTGCAGGCCGGTCGTTGGTAATCACAATATCCTCGATATATAGTCACGATAATTTTTTAGAGAGTTGTTTACCGCGAGAAACCACCACGAAGTAGGGTATGGTTCTTCTTCTAAATTGGAACTTCCGTCTAATCGTCCAAATTGTGAATTTTTTTGTTTGATTGATACCACTGGTTTTTCTGTAGCTCATATAAACATACGATCTCTGCTGTCTGACTTCCAAATTTTTCTGATTTTGTGACTAGAAACAATTAACTTTCCTTCTCACCTTGTTAACTTGGAGAAATACACAGTCGTTAGGTCGGATAAAGCGTCTCATGTAGGATGAGTTACTATTTATGTTCATAGTTTCTTTTTATTTAAGGTTTTGCATGATCGACATAGCTTTGTTGGAGGCTTGGATCATCTTTGGATTCGCATTAAAGTTTATGGCATTAAAGTTACGTTTGGAGTTGGCGTGATTTATGGACCTCCTACTGTTGCTCTTTCTTGTCTGAGCGAGTTTGGGGAATTTCTATCTTTGTTTGGCAGTGACTGTTATTGAAAGTTGATCATTCTAAGTGATATTAACATTAACTACCTTGGGAAAATGTATATTTCTTTTCTTAATAAATGTGTATTATTATTACTTTACAAGGTCTGTGGAATAAAAAAATTTTTATTTTATATAAAACAGCAATTTTAATTCTTTATACTTAACTGTTTCGACTTCATCAATTGTCTAAAGATACGTCTTGCAAGAAACTGCACTAGCAGCACCGCATAACCTTCTTTAACTGTTCTTATGCAATATCTGTTACGTGTGTTGCTAAACGATTCAACTGAAGCGCAGCACTTCCCATTAGGTATTGCACTTGCAGTTGACGTCGGCCGTAACTACTCTGCTGCTACAGTTTCTAGCAAACCCCAGCTTTATTCTCTCGGTATAATGCTATCGATGAGTTTTTTCTTTCTTTACGTTTTCTATCCTTGATTTAAATTTAAAGAACAAAGCTTAATACTTCCATCAAGTTGACCCCTTCAATCAATTTTTTAACTCTTTTTGATAGTTGATTGGTTTTACATAATTAACCAATTAAAATTAAACATCAAGTTACTTTTTCTATTTTCTTTCTTTCTTTCTTTTCAAAGTGGCTTTTTCTAAGGATTTCATAATAAACATGAACTTAACCACACTTGAATAAATTTTCTATTTTTTTTTGAATTTATTTGCTCTATTATATATAGAGGTTAGGTATAATATATAACCTTTGTAGGTTAATTTTTTAAATTTTTTTTAGCATCAAACGAATAAAATTAATGTAATAAATAAATAGAAATAAGAAATAAAAAATAGAAATAAAATTAACATTACTCTTGTGAAAGTTTTATTACATTTTTTTCAGAGATTTTTAAATTTAGTCACTCATAAAAAAATGTATACAAACAAAAATTAAGCGAATAAAATTATCAACAAAAAATATTTAACAAGTTTAGCAGTCAAATCAATTTTTAAAAGCTTTTGTTTAACTTGATATGAGCGTTGTCCGTCGTCTGTGTGAATGGACTATTTTGAAGTTAATTTGAACCAACTTCCCTACGTCCTAGAAAGCTGAAATTTGGTACACAGCTTCAATTTTCGGCGAATTTTTATATTCTAATTTCGGTTTTTAAAAATTCTGAAAAATTAGCGAAAAATCGGAAATAAACTAAAAATGATAAAGCACATGCGTCTTTTCGCATTGAACATTTTCACCTTACAGGGCGAAAAATAACGTAAAAGGTGACCTCCCAGGCTTGATACGTAATAGTATAAATTTATTGAGCTATTGAGGTTTTCTTAAACTCGTTTACTTCATCTCGAGATATCTATCGGATACGAATCTGTTCGATAAACAATCAAGTAACCAATCAAATTTGAGATTTTTTACCTTAAACTTGAATTTCATTTACTTTATTTACAATTTCAATTATATTTTACAGACCACTTATAACTTGCATGCTACTAGACTACCGCATGCTGCCGACTGATCCATGGGTATGTTACTTTTTTTATTCACTGAGGTTGGTAGCTCTTGGTAGCTGACTAACCTAAGTTCTAATATTCAAATAGTTAATACCTGTTATAATACAGGTATGGCTTCTATACCTTACAATCTGAAGTACAAAATCAAGGCTATTCGAAGAAAAAAAAAAGTAGAATGGGAATTGAAACTATTAATCAGTTTAGATTGAAATGAGTGAACAAAAACTGATTCAAGTTGTATTCAACCTTTGTTGATCAACTAAAATCTGTCAACTAAACTTGACTCTTAAGAACGCGCCTTTATGAAAAGTTTTAGAAAGAATATTAGGTGGTACGAAGAAAAAATTTAGAAAATGTGAATTAAATCAATTTTTGGTGGTACGAAGTTCGTTGGGTTAGCTAGTAATTAATAAATTACAACCTAAAATAAATTTGAAATATGTTTCAAATATTTTTTATATTTTAGTCTTATAAGATTAAAAAATTAAAAATTAAAATTTTTTTAAAAAACTCTTATTTAAAATTAAAAATGTGCACTAAAAAGTAAAAAATAAAACAATTTTTTAAATAAAATCAAGTAAAGCTCTTTCAAAACATCTATATAATAGCGTGAGGCTATCAATAAAGATTAAATATCTAAGAATTACTGATATTAAATTTAGTTGGGCTTTTCAATGATACTGTTTGTATATTAAATTCGTAGCCCCACGCTTTTATATACATGTTTTCAAGGAACTTTGTAAAAATTGTCCTATTTTCTGAAGTGATAAGACTATCGTTTACTAAAAATCTTTTTTTTTCCAAAGTACCAAAATATCAGTTCAGGACATTTAAACTGGAGGCGGCAGTATATTCCATGCTTACGGCATCAGTTCGCTCTTCCAAACTTCCTCTTTATCAAGCCCATAATCATTTCATGCAACCTTTTTCTACCGTACTTATTATCTCAGCCTGGATCTCATCACCTCTAGCGCTTCTATTGTTGTTCATATCTGTTATTGCCTTTTCTTCCCTGGGTATCCACACTATCGTTCGCCCGGACCTGGACAATTGGGTGAGTCCAACTGGACGACGTATAACTAGGTGACGGACACCTGGGCTACGGGTAAAATTTTGTTCCATTGTAATTCATAAACTAATATTACTTAATAGCAATATTAATTATTTCAATGAAGATGTTTCTTAAAGTAAAATGTCAGCGTTTTCATTCAGAACTGAAAGGTTTTGAATAAAATCATTCTGTTATTGCGATTATTTTTTTTGGAAACTGGCTACTTTGTCGGTTTTTTTTTCTATTTTGTTCTAATCCAAGTCTTCTAAAATTCTCCGTTTTCTAAATTTCGCTAATTGTTATTAGTTATTAGTTAATATTCTTAAAATGTCCTTGTCCCAAAGTGATTACATTAAGCGGATTCTACTGTACAATATATAGAAATATAATATATTTATATATACCTAATTCTTTTTGTTGTAATATTAATACATTTAATATTAACATTCCCTACTATGTTAAAACTTAATAAAATTGACAATACTTGAACATAAATTTATAGTTTATTATTTAACAAGCAGCTTAAATTGGAGTTATAATATACTATTTTATCTGCTCCTGTAGACATAATACAAAAATTAACAAATTAATGAGCACTAATAAAAAAATTTGTGGTATAAAATAACAGTTAAAACATAAATTGTTCGTAGGCAAGCTTTGCGAGTAACAAAGTAATTCAATACACTTATGCTTACTTCAGCAATATAAGCATAAAGACAGATCTGAGAATATATAGCCGATGTCAAGAGGTGACGTAATATTATGTTCATAAAAGTATGTTTTTATTATTTATTATTTTATATAATTAAACGTGAATGTTTAATAAATTTGCGTGGGTAAATTAAATCTTAAAGATGAAACTTGAGATTGTAACAACTAGGAGTATTATTGTAAACTTATCAACTATGCGCATGTTGTTAATTTCCGTATTATGGATGCAGGTGCAGATAAAATTTAAAGTTTGTGCCAACCCCAATTTATGAGAGCAGATCATGGCATTATATTGTAACAACACTGATCCGTACATGCAGTTCTAGCTTACAACATGAAAAATTTCCTGAAAACTCTTTAACGTTTGTGAAATTTTAGTTAACATTAAATAGAACAATAAATTAAAATGCAAATTATGAATCAATTTTTATTGATATGATATTAATTACTCTTTACAAACGTATATCGATAAAAGCGCTATATATAAAAAATATAATACGAAAGTTTTTTTAATTTAAGAACATCTTTCGAATTAGTTATTATATACAAGGGTTAACAAAAAAAATTTAAATAACTTATAAACTTGTATAATAATAAGTTGTTGGATATCGAGAGTTACAAGAATTAAAATACAATTGAACTTAATTTTAAATAATTGTTTTAAATTATTATCGCTGCCTACGAAAATTGTATTTTAGAGCAAGAGCTCTTTAATTATTTAATTAACTCGTAATATCTATTCTATCTGCTAAATGTCACAGTGGTGACAGAGGGGTCGGTAATATGGAGCTTTGCAAAATAAACATAAATATTAAAAAAACATGCATTGGTTGACAACGCTATAGTACGGTGGTTTTAAAAGGACCATTATAGTTTTTACCTCCCCCCCCCCTATATAACCGTCCTTGATACAGGTTTCATTTTAAGCTACTCACATATTGTTTTCTTCGCGCGCAGTCTACAAACTCGTTTTCTTGTCTTTAATATACTCCGAAGTTAACTTAATTAAAATTTTTATGAGCTTTTCCAAATTTTGAAAATCATGAAAAATTGAATTTTGATTTTAATTTTAAAATTTGCACTGTTCGACGATATTTCATATTCCCTTTACGACCTTGCAAAGGTTGTCTTCAAGGAAAGTTTAAAATTTCAACAAGTTTGAAATATTTATATATATATACAAGTTAATTAAATAATTGCAAATAACGAACTCTGAAATGCAATTAAACCATCAAACGGACTTACTATAGCGAAGTTCGATTGTAATGATATACAAAAAGTTCGTCGAGAAAAATTATCCCCCCTTCTATTTTTGTTTTTTAAACTAATTTTCTGTGACAAAAATTACTATGATATTTGGCGAATAGAAGAAATACTACAAGTTAATTATGAAATAATTATTCAATAATTAAAATCGTGACCCCAAATATTTTCTCCAGAAAAAGCGATGGAAATCGTGGCCAATTTGATATTGGTCCAAAAAACCCACGATTTCCATCGCTTTTTCTGAAGTAAATAATTATTTAGAATGGACTCACGATATATCATTTATTTCAAACGAACTTCACTAGAAACAAACGAATATTAAATAAAATTAATGTTATCTGATTTGTGAAAAATATTATCCAAAATTCTCAACTGAAGTACCAAAAACATTTCAGTAAGATTTTGAATTGCACAATATAAAAATTCAAACAAATTAGCGATATTTACAAATATGTATAACGAACTTTTCCTTAAGGCCTACTTCGTTTATTTAACATAATATTATATTACTACAATAAAAAAATTTCTTTCGCTATTTACGTATATACCTACCTATTTTCTCAAATTGTAGAGATCATTCAGGAGGTCATGTCCCATACAATAGTGCGCAGAAATGATAAAATTCGTTTTAACAAAATAAATACAGTCCTGAAAATATCGTTCTTTGTTGACGTTTTGCTTTGACAGATTCGCTATTTTCGTGCTTTTGATTATTAAATGATATTAACATTATTTGATAATTTAAATAACAATCAGCCTTTTTTAACGCAATTTGAGTATTTTTATTATACTGAGGTTAGTACAAACAACATTTTAATTTAAAATCGTTTTTAAACGAAAATTTTATTTTTAGGTTAAACTACTGTGTGCATCACTAAATCTTTTTTTACATCTATTTGACGAAAACGTTTATTATTTTATTGTGGTAGGTAATGCATAAACAAATTAATTTAACATCGTTTTTTAAACAAACAATATTTTTTACAGTTAAAATTCATTACTAATATGAATAACCGTAAAGTAGTTCATAGTCAAGGACGACAAATAATTTATAATGTCATTCAATATATTATGAATAAAGAAAAATGCAAAGGAAATATTTTGTATGCAAAAGTGTCATCTGCAACTGGAGTTTCTTATAAAACTGTTATAAGAATAATGAAGGAAGGAGCTGAAAATCCTCAACAAGCCAAGTTTTCTACTCCCAGGAAAACTATTAAAATGCCATCCCCAAAAACTACAACAAGCCAATTTGAAGAAGATGTTATTAGGCGTATAATTCATTCTTATGCGACTATACATAAAAGGCGACCTACAATGAAAACTGTGTATGAAGCGATGAAAAAAGATCATGGCTTTTCTGGATCGCTTTCATCATTTCGAATTGTAGTACATAGGATTGGTTTTAGGTGGAGAAAATCCCCATGTAATAAGCAAATACTTGTTGAAAAAAGTGATATTCGAGGTAAACGAGTTATGTTCTTAAGAAACCTTATAAAATATAAAGAAGAAGGAAGAAATATTGTTTATACGGATGAAACTTACATCCATAGTTCACATACCGTTCCTAAATGTTGGGACGATGGAAGTACTAACGGTTTAAAGACCCCAGTGTCTAAAGGACAACGATTAATTATTGTTCACGCTGGCGGTGCAAGAGGTTTTGTTACGAGGGCCTTATTAATATTTAAATCTGGCTTTAAAACTGGAGATTATCACGATGACATGAATCACAAAAATTATTTGAAATGGTTAAATGAAAAATTAATTCCAAATCTAGAAAAAAATAGCGTTTTGGTTATTGACAACGCTTCGTATCATAACGTTAGTATTTTAAAATGCCCTACGTCTTCATGGAGAAAAGGTGCTATGCAGCAATGGTTATCAGAAAGAAGTATAATATGGCAAATCAGAGATACAAAAATGGATCTGTATAATATAATTAAATTACACAAGCCACGTAATAAAAATTATGTAGCCGATAAACTTTTAGCCGAACATGGCCACGTTGTATTACGGTTACCACCATATCACCCAGAATTGAACCCTATTGAGAAAATTTGGGCGTTGGTAAAAGAATCGTGTTGCCGCACGAAATACCACATTTAAAATGGACGATGTCCGAAGATTGACTGAAGAAGAATTTAATAAAGTCACAATAGAAGATTGGCAAAATATTTGTCGCCATGTAGAAGCCACAGAAAAAGAATATATAGAAAAGGAATATATTATGGATGATGTAGATGAACTCATTATTAGAGTAAATTACGAAGATGAAAGTGACAGTTCAGATTATCTGTCTTCGGAAGATGAAGAAGATGATGAAGAGTTCAATTTAGAATGTGAGCCCATCTTGTAAAGATAAAAATAAAAAAAATCAATTACTCGGCTAATAAAATTTACTTCGATGTGCGATTACTCACTTTCTTGTTCGTTATTATTTTATTATAATAAAAATAATTTGTTTTACTTGTACAATAGTATTTGCTTGTACTATAATAATAAAGTTTTACAATAAATTACATTCCTATAGTAATCATTTTATTTTTTCTATAATTAGTTTTTCTTTTCTATAATTATAATGAAAATAATGTTCAAGTCAGATTTTTTAAATTTTCGCGCCAAGCTGATGTTTTCATTTAACATTTATTCTTATGTATTTTGCCCGTTTCGCGCATTGTATGAGACTTAAGCTTCTGAACGAACTCTAGTATAGTACTCAAAATATACAAATTTATTGCATATCTTGGTCAATATCTACAAAACTTGAACAAATTTTATCAACTAAATTTCAAATATTATTTGGTATTAATTTACACCTTTTCAATATACCTTCATATATATGTAAATATTTTGATGTTTTTATGTTAGTATGTATAAGTTTTTGTACTAACAACTCATTTACTTACGTAATACGTAGTTATTAAATTTTATTCCAATAATATTAAAAATTTCATAATTTTTATCTACAATATTATCTACAATATTGGATAATTTTTATTGCCTGAGTTGTAATACTTATATGTTATAACAAAAACATTAACACTTCTTTCTATAAGAGTTATTTCTATCACAAGTTGCGAAATGTATTTTTACGCACTCAGTGTGAAACATGGCAAATGTGTAAAAGACAACTTTTGCATCGAGATTAACACACTTTTCTTACGTGTGTGAAGTGTGAACTTAGCCCCGCACTTTCTATAAAAATAAATTTTAAAAGTTATTTCAGGTTTGTTCTACATTGTTTAAAAATATTTTTTTTTCAAGTTATTTAAATATTAAAAAAAAAATTCAATAATTAATTTTTGTTGTCGTTTGAGGTTGTTCTGGATTTGTTCCCGGTACACGTCGTTTCGGCGACCGCAGTTCGGCGAAAGCGATTCGGCAACGTATATTCGGCGACCCGAAATTCGGCGACCCGAAATTCGGCGACCCGAAATTCGGCTATACTACTTTCGGCGATTCCAATTCGGCACCGGTATTTCAGCGATTCTCATTCTGCAACAGAAAATTCGACTACGTCGATTCGGCGACGGAAAATTTATTAACAATATAAAAAAAATTATTTTTTATTTTTAAATTTAATATTTATTTACATATACATCGCAGGTATCATAGTTATACATACTTTTTAAGCAATTAAACAAATTTTAATTCATGTTACGTCGATTCGGGGAGGGAAAATAATTTATTTAAGTGTTAAAATTTATTAAAACTTTAAACCAACTGAATTGTATTGAAATGGGGAAAACTAAGAAAAGATTAACACAATACGTATTATTGAAAAGGAGCAAATAACAAAAAAAGGGATTTACTTAAGGGAGATAGGGAAATTACTAACTTTTAACGACGGGTTTTAAGTACAATTTCGAAAAAAGCCATAAGCATCCGTACTAAGGGATTTTTTGTACATTAAAAATTTAGATTTTGAAGATTAATTGAATAAACTAAAAGTATACCTTCCGTCGCCGAATCGACGTAGTCGAATTTTCTGTCGCCGAATGAGAATCGCCGAAATGCCGGTGCCGAATTGGAATCGCCGAAACTGGCATAGCCGAATGTCGGGTCGCTGAATTGACTGTCGCCGAATCAGAATCGCCGAAATGACGGTGCCGAACTGGATTCGCCGAAATGACTGTATCCGGTTTGTTCCATATTGTTCCAAAAAATCATTTTTATATATCCAAAAATGAAGTCGTGAAAAGAAGAACACATTTAAGGATAGCACCGGACTTGAAAACAAATTAAATATATATATTTTGTTGTTACAGATTGTTTTGGGTTTCTTCTATATTATTCTAAAGTAATTTTTCAAAAACTGAAAAAGGAAAGTAAAAAATCGCGAAAAACGTTTTTCCAGTTAAAAATACTGTTATAATTTTATAGAACATCAACAGATGGCACTATTTATTTATTTCACTAACGATAGTGTAATTCTTGTAAGTAAAAATTTAAAAGTTTTACAGCCTTATGCATAGTCGTATTCTTAAAATATCTTTAATATGATACCAATAGCTACTAGTTAGTGGCATATTGTGCTAGCTACTAAAATGTTGGTATGCTTTTAATAAAAAAGTTAGAATTATTTTAGTGAGTAGACTACTAAAGTAACAGTTTTTATATATTTATTTGGAAATACTGCAAAATATCAATATATATCAAAATTTACATATTTCATCTAAATAGAGTAATTAAATTAAGTTTATTAATTACCTATGTAGTATATACTAGTTACTCATGTTACAGAAGTTACCAATATTAAAAATTTAATATACACAATTGTTTACTTTTAGTTAAAAGTGAGGTTAACAGAATCTTAAAGATGCCCTAGACCGTCACTAAAACTTGTAGTGGCCAACTAAGGATAGTAACCTCTTAACTCGACAATAGTATATAATCTAGATTGATTAGTTGGCTACAATCTAAGATATTAGTAGTGTGTTAGTAGCTACTTACTTGCAGTGGCGTAGCTAGGGTCATTTGCTCCCGGGGCCTTTTAGCGTTGCGTCCGGGGACACATGTCCCTTCCTGCCCCCCCTAGCTAAGCCACTGCTTACTTGACTATGCATAAGGTTGTTACCACTTTTTGCGAATTCTGAATGACTGCAGCTGAAAAAGTTTGCATTTCTAGGGCACCAAGACCCTAGCTTACCGAAGGGCTAAACAAAATTGTACACTATGCAAATATTAGTAAGAGGGATTGTTTCTAAGGGATTACATATAAGTCCAAATAATGTAGTGTTTTGTTAAAAAATCTAGGTCTGAAAGAATCTAATTGTGTAAAGAACTTTTCTTCTATTGTGTCATCTGACTCTAATCTAATTGTGTAAATTTTGCACATACATATGCTATCGCTTGTGATATATATAAAAATTTACCAGACCTGCCTATTGTTAAATATTTCATAAAAGTGTACTAAGTTTTTCTAACAAAACTAATTTTGTTTCAAAAATTTTCTGAACTAAAGTTTTTACTAAACTACCATTGAACTTGTTGGTACAACAGGTCCCTAATATTGCAATGCTAAAGAAATTTATAAGAAATTTCTACAGCGACTTCAAGGTTTAAAATACATTAAATACAGTAGCGCCATCTATTGGTATTTTTTGGAAATATAAGTGTTTCTTATACATCTGCAATTTTTACCACCTAATAAATACAACAATAAATAAAATAATATGTAGAAAGAACCTAGAACAATTTGGAACAACAAAAAAAAGTCTTTTTTTTTAAATAAAAATTTTGCATTATTTTTTCAATTATTAAAAGATATTTTGGAACAAGATAGAATAAACCTGCAACAATATGGAACCTATAAAAAGCGCTGGACTAAGTATACTCACTTAAGATGTTTTCTACAGACATAAAGGTTATAAATATTCATAATTCAAATATGTCTTTAAAAACTTGAAATGTTCTTGTAAAATAATAAAAGTTTTTGGTTTCTGATAAATTTTTCAAGGCAGATAGGCGTCAGGAAACTCTCTGTACTCTGTAGGTATACCTGCCGGCTACGTTGACTACCTGGTTTAATTTACCCAGTTTTGTCATAATTATCTAAATATAATAGCAATAAGCTAATGTAATTATTATTATGTGTTTTACATTATATATTTCGTGTAAATTGACACTCACTACTTCTGTAGTTTAATCTATTTAATCTATAAATCTTCCGTTATGCGGTCTAAATAAAGATTACACTCGTCGCATTCTTTGAAGCTGCATGTTGCAATACAAGAAAAGAAAGTTTTTAACTTTATTAACTTTTATTTATTTCGATTTTTGCTATTTTGTGTAGTTGATTCAGTTTCATGATATTATTTGTTTCAATTTTAAATACCAAAAATATGAATTCATTTATGATTAAGTAACTTAAATTATTGTTCATAATAAATTTGAAGGACCGAACTTTAATTAATGAACAAAAATAATAAAACGCAATAAAATAATATAAAATAAAGTTGAAAACCGTCTTTTGCGTGCTTGCAAACAATTACTTTTAGGCACTAGTGCGTAAAAGAAGTTCATTTCGAAACTAAAATGATATTCATAAAGTTACTTTTTCACAACGTTTGTAGGAAAAACCACTTAACAAAAAATATAAAAGTTATCAACTTACTTTATAATACGTTCTTTGGTAGGTACGTTAGCCATCAATAACAATAGTAAAATATATAAATTGGCAACAATATCTAATTGACAGTAAAAAATCTATTAACTAATTATTATATCTCAATAAAGATAAATAAATCTAAATACAATTAAAAATATCACATTAATTTATAAATCATAATTAACAATAATGGTAATGTTTTGTTGGAATTATTGATTTTATTAACTTTTCCTTGTATTTAACAAATAAATTTAATACTTTTAGTTTTATATTTCGCTTTAATTAATAGCAAATGAAAAATATCTGAAAAGTTATCGTTAAAGTAATACCAACACAAAAATGTATTACCATATTAGTTATTTAAAATTCTGCAGATTCTTCACGAAAAGTGTACGTTAACCAATAGGTAACATTGAACAGTACGAAAACTAATGGAAATGTAATCCTGGAAATAACATCTATACGTTTTGATCTTGTAGGGAATTTTGACAACCAAGAGCGGCAACAATTTCGTCGAGATGATGGCATGTGAACCTTACAATGTCGAACTTTTTCTAAATTGATTGTATCATCTGGATGACGCACCAATGGCTTCTGAAAGTTATACTGTTTATTTATATAATTAGGTTTGAATTTCAATTACATACATATTTTCATTATATAATAATAATTAAAAAAATTTAAAGGGGTAGAAAAAAAGTCTAACACTATTATAGTAATAACTAGAGACCGGATTTACATGCGCTAAGAAACATTAAAATAAATTGTATTTTTTATGCGGTTAAACATGCGATTAAACAAAAGCCAATATACCCAGCAAAAATGTGAAAAATTTAAATTATTTCCTACATAATTTTTTTTTATTATTAGAAATTATTTATTATTATTACGACGTAGTAAAATTATGTCGTTTATCGCTAAGGACGTTTTTATAGTTTGAAAATAAGCAGTCTTGTGCAGTAATTAATACACATTTGTGTTCAACTGACTGACTGAATAAGTTAATTTATTAATATGATAAATTGATAATAGTTATGTTAGTACTTATGGGTAGGTATATAAACCCATCACTTTTTGGGTTCCGTCAAATTCGCTACACCATTTTGGTATTTGAATTTTTTTTTGCATAATTTGAAAGTGCTGGAGAAGTAATGCCTAATACTGCAAATTTATTTAATTATTTTGTGCCGAGAGGGGCCCAACTTGACGCACCCCCTCCACTTCGAAAATTAAAATTTTTAAAAAGTTTATTGGAGAGTGCTTGCAAAGTGTTGCAAATGCTGAAAAATCGTTTTAAAAGTGCTAGGTCGGTTAAATTTTTATTAAGAATTGAAATATTAACAATTAACAAAAACGTCAAGTTAGCCACGTTTTTCTTTCCATTTTATTATATCTATATTTAATTTTTCTTGATATTGTTTTTTAAAAGTATAATCTTGAAGTGCTGGCGAATGCTGTAAACTTTTTGAAGATGCCAATTTTATTGAAAAATTAAAAAAATTAACTCCGAACAAGATACATTCAATTCAGAAAAACTTTAAAAAGTAGTTTTTAACAAATGGATGTTCTTACTGGGTTCTAGATCAATATAAATAAAACAACTATTTTTCTCTTAATTGACTAGTTTCCATTTAAATTTAAATCTTAAATGTATAGAACATCAAAACACTGAAATCAATTCAAAACTCTTTACACACACCAACATTAATAGAAATAACAAATATCAAATCAAATCAATTAACCAAGCAAAATATAATAGTATGAGATCCGGTATAAGAAACATCTACCCTCATCTGTTATTTATTTGTGATAAGAAATAAATGATAGATAATATACAGATTGACACATTGCACATAGGTTGCCTAGTTAAATTGCGTACGGACAATGGGAAATTGGGAAAAATATGAGAACTCCCTTTATCCTAGTCTGTTGCATGGAAATGCGCGCGCAACGCATCTCTGTCACTCTCACCGTTCGCGTTTAAAATTATTTTAAATTATTATTTAAAACGCGAACGGTGAGAGTGACAGAGATGCGTTGCGCGCGTATTTCCATGCAACAGACAAGGTTGAAGGGAGTTCCAATATTTTTCCCATATTTCCCATTGTCCGTACGCAATTTAACTAGGCAACCTATGTGCAAAGTGTCAATCTGTATATTATCTATCATTTTTTTTTTATTTTATTTATATATCGAAAACCCTACAAACAGGAAATGGATAAATCGTCGCAAACAAAGTGCATTTTAAAAAAGATGTCGGTGAAATTTATAAAAATTATTAAAAAACATATCAATATGTATGCACAGTCGACCTTCCTTAAGTTGAATTGCAAGACACCACCAAAAAAGTTCGTATTACAGAAACTTCGAGTTAATAATTCGAATTAGAGCAGTTCCAGTTAGAAAAGTTAATAACCCTTTTCGGGCAGTCGGGTAATAATCCAGAACGCTGCTGCTACAGCGTGTCATATTTTTGGTTAGAGAAACCCGAAGACGCAGACATGATTAATGAGAAGAAAAAGAAAGAGTAGAAATGGAAAAACAAGAAGAAAGAGGAAATAACAGTAATTTGTGAAGATACATCGCCAGTCAAAGATGATCCTCCAAAAAAAGTTAGCCCCGGGCTTCGCATATCCTTATTTAGATTCTGTAAATATTACACTTCATTGCCAAATCCGTGATAATCAACATATTATTCGTTATTTTATTCAAGACCGTGCTCATCTACTGTTTGAACACATTTTTTGCCATTTTAAAACGTTTTTTTTGTTAAATTCATATAATTTATATAGTATGTATATTATAACAAAAATAAATAAATAACATTAACTGTGTATGTTTTTTGTAATAAAAACAAATTAATTATAAAACCTATTAAAGTAATAAATTATTATTAAAAAATATTACAAAGTAAAATTGTTGAACAAAATATAAAATAAGAACAGGAATAAAAGAACATCATCAAACATCAAACAATAATATTAAATTAAATTATTCAACTTAGGAATCATTTTTGTGATTGCGAAGATGAAAGAATTCGTCCATAAGCTCTACCGAGGGAATCTTACCGAGCACCGATGCAGCATTACCTCCTTGTATTATTAAAATAATTAAAAACTACTTTTTAAAGTTTTTCTGATTTCAATGTACCTGGCTTGGAGCTAATTTTTAAATTTTTTTAATAAAATAGGCACCATCAAAATATTTACAACATTCGGCAGCACTTCAAATTAAATATTTAATAAAATTGAGAGAAAAGGGGCTAACTTGACGTATTTGTCAATTGTTAATATTTCAATTCTAATAAAAATCTAACCGACCCTACACTTTCACAATAAATTTACAGCATTCGCTCCCACACTCCAATAAATTAAAAAAAAAATTAAAAATTTTGAAGTGGAGGGAGTGCGTCAAGTTAGCTCCTCTCGGCCCAAAAATGGTATTTTGACAATAAAAAATTAGCAAAACCAGCACTTTCAAAATAATTTGCAGCATTCGCCCCAGCACTTCCCGAGGACTTCCAAATTATGCAAAAAAATTTCAAGTTCCAAAATGGAAGAGCCCACTTTTTGTGGTGGTGAATCAGAATAGCCAATGCTACCAATATAAAAAATACAAGATATTTCATCATTTTGAATATTCTAAGTTTAAGTTAAATCAATTTTTAATTTAAATGTTAAAATCAAAAATAATAATGCCAAATATTGAACATACATAGATGTGTATGTTGCACTATATTTGTGGCAATTTGTGTGTGCATAGGCCTGTACTGTGGCGAGTTCAAAAATTGTGGCGCTATACACTCGATGCCACAATTTTAAATTAAAATATCTCGACACTTAGTTGAATAATTCGCCACAATTGACAATAATTCGTTTGAATTTAATATAGGCATTATATGTGCATCCTTGTTTCTACGTAGATTAAAAATTCGAAGGAATATTCTATTTTATGTGAAATTTGCCACAATAGAGCTTATTTCCCGTACCACACACTATAATATTTATGGCAACTTAAACTAATGCCTTCATGTGGCGCCCTCTGCTTATCATTACAGTGTTGCCAGATATTCTCGATATGTTAGATGGGTTGCAGTCATAATTATTATAAACTATTAACCCCTTACTAACTTGTATTACTCGGTTTGAGATTTCTGTTATTTCAATTTTTGGTTAGATATAAAAATAATAAAGTAAAACAATGTTATATAAACTGCATATTAAAGTATACCCTTATCTTCGAATTATACTAAAAAACCCTAAATAAAATGGAAATGCCATGACTTGCTAAAATGTTAAAATTATTATTTAATTATTACTACTAGTATTAACAAGGAGGGGACCCCTACTCGACATCACCGATTTCGTCCAAATTTATAGGTATGGAGGACTTGACTAGAATTGCAAGTGATATAAATTGTAGCTCCAGATGGCCAAGCGTTTAGAAAATAAAATTTTTTTAGGTCTTACTTTATGTATACATAAGTGTTTTACGTTATGAATTTCCAACTAGTAGCTAGCGCAGCGCCAAGATGTGGGACTCGCAATACGAAGGTCATAGGTTCGAGTCACCTGAAAAAAAGTTTTTTTTTTGCTTCTTTTTAATTTTTACGCTATGCACCGTAATAATGTATTGTATTTGTTTATATTTTTACAAAAAGCATAGGGCATCATTATTTTATCAAAAACTTTTTGAAAAAAAATTTTTTTTGTATGTTATAAAATTGAATACATTTAGTGATTTACAAGAAAAAAGTTCATTTGAAGGCACGCCGTTTGCCACCGCTGTCCTAGTTTGCTCCCGGAAGATGAATCTTACTACTTTTTGGGGGTTACCCGGTTACCACACCTACATCTTTAAGCAAATAACAGATTTCCAATATGGGCAAAAATTTCATTATTTAGTTTTAAAACAATTCCACTTATAAAGTTTGATAAGTTTTAAATTATAGGTACATTATTAGAAATCTTATTATAAATTGCATTATCAAGGCCGTTTATAGTTCTTATAAAGTTGTTGACACTATTAAATTTACGCGTCTTTTTTTAGATGTAAAGCGTGGGAGGGTATGCTTAATTGCAGTCGTTTGAAGATTATTTACATTCTTACAAAGATAACATACATAATATGCATGTATGTTTAAATATTTAAATTTTTATTAACAACGCGAAAAAATTAAATAAAATAAAAATTATTTAGACTGTTGGAAGTTTGATCTACTGCCGAAAATCCGAACTTAATTTGACCTTGTATTAAAGTGTTAGCTAGCGTTTTGCTAAAATCACAGTCCCCCCCTCCCTGTTTTATAATATAATTATTTAGACTGTTGGAAGTTTGATCTATTGCCGGAAAACCGAACTCGATTTGATCTTGAATTAAAGTGTTAGCTAGCGGTTTGCAAAATTCACAGTCCGCCCTTCCCTGTTTTATAATATGATTATATAGACTGTTGGAAGTTTGATTTATTGCCGGAAAACCGAACTCGATTTGACCTTGTATTAAAGTGTTAGCTAGCGTTTTGAAAAAAATTACGTGATATTTGCCGAGCCCCCCCACTCCCCCACGTGAGATTTGGTGAAATTCGGCTCGACCCCCCCCCCCCCCTAAACGCCTCACGTAATTAATGGACGTCCCCTAACTTGAGTAGGTCCTCGCATCCTGTATCTAGATGGATACGGTAATTACTAATTACTTAAACGCAACTAGCTCGGAGTACCAAAGAACAAGAGCGAGCTAAGAATCGATTTTTACTTTGAAACTGAATATGAAAACATAAAATAATTTTATATACTACTTGCGTAGAGACTTGATGCAAAATAACATCTTTCTTTGAAATCGACTTTATATTAATTCTGAAAATTTTTAGTTACGTAGATATTAGCTGTTCAAATTATATAAAAGGACACAGATATTTTAAATTGTAACCAAAATTAGAAATTTTGTTAATTCGTCTCTAGCTACTACTTTATATCTTCTATTTGAAAAACATTTAGAATTATCAAGGCCGTTTAAAATTGCACTATAAAGTTTACACGTTTTTTATCAGATGTGGAGCGGGGAAGGAATGCTTAGCAATCAGTAAATAATTATTTTTTTATTAACAAGGTCAAAAATAAAACAAATTGTAGTGCTTTGGTAAGAGTTGAAGGTTCTTCAGAAAATGTTTAGTAGGTACCTAAATTTTACTTAACCTTAATCGTTTAGTAAAAAAAAGGATTAATATTGTAAGTAACTCGAGTTAGGTCCTTGCGTCCGGTATTTACAGACAGTACAGACGTAACTAGCTCGGAGTTATAGTGAAAGCTAATAAATGGAATTTTATTATGAAACTGGATTATATTCATCTTTAAATAAGTTAAAATTTAAGTTAAAAAACTATATCAAGTATCTTTGCATACTTGCGTTCTGAAGCTGAAGTAAAAACTTTCTCGGTAAACGGCTTGAAAGTAATTCTTAAAAATCTTTGTTTCCTTTCTTTCTTCTTGGCAAAAATTGTAAAAGTAAAAAGTTGAAACAAATTCAATAAATTGTTATAATGAACAACTTTTTTAAAAACAGTACAAGTTATTTTAGTAGATCCTAGCAGCTTTCTACAAGTGGACACTTAATATTTCTACAAATGTTTTAAAATGTATGTAAATAAAGTTTATAATAAATTTATTTATAAAAGTTTTAAATTATTATGTACTATTTATGTACGCAGTGCCCGTTTTAGGGGGCGGACAACCCGGACGTTATTCGGGGCGGCGCTTTGGCTGTTAATGTGACAAAATATTGATAAGTACCCAAGTAATCAAAATTTATACGTTTTTTTTTGGCTAAAATTACCTTGCAATTTACATTTTTTCGTATTTATTGTTTTTGCCTAAAACGCCAAATAGACGTGCAGCTTGGTTGCCAACCTGAGTTGACAACCTGTCTTTATTCATAAAGAAATGACAATTTTTTACGCTGCTTTATAATTCGTTGGAAAAAAATTTTTTTAATTTCGGCAAGCTCTTTAGCACACGTGACCGCAAAATACAGCAGTTCGAAAAGTTCTAAATTAATAAAATTTTTAGAATCTCGGTTGCCAACATCTGGCTCCGCTCACAAAAAATCCAAATCATTAAAATTAAAATTCTAAAAATGTATTAATTTAGAAATTTGAACTTTGCGGTCACGTGTGCTGAAGAGCCTGCCGAAATTTTGGATTTTTTCCAACGAATTATAAAGCAGCGTAAAAAATTATCATTTCTTTATGAATAAAGATAACAGGTTGTCACCTCTGGTTGGTAACCAAGTTGCACGTCTATTTGGCGCCTAAGAGCTAAAAAAATATTTATAACCATGCGGCAATTTGTCTTTTTGTCGCATCATCAAGGCCGTTTATATTTTTTATTATGAAAAATATGCAGACAGTATAAAATTTACGCGCCTTTAGATGTGAGCGGGGAGGTAATAATTTTGAAGTTGCAGTACGTTTAAAGATAAAATCTTTCCAAGATTGCCTAAAAAAAGATTAAATTTTGCCGCCTAGTTTAGTGAATTTTTAATTATAAAATTTAATTGTTTAATAGAAATTCCCTCTTTTTTTAAATAAATTACAACTTTGTGTTTATTAATTTTTAACATTTAAGATACTAGCATTAAGATTTATTTCTAATAATTATGAGGGGTTAAGTTAAAATACTTTTATCACACTATAATTACCTATTTATTTTAAGAAAATATATTTTTTCGAACAGGGGAAATTTTTCTTTTAAATGCACTGGTTTTTACTTCAACGCAACTAGCTCGGAGTTCCAAAGAGCAAGTGCGCTAATAAAAAATAGATTTTTACTTTAAAACTGGTTTAGTGTTAGTAACTATACTATGTATTTTTGTATATCTTTAAAAATTTAAAGTAAAAAAAGCGTTCTGAACCTGAAGTGAAAACCCATCTTTCTTGAAAAACGGCGATACATACTATATAAAATTTTAAAAAGTTTTATATTATTATGTACTTCGTATGTACATACGTATATGCATGTACATCCATTTTATTAAAAGTTGCACCAAGGCCGTTGATATGTATTTCTTATTATGATTATGAATAACATGCAAGCAGTATAAAATTTACCCGCTTTTTATTAAATGTTAGAGCGGGGAGAGAATAATTTAGAAATCGTAGTACGTTTGAAGATAAAATCTTTCCAAGATAAACTATATTGCCAAACAAAAGGATTTTTTTAACAATGCAAAAGTTTAACGATTTTTAGTGCTTTGGTTGATACTTATGTTATGACTTATGGTTTTAAAAAAAAAATTAAGTAAGGTAGTAGTAAACATAGATTAAACATTTTACATTATACTAAGTAACTTTATTAGTAGGTTCTCGCTTCCTGTTGGAAAACTTTTCATTTTAGGGGTCAGAAAAACCTAATAAATTTAAGGGGGGAAAAATTGTCAGCCCTGTCAGTCGAAGTTGAACGTAGCTGACATCAGATGTTAAGCATAAAAATGGTAACGAAAATTTAATACTGAAAAAAATAAATAAAGAGATATTGTTGTAGAGTTAGGTGCAAAAACTCTGAACAAAATAGTCCTTGACTAACATTTTAGCGTTTTTCTGAAAGAACAATGTCGTATTGGTTATACCTCTTTTTGCATTCCCTACACAATTTATCAATAAAATAATACTTGTCGCATGGCTTCTTCCGTAGCATGGTCTTTCGGTTGCGACTACTTCTTCAAACTCGAAATAGTGACTAAATGAACTATCAATATTCTTCATACTTAAATTAAAAACTTGATTGTCAAAAATTATCAATTCATGATATTGTTTTGTAATAATTCACCTAATAAATAAACTATAATAAATAATAATTAGTTACGCCGATATCTATACAATGCTTGGTGGTTAAAAATAAAACTAATGTGTAGCTTTACAAATAGTAGGCAACTTGTTATACTTCGCCATGTAAGAAAAAGATTTTATTTATTAACTGGGTAGCAAATAGAAGTTGGATATTTTTGTCATGACTATTTTTTCGTTTCGTCTTAACAATTTTTTCGTCCCCCGAGAACACGCACCCTACGCAGCTGCGTTTTTTTTAAACCTTTAAATTTTCGTCTTTAAATTTTATTTTTTTAAATAAAATTACGTTAATTGAGAGTAACTACACTTTTTTCAACCTCTAATTACTGATTCACAAAAATTAGCCTACAAAGTTTTATACTACACAAATATAAAACGATAATTAATAATAAAATTATTAAACTGAAACTTGGCAACATTGCACTTACACCTTTGTTTATAATATAATATTTATGACGTTACATTTTTACACATTTCAGGTATTACAATAATTATGGCAATACGTTTACACTGATTTCGAGATTATATATTTATGGATAACTTGTCACAATCTAAAAAATGTTATAGATTCCTTTAAACCGTGGGTAAATTAAAAATTATCAGTTCTATAGATTCCTTATAAGATGGCGCACCTAGTATGTTAATAATTATGATTATGCCACAATCGAGGATTATTCACAGCTTGTCACAAACATTACGGGGCTTGTAATGGTGTATATGTATATGCGGTTATATGGATAACTATATATGCGGTAAAAATGTAAATATTATATTACAAGCAGATAACTTGTGAGTAATGTCCGGTTTCTGGTTATCCTCTGGTTAATTAATCGAAGGTTAAAGTTAACCTTAGGTTAAAGTAAGATGGGTTTCTGAAACCACAAACTACTAGAGAACATCTAACCTCTTGTCAACTCGCTTGATTGAATTGCCGGTAGATGGGGATATAGTAGTTACTTCAAATTAACCAGTTTTATTTGTAATTTTATTATTTTATGTTGGCAAAAATCTGTTATGTATTTAAATGTTTTGCCGAAAAGTTAAATAAATTTTTTATAAAAAAAAAATAAATAAATAAAGAAAAATTAAATATAATATTATTTTTATTATTATTATTAAAAATATTTGAAAATAAATTATTTTGGGCGTAAAAATAAATAGATTTGAATAAAAGAAGTCAAAATTTCACCGATTTCGACAAGGATGTCTTATTTGATATCGTACAAGAGTTTAATCACAAATAAAATTTGTGAAATTTAGAAACAATGCATGGATCTAAATAAGCACCAAATTCAATTCAACTGTCATAATAAATTCGATTGCGCATGTTTCACAAAGTTAACCAGTATATAGCCCGAGCCCATCCGCAGGCACGGATTTATGAATATAAACTGGATAGCTAATGCTGATCCCTACTATTGCCTCGATACCGATGGCCGTCATACTGTGCTGAAATGCTACCTACCTACCCCAACAAGAGTTTATCTATTGTTATGTTGTGGTGGTGGTTGTGGTAATTGTGGTGGGGATATACAGTAACTGGCTATCCAGTTTATATTCATAAATCCGTGTCCGCAGGTCAACTTTGACCAGAGATCTAAGGTTAACTTTTGCTATAGAAACTCATAATCTGCAGTTATATTTCGGTTAAGCTTAACCTTTGTATAACTCGAGCTTCAGAAACCGGGTATAAGTCAGTGGAACTTAACTGATGTGCAACTCGATTTATGCACGATCGATATCAGGTTGGGATGGGTCACACATTTTTTTTGGTTGGCACCTCCGATCGCATTTAAAATCACAGACAATACTTGTTATTTTGCCTTTCTTCAATGAGAAATCATAGATACCAAAACCCAGCTTTCTAGGCTTCATCAAACAAAGCATGTATTCGCATACAAATTCGGTCTCTACTAATAACCAGTAACCAATAATAAACTTGCTAAACGTAACGCAAAAAGAATAGAATAAAATTGTAAATTTGCAAAGGATTAGACAAAACATTGCAAGTTATTAAAACTTATAATTCGCGACAGGCGCATTTCTGCACCCGGAAAGCCCTGAAAGTGAACGATTACAATGAAACTCAATTGATTTTCATATTTTTTTTTCGTTGGAAAATAGTTGTTCATTCAGAGTTCTTTTTCTAGGTTGTAAAAAATGTTAACCAATTAGACGTAGTTACCTAGAGACAATTCTAGTGCCTGTTAGAAGGTCACGTGGTCTGACTGTCTAACCTTTTAGAAAACGGATTCAGAAAACTACTTAATTGGTTGCACTTTGATTTGCTTGCGTATATATTTAGGTTATAAATAATATATATTTAGCATGATTACCAAGATAGAAAAGCAGAATTTTGTAGGTACCTGATTCTAACGTACATCATAATATACTGAAGTGTAATTTTCTGGTCTCGGTAATTTAATATAATAATTAAAAAAAAATTAATTCAATAAAATCTTTTTTGCTTAGTTCCGTCGGTGATATAAATACGCATGCGACTCCCAGTACAATAGTTAACAATCAAAATTTGTATTTACGAATACAATATTTATCAGATCAATTGTAAATCACAATTATAATGAATGTCTAGTCATTATTATAATGTCATATATTGTAAGCTATTGATGGTGATTTTTATAATTTTTTATTACAAAATTTTCGAAACTCCAATCCAAACTCAAATATTAAATTTTTAAAGTAAAATCATTATATATAATTTAACAAATATCGCTGCAAATTGCAGTGATAACCAGACCGAGGTGCGACTCTATCCAAAATTAAAAATTTACCAAGTATTTCCAATATTTACAAATAAATATTTAAAAATATCAAAAATATGATTTTGAAACACGACATGGTGACCGACCGTTCGTCCGAACATAGGAAAATAACATGGAAATTTTTTTTTTTATTCCTGCTTCCCATTATAAAACTGATAAGATAAGAATGCGAGAAAGGTATCAGTTTAAAATGATTTTTCTATACGACTAATACAGAATACGAGCATTCTGGCTCAATTTTCAGTTCAGAAAATACACATTCTTCGCACCTGTTACAGAATATTTTATTCTGTAACACCCGTTACAGAATGACTACATATATTCTCACATCTAGAAATATTAAAACTTGGTAGTGACATCTATTAATAAGTTGTTGTACTGCTTTTATAACGCCAACTGTCAAATTGGTTACATTACAAGAAATACATTTAGCGCTGTGCATCAGTCGTATAGAAAGTATAGTCTGGAACTCGTTTGGAATGGCTATTCTGCACTCGTAGACCGCCAACCTCGCCTATCGGCTCGGCTGATAAAACTTTTCTCTCGTGCAGAATGTGCAAAGTCCTAACCCGTTACAGAATATACTATTTCCGAGTCTAAAAATACCTAACACATGTTATCTTGTTCTTTAATTATTGTTAAAAATAACTGTTTCGAAATAGTGAGCCAAACTAAAAATAAATAGAAACTACAATAAAGCCTCGATAGTCGGGATCAATTGCGATCAGAGCCTCTCCGGATTACCAAAAGTCTGGATTATCGAAAAGATTAAAAACAAGGGCCGTTTGACATGAGCGTCTCGCGGCAAATCTGATCTTGGCTGCGAGATGGTAGCGACATCTATACTGCGTTAACGAAGTAAACCGATCTTAGTCGGTGAAGTTTAGAAATGTCATTATAGATGTCGCTACCGTCTCGTAGCCAAGTTTAGATCTGCCGCGAGACGCTCGTCGTTTGATGCCTTAAACATAATGAAAACTTGCTAAAGCGGTTAATAATTCACTTTATTTTACAATATGCATTATATTACCGAAAATTCAACGCTTCCGCTTTATGTACTTACTATTATCTTAATCGGCAAGTACAGTTATTTAAAATATATCGGCAGTGTCTGCGAGTAATAAAATATTATCGGAAAATTTGAGGAAGAAATATACACTTCTCGCATGAATTTATAGACAACCAGTTTATCAACTCACAAACTATTACAAACAATTTATCAAGAAATTCACAAAATACATCAAAAAGATAATCGGGAACAACATAGAAATAATTGAAAAATATTACGGTAGAAACAAAAACCTGACTCCCATGAATGCACACATGCCACAATTACATGCAATGCCAAAAAGGCATAAGAACGATATCCCAATAAGACCAGTTGTTTCATTCATAGATTCACCGACCAACATAATTGCACGTATTTTCAATAAACTAATTACAGGAAAACTTAATTTTAAAGCAAAGTATTCCGGTAAAAATTTACAAGAAGCTATCGAAAACAACAAACAAATTCAAATATGGAAAAAACAGTATTCTGGAATCTTTCGACGTAACAAACCTGTACACCAACGTACCAGTATAAGAAGCAATTGATATAGCAGAAGAATTCATACATTCCAAGATAGACGACAAAGCAGACGCGAAAGGCATCATTCAACTATTAAAACTGACCACATAGGAAAACAATTTCGAATTCAACGGAGTAATTTACAAGAACAAAAAAGGACTGATGATTAGCTCTCCCATATCGTCGATATTGGCGGACATGTTTATGAATCGAATCAAAGAACAGATACATGCCTTCCCTTTATCCAGAATGTGCGGTGGTTGGATCAAGTACGTTGACGATATTTTCTTTTTGTGAAACAGTAGCAAACACAACTGAACGAGTTCCACTAACAAGTTAACGGAATACACATTATGTAATAAGTCAAGGTATAATCATAGAAAAGGAAATAGAAAAAGAAAAAGAAATAAATTTCTTCGATCTGACGTTAAGAAGAACCAGCACTGGCGTAGAAGCTAAAATATTCCGGAAATCCACCATGACAAATATCATCATACCCAAGTCCTCCAATCACAGTTTTGGTCAAAAATTGTCAGCACTAGACTACTTTGTGCACAGAGCACTGACAATCCTTATGAATGACTGCGATCGAAACAAAGAACTATAATTATTATCAAACAGATTGCAATGCAGAACGAATACGAATAAAAAACAATAAACAAAATCCATGCTTCCGAATTGATACAGAGAAAAACGACAAAGATCGAGTCATTAAATATCGGGGATTGATCAATGAAAAAGTCAGCAAAATTTTCGTTGAACAGGGTGTGGTGCTGGAAAATAAGACCGAGAACAATACCCTATGATCAAAAAGTACCCGTAATTTCTCAATTAAACGAACCGAGCTTGAGATATTACCAAAATAATTTTTTTTCTATGTTAGTACATCTGTCAGTTGTTTACATGTCAATTTGAGAGCAATCTGTCGGATAGTTTATGCGCAATAGTTTTGTAAACAAGTCATTGTTTTGTGTATTCTGCGAATTTTGCTATGCCGAATTAAGTTGAGCAAAGAGACATTTTTACGCGATTAATTGACTAAAAACAATGTTAATACCGTTCCGCAAGCTCCGTATTCACCTGACATGGCTCCGTATTCACCTGACATGGCTCCGTGTGACTTTTTCTTGCTTTCACGACTCAAGTTACCACTTCGTGAAAAGCGTTTTGAAACGATTGAGGTGTGTGGCGACAGACCAGCAACAGATGTTACGAACTAATACAAACACACCAAGTTCGACTGAGATAGCCTAATGCATTTCTCACGGTTTCCCAGCTGGAAATCCCAAGTTCGAACCTCACACCGGACGATATTTAATATTTAATTCATTTAAAATTATAATTAGGGAACGGATTTATATGTATTTTTGCATTTTTCGTTGTTGGTAATTTCGCAATCTGTCGCCTTCTAAGCTTTCCATAATATTTTTTGTAAAAATTATATCAGCATATCCAAAATAAAAAAATATTGAGTTCCTAAAAGGCACAGATATTGAATTACCGCCATCAAAATATACAAAAATACATATAAATCCGTTCCTTAATTATAATATACAAATAAAGTCCCGCCAACATGTAATAGACGACGCCATAACGTTTGGAACGTTACATCTTCTAACATTCGGTGACCCTCGACAAAAGAATAACAGCATTTTTCCGATCAAGCTACTGACCAAATTTACTGACCAAGCTACTAACCAAGCTACTGACCAAGCTACTGATCAAGCTACTGATCACGCTACTCTGTTCAAAAAACACACTCTACCTACCCTGCTCGACAACCGAAAGACACAAAATATCAGCTATGGCGTGCTTCTTCATTCCGATCACATGCTAACATCGCATGATTACGCCATAACATTTGGCACGCATCATCTCTAACAGGTGATAAAGGAGAATTCACAGAGGGAGCTAAAAGCGATTCCAAAATTGGCATATGAAAAGTGTTTCAAAGATTGGAAAAAGCGTTAGCATATGTGTATTGCTTGCGAAGGAGATTTCTTTAAAAAGGATAAAATAAATATCGATGAATAATTGAACCGTTTTCGTTTTATTGAGAAATTCCGGGTAATTTTTGATCATAGTAGTATGTTCAGTATACGCACAAATACGCACAAACTACAACAAAAGAGACATATTAGGCAGAAGTGGCGTATACCAGTTATTCGGCAAGAGAAAAGTCAGTATCGATACGATAATACTTTTTTTTGGTGCTGGAATTGAATCCGGATTTTCGAGGGTGCTAATTCGACGTCCAAACTATCAAGGCTTTACTGCATTTTTACTTTCTCCATACGTATGTATACAGGAAAGTATTGCAATCCACTCAAAAATCCAAACACGAAATTTTGGTATTAAAATGTTTCTTATCATGTCCTGATAAGCTTTTGATGAAGTTTAGTTGGATGTTCGTCTGTATGTCTGCCTGTGTGTGGTTAGAATATGAAAATAAATAGTAGTATCAATTTTGCAGTTTAAACCACGCAAACCAAATGTCAAAAAATTCGACATAAATGTACATCAGAGTTAAACTTAGAGGCCAGCTGAAAATGGTGAAAATTCGTTAAAAATTGCGGAAATAGTCAAGAAAATAAAAAAAATTCTAGTGTCAATTACATTTGGATCATTTGGTATACCCAAATTAATTAATGGTACCGTGTCGCATCTCTTTCCGGAGTTAGACTGAATGCGAGTCGCGTCGTAACTCGATTTCAAAAATTTTCGGCTATTAATTATTCAAGTTTGACGTTTATTAAATTTTGACATGTTTTCGGGTTTTACGCCCCGCGTCCCGCGCAGTGAGATTTTTGAGCGCCGCAGATGCGACCCGTCGTATCGTAGAGGTCTTCCGCTTCGAACGGTATCCGGCAAGAGGGTGTCGGACGAAAATTTACCCTATAATTATGGGGTTGGGTACAACTTGCCGCGCACGATTCGCCGCACACGATTCGCCGCGGCACGATTCGCCGCCGGAACGATTCGCCGTCAAGCACGATTCGCCGTGGCACGATTCGCCAAGCGCTTCTAGCGCCACATATCAATAATCTTCGGAATTAAACAAAAAGAAAATTATTCGATTTGTTGACCTTTTGTATTTACATGAATGCACAGGTCAATTAATATGGTTCAAATTTTATCTTTTGTACCTCTTTACCTTCCATGTTTTTGTAAGTTAGGATTAAAATTTACCGTAATCAATTTAGCAGTTGAGCATCGAGAGACCGACTATTTGGCGATTCATAAACGAATTAAAAAAAGTTCAAAAAAACAGAGACGTGTATTATGAAAGCCTAGTTGCCGGGAACCATACTGCAAAAAAGCATTAAAAGTTTATCCTTGCAGATCAAAGAATCTTGACATTAGTCAATGATTTTGAGAATCAGCCCACAATTTCAAAATGATGGAGGCTTAAAATCTAAATAAAATTGAAAATTTCAAAATAAACGAAAATATAAAGAACTACTGTTGTTTTTTCTAACTTTTGAGAAATTTATTTATTTAATTTGTTTAATTCATTTTTATGGGTTAAAAATCTATCAAAGATTATCAATAGATGGGGTTACTGAACAGATAAAAATAAAAAACTCACGGCGAATCGTGTCGCGGCGAATCGTGCGCGGCGAATCGTACCGTTCCCATAATTATGGGAGCAAAGTAGTAAATCTGCGCCATTAATTTAAGGGGTTTTCAAATTTTTCAACTTTTTGATTGTGGAGTCATACGCGAACTGTAGCTTCCTCGAGGTGTTTCTCGTCGAATAGTACCAGGGAAGAGGAGGTTAAACAAAAATTTTTATACCCAAATTAAATGGGGAAAGTTCTGCAATGTTTACATAATAGTCAATTTTTTACTATGAATTTTCAGTTTTTTGGTAATTATTGGTCAATATTCAATGTCAGCCATACCAGCTAATTTATCGAGCCATTTTGTATAGTTGACATTGAATAATGATAAATAATTAACAAAAAACTTAAAATTCATATTAAAAAAATAGTTTTTATTATTTTTAGTATGGCGCACTAACTTCAAATCAATTGAAAAAATATATATTATATAATTAAAGAGTATATTCTATAATATAAAGATACTCTATTACTTAAAAAAGTATCAAGCTTAAAAAAAATAATTGAATAATTTTGCTCAAATTATATCAAATTAAAAAAAAAATTTTTGCACAAAAATTGGAAATTTAAATTGAGGTGTATTACTTAGATCTTCTTATAAATAATATTGGCTCTGCGGTAGAAGAAATAGCGCATTACAACCAAGAGGTTTGGTTTCAACAAGACAATTGTCTTGCGGTCCAACCCATTTTGGGGTAAATGTTTGAGATGTTTTACACTAAGCATTTTGATATCTTTTCACGATTTCCACCAGTCGTGGTGGTGCTATAAACTGGACAGCAAGATTTCTGATTTGGCATCGCTCCGGTCCCGACTGGTTGAAATCCCGAAATCCGGCAAGATCTAATGACAGGCCATTCAATAACTGGGTAACTGCAGCGTCCATCCCTTGATATTAGTAGTAGATTTTGAATTATTGGCTCAGCAATACAATAGTGATCTAATAATAGTAACGGAAACTTGGTTGTACTCAAACGAAATCAATTACATAGGATTAACCAATTACACAGCTCTACACTCCTGTCGAAATGACAGGGGCGGGGGGGGGGTCGCAATTTACGGTAAAGTTGGGGTCGAAATGGAACTGTTGGAGGAATTTTCTGGCAATTTCTTAAATTATATAATCATAAATGTAGCTTCTTTAAATCTTAAAGTTCTTGGTTTCTATCGTAGTCAAAAATGCAGTGTAGATTTCTTCCTTTTGAAAATTGATGAATTGATATCTAGGTATAATAATATGATTATTATTGGCGATGCTAACCTTAATCTATTAAGTAACAATAAAGACGTATCTGAATATAAACAAATAATTAACAATAACGGGTTTAGATTCTTAAATAGATTAAGTATTAAAGCACCAACTAGAATAGACATTCATAGCAATAAAAGAACTATAATTGATCATGTTATTACTGATATTAATCAGATTTAAAAAATTTCAGTAAACCTTGTAACCAATCAGATATCTGACCATAAGATAATAAACCTAACGGCTCAATTCAACAATCAAAAACTTTGTAATATGCAAACTAAATCTATCTTAAATAAATCCAAAATTGATTTTGAATTATATGAAGAAAAAGTCAAATCTACATTTCCAAATGCCAATACCACCAACTTTGAGGATTTGATTAATTATATTAACGATATAAAAATGGAATGCACTACTACTTTTAACATTAAAGCAAATAATATATGGGTAAGTAATTCGCTTTTATTGCTAATAAATTTATTTTCTTTCTTTCTTAAGAAAAGGAATAAAATGTACAAGAAATACTTAAAAAGTAAACTGGATATAACCATTTTGCAAAGGTGTAAAAAATTTAAAAACGAATGCACATTATTAGCAAGAAGACTAAAACAAAACTATATTAACAAAACTATTGAATCTTCTAATGGTAACTCAAGAAGAATGTGGAACCTAATCAATAAAATATTAAAAAATGATTTCTCTGACCAAACCAGAAACAAAAATAAAGACTTTATAAAAGAAATCAACTGGAACAACAAAGTAACAAGTATAAGTGGGGAAATAGCAAGTGCTATAAACAGTTTCTATACGGAAATTGGACCAAACGGTCCAAAAACGGCTAAAGTTATTCCAATTTTTAAAACAGGAGATAGAAATGAATGTGGTAACTACAGACCTATCTCAATTACCAGTGTATTCTCAAAAATTATTGAGAAACTGATTAAAGAAAAAATTATTAAACACATTGCAATTAACGGTGGTCTTGACCTTTATCAATTTTGATTTCAACAAAATAGTGGCACGCAAGCTGCAATATTAAAGCTATTGGATTTCATTCATGAAAAATTAGACCAAAGAAATATGTATTGGCGGTATTTTTGGATCTTAAAAAAGCATTTGATACAGTTAATCATGATCTGCTCTGGAATAAATGAAAAAGTTTAGGATTTGATGAAAATAACATAAACTTTATTACATCTTTCTTTTGTGATAGAACACAATACGTTTATGCAAATGGTGAAAAGAGCACTAACAAACCTACCTCAATGGGAATCCCACAAGGGACGGTTTTAGAACCATTATTGTACCTTCTGTATGTAGACAGCTTATGTTTAGCAGGACTACAAGCTGAGTACATTACTTTTGCAAATGATACGGTACTATTATATCACGGAAAAAACTTAGAAGATTTACAGGACGCAATAAATAGGGACTTACAAAAATAGTATAACTGGACCGCTCACAATCAGCTTACTATTAACAGCACGAAGACTAAGTATATGATATTTTCTCAAAAGAATAAGAAATCTCCTTCGATTTCTCTAAAGATACAAAACATTGTATTACAGAGAGTGCCAAACATAAAATACTTGGGTATTATTGTAGTTGATCTACTAACATGGCAACAACATACTAATTGGATTCTACAAAAAATTCTCCTTTAATAAGAGCTATGAGTAGATGCAGTAAATTAATCCCTTTGGAATACAGAATAATGATGTATCACGCATTTATTAAACCGCAATACTTGTACTGTATATCAACTTGGGCGCACCAAAGTAGCAATATTTCGTAGATACAACGTCAACAAAATAAAGCACTAAAAGTTGTTTTCAATTTGGATTGGTACACTGCAACAACAGAGATATATAAAGAAAACGTATTTAATATATAGAAGAACTTATATTTATGGAAAAAATGAAGATAATCTATAAAATTGAAAATAAACTATTAAAAAACTGTATACATCTAAGAAAACGAAACCAAATTCATGAATACAATACCAGGAAGAATAACGATTACGAAATAAAAAAAGAACTCAAAATAAAAAATTTTTAAGTAAATTTGTGGTTTTTAGTATGTATTTATGGTTAAATTCAAAAAAATGTAAGAATAATACAATACGTAGAAAATCAAAATTCAAAAAATTTAAAAAGGAGACAATTAACACATAACAGATCTGGATTAAGAAAATTTGAAAAAATGAAAATTACGTAATACGAAGTACAATATAACGTTATTTCATGGTTATTGCCATTCTTCAGTTGCACGCATCGATTACATTGTGAAATAAGCAAAAAAATTCAAATTAAACAAAAATATCGACTAAATTGTACAAAATTGACTTACCATAACCTCCAAAGATTATCAAAACTGAACTTGTTACATGAAGTATGAATAATTTAAAAATGATTTGAACTAAGAAATTCGTTTACCTAGCACTGCTAGTTTGAAACGTTATATTGTACTTCGTATTACGTAATTTTCATTTTTTCAAATTTTCTTAATCCAGATCTGTTATGTGTTAATTGTCTCCTTTTTAAATTTTTTGAATTTTGATTTTCTACGTATTGTATTATTCTTACATTTTTTTGAATTTAACCATAAATACATACTAAAAACCACAAATTTACTTAAAAATTTTTTATTTTGAGTTCTTTTTCTAGTTTTACGCCTCACGGTTAAAACACGTGTTAAAATTTTTAAATTTTGAATTTTTTCAAAGTTTTTAGAAATCATATTAAGAGGGCAGTGCCTTCGGATTTCAAACTAGCAGTGCTAGGTAAACGAATTTCTTAGTTCAAATCATTTTTAAATTATTCATACTTCATGTAACAAGTTCAGTTTTGATAATCTTTGGAGGTTATGGTAAGTCAATTTTGTACAATTTAGTCGATATTTTTGTTTAATTTGAATTTTTTTGCTTATTTCACAATGTAATCGATGCGTGCAACTGAAGAATGGCAATAACCATGAAATAACGTTATATTGTACTTCGTATTACGTAATTTTCATTTTTTCAAATTTTCTTAATCCAGATCTGTTATGTGTTAATTGTCTCCTTTTTAAATTTTTTGAATTTTGATTTTCTACGTATTGTATTATTCTTACATTTTTTTGAATTTTTTTGGATTACGAAATAAATACAGCAAGAACAAATATGGGGAAAAGAGCTACAACAATAAACGCCTTACAAGAGTACAACCGATTACCGAACTATATAAAAGAAGCTAATTCTTTGAATATTTTTAAAAAAGAAATAAAAAATTATGCCAATAAGCTAAAAAAACTATAAACAAGTTTTAAAAAATAATAATAAAAATATAATTTATTTTTGGTACACACTTACCAAGTAATAACTTTTATAACTTAATGTATTATTTTATCTTTATACCAGCTCTGCTGAATGAGATGTATTGTAAAATAAATAAATAAAAATAAAAATAACTGAAGCTATAAGTATGTAACAAATTTTTTAAATTTGTTTTGTTTTATGTGGGCCACTGCCTTCTTAAGTTTTTTAAATTAAATTGTATTTAAATTAAATTTCTGTGAAACTTGGAAGCAGCTTATTGGAGATTTCAAGTTTTTATCAAAGAACAATAGTATTTTTTACGATAGATATTTTAAAGCCTGGTAAGATATGGGGGGTATTTAGAACCTACGTCAATTCATCGCGAACAATTCATCGCAGCGACAATTCATCGCCGAGACAAATTATCGCGTACGACAATTTATTACCTGCATCAGAATTAAATATAATTAAAATAAAAACAAAAAAAATTTTTTAATACAAAATTAATAAAAATTGAAAATTTTCGTAATTGTAGTTTGAAATTATGACCTATACTATAGTATAAGATATCTATATATGTATTATATCTTTAAGATAGAACAATTAATTGCTGGAAATGAAATTTTACAAAAAAGAGTGTACAGAGACACTGCCAGAATCATTAAAACAATACTGCAAGATTACGTTAATAGACCTATTTTAGATGTTCTTCGAGGTATAGCTCATAATTTCCAACTACAATTGAGAGGCCTAGAAGTAAAAGGGTTCAAGTGCATTTTTAGTAGTTCCGATATAAATTGCTTTAAAGTTAACTTTAAATTCAAAATTTCAGGAATATCTTTAGAGAACTATGTTAATAATTTTGTTTTCTTGAAAAGCGATAAAATATTACAAAAAAAGAAAGAAGAATACCCTTTAGGGATGATATTTTGTACTTAGATTTGCTAGTTTTAAAAAGTGAACTCGAACCCTTTTACTTCTAGGCCCCTCAATTATAAAAATATGTTTTGTTTTCATTTTAATTAAGTTTGTAATATCAAATTTTTGTTGTTTTTATTTCAATTGTATTTAATGCGATGAATTGTTGCACGCGAAGAATTGTCGCACGATGAATTGTCTGCGATGAATTGACCACGATGAATTGACGGTACATCATGTATTTATTTTCTGAGTTGAGGCAAGTTTTGAAAGATTTTCACTTCTTTCGTGTAGCATTTGTTAGATTGGTTTTGTTATTCGTCACAGGTATTGATTTTTGGTATCACATTCTGTTGCTACAGATGTGTCTATGGTATGCCGCAATTGATTTTGTTCGTGTTAGTTTTTGAATATATCTAGATCGATATTATTGGATTTATATGGCTTCTGTGAATGATTTTGAGACATCACAGCTGGGAGCTGGATGATTGTCCGTGCAAACGATGTGATGGGAGATCGAAGGCGTCTGAGAGTCTGCTGGTTATGTCAGCATTTCCAGTTCAATGAAAGGGATTTGCCGGAAGTGGACTACGATGTTGGTTGGTTAGTAGCTCTTGAATGAGGTTCAATCAGCGTCGTCATTTCGTTTGGGTTGGAAGTTATCTTGTGTGGATAGCTTTGTGCCATTTTTAGATGATTTATTTAGTAACTACTGTAATGTAATTTAAATGAATGGTTTTGGTTAAATCGATTGATGCGAGGTTAGAGATTGATGACACAATTATCTTTATTTAATTAATTACACAATTAACTTTAGTTGATTATGTTTTGCTTTGCTTTGATATTTTAGTGATCTTATTCGATACCTGTCATTAAACAGGAGTATTAGAAAGCGACATAGGGACCATGGAGCAATATTTTGATTCGTGCAATAAAGGGTGCCAAAAGGGTGTCCACTACAGTCTTTATTTAGATTCATAGAGATTTTGGGCTGGGTTTCTCCCTCAGAAATTCCTGACATTGCTTTTATGTGTTAAGGCCAGAGGATTCAAGTCTTCAACTCAAGTTTCCGTGTTACTTGTTTTGTTGTGATAACATTCGGGTGGTTGGATGGAGTAATGTTGTCACACACTAATCTATTTCAACTTTGACAGGGCAGATTGGAAGCATATCTTCTAGTCTGTTGTTGGTTTTATGTTTTATGTATTAGTCGCATAGCTGAAATATCATTCAAATATGTCGTTTGCAACGATTTGATGAGGCTTACTTCGGCCCTCGTATACCGTCGGAGATTTTGAAAACAAGTGCTTCTGCACTTGTTAAGCGACAGCCTATAGCCATTGGTTAAAGGATAATATATCAAGACAATCAACCGTATATGTTTTAATGCAATACTAAATTGAAGTGACAACTCTAGATGATGCTATTTTTCAATGTAAATCGTCATTAATAATTATTATGCGCGGAATGTGTTCGAGTGAGAGGGACATACAATATGCACAAGTATTCCATATAGTTGCGTGTCTTTATAATTCCCTCAGTCAACACTATGGCTTTTGAACAGCGGCCTATGGTCCGAGACCGAGAAGGAAAAAGATTTACGTTTTAAGTAAAAAAAAAGATTAAGATTGGCTTTAACCATCCAAGTAAAATCCAACTAAAAGATCATGCGCATCGACTTGTGCATTTAACTTGTGTCCGATCAAAAACGAACTTGAATAAACTAAATGCGTCAACTGTACCAGGACGAAGTACAGTGATGACACATATCATGCTGACAGCAGCCAATGCATAGCTTACAAAGTCAGATTAATGGTTTTTGTTAATTTCAATTCAACTTTACGAACCCCGAATGTATAACATAACAAAAATTCTTTACATAAATCTGAGTTGAAATATACTCTTCGGAAGAAGAAGAGGACTAGCAAGAAATGAAACAAATAAGGAGCGTCCATACAAAAAAGTGCACGTCTATGGTGATTTTTTTACATTTTAGGTAGGTTTTCTAGAATTACATACGAATTTAATGTCAAAATATACCTATTCGTTAACTTGCATAATTGAGGAAGAGCGGTAGGCACAGTATTTCTAGCTTATTGGCCGTCATCGATACCGCGTAAAATATTTGTAATATGTCAAAACATATCTTACGTGTTGCTCTATGTATGTTATATAACTCTTAAAATAATAATATCATAAACTTAAGGGCATTCATAACAAAACAAAATTGCATATATCTCTAAACTGGCTTTTCTGGACATGTACTATTTTGCATGGACGCTTCTTAAATGGCAATCTAATAGAGTCCTTCACATAACAAAACAGAAAGACAAGAAACTAAAATGCTAGTACATAATATATGTTCCATCAAAACCAGATACTTTCTCCTCCTTGCGGACTTAGGAGGGCCTTAGCGCGAAATAGTTGTCCAAGCAAACAACCTCTAGAAAATGAAAACTTCAATAAGAATTGCAACAAAAGAAATCAAATTAAAGTTGAAGATACAAGGATGAATCATTTAACCAATTTGTTAGAGTTTAAGTTGGTACTTAGTATTTCTTTACTTCTGTAATTTTCTTATTATATAATATAAATAAATACTTAAGTTGATATGCCAACTTGTGATTTATTTTTGTAGATTCTATTAAAAGTAAAATTTATAAAACACATCACTCAAATATTGATTCTTTAGATATTATTTGTAGAATGCAATTAAGTTACTGCTTGATAGCTTGCTAATGCACGAGAAGCATTTTATACATAAATAGATGGGTTTTTGTATTGAAAAATTGTATTTTTTTATTTGTATGTAATCACAATAAAATTAGTATACCTTGTTTCAAAACTTTATCTTGAACAGAGTAAGTTGTGTTTACTTTCATTTTTAACCAATTTATTTTAGTCTGTCAAAGTAACAATTAGCAATTGGTTTTCAAACAATAAAAATGACAATAAAATTCAAACAACGCAACTATATATTTTATTTTTAAAGTGGTATTTTCTCATTTTATTGTTGAAATTTTAACAATAATAATTGTTTGGAATTGGTGTGTATAATTTTGCTGTATGATTTACTCCTTGATTATTTCACTTTTGTTCGATCAAAAAATTCTGAGTTGAATTTTGAAATTAAAATTTGAAAAAAAGAAATTGTTAAAAAGAATTTGTTGGCGTTTTCTAATTTAACTTTCAAAATAAACGAATCGATGATAAGGTAATGCTTTCGTGTTTGAGACATATTGGACGTTTATTGGGATTTTCTCCTCTATTATAAACTTATAAGAATGAGCTGTATTATGTACGAGTTAGGTATATACCATCCAAATGTAAAATATACTTCAAAGAAAAACAATAATTAGATACATATATTATATTTCAGGAATTTTCAGGAAGTTTCAGGAATAACTACTGTATGATTTTTAGAGGAGACCGGGGTAAGTTGCAATATTTTTTAATCTTTATTTTTTATTAAGACTATTTTGGAAAAAAAACTCCAAATATTGGTGGACATATGTATATTGGTCCTTAAAGAACATAGGTATATAAAATTAAAGAACTTAAAAACAATAATGGATAAATTACATAAAGTTAATAAAACACTAGCAGATAATGAATATTATCTTAGGTATAATATTAACTTATAAACGAAAATTGTTAAATACTAATCCCACACGAAATTATTTTCGTTCTTATGTTTTACATAAAGATAGAATTCCGCAGAAAACTTTTTTCCAGATTGTAACGTGCCAAAAGACGTTTTGACCGTTACAATATATTTTTCAAGCTACGCCACTGGATCGCTATTAGTTGCGATAATTTTCGTTCGATTTTGATAGAAGCCATTATGCGTTAAATTTCATACGAGATTGACGTATGATCGGTGTTTGTTAATTTTTAGTTTTCCATGTTTTAATTTTTATTAAATTTTGCCGTTTAGCGAGTAATTATAGTATTTTTACTACTATTTAATTTGTTTAACAAATTATTTTTAGCACCCACGTTATGGGTTAAACGTATTTGTAATTATTCGTTATTGGTTTTTATCACAATTTTATTTGGTCGTCGTAAAATGGAGTTTATCAGTATTGGAAATCTTTTCTTATCCGAATATGGTTCCAATATTTTGTTTCTGGTTTTGCGATGACACTGCTGTATTGGTCACCTGTTTCGAAGATTTGGGGTTACTATTATTCAACATCAATAGTCCGAAGAATGGATATTTTTTATTGTGGATTTCGATGCCCGATGGTTGTATTTTTATTCACAAGATGAGTTATCCTTGTGAAGCTATGATACCAAGTGGATCGGAAATAATTTCAATTTGGAGAACCAAACTTCGTGGATTTGTCATTTTGTTGTTTCACCACCTTTTCAATCCCGGACGTGGATTTAGGTTTTTTTATTTGGGATGGTACACCTCGACTTCAAGCAGATGATTTGATTTTTATGAAGATGTTTAGGTAGAGATTGATTGAGTTTGCAGTCACACTTTCTCGGTTGATGAGAATTAGAACTGGCAAGCTGTTGATTTTTTAATGAGTATTTTGTGTTCTCTATTTTGTAGACTTTCATTCCTGGATGGTAGACCAATAGAATGATGAAGTAAATGTTATTGAATTCGAAGGGTCCTGACGAAGGAAAGACAATTGCCGAGTCGTAAAGTTGGTAGTACTGCATTCAGGGTAAGTCTCATAGAGATGCATTTACTTGTTTTAAATGATGCAGTATGCCAGGTTCTATTTTGTAAGTCAATTATCCCGAGATGATGAAATCCGGTGTGCAATTAATCTTTGCTGGGCATAACTTCTTTTTGTTGAGTTATCCTCTTCAGGGGTACTCAACTGTGTTTTTTTACTTAACTGAATCTACCCCTCAGGTGGATATCAGTTCTTTACTTTTGTATTTTTTTATTTTGTTTTCTAGTTCGTAATCCTCAATTACGTACTAGCTTTACTTAATCCTTATGTGTATGTTTTATGTTTTGTTTTGATTAGTGAATTAATTAAACTTGTCGACATCTTTATTTTCTATCTGTGTTAATACAATAAATCGACTCTTGCTTTCTTTTTAGTTTTATTTGTATTAGCTGGCGTCCACTTTAACATCGTATTTTTCATTTAGCTGAAATTAAATCTGATTACTGAAGAACTTTTTGTTACGAACCCACGATTTTTTCGAAACACCCACGCTCTCGAGAATTGTGTTTTAAATAACACAGCTAGCTAACGCGTACAGTTCATCTACGGTTAGGCAAGTGGCAGGGGTAGTTTAATTTTGAGCAAATTACGCTACAAGATTTTAAAAGCTTTCATAAAAACTTTATTGACTACAATAATATTTCAGGTACTCTTATATCTCTATAATGTACTGGGTATCTAGCAATGATATAATAGTCACTTTTATCGCATAGATTTTTCTAAAGCAAAAACCGGTGGGAGGGTGCATTTGAAACAAAGATTTTGGGAAATTTAATAGCTAAGGAGTTAATAGTATATCGGAGAAAATTGCTTTCTTCCGACGAAAAAAATTCTCGTATTGACGAGATTTGTGCTCTGATGGCTAGCTGCATATGTTTGTTCTGCTTAATCAAGCCGTGATTGTATCTCGGAGGAAATTAATGATAGCTTATGATGCTATGTATTTGTCATTCCCATGTAAGCTGCACCATTTTGGTGGAAATCTACTCCGGATTTCATTCCAGATAGCATGGATTTAAGTGCTGCTATTCCTCTACGATGACGATTAATAATTAATTGGTAAGATATGTTATTGGTGCATTTTCTACGACTCGAATGGATCATTTAAATTATTATAGTCATTTAGCTCACTATTCTCTACTGTTGATGTTTTTCAATGAGATATGGAGTGTGTGAAGTGGCAGCCGACTGGTTTCAGCCGTAATTGTCTAGCAGGGCAAAATTTGCTACTATTAGGTAGGTATACTTGCCTGGATGCCACTTAGCGTTTTTATAAATTTTTGTATTTGACTCCATTTTAGCACGATAATGCCACAGTGTTTGCCATAAATGTTTCACTAAATTTTTTACCTTGATAGTGTATGTTATCTTGATATACCATATACTTTATGAAAATTCTTGCGATTTTACTGATAAACTTTTAGCTCAGCTGAGTTTGTGGTGTGGCTATAATTTTTTATATTGATTATTTATAACTGCCAAAAGTAATCTCAAAATGTTTATTATATCTCAAAATTGTACCTCAAAATGTACAGAATTTAGTACCAATTAAAATTGTTCATTTTTTTTCAAAGATGATATAACAGCCGCCAATCACCAATAAAGTGAAAACAATTAAATTGGCAAGGATTAAATATGTCATAAGAATCGGAATAGCTAAAGATATAAACAATATTTACAAAACACATCCCGATGGAAAGGCCGTCTGAAAGACCTCAATAGTGACTATCAGACAACATAGACTACCACTTAATGCATATGAAAAGGCAAGAAAAGTGGGAAGAGGTAGCGAGGAATCAGAAAACATGGAGAAGCATTATCTTCCTCTTCTTAAGTATGCCGTGTCTTCATCGGCGTAGGCAATCAAACGTCCTAGGAAATTCAATTTATTCCTCACAGCCCACAAATTTATCTTGGGATTTAGATTACAGCAGTGTATTCAACTCGACCAGGATTGACTTTCCGTCAAACCTTGCCAAGTTAACAATTAACATATTTACCTTAGAGTGGAAACTTTCCTTAACTTTTTGTTTTTCCTAGAGAACCGAACATCTGGTAATATATTTTATAACACCTTTACTAATTCTTAATCCTTAGTTTCATCTACTTTATATTATCTTCAGGTTTTCACTTGAGCTCTCTTCAATTGTTATATTCCGAACCCTTTATTTTTGACATTTTGCATGGGTCCGATGTTTTTGATGAATTACCAGCATATTGGAGCAGGTCTTACTTTGGTGGAAAGTCACGTCAGCAATTCGTCATCCGGCACAGTTGCTAATTGCCAATATTAAAGAATCCTTTAATTTTTTATCAACTTGATACCGACTCAACGGAGACAAAGAAGGTCTTATATTTAAAAATTTTTTTATTCCTCAAGGAGGAAATTGGTTCCGGTACGTGTAGTTAAGATTTTGTCATAACATTAACCAAGATCAGTTGCGATAATTTGATTGCGAATTAACCATTTATCTACACTTAAAACTAAATTAAGTCAATTGAGGCAGAAGAAATAATTTGTTACATGTTTATATGAATGTTTTTGTATGAAATCTTGTTTTATTATAAGATCACTGAAAACCACAATTCAAAATAGCTTTCATGCGCGTTGGGTATATAATTTTTTGTATTTATAATCATTCAACAGTTATCAATCGTAGTGAACTTTTATTACAAAAGGAAACCCTGTGATTTCTCTGTTGCAAGCCAGCTTAATTTTTTTGTTAATAAATTTATCATCCTGTCTGACTTAAGAATTATTTTGTTTTGTTTTTTTTTTCACTCGCAATTAAATTTTTTTTGCCTAATAAGTCAGTAGCCCCTATTAAAATAAAATGATTGGGCAAATATATTTTTAACTTAAACACTTTGCTTCAATTCGTTGAAAGAACCTACGACTCGCTCTCCCTTTGCCTATATGAGCTGCCGGCCGGCATTATGTTGACCGGAAGACTTTGGTAAGTTTTTTGGTTATATCCTATCAAAATAAAGGAAAATTTTACCATCACACTAATACCTTTCCGAATCTTGATTTCTCTAAACTAAATAAAAAAATTTTTTTTGAAACGATTGGGTTTAAGTTATTTAATGCACTAAATAACTCGGTTTCAGTTATATTATTAGTTATACAAATACACACTGTGTTCACAGTGGAGTTATATATTCGACCGGATCGATCAAGTATATAAAGTCTATGTTTTAACCGCTAAGATACAAATTTTAATTAAAAATTATTAATTAAAATTAAAACTTTTTCTTTTAAAATTGTAATTTTTAGTCAAGTAAACAGTGAAAAATGATGTGAACCTCGACATTTACAAAATGCAATACACATATTAATTGATTTTAATCATGCAAAGCTAGAAAGTTAATTGATTAGATGTGTACAGTAGAATCCGCTTAATGTGATCTCGGATAATGTTATCAGTCGGTTATTGTGATCATTTTTTTTGGAAACCGGCCACTTTTTCTTTCTTTTTTTTCTTCTATTTTGTTCTAATCCAAGTCTTTTAAAATTCACCTTTTTCTAAATTTCGCTAATTGTTATTAATTATCAGTTATCAGTTAATATTATTAAAATGTCCTTGGCCCGAAGTGATCACATTAAGCGGATTCTACTGTATAAATTAAGATGGACATTATTTCAAAAATTGGTTTTATTCTCGGATGCAATAAATATTTAAAATCAATAAAATCGGGGTTTTTACTAGAATAGAAATTAAAGATTAATAGAAAAACGTCAGGTTAGAAAAACATTGAAAGCACAGTAAAAGCAATCACGGAGTAGAGTTTGTTAATAAAATGAATAATTAATAAAATTCGAAAGCTATAAGTTTTAAATTTCATAAAACGGCTAATAAATTATTAACAGTTATTTTTTAAGAGATCGTTTTCGCAACAAGTTGCCATATAGATTTGTCTTCACACATTTTGATATATATATATTGACGTGTTTTATTTTAATCAAGAACTCGATTATTATTAATTGCTAATAGAAAACGACTTTATTATAAAAATTTTGAAATTTGATTTTGACGTGAAAAATGTTGGTTAACTAACGGCTTTACGTTTTTGATGGAAGAGGTTAGAAATTTTCCACTTCATTGAAAGCAACAATAATGATAAAAATATAAATAAAGCTTACCATTGCAATACTGGCGTTGCTATCGCTGTCCAACATGTCAGAAGTAGTATCCATGGAAGCCGCATGTTCAAGTTCACCACATTGACACTTTCGTCTCTTCAAGGTTTCTCTGTGTACATCAAAACGGGAAGCATAGTTTACCAATGCAAATTCTAATAAAGCAGCAAACACAAAAGTTAGACACACTCCTGTCCAAACATCAATTGCTTTGGTGTAAGATACTGGAGGAAGTGATGCATTGATTCCTGATGTTTGAGTAGCCATGGTAAGTAAAGTAGTTACTCCTAAGGTATAGTAAGATTAGTAAAATTTCCTAGTCAACAATTGATCTTACCCAAAGATACTCGAGCTGGCACAGCTCCTCGGTCTAACCAGAACGAAAACCATGATACAATAACGAGCATACAACATGGAATATAAATTTGGATGAGATAATAACTGAATTCTCTCTTAAATAATAAATCAACTTTCAAACAGCTGTATTCACCTATAAAAATCATTTCTTAAACTGATATCTAGAACTAAACTTTATAGTCATACCAGTATTAGTTTTACTATTGCAGTAGTCAGTTAAAAAGCTTTCTAGAGTAAAACGGGGTAGATGTAAATTTTTTACAACTTGCACTGGATCATTTTGTTTCCATAGAAAGACTAAATCAACAGTAGTCCAACCATCTACAATTATAAATTTTAGAACGGAACATAAAACTGGAGCTAGATATTACTGCTTCTAGAAAGTACTTAAGTATTTTAAAAACTAAAATTGCACCGCAACGAAACTGTATTGTCTAGTAAATTGAAGTGTTTCTTATTGAAATTGTGATTGTCGGTTCTACTAATAATTCAAGTAAATTCGAGTGTCTGGAATTAAAAAAAAAATTCTTGCTTTACAAATAAATATTGCATTAATAAAGACAAAAAGCATAGTAAAAATGCTTTTAATGTTAAACTAATTTTAATTGATTTTTTTATTTCCGATGTCATCAAGAGCCGAAAAACGTTCTAAAATTAAGTCAAACAAATTTTTTTTTGCATCCTTTAGATGTCAATAATACCATACTAAAAAACCATTAAATTTTATTTTCCCATAGAAAAAAAATTCCCAATAAAGACGTAAAAAAAACTTGCAAGTTACCAGACTACTACCTTATTAATGATTTTTGCCAACGCACTCAATAAGTTATTGTTAAATTATTATTAAGAAGTAATAGCAAGAAACAAAACTTTATAAAAATATTAATTTAGCTGCACTTTACTTGTAATTCTTTAATAATAATTATTTATTCTTGGCTACGCGTTTCTACTTTTTTACGAATCATAATCATGCCAAACTACAAACAAAAAAATATTAATATAATAATATATTATAATATAACAGAAAATAAAGTAATAATTAAAAACATCATCTCTATACCATCAAAACATGATTTTAATGTCACGGTTATCCATAAACACGGTTTGCTCAAGTTTAGTTCCTATTGATATAACAAATTGAAATTAATAGCAAATTCGGTATATTATCTACTAATATTTTGAAAATTAAGTTAACAATTTTAGAGCTATAGAACCTACCTAAAATCAATTACCCTTATAATCAAGTCAATATATAATTTTGTTAACTCAATATGCATACCTTCCACTAAAACATTCAAAATTTTAGATTTTGAAAATGTATTTGGACTGCTCTGCTTTTCTTACTTTGTGTAATGTACATAAAGCGCTTAAAAATTTTGTAAATCTATACTTCAGTACTTTCGACAGTATTGGCCCTGAATTCTTTTGACCACTCAATAAAGCTAAAGGTACTGTACTTACAGCTGGCCATGCGTAACGAACAAATTTGTCGATCCAATGGATATAATTTCAAATTCATGGGGCACGAAAGTGTAAGTGAAATTCTGCAAAATGAATTTTGGTCAAAAATTGGATGAAAAGCAAATAGAAATGAAATAACCTTATACTATACAATACAGATCCATTGGGAAATATACGAATGTAAACATTTGGCATAATGATGTTGTGAAAGTGACCTTCCTTTTCGTTAGAAAAAAATAAATCAGGCATCCAAACACGATTGGCTTGAGTAAGCGTAAGGTATTTGAGACGTTCTCCAAAATCATTGAATTTTAATCGCTCATCCAACCATTGCTCCCGGAAGGTAAGTTGAACGCTGTATTCCTAGAATAGTAAACGCATTGAATAAACTGCTAAATTCGTGCAAAACAACCATGCTAGTGACACATGCAAGTTAGACAAACAGCATGAAAAATCATGCAGCATACATCGCGTGTTTCGCCAGGGCTGCAGCGCCACACTGCATGCTCACGTTGATGCTGGTGCCCTCAATGTAACATCGCCACTCGGCGCCTTGTGCAAGTGAACGCAACCGAGTAAGAAAAGTTATATATTTATTATATTATATATATGTATACATCCATCCAATACTTGACATGACTGGCAGACCGCGCACTCACCATTTTATAATCGTCTATTTTGCTGATAGAGCGCAGAAAGAAGTTGATGTATACAATGGTCGGGCCGTCTCCTACATTGCGTAAAACAAAACAAAAAGAATTACTCAATTAGCAGATTACATTCTCGGCTGCGGGGCACGGCGCCAATCACATCTCGCATTGGCCATTTTGACATGCAAGCACACGGCTATCGGTTGGCTGCTCCACTAACTACCGAAAGCACACGCACGCCGTCTCGCCCCACAGAAGATGATTGATGAGCTATACTACCAGAATAAAAATACCAACAAAAACTACACACATACTAGTCAAATCGTTCTCCGTTGGCAACATCCACTTACCATAGTTACATCATCTATCTTTGAGATACTTCTGATAAAAATGTTGACATGGACAACAGCGGGGCCATCTGATAGGTGAAAAAATAGGCATCAATTAGTGGATATCATCACCGATGATGCAGATGCAATGAAGCAACTGCACCAGTACCACTGGTCATGAGCAGCGACTACCACGTACGCACTCAGGAAAGACATTCAGCAATCAAACTCTAAAAATCTACAAAGCTAAAATGGTGTCGGTGAGTGAAGGAGGAAAAACTACTCCATAACTCGTCTCCTTCCCATACCAGCTTGTGCAGCACCTCTACACTACCCTAGTTGGCTATACCAACTCCTCACTTTGAATTTTATATTTATTTTTATGTCGTAAGGTGAACCAATAGTTCAGACATAAATAATAGGTACTCACGAATGTACAAAAAATATACATACAATGTATACACTATCAGTTGCAATAGCATAACCGCGCATGTTGTATCAAATATGGAAACAACCAAACGACAAGCTCAAGACAACAACACAAGTAAGGATCAAGCTACCGAAGCAACAACCCAAGCCAAAAAAATGAATAAATATGGCAACGCCGATGACAATGTTTAATTATTTGTAGAGAAATCATTTCGAGCTTTTCGAAACTCAGGGGTCTTCATGTGTAAACGGTTTAGTTCATCTAAATTACTATTAGAGTAAAAGGAGCGTAAAAATTAAACGAAATGTAAATTTTCCATTTTCTTGTGCTCTAGATTTATTTGTAATTACTCATTCCTGTAGATATTTGTCATTTAAATTTTATATAAATTTACAATAAGTTAATAAAAAGGTTGGTTTCATTTCCAATCGGAATTTGGGTAAAACTAACACATGAACAAATTCTATCGTTTACGTACATAAATATGTTTTAAAAATATAAGTTTAAAAATTTAATAATTACTTTATTCAAAATTTTTCTTTTGCGTTAACAATAAAACATTCATTAATATTTCAAAATGTAAATCTTAAGCTCAAATTTATTGTTTTCTTCCATTATACGTTGGATAATTTACATATAGCAAAATGTTAGGTTTACGTTTTGCACCTAAATATTTTGTCAATAAATTTAGCTATTTGAAAATCTCTGAAACTTTTTGAATATATCTACCTGTATATTCTTATTTCCCATTTTATCAACATTAAATCTTCTACAAAAATTGCTCTCTTTATGTAGAAGAAACATACTTCATATTTCAGTATTTGTCAAATACGTTTTTATAGCTTGACAATGATCGCTTTACTTCACATGATGTAAGAAGAATATACTTCAGCGATGCTATGTCTGCGTGGTTCATCTCAACAACTTCATTATGTGGGCAAAATATTACAATTTCTTTTTATTCAACCTCGAGTTTCGAAACATCACATTTTCTAGTGATGTTTCTAAAATGAATTTTCTAAAATTTTTCCATCCCAATAGTACCTATCACTCAGTATCTATAATATTGAAAATCACTTTTAGGTTGGTAAACCGGAGTAGCTAGTGCTAACATAAAAAAAATTTTAATTTTAAAATTCCAATTTTTCAAAATTCAAAAAACAATTTAATTTTAAAATTACAATTTTGAATTTAAATTTTTTTTGTTTAAAAACAATATTAAAATCAAAAATATTGACTATATATGCGGTTATATGCGATTATATGCGCTATAAATATATATGCGGTAACAACCTAAAATATGAAATTATATGCGTAATAAAACTTTGTATGTTATTTTGATTGCTTTCGATGAGAAACGTGTAGAAACAAAAAATCAGCTTTCTATGTTGCTTCAAACAAAACATGCAATCGTATACAAATCCGGTCTCTAATTATCATATAAAAAATTTAAACTTTTTACAAATATCATCACATGTTAATAACATTAACCCTATAGAATTGATATAAACTTTCTCTAAACAGATTCCACCAATTTCCTGCTCCTTACTGAACTCGACACCACAAGCTAGTACAAGTTTCTAATTGCTTACAGAGAATTTTGATTAGTTTAATTTTTCAAATATAACTCACGACATCTTAAAGGACGAATCAACAATAACGTCTACTTCTTTATTAACTGACAAATTACTGTAACAGTAAGCAGTTTCCAACCAAGTTGAAATCTGGAGCTCGGTGGAACCCCAGATGTCAACAACACAGCTTACGGGGAAAGACTATAAGAGATCAGAACTTACGATCTGTGCTTATGTAATATAACCAATCTTTCCACATAACTCAACTATTTGGATCAATTTCTGTTCCTTCCCGAATCCGCTCTATTGAAGAATATCAAGTCCACCCAAGAATAACTTTAGTTCATCAACGATAAGTACATTGAAGACTTTAAAAAACATATAAAACTGAAACAATGTCAAAATCGGTTTTGCAAACCGACTCGGCTTAGCTCTGCTCCTCCATAGTTTCTATAATCCTTTTATAACACAAAAACAGTTATCATCTCTGTTATTCCATATTATGTTTTCAACTTTTAGTAAATTTCTATGAATCAAACGCTTTAGTTTCATTATGTACTAAATTTTTCATAAAGACTTTTTTTTAATCAAAAAAGGCTATTTAACACACGATAAAAGCAAGCCAACTTTTTATTAACATTTATGTAATTGAGATAAGCGAGCTGACCAATTTACGCATGCAGTTGCAGCAAACAAAAAATGTTATAAAAATACATATTTGGATCAACAAACTTAACACTCGAAAAACGAAAAGTCAAGCTGAGTGGAAAAACATCCACATTGCTCAATGGAAAGCCGCATCACATTACAAAACAAGATCCAAAATCGTATCTTTAAATTTCTGAACGCAGTTAAATTGAGATAAATTACAAAAATCAACAGCAATGGAAAACTTGGAAAACCTTTTACATACTCAATGCCCCTCCCTTGCCATCTCTTAAGCGGATCACATCCATCATATACTCAATATTAGTTTATATGATAAAAATTCGAACTGTAGACAGATTCACTCAACTCAGTTCAGTCTCAGTTAAAATAATCAAATCAAAATTACCTACAGAAAAGTCGATGTAAATCCTGCATAATTTAGTGTTCTTACCACTTGTAGTTTAATAACAAATCAGATACAGTAGAATAGCAACTTTAATTTAACTTCACAATATCAATCTCAGCCGATTCATTTAGCCACAACTGAGTTTAAGTTTTGGTTTTCTGCACCCAGACATAAATTATTTATAGTTGCACTTCATATCGCCTGATTTCACTTTATTAGGTAATAACCTTGATTCAGTGATTAAAAGATCACTAATATAAATTTGAAGTTTATCAACTGGTCGAATTAAAATCTCTCTTCAATCGGGACATAATTTTAGGTTTACTATCGCTGTAATTTACCTAATAAACTCAATTAATTGTGATTATTTCAACACTTTACTTCTCAGAAATTCCAACTATTTCGATTAAGGTTCTTTTTGAACTTCTTCTCAAGATCCTACACCCTAACTTTCAAGAATGGACACACTCACAATATCATCCAACTTCAACTGGTGGACAATATTTTTTGAAAGTCGTCGATTCAGTTACATAAATTTTCACGGATATCTTCAGCTCGTCAGCAGAGCAACAATTTTCACCATGTCCGAATAGTAAGCAAAGTCAGACACAACTGAGACTTGAGATTTGAGAACTTGAGAAAGTTGAGATTTACTATAGACATGTTGTGGACGTTTTGCAAGAGTTGCAACGAAGATAGAAACTCATTCCACAAAGACTGGAATATGTGACTCCTGTTCCACGTTGCATTGCGCTTGACACAGCTAGAAATTATCACAAATCATAAAATCTTGCAAAATTGCTAATAGAAATATTCTGCGGCATCTCAACCATTTTATTGCAATGCTGTGGACAAACAGGTTTACTCGTAAAATGGTTGATCCATTTGGAGAACAATAAAATAGAACAAAAATTATTTAAACAATAAATAGAAAATTATTTTAAAACTTACAAAATGATAACGTTTTAAAATTTTACCGAAAACGAGATGATACAAAATCCTGCCTAACGCATAACTTTCTATGGTGATTATGGCAAAAACATTTTTTTTCTGAAAAATTCTGAATAAAATTTACTAAATGGTGAAAAGCAATATTTATATATGCACACAAACATTTAGAAGTACATAAGTGTACTCCGTAGCGGTGGCGTTGCACATTAGGAAAGTATATTATTGTCCATCTAGTGTTGGGAATTGTGTTACACTGAAGCATATGTACCTACATTTATATATCAAAAATATAACTTTCATTTTTGACTATATGACCTAGACAAGACTAAACAACTCACCAAAAGTAACTCACCTGTACCGTTTACTCCTGAAGGACGGATCCGTGCATCGTATCGCCCTGGTCCCAAAATTTGATCCAATATTTCTTTCTCCTTCTCCCGGAAGTTAAGTTTGGCCTTTGTACATCTAAACACGCCAGTACGTTTAATTATCATTCGTTTAAAGTAAGATACTGTAAATTACATACATAACCACGTGGATAACGTGAAAAATTACTAAAAATAAAATACGTTTGCCCATTGTAGACGTTTTCTGATGCATAATTTCAATATACTAGCAGAGACGGGAGGCCATTGGCACTTGGCCGTTTATATTTATTTTTTATTCATTGCCTTATGAGAGGCTGCTCGACGTCTCTTTAAAAAATTTCATGTCTAGTAACGGCGCCGTGGTTTTCACTACTGCTTTCAAGCACCACGATATAGGAACGCAATATTAATCCTGCGTCTTGGATTTCGCGCAACAAACGTTTTATGTGAAAGCAGAGATGGAATATCGACGCCCCGGGCAGAACATCAGAGAAGTCAAACTAAAATACAGAAATATTGAATAATATCCAAATGTAATTAATAAAAACTTACTTTTTCAATTAAAGTATTATACACGTCGTTTATATAAATCATAATTTCAGTTATTTATGCTGAAACAGAAAATTTTGCTGTTAGTTACATTTCAGAGTCAATAATGACGTCATAACAGATGTTTTGCGTCACACCTTACACAAATATTCTCCTCTTCCATCTACTATTATATAATGGCATATTATTTAAAATTATTGATTTTATTTGTCCTATAAATTTATAATATTACTTATTTTTTGTTTTCTGGAGAAGTTTTTTATAAAAATATATAAACACCTAAACTCAAAACTACAAAATTGAAAATTTTCAGATAAGGTCTTCGTAGAAAATTTCTGTAATAAATGAATCACGAAACAATCATTTTATACGCTCCAGTTTGCCAAAACTTATTTCTACTCCCATTTATGGTTAGCAAAAAATGTTACCATTTATCTACCACAGATATTTAATGTTAAAAAAAACCCATTAGCGGGTTAAAGTGCCATCGCATTTAAAATTACGATACACAGAGCGGTTTTGTACAGACGGTTCCAGTTCACAGAAGGTATCGTTGCGTATTTTCCTATTTCATCAATGAGAGAGAAAAGAAAATACTTATGTAACAACCAGAGGCGGCTTGTCAGGAGAAGCAAATGAGGCTTTGCTTCCTCTGAAATTCTGGATTATTATACCAAATATATACATTAAACTAATTATACATACAACTTCGCCAAATTGAGGGATTACCTATTCATAAGTGGCGCCACTAGCGAGCCGAGTTGGTACTGCAATTACTTAAATGCGCTCTAATGTATGCTCTTGACGTCATATGTCACTGTCACTGTTTATAACTAAATTAAATTTGAATGAATGCACTAAATAAATAATTTTATGCTAATTAAATTTTGTGAAATGTCAAATAAAGTTGGAGCAATTTGTGCTATGTCCAGCTGTAATAATTGTCAAACAACAAGGTCATTTTTACATAGAATTTTTTTAATTTGCACTAAAAACTAAGAACATTAAATTACAAAAACTTTCTCACAATAATGAAAACTGCACTTTTAATTTTTCTTAGCATTCTTTTTCTAAAGGTGCAATTTTAAAGCTAATTTCAAAACGTCATTTACAACGCAAAATTAGAATTTTAATGAAAACAAATTGTACCTTATCGAGAAATGCCTCGTCGATTGCAATTAAATTCGTAATATAGGTAGTTCCAACTCGTATGGTAGGTGGCGTGAAAGAACCTGATACCCAAAAAATGCTTGACAACCCGCAAAGTTGTACGTATTATTAGTTTAAGGGGCCTTACCAGTTTGACAATTTCAAAAAATCAATTTATTTTTTTGTGCCTTTTTTGACAATTTATACTTTCAAGAATGTCATGTAAACATTTCAAGGGCGTATCTTTAATACTCCCCAAATGGCAGCCTTCTAAAGAGCGACCGCTCGGAAGTATAAAATGCCCCATCTACCTTGAGGCGGAGTACCGATACTTTTACAACACTAAACGTTATTTTAGTAATATTAAAAATAAAAAATAATTACTAAAGCGATGCATAAAACAAGGGAACACGTAGAATATCAATAAAAGTTATAACGGCTTGCTCTGGCACCTTCATAACGGATTAAAAACGATCGAGCTCACTAATTTCCTTGCAGTCTCAATATTTAGCCATGGTTTTTATGCTATTCTAAAAATGCTGTAAGTAATGGACGTCATCATCAGTCCTATTGTAAAAGAATATGCCATGGATAGCGATAACAGCCAAATCAACCAGGCGGAGTTACGTCATGAAGCATCCTCAAAAGAGGGACGAACAGCTTGGAGAAAAGCTTCAGCCCCTCAGCAGACATTATTTGATGAAGAGGAAGGTCCATTGTATAGGCCAGGTATAGCTGATCAGCAGTTTTTATGGTTAATATCATTTTATCTTGCAAAAATCGATAGTTAAATCTTTAAACGCGTATTTCTCAAAATGACATTTTTCAATTCTGCTGCCATTGTAACTCAAAGAGCAATTATCCGATTGACTTGAAATTTGAACTGAGTACTCTTGAATATATTTACTCTACAATGACGTAGGATAATTTTGATTGGATGAAAATTGACAATTTGGCATTGCAAAAACGACCATTTTATAGGAAAAAAACAGACTTTTTTTTCATAACTACGCCATTTTGTCAGGTGTTGATATTTTTCTAAAATCCTACGGCATTGTACAGGAAATACCTTCCAGTTTACCGACATGTTTTCTTTTTTAGATTTCAGCTTCTCAATCGGCCGGAATCATGGCAGCAGTTGAGGAACTTTTTTTTTGCAGCCCGGGCCTCCAATTTTCTAGGGGCCTCAAAAAAATTAAAGCAACAAAATTTAAATCACTAAAGTTTACATTTACACAAAATTTTACATTTGATCTAAGCACGGTTGACCTTCAAAAATCAAAAACTTTCGCCTGCGGCGCATTTTATTAAAACGTGCAAAACCAAGGGGCTTCCAAAAAGAGTTAGTTCCGGACCTGGCATATCCTTAATCCGGCTCTGCCTACATAGCTACCTTCAAAAAAATAAATAAAAAAGCATGATCCAAAATGCCTTAAAAGGCGCTAAAATCCTTTTTTGCACACAGGCGCCAGTAGCCCTTACAGGGACCCTGGCCCTAGAAATTCTTTGAGCATCACTGGGAGTAATATCAACTTGTGAAATGTTTAATGTGTTAATAATGGCTCCCATAAGAATGTCGGAAGGTTTTTGCGAAGTATCTTCAATTCCTTTTCGTTTGTCTTCACCACTAACAATTTGCCGCTTTACTATTTGCTCATCTATTTTATCATGATTAAAAATCATGAATTTTTAATTTTATTTGATAAAATATCCGATAATTAATCAATCATTAACCTATTCCCAAATAAATTACATAATCCTAAAGAATTAGGGAACACCGGAATTAGGGATCTCTATTCAGTCAACTATTCCGAAAATGCTTGATAAATTTGTTGCAAAACACTTATTGACAATTAGTAAACATCTCATCGTGGAATCCCAACATGGTTTTTTTCCTGGTCGGTCTACTTCATCTAATCTACTTTCTTTTACCTCTTTCTGTCTCGAGGCTTTCGAGAAACACATGCAGGTTGACGCTATTTATACAGATTTCTCGAAAGCGTTTGATCGAGTTTCACATGCTGCTCTTCTAGCAAAAATCTCTTCCTTAGGTTTTAGTCCAACCATTGTCAAATGGATCAGCAACTACTTAACGGGTAGAATCCAAAAGGTTAAGATCGATAACTTTCTCTCCTTGATAATTACAGTTTCTTCCGGTGTTCCTCAGGGCTCTCACTGTGCCCCTATTCTATTTCTGCTCTTCATTAACGACATTGGTAAATTTATTCGTTACTCTCTGTACCTGCTGTTTGCAGATGATTTTAAGATTTTCAAGGCGATTAGTTCATACAATGATTATATATTGTTACAAAAAGACCTTGACAACCTATACAAATGGTGCCAAATAAATAATCTTCATCTTAATTTTGATAAATGTTTTACTATCTAGTTTTCTAAAAAAATTCATCTTCCTTCGCCTATTGTCTCAATGATAACGAACTCCAACGTGTTACTGTAATCAATGATCTTGGTGTTCGATTGGATGTTGGTTTAACATTCAGAAATCACATATCCCTCATCTGTTCCTCTGCTTTCCGTACATTGGGTCTTATCCGCCGACAGTCAGTCTACTTTTCGCCTACTACAGTGAAAAAACTATATTTCTCCCTGGTCCGCTCCAGATTGGAGTACGCCTGTAGTGTCTGGTCGCCGCACTATCAAGTCCAAATCAATCAAATAGAACGTGTACAACACAAATTTTTCAAATATCTTCACTACAAGTTAGGACTTGCCAAAGAAGACTTCTCTGATGAGACCTACCTGAAGTTCTGTAATTCAAGTTCACTGGAGTTAAGACGAACCGTTTTTGATCTCTGCTTTATGCGTGGTCTTTTCAGCGGGCGAATTAACTGCAACACCCTGCTTAAACTTTTTCTATTCAAGGAATCATGCCGGTTTACCAGGTCAATGTGGATTTTCGAAGAAAGACACCATTCAACGAATTATGGCAGGCACGGTCCCGTGGCTAGGATGACCAGATTAGCAAATCATGCAAATAGTGATCCAATGTTTGATCTGTTTATCCCCTCACTAGCTATCTGCAAAAAGCGCCTATGGAGCATTGATCTCAATATCAATTAATTTTTGTTTATGTATGTAATTTTTTCTTTTTTATGTATGTATATGTATATTATTATGTATATATTTTGCAAACAGGTTAACCGTAAATAAATAAATAAATAAATAAATAAGTATATCAATATTTTAGAAAACCCAAAAAATGCACTAAACACTTTTCAGAACTAAAATGTTTAAAAGTTAGTATGTAAAATACACTGTAAGTATTCGCAAACGTTTTCACCATACTATGGCATCATCAGGCGATGAATTAATTCATCATAATTAATTCATCGCCTGATGATGCCATAGTATGGTGAAAACGTTTGCGAATACTTACAGTGTATTTTACATGTCTAACTTTTAAACATTTTAGTTCTGAAAAGTGTTTAGTGCATTTTTTGGGTTTTCTAAAATATTGATATGGTTAATATCGAGTTACACTACCTAAACCACGTATCAATTGATTATAAATAAATAAGTGACCAAGTTAGTCGTAAAACCATCTACAACATTTTTAAACGATATAATGATGGTTTATCTACCATAAATAAAAAAAACATCGGGCCGGAAACCATCATTGGCACATAGAAAGCACCACTAACTGAAATATGTCGCTGTAAAAAAATATAAAAAGGTCAAGTCGCAAATTGTCATGTAAAATTAAAATTTCAAAAGATATTTTTAGAAAAAATTTGTTAAAAATAGTTGTATAATATCATAAGAGAGTTTATGGGTGCAGGTATACTAAAACCAATTGACGTGAATTCCTAAAAAGTGTTGTTTGCTTCGAGGAAATCATTTAAAACCAAACATTGTGCTGGTTATGGACGATGAAAAATATTTCTGTTTCACGTACACCAATCGTGTTGAATATATAGAAATTTAGACTGATTTTATTCAGAATAGTCCTAGCAATGTCAGATACATTCCAAAAACAAAGTTTTACCAACCAATTTTGGTGTAGTGCGCTATATCAAAGAGAGGAATTTCTCAGGTGTACATGCAATCATCGAAAGGTCTAGCAATCAATGCAGATGTCCATATTGAAAAATATTTTAAAAAAATCAAATGCTTTATTTTAAAACATCATAAAGATGACAAAATTTTATTCTGACCCGATCTAGCATCGAATGATTATGCGAAAAAACCATCAATTGGTTAGTCATGGAAAACATCAATTTTGTACCTAAAACAGCCAATCCTCCAAACGTACTAAAAGCACGTCTAATTGAAAATTTTTGGTCTCTACTCTGCAAAGAGGTATACGAGGGTGGCTGAGAAGCTCAGACATACAAACAGATGAATCAACGAATTCGACTTTGTGTACAAAAAATCCCAATGGATCCTGTCCAAGAGATAATGGAAGACGTTTGAAGAAAATTACGATGTATCGAGGTAAATGGTCCTTTTGTATTATACAAATAATTTAATTTTAGAGTTTGAGATGTGCAATGAAGAAACAAAATTTAAATTATTGGAATTGTTTGTGCTTGTATTGAATAATTGTGTTTGAAATGTGTGCAGCTACTTTATTAGCATACGTTATATACGTACCCTAACCGAACCCGGTGCAATCTACATGTCGGATTATGAGACCCTTTGACCATCGGTGCAGTCTACAATCGTCCGTACATACATAACACGTCATCCAAATAAAGATCATTGAAACGATAGTTTCACTTATTTAACAAATCTCAAAAATCCATACCTAATCCTAAAAATATTTTTTAATTAATGGACATGGTGCGGATTTTAAAAATCTCAAGGTAATTAAATCAGTTACTACTAATTAAAAGGATAGACTTCTTCATGAAATGATCTCCGCATTAAAAGGGAGAAGAACTCTAAATTGGTAGGGTGGAGCTTTCTCCAAGCAAACCTGCAGCATTGTCGGGAGGCTGTGGCAATACTATGCCGCCACCTTGACAACTGCAAGGACACTATTGCTCTAATACAAGAGCCCTGGTTAGTAAAATCTTCTATACAAGGTTATACAAAACTAAACGGGACTATGTTCACAGGTAGTTCCACAAATAAAAGCAGGACATGTATCCACATACCTAGCAATATCCAAGCCAACCAAGGCGTGCATTGCACACGGATACACACCGAAGGAATGGCGTAAGGTTAAAGTTATCTTTATACCCAAACCAGGCAGGGGCGACTACTCCTTGCCAAAATCTTATAGACCAATCAGTTTGACTTCGTTTTTCCTGAATACGTTAGAAAAACTGTGCGACAGAGAGATACGTGATACGGTTCTGGAACACAGATCATTACACGTAAACCAGCATGCGTATATCCCTGGGAGATCTACTGAGACCGCTCTACACAAGGTGGTGGAGCACGTCGAAAGATCACTGGGCCAAAAAGAGTCAACCCTAGGAGCGTTTATTGACATCGAAGGGGCTTTTGATAAAACCACCTTTGAAAGTATAATTGCAGCGCTAGGCCAATACGGTGTTCCCACAACAATTTCCAACTGGATCAGTTTTATACTGAAGTGGTGAGCCGTGGAGGTATGTGTCGGCGACATAAAGATCAAAGGCGTTGTAACCAGAAGCTTCCCTCAGGGAGGGGTACTCTCCCCACTGCTGTGGATTATGGTAGTGGACAGCCTCATACAACGCCTTAACAAAAAAGGTTTTTATACCATAGGATACGCAGGTGATATGACCATACTGCTTACTGGCAAATTTGAAAACATGATCTGCATGCTAATGCAGACAGCTTTCAAAATACTGGAGGAATGGTGCATTGAGCACTCTCTGTCGGTCAACCCGACAAATACGGAGCTTGTTCTGTTTACCAATAAAAGAAAGTTAATAAAAGAAAAGCATGACAATGCCTAACGTAATGGGGACTCCTCTAAAACTGGCAGACGAAGTCAAGTATCTGGGAATAATACTTGACAAGAAGCTAAACTGAGGAAAACATTTGAAAACGAAAGTTAGCAAAGCAAGAATGGCTTTCTGGCAGTGCCGAAGGGCGATGGGACGGTCATGGGGCCTTTCCCCTAAGATCACCCTCTGGCTCTACACTGCGGTGGTCAGACCTATGCTTTGTTATGGTGCACTTGTCTGGTGGCCCAGAACCAAACAGGTAACAGCAGCATCCTCTCTACACCAGATTCAGAGACTAATCTGTCTGGCTGTAACAGGAGTGATGCGCACTGCACCCACTACGGCATTGGAGGCCCTTCTCTGCCTCCCACCACTTGATCTTCACGTGCAGGAGATAGCGGTTAAGGCTGCTCTTAGGCTGCGTAGCTGGGGGCTATGGAACCATAGGCGAGGAGCTGTGGGTCATATGTGGATTTTATAGGACTACTCAATTAGATTACTTCTGCTGCACCTTAAATCTGACAGAATCTCCTTCACGTCCTTCACGTGCAATGGGTTCAACACCTAGTTCGCGTTTCATCGCAATATATTATCTACCACAGTTTCATCCGCAAAAAGAGTTGAATAAAATAATTGATGGATTTTTGGGATTAAATGCTACACTGATTTGAGATAGTTTAGTTTTTCTTTTGTAATTCCTTTCCCTTGGGGCCAAAGTTGATTAACCATGTCGATTGGTTCTCTTTTACGAATTTACTTCAGACGATTTTGCACATACCGATGGTTCTTATAGTATATAACGTGAGTTACAGTCGATATTCAGATGAATCGTTTTTACACAAAGTAAATATGCATATTTCGGTCAATTTTCATAGCAAACAAAATAAATAAATACATTATGATTTTCTCGCCGCAATCACCAAATAATTTTGGAGGTATACCAACCCCCAAAAATTTTTAAACTCGCATAAGGCATCTTTACATTTTTCAATTTGCTCTCTATACATAATATTATGTTGTACGAGCTCACATAAAATATGAATTTTTATTGCACATCGTTTCAGAACATGGTTAACAGAAGTCTTTTTTCCTTATGCGGAACATAATAGTCAATTATCAATTGATAGTCAAAAACAATAACAGTAAAAATAATACCTACTAGTACCACAGGCAAAACTCAACAATTGTTTTTTGAAATTTTTTTTAATTAATTTTGAAAAATTTTGTTAAACAGTTTTCAGAAAATTTGAAAATCCTGTGAATTTTAATTTTGGTAAGTTCTGTAAAACGCAATGTGAAATTGATAATTACAATAATATAGCAACAATTCATCGTAGTTAGTGATGTAAAAAATGTTTGTTTTAAGCTCTTTTTTGACGATTTTCATTATCGTCGAGGAGAAGGTCCGAATTTCGACCAGGGTCTAAAGTCCGACTAGCAGGGTTTCAGGTACTGTGAGGTGTTGCAGCCGTGCAAAAAAAAAGTAAACAGTGCGCTATTACATTGTTGTTGTTTTGTGTAAATCACACTGCTGGTTTAACTGTGACAGTGTACCAACCAAAACTTAATTTTCGGTCATTTCAAAACTTTTTCAAATATGAGTTCTTGATTTTTTTACTCGTAGTGTTTTAGTATTAGCTGTAAGGAAGTTAAAACATCGTGTTAGGTACGTTCTAGGCTGTTAAAATCTATTTTAGGTTAAGGGGGTATTCTAGTCTAGAGACTTGAATTTCGGGCGGTTTTTGAAGCTCTATACAAACGAAACAAAATATATTTTTACTATCCATTTTTTTATCATTTGTTTATTGATATTTCAAGATTACATAAAAAATTAACCGAAAAAAAACCCTCAAAATTCACAAAGTTATGAGGTGGAAAAGTGGGAGATCCGAAAAAAAGAAGTTCTCCTGGCGTGCACGATATCTCAAGTTCTAATGAACCGATTTATTTGAAATTTGGTGAGAATGTTCTTTATAGATGCCGCTATAACATGAACCTTGAAAAAGTAAAAATAAAATTTTTTCACAAAATGGCAGCCGTTTGAAAAAAAATTTCATTTTGACATGTTTTAATTAACAATTCCGAATTTTTTAAAAATAGTAAAATTAAAAATTTTGATCTGAGCGTGATTTATGCTATAGCGGTATCTATAAAAAACATTCACTCCAAATTTTAAATTAATCGGTTCGTTAGAACTTGAGATATCGTGCACGCCAGTTTTTTTGGACCTTCCACTTTGCCAGCTCATAACTTTGTGAATTTTGAGTTTGTTTTTTTTCGCTTATTATTTTATGTAATCTTAAAATATCAATAAACAAACATGATAAAAATATGCATAGTAAAAATATTTTTTGTTTCGTTTGTACAGAGCTTCAAAAACAGCCCGAAAATTCATGCGTCTAGACTAGAATACCCCCTTAAACGATTGCCTCTCGTTTTAGGTCGTACTTAACCTCAAAGTTTTAAACAATCGATGGTCTAAATTCCGACTACCTCTAGTGGTCCAAAGTTCGAATGTAAACGAGAAATGAATTCTCGGCTTTTTTCATTAAAAATAGAAGTAATATGAAAGTAAACCCTCGTTAAACATTGATTTTATGTTATTATGTAATAATAGTAGTAGAGTAAAATACCATTATTTTTTTCTTTTTCTTTTGTTTCCTGACATCTTGAAGCCGGTAGTCGAAATTTAGACCACAATTTCAAAATCATGAATTGTGACAACTTTTACAAAAAAAATGTGCATAAAAAAATGTTTCATTTTTATAACAAATAAGTACACAGGTTATATATGTATAGTGTTGCGATAACTTTTATGCTAATGGTTCAGTAGTTACAAGTGAAAAAGAAGTAGTCCAAATTTGGACCTTCTCCTCTACTAAGTGAAGAATAAAAAAACTTGTTCGACTAACAAATAGGTACCTAATTTTGTGAATAAACTAAAGTCAACTCAAGTTCCGCAACTCTATACCTTATATTTATTTGTAATCGCTTATCATGTTCAAAATAATTAATCTATTATTGAAAATTAATGTGATTATAACAATTTATTAAAAAACGGGATATTAAGGAGGTATTCTAGTATAAAAATACGAAAAACAAATTTTTTTCATTTTCTTATAGTACAGACTCATAGAAGTCAAAAAAAGCGTATTTTTAAACTACATTTTACAATGTGGTTGACATAACATCTCAAGTTATAATTGACCAATTAATTACAAATTTGGTGTATATATTTTGGGTGTATAACCAACATATTATGTTGCTTTACAGTCTGTAAAGCAACTAGAACACCTCTGTTATTGAAAATTAGTATAGCACATTTTGTATGTAGTAATAGTTTCCAAAGGCAGGTGTACTATTTCAATAAAATATTTAAAAAATGTATTTGAAAATACACTTTAACCCTTTAAATTTCAATTCGGATGAAAAAACAAAAACATTAACTTAAAGGTTTCTTATTTTACAACATTGAAAAGCTCTCTATATGGAAATTGTAACTTTTGAACTGTAAGTATTTTTTAAATCAAATAATGTATTATTTTGTAATAAATTGTTACAAATTCATCATGAGTTAATGTTTTTGCTTTACTATTAATGAAATAAAATTGTACAGATCAATTAAAATGATAATTAGTTTAAATTTTTTTTAAATACAGAGCTGAAGCTATTCTTATTTTTTAGTACAATATCTTAACCGATTTTATATTTGCAGCAGTTGTTTTTTGGAAATAGCACACACATTTACTTATGTAGTTAATTTAGATAGAAAAATAAAACTGCAATTTTAGAATCAATGTTTATTTCATATATGATATTATTGATTACTCTTTACAAACGTATATCAATAAAAGCGCTACATATAAATATAGTATGACTTAAATGTGATTATGACACAATTTTGAAAATAAAACTAATGCAATTTTTTTTAAATTTAAGAACTTCTGCTAAATTCAGTCATTATATACAAAGGTTAACGAAGATAATTTACATTACTTGTAAACTTGTATAATATGTTACTAGATATCAAGGATCACAAGAATTAAAATACAAATTAACTTAACTTGAAGAATTTTTGTAAAATTATTATCAATAAGTTAATTATTTGGCAATTTTCAATATTAACTTATACTAAGCAAGATGAGTTACAGAAAATGAGCATTTAATAAAATGTTGCCTAGTTGTAAAAAAATCTTATCTTGGAAACAAATAAAATTGTCAACTTTGGTATAAGAAAACAAATTTCCAAGCAGCTTTAAAACAGCAAAATATTAGAAAGGAAAGAAAAGTTAGAGTGAAATATTTACAAATATAACGAGTTTCTTCTTAAGGCCTACTTTGTTTATTAAATACATTTCACTACAATAAAAAAATGTGTTTCGCTATTCGCGTATTACATATATTTTCTCAAATTATATTGTACTGAAAATATACCAATTTATTACACATCTTCTTCAAGAACTACACAACCCTGTACTTTTAAGCATTTAATTAATGGTTTAACAAATAACATTTAAAATTTCATCGACTAGATTACATACTTGGTATTAATTCACACCTTTTCAATATCTAAATAAAAGTGTAGGCATTTTGATGTCTTCATGATAGTATATACAAATTTTTATATTAATAACTTAATTACCTACATAAAACATAATATTAAACTCTGTTTCAACAACATTAAAAAATTTATATCATAAGTATTTTAAGGTTTGGATCATTTTTATTGCCCGAGTTGTAATATTTGTGAGTTCATAATATAAACATTTAAAATTCGCTCTTTATAACCGCTTAACAAATCTAAATGTTACCAACTTACAAATAAATTCATAAGAACTTTGGTGAATACTTTAGCCACCGATGACATTAAAAAAATCTATAAACAAATTTTTATAAATTAATAAATATAAACAAATCTATAATTAAAATATCACATTTATAAATCTTAATTAACCATAATGGTAATATTTCGTTGGCGTTGCTGATTTTTTAATGTTACCTCTTATTATTATTCATTATTAAGAACATTTATTTAATAAATAAATTTAGAGAAATTTATTATTTTTAGTTAATAAATTATATAATATTCCGCTTTTACTAAATATTAGTAATAGCGGACGTATAAATTTTTTTCAAATGTTACCATTATAGTAAAATGAGCCACGTTTCAAATTACTAGAAAAAAATCATCAAATACCAACACACAGTTGTTATAATTTTGGTTTCTAAATACTGTCTAAGATACAATAATTTTGTATTACTATGTTAGTGTATAATTTACGATTCTTCGGCTTCTTCACGAAATAGGTACGTCGACCAATAGATAATGTTGAACAGTGCAAAAACTAATGGAAATGTAATCCTTGATATAACATCTATACGTTTTGACCTTGTAGGAAATTTCGACAACCAAGAACGGCAGCAATTTGGGCGAGCAGGTTGCATATGAATCTCACATTGTCGAACTTTTTCTAAACTCATTGGATCACCTGGATGACGCACCAATGGCTTCTGAAAGTCATACTGTTTATTTATATATTTAGTATCAATCTTATATTACATAAATATTTTCATTTTATAATATAAAAATCTTAAAAATATAAAAAAGTAACAAATAAATTAAAAAATTAAGATAACTTGCAAATCAAGAGGAATCGCCGAGTCCATAGTTATATCGAAAATATGGTTTGAACGATGGAAAAAAATCATTGCAACTAATCGAAAACTAATAATCAGTAGCGGTAAATTCTGATGGGGTACATTGGATCACATTGAACTTTGGACCCAAAGATCCACTCCTAGCAAGATTTTTAAAATGCATGAGTAATATGTAATAGCATAGCAAATGTATTGGCTGCGTTTTTAGCTTTCGGCTAGTAGATTCAAATTTGAAAATCGTTTAGATTTAGAACATTATGAAATGAATGAAAATTATGGTGAAAGACTAGAGTCTTTGAATAATTTCAGTCGTAATATATCATGCACAGTAGGGCGGTCTTTTTTTTATTTTTTGTTATTAATTTTTTTAAATTTCATGCTCCCACCAACTAAAATTATTCCTTTTGGTGTTATATCAATATCAAAATAAAAAATAGAAGCAAGCTAGCAATGTTTCATGGCCACCCAAGACATTAAAACTTTTAAGAAGTTAAAACACATAACATTAAAATACAAAAGTTTTAATGTCTTGGGTAACCATGAAACATTGCTCGATTGCTTCTTTTTTTTTCTGATATTGATATAACACATAAAGAAATAATTTTAGTGAGTGGGAGAATCAAATTTAAAACAAAAAATTTATTTATAACACTAAGGACCACACTAATGTCCAAATTTGTTGCTTTAAGATTTATATGTTCCGATCCCAATTTAAACTCATTTCCTCAGAGGAAAAAGGACTTCAAGAAATGTGTAAATTTACCGCGATTTTATACCTTAAAGTTAGGTTCACTGCACCTTTAACAGCAAGTGCGCACATATTATGATGTATGAGCAAAAATGCTTGGGCGACCCCTAAATATTTTTTAATTGTTCTCAAATTTTAAGATAAGTCTAGTATCCTATAAAGGAACATTTTTAAAGGATGGGAGCATTTTGAAAATAAAGCCCACCCTAATGTATAGTAACATAAGTAGTTAATAAATTTGTTCATTTTATTTGCTAAACCAAGGAGGTTTAGAATCCTTTATACATTTCCGAGATAAGTTTCCTAGATACATTTAGAACAAAGACTACTTAATTATAACTGTATATAAAGAATGTGTAATATTACATCCATATATTCACGCAACTATCCCGTATAAATGACATTTGTGACACTTAAATGCTCAGAAGATATCCATTGTATTTAGGAGCTTCAAATAGATAATCTCCTGTATTATTATCTTATAATTAAATATCATATTATTATTGTCTTATGGGGGTATTTCTCTGTAAACTGGGCAACTCGTTGTGTCAGGCTAATATTACATAAAAAAATAGAGATTATTATTTATTTCGTAGTTAACTTTAAAAGATAATTACCTAATCTACCTGTGCTCTACGTACAGTGTCCATTTAAATCAACTTTATTGTATCAAAAACGTTTTTATAATGGTGAAAAATAGTCCTCTGGCGTGTCACCAAAGTAATACGGTTGCTTTAGATTCAAATTAATTATAACAATAACTAGGGATCAATTACATTATTTGATTACTTGAACAATATTATATGATTGTTAATTAGACCTGCTTATTTTTCTATTAATATATGTTTATAGCTAAAAAAGTGAATTAAAGTTTGTCTTTGCGTTTTGTGGACAGTCCCCCTGGCTATATAATAAATTACGCACCACGTAGTCTACAGCTTAAAACATTGGGTTGTTGCATGTAACAACACACAAATGACCTAAGGTTGAACGTTTGTTACCAAAAATGCCCGGACGCTATTTTTTTAGAGCTGCACAAGATTCAATCTGTGGAACCCTCCTCGCAACCTGACAGTGAACAGTCCTCTGGCAAGATTTCTTTTCAATTCTTGTTGTATATTATATTTTACAAAATTTATTTTCTTATAATAGATCAAATATTCCCTGTGTAGAAGGAATAACATAACTTAATTATATTTTGTGCTACCTTCCAATGAAATCAAATTAAGCAGTCCTCTGAGCAACAGTACTCTGGTTGGAGTGTTTCCACCTCCAGAGGACTGTCTGTATATATATTGGTCATTATTTCTTAAACACATATCTTTTGAGTATGGCGCCAATGAAGAAAAAACTCTCTAAGGTAGAGATTTTACAAAAAAAAAGAAGCTGACCGAAAGCGATATGAGCATAACTAAAACGACCCACAGGAAAAGTAAGAACTTAGTAAGATCTAGATATCTAACGGACGGGTTTGTGTTGTATGGGAATGTATCTCAATCTAAAGCAAAGTTACTATAGAAATAATAGGATTAAAACATTCGTAGTTAAAAATTTTTTTTCTCCTTTGGATACGTAATCCATTAATTAACGTACGTAATAAACGTTATATTGAGCATATATTATAATGAACCGAGAACATAGTAAATCCAGCGCTAAATACCACTGTCTTTAATACTTCCACTATTTGTAGCATTTGCTTTATAAATCGGAATAATTACTTGATTTTCATACTATCAACAATTTTGTTATACTAATATTACGGTGACATTAACAATAATTATAATTAATAGCGAACATCTTTATTTGGATTTGTTAAATATTTAAATTAAACAAATATTTGATTCCACTTGGAAAATTTATATATTCCCCTCTGACAATCATAATACAATGCAATGTAAACCTAATAATCTCGACAGATTATCTCAACAAAACTTAATTAATTTTATTTGGAATCAATATCACGAGGTAACATTTAATAGAGATATGAAGATCCATCATAAAGAAGAAAAGATCTCTATATATTTTATGAAATAAGTGGATTTATTCACAACAACAACAAAATTTTTAAATCTTGAGTTAAAACCAGCTCAGATAGCATTAAAACCAAAAAACAATTATAATTGAAAGTAACTATAGACGTATTCTTTTTATCGATTTATTATTATGTAGTAGTTATATAATATGTATGTTTATGTGCATTTATGTATTATATTGTGTACGTATTATACATATTTTTATATACTATAATATACAGCTTGTCCCCGCGTCCCCGGATAAAATAAAATAAATAAAAATATTTATCAAATAGTTTTTTCAAAATTCAAACCGTCTGGAGCTAAGCCTCTTTAAAGAATTTTTTTAATTTTCACCTTCGCATGAGCATAACCCCGGAAATGTTGATTGTTTAGTAAAAATAGTTTAGTGCTTTTGTGAATAAAATAATTTTTCAATAAAAATAAAAATTTTGTTAATTTAATTTTCTGTTTTGTATCTGGCTTGTTTATTATTTTTTGATTTTTTAGAATAGATTGGTTATTCAAATACTTTTACTAGTAGATAAAAGTTGTAGTCCATTAACTTTACTATCCGGAATACCCTCTATATAGTTATATCCAATTATATTTTATAATACTATATTATCAATATTTAGTTAATAATGTAAATTTATTGAATTATAGTTTAGAGTTTCACAAGAAAAGTTTAAGAGCAAATCTTGACGGGTATTATATTATCAACTATATTGAAAGAAATTTTATTTGGTATATAATAAGTACTATATATTGCTGTATTGCCAAGTGTAGCCTTTCCATTAAAATTGTGCTGTTGAAATATATACTGTACTCAAAAAGATTTAGTAAAATGCAAATACACAATACTACAACAAAGCAAACTTATTGGTAAGTCAAAAATATGTTAGCATTTTACAAATGTCAAAAAAGTCAAAAAAGCTGCAAAACTATGATATCGAGAAAATACTTCTAAGGAATTATAAAATTTGAGAGTTACAGCTATCGATTTTATTCAAGTTTTGTGAAAAATTCAAAACCCTACGAATGTTGCTATATCGTCTTTATATATTTTATAATACTGGGACTGTCTATTTAAATCTTTAGTAGCCAGACATGTTGGTGTTGCTTTAGTGTTATTTTAGTGATATTTTTAATACGTTCCTGTGACCATAATGTTTATCAAGATAAAAATTCCATTAAGTTTTTAATTTCTAACCAGAAATCACACCAGGCCACTACTGTGTTTACAAGTAATTTGCCAAACCTGTAGTGAACAGCAACCTCAATTGCATAGTTATTACATTAATTCGGTAAATGTGGTTATAAAACTTTCAAACTTCGTTCTTCATAATCATTTTATAGAATAACTTCGGGGATAGTCAAAATGTTTTCTTTGATTAACCGAAATATCGTAAAAAGCTTGCATAATTATAAAATACAAGAAATAAACGGTATATAGTCACTTATTTTTACTAAAATAATTAATTATTTTATTTTATAATTATAAATTAATTTTTAATTATTACAAGTAAAAAGTAACTATACCTACTGTTTGTTTGCTGTATTTTATAAGTATGAATTAAATTTATTTAAGACATATTTTTAGAACCTCGCCTATTTTTGAAAATATAAAAGCATTTCATTATTTATCAACTTATTAATAACATTGCTAACGCGGTAAAATTACATCGATTATAGTTGATCCTTCAATATTATATTATGCATGTTCAATGTGGTTTAACACAATATAATTCTATACGCTACAATAATTAAGGATTTCATAACCCAAATCCTATTTACAGGTCCTGGAAATATTTCAAGGTTGCAATGCGTTGTTAACACGATTAAACAACATAAAGCTATTGAATTATACATATCTTATTAATTCGCTATCAATGTATAGATAATATCGTACTTCAAAGAGTAATTTCCCTCAATTCAATGCTATATAAAGTCAAATCTGTATGAGGGTAATTTAATTCATCAATTCAAAAGCCGACTTATAAAAATAGGTCATGTGGTAATCTTTAATCGAAAATTTTAAATATATTTATAATATATAGGTATAATGTAGTTTATTAGTTTATATAGATATATAGTATATTATAATTATATGTATATCCGACGAGAAAAAATTAATATAAGATTAATTTTATTTTATTATTAATATTAAATTAATATTAATTAACAAAAGAATTTTCAGAATTACAAGCTGTTATTTTTATTAATAGTAGTATATTATATTTAAAATATTTAAATTAAATTAACTTGTGAAATTAATTTTAAATTAAAATTGAATATATTATTAATTGGTATAATATAATAAATTTCATTAATTTACAAAGTATTAAAGCAGTTACTAAAAGGTTAAATCAAAGTGGAATGCAACGTTTTGGTAAAATATTCCAATTTCTTCCTATTTACTTAAATAATTTAATAAAAGTTCTTATTTTTATTTTTACAAAAATTTTCAAAATATTTCACATTTAAGTAAATAATGCAATGTGTATGTAAGACGTTGAAAGCAAAAGTGACATAAGCCACATTTTAACAGTTTTGAGTTAACTCTTTCAGACCTGACATTTTTTGGCTGGAAAAAAATCTATTTTTTTTTAATTGTGTATTACTGTGCTCTAAAAAGTGTTTCTGGCGAGTTTCATAATTTTCTGATGTTTAAACACGAAAATACAGGTAAGTACACTATAGTGTGCCGAATTTATAAAGCATTATAAAATGCATGATAATAGATTTAAACAGGTGACTATTATTCGTAGACCAAGTTTAGTATAACAACTAACAAAAAAAATTAAGGACTTATAGTGATATTTCGCAGAGTTATTCTTAACCAAAGTTATACTAAAGTATTAGCTGTTCTGTAACGGAATGTTTTCTTTACAATTTTTATTTAAATTAATTTATTATCATAGTCTATGCTTCTCATAGAACATTTTTTAAATTTTTATTGAATTCCGCGTGGTTTTCTCATTAAGAAATGATTGCTATCTAGCATTATAAGTTTGTCACCAACTTCAAAATAATTTAATAAACGTAGGTATTATAGTGTACTCTGGGTCTGAAAGGGTTAGGCCACTGATCACTTACATAAAGTATATATTTTGACGCTGTACTGGTCTAATCTAAATTTAAACTATTCAAAGACAGATGGCATCACTTTTGTTGTTTTAGCATTTATCAATTTTCTTATTTATTCTGGGCTTTAGTGGCCTAACCCGGATTAAGCAACGCTTCTGAACAACCGAAATAGACCATAAGTTCCTGGTATCTGGTCATTCTTATCTACGTTGCGACCAGTTTGAAACAGTTTCATAAAGTTGTGTATGTGCCACATCATTGGATCACAGTTATTGAGTCTGCGCGAAAGAAAGTCCCATTTAAGACTATAAAAATAACTAAAAAAGATTTTTTTTCGACAAAGAACTTTGAAAAGGCTGTGACTAATAGGAAAATTGATGAAGGTGAAAAGGTGGGATGAATAATAATGCAATAGTTTCAGTACACATCTGAAACTAAACATCGATTCCAGTTCAAATATTCAAATTCCAGAGATGTGTTATTCGCTACTGCTAATGTAGCAAAATGGAAGAGAGCTACAGCGATAGAGAGTCTGGAGTTGCTGTATACGAAGGGAAAACCTATAGACAAAGAAAATGGCAAAGCTTAATGAACTATCTCCCTATGTTCCACCAATTTACCATTAGTTTTAATACACTGATAAACACAGATTTTGTGACAAGAAAATTTTTGGGTGTTTCTGGTGTCTTTTGGCACCCTAAAAACAAATTTGAAAACAGAATTTGCCTATCACCCACCAATTTTTAGTAACAAGCAAAACATCTTGCAAAACCACAAATAAAAAATGTAATGACATATCGCAAATTTGACAACTTGATGAATGAAGTTACACTGAGTATGAAGAGTTTTTAAAACAGTTGTGATCTATTTTCTTGGAAATGTCAAAGCTGAAAATTACAACGATGTTATGACTAAATTACTTAGTATCTGCAATGAAATGAGATGTAACAAGCCTTTAAAAACTCATTTTTTAGTTGCTCATCTCAATTTTTTCCCGGAAATTTGGGCGCCGTAAGCTGCGAACAGAGAACGGTTCCACCAAGACATTGCAGCATCGGAAAAACGATACCAAGACAAATAAAATCTTGATGGTTACGGCTGGACGTTACGGCTGCGTGCTGGTTACGGCTGGACATTAATCCATGAAGCCCCAGAAACCAAATATCTCCGGAAAACATTTGCAATAATATGTTGAGGTAAATGCAACATTAAGAACATACCGATATTAATATATTTCTATATAACGCAAAACACTTCGTAGCAGAAAAACAGTGGGTGATAGAGAAAATCCAAAGTCATTTTCTGCTTTCTGGTGAAATTTTACATAACATACGCCCTATTTTATCCATGTCACAAAAAATAAGTTGATTTTTGTTTACCAGTGATAATTTACGCACTACTGCATCAGCAGAAGATGTTCTCGTCAATGATGAAGAGGACTATTCCGACTGAAATGTTTAAAAAATGATGGATTTTGCTTTTTTCAATAAAATGTTCTCTTTAATTGAAAATTTTTTGTCATAAAAAGATGATGGGCCACTTTCACACATTAGGTGTAGCTTATGACTTTACACAATGTTAAAGTGGCCTTTCCCACATCAAATTCGTAATTTGTTTCAATTTAATAAAAAAATTTGAACTAAAAAAATAAGTCTTTTATTCTATGCATCCCAAAAATACATATCACAATTCTTCATTCGGTATCTGTGATTGCGCTATGTTAATAATAGGTAAATATTATGATTTTGGGCTAAGGCCACTTTTGCTCTCAACGCCTCATGTATTTCCGCTTGCACTATGCTAGATTAACACAGTTTAGCAGCCTATATTCAAAATCTAATTTATATATTAAAAGTAAGATTATTATTTTTATTTAAGAATTAAGGTCATTATTATTGCTTTGTGATATTCAGGTGTATTTCAGTCAAAACCTTAAAAAAATCTTTTTTAAAAAAATTATTAAAACAATTTCAAATTAAAATAAAAACAATATTAGTAATAATGAGCAAAGAGCGATATATCAAACCATTTTCAGTAAATATAGAAATGATGAGGGGTAAATCTCCCGGGAAGTCTGGTGTACAGCTTGTAGGAAGTCCCGGAAAGTTTGAGGAAGTTCGGGGAAGTCCGAGGAAGTCTGGGGAAGTCGGAGGAAGTTCGGGGAATATGAGGAAGTAAAACCAGTGCAAGGGAAAACGAGGGACCTTTTTTTTAGGTTTTCATCTGTCTTAGCAGATAAATTAATAGTCACAGCAATAAATTTAGAAGTCCGGGACGTCACAGGAACTAAAACCAGTACGAGGAAAGACGCGAGACCTTTTTCTTTTTCTAGTCTGAGGAAGTCCGGGGAAGTCTGGGGAAGTCCGAGGAAGTTCGGGAAGTTTGGGGAAGTCGGGGAAGTTTGGGAAGTCCGAAGTAGCAGGAAGTCTGGTGTACACGATTTTTGAGCGTGATTTACCCCTCGTGTTAGGGTAACGTATAATTTATTAGGAAATACTTCTTATTCTCACACGATTTTAAAATAATAATTGTTGACATTTTTGTATGAACCTACGTCAATTCATCGCGGACAATTCATAGTGCGACAATTCCTCGCGTGCGACAATTCATCGCCGCGACAATTCATCGGAATTAAATATATTTAAAATAAAAACAACAAAAATTTGATATTACAAAATTAATTAAAATTGAAAATTTTTGTAATTGTAGTTGGAAATTATGAGCTATACTATAAGATATCTATATAGGTATTATATCTTTAAGATACAACAATTTGTTGGTGCCAGAACTGCCAGAAGAATTAAAACAATAAAACTATTAATTAAAGCTATTTTAGATTTTCTTCGAGGTATAGCTCATAATTTCCAACTACAATAATTATAAAAATATGTGTTGTTTTTACTTTAATTAATTTTGTTATATCAAATTTTTATCAAAGTAGTTCAAAATATTATCCACAGATAGCGTTGTTAATAAACTTTATTATTGAATTTCTTGGTGTATCTTAATGTAATTTATTGCAGCTTGGAATTTAGTTCAGCAAAATCTCCGCAAATTTAATTTTGTAACCATCATGTACCAGAAATAATGACCGCCGACGTTGTCTATCCTGCTAAATGAATAAATTTTCTGTGGTTATAATTAGCGAATTATAATAAGTTCGTGTACGAATTTAAAATCTCCTCTAAAGTATCAATAGTCTCAAATCTAAACGTTTATAACTCGTAAAATAATTTTTAAATATTGAATATCATTAATTTATTTATTATTATTACTATCATCTTTTCCAAATCAACTTTTCCTTTAATAATATTATGATACTAATAATGTATCTATGAACTTTGACAAGAGAAAGTTAATCAATTTTGAACTTTACTTTGAAACATATTACCGGTATTATCGTTTTTCAATAATTACGATGAAACATGATACTTTGATGTTGATGAAAGATAATAAAATCAACACCTTTTGTTACACAACGAGCACCTTCGCTAATGCTGAATGTGTAACATCAAACCTCTTCTTTCTAAAACGAATCAACATTTTTATTTAGCATACTAATTTGTTTAGCCGATTATTGAACATAAATATTATCACATAAATAAAATCACATATAGAACATAAATAAAATCATATATTATATGATTCAATAAACAAACTTAACCCTTTCAGCCCTGACTTTTTTTTGATGAATTCTTTATCTGGATCCACATAATATGGTATTCACCAAATTTCAACAAAATCGCGCTTTGGGTTTAGGAGTTACGCCCACAAATTTCAAGCGTCTATGGCAAGGGTACTTGTATAAAAAATATCGAACTACGTTAACAAAGCAACTGATTAGACATATACGCATGCCCATAATTCACGATAAAGTCAAAAAATAATTGGATACACTAAAATTTTCTAATTTACCAAACGTAGTGTTTAATTTTATACTCTAACTTACAAGGAGGGGACGCCACGTGCGGGTCACAGATTTTAAAATCTAATTGGGGGAGCAAAGTATTTCGTAATAACAAACTCTAGGCCAAGCGGTAGGACTCACTTCTCAAAAATAAAAAGTTTTTGAAAAATTTTTTAATAATTTTTATTCGTATAGCTGCTCGATTGCATTGATTAACAAGTAACATCGATGGTTCCGAGGTAGGCTTTACAACTAAAAAAATCCGAGGTAGGCTTTACGACTAAGTTGATTAGTTGTTGATTAGCCTACCTTATTACGCCTACCTTAATTGTTATTACGAAGTACTTTGCTCCCCAATTGGGTTTTAAAATCTGTGACCCGCACGTGGCGTCCCCTCCTTGTTAGACTCAATTTTTATAACACTGCAAATAACTATCATTAAGGCACTCAAAACTAAGAATAAGGGTAATATTATTTATGTTTTCACAGTCCCTAAGGTCCAAGCTTTTGACCTCTAGTAGCCAATATCCAAATTATTTACAGATCTTTACGCTAAAATGCTAAAAATACAGCGGTGGCAATTGCCACCGGGAGGGCCGAAAGGGTTAAAATACATTTGTTTTTGAAAATATAATTAATATAACTCTAAAATATAACTCTAAGTAGAGCAATAAATAAAGGTAAATATTTCTCACAAAGCGATGTACATCTTTAGTAAACAACTACAAAATACAACTAAATTTTAATCATCAATAATTTTTCTCTTTGTCCTAGATGATGTAAACATACTATATTTATATAAATAAATTTGATATTATTCATCAAATAATAAATTTATGTTTAAAAGTATATCTAAATAACATTTTAATAAAACATAAATCTATACTAGTATTATCCCTATTTATAACATTATTTGTAAATTGTATAACTTAATGATATTTTTATTTAGCTGTAAAAGGTTTTTTTGGAAGTTATATTTAGTATATTTTTAACAATAACAAGAAACTAGGTTAAGCTTTGGTTATATTTTTAAATTCCTGACTTCGTTTGATAAAACTTCATTCGGGCCAATTTTAAAAAATTTATTATAAAACTTATTAGCTTTTTAAATTTTTACAGTAATTATTATTACTTTTTAAAAAATATAATATATCCACTATATCACTGCAGAAACTATTAAAGAACCAAAAGTTAGTTCAGCCATTTCTGATAATTCAAAAAAATCATATAATCCTGTATATCCCGTGGAATTTTAAATATTAAAATTAAATGACTAGCTAAAATCCATTCCTTTCATGCTTTACCAGATGTTTTAGTTAAAATTTTGGAGGTGGCCTGGATACCGGCTCAAATTCAATATGGCGAATTAATGGAAACAATCAGGCATAACTACTTTTGTAGCTATATATTATTTAGTATTTTTTATTATCTCCTCCCGTTTAGGTGTTTTGTGTAAAACACTTTCAGTTTGTTTTATGTGTTATTATTATTTAACTAATGCAAAATGTTACTAAAAATGATTATAAACGCTTTACGATAGAAAAGAGGACAAAATTTGCCGATCACATATTTAAAACTGCATCCTTTTGGACATATTTACTATTGAGGATTGAGTTGAGTTGAGAAACTGAGTTGAGGATTTAAAATTTTAAATTAGTTACTACATATATTGGTAGATATTTTGAGATAGAACCTTTAATTTAAAAACACATTCGTTATTCATAGAAAGCTGTAATCTTAAGTTTGAAATAAAAATACACTTTGGAAGAAAACCCTCTGCAATATTTTTCAAATTCTAGAATTCTAGAACAGTACATAACGAATATATTCCAGCTAGTCATTCAACATTGTCATTTAAAATCCAGGACTCCAGGACTAATAATAATGATTTGTTAGGTTGGTATTGAGAGATCAAACCGCAACCAAAAATTGTAGCCTACTTCAAATAATTTCATGATGTTTTCAAATATTTTCCTATTTTATTTAAAGTCGTCGAGTATATACAGTAATTTTGATATTAAAATCATCGAAAATGGCGGGCTAACTGTTACCCCAAAATAAGCAATCTCCATAAGATCAAGAAAAAATATATATATATCTATATATATTGGCATAAGGGGGCACCCATTGGGCACAATTCGGTACAATATTCAATTTTTAAGTTATCGAAAATGGTTTATATAAAATATAAAATTGTTTAATTTAAAATTAAAATTTACTTATTATTAATAATCTTAAGAATCATTTAAAACTATGAACCCCATTAGCATATTTCATTGGATCAGAAATATTTTTTCAGGTTAACCTATGGTTCATGTCAAAACTTTTCTTGTTGAAAGATAACCACTGTATTTGGGTATTTCTGAAAATCATTTGTTTTTCGATTTGGCGAATTTTGTTACATACTTTATTTTCTAAGCATAGTAAGATTGGCGGCTGTGCATTAATAAATTATTTTGTGTACATATTATCTTCCTTCTGAGAAACTGAAGAATATTATAATAACTAAACTTTCGAGAACCACAAAGTTTTCTCGACTATGTTTAGAAGTTTTCTGTTCTTAGCAGGTGTAAAACATATTATGCTAAAAAGTTTTGATTGTTGCAAGAATGTGTATTAATTAACTACCATTATATAACAATACAGTTAAAATATTAATTAATTTAGAAATTAATTTAGAAACCTGAATACTCCAATAATTTTGCTACACCTTCATTGTAACAAAAAAATATATTTAGCTTGAAGATTTCAAATAAATTAAAATAAAAAAATTTCAATTAAGAGAAAACTGAGATTAAAGTTGAGTTATTTATATCACACTGAGAGAAAAGAGTTGGTAAATTGAACGAATCTGAATTTGAATTTTTGAATTTTTTCTTGTTGAATTAAACGAAATTTTGTTGAATGAAACGATTTTTAGTTGTTACAAGAAATTCAAAAATGTTGTTTCAATATATTATTTCTGTTAAATAAATATTAGTTGATTTAATGTTTATAATTGGTTCAAATAAGCTTCTACGATATTATAGTTGAATTAATAAAATAGTTAAATTGGAAGAAAACCAATGAAATTCTTGAACGAAACTATTATTTTGTCTTGTTGTAGCATTTTAGTATAATGTCATTTCAATGCAAAATTTGATTAAACCAAAATTTTAATCAGCTAAACTGAACATAGCAGAAGCTTGAAAAATATATGAGCCACTGCGCAAGTTTATTGTCTTGTAGTTTTAGTTTGATCTTAATGCATAACCTTGTGTTCATGAAATGTGCGTTTGCAATGTGCAAGAAAAATTGATATTGCAGTTATTAATTCTTTAAAAGTTAATACCTTTGAAGATTATTTGTTTAAATTTATTTATTCATAAAATGCAATACCGTTAATACCAGTAATACACCTATTGTGATGTAATTCAACATTGAATACTCATTTAATTTACAGTGCTTGTATGATGATTTCATACCATCATAAGTGTAATGTTTACTCGAGAAATAATACTACGCTTTATATTAACGTAATTATATTTTTCTAACAATTACACAGAATATTTTTTACGACAACCATTTTTCTTGCTCAGCGTCCCCTGTCACATGACCAACGCCCCACCAACCCATAATTCCCCATATACTACAATAAGTTACATCAAAAACCTAAAATGATTCAAACAAAAGACTAAATTGTTTAATTTAATGCACAGAAATGGTTGATACAATATACGTACTTGGTTAGTTCGAAAAGTGCGGAATGTTGAATCAACCTTTTACATAGTTAGTGCTGTTAAAGAAACCGATAGCTTTAGTGTAGTAAATTTTGATTCAATTAACAAAACGAGAACGTTCAAGGAAATACTTCTCATGTTGAAATAACGCAACAAAGTTAACATTTTATTTGCACTAGTTTAATGCACGTTTTGCATTCGCTACCCGCAATACAAAAAATTTGTTGGTTGAATCGCTTATCGTTTGATCAAGCAATTTTTTTCTTTCGTATAAGTATACGATATATTTTAGACAAATAGAGTTTGTTTTTGGGACAAATAAAATCCTTTTTCTGTGTAAAACAATTATTTGAAATCCACATAGACATAAAAAAACTTGTTGGATATTTTCGATATTTTATTTCGCAAACACACTAGCGAACTTAATTTATTCCAAACAAAATGTTTTATGCAGTTAATTGATTTTTGATATGGCAATGACATTCAGTTAAAGTGAAATTGCAAGAATATCGATTAATTGTACTATCTGTACACTTAAAGGTTTAAATATTGCATATTTTATTTTTTAAAAACGTTTATTTTACTAAACTTGAAAATATCGTACAAAAGCGAGTTTTAGCGATATACAAATGTATATGATATTGATTTGATTTCTTTTTAAAAATTGTAATTTTATTTTATTTACAATACTATTAATAACGTTCTTGTAGTGCTTTGTGACTTGATATAGTAACTGAGAAATTCGAGATAAGATATTATTTTTCAGATGTTTCAAAAATTTTAATTAATTTTAATTTAAAAAAAAGTACTTATTTTGTACATATATCTCTATGGATCCTAGCTACAAGCTTTGTATGCTCAAAGCTAAGTACTTATAATAGTATTTGGTCATTTAAAATATCAAAGCTGTTGCCGCCACTTTATGACTCGGGCGTTTTTTCACTCTGGCGTGATTCAACGTTTCTGTGAATACAAAATTTGGGAAGAATACGATAACTCGAAATTAAAATTACCTAAAAACAATTATGGTGGTTGAGAGTATAAATTACATTTATAAACATAAAACTTTGAGAATCATTTGCAAATTTTGGAAAAAAGATCAAATGAAAAATGTAAAGACAATATTGTATTGACTGTTTTCATATGGATACTCCACTCATCGGTCTATAAATACAGATGCTTTCACTCAAATGTTTTCAGTTTGTACGTTACTACAGAACTTCTTACGTTTAAAAATTTATTCAAATTGATTTTTTCATTATTTTAGTAATAAGCTTCACCATGAACTACAAATCTAAGAAAATTATAAAAGTTAAAGTAAATAGATCACTGAAGACTGGTAAACTTATTGTTTAGTCTAGAAGAGCAGAAATCTCTGTTTTTAAGTAAAATTTAGTTATAATTTGCAAAATTCAATTTAAAACAAAATTATGTTGATTTCCTAATTTTTACAATAATTTTTTTTTTAATTAACGTTTTAAAGTTCAACAAAGTAATGAAATATGTTAATAATAAGATATCTTGCTTAAAAATGGATCATGATCATTTATATACCATAAGATAGCTTCGCTTTTATTTGAATTCAAAAATTCTAAAGTAATTCTCTTTGTAAATTTTGGTTAAAACAAAATGTTTAGCAAACTATATATTACTTGCTGAGGGTAACGATTACTATAATTGTTACACAATAAATATGAGTATGCAAATCAATGTACATTTTTTTACAATTTTTGAATTATTAACATAAATACAATTGTCGCAAAATACAATATTATTAAACATCTTTTTCTCTTAAGAGTAACGTACAAACCTGTCTCTTTCTCTATTCACGCTATGATCAGTTAGTTTTTTACCAACCAAAAAAATATGGCAACCAATGGAGTTCTACACCAATCGATTGCGGTCAGGAAGCCGCCTGACCTACTATCTCTGTCTCTCTTTTTCGCGGTAACTAATAATTGAAAGTAAGTAAAAAATTGAAGTTATCTATTTCCAAATCCCCACTTTTTTCTTAAAAATAAATATGTTTCAGGGCAGTGGTTCTCCTGTTTAAATATGTTAAATAATAACATGGTATTCTGTAATTTTTCTATTATTGCCATAAGTGTTCCGCGTCCACAAAAAGGTTGAGAACCACTGTTTTCGGGGGTTAGTCATACTATTATCATCTAAATTTCAAAATTGATTTAGTATTACTTTTCGAGGTATTAATTTTGTTGCAAGTCGAACAACAGTTTAGATACCTACTAATTATTATTGATTTTAAGAGGAGTAATCGCATATCGCTGACAACGTTTTCAAACTTCGTATGTAACATGTATTCTAAATGAAGATAACGAGATTTGAGAATGCTGTCTACGATATCATAAAAGTTAGTCAAACATTAATTTACCTTTTGACTATTTAAATTTACTATTTTACCATTTATTACATTTTAGCAATAAATTTGATCTTTTTGTATGAAAACCGCGTTTTGAACCTGATGGTGCCTCTAAAACCAGCGCGCGAATATAGACAGTTATGATTAACTAAAAAAAAAAGATTTATGGCTACCCATTAACTACAAAATTTTTGAAAATAATTTTAAATAAATAAATATTCAATCACGTCCATTTCTAATTTATATTTGTAGGATTATGAAGAAGCCGTAAGAGACAGCGAAACGCTGACAATAGATTAACATATTCTTTGCTTTTTTTTAAATTAACCCGCATAATTCTACAAATAATAATTTCAAATAGCTTACAGGGGCTGTGTCAAACTTGTGAAATTTTGTTTTGCTTTATGCTTATACTACGTGAAGATTATACCTATGACATATATAAATATATACATTAGGTGAATTAAATGGTAGCGCTCCATATTCAGGCAAGTTAAAATAAATTTAGTTTTTTTAGCTCTATTTTAACTTACGGTGTAAGACAACCTTAACAAGAAGTTTAAAAGATGATTACCAGAAACCAAGCAAACCATTAAAGGGGTCAGAGCACAAGTAAATTTTCCTTTATTATATAATGTATGTATAAGGAGTATTATTTTTTTTAAATGCATTTGTATTATATACGTGTAATAGTGATCAATTCTCTGTCAATTATCAGTAATTTAATAATTATTGTATTTTAAAAGCTTTATTAGCACACAAAATTTTATCACAATCGGTTAAACATTTCCTGAGATACTATGACATTTTCATTTTTTTTGCTTGTTTTATTGTGGTAGGCCTGGCAAAGTTTTCACTGCCAAAACCTTATTTTCACCACTAGATCTCGCCAGACATACGTCCGAAAAGTTTGATTGCCATCGACGGAGAAATTCCGAAGAAAATCGAGGGACAAGAATTTTTTTCAACATGTTGAACAAAAAACGTAATCTTTTCATTTCATGTTGGAATTCCAGATTTTTATCAAATGGTTCTATAATGCTGTCAAGTCCTGTGGGGGAAATGTTACTACATACCAAATTTGGTTGAAATTCATTCAGTACTTTATGAGTTATTCACTTTTGAAGTTTCAACTTTGACAGCTTGTAATTTTTGACAGATGACAGATCGAAAGTTAATTTCACCTATTCTGGATAAAGCTTTTCAAGGTCTTTAAAACAGCCTTCCACAAGAAGAAATCGTTTTTAAAAATCTTGTGTTATTTTCTTGTAGTGGCACTCCTGTTGCCATAGACAGATCGCGACGAAAACTTTATTTTCACCTTTCTACTGTAAGAAAGCGAGAGACAAAATCTAACGATCGACAGACCGACACAGAGATATTTTTTATTTTATAAAAAAGAATAATTTTTTATTTTTAAAAATATAAAAGATTGGGGGTAAAAAAATTACGTATACTGAGATTCGAACCTATAATCGTTTGCTTAGTTTGCTGATAGTCACCATCCTAGACGACTACGCCTCAACCCTTATCTTGTTAAAATTATCTCACAAGGTAAGTTAGAAGAGCTAAAATTTTCAAATTCAATATTTTAAAAATTGGCAGAATATGGCGCTCTACTATTTTTTTCATTCATTTTTTTCAAACAAAACAAAACTTCACACGTTTGACCCAGCCCTTATGTTTTGAAGTAATCATTCGAAATACATCAAAATTGAGAATGGTTTACATAAAATATAGCCGAATTTATAAAATCGCTCTTTGGATTATAAAATTGATCTGCCAAATATGGTGCAACGCTAGACATTTCAATCGACTTTTCTACGAAGAAATTACCCACTCAAGTAAAAATAAAATAAAACATATAAAACCTGTGAAAAGTAATACGAGACAGAGATATTTCTCAGAAGCTGGTAATGGAAAGCACTTGGGAAATTATAGTAAAAATCTATCCAAATTAAATATTGATTTTATAAAATGTGTGAATTTTATCAATTTGAACTTCCATAACAGTCATTTTATAAATTAAAATTTACCAAATATGTATATGAATTTAATATTATTATGATCTTAATCCTAATAATAATGATTAAAGTATATGATTGGAGTAAAAATATTTTCATGAAATTTAACATAAAAGTTGGTTTCCTACAACTTACATCCCTTCAGAAAAACACGAAAGAATAAATTAATTTATCCATTTGAATACCGCGCAAAACGATAACTAAAACGTTTATTTCAGAAGCAACACACATTTGAAATGAAAATAAAATCATATGAAATCCGGACGCTCCTATGTTAACAATGTAAATTACACGTTTTGAAGACATTTTTTGTTAAAAATATTATTATCTTCACTTTCAAATACATTTTCCTATTTTGTCGCACGATTTCCGAGTTACTGTGACTTAAAAATGACCTCAAAATACAAAAAATGATTTTTTTTGTACCTTAGAAACAGTACAATAAAGTATAAAAATGAGAAAGCATTTTTTTCTTGCAAATTTCATTCCCTACAATTTTGTTCATACCTATACATATATTTTTCCATTTTCTCCCCCCGTTTCTAAGATACAGATGAAAATATATTTTGTATTTTACAGAGTCCTTTTTAAGTCATTGTAACTCGGAAACGGTGCGATCAAGTAGAAAAATGTATATAATTAAAAGTGAAGAACAAAATAAATAAAACATACGATGTAATCATACTTTTTACTACTAGTTTTTGTGTTTTAGTAAAACATGTGACTACATCGTATGTTGTATTTATTTTGTGATAATGTACGATATCTCGGTCGATCAAAACGACTAGTAAATCTTATAAGTATTGTTGTAAAAGTGATTTTTATATGACAAAATATGTCTTCAAAACGTAAAATTTACGTTGTTAACAAAGGAGCGTCCGTATTTCTTTATGAGTCACTGTAAGTCATAAATAGAATATAGGTAATAAAAATAATTTTATTTAACAGTCAACTTTGAAATTTAATAAAATAATATTTATGTAAAATTCTCGTTACTACTACAGTAATACAATATGTAAAATGCTAAATGATTAAATGCAATAGTTTTTCTGTTATTTATTTTGTTCCGTTTCAAGTAAAATTTATCTTTCATGACTTATGTTGTTTCTGAAACGAGCAATTCAACTATATGATTCGGGAATTCCCAAAACCTAATTTTGTTGTCTACACAGCTGGGCTTTAAAAACTGTATAGATTATAATATACCAAGTATAATATGTTATGTCACGAAGACGGTCATAGCCTGATGCTTGTATGCGTCGACGTTCAGTCCCGGGCGGAGTAAAAACATTATTCTGACTGTTTTCCCTCGGCAGCCAATAGCAAATCACCGAGATATCTGTCTAGAGAACCCTTCTAAATAAAAAGAAGGGGTTAGTATGCTCTTACGTAGAGCGAAGGAATCTAAGAAAGAGATTTTATCATTTTTGATTTTCGGTAAAACTATGGAAATTCCTAAACCAACTAAAGCTGTGGTTTGTTAAAAGCAGAAGCAGCAGAGCGTTATGGTCAACGTCAGCGACAAGCATATGAGCAGTCACTCAAGATTAAGCGGTGCTGTTAGTGCATTTGCTTGCAAACCAAGGCTTCATCAATCAAGCAATTAAGAGGGAATCAGGGAAGCCTAGGTAGACCGAGGAAGAGATGAGAACCGTAACAGGAATTTAAATGCCTAATACAAAAAGTGTAGAAGAAGAAGGAATCACTAGATTTATAAATAAAAAAAGGTGATTTTTTTTTATTTTCACCGGATTACGGCCGATTAACAAAATTTCATGTTTGACAAGTTGTAAAATACTAAATTTTTTTTATTTTATGTTTGTAAAATATATACCGGGTATTACATATACATCAGATGCATCGCTGCATCTAAACTTTATTTTTGTTTCTATAAATACTATAAAATTCTATAAAAACACACAATTTGCCCTTTCTTAATAATTTTGTACAGTTGACGTTTCCCATTACAATATCGTTTTTATATAAATTCTAGACCGAAGCTTGTACATTTCCAAACCAACACATTGAATCGTATCCTATTATTTCATCCTCTCTGAACTTTGTTTGGTAACACATCAATTTACTAAAGTAAAGATAATGGATAATAGGCATATAATTTTTTGAAACTTTTGTTTGACGGTTTTACTATTATTAAATTTTATATCGCTACGTGTACGACAGCGGGCGTAGTACGGCAACAGGCGAATTCACCCTACTAGATAACTAAACACAGCAAGATAGTTCGGTTATTCCCATGATTATGGGAAAAGTATATTTTATAAAAATTGTTTAAATATAGTTGGCCTTTCATTGTATATAGTAGAAATTGTTGAGTTTGAGGTCAGTAAAAACAAATATTAATTGTCCGACGTTTCGGGTTCTTTTATTGACCCATTTTCAAGGCTACAAAAAAATATATGAAAAACATGAAAAATTAACATACAATCAAAAACAATATCAAAAGTTAAGTACGTAATACAAAAATAATAATTGAAATATACAAAATTGAAATACAAAAATTTAAATATAAAGCACAAAAATTTAATAATTACATTAGAAAGAAATAATAAAAATTGAAAAACACAAAAAATCAATAGATGGAATACTAACCAGATGGAAAAAATGTTTTGAAATAAAATGAGACATCCTTCCGTTTTTTGGGTGCGTTTGACCACGCTTCGACCAGCCACGTGGTGTTTTGTTTAAATATAAACACAAAAACAACTCTAACCCAGAGGGATGATTAGTTCAAACTAAACAAAATTAATTCGAACCAAAAATCTCCCGGTAGTTAGTTGGAAACACAACAGAAGTTGGTAACATTTGAATTTGAATTCAAACAAAAAACCGCCAAAGCAAGCATGGTCAAAACAGCAAAAAGGAAGAAGATAAAATAAAAAGAAGAGGAAAGAAAAATAATGAAAATAGTATTCCATCTATGCTGGGTTCATAATATCTAGAATTCTTTTGAAGCCGCCATCGAAGTACTCGACATCCCTTTTGTCGTTAATCGTTGTCGTTTGATATTGTTTTTGATTGTATGTTAATTTTTCATGTTTTTCATATATTTTTATGTAGCCTTGAAAATGGGTCAATAAAAGAACCCGAAACGTCGTACAATTAATATTTGTTTTTACTGACCTCAAACTCAACAATTTCTACTATATATTTTATAAACTTTAAAAAATAATAAGCATATAAATTCAGTTTAACTACATTACTATTTACTAATTACTATATCAAGTTTACTATTTATGTGCAACTTACAATGTAATTGTATTATAACTTCAGAGAGGTAATGTAATCGATTTCAAGTTAGAATGGGTTGCGTACTGTTTACATTATACCATCAAATTGATTGTTAATTGCACCTATCGTTGTGCATCTGAACCGCATGTAATAGTTGCGAAAGCATCGACGCATAGCGTCGTTATTTATTTTGTATAAATCAAGGTCAAATATAAACACACGAATGTATTACAATTGCACTTCCCTACGGGGGTCGTAAAGACATGTGATTACGACAGTACAGGGGGTTTGAATTGAACCTCACAAATAACTCATAACTAGGGGATTTTATGCTTTTACATATTATACTTTAATATTGATATGCCAACAGTTTCGTTTTGAAATACGGACAAATTACTTAAAAACGAATTCGAAAAACTACTGGTCAAAATGCATATTTTGCATATTTTCAACATTTCAACATTTTCAATAATTGTATTAATTTAAAAATGTCAAGTAGATTTCTGGCATATTGTGATATTTTTAAAACGGAATATTTAACAGACCTAAACATACTATTAAAATAATAAAATTTTAACAGTAAAGTGAAGAAATATAATGATTTATATAGAATAGAAATATAATCAAATTATTATTGAAACAAAATAAAAAAGATATAAATTACTGACAGATTAGAATTAATAGTATATTACGTGCCGAGGTGGAAAATGCTTCATTACAGCCGAGCGCTAAGTTAGTTGACTGAGGCGCGAAGCGCCGAAGTCAACTATAAGCGCGACGCTGGAATGAAGCTTGACACCGAGGTATGTATACTATTTTATTCACAATCAGTTTGTAAACAAGAAATAATTAAAAATTGAATTAAATTATACACTGCTTTTCATTTGATTTCACTTATGAAAATAAAAATTGTTTATCAAGTTAGTATAAAATATTAAAAACAAATTGCTGTTTATGTCAAACAAAAAATTTGTGTTGACAACTGGCAAATATTATATTAGTAACAAGTTTACAGATTTGTTTCGTGTTTTTAATATTACTGCTTAAATAATTTTTAATTATTCTGGCTAAACTTAAACGTATAAAGTAACTAATATAAAATTAGATTATAATTTAGCTTGTACTAAATTGGTATATAAATTGTACTTGATACTTGACATAACCTTAACTAAATAATTTGACACATATTTTTTATTAGTTTCTTTTCTTGCCATCCATGCGACATTGCAGGTCGGGAAGTGGCCACTTTCTAACCTGGGGTAGGTTGGAAAGTAAAACAAAATAGCTTTTTGATTGGTTGGCAGTGAAACTAAATAATAAATTGCTTCCCAACTTATTAAAAGTCAGGAATGTATCGATTACTAACCGATTGTGAATAAAGTTATTTAAAAACAGATAAATGAATATTACGTTTTCAAAAATGAAGAAAAATTAAATATTTCACGGATATTTCCGATCTTCAGCCGCATATACAATTATAATTGTATATATAATTATATAAGAAAAAGTAACATATTCAAACTAAATAAAAAAGAATGTACAAATAATGACTAAAATATATTAAAAACTGACAAAAATGATTTACCAATAACACAAAAATATCAAATTTAAGCGAAGTCACGTGATGAAATGAATTTTATAGTATGTTATACATTGGTTTTAATTGTTGACAGTTTTCATTATTTTACACAGAGATTTTCATATATTTTACATGTTAGTTACGTTTTCCATAGTTTATTTTTATTTATACATTATTTTAACTTCGTTGAATGCAACGAAAGTTGTGACCTGTACATGCCATCTTTATAAACGCAATTGTCAGACAACATTACACCAAATTTGTTTCTCGGTGAGTGGTATTTTCTGATTTTGTAATGCTCTGGACTTATTACGCCTTTTTCCCTAGTCTTGAGAATGAGCAAATAAAACGGCTCGAAACGTCGACGAACAAATGTGTTTGATTTGCTAACCCAACCAACCTGAAATTTTTCCTTTTAATACCTATATAATATATTATATCATGTTTTGTCAAATCCAACATTAAATTTTCCGACCTTATTTTGTTTTTATTTAACATTTTTTAATATAATGGGATGAAACTGAAATAATACACTCCACATGTTATATATAATTGAAAAGAGGAAAAAAAACTCTATTTAAATATATTATAGTCAACAATGGTTTCTATTTAAAAAAACACAACTTTATATTATAACTTGGAAACTAAGTTAGATATTTAAAATCTCTTTATCCCATTTTATTGCCCATAAAAAAGTGTCTGAAGAAAATGTAGATATTTTTTACAAACAACTTTACAAACAACCGAGATATCGACATTTAACGAAAAATCGAAAAAGTGAACTTTTGCCCAAACTCGAAAATGAAAAAAGATGTCAAATTCGGGTTTTCACCATTTAACTTTTCGCAAAAAAAAGAGATTGAGGATGTGCCATCCATTTTTCGATATCTCCTATAGTTACACCGATTTCCCCATAAGAAGAATCGAAATTGAGACACCCTGTACGTATACGTATGTATAAGAAAAAGTATTGTAATCAACTCAAAAATTAAAAATCGAAATATTGGTATTAAAATGTTTCTTATCATGTCCTGATAAGTTTTTGATGAATTTTAGTTGGATGTTCGTTCGTCTTTGCTTGTCTGCATGTCAGTATGTGGTTAGGTTTTTATACCTAAATTAAATAGCGAAAGTTTTGCGATGTTTACACAGCCAATTTTTTGTTACTTACAAATTTTAATTAATCATTTTCTTACGATGAAAACAATAATTCACGGATTAGAAATGGTTGCGTATTCTTCTGCGAGTCTTTTAAAATAAAATTTTTAAATTACTCTTTTAAATGTTTTAAAGTGTTTCTTGAAATCGGATATTTAAAATTCAAAAGGTGGCATAAATATGCACAAAATTCTTATAATAACAATATTATAAACAAATATAATGCATTTACATTTATTATGCACTTATACATGTAAGAATAAGAAGAAATATGCATTTTAAAATATGCATAATATGCATAAGTCTGACTCTTCTATCTAACACCAAAAAGAAGTTGCAAAATGCCCTAGTTATAATAGATATCTATGGCCCTACCTTTTTAAATTGTACTATTTTCTCAGGGAATTAAAATCGATTAAAATTTGAAACCACAAAAATAATCAATAATTTGTGCTTAGACGAAAAGCTTACTAAATATATTGCAATAGTAAATTGAAAGCATTTACCCTATTTATTTTAAATGTAATTTGTGTACCTACTTAAAAAGCCATATACCAGTCAAATACAATTTATTGATTTAGTATTATAAAAAGTTAACCTGTAATTGTCATGGGTACGAAAATCTATTTTTTCTAATAAGCTACGGTCTCGAATGTCTTTATAAAATTTAAAACTTTGAAAATTAATCCTTCAACAAAATAAAAACTGCAAATAAAATATTTAGAAAGTTAATAGGAACTGAAACTTAAGCTCACTACTGTTCGTAGTACTCAAAGAAACTTTAAATTGTTTAGATTATATTTATTAACTTCTAGACTTGGACTAATTCAAAGCGAAAGAATCAAATAATTTTAAATATTTTTTGTAATTTTACAACCGCGAATACCAAAGGATTACTGTTCAAACATATTGTCTATAAATGTGAGATAAATCCCAGAATACTTGAACGTGTTCGATGTTCAATGAGAAAGCGTGCTGAATTGTGTATTGAGCTGAAATACATGATTTTAGACCATGTTAAAAGAACTGTTCCTATTTTAAACTTCTTTTTTGCCAGGTGCCAGGTGCTTACCTATTTTCATATTTCAATTTATTATACTTGTAGTAGTTACACTTTATTTTTTGTTATATTCATTACGACGCTATGAACATGCATTGAACGTTTTCAATGCGGTGAAGTAATTAGTTTATAAGTTTTAACTAAAACCGGACAAAATTTCATTATCCGGGGAATAGGTTTAAATTAAAACCTACAAACTAGATATATTCTTAACCATTTATATGCCATATCGTTGGTGTTGGGGCGGTTTAATTCCAATGGAGCGCAAAGTGTATGAAAATACGAATTTATTCAAATATGGATTATGGTTGTCTACATAATGTAATCTCAGAAAAAAAAAACTACTGATAGCTTAATATTTTTTAAAAAGCTGCAACAACTATCTGAAACTATATTTAGACAGTGTTGCTTGTTTGTATACTAAAAAGCATAGGAACTACTAAAAGTTAAAAAAGGGAACGATATGACAATGATGATTTAAAAATAATTAAGCATTGAGCATATACTTGCTTTTAAGTTAAAATATAATATTTACCCTTTCTACTGGCGCAGTCAATTTCTTTGTGTTCAATGGGTCCGGAGATACCTTAATTATAAAGAAAAATGGTCAAATATTCAAATACTGGCTAACGTTGATGATCTATCACAGAATGATATGATTAAGTTCTATAAGGGTTTCACTGGTTTATTATAAATTTAACCTTCAAAATTAACGAATCGATGACAAAGTTACGCCTTAGTGTTTGAGACGTGTTGTACTTGTACTCTTCCCTTTTAAAATAATATGTTTTATTATGTAGGAATATTTATGAAAACCGAATGTAAAACTTCTAAAATAAACACAATAATTTTATACATATTTTAATATTTAAATGTTATGTTATGAGAATAACAACACAAAATAACAGCAGATAATGAAAACAAACCTCTAGTAAAAAAACGAGATTTTAATACATACTTATAAATAAAAAGAAAGTCCTTATATCTTTTATAAGATTGAATAGAAAGACCTTATTGAACAGTTAATCCTACACTCAACTACTTACACTCTGATTTAAGCTTTACCATAAAGATGGAATTCTGTAAAAAATTTTCTTCCATAAACATGTTATTAATAAAAAATAATGAAAACGTAATAACGACATTCCTCGAATCATCCTAAACGCCAAATCCTTCAGGTAATGAAAAGCTTGCTGACGATGATGCCAACAACGTTCAAGAGAACTATATCTACTACAATATTATTTGCAGTTTATCAATAACTTACCAACAAAAACAATAGAATTTCCAATTCATTGAACAAAAAAAAAACTTGAAAATTTCAAATATAACTTCAAAAGATATTTCTGGATAATGTACAGGATATACAGAAATGTTAGCCGCTTATAACGCTTAGCCTTTTAAGGCCGGGGAATTTTATGTTGAAATTGACCTTTTTTATGTTCAAAATTTGTACTTGAATCAATTAATGTCTCACGTAGCGTTTCCAACCCAACGGAATGGAAAGCTCAATATAAATAATTTAGTTAGATGATTTGAGGGTGTTTTTGACCCCCAACACAAGGTCGTAAGACTGAATCGAGAAATTATCGTTAGTTTCTACATGCAGGTTAGCACTTGACTGTTTCTGTCTTGTGGAGGACTTCTTACTATTACAATTATTATTATTATAATATTATAATAATTATTATTAATATAATTACGATAATGTATTTAGAAGTATTGTAAGTGTCGTCATTGATTCCTAAGACGGCCCTGTCTGCCGATGTCTTGCTACGATTTTGTTTATTTAGAATTTTTCATCTAATTTGTAGATTTTTATGACCAATATCTCAGCCACCAATTTCTTTTTAAATTGTAGTTTCTAAGGGTCAACTAAAAAGGTTTTTAAATTTTTAAATATTTTCAAATTCAAATATTTTTTTACCGTTATTATTTCATAATATATACATTTAAAAATTTTTTCACGATTTTTTTCGTATTTGGTGCATTAAATTACGTAGAAAAAGATCAAAATCGACTACGATTTTTGTCCCACCCCGTCCTTAAAAGATTAATTTTCTTTAAAACCTTTAGAAGTTGTATTTGAAACAGATATTTTGGAAATTTAATAGCAATAGAATTGTTTACAGAGAAAAAAGTTTTCTTGGACTAAAAATTGATTTGGGCTTAGCTAAAATTTCCATATTGAACGGCGTGGTGCTCCGGTGGGCGTAATCTAGTCGAGATTGTATCGCAGATGATACTAGTGATGGATTATTATGCTATCTGCCATTCGCATCTGAGTTATGATATTTTGCTATGAAGTCTCCCTCCGAATGTACTCAGGACTTTCGTTAACCAGAGGTAGGCAGCTCAATATTTTGATTATGCGTTCTGTCTTCTGTGTGCATTTTCCGTGTTTACGGGTCAGGTGCTCGGCTCCTCGTCATGGAGCTCTTGATGAGATGCGTTTGTTGTGACATCACTAAAGTTAAAATTTAAGATACTGAAGAAGAAGAAAATATATCTTCGAAACGTTGATCAATAAGAATTGTTTTATTAACACCTAATTCCCCACGAATTCAACAGATATAATTAAAATTTACGAGATGAATCTCAAAACTTTTCTTAATATATAGCCTTTCAGAAACAACGTTACATAGTAGATGGCTAGGAAGGGGAATTTTCTCCTTCGAAGGGGATCGAACAACCACGGCCAGGAATAATCCACTAATAAGATAATGAATGTTTTCCAAAAAATTGCTGTTGGTGTTTTTTTCAACCTGTTCAAATACTATAATATCCACGATATCCATAGTTAGAACTTTAAAATAGAATTGAAAGAAATTTTAAGCTTATATTTAAATAACACTCAGAAGTAAGTAATTGTAAGCTATTCAGGTCTATTATGTATCACAAACGTTATTATAACGGTGACAGTTATGACATTACATTAGAGATTTTCGGCAAATTGGTGATACCTAAGGTTTTCACAAACTGGTATTTTAACATGATCTTTATAATAAAGGTTTTCTTAACATTTATAGTGCATACCAATTTGCCGAAAACCTTATTGTATGTCATAACTGTCACCATTATAATAACGTTTGTGATACATAATAGACCTGAATATTTGAGAAGAATTTTCATTTTTGGTTTAAGAACATAATTTACTTCTTTGAAGCATAAAAGCCTTTTTAAATAGTATTGGCACGATTATCATAGTTGTTCAGTTAATTTGCTTAAATCTGCAATTATAATATTTAATAGCTACAACTTTATACTATAAAATATTTTAAATTGGAGCATAAAATAGTTAAATACGCGTTTATTCAATTTTACGTGACGATTTTATTTAAAGGATTTGTCAGATGAAAATAAATATAATTACTTTATACTATTTTTCTATATCTTTTAAATACCGAATGAAATAACGAAGTTATATTTGAGTTTATAACTTCTACGATATTTATAGTTCACAATGTTATTTTTTCAAGTGCTGTCAAAAATGATAAAAATAACAAGAATGATTAAGGAGATTAAATAAGAATACAGTTAAAATTCGATATTTTAGATGATGGATTTAGTTATCGAAGAACAAAGAAGACAATAATAGTATGCGCAAGTTTAATTATGATTTTAACTATAAATTATAAAAAAACAACTAAATGTTTAAAATTTAGCTGCAAGTTCGATATTTTACTATCGAATATATTAAAACACTTTGTTTGGCATAAATGGTATATCAAACTCAAAGTTAAAATTCAAATATTTAAATGTTTAGTTAAGATTTTTTATAATTTTGCAGATATCAGTACCTATATTTTTATTTTAATCGATAATAATTGATCAACTTTGATAGGTATTTTCAGACTGGAGTTATATTCAATCGAATAAACCACATAATACAGTTTACGCCTCAACCACTAAGTTAAAAATGTAATTTAAAAAGTATATGCATATTTCATTTCCGTGATCAAATTATACCCTTTCATTTTAAATTTTGTTCCGTGGCAAAGTAAATCGTGAATTAAAATGAATTAAACCAAGCAATAAACATAATTGACTTCAAGTAAACGACGAAAATTTACTGATTAGATATTAAATTGGAATAAGTATTATTTTAAAATTTAGTTTTATTTTTCAATAAAATGAATACGCGAAATCAATAAAATCAGGGTTTTTACCTGAATAAAGTTAAAATATGTGACAGAAAAACATCAGGTAGGAAAAACATTGAAAAACGCAATAAAGGAATCACATAATAGAAGAGTTCGATAATATACCGGTATATGAACATCAAAATACGAAACCAAAAGTTTGAATTTCGTAGATGAATCGATAAATTATTGAAAGTTGTTTATCAAGTTGTTGTTTGTAACAAGTTACCATGTACAAGACGATCGGTTGTCAGTAAACTGCAGTAGACAGTGTCTACAAACTACGATTCCACAGGTATGTCTACAAGTGTGATTTGACTTTAAAAGTTGACCAAACCTGTTAGGTGAAAACCCAACGATACCCAACGATAGTCGTGTACATAACACCTTTTCCATAGCTCAAGAAAATAAATCCAAAAGAATAAAAATGCTTACCATTGCAAAAGTTGCGTTGCTATCGCTGTCCAACATATCTGAAGTAGCATCCATGGAAGCAGCATGTTCGAGTTCACACTGACGTCTTTGTTTCTTCATATTTTCTCTGTGCATATCAGAACGAGAAGCATAATTCACCAATGCGAATTCCAGTAAAGCACCAAACACAAATGTTAGACACACTCCCGTCCAAACATCAATTGCTTTGGTATAAGAAACTGGAGGGAGTGAAGCATTGATTCCAGATGTTTGTGTGGCCATGGTAAGTAAAGTAGTTACACCTGTGATAACGGTAAGATTAGTAAAATTGCCAACTCAAGAAACGATCTTACCCAAAGACACTCGAGCTGGCACAGCTCCTTGGTCTAACCAGAAAGAAACCCACGATACAATAACGAGCATACAACATGGAATATAAATTTGGATAAGATAATAACTGAATTCTCTCTTAAATAGTAAATCAACTTTTAAACAGCTGTATTCACCTATAAAAATAATTTTTTAAACCGATATCTAGAACTAAACTTTGCAATCATACCAGTATTAGTTTTACTATTGCAATAGTCAGTTAAAAATTTTTCTAGAGTAAAACGGGGTAAGTGTAAATTTTTTACAACTTGCACTGGATCATTTTCTTTCCATAAAAAGACTAAATCGGCAGTAGTCCAACCATCTACAATTATAAATTTTAGAAGAGAACATAAAGCTGAAGCTGGACATTACTGCTTCTAGAAAGTACTTAAGTATTTTAAAAATGAAAATTTCAACCTAAAGAAAATTTATTATGTCGTAATTTGAAGTGTTTTCTATTGAAATTGTTAGTGTCGGTTCTATTCATTTTTCAAGTCTGCTTAAGTGGTTGGAATTTTTTTAAAATACTCGCTTTAAATGACAAATGCTGTATTAATAGTATCTAAAAGAACAATAAAAATGTTTTAAATTCTACACTAGTTTTAAAATAAATCGCTGTTTAATGTTTAACAAATTAAATGTGATATGCACTAACAAAAGAAAATGACATAAAAAATGTGAAAAATTAAATAATTGTTATATAAAACATTTACCTGTTTCTCCATGACTCAGGGGGTAGATAATAAAATTGTATTCATTCAGATAAGTATGAATTAAAAGCATATATTATATTTGTAACACTACAGGATGTTTAAAAGCAAAAGGACTTGAATTTTGGCTCTATTTATGCAAAAATATAAACTTTTTATCGGATTTTATCGTGCGTTATCTTCTTATTGCTTCACTCGATAAATTCGGAAAAAATTAGTTAAAGAAAGTCTAGCAAGTACTAGGTAAACGTAAATACCATTACAAACCAAATGTAGCTAGATTATGCAGAAGTTTTGCTGCATCGATCGAACAATGCATCTACTTGACATTTTCAAAAACCTGCAACAAATTTTCATTCATACCGAAGAAAAATTAAAAGCTCTTAAAATATTTCGACCTCTCTGTATTACCATGTCATTAATTATCATAAATTGAAATTAATAGCAAGGTCGGTATGTGTACTAATATTTTGAAAATTTAGTTAACAATTTTAGAGCTGTATCGGTATAAACGCACGTAAAATCAATTACCCCTGTAATCAAGTCAATATATTCTGTTAATGCAATTGGCATAGCTCACATTAAAACAAAATTTATTTTGGAATTTAAAAATGTATTTGGTCTGCTCCTTTGATGTTCTGTGTAATGCACACAAGCGATTAGAGACTTTGTGAATATATACTTCAGTACTTTCGACAGTATTTTTGTCCAGAATTATTTTGACCACTCAATAAAGTTAAAGGCGCTGTACTTACAGCTGGCCATTCGTAATGAACAAATTTGTCGATCTAATGGATATAATTTCAAATTCATAGGGCACGAAAGCGTAAGTGAAATTCTGCAAAAATGAATGTTGGTCAAAAATTTGGCGAAAAGCAAATGGAATGGATATACCTTATACTATACAATACAGATCCATTGGGGAATATACGAATGTAAACATTTGGCATAATGATGTCGTGAAAGTGACCTTCCTTTTCGTTAGAAAAAAATAAATCAGGCATCCAAACACGATTGGCTTGAGTAAGCGTAAGGTACTTGAGACGTTCTCCAAAATCATTGAATTTTAACCGTTCATCCAACCATTGCTCCCGGAAGGTAAGTTGAACGCTGTATTCCTAGAATAGCCAACGTATTGAACAAACGGCTAACTTGGTCAAGTACAACCATGCTATAGTGGCACATGCAAGCTAGGCAAGCAGCACGAAAAATCATGCAGCACACACCGCGTGTCTCGCCAGGGCTGCAGCGCCACACTGCATGCTCACGCTGGTGCTGGTGCCCTCATTGCAACATCGCCACTCGGCGCCTTGTGCAAGTGAACGCAACCGAGTTAGATAAGTTATATGTTTATTTATATTATATTATATATATGTATACATCCATCCAATACTTGACATGACTGGCAGACCGCGCACTCACCATTTTATAATCGTCTATTTTGCTGATAGAGCGCAGAAAGAAGTTGATGTATACAATGGTCGGGCCGTCTCCTACATTGCGTAAAACAAAACAAAAAGAATTACTCAATTAGCAGATTACATTCTCGGCTGCGGGGCACGGCGCCAATCACATCTCGCATTGGCCACTTCGACATGCAAGCACGCGGCTATCGGTGGGCTGCTCCACTAGACACCGAAAGCACACGTACGCCGTCCCGCCCCACAGGAGATGATAGATGAGCTATACTACCAGAATAAAAATACCAATCAACACTACACACACACTAGTCAAACCATTCTCCGCTGGCAACATCCACTTACCATAGTTACATCATCTATCTTTGAGATACTTCTGATAAAAATGTTGACATGGACAACAGCGGGGCCATCTGACAGGTGAAAAAAATATTCATCAATTAGTGGACATCATCACCGGCGATGCGGATGCAATGAAGCACCGGCACCAGTGCCACTGGCCATGAGCAGCGACTACCTAGTGCCCACTCAGGAAAGGCATTCAGCAATCAAACGCTAAAAACCTACGAAGCTAAACTGGTGTCGGCGAGTAAGGGAGGACAAAACTACTCCATAACTCGCCGCCGCCCCATGCTGGCTCGTGTAGCACCTCTACACTACCCTACTGCATGGTGTGACCGACTCTCCACTTACCATCTTATTGTCGCTAATAGTGGCAATGCTGCGGACAAACAGGTTTACTCGGACAATGGTTGGTCCATCTGGAGTGATGGACAATATGTTACATTGAAGCATATGTACAGAATATCAAAAAAGATAACCTTCATCTTTGACCAGCTCACCTAGACAAGACAAAACAACACACCAACAGTAACTCACCTGTACCGTTTACTCCTGAAGGACGGATCCGTGCATCGTATCGTCCCGGTCCCAAAATTTGATCCAATATCTCCTTCTCTTTTTCCCGAAAATTAAGTTTGGCATTTGTACATCTAAACATACCAGTGCTTAGTATTCACTTAAATTAAATATACTTAGTGTAAATAACATACATAACCACGTGGACAACGTGAAAAATTACTAAAAATAAAATACGTTTGTTCATTGTAGACGTTTTCTGATGCATAATTTCAGTGTACTAGCAGAGGCGCGAGGCCATTGGCACTTGGCCGTAGATATTTATTTTTTATTCATTGCCTCATGACTTGCAGGCTTTCATGTCTAGTAGCGGTGCCGTGCTTTTAACTACTGCTTTCAAGCACCGCGATATAGGAACGCATTATTGATCCTGCGTCTTGGATCTCGCGCAACAAACGTTTTATGTGAAAACGTGCACAAACAGAGAGACATAATATCGACGCCCCGGGCAGAACATCAAAGAGAGGACAAACTGTATTAAATACAAAAATATTTTATAACATCCAAATGTAATTAATAGGTACTTACACTTTTAATGTACCTATTATCGTTTCTGCAAATGTCGCTTCACCTAAATTACAATTTTATTTTGTTTTGTTTTGCTAAAGAAGAAAATTTTGCTAATGTTAGTTACATTTCAGCGTCAATAATGACGTCATAACAGATGTTCTGCGTCACACCTTACACAAATATTCTCCTGTTCAACACACTAATGGCAGATTATTTAAAATTATTGATTTTATTTGTAGTACAAATTCATAGTTTTACGTAAATTTTTTTCACATAACTTCATTAGCTTAGTTTATAAATAAATACCTAAATTCAAAACAACACTATTAAAATATATTACAGGTCAAATACTTTTCAAAATCTGTTTTATAAATATAATAAAACGAAATATTCATTTTAATTATTATCAATCCAAAAAAAGTATTTAAAAGGACACCATTGGAGTTAATTTTATTTATTTGCTTTTTAGTAATTAAAAAAAGATTCGAAAAATTTACTTTATATCTGAAAGAAAAATTTCTGTCTGTTGATTTATCAATTTTCTATTTCTAGTCCAGTAGTTGACTAGATTGCCTTGAAAAAAATGTTATACTAACAATTTATGACATATTTATAAATTTATATGTAAGGTGCGAGATTTTAATAATTCTTCACCCTAAGGGAGCCGTCAGCGATGTTGCAGGGGTGCAAAATACCGAAAACAAATTATTCGGAAATAAATAAAAAATGGTTGATGCTATCATAAAAATCGTTAGACATCTGAAAACTTAAAATTTTCTTTTCGACTAATACTAAATATAAGATAACATTTGACATCTTCCTCTACAATATACTGTATTCGTGGTTAAATTTTAAAACTTTGCTGTTGAATTATAGAGCAATTCTTTTTATTTCATTTTGATAACTTTAGGACTGATAAATAAAAGCAATGAAAATTTCAGTTTTTGATGTTTGCTTAAAAGCTTTTTTTATGTACTGGTTTCTTCTTCATTAATAGACGAAAATTTTATTGAATTTCTAGTAATTTTAAATAAAATATTTTCTGTGCAGAAGGAATCTCAGGATATTGGATTATGTTAAATTAAACTACAAAGATGTGATGTTCCGACGTTTCGGAAGATTTATTCCTCCATTTTCAAGACTAAAAAGAGAACAAAATGAGCCCTAAAACGGGGCAACAAACTAATTACACTCATCATACAAATCGTGATATTACAATGTTTGATCATACACATATTAGCTACTACATGGAGAGGTACAACATCCAATTTGGTCACATTCAACAAAGTCCGTACTATATTAAAATTAGTGAAAACGAAATAAATAAAACGGTCCAACATTTAAAATCTAACAAATAATTGTAAAAATATATCTCTGTCCAAAATTTGTAAATATATAACACTTGAAAAAATTTGTAAATATAATATAACAATTCATAAAATTTGTAAACATATAACACCTTATAAAATTTGCAACTATAAATATGTCTAAACTATAAAATGCAAGAGATAAAGTTTATCTTTAATTTCACATAAATACAGAGAGAGATGTGACCAATCCTAATGTAGAAAACAAATCCAATCTAATGAATTTAAAAATTAATTCCCGCTAATACTACGTTATAAAAAATTAAATACTAAATAAGACAAAAAACATTCCGTAAAAAGTTTTTAAAGATCAGCAATAAGTAAGTGAGCAGCGTCCATGATATTCGTCAGCATAAAACGAATAAAACTACAAATGAAAGAGAAGACAACTTGCCATAGCAAAAGGAACAAATTAAGTTTTTTGTATTTTATCTTTAAAGCTGCAAAGTAGGTCACGGTAACCTATATTGATAAATTTATAATCGGTCTGCTTGTTCACATTACCTGTCGTGGTCGAAATGTATGCAGCTTCCATAAAAGTTCTCTTTTGGTAGTTGTTTTCAGATTCAAGGACCTTTATGTTAGTGGTATCAAAGTTGTGGTTGGTTTCCGAAATGTGGTCAGCTAGACCAGTTTTTGTGGATTTTAGGCGTATGTCATAAAGATGTTGTTTCACCCTAGCCGATAATCTTTGTCTCGTTTGACCTATGTAATGTTTACCACACTCGCATTCGATCTGATAGACCACGTTGGTCTTATCTAAAGTGGAAGTTTTGTCCTTCGTTTTTGAGTACAGGATCCTGTTTAGCGTATGATGGCTACGAAAAGCCAACTGCAGACTGCCGTTCACAATGTGTTCCCTAAAAATTTGTTTTAATTTGCAAGCCAACTAAGGATGGTAGGTAATCTTGCTATAACTTTTTCTCTCCATATTATTTTCTAGATCATTGCAGTTCGGGGGAGTTGTAGGAGGACATGTTGGCTTTTTCCTAAAGAGGCATCCATCCAACAATCCAGAAGGGTAACCATTGCGCAGCAACTGCTGCTTGAGCTCGTGCAGTCTTTTACCCACCAAACCTTCCGCTACGCAAACGTGTATTCTGTGTTTTAGGGTATTGATTACGTTCATTCTTTGGTTCATGGGGTGTGAAGAACTATAATTAAGAAGTCTATCAGTGGATGACGGTTTCTTATAAAGATCGGTGATAAGAGAGCCATCTTCCTTTCTTTCCACCCTGAGATCTAAAAAGGGGATGGAATGATTAGACTCCAGTTCGAAGGTAAAGGTGAGCAATTCATCGTAGCCATTCAGAATCTCAACGCAACGCTCCACTTCAGTACGGGGAACCGCCGGAAGAATATCGTCCACATAAAGCACTAGGAAGGGCAAAACAAAAGACACAGTTCCAAAAAAGTTACAAAGGAGATCATTCATAACGAAACCTGCAAATGCAGGCGAGCAAGGATTGCCCATCGCTGATCCAACTAATTGTTCATAAACTGCACCGTCAAAAGTGAAGAAACTGTTTTCAAATATGGTGGCTATTAATTGGATGAATTCGTTTAACGGGATAGTAGTAAAAGGAACAATGATATCCCAGTTATTGCTGATCGACCTGATAACCGCCTCCTTCGAGATGTTGGTAAACAAGGAGTTCATGTCAAAGGATACAAATAATATATACACATTAAAATAACCATAAAACACATAAAATTTAAAAATAACCAAATTATGTTACATATCAACATAATTAAAAAGATAGTTCCACATGACATTATAGAACGTTTTGTTGATATTGAGAAATTGCATTATGGGAAAAGTTTTGTGGACATACGAAAAAGAATGTGTAAAAAATTCGAAACGCTTATTCAACAGCAACAAAATTTAGATGTCGTTGGCAACAAGGGCTGGGTTTTGAATCTAACTGACACAGAGATATCTGAAGATATAATGAAGACGTTTTCTCTGGGTCCAAAATTCGCCATAATGCCTTCCACACAAAACTTCCCTATGTACTCGTTTTTGTCAGAAGTTGAATACACTATAGAGACCATTAATTTGCCCATTGAGAAAAAAGAGCTAATTAGAGGAAAAATAATCAACTTGACACACAACTTTATCAATAGAATAGAAGAGGAAGACCCGATAACTAAACAAGTTTGGACCGTTGTGAAGTTTTTGCAGAAAAACCTTAATCTTGTGGTGCTCAAAGCAGATAAGGGTAATTCAACAGTGGTGATGTATAAGAAAGGATATGGAGAAAAAATGAACAATCTTTTTAGCGATAACAAAACTTATAGAAAACTTAATAAAAATCCCACCACTGCTATACAGGGGAGGTTCAATAAGAAAATTAAACAGCTGTATGAAAATGGTCATATCGATGAGATTACTCGGAAGTCACTCACTAAATATAATTCTCAAGCCCTTAAAGCTTATGGTCTTCCTAAGGCTCATAAAGAAGGAATCCCCCTGCGCCCTATCATCAGTTGCATCGAGTCTCCTTCTACACTCCTGGCCAAATTTATCAGCGATATACTGAAAAATGTAATTCCTATGTTGCCTTTCAATTGTGTGTAATTAGTTTGTTGCCCCGTTTTAGGGCTCATTTTATTCTCGTTTTAGTCTTGAAAATGGAAGAATAAATCTTCCGAAACGTCGGCACATCAAATCTTAGTAGTTTATTTAACATAATCCAATATCCTGAGATTCCTTCTGCACATTTGATTTTTGGATGAGATACTTTTGATTTAAAATATTTTCTATAATATTTCCTATATATAAATATATAAATCTTAACTTGTGAGAAAATAAACAATTAAACTATAAATAACAAGTTAAATTCAATAATATAATCAAATATATCTTAAGCTTTCGACGATTTTTGTCGTCTTCTTCAGAATTTATTTAATATAAACAAAATAAAACACATGGAAACCGGGAACAAAACACATTGTCATTTGATACGACCTAAGATCCAAAAAGATCGTGAGTTAAGGAAGAACCTATGATGAGTTTCCGTCAAATAGGAAAAACATAACTCCAATGTGTGTAGGGAAAACTAGACGAGTAAATGGCTGTAGATGTTGCTTAATCCGTCTATATCTGTCTTCCTATTCATGGCGTTCTTCTCTCTTGTGATACATATCATTTCATGAAAAAGTCGATCTTTGTAGTTGGTAACAGATTTGATTATCTTGGCGTTCATAAAATCTGCATCATGTCCATCGACTAGAATGTGTTTGGCAATAGCTGTGGATTCGGGCTTATTACAGCGTATACTTGAAATGTGTCCACTCATTCTTTTTTGAAGCCATTGGTTTGTTTGTCCAATATATACCAAATTGCAGTTATTGCATTGGACCTTGTATATTAAATCTGACCTCTTCTCAGGAGGTACGGTGTCTTTCAATTTAGTATAAAGTTGACCAATGTTATTAGTGGTCTTGTAAGGTTTTAATATTCTCTTGATTTTTTCGCTTAAACCTTTTACATATGGCATAACTGCAAAGTTGGAAACTTCTTTCTTCATTGTGTTACCATTATATAGTTTGTTAACACGATCCTTGATAATTCTCTTCACCAGAGGTCCGGGGTAACCATTCTTGAATAAAGTTTTTTGGGCAATTTTTAAGGTTTCTTTCCTGTAGTCGCCATGGGTTAGTTTTAAGGCTCTATCAACAAGTCCTATAGCTGTGCCAATTGCTTGACTTTTGTGGTGGTGTGAGCTATAGTTTAGGTATCTTCCTGACCACGTTGTTTTTTGTGTCCATTTATACTTTAAGTGATTCGTTTCGTGGATAAGTTGTATGTCAAGAAAGGTTATCTTCTTGTCTTCTTCTTTTTCAACAGTGAACTGAATATTATTGAATTTAACTTGTTATTTATAGTTTAATTGTTTATTTCCTATATAATAAAATATTTAAAATATTTTCGAATCTTTGGATCCGCACGTTGAATCTACATCTACTGTTACTGTTACTGTTACTGTTACTGTTACTGTTACTGTTACTGTTACTGTTACTGTTACTGTTACTGTTACTGTTACTGTTACTGTTACTGTTACTGTTACTGTTACTGTTACTGTTACTGTTACTGTTACTGTTACTGTTACTGTTACTGTTACTGTTACTGTTACTGTTACTGTTACTGTTACTGTTACTGTTACTGTTACTGTTACTGTTACTGTTACTGTTACTGTTACTGTTGCTGTTGCTGTTGCTGTTACTGTTACTGTTACTGTTGCTGTTGCTGTTGCTGTTGCTGTTGCTGTTACTGTTACTGTTACTGTTACTGTTACTGTTACTGTTACTGTTACTGTTACTGTTACTGTTACTGTTATTGTTATTGTTACTGTTACTGTTACTGTTACTGTTACTGTTACTGTTACTGTTACTGTTACTGTTACAAAAACAGGTTGTTATAATTATGTTATATTATTTTTTGATCTAATAACCCCGGTTTTTATTCCATTTAACTCTATTCTCGGAAGAAATCATACCATTTGTTGTCATTTTTCAAAATAAGTACACTTTGAATAAGTGTTTTTTAAATAAATGTTACTTTCTTTGACAAAATAATTGACAACAGATTAGTTTGCAAATCAGGTTATTTTCCAAATTTTTCAGATTTTAGTATTTATGTTACGAAAACATTTATTAAATACTGGAGAATATTCAAAACATTATTTTTGTAGAAAATTTTATAATATACCAAGTCTTTCATTTGATAAACACGTATAGCAGGTAATGATTATAAAATATTATTATGAATTTCAAGTAACCTTCAGTAATAAAACCCTAGACTAGAGTCTACATTTAAATTTCGTACGAAAATTTCTTTCGGTACAGTACAAACAGCATTTCTCTGTAACCTCGCTCTGCTTGTCATTTTTAATTAGACATATAAATTTATAAACAAAGTTCTGTTATAAAAATACTATTTTGAGAAATTGTGAGTCAAAACAAAATATAATGTCTTATAAATTGAAAATAAAATAAAAAAGCTGAACGCTGAACGTTATGATTAGAACGTTACACTTGAAACCATCAGCAGTTACTGTGGTTACGATGAGGTCTTCAAAGAAAACAGTTTTCGATAGGTACCTACCACTTGAAAATCTATGCAAAAACAAAATGAATAAAATTAAATATGATTGTTTCATTGTCTCAAATAGTTCGTGGAATATCAGCTTCTTACTAGAAGCTTTTTCTTCTTTGTTTGGAAGTTGTATTATATTCGCGGTACAATGCGGCAAAATGATTCGCAATTAGTTCGATTTAGATTGTTAAGATATTACAACTGTAACAAGCTAATATGTTGACTTGTATTCTTTTATAGTTAATCTCTGATTTAGAATGATGACAGAATCTCTGAATAATTATATGGTACTAGTTAAGACATAATCGTGTGGTTTGTTCCATCACACAGTTCTCTCCAGTTCTAGGACTATACGCATGCTCTTTAACTACATTTTTGGATATTAAAAATCATTTTTGTTAAAATTTTAACTAAAGAGCATGCGTATAGTTCGAGAACTTGAGAGAACTGCTGTTGGAACAAACCTTATTATCGTCGAGCACATTTCTGTGATCGGCACTTAAAAGGTCATATACGTATTAATGTATACTTATGATTCTGACCTTTTAAGTGTCGACCACAGAATTGAAGACCTTGCTGCAAAAAATAATTATCTTAATCTCCTTTACCAAAGGTAAACCTTTGACATTCGAGTATCTCCTCAACAATCATATTATACTAACAAGAGTTAGTGAAGTTCTTGATTTAGGTGTTCATATCGGCTGCAAATTTACATTCGATAACCATATCCAGATCATTTGTAATAAGGCTCTACACATATTGGGTTTCATTAAAAGGCAATACAAACATTTTTCGGCTGACACTGTCAAACTCCTATACGTCAGCGAAATTCAATTAACCTCACCACCTAAAACACTAATAATAGACCAACACAATTTTCTAAAAACTTTTAAAAATTTCTTCTAAATTTTAGGTCCATTTAAAAATGATATCACATGAAACACAAAACAATTTAACAAAAATAAACATAAAATTAATGTTTAAAACAAAAATTGCTAAAACTTGCACGAAATTGGATTAACCTCACACTCCAATTTTTTAATAATTATCAGTTTTAAATTTAAATGAATAAAAGATAATGCTACTTTGCTCTTAACACTACTTCACAAACTCCATTTTTCATACTCTTGGTCAATTTCTGTAAAATTTCTAGAGTAATTTCGTCCCAACTTCTTTAAATTGAATTTTTAACTCTTGCACCGTGGTATTATTTTCCTCCCTCATATATCTTACGATCTAAGATCCCCCCCCCAAAATCTTGATGGTCATTCCATAACTGCGATATTTCTCTGTTGAAACCATTCAGTTACTCGACGTGCTTTATGAAAGGCTGCATTATCTTGTTGGAATATTCAATTGTATGTTGAGAATAAATTGTTCTCCAAGGTCTATTAGCACTTCCTCTAATAACTTAATATAATTATTATGCTTCAGTTTTGTAGATAATCAAAAAACTGGCATTTTTGAAGAACAAAATTCCCGTTTCACCCTACTCGTTTTTAATTTTTTTTTTCTTTGAGGTCATGCCAATAGTATTGAAAACCATAAGATCAATCAAGATTACACTTGTTCTCATCGGAAAATATTTAGTTTTCCCATTTTTCTTCCCAAAAAATATGATTTTAGGAAAATTTTAATCTATCATTTTTAAGTTGGTTAGTAAAAGAGGGTTTCTTTTAAAAATTTTGCCATTTCAAACGATTTGTTGACTTCAAAATTTATTGAATTCGTTGATCAGTATGTTGAGGTTTAGTTCGTTTTCAATTTTTGACGCAGATGGTCTATCTGCAGCAGTCATCCAAATAATTTCTGAACGCTTGCTCTTATTTATTTTAGAATTATCTCCCAGTTTTACAAAATTATTAATTATCTTTCAAAAATAGAGCAAACCAGAGCACGGCAATAAAATTTTATAAAACTATTTCTATACCAAGCATTACATACGGCAGCGAAACTTGGACAGTAACAAAAGAAAATGAGCAACGATTACAAAGCGCCGAAATGAGATTCCTACGAGCAGTGGCCGGTTATCAAAGAACCGATAGAAAAAGAAATACTGATATAAGAAACGAGCTAAGCATATACAGTTTAAATCAGAGAATGAAGGAGTACAGAATAGCATGGAGGGAGCATCTGGATAGAATGGATAACTCCAGAATACCAAAGAAACTGTACCAATATAAACCCAGAGGAAGAAGATCCGTAGGTCGCCCCAGAAAGAGATGGCGAGATCAGTTTTGAGTGACGTAACGGACCGCGGTCTTATACGTGTAGTTGATGATGATGATGATGATGATTAATTATCTTCGGTGATCTATTAATCTGTTTTCCAATTTTCCTATTGGAAAACCGAATACCTTCGTACACTTTAATTTTAGGTATTTCTTCTTCAGGTAAGCACATGGCTTTACCCATTTTGAATTAAAAATTCAAAAGTTGGTAATAATGAACGATAAAGATATAATACTATAAATTCTCTTGAAAAAATTAGTATATTTTGCTATATTGACACTGACACTGTCAAGAAATACTGACTGAGTATACCGACTAAATACTGATATGCGGTATGTCTCACTATTATCTCTCGTATTTCTGTGAGATCAGAAAAATTTCAATTTTTTCAATTTAGTGTTAATCACATTCTTATAGTATACGCCTGGTTATATTTTGAAATTTATTCGATAAATAACTTTACTATTTTTTGAAAATTTTCTATGTGAGGTTAATTGAATTTCGCTGACTATTATTCATTAGTAAAATCACATTTAGAATATGCATCATCTATCTGGTCCCCCATATTATGAAATCCATATAAATAAAGTTGAATCAGTACAGCACAAATTTCTAAAAATTTTTCATTTCAAATAGATGAGCAGTAATGATAGGTTTTCGGACGATCATTGAAAGAATTTCAAAATTAATTACTTTTTAATTTTTTTTGGCTTACTAGAATACCAAATAAAACATTTTATAAAAAAAAACAGCAAAAAGTTAAGTTGTACGTGAGTAAACGAAAGAAACAAAGCGTGGTCACTGTGACCCTACAGTAGCGACAGTGTGACAATTATTTGACGTTAGTTATTAAGGGTTAACACATTTATTTAAAAATTACATTTTTTTATACACTTCTTTTTACCGAAACTACTACTTCAAAATGATTTGAATTTTTATGGTTCAAATAAGGTAAAATGGTCAAAGATGCCAAACTGAGTAAGATGCCAACGTCGATATTTTTAAGCAACTACCAACTGATGGCTTTAATACCCGCTTTAATGTCGTTATTTGTGTTAACAGTAACGAGTGCTATCGCAGTTTTTGTTTGAAACCAACGATTGATTCGAGTATTAGAATAGTATATAGCTAAAAATTTTATTGCGTCTTATTGTATTTTCATATCACTTTGTTGTAACTTGAAAATTGCATGGTTTTTAGTGAATATATGATAGATAAGGCATGGATGCGTATTACTAAGAGTGTGAGGTTACTTTAGGAGGGAAATTCAAATTTATTATTTGCTTTGGCATCTTACCCATGCTATCGGGGACAGATGCCAATGTGTAGATGGGGTGATATGCATCATTTATTCGAGTGAAAGCTGCGATTAAGACCATGTTGACAATGGCGTATCAGATCTAATTATGTATTTCCATAATGTTTCAACTCTATTGGCATCTTACCCAAATAAGGTGTCATCTTGCCCCATCTTATCTGGGTAAGATGCCATTTGACGCTTTAAAATAAAAACACAATTTTATGCTTCTAAACGATTATTATTCATTTTTTCCTAAGTTTTCTTGTTCATTAATCAGTGTAGTATGACTACCATTAGTTAAACTAAGCCATACTTCATTAATACGGATGCACTGAATTTTCTAAAAAACTATAATCATCTTTGACCATTTTACCTTATATTGCCAGATTTTTGTAATTAGGTTCATTGAAAAGGTGCATTGAACTTGGAAACCTTATAGCCATTTGGGATTTTTTGAAGTTTGAGTAAACGAATATACATATATCAGCAATGATAATACAACTACTAATATTATTATAATATTGTTACGAAACAGCAATGGTTATTTATATTTGATGATTCATTTATGATGACTCATATGTAATGACGCATGCATGATGATTCACATATGATAACCTGTTTAAATACTGCTGAGTATGCATTCTAGAATGTTCCAGGAAGCTATAGAACTTGATAGAATTACCTGAAAGGTTGTGGAATATTCTAGAACTATGCATTTGAATATAAATAGCAGCGCGATTTGCTGTTTAAGAAGTCCGAGTTCGGACTCGGAAGTGTGAACATAAATAACATGAAAATAAATAATAGTGTAAATAAATATACCGGGTGTTTAAATAAATATAGACTTATGTGATTGTAAATAATTATAGTGTAATTTAGAATTAAGTGTAAATATTAGTGTAGTAATTATTGTTCTATTGTTGTTAACTTTAAGTGTTTTTAAATAATTTTAGATTTTAGCCCTTTAGCAATTAAATAAACGTTTAATTTTCGTTACAATATTATAATACTAAATAATTTCCTAATTGCATCAAGGGGTACCTTATCTTTAATGAATATATCGTCGGCTTGTGGGTAAAACTAACCATGTCCAAAATTCTTTTTTCACAGGAGCAAATATAAAATTCAGTTAATCACTATAAATCAGGAAGTTATTGGAAATTTCTTAAATGTGTACCTATTATATAATAACTACTTTATTCAGTTTTCTATTCATTATATTTTTACTACTTTTAGGACGAGTGCCATCAGTTACTTGTTAATACTAAAATACCACTAATGTGTAAATTGGACTTGATCAGTTTTACCCACAAGCCCACGATATATCGGCTTCTATGAGTGCTGCAGTGAAGAGCATCCAACATCTGTTGCCCAAATTGCATTTTTGTTCATTTTCGTGATATTTATGTATAATTCTCAACAGCAGAAAACAGATCAACTTCTTGTTTTTGAGTTTTCATAATTTCAGTAATCAGATTTTGTACTTCCTTGTGCTGATTTTCACTTCCGGTAGTGTATAAAGATATCCATCTAAAAAAAACAGTTACCGTTTGCCTTGACGTCTGTCACAGTGTGATGCGGATTGAGCAACGAAATTTTGGTTTTTGCATTTTTTAAATTCTTGTCAAATGAAAATCCAAGCTTCTCACAAAGTCGTTTTTGCCAAATATTATTTATAGGACAGAAACGAAATTTTGATTTTTCCGTAATGCAATTAATTTTTTCCACAGATGATTCATGTTCTTCATTTTCGCCATTTTTTCTTGAGATCCGTTGTTGTGGTAATGTTTTAAATTACTAATAGGATATACCTTTTTCAAAGATTTTCCCACTTATAAGGTGTTTTTGCCCAACCACCTTTGCGATCATCTCGTCTACAATTTCGGACCATTGCCTGACCAGGGCATGGTGACGAGTGAAAACTACATCATACAACTTTCCAAACAATACCAACCGCGCCCCTCCAAGACCCCCCATTCCTCCACTGCGATTTTTTTAAATGTGGGAATTTCTCGCGCTCCACCCTGTATTACTATTACTTTTACTATTTAACTAATAAATTATCTTATTTTGTTTATTTTCATTCTTTCAAAATCTGAGGAAGATATTTTAGCATCTCAGAATAAAATATAGTCGAATTTGATAGATAAACAGTAATAAAAATTCTGATTTACCTATAAACTTTCTTAAAGGAGTAAAAATTCACTGAAGTTATTTTGAACTTTTTTACTCCCCGGTAAAAATTCTCTAGGGAAATTTTACCGCCAGTAAAAAATGATTAGGGGGTAAAATTGCACTAGGGAATTTTTACCTAGGGGTAAAATTTCACTAGGGAATTTTTACCGGGGGGTAAAATTTCACTAGGCTAAATATTCCCGGTTACACCTGGTTTTAATTATATGCGACTGAAGATTGAAAAGAATCCTGAAATATTATCGCAATAGTATATTGAGATTTAATTTTTGTGAAATGTAAAAATATTTTTTTAATTTTTATTAATATTATATCAATATCATTAATCACAGAAAATTATTAACCCGTCGTTGGCACACTTCATTTTTCAACGCGAATGGTACACTGTGAGCGCGTAAATCGTCTAATTCTACGTTTATTATTATGTTAATTTATTAAAGTAGTGGATGTTTTGAGCTCTATCCTATTTTTAAGTGCTAAATTAAAAATAAATACAGCAAACTGTAAGCTACATACGTTTTAAAAACATTCAAAACTGGTAGTCACATTTTTAAACTTATTTAAATATTAAAACGAGTTTTAATATATGACTAGTTTTAAATGTTTTTAAAACGTAAGTAGCTTACAGCTTTTCTGTATTTTATATTGATTTAACACTTGAAAATGGGATGTGGCCCGAAACATGTCGTGCTTTCATAAATAAACACAATAATAAACATAATAAACGTAGAATATTAGAAGATTTAATAATTTTGTGTCAATTCTGTTCTATAATCAATTCTACTATTATATCGGCCAAGAATAATCTAAATATAATGAATTTCCAGTAAAATAATTCTTAAAAATAATATTTGTTAAATGGTTAATTTTAAAATTAAATAAATCGCACGAAATGGAAACGTAGATCCACTGATAATAATTGGCCTAACTGTATACTCGGTTTATCAATTTAATTTTGTATTTTCTTAAATTTTTAATTTTAATTTTACGAAATCCACCATTCAAATTAATTATTAATTGCAAAACCAATGTTGGGTTTAAATCCTATCCTTGATTCTATCTCAAATTCTATGTTATCAAAAACTTGTTTCAGTTTATTTCAATTTCTTTAAAATTAAACCAAATCTTTTCCTAAACCATATCAAATCAGTTCAAACTCAATCAAACAAATTATTCATTCGCAAAATATACTTAAATTCACCCAAAAATCATATAACTCTAAACTGGACATCTCGTCCTCACGCCATCTTGGCAATGAAATCCATTTATTCTTTGTTAGTTGTCGCCACCTTAATCAACTAGCGGGAAAATTTTATATCTACGAAAATAATAAAATTAATATTTTGTTAACAATAAAATTGTAATTTATTCAATGTCCCCTTATAGTATATTACAAATAATATATTACTATAATAGTAATATTTTACTATATATTACTATATAGTATAAACATGGTTTAATTTTTACAACCTTCGTCGCAATTATCCAAGTATAAACGTATAAATTTTAGTTGATCCTTATTTTACAAGTTCCACATATTCTTGCATATTTTTAATACAAATTTATATTGAAATTTACTTAAACGTACAAATAAAATTTTCTTTCGAACTTGGCAAACGCGATGTTCAAATTATTTAATTTCATATCAATTTAAATATATTTTACAGATCTACTTGCCACATTCTCCTAATATTTTTGGATATTTTGATGTTATTATTATAAAACGAAACTCTAGGTGTTACGTCATAAGTTTTTGTATTATTTTCAAAAAATAAAGTAAGGTGCAGTGGGGCAAATGTAGAAACAGGGAAAGTGCGAAGATGGTTTCTATTTATTATAACATGAGCAAAATTATAATAATTTAATTTTAGTGTTTCAGTTTAATAAATCAAATTTTGTGTGTTAATTTTATTTATTAATATTACTTTAAAACTAAAAAGGATATTTAATTGCGGTAAAAAGCAATTTACAGCAGACTTTCTAAAAATCCTACTCTTGCCCCGTATACCGGGTGCTGAATGAGTTAGCCGAACATAGGAAATTAACATGTAAAAACTATTTATGCAAATTCCTGCTTCCTTAATTAATTTAGTGAAAAAATGAAAGACACAAAAATAATGCAAAAATATAAACTACAAATGATTAGACCATTAGATTTTATCTAACTTTTACTTAAAAGGTCAAAAAATGCTTTCGAAATTGTTAAAATTTTCATTTATCGCACTGGCTATGTAATAAATTCAATTTAATTTATATTTTCCAAAATAATTACCATGGAAATTTTCATGGCCATTCCGATAAATGAAACTTTTAACAATTTCAAAAGCATTTCTTGGCATTTTAAGTAAAAGTTAGATAAAATCTAATGCTCTTATCATTGGTAGTTTATATTTCTGCATTATTTTTGTGTCTTTCATTTTTTTTTCTAAAATAATTAGGGAAGCAGGAATTTGCATAAATAAGTTTTTACATGTTAATTTCATATGTTCGGCTAACTCATTCAGCACCCGGTATATTAAATAGAAATTTAATGAATTTTACCTACGAGTTTTGCACTTGCCCTATTTTCGAAACAAGTGCAAAATAGTTGACATTTTTTACAGTATACTATCAAAATACGAATCACCAGGAAAATTGGCGTCGTATTGAATTTTGATTAGTAAGAAATAACTGCGCAATCGGTTGGTACCGATAATTTTAATTATTAATCTTGTAGATTGAAAATAAATCGGTTTAAAGGCCAACTATGCAAAAACTATGTTGCCATTATCCCACTCCACCTTAATGCTTTTTAAAAATTGTGATGTATATAATATTACTACTGATATAGATATTTTAATTATTTATTTAATTATTTAATTTTATTTAATTAAAAAACGTAGAAAGAATTGTAATGATGATAATAATAATAGTTATTAGATACACAAACTGCTTAGTTTATAATGCAGGCATATCTCAATTAAGAAGCATTTCTCACTCTAGAACAATGAATGCTTGATAATCGAGAGTTTACGGTATAAATATTACATTTTTTACAATTTAATTATACGATAACTTACTTTATGTTAAAATTTTTGAGATTTCTTATAAATATTTGAAAAGCTTTGTTTAAAAAACTATTAAAATTTTCATTTGCAGCTAATTAAAAATATTATTTTTAATATTTCGCACAACACCTGCATATCGTTTATTTTCATCATTAATTTCAAGTGTTGAACATTCTAGACTAGAGTCTCCTCGCCAACTATATTTAAAAATAATGCATTTTTTTCTGACCTCTCTGTCAGATGAACAGTTTCTAAATAAACTTATTTTAATTATAAAGTTAAATCAGATTTCGTTTTTACTTTAACTATAATTAGGTTCGGTTCAAATCAGCAGTGGATTAACATAATGTGATGACTGGTTGAGTAGAGAGCAGAAATTCAGGGTTCGATTCTTGGAATTCACAGAATTTCTTAGTTCGACCTGTCGGTATACGCGCTGTGGTTTAAGAATTGGTTCTACATATTACATAACTTTGGCCTATTAACAGAACATCAACATAATACTAGAAAGTAATTTATTATTGAATTATATCGACTTAATTTTACTTTCTTTACAATTATTTCGTGTAGTACATGTAAAACGTAGAAAGAATTGTAATGATGATAATAATAATAGTTGCTCAATTAAAAATAAATAATTATTAAATATTTGCAATTGATGTTATTAAGTGATTTTAACCAAACACAGTGCATCATTATACGAGTAGATACATAAACAAAATTTTTCCAAAATCGACTTTTGAAATCGAAAAAAGGGAAAGTTAGAAAGAAAAATAAAAGATAGACACGAAGCACGAAGCGAGCCGACAACACACATGACTCGGAGCTATTACACTGTAAAACAAGCATGTCAATCTCATTTTGTTATGCGGGAAAATTAAATTCCAAAACTTTCGCGGGCCAAAAAATTTATAATTTATTTATATCAAAAAAAATTATAATTTTGTAGTTGTAGTAAAACTAGTAAATACTTTTTTTTTGAAAAATTATACATTTTAGAAGACTTTTTTAAATTTTTAATTTTATAAAACTTAAAATTTTAATGTTATTATTTTTTTTTTTAATTTGGGTTCGAATCTCGGACTTAATTTTTAGCTTGATTTCCCCAGTACATCAACACGTGAATTTAAGAATTGATTCTATATTTTACATAAATCTGGCCAATTGACAAAATGTCAAGATAAAAAAAATGTTGAGTTTATATGTAATAGTTTATTCACCCGAAAACCTTACCGGAATATTATTAAATTTCTTTCAAAAAAGTTGAAAATTGCTTTTCTAAGTTTTTTAAATTTAACTTTTTTTCTAAGTTATCATGTTTGTAAATTATATATAGTAGATTTATTCATATTGATAAAACACAAAATAAATATTTTAAACTTTACAAGTTAAAATTAAACTCGAAATTCTAAAATACGAACTTTGATCAAGGTGGTAAACAAATGGTAAGTAGCTTATAAAATACAAAATTATTAAGCTTCTTTTAGTTTGTTTAAAATATAAACTTAGGTGAATATTTTTTTATTCTTTGTATTTAGACCAATCAAAACAAGAACTTGATGAGTAACTTGAAGTAATTGAGTAGAAATTATAATATTTAACAGAACTAAACAAAAGTTTAACATAATAGATTTTTAACAGTGAAGTGAAGAAACACAATACGTAAGAAATCATTATTTAAAAAAAAAAGGACTTTATTTAATTTCCACTTGACAGGTTAGAACTAAAAATATTTGAAAAAACAAGATAACTGAATATTACTTAATAAAAATTTTATAAATGTATAATTAAATTTAGTAATTCGATATAAAGCCCCATTTCACGATTATTTTCGATCTTCAATCGCATATAACTTGGGAAATGAAAAGCAATACAATACAACAATACAAAACAATAAAAAAAACAATAAGAAAGAAAGAAATATTCGAACTAAATTTTTTAGAATAATGATAAAAACAAGGTGGAACATTTTTATGATCAAAGTTTTTATAATCAAATCAAATCAAGAATCTGAAAAAAAATAGCTTCCGATCCCGACAGCATGAACAGGATCATCGCAGAACTGCCCAGAATGGAGCACTTTCCATGCCGTTGGAAATGCTTATCGACCTGCTCTCCGCCTTCGAAAAGGTCATTCTCGCTAAACTAAATACGACCCTAAAGGAAAACTATCTCTTTTCTAATGAGCAGTTTGGTTTCCGATCAGAGCTCTATATCACGCAACTGGTGTTGAAGCTAGTGGAGCACATCACGTTGCACTGTAATAAAAATCAGGCAAAGGAATTTGGTGTTCCTCGATGTCGCCAAGATCTTCGATAAGGTCTGCCATCAGGGCCTAATTCACAAACTGACTCACGGCGGCATCGACCCAGCATTTCTTAGGCTGATAGCGTCCTACCTGTCGGGCCGGAAGTTGAGAGTCAAACTAGAGGGCTCACTCTTGACCATACGTTTGATCAAAGGAAGGTCTGCCATGGCTTCCACACTCTTGCCTTCAAGGTCTACCCCTCACATACCTAAACCAAATTTCCCTAGCCTCGGTCATCCAAGATAAAAAAAAATTGCAGAAACAAGACCGGTTGCGGTATCACGACAGACAGCTATCCATTTTCGATTTTCTTTATTTTACATTTCCTTTTTTTGACCATGTACTGTTCCAAGCACGGCCTTTCCAGCCCGCAAGAGAGAAAAGCTGATCACTCACCGCGCTGAAACCCACCTCAATCCGCGACTCCAAAGTCCAGTATCCACGTTAGGGTTAAAGCTCCTGTTGTGTGTTGATTGCAATCGATCTGGAGACTTCTTAATCAACCAACTATGAATATTGTTGATGCTGGTTCAATGCGTAGATATTTATTGTAAATACTTTTATTAACTTGAAATTGTACATGTTGTGTTTGAATAATAATGTTGTATTTTTCTACTGTCATAATAATCTTGTTTTTTTCGACTACTTGATATTTTTCTATTGCATGCATGTTTTATTAAATTAAGGAATGATTGCAAACAGCTCCTATTCTGAACATCCCAATAAGAGTCGTGGACAAAACACCTAGGCAGAGCCCAGAAAATTGTTCTAGCACAGCGGCCATTTTACATTTTTCAAATTAAAAAAACTTTGGTATCCACAAAATTTTCAAGATTAGATTAGATTAAATTGACGGTGCCGGCAGTACTTGACTTCTAGGAGTGTGACAGTTAATATCATATATAATCGACTAATATCTTGCATTAATTGACACGTGTTGAGCCTCTTGAAACACATAAAGACACTATGGAGAAGATTCAAGCGTACGAGAACTGAACGGGATTTTCCAAATTTAGCTAAGGTATGCAAGCCATATCTAATTTTGAAAATGGACTGATTACAAAGGGTAACAAAAAGAAATTGTTTAAATATATTAAAAACTCTATTACTTTCAACGTTCATATCCCCCGAATCAAATATTTTAATGGATTGCGTTCTGATAGTGATTCTAGGACGGCGGAGATATTCTCACAATTTTTTGAAACTAATTACGTGGTTGAATCCTATGGCGAGTTTCCTGATCCAGGATTTCTCCTTAACGTTTTTTCTCTTAATAACATTGTGATTTTGTGGGAGGCTGTTATTGAAAAACTTTCAGTATTGCCGCAATCTCCTTCCGCTGCACCTCATAAATCCCTTCGGTGCTATATGACAATATGCTATAGAGACAATATGCTTTGACCTTATTGAGTCTTCCTTTATCGCTGATTATGCAGAAGTATAATTACGACATGTCTGTTCTCCCCGAAGGTTTGAAGTCGTCAACTGTAATAGCCATCTGCAAGAAAGGTGATAAGCCTAACCCTGAAAATTATTTACAGATTTGACTCCTGTAGAGTCAAAATATACGCCATTACCAGGACTATATTATTATATAACCTTATGGAAACAGTTAATACAGTAGCCATTTTTAATTTATTTACAGTATTTTTTCCTTTTTTACTCAAATTTTTGGATGATCTATTTTCAAGGTTTATATTTGTAATTTTCGCCATATATTTACTACAATAATTTTAGTATATGTTACTGTCAATGATGACAATTTGGCTATTAACGTCAATGCCCAGCTTAGTTGGGCATTAACGTCATTGACATCAATGACCATGTATTTTGAGCGATGTTGATATTTAAAATTTCATATGTGGTTTTTACATCATTGTTCGGGCAATGAAGTTAATGTCCAATATGGGGTGGGTAATGATGAAACTACTATTCTATAGATTCCATATTCTATCACTCTTAGTGGTAGCCGTCACACACGTTTCGTATTTCACCGAGTTCGGGCTTCCCTAGAGAGGTCGGGTCCCCAGTCGAGGTGGATTGAATTCGGGGATGTTTTTAGCGAGTAAGAGAGCTTTTTTTAGAAATCTTCGGGCGCTCCGTGCGGTTTTGGCTGACGCAACTACGGCAAATCACGGATCCACCGTAAAATAAATCAATTAATTTAAATTAATTTTTCCTCCGGGCGGTTTTGATTGATGCAACCACGATGAATCACGGATTCACCCTAAAATGAGTTATGTACACATATGAAGTCGTGAAAAGGGCCGAGCTGCTGTCATTTATATATAGAAACGCGGGCACGACAAATAATTGTCCCGGGTTGAAGTGTATCGCCATTTTGCTGTTCCTTATAGTATTTATTCTATAATATCATCACTGTGCAATCCATTTTGGCCATTAACGTCATTGACCGGCCAAAGACGTAAATATTACAATCATTTGAAAATATTTACATCATTGCCCACCGTTAACGGGCGTTGACGTCAATGGCCGGGCAATGACGTTAATGTCTAGCGTAAATAGGCATTTACGTCACTTTCCGGCCATTAACGGCCAATTTACGTCATTGACCATAACATATATATGTATAATTTTTAAATTGCGGGTAAAAATTATCGTATACTTATCCCAGTTGCATTCCTAGCAAGCAGCTGAGGTCGTCTTCGCCCGACAAGAATGAACAAACAGCGACTTTTATATAAAAAAAATTTTTAAATCAATTTTTTCCGAAATTAAAGGAAGAAATTTGGTTCATTTTTAATTTAATTGTCATTTATAAATTACTAAATTACCACATGTTTCGGGTTATATGTATATCCCAGTTTCAAATGTTAAATCAAAATAAAATACAATACGCTGTGAGCTACTTACGTTTAAAAAAATATTTAAAACAACTCAGATATTAAAACTTAAACCAAAACAAAATTAAATTAACATTGAAGGTTGCAACGATGGAATTGCGAATAACATGCAGATCTGTATTACATGCATAATTCTATCGGTGGACTGCTAATTTAATTCAGTTGTTTGTTGATTAGGTTTTTTGGGCTTTCATTTACAATAATTTTTATTTTTGGCTTTCTAGGTAGTTCATTGTTGGTCCCTTATCACAAACATGTAATATTCTCAGATTATACTGCTCACAGATTCCATGGTTTTCATCGCCAACAAAGTGGTCTGCAAAATTAGATTTTCCTGTATTGTTTAATCTTCAGTGAGCTGTGTTTTTTAAATTTTCTTTAGAAGTTGCTTTTGTTTATAATCATTTTTTTACTTTGTCGCACCGTTTTTGTCATTTATATCTTAGAAACGGTGCGACAAAATTCAAAAATGTATAGAAAAAAAAATATAGAAAATAAAATTTACAAAAAAATGCTTATTAATTTTTAAATTTTTTGACAGTTCTCGAGATATAGATGACAATATTTCTTGCATTTTACCGAGTCTAGTTGAAGTCGCTGGCAGTCAAAAACGGCGCAACAAAATAAAAAAATGCTTATATACAAAATTAAAGGCAATGAAATTTGCAATAAAATATCTCTAAGAAGTTTTGTTGTAAAATTTATTTTTATGTGAAAAAATGCGGCTTCAAAATGTTCAATTTACATTGGTAACATAGGAGTGTCAGAGTTCTTTTGCAAGTCACTGTAGTTACTGTGAAATATGTTAGCAATCCTTCTAGAACTTAATCGTTAATCTTAAATGAGTTTTGCTAATCTTGAAGCTTGAAAACATCGCTCGTTGTTGACGAAACATCTAACAAGGTTAAAATAATGTACTCAATTATTGATCGGACTAATAATGTCTCGGGGCAGACTGAATTTCTGATTACACGAAAACCGAATGTAAGTTTTTCAAATTACGAAGCAGGATAATTATTTTAGCTCATTTTTGAGATTGTTGTATAAAAAGATGATGAGCAGCTCTATTACAGCCAATTTTATTACATAAAATTTAAAAATAAGTTACCTGCGCTTTTGAATTCTTGGTCTGCTTTTCTTATTTTAAATAGCTACAAGTACGCATAAACGTGGGTTCGAATTCCACATTTGCCATATGACATTTGTCAGCATACTAAGTTAGTAAAGTCTAGAAAATTCGATTACTAATTTATTCTACTTTCTTACTTTTCTTACTATTCTCTTTATATAAAGCACACTTTAGTGTAATATTAAAAAAAAGGAACAATTTCTTTAAACTAAAACGTCAAATTCAAAAAAATATAAGAATAATACAATACGTAGAAAGTCAAAATTCAAAAAATTTAAAAAAGAGACAATTAACACATAACAGGTTTGAATTAAGAAAATTTGAAAAAATGAAAAATTCGTAATACGATAGTACAATATAACGTTATTTCATGGTTATTTCCATTCTTCAGTTGCACATAATCAATTACATTGTGAAATAAGAAAAAAAAAATTCAAACTAAACAAAAATATAGACTAACTGTACAAAATTGACTTACCATAACCTCCAAAGATTATCAAAACTGAACTTGTTACATGAAGTATGAATAATTTATAAATGATTTGAACTAAGAAATTCGTTTACCTAGCACTGCTAAAACGTCAAAATCGTTCTAGACAACAATTTGGTATTGAAACTAATTTTAATAGTATTTATTATTTTATAATAATATCAATTTATTAGAAAGATTTTCCTCATTGCCGATGAACACGATCTTGCCGATCTCGGTATTTTTTCATCTAGTAATTGTTGTATTGGTCATTGTTGTAAGTAAATAAGTGTGTGGTAGTATTTATTCTACGTTGATAAAAAAATTTGACGACTCTAATAATCCTGTACGAATAACTCCAGTAATCTAGGGTTAAAGAGGAGTTTTAGAGTTTTCATGGTCAAGTTTTTATACATACCATTTTTTACTCTTATATTTTTTTAATTCAAACAAGCAATATAGATAAGACATTTCCATTAAATTTAAAATAAAATTTAAAAAAAAAAGAATCTCAAATATCGATATCATAAAATTATTATTAAAAATCATCTACCAAAAGTAGGTTAACAAAATTAAAAATATAAATTAATAGCCACAATTTGCTCCGTTCCTTTTTGACATTATCGTCAATCTTGTTGGTAATGATTGCGTTTGAATCGCCAAAACTGCACCAAGGAATTTAACGGTACTGCGGAGCTTCATTGAAGAGATTTGATATATTAATTCACCAACGGGTACCAGAAGCATACACAATCATTACCATCAAGATTGACGATTATGTCGAAAAGGAACGGAGCAAATTGTATAGGTACGTATGTTGCGTTTCCCCATTCTATTCTCTATGTGCTTTGGTATTGTGTGTCTTCGTCTACGAGGTCTCTTTTCTTTATTGCAGCAGCAGTATCCTCCTTTCAAGTGACTCTCGGTCTACTTCGTTTTCTTTTTTGGGAAGGCATTCAATTTAAAATCTTCTTTGGCAATCTTTCTACTCCTATTCTGTTTATGTGTCCGTCCATATTAGTTGCTTTATCTCTATGATTTTAACGATGTTTTTATCCACCTCAGCTTGTTTTCTAATGTCATCATTTCTTACTTTGTTCAGCTTAGTCAGGCCACAACTTCGTCTCCAATACTCCATCTCGACTGCTTTAAGCTTTTCTTTATTATTTTTTGTTATTCCCCATATCTCAGAGCCATACAATATCAGAGGTTTTCCAGAATAGTCTTATAAATCAATTGTTTAATTTGTTTGCTCAGTGTCGAATTCCAGATTATCGGGTGAAGTCTTTTAATGACTGTTATTTCTTGCGCTATTTTTGCTTTTATTTCTTCTTTATATCTGTTTTCGTTTATAATAACTGTACCTAAGATATTTATATTTTCTTGTGCATTGAATCATGCTACCCTCAACATTCAGATCTTCACCATCAGCTGCGACTACCATATACTCGGTCTTATTAATGTTTATATTGCTACTATTTTGTATAAACTAAATTAATCCTGCAACCTACCCTAGTTTTGCCAGTCGGAGAACAATCTCTTTAATCCCAGTAGCCGGCTGTAGTAAATCAAATCAACTGATTTTCAAACAACTGAAACCATTTATTTCAGAACACAGTAAAAGTTTTTGTCCACAATCCGGACCTGAACGTACATTGGTTGCTTTGGAGATTGTAAACATAAATTTAATTTTGCCATTATTTCAGCATTCAAAATAACTTAACAATTACCAAATACCACTGAAAATATTGTGTTGCAAGTAAACAAGTATGCGCATAAATGATAAAACCAATATTAATTGTTTATCAAGTTTATAAATATTATTTTTAACTTAATTTTATATCTTTAAAGTTTATAAAAAAAATTTTGCTATGTAAACATTGCATAACTTTCCCCATTAAATTTGGGTACAAAAATTATCGTTCAACCTCCTCTTTCCGGGTACTATTCGACGACAAAGACCGCGAGGAAGCTTCAGTTCGCATCAAAAGTCAGAAAGTTGAAAAATAGAAAACATGTTAAATTAAATGTGCAGATTTACTTCTTTGCACACATAATTACAGACATACAGCCATACAGACATACAGACATACAGACATACAGACATACAGACATACAGACATACAGACATACAGACATACAGACATACAGACATACAGACATACAGACATACAGACATACAGACATACAGACATACAGACATACAGACATACAGACATACAGACATACAGACATACAGACTTATCTTAAAAAACTTAAAATGTAAAAACTGAAAAAATATCATCTAATGTGATTCCGTCATAGTATAATACTATATAATAGAATCAGTAGTTTCACTCGCGTGATTTTTTGGCCCAAATTGAAACTCGCGTTGCACGTATATCTAGACCAGGATAAAAATTACACAATCGAAATAATAAATTCTCACCATAAATACAACTTTATTTGTTGAATCAACAAATCAATTCGCACAACTTTACAAAATCATGCCAAAAACTGGCCAAAATACTCAAAAATCACGAGAGCGCGGCGGAACACGTCCGCTCTCGATATCAACTTCGGCAAAAAGCCCCTTCCTTTTCAAAAATTGTCGCCAAGTTAAAATATTTTGCGCAATATTACCAAATTCAAAAAAATATTTACAAAATTAAAGAAAATTATAAAAATGAACAAAATCTTTGCAATTTAAAAAAAAATCCAAATTGATGTTTGAAACACCACAATACATATATATGCATAAATGATATCTCAATACAGTAACGGTATTGAACAAATAACGGTGGACAAATCAATGCTGTACCGTTATGGAAATATCGATACCGTATATGTACATTGTATTGCTGCTGCTGGGGATATTTAAACAGCTGGTTGTATTTGAACATGTTCTGCCCACCATAATGCGTCTATATTTTGTATAATTAATTAAATTATTAGCTCTTGAAAATAATATAGTCAATATTCTTCAATATAATTTATAGTTGCTTTGTAATTGTCATTTTTTGCTTTTTCATTCATATTAAACTTGAAAAAGGAAAAGTCATTTTTCGAAAGCTCGTTTAAACTTGTGTTTTATTTCGTTTCTAATAGCTCAATATTGATAATTATAACTATATATATTTTGTATACTAAATATATTTACATATATATATATAAATAATAATAAAATTCTCGTCCAAACTTTGATATATAAAAATTGAATATATATATATTATATATAGATATATTATATTATCGTACTAATATATAAATTATAGAATATATCATAATATCACCTCAAACATCTTTGTGAACCCTTTCAGTCAGCATTTAATTCTACCGAAGAAAAAATTTTGCTATTTTATTTGCACCATTGCTTAATGGAATTTTTTGAAATTTTTTTATGAAAATTTCTATGCCCTGGCTACCCTTCCGGTGGAGTTATGGTATGTTGTCAAATGATTACACTGGCTTTGGAAAATTAAAAACAAACTAATAAACTTACAAATAGTATATTATAATATGTACATCATGGGACTAAGGTGCTACTTTTCATCCCGCGTGCGAAGGTTTTTGCACGAGGTGTTAGCCGAGTGCAAAAATCTCACACGGGATGAAAAGAACCTTAGTCTCAAGGTGTATATGTTACGGTCAATGATGACAATTCGGCCATTAACGTTAATGGCCGGACAATAAAGTCAATGCCCAGCTTAGTTGGACATTGACGTCATTGACCGGCCATTGACATCAATGACCATGCATTTTGGGCAATGTTGACATTTAAAATTTAATGTGTGGTTTTTACATCATTGTCCGGGCAATGACGTCAATGGCCAATACTGGGTGGGCAATGATGATATTATTATTCTATAGATTCTATTATATTCTAATATATTAAATGTGCCTTTGCAATTAATACTAGTTATTAAGGGATACTGAAAAGTTAATTTTGTTAGAAAATATTAGTGATACGACCAAAAAAAATTAGATTACTCTTAGACAAGCAGCAGCTGAAAGCAATGTTTTAGGAGGCCACGGTTACAAGCGTTGTCATTGCAAGGGTGGATGTAGAAACTATAAATGTGAGTGTCGCGCAAGCAATCAAATTTTACAATTCTAAGTGCCATGGGTCACTCCCGTGCCAGAATAAAAATGATTAATTTAAAAAATTTTATTTCATTATTTTTGTTAATAAATGATTATATTATTATATTATAATACGATGAATATAACATATTATGTACGTAAATATCGCTTGCCAGTTGGCTGTCAAATTTAAATTGCCATTTTGCTGTTCTTTATAGTAGTTATTCTATAATATCACCATTGTCCAATCCATTTTGGCCATTAACGTCATTGACCGGCCGAAGACGTAAATATTACAATCAAATAAAAATATTTACATCATTGCCCACCGTTAACGGGCGTTGACGTCAATGGCCGGTCAATAGCGTTAATGGCCAGTCATTGACCGTAACATATATACTATTTTTCACAATTTCGCTGAAAATGCTGAATTACATTGGTTAATAACTAAATTTGAGATTTTTAAATTGCAATAATTCGAAAACGGCGCTAGATATCGAAAAACTGAACAAAAAATTTCCCCCTGTTACATTAACCTCCCAGCGATTTGGCGTAAGAAGCCATAAGCAAAATTTCAGATCAATAGCGCGCAATAACGGCGCCGGGAAAAAAGTATTACTTTACTCCCACTTTACTCTCGGAATTGTGAAAAATATATTTTTTTATTACTTCACTCGAACAATTAAACATTTTTTTTTATTTCTTATATTTTAGTACTTCTTCGATAAATTTATGTTCTTTTTCAATTAGGGTATTCACACTCCCTTGTATATTTCGTTGTATTTCTACACTCTAGTAAATATACACAAGTTTACTAAGGGTCGTATTCTCTAACTTTTAAGGGATCTTAACGGAGAGGATCTCTTAACTAATGACAAAACCTATTCTGTAATAATAAAAGATTCTTTAGTTAGATACCGCTCTTCAAGATCGATCTTTACCTGGCAGAGTGGTGAGGGATCTCTTCAGGTATAAGGATTTGCGCATTCTGTAACTCGAAGGGATCCATAATCAGCGTCAAAATACACCAAGCTGATCCCTTAACTGAGAGATGGTCAGTAGGTGTCATTAAGAAAATTGAAGGGTTATTTCTATTAGTGAATGTGAACTTGAATCTTGAAAAGTGAATTTATTTTCAAAATAAATATTCAATTAAATAATATTCTTGATAAATTACGCAAAAGGTATATTTTAAACGCATAATATACCTACGCAAAAATTATAGAAACCTTCTTATGAAACGATTTCCTAACATGTCTTTTTTTAAATTAAAAATTAACAAATTGATTAAAATTATTTAACAATGAATTACCACCCCACATTTATAACTAAAATTATTTATGCCTGCAGAATACTGCATAACATCAAGCAATTGTATAATCTGGAAGTAGTTATTGTTAAAAATTTGATAATTGTAAAATAATAATTACTATAAATTGTAAAATTTTATATGATGATTTGAAAGAAATTGAAGAAGAATTGAATAACGAAGAAATAAATAATAATTTATTAGGATTATTAGGAAGACGCGCTCGTAATAATATTATTCTTTTGTTTAATGAATTTTTATTTCAACTAACTATGGTTTTTGTTAAATAGCATGTGAAAATATTTAACAAATTATTATTATTTACATGTTAGATAAATTTATAAATTATGCAACTAATTTGCATATTGTTATCCTAAAAACAGTAGTTTTTTCAATTATTAATTTTTAAAAATTTTGTTAAATATTTTAAATTACCGTAATTTAAATTTTGACTATAAAACTATTATTTATTTTGTTAAATAAATTTTTATTTTAAATTTCCGTACTTCAAATTTTGTTCAATTATAAATTTTATATTCGTTTATTGTTTACTTGACGTTAAACGTCAATTATTGTATGTTATTTTTTTAAATCAACCAATGAGAACACATTTCTCTTATACACCACGTGTACTATTACGATTAAAAACATTAGCCTTGTCATTAGTTAACGACAACTGCCAGCTACAAAAATTTACCTGAAGGATGAATTAGAGAATGGGTTTTTTAATGAATCCCTTCAAGTACCCTGTCCTTAACTAAGAGATCCTTAACTAAGAGATAATTTAGTGAATACGACCCTAAGGTGTATTTGGCTGTATAGTAATTTCCCATAAGAGCAAATACACCTAGGTGTTGTATTTCTAAGTAGCTCTCGAACGTGTTTTTCTACCTGAGTATTTGAATACCAATATGGCGGACTACTTGATCACTCACTTGAATCTGTAGTGGTTAAATTTACTGCAGGTAGCATTAATTAAATTTTCTTTTTCTGAATTTCTAGGTATTTTAATATCTAAATCATTACTACTGTGTTAAACGGATTTTGCCGTTAGTAAAATAATAGTTGTGAGGTTATTGTATAATTTCAATTGATATAATACAAAACTAATATCATAGGTGTGTTCACAGCTATGGTATTTTGATGTTGTAAATATACAACTATGGTAAATATACAAGGGAGTGTGAATACCCTAATTATTTATTAAACGACATATTTTGTGTAAAAAGATTATACATTTTCAAGTCTATAATATAGGGTATTCACACTCCCTTGTATGTTTCGTTGTATTTCTACACTCTAGTAAATATACACTAGTTTACTAGAGTGTATTTGGCTGTATAGTAATTTCCCATAAGAGCAAATACACCTAGGTGTTGTATTTATAAGTAGCCCTCGAACGTGTTTTTCTACCTGAGTATTTGAATACCAATATGGCAGACTACTGCTGATCACTCACTTGAATTTGGAGTGGTTAAATCTACTGCAGGTAGAATTAATTAAATTTTCTTTTTCTGAATTTCTAGGTATTTTATTATCTAAATCATTACTACTGTGTTAAACGGATTGTGCCTATAGTAAAATAATAGTTGTGAGGTTATTGTGTAACTTCAATTGATATAATACAAAACTAATATCATGGGTGTGTTCACGGCTATGGTATTTGGGTGTTGTAAATATACCACTATGGTAAATATACAAGAGAGTGTGAATACCCTAGCATAGGGTATTCACACTCCCTTACTTTATAATATCTTACTTTAATAGTTAACATTTACCTTTAAATAAATTGGTTTAGATGTTTTTGCAATTTTTTGAAGTTAAATTAAATTAAACTTTAAATTTTGTAGTTAATTTAAAGTCGATTAAAAAACAATAATTATAGGAAAACATGATATAATGGTTGAAATGAGAGTTGTTCTTGTTTATTTAATAAATGTTCTTTGTTTTTAGTAAACAAAGATTTTGAAATTTCGTAAGATTCTCATAAAATTCGTTTCAGATATTTATCCTCTTTGTGTAGAATTTCTAAGTTGTTTTGTCTATTTGATAATTTTTTAACTTTATATGTTTTGCAACTTGTGAATTTGAATGTATTGCTTCGTGTTCTTTGATTCTCGTTTCCACAGCCGTCTACCAATTTCACCGATGTAAATATAGTTGTAGTTGACTACAGGGTGACCGAAAGGGTTAATACCTTTTCTCAAACCATCCGAGATGTTCTTGGCTACAGAAAAGTACATCTATTTCCGTTCTAAAAGCACCGTTTCATTTCTTCGGTTATGTCATTAACCCTAATTGTCAACCTAGTTGACCCTAAATGTTTAATCAATTAATGAATGCACTTTTCCTGTATTATTTTTATTATACTTTCACCTAGCGTAGCTGAATGGTATGTGAAGCGTATAGTGCCGGAGCCACTTTGATCTTCGTCTGATGATTGAAAGCTGGCATTGAAATACTTTTTACCTATTAATTAGTTTCGTCCTTATGAGTCAAGGACATTTTCAGAAGAAAAAAATATTATCTTATACAGCAAAATACGGCTCCACATCTTTACGTCTAAAAACACTTACGACTCAGTCAGTACGCCTAAAGAATTTTACGACTAAGGTATTTTACGCCGAACATCATGTACACCTAAAACTTTTACACTTAACTAACTTATGCCTAAGACATCAAATCTTAATGCATTTATGCTTAAAATAGAAATTATATATATAGTATATTTCTGTTATTTAAAAAGATTAGAACATATTTACAAGCAAAAAAATAAAATTAAATATAAAATTAATACAAAATAAAATAACAAAGGCGTAAGTTAGTTAGGTGTAAAAGTTTTAGGCGTACATAATGTTAGGCGTAAAACTATGTCAACAATTAATTTTGAACAAATATTTGACAATATAGTTTGTGCATACTATGTTTATCTAGAAAAGAAACCATCATTTAGTGACCCGCATGAATAGATTAACAAAATCTGTGATTATGGAAGTCAAACAATCGTTTTGAGAAGTTTTCTGTAAATATTTTATTAACAGGTTTTCAGTTTAGTTATATTTTTATAAGACTAATTATAAGACTAATAATTAGAAATTAGAACGAGAATGAATTTCAAATTGCTTGAAGCAATGAGATCCGAGAACGTGGTCAACTAAATCAAAGCCCAGAGAATAAAATGGTCGGGACACGTATGAAGAGATCCTCGGGATCAGGGCCATTTCGGGAACACCAGATCTGGCAGCAATCAGGTGTAGCAATGGCTGCCTGATAAGGCTTGCCGGATCAAAACCTGATGAGGGATCATAAAGGTTCTCGGGATCAGGGCCATTTCGGGCACACCTGATCTGGCAGCAATCAGGTGTAGCAATGGACTGCCCCACTAGGGTTCCCCAGATCTAAACCGGATGAGGGCCACAATTAAATGTTCTATCCACTCTAATAAGGCATGTCATGCTAAAACCCGATCTGGCCCAGCAAATGTTAGGGAATGCCCTAACAAATTTCTAGTCGGAAGGTAATGAGGAGGAAGTGACTAAAATGTTAATGATGTGGAGGCCTAGTGAGAGACGAGTTAGGAACAGACCGAAGATGCGATGAGGTAACAGGTGATTTGGAGACAATAGGAGTGAGGGGATGGAATCAGTTGATGACAAACAGAAAAACATGGAGAATTATAATTAGTGATTCGAAAAACACAGACTTGTGAATTGCAGTGCACAGTATGTAAGTAATGTAGATGTATGAGGCCTTATCCAAGTCACATTGCGGATTTTGTAAGTTCTATTGGAACAGCTCTATTTCTTCTGGAATGTAAAGCTTATTAATACTACTTAACTAACTAACTTAAACTTCAACAATAATAATAATTTTATAACCGCATAGATATCGAGAAAGTTATGTAGAATAAGACTAAAAGTTAAATAGCTAAGGAAAACAAAGAAAAAAGAATTTTACGTTTTCATCTGCGGAAATCAGTACTGCAGCTTCATTTTTGAATTTATCGATTTACATCAAGGCTTGCCTGCAAGTCTAACTGTTATAATAATTAATTTAATATACGGGCATCTACTTCTTCAAATCCACGTCAGTAAATATTTTACTGATATTAATTTAGAGTTGTACTTTACAAAATAAATATTTTATTTAAATCTGTTGTAATTTGATTATATAAATTGAATATATTTTTAGCCAAAATTCTACAACTAATTAAAAGGAACTATAATGGAAGACAAATTCATATTATGAGTAGCTTACTATACCTGTTTAATAAACAAGAACAAATAAATAAGTAGTAAATAAGTATAAATAAGTAAAACCCTATTAAACGTGGTATTTTTGAAATCTTTACAGTAATATTACACAATAGTATTTCCTTTCTTATATTTTCAGGTTTACAGGTTATAATTTATCATCCATCTGTCAGGATAAACATTTCATTTTTCATTATATTATATTATGCATTTTAGTATTTTCGATTATTTACGCTTTTCAAGTTCTCAAAGGTTACTAATTTTCTTGTTGCAGAAATAATATAAATTAAAATTACCTCTGATCAAGACTAAATATTATATAATTTATTTCATGCAAATTTAAAAATTGTTTTTAGTTCCATTATATAAGTACGATCAATAAATTTATAATTTCATTTTTAACGCTTTAAACACAATTCCTTTATGTTTTCTACAATAAATTAAATTGACGATTGAATAAATAAAAAAACTTATCTTTTGTTATAACACAATAGCAACGTCGACATTATTTTTAATCAATACACCATTTTATTTTAATAAATTAGATGCTTAGTAAAACAGTAACAATAGTGAAGAACGGTTAACAAACGAAAATGTTCTCGAATTTGAATTATATATTTCATTTTAAAATATGAATTTAGAAATTCCTCTCATCCTAATGTTCATCCACTTCTAGACCGACTGAAGACAAACAAAATTCCAATTTATTTCACCCAAAAACTCTTATTGTTTTACCCCTAAAGAGTCTTACGTCCGATAGCAACATTATAAGATTTTGAAATATATGGTTAATATAAGGTATAAATATACCCCCAAAATATTAAATTTGTTTACAAAAGTGGATTTTTATCAGAAGAATTGCAATATTTTTGTTTTTTTTTTAATTTTAATATATTAAAAATTAAGTGGGATGTTTTACGTAAGAACCACAAACCAATAAGTTGAAAACTTTCAGTGTATTGAAAAACACTAATTTTTATTTAAACCACTATTTTTTTGTTTTGTGCAACCTTCTAAGTTATTGTTTGCACTAGTTTGAAATTTTAATTAACTAAAAATCGTAATTTGATCGCTTGTTATTTGTAATAATTTAATAATAATAAATTAATAAATATAATCAATAATTAATATAATATACCCCTATACAAGGTGGCTCAATTTCAATGCCTCTTATGGGGAAATCTGTAACTATAGGAGATATCGAAAAATGGATAGCGCATCCTCGATTTCTTTTTTTAAGAAAAGTTAAATGGTGAAACACCGAATTCTATATCTTTTTTCATTTTTGGAATGGAAACCATAGTTGGCTACAATATATTTAAATAGAGTTTTTTATCCTCTTTTCAATTATATATATGTTACGGTAAATGACGTCAATGCCCATTTGCGCTGGCCATTAACGTCATTGAGCGGCCATTGACGTTAACGCCCGTTAACGGTGGGCAGTGTTGTAAATATTTTCATCTGATTGTAATACTTACGTCTTTGGCCGGTCAATGGCGTTAATGGCCAAAATGGATTGGACAATGATGATATTATGGAATAACTACTATAAAGAACAACGAAATGGCGATTTAAATAATTTCACAGCCAACTGACAAGTGATATTTACGTACTATGTTGTATTCCTTGTATTATAATGTGTATAATATATTAATAATTTATTAACAAAAATAATAAAAATTAAAAAATAATGAATTAAAATTTTTTAAATTAATAATTTTTTTCTGTTACGGGAATGACCCATGGTACTGAAAATTTTAAATTTGTTTGCTGGTACGACACGCACATTTATTATTTTTACATCCACAATTGCAATGACAACACTTGTAACCCTGACCTCCTAAAGCACTGCTTTGAGCTGCTGCTTGTGTAAGAGTAATCTCATGTTCTTTGGTCGTATCACTAATATTTTCTAACAAAATTTAATTTTTCAGTATCCCTTAATAAATAGTATTAATTGCAAATGGCACATTTAATATACTAATTTCAGATGGAATCTATAGAATAATAGTTTCATCATTGCCCACCCTGTGTTGGGCATTGACGTCATTGGCCGGACAATGATGTAAAAACCACACATGAAGTTTTAAATGTTAATATCATCCAAAATGCATGGTCATTAACGTCAAACTAAGGTGGGTATTGACGTTATTGTCCGGCCATTAATGTTAATGCCCGAATTGTCATCATTGACCGTAACATATATAACATATGTGGCATGTATTATTTCAGTTTCATCATGTTATATTAAAAAATGTTCAATAAAAACAAAAGAAGATCGGAAAACTTAATGTTGGATTTGTCAAAACAAAACATTACACAATAACAATATATTATATATTTAATAGTTTTCATAAGCCATTTCACACTCTTGTGAAATAATACGTATATAGGTACTACATAAAAATAGGTATCGGAGTAGGTACTAAAAACACTAAACTTTCTGAAGAAAGTGTAAATATTTTCTCCATAACTTGACAAACTGAAAAAGTGAACTTTTCGCCATAACTCGAAAATGAAAAAAAATATCGAATTCGAGTTTTCACCATTTAACTTATCTTAAAAAAAGAGATCGAGGATCGCCATCCATTTGTAACGTGCCAAAAAACGTTTTGACCGTTACAAACATTTTTCAAGTGACGGCACTGAATCGCTATTGGTTGCGATAATTGTTGTTCATTTTTTATATGCGCCATTACTCGGTAAATTTAAATTTCGAAGGAGGTTGACGTTTAATCTCTGTGTGTCCTTTTTTAGTTTCCTAATGTTTTAATTTGATTTAATATTGCCGTATAACGGGTAATTAAGATATTTTCATACTAATTAATTTGTTTAACAAATTATTTTTAGCACCCAGGTTATGGGTTAAACGTTTTTATAATTATTCGTTTTTGGTTGTTATCACAATTTAATTTTTGGTTGTCGTAAAATGGAGTATATCAGTATCAGTGTTGGAAATCTTTTCCTATCCGCATATGGTTCCAAGATTTTGTCTTTGGTTTTACGATGACGCTGTATATTTATCTGTCATCTGTTTGGAAGATTTGGGTGGCAAAATATTATTTAACATCAGTTATCCGAAGAATGTTTTTTTTACCCGTTTGTGTTTCGATTTGCCATGGTTGGTTTTTCTCAAAAGAGGCGTTTCCTTGTGAATGTGTTTGCACCTGGTAGATCGGAATTGATTTCAAATTGGAGAACCGGACTTCGTGAATTTGTCGTTTTGATGTTTCACCACTTTTTCAATCCCGGACGTGGATTTACGTTTTTTTATTTGGAATGGTACACCTCAACTTCGAGCGGATGATTAGATTTTATGAAGAAGTTTCAGTAGCGATTAATTGAGTTTTTAGTCACACTTTCTCGGTTGATGAGTTTTGGAACTGGCAAGCTGTTGATTTTTTAATGAGTATTTTGTGTTCTCTATTTTGCAGACTTTTATTCCTGGATGGTAGACCAATAAAATGATGAAGTAGTGTTATTGAATTCGAAAGGTCCTGACGAAGGAGAGACCATTGCCGAGTCGTGAAGTTGGTAGTACTGCATTCAGGGTAAGTCTTAGAGATGCATATACTTGTTTTAATGATGCTGTATGCCAGGTTCTATTTCTAAGTCAATAATCCCGAGATAATGAAATCCGGTGTGCAATTAATCTTTGCTGGGCATAACTTCTTTTGTTAGGTTATCCTCTTCAGGGATACTTAACTGTATTTTTTTACATAGCTAAATCTTCCCCTCAGGTCGATGTCAGTTCTTTACTTTTGTATTTTTTTATTTTGTTTTCTAGTTTGTAATCTTCAATTACGTACTAGCTTTACTTGCTCGTTATGTGTATGTTTTATGTTTTGTTTTGATTAGTGAATTAATTAAACTTGTCGACATCTATTTTTCTATCTGTATTAATACAATAAATCGACTCTTGCTTTCTTTTTAGTTTTATTTGTATTAGCTGGCGTCCACTGTAACATCGGAAAAATTTCATTTAGCTGATTATAAATCTGATTTTTAAAAACTACGAACCCACGATGTTTTCCGAAACACCCACGCTCTCGAAAACTGCGTTTTAAATAAGAAAGTTAGCTAACACGTAAAGTCCATCTACGGTTGTAGATAAAGCAAGTAGCAGACGTAGTGGAATTTTGAGCACTTTACGCTACACATTTTTTGATATCTCCTATAGTTACCGATTTCCCCATAAGAGGCATCAAAATTGAGCCACCCTGTACAGTAGAACCCTTGTCTAACGAGAACTCAAGGGACCAGCCTACTTACTCGTTATAACAGATTTGCGCTATAAACAGTCAGTATATGTATATGTTACGGTCAATGATGACAATTCGGGCATTAACGTTAATGGCCGGACAATGACGTCAATGCCCAACTAAGGTGGTCATTGACGTTATTGTCCGGCCATTAACGTTAATGCCCGAATTGTCATCATTGACCGTAACATATACATATACTGACTGTTTATAGCGCAAATCTGTTATAACGAGTAAGTAGGCTGGTCCCTTGACCGGCCATTGACGTTAATGACCATGCATTTTGGATAATGTTGACATTTAAAATTTCATGTGTGATTTTTACATCATTGTCCGGCCAATGACGTCAATGCCCAACACAGGGTGGGCAATGATGAAACTATTATTCTATAGATTCCATCTGAAAGTAGTATATTAAATGTGCCGTTTGCAATTAATACTATTTATTAAGGGATACTGAAAAGTTAATTTTGTTAGAAAATATTAGTGATACGACCAAAGAAAATGAGATTACTCTTGCACAAGCAGCAGCTCAAAGCAGTGTTTTAGGAGGTCAGGGTTACAAGCGTTTTCATTGCAATTGTGAATGTAAAAATAATAAATGTGCGTGTCGTACCAGCAAACAAATTTAAAATTTTCAGATCATGAGTCATTCCCGTAACAGAAAAAAATTATTAATTTAAAAAATTTTATTTCATTATTTTTTAATTTTTATTATTTTTGTTAATAAATTATTAATATATTATACACATTATAATACAAGGAATACAACATAGTACGTAAATATCACTTGTTAGTTGGCTGTCAAATTATTTAAATCGCCATTTAGTTGTTCTTTATAGTAGTTATTCCATAATATCATCATCAATCCATTTTGGCCATTAACGCCATTGACCGGCCAAAGACGTAAGTATTACAATCAGATGAAAATATTTACATCATTGCCCACCGTTAACGGGCGTTAACGTCAATGGCCGATCAATGACGTTAATGGCCAGCGCAAATGGGCATTGACGTCGTTGTCCGGCCATTGACGTCAATGCCCAATTTACGTCATTGACTGTAACATATACAAAAGGCAAGGGACCGAATTTTTATTCGTTATAGCCGATTTTTCGTTATAACCGGGACTCGTTATAGAAGGATTCTACTGTATACCTAATATATAATATATGTATACACATGCTACCATAAATAGTTTAACACGTTGTATTTTGCCTTATGATGCAATTTACTCTTATATTTTTATTAATTCAAGAAAAAAAATTGTGTTAGTCATATAGCAATATAGATAAGACATTCCATTAAATGAAAAAACTTAAAGAACCTCACATATCAATATCATAAAATTATTATTAAAAATCATCTACCAAAAGTAGGTTAACAAAATAAAAATATAAATTAATAGCCACAATTTGCTCCGTTCATTTTCGGAATAGTCGCCAATCTTGATGGTAATGATTGCGTGTGCTTTTGGTACCCCGTTGGTGTAATATTATACCAAATCTCTTCAATGAAGCTTCGCAGTTCCGTTAAATTCCTTGGTGCACTTTTGGTGATCCGAGATTTTAATAAGAGCCAGTTATTTTCTATCGGTGACAGGTCTGGGCTTTGTGGTGGCCATGTCAAAACATTTTTATTATAGTGTCTTTGATATAATTATCAACTATTTTAGCACGACGTATGGGTGCATTATCCTGTTGCTGGAAACAGACAGGCGTACATGTGTGTCATACATGTACGTCACACAGGTTTATACGTTGATCTTCACTGGTGTGTGGGCGTGGGCAAAAAGTGTTTTTGCGCGACGCACAAGTTTTCTATTTTACTTGAATTCATGTATGTCGTACATCAACGTTCATACATGTATGCCGGTCTGTGCATCAACCGTCATACATGTATGCCGGTCTGTCGACAAATTTTACTCTTTTCTGATATAATTGTTTAATTTTACTCGTTTTCATCACTCATTATTCACAATCAAACTACATGTTTGACACCCAAGGATTCTAGTCTAGGGGCAACAGCGCTCTGTCGTACATGTACGACATACATGTACGACATACATGTACGACATACATGTACGACACCAGGCCCGCGCCGTACATAAGGGCAAAGTCGTGCGGTGCACGACGGCGCTGAGGCGCCGAAGGCGCCCAAGCCTCAAAAAAAAAAATAATAAAGCAACAAACAACATTGTCAAAACAAAATTTATAATGATAAAAAAACCAGTAAGGAACTGCTAGCTATTATATTGTTTTTTATTTATTTTTTTATTCTTTGAGACGAGGGAACCGAATTACTTCTCGAAAATAATATATTTTCCAAATGAACATAATATAAATTTGGGGCGTTATTTTAAATTTGCACAAGGGCGCCAAAAGTGCTAGGCGCGGGCCTGTACGACACACATGGATGACACACATGTACACCAATCTGTTGCCAGCTTAAACCCACTCTGCTTCTCCGGTTCCGCTATGCATTTCTCTATTCTTGTTTTCAGAACCCTTCCATATCGGCGTGCATGGGTGCATTCCTTTTGGTTCCCTTCTTGATTATAGATAAGATGGTAATTAATATTAATTAATAATCAATAATTAATAATTTATTATAAAATATTTTAAAATAATAATTTGTAAAGAATTTCTTTTAATTTAAAAACAAATTATATTAGAGTCATAAATAAAATGATGTTTACATGTTATATCAAAATGACTATTCAAACTTTTTAAATTGAATTATTTCTTAATTCGTAATTTATTTTAAATTGTAAGATACCTGGATACTCCGGATACTGTTTATTCCGCTTACCTGGCTACTCCGGATACCGGTTTATTCCGGATACCTGGTTACTCCGGATACCTGGTTACTCCGGATACCTGGATACTCCGGATACCTGTTTATTCCGGAAATCTGTTTACTCCGGATACCTGTTTATTCCGGAAACCTGTTTATTCTGGATACCTGTTTATTCTGGATACCTGTTTATTCTGGATACCTGTTTATTCCGGATACTTGGATACTCCGGATACCTGTTTATTCCGGAAACCTGTTTATTCTGGATACCTGTTTACTCCGGATACCTGTTTATTCCGGATACTTGGATACTCCGGATACCTGTTTATTCCGGATACCTGTTTATTCCGGATACCTGGTTACTCCGGATACTGTTTATTCCGGATACCTGTTTATTCCGGAAACCTGTTTATTCTGGATACCTGTTTATTCCGGATACTTGGATACTCCGGATACCTGTTTATTCCGGATACCTGGTTACTCCGGATAACTGTTTATTCCGGATACCTGTTTATTCCGGATACCTGGATACTCCGGATACCTGTTTATTCCGGATACCTGGTTACTCCGGATACCTGTTTATTCCGGAAATCTGTTTACTCCGGATACCTGTTTATTCCGGAAACCTGTTTATTCTGGATACCTGTTTATTCCGGATACTTGGATACTCCGGATACCTGTTTATTCTGTATACCTGTTTATTCCGGATACTTGGATACTCCGGATACCTGTTTATTCCGGATACCTGGTTACTCCGGAAACCACAGTATTCATTTCAATACTGTGCGCGGTAATTATATTTTCTAGGTTTGCCTGATGAGAATCAGAAATTCGAAACAACTAGGGCCCATTTGTCGCAGACTATTTCACATTATTTGCATATTTTTTTCGTATCAATGAACAGTAAGCACTTTCAATCATCAAAAATTTTTTTTTTACAACTTTTAATCGTATAGGATTGAAAAATCCATATAAGAAGATTTATTAGATCTTTTAGCTCGTTACTGATAATCATATTTATTTTATTTTTAAGAGCTAATAATTTTAATTAATATTTTTGTATTTTACAATCAATCTTTTAACTCTTAGAGGTTATATGCATTCTGTTGCATTCTATTTTCTGCATATTGATTTTGTGACTACCTGTATTTAATCTTCCATTCTAGAAAGCTGCTGCTCTAGATTTAATTAATTTTAATATGTTTATTTATTAATATCATGATGCAAGTGATAAATTATTTTACTCGATGAACTGTAGCACACGATAAATTTTCGCGCAATGAATTGGCGTAAATTCCAGAAAATCAGATTCAAATTTTTATTAACAACTCAGCGAGAATAAAAAAAATTAATATAGAAACTGAAGGGTGTGGGTGTAATATCTTTGAATCAGTAGCTGATCCAGGGGGTAATAGGCGCGATCGCCTCCTCCCATAGGACTCAGAAACATCTGTTTCTACACCAAAAATTTTTTAATTTATTAAAAAGTAATAAATATTTTTATGTTTGATATAATCACTATACTTTTATTTTTCACATTTAATAAATTTTTATTTTTTTGCCCCCGCCCCCATGGTAGTTGCCTCATATGGTAATTACAAATATTTTTAACATCTTTGCGTTTAGCAACACTGTCGACCGATTGCCGCTTTATTTTTTGCACATTTTCATAATTAAGTTGCAAATATCTACTAAAAACAGTTATGTGATCCTCACTTCGGGAACGGTACGATTCGCCGCGCACGATTCGCCGCGACACGACTCGCCGGGAACTATTCGCCGCGGCACGATTTGCCACGATATGATTCGCCGTGAGTTTTTTATTTTTATCTCCAGTAACCCCATTTATTGATAATCCTTGATAGATTTTTAACCTTTATATTTTCGTTTATTTACAAATTTTCATATTTATTTAGATTAAGCTTCCAACATTTCGAAATTCTGGGCCAAACCACAAAGGTATTCTAATATATCCCGATTCTCAAAATCATTGACTAATGTCAAGATTCTTTGATCTGCAAAGATAAACTTTTTATGCTTTTTTGCAGTATGGTTCCCGGCAACTAGGCTTTCATAATACACGTCTATGTTTTTTTGAATTTTTTTTAATTCGTTTATGAAACGCCAAATAGTCGGTTTTTCGATGCTCAACTGTGAAATTGATAATGGAAAATTCTAATCCTAACTTACTAAAACATGGAAGGTAAAGAGGTATAAAAGATAAAATTTGAACCATATACGCTAGTTGGACAGCTATGGTGCCGCCACCTAGGCGGTGATTTTGTGCATAAATTAGGTGAGAATATGGTCATAATTGACTAGAAGATGGCGCGGTGTACGCTTTTTTTGGGATATCCAACCAATAACGCTAGTCGGACAGCTATGGTGATGATTTTGTGCATAAATTAGGTGAGAATCTGGTCATAATTGATCAGAAGATGGCGCCGGGTACGCTTGTTTGGGATATCCAACTAGCGTATTAATTGACCTGTGTATTCATGTAAATACAAAAGGTCAACAAATCGAATAATTTTCTTCTTGTTTAATTCCGAAGATTATTGATATGTGGCGCTAAAAGCTCTCGGCGAATCGTGCCACGGCGAATCGTGCCGGCGGCGAATCGTGCCGCGGTGCATCGTGCGGGGGAAATTGTACCCAACACCCCTCAATTCACATGGTGCACAAGTCAAGGGCAGTTTAGAAGGAGGGCCACGGTTTCTTTTAAACCAACGTATTATAGTGATTTAAACCAATGCCTTTAATAAATACCAATATATCTTTTAATATATTATTCATTTTACTGAAATGTAAATATAATTATTATATGCTTTTTCTGGTACCTTTATTTATACAATAACGCACATATTATGCTAATAAAAATTTTGTGGAAATACCCAATTATTAAATTATCAAATTACTGATTTGTAGTAGTTGTTTGTTTATGTAGATTTTTACATAGTGTTTGTATTCACTTTCTGTAATTGAGATATCCCGTTGAAAGTTGAAATAAAAATGTTACAATATTGTAACAAAACTTATAAAACGTTTATTTAATTGCTAAAGGGCTAAAATATATTTACAGATATAATTAACAACAATAGAACATTTACTACGTTAATATTTACACTAATTCTAAACTACCCTACAATTTTTAACAATCATAATATATCCTAACATAATATATTCATATAGATTACTATATTATAATGTAGTTTATAGATTTCTAGAACGATCCTTACTGCAAAATCAGCAGTATTTAAACTAAAAAAATTTTAAAATAAGGCATAATATTTCTATGTTAATTTAATTAATGAAACCATATTAAATTATAAATTTCAAAAAATTCCTGAATTAAAAAATAAACAATTAAAATAGACTTTTGAAAAAGATAAAATAATTCTACTAACTAGTTTTCACAATTTCGTTTTCACTCTCTACAATACAAATACTAATAGTCGTGGGCTGCAATATAATTTATATAATGTGTGAGTACTAGGTTGAAATGGAAATTTCTCGACTAGTAGTATTTGCATTATATAAAGTGAAAACGGAATTGTGGTTGAGAATACAGAAAACTAGTTACTGGAATTATTATTTTCTTTTTAAAGAGATTTTCTTATTGAATATTTTTTAAATAAGTTTAATAAAATATTTAGTAAGTTTAGTATGTACTAAGCAGTGGCGGCTCGTGCCTTTTTCATTTGAAGAAGCTAAACATATAATAACCCCAATCCAACCCATTATGCTTCAATTTTTTTGGATTATTTTTCTGTGTTTTTTTTAATTGCGAAAAAATTACTCTAAATAAATAATTGTTTTAAAATTCTTAAATAGTTATAACATTTTAACGATTAGTTTTTGAAATGAGTCTTATTCTCAAACCGATATTAAAGTACTTTATTTAAAATAAAGGAACCCGCACCATTCTTATAGGAAAATGTCTTTATGTAGATTTGGTTAATTTTTGGATATGTTGTAGTTCTCATCATTCTGAACAAATGTCTTAATGGGCACAACTTGATCTGATGTACAGTTTCTGAGTTACAAGTCCTTAAAGGTCCAGATTTAACATGAAAAAATAAATTTTCGACTCGATATATGTGTAATTTGTGATAAAATATTTAATAGATGCAAAATCAATAAATTATTTTTCACTAAGGGTGGCAAGATGTTGGAGAACGGAATAAAAAAGGAAGCATTTTTCTTTCACAGTTAATTAACGCGACATAACACAGGATACATAACCAAACCTATAACGAAACAAAACAAAACATAGCACAAAAATATAAAACGATATATTTGGAATAATTAAACTGACTTTTTATATAAGAATTAAATAATAAATTCGGTATTATTATTACTTATAATACAAATAATTATTACATTCTGACGTTTAATTGCAATTTCTACCAGTGCCTACCTATTAATTCGTTGGTAATGTAAATAATACATAAAATAAATAAAATAATATGTACATTTTTCATATTAAATCTGGACCTTTAAAGACTTGTAACTCGGAAACTGTACATACGATCAAGTAGTGCCCATTGAGATATTTGTTTAGAATGATGAGAACTACAACATATCCAAAAATTAGCCAAATCTACAGAAAGACATTTTCCCATAAGAATGGTGCGGGGTCCTTTCGGTTGTATTGAATAGTTTACTAAATAATGTCATAATTCTTTGTAATATCTTCGATTTACCTATTCTGTTGATTAGTCATGACCACAAAAAGCTAAATATGCATTGTGATGCCAAAAACTAGTATTGCAAGAGTGCAATACAAAAGTACAGCATTTAATCGCTACTAATGTTTTATTTGTAATATGATATTTTTTTACCAAACAATTTAATTTTACCTGGCCGACGCAGAAATAATAATAATTATGTTTTTTCGAAAATTAGAAATATTTAATATACATCTACTCGTCAAATCCAACTCCCATACGTCGTTAATAACCTCCAGTTTGTAGTAACCCAATCTTCAGATTCTTTTAAAGAACGGACAAGCAGTTTGTGAGATCGACATAACCTTTGCTAAATATTTAGTTGTTGACAGAAACAAGATGCAAACCCAACTTACAGTTTCCTTGCTTGTTTGAACCAGTAACGTACCTACTCAAAGCTATTTGATGCAAGGTTAGTAACAATTAAATCTTAAAAGTTGATTCAATCAAGAGCATAACTTCCCAGCTTAATATATATATACATATATATACATACTGTTGTGATCTCTTTCTCTTATTAAATGGTCGTTGGTTCTCGAAAATGGTTACATGCAAGAACAATAAAAAACTGACGATTAAAAGAACAATTTATTTTGCAACCTTACACAAGTGAACAAAATTAAAAAAGCAGGACTCACACAAATTCGCCGAGCAGCACGTAATTCGGCTTCTTTCTTCCCACTCTGATCACAATTTTCTTCTGCTATGCGATTAACTTTTATTTATCTCTCGGACAGTAAAATTTGGGACTCTCAGTTCGACTTTTATTTATTTTCCAACTGTAAAATTTGCGACTCTCAGTTCTTTTATTTATATGCTGGTTTGTAAATTTGCGACTTCCCTTTTTCTTTCCTTTATTTACATCTTTTTCACAACATCTTACACTTTTTGTCATTCGTTCCCTCTCTTCGTTCATGCACCCCTTCCACCTATTTATTCCTTTAACCTATTATACGCAGTTCCTCTTTGGTAAAAACTCTTTAGTAAAAATATCACCTCTTCCTCTATAATTGCTTTTTCAAACTTCATCTTCGATCGGGCATTAACCTCCGACTTTATTTTTGCTGGCTGGTTCTTCCAGATAGCACCCCTTTATCCCCTCTTTACACTTCATCGGGCATTAACCTCCGACTTTTATATTGTGCTGGCTGGTTCCTCCAGATAGCACCCCATTATCCCTTTCCCTAACTCCATCGGAAAATTGGCACCCAACGTCGAGGCTCGAAAAAATAGTTACATGCGTGGCAGTAAATAAATTCAATTTCAAATTAAATAAATAAAAATTTTCTTTTTTAACATCAAAATAAATTAAAAATAATTATACGAAATGAATCTAAGGAGTAAAGATCAAAACTTGGTGAATGTTTATGATGATGAAAGCGTGGTAGAAAGGGGGGAAACGGAGACTGAGATTATCCTTCCGGACAAGGAAGTTAAACTAAATCAAGTGATGGAAGCAATATTGGCTATCAATACCAGAATGAATGAAGATAAGAAAGAATTCAATACTAGAATGGATGAAGATAAGAAAGAACTTAATGCTAGAATGGATAAAGATAAGAAAGAATTCAATGCTAGAATGGATAAAGATAAAAAAGAATTCAATGCTAGAATGGATGAAATTAATGTTAGATTTGATGGGGTAACTAAAACGATCAAAGAGGAACTGAGTGAAAGATTTAATGTGGTCCAAAAAGGAATGAAAGAAATAGACGAAGGGGAGAAATCAAGCCTAGATAATATTAAGGCAAATACAGATTGCATAAAAATACTGACGGAAGTGTCAGAAATTAAACGGGATACAAACCAAAAGACAGTGGGAGATAATGCGGAAGTATTAAAGACACATGTAAGTCGTAAAGGGGACGTTGACCGGTATACAAGAATGGATGGGGAGAATCGGATCAATCCAAAAATATGCATAAAAGACATGTTAAAGTATGTGGGGAAGGTTAAGGACGAAGAAAGGATTAAAATAGATGAAAAGAAAATTCCAGGGGAGATTTGGGAACTAATCACTTTTAGGCCAAAATTAGAAATCAACGACAAAATTCATTTTGGGAAAAATTTAGAAAATAATGACAGTCCGGAAACGTCAAATATAAAAAATAAATTAGAAAACGAATCAAAGCTGCCAAACATCAAAATAAAATATATGACAGACATCGAGAATATTCGATGGTATAAAAAATATTTAAAGCAAATAAATCAAATATTAAGCAAACGTGTTGGGTTGTTTTACGAAAAGAAAAGGATACGTAGTAAGAGAATTAAAAGGTTGCATACTTCTGTTATAAATCATTGGGTAGTCGGGAAGAAGAAGAGATGGAAAGTTGTATAAATTAGACCACAAATCTACATTTAAAAGAAAGATTCATTTTAGGCACAAGTTTGAAATTAATAACCAAATCACATTTAGGCACAAGTTAGAAATTAATAACAAATTCCATTTTAGGCAAAAGTTAGAAAATATAATTTAAATAACAGAAACGTCAAATAATATGACAAACGTCAATAAAAAAAGTCATTGCGCTAAAATTTTACTTTCATATGAGCGACCATTTTACGTCAACAAAATAATAAATGAAAATGTGTACAAGTTGAGGCATGAAGGAGGAAATTACCGAGGAAGATTCCACATTAACTTCATGTACCATTCACGAAGCCACCACAAATAGAAGAAGAAGAAGACAGCGAAGAGGAATTATAAGGTTAACCAGCAGTTCTCGTAGGTACTATAGTTAAAAAAAAAAAAAAAGGGGGAAATATCACAAGTAAGTTAAGAAGTCAATTAAAAGTTGAGGAAGTTAGGAGAGGGGGTAATAGGAGTGCAACCTGGTAAAGCCAGTCTGCAAATTTTAAAAGTCGGTGATGTATGACCGATGGAGTTAGGGAAAGGGATAATGGGGTGCTATCTGGAGGAACCAGCCAGCACAATATAAAAGTCGGAGGTTAATGCCCGATGAAGTGTAAAGAGGGGATAAAGGGGTGCTATCTGGAAAAACCAGCCAGCAAAAATAAAGTCGGAGGTTAATGCCCGATCGAAGATGAAGTTTGAAAAAGCAATTATAGAGGAAGAGGTGATATTTTTACTAAAGAGTTTTTACCAAAGAGGAACTGCGTATAATAGGTTAAAGGAATAAATAGGTGGAAGGGGTGCATGTACGAAGAGAGGGAACGAATGACAAAAAGTGTAAGATGTTGTGAAAAAGATGTAAATAAAGGAAAGAAAAAGGGAAGTCGCAAATTTACAAACCAGCATATAAATAAAAGAACTGAGAGTCGCAAATTTTACAGTTGGAAAATAAATAAAAGTCGAACTGAGAGTCCCAAATTTTACTGTCCGAGAGATAAATAAAAGTTAATCGCATAGCAGAAGAAAATTGTGATCAGAGTGGGAAGAAAGAAGCCGAATTACGTGCTGCTCGGCGAATTTGTGTGAGTCCTGCTTTTTTAATTTTGTTCACTTGTGTAAGGTTGCAAAATAAATTGTTCTTTTAATCGTCAGTTTTTTATTGTTCTTGCATGTAACCATTTTCGAGAACCAACGACCATTTAATAAGAGAAAGAGATCACAACAATACATATATATATATAAGTAAATTAATATCCCCTTTTAACTCAATAGACATAATAAAACACAGAATGAGGTATATTTTGATATTTATTAGTAAATAAAAAAAAATAAAAATAAACTTGCACGGAAAATTCGAACAACAACCAAATCGGCAACTTTGGTCATTATTCATTAATAGATATTTATCATTAACAATTAAATACAATGCTTTATATTTATATTACATATTGGTAGTTTTCTGTATTATTTCATTGATATTATAGATTTATTTTCTTAACTCCACTTTCTTCTCCCTAAATTGAAATAATTGTTATTATTGCTTTATAATCTTTAACTTCAAATTCTTCATTTATCATTAACATATAATTTCCTAGTTTGACTTGTAGTCAGAATTAACTTCATATTTATAACAATTAATTATATTTGTATGCGATTCTTGTTCTCTTTGGGAATTTATATCATTTTGTTATGACTCTTTTAGTCAGCGATATTTTGTATTAGAATCGAAAATACAAAGATAACACATAGAATAAATAGTGATAAATTGAAACCAACTGTTGCTTGCCAAACAAAGAAACGAACTCATTCAAATAATGCAACAATTTAAGAAACCACACACCAAGATTAACATAGGTCAAATGGGGGGGACGGGAATAAAACCATTGATTCAAGCTCACAATGCCCTAACTGATATGATTGCCTCATTTCCTAATGACGACAGCTATACCAATGGAGAGGACTCGGTTACGTCATTACTCTCCTGTGCAAACCTCATATTATTATTATTTCTAAATCACATACAAATTACTGGTTCGAAATAGTTGCAGTACTAAATAAGTTACATCATTGTATGTAAGCGTCACCTACTCCATTTTGTAAAACCAAACCTCCCGCCATTTTACCAAACAATAACCACCCCTAACCAAATCTATAATATAACCAACCTTTCCCACAATAATCATCGTTCAACCAAATAAGCTACCAATATTAATTAATCGAACATATTAATTACCACCAATAATAATAACATCTATCATCACACCTTTAACTAAAATACAGAAAACCAACCACGAAAATCTAAAATCCACGAAGCTTTAAAAAACAAAACCAATTTATAATTACCAATAAGAAAAAACCCTTCATCCCTGATTACTTAAATAAATGAGAATTCAAATGCATTAAATCAAGCCACCATTTTTTATGTGAGCGTCACAATTTACCTCGTGGTTAAATCAACTTTGGTTAATAATTATAATAATAAATAAACTTACTTGAGAATTTCAATTTAATAAAAATACCTGATTCTTAGTTTTAAATTCGGTATGAATTTATATTAATTTAAATATAAAATTTCAGATATTTTGTTCACATTTCGAATATACATCTGTTAACTTTTGAAGTCACGAGCATAAGAGCCGTTCGAAATCATCTTTCCTTCTATCCTGTCCTTTCTTCATAAATCTCACTTCTGTTACCCTCCCACAGATGGTGTTCTTAAACTATACCATACAGTGTCGTGCTATAAATATTTAATTACATAATAACCCAGTAAATTCAAATGTATACTGTGAATATTACACTCTTACCCCAAATAATATAAAATTTGATAAAACTGATATTTTTATCAGACCCATTTTTTCATTTAAAATTCCAAGGGTGGTTTGCTCTTAATCTTAGAAGGGTTGAACTGTCAATGTTTATGAATAGCAGTAAATGTAGCCCCCTTGAAATTAAAATGAACCTTTCCAAGCGTTTTTCACTTTTTTATTCTTAAATGTCTTGAAATTTCGTATTTATTTCGCATTTCTGGAGCTTCAATTTTTTTGTTAAATAATTGATAAAACTTTAAAAAAATTATTTCACTGAATTCAGGGTAGCAAGACCTTTCAAATGAGCTGTATCTTGCCATATCATCCCTATTAACATTTTAGGGGTTGTCATCGCAGCGCGAAAGGATGAAACAATACGGGAGTGACATTAGTCGCAAAAGTTGTTCCCTTCGATGATAAAATTGACGTGATTTTGCATTTCCAGAAAAAAAATTCTGCTAGCCATAATCCCGTCTGTTTCGTTTTCAAACGGCCACCCTGTATATATTTTTATATTATTATTATTTTAATAATATTTTCTGTATATGTACATAGTAATATAATAAATAATTTTTAAATAAATATTATATATTATATATTATATTATATTAATATATATTATATATTATATTAAATAATATATTATTATATGTGTTAGTTTTATTTCGATTCAAATTTAAAACGTAAAAGGAAACCAAACAACATTTTTTAAAATTTTAGTGGTACAATAGAATCTCGTTAATTCATTCATGCGCGTCCCTGTATTCGCACAAATACACAACCAAAAACCACATCGAAGGCTGCTCTCGCCTATATAGGCGATGCATCTAGCAAGGTTATGATCCTACTAGAATATATGCAAGTGCAAGTGCTCAAAGAACCATGAATGCCAAGTGGAAATTTGCTACATCCCATGATAATAACAGGACGTAGTCCTAAATTAAGAAGAAAAAGTAGTTAGAAGTAAAGTAGAAACTTCCAAGTTATTAAATTATATGCAGTTTTTAAAAATATAGTTGTAATTGTGTATAAATTAATTTTTGTCACCTGCACAGGTAAGATTTTATAATTTCTTGTTGGACGGTAATGTGTTAAGTATTGTAATATTAATAAACCATTTGAGCAAAATGTACATCATAATTATTGCAAGTCGATACCTTTAAACAGGATGTAGAGTTCGTAGACTCTATATGCAATTATGCTGCAAGACGTCAAACAGATAGGTATGAATAAATAGTGTTAAAGTGCCACTGTTATAAGATTCAGGGTACACTATAGTGTACCTACGTTTATTAATTTATTTTGAAGTTGGTGACAAACTTATATGCTAGATAACAATCAATTCTTAATGAATCAACCCCGAGGAATTCAATAAAAATATAAAAAATATTCTATGAGTAACATAAACTATGATAATAAATTAATTAGAATAAAAATTGTAAAAAAACATTCCTTGCAGAATAGCTTAAACTTGAGTATAACTTTAGTTCAGAATAACTCAGCTTATATATTAGGTCAACTAAAGTTTACTTAGCTGTACTTTCTTACTTAAAAATCAAAAAGTTATGAAACTCGTCAAAAACACTTTTTAGAGCACAGTAACACGAAATTTAAAAAAAAATAATGATTTCCTTCAGCCAAAAAAAGTCGGGTCTAAAGGGTTAAATTACTTATTCTGTTAATATAAATTAGAATTATCAATGTTGAGCTACAGGACACAAAATAAGCTTTTTGCAATTCGGAACGGCCATGGGTAGCCCAATTTCTGCAACCATTTCGAATCTTGTTATGGAAACTCTGGAAAATGATCGCATCGCTTCACTTCCTTTTGACATTCCCTTCTTCAAAAGATATGTCGATGACATCTTCACGGCTATTCCCAAAGATAAAGGAGACTTTATCATCGAACATTTCAACAAGTTCCACCCTAGGCTTCAGTTTACCATCGAAAAAGAAGTCAATAACAGAATCTCGTTTCTTGACATCGAAATCATACGACACAACAACTCCCTTAAATACAGATGGACACAAAAATCTACATGGTCCGATAGGTACCTTAATTTTCATTCACACCACCACAAAAGCCAGAAAATCGCTACTGCCATCGGATTAATAGATCGCTCCATCCGTCTTACTCATGGGGACCATCGTAAAGAAACGCTTGATATTGCAAGAAGAACACTCTTGAAAAACAACTATGTTACGCCTATGTTTTTACGAGGTTGAAAATTAAATTATTTTTACTTCATGCTTAATATGCACCGTCCCGATGGCGTGAGATCTGCGCCGTCAGCTACCTCAACCCAATCTGTTATGCTTATCAGCTTCCGTCACGTGTAAAATCCAACATTCACCATTTGATAAATATTATCATGCTTTCTCAACTCCGCCGTAACCGTGGAATTATTTACGATTCAGCGTCTGGATTTACAGACAGTAGGCGAACCCAGCGTTGAAGGGGGGAATAGAAAAAATACATAAGAGACCCACACGTTGAAGAACGGGCAGTCCCTAACCAACCATAGAATTGGTAACAAGCCTTCGCGAATCCAATTAGAATTTGAAATTGTTTAAGCAAGTGCTTCGTTAATTACGGTTTCGGGATTCAATAAATATAATTTGTGATATGTGGCTTTGCTGGAATTAGTAGTTGCGCGTGTTGTTAATAGCAATTTGGCTGTCAGCTCACTTAACAGTGTAGTCCTTACGGAACATACTCACTGGGATTAAGATGATATGTATCGACACTTAGCATTATTTGGGAAGAGCGCAGTAGCGACTTACGATGACCAGTTGGGTTAACTTTAAATTTGGAATTAAAATTGTATGGAAACTGCTCGAATATCCACGGTAGCTCGAATATCCGACTATGTAATCAACTTGTATTATTACCAATTTTTATGGAACAACATCCGAAATTGTCTGGGATCGATGGAAATGGATTTGTGTTTGTGTGTGGCGGCCAATGGTCCGCAGTGGCATGGCAAAATTAAGTGCGAAGGTTAGTTTGAACTTGGATTTTGGTAATGCGAAATTGGAAGCAAAATTAGAACGATTATGTAAGATTGTTGTTTGATAAAATTGTTGTACTTGTGAACGTTAGGTAAGCTGGATCCAAGCCCTTTATAAATTTTTGTAATTTTTGAATTAAGTTGTTTGATGCACGTATTAAACAATTAAAATTATTTTATGTTTTATTTCCTTGCATTACAGACACACCCCCCTGACATGCTCTCCGGTTTCCGTTTTATTTAAAATTTGTTTGAAAAAAATTTGAAAGAAAAATTAACGTAACAACTACCCCAAAAAGCTGATCAACAGGATTATTAAGGACCGAGTTAACATCCTTTACAATGGGAACACCACCATCAAGGAATCCAATACAGGTTTTGCTGTACTGCCTTATGTCAAAGGACTCAGCGAAAAAATTAAACTTATTTTTAAACCGCATAACATTAAATTAACTTTTAGATCTCCGAATAACCTGGGTGTTCACTTCTCGAAACTCAAAGATCAGATCCCTCATGAGAAAAAATCGGGTGTGGTGTACAAAGTTGATTGTAAGGATTGCCATCTAACATACATCGGGCAAACGAACCAATGGCTGAAAAAAAGAATGAGTGGACACATCTCTTCAATAAGATGTAACAAAGCCGACTCCACTGCAGCTGCCAAACATGTTCTAGAAGATGGTCATAACATGGACTTTGTAAACACCACTATACTTAAGGCAATTCCGTCCTACAAAGAACGTATCTTACATGAGATGATTGAGATAAAGAAAGATAGGAAATCAATGAACAGGATGACTGATATCGATGGACTGAGTAGCATTTACAGTCCACTACTTATTTAACTTCTTTGCGAATATTGGGGTTAAGTTTTTCACCATTGGTTTTTCTTAATCCACGACAACTTATTAGAATTATTAATACATGCGTCTTCTTTATTTTTACATTCATTACCGGGATTTCATATTATCATTCTGATCAAGTTGTCGGATAAATGTCAATATTTTTAAATTAATATAATTTATAGTTGCTTTGTAATTGCCATTGTTTTTGTTTTTCAATTCATATTAAACTTGAAAAAGAAAAAGCCATTTTTCGAAAGCTCGTTTAAAAAATGTGTTTTATTTGTGTCCTGTAGCTCAACATTGATAATTCTAATTTATATTATTTTCAAGAGCTAATAATTTTATTTCATAATATTCTGTTAATAATATATATTTTGAAATGATTGAAAAAAATTAATTGGATAAACCATTAAAATATGTATTTTGATAAAAGATTAAAATTTTAAAAATAAAACTACTACTAAATCTACTAAAAAAAAAACAAAATAGAAAATGTTTTTATCATTAATCGAGCTATATGAACTTCATTTATGAATTTTTCTATACAATTGCTTATAGTTACATCCGCTACTATATCTATTGTGTGAAACAACATGCAGCAAAGATCATACATATCACAGGATGCACACATTCTTAATTTTTAGATAAAAATATTATATAAGCTAGAATAATACATTATTTTATTCAGTATTAGATTTCTTTATATTAATGTATCTATTTATTGAAACTGTAAATGTAGATGTACATTTACATTGTAAATGTAACTATTACTAATGTAACTCAATAAATCATTTTAAAAACGTCAATTTCAATTATCGACATTTAACTATACAGGATGTCCCCGGATACACTTTACATAACTTAGGTGGTAATAAAGGGCACGTTTCCTAAAAAAATATTTAACAAACATTCTTTTCTAAATTCAAACCCTCGAAATGCTACGAAGCGGGAGACCGCGGTTCAACGTACACTGCTGTGATCTAAAAGCCTAAATTTCACATGGGCTATGCTGCCCTGCTTAGCGAAAGTGCCGTATGTACAAAAATTGCCAAAATGAGTTATTGGTGTATGTGTATACTAGGGGCATTCTTCTACCTTTTTAACAAATAAAAATCTCATATATTTCATAACTAATTGAAATAATCTAGTGATTTTGTTTGCCGTTTGTATGGTCTCTTACACGGAAAAAAAGGATTTCTTAAATGAAGAATAAATATTTTCTTGAAATTGTTTATTTCATTTAAAAATATAATTTCTTCGCGCAATAAAATATGCTTGTATTAAAATTATCAGATTTCTTCCAGCAAGAATATTTTTTACTTGAAATATTATTTAGATTCAAGAAAATTTCATTTTGACGAAGAACACTATTTTCTAAATATAATCAATATTAATATATTTTTAATCTAAGTAACTTAATTTCTTATTTAACTTATAGTACGAACTTATATTACGAACTTGTACACACTTAATGCCCGTACCTATAGTCGATGCTTGGCTCCAGCAAAACTTGAGTACGACTTAAGTACGAAATTGTTTATTTTGATTGTTTGATTTCGTACTTAAGGCTGACTCAAGTCTGAGATAGAGCGAATTATCGACTATAGGTACGGACATCACACCGGACAAAGTTTTATATAAAATAATATAAAATATATAATATCCCGCCAGAAGTCCAACAGATGACGCCGTATACTTGGACACCCACTCTTCGGTTACAATATAATATACAAAAATTCAAATATTTCGGAGTAATTTAGTGAAGAGAACAGAACTTCTTTATTCAAAAAGATTTTTTTTAATCAAATAAATTTTTAACTACTTCATTTAAGAATATACTTGTATGATCTAAGAAAACTTAATTAAGAATTTTTTTTTACAAAAAGAAAATATTTGCGTGCGGCTATTGAAAACAGAGAATTTCTTGATTCAAATGGTACTTATTTGAACCAAGTAATTTTTATTTTCCGTGTACCTACACTTAAATCTTAAAAGTCGAATATCTCGATATGGCTGTTTTGTACATACTTGACATATATTCCAGTAGGTTGCTAAACCTTGGTAGATACATACTGACCTGCTTAGCGACGCGTCGTCGGTAGTATACCATTAATTTGTTATATTTTCATCGATTATATTTTAAACAAAATTTTGAAAAACGGAAAAAAATAAACCGCTACCTTATTTTCAAGAATTCATAACTCAAAAACTATGAAGCATTCGACAAAACCCCGAGACACAGCATACATTTTTTGGCTCCTAGAATCACCAAAAAATTGGGATATCGATGAAACCAATGTAGGATGCAGTGAACCTTGTCATTATCAAAAACTGTGAACCATTCTTATTTGATATTTTAAAGTTGTGTTATTGTTTAATTTTTCTAAAATTGCCCACACTCATTTGAATTCCATTATTTTCGAGCTTGCAGTTTTATTTACGTATTTACGTTTTAGATTACAAATTGTTCGTATAGTTTTTTATTTTATTTTAGCTTATAGTATCTCACAAAATATATTCTGATATTTTAAATTAATGATAAAAAAGGATCATGCTGTTCCGAATTTTGTATTTCATTTTTCATTAAATAATTAGTTTCAGTTGTGTGTTGATTAGTATTCTCATGAAGGAAGTTCAAAGAAATGTTATTCATTGGGTTAATATTGTACATATACGCATTCTACATGACATATTTTTCATGAATATTAAATTTTAATTACTGTTGAACATTTGCAATATTAATTATAAATGTTATCCTTTCAGTAAATTTAGACAATTTAATTTCTGGAACATAGATTTTTAATGAAATAAATTGCTACATTGTAAAACTACAGCACATTTAAATGTACTTTAATTTTTTTTTTTTTTTTTTAATTAGTAAAAATAGATTTGCGAAAGTTATTACTACATGTTTGTAGTCAACTGTACTACATAACGTACTATTGTACTCTTTTATTACCTGCAGTACAAAATTTTTCCATGCCTGTAGAGAGATTTGAACAAAACCAACGCTAAAATACTTTTTTTAAACAAATCCAATATGATAGATAAACTAAAATATATAATTAAAATAATTTTATTTTGGTACGCCAATGGGCATATAAACACTTCAAACATGTTATCTTTTTAAAAACAATTGACATGATGAGTTTTAAACACTTTTTCACCTCATATTTGCGACTACTGAACTGGTTGACTATATGGGAGGATACATGGATACTTCGAACCACCGTATATTAAGCGGCAATGCAACTCTCTCGCTTATCATGTTAGTCCAGTCAAATGGTAGTTTTTCCGTAACATAATTGCGGAAGTTTTTTTCTCAGAGGTTCTATATGTTTTTTGGGTTGCTGAATCCAAATTTCAAGTTTGCTGCCTTGTAGGAGGTCAGTTTCACAAAGAAAAACGCAAAAAACCTCAAAATTTTTGCACCTTTTTCAGTTTTTTGCTTATATCTCAAAAACTATGCGTTTTTCAAAGATAATCAATCCATATAAAATTAAAGTAGATAAAATTTCCTACAAAAAGTGCTAGTCAACTTTAATTTTTTGACCAGCGGTTTCGGCGCTAGAGCGCGCTGAAGAATAACGATTTTTTGGCTTTAGTGTAGAAAAGTCAAAACCGTCCACTCCCACCCTCTATAACTCGAAAAATTAACATGTTTTTAACAAAAACTCTAATACCACGTGACAGTACCTTAAAATTTCTATAAGAGACATCAATATTTAACTTTCTATAAGGGAAAAAGGAACAAAAAAAAATTAAGAAAAATGCCTTCTGCGCCCTACAACAAAAACGGCCTGTCTCTATCTCATCAGCTCTATACTTTTGATGTATTACGCTTAAAAATGGTTGTTTTGAATTAATTTATGGCTAAGCATGTTTGATGAAAATATTAACAAATTATATTTACAACATATTAGGTAGGTATCTATGTATATCCCTCTGAAAGGATATCTTTAATTATACACTGCACTGCACAGTGTCTAGCTTTGTTAAATTTTAACTAACTCAAATTATAATTAATTTCCGATGTTTCAGGGAAAGTGCTAACAAGCAAACTTTAATTAATTCATATTTTCTCTATCCCATTTATCACTTATCCTTTCATTCGGTCCTGTTTTTTATATGACTTTCTATTGTGTCTTTTTATTATTTCTTTTTCTTCTCTGTTATATGACATTATATTATTTGTATTTTATTTAATGTAATTTGTAGGTTTTGATTAATCTCTTTGTTTTAATTGTTACGTATGGCGTCGTCCATCTGCATGTTATTATAAACTATGTATCCTGGCTTTGTGAATTGTGAACTATGTAAGAGCTAGTCATCTGTCAGATCAATGGGACTGGGGAAAACGTAAGTATATAAAATGTATAATTGCACAATCTAAACCACAAAGGTTCAGGTTCAATTTGTACGAATATATTATATTAAAATCAAAATAAACTTCAAAACTATGATAAAAATTTTCACACCATGTACATAAAATTTGAAATTAATAAAACACAATTAAGGCAAAGAGCGATAGACACATCCTCATAGAATTTTGGACCAGTAGCCGTCGATGTGTACACAATTAAGTGATAACAACAAGTATGGAATACTGATGACGACTAATGAGTCAGAAACACATGTCATAGTGTGATGACTAGGAAGTCGAAAAAGCAGTACATGTGTCTATCGCTCTTTGACTTATCCCCGATATCTATCGGATAAGTATAACTATACTATAACCAATCAAACAACCGTAATTCAAATTTTTACGGTTGCTTGATTGGTTATCCGTATGGTTATAATTATCCGATAGATATCTCATGGTGAAGAAATCGGGCATTAATTGTGTTTTATTAATTTTAAACTTCAAAATTTATTTGAAGCTTTTAAAACGCTAAAAGAACATTCAAATTGTAATATATAAGAAATTTTATGAATATAAAAAATTTACGTGCAAAAAAACCTTCACGAAGTTTTCAACGATTGCAAATGTGGTTTGAAGTTTTCAAACAAACTGCATGTAACACAAACAATGTTAATAAATCGATAAAAAACCCAACACTATTTTTGCTTCAGCAGTTTGCAACTCAAAATAATTATCAAAGTTTAAAAATTTTGTCCTTTCTAACCTCAACTGGTATCAAAAATCAAAATTTGTTTAATCCTTCATACCAATTTCATGTTAAAAAAGTAATAAAAAAAATGAAATGTAACATGTAAAAATCAGAAAATTTTATGTAACGAGAAAAATGACACCTTCCATGTTATTATTATTACTGAACGGGTTGTGGTTCCATGCCCACTTGCACTGAAGCTCAAAGCTTATTGTACTCCGCGTTCCAAGTTTTACTCCATCAGCATTATTTCCTCAATAAAATTAAGTATACAGCTGATAGGTATACAGTTATTTCTTCGGTTGTCTGATATAGCCAACCGAAGTGTCGTAGCCTCAACAGGGCTAGGGCTGGTCACACACATAGTAAGTGGTGTGGAGTTTCTTCCTCCTCGCCGCATTTTTTGCATGTGGGGTCCTTTACAACCCCAATTGCATTGAGATGCCTATTCAGACAGCAGTGTCCTATAAGTAGTAGTAGTTCCTCAATTGTGGTCTACTCAGCTTGAGGATTTCGAGTTTTCTTTTGTTATTGGAGGGCCCACCAATGAACATCCGCGATTACCTCAGCCCTACAGTACGCAAGATGTTGTTTATTAATAGTTCCTTTATAGTCTCTTTTGCAGTCAGATATGCTATCTCGCAAGTTGGTTCTGGTTCAACTAGATATCGTTTTGCATCAGCCTAGCAAAGGCATCTTCTTTTTCGTTGCCGTTTATTCCTGCCTGTCCCGGCACCCACCTCGGCGTTAAGCTATTCTGTTGTGAAAGTGCTACTAGCACATCGAGGCAGTAACTTACAACCCTGGATTATATTTCCAGTTCTCCAGGGTTATTAGAGCTGCCTGGTTGTCGGTCATCAAACAGATCCGCTTAATAGCATAAGCACTCCATTTCATTTCAGATTCTGACTGGAATACAGTTAGCGCGGCAGCCCACATTTATGCTTCTCCTGTTCTACGTCCACTGATCCCTGCTTCAGTGCTGATTTCCGTTTTGGATTTATTTGTGTATCAGGTATCATATCGAGCCCCAGCTTCTACTTGGTGCCTTCCACTTCCTTCTCAGGTAAAAAATAAACAATAGAAAAAGACTTTTAAAAATCTGATGTGGACACCACATAACTTCCTAGTAATTTTTATAATAATTGTACAAGAATCTCGTTAATCTACTTATGCGCGTCATGAATTACTACTTTTGGCACGGACAATCGCAACCAAAAATAGGAGGTGCACAACTAGATGCTATAAGTGTCTCAAATCCAAAATTTCAACTTTCTACTACGTACGGTATTTGAGTTATGCGACATACAGACGTCCGTAAGTACTACGTACGTACAGACGTCACAACGAAAATAGTCAAAATGAATTCAGGGAAGGTCAAAACGGATATTTCCGTCAAAATCTGGAAATCAAAAAAAATCGGGATCACAATACTTCCTTGTTGTACAAGGAAGTACAAAGGATAAAATAATTCCACCAACTAGTTTTCACGATTTCGTTTTCACTTTCTACAATACAAATACTAATAGTCGTGGGCTGCAATATTATATAATGTGTGAGTAGAGTACTAGGTTGAAAAGGAAACTCCTCGACTAGTAGTATTTGCATTATATAAAGTGAAAACGGAATTGTGCTTTAGAATACGGAAAACTAGTAAGTGGAATTATTAGTTTCTCTTCAAAGAGATTTTCTTATTGAATATTTTTAAAGTAAGTTTATAATATTTCATAAGTTTAGTAAGTAAAGTAAGATTTGTTTTTGATCGGGCTTTTTCTGTTTATGCATTAACTAACTAAAAAAATTATATAAAAAATTTAAAAAATTTTTAAAAAACTTTTTTATTTAAAAAAGTGCACTAAAAAGTAAAAAATAAAAAATTTTAAATAAGAACAAACAAAGCTCCTTGAAAACATCTATATAAAAGCGTGGGGCTATGAATTTCATAAACAAACAGTATCATTGAAAAGCCCAACTGAAACTACGAGTACATCCAGAAATGGATACAAAATTTGTAATGACATTTTTGTTTTACAAAATTTTACAGGAAAGCACTTGATAGATTTCATTTTCTCATAATTTTCTCTCATTTTCTCTTACCATCGAATTTTACTTTTAAAATGATAGCAGAGGTACTATAGTTTTTGTTCTATATCCACAGCCGCAATGGAACTATTAATGCAAACGTTAAATGCCGAACTACTCTGACTACATTTTCTGTAATTAGGTTTTTTGGCACTAACAATAGATAGATGCATGCGCATTATCATTTTCAGTTTTTTTCAGATTTTTCGCTTATTTTTCGAAATTTTTGAAAAACGAAATTAGAATATAAAAAAAAAAGCTGCACATAAAATTTCAGGTCTCTAAGACATAGGGAAGTTGGTTAAAAATGACTTCAAAAAAAGTCCATACACACGGACGACGGACGACGGACAACACTCATGTCAAGTTAAATAAAAGCTTTTAAAAACGATTTGTCCTTTAATGTGTGAAGGTTTTATAATTACAGTAGAAGATCTATTATCCGAATCTCTCATATTCGAAACTTCTGAGAATTTATCGTGTTAACGGAAAGATGCTTGTGAGTCTTATCTCGCCGTGACTCGGAGGTCAACATGTAGGCAGACAAATTGATTACCTACGTTATATGTTATAAGGTAAGTGACTCAAATTCAGACAGTATCCTAAATTCAGATTTCTGTTTATTCGATTAAAATAAGAAACTTACAATATATATATTTGTTAAGCTATCTGTTAGTAGATACAATTTAACATTGATTCTTTCAGTCAAAATTTTTTTCCAATTTTACCGACACCCTAGCGGTAAATATATAAGCTTATAGTTGGATGGTGTTTGAATCTTATATTTTGTGTTTTTCTACAAAAAAATTCTAATAAGAAGCAGATCTTTACTATTAGTTTCTGTGCCATAAGTACCACTAATTGAAGAAATTAGAATAAACTTTTGTTGCAGTTGATCATAACGGCTTAAATTTTCATTTTCAAAAGGTTTTTGTCGAAATAATGTTTCTCAAATATCTAATTTAGGATCTCTGTCGGAATTAGGTTCACTGATATGTCTGATTTTGGAACAAACTACACTCTTATTGTCAGAATTAAGTGATTTTAAGATGGTTATAATAAATATGAATGAATGAATGAATTTAGGTGCCATTCCTGACTGAATATAACCATTTCTTGGAGTTTTCCAAATCCAGGTTTTGAGGTTAATCAGTCCTCGTTTCTCCTCGCTACTACAGCGCCTCGTGTGTCTTTGCTGTATTAACAGTTTTTAATGTCCATTCTTAACAGGTCAATCTCGGGCGTCCTCGTCTCCTTTCGCTCGTTGGTGTCCACACCGTCATCATTCTTATCATCTCATCCTTACTTCTTCTCTTTATATGACCCATCCATCTTATTCTCTGTGCCTTAATACACTTTATTATATCTTCGTTCTTCATTACTTGCATAATTTCGGCATTTGTTTGTATCCTCAATTCGTCTGCACTTATCTTCACTTATCCAACAATCTTTCTTATAACCTTTCGCTCGAAAATCCTTAATATTTCATTCTCAGCCTCTGTACAGCATAAAGTTTTGGTTGCGTACATGAGTACTGGTCTAATCAAGCTTTTGTAAATTCTTATCTTCGTCTTTATTCGCATAATAAACTTTACTTCCTGCTATAATTTTTTCCTTTATCTCTTCGTCTCACTTGTTCTTATGTTCCTCATTGATCTTATTTTAACTTTATAAGTTCTCTTTTGTTCGTTTACTTGCATATACAACTTTCTTGTGTTGTGCATGTTACTGCTATCGTCGAGTTCTTCCATTTTTTACTTCTCTTTATTTCTTTCTCTGTACTGTTCAATATTTCTTGTGTTTCCTGTTCTCAGATACTCCATCTTTGCATTTCTTTTCAATTCTATCTTTCTTTCGCATTTTTCATCGAACTAACTCTTATTCCTATTTCGCCTCATTTGCCCTATTGTTCTTTCTGCATCTGCTTGCTTTATTTTCCTAATTTTTTTCATTCCCCTTCAATATCACCTTCTCTTCTAGAGTTTTCAAGAGCTACTGTTATTTCCTTTATTATAACTTAGTTTGTTTTTTTCGATATTCAGTTTTTCTACAGCCCAGTTCTTGGTAATATTGCTTGTTCGATCATACGGTATGACCTTCTGCTTCATTTTTGCCACTACCATATAGTGGTCCGATCCCACTTCCGCTCCTCTATATGTTCTCACATCTTTTATATTCGTTGCTCTTTTCTTTATTATCAGTATATGGTCAATCTGATTTCCTTTATCACTTCCAGCCCCCGGAAGTTATCTCAAGTTTTCTCGTGTACTGGTTTATGTGGAAATTTTGTGCTACTAATGATAAGATTTTGTGCTGCTGCCAGATTGGATAAACTTTGCCGTTGTCATTGGTTACCGTATGTTTGCCAGCTACCTCGCCTACAAAATCTTCCGTACCTATCTGCGCATTAAAGTCTCCAATAATTATAAGTGTGTCTCTTTTCGGTGATAATTTAGCTTCTTTTTCTAGTTCCATGTATAGCCTTTTTTTATCTTCTTTGGGTTTATCCTCTGTTGGTGTATATACGTTTACTATCGATATATTTGTCGGTTTTGCCTTTATTCTTACATATGCCATCCTTCCGCTTATCGATCTAAACTACATTATCCGTTTCTCCATATTTCTTATTACAAAAAAACCAATTCGGTTTTTTCTTTGTTTGTTCTTCCCTGAATACAGAAACACATAGTCTTCATCCATTATCTCTCTCTCTCTCCTATCCATCTAGCCTCTTATATAGCTGTTTTTGCAATTCTGCAATTTCAATTCACTTGCAATTCCACTTTTTTATCTTTATCATCTCGTATCCATTTTCATAGCATTGTCGTAAATGCATTTACTTCATTATCCAAGTATGATACTGTTTTTCTACAACAATGAGTTTTTTATTTTACGACGCTACAACCAGCCAACAATAATTCCAACAGGGCAACACCATCTAGCTACACAACCCCAGCTATGGGGTGGTAAAACCCCATATGCGACAGTATCTTTAAACTTTAATCCATTTTCCTCTTTATCACATACATAGGTTTTTCCGTCTTTATACAGTCTCTGGAATTCAACTCTTACCCTCTTGCCGTCCTTCATATTACTTTTAGCGTGGCCCCATATCTCATCTTGGATCGCTTTCTCCGAATTGGTCAGGTCGCTCGCAATATAGGTCCTTGTCCCTTTCAATTTGTTTTTGTTTTTCCTAATCTTTATTTTTTGGCTGTGGTCGTTCAGTTTCGCCACTGTTATCTCCTTTCCCGGTATTTTCCCTATAATAAAGGCATCCACCACCTCTACCTGGATCTTCAATTCAAGAAATCTTCTACTTTTTTTTGGGATACCAACCCAGTTAAAGGCATATTCTTAATTACAATATTGTTTGCTTTCTTATCTTTTTCATACTTTTCCAGATTGTTTTCGAGAATCTGCACCTTGTCCTCTGAATGACTTGTTGTTTCCTGCATTACAATAATTTGAAGTCCAAATAATTAAAGTTTGACCCTTGAGAAGAATTGCCGGTGATTCGGAAGAGCCGTCACTTTTTCCAATGTAATCACTTGGTTAGATGGTTTGGATTTATTACTCTAAATTATGATTCCGCGATATATTGTAAAGATGTGTAAAGTTTTATATAGCTAACTATACGAATAATAACAATAAATTTACTCGAGTTGTAAATTTAAAACTGCCGAAAAGTACATTCTCTAGATAATTTACGATAGAACTTACTGTTTTTAAAATATGTATTTCGCTTTAAAGCTATGAAATGTTGTCATACTTTTTTAATAAATTAAGAGTATTCTTATTAGTTGCAACGTTGACTAAAGTTGAGTGTTGCATAATTTTATTTATTGCCTACTTACAAATTCTGTACTAACTTTTTGCACAAACTTTTAATTAACTTTGTATATAGGGTACTGGGAAAAGTAGGTACTCACTTGAAAAGTTTCAATACTCAACATTTAGAAAACCAAATGAGGTGTTATAACAATTCAAAGTAGAGAAACTTTTAAATATGAAAATTAAATAACTTTTGCATTTTTATTTTTTATTAATTGAAAGTCCTGTTATTTTTTTATTTTTTTATGTTAAAAATGTGAATAACTATATTTTACTGTAACGCATTATAATTTATTAAATTGTAGAAAAGAGTGCAATTTATTTTTTTAAGTTTTATTAATATATTTATTGATATTTATTAATGAATTTAAGATTAGTACTCAACTAAGCGCACACAAGCTCCTTATTTAGCTGCCAGTCATTTAAGCAATTTAGTAATTATTTCTTTTTATTTAATTAATATTTGTGACTAATTTTAACAAATATTTTTACAATGTAGTGATGCTTTTAATTAAACAATTATTGCACTACCAAGAATGAACGGTAGACACTTGTTTCTGGTTTATTATATTATAGTAATAATACTTGTGTACGAAGGAAATCACGGTGAAAGGACCCCACACTAGTTAAGTCTCCGATGCTTCTCCATACACCTGGGCCCCCAGACACCCAAAGCACCGCTCGAAGCTTACCGTGGAATGTGAGGGCACATCGAAATTTCCCAAATCCCTCAAAGCACGAGCATGACAGGTCGAACGAAGCCTAATCATGCTCCGTGGATAACTCGGCTCTCCGCTTTTTAAAATTTTGACTCCGTCAAGTTGGACCCTCTATTTTGGAATTTGAAATTTTTCGCATAATTTGCAAAAAGTACTGGCGAATGCTGTAAATTTTTTTGAAAGTGCTAGGTTCGTTAATTACTTTATCATACAAAGTATGAAAAAGTATTGTTTTTTATTAGCAAAACATATTTTTTGGGTCGAGAGGGGCCAACTTGACGCACTCCCTCTACTTCGAAATTTTTAATTTTTTTTGCATAATTTGGAAGTGCTCGCGAAGTGCTGGCGAAGTGCTGGCGAATGCTGTAAATTTTTTGAAGATACCTATTTTATCCGAAAAACCAACTTGATCAAAATCACGAATATCACGATAAGTAATCTTGCGTGGTTCATGTGACGGCCGGCGTATGCAAATTCAAGCTGCAATGTACAATGTAGTAATCAGTAAAGGCCAAAAGATCAACAACACTCCCACAAAGAGAGATTCGATGCTTGTCAATACAAATGACATCCAACAAGCGTGCTTGATGTCAAGGTAACACGAGTGGGTTCCGTTAAGATCTGATAAGATCTGATCCTCCCCAAGCCCGTCAGAGAAAGAGATGGAACATGGAACAAGGTAATTAATGTTTATATCATCCAAAATAATCAACTCGCCACACTCACTGCTAAGCAAAGAAAGAAATTCCTTCAATTTGTCCAAACAAAAAAGATAAACTGTAGGCGTCCTGTAAACCACGCCAATTCCAAATACTATGCCATGAACTTTAATGCGAATCCAGAAATGCTCCAAATCACTGGCAAAGCGATGTTTTTTATGCAAAATTTTAAACGAAAACGAGCTACAAACGTACAAAGTGAACCGCTACGGGTGGCTCTATCCGACCTAACGATTATATAGTTCTGCAACTAACAAGGTGAGAAAGCAAGTCAGAAGTAATTCAGATATTGCGATGATACTAAAATTCCAGTTACAAAATCACAAAAATTGTGAAAATCTGACAGCAAAGATCGTATATTTGTGGTCTACAGAAAAACAAGTAGTATCAGCCTGACAAAATTCACAAATATAATGATTAGATGGCAAAGAACATTCACATACTACTTTGTCACAGTCTCCCGCAACGGAAAACCTCCTAAAAAAACTCCCATGACTACGGAGGGCACTGAGATCACCATCAACTGGTTTACGATTGCAAAAATTACGAATTGAAACCTCTTTAGGCCAGACCTCATCATTCAACAACTTCGAAATATCACAATCCAGTATACAGATCTTAAATGAACAATATTTTGTATTGGAAGTCAAACTCTCACAAGTCACATCCGAAATACCCACAACCTTTTTGACAGTCCCTAAGGACACTGGTCCATTGTTAACGACTTAAGGGGAAATTCTAAGTAATATACTCATAATTAAATAATCTCCAGTCCGGATGTTCTAAATAGTCAATTCGATAATATACCCAAAAATCTAACGTTCAAAATTACTACAAAAATGGATCTTCTCACATTTCTTCCTGCTTCCAGCAGAAACATTCACACCCTTTTCTTGAATCCACTAGATAGCAATGAATTACTACAGATAATTGCAGAAATTAAAAAGGAATCATGGTGTGGTGAAGTCGGTCTCTCGATTAAGGCATTTACCAATCTTCCAGGTAAAGGAATCTCGGTGCTGACTTCATTAATTAACGACTCCTTTAAAAGTTGCATCTTTTTCCGCTGTTGATAAAGACAGCGAATCTAATTACAGACATATTGCAATGCTTCGTACCTTAACAATTATTATTGAGAAACTAATGAAATTCAGACTATTATCTTTTTTATCGAAATTTGAAACCATACGCAACCGACAATTTAGTTTTTTATCAACCGTCAGCACTAGTGATGCAATGTTCTTTACTTTAAAGAAATTCTACTCCAGTTTGAACAAGAAACTCAATACAACAACTAAATTCTGGGACTTTGCTAAGGCGTTTGGTTGTGTCGATCAAGACATTCTAATAATAAAATTGGAGTATTAGGGAATTCGTGGGACTCCCTTAAATTGGTTCCGCTGATACTTTAGAAACAAAAGACAATTTGTTAGAGTGGGTGAGCATTCATCCAGCTGTAACGAGACGGATTGGACCTATCCTCTTTCTTCTTTTCAGCGACGATATTGCCAATCTAAACATCGAAGGGAAAATAACACTCTTTGCTGATGATACTAGCATAACATGGTCTATGCCAGATTTAGTATCACTACAAAGTAAAATATCATTAGATCTTACCTTAATCTTGTCTTGGTGTGACGCAAATGGTTTTTGTTCTAACACAGATAAAACCAAGATCATCAAATACAAAGGTAACCTCCAGCCTATTAACCTCGGAGATGTTATTAAGGAAGATGTTGAATCAACTAGGTTTCTTGGGTTAATAATAGATAGTACTCTTAAATGGTCTCATCATATTGATGCGCTTGGCAACAAAATCGGTAGCTGATGTATTGGATGCATGCACTACTAGGACGGTCTATTTTGGTCTCTTCGAATCGCCCTTGAGATACGCATTACCATTTTGTGGATCTTATACTCGCGAGAGGTTTGGCAAAATTTTCAAATTACAGAAGAGAACGATTCGATACATGTTTGGCTTAAAAAGCACAGATCATTGTATATGATATTTTAAGAAATTCTGAATTTTGACCCTACCTTCTTTGTTTATTTTGAAAACTGTCTGCCTGATGTATAAGCATGTTGAAAATTCCCACAGGTCCTCAACACGGCTATAACACTAGAAGGTCCGACTTTATATATTTACAAATTCCTATCTCGGAACTTACCAAACACTCCATATTTTATAATGAAAAAAAATTATACAATAATCGACCTCTTCACATCAAGACCGAAACCGCTTTCCTCAATTCCAAAGAGCAATCAAGGCACATCTTATAGAAAAACTACTGTATTCAGTTGGTGAATTTTATGCATAACACTTTTTGTAAATTTTTGGCTCCAAGGGCTGTGGTTAAGTGATTTACCTTGTTCACAATTTAATTTTTATTGTAGGTACATTTATTTTAAACTTATTTCTATTTACTCCATTGTAAAATTTGAGTATTTTTATGGTTTGTCTATGAATTTTTTTATGTACATATATGTAATATTTTCAATGACAATATAGCCGTTATTATTATTATTATTGTGTTAAGCAACTGTCTCGACAGCGGTGTCAGTCGTAAGATTGTTTAAGTGAGTACCACTTTCGGCGAGCAGTCCCCCGAAATGGAAAAATTGTCACCAGAAACCAGCATACGAGGGCGACGGGATAGCAGTCACTCCGCTTAGAGCGATCAAGATTGGAATCTATCATAGGTGGCTGACTATTAAAGTCAGATGCCACGATCCGCGACAAAACACCACTTGACGTTCCAGAGCTACTATAACCCTTCACGTTGCTACCAGAATGAGTTGAAGGCCGGTTCGAAAGCCGACCATCTGGATCCGAATTCAAAGCAGAAGCGTAAAAAATCACCGAATCATCACCCGATCCAGTTTCCATCCACGCCGCACCGTTACAAAAAAATATCGGAGCATCAGCATTAAGATTTTCAACACCTTCCATCTATACAGTTTACATATAAAATAAAGAAACACTTCTTGTCTACCGTTAATTCTTGGTTATAACAATAATTTTTTTTTATTGGTAATTTACCAACCGCAGAATATTAAATTTCTGATTTCTTAGTTATAAAGATTTAAAATAAAAATTTTGTTATTGTTATCTTACCTAGCATCTTACCTGCGTTCCCAAAGGTTCTCTAATTGTTTAATCTTTCATCCAGAATCCGTTACCCAAACAAGCGTTTTTCCTAAAATTCAATCTAAATTTCGTTCTGGTTTCAGCACTGCACTGCTTCTACAGGTACCGTGAATGAAAAACTGAACAAATTTAAATTCAAATTTCACCAATGACAGTTATTTTTTTAACAAAATTCAAAGTTTTCCATGGAGTGTGTGATACAAACTTTTCGATGCCAATTTTGTTTTTTTCAAATGTCAGTTACAAAAATGGTGTTAACGAAAGAGCAACAAATCATAATTTTTAAACTTTTAGAACAACGGTGTAGTTTTTCTATGATACAAAAAAGGTGTAAAGATCAAAACTTTTGTGTTTCGAAAGGTACACTCTCTAATTATAAAAAATTTGGAATCCCAGAACATAAATCAAAAACCGAAAGAAAGGCAGCGGCAAAAAGCCAACTCTGACAAATCAACAATTATTGAATTTAAAGAAAATGGCATTAAAAACGAATCCTCCGACACTACAACATATGGAAAATCAGTTCAAAACATCTGAATATACCATTCGGTATAATCTAAACAAAAAATTAAACCTAAAATTAATGAAGAAGCCACGGAGACATCACATTTCTTAAGAAACAATTCAAAAAAAGGCACCAGCGCTCTCTTGGATTATATCACTTACTAAATTGTAATAAATGGCAAAAATTCATTACTGTCGATGAAGCATGGTTCCATCTATCAAATGCTGATGGCCAAAAAAAAATTCAGTACTTGAGTCGCGAGCAGTCGGCAAGAGAATTGGATGTATTCTCAAAACAGTCCCATCCGAAGGGAGTTATGTTGTTCATGGGAATATCAAATTATGGATCCACAACGCCAATTTTTGTTGACCCTGGGGCAAAAATTAATTCAGAATATTACATTAAGAATTGTTTAAAGCCACTTTTGAACGATGCAAAGAAATTATATCCTGCTGATGATTGGATATTTCACCAAGACTCTTCACCAGCGCACGCTTCTAAGAAGACCTTGAATTTTCTTGAAGAGAACGGCATATCTTATATTCATCCTGATATGTGGACACCATCATCGCCGGACCTTTCACCTTGTGATTATTTTTTGTGGGGCTATTTAAAATCTCAGCTAAATAAATCAAAAGTTGAAACTATAGATCAGCTTAAAAAGTTAATAAAACGTGAGATAATAAGAATTCCTCTGGAAATGATACAACGATCGCTAAAATCTTGGCCAAAACGTTGTCTACAAGTGTACAAGAATAAAGGACAACATATTAAATAAAATTGTTTTAAATAAATAAAAAGAATTAACATTTATTACACTTCAAAATCGTTCAATTTTTCATTCACGGTACCTGTAATTTCTTCTAATTAATTACAATTTCTTTTAATTTTAATTTATATTTTCTTTTTTTTTAATTATATAATTCAAATAAAAATAATATAAAACAAAACTTAATATGTAAAAATATGGTTTTAAATACATAATGTTTTAAACATGAATAAATCTGTTGAAACCATAAAATCGATGCAATTCATTACGTACTTATTTTCCTTAAACCCACATTACCCCAATGTGAGAAAAGCGCTATGAGAGAGAAAATTAGATTTGAAAATTTTGTATTTTTCCACAAGTTCTAGTAGTCGAAAATACGAAAAGCTGTTATTGAACAATTTCTTGTGATTATCAATGTGCATTCGTGTCGCTTCATTATTGGTTGATGTCATATGACAGCAAGGTGTGGGTTATGTTTTTCTCAATATCTATATATATTAAATATATATATTAATAACCTCCTCCTTTTTTGTTTTCGTCGGTTAAAAAATGTGCCAACTTCTATCATTACTAAAAAGAAAATTCTTAAAATGATTAAGAAAAACTGGTGTTAGTTGGCTCACTAATTAGTTTTTCATTTTTATTTTTTTAAATTTTAAATAAAAAAAATTTTAATTTAAATGAAAAATTTGTAATTACAGTTAGAGTTGCCAACCATACTTTATAATAAAGTAATGTACTTTAAAATAAAAGAATATTTTCGATATACCTACATCGATTACTGATGATTATTTTTTTTTATTCATATGGCGTTATAAAATTATTAGTTTAAAACTTAAAATTTAAAAAATATCTTTTATTCTTACAAATACTCTTTATTTCTCTTTCAGAGACTCGACACTTTATTTCCTAGTTACAGTCCAAATTTACTGACTGTTGTATGTATACCTAAAAAATAGAAAAGCTATAGAAACAGGAAGTTTCTAAATAGTTCTGATTGAGCTCAATAAGAATATCAAATTACCCATTGGCTTCAAAAATTGTCGTTTTCAAGACAAATTTTAGTTTACTCGTATCTGTGTGAATTTTTCTATCAAGAACATTAAAATTCCAGGATGGGTTGCTTCTGCGCTAAAGATGTTTGGTACAATTGTAGCTTAAGCCAATTCGGCGCAAAGACTTTTCGGTGCAAATAATAAAAATTTTCTATAGACTACTATACGCCATAATAAAGTCATAATAAGGCAATTAGAAACGGATTGGGAAAAATTAAAAGCGAATAGAAATATGTTGAAGTGGTAAAATATATTAAACAAGCTAAAATTGATTATTATAAGAAAATGATTAACGATTGTGCATAATATGATACAAAGAAAATGTGGAAAGGTATTAACCCAGATAATATTCTAATGTCCTACATATAGAATGGTACCAAAAAAAATCGACACAATCCTGCACCCGCTATTCAAAAAAGCATCATTATAGTATCCTGTAGTTAAGCATTTAATGTTCTAAATTGTGTGACGTTTAATATGGGCGTATCTGAGTTAAATATAATGTAATAACTAATAAGTAATGAACATGAGGATAATAAGGAAGAAATTGTATTTCTTCTTCTTCAACATAATTTAGGCTTTAAGGCCTGTTATTTCCAATTTCTTGTGATATGGACTGCCAGCTTTCATTTCATCTCTTAGGTGGTCTTCCAGGCAGTCGTTTTCCATGGACAACTTTCCCATCTCTGACTATTCCAACAAGCCTATCGTTGTTCATGTAGTTGACGTGTTCGTTTAATCCTCTTCTTCGTTGTCTCACCCATCTTACTACGTCCAATACCTGACATATGCATCGGATTACTTCGTTTCTTATCCTATCCCATAGTGTTTTTCCCGCTATTGTGCGTAGAGTTCTCATCTTGACTGTTCGCAGTAGCCTTTTTGCTTTGGAGTTATCAGGGCGTTATTTTTTTCATTACCAGTCTTATTCCGATATTGACATTGTCCTTCTTTGCTATTGTTTGGAAATGAAGTTCAATAAGCCAGGCTATACATACTAAAGTTTTATTAAATGCATTATATTTTCATATTGTTATTAAGTTTTAAACAATAATTATAGAACAAAACATCAAGTGTTTGGGTATCTTTAGACACGAAAAAAATCTTTTTAAATTGATATCTTTTTCAATCTTATCCGTTATAATGGGAAGCAGAAATTCCAAAATAATCAATTTTTTATAATATTTTCCTATATTCGGATGAACGCTCGGTCACCCGGTATAATGTGACCTGGATTTAAGATTAACTTTTTGAAGTAAGATTACCGAGTTTCAGATTACTTTAAAGACTGTGATGATCTGATAGACAAAATAACGTTTTTACAAATAATACAAAGAGTATAGAAGTAGAAAATATCGATTAATTACGAGCAAATGTTTAATTCTTTGTGATGAGTTTGTAAGATTAGCCGATGAGAGGATCGTAGCTAAGGAAACAAAAGACAAATGCTCCAAATAAAAATCGCTATTTTTTTAAAGGTAGAAAATAATTAGAAATTACAAAAAAATGAATCTTCTACATCGGCGGATAATTATTTGCACTAAAAACTGTTTTATTACAACAACAAAGATTTAATAGGATGACAATGTTTAGGAGAGATAACTTATCCTATTTTCAGGTTACACAATGAGACAAGCAATTCGGAAACACAACTTTTCTTATTTAGGAAATTTAAAGTACCAACCAAGTTTAAGAGATTCGGCTGGCTGAAAAATTTACATGGCGGGTTCAGACTTGCTGCAATTCAATCCATAGACTTAAAATTGAACCAATCGTATAAACATTTGTTTTTCTTTGTAATTTTGTGCTATTGTGTTACTAGTATTGCTCGCCTTGGGTAATAATCGTACATAATCGATAAAATATTCATCATGACATTTTTGGTGCAGAGCATTATATAAATTTCAAATTAAGTACAAAAAGGATCATTGCAAAGACGAATCTTCTATCTTCTATATTGTCATAAAATCACTGTTGCATTTTACTAAAAATTGTTTCATTAAAACAAAAAATGTTTAATACACAAGTGCTTTGAGCTGTAACTTTTATTATAAACTAATTAAATTTTACCAACAGTAGAAAATTTGTTAGTTGGTACATATTAATATTTAATTACCTGGACTATATTAAATTCGTACGTAGCTAAATAAATTATTTTTGAAAAAAGTTGAACATTAAAACAATTTAACTATCATTTTATTTTAGTAGACATTCTATAGTATGAGGAACAATTATTTTACTAAATTGATTTTGATGCATTGATGTTCTTATTAAGTACACATATCATTTCAGTTTTACTTCTTCTTCTTCTTCTACTTTTAGGCTAGGATAAATCCTGTTTGCCTGACCTCTCTTCTATCGAAGACTGAGCCAAAGTCACAAATCTGTGAGCATATTTATTGCTTACATCTGAGGCAGCTGCTGGGCTCGCCTCATATGTGCCCGTAACCCTGGATTTTTTGATAATAAAGGCAAATCATCAACCCAGGGGAACCGCCGGCTTTACGTGCCCTCTGAAGCAAGAAGACGATCATAAGAAATTTTAGCCTCTTTTCGAATTTGAACCGGGTACCTTAGTGTCAGCAGTTATTCAGCAAAAATATACTAGGCTATAATGGCCGTCCCACAGTTTTACTAAAAAATTATTAATAAATGTTGTTATTGTAAGACATAAAATATAATTCGTTCTTGCAGAGGTTGCCACCCCATAGCTTTTTTGATCATAACTCGTCATACAATCAAGGTATTGTTGATATAATAATATACACAGGAAAGGGGAAATATAAAGCCACAATCACACAAAATTACACAAAAGTGTAACAAAATGTTGGGATTCATCAAAAGACACACTCAAGACTTTAGCAGCTTGAGAGTCTTTAACTTGTTATATGCTGCTTACATAAGGTCGCATTTAGAATATTGTTCTGTGGTTTGGAATCCACACCATTCAACGCACATCTCTCGATTGAAGAAACTTCAAAGAAAATATGTCAAGTTTATTTGCTTCAAGTTCCATATTTGTTTAGGTTTATAAGATTGGATGTCAGAAGAGAGTACCTAGACCTCTTGTTTATGTTTAAACTCTTAAACAACAATATCGTTTGTCTTTCTTTGATTCAAAAGATCAATTATAGGGCTCGCCTATATTCAGTTTGGAAACCAGATCTTTTTTTGATTGATTTCCACAGGACAAGCTATGGGATGAACTCACCTGTTACAAGGCTGTTAAATCTTGCCAACACGGTTGGAATTGATTTCAACAGTTCATCAACGAAATTTAAATCCTCAATTAGACTTGCTCTAAATATTTAATCGATTTTCTCTTTTTGTATTGTTTCTTATTGTTGTATTTGGCCCCTCCAGGGAGTCCAAGAGCAAAAATATTATTCAACTGAATAGAAAACAGTTGAGAAGGAAGTAGGACTTTTCACAGGACACTGCTGCCTTACAAGACACTTCAAAATGATGGGGTTGACTGAAAATTCTACTTGTAGGATGTGTGATGAAGAGGATGAAACCTCTCACCACATCTTATGTGAATGCCCAGCTTTAGGCTACACCACCTTGGTTTTCCATATCCGGAAGCCGAGGAGATAGCTAAAGCACCCTACAGCTGCTTACTTGACTTTGTCGAGGAGACGCAGTTGTTGGAGTAAAACGTGAAACGAGGGACACAATAATTTTAAGCTTCAGTGCAGTGGGTGTCAGAACCACGACCCGTTTTAATAATAATAATATTGCTTAAAGGAGATATTCGGTAAATAAAGATTATTATTATTATTATATAAGATGGACGAAAATGCATATGTAACAAAAACAAACATTAGTATGTCGCACATTGGTATCAAGTCAAAACACCGAAACAAGAACACCGAAAACAAAAACACCGAAATCAAAAACACCGACAAAGTGTTTCAGTGAAGTGGAAATGTGGATTACTTAAGTTTCAATTAAACTGGATTGTTTAGTTAAGTTAATTTGATAAACCTACATTACATACTAACTAACATAAAAGCGACAATTACTGCTTGTGATGTAATATAAAAAGTTTTATTACATTTTTGATTAAATTAAATACAGCAAAAGTCAAATACATATAAATAAATCATCATTTTTTTAGTTGTCTTGAAGTTCGACGTTGTAAGCGATGCCAGTTAGATAATCCTCCAGGTTAGGCTTACCATACGACTGTACTATGAAATTGATCCAGGCTGCAATGTCGAGGTACTTTTCTTCCCTTAAGTTGGTTTTCGACCGCCAATGTGCTGTTCTACTAAGAATTCATTCATGCCTTGTTTTTCTTTCAAAACATCAATAAAATAGTTTTCACGTCAATCAAACACTAGGTCACTTTCGGTATTTTTGTTTTCGGTGTTTCGACTTCGGTGTTTTTGTATTCCGTGTTTTGCCTTTGGGGTTTTCACGTGGAATCCATACATTATTTAACATATTAGGTTTTATTGAGATGTTTGGTTTTCATCCGTGCTAAAGAAATATATTGTGCTTTTCAATTTTCACCATTTTTAAAGTGGGGGTTTCAAATTTTGTAAATGCCGAATTTTGATTGTTCTTTGTAAAGTTTAGACCACTATGTAATACACTTGTTGAATTGGGGAGGGGGGGTCATAACTTGTCATAACTCCAAACACTCCTTGGATGCGCTCTTAAGTAACGATATCTGCTTATTGTGATTTGAACTATTGCAGATGTTTCCAAAACTCTCATGATATGGTTTGTCTATCATCTATCTGATACTTCCTAATCAAAGGTTAGGGGAAAGTAGGGTACATTCGGCCAATTTTTTTTATAAATTGAAATTTTCGAGGAATAAGTACATTTTTCATAAATATTTTTTCTCTAAACAATTATATACTATTTAGGTACTTGATTTCCTTATTAGTAATTTAGTTGTAATAATTTATTTATAGTATAAAATAAAAAACTTCTCAAATGGCCGAATGTATCCCACCAGTGGGGTACTTTCGTCATAAGGTAAAAAAGAAAAATATCAAGTAATAAACACGTATTAAACACGTTTTAGTAATTATAGATAAGTACAAAGGGTAAATATCCAGTGAAAATTTTGTACACAAGACTCGGAATTCCAGAGATTTCCAAGAATTCCAACGATTTCCAGGAATTCCAAGAAATTCTAACGATTTCCAAAGAATTCCAGGGATTTCAAAAGAATTCCAAGGATTTTCAAGGGAATTCTAAACAAGTGTACACAAAATTTTCGAGATATTTACCCCTTGTATATGTATCTTACATAAGATAAATCCTTGTTTGTTATGAAATTCAGCGGAATTACGAATTGATTTTCGATCTTCAAAAATATCGACTAAAGCAGCGTTTACATCTCCATCACTAATTTAAGCCCTATTCGTGTTTCTTAAATACTTGCGTGGCATCTAGAATTTAAAAAGTATTACTTAACGTAAATTTTAAAACTAAAATGTAGTGAGTGAAGTGCATCCGATATGCCGAATGTACCCCACTGTAGTTATGACAAAAGTACCCCACTAGCAGTTATTTAGAAAAAACGATTGTACTTCAATTATGTGAAAGTTTTGAGGTTAACTACTTATAGAAGATTAATAGCAACATATCAAAGTAAACACCTAAATAAAAGCAAAATAATATAAGCACCTCATAGTTTGTTTTACCTAAGTATTAAATTTTACTAAAAATTTACTATAAATGCACAAAATTAAACAACCACTGATAACTTTTAAATATAACACCTATTTCGACTCGTTTAACAACCAATCTGTAAATACGGGTTCTGACACTGGCTATACTCAAAAGCAGGCGCCAAATTTACATTATAAAGCTATATATTTGAGGTGGCCGAATGCACCCCCTGCCGAATGTACCCCGCTGCAGAAAGCACCCCACTCGCCCCTACACTAGATACTTTCAGCATAAATTATTACTGTTGCTGTAAATGTGTCTCCCATAATTTTGAATGCCTAAAAGGCAGTCTTAAGAGCAAGAAGTCTTTTGCTAATGTATAAATTAAAGTGTAAAGTATGGTTTAAAATGGTTCACTTTCCTCATTTTACAAAAATGATGACCTGAAAATAATAGCCAATGAAATTGGTTTAAATTTAAAGACATCCACGCAGCTTGATTGCGGCGAGATGGACTCGTGGCGAGTAGGCCGCGGCAAGATGTCCTAGACCCAAATTACGCTGCAACTCAACATATATAAACACATCTTAAATCAAATTGTAAAAGAAAATTGTATGTAGTATATTTTAAATTTGGTTTCGAGAAAAGCAGTCCATAGCAAATTTTCCGCATTTTCTACCTGAATTTTAGTCTTAGAGCAAGTGTTAAATTTTATAATCTAATATACTACAAAAAATATCGACAATTTCTACTAACATACAGATCGAAGTTTGAACTCGATAACAATGCTATTATACCATGCGTAAATCCGGAAACAATACACTTCTTGTACATTGACATTACATTGGAACAGCGTTGTCAACAATTTAATTGGATTTTTATTTTTCTACTGATGTTTGAAAAAGTACAACTTTTCGATATTCGTTTTAGTAAGGTAAATAAAATACAGTAAACGCTCTACTATCCGAAATAAACGGGACCCATTTCCGTTCGTATAGTAGAATGTTTCGGTTAAATGTTAGTTTGAAATAAATTCCAAAATATTAAATTGAAGTTACTTTTGATTACGATAAAAATTTATTTCCATTATACCCAGCAAACTACAATTTAAATATCCCAATTTGGTAAAAAGAAATATTTTGCAAAATTTTTATTAGATACAAATAAGCTTTAGAATAATTTTGTATTTTACTAATAAAATTTATAAATTAAACAACAAAATTGTGACGAAACTATACAAGTAGAATATAGTAAATATTTTATTTTTATAATTATTTTTAATCACGGAATAATCTCCCTTTCAAATTTAAATTACTATTTATTTTAGCATTAAGAATGCTGTTATTTTCCTATATATTCAGCATATATTATATGTAAGCATTATAACGTAGGTAATCAATCTATCTGCCTACGTGTACACCTCCGAGTCGCGCAAAGGTAAGGCTCACGAGCATATTTCGGTTAACACAATAAATTCTCACAATTTTCGCATATGAGAGATTCGAATAATAGAGCTTCTACTGTAGGTGTTTTTCGCACACGTGCAGAAAAGTAGTTTTTCAGGCGCACTAGTGCGTTTTACTTTCCAACACACATTCGCATTCAAGAGCAAACCACAGAAATGATTACAAATATTCTCGGCACCCATATTTCATCGCTAGTTGCACAAATAATTATTTTTGCGGTGGTAGTAATATAGTAGTAGACGTTATTAAATTTGTATTTGTGACGTGATCGGTTCAAAATTTCTAAACACCATACTTGCTTTAATTCTCCTCTCCTTTTTCTGTTTTTTTGCAAATACGAAATTCTGTACTTACCTTAACGCTATTTGAAACCTTAGTACCGATATATATTACCTATTTCTTAGTACCACGATATCTATATATTTGTTTAATTTTATATTAAAAGCGATTAGATTGTGTTAAAAATATATGGAGATAAAATTAAATACAAAAGTAGTAAAATGAAAATTTTAATCAAGGTAGGATTCTTAATGTAATAAAGTGTTTCATAGTGGAGTATAAGCCAGATGCTGGCGCCAGCAAATGGTCAGCATGTCCATTTGTGATAAATGAAATTTAAAACTTTTAACAACCATGATTATTTAATGAGTGAATTTTAAAAAGGTTTTATTTGGAAAAATTTGTAAAATTAAAAAAAAACATTACAATATATTTAAACATATAACCTAGTTTTCTTTATAAATTATTTTTATATTTTCTTCAATTCGAATGCAAATAATAACAATAATAATAATCTTTATTGCATCAAAACAAATAATTTATTTTACATAAATTTATCGTAAAAGAAAAAAAATAAAATAAAATGATGTCATGGTGTAAAATTTTAATTTTTTTTTAAATTGTTCAAATTGTTAAACATCTAATTTGATTAAACTGATCTTTTTATCAGACCCATTTTTTCGTTCAAAATTTCAAGGGTAGTTTGTTCTTTACCTTAAGGGTTGAACTGTCAATGTTTATGAATAGCAATAAATGTAGCCCCCTTGAAATTAAAATCAACCTGTCCAAGGTTTTTCATTTTTTTATTCTTAAATGTCTTGAAGTATCGTATTTTTTTCGCATTTTTGCAGCTTCAATTTTTTTGTTGAATAATTGATAAAACTTCAAAAAAAATTATTGCACTGAATTCAGGAAGCAAGACCTTTCAAATTGTCGTCATCACAGCCGGAAGGGATGAAATAATACGGGAGTGACATTGGTCGCAAAAGTTGTCCCCCTCGATGATAAAATTGACGTGTTTTTGCATTTATTGAAAAAAAAATTCTGCTGTCCACAATCCCGTCTGTTTCGTTTTCAAACGGCCACCCAGTATATAGGTACTACCTATACCTATATATAGTAGCTGTATCTAGAGTATGCAATATAGGTTATCAATGTGTTCATTCCATATTAGCAAAGATATTTTGTTGTGCTTCTGCTTTGCGATTCTGTTTTCCTGTTTGCTGTGAACTGCAACTCTTGCATTTTTTGACAAAGGGTTCGACATTTTTGTTTCTTCTCGAGCATGTCATATATAAAGATAGTGAGCGTCAGGATTGCATCCGTAGTATTTTTTCCCTGTTGATATCTAAATTGTTGTTTGGTGAAAATTTCATTTCGGTATAGGAATTTCTCAAATTGAGCATACAGAGCTTTTGCCTGTTATTTAATCGATTTAAATCTTTGATAAAAAAATAAATACATTTTTTAGTGGTTAGTTTTTAGAAAAAATTCAAACTAAAACTTAACTAAAATGAAAACCAAATGTCGAAAACTAATTTTATTTCAATATTATAAACACAATAACACTATTTTTTAATTATATTTCTATTTTTGAAGAAAATCATAAAAATAAGCGATATTCCCATTTCGCTCCTTATTTACATTTTCTTAGATAATACATTAACAATCAATAACGAATTTAAAACTAAGTAAAAAATCTATTGAGCAGAACTGTTAGATTTCAGTTCCATTGCTAATTTATATCCTAATTCAGGTCTTCTATCTCTACCTTCGACCATTGCTTTAACTTGATTTGCATTAACAATAACTCCATTATTTTTAATTACAGAGTTTTTTGTTTTCTCGATATCCAAAAGATCTACTCCCCGACTACAGTCGTCCAATAAAATTGTCCGGTAACCTATTGCTAATGCGTCAACTGCTGTCGCACCTTCAAAAAGCGAATTGTATTCGAAAATCAATATAATAATTGCATTCAATCTTACCAACGCAAACATCGTACGCTAAACCACAAATATATATGTCTGTGGCATTTTTTAATCGAAGTTGTCCACAAAGAGTGGTATCGGTTAATTTTTTGTTATCCCAAAATACCGAATAGGAATCTACGTTTGGATTAGTTCCTTTGTATACTTTAATAGCATTTTCGAGAACCTAAAAGAAACCTCACAAACAATTATATAGTTATATAGACAAAGTTTCAAACCTTCAAATCCTCGTGCAATTCAGACCCCCAAGTATCTTGCACACAATGTCTTGGCCAAAGCCTTTGCTTCATAGGTGGAGTTCCTGCAAAAATGACGGTATCATAAGTTTTGGCATCTTCGGCTGTAATTGGACTTGATGGATCCAATTCTCTTTGTTGTAGATTATCAATAAACGATACGTGATCACTTGGATGCCAATCTAACGAATAAAATACGGCGTCAAAATTTACGGTATCCAATAATCGATTAATTGGTTCTATAACTTCCAAACCGTTTTGCTGAGCAGAACAATTACTAATGTTTAGTGTTCCAGTTATAAAATCATTCTGAACGTCGACTATTAAAAATGCCGCAATAGGTCGAACGATCTGAAATTGTTTGATTTTTACCATTTCTAATTATTAAAACGGAAACCCCGGGCGTCCTTAATGTCACTAATTATTGTAAAATTAAAACTTGATAACTTTTTATAACCAAGATTTGGCTATAAAATTGTTTCAAATTTTACATATTAGATGAAAATAAATAATTTACATTATTTTTAATTTTTTAATCTAATTTGTAAAATTTAAACTTATTATAAATATTATCACATGTTAATAACAATATTTACATTTTGTATAAATTAGAATTATCAATGTTGAGCTACAGGACACAAATAAAACACATTTTTAAACGAGCTTTCGAAAAATGACTTTTTCTTTATATATACGGTCTTCCTAAAATACATAAACCAGAAACACCTTTAAGACCTATAGTTGCTAGCATCAATTCTCCTACTTACAAACTTACAAATTCCTATCTTACATCATTACTAACGTTTTAGGCAAAAGTAAACACCACATAAAGGATTCATGGACATTTGTTGATGAAGTCAAAACCTTCACAATTCCTGACAAGTATATACTGTAACAATTTTTTGTCAATTGTTGCGCGATCCCTTGATGACGATCTTTAGTACGCCTATGTTTAGTAAGGCATGCGCAAGGGATCGTAGAAGGACGTGTGCTGAGCTAGGTTAGGGATTCTAAAAGCGCACGACGAGGAAGTAAGACGTGTTTTAGTTTCGTTGACTGAAGATTATTCAGATAGGGCCGAATATTTGTAAGAATAAGCCTGAGAAGAAATCGTTCAGTGTAGTTTAGATTTACGAAACCGTAAAACCTCGTAATTTAGTTAACATCGGAAACCTTAATTGTGGGATTTGTACCGTGGCGCTGATAACTCAAACTGCCTCCATCTGCAAGCAACATTGAATGTTCGATTTTGAAAACGGTGTGTGGCCGTATGTTGCATCTTTCTGATTTTTACTTACCATCGACGACTACTGGAAGGAGTCAGTTTCTGTGCTACGATCAAGTGTTTGGTAGTGAAATTCTTGTTTGTGCGACGCAACAAATTCTGCAAGCAGCTTCGCAATCGAGCCGAGTTTTTTCATCAGCAGTAGCCAGAGAAGTCATCGAGTCAAGAGCTTGTGTGGGTTGCGGTTGCAGTACACTACTGGTAAAAAAGCTTCTGTCGAATTACCACTTTGTAAACGAACCAGGCCTTGGTAAGTGTTTTTTTGATTTACCGAGTTTTTTACTGCAATTGCGGAAACGTGTAGTTTTGCATCGGCTGGCGACGTGGATGTTTCCCTATTTGTGGCGAACGATTTATATTGTATTTAAATTGGAAATTGTTGTATCATATTTAATCCTCATTATACGGTTAATTGTTGAAGGAGTTTTATTGTATTCGAAGGAAGCAAATTCTTATTTTTCAGAACCGACGATCTCGCCTCCGCATTTAAGAGTTGGTTTTCCATCTGGGCTTCACCACATTTATATAATACTGGGGAATACCTATCCCAGGTGTGGGGAATACCTATCCCAGGTGTGGTGAGCAAGGTATTTTTTATTAAAATACCGAAATTGCTACAATACTTGTTTCTCTTGACGTTAAATCCTTATTCACTAACATCCCCATAGAACTAGCCATGAAAGCCGTGGAAGATAAATGGGACCAAATACAGATTCACACTGACATTTCCAAACACGAATTTCTTAATGCCCTTAGGTTCTGCCTAGACACAACATATTTTAAATACAATGGATACCTATACCAGCAAACTTTCGGAACGGCCAAACTCTGAAAAATGACCGCATCGCTTCACTTCCTTTTTACATTCCTTTTTTCAAAAGATATGTCGATGACATCTTCACAGCCATTCCCAAAGATAAAGGAGACTTTATCATCGAACATTTCAACAAGTTCCACTCTAGGCTTCAGTTTACCATCAAAAAAGAAGTCAATAACAGAATCTCGTTTCTTGACATTGAAATCATACGACACAACAACTCCCTTAAATATAGATGGACACAAAAATCTACATGGTCCGGTAGGTACCTTAATTTTCATTCACACCACCACAAAAGCCAGAAAATCGCTACTGCCATCGGATTAATAGATCGATCCATCCGTCTTACTCATGGGGACCATCGTAAAGAAATGCTTAATATTGCAAGAAGAACACTCTTGAAAAACAACTACCCCAAAAAGCTGATCAACAGGATTATTAAGGACCGAGTTAACATCCTTTACAATGGGAACACCACCATCAAGGAATCCAATACAGGTTTTGCTGTACTGCCTTATGTCAAAGGACTCAGCGAAAAAATTAAACTTATTTTGAAACCGCATAACATTAAATTAACTTTCAGATCTCCGAATAACCTGGGTGTTTACTTCTCGAAACTCAAAGATCAGATCCCTCATGAGAAAAAATCGGGTGTGGTGTACAAAGTTGATTGTAAGGATTGCCATCTAACATACACCGGGCAAACGAACCAATGGCTGAAAAAAAGAATGAGTGGACACATCTCTTCAATAAGGTGTAACAAAACTAACTCTACTGCAGCTGTTAAACATGTTCTAGAAGATGGCCATAACATGGACTTTGTTAACACCACTATACTTAAGGCAATTCCGTCCTACAAAGAACGTATCTTACATGAGTTGATTGAGATAAAGAAAGATAGGAACTCAATGAACAGGAAGACTGATATCGAGGGACTGAGTAGCATTTACAGTCCACTACTTATTTAACTTCTTTGCGAATATTGGGGTTAAGTTTTTCACCATTGGTTTTTCTTAATCCAAGACAACTTATTAGAATTATTAATACATGCGTCTTCTTTATTTTTTTATTCATTACCGGGATTTTTTATTATCATTCTGATCAAGTTGTCCGATAAATGTCAATATTTTTAAATTAATATAATTTATAGTTGCTTTGTAATTGTCATTGTTTTTGTTTTTCAATTCATATTAAACTTGAAAAAGAAAAAGTCATTTTTCGAAAGCTCGTTTAAAAAATGTGTTTTATTTGTGTCCTGTAGCTCAACATTGATAATTCTAATTTATATTATTTTCAAGAGCTAATAATTTTATTTAATAATATTTACATTTTGATTAAAAGCTGTAAATTTAAATTTTAAAGTAGCTATCGAAAAAGTACCAGTTATTGATTTACCGTTATTGTTACGGTGTTATTATTGCAAAATATATCATTTTAATTTTATCCCCTCCGGAAAACTATGGACGCCCATTGTTGATACTTACAATTTTAATCCAATGATTCCAACAAAAAATAAATTCTTCTCTATCAATGTAATTATCTTTGTTTTTATCAAAAACGTCAAAAATTTCTCTTAGTTTCGCTTCATCCAAAGTATAAATTCTTCCTTTATCGTTTCGAAACAGGGCCCGACAAATTAACCTGAATTCATCTAAATCTAATTTACCATCACTGAAAAATATTCGTGTCAGTAATTTATTGTTATACGAAAAAAATTATAATACAAACGCAAATAAGATTAATTATTCTTGTTTTAATGTGCATGAAAATATAAATTACAAATTATAAATTGTTTTTTCTTTTAATCTATTTTGGACTGAATTTTAAATCAAAGCATGAAAACATTAAACAGCGGAGGTATTAAATTATAAACTTTTTATTGACGGTAAGTACTTAGAAAAATTCAGCAATTTAAACTTATTTTCTAAAATTGGATTTCAACTTTTTAGGGTGGAAAATTCATATTACTACCTTCCTACATATTAAATATTCGTAATATAACTACAAGCTTAATTGTTCAGAAAAGAATGTCATGTTTTAAGGTTAAATTTTATTTTTGATTAACTCCAAATATTTCATAATTTCTCTAGTGGAAAAAGTTCAAACAAATTTTATTTGTTGGTATAAATTCATACGCATTCTGCATAATATTGTTTTTCAAAAGTAGAATAAATATGAAACTTAAATTATCAAAGAAGAAATATTAATTACAAATTTTAACACTTTAGTAAATTTTCAACGGGTCAATCTATGGTTACGTAGTATTTATAAAAATTAAATTTTAAAATACATTTTTTATAATGATAACTGTATTATTATTCGGCTAGTATCAAATTGGAAAAGTTAGGTTTCAAAAACAACAGTAAGCAGTAGTATCATTACTAGGCCTGGGATTATTTATACGCACCAAAAAAGATAAAATATGGATTAATATGCAAACTAAAAAATATTTTTTCTTTGAAGTTTTTACATAAAGTATGATTAAGTATATTAATATATTTACATGACAATTACGAATAATAATTTGAAGGGGAATTTGATTATAAGGATATACAAATCATTGTATATCTAGATAGATTTAAAAAGAGGAAAAGTGAGATCCTTTTGAGAAAAATGTTAGCAAGGCGAGATCACTTGGAGAAAGTCGAGATCCACTTTCGGATCTCGACTTTTTTAACGTGTATATCGAGTTTTTCCGTTAAATGTTGGTAAGGTAGGTCGCTTATTTGAAATTTATGCTGGATCTCGTTTTTCCGATATTTTTCGTATTATATACATTAGTAGTTCTCGAGTAGTAAGGTGGAGCGCTGCTATCGGCAAAGTGTATATATGTATATTTGTAATTGTTTTAAGCCACGCTGAGATCCGAAAACTTGGCAACGTAGCAAAGCACGCATTCATAACCGAGTTGACTAATTTTAGCAGATAATGTTTTAATGATTACAATGATGCAGTAAATGTTCCGTAAAGAAAAAAATAACAATATTATTAATATCTTTTGTTATTAGTTAATAAACTTCAATATAAAAAATTAAATCTAAATTTTTACCAAAAAAATTTAAACGTTTCTATTGCAAGTTAGAAAATTGAAAAATAATTCTTGTAGAATATAATATATGAATTATTGAAAATTTCTGTTCAGTTTTTGTTATAGTTATTTTTCTTTTCTGTTTCGGATAAACGTAATATTTTTGGGTTAATCGAAAATTTAAGAATTTGGGTTTGAATATGAAGTTGTTTCATCAGTTTGATAAGTTACTGGGTTAGTTGGCGTGGTTTATTTCTGTGTTTATAACAAGTCAATTAAAATGTTTAGTGGATTAAATTAATATTTAAATGGATTTGTTTTTAAATTTTTATAATAAATGTTAAAACTACACAGTACATACAAGTAGTGCAAAATTTTTTGGACCTCCGAGCAAGTTACGTATGGGAAAATAAACTTTTAATGAACTTAAATGAACTTCTATTTTGCAAAAATAATAAATTATTAGAAATAATTGCTAAGATCAACAAAACTAGGATTCTTAATTTAATTAGTTACATGGGTAATCCGATTTAAAGTAAAGGGAGCGCTTGTAATTTTTGGACGCTAAGAATTTAATTCAGGGTCGAATCGAGTTCGGGTTTTAGGTAATACGAAACGGCCAATGGGTAGAATAAATTACATTTTATATTATACCATATAAAGTAAACCCTCTCACTGGATGGTTAAATCACAACGTTATTTTTAAAAATTCGTAATCACGTTTTACTTTTTAGCCTCTAGAATCAACAAAAAACGTTGGCGTCTTGATAACCGATATGCTAACCTAGGTGCTAACCTTGCTAAATAAAATGGTTTAGAGATCATTATCTTATTTCTATGGTGGGCGATAGAAACAATACAAGTCAATTTCTGTCATTAAAGTTATGTAATTTTTTTAATAAGGCATTAATAAAAAAACTTTTTTAAAAACTTAACTTAATTATTTACTTACTTCACAATGCCCTGAAGGCCAAGATCTAGCTCATCAGATTAAGATTACTTTTTGACAACTTTTTGATGTGTTTCGACAACTATTTTTAGTCAGTAAATAAAATATCAGATTATTATTTTATATGATGACTTTGTTTGATTTGATTGATTAAAATAAATTAAAGGGCGGGCCGGACACCTAGTACGCCAGCTCCGCTATTGCGGACAGGATTGTTGATGCTCGCGGGCCGGATCTGGCCCGGGGGCCGTAGTTTAGAGACCCCTGGTCTAAATAATCATCAAGCAGGAGGGGGGGGTGATTTTTGAAAAACGCTAGCTAACACTTCAATTCAAGGTCAAATCGAATTCGGTTTATCGACAATAAATCAAACTGCAAACGGTCTAAATAACAACAATTTAAAATAGTGATGGGCGCTTGCAACTTTTGCGGGACGCTAGGTAACAATTTAATTCAAGGTCGAATCAAGTTCGGGTTTTCGGAAATAAGTCAAACTGCCAACGGTGTAAATTATCATATTATAAAACAGGGGGGTGACCTATGAATTTTTCAAAAACGCTAGCTAACACTTTAATTCAAGATCAAATCGAGTTCGGGTTTTCGGCAATAGATCAAACAGCCAACGGTGTAAATTATCATATTATAAAATAGGGGGGAGGACCTATGAATTTTTCAAAAACGCTAGCTAACACTTTAATTCAAGGTCAAATCGAGTTCGGGTTTTCGGCAATAGATCAAACTGCCAACGGTGTAAATTATCATATTATAAAACAGGGGGGGGACCTATGAATTTTTCAAAAACGCTAGCTAACACTTTAATTCAAGGTCAAATCGAGTTCGGGTTTTTGACAATAGATCAAACTGCCAACGGTCTAAATAATCCAAATTAAAAATAGGGGTGGAAGGTTGCAATTTTTGTGGGACACTAAATAACAATTTAATTCAAGGTCGAATCAAGTTCGGGTTTTTGGCAATAAATAAAACTGCCAACGGTCTAAATTATCATACCATAAAACGGGGGGGGGGGACCTGTGAATTTTGCAAAACGCTAGTTAACACTTTAATTCAAAGTCAAATCGAGTTCGGGTTTTCGGCAATAAATCGAACTGCCAACGGTCTAAATCAAGGGTCTTCAAACTATTTAGCTTAAGGGCCAGCCTGATTACTCCACAATGCCCCAAGAGCCAAGATCTAGCTCATCAGATTACGATTACTTTTTGACAACTATGTGATGTGTTTTGACAACTATTTTTAGTCGGTAAATAAAATATCTGATTATTATTAATCATTATTAATAATTAATAGCCCGCCAGGTCCGCTATTGCGGGCCGGATTGGTGGTGCTCGCGGGTCGTAGTTTGGAGACCCATGATTTACATAATGTCAAGTAAAATATCAAAAATTTTAAAATTATAATATCAAAAGTTATACAGTTTTTTCGCTCTCCTGTAAAGTTGCCTTTTTTTTGACTTGTACTGTTTCTATCGCCCACCATAGATTTTTTACTTCTATTAAAGGACAGTTACGGTCTGATGTTTCGGTGGTTCAGCTTGAGTGGAGCAAAAACTTTATATTAACTGTACTCCCTGGTCATGTGAAGGCGAACCACCACGATAATCTGCATTGAAAACCCTTTATAAAATAAAACGGTCAGCTAAAACCCATCCTGAGTTGTAGCGCAACTTTGGTCTAATGGAATTTGGTTATTTTAAACAATGAATAAGTATTTATTTGTGAGGACCTGGAATAAGTAACTTCTGATTGATTAAATTTAAATAAAAATTAGTAACTTCTGATGGGTCAAATTTAACCCGTAAGTAGCGAGGTGGCTTTCTTGTCGCACAAGAAACGAGATGCTTTACCCCAATTTTGTTTTAAAGAAATAAATTCAATGAGACGATGTGAAACACATGCCCGAGGGGTACATGAAGCCCGATGATACAATGATTACACCTATCGATATCGTTAACTGACGGCATTTTCAAAATCTACTGGGAGCTGTCACACCCCACCTCGCTACTTACGGGTTAAGTAAAATGTAAAATTTGACCAATCAGAAGTTACTAATTCCAGAACTTCATAAGGAAATATTTATTTGTCGTTTAAAATCACGGCCCTAAGTACCTATATTCTTCTTTGCGTACTAACAATTCTAATATAAGTTTACCACGAGTATTCATTATTAATTAAAAAATTCAATAATTAATGTAAGATTAATAATTTTATAAATTAAAATTAATATAATAAATTTAAGTTCTCTTAAAAACACGATTATGCTTATGAAATATAAGTTATACTAATGCACTATAATAATGCAAGCATTAAATTTTTTTTTTGCTATTCTTGCAACTTTTAGTTTATATAAACTTGGCAACACTACATGATCTCATCTTGTCCTATAGATTACAATTTATACATTAAAGGATCTCAACCTGTCCTTTTTCTTTTAAGGATCTCCCTTGTCTCAACTTTTAACATTAAAAATTAAAATGGAATATTCTTTCCCCTCTATGGTGGTAACATTCAGAATTACTGTTTCCAGATTCTTTATGAAAATATATATGGCTAATTTGTAATATTTAAAGGGGATCTCTGGTAGTCCTAGTTTTATAAGGATCTCTACTTGGATTAAAAATATATATATATATATATTGTCTAAATATATAAATCTTAACTTGTGAGAGTAAATAAACATCTTCAATACAACAAGTTAAATTAATTTAATTTTATTTATATACTTAATTTTTTTTTTTTTTTTACTTTTATTTTTTTTGCTTATTTTATTTATTTACTTAATTTATTTAATTTAATACAATTAAATACAATTTAATTTAACTTGTATTGTATTGTATTGAAGTTTAATGTTTATATATAAATATCTGTATATATATTGCAGTGTTCCAAAATCCCCATTTGAATTTTTGCATGATTATTTTTAATTTCTTATATAAATTTAATATTTTTGAAAATTGTAATATTTTAAAGTTTTATTTTATTGAAATTTTGTAAGAGCTGGCGTCAGCTGGAGGAATAAACAAAGCTTTTTGCCAAGATGGCCGCTCGAAGCGGTTGAGGAGAAATTTGTCTTCTGGATTTATTTTCATTTGTATTTTCAGATGTTGGGTTTTGGAAATAAATTAATTTAATTTTTGAGTGAGTAGAGATTTGATTACTTATTTTACAATTTGTCAAAGAATTGGATCAAGTGAATAAATTTTTGGATGAGATTAAGTAATTTGGATTTTGGATTGATGATATTTTTGGATGGTTAAAAATTGGAAATATAGCGAATTTGATTTTGAAGGTGGAATTTGTAGGATTAGGATTAAAAGTTGAAGGCAGTGCAGGGTAAATTCGATAACGCGACGTGTGATTGAAGTTATCTTTTCGATTTGTGATTCCATTTCAATTTCTAAGAATTTATTTTAAACTTGAATTTGAATTGTATTTCGATTATTTAATATTACCTAATTATTAAAATCAAGAGTTTCATGCTCAACAATGATGGAAAATTACACCGCAATATAGCGGTGTGATATGGCTTCTGAATTCAATATCGCGCGTCAGCAATTCTAAAGTAATAATTTTAATAAACTTGAAAAGTTTCTCTTGTATTGTTACAAAAAGGTAGCCATAGTAAATCGAACTGCATCAAATGCATCAAGATAGCAAAAAACCTATCCTTGAACTACATAGATTCGATTTATATATATTTATTTATAATATTTATAAAGTTCATATATTCACTCACTCACTCACTTTGAAATCTTTGAAAATCTTTGACTCCTTCGAGACTTCACAGAGATGTGAAATCTTACGAGCGGGCGTCGCGTTGATGAGTACCTGTTAACCTGGAAAAATCTGAACAGTTGAAAAAGTCATCCCCATTTCTTTCGGGAAGAACTGAAACATTTTTGCTAAAAGCCGTCTGCGCGGCTCTGTTATTTGGCGTTGATTTGGTAATTTTTCCAGTTTTAATTGGCCACGTAAAATTGGCTTTCTATTTGTTAAAAAAAATCCATCTTCTTGAACCTTTTTCCCACCGTGCTTGTTACGCAGCACAAGTAAAAAAAAACAAAAAAAGTATGTTTCGATTTTTACCTAAATTCAAAGTTTTATAAGTAATTGAAATGTAAAGCTTTGTAAATCAAATATTTCATATGTGCGTCGTAAAATTAATTTTAAATTCAAAGGAGAAATATATACCCTAAATTAGTTTTTCATCTTATTTTGTTTTTATAATTTATGTTCCAGGGTAAAAAATTATTCTGCAGCTAGAAACTACACTCATTTAGAAATAAGAATTAAAAAATTTTGAGTTTAAGAAATTTCTGTACTGAAGTACAATGCAGTGCTTATTACATAATAGTCGTGGTGTTGACAGCTTTCAGACTCGCATTTGTTCGATGATACGTTCGAATACCGTGGTTCGAATCCTAATTTCTAGTCGCTGCTACTAGTTGTCACCAACCGTGGTTACTTTGAAGTTACTTGACTACCAAGTAGCTGTACTGATTGTGTAACGAATATTACTAATATATTTTTATTATAAAGAATATTAATGATAGAATAATCTAGTCTATAGATTAATAATCTTATTGATTTTTTTATTTTAAATGTCCTCAAGAGCCGAAATCACCCGGGCCAGTTACGTACCTTTTTTGAGGGGTCTACTTTGACTAATAATAATAATAATAATAATAAAACATTGTAAAATTAAGTTTAAAAAAAAATTTTTTCTACTAGTGTTTGAAAAAGTGTAACTTTTCGATATTCGTTAGAGTAAGGTAAAATAGGTTTTTTCAAGCACTAGCGCGTTTTACTTTTTGCACATGCGCATTCAAGTTACAATAATTTTTGTATTTTATTTACTGAGCAATACGAGATTACTCGGATTTACTGCCCCACGATTTCTGCGTTGAAGCAGACGTATTATTTACATTAATAATATTTGTTCGATTGTTTTTAAACCGGGACAGCGCGTACGCAGTCCCGACTACCGAAAATAACGCGCCCGAGTTATCCACATTAGATATAATCGCATTAATTATTTAAATGATAAATTTTTTTGTTTCTTATTCAAACAATAGTAGAAAAAATATTGTGTGAAACACGTTTGAAAAGTTTCTTTTTCCGTACTAGGCGTGAAATTTTTTATCGAGGCTTTAGCCAAGCACTTGGCACTTTTCATTACTCGTTGCACAAATAGTTATTGTATCCTTTCGATGAGTAATAACGTATCTACTAAAAAATCAAAACCATTGAATTTTATTTTCCCACAGAAAAAAAATTCCCAATAAAAACGTAAAAGACGTGCAAGTTACCAGACTACTACCTTAACCACATCAAGCTAAATTTAGATACAATATTGCTAACACAATATCTGAAGAAGCTCTGTGAAACCGAAAGTCAAACATGGAATTTCATTCAAAATTTAGCTACCGGTTATACAAAGCTGTAATCCATGTTGTTTAATTAATAATTAAACTACGATCAGAGTTTAAACTCAATATCTGACCAATCAGGTAGCCATAAACGTAGGTTAATCCTTGAATTTAGTTTAACTAGCAACTGAAATACTGGACCTAAGTGTAATCTTGGTTTATTTATAAAAGTTTCGAATGCATTATCCGAAGTGTTTTGATGAAGAGTGGGCAATTATCTATTGTCCATTCAACAAAACAACAAAATATATTACTTTTCCCTTTTCCTCCAATTGCAGACCAAACAGGTTACATTAAATTTTAATAAAAATACCTACCACCAGAGCACCAACTTAATTATTTATTTATAAGCTTTGTGTTTTTATAATAATATTCTAAATATATTTCTATTTTTAATGGATAGCAGTACGAACTTGGTACCAAAAGAATGTCAAGGCAAAAATCTCATTAATTGTGATTTATTGACGTTGTACAGTACACAATTCATTATAGATTTTCATATTGAAATTGATATTTATTGATACGAATTATAACAAAAATATTTTCGTTTTTAGATTTTGTTCTGTTATAAATTGTTTTATGTGATAAAAATTCCTAAATTTCTTTGATGAACTTTTCATTGTAAATATAAGTTTGCTATAAATACATCATTACAAATAGGAAAAATTCATTATGTTCTAAAACAAGTTTTGTTAAAAAGTTTTTTCTGTTTAGAACTTATTATATTTTCCATATTCATTATCGATTTTAGTAGACTAGTTATAAAGTTTCAGTTTCATTGTGAAAACAGAATTTTACAAAAGATTCACCTATTGTGTAGGAATATTGTTTGTTTTATTATTGGATACCATATACGATTTAGAGTACCAACGCACGCTAGTCTAAAATTTCCGATAAGGTGAATAACTAAAACGTAGAGCAAATAAAAATTCTGAATAAATTTCCTTTGCTTTAAATAAAGAGAGGACTTAGCTGCCTTTGACAGGCACAAGAAATACTTGATATTTTGTTTGAATGGTTTTTTGCCAATGGTCTTTATTTGAATTAAATATTTATTTTTTGAATAAATATTTGAATTTATTTGAAATAAATGATTTTTCATGCTGGTCAGGTTTTTAGAGAAGATGTTATACATCTTAGATTACAAGGTTATGATCTTCATCAGATTAGATCCGCTAAGTTTTTGGAGCTGCATATTGAGGAAACTTTGAATTGGGATGTTCATTGTACCTCAGTTGCTAGGAAGCTTGGTTCGATATGCTTTCAGATGAGAACGCTTAGGTCGGTGTTGAACCTGTTGGTTCTCAAGTCTTTTTATTATGCGGAAGTTCAGTCGCGCTTGGCATAAGGCCTAATTTTTTATGGAATATCTGGGAATGCAGAGTGTCTTTTCGTTGTTCAAAAGCATATTTTGAAATGCATTGTGGGTGTGGGTGAGTTGGAATCATGTAAACCTATTTTTTAAGAACTTGGTATCATAATAATAATAATAATGTGTCTTTATTCGCATGAGTTGATACTTACAATTCAATTTACAAATTAACAATGAGAAAACATAGGAGATATTAAATTGTCTAAAATTCAAAAGTCAATAACAATTACAATAATATGCGTAAGCAACCCATGTGGAAAGGCGAAGTTCAGAAAGGTATCCTTACAGAGAGCGCCTGCTCTTCCACTTAACCCTAAGACTGGCACAAGCGCGCATCCAGGCCCCCCCCACGCCCCATCCGCAGGCACCACGATCAGTATTCACACTTCATGCACTCCAACAAGATACCCAAGTAGTTTATAAATGGATTTCAAATAAAACCGCTAATGTTAGGGCATTTGTTGTTTAACGATGAAACATTATGCGAAAAGGAACGTTTAAATAACGATAGTTTATGATGAGGCATCACCAGATAGATCTTTCGACGCAAGTTGAGATTATGTACGTTGCCTCTGATGATGTACGTTGCCTCTTGCCTCTGCCATGTTTATACATACAGCTGATACTTGCCATTTTTGTTCGCAAGAATTTGTCTGGCTTTTTGACTCAATTTGATACGCACGGTCGTGATACTAGATTTGGTCACGAACTGTTGATTCCTCAGCATCGCCTGCATCTCTCTGATTTAGGACCTAGATGCATGGGGATTAAGATTTATAACAGGCTACCTGCCGATATTAAAAGTGCTGCGTTGTTGCCGGTTTTCAAGTGAAAACTTACGGAAATGCTCTTAGAGCAATGCTTTTATAGTGTTAAAGAGTATCTTACATAGTGTTGATCTTTGATGGTTCTCTTGAGATTTTGTGTGGTTTTATGTATATGTGCTTTTTGTTATCTTTGTTTTTGTGACTTGTTCGTCCATTTGTATGCGATGTTTAATAAATTTATTTTGATTTTTTGATTTTAAAATTCCTAGTTGAAATGTTCCAATGGGTACTGTATATCAGAGGTGGCCAACAGGTCGATTGCGAAGCAATTTTTAGTCGATCACAGCCGCCGACACTAGTCGTGATTCATAAAAGCTGAGGAGGAAACCGCTGGAGAAATTTGATGTACAAGTAAAGGAAAATCTGAGAAAATCTAAGGAAATCTTAGACAATCTTAGGAAATCTAAGGAAATCCAAGGATATCTTAGAAATTACAGATAATCTGGCTTTTTCAATTTTTTCGAAAGCAAATCATGAGTCAATCCAACCACCTAGGCAATTTGTCATGAAAGCCTGTAATAGGTCACGACGCTTCTGTCAAGAAGCATTAAGACTATATAGAACATTAAAAAATATAATTTAGATGGAAACTTGTCCTCAGCCTTCCATGACTCTTTGCACAATTTGCAGGACCATAGAAGTCCTTCACACGTAATTTGACTCCCCTGACGTATGTATGTCGGACCATCAACACGTGTGAGTCTTATCTATCTAGTCTTGATGCTTCTTGACAAAAGCGTGGTGACCGTATGTATTATAGGCTTTCTTGCCAAATTACCTCGGTGGTTTGCCATTGCCTTCCTAGGGAAACTAACAATCTACCTAGGGCTTTTGACAATCTATTTGACGCGACCAGGATTTGAACCGTATTCACTCGCTTCTCTTGGAGCATTTAGTTCAATTCATTATATTCTATATTTAATTTTACTCTATACAAAACATCTCCAACCATTTTTGTGAGATAAATGCAAAAGAATCCAGTAACTTTTTAAATCAGCTTTGGTGGAACTTACATATTTTGTCCTAGTATCTTTTTGACTAGTTGTGGCAAAACAAAGGATTAAAACCTGGCTATCGGTAGAACTTAACATAGTCCGGGGATATGACTAATATGCTCTTGAGCATCCATGAAATCATTTCGACCAGAAATTTCAACTACTACTAAATATGTCCGTAAACCTAAGTTGTAAGGTAAAAATATTCACATTGGAAATTTTTGGAAGTAACTGTAAATTAAAATTAAAAATTCAAATTATGTAAATTCAAATGATTGTCTTTGTCAAACTTGTCAAAAAACAAATAGGTTAATCCTTAATAATAATTGGCGGAAAATGCTTATGGCGATGACGTAAGCCCTAAGTTTGAGGATTACAACTATATGTCTGTCAAACTTTTAAATTGATTGTCAATAGAACTTTTCCATTGTACGAAAATAGTATTTTCTTAAGTAGACAAAACTTCAATACCGTAACACAAATGAAATCACCTATAAACTAATTTATTTAAATTTTATAGAGAGTGCGAGACTGCGATACAAACTTGATAATAATTTCTCACATCAGAAGTCATTAATTACTTGTAACTTAATTCGTCAACGCTTCCATAAGTTGGATTTACGAATAGAAACAATAAGCTTAATCTTGAATCCATCCTAGACGCTAATACGTCTAACCTATTGGATGAGGTCATTAGACTCAGAAGTACTATGTGTAAAATAGATCAAATTGACATCAATAAAATAAAAAACTAAAATGAAAAACTCGAGACTTATAGGTTAATTATTTCCAAAGCAGATTGGCTACTTGTATTTGGTCCAACACATTTTATCCTAAATCAACACAAGTCTTCGTTGCAAGTCCCTTCCTTAATCTTTGCCAATTCATTTATGATTCAAGAATTATTAACTACGTAATTAAACTATACTAACTGCATTCGTCAACGTTAACACAAGTTGGAATTGCAAATAGAAACCAAAAGGACAATTTTGTATCAATTTTTGATTTTAATAACTTGCAGCTCTAAGCTAACCTGCGAGTAAAGCACAGAAGCTTGTGCAAAATAGAGATAATTGACATAGTGGCTAAAATTAGTGCACAGCATGCAATTAAAATTAACACGAAAATGAAAGTACTCGTAGGAAAATCTAAATCTAACGGATTATCATTTTCACTGTATGCTGTGTATAACTTTTGCGATTGATGTTACATAAACTTCCTATCTTAAGGTAGGATTCTACTTTGGATGCTAAAAATACAAAACAATTTTTGTGAAATTTTTATGACATTAATATAGATATTGATATAAGATTTGTAAGACTAAACAAATACATTCTTAAAATACTTTAAAAAGAAATTTTTAATATATTTTATGCATTTTGTATATACAGAAAAATTGTTTAAAATGTCTTGTCTCGATTAGTAGGTGAGTCTACGCTGGTGTTAAAATCTTGAAAATGGTCCATCTAAAACAAAATAAATATCAAAAGTTTTAGGTTCAATAACACTAGCAACCGACTGAACTAAAATTTTTAATGTACATGCAAAAATAATAAAATAGCAATAAAGAAAAAAAGAAAAATTGTATTTTTTTCGCTGTCATTTGCAAAAAGATATATTTAAAATTAAAATTTTAAAATAATTTTAGTTCAGTGGGTTGCTAGTTCAACCTAGTAGGTTGAACCTAAAACTTTGGTTTTTGTTGTTTGATAGCCCATTTTCAAGATTTTAACATCGGTGCTAATAAAATATATTTCAAAATTTCGTTTTTAACTATTTCGAAAGTATATTTATTAAGCCTTACAAACCTTATATCAATATCTTTATTAATAGTTAATTAAAATAAGTAGTGAAGCAGCTAACATTGGAATAAAATTACACCACAGCAGGTTTTAAATATCATCAAATGGAAAATAATAATATTCATAGTAATAAGATTTTTAGCTAGACAAAATGTTCTAAAAAAATATAGTGAAATTCGAGAATAAGTAAAACATCAAGGAAAATATCGACATTCTGTTGAAAATTTATTAAAAATTTGTGCCTTTTTAACGACAAATCTATAGATTAATAATCTTTTTGATTTTTTTTATTTCAGATGTCCTCAAGAGCCGAAATCATCAGGGCCAGTTACGTACCTTTTTTTTGAGATGTCTACTTTGACCGATAATAATAATAATAATAAAAATACAAATTTAAATTGTGAACAAAAACGTGATTTGGACATAAATAAATGGAATTGATAAGGAGATGTCAATAGAATGGCTTCGGAGAGGAAATCGAAGGATTCATGTGTGCTATTCAGGACGGAGTTATAGCAACAAATAACTACAAGAAACACATAATGAATCTAGAGGTTGCAGGTCACTGCCGAAAATGTAACGTCCTCAACGAAACCATAGAACACATAATAGCCGGTTGCTCGTACCTAGCTCCTATTGATTATCTCCGTAGACATAACCAAGTTTGCAAGATATTACACCAGCAAATTGCAAAGAAAGTTGGCTTACAATTTTAGACCATATTACTCATCTGTCCCATTTAGGCTTTTCTTCAAAATTATTCCGAGATGCAAAAAGCAATCATTTTAGAAACGTGCCACATAGTTAGAAAAGTTTTAAATGCCACATAACATAAAGAAATAATTAGACTTATAAAATACCTATGTAATTAGTTCAAAATCAATTTACTATATTCATGTATTTAAAAATAAAGTACCTGACCCAAATAAGGCCTAGCTAAGCGAGATTTGCAATAAAATGAAAAATATCCAATTTAATTAACATGTTTTAATAATAATCATAATTTTGGTACATTTTCTACAAAATATAAACGAAAAATGGTAAACTTGTACCATAGACAAACACAAAATTAAATATTTTTAAAAACCTTGCCAGTAGGCTTTATTTCAATATGGTACCATAATAAGGCCTATGGCTTTAACATATTTAAATAATAAAATTATACGTAATATTATTTGGTATTTGATGAAACGGGATATCGGGTATGCGGACACCAAATAAAACAACAATGTTATATCGTCGACGTTTCGAAGGTTTATTTATGCCTTCATCTTCAGGTCTGTGAAGAAAGACAAGCATGTGAACGTCGGTAAACAGCAAAATAATACTAATTCTCACCTCAATAACGTGATGGAAAGTCTGTTTATATGCAATGGACACGTAATAATTTGATGTTTGATGGCTCGAAACACGGTAACAGGCGTTAACTTTGTCTGAATAAAATACTATGTACAGTTTAAAATAAATAAATAAATAAATACACTTGTTCAATAAGAACATTACAGTTAAAATAATTTCCCAATAATAAAACACAAATGGTAAAAAACCAATAAATTTTTGACAAGGCCCGTTTGATAACGACAGCCAATGGTATAAAACAATTTCAAAAACAAAGTGTAATACCGCCAAAATAACATAATCCGTGTTGTGTGTTGGCGCCATCTACTAGTGAAGCTTAAGAACTAACAATGTTAACAAAAATAATAAAAAACAATAAACAGACATTGAGGTGGTCGTGAAAAGATAGAGAAAAGACAAATTAATAGGTGTGATGCCAAGACAACTGGTGCAGGTGTCAACCCGGATGTTTCGCTTTAGCGATGTAGCACTTGAGAACGTTTCGGTAATAGTCCTTAATTTGGCAGAAATCATTCTGTTTGTTTACATTGGGTCCCAAAGTGGATATGAAGACGGCTTCCAGGAAAGTACGTTTATAGAAATTCTTTTCGGGGGCCAGGATTTCGACTTCTTCCACTTTAAAGTTATGGGAGGAATCTATGATGTGTTCGGAGAAACCTGTTTTTTAGAATTATACTTGATGTCATACGTGTGTTGCTTTATTATATTTCTTAGTATCTGTTTAGTTTGTCCAATGTACTTTTGGCCACACTCACAATTAATCCTGCAGACCACATTTGCTCTATCCAGTATAATTATCCTGTCCTTTGGTCTAGAGTACAAAATTTTTCCCAAATTGAAACTATTGTAGAATGCCAATTTCAAGGAACCATCGCTGACAGCCTCCTTGAAGGCATGTTCAAGTTTATTCTTTAACCATGGGTGATATGTGATTTTACAAAATTTCGTCTTATCCAGTTGAACCTCTTGCGAATTCGGCACATTCATCCTAGGCGTGCTCTTCTGGAAAAGTGCACAGTCTATTAGTCTGGATGGGTAGTCGTTTTCTAAAAGCTGCAATTTTAAGTCATGAAGTCTGGTGCTAATTAACTTTCTAGGAACTCAAGTCTCAATTCTATGTTTTAGAGTGCTTATAACACTCATTTTATGACACATGGGGTGGGAACTGTTGAAGTTAAGTAACCTGCTGGTGGAGGATGGTTTTTTATATATGTCAGTGGAAAGCGATCCATCTTCCCCTCTAATCACCCTGAGGTCCAAAAATGGGATCGAATGGTTAGACTCCAATTCATAAGAGAAGGTAAGTAAACTATCATATCCATTAAGTATCTCTATACATTCCTCCACTCTATTTTTAGGAACAGCAGATAGGACATCATCCACATACAAAAGCAAAAAAGGAATTTCAAAATCAATTAATCCAAAAAAGTTACAAAGAAGATCGTTCATCACAAAAGCTGCGAAGACAGGGGAAGAGGGGTCACCCATAGAGCTACCGACCAATTGACTATAGATTTTGTTGTCAAAGATAAAGAGCTATTTTCGAAAATAGCAGATATAAATTTTATGAAGTCAACTAAAGGGATATTAGATGTGGGGGCGATGATATCCCAATTATTGGTTATAGATCTAATCCCTGCTTGCTTTGAAGCATATTTTCTTAGATTTCCTAAGATTTCCTATGATTTCAGGGTTTCTCTTTTATTGGAAAATTTAGTATTTTTTAACATTTCTTCTCTTAATGTAATTCATAACATTCGATAAAGAATTATAATCTAATGTGTACACACACAGTAACACTACAACCCTCGATGGGTTTTTGCTAACCACTTCATATTATAAAGTAGTCAACACACTTAAGCATAAAACCGTAACCATAATGTGTAGATAAACATATTTTCTTCTACCAAGATGGACCTGGGATGACCGCAGTTCTTATGCTTCTATAATAATCTTTCGGCTTAACTTGAAAAATATAGATTATACAATATATATTCGGATTAAAAAATATTATAGGATTAATTCATATTTTGTCGATTTGTAGTATAATTTTTCTATACAGAGTGACCGACCGTTCATCCGAACATAAAGAAATAACATGAAAAATTAATTTTTTTTTTAATTTCTACTTTTTTTTTCGTCTAAAGATAACCAACACTTTATACATATTTTGTTCTTTAATTATTGTTCAAAATTCAATAACAAAATGAAAATAAATGCATTTAATGAAACTTGAGTAGCCTTGCTTGAATTTAATTTGCATTCTTTGCCATTGTTTGGAAATTAAATTCAAGCTAGTCTTCTAAAGTTTTATTAAATGCACTATAATTTTTATGTTATTAATACGTTTTGAACAATAATTAAAGAACAAAATATCAAGTGTCGGGTATCTTTAGACGCGGAAAAAGAAATTTCCTTAACTTGATACCTTTCTCATTTTTATCTGTTATAATAAGAAGCAGGAATTTCAAAATATTCAATTTTCCATGTTATTTCCCCATGTTAGGATACACGGTCAGTCACCCTGTATATGAGAAAAATAGTAATTAAGTATAAGTTTCAAATTTTACATGAAGGTGAAAACTTAAAAATTATTATGTATTTGTTTAACGAATAAGACTTTAAAAGATGCGTTCAGACGGACGGACGGGCGGAAATAGTTTCAATACTACAGCTGAGATCAGAAATTCAAAAAATTCTTCTTTTTAGGGCTACCTTCAAAGGGTTTCGACTTGTTCATACTTTTATCTTTAAAGGTGTCTTCTACGAGTATGTGCTACATATTTAAATTTAGTAAAATCAAAAAAGTATAATATTAAATAAATTTCTATAAGTTTCAATTATCCTCTAGCTAATTATATAACTTTAAAATAAAATTTTGAATAGGTTCTAAAACCTAAAACCGACATCACTTCTGTAAAAGACCCTGTATTATAAAACATTGTATTTATAGAAACAATTTGCATGCTAGTATAAACTTATAACGTGACTACAACAAAAAGTTATTCTACCGTTTAGAAAATATTAATTGATGCAATAACGCTGCAAATATCCTTTTAACACGGATGTTAATAGCAAGTTATTATTTTGCGTCAAAATATATATTTACAACAACTAGCGTAATCAGAAATAAATCAATTACTATGGGTATATTCTTGTATAATTTATTAAAATTATTATACTCTACAAATTAGAGAACGACAAAAAATTAATGAAATTCTGTAAAAGTTTATCTATAATTATTATTATAAACGTTGGAATACGAATGACCGATTGCAAAATGCGTAAATGTTTGATTCACGAACCGTAAATTACAAATTGTTCCTGATTAAATGATTGGTTACTATAGTCTTATTATTGCAGTTGATTTTAATTAAATGAATTAAAATAATATTAATAAAAGATGTATATGCGAATAAAATATTCTTCCTCTTCCATAATATTATGTATGCAGAATTTAAATCAATAATATAAAAAATAAGATTTTCATTTTCGACACCTTTGAATGATTGGTTTAAATATTTAAAAAATTATTGCAATATCCCTCTAAATACCGGGTTGCCGTTTGAAAACGAAACAGATGGGATTGTGGTCAACAGAATTTATTTTTTTCAAGAAATGCAAAAACACGTCAATTTTATCATCGAGGGGAACAACTTTTGCGACCAATGTCACTCCCGTATTGTTTCATCTCTTAGCACTGTGATGACAACCCCTAAAATGTTAATAGGGATGATATGGCAAGTAATACCTCATTTGAAAGGTCTTGCTTCCCTGAATTCAGTACAGTAATTTTTTTGAAGTTTTCTCAATTATTCAACAAAACAATTGAAGCTGCAAAAATTCGAAATAAATACGATATTTCAAGACATTTAAGAATAAAAAAGCGAAAAACGCTTGGACATGTTGATTTTAATTTCAAGGGGGCTACATTTACTGCTATTCATAAACATTGACAGTTCAACCTTTTTAAGATAAAGAGCAAACCATCCTTGGAATTTTGAATGAAAAGATGGGTTTGATAAAAAGATTAGTTTAATCAAAATAGATGTTCAACAATTTGAACAATTTTTTTAAAAATTTTAATTTCTTAAAAAAAAAATTTTTTTTAATTAAAAATAAATACATTTTTTTTACTAATTTTATTGTTTTATTAATTCATTAAAATTATTGATGGGAAATAACTATTCTGATAGTAGATTCGTAATCAGAGACCCCGAAAATCCCCGGATACCAATTTACAAATAAATTACTTCAATTTTTGACTATTAATATCTTATTTTAAGTATTATGTCCGCCATATTGGATCCGCCATTATGAAAATAACTATTCTGATAGTAGATTCGTAATTAGCGACCCCGAAAACCCCCCCGGATATCAATTTTTAAATTAATTACTTCAATTTTCGACTTTTGGCCAGCCTTTACGAATTTGGCCGCACTGTGCGCAGGCGCAGGTTTAAAGGTAAAAGTAACTAAGTACATAGGATTCCTATGTACTTGCTACTGCTTTTACTTGGCACCGACTTCATAATTATAAAGCAATTAATAATTATACAATAAACAATAATTTCTTAGTTACATTAAATGGCAACAACAAATAGTAAGTATTAAATTGTGAATACAAAATATTTATTTTTTGCTTTTTAGTTAACTTTTTTTTTAAGTCGGTTTTCTTTTTTGTTAAAAATTTATTTATTTTTCCCTTATTTCACTCGATAAATCATGAAATTCGAATATTTTTTTTGATTTACAAATTTGAAAATTTGTAATCCAATATAAGGCCCTATTTCACGGTTATTTCCGATCTACAGCTGCATATAACGAAGAAAATGAAAAATATAAGAAACAAAAAATATATATAAACATCATTTCCTGACTGATATTCAGTCGAAATAACTTTTTTTTAATTTGAAAGAAACAAAAAACACGTCGATTTAGATAAAGAGAGGAACGTTCACAACTAGTAGATACTATTAAAATTTCAAGTTCCACCCCCTACCGTGCGATATATCATTTTAAAGGTGGAAAATATCCTCGTTCATTCATATTAAAATATTGAATTTGGCGGATCCCTAGATGAGCTAGAGGTAAAAATTTAAAGATGAAATAAAAAGTAATTTTATTTGAAAATTATTTGATTTATTCTGAATTTTTTTTGTTATTAAACTTTTCCCGAGAATCTTCAGAAACTGAAAAGTAGGTTAATTCAAATGTAGGCGGATTAGTTCAGAAACATTTCAGAAAGTCTGCGAAGAGTTTGAAAATAGGTTGTACTATTGTTTGGCCAATAACGGAACACATTTTAAAAATGTAATTTCATAAATTTTCATTCTAAAATTATTTTTTATTTCATTTGGAGGTTAGGGGGTGGTACTTAAAATTTAAACAGAACTAATTTTGAACGTCCCCCTCCTTTTCTAAATCAACTTATTTTTTGTTTTTTTTTTAAATTTTTCAAAAAAAAAACGTTAATTCGACTAAGTAGTGAACACCCGGTATAGTGAATGTAGTAAATAGTATAGTGATTTAGTAAGATAATTAATAGATATACTGATAATCTACGCTACTACTTTTATTACGTTTGTTCTTACAACAGCTAAAATCAATTTGAAGCTAGCTTAATAATAATTAACTATGAACATTAAATTGCATAGGTATAATCGTATAATCTACGTTATTTTTAAAGTTAAACCAGAAGAGTAACTGTCTAGAAGCTTAAAGATGCGTATAAATATGCGAGCCTCGCGCGAGTCACGGCAACAACAATTTGTACGGGGCTCGCGAGTCTACCACGCGCCGCGCCGTGCGAAGGAGACGCGCAGCAAACCGTTTTCTGTCGGTATTTTGACGAGCCATCAAAGGAAATTGGCGCACCTAGTAGAACGGATTTGTGGCAGACTCGTCGAAGGTTACAACAAAGCTTACAACGCGACAGTTGTTATTAAATGTGGAATGGTCTGATGCGGATCGGATAAAACTCGCAGGAAACTCGCGGCAGGCTCTTTTGTTCAAAATCGCGACTCTGGCGCGACTCAGGCCATCAACGGTCTTGGAGTTTCAACGTTTTTGAAAACAAGTGGGTCTACACTTGATAAACGGATATACGGCATTTGGAATTGGTATTCCAACGAAACGTCAGTTGAATTCAACATGGCAACTTATTATCAGCTGTTTGTTTAATTGAAACACAATCGGTGCGATTCTGATTTCACATAACTACCTTATTATGTAAAATATGGTATAAGTAGTTTAGATGCATAAGTTTAAAACAATTATTAGTGTAAAATCTCCCAAAAGGGATTTAGAAGATTATGCTGACTTCTGAGCGTTGACAGCATCAGACATCACTAACGAGTTATTGGGTTTAGATTTCAAAAGTCGCCCGCCGTGTTTTACGCCGAGTAAAACTCGGAGTTCAGTTTTAATTTTTATTCATCAAATGCAGGCATTATAATATACAACTATTTCTTATTAGATTATTCAGAAATTTGAAATAATGCGTGTGACTATACAATTTAGTGAAATTATCTACCTTTAATGTTTAAATTACAATTAGCGATGATTTAATCATAAAGCGTTCAGTTACCAAGGAATTGCATTATTGCATAATAATATTATGCATGCTTTTAAACTACTGAACTTAGTCATATACAGGATGGTTTTATATTTATATAATATACATTTTACTTAATTTTCATATTTAACATGGTTAAACATACTTCCACCTCGAGATGAATGAAGATGATGAAATTACTTTGTTGGCTGTGCCCATTTGTACCATTGATTGCATTTTTTGTTTCTCTTGTTCCACTGGATCTGGATTGTAAGACTACCTATTGCTTCGTCGCTTAGGGGATTCCAAATATATAGTACATCAAGAAAATCGGGAAGTATCTTATGTTCAACTGCATGATAAGATCCTAATACCGTATGGGTCAAAAGCACCCATGGCTTGATCTAGAACTTCCACAACCACTCTTCATTTTCATTTCAGTTTTGCCCATTTTCAATCCAATTTGTTTGCTCTTCCTAATTGATTCTTCTTAACTTGAAACTTTTTGGATGTTTTTTTGTTGTTTTTTTTCTTTTTTTTTTCAATTTCTTCGGATGTTAATTTGTTGGCCTTTAGGATTTCGCTCATCTCTTGATTTTTTGTTATCGCTAATTGATTTTTTAATTAATTAAATTAATTGGACCGTATTGATTGTCGTCGCTGATGCACCGCGTAATATTTGGTTTGATTCTTCTTAATTAATTTGAATAAATTGTGTTGTGATGGCGTCGTCGCTGGCACCTAGTTGGTTCGAAGGACCAAGTGTTCTTTTTTGTTTGGTTCCCAGCAGTCCACTTATTGATAGAATAACAATTTGAAGATCGATTGCATCAAATGCAGGCATTTTATATTGTCGTGTTCCAACATCCTTTTTTTTTAATTTTGAAGTTTTAAATTTTAATATTGTTATATGAACCATTTAATGTTTGGAATTTATTCTTTTGAGATTTGAATTTATTTTATAATTTATAATTAGTTTTGTAAATAATTTTGTGTGAATATTATAAAAAAATTTAAGTTGGGAATACAATAATTTTTACTAATTGCCAAGGCGTTTGCCAGGTCGTGTTTGCTTGAGGTTTCCATAAAATTTAGTAATTGCATTTCAAACTTTGAAATATTTTGATTTTTGAATAAAGTTAATCGAATTGTGCGTAGGTGATTTTTTTAATTACTTAAAGTTTAAATTGAAAATTGTCTAAAATTTTAACAAAATTTGAGTATTTTAAATTGGAGGATTGGATTTGGATTGATGGCACTCGAAATTGAAAATAATAAGTTAAATTGGAACATTTTGATAAATAGTTAATTGGATAAATAATAAAATTAAAATGGGTTTTTATGTTAAAAGTTGATACGAGAGGCTTGTGGTCAACACGGTGAACACATTAATTTGGCGAGCCCATTTGTTTATTTAATAATTTGAAATTAAAATTATTTGTGGTAGGTTTTTATTTTTTTAAATTGTAACGCGGGGTAATCACAATATACAATTATTACTGATTAGTCGCACGCTCGTACCTTTTTGACCTTTTTGAATCTTCAAAAAGGTCAAAAACTTGAAATATTTAGCCCTATTAATATTACAATATTAATATTACAATATTAATACTACAAAATTAATTATTAAAATAACATAATGTACAATTTCGGTTTAGTGAAATTATTTACCTTTAATGTTTTAATTACAATTTGCTGATAATTTAATCATAAAACGTTTACCTACTAAATAATATTGCATTATTGCAAAATAATATTATGCATGCTTGTAAATTACTGAACTTGGTCATATACACATATACAGGATGGTTTTAGATTTATATAATACATTTTACTTAATTCTACTGTTGTTAAATTTTATAAAAGTTTCCATATTTAATCTGATTTAATAATTCGAGTACATAATGATAAATTGGTGTTCCGACAGTTGGCCCTGAGCCAGTTGGCCTTGCGACAACTGGCCTCGGACAACTGGCCTTGGCGACAACTGGCCCTGGTGACCACTGGCCCTAGTGACCACTGGCCCTAGTGACAACTGGCCTTGGCGACATCTGGCCCTATCGACAACTTGTCCTTGGACTACTGGCCCAAATATTTTCACGAAAATATATTATTTCGCTTTTTTTTACATTTTATTACAGATTTTCAAATCTGCAAATCCGAGAAAAATTTTGTTGGATTTTGAAACTGCTTCAATGGCAGCTTTTGCAGCAGATTTTCCAGAAGCCATTATTACTGGTGGCTATTTCCATTTATGCCAAAGCATCATCAGAAAAGTTCAGCAACTTGGAATAAAAGAAGATTATGACACTAACAACGTCTTCCGTGAGGGCATTCGTAGTCTGGCTGCTCTTGCTTATGTTCCTGCCCTTGAGGTTACTAGTGCTTTCGATATTCTTGTCGAATCCATGCCTATTCACGAGCATATGGATGAACTCTTGGCATACTTTGAACATACTTTTATTCGGGGTAGACGCCGACATACCGATGCGCGTTTTTCAATTAATTCGTGGAACCAGCATGAAGTAACTGTGGACGGAATTGCACGAACAACAAACATTGTTGAAGGATGGCACTTCGGTCTGCAGACACTATTCCAGTGTCATTATCCAAATCTATGGAAATTTTTAGAAGGTCTTCACAAAGTCAGCCAAAAGCACAGAGAGTCATTTCTGCAAGGAGTTGCAGGTGCTCAATGTCGACAAATAAGAAGATACCGCGAATTTAACATAAAAGTTCAAAACTCAGTTAGTAGATACGGTCGACTTGAAATTGTAAAATCTCGGAGAAGAGAGATTTTGAGAGTTGGGCTGACTTCTGAGCGTTGGCAGCCTCACCAACGAATTTTTAGGCTTGCATTCTCAGAAAGTCGCCGTGGTGTAGAATAAAACACGATAGGTTTTAGACTATATTTATTTGGTGGATCGGTGGCTTTTTATTTACATTTTTTGCTTATATTTCATTATTTATTATTACTGTTAAAAGTTAATTCTATCAAAAATGCTGATAAGTTTACCTACTTAATGATCTGTAATTGCAATTGTTGCAGGATATTATTTTGCATACCTATTAAATAGTTAAACTTAACATATACAGGATGATTATTAGTTTAATACATTTTGTTTTACATTTTTTATGAAACAAAATTTTTTTTCATGTTTAACGTGGTTAAACAGAAGTATTGACGTATTTGAGAGCTATTTCGCATTTGTCCTATTCTTAATAAATGATTTTATATAATATTCTTATTGTTTTTGTTAATATGTTAAATATCTTATATTTTTGCCAAATTTTTGAGAATAAATTTTGAAAATTTCACTGATCGAACGAAAATCTGTAACAAAATGTAACATGAAGCGAAATAATATATTTTCGTGAAAATATTTGGGTCAGTAGTCCAAGGGGCAGTTGTCGATTAGGGCTAGATGTAGCCAACGCCAGTTGTCACCAGGGCCAGTGGTCACCAGGGCCAGTTGTCGCCAAGGCCAGTTGCCCGAGGCCAGTTGTCGCAGGGCCAACAGGCTCAGGGCCAACTGTCACCAAATCGTTTTGATATAATGCGGATTTGTACAACAAGATTCTAATGAAAAACGCCGTACTAATGATTCTTATATACTACAGTAGAATCCGCTTAATGTGATCACGGATAATGTTATCAGTCGGTTATTGTGATCATTTTGACTAGGAACCGGCCGCTTTAATTAGTTTACATACAAAAACCACCGGATAATGTGATCAAAAAGCCGCTTATTATTATCACTTTCAAGGAATTTCCTACACAATAATCTCTTTTTTTTACAAAACTTCTTTACCAAACACGTCACTCGTTTTAATTTCTATACAAAAACTAATGAAGTTTTTCGTTTCATTGTGTGTTTCTATTTTAATTTTGCTAAATTGCACTTTGATTTATGCATTTTAATTTAATTCTTGCTAAATTTACCTAATTCTTCTAAAATTTGTTTTTTTCTAAGATTAGCTTATTGTTATCAGTCGGTTAATGTTATCAAAATGTTCTTGGCCCAAAGTGATCACATTAAGCGGATTCTACTGTATTTGATTTGATACGGCGTTTTTCATTAGAATCTTGTTGTACAAATCCGCATTATATCAAAACTTCCGGATAATAGGAGGGAGTATCGTAAAACTTCAATCGCCTTATGTGAAAGACGCATTATGAGAACAACGCGTAATAGGAGGAGGAACATTTATTAAACAAGAAATATATGCATCATGGCCGAACATTGACACACATTTGAACATGTGCACCAGAAACAACAAAATAATAATTTTTAAATAGACAACTTCCAGTTTGATTCAGCTGATGGTAGATAGCAACATTTGGTGAGCTATTCCAACGATTAGAGTTATCATTGCTCCAATTAATTTTCCAGTCATCGTATTTAACAATTAATCGTATTAAACAAAAACAACTGAAATTTTTTTACTTTTCGTGTAGCCTACTTGTCCTTTTATGGTTCTCCATTCGCAATAATACTAAGAGAAGTAGGTACGAGTTTTTCTTTGGTTTTTTTTTGAGCTGATGACTGGGGACTTATTAACGCAATAAACTACCTGTAGTTATTTTCTTTTCATAGAAGCCACCCCCTCGCTTCCAACTCAACAGCTAGTTTTAACATCGTGGGCTTCTACACAAAAGTTCACGATATTTATTTGAAGATTGGTAAGTACAAACTTGTCATAATATTTGGTGTCCGTTTGAAAACGAAACAGACGAGATTGTGGCCAGCAGAATTTTTTTTTCAAGAAATTCAAAAACTTGTCAATTTTATCTCGAGGGAAACAACTTCTGCGACTAATGTTATTCCCGTATTGTTGCATCCCTTCGCGCAACAAACAAATTGAAGCTGCAAAAGTGCGAAATAAATACGATATTTCAAGACATTTAAGAATAAAAAAGTGAAAAACGCTTGGACAGGTTGATTTTAATTTCAAGGGGGCTACATTTACTGCTATTCTGTATTAGTCGTATAGAAACAATTTTATGAATTATTGGATAGAGAATACGAGAAAATACCAAAATACTACATTAAAATATTAATAGGCGACTGGAATGCGAAAGTTGGAAGAGAAGAGGCTTATAGGCCTACAATTGGTAAGTTTAGTCTACATAATGAGAGTAATGAAAATGGAAGACTTTGCAATAGGAAAAAACATTAAAATTAAGAGTACACACTACGAACATAAAAATATTTATAAAGCAACGTGGGTGAGTCCAGGATGGTACTAATGAAAATCAGATAGACCATATCGTGATTGAAAGTAGAAGCGAAAATATCATTAAAGATGTTAAATCATATAGTATACAGGACCAGATTTGGATTCAGACCATTTTATGGTAGGTGTGAAAATATCAACAATTGTACCAAATAAAACGAATCCAGGAAAAAACGTAAACAAGATAAAAAGTAAAATGGAAATTCAGCTCAAAACTGAAGATCAAAGAGAAATGTATCGTGAAGTAATGGAAAAGATATTAGAAAAGACAGAAATACAACAAAATGTAGACCACATGCTAGTAACAATAGAAAAAAGTATAATTGAAGCAATAAGTATGCAGTATGTGAAAACTAAAAAGAAAGAAAAGAAGTGGTATGATGACCAGTGTGTAAATGAAGTAAACAAAAGGGAGAAAGTAAGACAAGTGTTCCTGGCTAATCGACCTGAAGCAACAACAAAAATTTACTAAAAGCAGAGAAAACAGTGCAAAAAGATAATAGGAGAAAAGAAAAGAGAACACCAACTAAAGAAACTTGACGAGATAGAAGAAAAGTATAATAACAGAGAAATAAGAAACTTCTACCAGGGAATAAAAAGAATAAAACATGGATTTCGAACAAGTACAACGTTCTGTAAAAATAAAGACGGTACACTGGCTGGATCGAAGGAAAAGTAAAAAAAAGATGGGTAGAATACTTCCAAGAGCTACTAAATAAAGCAGGAAATCAAGAGGAAGAGAGAGAATATATAGCTATAGAAGAAGATGAACATATATAATATAGTAGAAATACCAACAGAAGACGAGATCAAAGAAGTGATATTGAAACTTAAAAATAATAGAAGTGCAGGTGAAGATGGCATACAGGCGGAAATGTTAAAATATGGAGGAGAAAAACAGCACAAAATAGTCATTGGTATGATACAGAAGTTCTGGAAGGAAGAGAGGAGGAAAGGAGGAAAGGAGGAAGAGGCCGCACGTAGCGGTTGAGACCACCATGGTAGAGACGAAGTTTGTCTCCTAGTTTTGTTTGAAAATTTGATTGCGGATTTGTATTTGCGAATAAATTTATTTGAGTTTTTAAGTGAGTGATTTTTATTATAATTTTTGAGAGTTGGTCCATATTTGAAATTGGATATTTTTGATGCAATTGAAAGTTGGATTGTATTTTTTTGTATGAAAGAGATTTGGATTGCTTATAATATTAATTGGGGACTGATTGTGAAGATAAAATTTGAATTAAAAGAATTAATTGGATTGGATAAAAAATTATAATATTATTGCAAATTTAGTTGAAAGGCAAGGTGGAATTTCTATTAGCCGCTGGCACATGCGGTGATAAGCCGTAAGCTCGTTTATCATTCCATTTTTACATTAAAATTTTATTTAAAATTTGAATTTGGATTTTTTTCGAAAAATTTAGAAATTAAAAAAAAGAAAATTACACTTCAATATAAATATTAATATTACTTAATATTATATGATATATATTAATACCCAGCGCTTTACGTGCCCTCCGAAGCACGGAGATGCTCATAAAAAATGTTAGAGTCTCCCCGGATTCGAACCGAGAACCTTCTAGTCAGCAGTTGTTTAACTAACTTAGTAAGCTAATAATGTTATTAAACTCTGCTATAAAGAATCGTCGTTTATCTTTATGTTTATACTTCTGAAGTAACTTTCTTGCAAGTTTCCACCATAAGCATTAAATTTCTTTTAATAATAATAAAAGCTTTTATTTTGAAAACCAACTTCTGTTTCAACACTTCATTAATCACTTGTTCTTTTTTAGATACTCGTACAAGATCCATTAAATTAAATATTGTTTCTTTTTATTATCAAAACAATAACAAAAGTGCAAGGCAATTTTTTAAGTATTGGTGATAAGTAAATTGCGAATTTTATATCAAAACAAGAATTATTAAGTTAGGTTCGGTTTTATTCTAACGAACATGTATGCGTTCCGACTTGATTTGTGTTGTGGCCTGGTTACACAGTACGACCTAGTATCCGAGCTGACCTAGTCAATTACTGCAGTACAGCTATTCGTACCTTTGACCGCATCATACGAGTTACTGTCATATGCGAGTCGGTCAGTACCTCGCATCCAAGTTACTACTACATTTTTTTAATTTAATCGCCTATCGCCATTCCGCACCATGCCACAACGCCACATGCAGCAGCTCGCATGCGACTCGGACGTCCACTTTCACGATATTTCAAAATGACAGTATATTTTATGAGTTGCTCCTTTCCTTTGCATCAAATTCCTGACCCAAATCCTTCTCTTTTTTTTTCTTTTTTTGTACATTACTTTCAGGTCGAAGTATTTCAGCGCAAAGTATTTTTGTAACCGCCTTTATTACGGTATGAACTGTAATCAGTCATGTATTTTACGACAACATTGCATGAGGCCTAACAAGCTACTGAAAATATGTGAGTACACGCGTGCAGTAGCTGTCTATTTTTACGGCAGCAGCTCGCACTTGTGTGACCGAGAAGGCCTGGTTACACAATACGAGTTGCTGACCTAACATAGACAGCTACTGCACGTGTGTATTCGCATCTTTTCAGTAGCTTCTTAGGTCTCGTGCAATGTTGTTGTAAAATAAACGACTGATTACAGTTCATACCGTAATAAAGGCGGTTACAAAAATGCTTTTCGCTGAAATGCTTCGAGCTGAAAGTAATGTACAAAAAAAAGAAGCATTTGGGTCAGGAATTAGATGCAAAGGAAAAGGGCAACACATACACTATGTATACTGTCATTTCGAAATACCGTAGAAGTTTGGGCATGGTGGGGGAAGGCGAGAGGCGATTAAAATCAAAAAATTTTATAGTAACTCAGATGCGAGGTACTGACCGACTCGCACGTGACAGTAACTCTACGAGTTGCGGTCACACGGTACGAGTAACTGTACTACAGTAACTGACTAGGTCAACTCGAATGCTAGCTCGCACTGTGTAACCAGGCCAAGAAAGGCGAGTCAAGCTATTTTCATGCGAGTACATAGGTACAGTAGCTGTCCACTGTCAGGTCAGCAACTCGTATTATGTAGCCAGGCCTTTAGTATACAGGATTATATTGTCTAAGGAAGGACCGATTTGTACATTTCTTATGAGATTATTTGAGAAGTCAAAATGTTAAAATTAAAGTTTTTTTTTTTCTAAAACCTTGATGATGTGTCAATGAGTCTGAGTTTGTTTTCTACTAATTTATTGTTTTATTTAAAAATCTACTGATAGGAGTATTCTTCATTTGTGAACCATAATAAACTTTTTTAATTTAAGTTTTTTAATATCCGAAGTACTTTGTGGCGAATTAAAAGAATATCGATTAATTTGGAAAACTTCCATGTCATCTTTTAAGGCTTGGTAAAATATCTAATAGAAAAATTTATATAAATTTTAAAGTAGGGTAAGCAAGTTTTGTTACCTAGCTACTAATGGAAATCACAGAATTTCAATTTAATATCAAATATAAAATACATATTGACGTCTTAAAATTTCTACTTTAAAAAAGTTTCCCAGTGCTTATTTTTATTTAATAAATAAAACTTTGTGCTACGAATTTTAAAATTAAGCAATGTGGATAATTCTATAATACGTTTTAGTTTGTCAGGAAGCGGGGAATACCCTGAACTGGTAATATTTATATTGGTATAACGCTTTAATTAAATACAACAAAAACAACAAAAAATAATTTGTGTATTTTTCTAAAAATGTGTGTGTAAATTACTCTTAATTGCATTTGTTTAGTAAAATTTATATTTACGTACCTGTTTTTGTCAAAGGCGGTAAAACATGCGTCCATACTGCACCCACTAACAATATTAAGTAAATCAATGGAATCTGTGAAAAGCATACTAAAATCCAAGATTATAATATACGGTTACGTCGCCAGCTGATACGAAAAATTTGTACTTACGGAAGGGGGGGAAATAGTAATTTACCGATTCGTGGCGTCATTGGCGTCTTGCTGCATCATAACGGCGCTAAGCGCAAGGGCGCTTCAACCCTACAATGTAACGAACATATCACGCCAATGCACCATATTGTAACTTTGTTACCAAAAGTATCGTTACACTTAAATTGATTAATCTAATTTCCTTTTTCCTTTCCGCTTGAAAATACACTACATTAACAGGAAGCTAATTTCAGTTTATTACCTACCACCAGCGATATTTCGAGTTTTCTAAATGTCAAGTTCAGGATTATTTACAAAAGAAATACTCCAAGTAAAGGACACGTATATTATCTTTATAAAAACAACACTAATTATTATAATTTTGTATTTCTTCATTATTATTCCTTCGCAATGTCTATTCAACTTAATATTATGTTAAATTATCTTATCGAATACATAGCTACTACAAGTTTAATTAAAATTTTTGTGTATGTAAATCATATGCAAGTATTACTTATATTATACTTCTTTCCAGTTAAAAACAACAGTATGGACAAATACGAGTAAATGGCAAATCATACCATTTATTTTGCTTGCTTTTGCAATTTACTTAAACCGGCCGAAAATATATGAATATAACTAAATCCAAACAACTAACACATGCGAATGAATGAAATTAAAATAAACATGTACATATTGTCGTGCTACCAAATGAAAGTTGGAGTTCTTTTTATGGTTATGATTTATGTTAAATGAATTTTCTAAATTTAAATTTTGTTAAATGATTTTGTAAATTTAATGTAAATTTTGAATTTGGTGGGTTTTTTGGTGTTAACAATTTTTATGTTGGCACCAAAACACGAATGATAAGGGCTTCCAGCCATGTCCGTGGAAGGACCCGGGCGTGTTTTGCGAATCCTGAGATTTTTTCTTTATTTGCGTCTCAAGTGTGAGATAATTTTTGAATAAATTGTGAGTTTAACGTGAGTAATCTTTTCGATTTGTTTGAATATAGACGAGATTGAGTTCTTTTTTGGATATTGAAATTTGGTGCTGGGAGATTAGGAATTTGTTCTTTGTTAATTAATGAGATTGGATAATCTGGATGAAAAAAAAGAATAGTATAATTAGTTTACGTAAAGTTAAAATTAAAATAACAAAGGAAAATCAAATCTATATTGAGCGTCGTCGCAGCTGCTTTGATAATCACTTGCAATTATCGTTCCATTTTATTGAATGCAAATTTATTTAAAACTTTAATAATAATTTTCAATTGGAATTATTTTATGGATGGAAATTTTTGGTTGATTGAGAAAATCATTTTGGTGTTGCAAAACAGAACTCAGTCCTAAAGAGTCTCATCTCCGATTGTTTAAGGCTAGTTGGCAAATCGAAGTATACAGAAGGAAGTCGAAAAATAAGCTTTTTCCGGCGTTCCACTATAATATATAAATAATATAGAACAATACATTATTATATAAATGATTAGTACATTAGTACATAGAAAACGATTTTCACCCTTAGTTGTTTGGGTAAGTGTAGACTTGCCTCTATTGTACCTGTTCACCTTTATATTTTAGTCCTGAAGATGAAGCGAATAAAGTCCTCCAAAACGTCAACCTGACAACTTTGTTTGTTTGATTGCAATCCAACACTCGATATCCTTTTCATTATTGGACGAGAATTTGGTTTGTTTAAAAATCAATTAAAAATTTAATGTTGGTATTACATGTCCTGATGAGTTTTTGATGAATTTTAGTTGGATGTTCGTCTGTATGTAAGTATGTCTGTATGTCAGTGTGTGATTAGGATATGAAAGGAAATAGTATCAATCGTACAGGTTATACCACGCAACCAAATGTCATGAAATTCGGCATAAATGTGCATCATAGTTAAACTTAGAGGCCAGCTGAAAATGGTCAAAATTCGTTGAAAATTGTGGAAATGATAAAAAAAATAAAAAAGTTCAAGTGTCAATTACTTTTGGGTCAATTTTTATACCCAAATTTTTAATCTTATTAGGAAAAAAATTGTACTTATATTTAAAACGGATTTCTGCAATTACCACGCGTTGTTCAGCCGTGCAGCGTTCCATGATTAAATTACTATGTTTATAGATTACATATTATATGAAATAAGCTCTTTATTAAATTCAGCGAAAAAAATTCGAAATAAAATCTCATGTTGGATCACCCTTTATAATGTATTGAAATCGGGTCGTCGTGTCAGTTTATAAGCATTGCGCGAATTACTGATTACGAATTATCCTTTAAATCAATAATTCTGTTAGCAAAACATGTAGAGCGATTGACAACGCTTACACTTTAAACTAATTGCCTACAAATTACTTTAGCAGTTCACAATAAACAATTTTAATTAGAAAATTTGTTGATATCCAAAGCCATCAATTTAAATAAAAAGGTTACTTAATATGCTTATTTACTATACCTCTTATCAGTATGAACGGATGGAAAAGTAATGTAAATTTGGAAATTTTAAATTCCTGACAAGTGTGCTGGCGAATACTGTAAATTATTTTGAAAGTACTGGGTACGTTAATTTTTTACAGCAAATAGTGAGTTTTATTCGAAAAGGGGCTAATCTCCACTTTAAATTTTTTTATATTACTCTCAAGAGCTTACGAAATGCTGGCTTTTCAAAATTTTAAAGGTTCAAAAAATCTTCATTCATTCTTTCTAATTAACTTTCCGAATTATTAAAATTAACTCCCAATTTACCTCAGGTAGAAAAAACTAAAATACTAAATCTCATCATAAAAAACATTCAGAAAATAGAAATAATAAGAAAAAACAATAATGAAAATAAAAATATATTACAAATAACTAAAATTCTACGTACTAAAAGATTTGCCTTTTAGAAAATAAAATTTTTAACAAAATTTTATAGAGCAAAAATTGTAAGTACTTAACCCTTTCAGACACATCGTCCTGTAGAGAGGACATAAGTTTAAGGCAAAATTATGGCTAGTAGTAGCTATATGGAGAATGCCAATCAAGTTGATCTGCTTCAAGGACTAGTCAGCTTGGCTCCTGAAAGATTGCATTACTTGTTGGACTTATTGTTATACTTTAATACATTTATTTTGTCTTTTGTTTTGAACCTGAAAGCACGTAGTTGTGTTCGAGTTTTTTGTGTTTAATTTTTTTCTAGATTTTAATACTTTTTAAGTACGTAATATTTTTTCTACTTTGTATAATGTTGTATGCATTTAATAAAATTTTTTTTTTCATAGAATCTCTCAAATTTTCGATAAACGTGTCCGGAAATCAAGGGACCGTAAATTGCGCCAGCGGTCGAGGGTTTTTCTAATCCTGCCCGTAAATTGCGCCAAAAATTTTTAGGGTTGACCTTAAATTAAGTCGAAAAAAGGTTATTATATTTTTAATCCTTTGCTTGTTTCTTAATAGGATTAGTATGGCTCTAAAAACTAATTTTTTAATTTTACAAAGGTGCATTTAGCCCGTAAGGTGTACAAGACTACCTAGAAAGCCTAAATGTCTCTAAAAATAGCGACTATTCTCTATGGAAAGCTACACGAAAATTAAAAAGGGAAAATAAAATAGGGTTTAGCGTTTAGATGAAAAAATAGGTCAGATCACTATTTCATCTTTCGGTGTAAACTAGAGCGGTGCAAACTAGGCCAATGAGCCCGGTTTAGCGGCCTAATTACACGTGAAGATCCTTCACTGCTCTTCCACCTAAAACTCAGAATTCATCCCGTTTTTTTACCAAGCTGCTTTGAGCCCCACATTGATAGGAAACAGTGACGGCGCCAGGGGTCACTGGGGACTGGGAGTGGCCAGTCAAGTGCCCATTCAAATTTTCTAGGTGCTTATTTCAATAATGTATTTTTTTCAGTTTATTTATAAATTTTGGGTGTTCCTGCCCACCCCAAATATATTGGGCCCAATTTGGTAATCGGTAGAAAAGTCTAAGGAAAAAAAGTCTAAGGTAAATTGGTCTAGGTATAAAGGTCTAAGGAAAAAAGTCTACGGGTAAAAAAGTCTAGGTAAAATGGTCTAGGTAAAATGGTCTAGGTAAAATGGTCTAGGTAAAATGATCTAGGTAAAATGGTCTAGGTAAAATGGTCTAGGTAAAATGGTCTAGGTAAAATGGTTTAGGTAAATTGGTTTTTACCCATTTTACCTAGACGATTTTACCTAGACCATTTTACCTAGACCAATTTACCGTAGACTTTTTGTCTTTAGCATAATTTACCTAGAATCCACCCATTTCAAAACTGCTGCCGCTGCCCGTCGCTGTAGAAAACATAGGGTACAGATAGGTTTTAATTTCCGTAAACCTTTTCAAATTTACAAAATGCTGTACCTTGTCAGATAAATATGGCAACCACATGAAAACAAAACACAATAAAATTTAAATAAAGGATATGTTGAACTACTACCAATATGTTAAACTATAAACAGAAAATAAATTATTTTTAATGATGGAAGGGCAGGATTGAACCACTTGGTGTGGAATGACTCTACTTTCTAAATATTATACCTGTATTATTTACATAAATTATTTACATATAACAAAAAATATTAATTCCACTTAGTAAAAATTTTGTCTATATGGCGTTTTGTATTTACATACAAATTTTTAAATTATTGTTCAAACCAATACCTGTTATAGGTAAAAAATATCGATTACACGATAATCCGAAATTCACACTGCCAAGTCTCATCAAATTATGACAGTCCTAAAAATAAGTAAGTTAATAGTAAATCTCACGCTATCGAAAAATAAATTTCTCCAATTTCAGGTAATCACTGCGTAATCTGTTTTTCTCGATTAAATAAGTTCTAAATATTTTTCAATTTATACTGAAATTCAATTTATATTGTTTAACATAGGTATATTAAGTTTATTATAGGTATACTAGCAGACCCGGTGAACTTCGTTACCTAAAATTGATTTGTTTGTAACTCTTCATAAGGGGGCGTCTATTAATTAAGTGAGGTGATCAGGGTTGTTCCTAGCAAAAATTAAAAAGTACTAACTCATAGAAATAAATTGTAATAGATTTCCTCAATTAGTAATAGATTTAAAAAACAAGCAGATATCGCTTATTAGAGAAACAAAAATTTATTATAAATTTATTTTCAGAAAATTTAATATCATTAAAAAAGTAATAAAATAAAAGACCAATATCTCGTGTCACGATGTTTGTTACCTAACTCCTCCGAAACGGTTTGACAGATTTGTATGAAATTTTTTGTGTATATTAGGTAGACATGATAATAAGCTTTAGTGCAAAAAAAATTGTAAAATTCGCGAAAACGCGGAATCCACGAACGATTAACGGTAACGTTCCTCTGATTGGTCGACTTTTAATCACATAATCCGGTGAAAAAGGTACACCTATACGGTGTACTACAGGTACAGGTAAATCCACCAAAAACAACACTCACCGAATTTTTCGAATTGTGTAATCGTGCGGATACTTGCGGCGCCTTTGCACGAACACTACTCTATTCCAAAGTACCACGGTATTTCACATGATTTTTATTTTTATGAAATTTATTGTGTATATTAGGTAGGTATGTGAACAGGTTTTAGTAAAGAAAAAATTTTAAAATTCGCGAAAACGTGCAATCCACAAACGATTAACGGTAACGTTGCTCTGATTGGTCCGGTGAAAAAGGTACACGTACATTTGGGCTGATAAATGGCGCGAAGGTAAAGAGAAGGGTTGCAGCTAAACGCATAAGAAAAAGGAAACGAGAGGAAGAATCACTTGCCAAAAAAAAGATGAGTTACCGACATCACTTCGTGATTTTGAAAAATTCCTACAAGAAGTGGGGGAGACAAAATGAAGGTTTTTTAAATTTATCCATCTTTTTCTTCTTCTTATATCTTTCTACATAAATAAAAATGAAATGCTGTTTGTTGCTAATCTCATAACTTGAGAACGGCTGTACCGATTTGGCTAATTTTTTTTATAAATGTCGTTATGGTCCGAGTAAGGTTTTTACGGAAAAAAAAACTTGGAAAAGTTGTCCGGAAAATAGAAAAATCTGGGAAAAACTAAAATTACTTCATTTCTATTCCGATAGATGGTGCTACGTGCGCAAATGTCGTTTGACAGCATTCTTAAATTAGAGGGTGGCACTTAAATGTGTCATCAATTATATTAGGTGCAACTGTCCAGATAAATCCATTCACAAAACCAAAATGGCATACTTGCCAGATTGTTGGACATTGGTAATAGGAAAATCGCAGTTGACATCTTTACCGGATTCATCACATTGCCCACTCATTTCTGACAGTTGGCCGAATCGAAAGAATATCTCATTCATAGTATTTTCTCAATATACTAGTGCAAAGTTTCAAAAACCATAATTGGCTGGAGGAAAGAGCCTATTGGTTGCGAAAAACAAAGATGTCGATGATGAATCAACTGCGGGTGAGTTGATTTCCTTCAAATCGGTTTCTTCAATCAAGATGAAAAAAATAGTCAACTATACCATAGAATTCTTGAATTCGCTTGAATTGTCCGGATTACCACCTCACAATTTCTAATTGAAAGTAAGCTCAGTCATCATCAATCTTAGAATTTCAGGAATATTTAGGATTGTAGGATGATAAATGGAAGGCCATATAGTTATAGAATGGAATGGAAGGAAATGTCTAATAATAATTTCAATTATTTATTTTCTAACTCAATTTTATTAGTTAGATCAGCTGTGATAATAATCTACAGACTAAAATCATCGACTACAAATAACTATATTATTAATCTGGTACATGCACCTGATAGATTTAGTACAATTTCCGAACGCGGTTCAAATCTATCAATTGAATTTTTGAACGCAAGCCGCAAGCGGTATAAGCGGTATCTACCAGTGCAATTTTCGTAAACGCCTATATTATTTATTTACACGTATGCATTGGTACTACGTATGTTTGATGGCATCAAATCAACCTCTAGAAATGATTTTTTTTTGTTAAAGATTTCTACAATATTATTTGATATTTAATGCTTATATTTCAATTATGCATTAAACAGTTCGGAGTTAATCGCATTATTAAATAAAATTGTTCGATGTAGTACATTCTGCGAACGTCGATTCAAAAGTTATCTAATATATATAAATTTGCACAGCTAGTAATCATGTAGTCCGCAGTTTCTAGGTGAAGAGTCCGGCAGAACTTCACTCGCTATTCTCTAATAGAATTAAACATACATTTAAAAATAAACATTGAAGTAGAGTTTCGACTCAAAGATACCTTAGAAACGACTTTGACTACGCTTTTGATTTTTGGTCACTTATATTGAATGGATTTTTGTTTTATGTTTTCAATTTCTGATCCACCGCGTAATTATACTTGATTCTTTTCGACACATCCTTCAAAATTTGAATCACCGATTTTGTGACAAATATTACAAAAAGTTACACTTTCCAATAGGTCGTCTCAAGTTATACAACATTTTTGATAACAGTGTCTTTTCTGCTAAAACGGACAAACATTAAGTGTTAATTAAGTTAATGACACATTTTTTATTAACAAAGTGACGATATCAGAGTAAGATAATCCATCTACAGCACATTTTTTGAACGCACGTCACCATAATATCAAATTTATTCAGGAAGTGTAGGTAGTTTACAATTCGTGACAATTTTGTTTGAACAACAATATTTTATTTAAATTAAATAAAATTTTTCAAACACAATATATTTTTGAAAAAAAGGAAACGTTTTTACCAGTTTTAAATGGGTGGGCACGAATTGGGCCCAATATATTTGGAGTGGGCAGGAACACACAAAATTTATAATTAAATAAACTCAAAAAATATATTATTGAAATAAGCACCTACATGATTTGGGTGGGCACTTGACTGGGCACTCCAATCATTGCAGATCTAATTGCAGATTTTACCGATATACCTATGGATACCTTTATGAAAGTTGTAGAAACTATCTTCGATAATAGCTACTTCCAATTTGATGGTAACTGTTACTCACAACAGATTGAGGCAGCAATGGGGGGGATGTTCCGAGCCCTTCTTTTGCTAATTTCGTCATGCAGGACCTCCTTATGAATTTCATGGGTAGCATTGACTTTCCGATCCTATTCCTGATGCTATACGTGGGTGACATCTTGACTGCCATCCCTCCGAGCAAAGTTCAGAGATGTTCAGATGTCCTTAATGAGTTTGACGACCGATTAAAGTTTACACACGAGATGGAATCTGAAGGGGTTATCCCTTTCTTGGATATGTTGGTGTGCAAGAAATCAGATGGTACACTTTTCACTGATCTCTACAAGAAACCATCATCTAGCAACAGATTATGGAATTACACATCTGCACATCCCTTCAACCAAAGGATTGGTGTCATAATCACCCTACTCCTACAAATAGAAACAGTGGTAAGCCCGGACATGAGGACCTCTCGTGTGTTACAACTCAAGGAACAGCTTTTAACAAACTCATAACCACACAGATTAGTTCACATAACATAACTTTGTTTCCCCCAAAAAGAAAAAGGGCAACCCAGATGAATATATCTATTGATTCTGACGAGATAAAACCAAGTTACCAGAAGATGACCTTTCACCCGTTGCTATCTGAGAGAATTAAAGACATCTTGAAAGAATTTATCCACAGTGGTCATATTTGCCTGGCCTTTTACAATAATTTCAAACTTGGCAACTTGGTATACTCAACGTTAAGGATCCTCTCCCAATAAAATACAAAAGTAACGTGGTTTACAAAATTAACTGTGAATGTGGCTTATCTTACATTAGACAAACTAAATAGCTGCTATCAGAAAGACTGATTTTTTAACTCCAATCAACAGGGTGGGAAAGTGCCCACCCTGGCCCACTCCTGACGCCGTCACTGTACGACCGTCAATCGTATAAAAAATGTCGAATTAATCTGTTACTTTCAAATGACATGTCTACAAATATTGACAAAAATAAATTATAGTGCTATTTGTCATTCTCAACCACAACAGTGGATTGGTATGATCGCTGGTTGAGTTACAAAGCGGAAATTCCGAGTTCGAATCTCGGACTTGGCAGAATTTGTTAGCTGGGCCTTCCGGTGTGCATCAACACGTTGTAGGTTTAAGAATTGGTTTAAGAACCGCACAATATTTTTATCACAACTGTATGTACGTACACATGTTTCTATTTTTTTCTATTCACCATGGCCAATAAATTAATTTCGTAGTTGGAGGAGACTGAAGAACAATTTTTGGGAGTCTGATAGCGATATTTCTGAACCTGCACCTAAGCATAGCACACAACAATCAAATTTACTGTTTATTTAGCTTGCAGTGTCCTGTGAAAAAGCCAACAATAATACGCAAGTTGTCCCGGGACAGCTGCAGGAAGTATTTTGCATGTTTTTCAGAGGGAGAACGTCTTGTCGCCCGCGCCTCACACAGGCGAATTTTTAATAATTCCTGGTCAAAAGTCCAAAAACCCAAAGTGCGTTTTTTCATAAATTTTCACCTGCATATGGTTTATTGCTTACCTAAGCATCATAAATGATTAATTTTGTGATACTAATAGGACCTTATTCAAATATATTTTAGTTCAAAGTTATAGTTCGTCGAAAGAGTGAAAAAAGTGCTGTTTTGAAGTGCTTAATTTATGAATATTTTTTAGTGGCTGTTTATATATATTTGATGTAATTTTTTATGGATCCTGTTGCCATAGATGAGTAGATTATTTTATAATTTTTGTACATTGTACATTTTTGGTTTAGCTTGTTTTTCTTAAGTTTTTTTAAATTTAAATTTATAAATAGTGTTCTAAAATTTTAACAAGGAATAAGTAATTTGTTTAACATAGTTTAACTGTGAAATTAGGCTCAAATGATGTCATAAAGTGTAGTTAACTAGTTTTTGTTAAATTTAGCTGCAATAATTTGCAATGTTGCCCTATATTTTTTTTTTAATTTTACCCGATATTTTCCTACATATGGAAGCGAGACGTAACCAAAAGAAGTGTAATAACTAATAAGGGAACTTCAAAAAGAAGTGGTTTGAAATAATGGAGTGGCTGCGCGCAAAAACCAGCTTAGAGTGGTGTATAATACACCCTGTATAAATATATATACAGGGTGTCTAAAAAAAAAATTCGCAAGTAAATATAATTAGACAAATCAGTTAAAATAATCGATGGATACGTGTTTTTATCTAATTATATTTACTAGCAAAAGTTTTTTTAGACACCCTGTACATATATTTATACAGGGTGTATACATACACTACTCTAAGCTGTTTTTTTCCGCGCAGCCACTTAATTGTCGTGAGTTTTTAATAAATATTTTAAAACATATTCAATATTAAAATATTTAAAAAAATATTTTCCTAAAATATCCAAGCATATTCAAAATTATAAGCCCGACAGGCCCTATGTACAGGGACGTGCCGAACCAACTTTTATGAGGGGGGAGCAGTCGTGAAATTGCCAACGATTTTGTTCCTCGCAATATACCAATGAGCTTTTTTCGTTTAGTTTCAAGTGAATACGATAATTTATGGGATTTGTACCAACTAGTAGTTTTGCAAACTGTTCAATGAAAACTACCAACTTTCTTACTTTTTTCCAATGTTGGGGGGGGGGGGGGAAGGCTCCCGCAATTTTGAATTGTGTTGGTATTGAACTAGCACAGAGATTTTTCTATATAAGAAAATAGTAGAACAAGAAAAAAATAAGAACAAAGATCAAGTATTCCGAAATATACGAACAGTCTACATAAAATATGTTATTAACAAAGAATGAACTTTCCGAGTATTTAAGAACTTGTAAGTCCACGAAATTTAACGAAAAGTATGATTATCTGCTTGAAAAAGTGAAAAATTCTACAGGAATTCAAGAATTATCAGTCGAGTCCGAACAACTGTTACGAAACTTTGTTATACAACACAAAAGGAAATGGACTATATCATCTAGAACTATTAAAGCATTTCAGAGTAAAAATAAATCATGGCTGGAATCTAAAGTACAAATTACCGGTCTTCATAATGCGAATCAAGAACACGAAGTTGACACCCATGGAAGGCCACCAACGGAGTTTTCCAGTTCAAGTGAACGATCAAAACGAAGAAGAACTGAAAATATTCGTTCAACTTTTAGCCCAGAGGAGCTTAGCTATGCTGCTCAAAAATTTTCAAATATAGAAAATCTTACACCAAAGTTGATGTTATTCCATTTTCGTTTGATGAAGCCTTGTTAATGTTTGTCGAAGCTAAACTAACAAAATTTCAATACAACGTCATCAGAGATGCAGCCAAGAAGCATAATTCAAATCTTTATCCAAATTAAGAATCAATTACCTCTGCAAAAAAACGATGCTATCCCCTTGATTTGGTTATTACTGAAGCTGAAGTACCTCTCCAAAGTTTACTGAATCACACACTTGTCAGATTATTTCAATCATTAGAAGAAGTGTTTAATTCGGTGAATTCCGAAGAACTGAGTGATCTTCATTTAATATCCAAATGGGGATGTGATGGAAGCTCTGGAATGAGCGAATATAAACAGAGGTTTTCTGATCCAAGTATTTCGGATGCAAGTATTTTCTTGACCTCTCTTGTTCCGGTACAATTAGTTAAAGGTGATCCAAATTCCGAAGAAAAACTTATTTTATGGCAAAATCCTCGTCCTTCTTCAACTAGATATTGCAGACCAATTCGTATTCGAAACACGAAACTACAGAACTATCTCAGTTGGAATTTCAATATATTGAAAATCAAATTTCATCTTTGAATCCAACAAAAATTAATCTTCAATCGACCGATATATTTGTTCATCATAAATTGCTTTTTACAATGATAGATGGTAAAATCTGTAATGCTGTCACAAGCAATTCTTCCACTCAAAAATGTTACCTTTGTGGCCTTACTTCAAAAGATTTCAATAAGATTGATCTAGCACTCGATAAGAAAATTTTAGATGAAACGAGGTATCAATTTTGATTATCATCTTTGCATGCCTGGATACACTTTTTCGAATGTATACTGCACTTATGGTATAAACTGGAAATTTGTCAATGGCAGGCAAGAGGAAAAGAGAATAAAGAAAAGGTGGCATTAAAAAAGAAAAGAATTCAAGATCTGTTCCGAAATGAAATGGGTTTATTAATCGATAAACCAAAACCAGGGTTTGGCAGCACGAATGACGGTAATACTGCTCGTCGATTTTTCAGTAATCCGGAAACCTCATCAAGAATAACTGGGATTGATGAGGAAATAATCTCTCGATTTAGAATCATTTTATTAACTATTTCTGGTGGTTATTCCATTAAAATCGACCCGTTTAAAAATTATTGTCTGGTTACTGCTAGGAAGTTTGTCGAATTATATCCTTGGTATAATATGCCTACTAGTGTACATAAAATTTTAATTCACAGCGCTGCAATAATTGAAAATTCCATTTTACCTATTGGACAACTTGGTGAAGAAGCCCAAGAATCCCGCAATAAGGACATTAAAAGATTTAGAGAATCATTTTCTAGGAAATTCTCAAGACAACAAAATATGGAAGATATTTTCCATAATCTTTTGGTTTCATCCGATCCTCTAATCTCCAGTATGAGAAAACTCAGTCCCAAAGCTTTAAAAAAATATCCATCTGACGTGGTTAAGTTTTTTGATGAACCTAATATTCCCAAAAATACTCATGAGCTACCTGAAGACAAAAGTGATTCTGAGTAAATAGTAAAGTTTCGGTATTCTGAATCTTATAGAATTGAAAATATTTTCGAGCTAGCATTTTAAATTATATTGTTTAATATTATTGTTTACTAATAAATAAATAATTACAATTATTATCTATTTATATTGTTTATGTATTTTTATGTGGTGGGTGGTCAAAATTTTACGTAGAATTCAAAAATAAAACAAAAATCGGGAAATAAATTTAAAAGATTGAAGATATCTGTTTTGTGGGCACCCTGTATAAATAAAAATTATTTTTTTAAATGCATGAAAAAAAAAACCGACGAGTACAAGCGTTTTTAAAAAAAATAACTTATACATATTTAACAATAAATTATATGAATTTTATGAATTTTATGAATGACTTTTGAAACATCCTGTATAATTCTTAGTATAGTAATATCTCAAAAATATAACTTTATTTAAAATTGTTGCAATTTTTAATTATTTTTTCACTCTTTTATTATCAAAATATCGTTTTATATACAAAAAATACTTTTGGCCAGGATTTCTTAAAAATTCGCCTGTGTGCGCCTGTCGGCATACAATCACATTCGCCCATCTTCCCGCATGCAGTTTATGTGTTTCCTTTTTTTATGATGACATCTAGGATCTTAACGGCCGGCGTAATAAAAGGCTCGGGACCACAGGGTGGGTTACCCGAGCCTAGCCTCGCCAACTTGTCGGCTCTCCCATTGCCCTCATTACCTTCGTGCTCTTTTATCTATTCTACAGTGACTCGAAAAGACTCTATACATTTTAAATAAAGCCTCCATTCATGTGAATCCTCCATGTCCGGTGAAGGTTAGTCTCGAATCGAAGGTGACACCAAGGTCTCTGAAAAAATCACATGTCTCCAGAAAGGTACCCTCACAGGAGTAATGAAAATCAACAATAGTCTTGCGGTTGGTGAAAGAGACTACCTTACATTTCGAGATTTGTAGCTGCAGCCGATTACGTTTACACCAGGAATCTATGGCATCCAGATCGGCTTGCAGATGATGGCAGTCTTCAAGTGCGGAAATACTTAAATAAATTTTAAAATCGTCAGCATATAGCAATTTGCGAAATGTTACATACCTAGGCAGATCGTTGATAAATAATAAAAAAAAAGTAGAGAACCAAGATTGGACCCTTGAGAAACATCGGAACTAAGAGAGAAGACTGAGGACCTGTGACCACGATACTCAACAAACTGCATTCGTTCGAACAACTAGAAGCGGAAGAAATCAATTAGCTGATTACAGCTTCCCAATTAATCTATGTAAGTCAAGTTAGTCGAATGCCTTCTGGAAGTCTGTGTAAATTATATCGACCTGCCCCCGGCTGGCTAGAGTTTCAGAAACGAACTGTTTAAAAGTCGCCAAGTTAGTGACCGTTGAGCAACCGCTCATAAAGCCAAGTTGGAAAGGAGACAAGGAGACAATTCAAAAATTTTGACCTCCCTTGTATATTTTTGTAGTTTAGTTAAGTTGTTATCGCGCAGATGGATCTACAATTGTAGTAGATCTGGATGACCCAGGTTGACCTAAAAACGTCGATTTATACCATAGATAAAGGAATATATAGTATTATATCATAGATATAATACTCTGTATCTATGATTTATACCAGGAGTCGGTAACCTTATCCAGTATAAGGGCTCATTCTAAAATAATTTACTCCTGAAGGGAGCATGAATGCACAACGAATGAGTTTTTTTTAGCTTTTTTGCGTATGTTTCAAGAAAAGAATGCCATAATTTGCGAACAACTAGTAGTTCATTCAGGTCCCTGAAAAGATGTGAGGGCACATCAAAATGCCGCTGCGGGCGCACGGCGGTCACAGCATTGCCGACCCCTGATTTATACTAGTAACTTCGCAAATTTGAAACATTTTAAACGGACGGACGGACACAGGACCAGAACATAGGGCTTCTTGCTATACTTTGTACAGAACCCTAGAAGTGTCCAGTCTCACCTGGTAACACTGGCGTACCTAGAGCTTTTGCCGCCCGGGGCGGTCTTAAAATTTGCCGCCCCCTTCTTCTTCAAGTGCCATACACTATGCAGTGCGTAGGCGATCACTTGGCTGAAGCCAAAGTGACGTACTAGGGAATTTAGTTAATGGGGTGGTTTCCCGTTGCCTTCCGCATAGCCCACAAATCTACCTTGGACTTTTAGATCACAGCAGTGTATTCGACGCGACCAGGATTTGAACCGCGGTTACCCGCTTCCCAGTCGGCCGGTGTAAGCTTTACGCCACACTGCTGGTGAGCGGTCCGCCTCTACCGCACCCCCCTAGGTACGCTAGTGTCTGGTAACATTAAACTGCGAATTAGAGCTTAATTTGCTTACAAGATTGATTGGGCCATCGATTATACACGCAATGCAACATTTAAAACTACATCAAGTAGCGGAAATAATATCGGCAAAATCTACCAAAACCTTATTTCGTCCATTTTTCTATCCCAAAATATAACCCTTCAAAAAAAAAAGAAACCGCTGAGGTGGCTTGATGTGATCGCTAGTTGAAGTTATGAACGGAGATTATGGGTTCACACAGAAAAAAACAATCCTCGCATTAATTTTGAAGTAAATATATCCATTTTTCGTAAAATTTACTTCAAAATTAGTGTGAGACAGATTTGAACTTCAATTTGAAGTAAAAATTACCTCAAATCACCAAAAAATTTTCTTGTGTTCAAACCCCATATTCGGCAGAATTTCTTAGTTCAGTCCTCTGATGAACATCAAACTGTGAATCGAAATACTTATAACTTTCCTTAACAACTCAATGGAAAAACGGGGTACAATAAGCCTAGAGCTTCAGTGCAAAGGAAAGGTGCAGGAATTAACATTTACAACCCCCAGCAAGTTTTCATATTTTTCCTTTACATTATGCTGCTTCTTTACTTTCGAATTACTATAACTTTCTTCTGACTATTTCCGACTATCTACTTTGTCTTTTCTTACCTCGCAGTGCGCTACCGAGCTTTTCAACCTATATCTTTTCATTATAGCTGGAAATTCACTTTAATTTTTGGAGAGTTCATGTTGCATTTATATAGGCTAGATTAGCCTTTTCCCCCCTACCCATTTCAGTCTATGCTTTTCATGAAAACACATTGTCACTCACCAGCCACTACACTACCACACTATGATAAAAAAGTTATCCTGGTTTTTATCAATTCAATGAAACAGATTTTTTTATGGAAAGAACTATTGTGAATCTCAAATCTAAAAACATTAATTTTTTGTAAATAACTATTTATTTACATTGTTATTTTAGTATATGTATAAGGTGTGATGCATAGGACCTTGGACGATAGATTTGGTTTGCTACCAAATTTTTTGTGTAGTGCAGAGTTCTTCTACATAATACGTTTAAGTTTGTCAGTAAGTAACAACTACTTTGTAATTTAATCTTGACAAGTTTATCTTCATTGTAAATGGTTTATCTGCAAGTACAATTGAATTTTTAAATAAATATTTTCTGAATTACAGTAGAACCCTGATTATCCGTGAAGTGGTTTATCCGTGCAGGCGGTTTTAGTGTATCTTTCTGTGTTATGCATAATATGACATTTCGCTGAATTTATTGTTTTGTACAAGTGACTTGTACAAAACGTACTTAAAGTGTCAATTCGTCTAAATTTTCTGCTTACCTACTTTACTTAATTTAAGTAAAAGTCAAAAACAAAATTTATCTGATTTTTTCAAATAGAATTTTTTAATTAATATGTTTATTTTGTAATATTAATAAAAAAAGTCAATTATTGTTATTCGTGTTTTTCAATTTTCCGTGCTGAGCACGGCCCTAGTCGACCCGGATAATCGAGGTTCTACTGTACTTTCATTTTTTTTAATTAATTCAGAGGTATTTCACCTGGTTATCCCTATGCAAAAAGTTGATCGTGAATTTAGTTATTTGAAATTTTCAATTACCCCATGGCATGAAAAAAATTCACTTTCATTCAATGGTTTAATATGGTTCGCATAATAAATTTGTAACACTGTTTAAAGAGCTTAACCTTTGGTATAATAAATATAATTAGGGTGGATAGTTAATTCAAGTATTAATAGTAAAGACAATCATTAGCCAAGTAGTTGGAGCAATCAACTGCTGATGCTAAGGTACTGAGTAAGGGCAGTTCCTCCTGGTTTGATATATATATATTTGTTTTATATATAGTTTGATTTATTGCTAAAAACCTGAACTTGACCTTGAAGTAAGTGCTGGTGTTCTTCTACGTAATTTGATGCCCTGAATAGCAAAAAAATGGTGAAATTGTTTTTGGAGACACACGTGATCTTAAAAATTGCAGTAGCGTAGCGTGGGGTAGCTGGGGAGGCAAATGCCTCAAGCGGCACTTTTGTGAAGGGCGGCAGGGAAAGGCCAAGAAATAAAATTATAATTTTTTTATTTTAACTTCTTCTTAATAATATCTAATAAATTGATATAAGAAATACTTTTTTGCTTAATGGAAAAAATAGGGGGGCGGCAAATTTAAGGTTTTTTTTTTATTTGAAAGTTGGTAGTGGTTACGAATTTGAAAAAGTGAACTCATATGCAGTCGTCGGAGCAAAATATCCCTAATAACTTTTGTTCAACTAGCCGTTTCAGTTTCTTACGTTATTAATAATAAACATTTTGTAAATTTGAATTTATATTCAAATGTTTAAAAAAAAATCATTGAAATGGTAGATTAAACAATTGTATTTAAATTTTGTGTCGTACAATAATAATTGTCAAGTATTAAAATCAACAATTTATAATGTAAAGAAAAAATATTTATATCCAGCTAAACAATTAAAAAGTTAAAAATAAATTTGAATACAAATATTGATATAGACAAGATCATTAATTTTATTAAGCAATGTTTAACAAGCTAATATTTTTTACAGTTTTGTCGTATTTTCCGTATATTTTATAAGTTAAGTTTAAAAAAGAAATTTATTACCTCAGAATATACAGAAGTGTATTAAATATTGGTTATACACAAAATTGTTTACACCAAAAATTTAGTCGAGTATGTGGCTTTTGTAGTGATTAAATATTTTTAATTTGGTTAGGCAACTAAAATTGTAAGTTTATAAAATTTTATAACCACACTGTATATAAAAACCTAAATAATAAACAACATTCTTACATATGTAGAGCATATTTTTTTATAAATACAATCAGGATATGCTCTATACTGCAAGATATAAAATGTGATCATATTGTGATAACAAATTTCTACTAAAACAATACAAAGTGCCTAAATATTATTTGTTTACGTAACAAAAAAAATTATATACTTGAAACGACAGCTTGCATACAAATATGTTATGTACCCTGACTAAAATGTATTTATAATACAACAAAAACTAACTGTGCTTAACATATAAAATGCTGAGCTTAAAGTAACTGATACAACGAAAGGATCAACATCATCAGCATAATTTAATTCACATTTATAATATAAAAACGATTCAATGTACAATCAAGATGACTAGTAAAGACCAAGTCCTATTCATTGGAAGAATAAACACGGAATCCTGATCAAACCTTTAATCACCTATTCGTAATTATTTTACATAATACTAGGATAAGTTAAACACAAAATAAAAAAAAATATTAAGATAATAAATACTGGAATTTTTTACTTTAACCAAAATACACAAATCAATTACATCGTGTTTAAAGTATAAAACAAAAAATACATAAAAACTTATTATTTCATACACAAAACAAAAACACTAAAAAATAAATTAAAATCCTTATTATAATTAAATATAATATATTATTATCGACAATTTTAATTTATTTACTAGTAAACACAATTTTTTAACAAATATTAAAAAGAGTTATTTGTTCATTTTTTTTTCATTAATAATTAACACAACTAGAAAAAAATTATTACCTATTTAATAACCATTTTTAATACTCGTTTGTTTTATTTTCTTTTTATGTTGATCAGGATTTTAAAGTAATTGTTCAATTCAGTCAGTAAACATGTAAGTTATACATGAAAAATGGCGAATAATGCTAGCCAACACTTATTGCACCTTTATTTTATTAAGGATATATTGAACAAAAATAAAAACCTTTTCTTGTTAAGACAGCAACGGCAATTTCACTACGATAAATGTATAAGAATTCTAAAAAAAATTGTGATCATTTGCAAGCACCTATTTTTCTTTATACATGGCAGCTCACATTAACAAATCTGTAACAAAATAATTATTAGTTTATATCTCATAAATCACAATCATTACTTAAATAGAATTCAAGTTTAAGAAGTTGTAAGGCAGCTATGCCAGAAGTCAAGATCTTAAAAAATCCAAGTTTGCATGTAAAATTATAGAAGTTCTTTAAAGTTCTGTTTGCTCACAAGAGAGGTATATCTTAAAATTGTATTATTAATTCTTTAGAGACACAACCAAAATTCTTAATCGGTACATCTTCTAGTAAATGTCATAAAACCCTTACAAAATCTGTAAAACAATGAGTAATCGAATTTGCCAGGTATCAGGGTATCAGATTAAATATTTTGTATCCGATACAGATTCCAATACGCATTTCCAGATACGCAGAGTGGCGAGACAGTGCGACCGACTTTTTCTAATCATTCAAACATTAGTAATGTTATAATCGGTAGTTATTTATATCTGTTACTGTTGTGCAGCAACACAAGTTTGATATCTTATCATATCAAAATATATTAAAACATTTTATTCAAAATTGGCAACTACTGCTTTATTCCCTACTTCAAAAAAACATTGTATTAAACTAATTTTTTGTCCTCCATTCGTTGAACCTAATCAAAAATTCATATCTCTACTACAAACATTTTAAAGCAATAATCAAAATCAAAAAATTGAGATTGAGATACTGTGTTTTTCTAAGTACAGTTTACTCTTTCAGTTCATGGTGTATAGTAGATAATTCCCATGATACTAGGGGGTATTCCCCACCCATAACAGTTCCATAACGATAAGAGTGAAAGCTGTAATACCACCCCAATACTACAGTAATTTTATGTTTTAATTTAATATACTGTTCTCTTTACCAGTCGTCATTGCTGTTATGTTATATTAATAATAATTTTATTTATGACAAACGCCAATAATAAGTGAAAATATCAATTCATGTGTCAAAATTTAACATTAACTGTTTCAAGTTTGCAACATTATCGAAACAAAAGTCCAAATCATTAAGTTCACGGTTGATTGAATGTGCTAAATGGCACATTTCAACCATTTCTGAATGTTATTCAAAAAAAAGACCTATGGAATTTCTCTAGAAAAAAAAACTTCTCACAGAAACTTCATTCATTAATTCATTAATTATTAAATCAGAGATAGATCTCCTTGCAGACAATAACTTCATACGAAGTAAATCAGTAAGTTACCATAATTTTCAAAACTTCAGTCAATTCGTTTTCTAAAACACAGTATTTTGGTAAATCTCCACTGAATGTAACACTAGACTGTGGTACGATATTCCAGAATTAATCAAGAAGAATTGCACAAGAATTGCTAAGAAATTGCAAGAATTGGAAACAAAATGAAAAATTAGTGTATAAGATTTTGGTCTGTGGTTTACCCCCCGATGTAAACAGACCAAAAACACGTGATTGTTGAAGATTACTAACTGTGAACGCTCGCTCAGGAAGGATTGCAAACAGCATAATAATATAATATGTATGACAAAATGTATTTTTTCAGTTTCAATAATGAAGGATTTCCAGAAATCCAATCGACTGCTTTAATTAGATCAGTAAAAATGCAATCTACTGTGGCCGTGTTCGATTTGGAAGCTTACAGCGCTTTTGGTACCAATACTACCTCTCTAGACCAATCATTGCTCATAAAAGAACAGACGTTGGTACCAAAAGCGCTGTAAGCTTCCGAATCGAACACGGCCTGTATCTCCCCCTTCCAGAGCAGGAGTATAATCTTTTTTAAACGTAACAGATTTGTACAGACAGAATCCACTGATTATTTACTTTGGAATATAATGAAAACAATCAAACCTCAAATGAACTTCCTCCTACTAAACCTCTAATAAAAACACTCTGTCAAAAAGAACAAATCCATTCAACAAATCTTGGATTATCTTAACCAAATAAACCTCCTGATTAAGCCTATAAAAATAGCAAGTCAGGACATGCATATGAAAAGCTCAACTGAAAGAAAGTACCTCCTGATAACTGGAGGAATGATGAAAAATTTGCCTCCAGAAGGAATAAAAATGATCATAATTTTTAATGCCATTTCTAGATTGGGTTACTTTCTCTCACAATGAAAGGAGGCTCAAATAATTTTTATTTCAAAGCTTGGCAAAGAGCCAACATAAACTGCTTGTTAATGTCTGATTAGTGTCCTGTTTGTCTCATCTAAGGTGTTTGAGAAAATCTTCATAGCTAGGCTCAAACCACTCCTCGAAGAAAAGCAATTATTACCTAACTGCCAGTTTGGATTCCAACAGAACCATTCCACAATCGAACAGATACATAGAGTATTAAGAAGATTAGAGAAGACCAGAACATTATAGCATGTAGATTTGATCTACAAAATTAAGATTATCTCATTGTCAAGTACTGAATTCTTACCTGACAGATAAGACACTTTCTCGCTTATCTTGAAACGCCTATAGGGTCTCAAAAAAAAATTTTTTTAACTAGCTCATTTATATGCTTGATCAAGTGTCTCCTTGCATACTTTTTAAAAAATGTGAAAATACCCAATTACAACATTTTTTCATACTATGTATGATGAAGTAAAATTAAATTAAAACTAATACAAGAATAATAAAAAAATAACGAGTTGGTCTAGTCGCCTGAATTAGAGTATCAAGTAGAATCTCAAAACAGATTTTTCTGACCTATCTGTGTTGAGATTCAGATTCTTTGTTTACAATGTAGGTCTATCGTCTGTCTGCTGTTGTTACATACAACTGTGCAGCAGTCTGTGGCTGATAGCTCATTATTCTATCCAATTCTAATGCATGTGCAGAATGCCATGACAGAAGCACCATTCTGACCGGCTTGATTCCACATTTCATAAGTTAAGGAGTCCCGTTCCTATCAATGAAGAAGGTGTGGGTCCATGACTTCGTATTCTAGAAAAGCCACAAAGACAAAGCACTTGTAGAGTGACCTACGTGGCAATAAGTAAGTGCATATATTTCCATGACCTAACTTCAAGTAGACTACCTATCAAAATTTAAACTAGTGTAAAAAGAATTTTATGAGCCATTTACATATATTTATTGTGAAATTTTGTGAAAGAAATCGAATCATTAGCAAACGAAGCTATACGTCTGCATGTTATGAAGAAAACAAAAGGCGTGAAGAATATACAAGCATAGGCAACCGCTAATACAATATAGTGCATGTATGCACTATAGTGCAGCATAAGTACAATAGCGAGATTCCCATCGCCAAATTAATGATAATTTATATTTCTATATAAAAAAACTGTGTTGCAACGCACACAATCAGATGCAGATAGTTTTTATAATAGAATTTGTATATAATCTTAAAATTCTTATTTCTGAACAGCACTCTCTTTACTTCTTTACTACTTTCCTTTACTATTTTCATTTATAAATAGATTATTGAAATTAAAAAAAAACGAAAGTTGATATCCTACTTTTTAAAGAATAACAATTTTCAATTATTATATTTATTAAATAAAAATAAACTGGCTAAGCTTTTATTTAATGCTGACAGTGATAACTCATCGTTTGATTTGAAATTCCTTGTCAATGCATGTAAGCACGCATTGTCCAAATCAAATGAAGAGTACATGGGAATAACGATCGGGGTCCAATTTTGCTGAAAAATAAACTATTAATGTCATCTGATAGATGATAATGGTAGGTGTCTCCTAGTAAACACATAATATAAAAAAGATTTTTATCCAGCGTCAAAACATTTTTTAAATATTAAACATTACATACCCATCTATGGGTTATGTAAATCTTTAATTGTAATTTGTGCAAAATATAAAACTTGTGACTCTGATCATTCTTCCTGTGTACTCTTCAAATGGCAATTGATTTCAAAAGGAAGTAAACTCCCAACGACCAACGTTAGATCAAATTCCCGATTTAAATTTGTTTCTGACAGTTGGTAAGTCAGGGATCTGTGTTTTTCAGCCAATGGAAATCATCAATATTTACCACTATGATATCACAAAAAAAAATCTCCCGTGTAACATTATGCTATATGCCTGACTTACCATTGGCTGAAAAATACATATAACATTAAACATAAATTTGAATCACCAATACATTATATACCACTAAATGTAATTTTTGGGAAGTTGTTATAAAGTAGGTAGTAAAATTTAAAGAATCGTGATTCCTATGTATAAAAGCAAGCTTAAAGAAATAATATCTAAGACAGAGAACAGTAAAAGTTATTAGTGAAATAAGCGGCTTTAGTAACCTACCTGCTGTCCTAAGCCAATTAACGTGTCGCACATAAAAACCCTAAATAAACCATCAGAGTCAACAGTAACAAGCAATGATTTAGATACACACATAAAATGTAATTTATAATTTGTTGAATCAACAACAAAGAATGAAGAACAGGCTAATTTAGATAGCACAAGTGAACGCAGTAGATCTTTTTAGAAAAATATTGGTTTATTATATATTAAAATTAATTGCTTACCAGTTTGTGAATTTCTCTGCCAAGCATCATTAGAATTTAAAGTATCTTCAGTGTGTAAAGTAGTTGTATTAACTGTGTTAGCATTTTTAATGGTATTGACCGGAATACTAAAATAACTTAAATTAATAATTATATAAATTTTATTTCATAAACTATTCTAGTTTGACTTACATATTGTCAACAGTCTCAATATCTTTACCATTTTTATGACCATTCTCCGCCATATCAGTTTTGGAACCATTTACTTTATTACTATCCAACTTATTATTTTCAGCATTCTTTTCATCAGTCTAAAAATAATCAAATTTTTAATATGAGGTTTTCTTCTAAAAGAAAATTATGTTGGGAATAACATTTAAATTACCTGTGATGCACTACCAGAATTATTCTTTCCTCTAGTACGTAACATAATTGCTTCCACTCTTTTACGTCTTGCTTCTCTCTCTTTTTCTTCATTTTTCAGTCTTTCCTGAAGTTCCGCCTTTTGTCGTTCGGCTTCTTCTCTGGCTTTCTTATCAGCTTCTTCCTTCAACAATTTCATTTTTTGTTCTTCTTCTTGTTTCTGTTTTAATTCTTCTTCACGTTTTTGCGCTTCCTTAATAGCCTACAATTTATTGAATTAGTAAACAAAATTAAAATTTTAAATTAAAATTTACCTCCTTTAAACGTTCCTCTTCAATTGATCTTTGTAACTCTATCAACTGCCTTTGTTGTTCTTCTTCTCGCTGTTGACGTTCAAATTCTAATCTCACTTCTTCTTCCTGTCGCAGTCTCTCTTCTTCTGCTTGCCTTTCTGCTTCTTCGCGAGCAATACGTCTTCTTTCTGCTAAAGCAGCTTTAGCTTCCTCTTCTGTATTTATTCTAGGTTTTGAATTAATAGAAGCAGTCATATCAACTTCTCCAGTTGTTTCAAAAATATTTAAAGACTGACTTTCAGCTGCCTCTTCCAATTCTACTATAATTTTGCTATTATTTTTACTATTTGTTTCTTCTATATTAAGCTGCTCTAGTTGTAATGAAATACTATCGCTTGGTTTAGAAGGATGAACCTCTTCAGGTTTTTTTAGTACCAGTAATTGATTGGAATCTACTAACCTAGTAATATAGAAAATAGTTTTAGTTACTCAAAAAATTAACAAAAATAAAATTTACTCAGCTTTACACAACAGTAAAAATACTCTAGGTTGGAAAAATTAAAAAAGCTACTTACTGAGTTACTTGTGCATTGTTTTCTTGTGTTTCTACTTCTTTACTTTTTTGACCATTTGTATCTATATTTTCCTTTTCATTAACATCTAAAGATTGATTGATAAGAGAGGCGTTGATATTTTTTAATTTTTTATCTTCACTTTCTTCTGGCCTTGGTAAATTGTTATTATAAAGTTCTATACTAGCTGTAGAAGAAGTAGGTGAAACAATAGCTCTAGGCGACCCTTCGGTGGGTGAAATGAGAGATTTTTTCTTAGTTATTTTTTCTTGAGATTTAGCAAAACTAGATTTTCGGGACTTTGGTAAAGGTGGTTTATTTTCCTGCCTCTTTAAGTCATTGCCTACTTTAATATCTCCACTGGATATTCCCGTGATAGCTATACTTGCTGGCCTTTGTCGTCTGGGTGCAGCTGTGGGGCGACTTCGTAATATAACAGAACTTGTTACACTACTTGTACTCTGTTGACTTAAAGAACTGCTAGGGCGTGATGGTGCTATTAAATAAAACATGTTAGTAACAAGTTAACTAATTCAACAATAAGTTAAAGTATCGATTACAAATTACAAGCATAGATAGGTAAGTAATCAAGGTAAGGAAGGAATAGGAAATGAGCCACCACCTAAAAATTAATGAAATAGAAAAAGCAAAATTTATAGCATTAATAACTCACAGCACAGATTTTATGTACATATTTTTAATTATACCTTAATCCATTTTTTTTGAGTGTCAATAGTCCTCTGGGGAAAAAAGCATAAGATTAAAAGCAACAATTAGAACCTGATTACCAATAATTAAAGGTGGCAATAAACCAGAAAAATGAAGAATTAAAGAACCCTGTACACTTCTTTCTTTAGGTTAAATTTTATTCAATAGTTCTTTTATATTTCTTTTGATTCTTTCAAAAGTTGCCAAAACTTCCGAAAATTAATATATTTTTCTCTCGAGACTGAAAGTTAGTTCTGCGATTTTAGGTATACAAACTCTCTTCGATGAAATTTTCATTTACAAAAAATGTTTTAACTAGCTTTATAGTTTAGTCTCCGACGTAGATATTTCATTTGAGAAGTTTCTTGTGAAGCGAATGCAAAAGTAGTTGAGCGTCTGCTTCCAAGTCAAGGGTCATCGATTATAAATTCTACTTTAACTATTATATCTAAGACTGGATTCATACGCCCTTCAAAAAGACTTAATTTTAAATTTTTGGAAAGTTTGGGCAACTTTTAATTAGTATCGAACTACAAAATAGAAGTTTAAAAAAATTCTCCCAAGCCATTTCAATAGAAAAGGTGAAGGGCCCTTTTATCATTAGATTACTCTTAAGACGTGTAGCTCGTCTTACTTACGAATTGAAAACTGCAAAATAAGACAAGATACTCGACTTTTTTAAATTGAAAGTGACTTTAGTAGTTTGAAGAGTGAAAAGATTAAACTTAAAACACTTCAGTTACCTTCAATATTATTTGAATTATTGGCAGATGCTAATTTCTTCTGTCTAAGTTCTGTAGCACGTGTAGTACGTGGTGGTGGTAAAGGTGCAGTTGTCGATAGTTGATGCATACTGCGACTATCAGCCTTTCTCAGAACTTTTGGAGGTTGCAATAAACCCCCCAATTTACTGACAGCTAAGTGGCTCATACTACGACTAACTGAGGAATGTTTTGGACTTGATAATGGTCTCAAGGAATTCAATGAGGATTCTGTTAAGGTAGGTAATTCGGGTCTTTTTCTTGGCTTTGATAACTGATCAAGACGAGACATGGAGTAAGCCCTACCTGGTGAACGAATAAATGATTTTCTTGGTGTGCTCGTTTCTTTAGTTGGTATTGTGGGCATTAAATCTGTACGACGACGACCTACATACCCACTAGTACAGCCGGCAGGATGCTGAGGTGTTGCTAAAATATGAATTAATAATTATAACGTTTTTAATAAACAATAGAAGTAATAGGTCATTTAATTTCAACAAAAATTACTTTAATAAACAAAAAGTTTTATAGTGTAATCTGAATTGATCCAAATGCAATAGATAAATTTATTACAGAAGAAGAAATAGAAGATATATTAATTGTGACTGAAGTTAGAAGTAGTATAGAACACAAATTTTAAGTTAATGTACGTCTGTTTTTGCAAGCTCTGAAAGGCATGCCATCAATATATAAATAATGTTATGATAAAATTCAAACATTGTAACTTATACGTTTAACTCTCGATGAAACACAACCATGCATCATTTTTACATTCATTTCATATAAGTAAATAATAAAAGCATTTGCATAAAAAGATCGCTGCTTAGAAAATAAAAAAAGCATACTAAAACAATACAAAAAAATTGCATCAATTTGTTTTTTGAAAATATACCAAAACTAGTTGAATTGCTGTGTACAATCACTTGTGTAGGAGAAGTAGGATTGAGGGACTTGGGGAGGTCAGATTCATCTCCCCACTGAAAAACCTCATACATAGAAGTAGACATTCGTAAATCTGTAAAAATATAAAAAACCGCCTAATGTCTGAAAATAAAACTTAGCAAACCTACTGCAAAGAAAAATAGCACAGATGTGTGCACATCGAAATTAATTAGCACGATCACTGTTAAATAAAACAAAAACTAACCTTCTCCTGAACGTTCTAGACCACCAGCTGAAGTTGCCCTCTTTTTACTACCTCCATCTAATTCTCTTTCTGATTGCCTCCTAGTCAAAGGAACAGCAGAATAAGTAATATTTTGCGTCGACGTTGCCCTCCTATGTCCCCAAAACGAACTAGAATTTTCCGTAGGTCCTAAAATTCGAGGGGTGGAAGATCCAAACGCAAACACGAGAGAACTACGTTCATTTTTTCGTTTAGCTTCGATTCTAGCTTCTCTTTCTTGGTTTCGTTTCAATATTGATTCTAACCTATCTCTTTCAGCTTCATTTATTGCTTTTTTTCGTTCTTCTACTTGCTGTCTTCTTTCATCTTCTTTTGATCTTAATTCATCTAAGCGTAACCTTCTCTCACTTTCTTTTTGTTCCTTAAATCGCTGTGCAGCCATTGCTTGACTTTTCATTTCGTCTAGTTTCTTTTGCCGTTCTTCATTCTGTCGTTCCTTAAACGATTTTATCCTTGTTTCTCTTTCTTCTAGATATAATTAAGCATTATTAATAATGTAATTTTAAAAAATAAAATTTTATTAGTAAATACATCACACTAAACTATGTTAATATGAACAAATAATCGAAAATAAAAAATAACGCGTCAATTTTGTCAAGAAAAACAAATAATAATGTATCAAAAATCTTTTCCGTTTTAAATTAAAAAAATTAAAATTCAATTAAATTACATAACTTAAATTTGCACCTCGTTATGAATAATGCATTATAATAAAAAAAACTAATTTAAATGAAGAAACAAGTTTAATTTATTAGAAATACTGAAATACCGCGACTATATTAGGAAAGTCGATATAAAACCATGACTCAAATAGTAAACGAAAAGTAAAACTACAATGTCAAATGCTTGAAGAAATATGAAAAACTATTTTCAATTTTAATGATATAAGAAGAAACTTGATGTTCTAATATGACATTCAACATTTATATATGATTTTTGAACAAACGGAGTGTTTGAAGGAGCATTTGTGTCCACAGCAGTAGACTGAATTCCAAATATATTATGCAACAACTGGTACAAATGAATTACTAAATTTTAATATGAGACTTTTTATTTGGAAATTCAATTCTGCCTAGCTTATAGTTCAAAATAAAATATAGTTTTTCCGTCAGAAGACGGAATCAAGTAATGCTTTCTCAAGAAACATGTTTTCTTAGAAAATATTATTTCTGTGCAAAACAATTAATGAATGTCAAACAAGTGATATAAAATTCTGCAACGCTAATCCAATGGTACCAGATCTTCAGACATATCTGTCATAATATGCCCAAAACGTTTCTAGTCCGAAAAGCGTTGGTGTCGCAAAACCAAAATAATATCGAACATCAGTTTCACATCAAGAAGACCTTCCAGATACAAAATGTTTTCCAATATTCGAATGCAGTTGATATGTTAATTTTATTTATTTGAGCCTGAAAATGTCTAAAAACTATATTATGTATACTACATGGATGAGAAAATTAAATTTTATTTAGCCAATTACATTTATCTTCGTTCTGAAATACTAAGCGTGTGGAATAGGATAACGTGTGTGTAGATTAAGCGTGCAGTTGAGCACATTCTTTATTCTTCTCGCCCTTTCAATCGGTTCCAATTTAAATGACCTCTGCAAAAGTCGAGCCTGATTCAATAAAATTAACCCGAGCCGCAAAGCACTTGAAATTTAACATTGGTTTAAAATGGAAAAAATGGCTAATCATATTCGACCCACATAATACTACCTTTCAAAAAAATCATTTTGCCAAAAAATGCTGTACTCGACTCAGAATTTTTTTTATTGTACTGGATAATTGTACATTTTACTCGGAGAAAATCGATTATATGGAGGAATGTGATTTATAATTATTAAAATTTTCAATCTTATGCAGATGTCATTCGTATAGTATGAATTATGTGAGGGCAAAAAGAATCAAAATCAAAACTTTGCACAATAAGAACCACCCGAATATCAAAGTGATTCAATAATAATTACCGACAAAAGTTTATACTATCGAAATCAAAGATAATTTCTAAAATATTTCAAAATGCTATATTACAAGGAGAGAGCGTAGGATTCATAAGTACAAACTACAATTTAAATATTAATTAAATTCGAATTTTTCAGAATATTAAGTTAAAACGATGTACATCAAAGTCAAAAGTTCGATGTACTATGTATGTAGGTATTTTGTACTGAATAATGAAAATGAAATAATGTAATACGAATTATAAGTTGTATCTAGTTAAGGGACATCTCGCAGAATACTGTAACTCGCTGTTGAAAAGACGACGGACATTTCAAAGAGATATAATTATTGTTTAATAGTTTAATTCAGTGGTTACCAAACTTTCTTGAGTCGCAGCTCCCTTTTTGAACTAATTAAGCACGTTTCATTTAGGCGTCGCAATATTTTACCCTTGTAAAATTGCCGCGGCTCCAAGGCGGCGCGGCGCCCAAAAATTTCATCGTGATACTTTTAGTGCGGAACATTTTGTAAATTAAATTTAATAATAGTAGTATCAAGTTACACTACTTAAACCACGTATCAATCGATTATTATAAGTGAAATAGTTACAAAAACTAATGTTTGTATTCTAAAAGCCGTTTTACATCTATATGTTTTCAAACAGGACTTTTTTTGTAAAACCCAGCCCTCTGTCACTCCATGTTACAGAAAGTGGCGTTATGTTGTCCAGGGTTGTCAACTCTCAAAAATTTATCCCCCTAAAGCACAAGTCAAAAACCCCTAAAATCCCCTAAAAAATATTATTAATAAAATTGCCAACAATTTTGTTCTTCGCAATATACCAATTAGCTTTTTTTTTAACTTTTTCGCGTTTTTTTTTCAAGGGAATGAACAAAAATAAAAAACCCTAAAAGTACCCCTAACAATATAACCCCCCTAAAATAACCCCATCGCACTTTTTTCCCCCTAAATTTAGGGGAAAAACCCCTAAGTTGTCAACCCTGATGTTGTCACATCATGTAGGAGGCGCTAGTAGTATAGTCATGTTGTGTCGTAAATTAAATATGCGGAAGATTTAAAATTAATTTTATCATAATGTTCAGACAGTTTTTTTTAACTATTCTAATACAATAAATATTATTATAGTTACTATAAAAATTAAGAAATTACTTCGATTCAACACTTGTTAAACACAATTAATTACACAATTATCATTTATCAATTTTTTAATAAAATCAACCATCAAACAGCTGTTAGCAGGCTACACTACTAGCGCCATCCAAAGGAACTAAAATCGAGTGATAACTTATGACCGCTTTTTATATTTTCGCCCATTGGAGTGATAGGGGGCTGGTAAAACCTAACCTTTCCTTTTTCAACTTTGACAACCAGCTTCGTATATGAGCCTTTCGTTCGTATGTTCTGCGTTTTTTCATAAGGGAATAGACGCCGTTCTGTTCCGAAAGAGTACCTACCGAGTACCTATATCTTGCTAGTTGTTACATATGTTTTTTCTTATGAGTGAGTTTTTTCTCTAACAATATCTTAAATTTCAAAATAATTCATGCAGCCAACGTTTCGTCGTCTCTATAATGCCGAGTTTCAGTATAAGTTAAATTTTAAATAAATTAAAAATAGTTTAAAATAACTAAAAATATAAAAAAAAAGATAAATAAGACCATTATTTACCACATAATCTATACCTGCAGTGATTAGATCGACCTAAAGTTAGATCGATATAAACTAATTCGTTTTTAAATTTTACAATTTTTCGATGCGAGACGTAATAAATCTGAAGCATATCACGCTTTTCTTCACTTGAAAACGGCATTCTTGTAGATAAACTTAAAAGAATTTAAAATTTCTGCTCGCGTATTTAATTGAACTGTCAAAATTTAATTTGTTAAACAAAATTGTTGGCTTTCTTCCACAGCATTCTTCGCAAAAACGATTTATTTCCAATTTTTATCAGTATGTAAGATTTAGTCATATCGTGTGATACATCGTTGTAATAAGAATACATTTAGATTCCTTGTAAAAAAGTGCCCAAAAAACGTCCTAGTTAAAAACGTCTAGTTTTTTAGTTTTCGCTTGAAAAAATAAAAACAAGAATGAGATATTTCCGTATTTTACCAATAATTCGAAAACTAAAAATAGCACGTCAAATTTTCTTTCAGATAATTGTTCAGCATGAAAACGCACAACTTTGCTCTAATTTAACCGAACTCGTATCTCTTTATAATAACTGAGATCCCCATGGTGGAGCTCGAAAAAGGGCACCCTGTATACTTAAAACAGAAGTCTAATCAATGGACAAAACGCCAAGTATCCGCGAAAGAATGAAACCGATCATTCTTATCATTATGAAATAAAATGTTAATAACATAAACATTATTTAAAACATCTGCTTCTTTCAAGTGCTATGAGCAGCCGTTTTCGAGAAATTGAAAGTAGTAGGTTTTGTGACTGCTCGTAGCTTCTCAGGTTTATCATAAAAGCTCAGCGATTGGTAGTTCAGTGGATAGCACCTTGGACTCCAGTCATGACATCCCATTCTTACTGGACTCAAAGCTCGTTCAGATTTTTATTATTTCAAATTAAAATTATCCAAAATTTTAACACAAAAAACAAATATAATAAGAAATACAATAAAATTTTAAATAATTAAATTTCCTGCAAAAAGTCCGAGCAAGACTATAAATATCATCAATAATTTGAGTGAATTTAATTTGAAAACAAAATAAATTAAAATAAAATATGTATCTTGAACAAGAAAAGAATAGCACCAACTGACGCGAGTCCGAAAGGCGAGAGGAGAATCGTTGGAAAATATCTGGTGTACAAATGAATGAAAATCCGAAGAAATCAAATGAAATCTTAGCAAATTAAGAAGTCGTACACATGAGTTATTTTTTTGGTTTTTCTACCTTTTTGAAAAGGAATTTTAAAACAATCCAGGAGGAAATCCGGGGAAATCTCTCAAAAAGCTCGTAAAAGAAAATCTAATGTACAAAAAATACATTGCTATGTTTTTGCATTTGGCTTTATACTGTTCATTTAAAAATGTAAACTTTAGAAAAAGATAGCAAACCTGCCTGATCTACTATAGCGTTTATAATATGCATCTTTGCAGGTCTCGGATAAATGAATTACGAATCATCACAGATCAAATGCACTTACCTTGATGCTTCATATATAATTTTAATATTGTGCTATCAATTACTGCGAGTTGTGGATTAATCCAATTTTGACGATTGAAAATGAAATGAAAAGAAAGTAAACGTAAAATAATGTCAAATCATGATTAAAACAATTATTATGACATTGAAATCTTGAACTATAAAAATTGTATTGTTCAAAACCAAACCAGATTATAATAAAATATCCTTACTATTAGGGAAATATTTAAGTTTGAATTGAACCTGGAACATAAAATACTTCCTGGTATTTTAAGGGGATCTAGATTCCCCAGGCGGACAAAAATAAAGAAAATAAAAAATTAACTACAAAAGCGTTTTGTGACGCTAAATATGAATATTTTTGTAGCAACCAACTAAAATGAAAAAGATGAGTGGAATAATTTTAAATCGGGTAATAATCAGAAAACTTCAACAATTTAAAAGTTTGAACGTTCGTTATATTTTACGCCAAAGATAATACAAAATTAACATTAACATAGATAAAATTAGAACACGAAAAGCATGAATGCATACATTTACAGGATGTTCGAAAAAAGATATTTTTTTATAGTCTGTATAATTAAGCGCACAATTATTATACAAAATATTGTACGGTATTACAAATTAATTACGTTAACAGCTGCTATTCGTGATTGAACAATTCCACAAAAATGTGGAAAATTAAAAAATATCGTAGAAAATGCAATTCTAAAACGAATGAGCCAAACAAATCCAAGATCCGTTCATCACCGAATTACAACATTAAAAATTAACCCTTTATCAGAGAAACATGACTTTTACCAGGTTACTTAGAATAAATACTACAACATTTTGAGTTTATAGTAACAATTCTTGATTCAAAATTTAGGTCGTCACCCTGGTGAATGAACTCGACGTTGTAAATTGAAAAATTTGAAAATCTGGCCAAAAAGGACAAAACAAAATAAATTATTATTAGTTTCGTAACAATTGCGAACCCGATAGAACAAAATCCTTTTATCTATTTTTCCTCCCTGATAAATAATTCGAGTAGCGCCTATGAATTTTTAAAATCTCATTTCCTTTTTATTTTGTTGAATTAAGAAATTAATTATTATTAATACATTTCACATCTTGATAATAAAATCGTGAAGTGAATATAGTTGCAATGAAGTAGGTAATTCTTCCATTATAGGTACATACAGTAGAACCTCTCTAGCTCGACAATTCTGAGAATTTTTCTTGTTGCTGGACAGATAATTATGAGCTTATCTTGCCACGACTCGTAAGCACGTAGCTTACATGAGCAATGCTTACATGATAATATAAATAATAAATTCTTATCGTAAACATGAATAACATGATTTTGTGTTTGCAGATTTCAGTTACATGTTTTGATATTTATTACTACCGTTTCGTCGACACGTTTGCTTCGTCGACAGGAAATGGGTCCCGTTTATGTCGAGCTTGCGAGAGTTTACTGTATATACATAAATATTAACTAATTTAATTGATTCAATAACAAAATTGGGTATTTTTACAAAATTTTTATTTGCATAATAAATTTGCGTTATTGTGTAAATAAAGGTACCAGAAAAAGCTTATAATAATTAAAAAATGATATATTTTGCTACTTATTATGCAAAATCATTTTGAAATTTCATTAAAACGCTCAATTTTAAACTAGAATCAAAACGCAATTTGATTGGTCAAGCTAGGTGTGACGCGCTTTGCAGCCGGGGTACTGTTTCAAATTGGTAATGGTTTATATGTTGTGCATATAATAATTTAGTGCTTATTGTCAGATGTTAATTATAACAAATCGTAAGCGAATACAAACAACGCAAAATACCATCAGAAAGCGGCTACAAATAATATAGTCAGTCGACATGTATATTTAAATTTCAATCAGCTGTTGGCGGCTATTTTGGAGTGGGGAATAATGGAACTGCTCCATTCGCTTGCTGTTACCGCCGTAACGTGATGTGACGTAATACGAGTTTCGTGTTTTCGCGGCAAATATTCTTATTTAAATTTATTTTTAAAATTACTCGAAAAAAATAATTTTTTTTGGCTAGCTCATTTATATGCTCGATAAAGTTTCTCCTTGCATACTTTTTAAAAAATGTGAAAATACCCAATTAAATAAATATGAAAAAAAAGTATTTTTTACAGAAGATCAATAATTTCTCAAATAAAAACAACTAAAAAATGTACAGTACAGTCTCGGCAATCCGAACACACGCGCTAATCCGATCATCCAGTAATCCAAACACAAGAAGAAAACCTCAGTAATCCGCACAAATAGTAACTACATACATATTTGTTGTGAATATAACCGTTATAATCACAACTTAGTTGAGTTCGGATTATAACTATTTGTGCGGACTTCTGAGTTTTTCTTCTTTTGTTCGAATTATTGGATGATCGGATTAACGTGTGTTCGGATTACCGAGACTGTACTTTATATTATTATACTATATTTATACTAATATAATATTTTCTGTCAAAATCCGTCACACTTTTCAATCAAAACAAACGGGTAGGTCTACATAGATGTGCGTTATAAATTAAAATAAATAAAAGAGCGAAGCTTCAACTACTAAGCTGGTTAGTATCAACAACTAAATGCACGAATGTTAAATAAAATAAATAATAAAAAAATTAAATCAGCATTTTCACTGCGCTTACATAAATGTATATCTTAAGGTGGCAAATATATCATTGTTAAAAAACAAAACCAATAGATGCATAAGATCCATGTCTGCATAAGATTTCAATATGTCGTATATGAAATTTTGAGTAACAATCTATGTAATTTTCGAAACTGTAGATTACATTATTATTTAATTCTTATCGTTGCTTATATTAATGGCTAAATAAGACTTGTTCAATCATAAGCAACATATTAAAATAGTATGTAAAAAGAAGTATGAATTAGTGGAGTCGATATATCGAAGCAATCATTGCCAGATTCATCTACTGATTTTGTTTTGAAACAATTCATATATTATCCACCTTAAATTTGTTAATGCCTAGTAGTCACACAATTTACCTTGTGTATCAACATGTTGTGGTCCCAAATATGCGAACCAATGTAAAGTTAAATCTATAAGTGCAAAAATGTCATTGATGTAGAACAAGGAGTTTGAAATAAATATATAATATATAACCCTGTTTATCTTTTTATCATTATAAAAATTTTGAACGTTATGATAGGATCGTTTGTACGATTTTTAACTCACCTCTTGAAGCTGATGATGGACGGGATCCAGCTAGAACAAAAAAGTATAATATTAGAAACAAGTTCAAAATTAACTACGATTATTGTTTTTATATTAATAAATTATCATGCCCGCCTTCCACTGCGAGCACAGCGGGCTCCGTTCGATTCGCAACATATACATTTCATAAGTGCTTACACTGTCAACGAGTGAGTGGAGCGGACTGACCGAGTACAAAGAGTCACAAAAGTAGCCCCCAGTTGAGCGGATTTCCAACGGACTCAGTTCTTATAAATTTATAGAAAATAAATTTTATAGAAGTACTTCCACCGAAAAATCGGTGAATGGAGCAAAGTGAGTTAAAGAAAATCCATTGTGTTATTGTGTCGGGCGCTAGTTATGAACGGACTCCGCTAGCCACCAAACTTTTTTGTTTCAGTTAAGACAGCAAAATTTGAGTGCAAAAAATTGAGATACATATAATCATTAAGATAGCCCTACAAGGCAAAAGAGCAGCGAAACAGGCCAGGATGCTCCTATCGCGAATACTTGTTGTGTCGTGTAGTTCACTCTGCAAAGGTCGCTGATAATGGAAAGCAAAAAACTCGCCCATCTGACCCATCTCATTTGGCGCTTAGATCACTCCGTGAAATCCTCTGGTAATGGAGGCAAACTGTCAAGACTCTTTCTTGATGGAAGGCCAAAACTATTTTACTGCGTTCCGCTCAGCTATTTCCTGCTCATTACCCTTTCACAGTGGAAGGCGGGCATTAGACTTGCTCGGCGGTGCCTTCTAAGGCTTCGCCGTCGACCGGTTTATGTATATATACCATTTCGTATAAAATCTAAACGAATAATCGTAACCTCAAAATTACTTTAGAATTAAAATATTGAGCAATAGTAATCTGAAATTGCAAACCAGATCAAAGAAGCCAGTAACAAGAAATTGCCCCGGCATACTGAAGCAATCAATGGAAAATGTGAAAAAGCCCCATCTGGTTGATATTACGCTGATTGTTTACAGTGGCTGCAATAGATTTATTTAAAGGTAAAATTAAAATAATTGTTTTTACATTTTTAGTGCATTTTATTGACATGAGAAATGGTAAACCTTTTAATTCCAAAATTAATTTCTTGTTTAAATTTGCAACACTGTGGAACTATTGTCGTCGCTGAACCTATGAAGTCACTATAGTTGATATAAATATCATCTTCAAAGTACATAATGTTGAACATTATCGGGAATCATAAATCATAATATATATGATATATACCTTGAAAATACCACGTTTCCCTTATTAAGGGGTTAGGCTACTTTGACGGGCTGAAAAATGAGCCTTCTTTACGATTTTCTTTACACTGCCAATAAAGCGACAATAATGAGGTTCGCTTATTCTACACATCTCAAGGTATACAAAAATATTTCTTATTTTGATTTAATATACACAATGGCGGCATGGCAATAGATAAGACGAGATTGCCTTTTATTTTGGGAGGTCCGCGTCAAGCATAGTAGAACTCAAGCAATTCTCATTCGATTGACTTGAAATTTTAACTGTAGCTTTTCAGATAGATTCTCTAGAAAAGTACACAAGATTCCTATGATTGATTAACAATTTTTGTTAAAACTGATGCCATTTTGCGAAAAATTCATACATTTCAATAATCATGAGTACTTCTCTAGAGATTCTATCTGAGAAGCTACAGATAAAATTTCAAGTCAATCGGAAGAATATTGCTTGAGTTCTACTACTTACCGCGGACTTCCCAAATAAAAGGCAATCTCGTTCTTATCTATTGCTATACCGCCATTGTGCATATTAAATCAAAATAAAAAATATTTTTGTATACCTTGAGATGTGTAGAATAAGCTGTTAAATAACCTCATTATTGTCGCTTTATTGGTAGTATAAAATTTTTGAGCCCGTCAAAGTAACCTAAAGGTACGGTTCAAGTTGATAAGTGATTTAGTTAAGTTTAATTTAATTGAAAACTTAATTTTAACTAAATTTTACGTGTAAACCCTTCATTTAAGTTAGTAAGTATTTAATTTTAACTTAATCAACTTGAACCGTGTAAACAGGCGTTAACCCCAAATGACATCACTATTTGGAAACTCAGCGTTTCCCTGTAGAAAGAAGGTATGGAGTTCTGGATAAATACTTTTGTAGATAATACAGTATTTGGAAAAATTTTAAAAAAGTTTAAGAAAATCCACTTTAAGCTGTCATATTAACCCTGGATACACAAGGTGATGTTGTTTATCCAAAGGTTAAAGTCGCCATTATAAATTTTCTTAATGGTTTACGGGTACTATATTTGGGGTTGCCAGCCATACTTTATAAGAAAGTATATATTTTATTTTTTGCGAATATACTTTCGATATACATCGATTACCGATGATTACTTTTTTTTTATTCTAATGACAGATCTCACATAACACTCAATATCTACTGGATATCCAGTTCCAGTCCAGAGAATGTATGTATATCCAGGACTTTATCTGGATATCTAATAGATATACGTTGTACAACATCTAGTGAATATATATAGCCGACATTTAGTAGACATCTATTTTATTAACGTCACTATCTATTGGATATCGATACAATACATTCACTGGATAATCAAGTTTGTGACACCTGTATATCCACTGTATTTAGAAGTCTAACATAGATTCTGGATATCAGATGATCAGATTTCAAAAGACTCGATACTTTATTTTTTTCAAAAAAAAGTTGGCAACCCTAACTATATTATCCACTTGCAAAGTTTCGAATTATTGCAAAAACACAATTCGGAATTGATCTGGAATTTTGAAGTAATATGTCAGTTTCACATTAATACAGCCTTAATAATCACGACCTAGAAACAAAATTTGAGCTTCCACCAAAATAGCCTAAGTAAATCAATGGCTGCCGATGATGCTTAAACAGTCATTATCATTTTACTGTTTGCAATGAACAATAAAACTGTTCGTTTAATCAGCTAATAATTTAAATTGCTCAAATCATTTGACTTTTTACTTCATTTTAAATTTTAATTTAATAATAATCTATTTATATATTTTAAAAATAATAATATTTATTATTAACTAACAAAATTACTGCTTTGCTTTTCGTGGTAATAAATCTAAAAATAACCGATTGACAATTGAAACAATTATCGACATATTATTATCACTTTTAAATGCCAATAATAGCTAAATCTTAGTGAAGTAAAGTAATTATAAGTGTTGGAAGATTTATATTTAATAATTAATATTAATTTCAGTTTATTCTTTTAAATTTGTTAATATGTAGCGCGCCCGCATAATCTGAATTAATTGATACGAAGATGCCCAATTATCGAATAAAAAAAAATCGTGTGGATTAATGTTAGAATTCAGATTAACAAGGTTGCACTGTATGTATGACAAATTAAAAATTAGCATTTTATAAAAGCTTATTGTTATTTATAAATTATTCGAATACAATCAAGGACTACTAGTACATCTCTGCCTTAATCTGCACGTTTAATTTAAACGTCCTTCATGTTATCATACCATATATTTACTCGTATGACATAATTTTGTGTTACAATAAAGGAGTGAAGAAAATTTGGTAAAATATTTTTATGAAATAGATTCAATTCTTTAATGGCATTAGCGAGGTAATTAATTTAAACGACGCGTGAATAATAAAATTTAGTTAAGTAAACAACTAACAACGCACTTATTTATGCAAGGAAAAAAGTAAGTACTTTAAATACCTACTTATTCGACACTTGAAGAGCTTTTAGAGGATATTTAAAAAAAACCTTGATTTACCTTCAAGAATTCAAAAACCGTGGCAAGGAATTTACTAAACAATACGGATAAATATTTAAAATCAATATCTACTTGTATGAGTAAGCAAGAACAGGAAATCCTCTAGAAAATATGTGATACACGACAATTAGGAAGGAGCCTTGAATAACGAATTGTTTTAAGATGGTCAAAAATTCAAAAGTATCAATGTTTGTCACAAATTGATAATAATTATATGCATGATTAACCGCGGTTTTCCTTCCTACTTAGGTTAATCAATTACGTAAAAACGTAAGAAAAATTAGGAAACTATGTAAAAAATTTAAAATAAAAATTATATTATTCAATTGATCTCTCTATAATTCAAGGAAAATTTTTAGAATTCTAAACCATTTCTAAAATTACGTGGTCTTATGTTACTGAATTTTTCAAAAGTTTTCTAAATAGTATCTATATATTATGTTTCTAGTTTCAAAATAAAAATAATATAAATGGTTACGATTTATGTAATGTAAATAATTCATGGTTACAAAGTTTACACCTGTTATTACTATAGAAAATTGCAAATGTATTGGATATTTTATAATTACTTATAGGAACTTTTTTGGATCTTCCGATAGAAATAATTTATAAAATCATTGTTTGAACAACGATAAGTTTGTACACAAGAGATAAAATTTGCACCTGCTTTAAAAATATGTATTTCATAACTGTAATATTGTAACAAGAAGTTAAAGAAAGAAAAAGCTAACTCCTGAGGCAAGTGTGGCTATCAAAAAAATTAATTGCAAAGCATTTTAACCAGGTTCGTGAATGTTGAAATTCGATATCTATCGATACAACGTTCAAAAAATTACCTTTCTTTAAAAATCCCGATAGCTGTCGATCATGTTTTCCGACGTTTTCGTATGGTAATGAATAAATGAGAACATTTCTAAGATGTTGAAGTGAACTGCTCGATATTCCAAAATTCGAGTAAGATTCCGCTCCCATTACGAAAATTTTAATCACAAGCTTTTAAAAAAAAATGGCGCAAAATTTCACATGCCGCCTATCAAACGACTAAATTTCAAACTGCTTATTATTATTTTATTAGGAAAGTTATGCAGTGGTATGATTCTGCGCATGTAAATCTAAGTAATGGCCCTGAATGAAACACTCATAATTATATTTTACCGATCAGGTATTTTAATAATTAGTTATTCTTAACACATAATAATTATAAATTTCATACACTACCATTTAGAAATTAATTTAATATCGTAAAAATCTAATTAAACTGATGTACTTCATGAGCTGGCATTGATTAACTATCAGCACAACAAAAAGCACATGTGATTTCCAATAATTAAAAATTATCACTTTTGATTCGGCGGGTACTGTCACAATGATTTTTTCAAATGAAATTTCCAGCACTTAAATTTAATAAAATTGTAACTTTTTATCTCGAGTGCGTTAGCGATAAACAATAATTCTGTAGGAACCGTTCACTGATATAAATAAATATTCCGTAGTCAAGTTCACTTCCACTAGCTATCAGTTTTATTTGTAAAGTTGTCCGATAACTCAGAACAAATTAATAAAACTGCAAAAAATGGAGCTTTCTATACTTATATAAATACATCATAAATAAATCATATGATTAATACAGTAATTAAACATTATAACAAACACACTGTTGAATTATTCCGGCAGAATTAAAGAGCATTAAAAGTTATGTTTAAAAATCGACGGTTTCTATTAATTTAAAGATAAGAATCAGAAAACATATCATTAACATAAAATGTGTGTTGAATCCTATAAAAAAAATAAAATAAGTTCCATGATTTTAAGTGCTTGAACAATTTTAGAATATAGGAATGTAGCCCATCAGTACATAGTTACAGACTTAATTAATTGTAAAAAAGATAAAGAAACTGATGTGAAAACGAAAGTGAAATACAAAAACGTGGTCAAATTCTTGCATATCAAAAAAATCGTGAGTAAGTCTTTTATGTCCCTAGCACGGAAGAAAAGTGGATTATTATATTAATTTCTTTACGATATAATGAGAAGCATACCTTTTTAATTACACAAATTGACGTTCTAACAAAATTCAATGTACTGGAACATAGAACTCGCTTTCCATAATTCAAATCTTAACAGATTATTAATAATTTTCTTCTACGATTTCTCATATCTTAATTAATTGAAGATATTTTACTATTTACTTGCTTTATATTAAATTTACAATTAATCGTCTACAATATAACAATTTACTTAAGTTTAGAAATTTAATTTATCTAAGCAATTGCAGTAATAGTCGGTTTCACTTTACAGTACTTCTCATCTAGAAACATATTAACTATAATCCTTACTAATAATAATACCTTTTTAAAAGGGAATATTACAAGTTTAACCTTTAAACTAGATAAATTACCTAGTGATTAGGTAAAATTATACTTATTTTTAGTACAAACTAACAAATTGGATTAATGTTACATGAAAACATGGAAATATTTCAAAATAACTTTTATATAAGTACTTAATATAATTTGTTCAAATAATAATGCGCAGATTGCTATATGATAGAGGGTTATTGTCCTTGCCATACCTTCGGTGAAGGATCCTGCTGACCCGAAAGTGTCAATATTAAATAAAAATAAACAAGGAAATATTAATTTAAAATACATAATATATAATGCATTATTATACTGATCCGAACAACAATCCTTAGAAAAATCTTTCTATTATTACTTTGCAATTTCATTTCGATATAACCCCATTTATAAACCGTGGTCGATTCAATTCAGAAGCTCTGACAGCGCCATCACTTGTCAAATTAAATCATTATAAGATCGACCAAATTTCTGAAATTTGGATTTAAAAAAACTTTCAAGTTTTAGATTTTTCTTACGAATGTCGTTAATGTCTTAATTTTTCCTTTTAAGGATTCATTAAAAATATTTTATTAACGAAGCTTACGCTATGTAATGTGTCCAACGCTAACGGATACTTTAATTTGATATAAAAGTATTAAATAATGAAAGTTAAATAAATGAACTTCTGTAATAGCTCAAATTATAGTAATATTATTATAAAAAATAACTCTTGAACTGAAGTATATTAGATCGAACGCGCATGTTGGATTAACAAGATTTCGTTTGAGTACAAAAAGATAGGTAATACAAAAAATGTAGCATACTGTGTTTACTTTTAACTTCCAAACCCAGACACTTCTTATTGGCTGTGTCGATTAACATCGCTAGTTTGAAGATTTACAGAGTAATTATTTAGTAGTATGCCAGCAGCGAATCCTACTACCTATATTATTATTTATTGTATCTTTTTTTGGCCACTTATCATTTCATGATATTCCAATTGTATAGAATTGGTTGTTTAGATATTAAATTAATTAATAGTTACAGTAAAACAATAAAAATGTTAAAACCAAATTAAACGTGAGAATTGATTCATATTGATTATACAAACACAATCCGGAAACAATTGTATTAAATTTAGTGCCAATTGTACCACCACAGCAAATTACAAACAGCCGGTCCAGATTAACAAATTTTCGAGTGAAATTTAATATTAAAAATACTTAATTAAAGTGATTCATCATTTTTTAAATTAATTAATTAACCTAATTTTCCAAAATAACTGATTTTTAAAACAAAACACAGATCGTGAGACCCCAGAGCAAAATGTTGACATCAATAATATATCATCAATACATCAAACGAATTTGAGATAAACTTCTGGTAGAATTTGAAATAGAATAATGATGCAATGTTTTTGATAACCTTCTACCGATTATGCATATTTAATATGGGGGTTTGGAACTCATCAGAAATTGCACACAATTTCGACAACTTAAACTGCCAACACCAATTAAATATTTTTTTTCTTAAGTTAATTTCACAGACCTTGGTGGGTTTCGGATAAATCATCCTATTCGTTTCTATCGCCAGACCGCCCCTGATTTTCAATTATATCCTACTGATAACACTGCATAACAATTTGTTTACAAATTATTTTTAGCATATGACGTACAGAAAAATTTAATTGTGATGTGACAAATACTTTCAGAGAAAAATTAAAACAACGGTTCTGTGAAAAATAATTTTGATTTTTCACGCTTATTATTCCGTTAAGAAGTTAATTATTAATTTAATTATTTTTGAAATTGTTTAAAATACAAAAAGATCGCTTTCTTGACGAAACAATTTCTGAAGTTGGAAAAAAGCAGGCGGTTTGAGCAACATTTACAACGTTTTTCTTGTATTCGAGAAAACTCGAAAACGGGTTGTTCTTTAACTTGCGATCATCAAAACTTGGTATTAATGTGCAACAAACATCAAGATCAAGACCTAAGAACTTGATTATTTCAAGACCATTTAGTGTATTTCGGTCCTATCAATTAACAATATTTTATATTAAAAACATCTCAGGAAGGCAATAAGCTATATTGCTGAAACCTTTAAAATATCCAGTTTAATTTAAGTAGACTTCGTTGGTTTTTAATCATCTAATAAAATCATTTTTGCAATAACAAAATGCACTGTTTACCAGTTTAGCACCTGGACAAAGTTTTATTTACCGTACTGTAATTATGTATTACGCCAGAAAAAATAAACCAAAAGCAATCAACGCAGAAAACGTGACTTTTAACTTGACGATTTTGAATGCCAAATAAAACAGGACTGGTTCTAATGTAGTACAGGCAACGAGAGCATAAAAATTTAATTTTGCGTTACTGCATTACCGATATATTATTTTGCAGGTGCAAAATATGAGCATTATTAAACTATTTTATAATCAACTAGATTTTGTCCCCAACTTGGGTTTTAAATGAAAACTTCAAATAATGTCCATATCACAGAAATGACATTTCACGGTAAAAATAGTTGCGTGGACCCAAAAATTCCCTGCAAGTCGTTCTGTAATAATGCTACCGTTCTATTAGCAACTTTTTCGCATTTTCCTGCGAAACCCTTAGTCCGTGGAGCAGTGATACGAAGAAAGTAGTAATAACCGACCCCAAAGTTTTTAAAACAAAGAATTAGCTTGTGCATCTCAAAAGGCAATGCTTCTATTTGGTATCGAAGAGACTTTTCCCAATTTTCTTCTAATTAATTCGGTCTTCACATAATCCCTCCGCCGTATTTGAGGTTCTTCTCCAAGCCAGACAGAAAGTTCTGAATTTCGTAACTCCGTCAATTAATAGTTCTTTAACCTTGTGTGTTATCTTTCAAATCTCGGTTTGACCGACACTAATGGGATCAAATATTTAAGTGAAAATTTTATTTTTACGAATCCGGAAACCCTATAGGTCATGTTGCAACTATAAATTTGTTCAATGATTAGAAGATCTGGAACTGATTAGTTTCGTCAATTTGAACTTTAAAATCACTTATAATCACCGTTGCATTGAATGACAAAATTTCTCCAGTTACATAAACAATTAACTTGAATGAAAACTACGTTGATGAACCTATAGAAAAAGTTTTGCAATCACGAAATTGGTGTTTTCTAAATGCAAGAATTGTAATCCATAAAATAAGGTCTCATTACATTAGCGTTTATGGTCGAGATACACTATTAGCACACGACACGTTTAAAAATATTAATCAAATGCGTGAATTTATTAAATTAATTTTATAAAATAATAAACACTCTTTTAACACATAACTTTCTTATTATTTTTTAAATGAAACGAAGGTATTTTAATGTTTTCTCTTGTTCCGCATAAGTAAATTTTTGCACATTCAAACTGAAAAAATTTTGCTATTCCCTTTACCTAGCCACCCAAGCAGAAAATTTGTTAATCAAAAACGTTTTAATTTAGCCATTTTTAACAAATAGTTAATTAAATTTTGATGTATCGTAAATACAAAATAAAAGAAATTTAAATGACTTATGTGCCAAATTTTAAATAAAAATTACACGCAATACCAAAATCTTTTACACGCAACTAGAAGCAGACCAATTAGTAATTATCTACTTGCGCAGTTACATACCAAGCTAAATAAATAATAAAAACACCTTACTGTTATGTGCGATACACTTTTAGGGAGTGTTTTGAATAAAAATTTTAAAAAGAATTCGAAAGAAACTTTAATTTAAATAAAATTTTCTAGTAATATCTTTTAAATTACTTTTTCGCAACACTCCTTAATAATTTTAGAAAATAATTGTTAAAATTTTGTCATGAATGACTACAAATTAGCTTCAAGTTCCTGTTGGTTAACTTTCATTGCAGCAGGTTAATTTAGTATTGCGAATAGGATGTAACATATTAAAGTGAAACTTAACATACCTTTAATTTTTGTCAACGATCTTAAAATATTATCACGAATTTTTAAAATTTTGAAACAATACATAGAACTAGTCTAAAGTAAACTTTTAATATAAATTAATGTCTAGCAAGAGAAGCAGAATCAGTACTTAATACTATAGGTAGAATATATAAGTAGCATTAAATTACATTTAAAATCGATAGTTTATTTAAAACAATTAACATAGCAACAACAATCGAGAAATAACCCAAAAAATTACAAATAACAAAAATCATCCAGTGGAAATTTTTTCTACATTAAAAAAAATCACATTAGCCTATCCTGCAAATCTAACTGATACCTAATTATGAGGGTGCAATGTTCGGCACAACTAAATAGTAATGTGAACGACTGAATGAATTGTTCGCAAGTCAAATGTCGAGGTTATTCATGTTAGAAATTGAATTACACTCAATTTAAAAAAAAATACAATTTGGAAAAAACGATTCAAGGTACATAATTAAATTTTCCAATAAATACCAATCAGTTTCAATATTGCTGATTAACTGGCATTACATAAACAGAACTTTCAATTTTATAACAAAAAAAAAATAAATAAAATGGAATTTGCAGTGTCATTTTTTAGCTTTTTTTATTAGTTATATTTATACAACTACTACGAATTTTGTAATGTAAGTTATTTATTATTTTATTTTTAATGTTAATATCAAAAAATCAAAATATAATATTGTTATGAATGCAAGCGGTATATCTACAAAGTAATATCACAAAACCAATAAAAGGCCAGAACTGTATCCAGAATTAGTATTTACTAACAAATTAGCAAGAAAATAACGATAAAATCAATAATCACAGCTGTTTCAACCTTGTTCGCGATTCTACTCCTACGCTACTCTAGTCACATCTTGACTAGCAGAAGTGAAAAATAACAAAAATTCATCAACTTGCATCTATACCTAAAATTTGCAACGATTTGAACTATAAATTGTTTTTTGTTTTTGTAACGGATTCTTATAGAATCGCAGCCATTAGTAAACAGCAAGTTTGTCAATTAAATTATACATCAAGAAGTATGCATATAGCATTCTAAACAATTAAATAATTTGTTAAAAATTCGATCAAATAGTGATATCCGGTTATTGCAAACCTCAAGGAACCTAATTCCTTATAACGAAAGTTCATTATATCCGGTTAAATATTTATCTTTGTCATGTACCTACTATAAGGCGACCATTCGTACTAGTTTTACCAGGACAGTACTGGTTTTGGAACCTTTGTCCTTTGGACACAAAAATTTACAGATGTGATAATTGTTCCCATTGTATCTATTGTCCTGTTCCTGTTGTATCGAAAAAAAGGTGAAAAATTAAAAATAAAGGTCCTCCGTTTTTTACATTTCATAAAAATGGTCACCTTAACTTACTATAATATTGTTTTAGTTTGCTAGAAGTCCGGCATCTCCGTATTATTAAATGACATAATTTAAATGCGGTTTTTGTTTTTCTCAGAACATAAAATACAAAAATGTTACAGAAAATATATGTGCACATACAGAAATAATTTAAAAAATATTAAAGCTTACTTTGTCTTAAAAATTATTGCCGAGCACATGTTAATACTAGTCAATGTATTTGACAATAGAACAATTAAAACTGATGATTTAATTTCCGGTATTTTACTTAATCACAAGTTGTTAAATAATTTTCGTCCATATTTTAATATAATTATTCTTTTCTTTTTTCGAGATTTTTGGCTTTTCATTATTAACTGTCTGTAAATGTCTACGTTTCGTCCAACTTTGTAGTGGGCTAATTTTGCAAATTGTTTTGTCGTAATAAAGAATATGAAATACTTTTTCAGTATTGATATTTCAATCAGCGTTGAAGGTGCATCGTATATAGTTAAATGTTTATGGTCCCTTGTTCAACTAACTGACAACTACTATAATAAAAGGAATAATTATAGAGAATTTTGTATCATTTTTAACCTTTCTAAGGTTAAAAAATAAGGTTAAGAGATCTTACATTTCAGCAATCTGCTTTTTTCAGTACCTTCCTAACATTTCTTAGTCTAACTATCGGTTTGTCATACCGCTCAGATAATGAATTAATGACACTACTTGAAGGTTAAGAAGTCTGCTGAAATGCTGCCACGTACTCTTTCTAAAAGGCTTCTTTAGAGCCACAAGCACCAACTAGTTAATTCCTTGTGGCGCTGCTAAAGAAGCATAGTGTGAAAGCAGCTTTACAATACCGGTAGAAATGTTTAAGCATTTCAAATTCAACATACTACATATCGCACTCTGAGATGCTGTAACTTACAAAATGAAAATTTTCAGGTTTTAATTGATTGTCATGTATATTGTAAAGCTCTTTTCAATGGTATCAAAATCTGAAAATTATTATTTTGTAAGTTATGGCACTTGTCATCTCAGGGTACGATATATTTAATAGAAAATAATAACTCATTCACTTTTATATTTATCACGTATTTGATATGTCTATCGAGTGTGTTTATATTTGAGCTTAAACCCTATATATGACGCAAATAAGGTAAGTACTTGTAAGGTTTATAGACATGCAAACACCACCCCAAGATCGTCTCCAACTTCAATTATAAGCCTTTTGCTAAATTAATACATATAAAATCTCGTAATCCAAAAAAATCTACTTCCCGACGAAATTTATTATCACATAATAACAGAAAATTAAATCACATAGATTCTGAAGTTTTAATTCTACAAATTTAACCTCAATTGTAAATATTTTTACTATAATTTGTTTAATAATCGTAAAATTTGAATAAGTTAGTCACGGATTCATTTTGTACCTAATTAGTCGGTATTGAAGAGTATAAGCCATTGCACTAAAAATTATTTTAAAATTTAAATTTAATATTAAATTAATAATAAATTTTAAATAATCCCCAAAGAAAAAATGAAACACTAAAATGGAGGAGTTTCTCTATTTTTTATTTGAAAGATCAAACTGAGCCTTCAGTTACTTTTTCAGATTTTTTGAGTGCGTTTAGTATAAGAAAAAATTATATATACAGTAGAAGCTCGATTCTGTGAATACAAAAATCCAAACGTGTGTTCAAATTAACGCAAGTGTTCACACTAACGGGGGTGTAGAAAGCCTAGTGTTATACATATGGGTACTTCTCTACGAATTGGAAAATCGATGTCCCAGGTAAACGTTATGTTTTCGAGTTATTACCGAATTTTATGTATCAAAAATGAGAATGTTACCTATCCTTGAAGTGCCACAACGCATGTAATGAAATAATTTGTAATATTCATTTAAATGCATTTTAAACGTCCCAAAAAACAATCCCCTGTGTCCCATTCCCAAAATAACAAGTTTCACGATAAATATTAATTCTAGGATTAAAATTATGTAATTTTAATTTTTAATTTAATTTAATTAAATTTACGTAATGCTTGAATAGCTTCATTACGGGTTATTTTTGCAGTTCAGGTTCATTTACAATTTCACAACAATACACAATGTTAACAACTCTTAACTTTTACTGTTCACGTTACAGAGTAGCTATAGAAAAAATTGAGTGTTCATAGGATCGAGATGTTATCGAGTTGCTACTGTATATTAAATTTTAAATCTGCAGACGTCAAGACACTGACTTGAGCGGGAATGAATAAACAAATAAGTTTTTTGAACAACTATTATTTTATTATATTATATAAATAATTTAAAACCTCAATAATATTATATAGAATTAATGGCATTCCATCCACAGTAAAAGAGATTTTAAATACCACGTAAATGGCTTTTCACCAAAACAATTACAAACCATGACAAACCACCTTGCAATATAATGAAGTTCCTAAAAAAAGTGAACCAATTTTGTTAGTTTATAGCAGTGGTCGCTAACCCATTAATCGCGAGCTACTGGTAGCTCGCAAAGCTATTCCTGGTAGCTCACAACACATTTTAATAATGCAAAGGTCTAAAAGGGAAGAAATTATGAAAACAGAAGATTTTCTAAGTTACAAATTTCTCGATAACTGCTATGTACAAAGACAAATTTGATCTTTAAAGCGATTTTCTGAACTTCAACATGTAAACTTCATAAATTCTATTACTCTGCTGTATTATAATATGTTAATTCTTTGATGTGTTTTTATTGATTTTAGTGTATCGATATTGTTTTTCAATAACATGGTCATTCGATCAGATTGCATTATTTATTTTCAAACAAAATCACTCTCTGTATTTTACAGAAATAGATATATTATGTAACATATATAGATATCTATATATTTGTAATGTAATAATATAAATATTACTTATAAACCATTCATTCCACAATAACAGAGATTCTAAATATCTCACGTAAATGGTTTTTCTCCAAAAAATTCCTATATTCGCAAACAGGTTGTATTTTAGTTGTTAAAAATCCTCGACTACCTTTGGCAGTTGTAATTCAGATTAGACAATTATTTAGCCTTCCACATACCGAAGCGAATCATTTACAGCATCGGCGAATGTTGTCATTTGTCAATAACATTGTTAAACCTTGACAATGTTAGTTTTAGTTAGTTTACAATATTCTATTTCGATTTTGAATTTTTATTCGTAGATTAATCAATTAAAAACAATCGTTTGTTTATAAACATAAAATGTTTGCAATAAAAATTTGGACTAAAATTTTGTTTCAAAATTTGAAATGCACATTGACATAAATTACGTAACGAATAACAACTAAAACGCACTAAATGAAAATATATCATCAGTTAAGGACCCAAGAATGAAAGTAATATTAACTTTTAAAATTAATTAAAACAAACCATTTTATTTATTTACTCAACCACTCACGTAAGTAGGTTTTTCTTTGAGTAAACCGACAATACTTGGCTCATTGCGAGGCAGCTTAGTTGTGCCATGCAGCAAACATGGTCTAAACTTGCCTCGCATGGCAACCTCGTAGAAAACATGATCCACACTTTGCAAGGATGTCGCGTAAGCCTCGTAGTGTCGGTACACGCCTTTAGGATAGTTAAAAATTATGAAGCAGATAGACATGTAAACACCTTTCTTTGGACAGCTTAGCGATACCCGTATTGAAATTTTTAATTTAAATTGGTTGCCAATTAACTTTTTGAATCAGAATTTGTTAAATTACGAAACAATTAAAGACATACAAAACCATGATATAAGGCCCATATAATGCTATATTTAGCATTTATTTACAAATTGCTTCAGAAGATACGTTGTAGATATTTTAGGTATACAGCAAGAAAACAATCAACTTCTTGTTTCTCAATAGTACGCAATTTTCAGTAAACTATAAGTTTATTTTTAATAGCATTCATTAAATTTGCCTTGAATGTTGGTTCCAATATCTTATAATCAATTTTTCAATCACTTCCAGATAAATGTTCTGAATGTTCACACATATAGTGAGAGTATAAAGTACCGATTTTGAGATATGTACACAGGTGACAATATTTTTTGTATTTTACCGAGTCTCGTTTAAGTCGCTGTCAGTCTAAAACGGGGCGATAAAATAAAAAAATGTATAGGTTAAAACTTGAAGACAATGAAATTTTTAACAAAAAAATCTCTAAATAGTTTTTCTGTAAAAGCGATTTTTATATGTAAAAAGACGGTTTCAAAATGTGCAATTTACATTGGTAACATACATAGGAGGTGACGAATACTTTGTACACCCACTGTATGTATGTATGTATGTGTATTACTGATAATATAATAATCTGATTATTTTTTATAAATTATTAAAAACATAAATTCAAACATTAAAAAAATTCAAACGTAAAAAGAATATAAAAAAGTTTCGCGAAAAGAAGGTCTTATACGCGATTTTGAATGCCTTCCCACTAAACCTTTAAAGATTGTATATTTATAATATGTTATCAAAAGCTATTTTGTACGAAAACAGAGAAAGCAGATTAATTGCCAAATCGCGAAAATAGTTATTGCTGAATCTTGGCGAGTACATTTAGCATTTTCTAATTGAACCAATTTTTATTCGGTGTCCAATTCCGTTCCAGGGAATACTTTTGATTTAGGTGAAATATTTTCAGTTTTTAATTTCTATTTTTTTTTTTCCTATACCTATAATAGTTTTCTTGTTTTTCAAACATGTTTTGACTTTTTCGTATTTTTGTTAAGACAATAAAGCTACTTTTCTATTCTTCTATTTGTTTGTACTGTATTTTCTAAGAACACCATTTTAAGAACCCCCGATTTTTTTCGAAGCCCAGCTCTCGATACTATATTTTAAACAAATAAAGCTATCTAGCCACGAATAGTGATTTCCTACTTTTTAAAAGCCATCAATCCTGTAAAATTTTATCTTTGGATACAAAAACGGACAATCCGGCAGTAACAATTACAATTAGAAAGATGTAGGTTTGAGTTAAATTCAAGAAATTAGGTCACTACATCCTGTTTTCTATGTTTCTTGGTGAGATGATTGTTTCTGTGTGCCTGTCAGGGCACCTAATTAATTTCCAGTTTCTTCGTCACTCTTACTACTAGGATTGCCTTAATCCAATGGTGAAAAAGAATGATACTGTGACAAAAGAAACAAAGACAAAATGAAATTCAATTTTCCAGGTGCTGACTATGCAAAATGTGCAAACGAATATTTAGTTTAATTTTCACAGTAAATTAACGGGATTAAGATGAAAAATCGGTTACCAGAACAATCAAATTTATTACTTCATTAAATAAAAAAAAATATATAATTAAATTCTTCAAGACTCCGACACTATTTACTAAAATTAAGATTAATGTACATTATTCAATTACAAAATATCAAGTTAATGTTACCAAGTTTTCTTCACTTAATTAACTAGTTAAAATTGAAACTAAATTCCAGTGTGCATGGAGTGATTTATCATTATTTCTATTTTGAACGTGAAAAATAACAATAAATTTGGTGTATTTTTGAAACAATGTTAAAATTGTATCCAGGGCTTAACGACAGAGTCAATACTAGAAGTTTGATAATGAAACTCAACATGAAAGTAATTTATGACAACTTTTTTGTAATTTATTCTAATCAAGCTACTGATTGTAAGGCAGATAAACCAAAAAAGCAAATACAAAATTATAACAATTTGTAAATGAGGTTATTCGTAATACCAATAAATAATAGTAATTACATTTAAAAAAATGTATACCTGGGGGGCCCAAAATTTTTGAGATGCGGTATACATATTCATGTAATGCAATAAACAAACTTCAAAAATAACACTGAAAAGACCAACAATAGTGTTACATTCCAGATACGAATTACGTATGTAGGTACTTAACATTCTCCGACAATGACGCTATTTATCCAAATTCAAAACTGCAGTATTAATTATAAAAAAACTGCTATTACCGTAGGTTATTAATTTGATCCAGTTTTTTAACACTCTCTGTGGCATTAATTGGTTTTTAATTGCTTGTTCAAATTAATTTGGATCACAAAATATTCCATTGACATGTGAATGAACGCACGCCAAATTAGAAAACACACAAATGGGGAAGAGAGCAGAAGATGTTTGAGAAAATGAAAAATTGTTTATTATATAAATTTTAAGATTACCTATGGTCACCATTTACATAGGTAAACAGTTTAAAGAAAATTTTAGTTTTCTCGTACATTCAGAAATGAATGAAAAAATTACAAAAGAATGAACTTTCTAATGTAGCAAAATTAGCTTGTCAAAAACTAAAATCATTGAAAAGCTACTTTTAAAAAGCGATTAACCTTACACATTCAATGTACTAATAACCATTGTGTAATAAAACTAAAATAAGCTCCTATTATTAACAGTTTTCACTTCTTACTACAATTATATTTACTATTTCAGTTTTGATTTTGAAAACAATACAAAGTAATTACGGTTCTGGATCCAACGTAAAAATCAGTATCGCTAGTTGAATAAAAATGTGTAGTATTCAAATTAAAAAAATGATAAGTCATTAAGAATTGTCATATAAAAAATTGCAAAATTATCGAAGTATAAAATGAATGATTCTAAATAGACCATAATTTAATTACTGTTCGTTGCTAATTGGGTAGTGCATTCCTAAGTGTTCGTTGCTAGTTTTAAAACCACTGGTCATACTTTTACATACGTGCGACATGAACATTAATTTCAACAATTTAAAATATATTATATGACAGGGCAAATGTGTCAGTTGAACAATTTAAATTGTGTGTTAATTTTAGACTTACAAAGCCAAACATTTCCCATTGGAGCCTCATGTAAAAGCCGAGCATTGAAATCGAGTCCAGCTAAATCTTTTTGCAAGGTTAAGGTGTCCATGGTCAAAACCCTTTGAGGAAGTAAAAATAAGTGATCCAGACCTTCCATAGGGGTTAACTCTTGAGGATGCAAAACAGTCAACATTATAAGAACATTACCGCTCTTTCATTCAAATTGTACAAACACCACGAACAATTATTGGAAACCAATACGTGAATATCCAATCAATTATTTTCACATTGGCCTATCAATAGTATCAACATAAAAATCACGTTAATTTAATTTAATTTAAAAAAATGTTATTACTGCTAATGCGTTATCGTTAACTAAATCAGCAAAATGGGGTCACAAAGTATTCGGTTTATTAAACACAAATATGTATATTTAAATGGTAATCGTAACGACACACTGGATTTATGAAATAATATCATATATTTATTGCAATCATCGAATGTTTATAACCACTGAGGAGATTCCGATCTAAGCACCACGGGCACCACGAACTTACTAACGACCCACCACTGGCACCACTCATACTCTCGGTAGCAGTGGAACTCGTGGTATGTCATTACATTCTAAACCAAAAATTAGCCGATGCATACAATACACTACAATCGAACAGCATAAAAAATTGTTATATAACAATTTATACATATTAACAAAAAAATAGTAATATGTGCCCTAAAGTACAAAAAATCACCTCAAGTGGTTGTTAAGTTTTGATTAACCCGTCGTCCTTGAAGAAAAAAACTCGAAAATTAATGAAACACGAAGATTTGAAAACGTTTAACGCAGTATTTTAAAAAGATAACACTTGCACAATTTGGAACACAAAAATCCTATCTGGAAACGCATTACAAAATCATAGCTTCAACAATATAAATATTCGGTCATGGTAATTAAAATTTTTCAAGTATAAAAAGTTGATATTTAAATTGGATCCACTTCAAAGTTTAGAACAAAGCAAATCTTATATGTATGTAATAACCTCTACTATAGTTCAACAGAAAAAACGAATAATTTAAATTATAAAATTAAATCGCATTCTAATATCCCACCTACGTTAAAACGATATTACAATGGTTATCCAAAATTACACGTCAAAAAAAAATAAGATCAAAACTTGTACAAAATAATTTAATTTATTCCAAAATAATAATTGCTAACAAAATCTAAGAGAGCAATTTTATACTAATTAATTTTATTACACCTTATACAAGTTAAGTTCTGTATGCTTTGTGGAACCAAACCAATTATAAACTACCGTTCTAGTTGCAAATATTTTCGTTCCGTTCTGGTTCTCCAATCTTATATAAAATTTACAAAAATTAGAAAAAGTGTTTAGCTTTATTATTTAAAAAGAGCCTGTTTTTATTATTATTGAATGTCAGTCGACCTCGCGTTCTTAGAATCAGCAGACAGTCACCGTCTGCACCAAAAACTGCAGTGGCTGCTTGGCCTTAGGGTTAAATTAGCCAGAGACAAGAAACAGTAAGTGACCGGGTGGGTAATTCAGACAACACCAGAGAAAAACTTGAAACAACAAAACAAAATTACTTGTAATACAACAAATATCAAAGTTTCCATTTTTGATTTATTACCGAAGAAAACAAATCAATTTCAGTATAACCTGAGGCTTCTTGTAATCAACTTAATTAATTTATCTTCATCATCTTTCACTTATAAGTGATTTTCAATTATTGTATTTAGAAAAAGTAAGATGTTATTGGACATCCGGAGGAAAACGCTTAGTTAAAGCCAAAAGTCTTGATACTCTTTGCATAACGTACGCCCGAGAACATATTGTTCTGGTTTAAACTGGATTCATTTTATACAATCATTCTAATTAAAACACATCGTGTCTGCGGTATGGACAACGGCACCAACGACCGAAACATTAGCCAAATACAAGTACCTGCTGTTTTTCCAGACCATAAGCTTGGTTTGCTTTCATTAAACGTAATACTGAACTTCGTCTGCGATTGTAAAAGCTTAAAATCCGTTTTAACTTGATTTTAAAAACGAAACCTTGTCTGCCTCCTTAAATGCTTGACCCATGTACTTAAAAAGTTTCTATATCAGTTTCGAATACTTCAAAACCCAATTAATGAGATTTGTAAACTCTTTTTAACATTGTCCGAAAGCTTATGGCTGGCAAAGCGTAGACGTCTAAAATGTAAACTTTTTAATCAATAGATATGTATGGTTAAAAGTCTCCGTGAGGTTTCTTTTCAGAATTTCAATTCATTATATTTGTTTAATTCAAATTCATTTCAAAAACATTTTCAGGCAAGTTTAAATAAAGAAGAACAAAATGCTTTTTAAATATTTAAGAAGTTATGGGTTTATATTGATTTTTAGAAAAGCATTAAATAACAATGTTATTTATCGACAAATAGGTTTGTAATTATAAATTAAAATCGTTTATAGCAAGTCCGTTTACAAAATTAGGGTACAAGGAAACCAGCAGTAAGTTTTAACATGCAACGAGTTTTTGCGATCGCTACCTCCCAAAAGCCGCCACCAGTTCAATACCAACTTAAAAATTTCAGTACCAACTGAAAAACTTTTTATTGTATACCAAAGACAAAGAAGGAAAAAACTATCAGTGCTTCATTAATAGAGTACGGACTTTTATGCATAAAAAATCGTGAAAATAGCGCTTAAAATAACACCAAAATTTGCCATTATATGCATAAAAATATAATTTCATTTTAAAATAAGCTTTAAAATTTTTTTTTAATAAAATTTATTCAAAAAGTAGCAATAAAGTAAAAAAAAATAGTAGTAAAATCTAACATAATAAAATAATTTCCGTAAATCATTTTTTTTTTTCTAAAAAATAAAATTATTAAATTTTTTCTATTTTTCATTAAAAATTAATTGTTAATTGAGGCGTTCTTAAATTTCCCTAAGACGCTAAATATTTGCTCTAATGTATAATTAAATCCAATATTTTACAACTAATTTTATATTTTATAGATATTTTATAATCAATACTTAACCTTTCTTTGCCAAAAAACTGGAACTTTTAAAATGGTATTTTGAAAGATATTTACCCGGTATATTTACCACATCTTGAGCTTTTGTTAAAGGAAGATCTATTTATTGCTTCCAGCTACCTAATAGATGAGATAATTTAGCTATAATGTGCTTTTATAAAAGTGAGTTTTAGTTAAAGCTCCTTTTATTTAATAATTTAGTTTAGTCGAGAATGCCTATTGTGAATTAAATTTCAAACCTATTTATTGCTCTTACCCTTAGGGGTAAACCGATAAACGTTTGCACCCTATATTTACATCACAAAATTTTGTGACTTTTAAAATGGGTTTGTAGGTATTTATGTATTTATGGAAATGTAGGTATTTATGTATCTACTTCAATTTTTTTTTATCGAAAATGTGCTAAAATAAGCACTAAAAATGTTTAAAAATAAATCTAAGCATAAAAGTATCAAAATAAGCATATACGCATAAAAAATTAGAGCCAAATGGCTTATTTTTATCAAATTCATGGACATTTATAACAATTACACTTCTGCTAGCAATATTTATGTATAGCAAATTTGCTAGAAATCTGTACTCTAGTCATTAATATATGATAGTTTTTCCGCGCAGCCGCTGATAAAATTAATATGAATAATTTCTTTTGATTTGTACTTCTTGATCTTGACTTCCCTTATATGCATAATTGGTAAAATTATCTGTTTATCCGTTGCCGAAGACAACCTAACCTTCTAATTTTTGAATTGGTGTGGAACTTGATTGGTGTCGATCTTATGATAATGGGTGAATTATCCAATTTGTTTATATTATACATAAATTTTTGGTTGGCAATGATTACCAACTTACAAAAAATATATCAAATAAATCATTACATTCGAATTCATAAACAAGAAAGGTGTTTGGTATCGAAAAACATATTCCGTGTTTAATACATTAGTCGGAGACTAAAATAGAAGAAACTCAGGGGTGTTTTCTTTTGGACTCACTAACAAGATTTTAAAGCGAAATGGCCGAACTCATTTTATTATATTGACTCGCATACACAAGTTACCAATTTTAACGGATAGCACTTGAATGGGTGACAGTATGATCGGTTAAAAAACACAGTGTTGATCCATCATCAAGCTAGTCAATATGTTCGCATTTGACGTAACATAATACTATATGTCGTAATTGTTCTACAGAGAGCAGAAAACGCTGAAATATGATGATGATAGTCTGGTCCGAAAATTCAGTTGGCATCTGCAAATATCTCTTTGCAAGATCATTCTCAGATCGGGGTTAACACAAAGATTTATGATTCGCTTAAGAATGAGCTAAGTCTGGATTAACAATGGTTTTCTGTTATAAAATATTTAATGCTGATGAAAAAAAGTGTGAGCCAGAAAAAAAGTTTTATATCTGACAGTTCCAGAAGTATGATTAGAAGATGAGATATTGCTTGATGTCCACTGATGATAGTTTTAGTCGATTTGTAAGATAAAAACAAACGTTCGAAAAAAACAAAATTCGAAGACGAACAGAAAATTTTTTAATATCGAACTCAGAAACAGTCAGTCAAGTTTGCCATCAATAATATCTACATTGTGGACACGTGTTTCTATAAATCCACATCACGAAAACCAATAATTGCTTAGGTTCATACCCAGAATTAGTATCAACTCAAAAATTCGCAAAAAAATATCAAAAACACTAATAGATTTAATCTATTTTAAGCTTATTCGCTAGTTTATGAAATAAAAAAATGAAATAAAACTCAAAATTTACAAATTTGCTTGTAAAAAAAATATAGTTCGTTATAAAAATAACAGCTTGCTAGTAGAAGTCTTATACCATTGTGATGTGTGAAATTGTGAATGCGGTTGAAACAGCTGAAATTTATTCAATTATTTAAATTTTTCAGTTGATAATTTTGCTACGGATTGACCAATTTTTGTTTTTTTTTTTCATGCTAAATCAAAAATCCATTTTATTTCAGTTACTTTAATTTAATAATTAGGTAAATCACTAAACATTGAAAATCCATGCTCTATAAATTTCTTAAATTTAGAAAAACTCTAACACGACTGTGTTGTAAGATTATTAGTATATGAACTTACTTCAGTATTGGTATAAGGTTAAGGTCAAGTGTGCGAAATTTTTCTTATTTATTAACATTTTATTAATTATAAATAAATATTCATGCCTATTTAAAAATTACTATTTTCAATAGAAATAATAAAAATTAGATGTGCATTTCTAAGTGCAATAATGATTAAATAACTGCTAATTGGCATAGATTTGATAAACTAATAACTTGGGGAGGTCAGGCAGCCTTAGTGCTTGTTCACAATGTACGTAATACGTAAGACTAACAAAAGATTAAAAAATATGAATTCAAATAAAAGCATAATGGAGTATCGAATAATATTAAAATCTTCAAGTAGACGACGTAGAATGTTTTTTTGCATATACCAAAATGACTCCAGTATTTTTCAATATTCGATTAAAGTCTTATTTCTATTTGTAATTCTTACGTTTTATGTATTTCTTATGTCTTACGTACATTGTGAACAAGCACTAACTGCCGACAACCGATAAAATTGAATGTTTTATAAAAAAAAATAATTATAATATAATTCACCTGACCATAATGACTCTAATTCATGCACTATTGGGCAGTTATTTCGCGACATAACCTGAGAGTACATTATTCAATTATTAATAAAATATTATGTTGTAAAACTTTTACTTATATATTTAATTTTCAAAAATCTCCTTGAAAACTCATTAGCTTATGCTTATACTATAAAAAATAAATGGCTCATATACGGTGTCGGTCGGCCAACCGGCTCAATACTGCTGGAACCCAAACCAGTGCAGTACTCTTTATAGCCGGTTCGCCCCTGATCAATTCTAACATGATATGCCCGAATTGCAAAAATAAATTTAATTAGTGGAATTTCAAATTTTGGAATTATTAAGAAACTGCTATTTTCGTATATTGTGTCTATTTTTAGGTTTTCTCGAGTCATTAACTCGCAAAATTTGTCGAACACTCCAATGGCCTGCACTTATGAAGGTATATGAGAGGATATAATATAAAATTTTGTCCTAAATTTAGGTAGATAATGAAAACAAACTATAATTAATGAGATAGTTTTATGTAAATTAATTAAAAGCCATGCATGATTCCTAATGTGTAACGATCGTAATTAATCGGTAAAATGTAGCTTAACGGTAGATGAATTCGGTGTTAAAACATTAATTAGTACGAAGGCAAATAATATTGTTAAAAAATTTAACCTGTACATAATGGACGTTTTTCCGAAATTAGCAAACCTCATTGAATAACTTCCAAGTGAAAGTTATAATAAGTTTTTGTAAACTTCAGATGACAAGTAATTTCACTATGACTTAATTTTAAAAAAATATATAATAATTGTTTCATTACAATTTTGAATAAGATTTTTTTTTTGTTTTCACCTTTTCTATGGTAAAATAATATCAAAATAATAGCCGAAATACTATGTAGTTCTAACCAATATAAGTTTTAATCTTCGATCTATTGGACCCCCATTTAATGGATTTAGGCAACTTCAACTTTAATTCTCTGTTAATAGGTTCCTATTACCCCGTAATACCCTGATTCAAAGTTCGGTGTTATAATGTAAATATTCACTTCATTAGTTGTGCCGAAAACGTGACACGTATATAGATCCAAATTTGTATTTGCTGTGATGATGTGTTTATTTAGTTATATTTTTCAAGTAAATAAAAGTATTGTGCTTCAAAATATCGGGAATAGGTGATTATCCGGAAATGGAAAAGGCGTTCGAGCTAGGCGAAAATGAACATTACGCCAGAATTAACGGTACTTATAGCTGATCATAGCACTGTGAGTGAACATATACTCGTCCATACAATACATTAAGTGGAACAATCTAATATTTTGCATAAGTTTTTCTCTACAAGATCATTTTCAAGTTTCTACTATACTGCAGGTAATGCCCCCAAATTAAAACTACTATATTTAAAATCGTCTAACAGGTCGAACACCGCTAGCTAATCACTGCTGGATGAAATTTAAAAAACTCAACCTCATTCGATGCAGATACCGCACACGAATCCTCAACCCGGTGTAGGCACCGGCGAGTCCAAATGACAAAATCTCTTCTCTACAGTGGCTTCAGAATTTATTAATACACGCGTATGTTAACAATGTAAATCGTACCTTTCCAAGACTTTTTTTCTCATATAAAAATCGATTTTGCTATTATGGGAGTTCTATTAATTTTTTTACAGTGTCTTTAAAGTCGCTGTTACTCAGAAACCGTGCGGCAAAATAGAAAAATGTATAGAAACAAAAATGAAGGGAATGAAATTTGCAACAAGTCTGAAATTTTGCTATAAAATCGATTTTTATATGAGAAAAAAATCTTGGAAAGGTACCATTTACATTGTTAACATATGAGTGTATTAATAATTTTTGGAGTAACTGCAGTTCTACGAAATGAATGTAAATCTCCATTATACTCAGCATTAGCGCCGAAAAGACTTTATGGAATGAAGTTCAACGCTTGCAAAATGAGTGATTTAAATCGAAATATTCGAAATCCTATTGTTACATTTCAATTCGTATACAATTTTTATTAATAACACCAAAAACAATAACCAGACGAATTCCAAAGAACTGGGTTAACTCATTTTAACAGAAGATGATGTTGAACTAACTAGGAGATGACCACTTAGCGGCATTTTTGTAAATTTGGTCACTTATGATGCTGGAAGGTCAGCCTTCCAATAACAATTTCCCAAACTTGTAGAGAGAGATGGCCAGAAGTTTTCGAGAAAATCGAGTTTTAAAATATTCACACCGAGGTATAAAGACTAGAAATATAGGAGTTGGGAATAAGGAGCGTGGCCTAGAGGTTAGAGAGTGAGGTCTAGTAAACTGTACGTCGCTAGTTCGATTCCCGACGGTTGTAATTTTTTTTTTCTTGAATTCATTTTAATTTTCTCCAATACGTAAAAATTGATCGAATTTATGCTTCTTGACTAACAATATTAAGATAAATTAAATTTTGGTACAAAAATAAAGAACGGAATAAAAAATAAAGAAAAATAAAGAACGGAAGGCTGACCTTCCAGCACCATAAGTGGCCAAATGTGGTCATCTCCTAGTAAAATATTTAAAATAATAAAAACGGAGAAAACAGTTGGGGTTATTTATTAGATCTAGAAGTAGTACGAGAGAAAGCCTTATATATTATTTTTATTCCCAATAATAAAAGAAATACAGATTTATCCCGATTTCTCATAATTAACTAATCTAAAAAATACCGGAGAAAGTACATGAAATCAAGTTGCGAAAAATAAATTGTACAATCCATTTCAAATTTTCGGCATTCCCTAAAGCTAAATATGAAATAAAAACCAGCAAACTTGGTTACAATAGGAATATTTCTCTTCTATGCAATCTAATAGAAATTCAAGTTCTGTTGTTACATTGTATGTGTGACTTTGATTGATTCGTTTTTGAACGTTATATTACAAAAAATTATATAGAAATAATTTTATTTCTGTTGATATAACCAATAGATTTATATCTTGCCAACATAATTTGTACGCTATATTTATATTATGTTGCGGAAAAAGTAGAAAACTGGAAAATGTACGCATTTACCGGTAAATGTGTACCTACATTTTTCACGGGAGTTGAATATAGTTTTTTTTTTAATTTTTATCAGATTTTCGGTCAACCTTTTTCGGAAGACAGTCGGGAAAAATACAATCCGCCCACCGTAAAATTTGGTGAAGGTAGTAGTATATGGGAGTCAATGTCAGTTTGAGGAATCGAAGAGTTAAACTCTTCGAAAAAAAAATTTGCGAAGATTGAAAGCATTTGTCGTAAAACTTTTCAAGAATTTCCAGCAGGATAATGCACCATGTCATCGGTCAAAAGCTACAACAAAGTGGTTTCAAAAAAATAAAATTCCTCTTTTGGATTGGTCGGCACCAAGTCCTGACCTGTCTCCAATTGAAAATTTGCGGAAGATTTGGAAGAACAAAATAGCCCTTCGTAAAACAACATCGAAAGAAGTGCTAAAGACCGCCATTTTTTAATAATGGGAAAAATAGCACCAGACGTAGTATGTTTCAAATTATTTGCTACTATGCTAGTGTAATTAAAGCTAATGGTTGACCTGTCAAATATTAATATTATGAGTATTATAAAATTTAAAAAATTTTGGCGCTGCGCGGCTCCGCCCCCTGGATTCCTTTTATTTTAGTCTCCGACTAATGTATTAAACATGGAACATGTTTTTTGGTACCAAACATTTCATCGCTATATTGTCTTTAGTTCTCTTTCGATTTTTGTCCAAACAGTGTTACCAACCTTAGTATTTATTTTAAATCATAACATTCTAAACGCTTCCCCAAATATTTTGGGGTTTATTTTATTATTTAATCCGAACGAAATTATCCGATAATTCATGTAATACCAACCACAAATTTTAGCATATAAAAAGACTATTAAAAAATAATAATAATATGATTATAACAGACGTTCGTGTCCGTTCGTCCATCTCTCATCCGTCCACAGATCAGTCCACCCGCATGTTTCAAATTTAAAAACTATACTAGAATAGTTCCTAAATTTAAAACATGCAGACACAGGACCAGAACATAAGGTTTCTTACTATACTTCGCATAGAAGCCTAAAATGTAAGTTTTTTAAGGGGTATTCATTGGGATACGCACTGCAGATGCCTAAGTGAAGACATTCTCAGGCAAACATGTGGAACCACTCCAAATCAGGAGCATTCGGACAATCTCTGGTCTCTGACAAAACCGCTCGGTTTTTTATTTACCAGAAAATGTGGACTTTTACCGGTCTGCCACTGCAGAAGTTTTTCCCTTACTCTATTAGTAACAATCTCCCTTCAAGAGAAAGTACAGGTACACCCGTTCAAATGTGAGCCGTCAGCATTTACTTATCTTAATTAAACAAAAATTATAGCACTGGCGTCTTCCTAAAGCTGGCCACAGATTGGCGTACATGTGTGCCATACATTTTTTTTTTACTTCTAGTAAAAAACTTTTTTTTTTTTACTTTTAGTTTTCTATTTTACTTGAATTCATGTATGTCGGTCTGTCGACAAATTTTACTCTTTTCTGCTATAATTATTTAATTATACTCATTTTCATCACTCATTGTCCACAATCAAACTACATGTTTGACACCCAAGCATCCTAGCCTAGAGGAACCAGCGCAATTTCATACATGTACGCCAATCTGTGGCCAGTTTTATGTCCGCTTATTACAAACTTCACTGTATTAAATTACTGATATGTAATACTCAAAAAGTCAATTATCCTGATTTATTTCAAATGTTTTGAACCAACATGCTATTAATTCCTTATTACCAAAGAGTATGTATACTCTTTGTTATTACGTTAATGTAAATTAATTTTGGTGGGATAGTTCTAAGTCCAAACAAACCTTCCACTCCTGTCTAACAACTTAAATCAGTAATAAATATTGCTATCATAGTAAAAATATTATTATCCATATTTTTTTATCGTATTATACATCGGAAAGCTTTAACTTAAAATTTACAGTTTTTAAGGAAGGTGTCACTATAATGAGTAACACAACTGTAAATATTTACCCACTTAGGTTGAACAATTTCGAAAATTTTATATCATTCGGTAATCTATATTTGGAAACTTTAAATAGTTTTTCATTATCGGAAATTATTGTTTGATTTCTTTTTTAAATTACGAATTTTATGTAAACATAAATACATGATTAATTAGATTATAATAAAATTCTTAAGACTTCTTGCAAAGTCTGCGGCCTATAACTGAGGACTAATCAATTCTAATGAAAATAACAGTCATTAAAAATGCGATAAGAAGATAACGTTAAATATAATAAGTCGGTAGATAAAAGTAATAGTAAGGTAACTGCACGTAATAAGGCCTATACCCTAATACGGCCTAAGCAACAAAAATCGTACTTAAAATAACCTCCCTTGCTCGATATCACACTTACAGACACCTATTGCATGTAGAAGTTGCTAAAATTTTGCGGGAGCTGAATATCCCATTTGTAGCCCCCAGTGTTACATCATTTATCATAAAGTGAGACCGTGCAGCCCCAAATAATAAAAATCGGTTCAAATAAATCATAAATATTTTTTGTAATATCACAGTTAGCCATATAAAATTAAATTTTTATCTTTATAAGTACATGCTTCGATGATCTTAAAAATTTGAATATCGCATCGCGGTTCAAATATTTTTTATTGTGTTTTTCTTACATAAAGTGGTGTGCGCTTATTAAGGACCTACTAAATTTACCATAGTCTTTACTATGGTATCAAAGTTTGTTTGCTTTATAATGTATTTTACAGTACTTTTGAGATATTACGAATGTAAATAATTAGTAGGCATATTTATTACTAAATTGAGCGTTATTTTTAGTGATTTGGGCCGATGCCTCCTAAACGAGCCACGTGGTCAGAAATCGATGATTTTGAGTGCCCAAGGCGTTGTAATTAATACTATTTTTTAAAGAATGTTTAGTTGTTGCATTTATGTGTTTATTGATTTCAAATACCAAATAATATTACGTATAATTTTATTATTTAAATATAGTAGAGTGCTTTCTTGAATTTATTTTGACTTGTGTGGGCACGTCAGGGTTAAAGGCTGAAACTTTCAAAAATGAAGGGTTAGATGGCATATATTCATAATCCGGAGGTAGTCAAAATTTAGAACACGCAAAAGGGCGCTATTTAAAAAAAAGAGATAACAGCATTAACAGAAAGCTAATAAGATGTGAATTATTTTGATATAAAATTAGAAGGGATAAAAATATTGTGAAGAAAAGACCACAACTCTCAAATTTCATTTTCATCAAAATTAGTAAGTTGTAAGACCAATCAAATTAGAGAATCTGTTTATATCTATTCCTTCTCTCGGGTACTTTAATTTGATTAGTCTCCTACCGGACATCAAAAATTGCAAAGTCTCTTACACTGCAATACAACTAATATCTAATCTATATGTGAATACTACCTAAGTAGTCCAATTCAGCTCTTAAAGTACAAAATTTAAAAAAATCCAAATTAAAAAATTAAAAAATAAATGCAACTCACGAGAGAGATACACGAGCTAGGATATGTAAGGAAAAGTTTGGAAAATTCGTGTGTAGTTGTGAATTGAAAAATATAGGTAAAATATGACAGATTGTATGAAATATAATGAGGAAATATTTCAAAATCTGATGAGGTTTCCCCAGAAATCCGAAGAGATATTAAATGTGAGAAAAGGAGATGTGGTGAACACATTTTTGGTTCGTGATTTTATCAAATGTCGTGAAGAAAAACATTTTCGGACATCAAAAATTTTGTTCCAAGTGACAATAGATATTTTTCAACTATTTTCTATAAATCATTATGTAATAATATCGAATAATACCAAGCAAATTTAGGAATTTGCTCTCAACTGACGAAACTTCTTGTTCTTCAGTTAGGAAATAAGTAATTTTTTAATTTTCACACGTTCCAACAACAATCATGGTAATAAAAAATGTTAATTGATGATCTATAATTTCTAATGTATAGAGAGCTATGCAACAAAATTTTACTCCAAATGCTTTACATTATCATGATCTGCAATATTTCATGATCTACACTTAAATTCTTTAACTGAGCACACAAAACTTGTTTATAAAAATTAAATAATTAACATGATTATCATAAAATGATAATCAATTAATAAAATCGTAACACCTATCTTACTAATTTAATTCATGTAATTTAGAACTAACTTCAAAACTTAGTTGTATTGTGGGAAGAACAAGAAAATCAGTATTGTCAACTATAATTTTAAAATTGTTCATATTGTGATGCTAATGATAGAGGACAGGCGAATTGTTAATTCTTGTGTGTAAGTGTATAATTCAATTGAACACAACGAATGACTAACCTATGAAGAAATATTCTACATAGAGTAAAATCTTGTTCAGGTTTGTCTACACAATTAATAATAAAAATAATAAAACTCAAAAGTGATTGTATTGTCCATAAGTAAAATCTACTGTTAAGCATGGATTCCAAACCACGTACAAGAAATTTTGCCAGCAACAAAATTGAATTTAAACTTATAAACAACACATTGTTATTCCGGACACGGTCAACTCGGCGATTTGTCCGTCGCCGAGTTAACCCATCGCCGAGTTAACCTGTCGCCAAGTTGACCGGTCGCCGAGTTGACCAGTTGCCGAGTTGACTGTCGCCGAGTTGCTCGTGTCCGCAAAAATTTTTATCACGACAATGAGCCTGCTCATTCATTACTAGTTGCACAAGCAAAATTTCACAAAATCGGGTTTGAACTGATTCCTCAACCACCGTATTCGATAGACCTGGCCTCCAGCGACTTCTACCAGTTTCCAAACCTGAAGAGATAGCTTACCGGCAAGCGTTTTCACTGAAATGAGAAGCTTATAGCTGAAACTGAGACCTATTTTGAGCAACTTCCGATCGACTACTATTCAAACGGTATAAACAAGTTAAAAAATTGTTAGACTCTGGGGGTTAGAACCTGGGGGTCGCTGATCTATTTTAGGTGGTCGCAGGAAATTTAGCAATTTTTTACAAAATTAGTTTTGAATTTGAATTGGAAATTAGTAACCTGAATTTTAGGATTTCCCTTGCTCAAACAATTGAATATAGAATTGATAAACTCGTATAAAAACATCAAGATCAAGGAAATCATTAATAAGTATTATTATTAGTGCCAAACGGGTTTCGGTTCCATGCTCACTTGCATTGAAGCTCAAAGCTTATTGTACCTTGCGTTCTAAGTTTTACTCCATCAGCCTTGTTTACTCAATAAAATTGAGTATACAGCTGATGGGTGCTTGAATTATTTCCTCGGTTGTCGGATATGGCCAACCGAGGTGTCATAGCCTCAACGGGGCTAAGGCTGGACACACACATAGTAAGTGGTGTGGAGTCTCTTCCTCCTCGCCGCACTTTCTACGTGTGAAGTCTTCTTCAACCCCAATTACATTGAGATGCTTATTCAGACAGCAGTGTCCTCTAAGTAGAGCTACTGTCTTCCTCAGCTGTGGTCTAATCAGCTTAAGGATTTTAAGTTTTCTTTTGTTATTGGAGGGTCCTCCAATTAACACCCGCAATTGCCTCAGTCCCGGAAGATCCCTCCAATACGCGAGATGTTGTTTCCTTAGTATTTCCTTGATAGTCGTTTGGTTCTGGTCCTACTAGATATCGTTTTACTGCAGCCTTAGCAAGGGCATCTGCTTTTTTCGTTGCCTTTTATTCTTGAGTGTTCCGGCACCCACCTCAGCGTTAAGCGTTTTGTTGTGCCAGTGCTACTAGCACATCGAGGCAGTGACTTACAATCCTGGATTGTGTTTCCACTCTCTTCAGAGCTTTTACAGCTGCCTGGCTGTCGGTCATGATACAGATCCGCTTATTTTCATAAGCCCTCCATGTCATTTCCTCTGCACAGGCTGTTACAGCAGTTATTTCTGACAGGAACATAGTAGCGTGGCAGCCCAAGTTTATTCCGAACGCATCTCCCGTTCTACGTCCACTGATCCCTGCTCCAGTATTAATTTCCGTTTTGGATCCATCTGTGTACCAGATGGTATCATATCGAGCCCCGAGCTCCTGCTTGGTGCCTTCCGCTCCCTTATCAGGTATGAGAACCTTGAAAGGTTTTTGGAAGATCGTGATATGATGGGCCTCTCTGGGAATCACTCCTCCACGATCGTTAATGGTTAGCCTGTATACTGCCAGTAGAGCCTCTGTTTCCACCACTAAGTGTGGTTGCGCTAGGCGTTGTTGCCATTGCCCCCGTAATCCCTAGACAGGTAAGTCTTTGCAACTTGTTTAGCATAGTAATGCTAATTTAGCTTGATTATATAAAATTGACTTGATGCCACTAGATATGGGATGCATATGTTTACAGTAGGTCACTAATGATAAGTAAAAAAAAGTACAAGTTGAGTATTTATGTTTTTTTAGATATGTATCTTTATTTTAATATAAATTTTAAACAAAGTAATTGATGACTATTTTTTATTACTGACATTGTTGGGGGTCGCAGAAAATGAACAAGAAAATTTGGGGGTGGCGTCGTAAAAAGGTTGAGAACCGCTGATCTAGTACACCGATTGGACTATGAACTGATATACCTAGTGATATTATTTCAATTGGCAGGAAATTTCGTACGAATACGACCTGTAAGGCGGTCCTGAATACAGAAGTGGCCCCGAAAAAGAGAGATTCGTCACTGTTGACATTTGTTCTATTCCAAGGTACAGAAATATTGGTGTGGGTTTGATTAATTCCCATTATCGTGACTGCACTTATAAAGCCTTCGCAGTCTTACTTAAGATTTCAGATCATAATGAATTTAAAATAAATACGCCATTCGAAATGATCATAACGTTTTATCAAGGTTCATAATAAAAATGATATCGAACTTTTCACCTCGAATCGTCACTGAAATTTTCCGAAGTACGATAATAATTAATTCAAACAAAAATCTATTGTTTGCATTATCTTGTACGTATCTAAAAAAAAGTCTAAATTATCCACAAAAATATCTGTTCGTCGAACTTAGCACGACTTCCAATAAGATAATTAAGGAAAATTTTGCACGTCACTCTAAGCTAGATTCACTAATAAAATGTTGAATATTTGGGAAAATTGAGGTGAGTTTATTTAAAATAAACTATATTACATCAAATTAGTATTTTTTCATTTGAGCCCACATGGGAGGAGTGACAAAAATAGAATAATTACCAATTGAAAAAAGATGTGCCCAATTCCAAGATAACCTAATTTGAGTAAGTAAAAAGTAACTATATAATTTAAAATGTTCAATTGTTGTTAATACAAACATTGATGACATTTTTAAATATAACCTGAACCTTGCAAGCTTAAAACGCAAATTTAAAAGCGAAAAGATTAAACAAAAATACGAAATTAATGTTGGTGTAATTGTTATAAAATTAGGTTGCAACTTTTTGTGAATGTTGTGTTGTATACCTATTTCAAGTATTTAAGGGTGAATCCAAAAATACAACGGACGTGCTTTACTCAACAAAAATAAAAGTGCATTCCTATTAGAATGCAAGATACAAATATAAATTCAAATATTTGATACAAAAAATTGGACGAAAATAAATATTAAAAATTTTAAAACAGTAATTCGAGAGACCGGCAATTATAAATAATTTTTTCAATTACCTCTTCACGATATCATAATACAAATATAATTTATTATTTTCCGAGTTCTAGTACAATATTGTTATAACAATCGGCCATAAAAATTGATAAATTATGCTAATACAAACATAATAAAATGTCTCTAACCTTCGAAAATTAGTAATTGCAATTAACCAAAAATGAGAACAAAATGTATTTTTCGTCGTCTACCTTCAAGATATCTATTTAATTTGTAAATAGTTGGAATTATCATATATGAATTAGCGGTTAAGAATCACATTTTATTACCTACAAGTTCGCAACCTACAGATGGTTTAACATTTTTAGTTATATAACATTACAACAAATTACAACCTCAAAATGACATGGAATAATTACCATATAAGCACAACTGTACACTCAATTAAAAATTCAATAAATATTTACCTGTGTTTTTCAGTTGAAGTGAATTATCCTGACTGTTTTCTGCCATTTTGGCACACCAACACTTCCACACCACCACTGACACAACTGCATAACATACACAAAATGTAGGAACGGTCTGAAGTTCGCTCTGGGAACATTTGCAAATTTGCCACCCAGATGGTGCTGTTAAATATAAATAAATCACACAATACTAATAAGTTAGTAATAAACGATTTTCGGATATTATAATTTTATATTGTTTTTCAGAAGTGTTAATACTATCAAAACATAATGAAAAAATAAATTTTATGAATTGTCAAATCGGCACAATTTTTTTAAATTGTATTAAAAATAAATTACTTTGAAGTTACCTTTCGATGTAGTAATTAAATTTAATCTATCTTGTATTTTAAAAAAGCGGTTTTTTCAATATTAATTCATGCAAACAATACTAACACATTTTAAACCCACTCCAATTCAAATCGCTGTCAAATGGGGAAGTCGTGTAAAGGGTGCCAACTTCGAATATACTCCGACTTTTTTGAGACGCTTTTTTTAGAAAAATCTTATGCAAACATAATCTAATTTTAAATCTGAAGATGATAAACATTACACGAAAGTTAAATAATTTTCTTTTTAAGAGAAAATTTAAATTGAAATAAGTTACCAGATTTCCCTATATAAAATGTATGGTGGCAAACTAAAATATTTGATATACTACAGAGACAACAGGGTTGTCTCTGTATACTACTACTAAATACAGTGAGTAACGGAAATATCCGAACACTCTTATGTTATCAATTGCACATTTTGAAACCGTTTTTTGACCAGCGACGACGCCAGCATTTTTGAAATGGGTGGGCACAAATTGGCCCCAATATATTTGGGGTTGGCAGGAGCACATAAAATTTATAAATAAACTTAAAAAAATTTATTTTTGAAATAAGCACCTAAAAATTTTAGGTGGGCACTTGGGTGGTAACTCCAATCACTTGCCCACCTAGGCCCACCCCTGGCGCTGTCACTGCACCTATGTGCTTTACGCCACACTGCTGCATGGTTGTATTCCATAATCAAGTTACTGGGTCAACAAATTTCGAGTGCACTGAAGGGCATTCCATGCCCACCCAGACCCCGCGGTTTGAAAATCAAACAGTATGTGCGTTTAATTTTTGATTAATTTCATTAAACAAGGAGCTTTTACTTTTTCAAAACCAATTACATTTCCACCGGAGAATCTGAGCATTTAATTTCATTGAATAAATATCTAAACATCTTTCACTCTTTCTAAAGGGTGTTTCATATTCCTTGAACTATTTGGTTCTGAAAGAGTGAGAGTTCTTAATTTAATCATATTCATAAAAAAATATGGCCATAAACTGTTTGTTCCTGAAACCGGGGGGTTTGGGAGGCATGGAATGCCCTCCAGTACATCAGTTATTTATTGATTCAATAACTTGATAATGAAATAATGAAAATAGTCGTAAACTGCTAGGTAGCTTCAATTCGATATGGTGGAATAGACATATCTCGCTCGAAACCAAGAAACACATTGGAAAAACAATGGTGGAATCAGTTCTGAACTACGGCTGTGAAACATGGACTATCTTAGGAGAAGCGCTCGAGTATCAAGAATGGAACACATAACGAACCAAGAAATAAGACTCAGAATGGGGGCTCAAGACAATGCAGTTGATAGAATTGATAGAAGAAGCCTTAAGTGGTTTGGTCACTTGCTTAGATTGGACGATCAAAGATGGCTTAATAGAGTGTTAAAATGGACTCCTCCGGGTAAACGCAAAAGAGGCCGACCAAGAAAATCGTAGAGAGATGGCACCAAAGAAAGAATGCTGGCTTACCAGGTAGAAGAGGAAGATGCACTTAATTGTGATATTTGGCGTTTGCGAACCGGAAAGCAGCGTATGGTGGTATAATACCGGATATATATATATACCCTCAGGATTAAGCGCTGCAGGCAATTTTTTTTGAAATTTTCAAGGTCAAGCACTCTAATGCAAAGTTAGAAAATCGCGATACAAAAATATTTTCTCTTATTCAGAGCCGCCTCAGATACTGCATTTTTCATTGTAAAACTGCAATTACCTATACTTAGTAAGTATAGGTAATTGCAGTTTTCTTTTTTTTCAATTCTCGAAAATGACGGCCGCGTTCAGGTTGGGGCCCATCAGGTGTCCGTGGGGTGTTCGCCGATGGTATATTCGAATTCAGCGACCCAAAAAACCCCCGGGTGTCCGGATAGTCCCCGGAAATGACGTTCGTCGGCGTTCCTGAGCTCCAGGTATTTGGGGGGTCAATTTGAACATCATAATCGTGATCAGCGACCTCAAAAACCCCCGGGTACCCGACTTGAGCCAATTCTGACTCAAAAGATGCATTTTTTGCATGCATTTTTGGCTGCAGCAATGCAACTTCCGGTTTGTAATAGGTACAAAGTAGGTACGAATGATATAAATAATTTTTGCAAGCGAATGCAAAAAACCGCATTCCGATACGTCCTATCCTAAAAGATTTCTTTATCTTTAACCTTTTTAGTGCTTCATTGCCTCGCTAGGATTTTATCTCGTGCTTTATTTCGGTTTTTTTTGTGAGCGTCGGAAGTGGGGAAATCTTCAAAAGACACCACCCAGATGTTTTGGGTGGTAGTGTCGGATTTTTACCGACTAAAACCCCACTCCCTAGAGGTGCCGGGAATCGCTAGGCATTTCTTCCGAACACGCTCTTGCCTCTGACTGTCTTTGCCCTTTCGGGATTTTGCTCTTCAATTTTGCATCTCGTCTTGGAGTTTAATCTTGGCAGAGATGATGTCCACCAGCATCCTATAGATAAGATTCCAGTGATTCTCGCTAACCTGCATCAGCTTCACTTTGTTCGAAGGAGACAAGTTTTGCCCTAGCTGCGTTTGAGCGGCTGTTCTGTTGTCCGTCCATTTGGTGCAGGAAAAGATGGTGTGTTCCGCATCGTCTAGCTCTCCACAGAAGAGGCAGCTGGGGGTATCGGATCTCTTGAAGCGATGCAGGTAGCTCCTGAAGCAGCCATGCTCACTAAGGGCTTGGATGGTTTCGTAAGTAAGCTCACCGTGTTTCCTATTTAGCCATGGTTCCAAGTCCGGGATCAGACGGTGTGTCCACCGGCCCTTGTCCGATGCCGTCCACGAAGCCTACCACCGCTCTTGGATGTCCATGCACCTACTCATGAAGAGGGTCTTGTTGTCAGATCTACATTTGGAATCTCGCATCTCCGCCTTAAGATGGATTGGCAGAAGGGACGCCAGTACAAGTACCGCCTCTGTGGATACCGTTCTATATGCTCTGCATATCCTCAGGGCACTCTTCCTTTGGGTTGACTCGAGTAGGCGCCTGTACGTTACCCTTCTTAGGGCCGAGACCCAGATTAGGGCGGCGTACAGCATGATGGACTGTGCTACCGCATTCAACAGTCTTCTCCTCGCCTGGTCAGGCCCATTTAAATTAGGCATAATCCTGCTCAGTGCGTTTGTAGTTCTTGCTGCTCTTGCAGCAACTGTTTCTATGTGGGGCTTGAACGACAGGTGCCGATCCACGTCCACTCGAAGCACCCTAACGTGGTCACTTGTCAAAATAGTGTGTCCACCCAATGAGAACCGGAGAGGCCTAGCCCACCTCTGTCTTCTCTGGCACCAGCTGCAGGCCTCTGGCCGCCATCCATGCAGATATATCGGCCACCGTGGCGTTGACCAGTCGCTCAAGCTCTTCCTCCGTCTCGGCCTCTACCACCACCGTGATGTCGTCTGCAAAGCAGGTGATGCTCACCCCTGGTAGTGTAGGGAGCCTGAGGACGCCGTCGTACATCACGTTCCATAGCATCGGACCGAGTACCGAGCCTTGTGGAACCCCACTGGATACCGGCAGGGTCATAGCTTCTCATCCACAACCAGAGTTCTCCCGGGGGGGGGGGGGCTGAACCCCCAAAACCCCCCTCAGATACGGCCCTGAAATTAATGATGTACTGGATGGCATTCCATGCTCCCCAGTCCCCCCGGTTTGAAAAACAGAAAGTTTTTTGGTATGCACTGCCGCTACCTGAAAATGTATTTGATTCTGAAAGAGTGAAATCTATATTTTTAAAAAGTTTTTGATTTTCAAATCGGGGGGTTTGGGGGACATTGAATACTCTCTAGTGTACTGGAAATTTGTTGATTCAGTAATTTATTATGGAATATAACTGAACACAATTATTAAGCATAATAATATTTATTGAGTGCTGAAAAGTTGAATTCCACTCGATGTCAACGGGAACCTAGTAAGGATAATAAATTATGTTTATTTATTAGCTGAAGACGCAGATCTCACGCTATCGGGACGGTACTTATTAAGCATGAATTATAACTAATTTAATTTTCAACACAATAAAAATCATAGGCGTAACAGGCGATATATTGACAATTTTCAAACGCTCTTCGTAAATGAGCGAACTTGTTCAAAATACATGCGGGTACGTCCTGATTCCAAAAAAGTTTGGACTTGTGTAGGTTGTAGATGGCAATCTGGACCACCAAATTGAACGTCTACGCACTGCAGTGCAGTAGGCATACATGCACCGAGTGTATGGCACACGAAGAAGAATGCGAGGTCAATAATTAGCTTGTTATGTTATGTTATGTTAGCTGTAGTCTAAACGGTTTGACGAATTTTAACAAATGAGGTGTCATTCGAGTCATCTTAATTATTGTGGGAGTATATTTGAATATATGTTCACAAAAAAAAATCCCAAACAGAGCTGTCGAATCGGCCACAAGATGAAAATTTTTTAAGAGCTTCGAAGCCTAAGGGATTTAAACTAATAGATTGAACCGAAAAATGCAGATATAGCCACAAACTGGGTTCTGCAGAACCTAGGGGTTCCGTTCTTCTGATTCTGACTTACTGTTGAAATATCAATAAATATACAGTAAAAAGTTGAAACTTATACATTTTTATTGTTCGTCAAAAAAAAATCCCAAAGGAAAGCAAAATAAACAGGCAATCACACGAGGTGACCCCCTTAAAGTTTTACAACAAATATGCTTTTTAAATCTTTGTTTGTATAATCAACGTATAAATATCCAAGCACATCCAAACTTTTGGTCTATAGTGTATATATTTTATTATTCTTGTTTGAGTTGGCAGCATACATGGACCGTTACTCTTTACATTCAGTTACTCAATTGTCGAGCTCACCATCTTTTGTTGTCTTGTGACTTTTAAGATTGCTATGTAAGAATTTGCTTTAAGTTTATTAATTACATTTCTCTGGCAATCTTGGGTTGATTAAATGAAAAACGTTATTAGTAGAACAGTTTATGAAATTTAAACAATACAATTTTCTTTAAGTAACTTGTATACAAAATACCAAAGTAGCAATATCAATATGCACATGAAGTATAAACAAGTAATGCACATTCTTGATGTAAAAAATATAAACAAACATTGAACAAACATTAAAATTTAAATACAGAATTAAATCAATTCTGTCACAAAAATTAAATAAAACAAAAACAAAACTTATAAATTATGGAAATAAGATTATCAATCTTTCAATTTTCACAAAAACCAAGTTTGGTTATGGAAAAAATTTGACAACAGTCAAATAAAATAAGAATAATTTGTACACCAAATAATATAAAAAAGTTGTAATGTATTAAATCAATTTTAGATTCTTTTTTTTTTTATGTTTACCATCTACAGATTATTTTTTATTAAGTTGAGTTACAAGCAGATGGTAAACTTCAGTTACTATTTTACAATTTTTTTGGTTTTCTAGTGTACATGTCAAAACAATTTAATCTTTCTTAATTTGCGTAGTAGCTGCCTGTTTGGCCTGATGTGCTTGCAGAACAGCAACAGCTTCTTCAACTTTTGCCTTTAAAGATTCGTGATGTTCTAGCATATGAAGTAGTTCAGAATTATCAATTTCTAATAACATACCGGTAATTTTACCAGCTAAATCTGGATGCATACGTTGAATCAAGGGAAACAAACGTTCTCCCAGCATTTGCTTTTGTTCTTGTGGTGGAGCTGCAGCTAACATCGTTGCAGTTAATGGTTCCTGCCCTTGTATATGAACAGCCTGCTGTATGGGAGGTGCGTTTACACCTTGAGGAGGATTGCGCATGGTCGAAGTATACTTATAACTAGATGGGCGACTTCCTCCAGCAGCAATATTTTGGGTAGCCAAGGGACGTCCTTGAATATTTGGTGGTTGCTGGCCTGTGATTGGTCGTGCCACATTGATATTGCCTCTCATTGCACCTGGTTGATTGTTGGGGCGTGGTGCAGCCCGATATGAATTTTGCATACCAGCTGCATATGCATTTGCACCAGCTTGTCCTCCTGGTCTAACTGGTGGTTGTGCTGGCCACCGTGGAGTAGTGCGAATTGCTGCCATTTGTGAAGCTGCATAAAACCTTTGAGGCTGTGGTATGGTAGGCACAAAGTAACCACCAGCGGTTCCACCTGGTTGAATAAACTGATTCATGGGGTGATGGATACGCATATTTGCCATTCTTTGCATATATTGCGATGCTAGGTGAGCTTTACGATCTTCCTTTCGTTGAGCTAAGGCAACATATAACGGCTTTGTCCCTACAATCCTACCATTCATTTCAGTTACAGCTTTTGTGGCTTCTTCTGGAGATGAGAAGCACACAAATCCGAAACCTTTACTGCGACTATCTTCTAACATTACTTTGGCTGATGTAATAGTTCCAAAAGGAGTGAATTCCTTACGTAAACGTTCATCATCAATAGTGTCGTCAAGATTCTTAACATATAAATTCACACCTTGATAACGATTCATTCGCTCCATCTTTAATTGTTCAAAACGTCTCTTTAATTCTTGTTGTCGTTCAGCTTTCTTTTGTGCACGACCAACGTACATAGGTTTGGCTTCAATGATCTCCTTTCCTGCAATTTCATTTAAAAATTAAAATTTACCAAATAATAATATCTATACGTTTAAAATACATAAATATAATCAAAGAGCTTCAATAGTCGGCATGCTTATTGAACAAATTATATAACGTATGTTTTAACAATGTGAATCAAAATCAAACATTTTAATTCAATTAAGATTTTAAAAACGCAAGTTATGTAATTTTTTCAATTAACTTAATGTGTTGTAAACTTTTCAAGTTCTCCAATTATTTATATTTTCATCATTTTAACAAAAGACATAAATTGCTTGTACAAATTAAATATAACAATTTTGAAATATATCATTTTATTAATAATCAAGTTAAGTATTCTTTAATGTAAGCAAGGAAGTTCAAGAAATAAATAGTTGGAATCATAATTTACACTGCAAAAGTCTACCCTTACAGTCTCGTTCTCATCCAATTAATTTTAAGTAAATTAAAGTAGGTAAACAAAAATTAATGTAACGTAACTAAGTTTGTAGTCGTTCAAATTGACGTAAGTTTTATTAACTGTAAAATTCTAAACAAACACTGGCAAATTAGAATTTCAATTTTTAAAACCTATCGTTTTTGGGGATAATTTTAAATAACAAAAATTAGTTATCATGGAATCCTCTACTGTAAAAATGCAGGTTTACATAGGCAAAATATTTAACCAATTTTTCATAAATCATATTTAAGTGAATAATATTCGGTTTCATAACATTTTTAACACTGTGCCCTTAACCATAAGCAACACATTTTTTAGTCAACAATAACATTATCTTTTGTTTAGAACCTAGTAGATTGATTTGTTTGCCAATAATACTTATGAATAATAAGTATTGCAAAAATTTATATGCATGAGAGTTTATTTTGATATTCTTCAATTTTCCAAAGCATTATGAACATAATTTTATCAAGCATGCAGTCTTATATTTTTACCCCTGACTGTTTTTCAAAAACACACGGTATATGAAGTTACTACGTGCAATCTTTGTGTCATCATATCTCCCGAACGGTTACAGGTAGCAACGTACTATTTTGACAGCATGTTTGTAAAGATCAGGAGTATTCCTGGCTGGTCAAATACAATTTTCACTCACGAGAAGAAATTCTATTGCAGAAAACCATCTTTATTCCCCCCCCCCCCGTTCTCTATATTTGTTATATTATGTAGAGTCAAATTCATATCATTGTCACACAATGATCACATTGACCACATCAGATGACTAGATCACGAAGCGATTTAAAACATATTTCGGTTTCTCTATACATTTTGACAAAATATACTCCAAAGAGTGAAATAAAATAAGAATTTTAAAAACCCCTGACTGTAACAGCACTTTAAAAACTACTGTTCCCTTTAAAAAGGAAGAAATAATTTTTTCTTCTTCGCTCAACATGAACTCTCGGACACTTAACTCGAAAAATTAACTTATCACCCCCCCCCCCCCTACAAAATTTAAACATTAATTTTTAAGTCAGGGGAAACGGAGATTTGTTCCAAATACAAAACCTGTTTATACATTCCGTATTCAAAATTGTTCACAATTATTAAAAAATAATTGCTTAGATCATTCCGTAGAACAGAATAGAGTTCATCCCTTTTGAAATAAAGTGGAAGCTATAAAAAGAAATACTTGCACCTAAAAATTACAGCAGTATTATTGAATATATTTTGGAACCCACTGTGAATTGAGTAAAAACACCTGGTAACTCCTACTGAATAGAAATATCCACAAGTGCAGAAGAAAGATTCAGTATTACTTTTTGCCATTATTACTTAGAATTATTACTAAATCTTACTTACTTATTCCATATTTTGCATTGCATAGTTATGTATGTACTTATTACGGTGATAAAAAATTGTTTATAATTATTAAGGTACAGCCCTAACTCTTTTCTAAAGTATGCAAGAAGACGAGAACTGTCAATTGCACCCTCAAAAGAGTCCAGAACTCACTCATAAATATCAGCATCTCACATTCATATGCTTCAGATAATAATAAACAATTGTTAATAACTATTTGGGTACAATTAGAGGCTGGAACTCTTTTCTCAAGTATGCAGGAAGACCAGAACTATCAAAACTATCAAAAAGCATCTCATATTATTTATAGTCACTCACAATCATATTCGTGCACTCTTATGTCAACAATGTTTTCAAGACTTTTTTTGACACAAAAATTGCTTTTAGTTGCAATTCTAGTTGCAAATTGCATCCCCTTAATTTGTTTATATGCATTTTTCCGTTTCGTCGCAGCGTTTCCGTTTTACAGTGACTTAGAAAAGACTGTAAAATTCAAAAAATATTTTCATCTGTATCTCAAAAGCGGTACAACGAAAATAGAAAAAATAAACCCGTAAAAACAAGTTTTTCACTATAAATTCTTTATATATGATACTCGATTTTATAAAAGAATCATTGGACCCAGCAGTTATTTATCATCGTAGCTATCGCTACTGGTGACTCTTGATGTACACTGGTGGCCAAGTAATTAGCTACGGTTTAATATATTGAGAAAATGTATCTTTTCTTCTTCTATTATATCTATATATTTTGGAATTTAATGAATAATAAAATAAAATGTTATATGGAAAGCAATTGTTTCTTATGAAAAATAATTTGTATGATTATAATTTATACAAAATTTTATTACAAATAGAAAAAGGGCAAGTGACACATAATTAGCAACGAAGATTAAAACATTCTTTAAACTTTTTTAAATTAATATCTTACTAGATATCCATTATTTTTAATTATTTTTGAGCATCTAGAATACACAGAATTGATCAGCTTCTGACAATACTCAACAGGAATGGAATACCATGCGACTTCTATTGCTTTATAAAGTTTGTCTAAATTTTTATGTAAACAACGTCCTACTTCTTTTTTTAGCACCGACCAAGTTCTCTATTCGATTGATATCGGGATTGCAAGAAAGTAAATCTACAACCGAAATTAAATTTTCACGAAACCACTTCTTGCCAGTCTTAGCCGTAGGTTTAGGATCGTTGTCCTGAACGAACTTTCATGTTATGGGTAAATGTTCATCAGCGTAAGGTTCAAACACTTTTCCATCAGAACATATTCGATATATCTTTGTTATATCTGAAAATAACACATCTTTCCTCTGATTTTGATTCCAATTAATATATTGTCGAGCACATTCTAAACGAAGATTATGATTTCTTTCGTTAACTAATAGAACCTTTTGTGCAACTCTACCAAAAAGATTTCCTTCATTTAAACGTCTTCATACTGGTCTTACAGATATTTCTTCAGGATTTCCTTCAAATAATTGTTTATAAATATTAAGTGCAGTTGTTTCGCAATTCGAAGAATGCAGCGATCTAGATATGGTATTAAACAATTATTAATAACTATTTGGGTACAATTAGATGGCTGAACTCTTTTCTAACATATGCAGGAACATTAGAACTGTCGATTGCACCCTCGAAAAAGCTCAGAACTTGGCATCAAGTATCAACATCTCACCATTAACAACTGACATAAACTTGGATAATGGACAAATCTTTAAATTTCGATTTTAAAGTTGATTCAATGCAACTATTCTTAAAACTTTTCAGGATGTATAGAACTATGCTTAATTCAACTCCTCGATGCTGAAATACTTTAAATCTAATGAGATGCTGTAACGTCTTTTGTGAAGTTGGCATCTCATTGCTTTAAATCGCGACTTTAAGGGTATATCAACTGAACTATTATTTAAATCTGTCGGGAACTGTAGAACTATGCTAGATGCAAGCAAATCTGAAGTTTTTTTTTTTGAGATTCTAATAATTGATATGCTAGGTTCACAGACAAAGATTTGGATTAAAAAATATTAAAATGTTAAAGTAGCCAGCATACAGTCCTCATTTAAATCCCACAGAAAACCTATGAAATATTATTTAATGGCAGGTTTATTAAAATGGTAACAGTTTTAATCAACGAAAAGGTCAAAAAACAGTATTCCAGAAATGTAGAGAAAATTATCCCCGGAGATATAACAAAATTTAGTTTTTAAATGCCTGACCGATTATACTATTTGTTGTTATTTTTAAGTATGGTGATCTTTACTACACATTAAAATTATGTAAAACTATGTACCTCTGTATATTTCTAAAAATTATTGAGTGAGACTATTCCAATTTCACGTAATAATTATAATTAATAATGTATTATTTTATACCACATTATTATTAATTTCTTATTTATCATAAGTCAATGTTTTTGTGTTACTATTAATTAAATAAAATTGTGCAGATCAATTAAAATGATAATTACTTTGAGAAATCTTAAAAAATATAGGCGAGGGTATTCCTATTTCATCCACTGTATACGATATATAAGTCTCAACTCATAACAAATCATAGTATACTCAAAATTGTACATAATATTTCTGTATTATCCTAGCCGAACTATGCTCAGAAAAATATTTCTAATTAAATAAATTTTGTTTGAGAAATTATACAAGAATGATGATAGTAGGTGTTACGCAACAATTTTTCATCAAAATTTTCTGTAAAAGTAAGGATTGTTCTATAAAAATAAAGTTTTCAAAAATTTTGCAACTACCGATAAATAAAATTTAAAACTTGGTTCCACAGAAAAGTAGAGGTTGGTAGAATATGAAAGATAGAGACGATAATGAAATGTGAAAAATATAGATTCTGATAAAAAGTTTTTGAAAGAATTAAGAAGATTCGAAATTAAAATTACCTTTTACAAAAATTACTGGTAGAATTAGACAATTAATTATAAATTAAATGGTGATCGATGTTTATTATTTGTGAACAAAATCATTATTACAAGGTATTGGATGTTTATCAAAAGAAGATATCACATGGTTTAAATTTAAATTTAGAAGTAAAAAGGTTATTTTAAAAAAATTGGAAATCAAGAATAAATTAGTATATTTGATGATGTATTTTTGGAAATTTGACTAAATTTCATAATCTGATATGGAATTTAAATTGCAATAGGATCCAGGTGGAACGTATGTGGTAATTCATACAATTCTTCGGTATTAAATCTAAGAGGTGGACGTTGGACTTAAAATATTAATATTGAATTCATGAAGAAAAATTGTTTTAAAACTCCAGTTAGTATCGGTAAGACCGTTTAAATTCTAAAATTATTTTAAACATGGAACATTATTTTTATTTTATTAATTGTATCATCTTGTTGCTAATTGGAAATTCAAGGTATAGAGAAATTTTTAAGTTAAATGAGACTCGAAATACCAATAGTAACACCACCTCATTATTTCGATTTGATTTGTAATCAATAAAATTAGAAATATTACTTATCACATTAAAATTTGTAAGGGTTTACTAGATGTCAGGCTATAATTTATTTAAAATACTTTGTTTATAAATGGTAGTAAATTGCAAATTCTTTTTGATATTTTGTTTTATTTGCAATTAGAGAAAATAAAATTTTTTTACTTCGAGCTAAGTCGTCGTTAAATTAAATACAAGAGTCTCATTTTTTTTTATATTTGTTGGGTTGTTTCAGAAAGTTTTTCAGAAAATTAAAATTTAAAAATTTACACTCCTAACATAATAATATATTTTCTTCGTCGGTAAGAAAAAGAATCTGAATTACCAATGTTGTTCAAACCAATAATGTGATAAAAATGTTGATATTATAAGTAGTTAGTGTAATGCCCAGTTGCACCACTGACAGTTAAACTTTTAACTGTAAGTTATTTTGGTAATCAACGGTATTCCGTTGCACCGAGGTAAAAGTACAGATTAAATTTAGTAACCGTCACCTAAATTTAATCTCCAGACTTCTATCGTTTCAAGTGTTAGTTAACTTCAAATACCTACGTCATACAGGTTATATGATATTATTATGAAATATTGAACGTAGGTTTTCCTCGTCAAATTTATATGAGAACTCAATATTTTGATTCTTTTAACAAAATGCAATTTTTTAAAAGATTTCGCTTAAGAAACACAACAACACTAAATTTGTTAGAACGAATAGAAGGAAATTTAGAGTGTCTATATATTAGGTATGCTAAAAAGTTCCCGGCCCAATTAGACAATAAATGACGTCAAAGTAGATTATCTCTGACACTACTTATCTGATCGCATAATCATATATGTAATTGGAAAAATGACACTTTTAGCTAAAAAAACAAATGTAAAATCATTCGATTCGGTTCACGCAGTTGTGAAAAATTGTTGTTTAAAGATGGAAGTAAATGAAGAAAAAATTTGCTACATTTTACAATTTTTCTACGATCAAGGAGAAAACGCTGCGCAGGCTCGTAATTTTTTTTTTGCTGTTTATGGCTCAGATGCTCTATCGAAAACAGGAACAAAACATTGGTTCGCGCGTTTTCGTTCTGAAATTTTCGATGTCAAAGATGCACCACATTCTGGTCAGCCAGTCATTGAAAAAGTTGAGGAAATTCTAGAAATTGTGGAACAAAACCGTCTTGTAAGCACTGTAAAGATCGTTAAGAGTCTAAACATTAATCGCCAAACAGATAAAAACCATTTCAAAATATCTGAATTCAAAAAAAAGCTCAATATTTGATTTATTCTCGATATTAATTAAGAATTTGCTCGACCGTATCCGTAAAAACTGGAAAAGCTTGGCTGGAAAGTTTTGATGCATCCACCGTATAGCCCAGACCTTGCACCATCAGATTATCTTTTGTTTCGGTCTTTTCAGATTTTCCTTAATGGTGTAAAGTTGGCTTTAAAAGAAACCTGTGAAAACCACTTGGTTAAGTATTTTACCGATAAACCAAAGAAGTTTTACAGTGATGGAGTAATGGTTTTGCCCGAAAAGTGGCAAAAGGTTTCCGAACAAAATGAAGCATATTTGGTTTCAATAAAGAATTTTGAAATATAAAAATTTAGTGTTTGAAAAACTATCTGATTTAGCCGGGAACTTTTAAGCACACCTAATATTCATAATACGTTAGTATAAAATTATAAACAGAAAGTCTAATAAATAAAAAAAAAGTTAATGATTACTGTATAAAATGTTTTAGGAATAATTCAGTGTCTCAGATAAACCAACTTTTGGTTGCATTGAGATTTTTTGCAGCAGGCAGTCATTTATTGAGTGTAAGCGACTTTTGTGGGGTGCATGTCTTAATTGCTAGTCGCAGTTACACTAATTTTACCCAAAAAAGGATTAACTTTTTAATTTGCAACGTTGTCAACATGCAACTTACAATTACTAAATCTGAGGTTTAACTATGTTGGTGCAACAAGATTTAATTTTAACTTACGGTTTATTTTAATCGCTGGTTTCGTAACCACAACTTTTAACTGACAGTGGTGCAAATGGGCATAAGTGCATTACATAAATTTGATTTTTCAAAAAAGTCGAATATGTCTGGATTAAAAGAATCAAGATAAAAATGTAAGTAATAAGGTTAGTTATTTTTTCTTGCAAATTTTAACTAGATAGGTGTGGAACAGATAATGGCCCCCTTTCAATTCGTATCAGTTTAAGAATTTTTGTATGTCTGATAACATAGAAATTTTAAAGTCTCCACTGTACCATAATCAATGTAATAGTCAGCAGAACGGAAAGTGTAGACAGTTAAAATATATTTAAAATATTCTTGTTAGATACTATACTTCGTAAATTAACATTAATGAAAAACCAAATAAAAATTTAGCAGCTTATAAAATAGCGTTTAGATAGCGATTATTTGTATTGCACTGTAAGAAAAGAACACTAGCTCTTGCACTATAGTTGCATCGTAGCGGTCTTGTATGTATAATAGTGGATTAAGGCAAGCATTTAACGTAGGTATTCTACAGATTCTATTGATGGATTTATACAAGATGCAATAAACTCATCAATAGAATCTTTAGAATCATTCCGATAAAAAATGCTTACAAGAACCAATCAAATTGAAGTGTTACAACTAGAGTGCAAGCACTATTAAAACATGTCCGCATCAACAAGCAGCTAATCGTATTTTGTACTAACTGGAGGTTTTGATTTGATTGGATGGATGAAATTAAGAATGCTATTTATTAGACATTCCGTAATCCAGAGTTTCTCAACATGCAATCCGTGGAACCCAAAAGGAGTCTGCGAAAAGAATCACAAATTTTAGAATTGCAGATTTAGAAACTGCAGATTTTAATAAAATATTATATGAAAGAAATTTTGCATGGGTTCTCTAAAAATTTAAATTTTTAATTATTATTTTAATAACCATCAAAAGGTTGAGGCAAACTGGACAGCAATGACTTCACAAATAAATATTAAATATAATGCCACTACTGCTCTTATAATGCCATTTTAGAGAGCATCTGTTCTAACAATACAACAAATCAATCTGAACATTATTTAACTACAATTCAACTGCTTGAACTACGATAACGTTTCTTTAGTTTGTTATTAGTCGACATCAGATTATGTGCACTAATTAATTAGTTATTACTAGTTTTAGATACAAATTAAAAACTCGTTATATTCATTAAACCTTATAAAAGGGAAGATAAGAATTCACAAAAGAAAGTTAAATTTCACTTGAATAACTTAAGTAATGATAAAAATTATTGATTAAATGTTAATCACAGAATTGCAAGTAATTTTAATTCAAACCCCTGATTATTTTAAAAAGTAACATTCAAACAACTTGTACAGGTCAATTGAAAATAATGAATTTGTAAATTGCACAATTTCCAAGATTAAGAATAATGGTAGAAAGTTATATTCCTACGTACAACCAAGAAAAAATTTGTTAAGTGGTAGCGATGGCAAAACCAAAAATGTACCTTTCACGTTAGGTAGATCTGGTAGACGTAAGAGAGAACCACATAGACATGCTTACTTTTTCTTTACTCTGTTGGTAGAAATGTTATATTGTATTATTTTGCATATAATTGTTATTTTAGTATCATGACTATTATATTTAAGACCAGTAATATGCATGCACCACAACAGTAAAATGGGGACTGTGGTTGATGCTCTCTTCAGAATTTGATATTTTGCTACATGTAACCTATTGCAAAACTATGTCTATGTTCATTGGGATACCAAAACGTATGACCCTGTGCAAAAGCTTTTAAATTTCTTTAAAAAGTTTCAAGTACAGAAAGTAGAAAGACAAAAACACTAGAAAGCATTATCTATTGTAATGAAACTTAATCCCTTAATGTCAAAGACTGGGAATTTAAAGTTGCGGTAATCAAATTGTGATAAATAACTTGCATATTCAATCATTCATTGTTTAAGACACTGCATCTCAAATAGGTGGTCCGTGAGAAAAATGTTAGCAGTCTGCAGGTACTTTACCCAAGAATAGTAAAATAATGGTTTGCTAGTATACACACTAATGTGAAATTACACATGTGCAAGAAGAAATTTATCATAATCGTAAAATGTTAGCTATCTTTAAAATATGTAACTGTAATATAGGTATTGTTTCATTTGTTATAAATTGAAAAAATTTTGAACTTCGATAAAATTGTAGCGGTCCGTGATACATAAGGAAATACAGGTACATACAGGTACCACATTATAGATACCACTCTTATATCAAATATCAAAATATCAAATTTTTCTACGATTAAAAAGAATACCAAATAATTTTTAATTTTTTACAGCTAAATCGAGAACATTTAGTATTAAAAGATTTTCATGACAACTCCTCTTATTGACCATGATATGAGATTGAAATAAAATAAAATGCATCCCAGGCAAACATTGCATTTACAGTGACTTTAAGAGAGCTTTCAACACAGTAAACACAGACATCAGGATATAAGGTAAATAAAAACATTAAAATAATTAAAAATTAAGTAAAAAGAATAACAATAATAAACTCACCATTTAAATCTTCAACTGCTGCTTCGGCACAGTCAGGATCTTCAAAGGCTACAAACCCAAAGCCACGTGATTTACCATCTTCTTTGCTCATAATCTTCAAACTGGTAATTCGTCCATATTTTTCGAACATATTCTGTAATTGTTCTTCAGTCATTTCCTCTCCAAAGTTCTTGACATATACGTTAGTAAATAGTTTGGCTTTCTCACCCAATTCCTTTTCACGTTCTTTACGAGGAATGAAGCGACCTACATAAACTTTTTTTCCATTGAGTAACATACCATTTACTTTTTCGATCGATTTGTTGGCTGCCTCTTCGGTCTCAAAATGAACAAACCCATAGCCTTTGCTAATACCATTTTCGTCTTGAGCAACTTTACAACTAAGAATATTTCCAAACGCAGAAAAAGTATCGTACATAGCTTTGTTATCGATACTCTTATCAAGATTTTTTATGAAGACGTTGCCAACACCAGACTTACGCAGTGAAGGGTCACGTTGTGACCACATAATACGAATTGGTCTACCCTTAATGAGATCAAAATTCATTGTATCCAAAGCACGTTCGGCTGAAGAAACATGAAAGACTTTAGAGAACGAACAAAATTATTTCAACTTAACTTACCATCGGCAGGTTGCTGAAAGTTTACATATGCATAACCTAAAGAACGGCGAGTGATCATGTCTCTACATACACGTATCGAAAGTACAGGTCCAGCACCAGAAAATTTTTCAAACAGTAGAGCTTCCGTTATATCGGAATGTAAATCGCCAACATACAAGGATGCCATCGGATAATTCGGAGCACCAGGATTCATCTTGCTTAACGTTTATTATTGTCTTTCAAAATAATAAAACACACACTCGCGATCTGTAAATGAAATCGTAAAACAAATAATTAACATAACAAACTAGTCGATTGTTTATTCTGACGTTACGATTTTCAACAATTTTACAATTTTTTTGGTTTTTTAATATTACTTTTATAATTTTTTTTTTACTTTTTTATCAGTTATTTCACAATTTTAGGTGGGTTGTGTGACCCATAGGAACACAACCACACATTCACAACGTCTACAGTAAACGAAATGAGTCGACCGAGATGTTGCCGAAGCTTTTATATAAACCGGAAGCTGTGCTAGTCAATTCAGCTTCTTCAATTACATTAATTTTAATAATATGAAATAACTCACAGTTTGTAAAAAGAAATAAATACTATTAATCAACCAAAATAATAAATGTCACAAAATACAAATTGTCACCACTTTTAAGCTAGTAATATTACCAAAACAAATTCTGTCTATCGTTTGAATACGAGGGTACCGCTATTTTTGAATTAAACTAACCTAAACCAGCGGTGGCGTTAAAAAATTTTCCCAGGGCCAATAATAAATTAAATTTAATTTAAAAATAGTAATATTTTATCTGCACTCAAATATTCGTAAAACACCTATTTAGATTAAAATAATTATAGCATTAAACATAAAATTGATAACTTAACCTTCATTCGCTCGCGTAGGCGGCAATATTACCGCCTTTTTTAATTTCCCGCTCAGCTTCTTCTACACCCTCATTTTAAAGGCTTGGAGGGGTATGTATTCACACAAATACCGTCAGCATTTATACTTTGTATTGTTATGTCAAAGATTATTCATCCTACAAAATTCCAATCGTGCATTTTGAATGAAGAAAACTCGTTAAAATCTATAACAAATCTGGGCGGCCAATCTGCCGCCTATACGATCGGAAATGTAATTTTTTTAGACGCGAGCGGATGAAGGTTAATCGATAAATAAAATTTAAATTACCTATATTTATGTTCGTTCACATTTACATCAGTCAACACGTTTATGCACAAGCGTCTAGTACCACCATTTTTCATTTGATTCGCTTTGAGCATGCGCATGCGTGAACGTGTGACTTTCTGACTAGAGTTCATGCCAAGTAGAAATAGAACCGACAATCATTGTTTTTCAGCAATAACTTTCTTGATTTTTGAGATACAGCAAAACTTGTAATATTCGAACTTAAAGAATTTTATTAGTTCTTTAAATTTGTATATTACAATTTTTGCTGTATCTCAAAAATAAAGAAAGTTATTGCTGAAAAGCGATGATTGTCGGTTCTATTTCTTTTTGGCACGAGCTCTAGTTAGTGACTTATTTCAAATTCCAAAATGAAAATTTACCCTTGCGCATTGCAAGGCGAATCAAATCAAGAATTGTGTAAATGCAAGTAAAAATTTAAGTCTTTAGGATATGCTGTATACGTCATAGATAAGAAAGATAATGGCAATGGTATATGTTGCTAATCTCTAGAACTATGATGATTGATAAATGGTAACAATTATCTTTAAGTTTTCTAGTTTACCTCAATGTAATCATGTTATTTATCTCATCATTATCTATACCAGTCGACGGCAACCACTTTTTTGTCTGCGGGTTAAAATCAACCAAAATGTGACTGTTAAGAAACGGTTCAGGTCAATGGAATTTTCATTTTGCCATCATTTTCAATCATTCATACTTTCAATCCACACATCTTGAAATGACCTCATCAATTACAATTTATTTTTATCTTGTACTTTTTTCGCGAAGGGCCTATGAAACAAGCTGTTCAATGAGGAAGAGAGTACCAAATAGCGAGGCAACCAGGTGGAATTGCGAGCTCACCTTTCTCAGGGCAGAAACTCGTACTCTTCAACCAGTCCAGAAAAAACTGGCGACTAGGGATTATGGAAAAAATTTCGACTGAAATATACATGTATACCATTAGAAAAGCAAAAAACTCATAGAAGAAGTACTGTGACGAAGTCGAAAGAATTCCAGAATGTGCTAGACTCAACCATGGAAAGATTGGTTCCCTACAAAAATCTCAAGGAGAGTTTACATCCAATGGGGAGGAAACTCTGGAACTTTTACTCCAGACACACTTTCCAGAATGGCCCGACCTGCGGGACTTAGAGTACCAAGCATGGACACTATAGATCTCAGAGCCTGCTCTTTTTTGAATGTCAAGTCCCTTGACCAAGATGATGAGATGGGATAATAGATTGACTAAATCAATCGACTTCTTCAATATGAATCTTCCTCAGCTCAAACAATGCGTGGGTGAATTGTTAGATTCGAGAAATGCATGGCCGTAGCTTAAAGCTTGGAGCTGAGTGTGTTTCTCCTTGTTTTCTTTTTGTGTAATTGTTTATATGGTTACTAATCTGCGATAATGTAAGAAACCAAATGTCACCAATGAGAATATATAAAATTTGAAAATATAAAATTAATAATTACATCACAGGCAGTGGGCATTCCAAATATGTCAATAATCGCAAAGATCAATCGTCATGATCAACAGCCGAGAAGATTAATTGTCTCCTCTCAAGAGCCAAGCTATATATACGTTGCAGGAGCTGTAAGAGACTCAGTGACGACGCTATGGTGGTGGCAGACAGGGTGATCGGCCCGGTAAGAATTCACTAAACATATTAGGTTGTACCTACCTACTTCGTGTAAGAAATTATAGTATAATATGTTTTTGGTACTATAGTCAAATCTAAACAGAAACATTTTGAAAACATAGCCGTCTCTCAAATTCTTCTAGAAATTACACACTATTAACTTTTATTTATCCCTTTATACACTGCTCTTTTTGTAAAAAAAAGTGGTGGAACGCTAATAAAAAAATTTTTCTTTTGCAATTTTATATAATACTATTCATAATAAATTGTATTGAAATTGAAAAGAAGGTGGTGGAACACTGTTCCAATGCGTTCTATGACAAAAAGAGCACTGGGTATAAGTATCAAAATAAATATAAATTTTAGGTCATCTGATTCGCTATTCTTGTAGAATACTTGAGGAGTTTTATTACATTTGTTATTTACCTCACAAAAAATTAATAAATAAATCCCAAATTCTCAAATATTTAAAACATTTAATATATTTAAGAGTGCTTTTTATTTTTTTTATTTATAGAATCTTGTATATAAAAATTGACTATTATGAACAATTTCGGTGACACTTAATTATAATCGACAAGACAGGTACTAATATGAGCGTATTGGTACGACTCATTTTGTTTATAACAAATAAAATATCACAGTTTAGTATCACATATTTTTAACCAAACTCAACTTGTTTGTTATATTTCAACATTAACAAGAGAATTTAAAGAGCACAGGCTCCAAATTGTATCACAAAAATTAAATAAGTAGTCAATATTATATAAAAAACAAACATTTTTCTGGCGTGAACATGGATTTTTTTCAAGTAACAACAGTTACAACTTATTTTTTGATTAATTAATTTTCACACAATAACTTCTCACAAGTTAAATACAATTGTGTATCAAATCAAAACAATGTCAAAGTTATTGTTTAACAATCAAAATCAATTTCTTAACAAGTAGGTCGATAAATGTATCGATAATAATTTGGAATTTGAAAATTCATCTTTTACAATTCAACACAATATAGAAAAAGATTTTGATTTTTTTTAAATGAGGGTAAATATGCCCTAAACAAAATCAAAAACTGAGAATCGATTGCCGATTTTGAAATAAAAAAACAGCTTATATCAATGTTTGCCAATCAATGGCAAAAAACAACAAGAAAATATTGAACAAGTGTTTAAGAATTCAAATGATTGTCGATGATTTGATTTAACTGTTGAGAATATGCAAGGAAACTGTAGTTTTCATCAAACTCGTGTTTTGCGTTTCGCACAACTTCTTCTCCAGCTTGTGGATTTTGAGCAAGTTCCACCATTTTAGTACCAAACACGGAAGGATAATCATGTAGCAAGAATCCAGTGACTTCATTTACTAAAACATGTCTGGCAAATCCACTGTTGACAGAAAGAATTGGTTTCTTCATATTCATCGCCATTAATATTGAACCCGGAAAAACATTGTGATGTGTGGGATTTATAACGGCAGTGCAGTTTTCAATCAGAGTTTTTTGTTGTAATACGCTGGTTCGCTTTAAGAAGGTTATATTAATGCCAAACAACTGTGTAGCAGAGAATCCCTTCAACATCTCATAGAAAGCATTTTCTTCGGCATTTAGAGGTTCGGAATAACCAGCAATTACTAAATGAACTTTTATACTAAAAGTAATGTCAGTAAAGCGCATTATAAAATCCATTGCTTTCAAAACCAATTTGAAGTTCGACCTTAATTTAAATTCGCTGAAAACTACAAACATAAAGTTTTCGATAGGTAGCCTTGGCACAATACTTCGCACATCAAGTGCTGCGTACATCCAAAAACCAGTATCACAGCATGGATTCAAAACTGATATGGTGGTATCAATCCTTGGGATGCACCTTCGGAGCATATTTTTCATACATTGTGTATGAACGATAATTTCGTGAGGACGTGCCAGTGAACTGACAAGTGACATTGATGGAATTGGTGTTGTGGGAGAATAAAAGTTTTCTCCGGAATGTAAATTTGTAAAATGTTTCACATAAAGTACTTTACACCAAGTAAAGACCCTCAACACTAGAACAGCTGTAGAACTCATGTCTGTAATGATTATGCGTGGACTTGGAACAAGGGGCGTTATAATTATGCTAATTAAGAGCGACATCAATTTTAATTGGAAGAAAAACAACTCGAAGCGTCCATAAAGAGTATCGGGTATATGTTTCCACGACGAAATAAAATTCAGGTTATGATTGTTGTCCTGAAAATGTATAATTAATAACAACATATATTACGTAAACATGTAAATACCTCTAAATTGAAAATAGGACTTTGAATGTTCAATTCGGTGGTGCAAACGGTTACTTTCTTCTCGTTCCTAAGGAGAGCTAAAATCATATCTGCAACATAAAAGTCCCGATAATTTTGTCGACATCTTGAATGTAAAACTAATATATGGTTATCTCTTTCTGGTGGAATGTTCGGCTCCATAATCTAAAAAATTTATATTCGAAATTAATTAACCTTATTGATGTTGGAATTTTGGGCACAGTAACACATATAAACAAAAAAGCCAAATTACTGATAGGTAACTTGCAATAAATAAACCAACCAAGTATATCTGCTCTAATGAAGCGATTGGTTAAGCGATAAGACTGACTAATTTGGTTTCTTATAATCGAAGTTCCTCTACATTAGGTAAATATTTAGCTACAAAATTATATATCTGAAGTTTATATTGGGTCGGAACCCTCATCGTGAATTTTTTAATAAAATTGATGTCAATCGTTTTAGCTTCATTGGGCTTTCATTCAAATCGTTTCAACTGAAGAAGCATGTCGAAGAATTAGTTGCACCCCCCATTACAAATTTTTTAACAAATTTGGTTAAATTTCATTCAATTCGAATAAACGTGAAGCATTGCAAAATTATTTGGAAGCTGCCAGCACCCCTTATCGCAAATATTATAATAATATCAATTGTTTGAGTTTCAATGTGTTTCTAATCCCATCATTGAACTTAACTTGTAAAAAAGTTAAATCGTTTTCAAGTTGATGGTAAATCTCGAAAGCAATTTGCTTCAGATTTTAGAATTATTATTGTATAATTTATTTAAGAAGATTCAAATAATTTTTTCTTTTTGATTTTTATAATAATTTTTTAATTAAGAAAGACTAATTAATATAACAATCCTAAAAAAAAGTAATGTAAGAATCCTAGAATTCAGAATGCAACTTGCTCGGAGATGGTATAAATACACAAAATTTTTCTTTTAATAAAAATACTGAGATTACACGATGTAAGTAAGCTTCTTTACAAGTAAAAAAAAAGTTTAAAGAGCATGTACTCACCTACAAGATTGTAATTGAAATTGTACGCCAACGTCTAAAAGCCTTCTAAAAACAAACAAAATATTTTTAGGTTAAGAATGCAACAAAACGAACAAAACTAATGGCGGTAAATTTACTTTCATATTCATGAGCGGATCCTATCAATTTTCTAAGAAAAAGATTTTTTGCAGCAAAAATATTAGTATGAATTGTTATAATTTTTATATACTTTGACTGGATAAAAAATAAATTATTATAATATAATAAGTTAATATTATTAACTCGTACTCGTACGAATTTAATAAGAACTACGCCACTGGTTTTTGTGACAAACATTTCTGAGGGGCACCAAGCGACTTTTCCGCTCATTTTTATTATTAATGTTGAATAAATTTTACTTATGAGAAATAATTGCTTATTATTATTGTTTAATAAATTTTTACTTATAATAAATACGATTTTGAAAATTATTCAAAACGGTGGATCACTGAAACCGGTAGATGTCACTGTACCCTAGCAGGAGGCGCATTAACAACCAATCGTAAACAAATTTTACTTCAAATTTTAAAAAACACAAAACTGGTAGTAAATATATATATCGTTTTCCGCCTAGAAAGTTGGTTCCCGAAAAACATTGTGTCTTAAATTTTATTTTCGCAGTCTGGATTTATCATCACGTTTATCTGTAATATCAAGTAATATTTAGTTGTCTACATACGCAGATCATCCATTGTTAAGTCATAAAAGTAACCGTCACAGTTTTAATTTTTTCCAACAATATTTTATTTTGTACATCAAGTATAAGTCGAATTAATCGGTAAATTGTTGTAAAACAATTAAATAATGCCTTTGTTGTGGGGTACGCCATCCGTCATTAACGAAAATGCAGGTAATCACATATTGTTTCTGCACACAAAATGTAGATCACTTTATCAGGATTACTATATGGCCGATATAATTTTTGCCCTTATACGGATGTCCAGAATAGTTACTATATATACTACCAGTGTGGACGAAGACAGCCCTTTAAATAATATCGAGGTTAGTAAATGTTTTTATTGCCCGAGTGAAATTGACACCAGTTATTTCTACAGGACTCGAACGGCAAAATTGACTTTGTTTTTGCGTTCAGAAGACTAGCTGCTATACGAATGCGTTGGTTATCTACTCTTGTTAATCATTTTCAGGTGATGTGTTTAGTGTTGCAAGTCATACTCAAAACACCAAGTCCCCGACCAAGTTTAATCATTACCGATATCAACTCGGCAGCGATTACCATTTTGAAAACCTTCACTTCATATCCCGTAATCTATATTAAACATTTTCCGTTAATCGATAGCGGAAATCTTTTCTCTCCTTCTATGACCGTTCAATTTCGAGCTTCCACGGCACGAGCGCTGAGACGTGCAGACGAAATAATCGTTCAGACGAAATGTTTAAAGAAAATTATGGAACGGTCTTTACCAGACCTGAATGTTAAGATAACGATATTAAATCCGTGTTGCGATACCGGATTTTGGTTACAAGCACCGTTAAGTATAGAATCCATTCTTCCGAGACTACCTTACAACTACTTACTTTATGTAGTGTTCGTCGAATATAAATCTAGAAGTAATATCGAATTAATCTTTGATGCTTTGGAACATTTCGTTCGTTACGGGGACAAATGGATTATTTGTAGAACTCGGGTGGTGATTGCTGGGTTTTCCTACCCGTTAAACGTTGACGAACTCATGTACTACAAGAATATGACTGCTCAAGCTCAGACATTAATGTGCAAAGATAACTTTGTGTTTATACAACAAACCAACATAATTGAACAAAAATCTCTTATTAATAATTGCACTGCAATTTTAAACCCTACAAATTTCAACGTGTATCCCGGTGCGATTCTCATGGCAATGAATTTTAAAAAACCGATTTTGTCCGTCAATAATGGTTTTGCTGCAGAAGTCTTGGAATTGGACGTGAGCGCGTTTTTGCTCGAGAATGATCCGTCCTTGTTTTCTAACAGGATGTATCAACTGGCTTTAAACTCTGCAGATGGAGAGTATATTGCTGAATGTGCTAAAATGGAATTCGATGCCAAGTTTAATTACTTTACGTATCGACACCGTGTAAATTCCATGATTACGAGACAAATAAATCGTCACCTTTAATAACTTTTCTAAATTTTTATTTTGAACATTCTTTTGATTGTACTAAAATTTTAAAAGGTTTTGGTTCCGTTTAAAATCCTTCTGACCGTTGTTAGTTTATCTTTCAAAAAATGTTCTCGTTAGTTTTTCAAACAAAAATACCTGCTAATTTTTACAGATCATCTGTGATAATATGTGATATTTTTAAACTCATTCTGAGTAACTGACTGGTTTTGTAAACTTAATTATTGTTAGTCATTGTCATTACTCTAGTGTTACTGTTTTATATAACAAAATTTGTAATTCATGTAATGAATAAATTTGTTATTAAGTATAACTGTTTTTTTAACATCATGCAGGAATGAGAAAATCTCGTATGAGATAACGACACCATAGCGTTGCACTGGACTAACACCTAACGAAATCGCCGTTAAGCTGATTTCACATAGGGGATTGTATGTCGATGGTAGAATATAATGAGTGATTTTTCCTTTGTAATGTTTACAAGATGCACCAACCTCGTTTCATTTTAAGGTCCAGATCCATTAAACCACAGTACCTGTAACTCAAAAGTGACAACAATGGGAAAAAAAGGTAACGACAAGAGAGAGTGGTTTGCACCAATCGAAGAGAGACTTGTCGAGTTATCTAGTATTCCAATGTTCCAAACATATGTACAAGGTGGATCGTAACAACAATTAAAAATCGTCCCATATGTATTTCTTAAGAGAAATTGAGTCTAGATCCAGTGTTGTTATACTTATAGTACCAATCTACATCAGACTGTGGCTATTTCTCAACGCCCTATCTTGATACAACGATCCTGTTGTTGTCAATGGGGTCATGACAAAGTGTTCTCAGACTTATAGAAGCAACAGGGCCGGATTAGATCTTACTTGAACCTTAGGCTATGACATTTTGAGGGCCCACCTTCTATAAATTTTTTTTTTTATTTATTTGATAATTTTTTTGATACTGAAAAAAAAGCGTGTACTATAAGGCTATAGCCTAATCAGCCTTACGGTTAATCCAGCTCTGAGAAGCACCGAAGTAAAAGACTTGAAATTAGATTTAAAACAAATTAAATTAAATAGAAATTTATTTAATAATTTAATGTTGTTAAAATTATAAATATTTGTATTGCATAAATACAATAATTTTAAAATAAACTAAACAAACATGGAATGTACATATTTAGTTGAGGTCTACAGAATCCATTTTAAACTTGATATGTTAATACTATGTAACCTCAAATAAAATTCAATATTATGTATACATTTAAATATAAAACTCTTAAATGACAATAACAAATTAACTACAGTGCAACCACAATAACCTGAACTAACTATTGCAGAGATTATTGAAAATAAATGGAATGCTTCAATAATTTTTTAATTCAAAATTTACATAAAATACATTAACAGGCATCTGCAAACATCTGGTTAAAAAGCAATGCAAACTTGCAGTAAACTGCTTGTTAAATATTAACACACACTCATTTTAATAAGTCTTAAAAGATTGCAATGCAATTACAATATTGAAGTAAAACTTCCTAGCACCGCTAATTCATTTATTTTTTTAACTTTGTAATTTATAAAATAAAATTTTAAATTACAATTTCAAAAATCTTCTGTAAATTTTTTTTTTACTTATGAAGTCGCTGATAAATAAAATGGCACTCGAAACTTCAATATCCCGTTTATCAGTGGCGCATTAGGCATATCTGATCAAATCAAATCTTTAATAGCTTGTCCTTTTTAATGCTTCCATTATTATTAATCAAAATTAGTACTAAAAAGTTAAGTTTAACTGTATCAACAATATTTAATACAAAAATTCATGGTATGAATTAATGAGAACATAATCTGTTTTAAAGTCAAATATAATTTTTGTTAAATTGCTTAATTAGAATTTCGATAATACAGGAGGCTTGGAAAAGTCATTTAAAATATATATTCAAGCTTCCAAAAGATCAATTCAAGTGTTTTCCAAAATAATATTTTGTTTACAACAAAATTTTCATTTTACGACACAGTAGTTATGGCATCACTCTGAAGCCCAATTTAAGAGTCATAAAACCTACAAATTAATCTGTTCAGTACTTGAGTATACACTAAGGGTCTAATGCCCATACCTATAGTAGATACTTCGCCCGATCTCGGACTTGAGTCAAACTTAAGTACGAAAACGACCAATCAAAATAAACAATTTCGTACTTAAGTCGTGCTCAAGTATTGCTGGAGCCAAGCATCGACTATAGGTATAGGCATAAGGCAAACGCCTCGCATATACAGTGACTCACAATATTATTCATACAGCAATGTAAATTGCGAAGACGTGTTTTGTCATAAAAAAATTGTTTTTACAGCAACACTTATTCAAAAAATTTGTACTGTATCTCAAAAACGGTGCAACGAAATAGAAAAATTTGTGTTTTTTTTGTGAATTTCATTTCCTACATTTTTATTCATATACATTTTTCTATTTCATGCACCGTTTTTGAGATACAGATGAAACTTTTTTTTGTATTTTACAGTCGTTTTTAAGTCACTGTAACTCTGAAATTGTGCAACAAAATGGAAAATTTATATAAACAAAAATGAATTGAAAAAAAGTATTGCTGTAAAAATAATTTTTATATGACAAAACACGCCTTCACAACGTATAATTTACATTGCTAACATAAGACTATGAATAATATTGTGAGCCACTGTATGAAATAATTAAATTAATATTTTGGCAGTGTCTACAAGTAATATAATAAATATTATGAGAAAATTTCGGGAAGAAATAATATACATTTCTGGCATAAATTATTCATTTTAGGCTCACTGGTTTTGTGAAGCTTAATTACATCATCAAAGCCTTACTTACCAACACATTAACATTAAACTAACACAACAATTAAAGACTACCACGATCTATGTGTCATGCATTCTTGTGCGTTGATATTTACTAGAATTCAAGTAAAACAGAAAACTTGTGCAACGCACACATTGGCGAATATCAACGCATAAGGATATACGACACACATATACGCCAGTTTGTGATCGGCTTAAGGCTCTGATGATGTGAATTAGTTCCTTGAAACCAGTTAGCCCTAAAATAAATAATTTATGTGAAAAGTGTATATTTCTTTCCGAAATTTTCCATAATATATGAGAAATAGATTTGGATGCGTTCTGAGGAATTACCTCCAGGAATTGTTACCTCCACGTAGAAACAGTTAAAAAAAATTAAAAAATATAATTAAAAATAATAAGATAGATAATGTTAATAACACTTTTATTTGTTTTGAAAGTCAAAGAAAATACTCTACAAGATTATACTATTTAAAAAAAGTTACTTCTATAGTTTCAAGATTAAAACGTCAAAGCAAAATTATCAGTTGGTATATTTTAACACATGATATTTAACAAAACTGAAAAACGTTAAATTTTTTATTTTTAAGTTCTTTTCTATTTATTTTAACACATCCCGTATGCAGGTTGGGTAACTCCTGTTGATTTACAAGATTTAATTATTTTACCCCTTCGAGGGTTGTTTTTCAATGCTTGGTTAGCTTAACCAACCGTTAGCTAACTGATCGTTTTAGATCTCTATTTCATGGCCGAATTCATAAACTATTAATATGGCTTTAATTTAACTAACAGAAAATGTTTATAAAACAAGTTGGTTAGTTTAACCTTAGAGGAGTACATGGGGTGTGTGCGCACCCCAGGGTTTCTTATTCACATTTACCTATGTTAAGTAGCAAATAATTATTAATTACTTTCAACATTATTTTATTTCTTATTCTACACACAATGACACTGATAAGGTTCATCTCCTAAAGTATTCAAAAAAGTTGAAATACCTACAATATGTCCGGGATCCAGGATAAACATTTTGCATTGAAAATATCAGGGTCAGATGCCTCCGAAGGCGGTGATGCTGAGACACAGATAAAATAGGAATTTTGTAATATTCAATATCCCTATACCCGAACTATATATATTAACATGTAAATAGTAAAAAGTTAAAAACAAATATAATATTGTATTCAACATTTCTGTACCGATACACGACAGAGGTATGACATCCATCACCACCACCTAATAAAAATGAAATTCCAATTTATCACATATGCGAATTACAACAGTATAGTGATTTTTATTTTTATTATAAATTTGTTTATATTAACTTGTATGTACAGTGTTGTGTGTTGCAATGACAGTTCAGTACATGTTTCACTTTATAATCGAATGATGTTTAAAATTTTGACAATGCTGGTCTAATGCGACGTCGTCAATGCTCATGACGTGTATTGGTTTGGGTTTTAGAAACAGAATAATGACTTTTTTTTATACAAATTACCAACATTATATTAAATTGTAATATTTTAAAGTAATTTTAAATTTATACTAGCTCTGCTGATTAAGATGTATTCTTTTATAAATAAAATAAGAACAATATCTTTTAATTAATCTTCATCCGGGCTCTTTTTGTAGCACAATTTACCTTCTCCCTGTTTTTTTTTTGTCTAAAAGGCAAGAAAACCGATTCTGATCCAATGATAATGATATGTGAGAAGGGATATCAGGGATATCTTGATATTCCTTCACACATCTAAATCTTTAAAATCGTGATACTGCTATTTTACGTTTTTATGAACGAGACGGTAAACTACCACCCACGCACCTGGATGATGGTTAAAAAAAATGTGTAACAAGCATACCCCCACAAGTGTGCCACAATGTACGTATCAATAATTAACGCTAACCAAGCATTAGAAAAATGACCCTAGTCTTGTTTTTGCTGGTAAGTTATTGTAAATTAGTTTTTAATGTTTTTAATTAGTACATTTTTACACTTTAAAAAATTTACCTGTCAATGGTCAATTTTTTCATACGTTTAATTGGTTTCAAATTGATTAATATTGATGGAGACATTAAAATTGATTTATTAATCAAAACAGCTCTGTGCCAACTTGGGTCTGTTATTAAATCGTATTGTATGAAATTGCTCATGTCACACATGCGCTTACATTATAAAAAAGTGTGCCCTTGAAAATATTTCATATCTAAAATACCACACCTTCAGCCCTTTTCTGGAAAATAAGAAGTGGTAACAACTTGTGTTATAGCTAAAGACTCACAGAATTCATTAAATTGATAGTTGTAATACTATTTTATCCCCAAATTCTATACCATCTTTCCCATGGTTGCATATCAAAATTTAGGTAAATTTATTTTCAACCCTTAGACCAAGGTGGGTTCGGTAGCCCCACCCTAATAATAGCTTATTATTGTAAATAATATAAATTAATAACTTGCAAAACCAAATAATAAAAAATATTTTGTGACTGTGGATAAATTACACTTACACCATTAAGTTATGAAATTATTAAGTACCAGTGGGCCACCTCTATATTCAATTAAGTTAGTAAAAGTTATATAAAGAAATTGAAAAGTTATATTTTGAGTAATTTTTGGCTATAGCCCCCCCCCCTTCATCGTCACACTAACAGATTGCCTTTAAATATTGGTAGTATATAAATTAAGATCGACACTTATTTACGACTTGACCTGTAAACGTTTACAGTTATATGAAATGCAATGTAGTGATTGCTAGCTTCACATAGCTATAATTAGAGCGCGGAATTATATGCACAGGGACCCCGATATCGAGTATGCAGTATGCAATTTATGCATAAACACAAGATATTATGCAATTATAAATTATACGCCACATACAAGATATCGGGTTCCCTATGTATATAATTCCGCGCTCTAGCTATAATACACGCTGAAAACAGTTTTCTAGTTGAAGTTATATTTTAATTGTATAAACTTTTTTTTATTTGGTTTAAAATATTTGTTTCAATGTAAAACAAAGGAGTCTTACAATACATTAAAATTATTGTTTATAATAATTATAAACATCTCCTTTTGGACTTCAATCAATCAACTTTAATTAAATAAACAAACACCAATCAAAATATAAAATAAACTCTTAAACTGTCTTAAAAGGACGATTGTACCAATGCCATTTAATAATTTAACAGATATTTGCATTACATTTTTTTTAAATTGGCATTTATTCCCAAAATAAAATACAATCTGATTTACTGTTGATTTCACAAATTTTAGTTTCAAGAGGCCTAATATATTTATGAAATTTTTACATTTCTAAAAATTTACCAATTTCATTGGTAATTTTTATTCATATTTAATTGATATAAATATATATAATCTAAGGGTTACTTGTATAAACCTCAACCAGATATTAACTCTTGCTTTTTAACTAATTATATTGGTGAACTAAGAACGAGAATTTTGGATATTCAAATTCTTGACCTTGTTTGTACCAATTGTTTACCAATTGCTAAGTTGAGTGTTTCATGGGAAAGTCAAGTTCATATTAATTTGATCAATAGCAATTAGTCAAGTGCAGTCATAGTCATGTTGAGTGCACACTCAATTTACCAGTTACCACTAATATTCAAAATTCTCAGCCCTAGTATAAACTTTTTAATTATTATTTGTAAGTATTCTACACTTTTATAATCCTCTGACAAAGCTTAAATCAACTATAATTCACCTTTTAACCAATCATATTGATTGAATATCCAGTCAAACAGAGTGTAATTCCTACTCAAAGTTTATACAATTTTCCCCATGTCACTCTGGTGCAACATAACAATTATTAAGTTCCGTTCCGTTTCGCCGATATTGGCGAAATTAGTCCAAACTCTTAACAACGTGGTGATTTATAAGACAATCGACATGATGAGACAGTCAAAATACTAAAATTCATTTATAAATTGACAAACTAATCATAAATTATTTACATGAAGATTGACAATATTGAGTCATCTAAGTAAGGAAATCAATCAGGATATCTATTATACATCCATACATCTACTCTGTTTGACCCACCTTGGTCGTTTGTTCTTCAACTCAGTGTTTTTTAAAACATCAATAAAAATAAAAATATGATCAAATTATTCACCTTGACCATAATAACTGAGTCCACGGCCTGCCAAAAATCGTCTAGAAATGATGGAAGCTGGAACCTAGTTTAATTTGTTCCTTAATGTCGTGAAACATTCGTATTGTGCCAAAATGGCTTTAAAGAAAAAATATTATATTTTTCCATAGTAATAGAGCAGTTTTAAAATTTATTTTAAGCTCTTTAAGTTTATTTTTTCAATATTTTGAAATGACAAAAACGTATCTTGTTTTATTGATTTAAATAAAGCCAACTTGTTTTTGGGGTAATTATTACAATTCTTTTTTTAGAACCTTATTGGCACAAGACGAATGTTTGACAACCAAGGGCATTTTGTTAATTAAGGATTAAGGAACAAACTAAAATAGGTTCCAGCTCTTAAATATCATGTGTGAACAGAAATCACAATTTGATGAGCGGAGAACTCTACTATAAAGGTTAAAGTTAAATTTAAATTATCTAGATTTTGCACTTCATAGGAAGGTTAATATAATAAAAAATATTTAAGATTGTGAATTAAGAGTGGGCAAACGTGTGTGTTCGAATCCTAATTGTTGAACATTGTGTGCAACAGTATCAGGTATTGGCAGTGGTTTAGCTACACCGATACGAACTACACCTTTAGGTGCCCCTTTAAGTGCTTGAACAGCTTGATCTAAAGAAGCATTCTCTAAAACTGTATCATTCACAAATAATAATCGATCACCTGGAATCAATCGACCATCTAATTGAGCTACACCACCAGGAACTAAACTTCTGATAACTATTACGGTATCATTAGGATCAATAGGATCTTGATAATCTAAAATAGAAAAACCTAAGCCCCGTTCACCTTTTACTAACTCTATAATTTGGGGTTCTGAACTCCACATAGCTAAACCAGTTAACGGTTCTAAAGATCTAGATTTCATTTTATTGAATGAACTATCGGCACTGCCAACCGAAGTAATACTAGTTGTAAGTGAACCATCTGATTTAGCTTTAACTAACCTATCAGATGCAGGCAATAAATTTTGTAAACTCCCACCCAATGAATTCTTTTGTGAAAATGGAGAAGATTGAGATGCGCGATAATTTATAGAATTAATCGAATTACGTCCACAGACCATTCTAACATTAATAGGAAGTTCTTTTAAAATACTAACAACCTCATGATGATTCATCCCTAATAATCTATGCCCATTTACTTCTAACAGTTCATCTCCAGATCTGAGTTTTCCATTTCTTCCAACAGGTCCCTCGGGTAAAATGGACCGTATGTAATGGTGAGGTCTTACTTCTTGTCCATCTTCAACATCAACAGTTCCTTCTAGACTAATACCAAGGCCACCACGTTCTCCAAATTTTGTGAGTTGAGCAACAACTATTTCAGTTCCTGGACCCATAATTTTTAACCATTTAATTTTAATCGCTTCTTCAATGGTAGGCGTTAGTTCGGATATTTGAAATTGTTTTTGTTGCAAAAACTCCAGATGTTCGTTTTTTGTTTCGAGAACTTGTTCAGCAATTTTTAATTGTGGTGTGTCTTCTTCTTCTGTCAATGGAAATCTGAAATTGACGTGCAAATAAATAAAATAATAAAAAGAAAAGATAAAAACAAAATGAATAAACTTACAATCACATAGAATACACAACTAATGTAGGCAAGTGATGGTTTAAAGCTAAAATTGGTTTATATTAGTAGAAGCTACAAATTTTAAGCGTTAATTACAAATAACAATAAACCGTAACAGCGATTAATTGGTTAAGTTAAAAAAAGATGATTGTTAACTACAATGGGATTTCTATTACAACACCATAGTCTCGTAGAATTGAAGTTTTATTACCGTGGTACTCGAGCCGGACTCGTAGGTGTAGCCGGTTTAAGTTCACTAGCTGCTATTGCTTGTTGTAACTGCTCATACTTTGGTCCGTGCAAATATCGTTCCAAACACAACTTGACAACGTTTCCACTACTACGTAACACTTCAACCGCTTGAAGGTTTGTATATCCTTGTAAACATAGTCCGTCAACTTCAACTATTCTATCATTCACTTGTATCTTTCCACTAATGTCTGCAGCACTACCTTTACTAACACTTTTAACAAAAATTCCCGATAATTCTTCTTTTTCACAAACATAGCCTGCAATTGTTATTCCTAAACCATTATAATCCTTCTTTAATTCTACAGTAAATTTTTCCATCTCAGGAATCTTAACACCAACATCTAAATCTAACATCGGCAAAGATGGCGAAGCTGCAATTCGTGAAATCCCAGTGTAATTTATTCCTTGATCAAAACGTTCATTTATGTCTTTATTATTTTTATGAAAAATGGGAGAATATTTGTGTTGAATCAAGTAACGATCTAATTCTACAGGCTCTGTTAATAATCTCGTGGGTACCAAAGGAGCCGATGAACTAAGGTATTTATAATCTGACGAAGTAAGTGAAAGATCAGCTGATCTAGCAACCACCAGTGTCACGTGCGTTCCAGATTGTCGTAAAACTGTAGCTACTTGTTCAGAACCCATTTCATGTAAATTTACTTCTCCTATCTGAAAAATAAAAAATCGGCTATGTAGACATCATAAAACTTTCTACATTCTGTTGTTTGTTTAAGTCAATTTAATTACTCTCAGTAATTTTTTTTTATTAAGATTAAATTATTGAAAATTAGAAATTTAACAACAAAATTCGACTTTCAACCATTTTATAAGATTTGTTAAAAACATGCTATAAAGTTACCTTTCATTGGGTATTTTAAAACATAGTACCAAAATTTTATAGGAACAAAAATTTGTTTATGAAATACATCCACAAGGTAGATTTATATTTTTTCTCAGGAGTAAAAAATTGACCTTTCCTATTATTTGGCGACCACGAAAGCTTATGAATGCATTAACGAGATTTCATCTATGCCTTTAAAAACATATTTAGTTTCTTTTACGATATCGCCAGAAAACCTCTCTCTATAATAAATTTCCGTGATTTATAGACTAGAGTGGAGGAACGAGAAGCAGTCACACGTATTTTAGACAAATTTTCAAAAAGGCGGTTTTTAAAATTTTCATGAATCAAAAGAAACTCGTTTTTATGTTAATGATGTAATGTTCTCTCAAAATTTCAGATAGCAATTTATAAAATCGGCCGAATTGTAGTGTTGTTTTGCGGCTGGATTGCATCTGCAAGTATATGAAATGCTAACTTGTGACACGAATATCTCGAAAGGATAAATTTTAACCTCATTGACAGTAAATCAAGAATACTAGTTAATATGATCCAGTTAATATGACTAAAAAATAATTTTGTTCACAAAATACGTCTTTATAGTTCGACGGGAGATTTTTGTAATTGGTGATTTCGTTTATCTTCTATCAACAAGAAAATTAGTAAATTCCTAGAAAATTCTTTATAATGAGTTGCACATCGGTGAAGTTTCCAACCAATCGAGCTGCACATCAGTCGAGTTCCCAACGAATCGGGTTGCACATCAAACGAGTTCTTTATACAGTACTTTATTAATTATGAGTGGCTGTGCGGAAAAACTACCTTACTAATGACGCAATGACTTTAAGGTTTTTATTAGTTGTTTTCGATATAAAATAATTAAATTTTTCAGTTTGTACTGAATTTCATAACTTGGTATTGTACTACAACTTACAGCTGCAATAGAGTAACCAACTAATCAAGTTGTACATCAATCGAATTCCATATCAATCAAGTTCCCAGCCAATCTAGTTCCCAACCAATCCAGTTACACATCAGTCTAGTTCCATATCAATCAAATTGTACATTAATCGAGTTCCCAACTAATCGAGTAGCACATCAATCGAATTCCACAGTATTCACTTATTAGAAGATATATAATTCTATATATATTTTTTTAAATTAATACCGTTAAAAGAGAGATCCACCGGTTGAGCTTAATTTATAATGTTAGGAAACGATATTTTTTCATTAATACCGCTAAAAAAAGAAAGCCACCGGCTAGCTGACCATCCAAAATCGAGCTTTTCAACTAGTAGGTATATACTTTGTAAATATTTCTGATATTGTAATTTTGGATAGATCATATGGACAAATTGCTGTCAACGAGGTAGACACCTTTTTTTTAAGTACTAAGTTAGTTCCAGGTCCTAAATACTCGATATATGAGCTATAAATGAGCCAAATTTAGTTTATCTGTTGTCTCATAATCTATAAAATGTTGTGAAGATTTGAAAAAGATCCTTTGTGTAGTTTTCCTATAAAATATTTTCTAAAATTTCGACGATTGTATCGAGTATTGACGTTTTTTACATATCATGCTTATTCGAATACTTGAAATATTCATAACTTTAGATCACTTTTGATTCCAGTATATAGATACAGTGAAACTTCCCTAACTCGAACTGCTCTAACTCGAATTATTCTATAAATCGAATTTGTTTTTCAAAAACTTATATAGATAGGTTTGTCAGATATTTTCGTGTAATTTTATCTCCATAACTTGAAGTTTCTCCCGGAAGCCCGGTTTCTGAAGATCTCTAGTTACTTAATCGAAGGTTAAAGTTAACCTTAGGTTAAAGTAAGATAACTAACCTCGTGTCAACTCGCTTGATTGAATTGCCGGTAGATGGGGATATAGTTTACTTCAAATAAGCTTCAAATTAACCAGTTCTGTTTGTAATTTTATTATTTTATGTTGGCAAAAATCTGTTATGTATTTAAATATTTTGCCGTAAAGTATTAATATATTAGGTATTATTTTTATCATTATTATTATTATTATTAAAAATATTTGAAAATAAATTATTTTGTGCGTAAAAATAAAATAGATTTGAATAAAAGAAGTAAAAATTTCACCGACTTCGACAAAGATGTCTTATTTGATATCGTACAAGAGTTTTGAATTTAAAAACGATACATGGATCGAAATAAGCACTAAATTCAATTCAACTGTCATAATAAATTCGATTGCGCATGTTCCACAAAGTTAACCAGTATATAACCCGAGCCCATCCGCAGGTCAACTTTGACCAGAGATCTAAGGTTAACTTTCGCAATAGAAACTCAAAATCTGCAGTTATATTATGGTTAAGAACCTTTGTATAACTCGAGCTTCAGAAACCGAGCATAATTCAAACTTTTTTGGTGGTCCCTTGAGATTTGAGTTAGGGAAGTTTGACTGTATATATAATTTAAGTAAGAAACTATAATATGTAAGTTCCCGACACGCCGGAGAGTAGGTTGAGATTTAGACAAATTTCATTAATCTGTACATTTGGAGAAAATTATAGACCACGTAAGTCCTGACGTCACAAGTCGCGCGCGCATTTCAAAAACCTTTCCAAACAAAACCTGTCTGCATACAAATTCCCATAAGAGGATTTGTTATTGCTTTTTTTTTATATACTGGATTTACTAAAATAAGGCTTCATCCAACACAATCAAGGAGAAAAATGAAATAAAGAAGTGAAGAGAATAATTAGATATCAAGCCAGGAAAGGCTGCAGGATTTGATTAAAGCACTACTTCTGATATTCAATGGAATCCTCAGTTTAATTACTTTTCCAATCAGTGGAAAGTAGCACAAATCATGAGGATTCTAAAACCAGGAAATAAAACTGATGACAGTTTATATCTTAACACATCGCTCAATAAGTCCGTAGGATGACATATAGATGGCAACACAAATACAGAATACTTATGATTTTTAGAAAGTGGCAACCTTCAAACGATAACCTGTCAAAATTTCATGACATTCGGACTATTATTTACCAAGTTACAGTGTGAACAATTAAATCAACTTTTGTGAATTGAAAAAAATGGAAAAATCTGAATTTCGTGTGCTCATTAAGCATTGCTTTTTGATGGGAAAAAATACGGTGCAAACTAAACAGTGGCTTGACAAATGTTATCCGGACTCTGCTCCATCGAGGCAAATGGTTGAGAAGTGGTTTGGTGACTTTAAACGTGGTCGTACGAGCACCGATGATGCTGAACGTTCCGGTCGCCCAAATTCGGCAGTTACTGAAGAAAACATACAAAAAGTCCACAAAATCGTCTTATCCGACCGCAAATTGAAATTGAAGGAGATTGCTGAGGCCGTAAAGATATCTGAAGGCAGTGTGTTTACCATTTTGCATGAACATTTGGGTATGCGGAAGCTTTGTTCGAAATGGGTGCCGCGTTTGCTAACACCGGACCAAAAACAACAACGAATCGATGATTCTGAGGCATGTTTGGCCCTATTTAACCGTGATAAAAAGGATTTTTTGCGTCGCTATGTCACAATGGACGAAACATGGATCCACCACTTCAATCCTGAGTCAAGTCGGCAGTCGGCTGAGTGGACATCAGCCGGTGAAAGCCGCCCAAAGCGCCCAAAGACTCAAATCTCTGCTGGCAAGGTTATGGCCTCCGTATTCTGGGATAGTCATGGTATATTGTTCATAGACTATCTTGAGAAAGGTAAAACAATCAACAGCGAATATTACATGGCATTATTGGAACGATTGAAGGCTGAAATCGACGCAAAACGACCGCACATGAAGAAGAAAAAAATTCTCTTTCATCAAGACAATGCACCATGTCACAAGTCGATGAAAACGATGGTGAAAATGAATGAATTGCACTTCGAATTGTTGCCCCATCCACCGTACTCGCCAGATTTGGCCCCCAGCGATTATTGGCTGTTCTCGGATCTCAAAAGGATGCTCCAGGGAAAGAGATTTGGATCGAATGATGAGGTCATCGCCGAAACTGAGGCATATTTTGAAGGGAAAGATAAATCGTTCTACAAACATGGTATCGAAAAGTTAGAGAAGCGTTGGACTGACTGTATCGCCTCAAAAAGAAACTATATTGATGAATAAATTCAAATTATGTCAAAATATTGTTGTTTTATTAGCTATCCTACGGACTTATTGAGCGATGTGTTAAACTGGATTTATAGTTTGACGGACTGCAAACGTAACAAACGCACTGTAAAATATTATTAAATTTATAAATCGACGGAACGGAATTTTTGCGCATGGACAGAAGTGATGAGTTTGAGATGAGAATGAGTGAGACAGCGACAGTCACGCTGACATCACACAGAATTCTTTCTTTTGATTGGTCGGACGCAAGAAACGCACTGTAAAAAATAAAAATTGGCCAACTCTTCCATTCCAGTCCGTTTGTGTTTACGTCCGACATGCGTTTACGTTCATTTATAAACAAGAGTGCATAACTTCAATAATTGATTTTTTTGCAGTGCTCCTAAGTTTACAGTCCATCAAACTTCAAAAACATCAAACATCAAACAAACAAACAAAAAATCCAGCTTTATAGCCCCAAGTTAGTCTACTCTCTATAATATTATCACAAGTTTTCAAAAAACTGCTACTCAAACGTTTAAATGGTTTTTTATGAAAAATCTTATATAAATAACCATAATACAATATCTAAAACTTCAATTTTTAAGTTACCATAGTTTTTGTTGGGCGAGTCACACAGGCATATCAGTTACAACCATTAACCACCTGCTATAATAAATTATTCACCTTCTTACAATTTTGCAAAAGCTATTAATTAATATTATGGTGCATCGATTTAATTACAAATCATGTTTATCTATCAAAAATTGAATTAAACTAGCTTAAAAATTAATAATGTTTCATCTCATGCAAGATTGATACCATTCCGTGTTTACATATCATAGACCAACATTCCGCGAAAAATTATCAAAACGTCATCAAGAACTATTTCAACTCATATTGTATAAAAATGTTGATATTTGCTTGGATTACAATAAGTATAGGAAAAGTAAAAAAATTTGATGCAACATAAACAAAAATTAGTTTAATTCTCACCTGTAAAATATGATCACCACTTCTTAATCGACCATCACGATCGGCCACTCCTCCAGGTAAAATTGTTTTCACCACAACTCCGATTGTTCTAACCCCAACTATTCCAAAACCTAATCCAGTCCCATCGTTAACCAAGTCAATTGCTTCGACTTGTGCCCACTCAGTATTTAATAAAGTATCAGAGCCAGCTTTAGATGCATCGCTTACAGCAGAAGGTGATCTATGAACACTGTCTTCATCTAAACGAGGAACTATCGTCAACCCTTGTGCTTTTTGTAAAATTCTCATAGCCTAAAAAACCAGAAAGTGTTATAAAAACCTTACTACAATTTTTAAAGATTGCATAAATTTTTACCTCTTGATGCGAAATATTAGGATCCAAAGGTTTACCATCTATCAGTAATACTTTATCGTCCGACATATTAAAGTTGTGTAATTGGGGTGATCCTGGAGACACAGGTGCAGAAGGTACCCGTTGTTCATCAAAGTCCTGTGAATGATGAAATCCTTCTGCATATCCTGGATCGTATAATTCACCACCTGGAGGCACATTAATTGCAAGTTCACCCGAAGGTGTTATATCAAAATCAACCGGCAATATAGAAGGATGTTGACTCAATTGTTGATTTAATTCGCTCAACGAATCTTGAATAGTAACTACACTTCTAAATATTGGATTTTCTAACACAGATATTAGTAAACTTAATTCATGAATTGTATTTGCCTGCATTTTTGGGTCGTCCAAATCATCAACAGCCTGTTTTATGTCCTCTAATAATTGTAACGCACTAGATATATCTGTGTTCAAAGGCATTTTTGTAAAATTTGTTAAAACTTGCTTAAAAATAAAAACTTAAACTGATATTGACAGGATTAAATAAAATGACATAATTTTCAACTAAAACACACTGAATGACTGCATTCTAACCACCTAAAATTCCTCCACGTAAATTCCAATGGTTCTCAACATTTTTTTTTTTTATTACCACAATCGATATCCAAACAAAATCGCAAGTAATTTATAAAATACTAACCGTAGACCTAAATATTGATAAATTCTGTAACCTACGTAACTAGTATGTTAGGGTAAGTTACAGTTTATCTATAAAGCTCCGATTTTCTTGAAACTTGCAGGAATGGTGCTCTGATATGTTACGACAAAAATAATATTTTCGTTCGAAAATGTATTTAGCTAGTAAATAGGAGATGTTGAAATATATCAAAGTCTTATGTTAATGTAATCAATTGATACGTGGTTAAGGTAGTGTAACTCGATATTAACCATATCAATATTTTAGAAAACCCAAAAAATGCACTAAACAGTTCTGAAAAGTGTTTAGCGCATTTTTTGGGTTTTCTAAAATATTGATATGCTTATGTTAATGGAAATTTCATACGCCCTCACGCCTGTTCAGGGACGTGCCTAAACTACTAGTTGTTCGCAAATTATGGTTAAAAAAATCCAAAAAAAAGCTCATTCGTTGTCGTTGTCACCCATTCATGCGCCCTTCAAGTGAAAATTATTTTAGAATGAGCCCTGCTTAGACTGGATATGGTTGCCGACTCCTGAAATATACTAATCTTCTTACTGTGTTTGTAAAATTTATACTGAGAATGTCTACCGTTGCACATAACTCTATTTTTATTACCCCTGACTGTTTTTCAAAAACACAGGGTATATGAAGTTACAAGGGCGTCGCTTCCAATAATTGCAGGGAGGGCAAATTTTTTTAAACGCTATTAAAATTAATTATTTATGTTAAAAATTTTTATATTGAAATTGTAAATTTATGTTTTGCCAAAAGCCAGGGGGGGGGGGCTGTAGCCCCCCTCTGCTCCCCCTTGGCGACGCCCATGTGAAGTTACTATGTACAATCTTTGTTTATATATATAAATATATGTTCGTGTCACCATATCTCCTTTGTGTAGGGTATATGTCAAAAATAGGCATATTATTTGTTTTACTTTTATTTTATGGTTTTACTATAAGTATTCAGAGTCGGATTAAGGATATGCGAGTCCCGGAGCTAACTTTTTTTGGAGACCCCTTGGTCTTGCATGTTTTAATAAAATGCACCGCACCGTAGGCGAAAATTTTTTATTTCTGAAGGTCAACCGCACTAGATCAAATGTAAAATTTTGTGTAAATGTAAACTTTGGTGATTTAAATTTTGTTGCTTTAACTTTTTTAAGGCCCCTAGAAAATTGGAGGACCGGGGATGCAGTCCCCCCCCCCTTAATTCGACTCTGTAAGTATTTAATTTTACAATGCTTCGAGAAGAACTCACTCTATAGTAGGTGGGTGCATAAATAGGACTCGCATGAAAATTAATAGCCTTGTGCATAGTAAAAAATAAAATTATACATGCGGTAACTTTAGGTTGTCTGCCGAAATGTTGAAACCGAGAAAAATATTTGCCGTTCTAAATATAGGCTTAGAATATTATTATTAACATCATATTATATAAGTTTAAGCTTTGTCAATACACCTTAAATTGTTTTTTTCAGGACTTTCAGATGTGTTTGTCTTGAGATTAGAACCTTGACACTATGACGTCGAACTCGCTCAAATTTTGACATCTTTGAGGCTCCATTTCATGTACGGAACAGAGAAAATGAAAAAAATTTAGTCTTCGACTATAACTGCCTGGGAGGTGCACTTCGTACTGCGCAATGCGCACGCATGCGGACCCATAGATATTTTATACTTACAGTGTAATTTATTTGTGATAACTTAAAAAAATTTTAGTTCTGAAAAATGAAGAACAATATTCCAGTATTAATATTGTAAATATTATAATAATAAAAATAATTTATTTTAGTTTCTGTTTATTTTATTTGATTTTAATATTACTGTTTTGTTAAACTCACCAATATTATTGTTGTTGTGGTACCCTAGTGGTAATCGCTGCTTTTGCTTATTTATTTAATAAATTTGAACTATTTAATTTAATGATTGTTGATACAATAAGTTAATGCAATGAGCAGGTACTGCGTTACATTTGACAGTGAGAGACTATGGAGTTTGTCTACTAACTGTTTTTTGTTATTTTCATTTTGAATAGATACGAGAATATAAATAAAGCTGTAACATATTATTCAAATTTATCTGCATGTGATGGTCTGCACCCCCATTTAATAAACCATTGAGAATATCAAATTCTCAAATCTCAAATTTTTCATTTGAAGAAGTTCTCAAATTAAAGTGAGCTTCATAGTTGTATCGAATAGGAATAGGACAAGCAATGTTTGTTTAAATATTATAGTTAATTTGAATCTAGCTGTAAATATTTTTTTAAATTCTTTCAATTAACAGATATTAATCATGATTCGCAATTAAAAACGCGTCATAATTTTTAATTAAATAAACAATTTATAAACACTTTTATTTATTATAAATATTTATATCTATTTAAAAAATTATATATATATAAGCGAGTGATTTACAGACGTATCCGTTTCTCGCATCCTACTCTCAAAACCTGCCTGTCAGTCCAATCCTGCGCCCATGTTTTAGCAGGTCTTCCACGTTTCCGCCTAAAAAATTACTATTTTAAATAAAAGTAAAATGTGCGGATTTAATTGCAAATAATTCAATCTGTTAATTGGTCTAAATTTGATCAATTTTACATATAAATAATGTAGTTATTCAAATAAATTTAAAAACGTTCCAAGAGCCAGATTCAAACATGTTATAATTACGATAGTCTCTGACACTTTGCACTGTGCATTTCAATAACAAACCATTTTATATTTCAGGTAAAAAATTAAGGTAAATAATTTGGTATAAAGAAAAAAAAACAGTTTATTCTACTTTTTATATAATTTAATCTCCAATGTAGGGAGAATACAAAATGTATATAAAGTTGTAAACTTAAAAAAGAAGTTTGATTAAAAAAAAGTGCTAATTAGTAGTAGCTATAAACTTCATTATAAAAGCTACTAAAAATATTTTTTTATAATATAATTCTCTACATTTATACCAGAGACGCGAAATTAAACAATGCTCTGAAGTAATACAAAATTCAAATCAACAACAGTTGAAAAAACTATGATTAAATGTACAATTATATATATTTAAATCTTGTATTGATCTGCTCTACTTCTTAATTTATAACAAAAAATAATAAATACGAGCATCTCTGATACTACAAAAGTATAGCTAAAGGCAGCGAGATTCCTTTTTGTACAAATAAGTAAGTCAGACTTTGCTAACAATTCTCCAATAAATTTTAATTTTAAATTGGAAAGTAAATGATGCGAGATTCAAGTCAAATAAAGTTCGGAAGGTCTCAACTTGAGCTTCTATTTGTTATGCAGAGAAAACATCTTAAACTTTAAATTTGTAGATTTCGCTGCCTTTACTATGATATAAATGGTAATAATATTGAAAACAACTTTTTCAAGTCACATATAAAATGTATTTAACTGCAATTAATCGAAAACACAATAATGTTAACTATTAATGCTAATATGTCAAAAAGTAATTTTACAAGTACTCCTTTCAGCCGAGCTAGAGGTATATTTTGAAAATCAATCACTCGAAGAACAACTCGAAAAGTTAAATAATAAAATAGTTTCATTAATTTCTAAGAAGTTGTTCTACTCGTGTAAAGTAAGTGGGTATTACATTAATTAATAAACGTGAAAATTAAATATAATAAACTTAAGCAATTGTAGTGGTAATCTTGCAGTTCCCACCAGAATTAATACAATGTAGTAGAAAATTCCAGTCTCGTACACAAGGCAGCATTCACAAGCCACAATATAGAAAATAATCACATAGGCATATAAAAAACACTATCAAATATAAGCTAAGCTGAGCTTGGAATACGAACGTGCAACAGAGGGGTTAAAATTTTAACGGGTTCTAACAGCTGGCACAAAAAATCCATATTTGCTGAGCCATAATCCGACGCCAGCACCAAGCAATAAGGACAGCAAATTTGTTAAAAATAGTGTGCACAGACCCTTACGTGAGAATACACTTGAATCTCCAACACGAGCATAGCGAATGCTCAACGGATTACTCTTTGGATGTTTAAAGCTCCAATTTTTAGGAGGTAACTGTTCTGGTCGACTACTCCAACAAGTAAAGTAATCATCCTGTAAAAAAAAATTATTTAATGTCAATAATAATTAGTACTACTAGTGTAAGTTAATATTTTTTAACCTGTTAGTCATTCTGTATTGTAATCTAAATCAATAATATAAATAACCAAAATGTAAATAAATGAGTCAAAATTAAGGATTTGTAAACATCTCTGTTGATAATTTAATTATTGTTATTTCATTTCTATAGATACAAATCTTATTTATATCTTTCTTATAAGAAAGCATATAACGAAGAAAGCTGAAAATCGAAAATCACCGTGAAATAGAGCCTTATATGAATTTTTAATTTTTTTTTTATAACATAATATTCATTTAGCCTTTTTTTAAACTATTTTTAACCCTTTCAGACCCAGGGTACACTATAGTGTACCTACTACGTTTATTAATTTGTTTTGAAGTTGGTGACAAACTTATATGCTAGATAGCAATCATTTCTTAAGGAAAGAACCCCGAGGAATTCAATAAAAATATAAAAAATGTTCTATGAGTAACACAAACTATGATAATAAATTAATTTAAATAAAAATTGTAAAAAAACATTTCGTAGCAGAATAGCTTAAACTTGAGTATAACTTTAGTTAAAAATAACTCAGCCAAATATCATTATAAATCCATAATTTTTTATTTGCTAGTTGTTATCATACTAAACTTGGTCTACGAACAATAGTCACCTATTTAAATCTGTTATCATGCGTTTTATAATGGTTTATATATTAGGTCAACTAAAGTTTACTTAGCTGTATTTTCTTATTTAAAAATCAGAAAATTATGAAACTCGCCAAAAACACTTTTCAGAGCACAGTAATAAGAAATTAAAAAAAAAAATTGATTTCCTTCAGCCAAAAAAAGTCGGGTCTGAAAGGGTTAATCCTATTTTTTTTTTAAATAATAATTTTCTAGATATTGCATTTCTTCACTTTGCTATAAAAAAATTCCATTATTTTAATGTGTTGTTTAGTTCTGTTAACCCTTACTTGCCACACTGGGGTGTAGAATACAAAGAAATAATCCACAGTTAAATTTCATCTCTATTTAAAAGTTATACTGAATAAAATATTTCCTAATAAAAAATTATAATTAAAAAAAAAGTAATAAAAAATATTATAATTGCATATTAAATCTGTACTTTTTGTTACAACATAAATCAAATTAAGAAGAGCACACCTAGACTCTTCGTCTGTTACATTGTTGATGTAATAGAAACAATCATCAGAGAATTAGTCTTCAAATCCGAACCAGATACCTTAAGTGCCAGCAGTTGATTGAGTTAACTACTAGGTCAATGACCGTCTCTAACTAATATACCACGTATACATGTAGTAGTTAGATTGACTTTAGTCGGCAGGAGCTAGTTAGTCCTTTCGTGCATACACTCAGGTTAGTAAGAAATATTCTATTATTTATATGTAGTATCTTTTATCTACTGATAACTTAAAAGCATACTACATACTTAATTTTGCCTAGTGATAAGAGAGAGAAAAAAATAAATTTTTTTGTCATTTTATTTACTTTGTACTTGAAAATAAAAAGTGTAGGTTAACTCAAGATATCAACTTCAATGTTGGAAATGTTTGGTAACACAGCTTTCAGTTCAAATCAACTAAATGCATGTACGTGCTAAGAAATTTAATAAAATACATTTTTTTACAGACGATGCGTTTCTGATGGTGTTCGGCTGATCCATGGTGTTCTTCCACAAATATAGTTCTGATGAGATATATGCTATGACAAAAAACGTGGATATCGTAAACACATATCACTTATTAACTCCACAATGCATACGTCAATAAAAATCACACCATACGTAGGGCCTGTCAGGCCCGTAGCTTTAAATCGACGAATGTTAGGATATTTCAGAAAAATAAGATAATTTTTGTATTTATTAAACTTTATAATAAAATATTAAAAAAGACAAAATTGTTGAAATAAATCAAGGAAATTATTACGAAATATTCAAAAATTTTACAACAGCTGCTAGGCCCTACGTATTCACTGAAGGGTTAAGGGATTTGATTAATTCTATGTATCAGTTGGCACCTATTGATTATACAGTAGAAGCTCGATAACGTGAACATTCGAATTTATGAACATCTCGGTCCTGTGAACACCCTATTTTTTCTATTTAGCTACTCGGTAACGTAACATTTACACTCGGTATCGTAAACAGTAAAAGTTAAGAGTTGTTATTGTTGTGTATTAGATATCTTGGTGTCTGTACTAGAATGGAATACAGACACACAAAAGAAAACAGTTGGAATGCACGAATTATTAGAAGATGATCATGAAGATGAAGATTGTGAAATTGTAAACAAACCTGAACTGCAAAAAATAACTTATAATAAAGCTATTCAAGCATTGAAGGTATCGCTAAAACAAGCCGAACAAAATCATATCGACATAACTGATCTTCTAAGTTTAAAAAAGGTTTATGAAAAGGCTGTAATTTTAAATGCAACTAAAAAACAAAGTGAGATAACTACGTTTTCTCGTAAACTTTGCATCTTTAATGTTCTTAATTACCAACATTATGCACTACACAATGTATGTATATACGTTTTATAAAGAATAAATAAGTGCATAACACTAGGTTTTCTACACCCCCGTTAGTGTGAACACTTGAGTTAATTTGAACATCCCTTTGGTTTTTTGTATTCACAGAATCGAGCTTCTACTGTATATCATTTTAACAGCATCCTCGACCGTTTATGTAGTCTCTAGTAATAGATGATGGCAATGATGAATTATTTAGATGAATCATTTAGATGAATCACAGCGATCTAACTGCATAACAATATTTAAATTTTTTTCCCTGTTTTCTGCATTCACAAGTTAATTTTAATGATTTATCCAGTAGTCACAGTGCCTGTTATTTGATTTTTATGATGATAAAAATTTAATTTAAACATCTTTCAGACAAAGTTGGTTTTTAAAAACATTTGTATTTTAAACATTTACTGTTTTAAATTAATTGGATGTGAAGGAAGGTAATTTCAGTATCTTAGATTAGCAGTCCTTTGAATTTTATTGTTTGCTTAGTATGTTAACTTTTAAATTAAAAAAAATTTGTTTTCAAGATTAAAGTTTTTATTTTAGTTAAAAGTTCAGGCTTCGTCAGAGTAAATAACAACAATACCGACTTGTATGTTTTTCAAAATAACAATAAAGGTACTGATGAATGCACAAACTATGTCAGCTGAGTAAGAAGTATAAAATTATCTAAATTTGGCACAAATGTTCTTTGTAAGAGATAAAAGAAAATTCAGCATATATGATACACGAATGAGAGGGGCAAGAAGAAGCCAAAATTTGATTACATTTAACAATGTGAATCACAAATTTGTCAACTGGTTTAGAATACTTTGTAATTGTGCTGATACAAATAAAACGTAATTTTTCACTCAAGTTTAAGATAATAGATTTACTAAGACTAAAAAAGAAAACCAATCAACAACACTTTAACAAAATGAAAGGATATTGCTGAGAAATTAAATAAAAAAAAATAAAATTATTAGCGAGATTAGATTTTTGTCCTTTTCAACCGGCCCCCTTCTATTAGAGACTGATTATGTTTATCTATTATTAAATACAGGAAATACCTTGCACCTTCATGTTTATTAATAATGATTTAATGAACATTTTAAGAGCAAAATAATATAATAGCTTCTTAAAAGATTTTGTTACTTGTACAAAAATAAAATAAAAATTCAAAATAGAAGAAGGTAGTCAACAACATATTTACAATACAAACAATTATAATCAATTTTTGTTAACATAAAAATAAGTAGACTAAATAAAATAACAATTCTTATATTTAAATAGTTGGCAAACAAAATATCTCCGTAAGGTCATCAAAGACTGTTAATTAAAAAAAAAATTAACCGCATAAAAACTTCCTAGGCTTAATTGATAACACTCTCAGTAATGTGCAAAATAGTAAAGAATAGATTATGCACAACCAACTAAATTATGAAAGACAGAAAATTGTACCTAAATTAATTTTATAATAAAATATTAAACAGACTTGATGTTCAGTTTGCGTTAATGAATTACTACAAAAAGTTTTAATCTTCTAATAAAAGTTAAATTGATTTAACGCTAACTAGGGCAACCTGTACGATCATTTTGGTTCTGTTTAATAAATTAAAAAATTGCTTACTTCTTTGCCTTCTTTGTTTAAATAGTAAGACTGCCATTCCATAATAAGTGGGGTGCCTTGAACAGGACTATTGGGAGGTGATTTTGGACTGCTATGTGGTGAATCTCTTTGAGATCCTGCTAAAGAGACCCTTGCAGATGACTGATTTGATTCCCTTTGTGCTTCTCGCAGAAGCCTTAAATAATCCTCGGATGATTGGGGTATAACAGCCACCGAAGATCCACTATGTTGTGAGCCACAAGTGGATGCAGATACATCAACCCACGAATCTGCATAATTACAATTAATCAAAATAGGTTAAAGAAATAGTAAATTAATTAAATGAAATTAAGTAAATTAAAGTTCAACAACAAAAATGACAGATTATTAAAAGTCGAAATAAATTGTGTTTATTTACAAACGACAGAGGAGCATGCCAGATGGATTGTAAACAACGCAAATTACCTATGAGTAAATCATCGAGACTCGATTTTGTCGACATTTTTTGAGCGTAATATTGCACTAACACGATATTAATGTTTAATTATACAACGCCACAAACTAACACCAAATCTTAATTACGATTCAACTTCTATAAACAAACTAAAGCTGTAGCCTACGTGACTTTTCAACAGTCATCTACCCATTGAATGATTCCTTCTTTGTCTTTGCGTACGTCAGTGATCACATGATGCGATGGGCCAATGACATTGTCCCAAGGTTTAATGTGGTTTAATGCGCGAAAGAAAACAACAAAAACAGCCAAATTAATATGCGCAATATGCAATATCTACTTTAAATCCAAACCCAAAACGGCGCTTTATTTAAATTAATAAAAACAATAAAGTATTTTTATTGTAATTCAACGGTACTAAAAACAGTTGCAAGTTTTCTATTATTTCAAGTCACGTAAATATAATTATACAAATTATTATGTTCAATTTATTTGTTATGAAGTGAATAATCGATACATTGATATTGTTTTATTCAAAGTTGATCCTTATCGGTTGTTGTGATATTAAAATTTTTTGTTTGAAAATTATTTGTTTACGTTTAAACCTACAACATATTATAAGGTGTGAAATTAGAATGTTTCTACATTACTCATCTTTTGCCAATGCAATGCAGCGGTACTCAAAATTTTATTAAATTCTTATTACGAGTTGGAAATATACAAAATTAGGCCTGCGCCAATAACTATTTTTGAATTCGTCTCTGTTTAAATTAGGTACTGTCACAAAGGATAACCAAGTTATCTCAAAAAGTGGCTTGCCTACACTGAGAGAAATAATCGACAATAATTTTGCTACATAATAACATTATTATATATTTTTCATTTTTTTTTATGTTCAGTTTCCTGATTAAATTTCTTGGTTTAACCCTCCGGGGGGCGCGTCTTTCAAAGTTGCACGAATGGGCGCGTTGCGGCTTTTACACCGCACTTAAAATATTGCCTATATAGGGCGCGTTCGATTTGGCACTTACAACGCTTTTTTCGCTTTCGCAAAAAAGCTTGTGAAATATGCGTTCGATTTGGAAAAGGGCGTATCTACATGCTTCCAAACCGAACGGGGTTTTTAATGATTTTAAAGTGAAATTTAAAATTTACTGGTGGCACTTAATCTAACTTATTTAATTAGAAATAAGAAAGTGAAATATTTATTCCAATACAATTTATTCGTTTTGTGAATGAGAATTAAACATACACTGGCTCACAGAATTATTGGCACAGCCCTATGCTAGCAATGTAATTTGTGCCTTTTCAAGACTATTTTTGACACATAACAATCAATTTTACGGCAAAACTTTTCAGATATTTTTTATTGCAAATTTCATGGCCTTCAATTTTGTTGCTATATATTTTTTCATTTTGTCGCTCCATTTCTAACTGACAGCGATTTAAACGAAACTCCGTAAAATGCAAAAATTAATTTCAGCTGTATCTCGAAAACAGTGCGAGAAAATAGAAAAATGTATATGAATAAAAATGTTGGAAATGAAATTTACAAGAAAAACTTCCTATTCAGTTTTCTATTTTGTCGCACCGTTTTTAAGATACAGCTGAAATTATTTTTTGGATTTTAGAGAGTTTTTTAAGTCGGGCTTGAGTCGCTGTCAGTTAGAAATGGAGCGACAAAATGGAAAAATGTATATAAATAAAATTGAAGGCCATGAAATTTGCAACAAAAAATTTCTGAAAAGTTTTACCGTAAAATTGATTGTTATGTATATACCGGGTGCTGATAGAGTTAGCCGAACATAGGAAATTAACATGTAAAAATTTATTTATGCAAATTCCTGCTTCCCTAATTATTTTAGAGAAAAAATGAAAGACATAAAAATAATGCAGAAATATAAGCTACCAATGGTAATACCATTAGATTTAATCTAACTTTTACATAAAAGATCAAAAAATGCTTTCGAAATTGTTAAAATTTTTATTTATCGCACTGGCCATGTAATAAATTCAATTTAATTTATATTTTCCAAAATAATTACCCTAGAAACTTTCATGGCCAGTCCTATAAATGAAACTTTTAACAATTTCAAAAGCATATTTTTTGGTCTTTTAAGTAAAAGTTAGATGAAATCTAATGCTCTTATCATTCGTAGTTTATATTTCTGCATTAATTTTGTGTCTTTCATTTTTTCTCTAAAATAATTAGGGAAGCAGGAATTTGCATAAATAAGTTTTTACATGTTAATTTCCTATGTTCGGCTAACTCATTCAGCAACCAGTATAACAATATATAATCCCATTTTTAATAATTTGACCAAAAAGGACGAAAAATTACTGTCTAATATATCCTACGTACTAAGGCAGTATTGTTAAAGAGTACTAAACAAAAATTTTGTTGTTTAAATTGGTCGTTTACGTTAAAACATCATAAAAACCATATTGGGGTCTCTAAAACCCAGTGTGCAGGACACGTTACAAAAAATAAGTGTGAAGTTTCAAGGTTAAAGATCATCTACCAAAAGTAGGTTAACAAAATTAAAAATATAAATTTATAGCCACAATTTGCTCCGTTCCTATTCGACATAATCGCCAATCTTAATGGTAATAATTGCGTATGTGCTTCTGGTACCCCGTTAGTGTAATATTATACCAAATCTCTTCAATGAAGCTCCGCAATTTCGTTAAATTCCTTGGTGCACTTTTGGTGATACGAGATTTTAATAAGGATCAGATATTTTCTATTGGTGACAGGTCTGGGCTTTGTGGTGGTCATGTCAAAACATTTCTATTAGTGTCTTTGATATAATTATCAAAACTATTTTAGCATCACAAGATGCTGGCAACATCTTTGTTGTATTAAATGCCTAAATAAACAAGCCATGGGTTTACAAGGCCTGTAGTGCTAAAGTACAAGTACAATTTTAGCACGGTGTATGGGTGCATTATCCTGTTGCAATACGAAATCTCCACCAATCAATGGTTTTCCTTCAGGTATTATTTCAGTCTTGAGTAAATTTATAAGTAGACCGCCGCGCCGCATTAACTATTCCTTCTAATGACAATTTTGCCAATACCAGCCGTGCACATGTACCTTCAAATCATAATACCCTTATAGATTGACTTTAGAGCACCAAAAATAGAAGCAAAATGACTATGAAATTGTTATATCATCACAAACAGTCAGACGCAGACTATACAAAGTTGGTAAAAATGGACGTATTGCAAAGCGAATGCAGTAAGTTTTACAGGGACCATATTGTAAAACCCATGCAATTTTGGGATAACGTTTTATGGACAGACGAACAGACAGACGACAGACTCTGCTTATTCCCAATTGTATTTGTACGGTTCAATAACACTTTTTTATTATTATTGTGAAATATACTATACCCCTATAATAAAAGTAATAATAAAACCTGATCATTTTTTTTGGGGGGTTTGAGACACATTTAATAAATATTATAAATTTTATTTATAATTTATTTATTTTGTATTCTTATATTTTTTAACTCGAATGTCAAGTTCTTATTAGACTAATAAATTTTTCAAAAATCAAATATTTTATATTTTATAAAACAAAAAAAAAAACAATAATTTTAAAAGAAGACAAAAGAAATCTTCGTGATATTAAAAGTTTGTAAAATTATACTGTTCAAGAGTACAGTCAAGTGTGCAAATAAATGCATTTACAGTGTGGATAGCTTAAAGGAGCTGTATAAATTTGTTCGACATGTAGTTCTAAAGTTAACGAGTGCTCAAATAGCTTCCTTTTCTAAAATTCAGCACCTAAAGCAAGCATACATTGGTTGCCTAAATTGATAAGCAAAGTTGTGCTTCTTTTGTTTCGAGCCAATCACCTAGTTCTGAATACAATCAATTTTTTTTTACAAAAAATTAAGTCGAGTATTCTCCAGGTAAGTCATGTGTAATTTTAAAAAACATTTCAGGAATGCTATGTAAACAGTCTTTTAAATAAAAAAAGTCTTCTGGGAATGTGAAAACTTATCAGCCATTCCAATTTTTTAAGACCTCATTAAATCCCACTTATTTAAAGCTTCATCTGTGCATAATTTCATTTTTATTTGAGCGTTGGGTGCTGCAACATCAACTCCTAGACAAGTTCCACGGGCAATATTGTATATTGGAGAAGTATTCTAAAACAAATTTACAATACAATTATGGCAAACCAATAGCTTGAACTTCTTCGATAAATCACATAGCATTCAAAATTATCAAAACGTTACAAAATAGATAGATTAGAAGAAGTCAACCCTATGATTACCGGGTTATTCCATATCAAGTAGTCCAGTCTTGTTGCTCAACCATTCTAAAAAAAATTGATTTTTTGTGTGTAAACATCCTGACATGTTAGTAGTACTGACCATTATTTCAATTTTATTGTCTTTTTTTTCGTGGGAGTGTCATATATGCATTGCAATGTGCGGAATTTTTAGCAATTTTTAAGGTTTACTGTAACCGAAATATTTCAGCTCTTATTTGTCCTATCAAGATAGGGAAAATATGAAATTGTTTAAAAAGAACCAGACTACAATATTGCTCATTACATATTTTTACTTAAAAGCAATCCTAAAGGGTAAAATTACAACCTCAATTCTTATATGGTTTTTTAAGAAAATGCCATTTTTGAAGAGAGGTTTAAGCATGAAGGGAAAATATCTCAAAGTTAAATTTTTTTTACATAGAGATGGCAACTAGTTGAAATCACACACCAAATATTAACCCTAAGATTTATTCTCCTTAGTAATTAGCGGATCATAACAAGAACTTCCAAAGAGATGATTGTATTTTACAAAAATTTTAATTTCATGGAATACGCAAATATTTACGACAGTATTATCTGTTCTTAAAGTAAGCAAAATTTGATTTTCTTCACTTTATTCACTAATTAATTTGATATCTCATGGTCATGATACTGAACCATACACACTTTTATGATAATCTTCGCCAATCAGTTCACCCGAGTTCACCCACATTACATTCCATTTTTCAAATTTGAAAGCCTTAAATAAAAAAAAACAACCTTCCTGTGTGGCTATTAACAATACAATAGAGCCTTTATGCTAGATATAGCATAATCTGTGTCCGAACAGTTCCATCGTTGAAAGAAGCAATTACGTTCATTAAGACGTGTACATTTTTGGACATTTTGTTGTTGTCCTATCTCGGCTTGTAGTCAAATCTCAAACTCAAATTTTTTTGTACGTAATGCCATTATATATTACTGTTATGACATGAAATTTCAGATTTTTATCAGGTCCCTGACCAGCGATATTTAGTGCCAAAAATCTTCCTTTCGTTAAATTTCCAAATTTTGAAAATTTTTAGAAGAAAGAGGGAGTAAATCAAAAACTATAGATATGTTCTGTGGAGTAAATCTTAGAGTTAATATTTTGGTGTGTGATTTCAACTAGTTGCCATCTCTTTGTAAAAAAAAATTTAACTTTGAGATATTTTCCCTTCATGCTTAAACCTCTCTTCAAAAATGACATTAAAAAGAAAACAGATATGAATTGAGGCTGAAATTTTACCCGTTAGGATTGTTTTTAAGTAAAAATATTTAATAAGCAATATTTTAGTTTGGTTCTTTTTAAACAATTTCATTTTTTCCTTATCTTGATAGGACAAATAAGAGCAAATTGCAGTAAACCCTTAAAATTGCAAAAAAATGCCGCACATTGCAATGTAAATATGACCCTCACACGAAAACAAAAGACAATAAAATTGAAATAATGGTCATTTAAGACTACTAACATGTTAGGATGTTTACACAAAAAAAATCAATTTTTTTTAGAATGGTCAAGCAACAAGACCAGACTACTTGATATGGAATGATCCTACCCTATATAACTTATAAATTTACCTCTCCCTTATGTTTCCATTCCTGATTTCCACCCATTTCGTGACACTTGTACAAATACGGAGAACCTTGGCTGGATTGTAAGCAAAGCAGTTGTGCCAGTACTAATTCACTTTTATCGGTTTCGTACCAAATCTACAACAAAATTTAATTTTTAGAAAGGTCCCGCTTTCAAACAGTAACTAACCTGTGCTTTTGTTCGTAAGCAATTTTTCAGCACCAAACTGCTCCCTTTAGTTTTAATATCTTTCTTGCTTTGAATACACAAACTGCTATTACTCAATTTTAACTGATATTGATCAACATAATTCCTTTTCCTGCTTTGCCAAGGTTGATACTTATCTTGCACAAGAGCCGACCACTTATTTTTCAATTTAGCATCGTCATCTGTGGGTAAAGTCAATTCGGGATAGACATTTTTCACATACCAGTCGAAATCGTAGCACTTCAACTCTCTCCGTAATTGAATTCTAGAAGACACATCCCCGTAGTTCATATTCCTTGCAGCAGGTTGTTTCATAAAGAAATACTCTTTATAATCATCCAACCAAACCTGAGCAACTCTCAGCGAGTTGCGCAACATAGTATCCTTTCCATTGGGATCCCCATATGGTCTTCTCTGTCTAAATACGTGTCCGACCCTACTGCAAGGAATAATTTCGATTCTTCCACCACACATCCAAATTCTGAAAGATATTTCCAAATTTTCACCACCCCATATTTCCATTCCGGCATCGTATTCGCCCATCTTCATAAAATAATCTCTATTTATTGCAAACAGACCGCCGGCCATTGTAGGCGACTTTATCGGTTTCACAAAATCTGTTCCCGTTGCCAAGGCTCCTACAGTTAAAATTGTCAAAAATTAGATTTCTATTACAGGGTTATTTTGATATATTTTGATATTTTCTAAATAAAAATCTAACAAAACAAAATTTCAACAACATCCTCTGGAAGTCAAAAACTTTGTTTGAAAAATTCTAATAATAAATAGTTAAATTAAAAATACATTACCGGTAGGTAAATTTTCCCATTTGAAGTGTAAACCCCAGTTAAATCCACCCCTAACAAGTGGACTAGAAGTGTAACGAAACGTATCAGCGTTAATGATGTCTATAACAGGAGTAACTACACTAGCATTGCTTTGTTTAATCCGCGATAACAGAGGCTGAATCCAATTTAAGTTTACTTCTATGTGACTATCCAAAAACACCAACACTTGTCCCATGGCTCTTCGGGCACCAAACATCCTTGCCCTAATTAATCCCTCCCTCTGTTCAGTCTTAACCAACTTAACGTGACTCTTCAACTCATCATTATTTTCAATGAAATTCGTTAAATTTGAATGCAGACCTTCAAAATCGCTGTAATCGTCAATAAGAATAATTTCCTTCAAAAGATATGAAGGAGTCCTATCCACAATCGAATACAACGTCCTTATTAGGGTTGTCAAGTGTTCGTTGTAAAAACAAATAATCACAGATGCAGATGGTAAATCGGCAGGATACACCACATTTTCGCAACTAAAATATTTTTAAGCTAAATATTTTTAAGTTTGCTTTTTTAAGAGTAACTCACAGTTTGTTTCTAGTATCAGGTACCGCACGCCTGTAACCCAATTTGTCGCTAATAAGGACGTTAAACGAATACATCTTGTAACCATCTTTGTGTATCTGTTGTTCCTTGACGGTCTTAACTAGACCAATCTCGTTTAGCACTGTAAAATAAAACCTTGTTGTTAATCATTCAAAAAAAGATATTCAGACCGTACCGTCACGGTTCTCCTTATGTGACAACGATTGGAGAGATTTCAAAAGCTTGTTGCTATTTTTGTAATTTTCATGATTTGGATTTTTAAGTTCCGACTCAAAATCCAAGACGTTGTTGGATAAAATTGCGTTTCTGTTACTGTACCGCTTGTAACTGCTAGGAGGAAGTGTCGTATTGAGATCATGAGCTGTGGTCACTTGCCAGTACAGGTATAAAGAAATTATCCAGGTGATTGAAGCAAAGCAGATTCCATACAAAAATGATTTGTTGAGATTCATTTTTGAGTTTTGTTGCAAACAAAAAATTCAAGTCATTTTGATTGAACTGCAAGTAGGCGACGATGACTACTTTTAGGTTATATCCGTGAGGTTGTGTACAATCATGTACAATGATGATTTTGATAATTGATTTAAAAGAATTAGCGAAAGCACAGCATAGACTTGTAGCAAAATTTTTTTAAATTAATTTTGCAAAAGGTAAGAAAGGTGATTGTAAAACTAATAGGTGAGTTCAACGAAAAGACCGACAGATAGCAATTGCTCCAAGTTGTAGCGCTACCTGTCTGTTGAACGCATAGATGTTAATTCTTAACCAGGACCAAAGAGTATGTACATACTCTTTGCCAGGACCAATACACAAAAATTAACTGATGTGATTATTGTTCTAGTGATGTATCGCAGCAAATACTATAGATAAGATAATACGTACAGCTTCGGCCCATTACAATAGAATTTTCGTAGCATCAACGGTCAATGATGACAATTCGGCCATTAACGTCAATGGCCGGACAATAACGTCAATGCCCAGCTTAGTTGGGCATTAACGTCAGATGCGTTACAGACATTTTTTGTTAATAAATTTATAATTATTGTAAAATAAATGTGTCTTTATTCACCCAAAAACAAAAAATTTATTGATATTAGCTTATTTTTATTAGCCTATTTTTTGGCAACTCAATTTTAGCGCTCGCACCATGCTAGATAGTAACTATCTCTATCATCTATGGCCAGCATGGTGATAGTTACTATCTCTGGGTGACGGTAAACTGCACGAACGACTGCAGGTAGCTGAAAAAAAAAGTGGTAAACTGCACTCCAAGCAAAAAAACCAAAAGTAATCCCTATGGTAAACTGCACTCGAAGTTCGTGCAGTTTACCACTGGGATTATTTTCGGTTTTCTATCAGGTAGTTGAATCCTTATTATTTTTAATAAATTGTTATCCCAAAAATTAAAGTAATGTATTGTTTATTTGAAAATAGAAGTAAAAATATCAAATCAAATCAAATCAAAAAATAAAATTTAATTTAATTAAAATTTTATAAAAAATTTAAAAATAACATATAAAATTGGTAACCCAATAATAAGGTATGGCATTTAATTAATGTGGGGGCAACTGTAAAATGAGACAGCTTTTACAAATTGCAACTGCGATATTTCATCTGCTTCGTATTTTCGCAATAAATCAGTAACAATTGTTTGCTTTTGTTTAGAAGTTTTGTTTTGGGAAGGTGGTTTTCCAACACTGTTCAATGCTATATAAACTTTATGTTGCTCATGTTTAAGAGCTTCAACAAATTTGTATATATTTGGGCGAATAGAATTAAAGTTCTGTTTAAATGCGGCATGGAATGATTCACAACCATTGGTTGTTGAAATCAAATCCGCAGACGCCTTGGCCCAAACCACTGGAAGAAACATGGCTTTTCTATCCACATATGTATTTTGGGTTTGATTTTTAACAAATCATAGTAAGCTTCCAAAACGTCGTCCGCTTTCAAAAACTTCAATCCGAAGCAATAGCGCAACCACCTACCAACTTCTGAAGTCTGAAGCTAGGCCGTTTTTTTGGAGAGCACGGTACCACGCTTGACCAAGATGAAACCTGCAACCTTCAATCGATGCTTCTGGCCATTGAATTGCACACGCGTTTCTGATCGCTACTTCAAAAAAAACAAAACTTGAGTTAATTTTATATAACGATCATGGGATTAATAAATTTAATCGTATAAAAAAATAATTTTTGTTATACTCTGTATATACCCGTATTTTTGGGGTGCAGCTTATACCTGAAAAATGTTCGGGGTGCAGTTTACTACTGGGCGATTGTAAGTTCCACCGGTCGGTCAAATCTTTTTTAATCCGACATGTAAGTTCCACCGGTCCCTTTTGGGTCACTATTTTCTGACATGTAAGTTCCACCTGTCGGTCAATTAAGTCGAGGTGGTCAAGGTTAATGTTTTTCTTTTGAGCCTTTTTAAGCTATTGTTGTGTTGTGGGAGTTGAGTTTTATTCAAGTTATACAAAAATATTTAAATTTATGACGCAATTTGACTTGGTTTCGATAAACTATATAAAGGGGCAATAAGTATTCTGATTTTACAAAATAAAACGCTGCGCAAGCACATCTAGCAAATAAACCACATTTTTATTTAATTTTGTAGGTACAGCGGGATCTTAAAGGTAGGTTTGTAGTCTTGTGCAGGGCCGTATATAAGGAGGTGTTTTGGGGTGTTCAACCCCCCCCCCATAAGTTAAGTAATTCGAAATAATTACTACATTACAAGAATTAATTTAAAATGCGGACAATGCCAACAATTTTTTTAATTTCTAGCCCCCCCCCCCATGACCCATTTCTAATTACGTTAGTAGAAATTTGTAACAAACACGATTTACAGTTCCAACCAAAATTTGCCACTGTAGATTTTGAACTTGCAATGCACGCTAGCTAAAATACGTTTGGGAAAATATTACACTCATTGGCTGTAGATTCCATTTAGGCCAATCTTGGTATAGGAATATTAAGAAATTTAGATTATCTGGAGAATATAACAATCCTTCTTCGCAAATTAGTAATTGGTTGCGATACAGTTTTGCTTTGCAATATTTAAGTCCGAATGAAGTCGATGCAGTCTACAGCGAAGACCTAATATCCATTATATCGGACGATCCACGGTTGCAAAACTATTCGGATTATTTATTTCGCACGTACATATATAGATGCAAATTCTACATATCCTCCTAAGCTTTGGGCTGCAAATTCAGCTAGTGAAAAAAAATTTGTAAAAAGTATCTCTAACCGCTTCTGCGAAATAAATGTTGATGAATCTTGAAGGAGGGGGAGTTTAGTAAATCATTTTTAAATTTAATTTTACATTTATGTTAATTGTATACTTTTATTTCAAAAAAAAATTAATAAAGACATCAGAGTTTGAATTTGTAAATGAACATGTAATATAGCATTAGCTAATAAACCATTATTATTATTAAAAAAGAATGATTTTTTACGTTTTCAAAAAAAAATAATTGTTTTCAGTTTGAATTATCGTTGCAGTATTGCAATAAGTATTATAAGAAACTTTCGGATCTTAATCCATTAATTCTTTAAGTTGCCATCGGTGGAACTTACATGTTTTGCCCGGGTACCTTTTTGGCCATCGGTGGAACTTACATGTTTACCTTCGGCAGCTTAGCAAAAAAAAGGCTTAAAACCTGACCATCGGTGGAAGTTACTACTGTCCTTACTACTTTGCAAAATTTTGTGCAGTTTACCATTATCAGGTAGATTTGGAGTGCAGTTTACTTTACCCCCTATCTCTATCATCTATGATTCTGGCTCATTTATGATAACGTTAGTGCCATCTTCAAAGATGGGGAATTTCCATGTACCAACCGATTTCAGTACCAATTACGGAGGGAGCAAAAAATTTTCCGCCCCCCGCTGCTACCTACCGCTCCAACTCGTTGAACGAAATTACTACCTGCTACTTGGTAGGGTTCCGTTTTGCTCCCTTCGTTGAACTCAACTATTAGTGCAGCGTCAGATTCTGAGAACTTGGTTTCGCTACTGTGGGGTCACAGTGACCACGCTTTGTTTCATTCGTTTACTCACGTACAACTTAACTTTTTGCTTTTTTTTTGTAACAGATGTTTTATTTGGTATTCTAGTAAGCAAAAAAAAATTAAAAAGTAATTAATTTATAAATAAACTATATCGCAAAAACCACAACACCTGAAAATCACAGTTTTTGTATGCAATTCCGCGCTGCACTGCAAACATATTGGTTTGTGAATTGAAATTATATAATTAAAAATTTATTTAGTTGGGCTAAGACTTTTACACAGTTGTATGAACAATAATAATGATAGTTTATATTTTATAATCTTTAAATGAGACGTTTACTAGAAACATAATAATTACAGTAACGCTATCGTGTGGTCACAGTGACCCCTAGCTGTTTTGATTTCCTTCTATAAATAAAACAAGGCAACTTTCGACCATCCCCATTTGTCAACATACTAGGAGCGATGTAACTTAAAGGTACTGAAACCCATGACTAATTTTGATATTAGTTTGATAAATATCTCTTACGAAAAAAACAACGGATAGCTGAATACAAATATTTCTCAATAACACAAATCTATAAAACTGTCACTTATCAAGGCAATATCAACTTAAAAATGGAAAGGATCTGCAGGCAAGACAATATTATTATAGCTGGAAAAACAAAATTTATTAAAAAAACAAAAAATTACAATAACGTTCCACTTTTAAAAAATACCAATCTTGTACTTCTCGTATCAGTGGTGCAAAGCGGAGAGCTACATACTGCTTTCATATTTTTTAGCAATCTGCGTGGTACTTCTGCTTCCACTTCACTGCAATTCAAAATAATACGATAATTTGTGAATGGACTAAAACAGTTAGACTAAAAACTGTCAAGCCGTGGAACCCAGTATATAATTGCACCAGTTTGTCATTGTCACTTATGTTGCTGAATTTAAATTGTGTGGTTTCCTGTTTTTTCCTCGTGTGGTACTTCTTCTATTTGCAGTGAGTAATTTTCTGTTTTTCCCACAGAAGGATCAAATTGTAGATTATCATATAAACGATCTTGTTCTCTTGTCAAACTAAAATTATAAATAATATTATATTTGATAATTTTACTAGGATTTCAATAGTTTCACTTCGCACAGCTTCTGATGTAATCATTCTCCTACTGTTCTGTTAATTAGGAGAAGAAGCAATGTTCCTTACAACTTCTAGACCATTTTCTTTTAATCCATCTTTAAAATGGCAACTACACACCGTGCTGTCGGTCTAAGTTCTTCGACTCGTCTAAAATATATGTAGTATGTTCGTTTTAGAAAAGAAAAACTTATACACAATAAATGAAGATACCTTACTTACCTCAATAATAATTTGATCCATCTTCGGCTCTCATTTTTATCTTTGGGGAATGTAAAGAATTTACATTTCTCTTTCACTGTAATGCTTACAATCACGTACCCAACACTTAACCATATTTGAATCTAAAAATAAATAACTACCCATTTCAATAAATATTTTTTGTATCCACTTTCTAATACTGCTCATGCATATAACAATTCAAGTAATTTTATGAGCGCATTTCGTCGAAATTAGATTCAAACCTCTACGCTTGACAAAATGTAAGTGCATAAAATGCAGCTCAAAGCGTGATTACAACAAAATTTAAGATTGTTCAAACCTTTCACTTGAAAATCATGCCAAAAACGAATGTGAGGTCATTAATGCCTTATTTTATCAATATACTACTTGTTTAAAAATAATCGTTTAAAAATCAAATCACATGTTAATGTCAATAAAATGAGGTTATGTAGTTCAGTTTGTTTGGAACCAAGTTCTCAGAATCAGACGCTGCACTAACATGGCGTATTGTCCTAATTGTTTGTTATTTAATTCAACAAAAATAAAAAAGTCAAACGGTTAGTTGTGTGGTTTTCGATATACCAACAAAAATTTGTAAATTAATTCCTGTAAATATGTGGAGGTTTTGCCATTTAAAAACATTGTATATCAACATAACCTTTAATACGAAAATAATAAATTTAATCTGTTGACATCAAATTTATTATGTGACTATTAATTGCAATAAAAAGACGAAATTGTGTTTTCAATTAGTGAGTGTTTATAATCTTCTTATTATGAATGAACAAAGCAAAGAAAACGAATTTGCGGGATGTAGTGCTGCTGGTGAAGAATTTGGTCGCAGTTCCAGAACTAAACGTAAACAAATGGAACCTTTTTATTGTCCAGTGTGCAGTATTACAATTCGGAATACCGAAATCGAGTCACATTTAGTATCGGAGACAGAAAAGTTAAGCAAACTTTCTGGCACGAAACAGAAAATCCACAAAAATTGTAATACGAGTACAACTAATGGATCAAGTGAAACTTCAAATGAAGTATGGGAAATTTTTCAGAAAGTCAAGTGCAATAGAAATAGTCGTCAAAAAATTAAGTCTCGGAAACGAAAATCAGAAGAAGCTATTTGTCCAATTTGTGATAAAGAAATTTTGGAGGATACCAACTTACATATTGATTTGTGCTTGAAACGAGCTAACAACGGTGGCGATAGTGATGAAAACATCGATGTTGAAGGTGATTATGAGGAGTATGAGTGGGCTGGACAATCTCGTGTTCGAGCAACTTCTTTATTACAAGGCGGTGTTTCTACTTTAGGGACATCTTTAAGTACTACTAACGAGGATGAAGATCTTGTGGTCGATGGAGATGATACAAATATGTTTGGATTACCGCAGTACTCGGAACACGACATCATAATACCAAGTGATGATAAAGAACATGTAGCTTTACGGAAAGCAGTCATTGGTTCTGATTGTAGTAATAGTGTTTCAAAAACAAAAGACAATGAAGTTAATGTTAATATTGGTGGTGATCCCATATTGGAAGCACTTAAGAGTCGTATTCGTGAATTAGAAACTCGAGAATTAACAAGAGAGGTATACAAGTGTCTTATTTGTATGGAAAGGTATAAAACTCCTGTTATTTCGGTTTGTTGTTGGCATGTACATTGTGAACAGTGTTGGTTACAAACATTAGGGGCAAAAAAATTGTGTCCTCAATGTAATATGATTACTTCCCCATCCGACTTAAGACGTATATACATGTAAATATTTAAGAATATTTTAGTCTTCCCTCGGGAGACACTGGCAAGCTACCAATGTATGCCAAGAGAACCCTTGAAGAAAAAGTTGATTACTATGCCCTTTTGTAGGGTGAAGGACTCAGAGAGAGAGATTTAAAGAATAAAATTGTGATTTGTTTATAATAATTAAGCAGTTAATGAGACCTCCAAAGTATTGTAATATAATTAATTATTTTAAATATTTACTTTTATTAATTTATCGTGTCATTTATTTTTAGTCTATCTTATAAGTGATGAAATTGTTTCAATGTAATTCTTAATTGAAAATAATTTTTATTAAAATAAATAGAAAACTTTTTCAATATCACCAATTTATCGATCATGGGTTTTGGAGGCAGTCAAATAATATTTTTTAATTTTTTTCAATTTTAATTGAAAATAATTCATGTGAATACTTTAGTTCGAATTCCATAAGTCTTTCTGGCAATTTTCCAACTTGAGCTCTCAACAAAAATGTAATTTTTATTTAATTTAAATGGATTAATACTTGGACTAAAACAGGTTAAGTTAAGTTTGTCGAGGATTTCAGTAACCACTAGATTTTAGGTGAATGGATAAAATTTATGATCAGAATTGAACTGGCATGGATCGTAAGAACGGCCTTTAGGTAGGCCATGTAGCGCTTGGCCCCAAATTTTTGAAATTGGTATTTTAATACCAATTTTCTCTCAAGATATTTTTAAAGTTATTTGGAAAGGCATTTGCTACTTTTTTAAATTATAAAATATAATATTAATTTTAAAATTATTTGGATGACAAATGATTCTTTACAATTTTACATTATTGTTTGGGAAGCACTGCTTGAATATGAGTAAGTGAGCCACGAAATGTCACAGCACTGGCTTTGATTGGCTATTGTAAGACTGGCGACAATGGGCTGTACAATGCCAAACTACAAATTTTAAGTTTTTTTTAAAAATTCAATGTTAACAACGAAAAATGTCTGTCAGTCGATTAGATAAATTATATAGAAGTATCCTTTTAACAAAATTTTTCACAAAAGGTTGGGGCTCACCGGAAAATTTATATAAGTATGATATTTAAAAAAAAAGTATTTGAAGGTTATTTAGTTTTACATTTCAGAATATTTGAATTTAGAAAATTAATATCCGATAGAAATAAGTGCTATCAACTTGTGTCAAAAGATTATCCTGTAACAATAATTAATGTAAGTTATTTATTTTTAATTTTTCACTGTGTTTATTCGAATTCCTTGCAGAATAAAACTTGGAATGGATACCGTGTATTAGATGGTAAATTTCAAAGTCCTCTTGTTGCTTATATGCCAGATGTTGTTCCTCCCGAAGTGGCAGAATGTTACTTTCAGATAATAATACCCAAAAATTGGAATTCCCAACATTATCGGCCTATGTGTATACATTTTGCAGGTACAGGCGATCATGTACGTTTCTGTTTTATTGAATTACTCTTTTTTTAAGAATCGTGTTTTAGTATTTCTGGAGACGTAGAAACGTAATGGCAAAGCCATTACTTAAATCCAATATTGGTGCAATATTATTAGAAAATCCTTTTTATGGATTAAGGAAACCTAAAGATCAAGTGCGATCAAGTCTACATAATGTATCAGATATTTTTGTTATGGGAGGCTGTTTAATTTTGGAAGCTTTGGTGCTATTGCATTGGTGCGAAAAAATGGGTTTTGGACCCCTTGGTGTATCAGGGTTGTCTATGGGAGGTCATGTAAGTATTTGTATTTTTACTTTTTAAAAGCTTTTTTCTTTTATTCAATTTGTGTGTAATCCATTTGCCACATGTTGCAAATCAGTTATTAGAGAGTGCTAAGTCAAAGATTTTACTTATTTCCTAAATATGATTAAATAATGAGACTGATTAGTTTAGCAAGTTAGTAGAACAATTGCTAATTGCTCTGATTTTAATTGTTTCTGCGCTTTGGAGGGCATGTAAAGCTATTCGTCCCCGTAAATTGATGATTGCTACCATCAACTATTAATACAGGGTTGCAGACATTCTTCAATCCGCTTCAAGCAGTCGTGGGGTTTAAATGCTAAAGGAAAATGCTTTCTCTTGAAGAAAGAAGCTAATTAGCTTCTACAGTGGACAGAAAAGGCTGAAAAATGATGATGAAATAAAATAAAGACTAGATAAGTAGGTTATGTGGAATGGTTACATAAGAATTCTTCATACAAATACATTGTAGTAATTGTGATGCGAACACTGACATATAGACTTTCAGATTTGGACTGTTTATGTGTTTGCAGAAATTAAAAAATGTGACTTTCTCCTTTCATTATTTGTTAATTTGAGCAAATTAACGGATCATCATTTACTGTACAGGAATAGACTTTTTATATAATAAACAGATACATCTGAAACATTAACACCTCTCCTAAATGTGTTAACAGGAGTGTCTATATTGTAAGGGTGTTTTTTTTCAAATTCCCACAATGAATAACATAAATCGCATACATTGCCATGCTTGAAATGTGTTCGGTCAGCCGCGACAAATGGCTGAAATTAGTGGAAATGACAAAGAGAACAAGTGCTAAATAACAACTAAAAGGTACGAAGATGCTGGTTTTTCTCTACTTCTCTAGTTGAAGTTATGAGTGGAGATTCTGGGTTCAAACCTCGGACTTGGCAGAATTTCTTAACTCATTCCTCTGGTGAACAAGCTGTGGATTGAAATACTTATAACTTTCTTTAACAACTCAATGGAAAAACGGGATACAATAAGCAAATTCAGTGCAAAGTGGACCTTGAACCACTACCCTTGCAGCGATTTACATTTACATTCTCTACTTGAAGTGACAACTAGAAAGACAACTAGCCAGATAAGCATAGTCAAAATGTCCCCAACGATATTTTATAATAATTCATGATCGGTACATGAGGATCCAAGATCCTGAGAGTTTCAGACAATTGCAATTTTAAATTATTAAAAACTAATTTTAGGTGTTATTAATTTTTTTCATAATTGTGAGAAAATTGAAAAAATATATAACTTAGAGAAGGATGTAAGCTTTGAAAAAATTTTTTTTTCTGTGATATAAAAAATTATCACAGAAATTACTTGTTGTTGAAAATTACACAGCATCCTTAGACAGTTACCAATTAAACAGCCAGGTTAGACAGGTTTTCAATATACAGCTGCGTTCAAGATAATAGCAGTGTAAGTTATTTAACTAACAAATACTAGAAGAAAACACAAATTTCTTTATTGTATAAAAAATAACACAAAGAAAGAACTTTACTTGACCTTAAACTCGATGAATCAAAATAATGTCCTGACAATTAATTTTAATCACAAATTATTTATAAATTAGTTGGTAATATGTCTTTTATTTTTGATAACTACCTCCCAATCGCGCTTCATTGAATTAACAAGGACATGGCATCTTTCCCGAAGTATTTCATTAGATCATCATTTCATAATAAGCCAAAGTTTAATATTATTGCTTGGCTTAGCAACAGAAACTGCTTTTGTGATGTTTGTGCAGAGGTTCCCACTAAGATTCTAGTCAGGAAATTGAACTAGCCAATCCGGTATCCGGACGAAGAGATACAAGGTCGGTTAAATTTGGGCAAATTTGCTCATTTTCATGCTGAACAATTATCTGAAAGAAAATTTGATATATCATCAATTTTAGTTTTTGAATTATTTGAAAAAAACGTAAATTTGTCATTTTCGTTTTTATTTTTTCAAGCGAAAACCAAAAGAACTAGACGTTTTTAACTAAGATGATCTTAGGGCACTTTTTCATAAAGAATCTAAATCTATCATCGTATTTTCCAAGGCGTTCTTGATGCCAGAGTTACAACATACAACTTTGGTTTTTCTTATGGGTGCGATATTGGATTGGATATTGGATTTGGATATTGGATATAACATTTGGAAAATGTTTTTTTTTCTGATTACAACGATGTATCACACTAAATGATTCAATCTTATATGCTGATCAAAATTGGGAAAAAATCGGTTTTCGAAGAGTGTTTTGAAAAAACGCCAACAATTTTGTTTAGGCACTAGGCAAGGCTAAAGATTTTATTTACTACAATAATTTATTTTTAATAAATTAACAAATAAAAAAAAAATATGTAAACTTGTTGATGCATTGTTACTTGTATACGATGTACTTATAGGACCAACAATAACTAAAGCAGCCCCAAATCATGATCCCTACTTAACCCTCGATGTTTTAAAGTTTTTACTGGAAGTGGCTCACAAAAATAAGCGTACAGTTACAGTGGCGGACACAGAATTAGCAACGATGCTCTATTTAAGCATGAAAGATAAAATGTCACTATAATTTTGCATTTTACCATCATAATTTTGTTGCAGTTTATTAAAAAATGCATATAAAGTACTGTAAACTAGATATCACATTAACTAGTTTCAATATTCGCAATCAAATACATTTATTTTGTTATTAAGGTTTAAAACGTGCTGACATATAATTAGCAACAACAGTTAGGGGTGGAATCCAATTCAAATTTGTTAAAGGAAAGTGACAATTTAGGTTTTATTAATGAGTAATCTATATTTTTTTATATTGAAACCATAATTTTTACAAGTAATACAATGTTTAAAGATATGGGAAAGAAGATAACTTGCATGCCCGAAGAACGCCAAATTATTTTAAATTTAATGAACCAAAAGTGGTCGTATCAGAAAATTTCCGATCATCAGAATTGTTTTCAGCATAAGGTTTATAATGCCGTAGCATTTCACAAAATCTTTATGCTGTAAATAATGTTCCGAGAAAAAAAGCCAAAGAAATCATCTATAGGTCTAGATCATTGCGTTCTTCGAATTTCGAAAAAAGAGTCCCATGGCAACTGCAGTTGATATTTGTAGAAAAACTTAAAGAAATATCTGTAAGACCAGTACGAAGACTTTTAAATGAAGGAAATCCTTTTGGTAGAGTTCCACGAAAGGATCTAATAGTTAACAAAAGAAATAGTAATTTTCGTTTAGAATGTGCTCAACAAAATATTAATTGGAATTAAAACCAAAAGAAAAATGTGTTATTTTCAGATGGAACAAAGATAAATCGAATATGTTCTGATGAAAAGTGTATGTGAGGCGTTCCCGTAAACCGGAATTTGACCAAAGGTTTACACGACGAACAATCAAACATGGAGGTAGAAGTGTAACGGTCTGGGGATGCTTTTCCTGAAGGGTTGTTGGACAAATTTATCATATTGATGGTATCATGGATCAGTATGGTTATCTTACTATTTTATAAATTGTTCTTGAACCTTATTGATGAGCATTTACCCATAACGTGAAAGTTCGTGCAGGGCAACGATCCTAAACCTACGACTAAGACTGGCAAGAAGTGGTTTCATGAAAATTTAATTTCGGTTGTAGATTTGTTTTCTTGCAATCCCGATAACTATCCAATAGAGAACCTTTGGTCGGTGCTAAAAAATGAAACTGATTAGTAAGGAACGGATTAATATGTAATTAAAAAAACAAAATATGTACATATATATGTATTTATTTTAGACAAATATTTATTTAAAATTGTAGAATATGTAAAATAAAAAAAATCCATTATTTGTTTAATCTTTGAAATTTTTTGCAACAACATGCATTTTTAAATTCTCAAATAAAAAATATTTGGCCTTAAAATCGTATCGGCTGAAAGAACGTTCCACATCGACCGATGTGACTGGAGCATTTTTGAATGCCGTGATTTTTTTTGAGTTTAATTCGATTTCCAAATTTTCGGAAACTTCTTTCCCTTATACACTTATCGAGTCATTCATCATCATCATCATCATCATCATCTACACGTATAAGACCGCGGTCCGTTACGTCACTCAAAATTGATCTCGCCATCTCTTTCTGGGGCGACCTACGGATCTTCTTCCTCTGGGTTTATATTGGTACAGTTTCTTTGGTATTCTGGAGTTATCCATTTTATCCAGATGCTCCCTCCATGCTATTCTGTACTCCTTCATTCTCTCATTTAAACTGTATATGCTTAGCTCGTTTCTTATATCAGTATTTCTTTTTCTATCGGTTCTTTGATAACCGGCCACTGCTCGTGGCCTCAATCTCATTTCGGCGCTTTGTAATCGTTGCTCATTTTCTTTTGTTACTGTCCAAGTTTCGCTGCCGTATGTAATGCTTGGTATAGAAATAGTTTTATAAAATTTTATTTCCGTGCTCTGGTTTGCTCTATTTTTGAAAGTTCTTTAAATAAGTCATTAAAAAATTAAAAAACCATTCAAAAGGAATGGTCTCGAAGATGAATGGGAACACAACTTTCCAATAATTGAAAATAATAAATAGTAATGTAAAAATAGTAAGAATACACTGAAGAAAATGGTTTATCATATTGATGAAAAATTCATCATTTTTACAGCGATGAACAAAATTCATTATATTGATGAAGAAATTCATAAATACATTGATTTTCTTCATGAATACTATGAATTTTTCATCAATATGATGAATTTTGTTCTTTGATGTAATCGGTCATCGGTCTTATCATCACTATGATAAACCAATTTTTTCAGTGTATCTTACTATTTTTACGAAATATGTAACAAAATATGTGAAAACATGTAAATATGTAAATATATGTAATTTTACAGAAATATGTAGAAATATGTAAAATGAAGTTGGCTTAATCAATTCAAAATGTCTCAGAAAGTCTAATACTGCTTATTAAATGGTCTTATCTAGTTTAGGAAAAAATATGTATTTACATATAAATCCGTTCCTTACTGATTAGTTATAAAGCAATAGAAGTCTTATGGTATTCCATTCCTGTTAAGTATTGTCAGAAAAATAATTAAAAATAAAGGATATCCAGTAGGATATTAATTTAAAAAAGTTTAAAGAATGTTTTAATCGTCGTTGCTAATTATGTGTCGCTTGCCCTTTTTCTTTTTGTAATAAAATTTTGTATAAATTATCATCATGCAAATTATTTTTCATAAGAAACAATTGCTTTTCTTATAACATTTTATTATTCCTAAATTCCAAAATATATAGATGTAATAGAAAAAAAACAAGATACATTTTTGCAATATTTTAAATCGTTGCTAATTACTTGGCCGCCAGTGTATATGCTAGCAATGTAAATTGTACCTTTTATGTACCGAAGACATATTTTCTCGTAAAAATCGCTTTTACAGCAAAATTTATTAGACATTTTTTGTTTAAAATTTCATTATCTTCATTTTAGTTTGTATACATTCAGAGACGTGCCGAACCAACTTTTATGAGGGGGGAGCAGTCGTAAAATTGCCAACGATTTTGTTCTTCGCAGTATATGAATAAGCTTTTTTTTTTTAGCTTTTTCGCGTTTTATTCAAGGGAATGCCATGTTTTATGCCATTTGTACCAACTGGTAGTTTTGCCAACTTCCAATAAAAATTACCAAATTTCAATGAAAATTACCAACTTTGCCAACTTTCTTACAATGTTAGGGGGGAGGCTCCCCCCCATCTTCCCCTTAGGCACGTCCCTGTATACATTCTTCTATTTTGTCGCACTGTATGCGAGATACAGTGACTTAAAAACATCTCGATAAAATTTTTAATTAAATACCCATAAGAGTAAAGTTAATTTTATTAAATTTTTACAAAAAATGTCTAATAAATTTTGATGTAAAAACGATTTTTATATGAGAAAATATGTCTTCAAAAGGTACGATTTACATTGCTAGCATTTGACTGTTTGCTTATTTTTGTGAGCCACTGTATATTCTGAATCATATTCTGTATTGGACGAAAATATTACATAATTTGTGTTTCTTAAAATATATTGATATTTTATTTAATTAATGTATTTTTTAGATGGCTTCTCTAGCTGCTACTAATTGGCCAAAACCTTTAGTACTTGTTCCTTGTCTTTCCTGGTCTACTGCTTCTTCAGTCTTCACTGAGGTATATATATTTAATTTTTCTATTTATTGAAAATTAACGTTATTAAGACAACAATTATTACTACAAACTTGATGATTATAAAATACTTGAACCAACTTTATTGTATTAACTTTGATCTTATTCACAAAGAAAAAAATGTTTGATGATATTAATTGAAATCTCAGTAACGATGTATAAAGTAATCATATGGTAGTTGCGTAGCTCAAGTGACGACGCCTTGACTGCCAAGTTGAACGTAACTAGGATGCCCGAGTTAATCTGAGAATAAACAATAGTTTAGTAAACAATGCCAATCTTAGCTACTCATTGTAGCTCTAGCGTTGCAACTTTGTTGGGCAAGTTAAACGTAATTGAGATGCTCAAGCGTAAATTGTAGTTCAATAGATCAGTGGCGATGGCACTTTGTACTCTTATTGGAGCTACGCAGCTAACGTATTACACATGGTTATAAATTGAAATAACTGTGTGGTTGTGGTAACCTTGACTAATAATTCTTGAGGGTTTTGGGTACCACTTTCATTCTATTGAATTGTTTAAAAAGATACGCAAGATCATTACATTTTAGTTTTAATAGTTTGGGTTTATTCTTATAGTTAAATTTTTTTTTATCTAGGGTGTAATGAGCGATGCAATTAATTGGGACCTTTTACAAAATCAATTTTTTTCCGATAGTAGATTTTATGATATTTTGTCAAAGTCATGCATAATAGTAGATGATCCATTTGAAAGTATTCTAAGTTCTATACCAGGTTAGTTGTTTTATTTTATTCGCCATTTATGTTTCTTAGTTAGTAAATCATTTGCTATCTTTATTATATATTTTTTACGATTTATAAAATTACTGATTTTATAACTTGTCTTAATCAAAATCATGGAAATAGTAATTAAGAACATTTCTTTGGATGCTTTAGTAGGCTCTGGATATAAAGAATTTCAAAAGGTAGGTGATATATACGATTTCCTGCTTTCGAACAAATTAATACACATGTACACATACGTTTTCATAATACATATTACTTTGAAGAGAAAATAATTTAGGTTAAAATATAACAATTCATTTATTCGGACTATACCGAGAGAAAAGTTTGTAAATATTATGTACAATTGTTGAGAAACTTAACCCAAATTGGACCTGTAAAAGTGATAGGCACAAATTGTGCAATTTTATTACATTTGTTTGTGGAAATCAAATTGTCATGTGTTTTCATACAACATATTGATTATTTTTCTATATCAATAGGTAGCCGGCTGTAAAAATTTGTTTAACAATATTGAATAAGTTATAACATAATTTTTCACGGAGTAAAATTATGTAGTACTAATCATAAACGAAAAAGATTAAGAAAAAATAATTTAAAAAAATAAATGGTGCCAAAAACTTTAGAATTTAATTTAGGTTGTAATGCCCTTAATGTTCTCTATTTTTGTGTTACTAAACATTAAGACGAAACAGTTTTTAGATTTTAAACATAATCAGAAATCATTGCACAGGAACCTAAACTAATATGTACACTATTATACACTGGACAGAATATTATGTACTGCTTCACATTGTAGGAGGAGGGAAATGATGTAATTGTAAGTAACATACCTGGTGGCGATGGTCGGGTCTCGCGAGACTTTCACGAGTGAGCAAAGCGAATGAGGGAAAGTTTAGAGCTCGATCATAGTATAATACTATGTAATAGAATAAGTACTTTCACTCGCGTGATTTTTTGGCTCAAGTTGAAACTCGCGTTGCATATACTCAGGCCAAGGTCCAATAGCAGCGCACGGTTATTCAGTATCCTTGTCAGCTGTTGTAAAGTTCACTTTAATTTTTTTTCTTATATCTAATACTAGTGCGCAAAAGTGTCTGCGGGAGTTCACTCTTGGGACACCAACTTCAAACGTGCCAACAGGGAGTGAGACTACTTATTCTATTATATAGCATTATACTATGGCTCGACCATCGAACAAAGGGTGTGTTTGCGCGGTAACATCACGACGACCCAAGGTTTGCATGTTATCGAAAAAACAAAACCACTAACACGTAGAAAAAAAAAATACAAGAATATTGTAAGTAAATTAAAAAATATATTGTTTATTTTTAATAAATATTTAAATTAAAATATTTTCAACAACTTATCAAATAAAATCTCACAATATTTTTTTACAAACTTCTTGTTTATAAAACACACAATATTTTTTAATAATCTAATTCAATTGTATAAAAATTATCTCTAATTCACTATTGAATAACTTTGTGCAAAATTTTTATACTACGTGTCTCTCTGTATAGGCCTGTGTACGAAATATAAAGTTTCTAGTAAGGGCGTTGATAGGATTTTTTTCAGTGAATAGGAGAAACAAACTCATAATTAGAGCAGGGAATTATATGCATTGGGAACTCGATATCTTGTATGCGGCAAACAGTATAAGGTAATATGCATAAATACGAGATATAATATACGGCAGAAATTAAGAAATTGTATGCTGCATACTGGATATTGGGTTCCCAGTGCATATAATTCCCAGCTCTACTCATAATTAAAAAAAAGATTATAAAAATATCGTTTTAAAATAAATATTACTATATTAATACTTTTAACGAAATCTTTCAACATCGTAATTTTGAAAACATCTTGGTAAACCACGGTTGGGGTTAAGCTCGTAACTAGTTTTAATAACGCTCATAATACCTTTTTTATTATTTAAAATAACGTTATGGATTAAGTACTTGACGTGTTTTTTTAAACAGTATTTTTTAGAGACCCATTTCTAGTGGGTCTATGGGGGTCGAAATCCTCTGCGATTAAAAATGAATAAGTTTGTTCCACTCAACTCTAATATTTCTGTTTATGAATTTGATTACTAGGAGATGTAATTGATGGGGTGTTTTTCCCGTTTTCCTTAGACCACATTATGAGCTTCACATCATGAGAATAATATCTGTTGCGACTAGAATTTATACTGCGGTCTTTTGCCTCACAGTCGGCTGGTATAGGCTTTACATATGCTGTTGGTATTGGTATTTACTTTCACAATTTTCTTACAACTTCTTAGTTAAAAGCTCAGGTAAAAGTTAACTCAGGAATCAACCCTGGGAATTCCGTGGATTAATTGTGATCCTAGAATGATCTTCTGTTGTACAACTGACTCTTAACTGGACTGTATTTTAAAATCATAAGTACTTGGGTTGGTAATTTGTGTGTTAGGTAATTTATCTTTCTTTAATTTACTTTGTCATAAACGCTTTCGTGCTTTGGAGAGCATGTAAAGTCGTTGTTGCTTCTTCTGGGTAAATAAATAATGTAACAAGGTCACAGGCACATTTTTCAATTTGGTTAAAGTAGCCATACAGTCTAAATGCTGAAACTTCTCTCTGAATAAAAAATAAAAGCTGACGGTTCTCCAGGTTATAGGAGAGGCTGAAGAAGAAGAATAGGGTACCAAAATCCTACACTGATCTATTGGTTCCACCTTCCCTAATATTATTTTGAAAAAAATATCGATTTAAAATTTTGAGTTAGCCTTCTGTAAGAAATCTTATACACGCCCACGTCAAAGCAAAATTTTGAATTTTAAATAAATTAATTTTCTGTAAAAAATCAAGTCCAAATCTGGAATATCAGTAGAAATTGGGTAATTTGTTTTGAAACATTCAGTGAAAACCTTGTAAATTTCTATACTAGCCTAAACTTGTATATTGTTTTATCATGTGTAAAAATCGAAATTACTTTCTCATCTCTTACACATTATGTCAGAAGTTTGCCATATTTTGTTTCTAAATTGATTGTGTATTAGCAAAAAATATGGGAATTACTTTATTAACCTTAATTACAATCGAATCATAGTTACGTATCATATTATAGTAATACTTTGATTCCCTGAGTAAACTTTGATCATGGACGTAGCTATTGAAGTATTCCAGAGATCCAAGGGTGTAAAAAAATGTTTATTAACATTATTGTCAGCTTTCTTTGTGCTTGAGAGAAGCATGTGGGGGTGTGCTAAGAGTACAACTACAGCTTGTTGGTTTAACTTGGCAGATGAGATGGACTAAAGTGGAAAAAAGAAGATAAAATAAAAACTGATGTGAAGATTCACTCACATTTCAGAAGCTCTATCAAAATTTCTTCAATAAAAATTTTACAAAACATTTTTTATAATCCATGTAGTTATTAGTGTCTTTTATGTTAATATGCTTTTTCCTATTATTTACCAGAATAACTCACTTAATTTTCACTTACTAAACCATTTATTTAAATAACCAAGTTTCTTCTACAACCTACTAATTATAACCAATTAAAATATTTTGTGATTTTAATGCTATGTTAAATTTTAGATTTGCTAAATGAAAATTTTAGTTCCGAAATATTATCATCCAGTAAAGCGTTGACACCATATGAGGTGGTGAGTTTACTGAAAGATACGATATCAAACTGCAAAGAATATTCGTGTAACAAAAATCCTGAAAAAACAACCAAGACTTTACCATCATTCTTAAAATTGAACCTCGAAAATTTATTGCGTAATGGACAATCGCTTCTATTTAAACAAATAAAATTTTCACGAATGAAGAAACAAGATTTAGAAGCGGTTTGGTTTATGAGAGGCGTTATGGATGAATGTACGCATTTAAAAAATTTTTCTGTGCCATATGATACTTCACTTGTAATTGCAATATCTGCTAAATCCGATGCGTACGTTCCTCGAAAGGGATGCTCAAATTTAAAAGATATATGGCCTGGCTCAACTGTTCGATATATTGATTCGGGCCACGTTGGTGCATATTTATGGCATCGTAAAGTGTTCAGGTAAGAGTTGAACTTAAATTGATAGTGATTAATGATTTAATAATTTTTTAATATTTTAGAGATGCTATTATTGAATCTTTCGAGAAGGCAAAACACAAGTGCCCTCCACCATCTCCAGTTCAAATTTAACGATGAAAAAAACTTAACCAATCAACCACTACTTAGTTAAATGTGCCTTTGTGTTTGTAAACAAATATAACAAAATAATGTGATTCGATAATATATTTATATTAGTACCTGATCGACTATCAGACGTTTTTTAAATCTTGTGATATTTTTATAAATAAACATTGATGAAAAAACCTTAATGGTTTTAACAGTTAATTGATTTAAAGATTGTTACCGTCATGGAAATTCAAGAAATATACATGGATTTGTAGTTTGTGAATTGTTGGTTTTAATGTTTGATGTTCTTAAAATATTGAAGTGGAATTATTTATTCTATTAGATACTTTTTGTAGTACACAGAAAATTAAAATAAATCAATTATAATAGAAGTTAATGTGTCTTAATTTAAAAAATGAAATGTCAAGATAACCAACTGCCTTAATTTTACCCTATATTGCATTGTTTAGTAGAGCTGTGGTTCTCAATTCATGTATTATTTGGAGAATTGCTTTTTTTGTTTGGTATTTAATTTCCATATAGGGATTAATAAAAAACATCTGCAATGCAACATTTTAAAATTTATATTGGCAACTTTCCAATATAAGTCAATGTTAAAATTATTTGCATTGCTTTAGCTTATTGTCGTAAGAATCTCATCACAAATAATATTCGCGTAATGTTAAATATTTTTATTAATCAATCAGTTTATATTTTATTTTGTATTTTCTTTTCTAATTAATAGTAAATTCTTAACCGTTTCAATATATTTGCGATTGGCCCACATTTTTACTTAGAAAATTAAATCTACTGTAATTTGAAAAATCAGAAAGTATTTTAGGTTTCAGTCAAAATAACTTATTTTCTTAGATGAATACTTCCTTCATAAACCCAACCAAAGCTTTTGCATCAGACAGCAGTAACTACCCCCATACAAGATACAAATGCAGGTTGTTTGACAAAAACAAGGATGCATTAACCTAGTTGAAGACTCGAGTTTCGACATTGGTTGGGTTTATCAAGAAAGTATTCATCTAAGACAGGGATGCACAGACTTATTGGGACAGTTTATGAGTTGAAGGTGGGCCGTAAGAAATAAAAAGTCTGCATTTACAAATTATCTTTTTTTTTAAATTTATTTTTACTTTGGTCTAATCCTCTTTAAAAATTAAACTCCAGCTAACAGTGCATATTCAGAAAACCGGTAACAATTTGACAATTGAGTTCTACAGACATCGGTCAAATTTTTTCACCAAATTTCTTGCTATCTGCAGTGAAATCATTATACACATTATTTACAGGTTTATTTATTAATCAACTTTACACAATATTCGTTCCATTCCTAAATACTTCAAATAATATCACAAAAATAGTATTTCAAAGTTTTTATAATAAAACTTGAGCTAAGTTATCCAAGTTATCCATTTATTAATTTTACTAATAAAGGGTGTTTCAATAAGAATGCACAATTTAAATTTTTTTATTTTGAAAGTTTCAGCTCTGAAATTTGACATCTGCCATCTATGTTTGTTCCGATTATTAAAAATGGAGCGCCACACAAAAGAAAATTGTGTTATCATTATGAAAATCCATTACGCTGAAACTACTCCAAACTTCACTGAGTTTTCGATCATGAAAGTGCAATGAAGTCAACGATTCGAAGAGTGATCAATAAATTTGAGGAAACTGGGTCGATTGTAGTCAATAAGTCTTCTGTGGGTCTGTATACCGGCCGGTCTCTATAAAACATTGCTGCTGTCGACGAGAGTTGAAAATGGGTTTAAGTGTGCTTAACTAGGTTTAAATGTGGATGTCATTCGTTACCGGAACATATAACGGAGTTCTTGTAGCATCAACGTGATGGTATGGATCTGAACGACATGTGGTTTCAGTAGAACGGTGCCACCTGGCACACCGCGCATTACATGCATAAAATTAAATATCTAATAAATGACTCCCGCAGTTCTGAACACCGGGCCTTACTCTTTTCATGAAATTTTGGATAACATTTTGGCAAAGATATTGCTCTATCTCATCGATGACACGTTGGATATCGGTCTTGAGCTCAGGAATTGTTTGTGGTTTATTCACATAGACCTGAGATTTTACAAAACCCCAAAGAAAAAATCGCACTGCGTTAAATCGCACGATCTTGGTGGCCAGTTGACATCAGAATTTCGGGAGATGATTCGGTTTAGAAATCGTTATTTCAATAAATTGATTGCTTCATGCGCGGTGTGGCACATGGCACCGTTCTGCTGAAACCAAATGTCGTTCGGATCCTTATCATCTAGTTGAGGCCACAAGAACTCCGTTATCATGTTCTGTTAACGAATGCCATCCACAGTTAAATCCAGTTAAGGGGCGTTACCAGTCTGACACTTTCAAAAAGATGCAATTATTTTTTTTGCCTTTTTTGATAGTTTATACTTTCAAGAATATTCTATAAACATTTCAAGGCCGTATCTTTAATACTCCCCAAATGGCAGCCTTCTCAAGAGCAACCGCTTGTAGGTATAAAATGCCTCATCTACCTGGAGGGCAGATACTTTTACAACACTAAACACTAGTAATATTAAATTTAATTACTAGAGCGATGCAAAGGAGGGAACACGCAGAATACCAATAAAAATTATAACGGCTTGCTCTGGCACCTTGCTCCAAAGCACCTTCATAATGGATTGAAAACGATCGAGCTTGCTAATTTCCTTGCAGTCTCAATATTTAACGATGGTTTTTATGCTATTCTAAAAATGATGTAAGTAATGGACGTCATCATCGGTCATATTGCAAAAGAATATGCCATGGAGAGCGATCACAGCCAATTTTTTTCTTTTTCGATTTCAGCTACTCAAACGGCCGGAATCATTGCAGCAGTTAAGGTACTCTTTTTTGGTACCTCTGAAGGCAGCGCATAAGTCGCTTGGATCGCAATATTTTCTTATGAAAAAATTATCTAATATAGGTCAAATATAACCAAATATGTATATTCTTAATTTTCGGAAACATTTAATTGAGTACTTTTCGTCCAAAAAATTCCCGAAAATTACTCAAATTTACAGCGTTCTAACTGGTATGGCTCCTTAAGCATACTTAAGCTCATTTTCAACTCTCGTCTACAGCAGCAATGTTTCAGAGAGACCTGCCGGTATACAAACCCACAGAAGACTTATTGACTACAATCGACCCAGTTTCCTCAAATTTATTAATCACTCTTCTAATCGTTGACTCATTTATTGCATTCACTTTCATGATCGAAAATTCAGTGAAGTTTGGAGTAGTTTCAGCGTAATAGATTTTCACAACAATAACGCTATTTTCCTTTGTCTAGCGCTCCATTTTGCATAATCGGAACAAACATAGATGTCAAATTTCAGAGCTGAAACTTGCAAAATAAAAAAATGTCGCAAAATTTAAATTGTGCACTCTTATTGAAAGACCCTTCAGTTATTTTGAGAATATATGTAGGAAGATTGGTGGGATTTTAATTTCTGGTTTTGTTGATAGGTTTCTTAGGGGTTTGTTGAGAAAATGCGGGAGAGGCGTCACTTACCTTGTTCTCGAGAGTTGATAGTGCAAAAAATTTGTTTTGCTCGAGTAGTTGTTTTTGTGATGACCAGTAGTAACTTTTTTGAGGAGATCGGTCTTCCACTTTCCGTATTTGAGATTTAACATTGTCTTGGTGTGTTTCTTCGACTATTTCAATGTCGTCCATGTTAAAGCATTGGAAACATGAATAAGTGCACCGCTGCGCTGCTAAGGTACTTAGCAATTCACCAGTTCAAAGGTTGAATATTTCAATATTTTCGCTATTATTCCAAAATAATTTGCTAAAATGTACTAAAATTATTTGTTTATCAGTTTGAAAAATAATTTGTGATAAGAGAGCGCTTGGTCAACACTCGATCGCGAATCTTATTTTTCTTTGATTTATTCATACGTTTCCCCATCGGAAAACAAGTTTCTAATCACTGGTGGGTAATGAATTTTTTCAATAATTAAAAAATGTAACAAGTTGTTCACTTCAAACTGGTGTAGCAAAAAAGCTAGGGGGCTCTCAGGGAATTGACACCACAAATTTCACTTTTTTCTATATACCATTGGAAAAAGGACAATTTTTTTAAGTATATTAAAAAATTTTTTTTCTTGGATTATCCATTAATTTTCGAAAAAACGGCATTAGAATATCGAAAATTTTACATGTAAATTTGCATAAGAATAACAGGATAGTAGGAGGAGCTAATTTAGTAAAACAGAAATATTTATTTCAGCGAGAATCTGTGATTTGCCGTGATTTCAACAGCCAAAACTGACCATACACAGCCCTTCGCTACGGACGCCCCGAGCCGTATTAGCTGGCTGAAATCAATCGCTGGCTGGCATGGTCATCTACGTCGTGTGATCAGAGCACACGTATCTTCAGCAGAAAACCCATCACTTGCAATTTCTATGTACTCCCATGTTAAACATTTGGAAAATTTCGATTTTCAAATGACGCTTTCTCGAAAACTAATGGATAATTAAAGGAATTTTTTTTAATATGCTTAAAAATTGTCATTTTTCAATGGTATATAGAAAAAAGAAAATTCGTGGAGTCAATTCCCTAACAGTAATGAAATGAAATTTTGATAGTAGTTGTTTGAAAGATGGCATTCAAAGATCAGCCCACCCTCGTATGCTATATTACCATTTCTCACTCTTTTACAAAAAGAAGAACTACGAAAAAATTGTAATCACACATTATTCAATCGCCCCGTATCCCATATTATAAAAAGTGATTTAAGGGAAATTAAGATGAAATATCAATAAGAGCCATTAATTTTAAATTTAATTTGATCGGGCTAAAGAAAATGTAGATGATCATTAGCAACATTACTTTGTTTACACGAAACGAGGAAGTTAAAATTTTAATTTAAAATTAAGGTTTGTTATTATGATGAAAAGCTTTATAAATTTGTATATTAATGCACGCAGAATACATTATAATACATTTTATTTCAAATACAAATTACTGTAAAAGCTTTTACAGTAACGAAAAAATCCTATTTAAGAAAATTATTGATTAAGTTGAATTATGGTGATGGTGAAGATTAACCCAATTATTAATTTTAAATAAAAGATTTAGTTTCTTTACAATAATAAATAAATTTGATTATTAGGAACGTATAATGTTACAGATTCTTACAGCTTTATCATTTTGGATATAATACTATGTAGATGGTCATGAATGGTTCAATTTGTTTTTTCGATGACTGTTTCGATCGTGTCTCCTTCACAAGATGCTGGCAACATCTTTGTTGTATTAAATGTCTAAATAAACAAACCATGGGTCTACAAGGCCTGTAGTGCTACAGTATATAATATAACCTACCTATCACAGGGCCGGCGTAACTATATCTGACACCTTAGGCAAAAGGTTACATTCGGCGCCCATCCATTACTAATCTCCTATCGACCCTCGAACGCGAACACAGCTCATCCAAAGTTTTTAGTGTTTTTAAATTGATGATACAACTTTAAATATTTTCAGTTCGATAACTTAACTGCATATTTATAATAAAAATATGCCGATATAATTTTTCCCCTTTTTGCCGTCCCTCAAAAGTTGCCACCCTAGCCGGTCGTCTAACTCGCCTAATGGGTCCGCCGGGCCTGTCTATCTATCTAGTTGTTATGCTTCTTGACAGAAGCGTCGTGACCTGTATTACAGGTTTTCTTGGACTTTTTAGATTACATCAGTATAATCGGTACGACTAGGATTTGAACCGTGGTTACCCTCTTCCCAGTCAACCGATGATTTAAAACCCAAGATCGATTATCTAGACTGTGGGAAAGACATCGAGAAACCACCTCGTTACTTAATAAATCAGTGGCGTACCCAAAGGGGGGGCTGCCCCCTCGAAATTATTAATTCGACATTTGAAATGATCCATTTATACATCTTGTGTAATAAACCCTTTGTCCGGCTTTTTAAAAATATCAATAAAAAAATCAAACAAATTTTTTTTGCTTGAAAACTTTCTATTGAGCGCTTGACTTTGAAAATTAGAAAATTTTTCGCCTGCAGCGCTATTAAAAAACGACTGGCTGTGCTCATGAACCCCTCCCGAACTAAATTCCTGCCTATGCCACTGTAATAAATAAATAAATAAATAAATAAAATCATCTTGTGAGAAAATCAGAAGTATTTAAAAATTCAGTTAGTCTCAAAATTTATGGATTAAGAAAAACACTTAAAACAGAACCTATATATACTAAAACCAGGGGTAAGTAGGATTAAATGTTCATCTCAGTTCATAATTGAAAGAAAAGAAAATAGGGGTATACCTTTTCTGGATATAGAGGTAAATTTTAAATTAGAGAGTATAAGTACTTCATTACACTTACTTCATTATATATTATATACATTACATACTTCATTATAATACAGATAAACTACAATGAAAGAAATTTCCATAAGATAACACTAAGATTTTTATAATATAATGAAAAGAATGCTATGAAATAATTAAGGAATAATAGAAAGCAAAAAATAAATATTGTAAGGTGCCAAATGTCGTTTTGACCGTTACTAGCATTTTACAAGCTACTCCACTGGATCGCTATATATTGCGATAATTTTCGAAGTTATTTTGGTGTTTGTTTGTTTGTTCATTCTTAGTTTCCTATATTTTAATTTTAATTAATTTTGCCGTATAGCGGGTAATTATGGTAATTCTCCTTCTAATTAATTTGTTTTAACAAATTATTTTTAGCACCCAGGTTATGGGTTGAACGTTTTTGGATGTTATCATAATTTAATTTTGGTCGTCGTAAAATGGAAATTTTTTTCATATTTATGGTTTTGCGATCATGTCGTTTTTATCCATCACCTGTTTTGAAGATTTGGGATTTGAAACATTATTATTATTATTTAACATCAATAGTCCGATGAAAAAAGATAAGAAGCAGAATATTTTTTTCTTGTGAATTTCAATGCCCGATGGTTGTTTTTTTGTCAATGTGTGGTACCTAGTGGATCGAAATTAATTTCAAATTGGAGGACCAGACTTCGAGGATTTACAGTTTTATTGTTTCATCACCTTTTCAATCCCCGACGTGGATTTACGTTTTTCTTACTTGAAATGGTACACCTCAATTTCAAGCGAATGATTTGATTTTATGAAGGTGTTTCAGTAGGGATTAATTGAGTTTGTAGTCACACTTACTCGGTTGATGAGTCTTGGAACTGGCAAGCATTTTGATTTTTTAATGAGTATTTTGTGTTTTCTATTTTGTAGACTTTCATTACTGGATGGTAGACCAATAGAATGATGAAGTAATGTTATTGAATTTGAAAGGTCTTGACGAAGGAAAGACACTTGCAGAGTCTTGAAGTTGGTAGTACTGTATTCAGGGTGTCTCATCAGAGTTGCCAACCCTACAGTTTTAACTGTAGATTTACAGTTTTTTGAAAGTCTTCTCAGTTTTTTGTTTTGGCCTTCATATCTACAGTTTTTTATTTAAAATGCTAGCGCTATCTATTTTATTTTCTAAAAAAACTTTTAACGGGCCGTTAAATTTAACTAACTAATGAAAATTATTCCTTACTGCTAACAAACCAATAGAAATCATCTGTTAACTTTAACGGATTGTTAAAAGTTTTATGAAATCAGACATAACTGTGCTTCAACAAAACTTACCGCTATCTACTATACATATATGTACATGTTAGCAGTAATGAAATCTTCTAAAGACTCCTAAATAAACTTTCTACGACCACAATAAAAGGTACTTTGCACACAAAATCAGAAATTCAAAATTGTTTTTGTTCGGAAAACCAAAAAGATTTGCAAATTGAAAATGAGATAGTAGCATTAGAGTGTCCGTTATTTCCCAAGTTGGTTTTTTCTTTGCTGTCGCCCCATGAATTTTTAGTTTTTGCTCCCAAAAAAACTCTTAATTTTCTAATTAAACCGTGCCGAAATCATGTTACAATTCCCATTTAAATAACATGGGATTTTTGGACTTTTTGCATTTAATTTTTTTTTCTCTGAAACAAATAAGGTTACAGTAATGACCAATATATATTTTTATACAGAATTGAACGTTCTACAAAGAAGATCTCTTATGATTTTTCCATAAATTTGGAGTTGAGTCTGTGGTAAGAACGTCTCTTGCAACTCGCAGCCGAGCCGTCATTATCTTATCACATCACCTATAATTATTTAAAAATATGATATGTAATTACGAAGTTAAAACACTAGATAATTTTTGCACTACGAATTTTTATTAATTATGATTTTTAATAAAACATTATTTTCTCATTTGGCTGACTTTTTTTGTCGAGACGCAGTCTCAAAGGCTTCCCCACTGGTAATAATATTCCCCAAAATTCTCGAAACTTCTTAACGTTTTAATGCCAATCGCCTCTCTGAGGGAGATATCAATTTGCTATCAAACCTGGGATAGGTCTTCTTCAGTAATAATTTAGTTTGATAGGCCCAGATGTCGATAACTAACTCTTTTTTTTTTATAAAAATTATAATACAATTGTTGTTTGAATTATTACAAATATTAGTAAACTAAAAAAACTAATTTCTCTAAATTTCTTTAGATTTTCAGCGATGTCTTCAGGTTTATCTTTACCTGCACTCTTGATTTTTTCGAAGAATATCTTTTTGAGACTCATATAATAAGCTAGAAGCTATTAGGGCTTCTACTAAATTATTTAATTGTTACGAAATAAAAGAAAACCTGACATCACATCACAAATTTTAATGTAAATTTAAAAGATTCTTAATACAAATAGATAACTTTTAAGATTAAATACAGTCCTCAATGATGTCACTTACATACATATACATATTTCTTAATTTTCAAGGGTCGATATAACTAATACTAATAACTAATACACTAATAACTAATCATTGAATTAGTTTAAATACATTAAGTATAAATTAAGTAATTTGAACATTAAAAAGTAATTATAAGGTGAAAAGAACGTTAAAAATAGAACTTAAATTAAAATACAGAAACAATAACGACAAAGGTCTTAAATATCTGAAAAAATAGATTTTAATTATACTAATCAGATTCTTTATATATAAATAACAAGCTCTCATTCACGCGATCAGGAGCTGAATTATTTCCTGTAGGATCTGGAGAATTGTCGTTGCCTCTTGTTCTATAATATTCGTCGCTCAAGTTATCGTATTGCGAAGTTCCCATATCTGAGGACAAAGCCGCTCTGCTGCGACGTATACAGAATTGGCAAGAGTTTTGATCTCCAGGAACTGCTTGTCTTTCTGCAGTTTGATTGCTTGTACTTGAAGTATTACTTCTTTGATTCTTTGGTTGAGTTCTTCGAGGCACACCTGAACATTTAATAATTTAAAAAATATATCTTTAAATATTGTTTTCAAAACTTACGCTTAATGACTCCTGCCTTTCGTTGTCTGCTAAGTTCTGGTTCGTCTTGACTAGTTGAAGCCGGAGAAGAGTAATGGTTCGCTTTGTACTGGCGCTTAATTTTCATAGCGCGAACTGGTGTTTTGAGATTTTCTGCCTATAATTTAATATGTTATTTAAAATTAACGAACCATAAACGTTAATTAATATTACTAGAAATAGAATTCACACCATATATTATATTAGCACAGGTGCTAGTTATCTACCTTTAGATCTGACTCTATTTGTAGTTGATTGCTGAAATAACTTCACAACTTATAGCGCAAACTGCTCAAGTTTGTCTACATCTCCGACTGGCTTAACCGTAGATGGACTTTAGGCATTAGCTAGCTTTGTTGCGTAAAACGTGGTTCTTCAAACTCAGCTAAATGGAAAATACGATGGTAAAGTGGACGCCAGTTTTTACAAATAAAACTATTAAGAAATAAAAAGTCGCTTTATTGTATTAACAGATAATATACAACTAAATTTGAATCCATATCAAAATAGGACCTTAATTGATTCAATGAAATGCGACAAAGAATAATATAAAAACACAATTTGCTTAAGCGGGTCTGGCCCACTTGCAGATTTAAAAAAATTGATTTTTTTTATTACGTTTTCTGCAAGTAAAAGTAAAACGCTACAATTTCATCTGAAAATGTTCAGTATGGGCCTGGAATAGAGGACTCACTGTAAGTTGCAAATTAATATTTTATTGTAGAGTAAACCTATCTTGAAACTTCAATCGAGTTTATCTCGAAATGACATTTTCAACATCGGTGACCACGATACATTGAAAACTACTGCATCGATTTGCTTCAAATGTCGTAGGGTTATTTTAGATATAAAAAACTAGTGGTTGAACGAAGGAATTTATTTTTCGATGTATAGTTTTGATTTTATAAGCGATAAAGGAGCCATATTTTCATCAAAAATTGACAATTTGACTTTGAACGTTGTGCCATTTTGTCCTAAATTGATATTTTGAAAAACTCTTCGTTCAAACACTAAATAATTTAATATATTGTATACATTTTTTTGAATTTCTGATTTCGGATGATCCATATTCGAGCAGCAGTGGTCACCGCAAAACATGTTTTTGGAAAGGACCTTCGGGAGAATGGCCATAACTTTTTTGTTTGAAAATATATTTTATTGAAAAAATTATGTTATTTACGCAAAAACTTCCTGTTTTTTACGTATACCAACATATCCTTAAAAAAGTCTTCCAGTTCTTTAAAAAAAATCCTTCAAGATCATGGATTTTTTGTACTTCTAACTGGGCATGACCCCTTAACGACCATAACTTTATTAAAAGTTTTGTTTTGTCATTTAAAAATTGTCACTAAAGCAAAAATTGAACTATCAGAAAGATGTAGTCAAATTCAAAGTAGATACGAGTATTACTTTATCATACAAAGTATGAAAAAGTATTGTTATCGTGCAGAAAAAAAAATTTGAGATTTTGATGAATTTAGGCATATTGGGGTCCCAGAAGCGGAAAATCATCATTTTCAAAAAATGTCTGTATGTGTGGGTATATGGGGTCAAATTTTGTGTGCGCTCGTCCTCAAAAAGTAACAGGAATTTTTTAAGAAAATTTCGTATTTAGTACATATATGTTGAGACTTAGAACTGATTAGATTTTGGTTAACATCGGTACAGGAAAACGCAAAAAAAATATTTTGTAAATTAAAAAAATAATTTTTTTCCTGTTTTTCAAATTTTAGTTTTTTATTAAATTCTTCTCTATACTAATATTAAAAAAGTATTAATTAATTATCGTGTAAATATCATATTTTTGTAAATATTCTATTTTCAAATTAAAAAAAAAATTTTTTTCTTCTTATTTTTAAAATTTTATTTTTTTATTATATTCTGCTCCATAATAATAATCAAAAAGTATCAAATCAATAATCGTGTAAATATCCTATTTATTTATATTTTTGTTATTTAAAAGTATGATTTTTTATGCTTCTAGAAATTTCTCGAAGTTTGCCAAACAATCGCTAGTACCTACTAATCTAAACTTAATCTCTTTAATGGTTTTTACGCAGAGGTAGTGGTATTTTAACCAACTGGGAAAAATAAAAAAATTAATTCGATCGTAAATAAAAATACAAAACTGATGCTATCAAAAGTTGTGTAATAAATATGTGATCAAATCCAACAGCATATCCAATGGGCATACACACGATCGGACATTCCTTCGCTCCTACTTGAAGAGGCAAGTCTGCGATTAAATACGATGATGACTTTTGCATATACACTTGCCTGAACGCGCCATCAGTTCAACATACACACGTTCGCACTTACTCGCAAGTTCCCGTGCTTTAAGGTAGGCGCGAAGGCATGTCCGATCGTGTGTATGCCCATTTATTAGTGGAGCGGGAACTTGTATAAAAGTCGCTTAGGTAAAAAGTAATTTAATCATGACGTAGAACTAAGCGAATTATATATAAAAATATTAGTATTGACCTATTGGACCTAAATTCAAAGTTTAGAACATCGGCCGCTGTGAGGGACCAAAATTATAATTATTGATGTATTGTATAATTGCAAGAACTTTTGAAGTCGTTGGGACTTGAAAATTAACACAAACTATTTTTTTCTCAAACGGCAAACAGGTGATACAGGAAGCTAAAAATTGTAAAATAAGATGTAATCAACCGCCATAAAAATTTTATATACAGTCCATTCCTTATGAAAGCATCCAAAGGTTACGAATGGCTCCTCCCATTACTTTTGGCGGTCATTAATAATCTTCAATAATTATTAATAATCTAGAATCCCAAAAACTTGGGATAAGTAAAAAAACAGATCCTATCCAAAATTGCACTACAAAAATGAAAGAAAACTAAATCAAAACCGTACTAGGAAGTTAACAAAAAGTATTTAATTGTCTTCAGAAAAATTTAAATTTATTGTGACTAACGCCATTATCCATTTTAATGTTTTCAACTGATGGTAAAATGACCGAATAACCGCAGTACAAACGGTTTTAGTTGCTAATTCATAAGTATACGAAGTTCAATATTGTCAATTGATATAAAGTAAATTTGATTAGGTCAAAGAAAAATACTTACAAGATTTACCATTTCGTCCAAGTTGCTCGCATCAATGGAAGTGTTTTTAGAATTCATGATTTAGGAAAGTTTTTACTCCTTCAAAGCTATAAAAGTTTTCCCGGAAACACTAATTTGGATGAGATTCCCAAAACTTCTACACACACTGTATTAATTTCACTATTTTAATTTAATTATCAAATTTAAAAAAATCAGATTTTCACAGAACGATTTAACATATGTGCACTTACCAACGACTATTTGTTAACGAGAACGACGGTTATCGATGCAACTTCCCACTGCTGCCAATACCACAAAATGAAGAACTAAATTTAAGAGCGCTAAATTCAAATTAAATTAGGTCAAATCTTATTTAAAATAAACTTTGATATTGTCAAAATGTTAAACTACCAGAAGGGATTCCAAATAATGTTGATTTCTTTCATTCATTCGTTCATTTATTTATTTATTTATTTAAATTTTTCATTTAGTTCAGATTTATTATCAGAAATATGATAAAATGCTTGCAAAGATATCAAGACATAAATAAAAGAAATATTTTATAATCTAAAGCAGGGGTCTCCAAATTTTTTAGTCTATGGGCCAGACTGATTGCTCTAGAAAGCCCCAAAGGCCAAGATTTAGCTAGCTCATCAGATTAAGATTACTATTGGCAACTATTTTTAGTAGGTAAATAAAATATTTGATTATTATTTTATATGATTACTTTGTTCAATTGAATTTATCAAAATGAATTAAAGGGATGGCCGGATACTAGGCACGTCAGGCCCGCTATCACGGGCCGGATTGGTGGTGCTCGCGGGCCGGATTTGGCCCCCGGGCCCTAGTTTGGAGACCCTTGATCTAAAGCATTAAATATAAGATTGCAAACTTAGTCGTATTGAAAATTTCATAGTAACCACCATGGAAAATTTTGTAAAAATTTAGTAATACCTGATACACCATCATTTTAGACTTGTTTACCTCGATCACAAATCGTAAACGTCAATGTTTGCGCTTTCTTGTTTGTAATTCTTTATTTACGTATTAGTATGTATTTGCTAAAAATATCAGTTTCCAATAATACTTATGATTTATGAATATATCGTACGCTATCTTTCAAACATCATCAAGCAAAGCATAACACACAGCGCAAACGAATTCCGAAAAATATAATTAATAAAGATAAGAACGAGAAGAACATACAACGCGAACCGTTGCAAAAAATCGTCAAAATTCCTTCTAATTAGAGTTTTTTTCCTAAACCAGTACATACATACATTTCAGAATACAATAATAATATATTACAACAAAACAACAAAAGCTCATGTATTTTAATGATGCAAATTCATTACAAAAACATTTTCGTTCCGCGTGTCTTGAAGTGTGCAATTAAATGTTTTTCGCTCGTATGCGTAGTTAGAAACTGTAAACCAGAAACTCTTACCGTGCCATTCTTAGTTAAACAATCATTTTTTTTATACTTAAAAGAAAATGCTTTGAATTTTTTGAACTTCAGTTCATTCCCTGAGGATGTTGTCATAGTAAGGTGAAAGCGTTTACGATATTTTATACTAACAGCGTATTTTATTTGTGATAACTTAAAAACATTTTAGTTCTAAAAAATGTTTGAGCATTTTTTTGGGTTTTCTAAAATATTCTAAAATTATGTTTTGTCAACTTGGTTTGGTAATAGATCAATATAATAAAGTAAAGATAGCCGAAAATTGGCATATTATTTTTTTTAACGTTTGTTCTACTCTACGGTTTTACTATTATGTCAGTTTTGGTATTAGAAAGTTGGCGTACAAACGAACAGGAAACATGTAAACTCATCTACCTACATACTACATACATATTAATATATTAAGTACTTCATTATAATTTGATAGTTTTAAAAATATATGTATATTTATATTTCTTATTGTATGTAATATTATTTACTTTTTTTATACAATAGCATACGTATAATATATTGTTATTATAAAATTAAACCAATTTAAAATTTCAAATAAACTAAAAAATAATACTTAATATATATTACATATATAGACATCTTTGTTTATTGCACGCCAACATATATCTCCCATCTTATACTGCGATGTATTTACAAAATCTATGTAGGTATACCTACATACATATATAGGTAGTATAGTATGGGTGCTATATATTTTTACGCGCTCTTAATAAACTATTACTGAAATAAAATTGTAATCCATATTTCAATAATCTTATATATTACTATCTTATTTATTTATTTACCGGTAAACCATGCAATTTATATATTCAAAAACATCGAGAAACTATATTGAAACACAACTAATCTAAAGACATTTCAGACATTCAAAGGCATCCAACTATTCTCTTTGCATTGTTGATACGAATTGCCAAGTAACAGTGCCGTAACTAGGGTATGGCCAATATGTCCCGGCCACGGGCACCGAAATTCAAAAACTTTGAATTAAAACTGTTGAATTTAATATACATAGGCGCCATCTGTAAGAACCAAAATTTAAATTTTACAAAATTTTAAATTAAAAAATCAAAATGTTTAAAAAGAGGCTCCGATTAAGTGAAGGCACCTAATTTTTATTCTTTTTGTTTGCTAGACTGTGATAAAAAATAACTAATACTTGGTACTTAATTATATATGATTAAAACTAACTTGTTGACATCTCAACTTCTATTCTGCTTCTCGTCTACATTCTTCTTCTTCTTCTTCTTCTTCTTCACATCAGCGATTAGGCCTTTAGGCCTGTTCCGACGTCTAGATTATTTTATAATATTGTAATACTAACTAATCACACTTCAAGGGGGTCATCACAGATGGCTTCCTTGATACATGAATTAGTGAATGTGCAGCAAAATAGTAATATTACCACATTATCACAACATGCATGCTTGTTAAGCTTGCAGTTGTGTGTGTAGCCACCTTAAGAAACCTATTCATCATGGTGAAAATTTAATATCTGCTATTCTTCATTAAAATCACAAAAGAAATTAGGTTATTAAGTAACAATAAATTACCTTCCAAACGTATCTGTTCCGCTTCCTCAGCCAAGGGAATGCCATCGTCATCGTTATCTATGAGGGTTGAATTGGTGTTGGAGCAGTTCCTTTTCAGCTCCCACATAATTCAGAAAAAAAGAGACCGACTCTTCTTACTCTTCTTACATGAGCATGCTACTAGTTTCAACAGGGCATCTGGGACTGGGCTCTTGAGAGCGGTAATAAGAACCAAGAAGTTTGCGGTTTTTCTCTAGCACCAGTCTTCGGGCAACAACTTTGTTCCCAGCCACTGTTGTACTTGGTAAAACACACCCTTCAAAGAGTGTTGCTCTGCTGCGTCTTCAGTTGGTGGAAGAGATGCTACGTTACCAGTAAGCTTATATGCTGATGTAATATAGCTCTTGAACAGCAGATTATTTAGATTGGTTTTAAATTGTGCCCCCCAATTTCCTCTGACATGGTACCTTATTGACGTTTGGCCATTTATAGTGCAAAACCAGCCTACTGTGCCACCTTTTCACTTAACACATTCAGTTTCACTCATCATTAACAGCTAAGATGTAGCAGCTAAAGTGGGAGTCTTTCGGTTTTTCAATAACTGGTAGACTTTCCGACTACGCCCTTCACAGACATTCGATAAATGATCTAAGGAAAGCAGGCAATTATAATTTAATCGATTTTGCAATTTTTCAAAATAGTGTTTCCTGCGTTTTTCACTTAAGTAATAAAAACTGACAAATTTTGAGCGCGCTCTAGCCTCGATTTGTAACATTGTTGAAATTAAGTCAATACATGCGAATTGTAGGAAATTTTGTCTACTTCAATTTTGTATAGAATAGTCATTAACGAAAAATGCACAGCGAAGAACTAAAACAAGTACAAAAATTTGAGATTTTATTGCAAAATCTGAAGTTAGCTCACCTCTAGCGAGGTGGCAAAGTTGAAAATCGGATTCAGTAACCAAAAATACATATAAAGTTCTTTAAGAAAAGAAATCTTTTTACTGGAAACGCCAATTTCGGAATTTATATAGAAAGTAAAGTCTGGAACCCGTTCCAACCTGTGAAATGGCTATTTGATACAATAACAAACTTTTCACTAGTGCTTAATATACCCTATTCGAAACTTGTTACAAAATATACTATTTTGCATGTCAAACTTGTCTCATAAAGGTTTATATGAAAAGCGGTTTCTTATATTTACCACTATCGCATATTTTTCTTAAATTGATAAAATGTTACTACTAAGAAATATTGCATTTTAGAGTTAAATATAACACAATGAACAATAAGAAATAATAAATTTTTGATTGAATTTATTAAAGAATGTACTGCATATACAATATGCAAAAGTATTTGTTTATATGTGCATCACGTTCCGCCATAGATTCAACTGACTTTCATTATTCAAAATAACAAACTTTGCTGATAAAATCTTGTTCGACTATCTGACAATTTTTGTATTATATTGTATGAGTAATAATATTTATCAAATTTATCGAAAAGAAAATATTTCAAACAAATCAAACAAATCGAAGCAAATAAGTCTAGTACATACATATTTATGTAGGGTGTACAGGGTGTCCCCTGATACACTTTACATAACTTAGGTGGTGGTATCATTTAAAAGATACAGGGTTTTGAAAAAAATCAAAAATAAAAAATGGCTCGAATTTTTCAACATTTTTTTACTTACTTTAATTCATAACTCGAGATCCGTTGATTTTGGGTTTTGGGATTTTGGGTTCAAAATGATCAGCATCTTAACATCAAGTAATCAAAAGTTTACATTTTTTTAATTATGTGCAGCATAGGTTGAATATTAATGTTTAAATACATTTTCGCAATCACTCTTTTTATTACCTATATGTACGTCAGTTTTTCGTTCTGTGCTACTAGGAAAAATCATCTCACTTTATCATAAATTGCAACAATTGATTTTTGTTTGTCCAACAATGTACAATGAAGTTTGTACCAAAATTTGATTAAAAAAAAATGTTCATGTTTTCAAATAAAAATTATCAACTTTTATAATTTAAAACTTATTATGGTTGTAAGTACACCATATCTTCTGAAGAAGTTTCGCACATAAACAAAATGAAGGCCAATAAACGAAGTTATATACAAAATACCTTTCTTTCAATTTCTTTTAATTGCAAAATGTACCTAATCGTAATAAGTATACTCATCTCAAGTTATGTTAAGTTGCTTGTAATTGGTTTCCGTATTCATAAAATGAATAGGATACATTTTGTGGATGTTTTTACGTTATTTACTTACTAGTAAATCAGTTAATTGTTTATTGTATTAATTTTGGATATTATTTTATAGCCCAAAAAGCATTCACCACTATTATCACCGATACGAATCCATATAATGCTACTGTTATCGTAATTGAATAGTTAAGTGCAAAAAGGGAAGTATTGACATTTTTCCCAAAATTGAGATATATATGTTTTCTTATAGTTTTGACGTAGCCCGATCGCTTAGTGCAAAAATAAAAATTGTGCCGTCAAGTTTTAACAAATTTTTACCATTATTAAATACAGTAGAACCTCTCTAGATCGACAATTCTGAGAATTTTTCTTGTTGCTGGACAGATAATTATGAGCTTATCTTGCCACAACTCGTAAGCACGTAGGCAGACAGATTGATTACCTACGTTATAATGCTTACATGATAATATAAATAACAAATTCTTATCCTAATCAATAATAACATGATATTGTGTTTGCAGATTTCAGTTACATGTTTTGACATTTATTACTACCGTTTCGTCGACACGTTCACTTCGTCGACAGGAAATGGGTCCCGTTTATGTCGAGCTTGCGAGGGTTTACTGTATTCATTTTGTGCATAAAATAAAGATTTACTCTATTATCTTAGAAATGGTGCTACAAAATGGAAAAATGTATGTGAACCAAATTATAGGAAATTAAATTTATAATAAAAAATACTTTTTTTCTATTTTCTATTTTTTTTCTATAATAAAAATATTTTCCTATTTCGTTGTACCGTTTTTGAGATACAGTTCAAAACTATTTTTTGAATTTTAGTCTTCTTTAAGTCGCTGTAAAATGGAAAAAACGATGCGACAAAACAAAAAAATGCATATAAGCAAAAACTAAGGAAATAAAATTTACAACAAAAAGTGTCTCATAAGTTTTGCTGTTAAGCAATTTTTATGTGTCAAAAAAATCTTCAAATGGTACAATTTACATTGTTAACATAGGAGTGCACGAATTTGGATGAGTTGATTCCGTCTTAAAAGCAAGAGATGTTAGTATTTCGTTGAACAAGGTATATTATGGCAGAATACCGATTAAAAGTTACGAAGTACATAGTAAAAGAATACCAAGATTTTTATGCTGATATATTAGATTGGACAACCATAAAAAATCAAGATCAAGATCAGGATATTATTTAAACAATTTATTATGATTCAATTTTAAGAATAAAATTTTCTTTTGCGTGAATTTTGTATCTTTTTTAATAATAAATTATGATTTAGTGCCAAAAGGAAAGTACTTCATGACATAAGAAAAGAGTTTGTCAAAAAACTATTATTGTGGAGATGAATTTTTGTGCTGTTTCATATAAAGAATATATGTTTCTAAAGAATTGTAAAAAAAATATAAAATTTGGAGATAAATTACACAAAGCAGACACTTTAAATCGATTTTTTCGAATTTTAATTTTATGTCATACTTTCCTTTTTGCATTTAACCATTCAATTATTTCAGTAGTCCCTTAACCCCTTAGGGGGCAGATTATGATAAATAAGAAGAGGGTATTTTTGAAAAGAACTTGTGATTGATAATTGAATTGGTATCAATTACATAAATTAAATTTTCATAACTGGTTGAAATATCGACCAGTATCCTATAGAATTAAAAATTCTTTTAAATGATTTTTGATAAGTATTGAGACATAACAGAATATTAAATTAAAGAATTAATAATATTAATAAGATCAAAATGCTTATTCATATTAAATGATAAATGAAAACAATGCAATTTAGTAAATAGTTGTTAAATGGATAGAGGTAAAGTGATGTATTTCAACTAATTTATATTAATGGGGTATCTAATGTCCGTCGATAATGCGGGGTAAAGCTTGACGGAGTGTTTATCCAGTCATCATCCGCCGGACGCGTGCAATAATTACTTCCCATAATTACCGGTATTGCAAGATATGTGGATGAAAGTATAATACAATAATTCCTTAAAAGAATGTTTTTAAAAGAAAACAATTCTATTCATTTACTACAATAATAGTGGAAGCTATTTATCTACCAATAAATTTATAATCAATCATCACCATATTGTTAATTGATATTGTTGCTTTAGGTTTAAATCAAGTCGACGTTGAAATACGGGTACAATTACAGAGATGGCGATACTGCTAAGCATTTATATAATATACAGGATGGATTGAAATTTAAAAATAATGTTTAGTTTTAGCAAAGTTTTAGTGATGTTTCACAACACAAAACTTCAGAATACCAAAATATTTTTCCTAAAATTGTTATATATGTAAATGAAATTGTAAATTTTACGATTATGCGAGTGAGGTACAGATGTCTAAATTTTACTGGAAAATATATTAAAAATATAATGCAGAAAAGTGATTATAAAACATCAAAAGAGATAACATCTTCAGAAACAGAGTTTGCGCGCATTGACAGAAACTCAACCTGCTACTGGCCCGGATTGCGGCTTTTAATTCTTTTAAGTACATAAAAATTAGATAACAACTTTCAGTGATTACTAAAGTAACCCACTTAACACGAACGCCTTGCTAGCAGTATTGTACTTTTGTTTCACTTATTTTTATTATTTTTATGCTTTGAGTCAACGTAAAAATTTTGTTTAACGTACTTTGGTTTTACTTTATTACTACTTCTAAATAATTATACGTATCTACAATATCAAATTATTTTTTAAGTTTTTAAAAATAAACTTATTTTTCTTGTTATGTTTTAAATTATGGCATAACCATCTAATGTGTAGATTTTGAAAAATAAAATGTATATATTTTTTAATATTCCAAACCATCAAATCCCCCGTGTATGTTATACAGTAGATTTTATTAATGCTTGCCGTACCGAAATCGGGTCAACTCTGACCGAGAACTTACGTTTTTTCCGTTTTTTTCCAACTTTTAGTTGGATGTTCGTTTGTATGTCAGTGTGTCTGTGTGTAGTTCAGTTATGAAAAGAAATAGTATCAATCATACAGGTTCAACCACGCAACCAAATGTTATCAAATTCGGCATAAATGTGCATCATAGTTAAACTTAGAGGCCAGCTGAAAATGGTGAAAATCTGTTGAAAATTGCGAAAATAATAAAAAAATAAAAAAGTTCAAGTGTCAAATACTTTTGCTCGCTCAAACACCAAATTTAATTCCGGAAAATTATTTATTAATTATGCTAAAATTTGGTGTTTGAGTGACTAGTGCCTGTTACTTAATTTTATATTCCGGTAGGCTGCTCTAGTTTTTTATTTAAATTTTAATCACCAGAAAATGAAGATATTTATAAGAAACTTAGAAGTAAAGTGAAAACAATAATACATACGTGAAGCGCACGACGAGAGGTGGAGAAGTACATTGCCAATATGGAAGACGATGTATATAGAGGGTAAATCAACGCTTATAAAATAATAAAACATCTGAACAAGGACGAAAAGGACTCTTCGAATATTAAATCTATCGATTCCAATGTATAGATTAATCATTATAAGAATTTGTGGTACAAACAGCAAGAAGAAGAAGAAAATTATATGACAATGCCGCAACGATGCAGCAACGAGGGCATAGACCACATAATGATTCAATAACTCCAAAAATGCAATAAAAGTAGGTACTGCGCAACGTAAGGCTACCGGCCTTAGTTTGTATTCACCTGCTATTTGAAAACTGTCATGTTTCTTTTCGTATGCCCCCATTGCCTTGCATTTCTCCCTCATCCACTGTTCCTTCGCCCTTTTAATCTCAGTTCTAATGATTTTCGAGAGCTTTTTGTATTTTTCCTTGTTTTTCTTCATTATTCTTCGCTCCTCCATCAGGTCCAGTATATGTCTGCCGTCATCCATCTCTGTTTATTCATTTTTCTCCCGCTTTCAGGTATTTTGTGAGTACTCCTCTCAATCTGCTCTTCATCTCTCCTAAAGAGATATGAGACATTGCTTATATAGCTTTTGTAGGATTGAGATTGTAGATTGAAAGTAAGATGTTGATTTACTTGGTTTATTAATATTAAAATACATTGAAGAAAAGATAAAACTATACAAGAACAATACAATAGTTCTGCGTCGTCAAAATGTAAGGTCCTTCCTCGTTTGAGCTTTCCTCGTACACTGCCCTATAGTTAGGGGTTGATCTTGTCGAGGTTGACCGCACTACCCCTAAGTCGGCTATGTGCAAAGACGCACCCCTCTTTATTGTTAACCGTTCCTACAACCCTACACTTTTTATCAATTTTATTTCGCTGTTAATTTCTTTTTGTACTTGTTTGATATTATTCATCTCAAGTTTCGTTATGTCCCATTTTTGAGTTTGTATTTTTAGCTTTAGTTTCTTCAGCCGCATTCTCAGGTCAGCTACCAGTGGATTATGATCGGAGGCAATATCTGCCCCGGGATAGGTTGTTACCCGTTTCACAACATTCCTGAATTCTTTAGTTATCAGGATGTAGTCATTCTGATTTTTTATATGGTGCCACGTTCATTTTGACTCTTTTCTGTGTCTAGCCACCTTAGCTTGCTTATTCCTAGTACTTGTATCCCAGCCTCTGTGGTTCCTTGGTGGTGTTGTCGAAGTTTCCGTTTTGAAAGAGAATTTTGACGTTCTATGTTGCGATGCAAATTGTTGATTTTGATAAGCTGAACCGGGAGACTCTTTGCACTCCCTACCCATTTAAAGGCTGCCAGGAATCGGGGTCCACTTTATTTAATTTCTTCTGCACAGCAATTGTCCTGAGAAAAGTTCATTGGGGTGGTTTCCTGTTGTATTCTCTTGTATATAATATAATACATTTCATAATTTTATCTGTTTTGCAACTTTTGGTAAAACTAAAGTTTTCATTTGTATTACTGTTTTAAATACAGTATTTTGAACAAATGTTTTAAATTTCAAGCCAATTCGTGTACACCATTTTATAATCGTAATTTTAAATTAATTTTATTTAAAATTTGACAACCTGTTCTTTACGTAAAATAATTACATTTTAATGTCTTACGGTTAATCTGCTAGCCATGCTCCATTCAGTCAACCTTCCTTCGTTTATGGAACCGCGTTAGATTTTGTTTAAATTTCACTGTAGTCTAACCCCTTAAGTAGTCTTTTTAGTGAAGGTGTAGAATAACTAAAATCAGTGTTTTCGTACTTCATTGTAACTGAAATATTGAAGCAAACTGTATTGATAAATGATTTTGTTTTGGTTATAAAGCATGATATAATTTGTAAAAGTAATTTGTAGATTTAAGTGTTTGGATTTGTTAGCCAATTAATTGTATTGATAAGTTTTGAAAAGGTTTTATGGTTTATAAAGGTTTTTACGTAAGCCTACTCGAGATTTAAAAAGAATTTAATTAAAGTATATTATTACGATTAAGTTGAATATTATTCAGTTTAAACACAATCGTTTTATCGATTTTGTTGGAAATGACGAGGTAAAAGCTAGACAACAATCCTTAAGCGTTGTTGTTAAGAAAATATAATTATTACTGTGGTAAGAAGTAAAGCAGGATTTAATTTTGTATATGTATAGAAGGATGAGGAATAAACAAAAATAACAGTTTAATCAATCCCAACATCGCTTTGCGCTTATGCTTTTAAATGACAATCAGTGTATATATCAGAGAATTTCAATTACCAGGCGATTGAAATTAAAATTAATGATGGTTAAAAGAAAGATTTATAACCTAGTAATTATGTATATCTATATTGTATTTAGCGGTATCATAATTCACTTTTAGTAACTAAAACCTATACAAAAAGTTACTAACTTGTTATTAAACATGTAATGAAATAAGGCAATTAAATAAAAATGCGAAACTTAAAAGTGCCATTAGAAATAATAAAATTGTTGTGGCTTTGACAAACTTTTAATGGTTTCTTTTATACTTTCATTTTTTCTCTCATTTTTATTCCAGTTAAAATTAGTTGATAACTTCAAAAGTGAACGATAATAATTTTATTATTTTGCTAGATTTGAAAAGGAAAGAGCTTTCATGTTAACAGCAAATTGTAATTATAATTATTATTAAGTATAATTATTATCGTTTTAACTTTTATATTAGCTGACTGATCTTATAAAATGAGATTAAAGAAGTTAACTTAAACTAGTGAACTTTTTATAGTTCCAAAACCTTTTAACCTAGTGTGGAGTCCCTAAATACTATTCTTACTTTACAGAAAAGAATAATATGTTGTCGAAACTATCTCCAATTGAATTAGATTTATAGTGATGAAATCTTGGACAAAATTAAACTTTTAGCTTCTTTTCCGTGTCATTAGTTACGTTCTGTTCCGCTTACACCGATAAGGTTTACTATTTTTTATTTATCGTCAGCAACCTTACTTCTCTTCCTCTGAATGTTTTCTCGAGACAACTTACATCGTTAAAAACATAAATACATTTATTTTTATTGCTATATTTAATTATTAAGCTTAATCAATATTTGCAATATAATTATCACAACAGTACGTTCACTCAATACCTACCCAATTCGAACAAGCGAATGACATTTAAAATTTTTGCAAATTTTGCAGTAAGATTTTTACAAGATTCCTCTATTGAAAATGAAAACCTTTGCTAAAATATATGTAGATATACAGATAAAGTTAATGCAATAAGATTTGCACTAATACGGAATCACAAAACACAGTTATTTATAAACCAAATAAATCACTTTTGTACCTATAAGAATGTATCTTTGCCATAAGCTATAGTTTAAATCCTTAACTTTTAAAAAGATAATATTCTCGAATTTCAAAATGAAGATATTAGTTTGAAAAAATTGAAAAAAAAACAAAACAAAACGTCAGATTCGCCATCTTATCTGCCGTGGAGAGTAAGATGGTTTTCGGTTCGGATAAGATGACAAATGAAACAAGATTCATAAATTAACTTTGTTTGTTTCAAGAAATTGAAAAACACAAGAGCAAAACTAAATGCCTTTAAGTAGGACGGCTTACAATAACTCTGAAGAGAGAGAGAGGTAACCCATTTCAACAATGTTCAGATTAAAAGAGGTTGGGGGTATCAAAGTGTTTGGTTGAGGCAGAGATAATTGACCAGGCTGAGGTGTCCATGGCTTTGTTTGAGGTTCTGACGATGAATCAAGCTAAAGTGTCAATGGTGCTGCTGAAGTATCGGTAAAATTTCATAAAATATAACCCCAATCAAAAACTGCAACAGATATGAGGCTGTGGCTTTAAATACTAAAGGTCGAAGAATTCTTAGCTTTTTCTCCAACTTTCTATAACATCTTATAACATCATATAACATCATATAACATCTATAACATCATATAAGCATCTTTCTATAACAATTGCAGATGATGTTAGGAACCCAGTTGTTTATCTTCTGTTTATCTATTTCCAAACGAAAAATTTCCTTATACTCGTACGTTTCACGAATGATGTCATCGATGTTTTTCCGGATAGAGTTTATTTCTAACAAAAGACGTTACGAATTACATCACAGTTAAGTGATTGGGAGGTGATTTTGCTTTTTTTTCTTGTAGTGTTGAACTATACATTAGCTAAGTTGCCAATCAATGTAGAATTGCAGTCGCATGATGAACATCTGCGGGCCCGCTTTCTCACCTTGACTAGCCGCCGATTCTGGGTATCTGAATCTGTCTCATAAAATGTTTTCCATCTGTACCTGCCATGACGGCATGAACCAGGGACTTCTTCCTGGATACAGACACAAGTGAGATATTGCTCTTAATATGGAGATAGATCTATGCGGGAAAATAGACAACAGTGTTGAAATGTCCATCTCGTGTAGCAGATCATTTATTTAGTTGGAATGATAGTTTTCAATGCACTGGTCTCCCAGTTGAAAATGACTGATCTTGTGCGAGGTTAAGGGGTTATAGGATTAATGGGTTCAATATTATTGTGGAACATTACGTTAATTAATAACTTCCTTTTCAACATTTGATTTCTCGACCAGCTTAAGAGAGGAAAGCCGAAACCTCTCAGGACAGAAGTAAGTTTAATATTTGTAAATTTTTCGACAATTTAAATTATTTCCAAATGTTCATAATAATCTATAAATTACTCCAAATTAAAATTTTACATTAAACTTTTAAACAAATTTTTGATCCAAAAATCTAACGATAACTTCAAGTGTGCGTTACCCTTAGATCATATAGTATGTATCGAGGGGTAAATCTCCCGAGAAGTCTGGTGTACAGCTTGTAGGAAGTCCCGGGAAGTCCGGGGAAGTCCGGGAAGTCCGAGAAAGTCCGGAGAAGTCTGGGCAAGTCTGAGGTAGTCCGGGGAAGTCTGGGAAGTCTGAGGAAGTCTGGGGAAGTCTGAGGTAGTCCGGGGAAGTCTGGAAAGTCTGATATATAAAATGATATTAATTCTTGCCGCGCCATTCTTGCGCGCTATTGATCTGAAATTTTGTATATAGCTTCCTATGACCAAGTACTAGAATTCTAAGGCACTAATTTTTTCTCGGTTTTTCGATATCTAGCGCCGTTTTCGAGTTATTGTAAATTCAAAATCTCAAATTTACAATTATATTTGTCACAATGTCTAAGGAAGTCTGAGGTAGTCCGGGAAGTCTGAGGAAGTCTGGGGAAGTCTGAGGTAGTCCGGGGAAGTCTGAGGAAGTCTGGGAAGTCTGAGGAAGTCTGGGGAAGTCTGAGGTAGTCCGGGGAAGTCTGGGAAGTCTGATATATAAAATGATATTAATTCTTGCCGCGCCATTCTTGCGCGCTATTGATCTGAAATTTTGCATATAGCTTCCTATGACCAAGTACTAGGATTCTAAGGCACTAATTTTTACTCGGTTTTTCGATATCTAGCGCCGTTTTTGAGTTATTGTAAATTCAAAATCTCCAATTTACAATTATATTTGTCACAATGTCTAAGGAAGTCTGGGGAAGTCTGAGGTAGTCCGGGAAGTCTGGGGAAGTCTGAGGTAGTCGGGGGAAGTCTGAGGAAGTCTGGGAAGTCTGAGGAAGTCTGGGGAAGTCCGGGGAAGTCTGGGGAAGTCCGGGGAAGTCTGGGGAAGTCTGAGGAAGTCCGGGGAAGTCCGAGGAAGTCCGGGAAGTCTGGAGAAGTCCGGGGAAGTTTGGGAAGTCCCAAGTGGGAGGAAGTCTGGTGTACACAATTTTTAAGCGTGGTTTACCCCTCGGTATGTATATGTTACGGTAAATGACGTAAATTGGGCATTGGCGTCATTGCCTGGCCATTGAGGTCAATGCCCACATTGGTCATTAACGTCATTGACCGGCCATTGACGTCAACGCCCGTTAACGGTGGGCAATGATGCCAATATTTTCATTTGATTGTAATATTTACGTCTTTGGCCGGTCAATGACGTTAATGGCCAAAATGGATTGGACAATGATGATATTATAGAATAACTACTATAAACAACAGCAAAATGGCAATTTAAATTTGACAGACAACTGGCAAGTATGTTGTATTCATTGAATTATATTATAGATTATAATATTATTATAATATAATTATATATATATATATGTATATATACGTACGCCTGTTAAGTTGTCACCTCCGCATCATGGATAAGGCGTCCTGACCTCCGGGTGATCCGTTTGTATGAATCACCATTTAAAAGTATATTTGCCTAAAGGGGAACTCCTAGAATACGTCTATCAAGAGAGGGGAAAGGATTTCACATAAAAAAATTCCAAATATAATTGTGATACCCAAGATACAAATCCACCTCCGTTTATATACAAATATTGGAGTCATCAATATGTTGTACTGACCTCCAACAGTGTTGTCGCGACTACGGAGGTGGGAGCGCAATTTATGCATATTCAGGTGTAATTAGCGCGGCTGCTGTATTATATTTTATATAGTTTCCGACTCTTAATTTGTTAAGGTGTTAAAAGTGAAAAAAGTGAAAATGGCAACGAAAAAGTATCGTTCATATAATAATCCTAACAGTAGAAGTCGTCTAATTATCAAATTAGCGAATGAAGGTAAGTAATTTTTAAATAACGTAAGTTTTATAACTTTTGTACCCAGTAAAACGTTAGATCTGATTATTAAATTACAGTAACGGTCATGGAAATGTACTCCATATATAAAATTTAAAAATTGCAATTTCTATTTATCTTTAAGTGATTATACATCCAAAGGCTTAAATAGTACTTTATCTCTAAGTTTTACAAATAAAAAACGTTAGGGTTTATGATAATTTCAGGTTGATGCAGATAAAATAAAAAAATTGGAAGAAAATTAAGAAATTAAAAATTTCTTAAAAATTTGTTAATGCAATTTGAAACTCTAAAAATTTTTACAACATTTTTAGAAATATTATATCGTAAAACCCAGAGTGCGAAGCTGTAAAACTGTTCCGTTCACAAGAGATAAACGCCGACCGCGAAATTAAATTAATTTGCTCCCCTTTTTTATCATCTAGATACCTTGGCTAATATTTATATTTTTTTTATATTTATTAGCTTAATAATTACTAATTTAAAAATTATGCTTAAGTTAATTTACCAAAAACTTAAACTTAAAACTTTCAAAAGTTTTACAGTTTTTAACTACACTAAGAAAAACCTACTAAGAAAATTTCCTACAAAATTGTAGTTTAATATGTTTTGTAAAACTTATTTAGACAATTTGTTGAAAGTTTTAGAAGAGCTTGTAGTAAAATTCGATTAAAATTTATAGGAATTAAGGGGGTATTCTAGTCTAGAGGTATGAATTTTCGGGCGGTTTTTGAAGCTCTGTACAAGCGAAACAAAAAATATTTTTACTATCCATTTTTTTATTATTTGTTTATTGATATTTTAAGATTAAATAAAAAATTAACCGATAAAAAGAACTCAAAATTTACAAAGTTATGAGCTGGCAAAGGGGGACGTCCAAAAAAACTGGCGTGCACAATATCTCAAGTTCTAATGCACCAAATTATTTAAAATTTGGTGTGAATATGCTTTATACATTTCTCTATCGCATGAACTACGCTCAGATCAAAATTTTTCATTTTACTATTTTTAAAAGATTCGGAATTGTTAATTTAAGCATGCCAAAAACAAAAATTTTTTTCAAACTACCGCCATTTTGTGAAAAAATTTTTGTTTTACTTTTTCAAGGTTCGTGCTATAGCGGCATCTATAAAGAACATTCACACCAAATTTCAAATAAATCGGTTCATTAGAACTTGAGATATCGTGCACGCCAGGACACCATTTGTTTTTTGGACCTCCCACTTTGCCAGCTCACAATTTGTGAATTTTTAGTTTTTTTTTGATTAATTTTTTATGTAATGTTAAAATATCAATAAACAAATGATAAAAAAATGGATAGTAAAACTATTTTTTGTTTCGTTTGTACAGAACTTCAAAAACCGCCCAAAATTCCAGCCTCTAAACTAGAATACCTTCTTAAATTTAGCATTTATTACTATAATTATAATAAACAATTAAACTATAAATAACAAGTTAAATTCAATAATATAATCAAATATATCTTATTTATATTATTTATACTTGTTATTTATAGTTTAATTGTTTATTTTCTCACAAGTTAAGATTTATATATTTAAATATAATTATAATAGTAATTATATAGTAAATACACCGAAAAAAAATTTTATTAGCGAATCTTTAACAATTTGTGGAACATGGTATCCCAAAAATGTACCTACTACAAAATTTTACAGAATATTACTACAATTTGTATATGTATTCTATTTAGAAATTGTAGTAATTTGTACTACAATAATTATTGTAGTAAAATTTGCTACAATTTTTTTTTAGTGTGGGTACATTTCAATAACCGCTACTGTAGATTACCACTGAGATTCACTAAAAAATTATGAGATTGATAGAGAGGTAGTTAATTAAATTAAACAATACTTGATAGATATTGGGAATTGTATTATTCAAGTTTTTACAGACTATACGCTAACTCTCATCAATAAAAATTTATGTTAAACATTGAATTTTGAAATTCAACAAAAATATTGGCGGTTCAAATTTTAAATACAATCAAGTATTTTACCACGTAAATATTTATCTTTATTTGCAGTAAAGTAAAAGAATACAATAAGTAGGTAGGAAATTCTTATTTAAAAACCAAAAAAACATTGATTATCACTTGACAGGTTCGGATTAAAAATGTTGTTAAAAACATCAAGATCAATAAATTATTATACTTTTCATAAATAATAAAAATAAATATTTTTTAAATTACCAAAAATCCTAATTAGAAAAAATTAAAAATTAAAATTAGTAATGCGTTGTAAGATCTTATTTCACGATTTTTGTCTTTCACCGGCAGTGCCGTTTATTGGAACTTTGTTACTTATTCTTCAAACTTCAAAATTCATGTTAATAAATGGCTTAGCTTAAATTTGATATTTATTGATTGTTGATAAGCTATTTTGTCAATTTTTAATATTTTTGTAATTATTTCCACATTTAGTTCGAATATTTTTCGAATTTCTTATATTATATTTTTTTCATTTTTAAAAATTTTTTTAAATCGTGAAATAAGATTTTATAATGCATTATTAATCTTAATTATTTATTTTTTCTAATGTTTTTTTATTCATTCATCTCGTTTTTAAAATATTTTTTAATTCGAACCTGTCAAGTGATAGTCAATGTCTTTTTTTTTGGGTTTTAAATAACAATTTCCTACGTATTGTTTTCCTTTATTTTACTGTTAAATTCTATTGTTTTAACGTTTTGTTTAGATCTGTTAAATATCACGCATAATATTTAATTAAAATTAAATAAAGTCGCCACTCTATATTAATTTAAGATATAAGAAATAATAACATAGATAACTTAAAATCTTTGATCTTCCTCAAGTTTAATATTTTTATTAGCAAAATTGTAAATATTTGACAGACATTTTTAATCTTTAGCGACTAACGAACTGGTTCCAACTAAAGAAACCGAAAAGGACAAATATTCTATTTTACAAAATGAAAATGAAGATATAAGTGGTACAAAGACACGTGTAAGTAAAATACTATCTGGTTCTTTTCAGAGAAATTTTTCAATTTGAGCAATATTATTAGGAGTGTAATTTTGTAGGATTGGATTAACAAAAGTAATTTCGACAATTCAAGACTAAAAAAAACCTCCTCTCTTAAAGACAACAACATTGATACAGTATTACAAACAAATTTTAACTGTGAAATCCCTTACCTTCAAACTAACAATTTTATACAATCGGAATCAGAAATTTATACAGGCAATAAAGACAAATTAGTCTCATCTATTGAAAATAACAGTTCTAATATTGCACTAATGACAGAATTTGATGGTGATGAGCTCAATCACATGGTTCCTTCTGATAAGGACAATATGAGTCACACTGAATTGACAACAGCATTTGGTGGTAATGAAGAAGATGTCCCTTTGCGATTAAACAGCAGCAACAGTATTATATCAGAATCAGAATGTGATGATTCGGACAAGGACCCTGACTGGGAAATAGATAAAAAATCTTCTATTTCTTCCGGACCTTCTTCAAAAGCCCCGTCTTCAAACGCACCCTCTATCATCATTCATTCGGTAGTCTCCATTGTGGCCCCTACTAGAGAAAATACAACAGAACAACAAAATAAATTATTAGTAAGTATACGAATGTTCAATAGTCATTTACTCGAAATTTTGTTTCGTCATTTTTTTATTATTATTATTTATTTTTAATGATATCTAATTAATGTTATCGATTCTTCTTTAGTTAAAGAAAAAGGTTAGCAAAGTAAATCGCTGCAAATATTGTGAAAATGATATAGTGTCAAAAAATTTCACAAGACATTTGGAGAGACATCACAAAGATGAACCCGAAATTTGTAAAATTTTTAGTTTACCAAAAAATAGTAAAGATAGAAGATTTCGGCTTGGTTTATTAAGAAATGATACAAATTTTGACATATTTATAAGAGAGGGTCAAACGAGACCAGTTCGGCAATTGCAAAGTTCACAAAATGAAAATATTGAATACGTACCGTGCCCTTACTGTAAAGGGCTATTTTTAAGAAATTATTTAAAACGTCATGGAAAGTCGTGTCACGTTAAGATTCAAACTGATGATATAACTGACAAAAATAAGAGAACACACCATTTAGCTAACTCTCAAACAGTAATTGCTTGTGCTATGGACCCCACAAATGTCATATCAAAAATGAATATTAAACGACAGGTTTTCGGGTTAATGAAACCCGATGATATAGCATTTGAAGCTAAGAAAGATTTACTTATAGCACATATGGGCGAAACATATTTAAAAAAACACAAACGGGAACGCATGGCTTATTCTGCGAGTAACAAAATGCGAGAACTTTCTCGTTTAGTAATAACTTACAGAAAACTCATTAATAAGAATGATATTACACTTAAAGAACTACTTCATCCAAAAAATTTTGATACCGTAGTACACGCAGCGAGAATTATTGCAGGCTACGATGAAGAAAAAAAAACATTCAGAGCTCCTAGCTTAGCTATGCATCTTGGAAGATCATTAAAATTCGCATGTGATGAATTGGTGCATCTGATCATTCGCGAAAGTAATGGTTACAGAACGAATTCGAGTATTTCTCAGAAGGATTGGTTACGAGAGATTAAATTGTTTAAAGAATTAGTAGAAGCTCGTTGGAATTCTGAATTAGCTTCACTTGCAAATAAAGATATGATGGAAAAACGTTGGATTAAACCATTATTATTACCTATGGTGAGTGACATAAAGAAATTCCGGGATGAGACGTTACAACTTGCTCACGGATGTGAACAACAATTACTAAATGATGATAAAAATGTGAAGGCTTATAAACTGATGGTACAATGCACCTTAGCATTATTGATTATTTTTAATAGACGAAGGATTGGAGATGTCCAGTATTTAAAAATTAAGGACTACCTAAGCGATAAAAGGAATACCTATAAAGATTTTGAAAATGCTCTAACAGAAGGTGAAAAAGTACTAACTACGAAATATAGAAGAGTGTTAAACAGCGGAAAGGGTAGCAGAGCGGTAGTGATTTTAGTGCCCGAGTTATTACAAAAATTTATCTCGGTAATACTGGAACAGCGTTATAAATATATACCTTCAGATAACGACTACCTTTTTGCAATGCCAGGAAGTACCATTAAATGGGGAAAGGGTGATGTTGCAATAAAAGCCCTTTGTAAAAAGATAAAACTAGAACATCCTGAGACCATTTCCAGTAACAAATTGCGAAAACATATTGCAACCGTAATGCAAATTTTAAATTTGACAAAAGATGAAACTAAACAATTTGCAAATTTCATGGGTCACACTGAAAAGACCCATGAAGAATTTTACGCGTAAGTTTTTAACGTTAAATTATTGCAAACAAATTTATTTTTAACTTCAAAAATTTATATTTTTCAGATTACCAGTAGATATATACCAAACCGCCAAAGTTTCTAAACTACTGTTAATGATTGAAAAGGGCTCGGTACCCATCGAATACAAAGGAAAATCTTTGGCAGAGATTAACATAGATGTCGATGCAGTTGAGGAAGACAACAATGGTATGTAAAAATATTTAAACCCATATTTTTAAATCCTATTGAGATCTCCAAAGTTATTCTATCTAGAATATTATTAATTATTTAAAATAGACGAAGGATTGGAGGAATTTATTTAATTATTGGAGGAAGGATTTATTTTTATAAATAAAAGAATTTAGACACCTTTTTCCCTTACTTACATCCTTGCTTAATGAAATTTGATGAATTGATTCCTAAAACAAAAATCAAAATAACTATGCTTGTTTTATTTTATAGACGAAGAAGCTAACGATTCCTTGCACTGTGAGAGAAATAATGGTAATTGTTCCATTTACAAACAAAACGGAAACGAAGAGTTATCTAATGATAATAATACTTTACTAAGAGACGACGAATTGGAGGTAAATAACCTACAAGAAGAATTAGAAAAGCAACCATACTCCAAAAGTAATATTTTGAAACATATTTAATATTAACATTATGATAATTATTACTTTAAATTTTCCCAGAAACATTGGCTAAATTGAGACCAAATTTAGATGAAAGCGAAGAGACCAATCCTGAAGATAGTGAGACTGAAAGCATACCTAAAAAAATTAAAAGGACGCAGGCTAGTAAACCAGGTCAAAAACAAGGTAAGCAAGCTTACGATGTGATATACAATTTTTAATTTCATATTTTTTAAAGCATGGACCAAAGAAGAAATCTCATTAATAGATAAAGAATTTAAAAATTTTATTAAGAAAGGAAAATACCCCCCTGGGGATGCTATGCAAAATTTTTTAGAACGCCATAAATTGGAAAGGCCTGTAATAACTTTAAGGTCCAAGTTACAACATCTTATTAGATTAAATAAAAAGAAGTAAAATTTTGTTTTGTTTATTTTTAATTTTTTTAAATTTTGTTAAAATTAAGTTTATGAAATAAACTTCTATGAATAAATGAGTTCGAATTTAAAATGTTTTGCTTTTAAATGTTTTATTATAAAATTTAACCTTCTGCAAGTTTGCATTATGTTTAACTTTACGCTTAGTTGCGACGTTGCCGCTATTTGGAGGTGATAATATGCCTTTTAAATAACGGAGGTTTCTACGCATAGCGTGTTTCTAATGTATATAAGCGACGACAGCGCCGTGGTATATCCTTGAACTAAAAGATTGTTTTGCAGTTACAGAGGGTCATTGTCACCTCCGAGGAAAAATTGCATAAACGAGCCGTGGAGACATCTAGACCCTAAATTTGTAAAATGTATGGAGAAACGTTGTGACTTCCAAAAACGGAGGTGACAACGAAATTTCGGAGGTGATTACGATACAAGTGTATCTGATTTGGAGGTGACAATGACCTTTTATAGGTATATATATATGTATATATATATATATATATATTTTTAATCCAAGTAGAGATCCTTATAAAACTAGGACTACCAGAGATCCCCTTTAAATATTACAAATTAGCCATATATATTTTCATAAAGAATCTGGAAACAGTAATTCTGAATGTTACCACCATAGAGGGGAAAGAATATTCCATTTTAATTTTTAATGTTAAAAGTTGAGACAAGGGAGATCCTTAAAAGAAAAAGGACAGGTTGAGATCCTTTAATGTATAAATTGTAATCTATAGGACAAGATGAGATCATGTAGTGTTGCCAAGTTTATATAAACTAAAAGTTGCAAGAATAGCAAAAAAAAAATTTAATGCTTGCATTATTATAGTGCATTAGTATAACTTATATTTCATAAGCATAATCGTGTTTTTAAGAGAACTTAAATTTATTATATTAATTTTAATTTATAAAATTATTAATCTTACATTAATTATTGAATTTTTTAATTAATAATGAATACTCGTGGTAAACTTATATTAGAATTGTTAGTACGCAAAGAAGAATATAGGTACTTAGGGCCGTGATTTTAAACGACGAATAAATATTTCCTTATGAAGTTCTGGAATTAGTAACTTCTGATTGGTCAAATTTTACATTTTACTTAACCCGTAAGTAGCGAGGTGGGGTGTGACAGCTCCCAGTAGATTTTGAAAATGCCGTCAGTTAACGATATCGATAGGTGTAATCATTGTATCATCGGGCTTCATGTACCCCTCGGGCATGTGTTTCACATCGTCTGATTGAATTTATCTCTTTAAAACAAAATTGGGGTAAAGCATCTCGTTTCTTGTGCGACAAGAAAGCCACCTCGCTACTTACGGGTTAAATTTGACCCATCAGAAGTTACTAATTTTTATTTAAATTTAATCAATCAGAAGTTACTTATTCCAGGTCCTCACAAATAAATACTTATTCATTGTTTAAAATAACCAAATTCCATTAGACCAAAGTTGCGCTACAACTCAGGATGGGTTTTAGCTGACCGTTTTATTTTATAAAGGGTTTTCAATGCAGATTATCGTGGTGGTTCGCCTTCACATGACCAGGGAGTACAGTTAATATAAAGTTTTTGCTCCACTCAAGCTGAACCACCGAAACATCAGACCGTAACTGTCCCTTAATAGAAGTAAAAAATCTATGGTGGGCGATAGAAACAGTACAAGTAAAAAAAAAGGCAACTTTACAGGAGAGCGAAAAAACTGTATAACTTTTGATATTATAATTTTAAAATTTTTGATATTTTACTTGACATTATGTAAATCATGGGTCTCCAAACTACGACCCGCGAGCACCACCAATCCGGCCCGCAATAGCGGACCTGGCGGGCTATTAATTATTAATAATGATTAATAATAATCAGATATTTTATTTACCGACTAAAAGTAGTTGTCAAAACACATCACATAGTTGTCAAAAAGTAATCGTAATCTGATGAGCTAGATCTTGGCTCTTGGGGCATTGTGGAGTAATCAGGCTGGCCCTTAAGCTAAATAGTTTGAAGACCCTTGATTTAGACCGTTGGCAGTTCGATTTATTGCCGAAAACCCGAACTCGATTTGACTTTGAATTAAAGTGTTAACTAGCGTTTTGCAAAATTCACAGGTCCCCCCCCCCGTTTTATGGTATGATAATTTAGACCGTTGGCAGTTTTATTTATTGCCAAAAACCCGAACTTGATTCGACCTTGAATTAAATTGTTATTTAGTGTCCCACAAAAATTGCAACCTTCCACCCCTATTTTTAATTTGGATTATTTAGACCGTTGGCAGTTTGATCTATTGTCAAAAACCCGAACTCGATTTGACCTTGAATTAAAGTGTTAGCTAGCGTTTTTAAAAAATTCATAGGTCCCCCCCCTGTTTTATAATATGATAATTTACACCGTTGGCAGTTTGATCTATTGCCGAAAACCCGAACTCGATTTGACCTTGAATTAAAGTGTTAGCTAGCGTTTTTGAAAAATTCATAGGTCCTCCCCCCTATTTTATAATATGATAATTTACACCGTTGGCTGTTTGATCTATTGCCGAAAACCCGAACTCGATTTGATCTTGAATTAAAGTGTTAGCTAGCGTTTTTGAAAAATTCATAGGTCACCCCCCTGTTTTATAATATGATAATTTACACCGTTGGCAGTTTGACTTATTTCCGAAAACCCGAACTTGATTCGACCTTGAATTAAATTGTTACCTAGCGTCCCGCAAAAGTTGCAAGCGCCCATCACTATTTTAAATTGTTGTTATTTAGACCGTTTGCAGTTTGATTTATTGTCGATAAACCGAATTCGATTTGACCTTGAATTGAAGTGTTAGCTAGCGTTTTTCAAAAATCACCCCCCCCCCTCCTGCTTGATGATTATTTAGACCAGGGGTCTCTAAACTACGGCCCCCGGGCCAGATCCGGCCCGCGAGCATCAACAATCCTGTCCGCAATAGCGGAGCTGGCGTACTAGGTGTCCGGCCCGCCCTTTAATTTATTTTAATCAATCAAATCAAACAAAGTCATCATATAAAATAATAATCTGATATTTTATTTACTGACTAAAAATAGTTGTCGAAACACATCAAAAAGTTGTCAAAAAGTAATCTTAATCTGATGAGCTAGATCTTGGCCTTCAGGGCATTGTGAAGTAAGTAAATAATTAAGTTAAGTTTTTAAAAAAGTTTTTTTATTAATGCCTTATTAAAAAAATTACATAACTTTAATGACAGAAATTGACTTGTATTATTTCTATCGCCCACCATAGAAATAAGATAATGATCTCTAAACCATTTAATTTAGCAAGGTTAGCACCTAGGTTAGCATATCGGTTATCAAGACGCCAACGTTTTTTGTTGATTCTAGAGGCTAAAAAGTAAAACGTGATTACGAATTTTTAAAAATAACGTTGTGATTTAACCATCCAGTGAGAGGGTTTACTTTATATGGTATAATATAAAATGTAATTTATTCTACCCATTGGCCGTTTCGTATTACCTAAAACCCGAACTCGATTCGACCCTGAATTAAATTCTTAGCGTCCAAAAATTACAAGCGCTCCCTTTACTTTAAATCGGATTACCCATTTAACTAATTAAATTAAGAATCCTAGTTTTGTTGATCTTAGCAATTATTTCTAATAATTTATTATTTTTGCAAAATAGAAGTTCATTTAAGTTCATTAAAAGTTTATTTTCCCATACGTAACTTGCTCGGAGGTCCAAAAAATTTTGCACTACTTGTATGTACTGTGTAGTTTTAACATTTATTATAAAAATTTAAAAACAAATCCATTTAAATATTAATTTAATCCACTAAACATTTTAATTGACTTGTTATAAACACAGAAATAAACTACGCCAACTAACCCAGTAACTTATCAAACTGATGAAACAACTTCATATTCAAACCTAAATTCTTAAATTTTCGATTAACCCAAAAATATTACGTTTATCCGAAACAGAAAAGAAAAATAACTATAACAAAAACTGAACAGAAATTTTCAATAATTCATATATTATATTCTACAAGAATTATTTTTCAATTTTCTAACTTGCAATAGAAACGTTTAAATTTTTTTGGTAAAAATTTAGATTTAATTTTTTATATTGAAGTTTATTAACTAATAACAAAAGATATTAATAATATTGTTATTTTTTTCTTTACGGAACATTTACTGCATCATTGTAATCATTAAAACATTATCTGCTAAAATTAGTCAACTCGGTTATGAATGCGTGCTTTGCTACGTTGCCAAGTTATCGGATCTCAGCGTGGCTTAAAACAATTACAAATATACATATATACACTTTGCCGATAGCAGCGCTCCACCTTACTACTCGAGAACTACTAATGTATATAATACGAAAAATATCGGAAAAACGAGATCCAGCATAAATTTCAAATAAGCGACCTACCTTACCAACATTTAACGGAAAAACTCGATATACACGTTAAAAAAGTCGAGATCCGAAAGTGGATCTCGACTTTCTCCAAGTGATCTCGCCTTGCTAACATTTTTCTCAAAAGGATCTCACTTTTCCTCTTTTTAAATCTATATATATATATATATTTTTAATCCAAGTAGAGATCCTTATAAAACTAGGACTACCAGAGATCCCCTTTAAATATTACAAATTAGCCATATATATTTTCATAAAGAATCTGGAAACAGTAATTCTGAATGTTACCACCATAGAGGGGAAAGAATATTCCATTTTAATTTTTAATGTTAAAAGTTGAGACAAGGGAGATCCTTAAAAGAAAAAGGACAGGTTGAGATCCTTTAATGTATAAATTGTAATCTATAGGACAAGATGAGATCATGTAGTGTTGCCAAGTTTATATAAACTAAAAGTTGCAAGAATAGCAAAAAAAAATTTAATGCTTGCATTATTATAGTGCATTAGTATAACTTATATTTCATAAGCATAATCGTGTTTTTAAGAGAACTTAAATTTATTATATTAATTTTAATTTATAAAATTATTAATCTTACATTAATTATTGAATTTTTTAATTAATAATGAATACTCGTGGTAAACTTATATTAGAATTGTTAGTACGCAAAGAAGAATATAGGTACTTAGGGCCGTGATTTTAAACGACGAATAAATATTTCCTTATGAAGTTCTGGAATTAGTAACTTCTGATTGGTCAAATTTTACATTATACTTAACCCGTAAGTAGCGAGGTGGGGTGTGACAGCTCCCAGTAGATTTTGAAAATGCCGTCAGTTAACGATATCGATAGGTGTAATCATTGTATCATCGGGCTTCATGTACCCCTCGGGCATGTGTTTCACATCGTCTGATTGAATTTATCTCTTTAAAACAAAATTGGGGTAAAGCATCTCGTTTCTTGTGCGACAAGAAAGCCACCTCGCTACTTACGGGTTAAATTTGACCCATCAGAAGTTACTAATTTTTATTTAAATTTAATCAATCAGAAGTTACTTATTCCAGGTCCTCACAAATAAATACTTATTCATTGTTTAAAATAACCAAATTCCATTAGACCAAAGTTGCGCTACAACTCAGGATGGGTTTTAGCTGACCGTTTTATTTTATAAAGGGTTTTCAATGCAGATTATCGTGGTGGTTCGCCTTCACATGACCAGGGAGTACAGTTAATATAAAGTTTTTGCTCCACTCAAGCTGAACCACCGAAACATCAGACCGTAACTGTCCTTTAATAGAAGTAAAAAATCTATGGTGGGCGATAGAAACAGTACAAGTAAAAAAAAAGGCAACTTTACAGGAGAGCGAAAAAACTGTATAACTTTTGATATTATAATTTTAAAATTTTTGATATTTTACTTGACATTATGTAAATCATGGGTCTCCAAACTACGACCCGCGAGCACCACCAATCCGGCCCGCAATAGCGGACCTGGCGGGCTATTAATTATTAATAATGATTAATAATAATCAGATATTTTATTTACCGACTAAAAGTAGTTGTCAAAACACATCACATAGTTGTCAAAAAGTAATCGTAATCTGATGAGCTAGATCTTGGCTCTTGGGGCATTGTGGAGTAATCAGGCTGGCCCTTAAGCTAAATAGTTTGAAGACCCTTGATTTAGACCGTTGGCAGTTCGATTTATTGCCGAAAACCCGAACTCGATTTGACTTTGAATTAAAGTGTTAACTAGCGTTTTGCAAAATTCACAGGTCCCCCCCCCCCGTTTTATGGTATGATAATTTAGACCGTTGGCAGTTTTATTTATTGCCAAAAACCCGAACTTGATTCGACCTTGAATTAAATTGTTATTTAGTGTCCCACAAAAATTGCAACCTTCCACCCCTATTTTTAATTTGGATTATTTAGACCGTTGGCAGTTTGATCTATTGTCAAAAACCCGAACTCGATTTGACCTTGAATTAAAGTGTTAGCTAGCGTTTTTAAAAAATTCATAGGCCCCCCCCCTGTTTTATAATATGATAATTTACACCGTTGGCAGTTTGATCTATTGCCGAAAACCCGAACTCGATTTGACCTTGAATTAAAGTGTTAGCTAGCGTTTGTGAAAAATTCATAGGTCCCCCCCCTGTTTTATAATATGATAATTTACACCGTTGGCAGTTTGATCTATTGCCGAAAACCCGAACTCGATTTGACCTTGAATTAAAGTGTTAGCTAGCGTTTTTGAAAAATTCATAGGTCCTCCCCCCTATTTTATAATATGATAATTTACACCGTTGGCTGTTTGATCTATTGCCGAAAACCCGAACTCGATTTGATCTTGAATTAAAGTGTTAGCTAGCGTTTTTGAAAAATTCATAGGTCACCCCCCTGTTTTATAATATGATAATTTACACCGTTGGCAGTTTGACTTATTTCCGAAAACCCGAACTTGATTCGACCTTGAATTAAATTGTTACCTAGCGTCCCGCAAAAGTTGCAAGCGCCCATCACTATTTTAAATTGTTGTTATTTAGACCGTTTGCAGTTTGATTTATTGTCGATAAACCGAATTCGATTTGACCTTGAATTGAAGTGTTAGCTAGCGTTTTTCAAAAATCACCCCCCCCCTCCTGCTTGATGATTATTTAGACCAGGGGTCTCTAAACTACGGCCCCCGGGCCAGATCCGGCCCGCGAGCATCAACAATCCTGTCCGCAATAGCGGAGCTGGCGTACTAGGTGTCCGGCCCGCCCTTTAATTTATTTTAATCAATCAAATCAAACAAAGTCATCATATAAAATAATAATCTGATATTTTATTTACTGACTAAAAATAGTTGTCGAAACACATCAAAAAGTTGTCAAAAAGTAATCTTAATCTGATGAGCTAGATCTTGGCCTTCAGGGCATTGTGAAGTAAGTAAATAATTAAGTTAAGTTTTTAAAAAAGTTTTTTTATTAATGCCTTATTAAAAAAATTACATAACTTTAAATGACAGAAATTGACTTGTATTGTTTCTATCGCCCACCATAGAAATAAGATAATGATCTCTAAACCATTTAATTTAGCAAGGTTAGCACCTAGGTTAGCATATCGGTTATCAAGACGCCAACGTTTTTTGTTGATTCTAGAGGCTAAAAAGTAAAACGTGATTACGAATTTTTAAAAATAACGTTGTGATTTAACCATCCAGTGAGAGGGTTTACTTTATATGGTATAATATAAAATGTAATTTATTCTACCCATTGGCCGTTTCGTATTACCTAAAACCCGAACTCGATTCGACCCTGAATTAAATTCTTAGCGTCCAAAAATTACAAGCGCTCCCTTTACTTTAAATCGGATTACCCATTTAACTAATTAAATTAAGAATCCTAGTTTTGTTGATCTTAGCAATTATTTCTAATAATTTATTATTTTTGCAAAATAGAAGTTCATTTAAGTTCATTAAAAGTTTATTTTCCCATACGTAACTTGCTCGGAGGTCCAAAAAATTTTGCACTACTTGTATGTACTGTGTAGTTTTAACATTTATTATAAAAATTTAAAAACAAATCCATTTAAATATTAATTTAATCCACTAAACATTTTAATTGACTTGTTATAAACACAGAAATAAACTACGCCAACTAACCCAGTAACTTATCAAACTGATGAAACAACTTCATATTCAAACCTAAATTCTTAAATTTTCGATTAACCCAAAAATATTACGTTTATCCGAAACAGAAAAGAAAAATAACTATAACAAAAACTGAACAGAAATTTTCAATAATTCATATATTATATTCTACAAGAATTATTTTTCAATTTTCTAACTTGCAATAGAAACGTTTAAATTTTTTTGGTAAAAATTTAGATTTAATTTTTTATATTGAAGTTTATTAACTAATAACAAAAGATATTAATAATATTGTTATTTTTTTCTTTACGGAACATTTACTGCATCATTGTAATCATTAAAACATTATCTGCTAAAATTAGTCAACTCGGTTATGAATGCGTGCTTTGCTACGTTGCCAAGTTATCGGATCTCAGCGTGGCTTAAAACAATTACAAATATACATATATACACTTTGCCGATAGCAGCGCTCCACCTTACTACTCGAGAACTACTAATGTATATAATACGAAAAATATCGGAAAAACGAGATCCAGCATAAATTTCAAATAAGCGACCTACCTTACCAACATTTAACGGAAAAACTCGATATACACGTTAAAAAAGTCGAGATCCGAAAGTGGATCTCGACTTTCTCCAAGTGATCTCGCCTTGCTAACATTTTTCTCAAAAGGATCTCACTTTTCCTCTTTTTAAATCTATATATATATATATATAATATATTGTTGTGATCTCTTACTCTCTTATAAAATGGTCGTTGGTTCTCGAAAATGGTTACATGCAAGAACAATAAAAAACTGACGATTAAAGAACAATTTATTTTGCAACCTTACACAAGTGAACAAAATTAAAAAGCAGGACTTACACAAATTCGCCGAGCAGCACGTAATTCGGCTTCTTTCTTCCCACTCTGATCACAATTTTCTTCAGCTAAATTCAACACCACACCAACTCTTGGATTGCAAATTTGGGACTGCTATGCGATTAACTTTTATTTATCTCTCGGACAGTAAAATTTGGGACTCTCAGTTCGACTTTTATTTATTTTCCAACTGTAAAATTTGCGACTCTCAGTTCTTTTATTTATATGCTGGTTTGTAAATTTGCGACTTCTCTTTTTTTTTCATTTATTTACCTACTCCATTTCCTTGGTTTTTCTATTCTTCTTTTTTTTTTTTAAATCAAATCAAGGTTCTAGCTTGCGTACTGCTCAGCTGCAATTTGTGTGAGTCGCTAAACAACGAAAATTACAAATACAAACATTAAAATTTAGAAAAACAAACGAAATTACTGCAACAACAAACTTAAACTAAACAATACAACTTAAACTAACGAACAAAACTTAACACTAATAAAAACAATTTTGAAAACGAACACAGAGTCCTGCCTTTATTGTTCCTCAGGCTGCAAAGTCAGTTCTTTATTTCTAAATTACGCAACTCACTTTTCATTACTTTATCAGAACACAACAATATATATAATTATAATATTATAATATTAATATATAATAATATAAGATTATATTATAATCATTTATTAACAAAAATAAAAAATATTAAAAAATTATAAAGCAAAATTTTTTAAATTAATCATTTTTATTCTGGCACGGGAGTGACCCATGACACTTAGAATTGCATATTTTTGTTTTCTGGCCAGACACGCACACTTATTATTTTTACATCCACCCTTGCAATGACAACGTTTTGTATTCGTGCCTTCCTAAAACACTGCCTTCAGCTGTTGCTTGTCTAAAAGTAATTTCATTTTCATTGGTCGTATCACTAATATTTTGTAACAAAATTAACTTTTCAGTATCCATTAATAACTACTAGTATTAATTGTAAAGGCACATTTAATACATTACTTTCAGATGGAATCTACAGAATAATAACTTCATCATTGCCCACCCTGTATTGGGCATTGACGTCATTGCCCGGACAATGATGAAAAAACCATACATGAAATTTTAAATGTCAACATCGCCCAAAATGCATGGTCAATGACGTCAATGGCCGGTCAATGACGTCAATGCCCAACTAAGCTGGGCATTGACGTTATTGTGCAGCCATTAACGTTAATGGCCAAATTGTCATCATTGACCGTAACATATATTCGTATAACACTACTCGTCGTATTGTAGACAAATTTTGAAGTGAATTTTCTTTACACGATACAAGAATACAAGTACGACAAAGAAATTTTAAATTTATACACAGTAGAACTCCAATTATTCGAATCAATTGAGACCTTGACTCTATTAGGATAATCAAAAAGTTGAATATATGCATTTTTCCGAAAAAAGTTAAAACTAATTACTGTATGTATGTTGAAAATGGAAGAATTAAACTATTTAAAAAAAAGAGATTTTAATTAATAAAATTAATGAAATTAATTAAAAATAATGGAACCGTATGATAAGAACATCATCCCAATAATGTCCTGGAATCATTATTTTGCGAATCCCAGTACGTTATCGTCTTATTTTTTTTACTGAAATTCTGAAAGATTCGGCTAATCAGCGATTCGGATAGTAGGAGTTTGGATAATTGGAGTTCTACTGAACATCGATCGAGTAGTTGGTTACTCTATGGATGTGTTGCTACACTTCTCTTTTACTTCTTTGTAATCTAATATACCATTAAAGCCTTGCAGACCACTTTTGATGTAAGCGTTTTGCAAATTAAAACATTAGATTCATAAATTAAATAATAATTTGTGAATAAAATTATAATTTATGAATTCGTAGTTAAATTATTAAATTTTCTTATTATGATGTAGGCGCAATGTGTATATAATTACAAATTGATAATTTGAAACAATTTTAATAATATGATCTTCTCTATGATCTTTAATTAAATTTGACTGTTGAATAACAGAAAGATATGCAGCGTGTTTTTCTATTCTTGATTTTGCACAATTCTCGATGAGTATTAAGATTTAAGGAAGTGCAGACTTGTAATTAAAATATTCTGCTTCAACGTTTTTGTAAAATAGAAATTATGAAATTATTATAATACATCTTGTGTGATGTATGAATACATTAGAGCAGAAAATTCTTACACAAGAATCTCATTAATGATATACCAGAGTTTTGTTAACCTATGCTAATTAGAATAAAATCAAAATACAAATAAAATATAAATTTGTATTTTCTGCATTACTAAATTGAAATAAATTGTAATGATGTTGTTATCTATTAAAAGCAAGCTAGTGTGTTTGACTATTTTCTAAGCAGATAAATTAATTAAGACTCAAATTTTCAACAATTTAATTTAATTTATTTTTAAATTCAAAATTGTTATTCTTTATTTTCTAAATGTTAAAATCATCAAGTTAAAAGTTTTTGATTGTAATACCTATGGGCATTTTTGCTAAATCAATTATTTGATATCCGTAAGCGATATAAACAATTATCTTAACATGATTTTTTTTGTGGTTTTATATTTTTACTCGTTAATCAGCTATGAAACTTTCGCATTAATGCTGTATTTTTAACCAACAAGTTAAATTTAGTATACCTGCTGAAATCAAAGCTTATTTGCTAACACGAAAATTCCATTAGGATTTACCGCCAAATATTGTATACCACTGAAAAATAAGTAGATAATCTATGTACGGTTTATTTTGTAATATACTATACAAATTAAAAATATTTTTAAATATGTATAAATAAGTATTACCATATACTTCTGTTAAAAGCGCGAATAAATTTGATTGAAATGTTTTATTTTTAGCAACTCGAAAAATCCTAACAACTCCTTAGAAGTAAAAGATTTAAACTATTTTATATTTATTTAAAAAACAAAATTGATTCAGTTTACAGAATTATCAAGTTAATTTTTTTCCTATAATTAATATATATTTTTTCAACATGCCTTTATTTATTCACACTACGACTTCAAAATGATTTGACTTTTTATGTTTCAAATATATTGCTAGGTTTTAGGAATCTGGTTGATCAGAAAGATGCATTATTGAATTTGGAAACTTTAGCCATGCAGAAGGATTGTTGAAAATTTGAGTGCTATAAATGCTGCAGTGAAAGACATTTCTACATCCGTTTCTACACAACTGCATTTGTGTTATTTTTGTGCTTTCTTTATAATTTTTAACACCATAAACCAGATCAGCTTCTGTTTTGGTTTCTATAAATTCTGTTTAGTATGTCGTAAAACATATGGTCGCGTCGTATACACTGCTGTGATCTACCTAGCGAGAAACCAATTAATTAAAATTCCCTAGTACGTCATCTTGGCTTTAGCCAAGCGATTGCATAAGGACTAGTTCGTTGCTGTATAGTGTATGTCACTTGAAGAAGAAACAAATTCTGTCTGATCCCTGGATTTCTTGGTCCCCTCCACAATGGTTATGGTTTTAAATAATTTATGTTTCATTAATTTTTGACAGTTTTTCCATGTTGTTTTACAACATGTATTGTTCCAAAATACATTTTTGCGAATAAAAAAAAAACACGAAAAATTGCGAAAATCTGTTTTTCGAGTTAGCCACGCACTTTTAAAAAATTAATTTTTGTTGTTTCAGATTGTTTTAGCTTCTAGATTGTTCCAAAATAATTTTTCAAAACCTGAAAAAGTAACGCGAAAAACCGTTGTTCTTGTTAGCAATATTGTTTAAAACGTAGAACAGAAAATTTTTAAATTAAATCTGCATTAAAATATCGGATATTCGAATAATTCTATTTTGGAAGTTGGTAATATGATTTTTATATCATAAGAAGAATATTAATTTTAACTGTTTTTAAATCGTAAGTTTTCAACAATAGTATTTAGAAATCTTTAATTGTTTTAAGTTTATAATTGTTTTGTCGATATTATGTCGATTATGTTATGTATAAGTTTTAATATTACAATTTTACTGTTAAGGGAAGCAATCCATTTAGATGCCCGAAAATAAGTCGTTTTTTGGAAAATTTTTTACCGATGAAAAAATAATCACATCATTTTAAAGTAAGCATTCTTCAACTCCATGGGTCTACGATTTACTGCGGGAGGAGACTACAACTCCAAACACGTTCATTAGGGGTCTAAACTGTCAACAAGCAGAGGAAGACAACTTTATAAAGCAATGCAAAGTTGTGGTCTGCACTCTTTCTCAACTGGACCACCAAAAAATTGGTCTACAGATCCAGAAAAATTCCCTGACGTATTGGACTTCTGTGTCACAAAAGGCATTTCACACAACTACATCAAGATTGCATCTTGTCTGGACTTATCGTTTGATCACACTCCTCTCCTGGTTACCCTTGACTCCTGCGTTTATTGCGCTAATATACCACACACACTGTATAATAATAAAACAGATTGGAATAGTTTTAGATACAGCCTATCTAGGAAATTGAACTTCAATATCTCATTAAAAACTGAACAAGAAATAGATGAGGCGGTCGAATACGTAACTACCAAAATTCAACAAACATCATGGGGTGCAACCCCAATATCGACCCAGTCTGACAAACCAGATCAATGCCCGGAAAATATTAAAAAGAAAATAGCAGAGAAAAGGAAGTTGAAAAAAAGTAAGGAACTACTCATGCACCTAGCGATAAATCACTATTAAATAAAGCTACTAAGGAATTAAGGAGATTGCTTGAAGCAAACAAAAATAGAAGTATGAAAATATTTTTGGCGGGTCTCTCTGCAACTGAAGCCACAGAGTACTCGCTATGGAAAGCTACAAGCAAAATAAGAAAACCTACCGAAACAGAACACCCTATAAAAACAAACACGGGAACTTGGGCTAGAAATGACGAAGAGAAGGCCCAGATTTTCGCCAATTACCTTGCAGATGTGTTTAATCCATTAGCAAAAGAAGTCTCAGATGAGGAAGAACTTCCTATCCACGAATTGTTAGCGGCTCCATACCAACTGGACTTACCCATTAAGTAAATACTTTAAAATCCATATAATCAAAACTGCCTTCCTCAAAAGAACGAATCCCAAAAAACCGCCAGGGTACGACCTCATATCGGGCAGACTTCTGAAAGAACTACCAGAGGAGGGGTTTAAATTTCTAACGATGATTTTCAACGCTCTTCTTAGACCAGGCTACTTTCCAAGTCAATGGAAGGTTGAACAGGTGGTCCTAATCCCAAAACCAGGCAAAGATCCCACCCTTGCTCAATCCTACAGACCTATCAGTCTTCTTTCTGGTCTCTCCAAGGTTTTTGAAAAGTTATTTTTGGATAGGCTGAAACCAATTCTTGAGGACAAAAGAATAATTCCAGATCACCAATTCGGATTTCGTCAGGGTTATGGAACCATAATTTCAATTTTTAATGGGGAATCGTTTTCGACTTTGGTTTCGGAGTCGAAGTGGTAAAATCAGAGTCTAACAAGATACGCTAGTGTACTTTTCAGATGCGTATTAGTATCATTTGCATATATAAATATATTGCTGTGTCTCAAAGCTCTAATTATAAAATTAAATTAAATTGTGAGAAAATCTTTTAATTATCTTACGGGTCCAGACATTTTATGAGCAAGAGACTCTGTTTGTTAATTTTAACATCCAAATCAAAATTAATAATAACAAATTCCAAAATTTCAATTCAAAATTAACTTGAACAATTTATTTTTTAACAAATTTTTACCATTTATACCACCAAAGCTGTTGCTCCTGCTACTTCTGCTACAGCATGACATATTTTTGGCTAGGAAAGCCCGAAGATGTAGACATGATTAATGAGAAGAAAAACAAAGAGGAGAAATGGAAAAACAAAGAGAAAGAGGAAGCAATAGCAATTAGTGAAGATACATCGCCAGTCAGAGATATAAGAAGAAAATGAAAACAGAATAGATGAGAAGAGAAACGTGTAGTTGTACCTAGAGCTTGGAACTCTGATATCGAATTGTAAAGTTTTACGTTTACTCTATCTTGCTTTATGGAAGTTTGGACGTTGAAGGTGAACATAATGAGAAGAGTAGAGGCATTTGAAATGTAGGTATTTCGAAGAATATTGAAAATCTCCTGGACGGATAGAATATCTAACACCACGGTTCTACAACGAATGCTGAAAGATCGAGAATTATTGTTAATTGTAAAACAGCGAAAAACAGCTTATCTAAACCACATACTTCATAATAACAAATACGAGCTTCCACAACTTTTTTTTTTTATTAACTCCAAGAATACAGCAATTTTCCTGATAGGCATTAGGCGTCTCAACTGACAATGTAACAATAACATGAAAGAAAATTATTCTAATGAACAATATCTATTTATAATACTTTCAGTTTTTATGTTTCACTTCCACTTCACTTATATCTGTTTGTTAGGTCCGTAGGTTGGTATATTTTTAATCTGCGAACTTCGCTTGTGTTCACCAGTAGTTTGTTTGCGTATTCGTTAGGATGATGTAGCAGTCTTTCACTATATTTAGCACTGAATGTTTTAATTGTTTCCCTAATGGAAGATAATGGTATAAGATAATGGTTCGGAATTATATATATATATAATATTATATATAAATTAGCTCGACAGGCCATGAAGGTCCAAGGTTTGTTGCACCACTCTTCTCCATTGTTATCTACTTTGTGCCTTCTCTTTCCATCCATTAACTCCCATCAGTCTCAAGTCCGATTCCACCGCATCCTGCCATCTGTTTTTTGGTCGTCCTCTTTTTCTTGTGTCCAAAAGTCTTCCTTCTATTGTCTTTCTTGTTCTTCTAATTTCCTGAAGCCGTAGTATGTGCCCTAACCATCGAATTCTTTGGGATCGGGCAACATCCGTTATTTGAGGTTCATCAAACAACTCATAAATTTCTGCGTTGGTTCTTCTTTTCCATTCGTCTTCCACTTTCTTACCTCCGTAAATAATTCTTAGAACCTTTCGTTCCCATATCTCCAAGTTTTCTCTATCTCTTCCACTCATTGTCCATGTCTTACTAGCATAAGTCACCACCGGTCGGATAACTGTTTTATATATCCTCACTTTACTTTTTCGTGATACGCTTTTGTTTCTTATCACTGACATCAGAGAACCCAAGCTTCTGTTTCCAGCTGCTATCCTAGTGTTAATCTCTTTACTGGAATCATTATTTGGTGTCACAATCGTCCTTGTCCACTTCTTCAAAACTATATTGCACCCCTGGCTTCGGCATTGCTTTATATTAATTTGTTTTCTAGAGTAAGCTGTGATTTTCTGCCAATCAGCCAGTACATTTTGTTTAACTTGATGTCGAGCTGCTTCCGTTTAGTGAGTATGTGCTTTTTCCACGTCAAACGCCTATCCAAGTGAATGCCAAGATATTTGATATCCTCAGCCTGGGGAAGTTATTGGTTGTTTAACTTAACTGGTGGGCATGTTGGCCTCTTTAAAGTGAAGGTGATATGGACTGATTTGGTTTCATTTGCCTTAAAGCGAGGACCGGGAAAAAGCAGATCTCATAAATGAGAAATATTAGAGATTAGACGAGATTAAGTGTTGAAGGACTGATATATAGAAGATAGAGAAGAGTTTTCCATAATTATCGCCAACCTCTTTTGATGAGAAGGCACCGAAAGAAGAAGAAGAGAAACGACGAAGAGGAATATAAAAATTAAAACTAGGTAAGAGAAGAATTGTAAAAAAGAAGAAGTAATAAGAAGTACCGACAATAATTAGTGAAGATACCACCCGTCAAAAATATAAGAAGATAGTAAACATAGAAGAGAACAAAACAAAGAAATTAAATAAGATATATTGGCAATATTAGGAAACAATGTTGGGTTTATTTAGATCTTTAAAATAGAGATACACCGGTCGAGCTTAGGTAAAATTTAAGAATTTTTTAATTAACGCCGCTAACAACGAGATTCACCGTTTAGCTACCCGTCCGTGGAGGGGCTTTCCAGCTAGTAACAGATAATGTTATGTTAGATTTTTTAATTTAATAAAAGTTAGTTGTTCCAAATGTTTTCTTTTGCCGTGGTTGAAGTTAAATACTAATCGCAGAATACTAATCATTGTTCAGTAAGAAGAAATTTTTGAAAAATTATTGGAGGTAATAGTGATGAATACATAATTGAGTAATAAAGTTTTTCAAAACGAATGGCAATGTACAATGTTTGGAAGTGGTGTGAGTTGATAATCGTGACACAATATTATCGGAGCAGAAATTATTATTAAATAATTTTTTTTGTTATTGCTTATTTTTGGTATTATCACAAGATTTAAAATTAAATGTTAATATTATGTATTCATAAATAATTTTGTAAGTTATTTAGATGTAACAATGTCTTTTATACTGAATTATTATCCTTTCTCGTAAAAGTTTTTTCCATTTGTTCCCGGTTGCTCTTCTCAAGAAGCCTGGTTACGTATATTTTAATTTGTGTCACTTCCCCGTCTCTTTTCAAAAGTACTTTGGCTTGGTTGCCATTGAAATATGACGCTAAATGGTACTAACTATACAGTTTACTTCAAAGTTGAAGTAAAGAAATTATATTTGCAATGACGACCTTTTTATGAGAATACGCAAAAGTTGATAACAATATATTAAACTTTATCTCTTTACTTCTGGTCTATTTTAAATGAAAATTCCTTATATTACTTTTAAGACCCGATATACCCAAAGATTAGTAGAAATTTTATAGATTGCCTTGAGCTAAATTTGCTGTTCCGAGCGTCCTCATTAGCTTGATTCAAAAATCAAGCGACGTCGCTTACGAAGTTTTCAAAATGTTTCTTCTGCTTTAGAAATTGCCAAGTTTAAATAAAGCTCTTGATGAATCTTTCTTTTCACGGTAATATACGTATACTAAAACATTTTGTGTAATTTAAAGAGAACTTTATTACCATTAACATAAATCAAATGGTAAAATACTTCAACTGCTTAATTATTACATTTCACATACTATAAAATCAAAAATTACGTACAAAATTTTCAAACATTACTGAAAATGTTATAATAATTTCAATAGGAGTTGACAATCAACAAAAAGTTTGTAATTTCTACTGATATTTTTACCATACAATAGACACGCTGCGCTGTGGGAACACTTTATTTAACTCAAATGTTACAGAACCGAATTATACCCAATCATTTTATGATTTTTTGGGAAATGTTAAAATTATTTTATTATAATATATCGAAATATATATAGTATATTGCGAGAAATAGTAATAAAATTTTTATGCAATTTAAATTTAGTATTCATAATTATTATAGCAGTTGCTTGGTGTGTTTATTTGTTGAGTTTATTTGTTGTTGATTTGCGAATAAAATTGCGATAAAATTAAATTCACGTTTGCTTCCACTGTTATAGCCAATTTAATGACTGTAAGACTTTCGCGTTAGCAGTCGTACTAACTACTAGGTTGAAACTTAATTTATATAATGAAACAAATAAAATTAATAGTTTAAACATATTAATTGTAGTCCTGTAGAAATATTTTTTGTGTACTGAGATTATTTTTAGAATTGCCTCGAGATGTTGTAAGGAATCTAATTTACGCCTCACAAGGGTGGCTAGCTTGGCATGCGGGCCAGGGTTAGGACATTTATTGTCGCTGTATTTGCTTATCTAGTTTAAACAATTTTCGGCAAAACGGATCGGTTTATTTAAATCTTTATAAATAAAAATTTTCAAAAAAGAATAAGTTTTGTTGAACACTTAATTTAGATGTTACCGCTGATAAATTTTTAGTAATCGAATCGATTCAAAAGTTAAAATCAAACAAATTTTATTCAATTAACTTATTTTATAAATAGATGAGATGTTTTCATCTATTGTACATTTTGCAACAAATTTTTGATTATGTTTCTTTATTAATTTTAGTGCTCCGATTTTGAATTTGACGTTTTTTGACCGTATACCGTCGATGGTATTGAAAATTAATGGAAAAGAATATATGAATACTTAGATTCCTGTTCAATTTGGAGACGTATTCCTTACGTAAGTTTCGTAAAATAGTTTTTTTAATTAAATCAGTTTTTTTACCTGGATATTGAGGGATTAGCAATTTTTTGTATTAACGTTATTTTAATTAAAATTTTTTTATATTTTGTATAAAATAACAAGTCTAGCGCCCAAACGTCCTTACGCTCAAAAATCTTGGGGCCCAAAAATTTTGGCGCCCAAAAATTTTGGTGCCCAAAAATCGGGCGCCTAAAAGTTCGGTGCCAAAACGGCGGCCTCCAAAACTCTTGACCCGGACGTATGGCTATCATTTCGACTTTATTTAAGTCGAGATGACGTACTAGGAAATTTTATTTATGGGGTGGTTTCCCGTTGCCTTCCCCATAAGCCCAAAAATCGAACATAGGCTTTAGATCACAGCAGTGTAGTGTAGTCGGCGCGACCAGACTTTGATCCGCGGTTTGGTTGGTAAAATTTTTCAAGTGCGCTACGAAATCGTAATTTTTGGTTTTTGCAAGAGAAATTGCTGGATTGCAAAGTGCCATGAAACTCATATCTAACAACTTGATCGCTTGCACTCCAGAGCTTTACTGGTAACTTCTTCCATATATCGTTCATCACGAGTAAGGGGTAAAGGCATTATTGATTTTGAAAAAATTTCTCTATCGGATTAATAGCCATGAGTTTATTTTAATAGCTAATAACGTTTTAACAATTTCCTTCTCGGATTCAGTAAATCTGCTCAGAAGGTTAGAGCCTTCAATCAATGCTACTCGGAAGTGCTTAGTAACTGCTTCCTTAGAGGTGCTTGAGTCCGCTGCAATCGCTGCGGATTTAGGTCAAAAAATTTTGGCTCTTCATCTCTGATCACTCTAAGACAATGACTATAAGTCCTGAAACCTAAACCTCTTCTTTGCGTCTCTATTGTAAAAAAGCTTGTGTTCACCTTTTTTTGGTGGTGCTAATCCTGGCCCGTCATCAGTGACGGCTCCGATCTTCCTGTAACTGATATTTTCAGCTTTTTAACGAATGGGGGAATCCTGTAGGCAGAAGAAGGATTACTTCTTACATAAGTTTGGCTGAATTGAATAACAAGTGGTCTTTGTCGTCGGATGCTTTGGTGAGATCTCGCTGTTTGTTGCTTGCTTTGGGGGAATCTTCTGAGCCGGCATTCAAGTTGGATGTCGCATTTCAGCCGCAAGGTGACTTTTATTCTCACCACGTGACCGCACGAAAGACAAATAATCCGTTTATCTAATAATAATTCAAATATACTGTGATTAATTTTAATTAAAACTTACAAACAATTTCGCACTTTACGCACTGCACGAATTGCTCACATGAAAATATACACATACATGCTGCTATAAGAAATTAAATTTTTGAACTTCGTCCCTTTGCTTGCAGTGCGTGTGGTGTGTTTGACATAAGACAACTTTAATGGCCCTCGAAGTCTCGGATTTTATTTTTTTGTTTTTCTTCTTCTACCTTTTAATTGAGAGGGACTGCACTACTTGACCTTTTTCGAGGTTGGGCCAGAAAAACCGAGTGGTGCAGCTACAAAAGAATCTAGAAGGTTAGGAATGCGGCCATCAATGATAAAGGTAATCTCCTACCGTCGATGTCGCTGGTGGTATAAGTAAGGCCCTCAGCTGGTTGATCAGGAAGGTGATTACTCCATGTTGATTCTAGATCTTCTAGATTTTAAAAGATCTCGGGTGGAGATCCTTATTGTTTATAGTAGTGAATTGTTAGAAATAAGATAATTATTATAATTAAAAAATTCTATAATTTGCGTATTACAAAAACAAAATTGCTAATTTTTAAATCGAGCAAGTCGAATTTCACTAGAGAACTAACAAATATTATTTATAAAATTTCAGTTAAAAACTGCTACAAGCGAGCTTTCCAATTTATAAAATTATAAACGTAGGTGATAAAAATGCTCGACCTTAAAATTTGCAATTTAAAAGTATATTTATGAGTAATCTAATCACGAACGGTTACAAGCTTAATTTTTAATGTACAAATTTTCAACATGTCAAAATATATCTGTACTGAAGGGCCGAGGTAGGCGTCAACATTTTTTTCCTATATACCCAATAAATAAACCCAAAAAAATGCAAGTTCACAACTCTCAACATTGTTTATTTATTACCAAAAAGGGTAGGCGTGTTACATGCCATTTCAGCTATGAGTCTAGGTATATAAAACGTAAAAACAACAAATGGAAGATAAGCTCTCAATCTGCTCTGATCAAAGTTGACATAGATCAGTAAGTGACGACATTATTTCATTTAATCACCCGATTACACAAACAAAACCAAATATAAAATGGGAATCTTGAGTTGAAATAAAAGAAAACACAAAACAATACTAGGAATCTTTGAGGGAGAAACCCAGCCTAAAAGCTCTGGGTATATAAATGGAGGTTGTAGCGGACACTTCAGCGCTACTCCTTATTGACAGCAAGACAACAATTACCAAGCAAATTCCTTCATTCAAAAATATAATGTCCCACAGTGCTATTAAAATGAAACTTACTCTTTGTACCTTTTCATTACAGGATTCAATGGTCCTCTTCACACGAAAATGTTGGTTTCTTATTCTCTTATTTAATGACAGGGTTCAAATAAGATTATTAAAACATCAAAGCAGAGCATTGATTATTACCAACCATTTCCAACATTACATTTGAATCTCTTCTCTAGACTACCAACTTTACAAATGGACAGGTCTGTACTTGGTATTATTATTTCGAATTATTTATATATTATTTTAAAATTTAAAGTAAATTTTACTTTATTTACTAAAAAAATGTAATATTTCCTTAATAATTAATGCGCGATGGTTTGTACTTCAATTTGTTCTTTATGTACAACTTGCATACCTCAAGAAGTTTTGGTACATTTTGAAGACGAAGGAAGATTCTAAAAAATTATAGTAATCTAAAACCTCAATGTTCATTCACCAGTATCCAAGCATTTTAAGCAGAAAGCCTAAAAAACCAAAACGCACTTCTGATAATCTAGTACATCATAGGCATACATATTTAAACAACAGATATACATATTTTTTCTTCCCTTAAATGCAAATGAAACAACAATCCTGGTGGCCATTATAATATAATAAGTTATAGTAAATAACTGAACATTCAATATAACGATTAATTGTCAAAAATAACATGTTTTGCTTTTTAAACCATTATTCAGTATGTAAATTATATTGAAGTTATTTTGCTTTATCCAAAATTTTCCAAAACGACTAAAAATCTAAATCTGTAGTTTTCCAACCAATCGTTTCTTATTTTGAAATCCAGAACTAAATTTTTAATTTAACTTAATAATAAATTTTCAATATAAATGGAAAAATAAATCAAAAGATAATTCATTCTCACTTGAATAGTATTTCACTGCTTATTCCGTGATACCTACAAAATTCAATTTCCAATATTATAAACTTTTATATCCAATTAATTATAATTTAACACATCCAAATTATCTTTTTAATCTCTTTACTTCCAATTATCCAATCAATCAAAAGTAAACGGTTTATTCACAAAATTATACAACTTTAAACAAATTTTAATTAAATTTATTAGACAAAATACTTCTCAACCGCTCATGACGGCTATTATCGGCAAAAAGCTTAGTTTTTACCGCTAGTCGGCGCCAGCTCTAACAAAAGTGCGATAAAACAAGAGATTCAAAATAGTACACAATTTCAAAATCAAATAGTACATAAAAAGAAAAAGAACTCAAAATAAAAAATTTTAAGTAAATTTGTGGTTTTTAGTATGTATTTATGGTTAAATTCAAAAAAAATATAAGAATAATACAATACGTAGAAAATCAAAATTCAAAAAATTTAAAAAGGAGACAATTAACACATAACAGGTCTGGATTAAGAAAATTTGAAAAAATGAAAATTTCGTAATACGAAGTACAATATAACGTTATTTCATGGTTATTGCCATTCTTCAGTTGCACGCATCGATTACATTGTGAAATAAGAAAAAAATATCAAACTAAACAAAAATATCGACTAAATTGTACAAAATTGACTTACCATAACCTCCAAAGATTATCAAAACTGAACTTGTTACATGAAGTATGAATAATTTAAAAATGATTTGAACTAAGAAATTCGTTTACCTAGCACTGCTAGTTTGAAATCCGAAGGCACTGCCCTCTTAATATGATTTCTAAAAAATTTGAAAAAATTCAAAATTCAAAAATTTACCACGTTTTTTAACCGTGAGGCGTAAAACTAGAAAAAGAACTCAAAATAAAAAATTTTAAGTAAATTTGTGGTTTTTAGTATGTATTTATGGTTAAATTCAAAAAAAATATAAGAATAATACAATACGTAGAAAATCAAAATTCAAAAAATTTTTAAAAAGGAGACAATTAACACATAACAGGTCTGGATTAAGAAAATTTGAAAAAATGAAAATTTCGTAATACGAAGTACAATATAACGTTATTTCATGGTTATTGCCATTCTTCAGTTGCACGCATCGATTACATTGTGAAATAAGAAAAAAATATCAAACTAAACAAAAATATCGACTAAATTGTACAAAATTGACTTACCATAACCTCCAAAGATTATCAAAACTGAACTTGTTACATGAAGTATGAATAATTTAAAAATGATTTGAACTAAGAAATTCGTTTACCTAGCACTGCTAGTTTGAAATCCGAAGGCACTGCCCTCTTAATATGATTTCTAAAAAATTTGAAAAAATTCAAAATTCAAAAATTTACCACGTTTTTTAACCGTGAGGCGTAAAACTAGAAAAAGAACTCAAAATAAAAAATTTTAAGTAAATTTGTGGTTTTTAGTATGTATTTATGGTTAAATTCAAAAAAAATATAAGAATAATACAATACGTAGAAAATCAAAATTCAAAAAATTTAAAAAGGAGACAATTAACACATAACAGGTCTGGATTAAGAAAATTTGAAAAAATGAAAATTTCGTAATACGAAGTACAATATAACGTTATTTCATGGTTATTGCCATTCTTCAGTTGCACGCATCGATTACATTGTGAAATAAGAAAAAAATATCAAACTAAACAAAAATATCGACTAAATTGTACAAAATTGACTTACCATAACCTCCAAAGATTATCAAAACTGAACTTGTTACATGAAGTATGAATAATTTAAAAATGATTTGAACTAAGAAATTCGTTTACCTAGCACTGCTAGTTTGAAATCCGAAGGCACTGCCCTCTTAATATGATTTCTAAAAAATTTGAAAAAATTCAAAATTCAAAAATTTACCACGTTTTTTAACCGTGAGGCGTAAAACTAGAAAAAGAACTCAAAATAAAAAATTTTAAGTAAATTTGTGGTTTTTAGTATGTATTTATGGTTAAATTCAAAAAAAATATAAGAATAATACAATACGTAGAAAATCAAAATTCAAAAAATTTTTAAAAAGGAGACAATTAACACATAACAGGTCTGGATTAAGAAAATTTGAAAAAATGAAAATTTCGTAATACGAAGTACAATATAACGTTATTTCATGGTTATTGCCATTCTTCAGTTGCACGCATCGATTACATTGTGAAATAAGAAAAAAATATCAAACTAAACAAAAATATCGACTAAATTGTACAAAATTGACTTACCATAACCTCCAAAGATTATCAAAACTGAACTTGTTACATGAAGTATGAATAATTTAAAAATGATTTGAACTAAGAAATTCGTTTACCTAGCACTGCTAGTTTGAAATCCGAAGGCACTGCCCTCTTAATATGATTTCTAAAAAATTTGAAAAAATTCAAAATTCAAAAATTTACCACGTTTTTTAACCGTGAGGCGTAAAACTAGAAAAAGAACTCAAAATAAAAAATTTTAAGTAAATTTGTGGTTTTTAGTATGTATTTATGGTTAAATTCAAAAAAAATATAAGAATAATACAATACGTAGAAAATCAAAATTCAAAAAATTTAAAAAGGAGACAATTAACACATAACAGGTCTGGATTAAGAAAATTTGAAAAAATGAAAATTTCGTAATACGAAGTACAATATAACGTTATTTCATGGTTATTGCCATTCTTCAGTTGCACGCATCGATTACATTGTGAAATAAGAAAAAAATATCAAACTAAACAAAAATATCGACTAAATTGTACAAAATTGACTTACCATAACCTCCAAAGATTATCAAAACTGAACTTGTTACATGAAGTATGAATAATTTAAAAATGATTTGAACTAAGAAATTCGTTTACCTAGCACTGCTAGTTTGAAATCCGAAGGCACTGCCCTCTTAATATGATTTCTAAAAAATTTGAAAAAATTCAAAATTCAAAAATTTACCACGTTTTTTAACCGTGAGGCGTAAAACTAGAAAAAGAACTCAAAATAAAAAATTTTAAGTAAATTTGTGGTTTTTAGTATGTATTTATGGTTAAATTCAAAAAAAATATAAGAATAATACAATACGTAGAAAATCAAAATTCAAAAAATTTAAAAAGGAGACAATTAACACATAACAGGTCTGGATTAAGAAAATTTGAAAAAATGAAAATTTCGTAATACGAAGTACAATATAACGTTATTTCATGGTTATTGCCATTCTTCAGTTGCACGCATCGATTACATTGTGAAATAAGAAAAAAATATCAAACTAAACAAAAATATCGACTAAATTGTACAAAATTGACTTACCATAACCTCCAAAGATTATCAAAACTGAACTTGTTACATGAAGTATGAATAATTTAAAAATGATTTGAACTAAGAAATTCGTTTACCTAGCACTGCTAGTTTGAAATCCGAAGGCACTGCCCTCTTAATATGATTTCTAAAAAATTTGAAAAAATTCAAAATTCAAAAATTTACCACGTTTTTTAACCGTGAGGCGTAAAACTAGAAAAAGAACTCAAAATAAAAAATTTTAAGTAAATTTGTGGTTTTTAGTATGTATTTATGGTTAAATTCAAAAAAAAATATAAGAATAATACAATACGTAGAAAATCAAAATTCAAAAAATTTAAAAAGGAGACAATTAACACATAACAGGTCTGGATTAAGAAAATTTGAAAAAATGAAAATTTCGTAATACGAAGTACAATATAACGTTATTTCATGGTTATTGCCATTCTTCAGTTGCACGCATCGATTACATTGTGAAATAAGAAAAAAATATCAAACTAAACAAAAATATCGACTAAATTGTACAAAATTGACTTACCATAACCTCCAAAGATTATCAAAACTGAACTTGTTACATGAAGTATGAATAATTTAAAAATGATTTGAACTAAGAAATTCGTTTACCTAGCACTGCTAGTTTGAAATCCGAAGGCACTGCCCTCTTAATATGATTTCTAAAAAATTTGAAAAAATTCAAAATTCAAAAATTTACCACGTTTTTTAACCGTGAGGCGTAAAACTAGAAAAAGAACTCAAAATAAAAAATTTTAAGTAAATTTGTGGTTTTTAGTATGTATTTATGGTTAAATTCAAAAAAAATATAAGAATAATACAATACGTAGAAAATCAAAATTCAAAAAATTTAAAAAGGAGACAATTAACACATAACAGGTCTGGATTAAGAAAATTTGAAAAAATGAAAATTTCGTAATACGAAGTACAATATAACGTTATTTCATGGTTATTGCCATTCTTCAGTTGCACGCATCGATTACATTGTGAAATAAGAAAAAAATATCAAACTAAACAAAAATATCGACTAAATTGTACAAAATTGATGCGTGCAACTGAAGAATGGCAATAACCATGAAATAACGTTATATTGTACTTCGTATTACGAAATTTTCATTTTTTCAAATTTTCTTAATCCAGACCTGTTATGTGTTAATTGTCTCCTTTTTAAATTTTTTGAATTTTGATTTTCTACGTATTGTATTATTCTTATATTTTTTTTGAATTTAACCATAAATACATACTAAAAACCACAAATTTACTTAAAATTTTTTATTTTGAGTTCTTTTTCTAGTTTTACGCCTCACGGTTAAAAAACGTGGTAAATTTTTGAATTTTGAATTTTTTCAAATTTTTTAGAAATCATATTAAGAGGGCAGTGCCTTCGGATTTCAAACTAGCAGTGCTAGGTAAACGAATTTCTTAGTTCAAATCATTTTTAAATTATTCATACTTCATGTAACAAGTTCAGTTTTGATAATCTTTGGAGGTTATGGTAAGTCAATTTTGTACAATTTAGTCGATATTTTTGTTTAGTTTGATATTTTTTTCTTATTTCACAATGTAATCGATGCGTGCAACTGAAGAATGGCAATAACCATGAAATAACGTTATATTGTACTTCGTATTACGAAATTTTCATTTTTTCAAATTTTCTTAATCCAGACCTGTTATGTGTTAATTGTCTCCTTTTTAAATTTTTTGAATTTTGATTTTCTACGTATTGTATTATTCTTATATTTTTTTTTTTGAATTTAGTACATAAAAAGACAAATTTTCCAAATTATACAAAAATTCAAATGAAGGATTTTGGAACATGACAATATATATTAAAAAGTTGTAGTAAAGTTATAGTATACAGGTATTAATGTCTGTCAGTTATCACTGAATTCGAAATTAGAGCAAACGTCGATAAGTGGTCCACCTATTAAATGGAGTTGTTAGTTAAGCAACGTTTGCGGGTATTCCTTGAAAACTTTTTTAATTTTCAGTGCTTCCAGACGGTTTAATTTTGTTATTTTTCATAGAGATGTAAGAGGTCGGCATTCTTCATTTCCGTTTGGATCCTTCATAGTTTAAATTTGAGAAGGTTATACTGCCGAGCAAAAAAAACCTAATATAAAATCTTATTTCAATTTATCTTAAATTTTAATCATAATTTTCGACCAATGGATGATAGGAACCCGGATAATTTCAATCCAATTTTTGGTGAGGTAGTTTACGTTTCAAGTGCCCATCGTAGATTTTAATTTAACACATCTAGTTTTGTGACAAGATAACAAACAAGATAACAAACGTTATCGGTCATAATTACAAGAATTTTCACACAAAACCAAGATCCAACGATTTGATTTTCCAACGATTTTTGACTGAGGCCACTTTAGCCGAGGTGTTTCGGTTAATTAAATAAATTTAATTAAAAATTAAAATTCCAAATTGGACAGGGTGCGTCAAGTTGGCCCCTTTCGGCCCGAAAATGGTATTTTGCTGATTAAGAATTAACGAACCCAGCACTTTCAAAATAATTTATAGCATTAGTCCAGTACTTCGCGAGCACTTCCAAATTATGTAAAAAAAATTTCAAATTCCAAAATGGAGGGGCCAACTTGACTGAGACTATTCCACCTAGAAAAATTCATTACAATAATAATGATTAGAAAATGCCGTGTATCCTTATAATAATGATTAGTTGTACAGGTCCCAGCTTCTCTATCATTCAAATCGCTCAAATCAACCTTATTACCGACTTAATCAAAATTTTTTTGTCCGATGGTAAATTAATGAAAGAAGATATCGGGTATGCGGACACCAAATAAAACAGCTATGTTATATCGTCGACGTTTCGAAGGTATATTAGGCCTTCATCTTCAGGACTGTGAAGAGAGACAAAAATGTGGAACATCCTGTTTCACTTATTATAGACTTCCAAAACACTTGGTGTAGTTTTTTGAGTGCTTGATGAAGTGCTGATTAAAAATTTTTTATTTTAGTTTTGTTTTCATTAAAATTTTGACAGCCGTCAATTAATTTTAGCATCATAATTTTTAACCGATTGATTTTTTAAAAACCAATCTTCAATTAAGAATACCTTCGTCAAATTAAATTTGAATATAATCTGTTAAGACAAAAACTAAAATTGTTCATCTTTTCTATTATTAATTGGTAAGCTAGACACCAGTGAGAATAGAAGACTTGTTTTATTAGAAATAAAACAAGAACGTCCACGAAGGAATAAAGTGAAACTAAAAACTCAAGTTGTTTATAAATTGTATATGATATTTTCTACTGTCACGTTTGTCGTTCAAATTTTAATTTTATATATTAGCTGCTATAGGGTATTTAGTAAATTGGTACTTTGAGTTCTAATTTACGTACAACTGTCAGTTCTATTAGAAATTTTTTATCATGGAGTAAATTATTTTGATTAGCATTTCTTATAAAAAGTGACCATTGAAATATCATTAAAATGTTGCCCCATACAATTCCTACGGTTTATGTCTTTATTACAGCTTATAATACAATTCGTGAGTTTCATCTAGGTTGGCCACATTTATCATTATTTTTCATATAGCGCTCAGAATCGCGGTAGTTATAAATTTATTTGAAATTTCATAAGTGGACAATTGACCATAAAATAAATAAAAGCTGACTGAAGATTATTTCAAGTCTGCCAGCATTAAAAACTTTTCGTTTTTATCGAAAGTTTGTAGATTGACAACATCCGTGTTGGATGTATGTATAATTTTGATGTGATCAGCATACAATAAATATCGAATTAACGGTCCCGACAAGAATTAGATTAAAAAATTGAAAAAACTCTGAATCCGAAAAACTATATATGCAGATATGTTTAAACTAGATTTAACGAACAAAAGCGATTGTCAAACAAAAAGCTCTCGACTTTCTTGAGTTCCACAACATACTGCGTTTATTGGCCACCCTTGTCTGTTCTAGGACGCGAATGTCACATAACTGACGTTCAAGTCGACCTCATGAATTTTAATGATATTAAATCTGTCTTTTCGTTTTACCCTTTTGTTATTCTTTTTTATTTCAGTTCTTCAAAATGCATATTTCTATAAATATAATAATTCTATTAGATATTCTCGAATAGAATTATTTATACCTATACACCATAAGTCTGATACTGAAAGAAAAATTTATGCAAAATTACTGTGATAATATTATAATCTTTTTAATAAATTTTTTTAACTAATAGATACAACAAAATTAAAATAATATGTCAAGTACACTGTAAATGTACAAGTTGTTTTGTAAAAATTATCTGCACCCTACACCATTAATGTTGCATCAATACTCCAGCAATATCGATAAACTGTTTATTGTGTATATTGCAGTGAATTTTGGGCGGAAATTTAAAAATGAAAATTATTCCAAACTCTCGAATAAAAAATTCCATACTTTAAGCTTGAGACTCTTCTTAAAATGCAGAAAAATTAAACAATCCAATTCCAATTGAAGAAATTCAAATAAAAATTTTAATAAACGCAAATTAATTTAAAACCAATATAAATTTAATTTATTTGATGACATTTTCAAATTTTTTCAAAAAAAAATTCAACTTCTCAAATTTCATCATTAATTTAATTATGATTCTTTTTTAACAATACAAACTAAACTACTCATTCAATTTCAATTAATTATTCAAAATTTAATAAATCGCATTCAAATAATGTAACTAAAAAAATTTCCAATTCTTGTCGAAATTTGGGACAATTACAATTCAAACAATGAACAATCAATTAAAATTCATTTACGTAATATAACTCAATTTTATTGTAAAATTGTAAATCGAATTTACATGAGGCAAACTTTGATCTTGATCCCCCATACGGTCAGACCTCGTTCACCCGTCTAGCTGATCCAAACTTAACTACATGGCGGGAAAACGACCAAATTCAAATACTTACAATATATATAATATACACAATCGAATGGAGATTTTAGAACGCTACAAAATCTAATAGATCTTTTGCAGACACACAGAAAGTAGTGGGGTGAAGATTTGAATTGCAGCCGATAAATCTCCTCTAAGATTTGTTTGCATTCTTCGTTAGTAAGAGACGAGAATTGTATTACAGACTGCCAAAATGTAGCTCAGTTTTCTATAACGAGTATTTAATTAATGATTTCAAATATTGCAATTATGAGTTCATTGATGATGAGCTATACATAATATAGATTGAATATGGTTTTTATCTGTCGAAAAGTATATGGATGTTTTTCATAAAAATATGCTCTCTGTACAATCGCAGCGAAATGAATATTTTCAAATTGTTTTTCACCATCTCTTCAATCCCGGACGTGGATTTACGTTGTTTTATTTGGGATGGTACACCTCAACTTTGAAGCGAATGATTTGATTTTCTGTAGATGTTTAAGTGGGGATTGATTCTGTACCTCAGAGGCATAACACTGTATGTGGAAATTCATGCTTACAGAACAAGCAACAACTGTCTTCGAAAATGAGTACATACCATTATTATACTTATGAGATTTAGTAGAAAAAAAAAACCCTTTGCTAGTAGTTACATTAATTTGTTAATGGTATGTACTCATTTTCTAAGACAATAATTGTGCTTGTTTTGTAAGTACGACTTTCCACATACAGTGTTATGCCTCTCAGGTCTTGGAACTGGCAGGCATGTTAATTTTTTAATGAGTATTTTGTGTTCTCTATTTTGTAGACTTTCATTCTTGGATGGTAGACCAACAGAACCAATAGAATTCAAAAAATCCTGACGAAGGAAACACACTTGCAGAGTCATTAAATTGGTAGTACTGCATTTAGGGCAAATATTTGTTTGTTTTTAATGATGATGTATGCCAGGTTCTATTTTGCAAGTAAATAATTGCAAGATAATGAAATCCAGTGTGCAATTAATCTTTGCTGAGACACAACTTTTCTTTGTTGAGTTATTCTCTTCAAGGATACTCAGTTGTATCTTTTTACATAACTGAATATACCCTTCAGGTGGATGTGAGTTCTTCACTTTTGTATTTTTTACTTTCCCCGTACGTATACGTATGTATAAGGGAAAGTATTGTAATCCACTCAAAAATCAAAAATGGAAAAGTTCGTATTAAAATGTTTCTTATCATGCCCTGATAAGTTTTTGATGAAGTTTATTTGGATGTTCGTCTGTATATATTGTTGTGGTCTCTCTCTCTCTTATAAAAATGGTCGTTGGTTCTCGAAAAATGGTTACATGGAAGACAATAAAAAACTGACGATTTAAAAAACAATTTATTTGCAACCTGTACAAAAAGAAACAAATTTTATAAAAGCAGGACTCACACAAATCTTGCTGAGCAGCACGGTTCGGCTTCTTTCTTCCACACTTTCCTCGGATAATTTTCAAACACCACACCAACTGTAGAACTCTCAATTTCAGATTGCTGTACGACTGACTTTTACAACTAGCCTCTCGGACTGTAAATTTTCGACTCTCTGTTCGACTAACTTTTATTTATCTCTTTACGATTAACTTTTATACACTAGCCTCTCGGACTGTAAATTTGCGACTTCTCGTTCTTTTATTTATTTTTATTCTCCCCTGGCTGTAAATTTTCGACTGACTTCTCACGACTTTTATTTATTTATATTCTTATCCATTTCCTTGGTTTTTTTATTCTTCTTTTTTTTTTAAATCAAATCAAGATTCTTTCTTGCGTACTGCTCAGCTGCATTTGTGTGAGTCGCTAAACAACGAAAATTAAAAATACAAACATTAAAATTTAGAAAAAACAAACGAAATTACTGCAACAACAAACTTAAACTAAACAATACAACTTAAACTAACGAACAAACTTAACACTAATAAAAACAATTTTGAAAACGAACACAGAGTCCTGCCTTTATTGTTCCTCAGGTTGCAAAGTCAGTTCTTTATTTCTAAATTACGCAACTCACTTTTCATTACTTTATCAGAACACAACATTATGTATGTATGTGTGTGGTTACGACATCAAAAAGAAATACGAAAAGAAATAGTATCAATTGCACAGGTTAAACCAGGCAACCAAATGTCAAAAAATTTGGCACAAATGTACATCATAGTTAAACTTAAAATTTTTATTAAACTATTAAATTTTTAATAAACTTAAAATTGCGGAAATAATAAAGAAAATAAAAAAAGTTCAAGTGTCAATAACTTTTGGACCACCATTTGTTATACCCAAATTATTTAATCGTGCCGTGTCGCATCTCTCTCTAAAGCACGTATATCGAGTTAGACGGAATACGAGTCGCGTCGCAACTCGATTCCAAACATTTTCGGAAATTAATTCAAGTTTGACGTTTATGAAATTTTGACATGTTTTAGGGTCTTACGCTCCGTGTCCCGCGTAGCGCGATTTTTGAGCCCCGCAGATGCGATCTGTCGCTTTCTTGAGGTCTTCCACGTTGAACGGTACATTGCAAGAAGATGGCGAACGAAAATTTACTCTCCAATTATGTGTGCAAAGAAGTAAATCTGCACCTTTAATTTAACTGGTTTTCAAATTTTTCAACTTTTTGATATGAACTGTAACTTTCTCGCGGTCTTCCTCCGCGAATGGTATCCGGAAAGAAGAGGTTGAACGATAATTTTTATACCCAAATTTATTTTGATTTTGTTTTCCAGTTCGTAATATCGTAATCCTCAATTACGTAATAGCTTTAGTTTACCATTATGTGTATGTTTTATGTTTTGCTTTGATTAGTGAATTAATTAAATTTATCGACATTTTTTTGCTGTTAATATGTACAATAAATCAACTCTCGGTTTCTTTAGTATCTGAGTATTGAAGAACTTTTTGTTACGAATCGACGACGTTCATCAAAACACCAACACTTTTCCAGAACTGCGTTTTGAGTAACAAGGCTAGCTAACGTGTAAAGTCCATCTACGGTTAAGCAAATGGCAGATGTAGCAAAATTTGAGCAATTTACGTTACAATAGTAAACACCAATAATACACGAAAGAATTAAGAATGAGCAACTGAAGTATCGAACAACTTATGAATTTCAATTATTTATCTCGGAGTGCAAATCAACAGCAATAACTGCAGAACATCGGAAGTTAAATCAATGATTCAAGCAGGTAACAGATCTTACTTCGCAAGTAGACAGATACTAAGGAACAAACAAAGATTTGTGCCTATCTTAAAGAGAGGAGAAGGACCTTAGGGTTTTCGAAAGAAAAATAATGAGAGCGATTCTGGGCTCGGAGAGAGTAGACTGCAAATACACAGCGAAAATAAACTACGAGATCCAAAGAGATGATAAAAATGGTGATGTTATGGAAACCGGACGATGTCTGTCCCAGAGGAAGACGAGTGATCGAAGATTTGAGAGCTATAGGAGTGACAGACTAGAGATAAACTTAAAATCGCAAAAGATGGAAATTATAATAGTGGAGGAAGCGAAGACACATCCCAGGTTATGAGAAACGGTACGAAGAATATTATTTGATTTGTAAATTGATAAGGACTAATCCTCCTTTCAAAAAGGATTTTGTAAGTATCGAAAGGTACAGCTCAATTCGGCAAAAAAAAAAACAAATGCAATATTAAATTAATTAATTATTTAATAGAAATAAATTTGAAATAAGAAATTTCAAGGGGATTTCTGTCATTGCATGTATTTGTAAAATATAATTTTTAACAGAACTAAATAATATGTCCATATGTGCTGAAAGCGCAAACAATTAGATGTCTGGGATGTGTACTGAGAATGGGCAGAGAACGATTTTCAAATAAGGTTTGCAACGCAGAAATGGGCGAAAAAAGAAGAAGCTGCAGACCACGAACCTAATGGAAACAAGAAGTGAAAGACGATCTACACACAATACAAGTAGAGAGATAGAATGAGGTAGCGAAGGATAGGAAGAGATGAGCAAAAATTACCAATCAAGCCATGGGCCTTCTAGGCCTGCAGTGCTTTATTTATATATAAATAATAATATATAATATATAAATTTATATAAAAATAATAGAGTAAAGTGAGACAATACATAGAAAAATATTGTTCGCGTCACTTCAAAATCCATTACCGGATGCGCTTGGAGCAAGCGCATTGAGAAAAGATAACCATCTGCCATATTTTGAATAACTAGCCGAGTTTTGTTTTATACCAATTTGGGTAATTTTCCGGTTATTTGAAGTGTTTTTTGTGACCAACCAACCGACCAACCGCTGAATAATTATCGGAACATTTTGAGAAGCATTAGTGCTTATCAGTGATTCCTATTGCTATCCTTTCCGGTTAATTCCTTCCTTATGTTAATTCCTACCAACCAAGAGAGAGGAAAACCAAGAAGATTATCTGGTAAGTCACTATATCTCATAACATCTAACACAATCAAAAGACCCCTATACAGTCCACTTATTCTTTTCTCACCACATTTTATTTGGGGTGAGATTTGGCCCAAACAATTATTATTTCGCTACTGGGGGTGAAAAAGGGGTTAAGTCATAAAAGTCGATTTTGAGAAAACGCTTGACAAAGAAATTGGCAAATTTCATGTTCAATTTTAACATAATTTTTCTTAATTTTTTGCGAAAATTTTTTTTGTATATTAATGTGATAATATTAAAGATAAAATGAATATAAAATTTTTAAAGAAAATATTTCGCTAAAGTAACTTTTGATTGACTTAACCCCTTTTACGCTAGACATTTTTTTGACTTAACTCCTTTTTTACTATGGAGATTGTAGAAGAAAATGTTTTTTAAATACAATTTTATTAAAAATAAATTAAATACAAACAATTAAGCACAAAAAAAATCACTAAAATTATTCTTTATCCGAAGAAGCATCCGGAAATACATCAATTTCTTCGATGGACGTTATTAAATTCTTATAGAAATCCCAATTTCTTTCGGAAATATACGGAAAAAGTTCCAGTAGTTGCTTCTTCTTTTCTGTTGTTATTGGGATTGGATTGCTATACGCTTGTTTTGGTTCTAGCATATTTTGATGACCTCATTTTTCTAAGTTGAGAGTTTTAAAATCCTCATCTTCATCTAGAGAGTTTTTGTATAACAAACATCTATTATTTTTCTGATATCTTAGCCATCTCACCTCTCTCCAGTTATACTTTTCGCCCATGGTATCTTGTTTTTGACTTACCAATAATGTGGAGTATAAATCAGCAAAATCGAAAAATTTAGACCTTTCCATTTCGTGAACTATAAAAGGTTTTCTTTTTTCTACTAGGCGTATAAGTTGAGCCCAATCAGGAGGATGCTCAATTTTTAGGTTACATTTTTGCTTTTTCTTTTCAATGAGACTGTGGTTGGTGTCACATTCCATCTGTGTATGTTCAGGAACTAAAAATTTATGATCAATGATATTCAAATTTTCAGAATTTTGTAATGCCACAAGACAAACTGCTACCGATGTAGCTATTCTTATTTTGCTGATTTTCAATAATTGTATTTGTTAGAGAAATTAATAATTTCTCTTTTTAATAAAGAATAAAAAAAAAATCTTACTGTTTAACAATTCAGGCTTATTACTGTTTTTTAAAATAGTAAGATTTTTCAATTATTAATTTATCTAACATGTAATACAATTATTGTAACCAGAAAAATATTTTCACAAGTTGTTAATAACTTTACCATAATATTCTTATTTTGACCTGCACATGAATCGGAGTACATGACCAGATGATTAACCATAGGATTTAAATCTTTTCTTAAATAATGATAAAGACAGGAACCTATATCGTTCGCTCCCCGCTTTGCTAAGGATTCATACCACAGATAGCAATAAACCTGAACATCGTCACAGTCGTGAACTGTGAGATTAGGTCCACAGCTGACGCTTATAAAATACTTAACCCTTTTTACACATTACACCGTTATTTTGTAACTACAATAATTTTGCCTAAAAAGAGTTAAGTCGACTTGTCTCTGTTTATACAAAAGTATTTTTCATAAATAAATGACTTAACTCCTTATGCACGTGTAATATCTCCGTTAATTGAATTGAAACGACTACTTAAATTATTTTATCAATGCAAAGATGAACACTTATAGTTATAGGTTCCAAAAATGAATTAATCTCATTTTCGAAAAAAATAACTTAACCCCTTTTTCACCCCCAGCAGCGATTTAAAAACCAACAAGGCATTAATTACTACTTGACAGATTAAGATTCCAAATATTTGAAAAACAAGGTAAATGGATATAACGTTATAAAAAGTAAAAGTAAAAGATAAAATTTTATTAAAATTTGGTAAGGCGATATAAATAAATAGGCCTGTCTGTCAAAGTTAAGAATATATAGTATGCGAAGAGCCGGGGGGGCGGGGGGCGATGAGAGTTTATTTAATTTTTTTTTGAGGTTTATAATAGAATTGGTAGAACAGGGTAGGTAGATTTTAATATAATATTAATCCTTAAATCCTTCACCATTAATTCTGGTAAAAATTGCGAAATATTGCACTTTAAGAGAGTAGTCTGGTAACTTGCACGTTCATTTTACGTCTTTATTGGGAATTTTTTTTTCTATGTGAAAATAATATTCAATGGCTTTGGTTTTTTAGCATGTTATTATTGACATCTAAAGGATACAAAAAAATTTTTTTTTACTTAATTTTACAACGTTTCATTATTATTATTATTGGTCAAAGCAGGCGTCTCAAAAAAAAGGTATGTAACTGGCTCGGGTGATTTCGGCTCTTGAGGACATCGGAAATAAAAAAATCAAAAAGATTATTAATCTATAGACTTGTCGTTATCGCTGGAACTAGGATTATTAAATTTTATCAGAAAATAACAAAATGGCCGACTTCTAAAATAAAGTTTATTTTCTTCAGGCATAAATCGGGCTGTAAAATGAAAAGTTATAGATGGAAAAAAAAGATCCAAGTTCCAGCAATAACGACAAGTCTATACATTAATAATCTTTTTGATTTCTTTATTTCCAATGTCCTCAAGAACCGAAATCACCCGGACCAGTTACGTACCTTTGTTTTTACTTTGACCAATAATAATAATAAAACGTTGTAACATTAAGTCAAAATAAATTTGTTTGTATCCTTGAGATGTCATTAATAACATACTAAAAAACCAAAACTATTGAATTTATTTTCCCATAGAAAAAAAATTCCCAATAAAGACGTAAAAACACGTGAAAGTTTACCAGAGTACTACCTTAAAGTAACGCTGTACTAAGGAAAAACATTGATAGTTTCAAACTTGAAAACTTTTTATCTCAGATAATACAGTAGCGGCAATATGAAACGCACGGTCATACATTTTTCAATAATGTGACAGGTTTGGTCTTAAAATCTTAAGTTTAAACATCAAAACAAGACTAATTCTTTGTGTTTTAGTTGTTTATAGGGTTTTGTCTAAAAATGATCAAATATTACGCTTTATTCAAATAAACACTTTCAAAAAAGTAAATGCACTGTTTTCAGGTGCATTTTCGCGAATTATTCGCGATTTATAATCTGAATTGCAAAGTATATTTTTCAGGTAAATTTGTCGAAAAAATCTATAATAGAACTATTTTTATATCAATACATATACAAATTATGTATTAAAAAGTGTTTATTTTATTAATATTTAGTAAGGCCTTTATTACACTTAGTAACCGGCGCTCCGCGGCGAGGCATAGATTCGGTTAAAGATTCCTCGCTTAAATTGTGTTTCAACGCGTGAATTATCTCAGGTATAGTTTTTGGAGATGTTGCAACAACATGCCTTTTCATAACCGACCACAAATTTTCAATGAGATTAAGATCCGGGGAATTTCCAGGCTAGTCGAGTACAAAAATCTCGTTATCTATGAAGTTCTTTACTACCTGGAACAAAAAAGAGAAACAATTAAAGCTATATTTTTTAGAAATTCGCTGTGAAAATATATTAAGTAACATCAAGTGATTGATAAATGTTAAAAAAAAAATTAGTTATACAATTTGTACGAACCGTTCTAGCCGCATGACACGGAGCGTTATCTTGCTGAAAGATGAATTCTTCATTTTCAACAAACTAATCCATTATAGACGGCTTCAAACTTGTTTCTAATATTTTTATATACTTGGGTGCATTCACTGTACCCTTTATAATAGGTTGATTTACCAATCCTCGCTGAGAGAAACAACCCAACACCATTACACCAATTCTACCCCGAATGGTGTTTAACGTGCATTGTTCCGATAATCGTTCTCCTTTAAAACGTCGCACGTACCGCTTTCTATCGGAACCTAGAAGTAAAAATTTTGACTCATTTGAAAATATTACACCACTCCAGTCACCCATCGACCAATTTTCGTAATTTTTTGGCAAATTCCAGCCTATTTTTTTAAATTTTCTTCGTTAGCAGAGATTTTCTACCAGCAGCATAAGCGTTCAAACAAAATTTTGCTAAGCGATTACCGATGGTCCTTATTCTGACATCCATCCTAAGTTGATTTTTGATGTCCGCTCTTATTTCTTGTCGAGTTTTAAAGCGATTCTTGACCGCTATTCGGCGAATAATCAGATCCTGAGATGCAGTCATTTTTCTCGCAGGTTATCCTTTTGGAAGGGGTTTTGTACTTCCAGTAGCATCAAATTTTTTTTTAAATCGACTTACTGCGCTTCTATGGCATCCTATTTTCTCATTTATAAAAATAAAATTTGTATTTTCTTTGAGCCGTATTAAAATATTTCGCTTTTTCACTTCACTTAATTTCTTGTTACTTGAAATATTTTGCACAGTTTTCGAAACAGCTCAAACACATTAGCCACAATAAATGCACAATTACTCTAAAATATGCTTAAATACCTGTATTTTAAAACCCCAGATACAGAAAACCCCTATCCCTAAAATAAAGACCAATTGGTGTCGATATTTGTTTAATTTTAAAAGTGTGCGATTCATATTGCCGCTACTGTATAACGTCTCTTTTTAGGCTATATACTTTCTATACGACTGATGCACAATGCTAGTGTATTTCTTGTAATACGCAAACACCAATTTGACAGTTGGCGTTATAAAACCGGTAAAACAACTTGTTAAGGCAGTATTCTACTTTTTTAAAATATTTGATATGATGGTGATGATGTTCAAATATTTCGGAATAGAAATATCGAGGGCGAGAGACATATTTCGTGAGGTGCAACAGGGGACAACAGGCTACGAGGGGAGCAGTGATGTCGGGGTGTCTTCGTGACGTGTTTTGGCGAAATAAATATATGTCTATCAGAAGCAAGATTAGAATATACAAAACAGCGGTAAGACCTGTGATAACATATGCAGCTGAGACAAGGGCGGAAACATGTAAAACAAAGCAAAAGATGAGAACAACCGAAATGAGAACGCTCAGAACAATAACTGGCAGAACACTTTTGGACAGGGTTCCGAGTCGAGAGATGTGACAACAATGCGACATACAAGATGCGTAAAATTCATAAAGACCCGCCGTAAAGAATGAAACGCGCATATCGATAGAATGGGAAACGAACGTCTCCCAAAAATAGTAAGAGATGGTAAACGCACTGGAAGAAGACCCCTCGGCAGACCGCCGAAACGATGGGCGGAAAGTTGGGTGTCATCGTCAATTGAATTGCCACCAAGATGAGGACGCAATTGGAAAAACAGGCATTGCCTAATTAAAGAAGAAGAAGAAGAATATTTTATGCATTTTTTATATACAGAAACATTATTTAAATGTCATGCCTCGATTAGTAGGTGGGGCTGCGCTGGTGTTAAAATCTTGAAATTGGGTAACCTAAAACCAAAAATATCAAAAGCTTTAGGTTTAATATATCACTAGCAACCGACTCAACGAAAATTTTTAATATGCTTGCAAAAATAATGAAATGGCGATAAAAAAATGAAAAAAACAGAAAAATTGTAATTTTTTTTCAGCTGTTTTTGCAAAAAAATATAGTTGAAATTAAAATTTTAAGATAATTTTTGGTTCAGGTGTTGCTAGTGTTATATGAAACCTAAAACTTTTGATTTGTTTTGATTTAGATGGCCCATTTTCAAGATTTTAACACCAGCGCCACTTTTCATTCAAATAATGTTTCGATAATATATAAAGAATGCATGAAACATATTAAAAAATTTTTTTTAAACGTTTCAAGAGTATATTTATTAAGCTTTTCAAACCTTATATCAATTATCTTTATTAATAATCTCATAAAAAATTCACAAAAATTACTTTGCTTCAAAGTAGAATTCTGCCTTAATGTCACTGCCAGGTTTTAATAATTTCTTAAATGAGAGAATATAGTCATTTTGTAACGGGTGTTACAGAATGAAATATTCTGATGCGAAGAATGTGTATTTTCTGAACTGAAAATTGAGATAGAATGTTCGTATTCTGTATTAGTCGTATAGAAAAGCATTTCTAACGTCTACCTTTAAACAACTTCAAACTCCTCACGATTGTCCAAATAACTTCTTAAGGAATGAACCGGAGTGTCATAACCCTTTGGTCGCAAAACCAAGCTGTATCGGACGAAAAGACGCGCTAAGAGTTTCTGAAATATTCCTACAGCATAACTTCGAAACTAGACGTCCGAAGGTCGATTCCACTGCGATAGAACAAATCCTTCATCGTTCTTTTTGAGTGAAAGAACAATTTTTCCATTTTTCCATTACGTTACAGCATAAACGCCCAATTTCTATAAAGAGAACTGAGTCGGCTTCTACTGTCGAAGACCATCAAATTTGTGGTATTGTTAAACTAATTTCTTTTGCAATAAAAATTGTATAGTAGATTAGTATATTAAAAATTTGTTTGTTTAACATCTTAAATAGGTTTTTGATATTTATCTCAACGCATTTTTTGAATCTCCATCAGTAATCATCTTTTAACTTTTACAAAATTGCTCTAAACTGTAATAAAATTAATTACAGATTTTATACGAAATGCCATTTTTTTTATTCAATGGTTAGTTATGTGACATTATCCTTGACTGTTGAACGGAAATTAAACAAACTTAATAATGTCGAGTTCATTTAGGAGTTGACAGTAAGAGATTTTTCCTGTTAGTAATCTAATATAGTGATCGGTGTTTGATTTTCGGTAATGACGAGTGGTGATGTATGTCATCGAAATTGAATTTGTGTCAATTTTCAAGTATAGTCTAATTTCATTTTATGTAATTGCAGTTAGGGATAATTAAGGATTTTACATTCGTGTCGTTTTGGAGATCCAATTAGAATGTTAAATTTTCAATTTTCTGAAAATATTGCTTTGTTATCTGTTAATGATGATTATTTTCGCAACTACAACTACTTAAAAACAGTTAGGTTTGTATTTTTAAAATGTTAATTTTTGCAAGGTACGATTAATGATTTTCTAATTAAATTAGGAAATTCCGAATCTATTTTGCGAGTGTTAAAATTAAAATTGCTAATGTTGGGTAGCCTGTTCTAACATGTGACTTTACAGGGTCGTGTTCGGCATAATGTAACTTTGCATATTAATGGTTATAATACATAACAGGCAACGAAAACGTTCGGAAGCAAAGCAATAGTGATAACAAGTTCTTCTTTTGTGTACCTACTTATGTGATAATGGCGTAATTACATATTTTTTTATAATTAAATGCCCCAAAAAGCTCGAACCTGAACATGAATAACTTAAAGTAAACCGAACACACCTTATTATCACTATATCTATAGTGTGTTCATGCTGTCGTAAAACACGTAACGATTACTTGTAAACATACCTACACTTTTATCTGGTTTAATTTTATGCGAGAAAAATGTTTAAACGATATAATATTAAAAAATAAGCTTAACACGTTTCATTTGATAACAAAGGTAAGTAAAAGGTTTTTAGCTTTTTAGTGTATACGCGTTACATTTAAAATGAGTAAAATAGAAGTTTGTACGTAACAAAAGCTGCATTGTTTGTATCAATTTTTTAATGGATAAAGTAGGGAAAGAATTATACTCAAAAGAAAGTAATCGTAAAACGTTCTTAACAAAGTTTAAAAATGAAAGAAGTTTGAAGTAATATTGTAATTGTTTGGGTCGAATAACAAGAATTTTTTTAAATTCATTCGACGAATTTTGTAAAGAATGTCAATAAAAATACCACTTTAAAATCAAATATACAATTTAAACAAAAAAAATAAAGCCCGGGTTTATTGATAACAATATAACAGTTTGACAACAACTGTACGTTTTTACTAAAAAGGGGATTGAATTGGGACTTGGTACTTTTCAGGTAAATAAAAACAATAAATTACGTTCTGATTTATGGCTGAGATTTAAATTTGCTTTTTAATTAATTTTCTTAAAATGCAATACTTCTTGACTTCGTTTTGAGAACTCGAGAAATTATATTTTTCTTAAACTGTTGACAACGAAAACAACTTCTTCCATACATTAGTCTTCGTTTAAGACTTGATGTAATTAATGTGAAGAAAAAATAAAACTTTTATATTAAATATAAACTAAATAATTTCATTTCTTTTTAATGAAATCTAATAGCTTTCATAATCTTCTTCTAAATATTAAAATTTAAAGTCTTGAACCACTCATATCCAATTACTCATATATGAGTTCTCAATACTATAAACAGGGTGTCCCCGGATATACTTTACATAACTTAGGTGGTGATAGAAGACACTTTTCTAAGAACATTATTTAACAAAATTTGTTTTCTGAATTTAAACCATCGAGAGTTAGGGCTCTTTAAAATATTTTTAAAAATTTCCACCTTCACTTGACCATAGCTCCGAAAATATTGACTTTTCACCAAAAGCAGTTTAGCGCTTTTGCAAAGAGCGTAAAATAATAATCTACAAACTAGATTTCATCCTTTGATTGTCTAAAATCAACGGCCATCGGGTTATGAATTAAAGTACGTAATAAATAGAGCTCGGAATTATAAGCATTGGGAACCCGATATCCAGTATGCGGCATCCAATTTCTTAATTTCTTATCTCGTATTTATGCATATTATACTGTTTGCCGCATACAAGATATCGGGTTCCCAGTGATTATAATTCCGAGCTCGAGTAATAAATATTGAAATATTGGAGCTGTTTTTATTTTTGGTTTTTTCAAAACCCTGTATCTTTTAAACGAAACATTTTACAAAAACCTGATTCCCATCCCGGATAGGAAATTTAACGGACTACAACTTTTGTCGAATTTTCAAGTTAAAATTTCTTTAAATAATGTATATCCTGAAATATAGACCGGAAGAGGAGGAACTATTAAGTAGCCAGCAAATAATTAAACAATATTATTCATTTACCTACGTCAAATATATTTCTTATTTAACTTCTAGTTATCTAACTGTTAACACAAATTTAAATTTTTTTTGGACACTTGGCTTTACACGTCCATCTCCGTCGAAGGTTGCGGCAATAATCAAAAATTATTGTGAATTTTCGTGCCAACTTAAAATTGTTGGCGCGACAAAACGCACAAATTCAAAATTTTACAATATTTACACAAAATTATTTACAAAATCATATTTTACAAACAAATTCAAATACAAAACAAAGTTCAAATCGCAAAAAAATAAATGATTCACATAGTAATAAAATTAAAAATCTAATTTTCAAAATTAAAAAAAAAAGATTTTGGAACGACATTTTGTTGCACTGGTGTGAAACATAGTTAAAGACCTATGACTTGCCACAAAAGACACTTAAGTTGTTGTCCAAAATCTGAAATAAAAATTTTGTTTTTCTATTTTTTATTCTCTTCTACTTAGGGCTCTTCATTTTCCTTTCGAAATTTTCAAAATTGTCTATTGTTTTACCAATTTACCAAAAAAAAAAAAAATGGAGGTATGGTATCAAAAAAAAATTTTTGTGTATTCTTTCGTATCCTTCACTTACTGTTGTATTTTTAACTTCTGTTATATTTTTAATTACATTTTTGTCCATATCTGATATTTTTTGTTCATATTTTCATGCCAATCAGACATTATTTTGTTCATTTTTATTAGTAGTTTAAATATTTTCTCTCTAAACATTTTGTTTCCTCCATTGTTTAAATTTTAATTTCTATGGGTTTCCAAGTTAAACCTCAGAGTCTAAAGTCGGTTCTGGGGAAAATTTGGTGTATAAATTTTAAATTATTATTAACTTTAATTTAATTTTCAAATAAAATCCAAATTTTTTTAACAGTTAATTACATTTAAATCAATTTTAAATAAATTTTGTGCCTTACAATTTATAAATAATGTAAATCGGCTGACCGAAATGTGCAATATAACGACTATAACGCCTATAACTACATTTCAATGTAGTTTAATTTTGTCATCCAAACGAATTTTATCTTCAAATCAATCCAATCATAATTGAAGAGCTCGGGGCAACAAGGATGCATGCCACATTATGTTAATTAAGAGAAATGTACGTTTTAATATTTCATTCAAATCCTGAAATCAAATTAAAATATATTTTTTAAGTTCAACTCATTAAAAACATCTGTACCTAACAATTTAAACTCGAAAATTTTATTTTTAAGGGTAGGTAACGACTTTATGACTCCGATTCTAACATATCTCTGTTTTTTTAAATTTGTGGCATGTATCCTTTTTGCCCCAAGCCCTTCAATTATCCAATTTACTCATATTGACATTACCAAAACTCTCATTAAAAAGGAATTTCAAAAATATTAAAACTAACTTTCGAAATAACCGTCAAATTGACAATTCAATCCAACTCATAAAATAAAATTCGCTCTCATCGAATCAACTTGTTTATTTTACAATATTTATACAAAATTATTTACAAAATCAAATACATAGCAGAGTTTGTAACAATTTTTTGTCAATTGTGCGCGATCCCTTGATGACGATTTTTAGTACGCCTATGCTTAGTAAGGCATGCGCAAGGGATCGTAGAGAGCGCGTGCTTGAGCTGAGTTCAGGATTCTAAAGCGCACTACGAGTGAGATAAGACGTGTTTAGTTTCGCTGGGCTGAAGATTATTCAGATAGGGCCGAATATTTATAAAGAGTAAGCCTGAGGAAGAAATCGTTCAGCGAGGTTTGGATTACGAAACCGTAAAGCATTAGTAACTTAGTTAACATCGGAAACCTTAATTGTGGGATTTGTACCGTGGCGCTGATAACTCAAACTGCTTCCAATCTGCAAGCAATATTTGAATGTTCGATTTTGAAAACGGTGTGTGGCCGTATGTTGCATCTTTCTGATTTTTTACTTACCATCGACGACTACTGGAAGGAGTCAGTTCTGTGCTACGATCAAGTGTTTGGTAGTGAAATTCTTGTTTGTGCGACGCAACGAATTCTGCAAGCAGCTTCGTAATCGAGCCGAGTTTTTCATCAACAGTAGCCAGGGAAGTCATTCGAGTCAAGAGCTTATGTGGGTTGGAATTGCAGTACATAATTGGTAAACAAGTATTGTCGTATTACCATCTTGTAAACGAGCCAGGCCTTGGTAAGTGTTTTTTTGCTTTGCCGATTTTTACTGTAATTGCGGAAACGTAGAGTTTTACATCGGCTGGCGACGTGGATGTTTCCCTATTTGTGGCGAACGATTATACTGTATTTTAAATTGGAAATTGTTGTATTCTGTTTAATCATCATTATAGAGTTAATTGTTGAAAGAGTTTTATTTTGTTCGAAGGAAGCAAATTCTTATTTTCAGAACCGACGATCCTGCCTCCGCATTAAAGAGTTGGTTTTCCATCTTGGGTCCACCACAATTATTAAATACTGGGGGAGATCTATCCCAGGTGTGGTGAGCAAGGTATTTTTTTAAAATACCGAAATTGCTCATCTCAAAAAAAAAAGAAATCTCAAAAAACACAAATTCAAAATATTAAAAAATGGTCCACATAACAAAATTAAAAATCAAAATTTTAAAATGTCAAAAAAAAGAATTTTGGAACACTACATTTTATAGGTAATTTCTATTTCTTTCTACGATAAAAATCATCAAAACAACCGAACTCAATTAGGGTGAAAATACTAGAATGTATAAAATTGTATTATTATCTAGTTATGTTTCTGTTTTTATTATTAGTTGCATTTCCACGTGAAAATATGTGTTTACATTTTTATCTGAAATTATTTTAATTAAAAAGAATTGAAAAAGTTTTGCAAAAATTTTTAAATTCATATTACCAATTTCGAATACACTGTAAAAAATTCTTGGGTAAATATCTATTTCCAAAATCGGTGTCGGTGTAGGATGCCTCAAATTTTAAGGCTAAAATTACACATTAGTTCAAATTTCAACAACATTTTCAGCAACCATTTCATTTTGTAAATTTCAAGCTAATCTTACTAATTACTTGCTAATCTTATTTAATTATTCTATTGTTTCTATTGTGTAACCTTAACTATCTTCAAACCGATGTAAAAATTATTATTAGTTATTGTTCATTTAGAGCAGATAGTATATATTTATGGTTGTCAATAATAAAAAAACAATAAATTTAATACAAAAAATTGTGTATGAAACAATAATAACAAATAAAAAGAATGAATATAGATTAAATTATTAATCATATCAATGTAACATAAAATTATAATTTACCCCCAAAACATAAATATTAGTTTGATCGTCGAAATATATTATTTTTATAATTGTTAAGTGCATTTTGAATATTTGTCGCCGACGGACACCTCTCCGGCGCCGTTAAATGGACAATACACTTTTTTCTTTTATGTATTATTGTTTAACCTGTTGGGATTTGCCCCAGAAGGTATTTTTATTGTTAACGTCGGACCCTTTGAGAAACCCTTTGGTCTTCAGTTTCACATTTTGCTTCGACATAATAAGAACTCGGAGTTCGCACTGCAAGAACCCCAATTTGAATATAATTAATATAAATATTTGTTAAGTGTTATTTATCAATTAAATCAAGTGAGAAGCCAAAATAATTATTATTTGTATTATAAGCCAAGAAGCAAGCATCATATTTTGGTGACCCCGACGTGATAGTGCATGCAAGAGATCATTTATCTGTGTATATCAACAGTATTTGATTTTACACATTTTTGCAAGGTAATTCATCTGTGCATCTATCTGGTGACCCCATTCAAGAAAACTTAACAAATTCTACATTAAAACGAATTCCACACACGTGCCGATGTCCTCGTGGTCGAATTGAAAGACAGGTCCGGAGTCAACAGCAATCAAACGTGCAAGTTCCACTACGCAATTTGCTGGTAAAAACTATAAGGTTAGTGGTTTCCTTTATTATCCTGCCAATATCCCTTATTTAGTTTAATAATACTACTTGTGTTATAGACGTTTTTTGCAATAGACAAACCTCCTAATTTTCATTGCTTCATTTATCATAATTTTTAAATGTATTATAATTTTCATTTTTAATTATGGCCACTCTTTCCGAATTAAAGGTGAAACGTGGTAACGTTAAATCACGTATTACTAAATTTCATAATTATTTAGCTGGTTTAAAGGAAATGAATGAAATTGCCCTATTACAACTAGAACTTAATTTATCAAAAATTGTACCGTTATTTGAAGAATTCGATGATATTCAAATTAATATAGAACTGCTTGATGATGAAAGCACTACTCATGATAACGAACGTGATACATTTAAAAATTCCTACTTTGAGGTAGTTGCTCATTCCAATAAATTAATTCGCGACAATAAAAAGGTGCCAGAAATCGCGAGGTCTTTTAGAATTAAAATCTTTTAATGGTGCTTACAAAGGCTGGGTATCATTCTACGACACATTTATGTTTCTAATTCATGATGATCCCGATCTACCCGAAGTTCAAAAATTCCATTATTTGAAATCATCATTGAAGGGAGATGCTCTCCGACTCATGGACTCATTATCGGTAACTAATGTTAATTACACCACCGCGTGGAAATTGTTACGCGATCGGTACGATAATAAGCATTTAATAATAAATAATCATGTAAAAGCTCTTTTAAGCACTCCTTCATTAGCGAAAGAATCTCTAATCGGTTTGCGTCAACTGTTTAATGATACTTCGACAAATTTAAGCGCTCTCAAAGCTTTAGATCAACCGGTGGACCAGTGGTCAACGTTATTAATTCATATATTAACTCAAAAACTGGATTCCGTAACACTACGCAATTGGGAAGGTACAAATGAAAACACCTCTGACATGCCTACGATGTCAGAATTAATAGAGTTCCTCGAAACGCGTTGCAGAATGCTTGAGAAGTGTAAGCAAACCAAACAACCTTTAGTAGAACCGTGCTCAATTTATAAACGCGATAAAGTTGTAGCCAATATTGCTACTTCTAATACTTCGTGTACTAGCTGCGGTTCCAATCATAATATTAGTAATTGCAATACATTTTTTGATCTCCCGATTCAGGAGAGAATTCAGCGAGCCCGCGAACTGCGTCTCTGTATCAATTGCCTACAAAAGGGTCACTCGAATAGATTTTGTAAGTCTTTAAAATGTAAAAAATGTCGCAAAACTCATAACACATTGCTCCATTTAGACATTGATAATGTTCAATCACCCCCCCCTCTTACCTACGGTTTCGAAAATTTCTGAACGCACATCTGCACCCAACTTAGTAATAAATCAGGAATCAGCAGCAGTCACTTCTCACACGGTATGTGGTCTCTCCACTTATTGAAAGACCATTGTAAGCTAGGCATTTACAACCTTTTGAATAACAGAGTTCTTTTGACCAAACTGAAAGATAAGACACCGAGAGATCATCTATCTGAACTCATTTATAAGATTCCATGTTGGATATGTGATAAAAGCTATATAGGCCAGGCCAAGCAATGGTTAAAGAGTAGAATCGCCTAGCAAGAATACGATTGCAGAAGGAAGTCACCGGAGAGAAGAAGAGCTGACGATGAATCTACATCTGGGGTACTAAACACCAATGCAACTAACCCTAATAATAAGACAGCTCTATCAGTACACCACCGAGAGACCGGACATGAGTTCCGGTTTGAAAACGTCCGAATATTGGATTTTGAACCCAATAACTTAAAAAGAAATATCGCAGAAATTTATCACATTAAAACTCGCAACTGCATCAATTTCAGAGAAGACGCCATGCAGCTAAGCAAAATCTACAGTGGTATCTTGGATTAATCAGACCAGATGTCTGGACCGCGTTTGCCTTGAGTATTAGGTTGTGAGTACTCCATACTTGCTTCGGGTTGTCTGCTTCAACGATTTGTAGTGTGGGGTCTGCCTTAAACTTCACATTATACAGGTTATCATCACTTGAATGATAACAATTGTTGCAATTTTATTATTTGACATAGCAGTGTGATTTATTATTGTTATATTCTACAGTTAGTTTTTATATATTTACATAGTTTTTTGTTATACATATTTATTATTTCATTTATATCTATGATCGAAGAATTGTTTGGGACTATGGTTACGAGATTTCAGCAGCTCTGTCTTTTCATACACAAATATCTATATTGGTTTGTATAAAAAAGTTTTTCGCTATTAATTTGCTAATTTGTACGGTATCATTCCATTACAGATCCTGATGAAGAGGAAAAATTAAAGACCTCAAAACGTCGATCGATAAAAAACTGTGTTTTATTTGACTGTCCACCATCCCCACGATCCTGTTTAATTGATCATTCAGTATGGACGCGACTCTAGAAGTTGATCCTATTAATAATGCTTTAAAACATAACTACAAAAGTGGCCCCCACTTGCACATGTATAATTATATTATTACAAAAATTGTTTTGCTGAAAGACTTGGGAAATTTTAATCCTATTGTATTTACATTGAGCTAATTGTAAGTGCAGAAACCAGCGTCTTGAATGAATGCATCAATGGAAGTAGCCGGTACTTTACCGGTAAAGGTAAAATTTTAAAGGGATATTAGCAAAGCTTTTTCAGCTTTAAAATTATCTTGAAAATATGAATATTTTTGTTACAAAAAAAATATAAAAAAAAACTATTAGCATGCACATTTAGTTTATTGTTAACTTTGTTAGACACTGAAAAATGTAAATATTAAATGTAAATTGTGCATATGTCCACAAGTTATTGGTATTTGCCGTAAATAAAGTTATTATTATATTTATATTTTCCTTTTATTTTGGGACTTACATACAATGTGGGGATTAGAATAAGATGGGGGATTAACTCCAACCATCTAATTCTTAAGATTTAGTTATTCTTATATTCTATTTACATAATTATATTATTTAAATTTATAAAATTTTAAATTTAAATTTAGAGAATTTGAAGTTATTTTTATTTTTAATTTTGAGAATTTAAAAATTTCCTAACAATGTGGCACGTTTCTAAAATTACAGCTTTCTGCATTTGAACAAACAGTTTAGAAGCTAGGTTTAATTTAGACAAGTGGGTTTTAAGTTTGCAAGATACAATACCAGTAACCGATATTACTATCGGAACCAATAAATTTTTTTTGAGACTCCACACAGTCGACATTTCCATCGCTAGTGCCTCATACCTCTGTGCTCTGAACTTTTTCCTTTTCTGTACTTAATATATTTTTGGATAGAGGTACAGCGACATCTATGATGACTGAATGTTGGTCTATTTTATTAATTAGCACAATGTCTTGTCGATTATGATTAATTTGCCGGTCAGTTAATATCAACCTGTCCCAATATGAAATATGAAATGAAAATGAAAATGAATACGAAAGAAGAAATTTGCTGAAGTAAACGCAAGAATGTATAATTACAATAATTATATTTAATTAAAATTTTTGTATGTATTTTCATTAAGTTTTGATTAAAACTTTATAGAGGACACAAGAGAGGCTAGTTATTTTTTTAGATTTTTTTACTAAATTAATAGTACCTAGTAATAAAATTTAAGTTTTTTAATTTAAGTTAATTTATAATTTTTTAAATATTTATAAATGTTTTATTCGTATAAAACATAGCATTTCCTTCGTACAAATGATTTTCTGTAAATTTCTGCATACGCAACTACATAACATAAATTTAGCTTCGGGCCCCAAAAAATCCTCTACCACTGGAATTATGAGTGGTATAGAACCGCGTAATGCTTATTTGCAATATAGTTCTAAAAATTTGTACGTGTTTTAACATAAATAAAAAATGTTACATATGCATTTTCGTCCATCTCAATTTAATATATAAACAAATTTTTGGGAATATTGGACACTTTAGGTAACAAAAATCTGTTTATATAATAAATAAAATAATCCAAGTAAGTATTTTTATTCAAAATTAAGTTGGATTCTCTGCCGCACATTACATCATACTAGTACATGCATACATCATTCAAATCCAAAGTTACGCGTGGTCGCAGATGTGTCTGGGTCATTTCGAACTTTAACTTTTCCAAATCGGTCCTTGTGGGTTCGTTGCGAAAATTTGTCTATTAGGCAGTGGAATAAATTTAAGTTAAATCGTTCAATAACAATTTATAATTAATGTATTATAAAATAAAATTGACATAAAGTAGGTGTGAAAGATATTAAAAATTTACATCTGAAAATTGCATAAACTACAATTTACAAATTTAATTGCTTGTACTTGATTTTAAATATTTGTCAAAATTTCAATAAATTTGTTACTTTAATATTAGCACTTTGGTTTGTATTAATGATTAAGCCTTATAACTTTATGCTTGAGAACAATCTACCGGTAAATCAATTCAATGTAGAACTCCGTGTACGGTGGTTAAATTTAAATCTGAAGTAGAATAATAATCGAGAGGAAAAGGACTTCAAGTGGAAGTTGAAAGTATTACAATAGAAGGAGATAGAAAGCACAATAAATTTCGCTTATGTTTAGTATAATTTCGGTGTAGGCACTTTTATAAATTGCCCTCGAGCTTTAATCTAATAAAACATACCATGACGTGGCTACATCACTGCCCGTTTATCATGGTGGAAGTAGTTACTACTCACCCTTTTTAGTAGATCTTACTGCTGTTCCTCTTGATAAACCTTAAAAGAGAGCTTCTTTGTTACTTTATTCAGAAGATTTTCAAGTTTCTAAAATATTATCGGATTGACTTTTCTAAAGAATAAAATTCACTGTCCTCAATAGCGTCTACCTACATAAAGGTTATAAATTTGTATATTTTTACTTGCTACTAAACATTATTACTTTATTAGTAGATCTCTTAGTCGTGGCATAGTTAAGTTGTGCACTTCTAGAGAAATAAAATTTGTTTTATTTTTTTCTTTTATTAATTTATGTAATCAATTATTTAGGTAGCAAATTTAACTTTTATTAAAATATTTTTAAAACTATTAATGTTAATTTACTTTAATATTGTATCAAACTTTTATACAAAAGTACCTTGCTCTATTTATTTATTGCTTTTTTGGTTATTTCGAGTGTAATAGTTTAGTTTTAGCGATTAATATGTTTGAAGCTTATAGTAAATTAGATAATTTGATTAAAACTTTAATAAGCAATTTGAGTAAGTTGCCGAATTTATAAGGCAAATTAAACCTCATATCGGGCACCAAATTTAACAAAAGGAAGAAGTAAAGTACTTACATATTCGTATAATATTAAAGATGTTCTAGAGTGGGCAAAAGTATGGAATATACTGGTTAACTTTATTTTGAATAAAAATTCTTAAGTATGGATTTCAATGTATTCCATATTCAAATTTTTAAGTGCTGTAGGTTTAATGTAACAATGGATTGATATGTCCCAATGCAAAAGAGCTAATCGATTGATACGTGGTTCAAGTAGTGTAACTCGATATTAATTATATCAATATTTTAGAAAACCCAAAAAATGCACTAATCACTTTTCAGAACTAAAATGTTTTTAAGTTAACACATGTAAAATACACTGTAACTCATCGCCTGATGATGCCATAGTATGGTGAAATTTATACTTACAGTGTATTTTACATGTGTTAACTTAAAAACATTTTAGTTTTGAAAAGTGTTTAGTGCATTTTTTGGGTTTTCTAAAATATTGATATGGCAAAAGAGCTAACTAACAAAGGAAGATGTGGAGATTTATTAATTTTGATTTAGAATAATAAATACCCAACAGATTATTTCTGTTTCACACTAAAACGAAACCTATAATAAGTAAAAAGATATCGGGTATGTTGGAAATCCAACCAAACAAAATAATTTGCTAAGTCGACGTTTTGGAAAATTTATTTTTCCATCTTCAAGACTAAAAAAAAAAAAAGGAAATTGACAAATGAGCCCTGTAACGGAGCAAAAACACAGATTACACTCACCAAGCAAATAAAGGTGTTAACTTGTTTAATTACAAAATTATATGGAGAGTAATGATAACTTTTGGCGGTCACAACAAACGAATTGAATTGAATTGAATTGCGGTTCATCTCATCCTCTAAACCAAAAATTAAGTATTATCAACACTCTTAAACACCGAATCTATACCTGCGTACCAGAACAACTTGTATATACCTAGAAGACTACATTCCATTCGACAAGACGGTGTAAAATTCTTCGTCTGGTTCAACCTACAAAATTTTAATTCAATGACGAATGTTATTATTTTAGTAATTTAAGTACTTACTGTAATTACATGTTCGTTAGGATCTTCTGAGTTTTCAGTAGACCTATTCAGTACTAGATTACTCTCACTGCGATCCTTCTTGGTGAACGGCAGTAAAAATTGTAAACTATCATACAACCACCAAGTTGTTTTGGAAGTTAAAGAACCTCCAGATCCGCTCGGTTCTCCTTTTTTCTTATTTCTCTCAACTGTTAAAAATTAAGTCCTTAAGCTATTTAATTTTTTTAAGTACCTCTTCAGTGCTGAACTTGATTTTTGTTCTTAAATATAATTCATTGGATATTGTTTCAATTGCCACATTTCTTGACATTTTATTGTGATATGCCGGCGAGTTCACATTATATAACAGTGGCTGTAATTCATAAAGACTAACCAAATGCTTTACAGTCTCTTGGTTCCACTTTCTATCCATCGATGGAGATTCCATTCTATAACCTAAAAATCGATTAAAATAATTCAAGTAATTATGAACATAACCTGCTTCTTACTTTTAAAAACTCGTAAACAATAATGATCAAACTCGATTAACTTAAATTAAACTTAAAAATTTTTATACTTTCCTCAATGTTTATATTTTATTTATATAATACGAGATAGGGCCTATTGGATGTGGGATTTTTTTGTCGATTTTTGGGTGTTTTCGTGGGGCGGCTTAGCCGCCCCCTTCGGAAGCCTATTCGAGAACCATGCGATTTTTTTCGTTTTTGGCTTCGAGCTTTTGTATATATGGATTATTATGATAATTATTGAGGTTGGTACTGCATATTTTTGCAGCAATGCGCATTTTTATTCAAAAGTTGAAAGAAAATATGGGACGCGCTACTTTGTATCATACAAAGTTTGACGAAAGTTTGACGAAAATTTGACGAAAATTTGATAGTGTAATTTAGGTTATATTATTTTCGTCAAACATTTGACAACAAAGTTTGACGAAAATATAACCAAAGTTTGATAGTATCACTCACGCTTTATGATGATTGACGGTTCCATTTCTATTTGGCACGAACTCTAATGCGGCATCTGTATAGGAAATCGATAAAACCATAAAAAATATTGCCGATGAAACAATAAAGAGAAGTATTTCTTGAAAAATATTTATTAAAATTTTATTATTTTTTAAAATTTAACAGAACTAAACAAAACGTTAAAATAATAGAATTTTAATTATCTAGTGTAACAGTAAATTTTAACAATACAGTAAAGTTAAACAATTCTATTATTTAACGTTTTCTTTAGTACTGTTAAATGCTACATTTTACAAATACATATAATACAAACCACAAATCTATTTGAAATTTTGTATTTTGGGTTTATTTTTCGTTTTTTTCCTGGTAGGTGGTATCGTATTTTTCACAAACGTTGAAGCGTGAGCTAACTTGATGCATAACTAATGATTTTAATAATTTAAATTATGTAGTATAAAAAATGAAATATTTACGTATCACCTACATTAATAAACATATAATTGGGTTAAGTAATCCGGAGAGTGAAAAAGTTTATTAGATTAAAACTAAGAAAGTACAAGCTCGGATATTTTTTTAAAAACAAGTTTATATGTTATTAATTTGAAACTCTTATTTATAATTAAAGATAGGTCAAATAAAGAATTAAAAATCTAGATTATCTATTGACTCTTGAGGACTGCAAAGGTAGTTCGTTAAGATAACTTTCTCGATGTAGGTTCGATTTGTAAACTGACCACGAGATAGCCATGCGGGAGACATGTCTAATTTAGCACTTGCCTATTGGTTCGTCCGTTTCAAGAATAAAACTAAGCTTGGAAAAAGTTACAAAAGTTTTCTTATTGCGGAATTTGACCGTTGACTGAGTTTTTAAAGATGAAAGTAATGATTGAATCCGGAAATTGAAATGTCCTGTTGACGATTGTATTTATTCCAAATCTACTAAATTAACTAATTTACCATAATTTGGTTCTTCGTAAATTCCTTTAGACAACAAAATGAATTGTTTTTGATATTATTAGAGGAGTTGAATTTTTAATGCGAAATTCATCAAATTGCTTATGTTAGTCATATCTTTTAAGTATGATCGTAAATCTTTAAACCGTTAGAAAAAGTTAATTATGGCTTTAAAACGATAATTTCATTTTACCAGAAACCGAGACCAATTTTCCGATAATATTCTTTCAACTCAGTGATTAATTTTTAACGTTCTTAAAAATGACACTTTATTTTGATTTTCATGTATCCCATAAGCAAAAAATCTGAGCATATTTATTTTAAATGTTATAGAAGAGTAATAAAGTTTACTTTACTCTAACTGACAAGTTTTATAACCGACGGAAACATTGATAATAATTAGTGAATGTGGCATAACGATATATAAATTGAATTTTAAAAACTCTATTTTTAATTTATAAGTCGAATTGTAAAAGGTGAAAACCTGTCATGGGAATTTTGTATGGAAATGTGAGAAGAGCTTGTTTGCTGTGAAATAAGAGTTGACAATACGGAGTCGTGTGCTAGATGAAACCTGACGCATCCTGACAGATCATCGGTCCTCCCCCACGGGACGAAACCATTTCTTTTCCGCATTGCAATAAACTTGAAAAAATCTACGGTTATTGTTAACAATTTCAGTTTGACAATAATTTACACACACCAGTAATAATCTCTTTAGGTTTTTCAAAATTAATATTTTACATAAATTAAATCCGACCATTCAAAATATTTTTGAACTCATCGTGAACTCATCCTTCCGAAAAATTTATAAAAAAATGTTTTAAACTTTTATAAATGAAGAAACAAAACAGTTCGAATAAATATTTACGAGTGTAAATTTCAATCATAATACATAGTAAATCAAAATGTAATTAAAGCATTTTAAACATTTATTTTAAGAAATTAAGGATACAAATTTAAAAAAATATATTAAATGAAATAAAAATTTTCAAATTGATATCAATTTCCACAGTACTATACGTACATCTGTATGTATGTATTGTAGTGCTCTCTCTCCTCTCTCTTATTAAATTTTGGGTCTTTGGTTCTCGAAAAATGGTTACATGGAAGAACAATAAAAAACTGACGAATAAAGAAAGTATTTATTTGCAACCTGAACAAAACAAGAACAAAATAATATAGACAGAACTCACACGAAATTCGCTGAGCAGCACGTGTAACTCGGGCACTTTCTTCGATTCTTTTTCCACAGGAACTTGTCCTCTATATCCGCATTCACGGTCTTCGTGACCAATAATCATTGCAACAAAACTCTTTGACTAAAACACACCTTCACTCCAACTTATTTGGTTTGTAACCACACAACTTGCTTCAATAGCTCTCAAATTTCAAATTTTATAACACCGCTTGCCTTTTCTTTTGCCCTCAAATTACAACTGACTAACACGACTTACCTCTCGGGCTCTCAATTTTCGACTGTCAACATGACCCGCCTCTCGGGCTCTCAAATTTAGACTCTATAACACCACTTACTTCTTGCGCTCTCAAAATAAGACTTACTTGTTATTTTTTTTTATTTATCTCCTTTATCTCCTTGGTTTCTCCTCGCGTTCTAATTTCATTGGTCCTTACTATTTTCCTTTTTTTTTAAATAAAAATCAAGATTAGCATTTTGTTTATGTTCTGCTGCTTGTGGTTGTTCGTGTACTGCTCAGCTGCATTCGTGTGAGTCGCTATACAACAAAAAAATAAAAATGCAAACATTAAAATTTAGACAACAATGAATGAAATTACTGTAACAACAAACTTAAACTAAACAATACAACTTAAACTAACGAACAAACTTAACACATAATAAAAACACTTTTGAAAACGGAAACAAGAGTCCTGCCATTATTGTTCCTCAGGTTGCAAAGTCAGTTCTTTATTTCTAAATTACGCAACTCACTTTCCATTTCTTTATCAGAACACAACAGTATATATATATGTTAAGATCAATGATGACAATTCGGCCATTAACGTCAAAGGCCGGACAATAACGTCAATGCCCAGCTTAGTTGGGCATTGACGTCATTGACCGGCCAAAGACGTAAATATTACAATCAGATGAACATATTTACATCATTGTCAATGCCCAGCTTAGTTGGGCACTAACGTCATTGACCATACATTTTGGGCAATGTTGACATTTAAAATTGTACATGTGGTTTTTGCATCATTGCCCGGGCAATAACGTTAATGTCCAATACAAGGTGGACAATGATGAAATTACTACTCTACAGATTCTATATTCTATCACCCTTTCAGTTTTGGCTGGAGCAACTACAGCAAATTAAGGATCCATTACAAAATGAATTAATTAAATTTAATTAATTTTTCCTCCGGGCCGCTGTGGTTGACGCAAACACATGGATCCATTCTAAAATGATTGTTTGTCTAAATTAAATAAAAATCTCTGTACACTTACGAGGCCTTGAAAAGGGCCGAGTTGCTGTCATTTACAAGGAAAAAATAATTGTCTCTCGTTGAAGTACATCGCCATTTTGTTGTTCCTTATAGTAATTATTCTATAATGTCATCATTGTTCAATCCATTTTGGCCATTAACGTCATTGACCGGCCAAAGACGTAAATATTACAATCATATGAAAATATTTACATCATTGCCCACCGTTAACGGGCGTTGAAGTCAATGCCCAATTTACGTCTTGACCGTAACATATATATATACTTTGATTTTATTAGATTTTATGGCATAAGAACTTTTTCATGAAGAATTTCAAATTTAATTAATAAAAATTAAATATAATGTATAACATTTATAAGAACTCTACCATATAATTAGTTCCATATTTTAAAATCTTATGCTGGAGTTTGCCCAATAAGAAATTCTGAAAAGAGCAGAAAATACATTCCAGACTAGATCATTCGAATCAAATCACTTTTTTACTATGGAAAAACAATATCTTTAAAGATTAAAAAGAAAATGGCCTTGTGATTTATTGACACAACTATAAAATAAAATGATCGCGGGTAAAGCGGCAGGGAGAAATCCTCTACACTGGCCAAGATATCAAATTATCTTATAGAATGCCCATTGTTCTGATTGGTAATTAATATACATTAAATATAAAAAAAGTATAATACATATCTGGTTTTGTTCTCTTTTATATTATTAACAGATAGGGAAATTAGTCATAATATAATAATATAATAGACCAAAATGCAGTAATCATTGATGTTGCTGTGCCTAGGTCAAAAAATGTCATTACCACCGAGGGAGAAAATGATGAGTGTATGAGGTCTCAGTAAAACTGTAATAATACCGATAGTGATATCCCCGAAATTCAAAAAGCAGTTATTTTGGAATATAAATAAGTTTTTTTTTCAGTTTTCCCCTTGTGGGGAACCTCCCACTCTACTCCCATGTCGTTCAAACGCATAGATCATCAATCATAATCTTTGTCCCCAAAATCACACATTTTTGGAAAATAAATATTATTAGTCAAAATCACTAATTTCTTTATACTAGAACTTCTACAGCGAAGGTTATATATTAACATACTTTTCGTGGATGTTGATTTTTTGTCCAAAATAACGTAGCTTAATTCTGGTAGTTGGTTACCGGTAAACCATGAAAAGTCTAAATGACTTTCGTTGTTAAACCATCCAAAATCTGTGACGTTGAAATTTGTTGGATTTGTCATGTGAGCGTTGTTCTATATTTATGTAATGTATTATTTCAATTGGTCAGCATTGTCAATAGTCCCTTTATCCCTTGCTGTACGGGATCGAAGTCGGCTTAAAGTATGTGAACACGGTCTGAATGTTTCATACAGAAGAAAAACATCAATGTAACGGTGGGAATTACCAACATCGACATTAATTCAAACTTTTATGGAAACCTTTAAAAATTCCATATTCCCAAGCATTACAATCAAAATTTCAATCAAAACCAGGCAATTTTATATTTTTGCGTAATCCTTGTTCAGCGTCCTTGAAAGAGGGATAGACATATCTATCAAATAATATAATGTTTATTTTTGCAACATCATCTTTACACAAAATGTACAAAATTTTCTTGGAAAAATCTTCGAATGTTTGCAGGATTTATTTTTTAAGGTATGCAGTAAACTAAACTATCAATGATTAAAACATCAATAGATTTTTGCTCAGTACTTTCAATAATTATGCTAGGTCATCAATATACCGATTTATCTGTTATATTTATTGTTTGGGGTTGTCGGATAACACAGAACTTTTTCAATGCTGATGTTTTTTCCAAAGATAGCGCTAATGGCTGCTCAAGTAAATCTTGTTGTAGCCTCAATTATTCTTCTCACCGAATTTAACTTTTATTTTTCTGTTGATACTGCTAAAAGTTGTAATAGGATTTCTTTTTATTGGTTCTGGAAACCGTGCAGGTTTCTGTTAGATGAAAGTTCGAAGGAGACATCCTGAAGCTCGGAAACTATTATTATTTATTGCCCAAAGTTGCATTGCAGACAGAGAATTCGTCATGCGAATAATTACGATTAACCTGCGAGCTGCTTTGCTGTTAATTGTTTGTTCTAATGTCAACACCACAAGTATTCTGGAAACAGGTTTTTCTGTTCTACGTACACCAAATGATTCTTGTTCTAATGATAAACGCAGTCCTTTATGGGTATCGTATATACTTCAAAGTTTCCAGACGTAATGAGAATAATTTTGGCAATTGAAAGCCTAGAAAAAAATTTCAACTTTTACTTGTTTGAAAAAAAAATTTGTACACCTGCAAACTTTGCATTTTCTACTAATTAAAAATTACAGGTGCACAAGGGACATTTTAAACTATAAGGTCGCTTTTTCAGACTTTTATTAAAGGATTTGTGCAAGAGTAAAAAAAATAATAAGTGAAAATTGTAACAACTAGCCCCCCCGCCCCCTATTATGCAATACAGTAGAATCCGATTAATGTGATCACGGATAATGTTATCAGTCGGTTATTGTGATGATTTTGACTGAAAACCGGCCGCTTTAATTAGTTTACATACAAAAATCACCGGATAATGTGATCAAAAAGCCGCTTATTATTATCACCTTCAAGGAATTTCCTACATAATAATCCCTTTTTCTAAGTATCTTTCTGATTTGTTATTGAAATTTTATATATCTTTACAAAACACGTCACTCGTTTTAATTTCTATACAAAAACTAATAAAGTTTCCCGTTTGCTTTATGCATTTTAATTAAAGTTTAATTTATTCTTGCTAAATTTACCTAATTCTTCTAAAATTCGTTGTTTTCTAAAATTTGCTTATTGTTATCAGTCGGTTAATGTTATCAAAATGTTCTTGGCCCAAAGTGAACACATTAAGCGGATTCTACTGTACTATAAAGAGCGTAAACCTGAGCTGTTTTTCCATACTTTGCTTTATACTTTTCCTATATCCTCCAGATGGGAAGCTATAATAAAGCTGTTAGATCGGATTGGTGTGACATCACAGGTCAGATGGACCGCGCAAAATATCTAAAAATAGTATTTTGGTAATCTTCGCAGTCATCCGAAAGATTTAAATAAACATTGAACCGGGAAACTACGTATAATACTCTAGGTCAGATTTCTTGACATGTTTGAAAGTCAGCTCAGACGGACCATGCAAAATGTCTAAAGACAAACAATTTGGTAATAAAATAATAAACTCGGTATACATTTTTAATCTCAGCCGGGAAGCTATTTTTTGACACAGCAGAAATGATTCCCTATACGAATTGGGACTCTTTCTCACCGTGACCACCCACCTAGACGATAGGGTCATCTATCTGTCGAATACGGTTTTGGCCGGTAAACTATTAAACATGGTTTTGGTCATGGGCTTTCGTACTATCCCTCTTATATGGCTCTTGTACTTATGTATTTTTATTTTAATCTTTATTTTTAACAAATAATCATAATATGGAATAAACCTATGAAAGGTAGGTTTATGTTTATTTCACCAATAATTCTCCAATTCAAGTTTACAACAACTTAACAAAGTACTTGAACACTTTTTAAGGATAACAAAACGTATCAAATTGAAATCTTTACTTTTCAAATAATTAAATTGAAAGATCATAATATAAAGCTATACAAGCTTTTGTTATTCATAAATTATTATGTTGTGTAATATTATATGAGTCCAAAAAAGTTGCACCCTTCATTTTTAAAATCTGCCACAAGTAAGTTGTTTATTATACTTCAAACGAGAGCTAAATGAACTTGACTGTTAATTTTGATACTATTGGTATACTTACACGTTACGTTACAATCTAGCAGAATATTACATTATATCTGCACGGGAAGCACGAGATACTGCGGCAGTATCCAATTTTAAGCCATTTTTTAATATAATTTATAATAAAAATAAAATTTAAAAGTAATATGTAATTTATTAAAAATTTCTACAAGTTTACTGAAACTTCATTTTACAATAATTTAACTTGATATTTATATCAGTTATTTTTTTAAATGAAGTATCTTTAATCTTATTCTTTAACATCATTTCTATTATACAAATCGAAGTTTAATAAAAGTGTTATTGTTTTATATATCATTAAAGTTTTCGCATTTTTATTAATGCGTTTCTGGCTTATTAGCCGTTCTCAGTACCACATACACGTTATTAACTCTTAATTATTATGCAGTATTGCACTCAGCAGTGCTACAGTCTTCATGTATGTGCAATGTGTAGACACAATATTTCAGTCTTTTCACATTTCTTATACCTATTAAAATTTTTTTTTTAAATAAAGTTTCTTAGTTACAATTTTTGAAATAGTTCGATATTGTTTTTTCAATATATTTTTTATTTAAACTTCTCTATATTTTCTTTGTTTCTTTGTCTTTATATTTCTTTATATAGAGTAGCATGGACAGAAGTGGGCCACCGTGAAAAGTGGGCCACCCCCCATTTTTGTTTACACAAATGATATATTTGTCAACAAAAATTTTATTTTTTTTCTTATCGACATGAACTCAGTTTTCAATAGGTCATTGAAGTTTGCAGACGTGCATTTGTGTTCTCAAACAATTAGTGCTAAAAATATTTACTATTTTCATTTTTTTTATTGTGAAAGTTATTGTGATTTGCATAAGTTATTCTTCGAATTTAATCGGGATAGTAGCCTTTATTATAGTATTAGACCTAACCGACAAAAATGTGTAGAGTTTTTAGCATATTGTCACGTGGTGTTCTCGCCACGTTATTTCGCTTCAAATTTTGCTTGTGGACAGAAGTGGGCCACTTCAGTAACGTTGTGTTTCGACATTTAGTGCATTTGTTTACACTAATTGAGTGGCTGCGCGGAAAAACCAGCTTAGAGTAATGTATATCTACACCCTGTATAAATATATACACAGGGTGTCTCAAAAAAAAGTATTGTTGTTTACATAACTGAACATAAAAACATGAAGAAATTGTAATAACATACTTCCAAGCTTCCTAAGTGTTTTCCGAAACGTTTTCTTCAGATAATTTTGAGCTACAGGGACTCGTGCGCTGCGGGGAATTCTTTTTATAACAGCAATATTGGCTTTAAAATCCTGGATTTGAACAACAAGTTTATTAATAATTTTCGTGAATTCATCCTGAAATTGTTGATTATAACAAGTATGTTGCTGCTGGGATAGTGTTTGTTGACGAGGAATATCTGGATAACACTTAGACATATGAATTATGAACGTTTAAACTATGATTGTTCGTCAAGAATTTTAAGACTGGACAATGTGGTCATCACACTGGAGTAGGACTAGTAACTTGAACATATTGACTTATTAACTTACATACATTTAACAGAACTAAACCGAAACAAATTTCTTTGAAAAATTTTTATTTTGAATTTTGTGTATATTAATTGTGTTATATTGTGTATATATTGTACTGTTAAAGATGGAAAACCTTTAAGAGTCCATACTTACTTTTTATAAATGCAATGAATGCAAAGCTTAACGAACCTCTGCTTCCAGATTGAAACACTTGATTGAAACCTGAGCGATTTTAAATGCATTGAGTATCAATCCTCTAATTTTTTTTCTTTTTTCTTCGCTAATTGTTTTCGGGTCTTTGTTTTACCTCTTACTTAGTTGCTGTCAGAATTCAATCTCACATAATTCCAATAATTATATATTGGTGACCGCCATTATATTCTTCTTACGCTACCGTTCGTGGTTTGGGTAGTAGGACGTATTGGGAGATTGAGTTATAATCTTGTGGCGCCTGCAAAATATTTGGTCTTCTCAATTATTATTTTTATTTGTTTTAGAAGAACTCATCAGTCAGTTTTTTAGTAGCTAGTAAGGGCATTGCCAAAATTACTTTGAGATTGGGGATTATTTCCATCATTCCCTTTGTTCATTTCTGATTGTGGCATTGATTGGAACTCGGTGAATTTCATCTCCAGAACGACAGATAAATAGATGGACCCGGCAAATAATCGAATGGAGACCTCGAGGCTGAAGAAGATGTATAAGACGATCACAGACAAGATGGACGGACTAGTTAAAGAGATTCGTTAGGTATAATTGGCTCTAAAATGCATGAAATTAGAAAAATTTATAAAATTATAAATTATAACTGATGTTATAGCTAGATGATCACCACGGATATATACTTACGATTTTAACAATTTTTCTTACGACAAAAGAAAAAAAAAGACATTTTTTCTGAACTACAAGTTAGTCACACTTTGGGTAGAATCATTTTCAGACCGATCGCATTATGTTGTTTGATCAGCTGTCAGGTTTATCTTAGGTTTATGGCGACTAAAGCCAGATTATTTCAATCGTTAGAAGAAGTGTTTAGTTTGCTGAATTCTGAAAAACCGAGTGATCTTCATTTAATAACCAAATGGGGATATGATGGAATCTCTGGAATAAGTGAATATAAACAAAGGTTTTCTGATCTTCTTGACTTCTCTTGTCCCAGTATCAATTAGTCAAAGGTGATCCAAATACCAAAAAAAACTTATTTTATGGCAAAATCCTCGTACTTCTTCAACTAGTTATTGCAGATCAGTTTCTATTCAATTTAAGCACAAAACCATAGAATTATCTGTGATGGAACTTCAAAAAATTGAAAATCAAATTTTTTATGTCATTTTTTTCTATCCCATTTTAGATATGAAGTTCTGAGGTTGGTATGAAGCGCTTGAAGTTTTGCTATGTAGTGTGCAGATAGGGTAGTCAGATTTTCAAATTCATTATACCAGTATGAACTTTTTATAAACAATTTACTCCTCGTACAGCAGAGGCGAACAACTCGAAATGAGATTTTTAATTTGGTTTTTTTCTTATTCATTAATAATTTATTATAAGGTACTAATAAATAACTAATAAAAATGTTTTTTTTTGTTATCAATCGGTTTTTGTTATCAAAAATCACATTAAGCGGAGTCCACTGTATATACCAAAATTTGTTTGTCGAAGTAGATCACTTTTAATGCTCATTAAGGAGTTAGGTCACTTTTAGGGGTTGTCAAAATAGGCTTTTCGGCGATTGTTTTCCAGAAAAACTACAAAATACGCCGAACGTTTTGACGCAGAACGTTTTGACGCGGAACGTTTTGACGCCGACCGTTTTGACAACGGTATTTGTTTTATTGTTACTATATAGAGTAATACTGATTAAACTTCAAACGCCGCATATTCGTATATATATGATAAAAAAAGAGCATGTGGTTCAAAAGTTTTTTTGAAGATAACGCAAAGTGAGCATGAGTGGCTAAATTATTATAAAATAAATAGACAATCATTGCCATGATAGTTCAGCGGCTGAAATAGAAGCGGAAGTTATAAAAACAAATATAAAAAAGGAGTTGCACTCTCAAACAGCCCTCGCAAATTATTAACGAATGCGTAAGCAATGTTTTAGCAAGGTACTCGAGCAGTTATTCCTACACATCATGCGTTGAAACAAATAATAAGAAGGAAGAAAACCGAAGTTAGAAAAGCGCCACCTGCATCGATAACATTGGAAAATTTAATTATTCCTGAAGAATACAGAAGCTATACACTGCAAACGACGTTAAGAAATATTTTCACTTTACGACCGTGGACCAGTGTAAGGGAGAATTTTCATTTTTGGGCGACAACGAAGTTTGGAAGAAAAATCATAAACTAACACTAACCTACATAACCGATGCATATTTGCGCGAAGATATGCGCACTTTTTCAAGTTTCAAAAATGTCGAATCGTGCCGGCCGGCGTCGAAACATGCCGCGTCAAAACGTGACGGCGTCAAAACGTGCCCCGTTGAAACGTGCCGGCGTCGAAATGACTCCCTCACAGCAATATATACTATAACAACAGCTATAGAAGTACGTAGGATATTTTTGATATATTGATTTTTGGCGAAATGGCGCACTTCTAAAGTGAAAAGTCAAAAATTTCCTTTAAAAATCTTAATTTATTTTTATTTCAGCTACAACTTCGGTGATTTAAATTTTGTTGCTTCAAGTTTTTTGAGGTCCCTAGAAATCTGGAGGCTCGGGGGTTTAGACCCCGTAGCCCCTCCCTCCTTAATCCGGCTCTGCTATTTGGTGGACCACCCCGTAATAAATGAAAATTATATTTTACAAGTACAAGTGTAAAAAAATGAACCCGGAAAAACAAGTTTTCACTATAAATCCTTTATATACGATACTCGATTTTAGAAAAGAATCGTTGGGCCCGGCAGTTATTTATCATCGTAGCTATACGACGAAAGTTTCCGCAAAACGTCACCAGACGCTGGTGACTCTTGTAGTTTTTTGAGTTGGCGTTTTTCTTTATCTTTTTGTAATCGAGGTTGACGTTGTGTTGCAGATTTGTTCTTTTTCCCATGACTATATATTGGAATTATTGACAATGAATAAGGATTATAACACAAAATACTATAAAGGTTCACCAATTAGTGTACCAATCAGATAAGTACTTAAATACTATACAGGTAATTTTTTTTTATAGAACCATAAAAATTTAATTGTTTTACTGTTTTTTCCGAAAATGTGAAAATTCAGAAATTTTTTTTTGCAAAGTGTATTGTCATTGGATACGAATCCATGTGCAAAATTTCAGCTCGATTGGATATCGCAAACTGGGTTAAATTTGACTTTCTAAGTTTTGGCGTACCCGTATTCAGCAAACAAGCAGAAAGGTGAAACTAATATAAAGGATTTAAAAAAAGAATCGACAAGTACAAGCGTTTTTCCAAACAATATCGTATATTTACAATTATTAAATAACGATAAATTATTTTTGAATTGTAATGCAAGACTTTTGAACCATTCTATATAATTCTTAGTATGGTAATATGTCTAAAATATATCTTTATTTCAAATTGTTGCAATGTTTTATTATTTTTCACTTTATTATTAAAATATCGTTTCATATACAAAAAATATTTTTTACCACTTAAAAATTCACCTGTGTGCGTCGTCTATTATTTAATTTTGTTATTTTATTAATTTTTGCCGGGTTTTGCTTATACTGACCGAACTAAAAATGCATGGAAATTTTTTAATCGATTCAAAATTTAGAAGTCTAAAAAAGTTAAATTAAGGTTGAAAACAAATTAAAAAGAATATGTAAGCAGTTACATAAACACAGTTAAAATTAGATTATTGTAACATTTCAGTTATTTTTGAAAAAATGTAATAATAACAAAAATGTATTCTAATAAATACCAATCTGTTTTCTCTAAATCAAAAAATTCTTTTTTAAATACAATTTTGAATGAAAACTTCAACATATGACGTCGAGATTCTGTGTGAGGATATATTATATAATGGATTAATAATTTTTGTGTAAAAATAAAAAGCAACACCGATACTGAAATTTTTTTTTAAATACAACTCAGTTATTATAATATAATAATTAATAACCATCACCAGTGCTTGGTGTGATCGCTGATTTAGTAAGGTAGGTACTGAGCGGAAATTGTGGGGTTCCTTTCTTTTCGCATAGACTAATAGCTCGGCCATTTCGGGTTAACATCGATGTGTAAATTTTGGAATTGATTCTACAGTTGGAATTATAATAATATATAAAATGTACGAAACGTAGTAGTTGGTATTTTAAAAAAGATTTATTTTTTAATTTAAATTTACAAGTTCAGAATAACATAAAGAAATCTAAACTGAGCGCTCTTGTGTATTGCACCCATATTAATAGTTTCTACATTATTAAATTTGACAAGATTAAAGTTCATTAACTTATCTGTCATCGCTTCTATAATTACATAATTACATACATATATTATGTAAAAAATAGATAAGCGATTGTGTTCAATCATATTTTTTCAGTAACTTAATTTGTAATTGTTTTTTATTCGATTAAATAATGAAGTGCATTAATACTAAGAACATATAATAATACTGAAAACTGAATTAGTGCCCGAGTGTCGATGTTCACAGGAGAACCGAGCTAAGAAATTTCGTTATTCGAACCAGGAATTTCCGCTCTGTAACTCAACTAGTGATCACACCAAAAATCACTGCTGTGGACTTATAAATTCATTGACATATGCACAAATTAAAAAAAAAATTAATTTTGCAGTGTTGTACATTTTTGAATAAAAAGTTTTTAATTATATAATATGTAGCTTACTTAAATCAAAAATCACAAACTTCTCCGATTGTAAAGCGTCGTCATTAAAAATCCAAATGACAAATTGTTGTAAAAATTTATAATTGGTTTAAACTTGTTTTGAGTACCCAGTTTAAAAAGTTAGTGAAAAATAGTTTTTGAAATGAACTGTGCAAGTTGCAGCGGTCTCATCATTTGTCACGTGGCTGAAGGAGAAGCGAATTTGTGACTTGTAGAAAGTGGTTATCGCGAGGTACACGTTAGTGTTCTACTCAAACTCAAGTTAGATGCTCTTTTACTTGTGTTTTACAATTCTAATTACATGTCTTACATGTTGTAGATCCTCCCATGTAACGTCTTTAGATGTTCCTATTGGTTTATCGGTGTGGCTTTGTGGTTCTTCATTGGTTAAATCTAACGCTACGTTTGTATATAGCGCATGAGTGAAGGTGCGGGTGGCCGAAGAACTTCAAAGTTATCAGTGCAATCCTGTTGTTTGATAATACCGCTAGTGACTCTCGTAGTTGGAAAAGTAAAAGCACGCGTTCGAACAAGTTGAAAGTTCGCGCTCGTATTTAGTTTTGCGAATTTTGCGTAATGTATTGTTTCGCCACCTAAAAGTTATTTGAAATTCTTCTTTATTTTAAAATTTAAAAACTTTTCGTGATGTTACATAAATTAAAATCAGGGTTCGGTTTAAATAACAGACAATATAAACTTTTTATTTGTATAACAGTTTTAATTCTGTTTGATTCTGGTTTTTCTTCTGCAGGAACTTCTAATGGTGAGTAACTTTTCTTTCAAATTGAACGTCTCCTACAAATTAAATCTTGGCGTAGATGGCGTTTAAAAAGAGATTTTTTAAAACTCATCTACAATTTTTCACCAAGTAAAAATTAATATGTAAATTAGTACATGTAGATCGAAGTAACATTTTTTTTTTGAAATAAAAAACTGCCTAAAAGTAACTTAAAAAATTCATAATTTAGTTTTATTCGTATTGTGATGGATCGTCCTATCGCATTTAAAACTTTCCATTTCGCACTTTCAATATTTTCCACTAAAAAATTAGATATTATATTATCTTTTGTTACTAGTATCTAAGAAAAAATAGGTTTTAACGAATAATATAAATAAAAGTAATTACTTGTTATATTTAATATTAAAAAGCATAATATACATTTTAACTAATGGGTTATTGAAGTTAACACTTGCAACCATTATTAACAATTCAATAGGTATAATAGAAGCCCCCGGTTATATAAATGTGGTTCTTTTATGTCAATACAGTAATATAAATTACCGCGTATACTATTTATAGTTAAGTATAACTCATCAACAAAATTTTACAATAAATTGTGAAAATTATTATACCTAACGCTTAGAAGGTAAATCGAAATAAATTTGATAAAGTAGGAAAATTTTGGAAACCATTTAGTGTCGAATAAAAAGAAATGGAAAGGAATGAATGAGTTGTTTATTAAATAAATGTGTGTCTTAAAAACCAACGTCCGCCTGCACCATTGATTTCTTTAATTAAATTTTGTAAATTTTGACTCGTTAAAATTTTAATAATTAAAATGGATAACGATTTCCCATACCTAAACATTTTATTTACCTACATTATTTTCACTTTCGGCACTTAAAATTTTATTGCCGTCTAATAAAACGATGTAATGTTTATGAAAATGGTAAACAGTTAAAGGTTTAAAAAATTATGCCTTATTAGAAGGCTGTCGCTTCAATTTCCTTGTTTTTGAATAAAAAAAGTCTTAAACGTCATTTAAATTCAGAGATTTTTATAAAAATGAATACTTCGTCGAACGTGTTGATAAAAAGGTCAAAACCTAAAATATATTCTTTCAATTCGTTACAATTCGATCCCCTTCTGTTTTTCTATAGTCCGGAAACGTTTCATCGACTTCAACGAGTAGAATGACAAGTACGGTTTGTATAGGTGGTGTAAGGATGCTGCAAAACTTTTTACTTCTCCCAATTTTCATGTGACGTTAGCAATTTTATTTTGGTTTTTCATCAATTCCCTATATTATTTGTTTCTTTTCCTTTAATGCTGTATAGTCGACAAAATTTAAGTCAAGTTTCCTAATCCCAACAATTCCCATAGGTTGGCTTACCGTATTTCTGCTTCCTCATAAAATAACATTTACAGACCCCAAACTTACAAATCTTTCATCTACTTAATTCTTTTATCAAATATTTACTTAATATTAAAGTACATATTATTGAATAATGTAAAATTTATTTTGGCAGCTTTCACGTTCATTTTTATGAATTTTATATTTTAACAACATTTCCTGAATTTCCTGACCGTAATATAACTTTTCGGTTAAATTTTGACATTTATTATTTAAATAAACTTTCCAACATATTTTTATTTGATTTTGAAATATTTACTACAAATATAAAGCGAGACATTGTGTGTAATTTATTATTAAAAACAAATTTTCTAACTTTCCCGAACTATACCCCAAGAGTTCATATGACTATTCTTTCTTAATAGAAAAATAGACAATAAAAGTTTATACCTATTCAATTATTTGAAAATAAAGTTATTTTAAATCGACAGTCATAAATCATTCATTCATTCATTTATGAGGTATCACAAAATATATCGCAGATGCATTAATAAGGTTACCAGTTTTGAAAGTTTAAAATCAACCAATAATTCTTTATTTTCGATTAGTAACTTGAAAAAATTTTAAAATTAAAAACAGCTGTAATCTATGATTTGGTTTAACTAACCTATTAACTGAAGAATTATCATCTTCTTAAAACGATTTAAAAAAGCAGTGCAAAAGAACAAACAATTTTTGATATCTAACAACGCGAGTCGATCGTTTTCATTTTCACTACAAGAAATTTTTAAATTTCATTTTCTTTTTAACTAATAAAATGATTAATAATTAGATTGGCAAAAAAAACATTACAATTAGGTTACCAACGTCAAATTTTTTACACATCATGTAGAAAATGCTTTTCTTTTTCAATAAAATCGTGTTTATTGACAAATACATGAGAAATAACTGAAAATTTACCACATCAATCTTGTACCTTATGCAATTGCGCGGGTACACTATAATTTAAAAGTATTGTGATTCGGGACTATTAAAAATATTATCATTGATCAAGATTTTTCGAACATCGTTATTTTGATATGCATGTCCCTTTTTTCAATTGGGAAGATCGTTTGTAATTCATTTTCACCTGTTTTCACCTGCTTTCACATCATTTATTTTCGTTTATACTAGATTTGTTTTCGAATTATTTAAATAATGCTCTAGAGATATAATGCTCTCGAGACATGCTAGCCCACACATTTCAAATTTAGGATCTAAAATAATGGAGATCATTTGTGCATATTTTAAGAATAAACGAGATTCCCAGTATCTTTAATTTAGAAAATGTTAATTTAAGAAAAATTACAGCCGATTTTATATTGAATTTCAAACACATTATTATAGTAGCTTCAATTTTAAAATTGACTTTAAGACGAAACAATAATCGGTTTGGTTTTAAAACCAGATTTAAATTTAATACTTCCTTTAAAATTTATTATGAAAACGCCGCTTAAACGCTTTTGTTACTTTTTTAAAATAAAGAATCAATTCTACTAAATTGAATTCCTGACGGACTTCATTTTAGAATTTATGTCAGATTCATATAATGTGTCATAAATATGAAGTTTTTTGTAAAACTGGTGTTTCGCTTTTTCATTTGTGATAAAATTGGTTAATTCTTTTTAGGTTAAGAATCTTGTTAATCCATTCATATGTGTCAGTTTATGTTACTTTATGTTGCTGAATATCTCCAAACCTAAAAACGTACAAATGAATACAAAAAAGTTTAAAAAATGGGCAAACGATCTAAAATATTATTTTAGATTTTAAATTTGAAATGAACGGTTTCGCATGCTCTAACTACCTCCAGCATACATAATGATTTAAATATCTATAATTGCAAACAAAAAAAGTATAAACAAAGATAAAAGATATATAAGCAAGCAAAAATTAATCACAAATGATCTAGACCAGCGCTTTTCAACCTTTTTTAATCCGCAGACTGGTAAAATTTATAAAGGAATTTCGAGGACCGGCGCGGCGGTATTAATAATAATTATTATACGTTGAGAATGGCTGATCTAGACTATTAAAAACGTTGCATTTTAGATCAATGATATTTTTGATCAAAATATCAAATATCAAAATAAATTAATTTTGATTAAAAATAGTTCAGTATAAGGTCTATTTAAACTATGTTATAATTGTCCGACGTTTTGGTAGTTTTTTATTGACCTATTTTCATGGATTAGATCTTATATTATACCTATTATTGCTTTTATCCTTATATTTTATTAATTAATTAAATGAATTAGTAAACCTTATATAAATTATAAAAATTTTTTTTAAATAACTATAATAATTAACTATAATTAATTATAATAATAAATAAATATTTATGTCTTTTTTGTTTTTTTGAATAATTGATTTTATGCGTACTGTATTTCTTAACTTGATATTTAAAATTCTTTTGTTTTAAGGTGTTTGTTTAGTTTTGTTAAATGTTAAATATCAGTTGAACCCTTAAACTAAATATTCTTAAATTGAATGTAAAAGTCGCAACGGCTTATTAATATTTTTTCATGATTTATATTTGGTATTTAATTGCTTTTTCTAAAAATGGATCCGCGTTCCTTCGGCACTTTTACGGTAAAGGTTATTTAGTGCAAGCTTGCATGGAACAAGGCTTAAGGCGCGAACCATAAGTCCATAAGTAAAATTAGAATAACGTAATACACAAGTTCACACATTTTTAATATATGGTAGAGACAGTATAATTCTTGATTTATGGAGAATATTAAATCTTGAAAGACTACTATATTTGCTATGAATTCAACCATTGCACCTTTATTTATTTTTTTAATAGATTTGATTTAAATCAATTCATTTGTGCCAAATTGTTTTAAATCCCTTATTTATTTATTTACCTTCAGAGCCTAGTTTATTAAAAATTCAAGAGTTGCATGGTCAATACTGAAGATGAACCGATAGCAGGAAAATATTTTTTAATTGGATTTTTCAGTAATTCAAGATTTTCAACAATTAAATTCTAATTAACTGGTTACCAATGTTGTTTTCGTCAAGCTTTTAGGGTTTATAGTATGGCAATTATTAGGAAATGTGCACATTTGACCAAAACAACATCGATAGCCGGTTAGTTGGAATTGTAGAAAAATTTAAAATAGTCGAAATTTAATTTAAAATTTATAATTAACAAGCAGGTAACAGCGGCCTTTGGCCGCGTTGACCTAATACTTGCAGGTGAATACAGTGGAACTCGATGATCTGCAACTCGAACACACATTATTTGTGTTGGTTGGCACCTTCGGTCATATTTCAAAAAGACAGACAAACAGAGTTCATAAATATATATTAGATTAACTAATTTTTCACTTAATTACGTACATGTAAGTTTTTTCTGCTACCTTGTATTCAACAAAATTGTAGATAAGAATAACTTTTAGTTGTGCTTATTTGTATTTTTTGGTTTGACTGTTTTGTGCAGCATATTTAGGTTCATCTTCTTTACTACTCTCGGTGAATCTAGGCAACTCGATATTTAGAACACATTCGTAATATTATTAGCTGAAAGATCAATCGACCTTACGGTCGTCATAACTTTCTAGTGCGGGATAAAAATGATTGTTCAGCCATCTTTTGGAGTGCATAAATTGTTACCATAGAATAGATGGAAATTGATAAATGAACAAATTTTGGCATAAATTCTCAACTAGTATAACAACTTAAATTTGGAATTCAGCTGAAGGTTTGCTCATAAAATCAAATCACCAGATAATGTTAAAGGAAACAACAATATAATCACATTTATCCAGGAACCAATTATACATTCTAATGGAAACTTACAAACATAGTTATAATTTTTAAAATTTTAACAGAAGTCAAGACGCGAAACTTGATGAAAAGCGCAGGAGGAAGAAAGCAGAAAGAAGTATAAAAGACGAAACATGAACCAAGAGCGACCTAAAAGTTGGAAACAAACACCAGATGGATTCTTCCCGAATACAGGGAAATCAACAACTGAACGAAAATAAAAAAGAAATGCCAAAAGCAGCTTGAAACAATTAGTGGAAAATAGATCGCGAACTACACAAGGATCGATGATAAGACAAATGCTGGGAGTAAGCTTGAGATAGCAGATAAAAAAATCTGATGTGGCCATCGCATAACTTTCCGAATTATTAAAATTTTACTTCGGATAAAAACAACTAAAATACTAAACCTCATCAGAGCATCATCAATATTCGTGAAAAACATTTAGAATTTAGAACAAAATTTTCCAATCTATAGGTAATTTAGATTTCTTTTTAGAAATTTTATAAAAAATTTTTTTATTGCTTCAAGTAAACCCCCCGTTTCCCCCATACGATTTCATTCATCTTCAATAGGCTTCGTGCCACAACAGATCGAAACTTAAATTTTTAATTTTGAGTGATTTTGTTACTTCGTTTGGTTGCTATCGTGTTCACAGACATACATACCCACATAGACACGCACCACGGTACATAATATAGTAAGGTAATCCAGCGCTGCATTCTTTACGTGCATTAGAAATGAAACCATAATGTACAACGAGAGAGATGCATAATAAGGTATCTAAATGTAATAATACGTGCACATTTTAGATCGTCTTACTACGTCAAACATGGCAATAGTCAGCTCTCTGTCTATACGCTTGTTTATATGGTACCTTGTGCTCTATCCTTGTGGACGAAATTGTTTCACATAAACGTTGCTCGTCGGATTACCTTACTATAGTATGTACCGTGACACGCACTCACTCATACTCATACATACATACATACTGACTTTTCTCAAAAATAATAGAAATGGGTCAAGGGAACATCAAAACATAAAAATTTGATAAAAAAGTAGGGGGTCAATCTTTTTTTCAATTTCAGATTACAATACTTTCCTTACTAAGGAGTTCGGAAAGTAAAGATAAAGAGATGCGCCACAGAAAATGTAAGATAAAAAATAGTTAGACTCAAGTGACAATGGGTCGGACATGTTGCGAGACAAGACCCCCGAGAGAACGATTAACATATTAACTCACTGGAAACCGAGAACAACGATTAAGCAAAGTGTGGGAAAACCACAAAGGAAATGGTTGGATAACATTAAAAAGTGCGTAGAGCATAAAGTGAAAAGAAACTGGAGAGGAGTCCAGGAGTGGACGAGGAAAAAACCTAAGAAGGAAGAAGGTTGCTTGTCTTACATTCTGTTTTATGCAGATTTCGTGTAATGTATAGTTCTGGAAGTGTCAAATCACTCCACAGTGTATCCATGTCGCAAGGAAGACAATTTAAATTGTTTCTTGTAACTTTGATTGCTTTGTATATTTTTGATCTATCAAATGGATACATTTAAACACTAGAAGTGATACGAGTATTGTAGGTTATGAGTGTTATAAGGACTGCTTTACTCTCTGTTGATATCAGTGCAGTGTGCACAGTGTTGCACAGTGAACTGTGATCCAGTTCAGCGGAAAAGAACTCTTTTGCTTTTGGAACTGTTTGAAAAGAAATATAATTTGTTATAATCACTGGTTTCTGTAGAGTTTAATAGAATGTTACATTTTTTCAAGTTCACACTTTAAGTTTCTTTAGAGATATTTTAAAATTTTGGATAGGTATAGCTAGCGGCCACAAAATGAGGTTGATTTGGTTACCCGGGTCACCAACCTGCGGTGAAAAATTAAGTATTATACCAGACTATCCGTAACTTTAGATTACCTCAAAGTTTCTTGGACTATCGCAGATTACTTGACTAAATTGCACTATATTCTTATTTCCGCACTCACTCATAAAATCTATATAAATCGATCCCAAATGATTCACCATGCTTTACATATTCCCAACTTGCTTTACTTGTGATATAATGACGAGATTATTTAAATTTTTAATTTTTAATAAGATGTTCATTTCTAACAAATATAATAATTATGTATGTAATATTTACTGTTGTTGTTAAATATTTATTTTTAGCTTAAAAAATAATACAGGTTTTTAATTATACATTAAACAACCAAAAAATCTTGGATTTAAACAGAAAATATTAAAAGCAATGTTTTAGCTCTGAAAAATGTTTGCTAATTTTTTATAATTAGTGCAATGGCGGCTCAATTTTTTTAATTTATTATTTTATTTTTAGAACTTGTTTTCATATTAATTAGATCAAACAATGTAATATAATATTTAGTATCTATATACATCTTGAATACCACTCAGTTTAGGCTACACAATTATTTCGAAATTGGCTTTTAAAATCTTATAAAAACAATTAACTTAGTATACTGCAAAATATTTTATCATCTCAATATTGATTGCTTAATGCTTTAGGTTTTAGTGTTTAGGTTTTTCTTTTTGTTAGTAATTTTAAAAATTTGTAAACCCAGAATAATTTTGTAAATAATAATAAAATATAATTTCAAGTTTTTTAATAGAATAATTTTTAATAATTCCTAACAATAAATTAATAATAATTTCAAAAAGAAAAAAGATAATGGGAGCCCGTTGAAAAAATATTCTCAACATATTATTTTAGTCAGAACTGATTTTATTGTTTTTAGAATCTAGCCACTAGCAATTTGTCTATTTTTAGCAGCTAATTGTTCTGTTCTTTATTTTGCAATCGGGATTCGGTTTGATGATAAGTTTCATTTCCACGGAGACCAACCAACTCTAAAGTTCAATGCCGATGTTCTCAAAGTTGTCTCTTTTTGCATATATTATTCTTGGTACCAAAGCTGGCATGAAGGTAAAACTGATACTGACGTTCATAAACTTGCACCAGTTTTGAAAAATGTTTTGGCTAGTTCTATTCCGAGAACTTTGATATTATAGTTGTTTTAGTCACGTGGTTGTAGGGACAGATTGAGGTATCTCGGTGCTTCTAGGCACACTTGCGGTTGGTGAACTCTTCGCATAAAACGAACAAACTTTTTTTAAAACTTATTCTCAATTATTTAAGAGGACTATTGTTTTATTTTTTAAGACATGGGGGGGGGGTTGATATAATTTTTCAAAATTGAGCCCGTTACTCCGTGCGCCCCTAGGCACCTGTCTAGCTGGCCGTTTTGGTAATCCTCCTTTACGTATGGTTGTCTTATAATTACTAGTAACTGCGGAAAACAAAATGCAGATGATTGACGCATGAAGCTAAAGTAAACAAAACAAAATAATAAGAAATAGTAAAATAGTACCACTCCCATTCAAGTTTTCCAACATTCAAGATTTTAATTGAATTGATTTAATTGCTGATTTTTGAAATTAAACATAGTATATTTATATAAATTTTTTAAACGAGTCACTTTTATCAAAGTATCACGATACGGTCCTGATTATAATAATTTTTGCGTATCATATTCAAACACCGATTACGATAAAAGTTTATTGTTCATCAAAATCTTTCTGACAATTTTATACTATACAAGAATAGCAATCAAAAGTTTATCTAATGCTACCAAATGTAAGGGTCCCTTCGTAGGACTACATAATTTATGTTATGCTTATAGTAAATGTGAGTAACTGGAAAATGTACCTTCACATTTAGCGGTAAAGAAGGAATACTTTCATCGCACCGCTACAAGTCAACCCTAAGAAGATATGTATTTATATGAAACTTTTTTTTTCTTTAAGAAGTTTATTAACCTTAGTTTTATATTAAACAATCCTAAATTCTTTTTGTTTTACTTTTTGGAATCATTTGGTTAATTTTAAAGTCTGAATTTGATGGAAGCAATATGGTATACTTTGTAAATAGAACATCGTTAAAAAAACATTTATTTGGTGATCCATGCTATATGGGGTGTTGTGTGTTCACTTGACGCAAGAAGCAGTAAGTTATTATTTATTTCCTGTTATGTTAGTAGTTTAAAAAGATGTTGCAACTTGCAAGATTTTCTTGAACTTATTTATTTTTGTTTGTCAAAAACTTTCAAAATTAAATTTTTTATATAAAAATGCAAAAATTGAAACTTTATGGTAGAGGTTTGATTTTCATATAGATTATTCCAATTCCGGGTTGAAACTCCAGTAACACCAAAAAGAAGTTACATTACATATAAAAAATTAAAACTAACTCAAAATATTATAAGTAGAGACCGGATTATATACAACTTATAATTGGTCGAAATATGCATAATAAATGCTCGCAATATGCAACAAAATCGCCAAAAAGTGCTAACATATGCAACATAAAATTTTAATAACTACTACAAAATAACGTTATTTTTTTAATTCTACTATTTTCTACTAATATTTTTTACTATTTTGATATAGATCTACTTGTAGAGTAGTTTTAGGGTAGGCATTGCCAACTCAAAATTTAATTTGTTGGCATCGCCAAATTTGAATTTTAAATTATCAGAGCAGTCTTCTTATAAAGAAACTTTTCCTTTTTTTTTTTAGAAATTTCATAAAATATGCCCAAATATGCAAATGCATATAATGCGGTCTCTAATAATAAGTATTATAATATACTATACTCAGCGATAGCCGTTGCTGGAAGCTCAAAATAATATAATAATATCTGTTTTATAGGTTAGGCATATCATAGGATTCTCAGAGGAAAGTTTTGCTATAGTTTTTATTTTCTCACCCTCTATGTTTCTTGGTTCAGTGAACAAGAATTTGAAGTTTACAGGCAAAAATTTGGGCCGAAACTTGTTTTTTTCCGCACTTTTTGCCCAAATTCTGGCACTTTCGTCAGTTTTTGACCTATATCTCAGATAGGAAAGGTTTTTTCGACAAGCCTATTTTATACAAAATTAAAGTAGACAAAATTTACAGCATTTTTCATATATTATTTTTTTTGTAGGATTAACCGTTCCGCCGCGCCGCTAGAGCGTGTCAATTTAAAAGCTCTCTTAAAGCTGCTTAAACTTAAACCTAATTCGAGATACTGCCCGTAAACCTGTTTAATAGTTAATTGTGGCAATTATCACCCCCAGAGCAAGTGATGGTTTTGCGTAACACGAAGAATTGGTATATTATGCTTGCTTATTTCGCTTCAAGTTTATTGTCAATCTTTCCGTTGTTTAATTATTTCAGGTTACAATTTTAGTAAAACCTTGTTTAGAAATTATGTCATAGAGCAAGATCTCGCTCTCTGAAGTCAAAGGCGCACATAATTATTAAAAAAATTGTAAAGTTTATTAAATTTCTACTAAAGAATAAACGCTGATTTTAATCTAAATTAATTAGAATGGATGCAAGTCATAATTTAGATTAAGGTGATTCTGATGCGCTATAGAATTTATTTAATGTTTTTCTAATGGATTAATTTAATGGATAAATCTTTGTAACGAATTGCACAAAATACTTTAATCTTTAAATTTTTCATGACAAAAAGTAATGTGCTTCTTGAAAATTGGTACCTTCATTCACAACATCATAAATACCATTACTGCCAAAATGGGCAACTTAATTTTGTTTCACATAATATCCAGTACCGACTTGGATTTCTCATGCTTCAAGTTGGCCCATAACTACTGTATGTTAAACTCCGTGTTAAATTTACCGCGAGAAAAAGCCAAACGTTCATTTTACAGTCCACTGAGATTCTTTACTGATCTTGAGAAAAATATAAGAAATATTTATTCCGATTAAGATTCTCGATAAGAGAAATTTGTACAAACAATAATTAAAAGCGCAGTTGCAATTTGGAATCTATAAGGGAAAAACTTTGAGAAATAGAAAAATTAATTCAAAAACACATTTTTGGCAGGTTGCAATTATACTTAATGGACTGTTTGATAAATTTTCCGTGTGTGTAACAAACAAATGAAATGATGGAACATGTGCTTTGCAACTGCCCATCGCTACGTCAAAAAGAGGATTCATGTTGGAAAACTTTTGGCCTGACATGGCCAGTATTATTAGTGACATACTGTCTAATAAAATACTTGAGTATGTCGTATATTTGCAATGGCTCGGGGAATAGCTTCCAAAATTGAAAATAGCATAATAGACCCGATTTCTAGAATCCATTCAAAGAAAGGTATTTTGCATTATTTATATGTATCGCATTTTCGTTTATTTGTAGTTATTTCTAAATATTCTCAGATCTCACAAGCATGGGAATAAATGAAAACCAAATCAAAATCTTTATAAGAAATTTTTTTTTTAATTTGCGGTTTTGAATTTTTTTCGTATTTTTGCAATTATTAACAAGTGATAATTTTTGTAAAAAGTTGATCATTCCAAAAAAATATATTATTAAATATTTTATTTAGTAAAATGAAAAAAAATTAATATATAAATCATTGCACTTTTGTAATATACACATTCAAAAAAACAAAAAGACGCATTGTAGGGTTAAAATTTGGAAATTAGGTTGATAGCTACAGTCTTAAGAAAATATCAAATTTGTGCTTTTTTTACTAAACAGTTGAAAATCAAAATGTAATTGTTCAAAATTTACACCGTGGGCTCCTTCAATGCCTTTTATGGGGAGAATTATACTCAAGATAGAGCAAAAAATTGTAATTAGACAATTTTATAGAGTAAAATTATCTACAAAAAAGCTGTAAAATGAGCTATTTATTGTATTGCTCCGAATTATACATTATTAAAAATTTAATTTCAATTTTACAACATTAAATTGAAGAGCTGAAAAAATTCAAGACATACCAAGAAGCTTTAAAATAATTGCCAAAATTTGGATTTTCAGCAAGCATATAAAGAAAAACATTTGTTTTTATTTAATTTTAACATACTTAAACTGCTTGTTGGATAATATTCAAATTTGAAGAGATTTTTTACCGTTTTATTTTTTACAAGCTCTATTTTGTTACTATTTATCTTTGAGTGCTTTATAAAAAATCAGTGTGGAATATGCTTTCAATATTTCAATTCCAGTTATCTCAGAAACTATTAAGAACATCGTCACATAAGCATAGATCAAAAGAAACGTCTAGTATCAAAGACGGCAATCTCCATTTTTAGCAAAAATGGTTTTATTTATGCTACATTGTAGTATTTAATACACTCTATCTAATATGGTAGAATGTCACGGCCTGCCGCTTGTGTGCGCCGATTGCTAAGCCGAAATCACCTGTTCGATTCCGGGCGGAGTAAAAACTTTATTCTCACCGTCTTCCCTCTGTAGGCAATGGCAAACCACCGAGGTATCTGCTTAGAGAACCCTTTTAAAGAAAATAAAGTGGTCACTATGCTCTTACGCGTAGAGCGAAATAATCTGAGAGAGAGAATTTTGGTAATAACCCATTTGTTTTGAGTCTTGAAAGTTACCGTTAGTTAGCAACTAAGTAGGTACGTACACAAAACAGTTTTTCATCAATTACTCGAAACTGTCCGAAGTGGAGATTGCCATCTTTAATACTAGACGTTTCAAATAGAACTTGATTTTTGCGCCCAAACATTTTAACCGAAAACGTCACGTTGGAAAAAAACAAATAAATAGTAAATTTCTGCAGGAAAATTAAATTTAAGAAGGTTTAGATGAACAAGCCATCGGATATGAGTAGTGTTTTATGATTATTTTTTACTGTAAAAGTGAAAAAATTGGAAATTTATAAAATAAAATGATGGAAAAGCACACGAAGGTATTTGAAGCACAAATTTTCCTAGAAGTAGTTTAGGAGTTATGTTAAGAACAAATAAAAAGAAATTTTTTTTCACATTGGTCAAAAATTTAATTTGTGAAAAAAATTTAAGGATCGGAAGAATTACTTTAGGGCATAACTATAAGTCATAAAATTTTTCAACTGTTCACTTTAATAACGAGAAAATTCCGCATTTATGAACGAGTTTTGCCATCTTACTGATGGATTTTACTTTATTTTAAATTGTTAATCTTATGATTCGCAGCGAATATGGCAATCAAAAATAGCTCATTTTTGAACGTCCTAATGACTTAAGTATAAAAAATCTCGTCTTTGAGTTTTTTGTAGATAATTTTATGCTCTGCAAAATTGTATATTTGCAATTATACTCTATTTTGAATAGTTTACCCGGAAGTGGTGATAAATGGTTTCTTGTTGCAATTGTTTATTAAAGAAATATACAATATAATTTTCCCACAAAATTGATCTTTTCGTCAGACTGTTAATAGCTACTGATTGGTTTAAAGAAAGTGTTTTGCAAGTTTTTCACTTAAATAGTTACAGATTAAAATGAAGCAGATATAGTAGAATGTTAAATTATACAGACATTTTGTGTATTATATAGAACATTAAAAATATCCTTAAATTTATTAAATATATGTTATTGTCTGATTATAAAAGCGATATTTTTATAAAATTGTTTTATTACGGCACAAAGAACCATTAACAATGATATATCTTTAATGTGTTTTGTGCCACAAATTAAATAAGTTATTAGGTAATCTTACTTAGCGACATTTAGATACAAAATCTATGCATTAACACATTAAACGAGGGTTTTGAAATAGTAGAAAAAATTTACATAGTAAATGAACTAATTTTAAGAGAAGCATTTGGATCAGACTAAAAGAGCGTTATTTATTCTTATCGGAGAATCATGACGCATTACAAAAGAAAGATTTCGTATTGTGCGAAAATTTCAAAGATTTCTGTTCTATTCTTTTATCTAGAAATTACAATTTTAGAAAAACAATAATTTTAAAGATCAAGATTAATGTCAGCTTTTAGATTAAATTTGTTTCTTTTTCAAGATTATACGGTTGAAGTATTTATATGGAAAATAAATAATGCAAATTTTCTTACGACACATGTTTAAAACTAGTAGGAATTTTGTAAAATCAATTGTGTCAGGTTTCATTGACAGGCTATACTTTACTTGTTCCCCTAGTTCTTATTAACTTATATTATTTAGCAATATGTAATATTACCATATGTATGCTGGGGGGTTTAATCTTGTCTGCACCCCTCACTTACCAATAGAATGTGAATCAGAATCAAGTATTTTATTCTTATTCACTAGTATTAGCGTTGTCATTTCTGATACATACTAATGTTCAGTAAGGGTGCATACTGAATTATTGCAGAACCGTAAAATTGTGGATTATTTGCGTATGCATAATTTAGCTCTACAATTTTTCTTTGTTACGCTAACCAAAATTAAGGTTTTATTGTGCACTAATTTTGCCATATTTTATTACTCGGTCATGATTTTTATTGTAATATAATAAGGACTCTTTTTATCTCTTCCAATTTTAACACAACCAGAAACAAAATAAATAGTTCAAATCTATTATTTTTTCCGATATTAATTAACCATTTCATGAAAAGAAATACCTGATTAATTTTTATCACAAATTGATTAGGCTCGTCAACTAAAACACAACCAAGACAAATAATATATTATTATTAAATAATAAAATATTAGTTTTTAAAATAATCGTGTATTATTTATGTAGATATAAAATTACTCTAGTTGATAAAAGCATACGAGCTTCGGGATGTTTAAATTAATTCAACGCCATTATGCATGAAATGCTGTTTTTGAACAAATTTTGCCTACGCTCACTTCATATTCAAGTGTCGAGTTCTGTTGGAAAACATGTACTATATGTAAATTTAGTTACCCATTTAGGGATACGGGACATTCAATTGTTTTCTCGTTTTTTCTTCCGAAAGCAGATTCTATTAGAAATTAGGGACTGCAACAGTCAAGTTCAAAGTTTAATAGTGAAATAATTAAAAATAAAGCACACACACTATGTAATAGCTTACACATTATTTACTTATTTAAGTAAAATAATTTCTTTTGGGATATACAAGTATTTATAAAATTTGCATGAAAATTTGTTAACATAGTATTTGTGTCTTGCAATAAAAATCATGGAATAATAAGTAAAGTACAGTATGTAAACGAACTTCTGGAAAATTAGTTATTTCTATAATTGCTGATATTATTTTAGGAATAAAACTCGGACATTTCGATTTTAAAATTGAAAAAGACTCTTTCTGAATGAAAACTTTTTACACTACTTTCGAGATATTGCAATAAGAAAAAGCATCGTCCAATCCTAAATACGAAAGTAACATTGGCTATAATTAAAGAATTCCTATTTACCATGAACAAAATATAACATTCAGTTGTGTACTTTCATTTCAAAATTAGTTAGTTTAAATAACTATCGATTTTAAGTAAACTTGATTTAAACAAAATACACGTCAATTTCAATATTGAGTCGGAAGTTTTAAACCAATATAATTGAATTTTAAGTTTCACCCACTCACTCCCAAATCTCTTAACTCTAAAATCTTAAATAGCACACTTATACTCTGTCCAATATGTTGACTGGAAGTTGCAAAAAATGCTACTACAGGTACCGTGAATGAAAAACTGAACAAATTTCAATTCAAATTTCACCAATGACAGTTATTTTTTTAACAAAATTCAAAGTTTTCCATAGAGTGCGTGATACAAACTTTTCGATGCCAATTTTGTTTTTTTCAAATGTCAGTTACAAAAATGGTGTTAACGAAAGAGCAACAAATCATAATTTTTAAACTTTTAGAACAACGGTGTAGTTTTTCTATGATACAAAAAAGGTGTAAAGATCTAAACTTTTGTGTTTCGAAAGCTACACTCTCTAATTATAAAAAATTTGGAATCCCAGGACATAAATCCAAAATCCGAAAGAAAGGCAGCGGCAAAAAGCCAACTCTGGCAAATCAACAATTATTGAATTTAAAGAAAATGGCATTAAAAACGAATCCTCCGACACTACAACATATGGCAAATCAGTTCAAAACATCTGAATATACCATTCGGTATAATCTAAACAAAAAATTAAACCTAAAATTAATGAAGAAGCCACGGAGACATCACATTTCTGAAGAAACAATTCAAAAAAGGCACCAGCGCTCTCTTGGATTATATCACTTACTAAATTGTAATAAATGGCAAAAATTCATTACTGTCGATGAAGCTGGTTCCATCTATCAAATGCTGATGGCCAACGAAAAATTCAGTACTTGAGTCGCAAGCAGTCGGCAAGAGAATTGGATGTATTCTCAAAACAGTCCCATCCGAAGGGAGTTATGGTGTTCATGGGAATATCAAATTATGGATCCACAACGCCAATTTTTGTTGACCCTGGGGCAAAAATTAATTTAGAATATTACATTAAGAATTGTTTAAAGCCACTTTTGAACGATGCAAAGAAATTATATCCTGCTGATGATTGAATATTTCACCAAGACTCTGCACCAGCGCACGCTTCTAAGAAGACCTTGAATTTTCTTGAAGAGAACGGCATATCTTATATTCATCCTGATATGTAGACACCATCATCGCCGGACCTTTCACCTTGTGATTATTTTTTGTAGGGCTATTTAAAATCTCAGCTAAATAAATCAAAAGTTGAAACTATAGATCAGCTTAAAAAGTTAATAAAACGTGAGATAATAAGAATTCCTCTGGAAATGATACAACGATCGCTAAAATCTTGGCCAAAACGTTGTCTACAAGTGTACAAGAATAAAGGACAACATATTAAATAAAATTGTTTTAAATAAATAAAAAGAATTAACATTTATTACACTTCAAAATCGTTCAATTTTTCATTCACGGTACCTGTATTTACCACAAAAACTTTGTAATTTTATAATAATACTAGGGGGGCTTCGCCCCCCCCCCAATTTTTCAGATCGATTTAAGATTTCGCCCGATCGTAATTACATGGATGTATGTGAAAAATCCTTCTTGTTACAAAATTTCTTTCCATACAACATTTGTTATGTCGCTGCACTTTGAATTTTTATTCCATTCTTTGCTCGACATTTTGTTAATGCTACATATAACTGTCCATGACTAAATAAATGCCTATTTATTTATAGGCAAATAAATGTCTATCGATATACATATATACCAACTTTGTCAAAACTCTGCCCTTGAGATTTATTTATAGTCATAGATCATATATTCTCCAAGACGTTGATCTGATGAAAGGTCAACATCTCATCGGATCATCAGATCAAGGGATCATATATTCTCTATTAAGGTAACAACATACCAAAGAACAACAAAGTTTGACTTCTTGTTTTTATAGGATTTTTAATGTTGGTTGTCAATTATCTGACTATTATGAAATAGCGTTGCATTAAAAGGTTGCAGTTTAGCGCTGTGTTGGAAATACTTGTTAGATATCATATTTTGATTGAGTAAAATCAGAATACTTATTGCCCCTTTATATAGTTTATCGAAACCAAGTCAAATTGCGTCATAAATCTAAAGATTTTTGTATAACTTGAATAAAACTCAACTCCCACAACGCAACAAAAGCTTAAAAAGGCTCAAAAGATTAACATTAACCTTGACCACCTCGACTTAATTGACCGACCGGTGGAACTTACATGTCAGAAAATAGTGACCCAAAAGGGACCGGTGGAACTTATATGTCGGATTAAAAAAGATTTGACCGACCGGTGGAACTTACAATCGCCCCGTTCAACTTATCAATAAACTTAATTTAATTATGCGACATGACCTTAATGCAAATTTATTTTTTTACTTTAGGTGAGCCAATACTAAACATAACTTGGCCTAAAAAAAGTTCCCAAAAAAGTCATTATATCAATTTAGAACTTAATGTTATTAGATTGGGGACATTATATTATGGCTGCAGTTCTATTATTTTGTAATGTGAATTGTGCGCTGCGAGCTTTAATTTGGATGCACAAATTATTTTATGGCTGGGTTTTTCCTTCAGAGAATCCTGGTATTGCTTTATTCCGGAAGGTTAGTATAGGCGTAATGTTGTCACTTAATAATTTTATAAACCAAGTCCTTCATTTTATATTTGCATCAATTATATTCTTTCACAGACATACTTTGGGCTTTAGATCACAGTAGTCTATTCGATGCTACCAGGATTTGAAGCGCGGTTGCCCGCTTTCCAATCGGCCGGTGTATGCTTACGTCATACCGTTGCATCAGGGTTTAGGAAAAGAAAATGTCCTAATGCGAGCCTCGACCATTTTATAAATAAGTCCTAAAAGTACATAACCTATAACTATACAAATAGTTAGGACTATAGAAAGAAATCACTTAGATACTAGACATAATATAAAAGAACTTAAAACTAGAATATTATTTAATAATATATAGAAGGCTAACAATAGCAAGATGATTTTATACAGTTAAATGAACTATATACACAAAAGGAAAGAATTTTTGTTATACTTCTAATTCGATGCTCCTAAACGCTCCACCATATTCATTTTAAACTTTTTGAGGGTTTGAAAACACCGATCCGAAGGGTCGAGACCATTCCATAACAGAATTAAAGCTTTAAAGCAACTTTTGTCAATTCAGGAATTACGCACATATGTACGGAACTATTAAGTTATTAGTTCGATGAGACTGGCTCTTTACTAAGAAGTCTCTAAGATATTGTGGCATTGAAAAGTATATAATTTTAAAAATGAATTGGAGTAAATGTAGTTTAAAGAAACTAGAAACATTTAAACCCAATATTTCTGGAACTCTGTTGTTTAAATGATCTCTTGAACTCAAATTAAAAATAAATAGAGCGCATGTATTAAAAACAACTCTTAAACGGTCAAATTCGCTTGATGAAAGTGAAGGATAAAAAACTATATCGCAATAAGTAAAATATGGAACAATAATCGTTAGGACTAAACGTTTGCGCAGTTCTAACGAACTATGATTAGAATTATGATCTTTTTTGACTATACGTTGAGCTTGTTTTATAGATCCAAAATTAATTACGAAATTAATCGCCACAGCACAAAAATTGTTTAATAAATATTTGAAGCAAACGCACTAGTAAAAGGTTAGCAAGGACCTATACTTTTTTTATAGAAAGGCAATTCTAGCTTAACTAAGATGACAACAAAAATCAAAATTCTCTTGATAAACAACAACTGCGTCGTTCCGTGTAAACAAAAGTGTTCTTATTCACTCTCAAATTTCAATTAAATACTTCTTCTCAAAATTGCATTTGCTGTCTTTCAATCAAACAAATTTTCTAATTAATTTTTAAGAAACTTCAAAATTAGCCCTAAGGCATTTTAAACATGAGTCTGTAAAATTATAGTAATTACAACTTTTACAAAATAAATAAAATAAAAATTCTCAAAATCAAAAATTAAATTTTACATATCATTTGTACAAACAATATTCTCTATACAAAAGAATATACAACAATATATATTAATAATACTAGAGGGGTTCTGCTCCCCCTGAGCCGAGAAAGCGGCCCAATTTTCCATGACCATTTACGTTGTGTATGCTGTAAGAGGAAGTTTAAAAATATTTGTTTGATATAAATTTTCTAGCAATGAAATTAATACTATATTATATCTGATTTAAAACGAGCCCATCTAAGTGAAATCAGATCATATTGATTATGATGAATTGAAAATGAAAAGTACGCCAAATAAAATAACTACAACAAAAAAAAAATAATAAAAGGTAAAAATGAAAATCCAAACTCAATACTGGTTTATTAAATAACAGAAACCAAAATTTTAAAGAAAACAAAACATTTCGATAATTAAAGCAGAACTAAAGTTTTTACTTGGTACCAATAAGGTAATACAAACAAATTATTTTTATTACAGAAATAATATAGTTCATATGCTTTCAATTTGTTGTTTATTGTTTTTAATTTTTTTAACAGGAAAGTAATGTTTTTAAAATTTGAATTGTGAAATGCTGATATTTAGGTCTTTGTAATATTGGGATCTAATTACTATACTATTTAAATTATTATTTAAATTATTCATCTTGTTCTTGTAATAATTATTTCAAAATCAAAATAAACTAAATTTTTGAAAATTGAGAAAATTGTATCGTATAAGTTAAATTAAAATTTCACACGAAAAAATCTTGCCTACAATAATAAAATTTTTTTGTTTAAACATTATGTATCTTTGAGTAAACAAGTAAAATATAAAATAAAATGTACATAATATATGTAGGTACCTACTTTTTTGCAATTTTCCTTCCCCTTCTTGGAATGTATCACAATAATTTATTATAATTCTGTGCTGACAATCAGCACGTACATACACAATCGTACTGCATGTATTAAATAAGCTTTCTTTGTATATATTTGGTAAACCAATGGAAATCAAGCAACACACCATTCAAGATGCACATATAATCGAGGTACACATCAATCAAGTTGTGTATTATTCGAGTTGCGCATTGCTCAAGTTGCACATTAACCCATTCGCAGCCATGTTCCAATCATGGAACAGTTGTAAGTGTTTCATGAGCTAATGAAATTACTAGTAGTATCATTTATATTAAAAATATCAAATAAATTGAAAAAAAGGCTTGGCTGCGAATGGGTTAACTGAGTTTCACTGTGTAGTGGTTTATAATATTCGTAATAGGAAGATTTTGAAAATTGTTCTCGAGTATTCATTACCGGTGCAGTCACCTTAGATCAGAAAATTGCTTAAAATATTTCCTGATGAATAATTTCAATAATATTCTCAAATAGAAGTTGGTTAATAATAATTAATGATGTTATGAATTTTCGAATCAACGAATGAATCTTCAAATGAAATGTAAAAAACGGCATTTCAATTAGGTTTTCGTAGTGTTGCTCATTACTGATAGTAATATTATATAAATTGGATCATCAACGTCTTATTACGCTTGGTTAAATATCCAGTTATCTTATAAAATAGCTGACGAATAAAAGTGTATACTAGTATTTGGGTTGGTTAACAAAATTCTAATTAATGATTTAATAACCCTTGTATGACTTGTTGAACTGATTTGAAGTTTATATCAGCATCTGCGAAATTTTGGCGATAGCGTTGTTTCGCAATTATATGTGGCGAATAATGGAAAATAACGATCGCTTTGTTATTGTTACAAAGGCGTTATGTGTTCTGACATACTGTAATACTTTTAATTAAAATTCAAAGCTTTTTAATGCATGCAATATTGATTAACTTGACTAATAAATAATAATCGAATAATTTAAATACATTAGAATATTATTTTTGACATTTTCAAAAGTGGATGCACCACAACTGTATTATCCCAGGAATTCTTACATAATCGCGTGATAAGTGGGATTGAATAATAAAGTATACTCGATTTTCAGATAGGTACCTCATTGGCAATGAATCTAACTTATCTGAAAGTTAAAAGATGCGAGAGCAATCGAAACTAAAGTGACAAGTGGTAGAGCCTCAAATACAGATAGTGTGATTTATCGTTATTTCGCTAGGATTTAGATGGAGAAGTCCAAGCGGGACAAATCCGCTCTGATGGAACCTATTATCACCAGTTAACCCGCCTGTTACGTTTTGCTTCCCTATCACTCACGTCCTACAATAATTATAGTGTAAATTACAGACAATTATTTAACCTAACAATTTATTATTTAATTATCACTTGGGCTTAATTAACAAAATATATTATTTATTACGCTTTGCTAATCGAGATTTTCATTTCTGCAAAGCAAAGCGTTCTGCTAAAAAGAAAGAACAATTGTGGTTATGAATTAGTTGACATGCCATTTTAAATATTAAAACTATTTCTTGAGGAACTTGGTCGTACGTGGTATTGGATTTCCGTTTTAATCCCATCCATAATAATCATGTGCGTAAAATATGTGTGCTGCATCTCTTGGACTATTTTAAAGAATTTCATAATGACTTTCAGTTCACTATATCGAAATTGAAAAAATGTCCAACTTTCGTTTAGGGACTTGCTGCCCTGATTACCAACTGATTCAGGAAGACTTTTTAAATTATTTTGTTCTTCTCCCTCCGTTATCAGATTCTTAATGTTAACGATATTTTTATTGTCTTATTTTAGTATTTATTGTTTTTATCTCTTTAATTACGTCTTTAATACTTAATTTCTTTTCTATTTTTTGATATTTACTATAGTTTTGTTTTTTAATTTTTCTAAAACTCTCAAAATAAGTTAATAATTGCTAAAAACCATTATTGTTTGGATTTCATCAAATAGTTTTAATATAGAATGAACAATTTTTAATTTTCTTTCATTCTTTCGTTTACTTACATTTTCAGAAATCAAGTACAATTATTAATTTTTAATAAATAAGTTCTTGCTGTTCATTTATAATTTTAAAAATTAAAATTCTACAAAAAAATCCAACTATTTTGGTAATTTTGATTAGGTATGTATTTTAATTTATCTTAGTAGAAATTAAGGATTTAGGTAAAATCCAATAGGAACGGTAAAGAAAAGTTCAACAAACAAATTAGAAATGCAAAATTGACTGCCTTTCATTAAATCAAATTCGTAAAAGTCGATTCTAATCAAGAATCGCATTACAAATACTGATTGATTATATTCAATTTATTATGCGCAATAAACAAATAATTTTTCTGCTTACGTTTAATTTACTTTCAGATTTCATTGTAAACGCGTCATCCAAAATTTTATCCTGTATCAAAGTAGTTGATGTTTCATGTTTAATTGTGTATAATTAATTAAACAAATATAAACTAAACTGTAGGAAATCACTTACTATGATCAATATGTAATTTGGTATTTTAACACTGGGTATTGATGATGATTAATTAAATTCACCGAAACCGGTTGATACAAAGCTTACAAAGTAATTTACATAATACAAAAATTATTGTATTGCTGAAATAAATTTTTGGCAAAAAAATTTGCTACAAAATATGAAAGTTATATTACAGATTCTATGATTTATTCAGTTCTGGTTTTGGTTGTACACTTGACAATGTTTGCCGTATTTTTGAATTTTATATTTGTATGCTATGTCAAGTTCCAACCTTTAGTTAGTTATGTAGGTTATATGATTAATCTATTACGTACGATTTATTTGTAAGATTGTATGTAATTGAATATACAAATAATTGTCTATCACAAGGCAGACAATACCGCCCATAAAATGTAGTCCATACACCTTTAATACTTTCGATTGTAATTTAGTTTATATTCTTCTAGCTTTCAGCTAGTCAGTTAGTTAGAGATAATTATTATTGTGTTTTTTTGAACAATGCATTACATTTATTGAAATATACAATAAAAAAACTCCAAGTTTAGTTATAAAATGTTCAAACATAATTTTCCTAGACTGAAACGTAACTTTTTCTCTACATAAATCATTCTCTTAATTTGCTTATTTTGAATGTTAAAAATTAAATTTAGTGATTCTTCGAATATGAAAATAACAAATTGTGAATAATTTATAATATATGCTAGCAGCTTTACTTCAGTTTAGAAAACAGTGTGTTCTAGTTAGTTTCAATTTTAGAGGTTGCACTGTATTAAAATTTTGGGAATTCCAAGCCCCAAAATGTTATTTCCAAATTTTGCAGGAGATAAAGTCTGCAAGCGTTAAAGATGAAAATACATTTAACTAATTTAGAGGGTTCAGCGAATATTTTTAATTGGGTCCTTCTAATTGTTAATTACGCCCATTGATCACTTTTTAAGCTTCAGCACAAAGTATAGTAAGAAACCTTATGTTTTGATTCAGTTCGTCCGTCCGTTCGCATGTTTCAAATTTAAGAACTAATATTAATGGTTCTTAAATTTGAAACATCCAGCGAGCGGACACACAGACAGACATGTACTTTTTTATACTATTGGAGCGTTTTAGGTGTTTATATATTGTTTTTATATACGTATTAATAATGAAATTATTATTTATTATTATTATATTTAAAATAATTTCGTTTTCCGATTTCGTATAGCACATAATAAATTTTTTCATTGGCATGTAGAAGATTATCGAATTATAAAATTCGATTAAATTCGAAAAAATTATAAAAAATCTCAAAATAAAATAAAGACCAAAAAATATTTGAGGAGGCGCTCAGAATGATTATTATTCAAAATAGATAGCAAAGTTGGCAACACTGTTTGGACAAAAAGAAAATGAAAACTATTAAAGACAACATAGCGGAGAAATATTAAATACCGTATTAAGGCAAGTTTATGCACTACCAAAGAGTATGCACTACAAACTCCATCAACAATACCTTCAGCATAAGATGAATTTAATATTATCTGCACTTAACCACTTAAGGACCACCATGTGTGAAAATTCCCTCACCCGAGATAACAGATGACAGAACACAGCTGCAATGAAACAAATGCGTTATTCTTCCCAGATAAAATTTTTTTTGGTTATTACAAAGCGCCTAGATATTAAATGCACTTGGATTAAATATTAAAAAAACCCACAACACGAAGCTTTTGGCTAAAATGGAAAACCTTCGGTAGTCTCATCAAACAAGTAAATCAAAATCAAAAGTCGATTTTCGGTGGTGAGATCTATTAAAAGATAGAGACTCCTCGTATGATGCATATCCAAAGAGGAGCGGTAGGCTGCCACAGAAGCAGCACATTTAAGCTAAACCACACATGCAGATGGTATACATTAGGGTTTCTCAAACGAGATCCCGGGATCCCGTCAGTAAAAGTACTTCCCGTAATCGCGGGATTTTAAATCAATTTCTTGGGATTTAAATTCGAAGGTGTGTTAATATTTATTTTGGATGATTTGCAAAAGAAAACACACAGGTTACAGCAGAGAATTGCGGAATGATGAAAAGTAAATATAGTAGGCTCTCTGAAATATTTGAACAACCCAACAAACCATAAATACGATTAATGATGCCACGTAAATTCAGAACTATCACTGGCTTCTAAATCAGCATTACAGTCTATAGCAAACAAAATATTTTCCAAGCTTTATATTGCCGAAGAAATTACATGCTTCAATTTCAAATGTGACTCGAATTAGGAGTACAGAGAATAATAAATATGACGTTAAAAATATCGTAAAAGATATAAATGTGTAACTAGACATCGCACAGAATTTCGAAAAATTATATTATGCATTGATGACCATCTCACCTATATCTATTGAATCAGAAAGAGCATTTTCTACAGCAGGTCTTTTTATTACAAAAATTCGGTCATTATTAAGTGATACCTTCGAGGACAACCTATGTTTTTTTAAACAACTATTTTCAAAATATGGAAAAAAACGTGTAAATTTATTAATTTATTTTGTTTACTTATATTATAAAATAAATTTTTTTAATACTTTTTTGTGCCCCCCCCCCCCGGGATCCCGGGATTTTAAAAATTTTATCCCAGAATCCCGGGATTTGAAATTTTCCGGAAATGAGAAACCCTAGTATACATAGCTGTCCAATAGGTCACTAAGTTTTACTCCACTACCATTGATTTTCAGATTACTTTGGAAAGATTTCATATTATCGTGTACAAATTGAATTGAAAGGATCGATGCATAGGCTATGTTCTCCGCACAAATGCATGCCGTTAAAACTTCCGGAACTGGAAGCTTTGCTATTAAAATGTATGCATTTTTCAAGGTTTATTATCGACTATCGTCTTTCACGAGGTCAACACATACCTGGATAAGCGGTCCTCCTATCAATTCAAGCTGCTGGTTGATCAATTCTTCTTGGTTATATTCTTCTATCTTGAATCTCCACAGTAATCTTGGTTTAGGTAGGTTCTCTCTTATTGAACTTTTAGCTCTATACGATATTATAGCGCTGTCTTGCTTTGTTTTCAATTTTTTCAGACTTAAAGTTTATGGGAACTTTCAAGAGACACCATAACATGGACCAAAATCCTGCCATTTTATAGCTCCAAGGGTGATTGGAATCTACGGGGATGCTATCGGTATATGTAGGTTTTCTATAGATTTTCAATGAATGGAGATTCTTAATTTTATCATCTAGGAGGTCTCTCTATGGTGTAATTGTGTTTCAAAAGTTAATAACCGTCTAGTTAACACCATAAACAGAAAAAATTAATATTCGCCGTTTATTAAAGCAAATTATGAACCGCTGCTGTACAAAACCCTGTTTTTAGCTAACAACCATGAATGCTGAAGAATTCTTTATGTGGTTTTTATCAAATTTTATTCAAAGAATTATTTGATAACCTTATGGAAAGTATATGCTGTTACAAATACAGTAAATAAGACATAGGACTACATAACCTTCAATACAATTAAGGTTTTACGATAATACAAGTCAATACGGTGCAGATTTACAATAAAGCTATAAAATTCAATTAAAGAATAAGTGGATAAAGTGCAACAATGAAATTCTTCACTAAAACTACTTTTTTTGTAAATTGATTTGTACAGCTATTCAATACTTTCTTTGATTACAATTCATTCTTAAAGCCTTAAAAGTTTGTAATATGAAAAAAATAAATAAATATTTATATATTGAATTTTTCAAAAATTAAACAGTAGCTTCAAATTATTCTTATATGGCTTCTATAATATTCACTCATTTTTCCATGCGATATGTAAGAAATAAAAATAAATAATAATTAAATTTGTTCGTAATTATTATAATAAACCAATCTATTCCTAAATTTTTATTTGTTGAAATAAGTTATTGTAACGCAAATTAATTACAAATTAATTACAAATTAAATTACTATAAAACATTACAATTAATAGTAATCACTTAACAATATAATTTAATTTTTTTTTAATTTAAATTTAATTAAATAAAAAAAAAATTAATTAATTAATTAATTAAATTTAAATGAAATAATTCATTATATTAATTTATAGTATGTATTTACACCGTTATTTATTTACACTGTATTTATCTTAACATTTGCAAGTCAGAACTCGAACTGTCTGTCACAGTAAATCACTGTGCTATTTATACTATAATGATTCTTTCTAGAAACTTCTATGGACTTCTAGAAAGACTCAATTTGCTAGTCAGCGGTATAGTCAGAAAATTTGAAACAATAAGCACCAAGGTTATCATGTATGAGTCATTATTTATGAGTCATCAAATATAATTCAACAAAATTGTTCAATGTAAATTTCGAACCAGACTAACTAGAAAATTGTTTCTTTATTACTGATTGTTTGTTAATTGTTGTTTGTGACCTGATTGTGAATAAAATAATCCTCTGATAGTAAAAATGAATTTTTAACCTGTGTATGTAATATTACTATTGAAGTTAATTTGATGTTATTACATTAGCTACCAATAAGAGTATTGAATTGAGAATTCAAAATTGTTTAACATGAATATTATGAGGTCATAAAATCTTTGTTATAAGGGAAATACACAAGTTATAGATTTATCCACCATATTAAAGTTATAAATAAATTTTGAGGTAGAATAAAAAGTTTCTTAAATAAATTTCAAATGTAGTTTATGAGGAAATCGTACATATGTTGCCGGTTATAGCGGTTTTCTTAGTTACTAACATTTCCTTCAACTATACAATGTGGTCACGTTGTTTAATTCTCACGTATTTCTCGTTTTGATAAAATGTATTTTTAATAGTGGAAAATTATTAGTTTGTTTTTATAAATAATCTTTTTTAAAGAAAAACGTAATTTCTTTAGATTCATTAGCTGTTATTAACTATTGTATAATTAAAATTGCAGTTCAATTCCATTTTATTATTTGATATTATGGTTTGTAGAAAATTCTAATAATTTTGAAGTAAAATTTCAGGTTGTCATTTAATTACAAGATTTGAAAGCATATTTTCTGAAGCATAAAGCGGTGTAAATTTTAGAAGATGTATTTACAACTTTGTTTTTCATGTCTTATTGTGAGTTGCTCTTAAATTAAATCATAAACAGGAGAACGTTAATAGAAATAGACAAAGAGGACTCAAACTTCCGAGTTACATTTCTAGTACGCAACTAATGCACGATATAAAAATTCAAAAACTTTTGAGGTTTTTATCACCCCGTAACTCACTAGATGTGGTTAATTAGTATAGCAAAATTTTCTATTTAGTTCTTGTATAGAAAAATATAAAATTGGGTTCCACGTTTTTATTAACCTAGCATAACGACTAGCTTCAGGATAAAAGAGAATTACAATATGAGATTTGTAAGGGGGCAGAAAGCCTTAGTTCGGTTAGATCAACCCTGATATGGATGAATCACACGCCACATCTGCTGCTCTACAGTATAATAATGTCTCTGAATTTCTAAAGCTTTTGCAATATTTATTTGCATTTTTAATATAGTAAAAATCAACACAAAATTACCATTTAATTAGATTTTATATTATTCGAGGTTACAAATATATTTGAAATCGATAATTAAGTTTAGCTCAATAATACTAATAATATTAATTTTTCTCAGTTCAATTTCTTCGATAACTATCATAAACATTCAGATAAAAACAAGCTATTGCAACTATTTCCTAGTTTACTTAATTCTGATTAAAAATTTGTATAGCTGGTTACAGAGATATCGCCAAGATTTACATATACTAATAAAATTCTAGTCGAACTAATAAAATTTTAGTTTCGTATTTTTGAAAGGCATGAAGTTGTCTGTAGAGCAGTGCACAAAAATCAACCAAGTTTTATCTATACACACGTGTATTGCGTGTTGCATCTTAACGAATGTAAATTATACGCATAGTTTTAGATTAAATTTAATTAGATTCCCTAGCTATGTAACTGTCCATACATTAAGATGTATCACGATTTACATAGGTTAATCATATTATCATATTATTTCTCCCGCATGACATTTTCGAGTGGAAGCGCCATCTCCACTAGTCTTACTTCTGCCGTAGTTTACAAAGTATTCAAAATATGACTTGCGGAATATCATACTTTAAAATCTCTAACTAATATATCGTCTACTTTCGTAAGGCATTCTCGCATCTAATTATTTACTAAATATCATTTTTGGCAGACTTCGGAAATGTGTTTTTGAGTGTGAGCTTTAATTAAGCCAAGTTCGAGTCTCAGATTGTCACCGGCTAGCTTCTGGATTTGGTTCAGAAACAAAGTTACAGTAACTCAGAGCATCAACAAAATACGATTTATGTTTAGTTACGATTCCATGCATTAGAAGTGGCGCTCAAACAAAAGCCGATATCCACTGTATATTATAGAAAGGTATAATCAAAATTCCTCCATTTTACTGCTACCGGAATTTAACCAAAACTTTCTAAGTGCGAAGAATGAAAGCCATCAAACTGGATAAACTGCAAGCCCAAACTGTAAACCTGAGCGCAGCCATAAGCCGAAAGAGAATGAAAGCAAACAATCACAATAATTTATAACATTTTATAAATTGTTTTGTTTTTCACGTTGTCGGTTCAATGACATACGTATTTAAAGTTTATAAAATAATTAAAACTCATAACTCGCTTTGTAAAAAACATTTATAAATTATAACATTTGATATTATTTACGTCAGGTTTGTCTCAAAGATATAGAAATTATAATTTATAATGCGAGTACACTGGTATCGGGAGTTGTTTACATCCTGCAGAAACGTAACAAGTATAAAATCGCCAACCAGAGAAACAACGGATCGAATCTCATGCTTTGTTTTAATTCAAATACTCAAGTTTTCCAAAATGATATCCACGAATTTTGTAATACCTACCGTTTTTGCTTTGCTACACTGGGAGCTTTCATAAGTCATATATTCTACTAGCCAGATAGGAGCCCTGCACTAATTTATAATCAATTGTGAAATACTAATTATACAGGGTGTCTCCGGATACACTTTAAATAACTTATGTGGTGATAGAGGACAATTTTTTTTTCTAAATTCAAACAAAATTTGTAGAATGCGTTGTTAGCTAAGAAGCTACTAAATTATAACTACACTATTTAAAATTTATGGAAAATAACAATGATTTTTATTGTAAAATTTACGTTGAACATCTATGTAAATAAATAATGACGGTAACGTTCCTGTAAAATTGAAAAATTTGTGTGAAAATAATAGCACAATGTAAATTTACTGATTTAGATATTGTAAAATTAATTTGTGTTCTGTAAATTTACAAAAATTTTGTGAAATCACAATGATATAACTAGTATTTTTACAGTTCCCATATGAGTACATATTACTTGGGTATGTAAAATTACATACTTATGTATATTTACATAGATTATCATAGGTCACAAAGTTGCCAATGATTTCCTATGTAAATTTACATAAAAATTTTTTACAGTGTACTTTACGTAAATTTTAGAAAAGATGTTTTATTCGAACTGCTTAATGAATCTTGACTATAAATAAAAAAGTAATTACCAGAATTCCGTCAAACTATAAAAATTAAATATACCAGAAGATATCTATCCGTTATCTATATCGATATCTATGTGTTTCATGGTTTTAGGTTAAGATAATTTAGTGTCTTTCATTACTATTAATTTTGTGATTTATATGTGGAGCTATAAAAATAACAATTATCCCACGAAACCAAAACAATTTGCACATTAGTATTTTTTTATGCGGAGTCTCTTAGCTTTGAGTCACTTGTTCGCTGCGGCTTAATTATTAAATATTATGTTATCTTATCTTGTACGTTTGATTTATTATTATTATAATTTTTTCTTATTTGATAATTTTTAAATTATTTGAATTTAGAAAAATTTCATAAGATATTAGGTAATTTCTATGGAAAACTCTTCAATATTTTTATTAGCAGAGGTTGAGAAATTACCGTTATTACGTATTTAGCACTCGAAAATTTTCTGCCAATATAAGAAAATACATTTGATATTCTGTTTGAGTTGGAATTTGTACGTTGAAATCACGTAGATACTGAGGCAGTCAGTAAGTGAGTTTTTATAATGACTTTATTATAAAGTGTTAACTGTTGTGAATTTTAAAGAAAATTCAAACTCATTTATAACTTTTCTCATTGAAAATAATTACATCAAATGACTTTTTTAAATATAAAGTACAGAACTCGTTTGACATTCTGTTATTTAAGGTAGCATTAAGCTAATTTAAATTTGCAGATTTTTTTACAAAATGGTATACATATAGGTATAAACAATAAATATTACAGATTTCATGAGGTACAAAACCTTATGGAAATCTCATTATGCATCATAAACTTGTCTGTTTTCATGTCTCGTACTTAATTATTTTTCAATGAGTAAAGTAACTTATTTAATATAGATGAAAAGTTAGCATATGATTTTAGTTAGAGTTTCTTTTAAAAAGCTGTAAGATTATTTTGCATACAATGTAAAATTTACATTTGAAATAATTCAACGTGTTAGTTTAACCTTCCATCTTTAAATCTCGCTTATTTAACTATCAAAACGATTCATTGACAATGTATTAAATGAGTAAGTACTTCATAAAAACTGCAGCTCAAACACATATATTTACTTGAAAGTAAATACATTATGTGGCATATTTTGTCTAAAAGCATATAAAATAGTATATACTACTTGAGAATTTACTGGTTATTGATCGGTCGGGAGGTTCACATCTCATTCGACTTAATAATCAACTTCATTTTTTGTAGAATAATATACTGTTATGGATTAAACAACTATTGTAACAAAGAAACTAGACAATCTTAAAACATTTTTATTGGAAATTGTTAGTAGACCATTTTACTTGAAATGTATAATCTATCTGAGAGCTGATTGCAGATCTGATCGTCAATTACTAGTAAAAGTATGTCAGGGCAATGTATGATTTTACTGATTTTACGATCAAGTCAGGTGGAAATTACAGTTAATATCTATTCTTATTTTTAATCGACTTTTGATCACCATACTCCAGATGTCACGTCTCTCTCTCTCTCTTTTAAATGCAAGGTTTTTCTACTTTGTTCTTTTGTGTATCTTTGGGTCTTTGTCTTTGTTACTCGGTATACTATAATAAATGGTAGTGCAAATCCTTTGCAAAATAAATACTATACCTCAGTTGAGTACGGAACAAATTAAAGTAGACACAAATCTATCCAGTCGTTTCGATTCTTGACAGAAGCATCGTGACCTATGTATTATTATAGGTTCTCTTGGAAAGTTACTTCGGTGGTTTGCCATTGCCTACCGAGTAAAGCCCACAGATCTATCTTGGCCTTTTTAGATCACAGCAGTATATTCGATGCGACCAGGATTTGAACCGCGATTACCCGCTTCCCGGTCGGTCGAGGTATAGGCTTTACGACATACTGCTGGCTATAAGACACAAATAAAACAACCTAATAAGGATTATGGCTTCGTAAATTTGATGAATGCAAAAAACCTGGACTTCATTTGCTGTAGTTGTTTAAAATTTGTTGAACTGGTAGTTTCAAATTCCTTGGATGTAACATGAGTATTTAGATGTACTAATTATACAGCCGCTTTGATCGTTTTTCTGAAAATTTAGAAGACACCAGTGAGTAACAAGGTGAAAGACTTCACCAGAATATTAAACTTATGGACGACCACTACCAAGCAAGATGAAATACGCACACGAAGAGATTAGTACTAGAGTTTAAAAAAGGATTCTTCCAAAATAAATTAAAAAATGTCACGGAAAAGAACCTTCCGATGTGTTCAATGGGTGATAAGTTGGTATTATCGATTATTTTTTTCATCTAATATCTTTGTATAAAATAATATTTATATAATATAAAAATAAATATTCCGTGCTTAGGTTCTTTATTTGAACTATTGATTGAACTTACAATAGTCTAACATTTATTTCATTAAAATGTTACATCCTAGAAATTTTAGCTCTTAGGCAAGGTACAAACTAATGCCCTTATTGAATTCGGGACATTAAATTTAAATGAAATCAGCTCCAAATACCCCAGCACCAAAGCTATACTGTTGGCTTGTGATATATTTATAATAATTAATTATTTAGTCGCCAGTGGTTTACATTTTTTCACTTGACGATTAAAAACTACTTACAGCACTTCTGAGTTTGATTCTTAAAAATCTTGATCATAAAAACGTAACGTTACCTGACTTATTGCTATTTTTAAATCACAAGAAATATTCGTTGCACGATAATGGAAAAATAAATTTAAAAATTGTAACATCTTGATTATAGTGCGGAGTCTACTGTAACAAAGACTATTAAACATACAACTACCACAACTGATTATAGTTCATCCTTATGGTACTGGGTTAAATAGTAATATTTTATATATTTTTGGTTTTGTGTGTTTACCACAACTGCTACTTGGTTAACCGTAGATATTATTACACGCGTTAGCTAGCTTGGAGATTTAGTTCCTTAGTCTCGAAAGCCTGCGAATGTTTCGCAAAACATTTGTTGGTTCCTAATATTAATGAGTTTCTTATAACAAACAGTATTCATCTAAGCCAAATAAAAATTATGTTTTGCCGTTATTAAGTCATTTGAGAAGAAGAAGTTCTTGAGATGGAACCGTACAGCCTGGAGGAATATCTTATATAAGTACATAAAGTTCTAGTGAAGGTGAAAATTTTGTTTTTAAATATTTTGTCTTTATTGCTTTGTCTAGTTTTCAAATGTATGTGTATGTTTTGTGCTCGGTAATCGATATTTTTATGAAATAAAATAAATATTATTATAATTATGACTCATGAAACTCATGAAACGATTATAGTTATCGAGATCAGCTTTTTCAGGGCATTTCATTCAGAAAGGTTACAATCTTGAATAATGATTCAATTGTGGGTATAATCCTTCAGTTTATTGCAATTATGAATGTTTGTTTTTAATTTTAGAATTTAAAATTCAAGAGATGAATTTGAGATTAACCAAACTGAGCGATGCGAAAAATCGGTAAGAGTACCCATCGTAGGTAACTATAAAAATAAAATATTCAGAACACAAATCAATATTTGTACTAATCATTAGTAATAAAGATACAACCGAGAGAGTGTTTAATAAAAAAAAACAGTAATAATTTATATTGTAGCATAATTTAATGACTTTTTTTGTAATTTATATAAAATAAATTTATTGATTTAATAACTGTTGCACTAACAAGCTGAACAATTTCAAAATGTTTTTATTTCCTTTAAAAAATTTGGCTCGCAACAATTACATTTAAAAGTTTTGCAACTGAAAATGGACAAAATAACACATTAATTACGTTCGCAATATTACGAGACACTAGAAGATTTAATTACTGCAATCAAAAAATGCTGGGAATTTAATGATGGACATTTTTGCAATTTGTTCGATATTTAATTTAGATTTAATAGATTTTATTAATAGTCCACTTGTGTACCTACTTCATTTTAGTATTGCAATAAATTAAATTTTCAAGAAGCGTGATTTAAGCATAGTTAATTGGAAAAATTAGTTTGTTACAATTAAACATATACTTTTAAACTTTATAAAGCTGCCCTTTTAATTGCATATGTTCCTGGATTTCAAATAATAGTTCTTGCACATTGAAATGCTTTTTACAAAATAAAATTTATTTAATTTCCACTTGCTTTTTGCTAGTTTGGAATGAATAAGTTTGTGTAGAACACTCACGTTTTCGTTGGAATAACTCGTGGCACTTGACACGTGGGTGCGCAATCGTTGGAACGGTGAAAAGTGAGAGATCTTTGTATCTTCACATGGTATCGCATTTTGTGTCTCCTTTTCCTTTTTGGCCAAGTAAAAACTGTCTTCTTATAAATTAATCCATATTTCAAATAATAAATCAGTACAAACTAACGAAACTGAGTTACAACAGAGATGAACAGATTGGAAAACTTCCTGTTTTATTTATTTTTAAGAAATTTTATCATTTTTGATTTGCACATTTTAAACATTTATTTATCGCTTAACGGAAAATTCCTCTTCTATAGAATATACCTTGCATCGACATATTTGAATAACTCCTACAACAGAGAGAATCACTTCTTTATTCTATTACCTTTAAATTTATGTTTAACCGCAGGTTCAACGTGATCAGAAAATAAACAAAATATACGTCAGAGAATGATGTGACAAGCAGTAATCTATTTGTAAACAATAAAAGTTGTGTAGAATCTATCATACTTTTGATGTTTCTAAACGCAATTTAAAATTTTCACCAAAATATACTACAATAAGTGCAAATATGTAACAAGAGAAACTATGTAATAATAGTTTATTTTGACCATTTTGGTTATTCTAAGTTCACTAATTTATTATTTTCCCGATAAAATTGTAAACAAACATCTTTTGACTTTAGAATCTCAGTTTGTAAACTGATTATTATTTTTCTATTTAAATTAAAAAAATTTAATAATTACAACAATTATTTATGATTTTATTAGGTTAGAAGGAAAAGCAATGAATAATATTACATAAAAAGGAAAATATATTTACGGAAGCATCGTGTCGTAAAATTTTATTTACTTATCAGATATTTAATTGTGATATTTTTGTTTATATGAAAGAGCATAAAATTCTAATTATTTTTTATGCTCAAATTGTATAATTATTTAAAAGATCAAAATTGAAATCATTAATTTATGCAAAAATATTTCTTAATGCTTTTCAAATATTAATTAAAATATCAATTATCAAATTTAAAATTATTTATTAAAACTTTAAAAAAACTTTAACAGCTGAGATATCGCACTCACAACTACATTTTTATAGCCGTCCACGACATTTCAAAAGATTTACTTAATTAAAATTAAATTAAATTATTTACAAAAGTCCTGCAGAGTATACATTTGTCTGTAATAATTTAATCGTGAATATGATAATAATATGAAATTTTAGTAATAAAAATATTATAAAATGTGGGTTGCACCGTTGAACGCCTCCTCTATTCATTACATGGAGCAAAATTTTATATTCACAAAAATATGCATTGTAAAACTATATTACTTCTAAAAAAACTTCTGTTTGAAAATCATTTCAAAATTTAGAATATATTTGACATCAATTACAATGCGAATTAAACTAACGTGTTTCTACCTTAATATACGATTGATAGAGTACAGATTAAAATTTATTGTTAATCTTGTCTCGATTGGTTTGAAACATTTAAAATATTAGTACAGCCGCTTTTTGACAATAATCTTATACTATCTCTAATGATTTTTGAGAATAATGTGCAAACATTATTTGTTTTAATTAACCTAATTATTTTAAAAACTTACTATATTAATTTTTAGAGGCTACTTTATAAAATGTTGTTTTCTTAATTTTTATTATTTGTTTTCAAATGAATAAAATTAAATAAAAATATTAACTTATTCTTTCTTTTAATTTGGAACTTTGTGCTGCTATTACTTTTATGTACCAAGTTTAAACTTGGCATCCATGGTTCTGTAAGGACTTGGTTGTAATTTAGTAAGGCGCTAACCTTGCTAGATGCATTAAACCGCAGCTTTCTGTTCTGTAATCTGTCAATTTAAGCTTAATATCACACTGCTGATTATTAATTAGTAATTTAATAATTAATTTAACTTACTATTAATATATTTATTTAGACACGCGATACCGTGAAAACCGGGTACCGTGAATCTCCAATACCCAGACACGCACACAAAAAAAAGGATTTTCATAATTCATTCATCTACAGTTACAATCCAACCACTTCATTTTATGAAGCGTTTTCATGACAAATTTTATATTATAAAAATAAATCGGTTTGAGCAAGTTTATTTTTAGCCCAGCACCCGATAGGCAGGATTCGTTGAGGAGTATTTGTCAAAGTGTGATCATTTTTTTAAATGTTGACAGAACTTTTGTCGGCGTATTATTACCTGTTGTACCTGTCGGTATGAATACTATCGTTGTTAATATCTTACGACGTAATTACACGATAGCCTGTTTTGTAGACAATACAGTAAATAAGTCATAGGTAATTTTTTATTTTGTTAAATTCAAAAAATATAAGAATAATACAATACGTAGAAAATCAAAATTCAAAAAATTTAAAAAGGAGACAATTAACACATAACAGGTCTGGATTAAGAAAATTTGAAAAAATGAAAATTTCGTAATACGAAGTACAATATAACGTTATTTCATGGTTATTGCCATTCATCAGTTGTACGCATCGATTACGATTACATTGTAAAATAAGAAGAAAAAATTTTTCAAACTAAACAAAATTATCGACTAAATTGTACAAAATTGACTTACCATAACCTCCAAAGATTATCAAAACTGAACTAGTTACACGAGGTATGAATAATTTAAAAATGATTTGAACTAAGAAATTCGTTTACCTAGCACTGCTAGTTTGAAATCCGAAGGCACTGCCCTCTGAATATGATTTCTAAAAACTTTGAAAAAATTTCAAAATTTCATTTAGTTCAGTTTTGATAATCTTTGGAGGTTATGGTAAGTCAATTTTGTACAATTTAGTCGATAATTTTGTTTAGTTTGAAAAATTTTTTCTTCTTATTTTACAATGTAATCGTAATCGATGCGTACAACTGATGAATGGCAATAACCATGAAATAACGTTATATTGTACTTCGTATTACGAAATTTTCATTTTTTCAAATTTTCTTAATCCAGACCTGTTATGTGTTAATTGTCTCCTTTTTAAATTTTTTGAATTTTGATTTTCTACGTATTGTATTATTCTTATATTTTTTGAATTTAACCATAAATACATACTAAAAACCACAAATTTACTTAAAATTTTTTATTTTGAGTTCTTTTTCTTTTATTTTGTTGCTTTTTATATGCGTATTGATAGACTTGTCGCTTTGTTCTATGTATAGATATTGCATTAATAAAATTGGAAAATTCTATATTTCATGAGCGGCTTTTGTCTTCTTTGGCATATAGCTTGTTGTAATAAATTTCGAGTTGTAAAACTTTGTTATTATTTTTTTAACTTTCTATTCTGAAAAAGTCTGTTTTGATATCTTTATAACACAAATTCTTAAATTACTTGACAATTAATTTTCGCTCTATAAATCAAGCAGCAATTACATGGATTTACTATTGTGTTTATGAAGTACGAGTAGTTTTGATTTTGTTTAAATACTAAAACATCGAAGTGTGAACATTTTGGTGATTGATTATTTTATAAATATTATAAATAATAATGACAACTGGATTAAAAACAAGTAATAAAATAATCATCCAATCTATGTATGCTCCATTAATTAAACCCGTTTAGAAAAGCAAGTTTAGTCGAAATAATGCATGTACCATCCATAATGTCTGTCAGAACTCGCGTACACTACAAATGTGTATAATGTATTTTTGGAAGGCCCATTAGTAGAATAATTTGTGCATGCATGTATCTACACTTTTAGAATAAACGATTTTTATGTTAATTTCTAATTTTATGGTCAAAAATTTAGGTTGCAATTTTCAAAATTAATGCTGATCGATTAAGGAAATAGTTATATGGAGTTTTATTAATTTTTAATTTATGAAGCCACTAATAAACCTTCAAAACGACATCATTAACGTAAATCTGTTAAGAGTAGACTTAATTGCAATTTATCGAGCCATCACCCTCAATTTCATAAAAACCAAGAAATTCTCTAAACATCACTTTGCAGATTATTCTTTAAATCAATAAAGTTTTAATTTTTGTTCTAAAAATAGATTTAAGTACTTTTAATATTATTAAATTGATGCTTTTAACTTTCGATATTATAGAGATAGTAATGAACTTTGAAAATATTACAAAAGATTTTTTAAATTACAATGACATTAATTATTGACCACATAAATTTACGCTAAAAACGTGTAAAAAGTTATGTGTTCACAATATGCTTTTAAAAACCTTATAAATATGCATTATTTTAATATTTATGTTAGTTTTACATAAGGTAACCAATTCAAATCCCACATTTACAGTAAGTAAAACAACGCTCGTTGGTACAAAGCTTCAAAATAAACAAAGAAAATGCTTCTTATATGCTTTCTAATTTGTAAGATTTCTTACGTTTTTTATTCTTAGTAAAACGTACTTACATGTAAACCCAGTTTTAAAATCTGCGGATTTATAGGTTTATCAACGACGAATAAAGTTCACCGTTTCAAGTTACTTATTTACTTACTTCAAATGAATAATTAGGTGCCAAGATTTGAATTAACTTGGAATTAATGAATTCCTATTAAAATAATAATTGCAGTCACAAAGGTAAACAAATGATTACACTGATAAAATTCACTTTCCTATTCTTTTCTTTTTGTTTCTCTTTCTTCTTCTTTGTCAGGCGTCTCCTTATTTCTTCCAAATTTTTTACCTACCACATATAAGGTCATCTTCTCTCGGATTTTCTGTTTCTACATGTTATTATTAGCTTTCAACTGCCTGCCTGCCCTACCTACCTTCCTTCATTCATATTTAACATTTTACCATTTATTCCCTGTGTCTGATAGTATTGGATGCCAGCAGTTCGAGGTTGGGACGGGATGACAAAGCGTAATCATGTACTACGTGCACAGGCGCGGATCCAAGGAAAGGGGGGCTTTCGGGGACCATCCCGAAATATCTAAAAAAGATTTCTGTTTCCAAAATTATGAAAGCTGCTTTGATATACGAAGGTAATTTATATTGTATATCAAAAGTTGAACTGCAAGCAGAAGTGCAATTATCGAAAAATAAATGGGAAAATATGGAACTGGATAAGCTTCCCGAAAATGCTATCCAGTCTTTAATAAGTTGTGACGAACAAATATTTCCTAATATAATACTGCTTTTACAATTGTTTGCAACTCTACCCGTCACCACAGCTTCAGCTGAAAGGTTATTTTTATACCTAAGAAGGCTTTAAAACATATTTAAGGTCAAAAATGGGAGAAAAGCGACTGAATGGATTAACATTAGTCAATATAAATAAATAAAGGCCCATTAATGTTGAGGAAGTAATACAAGAATTTGCCAGAATGAAACTTCGACATTTGAAAATCGAAGACTGGACTTGTAATAAAATAGTTATATTTTTTGTTAATAATACAAGTATTATTTCTAGAGAAAACTGTTTATTTAATGCCTTTTAAGAAAATTTGCTTGACATTGTTGTATCACGATTTTCTATTTTTTAACTATTTATTAGAGCGTTTGACCTTGAAACATTGAAAAAAATTGGCTGCGGCGCTGTAGGCTGGGGGTGCCCCCCAGACTCCCTATTGAACTTGAGTTAAGCCCCCTCCATAGGTACATCCTAGATCCGCGCTTGTACGTGCATATGTTGGTATTAATGGTTTTTGATTGTCTCATATAAGGATTCTTCTTTTAAGTGCCATACACTAAGCAGTGCGTAGGCGATCACTTGGGACTTGGCTGAAGCCAAGATGACGTACTAGGGAACTTAATTAATGGGGTGGTTTCCTGTTGCCATCCCCATACATATAAAGATTAAAATCATTATTATTATTTCCTATCCAGTCTTATCCCTCACTCTCAACATTGGTCATATTTTCGACCACTGCTGCTCATGACAGTCTTTCGGTATTTTTGTTGGTTATCATCATTATTTCAGCTTCACATGCGATACCGCCGGTTGTATGCACGAATCAAATACTTTTTGTATCAGATTTATTGGAATGTAATATTTTCATGAAATCAATAACTTTCTAATATACATACATATTTCGTGATATAGCGATGTTAAAAATAATTATTAAAAACTTAATATTACACGTTTAAAAAAAATTTAATAAAACAACTAAATTTTTAATTAAAATAATGACTAAACTAACATTTGAATTTTGAATTATCGTGCATTAGGTAAACACTCTTTTAATCAACACGATTTTTACTAAAATTTGGCTGATCTTTCAATTAGCTTATTAGATATTCCATAGCAACATCAAATTAATTTTTTCATTAAGCTTTTTAGTATAATATATATTATATAGTATATATATAATAACGAAAGAAAACTAAAAAGAAAAAAAGACAACTAAAAACTTAATAACGAAAGATGTAGTGAGGTCTTCGGATAGGTACAATCGGTACGTGTTAACGCCTTTCAAACAATTTAAATTTTTAGTTTACTTATAATAAATTGACATTTTTCAAGAATATAATATGATAAATAGTAGAAGTAGAGAATTTGTTGAGGTTGAAGTCAAATGAAACAAAATAATTTGTTTTTTTAAATAGGTTTTATAAAAACCATAATTTAAACTTTTAACTTGGTACATATGCATGATAATACTATTAAATATTTTTGTAATAAATATTGTTTTATTAAAACTTCATTAATCTATTCTGCGCGTCAGTATGTTTTTCTTTATATCTCAAAAGAAAATGAGGTACATATAAAAATAAAGAAAGTACAAACAGGTACAAACGAGGTACAAACGATTTTAACAATTTTGGATTCAAAATTGATAATGGGAGGGGGGTTAGGGAAACGGCCCATTTTAGATATTTCAAAATATCTCAAACACAAAATGAGTACAAACAAAAATAAAGAAAGCACAAACAGGTACAAACGATTTAAACTATTTTGGATCCAAAATTCGAAATGGGGGAGGTGCTGGCGAAATGAGCTGTCGATCATTTGTACCTTTATAGCCCATTAGCCATTCCAAGGATTCGGGCGTTTCTTAAATCACTCGCGTGCTCTTTAATGCGGACACATAGTTTCCTGCCTGTCTCACAAATGTATGAGACCACTATGGTGCGTCGATCTACTATTATTATTGTTATTTTTTGTCAGGGCCGTATTAAGGAGGAAATTAATAACAGGTTCAGGGAAGTTATTGCAGGAGAAGATGTGGAAAATTGTGTGGATATTGTTGGACATTAATGATGGATGTGAGATGGTAAGGAGTAGTTTATGAATAAAATTACGTCCTACATTAAGGATCTGGTATTTAGGACGACTTGAAAAATAATTTAAAAGTCTCCCTGAATACATTTCGTTGTGGTACCAATCAGTGGTTAGTATACCACTAGTTAGTTAAAAAAGACATTCAAAATTTTTGAAATCTATTGATTTTTAATGGAGTCAAGCAATTTTATTCTCTTTCCTTAATTTTGAAAATCAATAGATTAAAAGTCACAACTTAGTTTTGATATTCTTAAAATTATTTTTGTATAATATGCCAAAACATTTTGAATTAAATAATGAAAAACGTACAGTATTAATGCCTGCTTGCATTTTGTGTAAATAAATTTGACCGCAAAAGAGGCATATAATGTAAATGAACATTATTATGAATTATGAATATATGGTTGTATATGAAATATATATGTATATGACAAGACGGATTGCAATAACTATAGAGGTATAGCTTTGTTAAGTGTTACTTATAAAATATTAGCAATATGCATTAAAAATAGACTTAACCAATACGCAGATACAATAATTGGGGAATACCAGAGTGGATTTCGTAAAGGTAGGTCAGTGACGGACCAAATATACAGTGAGTCGCAAAAGTAGTGGGGCACTCCTATGTTAACAATGTTAATTTGACCTTTTCAAGACCATTTTTGACACATAAAAATTAATTTTACAGCAAAACTTTTTAGACATTTTTTGTAGAAAATTTCATTGCCTATAATTTTGCTTCTATACATTTTTCTATTTTGTCGCCTCGTTTCTGACTGACAGCAACTTAAACAAGACTCTGTAAAACACGAAAAATATTTTCATGTCTATCTCGGAAACGGTGCCACAAAATAAAAAAATGAATAGGCATTTTTTCTTGAAAACTTTATTCTCTACATGTTTGTTTATATACATGTTTCTATTTTGTCGCACCGTTTCCGAGATAGAGATGAAAATATTTTTCGTGGTTTACAGAGTCTTGTTTAAGTCGCTGTCAGTCAGAAACGAGGCGACAAAATAGAAAAATGTATAGAAGCAAAATTGTAGGCAATGAAATTTTCTACAAAAAATGTCTAAAAAGTTTTGCTGTAAAATTAATTTTTATGTGTCAAAAATGGTCTTGAAAAGGTCAAATTAACATTGTTAACATAGGAGTGCCCCACTACTTTTGCGACTCACTGTACGTACTCAAAGAAATACAGTCCATAAGCCATGAGCACAAACTACCGACACACTTGTTATTTGTTGAATTTAAACAAGCATATGATAGAGTCAAAAGAAATCAACTAATTAATGCACTTAAAGAATTTAAGATACCTAATAAAATGTGTGGGATCCTTTATGGTGAAAACGTAGTTAAGCTTGTCTTACTGAAAATAGTGAATAGTGAATAAATAGTAGAGAATAAAACAGCAGAAGGTGCAGAGAAGTAAAGTGAGAGTGATTCAGAAGCACAGGGTGTTGAATCAGAGGTGAAAAACACGATCAAGTGAGTAAATTCATTGAAATTGTAAAGATAGGAAAGTTGGGTTATACAAGACGAAAGTTTTATTAAAGAATAAATCCAAGCTGGCTGGAACGGACATCTACATCGATAGTGATCTCACGAACATGGAAAGAAGCATTATGAAAGAAATTAGAGCAAGGGCAAAAGTCGAACGGGAAAAAGGAATAAAGGTAAATATTGGACATCTAAAACTTACCTTGCCTGGAGTTGTTATAACATGGGATCAGCAGAAACGAAGATTGGTAGAAGAGAGAACTGAGACTCCGGAACAGACATCAAAAAACTAACAAAACACGCAGGATGGATGATACATGGCACGAACCGGCGAGAAAACGGAATAATGAGAATAAAAACAAATGAGAAACATAGGAAAGTAAGGCAAAGGAAAAGAAGAGAAGCTAGGATGTGGAAAATTGGCACGTGGAACGTCAGATCAATGCTGAGGAAGGGCAAGATGCAGGAGACAACAAGAGAACTAAAGAGGTACGGAGTCAACATTGCAACAATACAGGAGATAAGATGGGGGGGTAATGGGGAGGTAAACGCCGGTGAATACGTATTGTTGTACTCAGGAGAAGAGAAACAAGGAAAGGGGGGTGTTGGTTGCTTTATAAGAAACGATTTGAAGAGAAACATAATGCAATTTAAACCAATTAACGGCAGAATAGCATATATAAGATTAAAGGCAAAACCGATAAATATAAGTTTAATAGTTACATATGCGCCAACTGAAGATAAGAGTAATGATGAAAAAGAACAATTTTATTGTGAACTGGAAAGGGTGGCTGAAACAGTGCCTAGGGGTGATATCTTGATAATGTTGGGTGATTTTAACGCCCAGATTGGAAAGGAAGATTACATTGGAGGAGTGGCAGGCAAATTTACGATACATGAAGACACTAATGATAACGGACGAAGATTGTGTAATATAGCAGCAGCGATGAATATGTATATAATTAGCACGAAATTCAAGCACAAAGCAATACACAAACTAACATGGAAAAGACCCGGAGCAAATGACGAGAAAGAAGGAAACCAAATAGACCACATCTGCATATCGAGAAAAGGAACAAATTGCATCAAAGACGTGAGAACATACCGCGGAGCGAATGTAGATTCTGACCACTACCTAGTAATTGCAAAACTGGCACACATAAACATACACAAGATAAGAAGAGAGCACAATAAAAGACTAGCAATAGAAAAGATGACAGACACCAAGATCAAGGAGAAATATGAAGAGGAGACTGATAGAATAATAGAGAACATGGAGAAAGAACAGGATATAGATAGAGAATGGGAAAATATCAAGATAGCGATGCGAACTGGAGCAGAGAGAACGGTGGGATTTAAGAAGCAGGTCGTACACAAGAGATGGTTCGATAGGGAATGTGAAGAAATGGCAAACATCAAAAGAATAGCAAGATTGAGATGGATGAAAACAAAAAGAGAAATGGACAGAATTACATACAAAGAAAAAATGAAGGAGGCGACCAAGATATACAAAAGAAAGAAAGAAAAATGGCTAAACGACATCATGAACGAAATGGACTATAACTGTAAAAATAATAACGCTAAGAAGTTCTATCTTGGAATCAAACAACAAACAAGGAAACGAAGGGTAAACACAAGAACAATGAAAGACGAGAATGGAAGAAGAGGTGACAATGAAAAGGAAATAAAAGGAATATGGAAGAGACACTTTCAGAAACTGTTGAACCAAGTAGATGATGAAAAAGCTGAGGTAGAAAAGGAAGAACAAAAAAAAGAAACAACAGTAACGGAACCAACATACAGAGAGATGAAAACAATATTGAATGAGTTAAAAACTGGGAAGGCACCGGGACGAGACGAAATAAGCGGTGAAATGATGAGGAATGCAGGAGAAGGAACTCATCAAAGATTGTACGAGATGATACTTGAGATCTGGAGAAAAGAGAAAATGCCGAGAGAATGGAGAACAGGAAGGATAGTGCCGATACACAAAAAAGGAGATAAAGAGGAATGCGAAAACTATAGAGGAATAACTCTACTGCAAGTGGCATATAAAATCCTGTCGAGGATCATATATAACAGAGTAAAAATTGAAATTAAGAACAAAGTAGGTGAATACCAACACGGTTTCAGGGAGGAACGATCAACGATAGACGCGTTGCATATAATGAAGCAAATAAACGAAAAAGCGTACGAACATAATATAGAGCTGCATTTGTTGTTTATCGACTTTCGACAGGCATTTGATTCGATCATACGCGAGAAACTGTATGAAGTGTTGGAGGAATTGGAAATACCACAGAAACTGAAACTACTAATAAAGATGACAATGAAAGGATCGAAAGCAACTGTGAAGATTGGTACAGAAGAAACAGATGAATTTGCAATCAGTGGAGGAGTGAGACAGGGTGATGCGCTGTCGGCTGCTATGTTTAACCTGGTGATGGAGAGCATCATAAGAAGATTAGGAAACAGAGCAACAATTGTGACGAAAAAATGGCAAATATTAGCATACGCTGATGATATTGTTATTATAGCCAGGTCAAAACAAGAATTGATCAGAGTGTTCAGCGAAATGGAAGAAATAGCGAAGGAGATGGGACTAAGAATAAATGAGAGCAAGACCAAGTATATGAACCTTAGCAGAAGCGAAGACACAAGCCAAAACGAATTTAAAATTGGAAACTATACATTTGAAAATGTAAAACAATTCAAGTACCTGGGACTCCAGCTAAATAAGACCAACAATAGAACATCGGAAATACATGAGAAGATACAAGCGGGGTGGAGGGCTTATCATGTAAACAAGAAAATATTAAAGAGCAAAAACATATCGATAAGAACTAAGATAAGAATATACAAGACATATGTGAGAACGGTAGTAACGTACGCAGCGGAAACGATAAACTTGACAAAGAGAGAAGAGGAAAGACTGAGAGCGTTCGAGAGAAGAATGATGAGAGTGATTATGGGTATGAAGAAAACCGGAGAAGGTGAATACAGACAAAGAACAAACAACGAAGTGATGAAGACATTGGGCGAAGGTGACATTGTGAGGTACATGAAGGCTCAAAGAATTAGCTGGCTGGGGCACATCACAAGAAGAGAACCACAAAGCGAATTAAGACAGATAACAGAATGGAGACCGAATGAGAAAAGACCTAGAGGAAGAACAAGAAATAGGTGGATGGACGAAGTGATGGATGACCTTAAAGCCATGGGAGTAACGAGATGGAAAGAAAGATGCGAGGATAGATTGGAATGGAAAAGAATAGTGAATGAGGCAAAAACACACGCTAGACTATGAAAAAAGAAGAAGTTAGCAACAGGAGTGATTCACCTGAATTGAATTATAAAGACTTCTGAAAAGGAGTAGGAATATTCCTAAAGGAATGTAAACCTTATTTGATTTGATTGAATAAACTAATAAGATTGGTACAAATGACACTCGATGAAACAACTAACAAAGTAAAAGTGAATGGAAAACTATCAAGAAGGTTTAAGATCGAATGCGGGTTAAGACAGGGCGACCCACTATCAGCGGTATTGTTTAATTTCGTACTTGAAAAAGCATTAAGAGACAGCAAAATTGGTGATAAAAACATAATATTTCGCAACCGACAACAATGTCTTGCCTTTGCGGATGACATGACAATTTTAACGCGAACAAAACACGAGCTACAAGAAACAACAAAAAAGATATTAAATGCTGCACAAATATTGGGTTTAGAGGTCAACGAAGAGAAAACAAAATATATGTTGTGGGACGACAAGCCCTTCGAACAAGGTGCATTTCTTCAAATACAACTAAAAGAGAATAGAACAGTTAAATTTGAAGAAGTTGAAACATTTACAAATCTCGGAACTTTGGTGACGAGAGAAGTAGGAAGCAATGAAGAGATAAAAGCCAGAATTGTTGCGGGGAACAAAAGTGCGTTTGCCTTAAAATCGATACTGTCTGGTAGAATGTTTTCAAGGTCTGTCAAGCTTCGAGTATACAAGACAATAATACGACCGGTAGTAACATACGCAAGTGAAGTTTGGACGTTGAGGAAGCAAGAGCAGACAATGTTAAGTGTGTGGGAACGGAAGATATTGAGAAGAATATTTGGAGGAAAATGCGTAGATGGAAGATGGTTAAGGCGAACAAACCAAGAAGTGTATGAGCTATATAATGAAGCTACCATTGTCGGCGTAGTTAAATCGCAGCGTATACGGTGGTTGGGTCACTTGGTGCGAATGAATGAGGAAAGAGTGCCAAACAAGATATTAAAGATGAATCTGGGTGGAATGCGAAGAAGAAGAGGTAGACCAAAATCTAAATGGAAAGGAGAAGTACAGGAGGACTTGGATTCCTTGCACGTCAAGAAATGGATGGAAGAAGCTCGAAACCGAAAGAAATGGTCCAGTGTAGTCAAACAAGCCATGGGTCTACAAGGCCCGTAGTGCTATCATATATATACATATATATATATGAAATGTAGAGTAACCAACAAAATTGAAATGGATTATGTTATTAATTAGTTTTCGATAAATTTAAAAAACCTGTTGCTTTTAGTTGAATTTTGACTGATGTATATAAATATGATAATATGAAATAACGTAAAACCAAAAAATAATGAAATTAAAGTAAATCAGAGTGTAAACAATTAAGATACCCAGGTTTAATTCTGAGGTTGCGTAATTTGCGTTTTTTATCAAGCTTTATGCAAGTAAGTAATTAGTTCAAATTAATTAAGAATATAGCAGGGTGTACATTTATTTATAAATTTGTAATTTTTATTGCATTAGGCGCTATAACAAAAGTATATAGCAAAGATTATTTCTATATAACAAATATTAATTTATCACGTTCCTAGACCGTAAAAAAAATCATTACAACCTTAGCTTTAGATCTGAGCATTTTAATATTATTGTTTACAATCTGACTTACTTTTATTAACATTATTTCGTTACTTTTGGTTTAATTCAGTTTATCATATTAGTACATCAGTTGAAATTCAACTAAAACGCAACAGGTTCTTTGAATTTATTGGCAACTAAATAATAACAATCCATGAAACATAACATATTATGTATTGTCGTGTTCCAAAATCCTTCTTCGATTTTGGATATTAATTTTGAATTTTATTTAATACAATTTATGTTTTCGTTTTTCGCCAACTGGTGAACGTACACAGAGAAATATTTTTGGTGTTTTGAAGTAATTGTTACTTCAAATTGAAGTGCAAATCGTCCTCGCACCAATTTGAAGTAATTTTTACAAAATTTTTGAAGTACATGTTGATAGGGATTTTTATTACAAATTGAAGTAAAATTTATAGCAAATCTTGGAATACAATTTTTTAAGTAAAATTTACAATAAATTTTGAAGTAAACCGTTGAAGCAAATTTTACCAAAATTTTGAAGCAAAATTTGAAATAAATTTTGAAGTAATCTGTTGAAGCGAATTTTACAACAAACTTTGAAGTAAACCGTTGAAGCAAATTTTACAAACATTTTGAAGTAAAATTTGAAATAAATTTTGAAGTAAAATTCTAAATAAATTTTGAAGTAAAGATTCTATGAATTTTAATGTGAATTTTTTTGAAATTCAATTTATTTTGGATATGATTTAAGATTTTATTATAGCAGAAACTCAATTTGGAATGTAAAATCATCATTATAATTAATTGGATATAAATTTATAATATTAAAAATTAAAAATTTCAAAGAAACCCCAATAAAATTTGATATTGTCTCGTATGGTTGAAGTTTTATTTCCATTTAGATTTCAAATTTTATTTAAATTTAAATTTGTTTAAAAATTAAATTGAATTTTCATTTTTATAATTAGAAAGTAGATGGAAATTATATTTTGGAAAATTTTGGCATTACTATTTTATATCAATTACCTTTTCACTCAATTTTAAAATTAGCCTGGAAGAAATTTTGGAAGATTTGTAAATTTTTTATAAACCAATTGGAAATAATTATTGAAACGGGAATAAAAATTATCCTTCATATTATGGCAGTATGTTTTTCTATTAAACTAATGTTTGTTATTACGTACAAATATTTTTGAAGTTACTTATAAATTCAATTGCTAGTTTTTTTAATAAATAATATTAAAAAATTTATTATTTAAATATTAAATAATAAATTTAAATTGCAAGGTAAACTATTAATTTAAAAACAGATTTGAAGGAGATCTACATAAATATATACCCTACTATTAAAGTACAAATTGCATTAAAACTTCACTAACTCGAACTGCTCTAACTCGAATTATTTTATATATATATATTTTTTTTTTTTGAAAAAATACCTATATATAGGTTTTTCAGATATTTACGTGTAATTTCATCTTCATAACTCGAACTTTCTCTAATTCCAACTTTTTTGGTGTTCCCTTAAGATTCGAGTTAAGGAAGTTTGACTGTATATTGTTTTCTAAAATGCAACTAGGCATATAACATACACTCCAAAATAATTTAATATAATATCAAATATGAGAATAGTAGAAAAATAGAATAATTTTGTCGATAAGGAATTCATTAAATTAATTGCGACGTCATTATTTAATGGATATTAGAATTTAATTTTACGTTTATTAATATATATTTTTAAATATTCATTACTTCTATCTAAAATTATTGACATTTTCCGGTATAACGTTTAACAATTCTCTATATAAGCTAATTACAACTCTTTGACAGGTTAGGACTAAAAATATGTATTTAAAAAAGAAAATAAATGAGTATTACTGTACTGTCATTTAAAAAATGATTAAAAATATAGTAATGCGATATAAGGCCCTATTTCACGATGATTTTTGATCTTCAGTCGCATATAAGTACGAAAATATGCTCAAATTGGAAATATATTGTAGTACGTTTCACTTTATACCGCTTGGTATAATTTGATTAATTGGTCAATTTTACCTGATCCGGCTCTGCACCACCGAGTGACCTTCTTATCTGCTTAGCTAATATAGTTTAAATATTGAAACTGTAACGGTGGTTGCTTACTAGGAATAGCTCTAATTAGTATAGATTAGTTCATCTTTGATTGCTGACTAAAAATCTATTGAATATCAATTTTGAATGGTTTTTTACCCAAGTGAAATATCCTATTTAAACTGATGGTGAGTTTTTGTCATGAAGGAAGTATATTGCAAGGGCGGTTATTTAATTGTTGTTTAAAGGATACCAGACGGACATTCAAATTCAAAAATTATTTTGTCTTTAGATTTTTTCATGGGAGTTGAAAACGAAATTGCTTTACATTCCAGTTTGTTTCATCAAATTAACAATTTATTATAACCAAAAATATAACTTGATTAAACTACTGAGGCTGTGTGAAAAGAGCTGCTTGCAATTTTCACAAGTGTTTTCAGAAGAAATCTTGAAACCGAACATTTCTTCCAAAAGTTTCAGATAGCATTTTACTAAATCAAAAAATGCTGTCGTTTAATATAGGAATATATAATTTGCTACGTTAGAACAAGTTTCGGAAACACGCCTTGCAAGCTCAAAAATCAAGTCTTCCTAAAGGCATTTTTATGCTAAAAGTGAGAACGTCATCTACATATATACGTTGTACTTATTTCAGTTTATATAATTAATTTTTCAAATAATCAAAATGTTTATAAATGTGACAATGACGTGTAACTAACCACACACTAGATCAAAACTTAATTTATTTAACTAACGTGAATTCGGTACTGATGAAGACTAATAAGTCATCCTTAATTCTGCAAAATGTTCGAATTTACCTACACTTGCATTTCAATAAATGCGTAAACTTATTAGTTGATATTATTAATTCATTTAATTAATTTATTTAAATATTCTTTATAAAATATTCATTATAATATTCAATATTCATTTTTTGAATGTTATAATGTAATTATTACAATATACAGATTTGATTAACAAATTTTGTGTGCTTATATTTGTAGTTACTTTGAAAAAATCACCAAAAGCAAAACAAAACTCACATTTTTTGTCGCTAATCCATTAACACTAAAAAATCAATAGTTTCGGTACTACCTCTGAGGTTAGTTTAGATTTGAACAACATTTTTAATAAAAAATTATTGTTAGAGAAGTTAGTGTTTTCTATTATCATCTCAAAAACTTTCCACAATCAAGGGGACACCCTGTAGAAAGATATTTGTAGTGTAGAAGAAATGATAAATTATTTTTGTTCTTTTGTTATGTTATTTACGTTATCTCTGTATTTAAATATCCTTATGTTATTTATCCGTTGAAATGATACTCGCGGATGTCCATTCGACCGGAAAATTGTTACCGCTTTTTAATTTCATGATTCACTCACTCCATTATTCATTAAAACATTCTTTTTCTCATTTTCACACATTATGAAGTAGAATAAAATAATTCCCTTTGCTTTCTCTCCAACACATTTCTTATCTTTTCTCATTTATATGAAACCCAGTACCACTAACTATATAATCCTTTTCGTTCTAGTCACCCCATTTAACACAAATTAGCAGCTTTTCACTTCTAGTATAGATTACTATCTACACGTTTTCGGTCAAGAATTAACATCATCAAAACAATACCCGTAGAATGATGCTAAAAGTGAACTAGAAAAACAGAAATTGTAAAGTTACAATTTGTCGCTGTTAAAAATATTTACATACTTACTCGTATTTTTATGCCAAATTTTATTTCGCCCCTTAAATCACTATCGTTTTACAAATTCAAAAACAATAACTATAAATTTTTGTCTGTTATTAGTTTCTTTTATTACTCTAACCCTATTTAAAACACGAACATTTTGAAAAATTCAAAATATAATTTTGAAAATTTCTAATTTTGCATGGTTGCGATGAAAGTTTCAGGTATATATTTTCAATACTGCCAATATAATTTAAATTTTTAAATACTTTGTGTAATAAGTAAACATTTCATAAAATTTTCAATGGAAAAATGAATGATAACAATGTGATGACATAACACTTGGGGCGTAAAAGAAATATAATACTTCCTTTAGGAAGGTAGTAGACTTTACTTTCCGTAGGGTGACAGAACGTTTGTGTTGGCTGCCAACACCACGACTCTGAAGAAAACGTTTCCTTTTTGTGTATTTCAATGGGACGTCAAGTTGTCAAATCTCTAGTCCGTGGTATCACGCACATTGTGCTTTCCGCAAGGGATGAATTCAATCTTAGTAGTCCAGCGAGATTGTCCCAACTTACTTATTGTTTTATATGTGCCATTTGATTTTAATAAATTTAAATTTGGATTATTGTTCTGTAAATTTTCAAGTAAAATTTTCTCTATCAGATATTCGTAATATGCTTATGTTCGTGAACATATAGCTACAATGTGGAATAAATTATAGTTGAATACGTATGTATGTATATGGGTAATCCACGCCCTACACTCCTGGGATTACGACTATTATCTGTGAATCAGCTTGATGCATTTTCTAATTAGTAAACAATGAGTTTAAAGAGATTTATGCTACAATGATACAATAAGCACTAAAATTACTGATATATGAAACATTTTTTATTTTCATACAAATTAAAAGTTACTTCAATATTACATTAATACAGCATTACCTTATTAATGTCACACAATACCTACATAGATACATAGATATACCACTGCTGATTGCAACTTCAAAGTAATTAATATTTACTAAATAATATTGGATAATTATATCAAATGTGAAATTTGGAGTTTATTCTAAATACATACCACCAATATATGCTTTTATTTCAAAATGTATAATATATAAAAAAACAAATAGGTATTACCAACTGAAACTTAAAATTATCTTATATTATCAGTACCTACTAATTTAAAAAAGTTACTAAATATTATTACACTAATTTCCTTTTAGTATCTAATTTTATGCACAGCAGTCAGTGGCTTTGAAGCTATATAGCTGTAAAGTAAGCTAAAAGTAAAACTTTACTTTAATTTTTATATTTTGTATAATAATTATGAATAACATAATAAAATATGAATAACGGCTTAAAGGGCCATACCAGTTTGCACACTGTAAATTTGAGTAATTTTCGGGAATTTTTTGGACGAAAAGTACTCAATTAAATATTTCCGAAAATTAAGAATATATTTGGTTATATTTGACCTATATTAGATAATTTTTTCATAAAAAAATATAGCGATTCGAGCGACTTATGTGCTACCTTCAGAGGCACCAAAGCAAAAGTACCTTAACTGTTGCAATGATCCCGGCCGTTTGAGTAGCTGAAATCGAAAAAAGAAAAAATGTCGTTAAACTTTTCGAAAAATATCAAAATCTAACAAAACGGCGTAGTTATGAAAAAAAATCTGTTTTTTTTGCTTATAAATGGTCGTTTTTTCAATCCAAATCGTCAATTTTCATCCAATCAAAAATATCCTGTCATTGTATAGTAAGGGAACGGTACGATTCGCCGCGGACGATTTGCCGCGCACGATTCGGCGTGAGTTTTTAATTTTTATCCGTTCAGTAACCTCATCTATTAATAATTTTTAATAGATTTTAATAGAATAGACCCATAAAAATGAATTAAATAAATTAAACAAATTTATATAAATTTCTCAAAAGTTAGAAAAACAACAGTAGTTTCTTGCCGAGTGCAATAACTTAATGTTGTTGGTGTCTAGATCATGGCTATTTTCAAGACAATGTGGTGAGAAACCTGTGTTCGACCTATTGTTGGCTATGTCAGCCTGATGTTCCTTCGCCCTGGTATGTATCGATCTTCCACTTTGTCCTATATAGATGCCGTCGCATGTGTTGCAATTCAATTAATAGATTCCACTATTCGTAAGATGATCGTTAATTGCTCCTTTATTGTTCAATAAGGAACCTAAGTTTATTTTGTTCACTTCCGTAATTTTAAGTCCCGATTTCTGTAGATGTTTCCTAACTTTTGAACTGGTTCCCGGGACTTAATTAATAACCCCCCCAATTAGGAGCCCGCTCCTTAATTTGAGAAGCTAGTGGAGCGGTAACCAGACCTCTCTCAATTAGTTTCTCTTTTTTCCTTATGAGGTTATCAACTACGTCCGTGGTGTACCAGTTATTAACGGCTAATAGGCGAATAATGTTTGTTTCAGTGATGAAATTTTCTTTCGTCATCGGGACTTTGAAAAGTCGATCAATAAAACTGTGAAAAGCGGCCATCTTGATTTTCCACGATTGATTGGAAGAAAATGGTATAACAATGTCGGTCGTGGTAGGCTTTCTATAGATTTTTATATCTAGGTTTTCATCCATCCTGGTTATCGTTAAGTCCAGGAAATTCAAGCTGTTATCTTCTTCTTCTTCCATAGTGAATTGTATTTTTTCATTTAAAGAATTTAAAAAGACTAAAAATAAACTTAGTTGGCGGGACGTACCCTTCCATATACAAAACACGTCATCTACATAGCGGCACCAAAATATAACAAAATTTAACAACCAATGATTAGTGGAGAATAAGCAATTTTCGAAATCTTTCATAAATATTTCAGCAAAAGTAGGAGCTGTAGGTACCCCCATTGGTAGGCCATCTTTTTGCATAAAGAACTTGTCCCAAACCTAAAATAACTCTGTTTTAGACAGATTTTCACGAGACTACATAATTCATTCTGTTCAACTTCTTCTAGATTACTATTATGGATTAAACGTTTCAAAATAGGCTGTTATCGCTCTCCATGCTGCCATATTCTTTTGCAATAGGACCGATGATGATGTACATTACTTAGAGCATTTTTAGAATAGCATAAAAACCATCGTTAAATATTGGGACTGCAAGGAAATTAGCGAGCTCGATCGTTTTCAATCCATTATGGAGGTGCTTTGGAGCAAGGTGTCAGAGCAAGTCGTCATAATTTTTTTTGATATTCTGCGTGTTCCTTCCTTTGCATCGTTCTAGTAATTATTTTTAATTTTTAATATTACTAAAGTAATGTTTAGTGTTGTAAAAGTATTGGTGGTACGCCCCCAGGCAGATGTGGCATTTTATACCTACGAGCGGTTGCTCTTTAGAAGGCCCGCCATTCGGGGAGTATTAGAGATATGGCTTTACAATTTTTACAGTATATTCTTGAAAGTACAAACCATATAAAAAGACAAAAAAAAAGTTGATTTTTTTAAGGTATCAAACTGGTAAGGCCCCTTAAATACAAACTATTAGTTTAACGCTTGCCGTACTGAAACAGGGTCTACTCTGACCCAGAACTTACAGTTTTGTAAATATATCTGCAACAATTTTTTTAAATCAAATTTCCTTTTTAGAATTCTAATATTCAAAATATAATTTTTTTATAAAAGTTATTCAGTTTTTGTTAATAATATGATATAAATTTCATTACGGAAATTTCCATCTCTATTATTAGCGTTATAGTATCAAATAAATTAGTCATTTTAAAATGTGGAGCAATGATGACCCAGCTTTAGTAAACTACGGTTGAAAATTATTTTAATACGGCCAGCGTTATACATTTCATAATTTAATCATTTTGTAGTTCTTTTTTAATGTCCTTTAATTCTCAACTGCCACACTTCACCAGGATAACATAACTGCCACACTGGAGCGTTTTATATCCCACCGTTAAAATTCGACTAACAACAATGTTTTACTTACGTTTTGTCTTCACAACAAAACTATAACATAGTCAAAAACAATCGCATAAATAATTATAACTGCCACGCTGCGCTGGGGTCTTTGAGTCTGACGGTACCACTCTGCTTTACACGATTACCAATGCTTAACTAATGATTCCAAAATAATAATCTTGGGTCGAGACCAAAAGAGCATCATTAAACTAACGACAGATGGCTTCACAAGTACAAATTTCGTCCAGTAAAAGTGTTTAAATTGGACTTGATTACGACTTGGGTCAAATTGACCCCACAGTGGCTGTTAAGGGTTAAAATACAGTATTGTTACTTTTATTGTGTTTAAAACCACTTCAAATTTAAATATGATAGATAAAATACCTAAGTAAAGCCAAAAAAATATTAAAATAAACAAAAATTCATCATTTAAATTGTGGGTTAAAAATGACTCACTTTTAGTAAACTAAGGTTGAAAATTATTTCAGTACAAGTGTTAATTTCATGCCATTTTTAATATTGTAGTTAAATAATATTTCACTATTGTATGATCATAGTTAAATAGTGTGCTACTCTAGAAAGTAGTAGACCGTATTTGAAAAGATTAACAAAAACAATTATTAAGTAAAACAAATTAATTGAAAATAAAACAAAAACAAGATATGAAAACTATGATAACTTAGGTTTTAATTTATTTTAATAAAGGATTTAAACAAATAAAAATTGAAATAGATTGTTTTTGTAACATTTGTACATTATATTTAGTATTCTATTCTGTATAACAATATTAAAATCTGTTTTATCAATATGTTTATTTGTTTAGTTTAAATATTTTATTTTACTTTCTTTATTATTATTTAATTAGTTTATTTTATGACAAAATTTATTGTTTACATTAAAAAGCTTTAGTATTTTCAATTTTTGCAATATTTTAAAAACAAATCTCAAAACAATCCAGAAGATATAATTTTACAATATCAAATAATTTATTTGGTTTTTCTTAATCAAACTGCGCAAATGAAATCAGAAGTCAAATAATGCACATTTAGTTGAATTCATGTATAGATCCTGATTCTTTAAACTAACTTTTCTTTCACAAATATGTAGCCTAATTACAATGCATCGAGTTGATACTGAGATCATACATAATTTACAAATATGTATTGTTACGAGTCCTTATTTCTTTTCAAAAGTTAGTACATAACCTATAATATAATACTAATATATAATATTCAAATTGAAAATTGGAACAAAGATTCAAGTTCCTGATATGACACTTGCAATTTGTAATAATTACAATAACTTGAATTTTAAGAGAAAATATTTTGCTTTTTTATTGGACCAATAATGCTTTCTCTTACTTAGTTTTTAATATTTAAGGTAGTTAGGCAGTCGTATAGCGGGATGGTAAAGGGCGTGGGGAACAGCTTATGCTCATACACGGTAACGCTCGTCAGGTACCAACTGCCCAAAATATAATTTTGCGATCAGATAAAATAAGATTACCGGCATATTTCCTTCAAAATTAAGTAAATATATTATAATTTTGCACTTATTACATGTTAGCTAAGGCTTTAATAATAAATAGTTCAGAATCAATTAACTAAACACTTAAGCAATATTAAAATTTTCTTTGAAATTTGGCAATAGCGTATTCAGTATATAATCTTCAAACAGACTAAACAAAATATCTAAAATTAGTAAAAAAACCTGACATCAAAGTTAATGTTTAATCATTTGGACGTTGGTACTGAAAGGGTTAAAGTATCGCTCAAGTATATCCATGTGTATCTGAACTTGTCTATTCGTTACCTGTACCCAGAACGTGTGCGAATGAGGTTTCGTCTGCGTATAGAGCTATGTATGCCTTTATGAAAATCGGTATATTATTGACATGCAGGTTAAAGAGCTTCAGAGAGAGGATTAAATATATTAATTGTCTTTGTGTTCCTTAATTGAATACTTAATAAGCTGTTAATTTAATAACATGGACATAAATTGAAAAAAATGATTGATCAAAAATTTATTATTTTTCGCCCATAAACAGAATTCATAATATCGATGAAAAATTTATGGTACATTTATCAAAACAATCATTGCATTTATGAATTTGTTCATCGATATGATGAAATTTGTCCATCGGCGTAAAATTCATCATTTTTATATTAATATGATGAACCATTGTTTTCAATGTAATATATGATCGCTTTAATCACAAATGATTTTAAACTAACCTGTATGATGCATTTAATGATCTCATAAAAGATTTAGGCACTATATTTTTTAAATATTTTAATAATTATTTAATAATATTAATAATTTAATAACTAACTATTAATATCAGAAATATGATGGAAGTATTAAATCCTAAAACTAATTTCAACATAACTGAACTATCGTAAATTTGTAAATGTCATAGCTATATGTGACTGATAATGCATTATCAGAACACAGAAAACAAATAAGTTCTATACGATTGGACCATACTACGTCTTTACATTATAGAACGTCTTAATACTGAGTTTTTGAGAAAGAAGAATGAAAGAACAAATCAATTACTGGAACATTTACATATTTCGTTTAGGCAACTGCGTTTAATCAACTATTTATTCCTCAATTTTTGCCTGACTAAAATATGACATAGTACAAATTAATAACATAGCTAAGTAATAAATACATCACGAAAATATATTTGCTAGTGGAATGTTAGAGGCATTTGGATGATTTAACCCAAGGAATGTTGTCCAGTTGTCTGTTCGTGTGCTTAATTGACATGCACTTCCTAGTCTGTGGCAATGTTCAAGTTGTTGTTACAATTATTAAAATTCCTATCACATTTCATCTATCTATTATTTGTTTTATTTAGATTAATTAAATTAAGAGTATATTTTATTGTTTAATTAATATTACGGTGTCAAACAAAGGTACACAAAATTTAATAAATAAACAAATAAATATATTTAAATTAAAACATTTACTTATTTCGTATCCGATTCTTCATCATATATATGTGTATGTATATCTATACGAGGCCGATGGTTGGGCCGTGTGGTTTGTCATAAAGCAAGCCACCGCAGTCCAATTTGTATATTATTAATTAGTATATATTATTTGTACAACAAATATGTGAGGTTATGTTTAATATTTTAAAAGTAGACTGAGTTACCATTTGAGCTGCCAAATAAAATCTTTAGGCTTAGAAATAAAAAAATTGATGTTTTTGATAAATCTGTGTTAACTTATGAATATTATTAAATGGCAAAAATGTTTTTCCTTCCAAACAAAGCAGAAAGAATCATAATAGCAGCTTCATTAGGTTTTAGAATTAAAAATTCGTAATTTTCTACTGAAAATTATTCTTGTTATTAGTCAAAATATAATAATCTATTCTGAACATCTTACATTAGAGCACAGTTTACTTCCAGGAGTGATTTGGTTTGTTAATGAGCTGAATAGAGCTAACAATTTTGACCTATTACGGAATTCATATGGAAATTTCTATTTGTGCGTCTAGTCAAAATTAGAATATAGTTTTAGGTGTTTATTAAGTTATTATTATGGTTATTATTACGAATAGAATGAAATGTTTAATTTGTATAAATTATGTAAAATATCTGATACCTACGCAAAGTAAACGCGGTGATAAATAAAATTTTGCACTACCTAGTAGGTACAAATTTTTAGCACGTTTTTACAAAATTAGTTTAAAAATCCAGAGAGCTGAAAATTTGTACTTAATTAAATATCCTAACTATAAATTAATTTTTTGATTATGCATAAATGTTTATTTTGGGTATGTAAAATAAGTTGCTCACATCAGCCTACTTGAAATGAAAAATTCAGCCGCTTTTACTTGCGAAAACAAAATGAATGTAACGTAATGCATAACAAGTAGTTAGCTGAAGGGTTAGTTTTAGTCGTGATACTCATGCAGAATTATAAACCTACCTCTATTTTCGACTCTGCGTACGCAACATTTATTATAATATAGAATTACATTTGACTACATACCCTCTTCTTCGTAATATTATTTGTTATTCAGAAAATACGCTATTTATGATTTCTCTTTGCTTTCAAACAGAACGAAACGTACACATTTTAGATCATAGGATTAATTTTTGTGCCTGTGGTTTATTAAATATGATGTTTGAGTGCGTTAATAAATTTAATTTTAATCTACTAAAAATGTACTACTGCATAATTTTCATCAAGGTGAGCAACCGCATTCAGTGAGCACCAGAAGTCAATAATAAGCTCAAAGTACAGGTAGGCCAAATAACAGTTTACAACTTTATTTTCTAACAATTCTTCGATGAAATGAAAAGGGAAAGTGGAAATTTCAACAGATGCTGAGAGTTTATTTACCCCGTTTGAGGTTTAAAAATGCTGCAGTAGTCCTCCGTCCTTTTAAAAACAGTGGCTTTAGAAACAATATCTGAAAAACAAGTCTAACACGTTGACCCACAGGTTTTTATAATAAACACCATTCCATTAATAACACTATCTTCTTCTTTAAGTGCCTTCTACTTTCAGGAGGTTGGCGATCATCATGGCTAAAGCCAAGACGACGTACTAGGGAATTTAATTAATGTGGTGCTTTCCCGTTGCCTTCCCCAGCAGTTTATTCGAAGCGACTAGGATTTGAACAGCGGTTGCCCGCTTCCCAATCGGCCGGTGTAGGTTTTACGCCACACTGCTGGTTAGACTATAATCGATTTTAAAGTTTCGATTTTGCACGTAAGAAACACCTAGTTGTTCAAACCAAGCACCGTTACGGTAAGTGTACCCGACGTAAAGCTTTTTCATAGGCTGAACCGGCCGTAGTTGTCAGCTGGTTGTTCAACTGTTTACATCAAATTATAAATTTATTTAAAATTGAATGCCGTTAATTATAACCGAATATTTACATAAAAGCGGATTCCAGTTTTAAATATTTTTGTTAATTTGAGTACGGTGCTGTTCCATTCTTAGAATTGCTATCTAATGTTGCCGGTCTTGTTTTGATATCGGACGACACACATTTTTCATTTATTTTTCACATCCATATCGAACGAAATATGAACTTTTTGAAAATATTTGGATGTGTTACTGATTTTTGGTTGAACCAATCCAGTGTTGGGATCTATCCGTGCAAGTAGCTTTTGTGTTAATTTTTTTACCTGCATTTCGAGGCGAGAAGAATACTCTTCGTTGGAGGATGCCATCATCAATATATATTATTTTTTTGGATTACATTCGATTTCTACGAACATCCGTTTTTAGCTCCATTTGGAAATTATCGTAATTTGTAAGATTGTCCTATGTGAGGTAAAGCCTTGTACTTTTTAAAATATAATTAAAAAATATATATTTTTGCTTTATAACCAAACCTGTTTATAATCCTTCTTATCTCCGTATTTTACCATTTTTAAATTTTATTTTACCAAATTTTACAATATTAATGCTGTAGCGTAATTTGCTCAAAATTAAACTACCCCTGCCACTTGCCTAACCGTAGATGGACTGTACGCGTTAGCTAGCTGTGTTATTTAAAACTCAGTTCTCGAGAGCGTGGGTGTTTCGAAAAACATCGTGGGTTCGTAACAAAAAGTTCTTCAGTACTCAGATTTAATTTCAGCTAAATGAAAAATATGATGTTAAAGTGGACGCCAGCTAATACAAATAAAACTAAAAAGAAAGCAAGAGTCGATTTATTGTATTAACACAGATAGAAAATAAAGATGTCGACAAGTTTAATTAATTCACTAATCAAAACAAAACATAAAACATACCCATAAGGATCAAGTAAAGCTAGAACGTAATTGAGGATTACGAACTAGAAAACAAAATAAAAAAATACAAAAGTAAAAAAACTGACATCCACCTGAGGGGTAGATTTAGTCAAGTAAAAGAAAACAGTTGAGTACCCCTGAAGAGGATAACTCAACAAAAAGAAGTTATGCCCAGCAAAGATTAATTGCACAAGTAAAAGAAAACAGTTGAGTACCCCTGAAGAGGATAACTCAACAAAAAGAAGTTATGCCCAGCAAAGATTAATTGCACACCGGATTTCATCATCTCGGGATAATTGAATTACAAAATAGATCCTGGCATACTGCATCATTTAAAACAAGTAAATGCATCTCTATGAGACTTACCCTGAATGCAGTACTACCAACTTCACGACTCGGCAATTGTCTTTCCTTCGTCAGGACCCTTCGAATTCAATAACATTTACTTCATCATTCTATTGGTCTACCATCCAGGAATGAAAGTCTACAAAATAGAGAACACAAAATACTCATTAAAAAAATCAACAGCTTGCCAGTTCCAATTCTCATCAACCGAGAAAGTGTGACTGCAACCTCAATTAATCTCTACTGCAACATCTTCATAAAATCTAATCATCCGCTGGAAGTCGAGGTGTACCATCCCAAATAAAAACGTAAATCCACGTCCGGGATTGAAAAGGTGGTGAAACAACAAAACAATAAATCCACGAAGTTTGGTTCTACAAATTGAAATTAACTTCGATCCACTTGGTATCACAGCTTTACAAGGATACATCATCTTGTGAATAAAAAGACAACCATCGGGAATGAAATCCATACCAAAAAAATAACCATTCTTCGGACTACTGATGTTAAATAATAATGTTTTCCAACCCAAATCTTCAGAACAGATGTTAGATAAAAAAAACGTCATCGCAAAACCATCCACAAATACTGGAACCATCTGTGGCTATGAAAAGATTTCCTAAACTGATATGGTACTCCATTTTACGACGTCAAATTAAATTGCGATAACAAAAAGCGAATAAGTAATTATAAAAAAACGTTCAACCCATAAACCTGGGTGCTAAAAATAATTTGTTAAACAAATTAAATAATAGTAAAAATACTATAATTACCCGCTAAACGGCAAAATTAATTAAAATAAACCATTGAAAACTAAAAATGGACGACCCCAGATTATACGTCAATCTCTTTCGAAATTGAACGCATGATGGCTTCTATCTAAACTAAACGAAAATTATCGCAACCAATAGCGATCCAGTGGCGTAGCTTGAAAAATATATTGTAACGGTCAAAACGTCTTTTGGCACGTTACAATGCAGATATTCTGATTGCTGATCTGACTCGATACCTGTTTTTTTCGTATGTGTGGATTTGCGTACCACTAGAATCAATTTCAATCTTTGGCTTCTTAGATTATTATTGAAGAATTGACTGCAGTTATACCAACATCTCTTTAATTACCATCGTCTGCTTTAGATAATTTACCATCTGCCATCAGCACCAACATAAGTGCTTTGTGCCGTCCCTTTTTTGTTGTTCATTGATAAATCGAATTTGATTTGCGCTTTAAATTTGGTTTCAATTTTGGTTTTACAATTATATATACTAACGCTGTGCATCAAGTATATGTAGCTATACCGACATTATTCTTGCATCACAAAAAACGCGATTGTATTTATTTGATATAGGGTCGCTAAAATCAGATTTTTGGCGTTATTGCAAAGTAGTTTATAAGTTTAATAAACCTTTTTTTTTACAACTATAAGGCAATTATTAATTGTACTTCCATATAAACTTTTTTTCTTAATTAAGAAACTCGCCAATCTTTTCTACTGGCGCGGCAGTGTGGTATAAGGCTTAAATCGACATGCAACCACCGCGGTTCAATGTTATGATCTAAAGCCTAATATTCACCTATGGGCTATGCATCTAGCAAGGTTAGCAACTTACTAAAATATATGAGGGCCAAGTGTAAATTTAGTACATTAGTAGATTCCAATAACAGGACGTAGTCCAAAATTAAGAGGAAGAAGAAGAAGAAAATCTTTTATTTTTTTTGCTCCGGAGTTAGCCATAGGGGATTCCCAATTCTCTAACACAAACTTCAACAATTTCTCTTGTGTACTTTACATCGTGGCACTGTTACTCTAAACTTGTGATTTTCAATTTTGGGTGGCTTCAGGAATATTTTTACAACGTACACTCAGGGACTTTCTCTTTCCAGTCTCGTAGAATATTCTAAAATTAGGGCAACGTCAGAGGTGCTTTTACAAATTGCATGGGCTCAAAAACCTAGTGTTTCTTGATTCGTAATTTTAGAGCGCAGGTTGGTGGCCAGGATGTTTTTATGACGATCGTGGGTCCAGAAACTGATTTGTTTCAACTTTTTTTATTTTCTTAAATCTGTCGTTTAAAGCAAATGTTTTTACTATTAATATTAAAAATTTTAATTTTACTGTGTTTTGGCCGTAACACGTTCAGTAGTAAGTATAAATTCACCGACACTACACTAAAAGGACTAAAAGAAGGATAAAAAAAAAGGATTTCTTAAATGAAGAATAAATATTTTCTTGAAATTATTTATTTCATTTTAAAAAATTACAAGAATCGTCCTTATGTAAAGTCAAGTTTACGTTATGCGATTTTGTTTCCTATTTTGCTTGCGAGTTTAAGTACTAGTTATCCTATTCGTCATAGTTGCTTACTTACTTCGTTTGCGACGAACTCTACTTAAGTAATAGACGGTTCCTCCTGAATGAGGCAATTGTGTATTTATTGAAATTTGGACAGGACAACGTCTGTCTGGCCATCTAGTATTAAATAAATTGAAAGTCAGATAATTTAAAATTAATATTTATTGAAATATATTACAAAATATTTCAAAACTCAAAATTATGGGCAATTCCGAACAAATAATCCATGGTATCTATCCTACCATAACTTTCCACAATGGTTTTTATTCGTTTTGAAATTACGCTGTATTATTCTATTCTTTATAGCCCACCCTGTACTTGTTATGGCAGAGACCGATTGTACACTTAACTTCGAAGTTTATTTTTACCAGATCAATTTTCAAAAACACCTATCATAAGTTAAAGTTTATTTTAAATCAATAAATATTGTGCAGTTTACATACGGGGAGAAAACGGTCGGGTGGCGAATCGGCGGGGTCGAAACGGACGGGGGCTAAACGGTCCGGGGCTAAACGGTCCGGGGCTAAACGGTGGAGGCTAAATGGTGGGGACAAAACGTCCCTATCCCAATGAAACAAGTACCTACTACACTGAAAAAAAAGGTACATCAAAAGTTCATCATTTTTGCACCGATGAACAAAACAATATTGATGAAAAATTCATAGTATTGATGAAAAAATCATTATATTTATGAAATTGGTTCATCAATATGATACATTTTGTTCATGGGCGTAAAAATGATGAACTTTTCATAAATTGGATGAACAATTTTTTTCAGTGATATACAAAACAGTATTTAAATATTTTTTTATTTGAGAATGAGATCTTTTTGGCTGAAATCCTTTTGGACGCAATCTGATTTATGAGATAAAAAGAGATGTGTTTGAATCGGAGAATGGTCAAGACGAGAATGAACATTGGCAGATCGTGAAGTGCCCTGCATGAAAATCGATTTTCTAATTGGCGTTTCATTATCAACTTCCATCGTAACGTCATCAAGTGCATTTAAATCGACATGCGATTGGAGTTGCAAGACGAGGTTGAAGAATCGGAGTTGAAAATTTAAAATAACCGCCCGACAACGCAGTTCTTTGACATACACAAATCTTATACATATAACATACAAATAAAATGCTCTAACGTACCTCTATAAATCAAAATATAGACGCCACACGCTTTAAACAAAAATAAATTACAAATATTGTCAAAAAAACAATACAATAATGATCAAGTTCAAGCTTAAAGCTTAACTGCATCAGAACTGATACTTTTTATTAATTTAGGACTACGTCTTGTTATTTTATAGTTTTTTAACCCGTAAGTAGCGAGGTGGGGTGGGAGAGTTCCCAGTAGATTTTAAAAATGCCGTCAGTTAACGATATCGATAGGTGTAATCATTGTATCATCGAGTTTCATGTACCCCTCGGGCATGTGTGTTTGACATCGTCTGATTGAATTTATCTATTTAAAACAAAATTGGGGTAAACCACCTCGTTTATTGTGCGACAAGAAAATCACCTCGCTACTTACGGGTTAAAGACTTGCATATAATTCTACTTAGTCGAGTGCTAACCTTGATTGATGAATGGCATAGGTGAAACGTAGGCTTTACATCACAACAGTGAAGTCAGCGCGACCAAGCATTGAATCGCTGTTTTCCGCTTCGTAGCATGTCAATTTAAGCCTTATATCATCACACTTCTGGTTCTAAATATCATACAATTAAATTTTTTCCCTAATTCTAGGTAAATTAGAAAATCAACCTAAAATAAAAAATTTTAAGTAAATTTGTGGTATGTGGTATGTATTTATAGATAAATTTAAATAAAGTTAAAAATAATACAATACGTAGAAAATCAATAATTTAAAATTTTTGATTTTTTGAATTATTGATTTTCTACGTATTGTATAATTCTTAACCTTATTTAAATTAGAAAACTAACTTATCTCTATTTTTAGCTCACAATAATATTTTCTCATGTACTTAGGTATCGTATCACCGATAACAAACGGTAACTCAAACAATGTCTTTCCAGAATAAATTATATTACGGTTATTGGTCACTCAAAAATCAACGTCGCTTTACTGATCGCAACAAAAAGAAACGCTATTGCCCAGAAAAATTCTTGAAAGAGGCGGTGATTGTGGAAATCTTTGAAGCTTGTGTGATTGCGAATAGTTTTTCTTTTGAACATAATTACTGGTATAAGATCACTAGATCATCGGTTTTAGGGACCAAAGGTTTGTGTAGATGTTCGATATTTGATCTTATTGGCTACGAAAGTTTCATCCTATCAGAAGAAATTCTGAGGGTATGGAATATTCCCCAGTATAAATAAACCTAATCTCGTCCAATGAATTAAATTAAATTAAATTACATTCCCCAGTATATTTGTAATTGTGTTGCCAAGAAGAGCTCTTAAAGCAAGCAATAATTTAATCTTAATAATTAATATTAAGGGATTTTCACGATCGCTTGTTCCAAGAGTTTTAATTTCAATCACATATTTGTGATCGATTTCATTGACTACATACTTGAAACGCTTTCAGGATAGATCTAGTATATGCTTCTGAAACTGGCGAGTCAGAAACACTCTCAGAAGAATGATACTTCACGGTATTAATCAAATCAAATCCCAGTCTAAATATCCCAGTATTATTTGTGTTCAAAAGAAAAGCTCTCGAAGCTAGCGATGTTTATGTGGATCATCAAAGCTCAATATAAAATGATTTTCAAAATCGTTTGCTTCGTTTCCCCTATATTATAGCAGACCACGAGCCACCGCTGGTCGTAATTATATCTTTTAGGGTCAAATTACCTAAATGTTTCTAAACTTCTGTTCCATTCACTATGGAATATTTTGAGTAATTCGCCTATAGCGTTTTTATGTATATTATAAAAATTGTAAATTTTTAATTTGGAATCACTGGTTTTGTTAGGATCTTGTTATTTTTAGTATACAAGGGGATGATAAATTATTATTAGCAGCATAGCGTTAGATACTTTCGGATCGTCCGTGAACGTGCCGTTGTCTAAAATTTAACCCATTAATTATCTCAAAATGCACTGAAACGAAATTATACTTATCAAGTTGATCGATTGAATTGTGGAAGAAAAATGTTAGTTGTACAGTAGGTACATTTAATTATAAATCAAAAAGGTATTTCTTGTACACTTAAAAATTAGTATAAAATATGCTTTCGGTTAAAGTAATTTTTAACGTCTTCTTTTTCAAGCTTTCTTATAGAAAATGGGGTTTAATAAAGCGAATGTCGTCAGTGTACGATATTAAACTTGTTGGAAATTTTCCACAATTTTGCGTATATAGTAAAGTTGGGTCTATAAATTTTGATTTGTCAGCAGTTTCGATTTAGCAAAGTGCAATTTATAACTATTTATGTAGCTAAGTAAAATGTTTTGTTTTAAAAAGTGTAGTAATTTGTATTTGAATGTAAGGAGTATAGTATAGGTTATAGGTGAATTACAGCACATTGGGTGAAGTGTGAAGATCTGAAATTGTAAACCTCGCCAGATTTGGGGCTGAATGCATAACAAATACCTAAGTGGATATGCTAGGCTGTATTGATGTTAGTTTGCTACTCAAGATGCAGAACTGATTTACATTTGTCACATTTACATTGTAACTCGCGAATACGTAAGTAGGTACCTTATTCGGATGAATGTTTTCATATTATGAGCAAATTTGAAAATTATATTAATATTAGATATAAAGCTGTCAAAGTATGGATGAAAGTCTCTTAAGCGAAAGATATTACAAGTACTCTAATGTGACAGTTTAATCTAACAAGCAAATATTTCTACCCTATAACATTTGAAAAATGTGGGAGACATAAATAAAATGTACAGTTTGGACGAAACCATCGCGGGAATGGCCTAAGGTGGTTAAGGCGTCGCTCCAAATGATTTTATCTCTGAACGCTCCTACAGAAGACTAAAACTTGATTTATTATTCCAAGATGCAATCTTAAAAGTTATGCTTTACTCCATTAGACTTTATTCTTATTTAGTTAATCAGTAATAATAATTACCAAACTGTCGATGCGAGATATTTACTTTATTTTAGTTTAATTAAGAAAAATGCGCCTTTTCAATTTTCAAAATTACGTGACATATACGCTAAAACTATTAAAAGTTTGTTACGTAGTAAATTCATCAGTCATATAAAATTTTGAATCACATTTATCACCAGTGACTGGAAGAATCTCATATGTATTTAGATATCTATGGACGTAGGAATGGCCGCTGCTTCATCCATGATGAATGTGTCACCAGAGGCCGTTTTTAAAATGTGATATGTGAACTGACAGACTGCCTTATATATTCCATGATAATGTATATATGTATATAAAATATAAACAAGGTATAATTCAGCAGGCAAACTTATTTTGAATAGTACCTACCTAAGTTTATCCGCATATTTTTCATTACTCATCTTTTCTATTTTTGACTTCTTAGCTAAATCAAAATAAAATCCAATAAAGCCTGAGTAAATTTTGCCAATTTTATATCTCCCCCTTTTTACTTTAATAAGAATTCCAATTATATGATAAAATGAACGACCAAAAATGTATGTAAGAATTAGTAAATTAACCCGAACATGAAAATACAAGACAAGTCCCCTAGCGCATTGTTCCCACGAACAGCCATTTTATCACTAGTCCTTACATTCCTTCTCAAGCCAATAAACCTGCCAAGCGGCTCGTTCATTTGATTCATTCCATATTCAGCTCTGGTATGCAATTTACATGTTATCGATATTTTTATACTCGTTATAAAATCGTTTTACAATCAGCTTTTGGTAGATGTAGAGCTCATAATAATAGGAGAGGTAACCTTTGTTCCTGTAACACTCTTGTCAACTCTAATGTTTTCAACCCATAATATGAAACGATTAACATCCTTCTTTTACTTTTGAATACGCCCTTAGTGGCTTTACGTTTAGCTTCTTCAGTAATAACAACAATAAATTTTCACTCTCTAACTTGTTTGACTTTAAGTACCGAAATAGAAATTGTGAATAATCGAACCTTAACAATGATCTAATGGCTGTTCTAACAAGAGGTAGCCGACTTGAATTTTTCGGTATTGCTCTCAAATTGACAACTAACAAAACCTGCTTTTATTTTCAAATTATTCAGTCCTATCAAATTAATAAAATTAATTAATAAAAAAAATTAATATTAAAATTAATAAGTATTCATAGTAATTCAGTAGTGCAAACAGTGTTTAATAAATTTTAATAATTTTCTTTACTACGTTTTATTTTTATCCAAATGTGTGCCATTTTGTCCATTTTTTACACCTATTGGTTCTCAAACATAATATTTATTAAGTATACCTATTAATATTGCATAAATTTAGATGATTTAAATAAATTCTAAATAAATAAGTAGGCAATCTTTAGATTTTTTTTTTACGATGTAATATACCCACGCTTAATGTATAATAATAGTGGATTTTATTAACAACACGGCAGTATAACATCACTGGACCAACATTGGTAGATGTAATGATCCATATTGTATTAAGTTTCTTCGATCAAGTCGAAATTCATTACTTTTAATTCAAAAAATGTTTTAATTTTAATTTTTTCTTGCTGTAATTACAACAATTTTTTATAAACTGGTTTTTCCATATTAAACCTCTTGTTAAAGAGGACACCCTGTATAAATACGCAAAAAATCTCTGGCTGTTATATTTATTTCTTGAGTTATTAAAAAAGTAAATCGGTTACCTCTGTTGGAAAACCTTAATTGTTTAGACAGCTGTTGATCTTATTGAAAATTCGAAGTACCTTTTGTTAGCCAATCTTGTTGAGAAATACGCTACAGTGCTTTCTAAAATTTTGTAAAAACAAAACCGTATACTTAATGCTGACAGATGAATCAGAAGCCTTGAAGCTAGAAAACTTTGTCTTAACGCATATAGCATTAAAGAACACATCATTTTTGTATAATCTGCTCAACTCGAAGCGTAGTCAAAAGCAATATAATGCAAAACAAAAAAATGTACTTACATAGAGCTTCAAAGATTATGGTTGAATTATCGACAACCTATCTATATCAATTTGCCTTTTAACAAAAGAAAAAACTGTTATAAATTCATTTCATGCGTGTTTACTATTTATTTAACACGTCAACTTTGGAAAAGATTTGTGTTCTAAACACTTGTATCTTTTTTAAAGTTTTTATAGGAAAAGTTGCCAAAACGTCAAATATTTTATTTACTCTAAGCAGGTGTCACGTTTAAAATTTCGAAACTGGGCAAATCCTTTCAGAAAGGCAACGGTTTAACCGGGGCTAAATTTTGAGCTATGAAAGATAAGGAAGGTTATTGTTTCCTGATGTATTTGTCTGATTCACCTTTTTTTGATTGCGCGGATCTTGTAAGTGTGATGAGGTTTAGCGACGTCCCGGTACAATAAAAAATTCATGACTTTCAGCGAGCGGTGAATAAAGCCAACTTAAAAATGTATTTTTAAGAAATTTTTTGAGAAAGTCTTTTCACGATGGGTACATAATTAATTGGGGCAGCGTTGTTTTATGTTTTGTAATTATGGGGCTTAAATAATATTTCATTAGTGGTATTTAATTAATTAAAAATGGATGTAAAAGTTGGCGCTGATTTAAAAGTTATAATCTGAATTAATTTTTTTAGTTGTGGAAATATTAAGATGTTGATACATATGATAGATAGCTGAACGCATAAATTATAACTTTCTTCCCGAGGCGCCGGCACCTGTAGCCAGTTCACGCAATAAAGCATAATAACGGTGCTTTTGTAGACAGAGCAACGATTGAAAACGCTACGTGTTTACAATTCTGAAACTTGTATATTCGCGAACTCTGGCTACGTAAACATTGCAAAAGCCTTGTATTTTCATTGAAACCATTCGAATGCCGCTTTACTTGCAATACCATAGCAATAAGGTGTATAATTTTACATTTAATTTGCATGTCAGATGATACAGATAACATCATTGTGTAGCTACGCTACGTTACATTGGGTTTCAAAATGCCATTAAGTTTCTATGCATATGGAATGAAGAATGGATGGTGCCAATCGACGCGCGTGACCGACAAACGATGTTGAAAACTACCCCAACATCAAGCATTCCCTCGGTGGGCGACAAACGACTTCCGCCAACTGTTTCGCGGTTGTCTTTAGATTTCCTTGTATATCGTTCTCATTTATCCCCAATTCTAATTATGCTAATGCCAAATCACAGCATCTAGTTTCTCCCTCAAACTAAACTATTTTTATCCTACATCGATATTTTGTATTTTTCCATTTTATTCCTATTTTAATAAAAAAACTTATATTTCAATATTTTCATGTTATAACCACAAACAAAATGTAAATCATAACTTTTAAACTAATTTACCTAATGCAAAATGTATAATGCGACAAGAGATGAAAATTCAACCCTAGAAAACAACAAAGACTTAAATTTTATGCAATTTTTATCGATACAACATTTTTACACTGATATTGAGACAAAACTTGAAAGGATTATTTTGAATTTAGAAATGCCAAAAATATCATTAATCTCTCCATAATTAATTACTCCCATTAATATGTCCCTTCAGGATAACGATTATATTTTAATAGGAGGTTGAGATTTTAAGTAAAAAAAAATTAATCCAGTTGTAATATTAATTTGTTTGTAAATTGTAATTTTTGACTTCACTTTTACAAAATCCATTTTAATTTGAATTCTTTTCTTACGAAAAGAAAAAATATGAGATTAGAAAGGGGAAAATGTTGTCAGTTGTTACAAAGTTGGTTTTATTTAAAAATAAATCCTAATTGATGTCTAAATTACTTTTTAATTAATTACAATATTCACTTGCAATAAATTGCAACCTAGTTTCTACTTATAATTTAAATTCACTTAAGACTGATAATATACATTATTTTACATTAAATTAATACTTGAATATTAATTAAAACTATTGTAGTTTTACAACTCAAAACATGACGGCACTTTATAACGCTCATAAATGTCACATGCTATGACTAATTAGTATGGCGATTAATTAAAATATAAACTTGTACTAACACGTGATGATAACGGTCATCTGATCAAATTTTGTTTTGTTTGTTGATCTTATTGTTAACCAGTGTAGTTTTTAATATTTTTCTTTCCATATTATCATTGTTTTGTGACCCAGTGACGGTGCCAATATTTTTTAAATAAGTGGGCACAAATTGGTCCCAATATAGTATTTGAGATGGGCAGGGGCACACAATATTTATAAATAAACTCATTATTGTGATGTTTATTATTGTGAAACCAAACATGTTTGGTTTAGTGGTGCGATGAGAAGGAAATTTGACTTACTTCGCCTAGATCGTAGAGCACTCAAATGTCAACTTGGTCAAGTCGGTTAAAAAGTTTTAATAAGAATAAATTTTGCATTGCCATCTTATTGCATCAATGAAAAATTAAACGCATGTGATAATCGGCATTTGTTTTTATGTTATTAAATAATCAATTAAAATAAAATTTTAAATAAATTATAATTAAATATGGAAATTGGAAATTTTGCATCAAGTTAAACTAACATCCCAAATTAGACGATTAAAAATCTCGGCAATCATAAAAATATTGTAAGAAAGTAAGATTTTTACAAAAAATTTTAAAGATCACATTGATCGTATAATTTTCAAAAATTTCAATTTGGAGAGCATTTAAATTCGCAGATTTTATAAGCTCTGCTTTCCCTACAAAATTATTTATAATATTTGTTATCGTTTTTATAGGGTTTCTAATTTATAAACTACTAAAAGGGTTAAAAACCATCTTAAAATAAATAGATAAATTACAAGTAATTTATTACAAATAATATTATGTAAGAATTTTGCTAAAACTGTAACGGAAAATATAATTATAGAAGTTCAATTATTTGTTTATGTAAAGGGTTTTCCACTTCTACATTAATTTTAAGTGCGGAAATATTGCAATAAGAGACATTGTTTCCAGAAAATTTTAATATGTATTGCTATGATCCGAAGCTCTCAATTATAAATTATTTTAATTTGTGCAAAAATTTGTAATTCGTTTGCGAGCCATATTTCTGTGAGCAAGACTCTCAATTTTTTATTTTCCATCTAGATTTAAATCAAAATTTAAAGTTATTAAATGAACCTTACCACAATAAATTTCGATATGAAATGGGTTCGCCAAATGTGTTACTTGTTGTCCACACGTTGCATTCGTATCAACTTTTACATTGCTTTTCAATTTTAAATTTAATTTTCATTTTCACAATTTTCACGAACATAAACCAATTTTAATTTTATTATTGATTTAATTAACTTCTTATCAAAATTTTCAGTTTTACGTATTATCTTCAATTTCTATTATCATCAATCCAAATTTTAAATTTAGTTTTTATTTTCGAATATTCAAGACTCTGTCCAAATTTTAAACGACTTCCAATAAAACCAATAAAAAAAATCTTATTTACTCAATCCAAAACTTATTTATTCAAAATTTTCCTAAAATATTGAACTTAATTCGCAAAATACAAAATTTTAAGGAAATCTCCCGCAAACACAACCACTCCACTCCAACTCCAACACAACCAAAATTTATTGTTCACTTTCGTGCCAACTTGAAATGGTTGGCGCGCAAAGACACACAAATTCAAAATTTTACAATACTAAACAGTAGAATTCGCTTAATGTGATCACTTTGGGCCAAGAACATTTTGATAACATGAACCGACTAATAACAATAAGCAAATTTTAGAAAAAAACGAAGTTTAGAAGAATTATGTAAATTTAGCAAGAATAAACTAAACTTAAATTAAAATGCATAAAGCAAAGTGTACAGTTAGCAAAATAAAAATAGAAACACGCCATGAAACGGGAAACTTTATTAGTTTTTGTATAGAAATTAAAACGAGTGACGTGTTTTGTCAAGATATATAAAATTTCAATGACAAAATCAGAAGAAGATACTTAGAAAAAGAGATTATTGAGTTGGGAATTCTTTGAAAGTGATAATAATAACCGGCTTTTTGATTACATTATCCGGTGGTATTTGTATGTAAACTAATTAAAGCGGGTGGTTTCCACTCAAAATGATCACAATAACCGACTGATAACATTATCCCTGATCACATTGTAATCACTCCAACTGGATAATTTTACTCTTGGGAGTCCGATATTCGTGATATTCGTGAACAGCCATCAAGAAACAATCACATCAAAAATGTGATTTTAGTAAGTATCTAAATCAAAGTTTCTCGTTTTTTTCAGATATTTCTATTAACTCACGGAAGCACTGAAAATATAGTTTCAATAAATAAAGATTCAAAATTAAATTTTGTAATTTAAATTTAATTAATAAAATTTGAAAATATTCAAAATAAAAAGTTTTATAATGTAAAATTTATTTCGTTTTTAAAATATTTTTAATCTTGTCCAATGATGATGTCTTTTTTTGCTTTTTTTAAATAATAAAAATTTTTCACTTTCCTGTTAAAATTATTTTAACGTTTTGTTTAATTCTGTTAAATATCACATTAAACGTTTATTATTCATCGAACGTATTCGTTGACGACGTCATGGTCACATAAAAATAATGAAAAAAAATTCGTGAGCTTATCCGTTAAGATAACGACAACAAAATTTAGCTATAAAATATTTACGTATTTCGCTGGTTATATTTCATTTGAGTTTAATAAATGTAAATTGAATAGCCGATCATATTAACTAACATTCATAGAAATAACGCTAATTAAAATGTCAGTGTAAAAAAGTTATTTCTGTAGATTATGCCATTTTGACATAATGACAAATGAGCGTACTGTAATATTTCTGTCATTGTCTGACTTACAGTCTCACAAAATTGTACACAAATTTTGCGAGAGATTTTATTGTCATGTAATTGATGTAAATAGGGTAAATAAAATAAATTACATAATTTGTACCAGCAGTATGGTCTAGAGCCTACATTGACCGACTGTGAAGCGGGTGACCGCGGTTCAACTCCTGGTCGCGCCGAATATACTGCTGTGATCTAAAAAGTCCAACATACATCTGTGGGCTTCCCTTAATACACACTACATGTAATTAGTTTTCACTGTTTGTAGTGTGTCTAAGCCAACCAATTTTAATTTTAATTTTGTGGCTTTTTCTGTACTTACAGGGGTATTCTAGTCTAGAGGCATGAATTTCGGGAGGTTTTGAAGCTCTGTACAAACGAAACAAAAAATATTTTTGCTATCCATTTTTTTATCATTTGTTTATTGATATTTTAAGATTACATAAAAAATTAACGGAAAAAAAAACTCAAAATTCACAGTTATGAGCTGGCAAAGTGGGAGGTCAAAAAAAGGGTTTCCTGGCGTGCACGATATCTCAAGTTCTAATGAACCGATTTATTTGAAATTTGGTGTGAACCATGAACCTTGGAATAGTAAAAAAAATGTTTTTCACAAAATGGCGGCCGTTTGAAAAAAAATTTTTTATGCATGTTTTAATTAACAATTCCGAATTTTTTAAAAAAATAAGCATGGTTTAGGCGATAGAGGAATGTATAAAGAACATTTACACCAAATTTTAATAAATCGTTTCTTTAGAACTGGAGATATCGTGTACGACAGTTTTTCTTGACCTCCTACTGTGCCAGCTTATAACTGTGGATTTTGAGTTTTTTTTCGGTTAATTTTTTATGTAATCTTAAAATATCAATAAAGAAATGATAAAAAAACAGATAATAAAAATATATTTTGTTTCGTTTGTACAGAGCTTCAAAAACCGCCCGAAAACTCATGCCTCTAGATTAGAATACCCCCTTAAGAAAACTCACGCTTCCCTGTTATTTTTTATGCAATTCAGTTTTATTTGTTCAACAATTTAATTTCTGTAGGTGCAAATTTTATCCACGGGTACATTATATCAATTTTGAATTATTGTTCCAACATACCTAATTGCAAATGCTTAGGTAACTTTTCGTTTTGTTGATGTCATAATTTTGTGGAACATAATTCACATTGCATCAAGTATGCCTACGCTCTCTGATTGTGTTCTAATTAGATAAAGTTAGCTGTTATGTGTAATTAAATCTACGGACATAGAAGTACACCGTGATTCTGGAACTTGAACACATGTTAGGCACTTGAGTATTAAAACCAATTATTGTATTATAGCTGAAAATTACTAAAGTAATAATTTAAATAAAAAAGCCAGCAGTGTGGCGTAAAGCCTACATCAGCTGACTGAAGCAGCAGATTACAGTTCAAATCTAGGTACTGTAGTTTTAAGTCTTGGATCTGTGAGGCAAGAGAAGGCCCCAGAAATTCATTCAAATAATTATATTAGGTACCTAGTAAGTCAATTCTGCTTCAGACTATTTCAGACACTGCATAACATATATGTTATATGGCTACCTAAGAAGAACGAGAAATACCATCTATTCACTCTTTGAAAATTTTCGCAATCGCGGCGTTTCCTCTGCAATTTTTCCGAAAGATTTCCGCGCGACTGGAAAATGGGAAAATGTATTTTGTCGGACAATTCAATAATTGGATTCCACAAATTTTTATTAAACAATCCTGAAAAAATCAACTGATTATCAATAAATTTTTCAAACCTTAAGGGTGTCTACCAACAGAAATATGTAAAAATTACATAACTTTGAAAAATTTATTGATAACCAGTTGATTTTTTCAGGATTGTTTAATAAAAATGTGTGGAATCCAATTATAGAATTGTCCGATAAAATACATTTTCCCATTTTCCAGTCCTACGCGCGGAAATCTTTCAGAAAAATTGCAGAGGAAACGCCGCGATTGCGAAAATTTTTCAAGAGGGAAAAGATGGTAGACTAGACGCAATTAACCCACACAAGAAATTATAAGCGTTTATGTATGAATTGAACTATATGTCGGCGGGCACCCAGACTATGATTGAGTTAACGTCTTTTCAAGGTCATAATACATCAGAACCATTTTATAACATTGTAATAAAGTGTTACGATTGTTAAAATACCGGTATACTTGGGTATAATATAATATAACCGGTATAATTTGGGTATTTATTATACAGGGTATCCCAATACTCAACATCATCCCTTGCAGGACTGATAGGCCAGAACATCAAAATATGACCTTAGTAAAGAATCCTTCGTTTTTGAGATATTAGTACTTTTATGAATTTCGAGAAAATCAACTTCTTAAATCCGTTGCCTTTACAAAATACCTTTACAAAAAGAAAAAGTTTTGCCCAATGAATTTTTTGTTATTTGATAACTTTGACTCTTCGTACTGTAAAAAAAAGTATACTACACGAGCCTGGCAAGTTATTTTAAAAAATTGCTCATCTAGTCTAGTTAACAAAATGGTATAACATTTGCTATGTTTTACTTTATAAAAAAAAGATATTGCCAGTTTTACGACAATTTATACGAAAAGAATTATGTAATATTCCGATAGTAATATAAAAAATTATAAGTACCAATAATTTACAAGATAAATAAATCTTATAAAACCCACTAAATTCAATTAGAAAACCAAATAGAAAAACTATGTAAAGATAAAGACCATTTTTTGATTTTTGATATTGGAAATTGTTCACATTTGAATATTGGCCCATTATTGCGCCAACATTTGTGCTACATGGGTAGACATACAAATATTTTTGCATTCATTTAAATGAAGATGAACGACGTCCAAAATTATATTCAGTATGTAATTTCTTAATCAGAATTTCGAGACATAGAGGCACACATTTGGGAATCTAACTTTATCTCGAAAACGAAGGACTTGTTTGGGACACCCTGTAGACACGTTATGCCAACTAAAAACACGTTAAAAACACGTAAAATTGAACGATTATTATTTTACATTGAATTATCATTTGTATGTGCTTATTAGACAAAAATTCAGGGTAGTTTTGTAAACTAACAAAGATTAGTAAGATGCATATTGCAAAAACTTAAAATGACATTACAAGGATTCAACCGCAAAATAATGGAGTTGATTTCATGTAAACTTCAATAATACATCAAGACACCAATCAAATTCGAATAGCGCTTTGTTTTAAAATGCTTCAACTTTGTTCTTGTAATACTGTAATACTGATCCCTAAATATAATGCGATGTTTAGTACTTTTAACCAATTTTATTTCATTAATTTGTTAAAAAAACTAACAAGATAGAACAAATATGTTTAAAAGTTAAAACATGAGAATTGAAACAGCAAAAAATGATAGAACATGTTCTATCTTCTAGTTGGATCGGTAAAAACTAGTTGTAAAAATATTGTGGTTCCAAAATTGACCGCAATCACTCGAGTTGCGTAACATTCTATTCAAACTATTTTGATACCATGTTTAACTACTAATTTATTCTCATAACTTAGAAATTCAATATAAGCAATATCTGGGTAGCATACATCGAAGAGAAAATCCGATGATTTTTAAGAAGACGTTTAAGGAAAGAAAATGTGGCGTACATGATTTTGTTTAACGATTTAGTCTTAGAAATATATGTACGAGAAACATCCTGAAAGTAAGGTTACAAAAGCCGTGTAGGACGTAGGATATTTTTTTTGAAGTTGTCAAGACTGACGTGCAAAGGGGTTCTTAACGATCTAAATAATAATTGTCACTGGGAACAAAACGTGTGTGTGTTACTGTACCTACTCTTGAGTCAGAAAGGCAATCTCAAAAGTTCTAAGTCATGAAAGTTTAAAGTTAAAGTTCAAGAAGTTTGAGATTCAGTTATAGTAGAAGAGTGTCAGGCTCTTGTAAATTCTATGCCTAAAAGAATTCGAGTCGTAATTTTAGCTAAAGATGAAAAATTATGAAATGGCCGAACATATAGTTGTTAGTGCTCGGCCAGACTGAAGAGCGGGCGGGCGACGAGCGCGCGAGCGATTATTTTAAACACCCGACTACCATACAAATGGCCACACTAAACTTCAGCGGGCGGGCGATTTTCAAGCGTGCAGCGAGCGATTTATTAAAACCAAATCTGTTTGAATTTAGAGCGTGAGATTTTTAATTTTACTTAGTAAAAATTTGAATGTACTTATTGACATGCGTAGATATTCAAAGAACCTGTCGGGAAAATGTCTCAATTCAATATATAGGTGATGAAATTCTCCAAATATCTGTCTTATTCAATTGATAGGATGCGTTCTATATTTTGGAGATTTTTTCAAAAATAAATTCCATAAATTCCAACTACCATTCAACAAAATATTTCTTTTGACTTTGGATAATGACATAATATTATGTATTTGCATTACCGACAGTTACAAGTAAACAAGAGAAACTAAACAATTTCGCGATTTATCGCCCAGTATGGACACAAAATCGCTCGCCCGCTCGTCGCCCGCTCGAAGCCCGCCCGCTCTTCAGTGTGGCCGAGCCCTTAGGGCTTGCTATTATAATGTTCCTTATATTTTTAGTTGATGCATGTTTTTATGTATTATCCCTAGTTAAAATGGTATGTGGGCTGTATTTGCCATTTATACAGTGAAGGAATCGAGCAAAGGATTTTTATTAAAATTATTGTGTAACTTGATCAATGCTATTGATGAAAATTTCCTATTTCCTAATGGTTTGTTATAACTTTTCTGTAATTCTGTTGGAAAATAATAAATAAATAATATAACTGGTTTGCATATTTAGGCTTTTTATAGCAAAGATTAAGATTTTTGCGAAGTTGGTATGAAAGTTAGGTTTTAATTAAATTACTTGTGAAATTTTAAATATAGTACAAAGCACTTAAAGCATTAATTACTCGTCTATAGAGTAACACAAAACTCGATAAATGGAAGTTAAATAATTTAGTTATACTATTTTGAACCTAGACTAAGGATTTTTATGTTGTGATAATAGCCTAGTGACTTTTTGTTATAACTGGAGAGTCTTAAGAACCTGTAGATTTACATAATTGAGGAAGTAGGTACATGAAAATTGCTGTTTCTTTACAGACCTTGTTAAGTTATTCTTATTTCGTTTCTCTGTTATTTCCAACTTCAACCTGACATTTACTTAACTTAATTTAAATTTATTTTCTAATTTTGCACAAATAGTATCCTGTTAGAAAATTGCCATTCATGGAATTCGTAACGAATTATAATTTTATAATTTATCATTTTGTTATTAATAAATTTTAAATTACTATATCTATTAATTGAATAAATTTAATAATGCCGAAATAACAAACAATTATTAGAACAAAGTTTCCGAGTAGCATATGTGAGATTGGAAAATACGGCATAAGGCAACGTCGGAAAGTCAGACTGCTTGCCTTGCGATGGAACTTTCTTTTTCTATAGCTTACAATCGATTTTAATTTCCGATTCCAAGATTATCTCGGAGAATGTCAGAAAAAAAGTAAAATTTGAAAAGTTTACGGCAAATTCAGGTTATAGTTACTATTATTGCACAGTCAACAAATTTGTTGATCGAGATTGTATTATTAAAAGTGTGAATTTTGTTGACTTGAAGCGGTTAGTGTTTTCCACTTTTAATTTAAATAACAATCGATTTTTAAATTCCACGGGGATTAAAAAATAATTTTATTTTCTTCTTGTAAATATCTTTTTCTCTTGAAATGGAAAAGTAGGTAAAGCGACAAGGTTGTCTTAATGTAAAAGTATTTTTAAACATAAAATCAAAAAGAAACACGTCGTTTTCTTTCTGAGAATAATATAAATTGGAATTGTATAAATTACAAAGAACCAAAAATTTTCTGATATGCATCGCAGGAACGAATAGAAAATATACTTCGATAAGCTCTAATAGAAATGTTTCAACTACTCGCAATCTTTTGTACTTAACATTTATTTCTCAAAATTAATGGAGTGTCCCTACTATGAATGATTATGTAAAATATTGAGAACGCATTTTTCAAGTAATTTAATTCAATCCACTATGCGTAGTTGTTTAACTGGACGAAAGAATTTGTTCCTTAAGATTAAATTGGATAGATAGACGTCGTTTATTATTGTGCATATAAGGAAATCAATACGCGTAGTCTATATTACAATTTATAAATCTACTATTTCGTTAGATTAACTAAAGCGAGTTGAATGCAAAGGCTATATTTGAATTCAGATACAACAACGGAATCTTAAATAATGCGTAAATTGAGAAAGAAATTAACAAAATTCTTTCCTTTCTTTCTATCCTAAAAATTTATTAACTTTTTTTAATTTTAAAATGTAGTGTGCATCAGCATTTACTTGTGTACCAATTCACATTATATTCACTCTTTATTTATTTATCAGTAAATTTTCTTTTCTTTAGCGTGGTGCTAACTAAGGTGGAAATAACATAGCTCACACTTTAAAAATTTAATTAAAGTCAATAAAGAATGATTTTGCAATGTTCAGTTAACTATATATCAGTATATTTGGTTAGCTAACTCCATGAACTACCGATCTTTTTAACCATTGGTTAATAAATTTAATAATAATATTCTAACACCGATTTGTTATAGTGTTTTAACACACATCACATGCACTTTTTTGGCATATACTATGTATTATGAACAATGATTTTGTGATTTAGGTACAATAATTTATAAATGATCCTAGCACTGAACCAGAATTTCTACGTTGGATGTAATTTTTGTATGTAAAATTTTGTGTTTCTTTCTTTCGTTCCTAATTATACAAATTAGTTTTAACTTTAATTCACAGCAACCTAAAATTTTATTATGTTTAAATTTGTAACAAGATTTAATTAGGCAGCATGCATATAATACGTGTAAATTGCAATTATGTATGTAAATTTTGTAGTTTAATCAGAAATTTATAGGTGATATGTTAAATTATAGATTAATTATCTTAATTTTATCTATAATAAAAATACTTTTTCACAATTCCGGGAGTAAAGTGCTCACTTTACTCTCACTTTACTCCTGCAAAAGCGGGAGTAAAGTGAGCACTTTTTTTTGCGCCATTATTGCGCGCTATTGATCTGAAATTTTGCATATGGCTTCTTACGACAAATCGCTGAAATGTTATTGTAACGGAGGTAAATTTTTTGCTCAATTTTTCGATATCTAGCGCCGTTTTCGAGTTATTGCAATTTCAAAATCTCAAATTTAGTTATTAACCAATGTAATTCAGCATTTTCAGCGAAATTGTGAAAAATAGTATATACACCTTGGGACTATAGCACCTTAGTCTCAGGATGTGTAATATACTATTAAAGTAGGAATTTTCATAAATGGCGGTCTACAAATCATATAAATACATATATGTTTTCCATTACATTTGAACCAGCTCATCACAAGTCGAACCCATCTGGGGTGGTTTAATTAAGTCTCAGTAATGATCATAAATTGAAGGCTCCGAGCGAGCTTTTGATAGTACTTGTGAATGGAATTTACAATTCCATTTTAGACAACTGTTAAAAACGAGTTTACAGAGACGTGGATTCACTTGTCCCGTCACTTGTTTCCGAAGGGCGAGATATCTGTTGTATCAGTCCCGTACAACAAAACTTCTAGGTGGTTTATTTTGATGCTATCATTACTTGAACATTGGAAGCTATGTTAGAATGTAGTATTTTAATTATCAAATCAGCTTGACTTTAAATTGATACTTAAGACATTAATTTAAACGTACTTTTTATAAACGATGAAACCATATCATTTGTTTGATCTCCGTAATTACTTAGATTTACTGAAAATTTATTTAGTGTTAGAAATTTAAACAAATTTACTTTGCTCTATTTTTTGTTATTTTCAATATTGTTTCAACATTCCATTTACCAGTTTCCTTAGTTTATGTTTATATTTATGTTAATTATTCCATTTACTTATGAGAGAGTGATGGCCAAAGCAAATACGCCCAAAAAATCCCATTTAGTAAAGTCAAACAAATCAAGCAACAATATAGTCTTAAGTGGATTACTTTTTCTGGGTGCACTGTTTAGTCATATTTTTAAGAAGTCAGATTCCAGAGTGAGAGTGGTTTAGAAATATTTTTAGCAGAGAAACTTTTTTGTTTTTAATCTTGACTTTTTCTCAAGTGACCTGATTACGTAAATATAGACTAAGCAAACTTATCCACAACCTGTAACTTTAGTTATACTTTAACCGAACATTTAAGGCTGCACTGGCTGTTTACCACTTCGATTCGAATTTAAAAGCATACAGAGTGGTAAAAAATTATAAATACGACTTTAAACAAACTTTAAATTTAGAATTTTGGTAAGACAAAAAGTGTTATATAGAAAGAATTTTGATATTGATATTTTGTTACCAATTTACTACACTGAACTCACAAACTTGCTCAATTTTGCTCTGTAAAAATTAATCTCAACAAATAAATTATATCGCGGTTATTTGTTACTAGAATTATTGAATACACTTTACAAGTAAAAGAAATAGTAACATTTTTAAATATTCAAGAAATATTTGAACCAGATACTGTAAATCTAAAATATGTGACCCTTTTGTACAATGTATCAAGTGATAGTACCTACTAACATAAAAAATATCACCGAATTTATGAGCGAAAGCTGGTTATACTTTTGTATTATAAAATTTTGTAAAATATAATTTAAAACTAAAAATTATTTGAATATTTTTAGGTGTTTCAGAAGTTATACGATAACTGTTACAAATTTTAGGTTAAATGGAAAAATATCTTTATGTATTTATAGAAACGTTTTGTACTCGGAATGGTATTAGCATGGGCAGAGATTTATGGGCATTTATATTAAGGTTGATACATGCATAACGATTCCGTGAATGTATATTCCCATAGTTTATCATTATAGAGCACAATAATGTCGATAAATTAATCACGCCGGTTACTTTCAGTTTTTATTTATTTAAAAATACACCTTAATAACTTCAATTATTTAATGGACATCCAAACAAGAAAAAAAAAACTGTATTAAATTTTAAACCACTACCAAGTTTGCACCACTATCTGACAGCTCTCTGAGTGCAATCAAGGCCGAACAGCTACGATCCTTGCATATTTAACTGGTCAGCTGCTCAAAAATTTAAAGTCCTAAAACTCACATGTAATCTAAGAATAGCTAATGAATTTAGGCAGTTAGGCATTTGGGTGTACTTTTCGAGATAGAAAAGTCATTAGATTGTACTTAAACAAAATCAAATAATGCTATTAAATACCAATTATTTCTATTTAAAACAAATGAATGATTTAAACTTGCAATACCTAAATATCAAGTTTTTGGTCAATCTACTACTCATCTGCCAAAGTACTGGCTGCTATGAGTTCTAAACCTTTATCAACAAATATATTCCACTTTAGATAGAAAAGTGAAATCACTCAAAATTTTGCTTTTATAAGTTCAACATTCAAGTTCACAACGCAACTACTTGTAATTGAATTCAATTTATTTAAAAATTGCTTTTTGGAGTTGTGTCCCTTTTCTATTTGCTGTGTGTTATGGTTTTGTATGTTTGGATACATTAATAATTATAAGATATAATAAGAATCTAATAATACTACTTAATATCTATATCTATACCTATAAACAGTATCTAGATTAGCATTTCAAGATAAAATTAAAGTCTGATATCAAATGAAAAGTAAAAATAAGTATGTTTAAACAATAAATGCAATACACCAATTACATCCATAGCTGAAATAATTTAAACAATAAAATATCTTTTGAATGAATTAATATTCCATTTTCGTTTATCTAAACTGCATTATCGTCAATTTATTAACAAAATGTATCAATGAATTTACTGTTTAGTTAATATAATATATTATTAATGAAATTAGTTTGAAATAATTACATAGCATTCATTATTTTGTATTGTTATTTTAATTGTAAAAAAAGTAACCGTTATCTATAGGGGGTATAAAACATACCTTTATCTCAACACGAATAGGTTTTCGTGGAGTGTATGAAATGCAAAACATTTCAATGTTTTAGAAATTATCAAAACTAATTCTTTTTATTAAATAATTTATATTTACCAATAGCTAGTTACCTTATAATACATTCCGTATATGTGAAGGTCTATAGAATGTGCCGAAATTGTATTTATTTTTAATTTCCTCATAATATTGAAATGATTATACATCGCTAACATCATTAGCGACGCGCCTGAATAGATCAGTGATATTTATTAACAGTTTCAAAAATTGCAGAAGTCATTGCAGACTATATTAATTTTGTTGAAATTGAATGAAAAACTGAAAATAATGTAAATTGATCAAACGAATAAAGAAGTTGATGCCAAAATTTAAACAAATTGTAAGGCGTACTCACAAAACCCTTATGTGTTTTCAAGGAAATCCATCAAAACAAACCTAATTTCAAAATTAAACCATGAAATAATCACAAATTTTATTGTTGAAACTTTAAATAACGTATAATTCTAAAAATAATGGTAATTACTTATCTAATCAAAAGTCAACTCATTTGGTCGGCAGTTTTTTTAGCCTACAAGTTATTTGGTGACGGTCAATTTATTGTCAATCTTTCTTCTTGAATCCTAAACAATTTAAATTCAAATCATTTTCTCGGGTCTGAGACCCTCAAAGGAAAGAAATTTTCTTTGAGCAAATAACAGAATTATTGGACTACATAAGTAATTGTAAAGAAATCATAATACTAGGAGATTTTAACAGCTGAACGGGGGCAAAGATGAACGACCCAATTGTCGGCCGGTATGGAGAAGCTGTTTTAAATAATAACGGAGAAAAACTTATGGAGTTGTGCCAACAACAAAGTACCATCCTAAAGATCACTAACGGCTTCTGGCAAAGTAAGGATATCCATGAATATACATGGAGGCAGCCAACTCGTCAGTTAAAATCAATAATTGATTACGAAATTGTTCGTCAAAAAAGCCGTATTGTTGTAAATGATGTCAAAGTAAAGAGAGACGCTGAGTGTGGGTCAGATCACTACCTATTGAAAGCCTTAATTCAGTTTCCATTCATACATTTCGACAATTTCCGGAGCCAGAAAAAATCCGGTAACAAAAATTTGTAAATTTGGAGATTTTGAATTAGAACTACCACGATGTCTCAAAGATCTTTCGAAAAGCAATAATCTTATTAAAGAATAAAATGATAAATTCAAGCGCGTTCTTGGAGCTATCTACTCAAGCATTAAGGTGACAAAAAGTATGAATTGGGTTTAAACGCTACTGGTAGATGACTCTGATATCGATTGAACAATGTAATGCGAGCGGCAAAACTTACCAATAGATATATTAGTTGGTACTTTTTTTGCTGCTTACATATTTAGACAGTAGTTTTGAGTAAAAATGCTCAAGTTCACAATACGTGCAGGTGCGACAATTTTTATCTTCAGATATTTATTTTGAATATTTTAAGTTTAAAAACTTGCAATAACTAATATTCTACTGCCATATAAAGGAATAAACACTGAATTTAATTTTTTGTTCTGTAGCTGCCATGTTTATTATTTTCTGCTTTTCTGTGAAACGGATTGGTTTTTTTTAAATTTTTTTACTAGACAATACTTGTGTCCGTAAATTTTCTATCTGGAATGGGGCGTCGGATTTTTTGTAAAATGTTTCATTTAAAAGATTTTGAAAACAACCATAAAAGTGAAATTAAACTCGAATTTTTTAACATTTTTTTACTTACTTTAATTCATAACTCGAAAGCCGTTGAGCCCACGCATAACTTTTTGAGAATAGCTCACTCTGATAAAAAATTTTAAATATTAAATTTATTATATAAATTAAAACTATAATAGTTTCTTTTAACTAGTCAGATTTTATGCAGCCATGCGATTCGAAGAGTCCTTGTAACTACTTATTTAATTAGTTCAACATTCCTTAGGAATATTCCTACTTCACAAAAGTCTGTACTTGTGTTTTTGCGTGTGTTTTTGGTCTCGTTTACCATTTTTCTCCATTCCATTCTCTCTTTGCATTTATTTTTGTAACCCTTTACTCACATAGCCTTAAGGTCGTTTATCTCCTCATACAGCCATCTATCTCTTGTTCTCCCTCTAAGTCTTGTCTCACTCGGTCTCCAGTCCGTACATTGTAACGATTAACAATCAAAAATGTTCCATAAATTTACGCCTCCTTTGCCGTACAATTTACCTTTTTATTTATATGTGGTAGCTCTAAATAACGTTTTATATTTAAATTAATGTATTATATAATGTTATTATTATAACGTCATTACGACGTTATTATGACGTTATTATGAAGTTATGTAACATCCTAAATAGTGGTTGAAGTTCGACCCCATACTTGATAGTACTTATAAACATAAAAAATGAATTTTGTATAAGTACATGTAGCGGTTGAATACTTTATAAATCCATAGCTACTGAGATAAATAATCATGATTTTATATTTTGAAACATGAAGAGCTGGAAAGTTACACGCGTGCTTTGTGTGAAATATAACTTTTGAAAGCCAAACGAATGTAAACAAATAAATAATCAGACGAGGATTTAAGAAATTCTAACGCGTATAAGAGGAAATTAGTGTTAAATTTTATATGCTTTCCACACAAAAGCTTGAAAATGATAAATTCTCACGTACTGGTTAAAGTTGAAATCCTGAAACAACCACAATTATGAGAAAGTTCTATCACGTTCTAAGCTTTTGTGCTTTTACAATTTCAAAGGTATCTAAGTATATTTAACCAAAATAACAAAAAGTTAAATCTTACAGTAAATATTTAATAAAAATCAATTCTCGAGTTAAATTCAAGTTACACCTTTTATAATGTTTGGTATTAATTTCGACATTTATACATTAATTTTGATGTAATAAAGTTATTAAATTACAGATAAAAAGTGTAAAAATATAATGGTTTATAGCAGTTAATATTACAACTTTTTTTTTATTATAACAAATATCCATAAAAAATATTAATTTCCTGCAATGGAAATTAAATTTAGCACTAAAATGATACTGCATTATTAATCATCTAAAAGTCAAGTCTGCTAGGTTGGTTCAATTTTACGTAATTGTTATTTTATTAATGTCTAAGAACATTGTATTTTAAATTTATTTACTGTAAAACGAGTTTTTCGGATGTCGGGTTAAACCACTCAAGAATAATCTATCACTTGACGCGATTCATATTAACGTAACGTGTGTAATTTTGGTGCAAAATTGTTAAATGGTGCAGTTCATTGTATTGAAATAACAAATGTCTCCTACTCGACTTAGTAGGACGCGCTTCAACAGCCGTAACTAAAAGACGAGCTGCGTTCAAACGACCTGTTGCAAACTCTCGTTTTCGAATCTTGCAAACGTTTATCTTTCTAATCCTATTATAACAACACCAAATTTAACACCACGATAATTAACATAAATTATCAATAAGTAATATAATTGAAATATTTGACGAATCAACATTGTTGTATAACCATGTATATATATACTTTGTAAATAATTTATAATTTAAGTTGGTATGACATTAATATTTTGTACACTAGACTATAATGAATACAGTTCTTACGTTGACTTAAATATTAAGTGACTAATTAATTTACTAATTCAACCCCTACACCACTCGGTTACAACAAACATTTTTAGACACACTGTGTTTTTCTTATCCAAATTTTTGGACAATTTAAATTATTTTTAATTTATTTAGAAAAAAAAACATTTAAAAAAATTTAAAGTTTTCCTGGTTTTTTCTTACACGTCTTTCCATTTCCCGACGACGATTCAGTTGTATCCTCTTACCAATAAGTTATTGGTGAGAGGATATGTGATGAACTCCTAGAAATGCAGGAATAAATTATGATAACCATTTCTATTCTCGGACAGCTTGTGCTTGATAAGCCGAGATAGGAACGGGCAGTTGATTATAAACCTCGAATGATGAACAATGTACTTATGTAGAGTAGAAAATAAATCCTAATACAAAGATTTTCTACTTTTTCTATTTCGCGTACACCAACCCCAAAATCAAAGGCAAGCTCGGCCACCCTACAGATACAAGTTATTGGCAATAACTACACACGAATATAATCGATTGGAATAGTTGATTTTAAAACTTTTAAGCTATTCCGTAATTATTGTGTTTATTGATTTCCATTTATTCTTAGCACTTCTGCCTATTCAGTAGTGCCTGAGTTGATGAACAACATGAGCTTCAGAGAGGAAGTTTGTGGACTGCCACAAATTTGCGGTGCCGGTGTTCCAAAATTAGGCAATTGACAAATATGCTCATGGCAGTTAGGTATTGCTTTGAATTTCCCTCCAAAAAACATAAAAATAAAAAAAAGCTTTTATAATAATAAAATCAAAAATTAAATGTGGAAAATCTTTTTTCTAGTTTTTATATTAGCAAAAGATTTTAACCTAAATTCATAATAACAGTTAATCTGCCATTAAAAGTCAAACTAATAAGATTTAAATTAAAAACGAAGGTTTTGGTTAATTTATTTGACGCTAAGGTCTATTTTCACAATAAAAGTTAAGCAGGCATTAACATTTAAGCGTAGAATTAAATAATAATAGAAAGTTTTCTGAGGTTGATTTGAAGCTACTTCTTCTATTAAATTTTATATAGCGAAGGCTGACTAGAATTTTGTGTATCTTGTGAGAGAGACATAGTCAAAATAGCCAGGTGTAGGTCGTAGATCGAACTCACGACTACGATATAGCAATCTAGCATTCTAATTGCAAAATCGGCCCTTAGATTTTTTAAATTTTCTTATTTTTTAACAACTATAAATTAATTTATTGTTATTAATTTGCAAACCAGTTTTTCACATGGTTTTCTTTTTTCTCATTTTGAAATAGAAAAACACCATAGAACAATAATTATTATTAATGATTGTATGGTGTTTGTATTGTTTGTCTATGCAAACAAATTTAAATATATAAAGCAATCTAAATAATAAAATTATTTTCCGACAAAATTCCGTGGTTGACATACCGCTGGGACAAAATATCGCAAGGAAAAATCCTGCATGCTAAAACTCCGTCATTGAAAACATTGATAATATTAAAATTTTTCTTCGTTATTTGATTTAAAAATTCATTTGAAATTCAATTGATATGAAAACATTTCAAATTCGGAAAACAGGTATACTACATTAAAACATATTTATAGGTAAATTCTTAAAAATCAATTTTGTCGCTTGTGATTATAAAGTATAAAATAAAGTTTTAAAATTCATAATTAAAATTTTTGAAATTCTTAACGAAAACATAACAATAAATTGTGTCAATTTTACATATAAGTAGCACATAGAATATTAGTAAATATCAAATAAAGAAGTCAATTTAGTTTGTAATATAGCCTTACGGTATCACAAAGCAATAGTAGGAGGTGGATGGATTTTTGGGGCTTTTAGGCTTTTTTGGGGCTAATTTGATTTATATCCAATATTTATTACCGGGGGGGGGGGGTAAGTTAGGCTAGATGATATGGAGTCATAACGTTAAGCGGCAAGAACTACAGGAAACGGAGGAATAATTTGTCCGCAAGATAAAAAAATTTGATAAATAAATTGATTTGCTAGGATGAATCAAATATTCGTCTATTGCTTATTTGAAGTAAATCACAAATCACACATTTAAAAATATCGCCAACCGGATAGGTACGATTCTGAAGAGTTGTCAGCATTAGGGCGACAAAACTTAAATACGAATGGAAAATTTACTATCTTTTAAAAATTTCAGCATGGAGTTTTTATTGCAATGTTCTCTATAAACTTTCCCACGTATTTCAGTTAAATATTGAATTGTAAATAAAATAGGTAAATTACTGTTGAAAATAAATACTGATTTACCTTCAATTAACAACAAATTTAAATTTTTTAATTTCTTACTAAAATCAATTACAGTTGGTGTTCATTTTTTCAATTTTAAATTAAATATTACTAAAGAATAACAGTTTCTTTACAGTACTTTCTATTTAAAATATTTTGGAAAAACCAAAATTTATAATCTTTTGTTCAAGTTAAGTTAATCCTAAGATTTTACCAGATTATAATAATAAAAAAAATAGAGTTAGTAAAAGCTTTTAATTTACCGTCCTCCTTTATTTAGTTCAAGATTTGCGTGAATTTTAATCAAAATTTTAGAGAATTTCAAAATATTCTTACGAAAACCAAAAGTTTTCCAATTTAACACATTGACATGATTACAAATGAATAGAAGAATTATTATAATATATAAAATAAAATTGTAATTATGAAAAAATCTTTACTGAATTTACAACTTCACCAACTACACATTGTTGGTTGAAATAAATTTGGCAAAGCAAATTAAAGCATCATCAGGCGGATAATTTATTAATATTTTATTGCCGGATGATGCAATATTATGTTGAAAACGTTTTCAATATTTTATACTGACAATGTATTTTACTTGTGATAACTTAAAAAATATTTCAGTTCTGAAAAGTGTTTTGTGCATTTTTTGGGTTTTCTAAAATATAGATATGGTTAATATCGAGTTACACTACTTAAACCACATATCAATCGACTAAACTTGTTTACTATCTAATAAATGATGAGGGTGTTAATAAAAATCAAGATAAAAATACATATCGGAAGGTAAAACGAGACGATATATTAAGTAAAACAATACAAAGAACACTTAAATATTAAATAAATCATTGTAATGTTTAAAAAGTGCCAAATGAAACCCGAAATTTAGTGCCAGGTGAGACGAATAACGTTAAAATATCTGCACTAAGTTCACAAGTTGACCAAAAAGGAATCAGTCAAGTGCTGTCAAATGCACAATACCTATTTCCTAAAAAATAAAAAAATTAAATATATCTTTTTAAATTATTTTAATTAATAGTTTGTAGTCAAATTCTACTATTTATTTGTGAATTACACATATGCTTAGGAGTTTGACCTATTATCAAGTCTTAAAAATAAATATATACAAAGTTGTAAGAAAATATTCGAAAAAAGGTTTAACTTCAAAAAACAAATTTAAAATTGAACGGTGACAAACCAACGGATATCATGATAAATACGTGGTTGTTAAATGCATATTTCTATAAATGGACTGTGTATTAAATTTAATTGTTCATTAATTAGTTCAGTTGGATTTTTCTTTAGAATCTTCTTTATTTCTAAACTTTCAAGGTCCTTTTTCACAGATATGCAATATTTTAAACTTCATGGTCTTCATCGAGTAAATGATCGGCAAAATTTGATTTTTTGGTGTTTTTTACAAATAAATCTCTTTAATATACCGAAATCAAGTTAGAAATTAATAAAGAGGATAAGCGAGTAACTGGTTCATCACTTTTAGGAATATTTTTATGGCAGAAGATTATTCTCGCTTCAGAAGTAACCCAGAGTTAAGTCAGTATTTGCCCAATCAAGTAGTATGTGATCAAGTTTTTGACTGGTTCTTGTAGCATGTACCTGATAGAAAACAAAATTGCTAAAATCACTCTAGGTTTTGGTAGATGCCTACCAGAAGGGAGCATTGCTATTAGAATAAATAAATATTATACTAATGTTGGGAAGTCATTGTTCAAAATTTATGAAAATAACGAATTTTTAAAATTATATCTATTCAAAGAAAAGTTAAAATTAGGTTATAATAAATAAATGATAATCAAATCAGTAAAATTTCAAATTATTTTATTAACTTACCATTAAAATTGTTTTTGTTTAATAAATCTTCTTGTTCATTAATTTTATCTTCAAATTTTCGCTTTTTCTCTTGTAGATAAAAACTATCGTTTCGCAATTAGTAGTATGAATAGCTATTAATAAATCGAGTTACTTTTGTTTGGAATTTTAGTTAAAATTTTAATTCGTAAGTGTTGATTAAATTGCCTCTAAATTAGAAATGGTATTTGAATATTTTATAAAAAGAATTAAAGATTATTTCAAAGAAAATCATTTGTGAAACAATAAATTGAACTTAAAGAGAAGTTTAATAAATATCTACCCTTTGCTTTAAACTTTTTTCTCATTTTACACTTTATGAATTTAAAACCAGCGAAAGTTAGATTTTTTGATTACTGTTAAAATTTACGTTTGTCGTATTGTAAACCGATATCAACGTTTTTAAGATGTTGTTTTTTCATTTTAAAATAAAAAATGAAAATTTAATTAAAAACGCAGAAAAGTAAAATACGGATATTTGATGTTTCTTTTATTGTTTTATTTTATAGTTTTACATGCATGTTGAGGTTTATGTAATTTTTATAATTTTTCATGAGAATTGGGAGAAATCTTGATTTAATTTTGTAGAAGAAACAAATAAAATCTGAGTTATCTTAACATTCAACATAATAACATCCAATATACTGTGCTTCTCTTGTATAATCTAAGAAAAGTACGATTTACTGATATTCTTCTACTCGCTTCCTTAAACTTCTACAAACCCAAATAAAATGAAATATCAATTTTTAGTATCTTTGTCGAGTACCAGATTTTGAACAATACTATGCGGGTGTAGGTTGAAAACCAATAAATAAAACTTTCATTGAATTGTAATAAAATGCAATTTATATCATTCAATGTAGTATATTCGAGTATGAACTCATAATAATAATATGTATATCGAAAAACTTTATTTTCTTATATTCCACGTACCAGATTTGAATATTTACTTACTTTTTCTACGACATATAAATAAATTTCAACGTTTAAAAGATAACCAAAAATTCATTTCCGCCTTATATTAATCTCGAATTTCTTCTATTACAGTAATTTATCTATAACAAATCCATTTAATTAAACCCTGCTTCAAAATAATAACGTTAATTAAAACATCATTAAAAACGCGATATTTTAATCCACATTAAAGAAAATATTCATGTGTTATATATTATTTAAATTCTGTATATAAGACAACACAAAACTTTTAATATAGAATCAAATAAATAGAAAACTCTAGTTGAAAAAGAACTCAAAATAAAAAATTTAAGTAAATTTGTGGTTTTTAGTATGTATTTATGGTTAAATTCAAAAAAATATAAGAATAATACAATACGTAGAAAATCAAAATTCAAAAAATTTTAAAAAAGAGACATTTAACAAATAACAGGTCTGAATTAAGAAAATTTGGAAAAATGAAAAATTCGTAATACGACAGTACAATATAACGTTATTTCATGGTTATTGCCATTCTTCAGTTGCACGCAGTCACTTATTACATTGTGAAATAAGAAAAATTTTCAAACTAAACAAAAATATGGACTAAATAGTACAAAATTGACTTACCATAACCTCCAAAGATTATCAAAACTGAACCTGTTACATGGAGTATGAATAATTTAAAAATGATTTGAACTAAGAAATTCGTTTACCTAGCACTGCTAGTTTGAAATCCGAATTTTTCATTTTTTTAAATTTTCTTAATTCAGACCTGTTATTTGTTAAATGTCTCTTTTTTAAAATTTTTTGAATTTTGATTTTCTACGTATTGTATTATTCTTATATTTTTTTGAATTTAACTCTAGTTGAAGAAATCTGTGTTTTTTGTCATTGAAGACGGAGAAGCAATCTACTCAAACTCCAATGTCAGAGTACTCTATAAAATTAATCCTCCTCATAGACTCTGTATATTTAAATGGAACTCAACGCTGTGCAAAACTGATCACATATTATCCAGCAATCATATCAAATTCTTCAATTGAAAAAACATACGCCTGTAATGATAAAATAATCACTCACTCTCAAATATTTAATTTCCTTTATCCAACAAGTTGTACAATCCAAACTCTTGTAATCAACTTTTATTACATGAACCTCCTCCAATATGAAATTGAACAATCCACATAACGACTCCGTATATCAATCAAACCATCTTCTATTCGGGATCTTCATTTTAATAAAGTTTGAATTTGAGACCAGATCAGATATCTCAATCATGACTATGTACATCACTTCAAGGTCAACATTGACGTTTTTACAATTACAACAAATAGAAAGTAAAATATAAAATGTACAAAGAACACGAAACACTAGAATTCTTGATTTAAAAAGATTCAAAATATAATTAATTTATAAAGTACAACACTCCGTAATACGCACGTGGCATATTTTATCTTTCAAATACTCGCATATTATTGTGTCACTACCTGGCCATTTGGTCAGTGAAGCTGATCGATGACGGTTTCAACCTTTTTTTGTCAGTTAAGACTAGCGGTTGCGCGTATTGCAGATTACGTACTGCATACTGCATGTTGTGTTGTGTGTATCAAATTCTATTTATGAATATTAATAATCAGAAAAAGAACAATCAAGGTTTTTGAAATATTCAATCGGAATGCTCACTGCAACGATTGAAAATTGTACCTGTTGGAAAAAGTACAACGCGCGCACGCTAGTCTTTTGATTCTGAGTGCGCTTGCCGGAAGGTTAACAAAATTAAATTTATTTCTAACTTTACAGTTTGACACCTGATTAAATCAGACGTTCTTATTAACTATCTTATATATCATGGGTATTCTGCGTATTCTACCATGAAGTGGTATTGGTTGGTGAACGCTTTATAGGCTGCGAAGTCGTATCTATACAAATAGCAGAGATAATAATTTCTGTTGTAAGTCAAAAGCCCTCAAATATGGTCAAAGAAAAATCACTTTCAAATTCAATTTTCTCAAAAGTATGATATTTGACTTAATGCATATTCGCAGATTACCCACGATATGATGTTTCAAATAATGTACGCAGGTGGAAATATGCGGTGGAGAACTACTCGTAGCGCAACCAAAAGTTTGTTGGTGGATTCACAAATCAGAAACATATTCAATCAAATTAAAAATAAGAAATCGAATGAAAGATATGAATTTAAATAGAATATCTTGATCCTAGTTCAAATCCTGGTCGCGTCGTATATAAGAAGTAGTAAACCATATCCATGGCTCTTCACTTTTTCTTTTAGCTCCCAAGAAACAATTTTGGGAATCTCTTTGCGACAAGTGAGGTTTACACAACGGGAATAGTACGTCTTTAACGCTCAAACAACCTCTAACATCAATTTCAGTCAAAAATTTGACTTGGTGGAGTGTACAGAAAAAACAGAAACAAAATACAGAAAAAATACAATAATAATACAAAAAATTCAGAAAGATATTATAAACAATTAAAAACTATTTTAAAATGACGAACTTGAGCATTTCGAATCGTGACTTATGCAATATTTTGTAGGAAAAGACCACTTCTTCCAAATCAAACCTGCAGATAATTATTACGCAAATTGCAAAAAGCAGTCCTAATTTTACTGAACAGCAGCTGGATCAAATTAAACATAACATTAGTATTAAATTTTTAACTTGGTACTCTAAAATGTGGAAAAAAGCTCACACACTAAAGACTGTATTTGATAAGAATAAGAATAATAAGAAGCAGGAAATAAAGATTTTAAAAAAATTAGACAATTTAATACACGGAAAACATCAAGAATTGCAAATTGTACGGATATCGAGTACCATCTACTTAATCTTCCGATCCAGAAATAACAAAATTAAGAATATTGCGACCCAAAAAAGATTCGTCACTATCACCCGAGGCCGTAGAATTGTTGGAACACCAGAATTTGGATCCAGAGGAAGAGGAATAATATTGGCATACAATATTTTGAAGAATTTCGCGCCATCTGCTGACTGCATTTTAGTCTCTTAAAACAGGATCTTTTAATAAAATATTTTTTATTTTAATTCTGGCGTTAGTTTTTAATTATTTTTTTGTTCTATTCTATTATTAAGGATATAGTAAGACATCTTCCAGATTTTTTCCTGATTTTTTGCTCTAAAATTTAAAGCTCAGCAACCGTTTGTCCGCAAAAACCCCATTTTTCCACACTGTGTTGTCTCCAATTTTGAGATTATTTCCTTGACCGAAAAGATTATTTGGTCCAATCTCGTGCATTCTTTAGTTCTTCTCAAGAACTGCATATCAGCTACTTGCAGTTTTAATTAGTTTTGTTTTAGAGAAGAGGGGATCTCTAAGATCTCTCTTAAAGGGGACCCATGTTTCACAGCCATACGTCAGCCATATGTGGCATTGCCGAGTTGACCGTCGCCGAGTTAACCTGCCATGGAGTTGACCATCGCCGAGTGGGAATCGCCGAGTGGGAATCGCCGAGTTGTCGCGTACGGACCCAAATCTATCATATAGCTGTTATACATACAATTCAGTCTTTTCTGCGCAACTTGTAATATCTAACTTTTCAATCTTTTCGACAAATTGCAATATTTGAAGTATTGAAAATACATAGGAAATTCATTTAATAAAAATAATTAATAACAAATTCGTATACTCTGAATTTTTCCCCAATTCAATTATTGTGTGATATAAAGAAATATATTTATATAATGTGAAATTCAGGCTTGATAGAAATAGAAGACCAAATTGGGTAATTTCAAGAAATTTTCTTTGAAAAACTATAAATAATATAAAAAATTCTGTTGAAAATCTGTTCTCCCCTCACCCCTCTCAATAAATTATTATATGAGTGACGTGTATGTACTACATGCAGGTGTAGATGATCTTTAAAATTTAAAAATGCATTTCAATTCAACTAGCCATTGCTCTCTCATTAGAGAAGCATCCTTATTAAATCTACCCATCACTTAAAATTGTAAAATAAAAAATTTTTTAATAAAAAAGAAAACCGACTTCAAAAAGAAGTTAACTAAAATGCAAAAAATAAATATTTTATATTCACAATTTAATACTTACTATTTGTTGTTCCGTTTAATGTAACTAAGAAATTATAGTTAATATTATATATTTATTAATTGCTTTATAATTATGAAGTCGGTGCCAAGCAAAACATAATTCGCCAGTAACTATAACACAAATCGTTGGTTTTAAAGGTAACGAAGTACATAGGATTCCTATGTACTTGCTACTGCTTTTACTTGGCACCGACTTTATAATTATAAAGCAATTAATAATTATATAATAAACAATAATTTCTTAGTTACATTAAACGGAACAACAAATAGTAAGTATTAAATTGTGAATATAAAATATTTATTTTTTGCATTTTAGTTAACTTTTTCGTAACTCTTTTAGAGATACTTTGTCTCATAACTGTTGCAAGGATTTTTTTAGTAATTTCAAACTTTTTTCGGGTTTTGCACAGGTCCTGGTCTCTAAAATTGACCATATGGCAGAATCCATTAGCGGAATTCAGCGTAACTAATAAAATCCGAAATATTACTTCGACAACATGCTTGCTATAGTGTTTTCTTTATAGACAGGCGACTTATAGACAAGTCTTGTCGAAAGATCCAATGTTAGTCAGAAATGTGATGTTGGGCCCACGGAATTACTACAGCTTCTAAAATTTTTCGGCGGTAGGTATCTTGATTGATTTTAACTTCTTCTAAAGGTGTTTTACTGATAGCACAAATACCCCGTCAAACCATGACAGACTTGGGATTTTGGTGCTGAACACCGATGGCAAAAGGTCCGGGTGGTTCTTCTGACCTATATACCTATCATTTTGACGGTTTTGAAATTTTTCGACTATAAAAATTTTTTTCATGAATGAAAACGAAATTTTTCCATTTTTGAGTAGCGGTGCGATGTAGAAGAGTGCGATGTAGAAGAGCACGGCATCATTGAAGTCATACTTGCTTGTTTTCATCCGTTGGAATTTAGTCTTTTTACATTTTAAAAGGCTTCTTCTTAAGCTGATTTTTCTCTATTGGTCGAATCGACTTTCGCAAGATTACAGTTCCACGAACCACTTTTCGCATCGAATCCGAAGTTTGATGATGTTAGCTTACATTTTAACTTAAACGTACATTTTATTTTTATTATTTTTTATTTTTCTATTCTCTATTATTCTTAGAATCGGAATACTAGAATAATTTTCGCTAAAATTCAATGATTATTTTGACGGAAGGAATAAAACAAGTTTGTCCGGGTTCTTGTGAGTCACGGTGTATAATTAAGCGAAAATGTTGGTTTTCCAAACCAAAACATGCAGATATCTTGAATTTTTTTACAAACATTTTTCGTTTTTTATAATAAGGTTACAAAACGCATAACCCTAGTTCTACAACATGACCGAAAAGAAATTTCATTGATCTAGGTTATAATATAATAATATATTCAACTGTTTAAATACATTTTTGCAAATATTTTGGATGGAATTGATTCAACGCATCTCGCGGATTACTTTTCTTGGTAATAGACATAAGGAAGGCTCACCGTGGCGAGAAAGTAAAGCAAATAAGATAATTAAATATTTATTGAGAAAATGTGTAAGCGCCAACTAGCAGACGAATTTGTAAATTAAATTTAAATTAAATTTGCAAATACTAATACAATATAGGAAAAATATGAAATCTAAGCAATTATATATGACATTTTTTCTTTATTATCAAAATCTTCTGATCTCAACATTCCAATAAATCTTATATGTTATTGACATAAATTGACTTTATGTGGATTTTAAAATGTTATTTGCTGAACGAATATATCCCTCTTTGTAATATTGTTTACATTTTTTTCAATATTAAATTAGTGACATAAATATAATTTTTTAAGTAAAACATTCATTTAAGTTCTTTTTGAATGAATCAAAATTAAAAAGAACGAACGGATTAACTGCTATTACAATATATTCAGGTAAATTCAGACAGTTTAAGGTGGAATCCGAACGACGGCTCTTAGATATAGTTTTGTAATAACAAGAAAATTACAATTCATATCAACAACTTTAAAATTAATCTCGACCACCTGTATTCTAGACAATATCAATATAGGCCTATTTCGTTGCAGTCTCTATTCTTTGCTTTATTTAACTTTAACTTAATCTAATTTTCACAATATATCAAAAATTTAACATACAGTTTACTTCTAATTTAATAATTTTAATTTTAAACTTTAATATTTAAACTTCAAAATTGAATTTTAATTAAGAAAGAGAAAAAATTTTATCATTGATATTGAAATGTAGTGAAGCATGAGTATTGAGTTTAAAAATTTCGAAAGCAATATTGTGGTCATGTGTTTGCATGTTTGCCGGAAGTACGTTCGATTCCTTAATGTGACAAATTGCATTAATAAGGATCTTAGGGATTATTTAATCAGTAAATCGTAGATTAAATCAAATATTATAGCTGATAGCAATCGGGATATACATTTTATTAAATTATGCCTTATTGATTTGTGTGTCGATATTGTCAATGGGAAGTTTCAGTATAGCTTTAACACGAATGCTTATTGTAGTCTTAATGAATTTGTGAATAATTAAAATTGTAAAAGATTAGAATATGTCAATGAAACGTGGTGCTTTTTATAACGATTTCTATTTTGTTTCTGTTGAATGCATCAATCAGTTGGCGCCTCCACCAAAACTTTCTAAACTGTTCCAATTACTATTACGCCCACCCACATAAGAAAGTTTGTGAAATATGCTTTCATCGTTGAGTTTACTTCAACTTTTGAAGCAATATGTGTTAGATTATTTTTGGTATTAAAGATACAATGATGCAGGTGTTATTAATGTAAGTAGTTAAGTTTTTCAAGTGGAGATTTTTGATTTTTTTCTCGAGGTTTCCATTAAAAATTATGAGGGAAATTTACAATTACAAATAAATGTTGAAGGGGTAGTAAGTATAAATTATGCAAACCACGTATCGCTGGTAATAATAAAAGGCATAAAGTGGTAAGTAAGATTCAGTGGGGTTCACTAAGCGGTGGTTGTATTTGCGCGTTTCCAACCCCGCTTTCTATGCTGGGAATTACAGCATCTGTCTATTCGTACCGCGTTGTCATAATAAGGAGAAATGACATAAGTCACAAGTTACATCTTAACACAACGTAATCAAATCTTAGATGCATTGTTTTCATGAATTACTTTGACGAATTATTTTCTTACGTTTACCTTAATTGCGAAAGTGTTTTTTAATTAAAGCACAGTTGGAAAAATTTAATTTTCTCTTTCAGAAAAGAAGAACTTTCAGCTACCTATAAATAACAATTATTGTATAATGTTGATGTAACTTTCGATTTAATTTCCTAAAATTACAATTACTAAACTAATTAATTAAATTGACAAATATGGCCTGTTTGTTCAGTAAAGGAATACTAACCGATGTCTTGAACTGACCGCGCCCTCAGTTTCCGACGCCTTTACACTGATTATAAGTGGCATCCAGACACGATGCAAATGTCAGCTTCCTTAATTTGAATATTCCATGAATCAATTTAATAATTAAAATCGACGCGAATCAAACTAACTAAATTTTTATTTAGCTACCCTTTTTTTATATCGTGTGCATCTAAAAACACATGTTTAACTTTCCGATTTATTGATCGTAACTTTAGAGCTTCGCGAAAAATGACATTAACCCGCGGGAAATGTATTCCTTAAACAATCTGACTAATTGCCTACCTCTGCTTCATGCAAATTAACCTTAATCAAGTTAAACTGCTTTGTCTTGTATTCGACTTTCAAGGGACTTGTTTTGAAAACAAGATCAGCGGCGATAAAAGGGTCGTAAGTGGCGCTCTAAGCAATCTGCTACTTTAGTAAATATAAAATTGTCGAGATCGTAAAAATTACGATATAATTTTATTTGTCGTTATAAACGATTCACAATATTACATTACCGATTGATGCAAAATATTTTTTCCTTCGAAATAAAGCGAAAATTTAACCAAACGTGGCATGTTTTCTCATCTTATTATAGCTACACTACAATCAGAACCGCTTGACTTGTACAAACAAACCCCAATAATCCTTATTAATTATTATTTAAAAATTTAGCTCAAGGTAAAAATTTCATAATTTTTCCTGCAATTTAAAATTTTTAAGAAGGACCTGATCTTTCAGTTATTAGCGTTTTTTGTGTTTAAAATGTGTGCATTGAACTTCGCCCAGGCTTAAGTATCATCTTATATAGCACTCCATACTTGCATTTAGTTCTCAAAGCTTTCATGGTCAGTTAATGTTAGTTCTTCATGGTTAGATTAACTCAGTTTCGTGACTTTTTGTCATTAGTATCAGTTCGTTCTATAGTTAGTGAGTTCGTAGTTGCTATTTAAGGGTTGAATCGATAGTTCTCTTGTCGATCTGTATTATTTACTGTATTAATAGTTAGTTGGAATATGCAGTGAGCTATTTATTGCGTTTTCAAAAATATGTATAGTAGTCGGTGCAGACTATCATATGCAAGTCCGCACATATTTGGTATAAATGCGAGGCGCAGTTATTTAATCTTTCATAATTATCTACTCTGATGAAACACCAAAAATTATGTATATATTCACTTGTAAATGTTAATCAAATCAATGGTAATAAATACTACTAACTAAGAAGTCTTTTTTTATGAGAAAAGGGTTTCAGCACTAGAAATTGAGTCAGGAATGTGCCTGTCACCCTGTTTAATACTTTATTATGGTAATCATTAATCCAGAGGGACCGACAACTTTCCAACTCTCCCCGGATCTAATAGCTTAAAAGGCTAATGAACCTTCTTTTTGTTAATACTATATCCAATTTATTCCAGGTAATTTAAGTAATATAACTCATTTTCATTAGCACCGAATAAAATACATAGTATCTTATTACGAAACACTATAGGTAAACAATAAATTACCATAACTAATTAAATTGCCCAAGAAATTAGTCCGCGAAAATCTTTGCACATATTTATCACCTCAGATACCACTGGAGGTACACAAAACTTGGATTTAGCAAGAAAACCATCATTGAAAAAAAATATAATAATGCGATTTAATAATACAACTAAGATTTTGACTAGCAAAGATTTTCTATGCCACTAACAATCAAAAATGGCTTATCAATTAACCTAATTCAAAAGCTGTTTGGATTATTAAATTATTAGGCTTACTGTTATTGAGCTACGGGTCAAATAATGACGTGATAAATTATTGTCTCAAATTTCCCTTTCGGTGAGCAAATGGTCCATTTATGAATTGTAATACCATTTCAGTAGTTAAATTTTAACTTATTAGAATAAATTTAGAAATCTCTATTTTAATCTGGATTTAAATTTTTATAAAATATAGTAAAAATTAAATTGCGTAAAACTAGTATTATATTATTTATATAGTTAATTATAGGACCACTACATTACTCCCTTCCCCAGTAACAGAGCTAGTTGCGAGTAGTAGCCGTGGCTGGGTAAATAGTTCATCTCGTGGTCTGTTTATTACTATAAAATAAACAAATATTTTTAACAAATATTCATTGCAATTGTTTTTATTTGGGTTTGGAAAAATATAATAATTATTCAGTTTTTAAATTTGATGTCCAGTTTATGGACTGCAACCATATGTGTTTTAGACAGTTTGTGACACAAAATGCTGGATTACAATGAATTGTGTCTATATTATAAAATTGTATTCCGAGTTTTAAATAATGATAATGTATTAAAAATTTGTTATTCTGCCCATATTCTCATCGATCTGCCCATACCAGCCACCATTGTATACATATTATACTTTATTTTTATTATAAATTGTTGTTAGATGGAGCCGAGAGGTAAACTGCAACAAAATTTTGATGTATCAGATCTAAGATTTGCAAACGATTTAATGCAGGAATTACAAGAGAATTGATGAAATTTTAAATAATGTAAAGGGGTAAAAGAGAAAAGGGGCTGGAACAAAACTTCAATTTTGATGAATTCAGAAAACAATCGATATTGACACATTTCGATTTTTTATGATAGAAAACTTTTTCGAATTGAGCGGGTCTTAATTTAATTTTATTAATAGTCCATCCAATTTGTACAACTTCAATCTCACTTATTTAAACCCTATAGTTGGGTGCTGCGATTTGAACAGTTGACATGGTAACATTTCATTTAAATTGGATTTTGTTAATTATAGAAAAATTTTACTGAAAAATTGAAATTCCTGCTCTGATAGACCGTTGCCTTTGAGACACCTGTCGTACTATAGGGAAGTTCTTTGAAAGTGGATCAGTTTCCGAATTTTACTTAAAAATTTTACTTACTTACCTTCTAGACTCGTACTTTTGAGACATTTGTTTTACTAGAGAATTTTTTTTCAAATAAGCTGGTATCAGAGTTTTACATAAAAATCAAAATTCTTGCTCTTCTAGATCCGCATCTTTAATATCTTTCATATAATAAAGCTGATTCCTTCATCTATTTACCTCAATATTTGTCATTTTCTTATATCTGTTATTTAGGGACGAATGTATTTACTAAAAATAACAAAACTTTTAATTTAAATACAGTGGAATCCGTTTAATGTGATCATATCGGGATCATAACTAGACAGATTTTCTTGCTAACACCTGAGTTAAAAGTCGCGTAATGAATATGTGGTACATATAATATGTGGGTGGGTCATGCACAATATAGAAAAAAAATGTTTGTAACTGAAAACCACCTCTTTTGCTCATGGGAGAAAATAATCTTAAGAATAATTTGATAATAAAAACCGGATTTTGATTACTATAAGCAATGTCTTTTGTGTGTAATCAAATACGTCCGGCTCGTTCCTCGCAAAAGTGATTAACCGTGATTTCAATAAGCGGACTCCACTGTAATTTGCTAATTTGTTTACGTAACAACTATCGTAGGAAAGTACAAACTGAGAACTTAACTCAATGAATAAATTTTGTCGTGTAATATTTTGAAAACTTCTTTAAATTAAAATTGTTCATTGGGATATTGATTAGGTAGCTACTTCTACTTATAGATGTCCTTCATAGACGGGGTTAATTTATTATACTATGCAAACAGCCAATATAGTATTCGCATTACATTTTATAGTTTTTGACTCTTTTTTTAACAAAATTCTATATTTATAACTTACGCTCTAAATGGCCATAAATTTATTAAAACTTTTTTAGAATTTTGAAAGAGATACTATAGGACATTGCATACACAGACATCCAGATTTTAATAGAAATCGTTGTGTAATAAAATAGTGTTACCCAACAATTTTGACGAAATCTTTTGAAAAATGGTTATCGAACTTGGAAACTTTATGCACCCTTTTGGCAGTTCGTAGTCATTCAGTAAACTGTTCGTTTTTCAAGTTATGATGTAAAATACTATTGAATAATTCTCCTTAACGTAAGTTTTGAATCATGAAATTGTAATATACTTTGATTTTGAGGTTTAGTAGTAGACAGATTACACCTCGGTGCTCTGCAACTGCCTTTTGAGAGGAGACGGTCAGAAATAGAGTTCTTGCTTTGTTCGGAGTGGAGCTCGGTACTGTGCATTAGCAGTCACGTACTTAACAGGCAACCCCATCTGCTTTCTCTATGTAACCTAACAACATTATTCTACTTTGATGTAGCGTGACTTTTATTCTAACATCAACTTAAAAATGTAAACAAATTTAAATCTTGTTATTTACGAATAGTACGATAGATAAAGAATTTTATTTATGTTTCAAACATGTACAAATGATACGAAGGATGAAATAATACAAATTTTCTATTGCCCTTTACCTTCAAACATAATATCAATTCAAATAAACCACTGTTGCATTGTTTATTTAATTTAGAAGGTATTGTCTTTCGTCTTTTTATATAATTTTTCAATTGACAAATTTAATAATCTTAATTAAGCTGTAATTTATAATTTCGTAAATAGTTTTAAATGCTGCGATTGAGTAAATGCTAGTAAAGAAAAGCTGAAAAAGGAATTAGATAATAAAATTAGAGAAGTAGCAAGATGCTTTTCCGCTATAAGAGTTTTAGAGGAACTTGATAATAGCTGTTGTTTTAAGTTGTATACAACTTTATTTCATTTTTTAAATAGATAATAATTAATAACTACTTTGTATAAGTAATATTTTTTAATATCTATTGAAATTTTTTCAAATTTACATAATTAAAATTTGACACCAATTGTAATTAAATTTGTAATTAATTGTAATTAAATATTTGTGAACTGCAAGGCAGCAAAAGGGACAAATTAGTAGATGCATAGGGGTACATTCCTCCATTGCCTCAAAACCCACCCCAACTTCAAAAGAAATTTGCTTTTATGAAGTAAAAAAAATTACTTTTTATCAATTACTTATGAAAAAATTAAAATCGGTGAAATTTTTGAAATAAATCACTGTAAAGATTATATTCTTAACATAAAAATTTTATATGTTACCCACAACATAAAACACACTTGGTGATAATTCTGTGAAATAGAAACGTCCAATAAAATTTCATTTATAATGGAAGACACACAATAAACGATTACATAGAAAATGTCCCTTACAAAATTTCGACAATAAGATCTCAAATAAAAAAGTTGCAAAATCGTAATTTCGTAACCAGACCACTATATACTCGTATTTTAATTATTACAAAAAGATTATCCCATTTAACTATAAGTTTTTATGTTATTTATCTTTATACTGACTTATCATAATGACTCATCTTCATATTCCTTTATACTATACTGTATACATACAACAATAATAATACATGTTGCAGTGTTTACGATAGGCTAACGGGACTTTGATTTGTTTCGTTATTCGACATGACAGTAGATTTCACATACGACGTATTGGTCGGAATAATCGATCCAAATATTTCAACATGTCCTGTGGTTTATTTAACGTAAAATGTAACAGCATTGTTTCAGTAATATTTAGAATAGCTAAAAGTAATAAAAAGTACTATTTACTTAATGAACCAGATGACCGCTGGTAATTAAAATTGAGCTCTATTTTATTTTTTTTGACCAAGTTAGACGAAAAAAATGTGTAAAAAACGTCTAGGTCGAGTGAAAGTAAATTTTAGAGGGTAACTTTGAATAATGAGATTCGGGGATAAACTATTTTGGGACTATACCGCCGAAATCGTCAAATATGGGAAATTTTGGTTTCGTGAGACTTATAAAATGCAATTTTGTTAGACCACGTGGTTTGCGCCAAAAATTAAACATTAATTTTTATTTGGGTGGAGAACGTGAAGTCTAAATCAAGAATTTTGGACAAAATTGGATTGGCAAAAGTTTATAAATCAAACTGGAGTTGGATCCAAAATATCTCATATAGGAAAATTATTATAAGAAGATGCGGGATTTCGACCAGAAATCGATAGTGAAATTTTCAAGTAAAAATGTTCAACACGAGGGTTACACCAAAGGAACAACTAACAGCATATTGGCATTTGAGAAGTTTTTTTGACATCCAAAACACATGGAAAAGTACATGGAGTACAATAAATGTACTCTTATAATATAGTATACTTTAAGATTATAATAAATCAAAACATATCTTACAAATCATAAGAAGATACAATTCCTAATTGATTAAATTCTTTGTGACTCTTTTGGTGCGGAGGATATTGAAAATTAAAACAAAACAAGAAAGAAGAATCTTATATATCAGCTAAAAAGTTGCTCAAGTGAAATACGTTTATTAAAATCCAACGACAAAGTTTTGGACGAACAAACCACTCCTTTATCAAGTTATCTACCAAAATTACATGCATTTTAGAAACGCACAATTTTCTTCTTGAGAGAATGCAGGGAATATTGAGTTCCAACCATATTAAAAATACAGGGGACTGAACCCTCAGTATTTTAAACCTCAGATTTCACCGCAGCTGAAAGACCACATTCGAGCAGAAACTGTCATGAAAAACTGTACAAATTACACTAGTCACACTGCAAAAATTGATGAAAATGCAACGAAAAGAGCCGACGCGGCGGGTGCATGATAACCAATAATAATGGACAGTTAACCAATATCATTTTCTATATCCAAAGTAAAAAAATGCACAAATTGTATTTTTATTTAGTTTTTTCTATTTTTTTTAAAAGTTGTAAATCGGAAAAAAACTGTTTGCTCATCCTGTATTATAAATTTAAACAGTAATAAATTATGATAAATGAGAAGGTGTTGTTCGATATGTATACTCAATGAAACATTGAATTGCTTAAACTACATGTATAACCATCAAATTTGCATTTTTTCAGTAATTAATTAGTCGCATTATGCGACGGGCATTACATATTCTTAACGTATCATGTTGAGTTCAAATTCTAAATATGGCAAGATACGTTCAATACAATCTCATTTAGAAGGCCAGGTATATAACAATTAATTGTTATTTTTTGTAATAGGTATAAATAAAAATTATTGTATCCAGAAAGTCTTCTATTTTTGCACGGTTTATACCAAAATCATTCAATTGCGATTAATACAATATAAAAATATATAATACTGTCCGTGCAATTTTTGATATAACCACCTTAGAGAGCTTCATTGTACCTTTTCTAAACAATTGACATTTATCCAAGTTGTAAGATTTCAAACTACTGAAGCGTAACCAGCCTAAACTGACAAACGTATTAAAGAACAACATTATAGTAAAAATAATACATTTTCTGCTATTTTCCAATGGGTAATGCAATATATCGGTAATAAATGATAAAACGGTATAAACGACAAGTAAATCATACAGCATGAGCAAAGACTATTGAACAAATAATACCGAAAAATAATTCAATTAGATTAAACTGATTTTGATCAAACTCCATCTATCATAGGTATAGGAGCTGTATAATTATGATAAATTATTTTAAATCTTAACATAGATTTTTACGGAATTTGATGGATTGAATTTTTCCACATTAGGACGTTTTTCTGCAAACTAACGGAGAATTTATTATTGAATGTCCTTATAGTATTGTCCACGCTGTATATGAAAATCAGCATAAAAATATTTGTAAACTATTTATAAATAAGTATATCTAGAAAAACTGCGTAGGATTTCATCTATAAGTAAACAAAACAATGTTATATTAAAGTTAAAATAAAACAAACAGTTTGGTCCAAATATATTTTATTAAGATACTGTGAGATGCCAGTAATAAGACTTAGTTTGCAACAATTAAGTTTGTTATAAATCTTCTTTATCGGGCTTCTTTTTGTCAAAGATTACAGCTTTTAAAAGTACGGCTGCTTTACCTTCCAGTGGTCGCGTGAAATATTTAAACACGAGTAGTCGCGCCGGTCTCACCGACCATATATAATGTTTGGCTGAAATAAATTTATGGGAGCAGATTTTTCGGAAAAATTACATGGAAACCTTTCAACAACACTATATATTAGCCTAAAAAACGAAATAGAGTTAAATTGGTATATTTTTTGAAAAATAATTGCTAATTTTCGAAAACAAAGTAAATTTGAAATATATCATTTTATTCGGTCAAATTTGAAAAAAAAGCAAAATCTAAAATACTTCAAAATGCAATTTACTACTAATATAACCCGTTAACAATAAAAAAAACTAAAAATGAAAGTGTTTAAAGTGCGTTGAGATCATTTTCTTGGCACTCTTGGCAAACGCCATTTATATGCTTTTTTCGTTTATACATATTAGTATGTATTTTTTCTGGTTGGTAATTATCACGACTATATTTTATTAGACCACTCTGTATATTACAGTTGTGAATTGTAATACTCAACACTAAATTTTGTTGGTATAATTTGCACTAATAGCATTAAAAAGGTTACCTTACCATCGCAATTTAAAGTGTCTTTGATGGTCGCGTGGGTCTCAGAGACCCAATCAGGTGCTAATTACAGGAAAACCACCACTTGTAATACTCACATTAGCAGTGCACCTTTGTTAGGTTTAATTGGTAAGGTACACGACGATAGAGCTAGCTGCGCCCTTTTTTTCAAAATAGTGCTCCTAAAGGTGATTCTGTGGTCTCAGAGACCAGGCCCGACCACTGGAAAGTTAAACCGGATTGGAAATAGTACTATAAGGTTTGTTCCATCACGCAGTTCTCTCCAGTTCTAGGACTTGACGCATGCTCTTTAACTAAATTTTTGAGTATTAAAGATCAATTTCGTTAAAAGTTTAACTAAAGAGCATGCGTATAGTCCGGGAACTGGAGAGAACTGCTTGTTGGCACAAAGCTATAGTTTACCATAAGTAAAACCTGGTACTTTCACCTCACCAATCGATCGTTCTACTACTAGGCAGACCATATAGTGCTTGTTATTGTTATTAGTTGTAATTATAAATAACAACATCCAATCTTTAGATAAAGTTATTATTGATTATTATTAATATTTAGGTAAATCATTAACAAGTTTTATTTTGTACAAAGCTTTTGTAAAATCAAGTCTGCAGATTGTCTTGTAATACGGTTCAAGGATTTCTTGTGATGTGGGTGAAAATACTCAAGTTATTTACAGTTCACAGCGAACGGATGTTACAGAATGAAATATTCAGTAACAGGTGCGAAGAATGTGTATTTTCTGAATTGAAAATTGAGCCAGAATGTTCGTATTCTGTATTAGTCGTATAGAAAATAAAATCCAATTTGGGTGATGTTCTTAGAAACTCCTCACTTTTGTTTCCAACTGTGATTTTTTGGATATTGGAATCGGCATACAGCTACAAGCTACGAACGCTGTTCTGAGAGATTAGGTCAAAAACGGCAACAATCAAAGGAATAGTACTAAAAGTCTAGAAAGGTTTTTAAAATAGCTGTTGCTTTTGGCATATCAAGTGACAAAACAAACGTTTTTTGAAAAAATTTATATATTAAATATCTATCGGAAAAATAATTGTCTTATTTGTCTACATCAGAAAAGATGAAGGAACGTATAGTTGATTTATAACAGTTGCTACAACTTCAGTCCACCACTACACCTGAGAAAAATTAGTAATTAAAATATTACACCTTGGCAAGAAAACCAGCACCAAATCAGGTAATTGTTCTAAAAGAAAGAAAAATTTGTCTTTGCAATTATCCTGTTTGTAATTTGTAATTTACAAAATACTCCGCACCAAAAGAGTCACGATGAATTTTTGTCGATTGAATTATTTTATTGTCAATAACTGCAACAAGTTCTGTGCAAAAGATCTTACTGCATAACGGTACCCCGTCAAAATAGCCCCAGCCAAAACACCCCGACACAACAGCCCCGTCAAAACAGCTCCGGCAAAATAGCCCGATGGCAAAATAGCTCCGACAAAATAGCTCAGTGATAAAACAGCTGACCAAATAGCCCGATGACAAAATAGCTGCGACAAAATAGCCCAGTGATAAAACAGGTCCGACCAAATAGCCCGATGACAAAATAGCTCCGACAAAATAGCCCAGTGATAAAACAGCTCCGACAAAATAGTCCGATGATAAAATAGTTCCGACTAAATAGCCCAATAATTAATTATTAATTATTATTTTTTATTATTAATTATTATCAGAATCTCAGCCAATCTCACGCGAGGGGTGGGGTGTCTCGGAAAATATCACGTAATTTGTAAAATTTGTAAAATTATAAACTGTAATATTGCGAGAGAACTGGGTTAAATTAAGTAGGTAAGACGAACAATCTCACGTGAGATTAGAAGAGGGGGGGACACATCTCACCAGAGGGGGGGGGGGATAGAAAAATTGCGAAAACTCCCTCATGTAATTAATGGACGTCCCCTAAGGGTTTGGGAAAGGCGGGGTATCAGATATCTTCTGGATCGTTTCGTAGGGGGAGTTCGACGTATTCTGTCTAATGTAGTAATGTATTGTCTGATATAGCGATTCGCTAAGGTATACTACAGGGTGGCACAAATAGCATATACCAAGATACAGTTGGTAAGCTGATTCAATATATAAGAAAAATATAATCAACAGCATTAAGAACCAAAAACACAACAACGGAAAAACTAGAAAATATCTATTGTTAATAAATATCACTGCGCTAAAATGGAGAATATTCGATCACAGAAGGGTGGAGAGCTGCTAAGGTAAAATTGCGAGAGTGAAGGTTTGAAATGAAGGTTATCGCTATCGAAAAGCGAGAGAAAATGCCGATGGAAGTGTGTCCTGGAGGTGCGTCAAATCTAACTGCCGAGGATGAGTAAAGGTTACAGATGGTAACTTACTAGTTGTTACACTCTATGACGGCCACGTCCCAAATCCAGCAGAAAACGAAGCAGCGAAATTTGTTGCAAGTATTAAGACAAGAGCTTTGGATACTGTAGAAAAGCCGAGACAAATAATTCAGCAGTGTACAAGCAGGATTTCACTGGAGACATCTGTTCATTTGCCTGCGTATTCTGCATCGCAAAGAACTGTAGAACGAGCAAGAAAGAAAACTCACCAATCGTATCCAACTCTTTTGAATAATGCAGACAACGAAATTCCCGAACCGCTGAAACTTACATCGAGAAATGCGAGCAATTTTCTTTTATGGGATTCAGGACCAGCTGATATCAATAGAGTCTTCATGTTTGGAACTGAAGAAAATCTCTAAATGTTGAGCGAATATCGCAATTGGTATGTGGACGGGACATTTAAAGTATCGCTGTTTCCCATTGGTATACGTGTTATTGCAAAACAAAACAGAAGCGTCTTATGGTAAAGTATTTAATAAGTTTTAGAATTAAAACCAACTTTGCAGCCAATAAGTTGCTTGTCCGATTATGAAAAGGCAATCCATAATGCTGTATCGGAAGCGTTCAATGAAGTGGAAGTACAAGGTTGTTTGTTTCATCTCGGGCAATCTTTATGGAGGAAAGGCCAGGACCTCCACCTAGCGAAATCTCGCATAATTTAACTTTGTAAATAAATGATTTTGCTGTAAATGTCTTTTTTATTATTATTCATCACACAGAGTTATATTAGTATATTTTGAGAAGCTACCTTAGACCGGGCTGCCTCAGGCTCTTATATCGGGTCTATTATGTCGTAGGGCTATTTTAGCACGGGCTATTATGTCACAGGGCTGTTATGTCGGGGCTACTATGTCGCAGAGCTATTTTGGCATGGGCTATTATGTCTCAGGCTATTGTGTCGGGGCTACTATGTCGCAGAGCTATTTTAGCACGGGCTATTATGTCGCAGGGCTATTATGTCGGGGCTACTATGTCGCAGAGCTATTGTGGCATGGGCTATTATGTCGGGGATATTTTGTCATGGGGTTATTTTGGCAATGGGCTCAGGCTATTATGTCGGGGCTATTTTGTCGGGGTTATTTTGACGGATAACCCTGCATAACATACAGTAAATATATTTAAATGTTTGAAATTAACAAAGATGTTTGACAAAGTTACAAACATTAAAAATGTAAGTATTTTGTCATACATATTTTGCATTATTACAATCTTCATCAATTTTTTTCAATAGGTTAACAATAGTTACTAATTAGTAATAGTAATTACTTAATTTAATTACTAAAATTAAACCTATCTTCGGGCTATAGACGTTCAGCATAAAATTTAAAAATAAAAGTTTTTAAATTTTCTGTAAAACATGGAAGTGCTACATTTTTTTATTATTGAGTTTGTTAGGTATGTCGTAATTTAATATTGAAGATTTTAAAAGTAACTCTTTTTACGACAAATATTTAAACTTCGAGTTACATCAAAATCAACGCACGTAAAAAATTATATATTATAATTTATAATATTTTATCGAGAATTTAGTCAATTTAATCTTGTAGAATTCAATAAAACTTATCCAATTACTTTAAATCTACAATGCAGAACTAGAAAATGTTAATAAATTTGTAAAAACAATTAAAAAGCTAAACAAACAAAAATGAAATTCAAATTATTTTTTAAGCTGTCGATAAATAATTTTTTATCTTCATCGGGTAATTTTCTTTTAACATAATGTTCATATTGTAGTGTTATAAATTTTTGAAATTTTAAAATTTGATTTTATATAGTTTTAAGTTAGAATTTTATTTTTATGATTCTGAATTTGGTTTTTGGATATGGGTTTTAATTATTTGTGTATTATATATATTCAGTAAATAATTTCATGAAAATATTGTAAAATTTTGAATTTGTACGTTTTTTTGCGCAGCCAATTAAGATGGCACGAAATGGGGCGACAGTTTCTCTTTATAATTTGGTCCGTCGAAGTGGTCGGACACTTTTACGGGAAGGCCCCGTAAAAATATTAATTTGGTGTTTTCGACTAAAGATTTTTGATTTGATTGTGGGAAATAAAGATTCGATTAAGTTAATAATTTATTTTAATATAATAATATAATTTAATATAATAACTAATTATAGATTATAAAACGTTGCTGCAACCCATTCAAAATTTAACAACTGATTATCTTTAACACGTGTTAACTAACACAGGTTAAGGTTAATGTTGCTGAAACCGGGCATTAGTGTTGTAAAAGTATCGGTGCTCCGCCTCCAGGCAGATGGGACATTTTATACCTCGGAGCGGTTGCTCTTTAGAAGGCTGCCATTCGGGGAGTATTAAAGATACGGAGTTGAAATTTTTACAGGATATTCTTGAAAGTATAAACTGTCAAAAAATTGATTTTTCAAAGTGTCAAACTGGTAAGGCCCCTTAAGTTAATTTGTTAAAATAAAACAATAATTAAAGTGACAGCTCAAGCGACCGAAACTTACGGATTAAATACTTTTTAATAAAATTAATGAAATATACAGAAATATTTTTTCTGAACGTTAATGAACTATGTTCAACACATAGACTTCTGTTTATCAACAACAAGCCCGACTTCAATACTTTAAATTAAATATATTCTGACTGGGTCCATGTCGAACTATAATATACAATTCATTTGGAATCTCATTCAAATTTTCTTCACATAAAGGATTACAGCAGATGAACAAAATTTTCTATTATTATTTGACAATAATATTATCAATGCAATAATTAAAAGTGCAATTTTAAAGCAAATTAAATCTGAGAGTTATAAAACTGTTTAAATATAGGTATATGACGAATGAATCCTTTAGCAGGATTTGATTATTTTATTTATTTATTAATTTATTATACACAAAAAACAACGTTGAAGTTAACTATATTCTAATTTTACTTACTCCAAACTAAACTTTCAGTAAATAATAAAACTTTATACATTGCATCGTGGGCCAAATCTCACCCCAAAGATAATGTTGGGAGAAAAACAGTGAACTGTATTAAGGGATTCTCGATTGTGTTTGATGGTAAAAATATATAGTAACTTACCGAATTTTTCTCCCGATTCTCCTCTCTCCTTGGCGGATAGGGATTAACTCAAGGTGAAGGGAAAGGATAACAGTAGGATTGCCACTTGTTAAAATCACTATAATAGTCTTGAAAATGTCCCTATAATTATTCCGTTGCTTCTTGTATGTTTTCAGGTTGTGTTTCTTTTTAATTTCCTGAACATTTGCAGGACTGTTCCCACATTTTTTCGCAATTTCGCGGACCGGCAGTGATTTTTTTGATTTGATTAACTAAATTAACTTAAAACGTACTTTCCGATCACTATTTTTACTATAAGATCCCGTTTTTCTTCCGGATCTTGGCAAATCGTTAAATTTTAGTTATTCCCTATACTTTTTAATCACAGACTGACTGTTTGGTGTGACGCATTGAACTGTTTTGCTATTTGTCTGAACGATATACCCTTTACACTTAACCAACTGTCCACAATTTGTTTCCTTACTTTCAATGATAAACGACTCATTTTCATTAAAACTTGAAATGTTATAAAAAATAATTATTGCAGTTTGACAGCTTAGTATATACTGGATGAAATACAGGTAATCAGGAAAAAAAAACAAATGCGGCAAATAGACAGTGACTAGATTGCAGTGGTAAGTTAATTAATCATATATGCCTTTATTACTGTTTTTCACACGAAAGAGTTTAATAATGGCAATAATTATGTTTGTTTGAAAAGTAAACCAACCAGTACTGAGATTAAATAAATTAGAAGGTATAAATTGGAAAAAAAATATAGGAGAATTTGAATATCTGTACCACTACTGTGGTCAAAGAGATATCAGTAGTATTGCTGCATCTTATATTACAGCATATAATAAGCAACCTTATTAATTGGAAGGTTAATTTTGAACGATATTAATAAGATCACAAACAAGGAACTAAAGTCATTATGAAACAAGGGTGTTTACGAACACCGCCGCATATTTACGTTGCAAATGATCAACTTGTTTAGGGTTGGAATGTATTGGTAGCGTGCAAATCTGTGTATATGCCGTACTTACAGTTTTAAAATATTTAATTAATTATTTTAAAATACCATTTCCAACTTACTTAATTTTTAATTTACAACTAAAAAAGAATTATTTAAGTTGCGTAAATGTACTTAGCGATTAAAGTAAAGATATTATTAGTTTACGGTTGTGGGCCTCACCGAGAGATTGTCTTAATATAAATTTATTATAATGGTAATTTTTAAATACATATATAGCGTTCAATACCGATTTGATAAATTGTGTGTACTAAACAATACGATAATCTTACTTACCCATTGATAATTTTTCATTAGGTTTATTACTTTAGCAGTAATTATTAACTATTATCAAATGCATTTAAATTGTGTTGTAAATTAATAAATATTGATTGTTAGATATTATTTAGCTAACTTGCAAATTGTTTTGTGTTTTTGCTTTTCATACAACTGGTAAAGTCATTAAATACTACTATAAATTATAGGAACTACGGTTAAAATATAACAAACTTTAGAAATCCTTAGTTTTAGAAATCAATATAATTACATTTTTTATTTACTACACTAGTGCTTTACCCATCAACCCATCATCACAGGGTTTCTTATCTATCTGTCTTGCAGGTTACTTGATCAGTCGCCGATTTAAACTGAGAGATTGACATACCTAATTTAAGTTAATATATATTTTATGTTGTTCATGTGAAGAACTCAGGTAAATTTGTCGATCAGTTCATTCTGGACATTTTCCTAACGTTGACTCAATTACATTGCCATAATTACCTTGTGTCTCGTTAAGGTCCGACATGAGCTATTTAGGAAGAGCATACATCAGTAGGCAATACTGATTTAGACACTTTTAAAAACAATAATTTAATATTGGAACAGAAACTAGAAATTTTACTAATTATGTAGAAAGTTATGTTATTATTGTTGAAGGCATGATTGTCATATGATATTCTTAAAACTGTTTCGGATGGTGGATTAGAAATTATAAGATAATTTCCCAAGTAGCATTTGGATGCTAAAAAATAGCTAAATAGCAGCTAATTAGCTATATTTGGCAGCACCACCGCTGAGGCAGCCAGCAAAATAGCGCTTAAATTGCATCCATATTGCAGCCATATTGCTAATTGGCGCACTACTTTTAAGCAAATTGCTAGCTATTTCTGATAGACAGCTATTAGTGCGATTTTAGCTAGCTAAATAGCGTGTTTTTAGCTATTCAACAACTAACTCTCCACCTGTTGTTATTTTGGGTAGCTATCGTTTCCTCAAAGTTTTCCTTCCTGTTTAAATTTTAATTTAAAAAAATTGAAATTGTCGAAATTTTTCCACCTTGATATTTTTTCCTTTAGGTGTTGGATTACTTTTATTCTTCCTTTATAATTTTCTTGGGTGTTTTCTAAAATTTCCTTTAGTGGAATCTTCCGCTCAGGTTTTTCTTCCCGAAAGTATTGCACAATTTGTGATCAGATTATCAAATTGAAATACTGGCTCTTTCCTTTTCTTTTATGACTCATAACGCCCCTACTTAGGGGACGACTCTTTCTATTGATTTGTTCATAGTAAGGAGTGTATTCCCTGACTACTATTAGTAACAATTACTTGTTTTCTTTTTGAATTGTAAATATATACATAAGCCTTGGCCAAAATAGTGGTGCACCTTTTAAAATATCGCTATTATGAAAACCCATAAATATTTTCTAAAGATAACCATGGTACTGTTTTCGTAGTAAAAAACTGTCTTGTTTTAATGTTTAATTATTTTGGTTGTTTCTGAAATTTGATTTGCTTCATTTTGCGCAAACCATGCAAAATTATTGGATGGTCAAAATTGAAGATGTAAATATTGTGAATTAATGTTATTTCGATAATTTTAAATTACAATAATTGGAAAAAAGTTAGTATTTCTTAAACCATGGTTATATCTATACTATCTATACGAAATTTCCTAGAATTACGCACATCATGCTCAATACACAGTATCCATGTAGGGGGCAAAAATTTTTGGACAATTCTATAGGCATTAGCAATTTATGTTTATTTAAAAGATCCCTGGTTATACTTATAACGCGATACAGATTGGTTGAATAGTAAACAAACGGAATGGAAAAGAGACGCAAAGCCTGTTAAGTTCGTTCAAGACTTATTTACAAAACTATAAAAAACTATAAACTATAAACAAAACTAAAAACTGTAAATATTGAAATTTGATTGGTTTTGTATTTAAAATTAAGTTTGTGAATAACGTATTGTAAATTTTGTGTGTCTTTTCATGTTAACAAGTACTGTTGGTAGGATAAGACGTAATACTCGCCTCTTCCAAGTGTGATGAATTCATCGCCTGATGATGCCATAGTATGGTGAAAACGTTTGCGAATACTTACAGTGTATTTTACATGTGCTAACTTTTAAACATTTTAGTTCTGAAAAGTGTTTAGTGCATTTTTTAGGTTTTCTAAAATATTGATATGGTTATTATTTTGAGATTTGGATTGAAATATAACTAGGATCCGTTAATTAGTTTATTGATGATAAATGAAAATTTGGATGTTTAAGAAATTAAAATCGGTTTTTAAAAGATTTTATTGTTAAAATTGAAAAAATTTAGTAAAATTTATGTGCAAGGCGAGCACCTGCCTTGATAAGCGATACTTATCTTATCGTTCCATTTATAAATTGTAAAATTTCAGAGTTTTAATTTAATAATTTAATAGGAAATAATGTTATAGATCATTTTTTATGTTTATCGAAGAGTTTATTTTTGAGTAAATTAAATTGGTGGCTGCAATCAATTGAGGTCTTGCTTTGGGATTCGATTATCTGGCTGGGAAACGAAAGTGGAAAAGGAAGTTAGGAAATATTTTTTAACGTTCCACTACAATTATATTACAAATTTAAATTTTAAATTTCCAAATTGAGAAAAACTGCACATTATACAACTCTTAAGTTAAGTGCTTGTTTTACTACCCATCTCCATTCTTTCCTGTTCTGCGAAATTATTGTCCAGTTCTTGGTTCTCAATTTCTTTAAATTTTCATCCACCCTTTTTAACCACTTTTTTCTTAGATTTCCTCGTTTGCTGCTACGTTCTGTCCAAATGATTTTTATTGTTCTATCGTTTGGTATCCTTTGTGACTTTATGATACAAAGATTAGGAAGGTTTATGAGAAATAATACTTCCACTTAAAACTAACCACAAACCACAAAAAAATCATTGAAAATAATTATTAATAAATTAGAACATGTAATAATCAAAATTATTACTTAAAGCATGAATTAAAGATAATTGATGTCTAGACTCTGATATATTAAATATCTCGTTAATAAAACCGATTTCTTTAATTCTGTTATTTAATGCGTGAGGGGGGATCACTCAAATAGCACGTAGCACTTGTTTACAGATTTGTGTTGCTTCCTACATTGACCTTTTCTTCTATTTTTATATATCCTTATTAAATATCTGATAATTAATGAGTACTCGACGAAGATGTAATTCATTCGAGAAATTAAATAGGTTATGCAGATAACCCGAAGCTAATAAACACAACTTGCGGTATAGATATTACAAAATGGCTATCAAAAACTAATAAGTTATTAAGGCAAAATCGACCAAGTAAGCAGTAATCCCCATTACCTTTGTGTTGGTTCGGAATGAATCTGTGCTTTATAGACACAATTTTATATAAGTTTGATTTACATTTTTTAAGAGTTTTATAGCAAATAATTAATATGTTCGGTGAAGTAGTTGTTTATTAATGTTAATATAAGAAATAAATGATTTACATTTGTCGTTAATACTGCTATCAGTAGTTTAAACATTCTAACAGAAATTTATTTTTGAGTTAACAGCATTTCTTGTTAGACCATACCAAATTCCTAATTTTTCCGTTTGAGTCGGAAAATCGCTAATAAAAATTATGTTATCCAGAGGTGACACCTTCATGGTTGTTTCAAACCATTATTCTCTCAGGACTATTACAACAATTAGAAATGACGACCTCGTTATAACATTTACTATTACTCATTTTTCTCCCAAGTATCAAATTGTAAGTTAGAACGGATTAACTACTGGCAGCATTATACCTATGTATTCAAATATAAATTTTAATTAAATTAATGAAATTAGTAGTTGACTATACTTGATTGTAGATAACCATCCACTTATGTAATTGTAACGTGTGCTTAATTTATTACCGTTAAGCTTCTTATTCTTCTAAGATGGAAAGTTGAAAAACAAGCTAAATAAGTTTTCTCGTTTCAACTGATACTATAACTGAATGTAAACAACTTTTGTATAATAAAATTTATAGTATAAATAACTTTAATCAATTCTCTCTTTTTTGGGAAAACCTTATAAGATTATATTTAAAAATTTAGATACAAATGTAATATATGTTTATTATATTAAATATTAAAAGTTGTCGAAAAGAGGAGAATTGCTATATTTATTTATATTGAATTATGCTTTATCAATGACAAAAAGAAGGTAAATCCAGATAAGTAAAGCATTTAAGAAATTTATTGCTAAGTTGTTTGGACGAAAGAACATCTCTTCGAAATTTATGAAATTATCTTGATGGAAAATAACATTCAAATTTTAATGATGTGAAAATAGTGTGTTCTACTTTTTTGAATCTTAAGACGGAATAGTTTTATTAAAGTAAAATTTATATTTAAACTTCATTAATTAAAAATTTATAATATAACTAATAAATTGTATTAGAAGTTGAATGCAATGTATGTACTTAGTTGATAAAGTAGACTTACAAATACCTAGACTTAAAATACGAAAACGTTTTGAATAAAATATAACTTCCGATAAATTATTTTTTAACAATTCGAGAATATACACCAAAACATAAAAGCAAATGATTTTTTTATTCTAAATATTTTCTGAATTACGCGAGATTTTAAAAAATTAATTACTTTCTCTTTAAATTTATTACACAAATCTGTCGATTTTTTATTTTTTTAGACAAAAGGATAGCGTTTTTATAGATGTGATAAATTGAAATTAGTTCAAGAAACTGAAGAAAAATACAAGTAAAAATATTGCACACATAGTTACATAGCTATGATTGAAATATTGTAAACGGCTTTACTTTGAAGCTAATAATGGTACATTGTTAAGTAAAATTTCCAATATTAAAGTTTTAATTTCAAAATTAAATTTACATTTAAATTTTAATAGATTGAACCAATATAGTCATTATTAAACAGCAGCAAACAAATTGAACTTATAAAGGCTTTGCAAAAGCACAATATGTTATAACTTTAACACAGATGGCAAATTAGCATTTAGTAAAAGCTATAGTCACTGATGAAAGTCGAATGAAAATAGTTCGGCAAATTTAATGTTTTAATTTTGTAATTTACATAAACTATCGCCATCACCAAATGGTTTATTAACAATAAAATTTGCTAAAAAATTTAGCGAGTTGTGAACAGCCATTAATTGTTACAACCAATTTAATTATTACCGCATTACACTCAGAAACGTAATTTTGTGTCGTTACTAAATATTGGCAATTGCAGCAAATATTTTTAGTTGAATTGGCATCCAAAAACAAGAATAACTTCCAGTCACTAATGCATTTGATTTATAATTCTTTTATTGAAACCTACACTCAACCTACTACTGAATCTAGCAAATTAAATTTGTTTTTATTAAATTAAATAAAGTAAAAACCTATGTAGAGGAATAATATTGTGAAGGAAGGGGATAAAACCATTTGCAAAATATAATTTAAAAAAAAAATATTAAAAGACATTTTAAAATTTTGTTTATAATCGGCATGTCAATTTTGCATTAAAAGCCGGTCAAGATGATTGAGTAAAGTGAAAGCAAATTCGAGTAATTCAATCGAACTTGCTAACAAGTATACTACCACTAAAACAAAATTTCCTCTTACACTGCTAATTCTTTCATAGTCCTATTTCAATCTATAAATATACAATTACGGAAGACATCCCTGAGGCTATTCATTCTCACTGAGTAAGTGAACAGCTGTGAAACAAATTAATATCAAATGTAATAGATCCTGACAGTTGCCGCATTTCTTAAAAGAATTGTTTTTTATATTTAAATCGATTTCTATAATCTATTCTTAAAAGAAGAGTCTAACTTCAACTTTGAAAATTAATTCTGTATTACTAAATAACGTAATTGAAAGTTGCAATGAATCAGTTTCTCTTTCCAAAATGCTTAAACATAAAAACGTGCTGTATAATACGTGAACACGACATTAAAAATTTGTTGTTGTGAACATTCACAACTTGTTTACATTCCAGAACTATCTAAATGCATGACTTTTTCCTAACCCTACTTTTTGACTTTATGATTTTAGGTCTTCTCAATAACACCTTTCGATATTATAGATTATATAAAATTGCTTATTGTTAATTTAAAGATAATCCGCAGACTTCTTGCACTATTACGGGTTACGAGTCTTATTACAAATGTTTGAATCATAAGGATAATTTTGATTAGTGAAAAATTTTGTATTCTTTTAAAGACGATAATGTAGTGAATTTTCAGAAGAAGCAATTTAACTTAGAATGTTTATAACTGGAAAAGTTTTTAAATTTGTAATAAAATTCAAGATTTAAAGCGTTAAATAATTTATGAATTCCTAGAAGGGTTTTTTAATGGTAAAGGACTAAGAGCGTTAAAAATGCGTGTAATTTCCGAATATAAAAGAGACAAAAAGAACGTTTAGTGCATTCCGCTCTCTGTAGTGCATAAGGAATATATCCATAAGGAAATGAAAAACGTTAATATGTCAAAAAGTCGGTATAATATAAATTACCTTAATTTTTGGCACCTCGTATACAATAAAAAGAAACATCATTTGAACCCGGTTTCAAGTTCATTGTATTCTTATTGTAATATATTTACTAGTTCCTCATATTAAAGATGCACTGTATTTATAGTTTTTGGCAGTTATTTTAAGATATTTTAATTCTCAAAGTAATTTTCCTATGATTTGAGAAATGATATATTTTACTGGTTTTAATCAATAATTGTAATTGTTTGTTCTAATATATATTATTGGAATGCAGCATATAATAATTAAAATTTTTGTTCCCAGGATTTTTATTTAAAATTTGTTATTACTTCGTAATACTATAATGTAGACGCCACCATGTCGCATTTCAAGTTGCTTTAAATCATGTACAATTTCGGCACATTAACATTTCCGATAATAATTTACAAAGCATTTAGCCTAGGATTGTTCAGTTTTTCATTTATATAAAAGTGACGCTTTTTAATTATGGGTTTTTTGAATAAATTGACGCAAGTTTATACGAATGATAAATGAATTGACAGAGATTTGGTTACTAATCAGGTCGCCAAAAATATTATAGATGATATTATTGATGTTCACTTCATTTTTAATAATTCTAACTATTTACTTATTGTTGTCACGTATATTATCTTGACGTAATTCGGTGCAATTTTCTAAAAAAAAGGTGTTAATTTGCTATAATTAACAACTTTCCGTAGAAAATTGCATACAATATCTTTTCTTAACTAAATTATAACAGGTAAAAATTTTATATCTACTTTTGTTTTCTATCCCAAATATTTCAGAGTTTTTACTTACTAGTAGATTTTCAGGCTTATATTTAATATTAAGACGTGATATTATGATATTATTTTTATAAATTTTTATAAAATGTTCGAAAGATTCATCACCACGCAATCGATTTTTTGTGAGCATGAAACTTTTTTTATACAAATTTTAAATAATCCAAATTATTTATATTATTTATATTGGAACGCAAATGTGTGCGACAATCAGATCAGGTTTAACAAATTTTTATATTCTAAAATTAGTAATAATTTTTATCGTTGACCTTTTTTATTAATTAGATAAAGAATCGTTGAGTTTTGGTCTCTTTAAACAATTTTATAGTCCGACGTTTCGGGTCATTTTTAATTAACCCATTTTCTTTATATTTTAATTTCACCATATGAATTAATTGTCACTTTGCAAATCCAAATTAAACTTCTTTTCAAAATTACCCAAATTATAATTACCAATCCAATTAAAAACTCCTACAAAATCACTTCCAAAAATTTCCAATATCTCTTCAAAAATCCATTCATGCGCACCATTGTAGCTATATGTGTAAATGTGTTGTCTCATATAATTCTCTATTTCCAAAAACTAGTGCAAAATAGTTTAAGTACAAAATAATATAATACTTTGGGTCTAAATTTAATAAAAGAATTTTGAATGTAAGAAACAAAAAGTTTTAATTTTATGGATTTGTTAGTTTATTAATTTAAAAATATGCAAGTTTTAAAAACTTTGCCTTATCTGGTTTACAAACAGGAGTATAAAATATTAATTGCTGTATTTTATGACTTGATTACCATATTATAAAATGAATTATTCCAAATATCTATTCGAAGACTAAATAATACGACATTGTAGACTCGACAATGTTGTTCATCATATTTTAATATTATTTAAGTACTATACCAGGAGAATTTTGTTGATCATAAGAAAATTCACTTTAAAATGTATTCATAAGCGCTATTTTAAAGCACTCTAAAATAAACTAGTTTTAATTAGCGAATAAAAATAATAAAGAGCGAATGTGATCTACATAATATGATTTTTCAAGCCATATGCTTTTATCCTACACGAAAAAAAAGGATTTCTTAAATGAAGAATAAATATTTTCTTGAAATTATTTTTTTCATTTAAAAATATAATTTTTTTGCGCAATAAAATATGCTTGTATTAAAAATATCAGATTTCTTCCAGAAAGAATACTTTTTACTTAAAATATTATTTAGATTCAAGAAAATTTCATTTTAGCGAAGAACACTATTTTCTAAATACATAAATATTAATATATTCTTAATCTAAGTAACTTAAGATCTTAAAAAAAAAATTATAATTGTGAAACTTATATTACGAACTTGTACACACATAACAGTTCGACTAGTATAGCCAAATGCTAATTGTAATTGTCCCACGATTTCGCAGCTGGAAAACCTAAGTTCGAACCCCACACCGGACGAAATTTAATATAAAATATAAAATAAAATAATATAATATCCCTCCAGAAGTCCTGAGTCCCTTAACAGATGACGCCATAATACTTACACACTCACTCTTTGGTTACAACATGTACAAAAAGTATTTCGGAGTAATTTAGTAAAGAGAATCTTAATTCAAAAAAAAATTTTTTAATAAATAATTTTTAATTTATTTTTTTTAATTTTTAATTTTTTTTAATAATTAATCAAATAAATTTTTAACTACTTCATTTAAGAATATACTTGTAAGATCCAAGAAAACTTAATTAAGAATATTTTACTTACAAATAGAAAATATTTTCGTGCGGCTATTGAAAACAGAGAATTTCTTGATTCAAATGGTACTTATTTGAACCCAGTAATTTTTTTTTCCGTGTATGCAGAAGACGTTACTTTTATTATTGCTTATCGAAAAAGTTTGAACAAGTTTAATAAGAAATAATAATAACTAAAAAATAATAAGAATAAGAAATCGTTTTGCTTCTTTGAATAAAATTAAGTTTAAGCAAAACAAATGTTGAATATATAGTACATACGTGTATTGAGATAAATTTTAATAGATTTCAGAATTATCTAAAATCGCTTTTGAAAAATACTGTCTTTAAAATATAGTCCGGTTAATTTTTAAATTTAATTTTATTCAAAATGGAAGTGGTAATTCATAAAGATAACCATACCCATCTGTCTCGATATCAAATTTCATTTTACAATGACTTCAATTATTTTTAAACGTTACGAATTTTATCATCCAAATCAATTAAAAATAATATTCCCATCTTTCCAATTTTAACTTTTATCTCTCTAATAGGTATCAAAGTCGTCAATCAAAAAATAATTATTTAAAATTTACCACTTTTATTCAAAGATGTATTTGAATAGTTCCAAACTCAAATAAAAAACTTACTCGCTTAAAATAATATCACTTTTTATTCTCAAAAGTCAGAAATATAAAATTCAAATCAAAATCGTGGACACAAATTTTGTGCAGCCGCTTAAGCGGCGATCCTGTAGGTAACAACCGGGTTTTTACCGCTAGTAATTTAACTAACTCACAGCTAAACCCAATATTTACAAAGTTTACAATATTAATAAAACTTTTCTTGAACGAAAATAATACATTTACAAAAAATGATACAAAAAAATAGTTTACATTCTGACAAGAGAAATGTTTTTTTTTTATATAACTTTTTTAATAAAAGATAAACGTAATTAAAATAATGGGAGTTAGAATAAATAATTTTTATAACAGTATCTATGTTGAAATAAGGAAAAAAAATTTTCTTTTCAAAACACGGAATCACCGTATTTGATAATCTAAAAAAGTAAAACCTACAAAAGGTATGTATATACCTATAACAAAATAACAAAATGTTAATAAAATAAAAGAATACAGCGCACTCTTGTTTTATAAAAATTAAATAACCAATTTAGTTCTTGAAAATTATTAATGAACGTATTCATTCACAAGCAATGCTTGTATTTTCAAACGCAATTTTTAAACTTGTTACAAAAATTTTACGCTCATTAATAATTTTCAATAATTAAATTGGTTATTTAATTTTTTTTTTAACAAAATGTTATTAAATCAACAAATAAATTAGTTGAAGTAAAGAACAACTTTGTTGAAACAACAGAAAAAATTTTGTTGAAGCTTAAAAATCAACTTGGTAGCTACAACAAAGTTTTTATTTACACCAACTAATTGATTTGTTAGATTTAATACAATTTTGTTATTTGAGATTCTTTTTTTAATGTATAAGTTTCAAATAAACCGCTCTTTGCGACCGAAAATTCACTTACACCTACTTTTGGTAGGTTTTACTGTTTTTAAAACAATTTTTACCAAATTCAAGATGAAATTTATTTGTTCAAACAGTCAACAAATCGAAATAATTTGATAATGTAGCTGTAGCAGACAATTTCAAAAAATTTAAGACAGTTTTAAAATGACAATAAATGCAACTAAAAAAAATAAATTTTAATAATGCATGCACCTACTTAAATGTTAGGTAGACCACGGCCCGCTCCCAGGTGACACCGCTGTATATTTCCAATTAAAAGTTAGAAGTGGTATTGTGCACACGCATATCTTAAAGTTGAAATTATGAAAATTATTTGAACGTTAAGAGTTTTTGTTATTTAATATTGAAAGCACTTATATGTCATGTAGCAGCTTATTTATGTTTCCATGAGACATGACGGCAGTGTGTATTTAAAAAAAATTATTGGACGCGCATTTATTAAAAAAGTTTATAATTTTTTCCCAAATCTTTGATCAAATAAATGTAACATATTCTAGTGATATAACTTTTCGAAAAGTTTTTAGAACTTTTTAACTAATAACAACGTATAAATAAAAAATAAAAATCTACATTTGAATCTTTGAAAAGTTTCTAAAGATTAGGAAGAGTACAACTAACATCATTACGAATGGTATAAGGCAGACGGTCAAAGAGTTAAGGGTACTCTTGTATTTGGAGCATAGGGTGCAATCAGAACTCCGAGTAACCCCTGTTGCCACCAAAACCACCACTATACACCTAATGGCGTCTATCGATCGACCAGTCTGAACTATATAGGTATACCTATATACGGTTTATCGAATACCTTAAACTAATGATTACAACCAATTTAAATAAACTTGTAGACATGTTTTTGGTAAATCTTAATGTACTATGCACAACTATTTTTATAATTGTTGAATAATTTAAAAAAAAATAAAATTTTAAATACAAATTGCAACATTTATTCAAAATGTGATTACAAATCGCATAAATTTACATTCGTAACAAGTAAAGTGAGCATTGCTGAAATTTATACCGTAAAAGCACATAAACAGTTAACTATTTTGTTGTATTAAAAAATTTATTTACATTTGAAAGTAGATACCAATGTAAACAACTGTTTAAAAGTTTGAATATTAATTTTTGCATTAAATGCCTTTTTATGCCAATTTGGAGTTATGGTCTCGTTGGAGATATTTGGATATAACATCGATGTTTCTTTAATTTGTCTATATATGTACTTGGGTAAAAATTAGATTATAAAAAAATAAATACGGAAAAACAAGGTATAACATTGCGATGAGTACTAATAAAGAAAAAAGTAACTTTAAAATTGTAAATCTAATATTTTAACATAAGTTGATATAAAATTAGTGAACCTAATTATGAAAGATGCCTATGCAAATGTAAAATATGAATTTTACATGTTTCTTAATGACTATAAAACTTAATTTTGATGTTAAAATACATTATAATAGTTCAACTTGTACTGAATTTTAAAGTCGGTTAATAAAAAAACATAGAATTTATGTTTAAACTCGACTTAGGAAAATTTAACTTTTAAGATAAAATTTACATTGCAAATTAACACAATAGGTAGTTAAACTAATTGTATAATGTTGTTGCAGTTGTGGTAGAAGAGCCAGAATTTACCGACGTTATCGAGAACATCACCGTAGCTGCGGGCCGAAACGTCAAATTCGCTTGCTCGGTTAAGAACCTGGGGACTTACAAGGTGAGCAAACACTTCTGTGACATCCGCTCAAAAGCTTTATCTTTTCAGACGAATTACTAAAAATAAACAGAAAAAAGACAGTCTTGTGGATTGTTTAAAATATTATTTCCTCTTCATTTTTCCTTTTACGCATTTCCATTTTCATTATAATATAATCAAAAAAAAATATCTTGTCTTTTAAAATATGAATGATATAAAAAGTTTTAAAAAATTTGGTGACTTTTCGAACAAAGTCAAACTACAGGAACATAATAGCTACATAATCCAAGCATTTGTTTTCAAATGTAGCAGTGGCAACATACAAAAGCTATTTTTTTAAAACATTACCTTTCGCTTATCTTTGGTTTTGTGACGTCGCTCCCGGCAATCGCTACCTTAATGCTTTCAGCCTTAAATATTTTTAAAGTAGTACTTATGCTTTTAATGTTAATGTGATTTTTACCATTTTGTTAATTACAAAATTTCAAAAAGCACCTCGATAGTTGGGATGCTCGGCTGGAAAAAAATAAAGAAATCCACATGCGAGCTACGATCTGGGATGCAACCCAATCCCGTAATTATAATGTGGAATTACATTCAAAGCATAAATTGGAGAAACCTCGCAACCACATTAGAAAATAAATGCAACATAATAACAACAAACAAATATTCAAAACTTTAAAGTTGCTATAAAAATAAGTCGTAATAGTTAATAAGTACATTTTGATGATTCATGAACTATAAAAAAGCATTAAACAAACGTGGTTGCTTTTTATGCAACTTTAGTGAGTTGAGGCGTCAATAAAGTTGTGAATTAGACCTCGGGGACGGCTGTCGTCCGGAATAAATCCGCTCCATAAAGTCATGACTATTTCAGTAAAATGTTTTCTAAGCTCATCTAGAACATCTTCTCACATTCTAAAGTTTATAATAATTTTGAAACGTTATTTTATAGTCTCCTAAAGGTAATTAAGATAAATTTCAACATAACCATAATCTGTACATGTTATAATCCAATAAAATTAGCGGCATTGTTTAAAATTTTTTTATAAATAATTTAAATGATTTCCGAAACTTGAAAACTTTAAAAACATTAAAATATCCTTAAGCATCTCAAAAAAGCTTTGAAGCAACGGTATAATTTAACGACTATTAAAAGTAGCCATTATAATTAAACTACAAAAAGTGTACAACTTTTCTACTTTATCCTGATGGCAGTTTTGTTTTTCTAAAAGTAAGTTCATCCTAATTATCATTTCGAATTTCAAGTAAAAGATTTTCTCGTCATTATTATTCAGCTACCAATGTTTACATCGCATTTTCCAAAAATTTATTTAATTACCTACATTAACAAATTTAATTATTAAGATATAAAATTGAGAAATCATACAGGGTGTTCGTTTTCAATTTTCTACATAAAAATTTAATATTGATAATAATAATAACAGTTTTGTGGATCTTGCTCGCCCTTGCAATCTAATGAAAATGATTTGGTTTCAATGAAATCAGAACATTCTTATCTCTACAAACCCTAGTTTCATCAGTATAAATAATGTACTTGTATTACATTTTAATATTGCAGTTTAAATTTAAAAATTTATTTTTCTATAAGAACTCGATACCTTCAAAAAATTAGTATGTGATCTGGGTTTTTTTAGACAAAATTATTGGCCCATATAAAATTGTTGTATAATTTATATTACATACGTTCGGAAGCTTACTGCATTAGCGGAAGGCGCAAGAGAAAACTATTAAATTTGGATTTCACAAGACAGCTGACCCGTGCATTTCGGTTCAGTCTTCAGAAATTATTTAAACGATGCATTTTTAAATAGTTGCATTGATCGAGTTATTACCATAAATTAGCTAGTCAGACTTGTGGGCTCACCAAAAAATTTAATTTTATTATTAAAAGTTTTTGTTTAAGATCTTAACTGAAAAAACCAAAAACATTGAAAGGAAGGTTGATTTCACGAAGTTTAATAAAGACAGACTATTGAATTTGGGTACATAATTAATATTTAAAAGAGTAAAATTTTGGCAAAATTAATAAAAAGTCAAAAAAAAAGTCAAGACAAAAACGAAATGTCATCCCATATTATTATGTTTTATAAAAGTTATCTAGAAGCTTCCTTTCGACCGTAAAGCTATGAAATAGAACTTATTTACATTTTAAAAACTATTGGTTCTTTGAAAAATCTAAATATGTAATAAATTTATAAAAATTGAAAATTAAAACAAATTTTCGTCAATTTCACTTTAATTTAATAAATTGTAAGCTAAAAATATATTAAAAAGTTATTGCACCAATAATTTAATATCTTCTTCTTCTTCTACTTTTATTATAGGCGTCTGCCTGTTTTTCTTCACGCTTTTCCCCTCTTCACATTTGCTCTGATGGGGACACCCAGCTCTCTATCCATCTCTTGGGTAGTCTTCCAGGGCTTCGTTTTGCCAATGGTTTCAGGTGTCTTGCAATTTTGATCAGTCGATCGTCGTTGGCTCTGTTTACATGTTCGTTCCACTCCTTTCGTCATTGTCTCACGAACTTGACAACGTCAGTTATGCCACATGCTTGTCTCACTTCGGTATTACGTACTCTGTCAAGTCGGATTTTACCAACTATGGCTCGTAGAGTATTCATTTCTGTTGTTCAAAATATTTATTTTGTTCTGCTGGTTTCTGCGCGGATTTCGGCTCCATATATCATTATCGGTCTTATTATTGTTTTATAAATTTTTGTCTTGCTCTCTATTGACATATATTTGTTTTTCCATGTGACGTCCTTGAGGTAAGCAGATATTCTCGATCCTTGCATTGCGTGACGTTTTACTTCCATGTTCAAATTGCGCTCACTGGAGATGACAACTCTTAAATACTTTATAGTCATGACCTGTTCGATAATTTTTCCTTCAACTTCTAATTTGCATCTGATCGGCTCTTTAGATATAGTTAGAGCCTTGGTCTTCTCTACAGATATTTTCATATTATATGCTCTTGCTGTTGTGACAAGTATATATAGCATTTATTGGAGTTTATTTTCCGTATCTGCAATGAGAACAGCATCGTCCGCATAACCAACTATGTTGATGTCTTTTCTTCCCAATCTATACCCTGGTAATTTTTTAACGTTTTGAACTATCTTGTCCATTATCAAACAGAATAGTACCGGACTTAAGGAGTCGCCTTGTCTAATTCCTGATGTGTGTCTATATCTTCTGTGAGTTTGCCATCCACCTTTATTTTCGTTTTTGTTTTTGTATTTAATTCTTCGATTAACTATATTAGTCGAGGTGGTATATTCTTTTCTTCTAAAATTTCAAATATGTCATGTAGTTGTATCCGATCGAATGCTTTTGTTAGGTTTACGAAACACAAAAGCAGGTTTTGAGAATTCCATCGCTTTTTCAACTACTTGGCGAACTATGAAGATAGCGTAAGATAGCGAAAAGATATTTGTATGGAATTTGGCTTCGAAAAATGTGCAAAAATTGACGTTATAAACGGTAATCCCATTGCAAATATTGAAGTAATTGATAAAATTCCTCAATTACTACCAAATAAATTTTATAAATATTTAGGAATGCAACAAAATTTTGTTTTAAATCACACTTTGCTTAAAAACGAATTTAAACAAAAGTATATAAAAAGAATAAAAATTTACTCAAGTCAAAATTAAACTCTCGAAATATGATATCAGCTGTAAATTCGTGGGCGGTTCCTGTCTTATCGTATTCCTTTGGAGTTTTAAAATGGTCGGATACAGACCTCAATGCCATGGACACTTTAACAAGAAAAATGTTGTACAAATATAGGTATTTACATCCAAAGTCAGCAGTTGAAAGATTATATATAAAAAGAAAGAAAGGAGGGCGAGGTCTTATAAATTTATTTAACTTATGAAAATCCTTAACTAAATTATTACGTGATTATTTTTACTCGTTAAACACTCCTTTAATTCAGGCAGTCATTCATTACATTCGACAAACATTTTAGCGGTCTAAATTTAAAAAATTCAAATTTGAATTGTGAACAAAAAAGTGATTTGAACATAAATTGGAAAAATAAGGTGCTTCATGGCAAACATCCGACGATTTTGGATTCCAATGGAATTGATAAGAAGATGTCAATAGAATGGTTTCGGAGAGGATTGTTATATTTAGAAACCGAAGGATTCATGTGTGCTATTCAGGACGGAGTTATAGCAACAAATAACTACAAGAAACACATAATGAATCTGGAGGTTGCAGATCACTGCCGAAAATGTAACGTCCTAAACGAGGACTATCTCCGTAGACATAACCAAGTTTGCAAGATATTACACCAGCAAATTGAAAAGAAAGTTGGCTTGTTAGACAATTTTAGACCATATTACGACTACATTCCTGCACCTGTCCTTGAAAAAGAATCTGCCCTTCTATACTGGGACAGGTTAATATTGACAGACAGAGAAATTAGTCATAATAGGCCTGACATAGTTTTAATAAATCAATGACACCGAAATGCAGTCATCATTGACGTCGCTGTGCCTCTGTCAAAAAGTGTTTTAAATGCGGAAAAACAAAAAATTCGCAAGTACGAGGCATTAGCGATGGAAATGATGAATGTATGGGGTCTAACAAAAATCTCTATAATACCAATAGTAATATCAGCTACTGGTGTGGTATCTTGCAAATTTAAAACCCATCTGTCCCATTTAGGCTTTTCTTCAAAATTATTCCCTGAGATGCAAAAAGCAATCATTTTAGAAACGTGCCACATAGTTAGAAAATTTTTAAATGCCACATAACATAAAGAAAAAATAAGACTTATAAAATACCTATGTAATTAGTTCAAAATCAATTTACTATATTTATGTATTTAAAAATAATATGATTCAACACATAATGTAAAAATATAGAATGGATGGAACTAAATACCCCATTCAATATTCACTGCACAATGTATTAATGTGAGATTTAAAATAAACATAATAATAATAATAATAATAATAATACAATTTATTCATTGTAATAAGGATTACATGAAACGTCAATTATTTAATACAATTATTTAGAACAGATAAATATATTACATATCACAACTGGCACGTTAGTACCAGCAACAAAATCACTAACAACACACAAGTCAAGATGACGCAAAAAATTCTTTTAACGTGTATATAGTTTTCTCTAATAAAACGTTTTTCACCGATCCGGCAAACTGATCAGGCAGTTCATGCAGCTACCGTGGCAGGTGATTATATAACTTTATTCCCCAGTACCGAAGACCCCTAGTAGCACTCATTCGATGAAGTGGTATCACCATATTCCTTTCTTTCCTTTCTTTCCTTTCTTTCCTTTCTTTCCTTTCTTTCCTTTCTTTCCTTTCTTTCCTTTCCTTCCTTTCCTTCCTCTTCCTTCTGGTGTTATATTCATGAAAGTCTCTGTTGCTTTTAAATTTTTGTTTGTTTGTATGGACTTATTTTAAAACTGCCAAGATAAAAGTACTGCACAAAGTTAGTATCCTGTGCTTTCTAAAGAGTTCTCTGCAGCTAGCTCTTCCATCAGCACCCACCAAAGCTCTCAATGCTCTTTTCTGTAGTACCAAAACTCGTTCTGCATCTGGAGAGGCTCCCCAAAACATAACTCCAAACTGAAGAATGGAATGTATTTTCGCATAATAAAATGCTTTTGCTGCTTGGTATGTAGTGACCTGTACTATTCTTTTGAGACAGTAAATCTGTGAGGGCAACCTTCTGCACAAGTCACCAATATGAACTCCCCATTTTAAGGAGCTTTCGATACTAAATCCCAGAAATTTAATGTGGCTAGACTCCACACACATACCAAAATGCATTATTTGAGTTTTACTTCTGTTTAGTGCCAACTTATTTGCATCCATCCATAATCCCGCGGCTTTCAAGACTTCTTCCATCATAACGAGCAACTCAGAGATTGAACTACCTCTGACAAGAAAGCTTGTGTCATCAGCAAACTGGTATGACAGCGCTTCAAAAATGTTTACCGGAACGTCGCTCATGTAAATCAAGAAGAGAATAGACCCCAACACGCTTCCTTGAGGTACTCCGTGTTTTATTTTTTCTTTCTTGGACCATTGTCCTTTCCATTTGACTACCTGGATTCGATTTTCCAGATACGATGTTATTAGTCTATTTGCATTTCCTCTTATCTCGTAATAATTAAGTTTTTTTATCAGAATGCTGTGACTAATCGTATCGAATGCCTTGGAGAGATCGCAACACGCCAAAAAAACACTCCCCCCTCTGTCCATTGAATCCTCCACCTTCTCCAGCAGAGCATAAACAGCTGTAGCCACGGAATATCCACTTCTGAACCCGTGTTGACACGAGTTCCAAAAACCATTTATATCAAAGAATTGAAGCAGTCTTGACTTTATTGCTTACCCAGAAACAGGTCTATAATTACCACAGTTGTCGCGATTTCGTTTTTTATGAACTGGCACCACTTTAGCCAATTTAAGCTTGTCCGGAAAGCAACCCTCCGCAAAATACTTGTTGATAACTATGGAGAGCGGGTAAGCTATTTCGTCCGCAACTAGTTTAATTAGATCCGTGGACATACCGTAAACATCCTCTGTATGCTTTCTTTTTAGTTGTTTTATTATATTGCTTACTTCCTGGGCTGAACAATCATACAGATAAAATGAGTTTTTATTATTTATTTTTAAGTTTTTCAAGCATCCTGTGGTTGAATTGCATCCGCATCATTCTTTATATTATCCACAATCTGTTGAGCGATCGTCAAATAGTAGGAACTTAACTCTTCCGCATTCAGATTACTCTTAATTGACTTATTTTTAATATTTTTTTTAGCATATAATTCTTTATTAATAATATTCCATGCCGTTCTCTGAATATTTTCCGCTTCTAGAAGCAATTTTTCATATTTTCTTTTTTTAATTGTTCGGCTTTTTCGCGATAGCGCTTTTTGTAAACTCCATACATCCGATACGCTTCATCATCCTTACGACATGTGGCCTCAACAGCCAGAGCATTCAAGGTACTTTTTAGTTTTACAACTCCGGTGATCTTGTTCATTCCGATACTTCGATTGGGTCCTCTTTGTTTTTGGAATACAACTATTTATAATGTTTGTAAAGGCCTCGAAAAACCGGACAAACGCATCTTCAGCAGCCAGAGATTCGAAAGTACTCCAATCCTCATTCATTCAACAACACATCTCTACAGGAGTCAACATTTTCCACATTTAATACTCGAGAATAATTGATTTCTTGTTTCGCAGGTATTGGTGTAACTTTTATTTTTAGGATATGTGTTTTATGATCAAACAGATGCAAATTTTTAGTGGATGCTTCCCATGTATTTTTTTATTTATATTGGTAAATATATTGTCAATGCATGTTTGAGAAATATTCGTAACTCGGGAGGGCTGAATGCATGCAGCAAACAAATTAAATGATTCCATTAATTCTAACAACCTCCCCTTCTGCTTGCTTTTTACCAGCAAGTCCACATTGTAATCTCCCATAACAGCCATCTCACTTTTCGGACAATTATTGGTCACCCGCTGCAACACAATCTCCATTCCTTGCAAAAAACTGTCCAAGTTTCCATCAGGCGATCTATATAGCACTACTACAATCATATTTTGGCTAGGTATTTCAATTGCTGCCGCCTTAAAATGTCTATCAATGCAATAACTTGTCAAGTCTAACACATTGTATCTTATATTTTCTTTTACTAATAGCATTACACCTCCATGTTTATACTCTGTTCTAGAATAATGACTTGCCAACTCATAGCCCTGTATTTTAAGATTTAAAATTATGTCAGGCTTCTGCCAGTGTTCAGTCAATCCCACTATATCTGCCCCAATCTTATGTGGTTGGTTACTTAGAATTTCAATTTTATTAGATACGCACTGAATATTCTGATTTACTATTATAAGAGTATAAATTTTATTTGTTTTATTAATTTTGTTAGTTTCTTTTTGGTCTGCCTTCCTCTCGAGGGACTCCCTTCCAGTTGGCACGAAAAAAATTATGGATGTATTTTTTAACGATCATACCCTCGGGCCAGATATTTTGATCCATTACCTTCTCCAGCAGTTCAAATCTGAAGCCAATTTTAAAAGATATAAATTTATTTTGGGATTTATTATTCTCATGCTTATTTATAACTTCAATATGGAATGCCTCATCTGGAAAATACATATTTAAATGTTGTTTTACCATATCGACCGTAGTTTCCCCACTTGCTTTACCAATCCAAAGCCATGCCCTTAGCTCAGCCGCCTTAAGAACTCCAGGAGTCTTTAAACAACCTGTTATCGGTGGTCTTCTAGAGTCATTTTTACGATTTCCTTTGGTTTTTGCAATCTGAATTTGATATTGTTTACATCTTCACTTACACCTTTAATGTTCAGTAGTTCAGGTGCTTTATTTATATTTGTAATTTTTGGTAGTTCAATTGCCCCGGGAGTAGATTTGATATTATTTGCTACACTATTAACGTTAAGTAGTTCAGGTGGTTTATTTGTACTTGTATCGTTTGGTAGTTCAATTGCCCTGCGAGTAGGCATCTTGGACGCAGTAATTTTAATTTCTGGGTGATTATTGTCCACACTATCTAGTTATGTTAAATAGTACCTATTACCATCTAAAATCTAAATAATAATTCAATGCCATAATTTACTATTAGAAAATAGCGCAACTAGTTTGTTGATATTTTGATAGACTGGGTGAAATTGAATTAACCTTAGCAAGAAGAAACGGAGAATGAACATTAATTTTTAATTAATTTCACTACAAATTAGACCTAAAAGGCTAACCGAAATTTTTCATTTTGATCTAAATTAAGCGATAGATATTGCTAACTGAAGCATATTATTATAAATTATAATACAACAAAAATCATTAATTAAATTATATAATTTTTTAGAAAAACATTCTGGCAATCGAAGATTTTGATTAACATGCTTGAGAGGTTCTAATAACTATCATTTCAAGTACATATATATATACTTATCCATTTGCTGTCTGAGTTGAACGAAATTTTACTTAGCTTGACGATGCCATGCCGTCTTATTTATTTACAAAAATCAAGTGTCACGAAAATAATACTAATAAATTTTTTGAACTTAATTTTATATATTAGCAATAATTTATTATTGTAACTAAAGTCACAATTTACGTGTTGGCAATATTTTAAATCAAATTTTATTATTAAAAAATAAAAATAATAAATCTTAATGAAAGGTGAATAACAGAAAAGATCCTGCCAGTCGATGTAACATTTGTTTTAAAGCCACTTTGCGTAAAAGCTTAAGAATGAAAGAAACTTTTGCATTCTAAATAGAATCGTACTATTTTTTAAAGTTTATCTTCAAGAGTAATGGTTTTTTTTCTAGTTAGGTACATAATGTAATATAGTACACTCTTATGTAAGGATTTACTTCGGATGGAATCGATTTTTAATCTATCATTGTATATTGTGTATTTCAAACAAAAATTTAATTTAATAAAATATTATTAATTCATAATTTGTAAAAAATTTTGAATTTGTTTCTGGCTTATTAGCCGCTCTCAATACACACTGGCTCACAGAATTGTTGGTACAACCCTATGTTAGCAATGTAATTTGTGCCTTTTCAAGACTATTTCCAACTACAATTATAAAAATTTGTGTTGTATTTATTTTAAATAATTTTGTAATATCAAGTTTTTTTTTTTTTATTTTAATTCTATTTAATGCGATGAATTGTTGCACGCGATGCATTTTCGCAAGCGATAAATTGTCGCACGATGAATTGACGGTACATCGAAAATATCACAACAATATAATATTATATATTGGAATAAAAATTGTATTTAAAAATGCACTGTTTTCGAGATAATGCAAATTTGATATTTGTTGTCCTGGAAACAATTTATATTGGCAGATTATAATTACTATGTGCATACATATAAACTACAATACACTATGTAAGAAACATATTACTTTTTAACCAGTGGTCTTCCTTAGCAGTCACCGCACTTGCTCCTATTGCCATACTGGGCGACAGGTGGGGATAATGGTATAGGACGATAACGATGTACTGATCTGTCGCGTTTAATCTGACCGATCCGGTAGGTTCATCTGACAATAACGAACATATACAGCTGCAGTGCTAAAGCTAATCCTTGGAAAAATACAGAGTGTTGGTAGTCTTTACCACTCGAAATTGCTAAAATGGGGTAATCTAAAATTAGCATGAAAGGAAGCTGAAAGATATACTCGGTATGCATCCTACGTTGCTATACCTGATCTTATAAGAACGAGTGGTTTAGAAGTTATCTTAAAAAGATTGATATAAAAAAGTTGAAAAAGAGAATTTTTAGAATAAAATTTTGATTTTATTACCAAGATATTTTTGATGAATCATCCTATATTTACAAGATGTTGCTAAAATCAATAGCTAAAACCACGTTGGCCAAAATTCAGTAAAAACTGATTGAAATTCAATCAAAACTGTTAATTGTTAAAATATCAACTTTAATTAAGCACATAAATTTTAATGAAATTCAAGTATGCCGATCACTTAAGAAGTCTAGATTTTAACCAGCTGCACATCGTAAAAATTATTTACTGTCAGAAAATGAGAACATTTGAATAATACGCGAATTTGTTTTATTTTAATACATTTTCAAAATAGCGATAAAAATAAATTAAGGTGAAATGTGAAGAACAATTTTATCGTTATATTTGATTGTTTTTGAGTTGAAAGTTTTTTGTTGTAAAAACAAGAGGGTTGTAGAGAATCCCGATTAGTAGCGTAATGGGAATAAAGATGTAGTAATCTTTGGCTGTAAATTTACACAATATAAAATTGAATTCCACGTAGAAAAAACTTGACGGGATCAGTTAATTGTCAGTTTTAAATGTAAAATAAAGCGATAATTATTGTGTAAAATTTACGTAATTTTAACAAATTTAACATCTTGATGGTTAAAATAACAGTTTAGTTAAATATGTAAGATTATTGGAGTGATCTGGAAGTATTATTGTAATAGTTGTAGACACCTTTAGTTTAGGACGCATCGCTTAAAAGCCTTGCGGAAGTTGAATATATCGGGAAGATTACAAAGTAAGTCAATTTGGCACGAATTTAAAGGCTTTTGGAGTAGCTACGTGAGAATTTCAAGATTCACAATGCTGATTGTAACAACTGCACTTACTTATTAGTAGATTAGACGAGTTTAGTTGAACTTGGTAATAACCTTTTTATGTTTTATTAAGAAAATTTATTTAGGCAATGAGTTTTATCTTTAATACATTTATTGTACCTATCATAAATTAAAAAGTTAAATTGGAAATATTTTATGAATAGATAATTTTTGATTTAGCACATAAAGTAGCGCTGATTTATACTTATTCAATGTACGAAGAAGATTATAAAATAAAAGTTGTGAATAGTTGAAGAACAATTTCGCTATTATATTGTATAAGGGGATGCATTGAAAGTACTGCTTGGATAGTAAACAGCACACTAAAACTACTTGGTTTAGATTCTTTCCGAGTTGAAGCAACAAAGAAGGGTTCCGGCAAGCCATTTGCAGTTTAAGGGATTGCTGGCACGTTCCCTAGCTTAGTGCGGCTTTACACCATTCAAGGTAGTAGAACCAAAAAGAGATTCGAGATTTGGGCCGTATGTGTCCGCTATTTCACCTCAGATCGTAAATGGCCATCGAAGCGATTTGAACGCCTACTTGATATGTTTATTGTGGTCTAACGCCGCAAGCGTCGAATGTACTCGAGCGAAGCATGAAACGACAAGTGTTTACATCATCACAAACATTTTTGTCGTGCTTTTCTTTACTCGACTTAACGTATTCCATTTTATTATTATTATTATTCAATAAAGAAAAAAGTCATTAAAAAGAAATTCCTTGCGGTTGTAGGTATATAATAAAATAACAATTATTTTAAAACTTAATTGTTTAAATCTGTTACTGGAAAACAATATTTGTTATCGATGTAAGGGCATCCAGTTTAACGGATTTCTATAAGCCAGGCTAACGGACCTTGCCCGGGGCTTATAATCTAATAATCTCGACGTTGTAATCAAGGATTCTCCCCATCTCTATTCTCTCATCGAATTGCTACTGGGACTACATATTGTTCTACAGTCGTAAAAATACTACAATCCAATGCTAGCTAGTAACTTGCTTAGTTGCTAAGTTCTAAAGTTTCTCGTCATCATACATTCCAAAGTGAATGACTGCAAACTCCATTAGAAAAGACAATACAATTAGATTTTGGTTAAATAAAAGCAACCGAATTAAGTACTTCCATTAGTTAACTATTTTTTTTAAAGAATGAATATTATTATTCAAATTTAAGGATGTTACTATAATTTAAATGCAAATTAAATTTACTAAGAATAATATTTCAAGCTTTAAAAGGCATAAACGTGTTAAAGAAACAAAAACTACACATGCATGGGTAACGCTAGAACAGCAAGACCGTCAACCGAAGGACACAGAGCATCTTCCATTATTCGCTCCACAGGATCGCAACCTCATTTTCTCGACCGTTGATTTTCAGTCCCGCCTTAGTGTTTCCTTCTCCTTCTCGTCATAGTTGTCGCTGACTCTGCTGATACTTAGATTTCTTATAAAAATTACTCTGGGTAACCTTATGTTCGGCTAAACACTAAATGGCCTGTCCCAATCTGGTTTTCCACCATAATTTTCTCAGATTTCACTTACAAACTTTTTCAAGAGAATCATCATTTTAAAAGAAAGTTTAATACATAATTATTGAAAATATTCAATGGAGAAAGTTTAACAAAAGCTAACGGCTTAAGTCAAATTGAACGAAATTATAATCATAAAGTTAAACAACCCCTTTAATTAATAAGCATTTCTAAATGGTTATAGCGAGCTCCAATTATAACGGCAGCGCATAACCACACGAGTGAGGTTTAATGGGTCCGGAGATAATATCTTGAGCAGCTTTTCTGTATGTCAATCGTCAATTGTCTAATGGCTTTTATTCATCACATATGTAGTGTAACAACAACTGAATAATTGTAGGTATCTTATATTATTGTTCAGCAATCAAAAGATTAATCAAACAAGATTAATTGAAAACCCTTCAAATAAGCAACTCCTATTCAAATTATTTCTATTTCAATTAATGTAATTTGTTAACAATATTAATATTGGCATGACTATTGTTTTGTAGTAACGTCGAATCAACTATTATCGATTAATACTCATAAGTTAGAATGTAAATTGCTTACAAATTATTTATGTCTTAATTGCCCAATTTGTTACACATAAAAAGCTCCCAAAAAGATAAACGAATAAACTGGGATCCTAATTTTAATTTTAATTAAAAATCTAATATAAATCAAATATTAAAAATATTTTAAATAATTTATATTGAAATAATGAGTCCCACGTTGGGCGCCATTATGTATACACAGAAAATTTTACAAAATCTTTTGTAAAAAATTTGTAGCTTTGATATTTATAGAAAAGCAAGACATCAGCTCAAAAAGTAATTAAAAAATCTATGTACACGAGAGCAAAGTTGACAGCTTATTGTAATAATGTCAAAATGTGTAATTTTGGATGTTTTTGCCAATAAACTAGTTACTTAATTTAATGTAAGTGAATTTTACTTAATAAATTGGATTGATTTGCCCGTGTTTTGCATGACTTGGGAAGTTTTTGAAGAATTTTGATGGTAATTTGGAATTAATTGAATACTTGGATGATTGGTATTGGTAAATTTGGGGATGAGAAACTAATTTAAATTGAAAGAATAAATGCAAAGGAATTAATTAATTAAGTATATCGCAATATATATCTAAAGCGTAACGGGAGATATCGCAAAAACAGAGTTTCTACCGTTCACAAAATTTGTTTCTAACTTGGAATAGTGCGTTGGAATCGTTCGCATATTATTAGTTGGTAAATCCATTATTGATCTAGTGTGCAAAAAGGTTTTCTTTGGTAAGATCTCATATTCCAAAATTCCATATCTTGTGAAGGAGTTGTAACATTTATTTTTAATCCGCTCTGTAGATAGTTTGTTGATTGGTGCTTACGTTTCATTGGCTTTGTTTTGAGCAGGCGCGTTAACTTTTTGTATTTCCTAGAGAACCGAACATCAGGTAAAATATATTAACATCGTAACTGATTATGATCCATAGTTTTATCTATTTTATATTATCTTCAGGTTCTCAGATGAGCTCTTTTTATTGTTGTTTTCCGAACTTCTACATTTCATTTTTGCATGGTTCGATGTTTGGATGAAATATCAACATTCTGGAGCAAGTCATACCTTGGTGGAAGTCACGTCAATTGTCAATGTTAGAGAATCCATTGAAGATCAATTTGATCCAGACTCGAGAATATCAGACAAGGTAGTATATTAAAAATTTTTTTGCGTCAAGGAGGAAATTGGTTCCGGTACATGTAATAAGGGATTTGTCATAACATCAACCAAGATCAGTCACGTTAGTTTAATTGCGAATAATTAACCTTAACATCAACACTTAAAACTAAATTGAGTAAATTGTGGCAGAAGAGAGAATTTGTTTCATTTGAATTGTTTTTTTATTATAAGATTTCCGGAAACCACAGGCAAAATAGCTATTATGCGCTTTGGGTACATACTTTTTTTGTATATTTAATCATTCACATAATTTAGATTCTTGTGTACTTTTATTACAAAAATAACACTGTGATTTCTCTGTTGCGAGTAAACTTAATTTTTTTTGTTAATAAATATTTGATCATGTCTGACTCAAGGATTATTTGTTTTGTCTTTGATCACTTGCAATTAAATTATTTGTTGCCTAATAAGTCAGTGGCGCCTATTAAAATAAATGATTGGGCAAATATATTTTTAACTCACTAACTTTGCTTCAATTCTTTGGGGAACCTGCGACTCTAATTGTAGTGCTACAAAATACCCTTTTATAAATTTTTAAAGTTGGATTTATTTTTTGAGATTTGATTTTTATTTTTGTGATTTTGAATTTATTTTGTAAATGTGTATTTTGATTTATTATTATATTACAATTTGCTTTATAAAGAATTTTCATGTAAATATTGTAAAATTTTAAATTTGTGCATCTTTTCGCACCGACAATTTTTAAGTTGGCACGAAGTGGAGAGATGGTTGAGGTTTTCCAATCTGGTCCGTCGAAGTAAGCGGAAACTTTTGCGGAAGGTTCCCGTGAAAGTAATAAGTTTGCGTCTTAGATCTATTAAAATTATTTAAAATGAAACGCGAACTAGCAGGTGCTGAAGCCATTGAACGTGAGGGACTTCCAAGGCTCTGCAAGATAGTGCAGAGGGTCCTGGAAGCCGACCACTAGCTTCCAGGTTTTATTCTGATAATTTGGTTTAAATACCTATTCACAATTATTTAATAATTTTGTTGTTGAAATTTAAAATTTCTCTATTTTGGTGATTGATTGCTTTCAAAATTTAAATTTAAACAAGAAAATACGAGTGCAAATTTTGGAAAGAAAAAAAGACAATTCGAAAACAATTTTGAAAAGCAACGATAATTAGAAAAGCAATTCAAAAAAACAACGGTTCTTAATAATTCAAAATTTTACTTAATTTTTTACATTGCAGAAAGTTAAGCAGAGACAGGAATAAACTGTAATTTATTGGAACAAGTTAATGTATCAAATAAAACACAGTTTTTTATCGATCTTAGATAGATCGATAAAAACTGTGTTTTATTTGACTGTCCACCATCCCCACGATCCAGTTTAATTGATCATTCAGTATGGACGCGACTCTAGAAGTTTATACTGAAAGATTTATTTCTTACAGCATCTATGATGGCATTCCCCTGTTATGGGCATTCGGCATGCCCATAGGATCATGTCTTAATGTATAAATAAAAGCTTTTATTCGCAAACTAACGTCTTTCTTAAAAAACAAATTGAATTACTTATTTCAACAACTGAAAATCAAGGATACACTAAGTGAACACTTTCCATAAATAACTTAGCTATTCTGATAGCTAATAACTAGCTGTTCTTACACTATCATGCATTAAAAAACAAGAAAACCAATATCAATCTGCCACTAATATATGTACATACTATTACAATCAAAATTAGTAAATTTATTTTTTTAGTTGTTGAAGGCTAGTAAGTTAATGATAAGCTTAAGTCAAATTACTAATCAACTAAATAATTAATAATTTAAGCAATTAAACTAACCCGATTTAAATTCCAGTGACGGAATGCGAGAGTCCATAGATTTAAGTGGATATGTTTACACAAAGTTTCCAAACAAATATTATGATAGATACAGCCCAGTTCAAAATCTATACTTAAAACGTTTAACAACGGGTTATACAATCCTCAAGACAATTTTGCTCTTAGTATTCTTATTATAAATGTTCTTGTAAAGTAGCACTGCGTACAAATATTAGATACTAAATAACATAGAGGAACAAACCAAGAGACTATTAACCCTAATAATTATTGACAACGCTCACTCATGGATTGGCCTATTTATAATGTGGAGAAAGACCAAATGTTAATCTAATCATACATAGTTAAAAATGTTATCGAGTTGGTTATTTGAAAAATATACTTACAAAATTTTCAATTCATTCAATCAAGGTACGTAGCAATGAATCAAGCAGTAAATGAGTTTTTCAAATGAGTTTAAAAAGTTTTTTGTATAATGAAAACTGTGTTGATGTCAGGTCGTCTTTCAAAACAATCACGTCATTTCTTTATAAATAAAACAGTAAAGTGACATTTTTATTGATCTTTAAAAATAAAGATGATTCAAATTTACAATTAAATTATTTTAAGGAAATTGTTAGATTTCTTCCAAACAGTTGTAGTCAAATACAATGTTCCGGACAGTAAACTGTTGTCCGGTTGTCGCTGAATAGAAAATAGCAAAAATCTCAGTAAAATTTAAAAAAAGTTTAACAATAGCAGAAGTACGTCAGTATTGTGCCCTACTGAACAATACGACTTCTTTGCGACATGTATTGCTCAGTTTCACTTCATCATTGCTCTTTTTTGTATAATACTGGTAACTCTTGTTCTTTTCTTCATTTCCATATATCTGATCCTATCTCTCATGCTAATACTCAAAGATTTTATCAATCTGTTAATTATATTATACAGGGTGGCCGTCTGGAAACAAACAGACGGGATTGTGGCCAGCAGAATTTTTTTTTCAAGAAATGCAAAAACAGGTCAATTTTATCATCGAAGGGGACAACTTTTGCAACCAATGTCACTCCCGTATTGTTTCATCTCTTCGCGCTGTGATGACAACCCCTGAAATGTTAATTCGCTGCTGGGGATGTAAAATGAAAAAGGGGTTAAGTCATTTTTTTTTTAATGGGATTAAATCCTATATATAAGTGGTCATATTTGAATTGGTAAAATAATTGAAGTCCTATCAATTCAATTAACAGAGATATTACTCAAAAAAAAAAACAAAAAAATAAATCGAATTAAAATCCCACCATCAAATACGCCATGTTAAAATAAAACTTAAAAATCTTTCCAAAAAAAACAAACGTTTAGTTGGAAAGAGAAGTTTGAAAAGGAAATTATTGGGCAGAATCTACGAACTCTCTCAAGTGAGTTATTGAGTTACCTTTTAAGGCATATTCTGGATTATTGTTCTGTAATATGATGCTTTTCAAAATGTGCGAAGGCTGGAAAGAGTCCAATAAAAGCTTGTTAAACTGCTATGCTTTAAAAAAGAGAAAAAGAACTCAAAATAAAAAATTTTAAGTAAATTTGTGGTTTTTAGTATGTATTTATGGTTAAATTCAAAAAATATAAGAATAATACAATACGTAGAAAATCAAAATTCAAATAATTTTAAAAAGAGACATTTAGCACATAACAGGTCTGAATTAAGAAAATTTGAAAAAATGAAAAATTCGTAATACGACAGTACAATATAACGTTATTTCATGGTTATTGCCATTCTTCAGTTGCACGCAGTCGCTTATTACATTGTGAAATAAGAAAAAAATTTCAAACTAAACAAAAATATCAACTAAATTGTACAAAAATGAATATTATATTTTTATATTTTTTTGAATTTAACCATAAATACATACTAAAAACCACAAATTTACTTAAAATTTTTTATTTTGAGTTCTTTTTCTAGTTTTACGCCTCACGGTTAAAAAACGTGGTAAATTTTTGAATTTTGAATTTTTTCAAAGTTTTTAGAAATCATATTAAGAGGGCAGTGCCTTCGGATTTCAAACTAGCAGTGCTAGGTAAACGAATTTTCTTAGTTCAAATCATTTTTAAATTATTCATACTTCATGTAACAAGTTCAGTTTTGATAATCTTTGGAGGTTATGGTAAGTCAATTTTGTACAATTTAGTTGATATTTTTGTTTAGTTTGAAATTTTTTTCTTATTTCACAATGTAATAACCGACTGCGTGCAACTGAAGAATGGCAATAACCATGAAATAACGTTATATTGTACTGTCGTATTACGAATTTTTCATTTTTTCAAATTTTCTTAATTCAGACCTGTTATGTGCTAAATGTCTCTTTTTAAAATTTTTTGAATTTTGATTTTCTGCTATGCTTTAGACCTGTTTCACACGTATAAGGTTCCATTCGGTTCGGTTCGTTTACGGTTTTGTTTCGGTCGTTGCTGACAATTGGGAATCGGTAAAACCGTATAGCACCGAATACTTTCTCGACAAGAATAGGCTTCATCAGGTTTGTATACGGTACGAATTCGTGTCCAGGGAATAGAAAGTAATCAAGTCGTTCACACTCATACTATTCAGTTTTGGTTTAAGCCTGACAGCGAGAGAATCTCTGTTTTTCTATATTAATATTTCTTGAAAGTTGTCACAGTTTTTCTGATAAAATGAGCAGTTAGTTTACCAGATGTTGATGTGGAGCGGCTGATTTCTGCAGTGCAATCTAAACCAATGGTGTGTATTCTCTTATATTCCTCCTTTGTTTTTTTAATTTTTTATAGAAAAATAAATGGCAATAACTTATTACTTCTCTCCATAATGATAACTAGACGACTGAGCCTGTGTTTCGGAAGAAAAACGAGACAATACTCAAAATTGATATCACGCAAAGTCGTCACTAATTCGTAACGAATAAGTAACTAAGAATAAATTAACTAAATAAGAATTAATTAAATAACTAATGAGAATTCGTAAGTAAGTCGTAACGAATGATCATCAACTTTGCGCATTGCGCTTGCCCAGTGTAGATCAGAAAACGATTAAGAATATGCCGCCAATATAGACTCAAATTTGGCCAACATTCGGCGGTAACTAGAATCTGTCGTTTGGTAAACCTGAATAATAATTATAACAAGCAGTTCTCTCCAGTTCTAGGCTTATACACATGCTCTTTAAATAAATTTTTGAGTATTGAAGATTATGTTGGTTAAAATTTTAACTAAAGAACATGCGTCTAGTCCGTGAACTGGAGACAACTGTTTGTTGGAACAGCCCTATTGTATTTGATTTTTGTCGTTTAAAGAAACTTGAGCAATCAAGTTATATTATTATAAAAATTTAATAATGTCTTTCTTTATATATCGTTTTCTCAATTACTTTATTTTAAGTGATTAATCTAAAAAAAATTAAAGTTTATATTATGAGGGTGTCGAGTTAATTCGGTTACTATATAAATAATTGTAGACGGTACAATTTAAAATCAAATTGGTTTTATGAAATCATAGGTTACAATTATTTGTATCAGATTTTATTCTGTACAATATAAGTTCCGATCAGATAAAATACGTATCTGTATGTCACCACAAATTTGATGGAAAAGAAGTGGTTTATTACCATTTAGGCATCCATTTTTATATTTTGCCAGACTTTCTTCCTACATTCGCTCTACAAGTTCATACAAAGATCTTCGTTCATTTGACAACGTCTTGTAGGCCACATGATGTTTTATTGATGTATGAATTATGATTCAAGTCGATCTTCAATTTGATTCGACTTTTGATTATTTACAACTGAAAATTCGAAATAACAATGAAATAAAATCATATTGCATTATAGGCAATGTGTTTTAATTGACTTAATTGAATTTTCAAGTTTCAGGTTGTTGAATTTTATTTCAAATTCTTAAAATAATCTAGAAACGTTATATTTTAAATTAATTTTCCTTTTGCATTCTTTTCTCACCGCCCACCCCTTACTGAGGTAAACCGGCTAATCACAAAGAAATTTTGAAAAATTAAAATTGAGAAATTTGTAAATCACCAGTAACATCGAGCAAGTTATTGTGGCATTGGTCGCTTCTACGAATAAACGGAATCGATTAATCTACGACGATTGTATCTTTAATTATTAGAGACATTTAATTAAAATTCGAATAGATTGTATAAAAGTATAATAAATAAATCCCGAAATGTTACTTGTAATATTAAAAGAATTTTGTGATTTTAATTTAATAAAACAAAATAAAAGTGTTTTAAGTTTTGACCTAATATCAAATTATGTAGTCATTGTAATGATAAATTATTGTATACGCGATATAAGTTATTTTTAATCTGGCTTTTGAGCTAGTCCTGCATTGTCTGTCTGTTAGCCGTAATGGAAAAAGTTCGTCAACTATAGCGGGAAACTTGCATGGATTATCAACGTTCAACATTATAGGAAAGCTCAATCGTGTTCCAAGGAGATATACATAAGAACCTGGTAAATTCAAACTTAAATTATTAATACTCGTTTATGTTAAAGTAACGAAACTTCATCATTAATTATACCTCGGTGAAATATCGGCGAACTAATATAAGAAAACAACTAATGAAACTAAGCGGGTCATAGAATGAGTGAAAATCTACCTACAACTTTAATCTTGGAATCGATTCGTCACATTCAATCGAATCAAACCAACTTGCTCCCCCTTTTTCATGCTGATTAAGTTTAAGTGTCTGATCTATACAATGTTACTGCGGAATTATAATCTTAAATTCTCTCTGAACAATTACAATTTTTGAAATACTTTTTTTTGCAATATAAAAAAGTTAAAAGAAATTTACAAATTTATGTTAATATTGATAATCGATGCGTACGTAGAAATGAGAAAAGATAAATTCGAAACAACTTCACGAACTATTTAACTTCGCGGGAATTTGAAAAATCAAGTTGCGTTATTAAGAAGTTTTCCGTTCTCCTGATGATGAAGATTGACTTCTGTCGAAATCGAAAACTTACTTTTTTAAATTACTTTGTTTTTTTTTCATAAATTAAAAACATAATTTTGTGGCAATAAGTGAAGTTTAAAAATTACATAAACAAGCGAACAATAAAAATTACAAAGTTTCTTTCAAACTCGACGTAGCGAAAAATGAATAAAATATTTTCTGAGTTTTAGAATTGTGTAGTAAAAGAGCAAAGAAGATAAAGAAATTTGAGGCAAGAAATGTGGAAATTATTCATAGGCTTTATTCTAGTAGAGGTGCGGGATTCCAACGAGCCATCAAAGTCTTTTTATTTCTCTTTGCTATCATTTGTCAAAGCGTTTCCCAGACTTGATGTACCCAAATGAAATTGCCCAATTCACAATCTGGTGAACAACGACACAATCAGTAAGCAGTAATAAACTTAATATTAAAATTTATTTTTGTATACAATATAAAATTAAGAATATTCTTCCCCTATGCAATTAAAAATTGTGTGCTATACCTATACCATATTAATATTATCTTGGTAAGTTAATAAATAGCTAGGAACATACCTTTTTGTTTAATGTAATGTATTTACATATATTCCAACATGTTTAATTACAAAGAAGCTTCGTGTTACTGTGATTTATATGTTATAACGCATGCAGAATAACTAATAAGCATTTTCACCAAAACGAGAAGAGAGCTTGAGTTAAGCCGCGTCCGCAATTGGGCAACCACATTATAAACACCCGGTGCAACTACAGCATATCTCCCCCGCAATAATAATAAAATCGTTCTCCTTTGGCTTAACAAAATATCATCTTCTACTTTTTTTAAATAGTTTCCCACTTAAATCATATATTATGTCAATTCAATCTGTTTACGTATATTAAAGAGTACTAACTTTCAAAGAACATTTTCTTAAAATTACTCCTGAAATTAAATTTTTATGCTTAAATCCATAATATTAATTATCAATTAAAACTTATAATGTACATCAGCTTTTTTAAATTAAAAAAATTAAACACTTCCATTTTAATTGAAAATAACAAATCAAAAATTATATTTTTGCGACCAAGATTAATTCTTAATTTTTATTTCACAATTAAAAGCTCGATATAATGTATTTTAATAATTTTATCTTGATAATAAAACATTATTTTTTTAATTTGCAAACTTATTGCATTTAAGTTGCAGTTTAGTGTACAACATACACCGGTAGGCTAGAATACGGAAAACTACAGTTCTAATATGTTACAATTGCAAAGCAAAACCGAGATAGAAGGATTGATCCACCTCGGAAAATAAAGAGAAGCAAAGCAAGTAGCTATATTTCGAACAAAATGAAAGCTTAATATTGTCTCATTGCATTTTTAAATTTAAAATTAGTCAATTTAGTTTGTAAGATGCGGAGTTTTGTTTATAAATAATTAAAAAGATAAAATATTTGTTACTACAGAATTTTATATATTGCACCTATTTCTGCAAACAAACGTACGCATTTGTCTTTACAGCATTTACAAAATCAAAATGATTTTTATTTACTGACTCCGTTTTCTACCTTTCAATTTCAACCATGTTCATCTACCTCCAAATTCCTATACTAAATTTCCGTTCTCACTATTGTTATTTTTTTCCTTAGTATTTTGATATCTATTTTTATGTTTTATTTTTTTATGACAATTTGTTATCTAAATACATAAAATGCATTTATAACTTGTTAAGTTCTTATCGCTAATAATTGGTTTTCATTTTATTACTTTTTTTATTAATTTTACTACTTGATAACAGAATTTAACTTCCAAAATAATTTCAAAGTTTAAGAGAGGTAATTTGTTGTAAATGCTATTTATTTTCAGAAGAAGTATTTGACGATTCGATCATAATAATCTATCTAAAGATAAATACTAGTTACAATACATTATTCGTCATAATCTACGACACAAGCAACCGATAACTGTTGGTTATATCCGTGACATACCAAAATAAGAAAGAAAATCCGAGATCGGTACATGCATCTCGGCACCCTTAACTAAGGTTTGCACGTACTGCACCCAGACGGATAAAGTTCAAACATAGAATTACTATAGCAGCATTTATGTGAGTATTTACATTCGTGCGGTTCGTGCGGTGCTTGCGACCGATTTCAACACAACTACAAAAATTCAATGTTTGAACTTCATCCGTCTGGGTGTGGTGCGTTTGATATAAATCAACCTTAACTCGGCATCGCCGAGTCGGTTGGGTTAAGCGCCAAAACATGTCGGTATTATGACCAATAACACATCATATAATCATTTCAGAGTGTTTACTTAATATTTTCGGAGGTGGACTATACCCCAAAATTTTTTTATGCAAATTGCACTTTACCGTTGGTAATTATCCAATTATAATTATCTTATTTGGTAGCAATAATAAGTGAGTTGTTATCGTGTATGCGGTACCGATAACAGCTAATAAGCAAGAAACATGCGTCTACCGCTCATCCTTAATTATGCAAGTTTACAACAGTATACATTTTAATTTTCATTCCTTCATTTGCAAAAAATGTAAATGCTAAATAATTATAAATATGAGCAAAGAGTTGACGACAACCTAGTTTGGGGATAAAGTTTTATTTTTATATAAATACCTTGTATTCCAAAAAAGCCTTAAAATTCTTCTCTGTAGTCGATTCTGTGTTCAAATTCATCAAAAAAAAAAAAAAAATAAGGAACTTTTTATTCTTCAAGATCAGAAATGAAGTAGTTCTGATTATGTCCAACGTCACACATTTATCCCAAATTTCAGAGTATTGCTTTGATTTATCATCATACTTATGTAGAGTGTAGAGTGTTGGACTCTATCGAGCTGAAATTTTGCTGTTGAAGTTAGCCTACATATAGTCGATTAATACGTGGTTTAATTTCTTTTTCAACGTCTGATGGTAAATGGTAAATGGTAAATAAATGGTAAAAAAATGGTAAAAACGTTTGCGATATTTTATATTTACAGTGTATTTTATTTGTGATAACTTAAATACATTTCAGTTCTGAAAAGTGTTTTGTGCATTTTTGGATTTTCTAAAATATTGATATGGTTAGACTAGATCCTTCACTGTAATCCCTGTAGCCTACACTGCTTTCATCATCGAATTGATCATCTGAAAAACCAAGTTGAGCAACCCCTGGGCATTTTATACTGCCAAATCCATACTTCTCTAAATTTTTTTAATAAATGAAACGGAGTTTCAGAGAGAAATGGTGATTTTTTTTTCGGAAAATGTTTTTACACAAACATTTTGTGTAATCTTTTGGGTTTATCAAAATATAGATATCGAAATACTATGGAAAAGAAGAACAATAGAGAGAACGAAATTTGAGTATAGGAATTTGGAGGTAGATGAACATGGTTTAAATTGAAAGGTAGAAAACGGAGTCAGGAATTATATTTTATTGGTTTTTTGAACAGAGTGAACTATAGAGTGACCGAGTAATTTCTAGGATGTGCTCACCCTAGCCCAAAACAATTTTAAAAACACCACTATGCTGCTATGTCGCTGTAATGCTTATTATATTATTTCTTTTATTACCTACTCCTTCTAGGATTGATTAATTTAGTTAATATTTGTTTGAATAAAGCAAACAGTAGAAATCATTATTATCGTAAAGGTATACTTTTATGGTTTCGGATATTTCGCTTTTAAATTGGTGATCACAAAAAAGTAAACTGTCATTTACAGAATTACTCTTTTTCGCTCTCTTTTAATTGACGTATTTATAATGTCGGGCAATAACAATACTTATTCTTCTTTAGGATTATTATTTTTATATATAAGTTCTGTTACAATTAAAGTATCGTTGGTTTTAAATCCCACGTTTTATATAATCTCCATATAATCCCAATTTTCAGGTTATTTATGGTTATTTATTTTAATAACATCACATTCGGAAACAAGCCATAGATTTTCCAACAAAATTCGGCACAAAGCGAAACCAACACCCAAGTGGATCAGAGAAAATTTACTAACGAATAATCACACTGGAGTACAAATTGTGATTTGTACTCGAAGATGTGGTCTGAAGTAAGAAGCATCGAGCTGCTAAAACGCGTTACTGAAGATAACAACATCGATACCGATGAAAGCAATGCGTGTCGTACTAGATGACTGACTGTGGCGTGTAAAGGCATGTGTGAAAAAATGTGTCAAGGTACAAAACAATATTTTATTTTCTAGACTCCTTTAAGTTCAAGACTGTTAATACCGAGTACCCGGTTTAAACTTTAAACAAAAAAATAAGAACTTTATTTCTAACCGTCTTTCTTGGGAAGGCAATGACCAATTAGGAATCAAAGTGGGAATCACGAGCAAAGATCGTTGTTCACCACAAAATAAGACAGTGGGGTTTCCTAAGAGTTCTTAAGTCCGAGTCTCACTGTAAAAATTTGTATAAAAACGTTTTATAAAAATTAGTATACAAACGATGTGACGTCACGAGCTATAAAATTATTTTATGCCATGTCTCATTCAGTTTTTATAAAAACGAGAACAGCTGTTTTGTATAAGCTATCCTAAAACTACGGTCAACCGGTTTTACTTGATGCGTAAATTCAAGTTGAGTGGGGTGTCAACAGCCAATGGGATGCCTGCTTTTATAAAAATTTTAGAGACAGTTCTAAAAACTTTCGTTTTTAGAAAAACTCTCGTTTGTATAAAAACGTTTTCGTGACGTCATGAAAATACAAGCACCATAAAAATATTTTTACCTGCGTCATTTTTATAAAACCAGTGGCCTGTCACACTATCCAAACCGTTTTTATATAAATTTTTATAAAAATTTGGATGGAAATTTTACAATGTGACATCGACTTTACAATGTGACATCGACTGTAGATAACGAGGCGGTAAGTTTTAGGAAAAGTGCGATAAACCAAACCCGGATTTCAAATTTTTTAAATAAAATTATGATAGTTCAAAGCGTAATATATTGATCGTATATTGATCATTAAATTTCAGTAGAAAAGTGATCAGTATTGTAAAAATGGTTAGCCTAACCGACCATAAAGGCACCTACTTTATATATAGAAGTACCAACTAACATAAGTTCTAGTAGAGGAATATGGTTAGTACGCTACTCGAATCTTCTGGTGACTGAGGATTGGATCGAATCTTGAACCAGACGGAAATCATTGTGTGAGCGGAAAGCATTTTCTTCAACCACAGATTTACCGTGGTTTGAATTCGACCTAAAGCTGTAGGAGATCACAAAGGACGGCCAATCACGATAAATCTAATGACATTTTCTTACAAGGATCACCAATCAGGTACATTAGGGTACAATCTAGTATAAAAAGCGCCTTTAAAGAAAACTGACAAGATTGGGAGTATATAGCTGTGCCATGGTATCCCATATCTAAGTTTACAATTTGATACGAATAAGTTCTCATTTTGTACGTCACTGGTAGGTTTTACTATATTTACCCTACACGATAGATCTAATATAATACTTAAAAATGAGATAAATAGATGAAGAAACTAGTCCACCTTATCTAATGGCACGGATCTATAACATTAGGCATCTCCGGTTTTAAGTAAAACTCAGAGGCCGGCTTATTTGTAAAAAAAAACAATTCTATAGTTACGACATATGCTGATAGGCACGAATCCCTAAAAGCAAAAATATCTGTTTTTAAGCAAAATTCAGCTATAATTAATTTAAAATTTCACATGAACTTATCGAACAGTAACTAACGTTTACGTTTACACTGACTCAGTGGTGTATTTAGAAAATGCTTTTGGGGGGGCAGATTAAAGATTTTTCAGAATTTCGTTAATCCATTCATGCGCGTCAGTTGTAACTAATCCTAATACATAAAATCCTGGCAAACTTCTGCTGCTCCTGCTACAACGTGTAATTTTTTGGTAAAAAAACACTTTGGTTGGTCGATTTTTTTACCTACCAGAAATGTATTAAACTAAGATTAGGCCCAAAAATATTTGTCCAATATTAATCCAATCCGGGAAGTTTGAATTTTTAAGCAAAAATGAGGGAAGTTTAATCTTTGGCTAGAAAACAAAAACTTGGAAAGCATATTTATTTAATTACCTTACTGTTTACGGAGTTTAGCAGCAACCTCCTGTGTTACTTTGAAAGTTAATTATATAAATATAATTGTAAATTGTAAACCGGGGGGGTCTGGGGGGTGTGGAACACCCTCCAGTACATTTCGCATGATTTTCACTCTTTTAGAATACTTAGAAAAGATAGGGGATTTATAATTTTACAAATTTTGCCAGGAAAAACCGGGAAATTTGAAATTTTAAGCAAAAATGAGGGAAATTTAAACCTTTGGCTAGAGAATATTAAAGCTTGGAAAAACATTTATTTAAGTGCCTTACTGCTCAGAGTTTAGTAGCAATTTTTACGTTACTTTGAAAGATAACTGTTAAAATTATAGTCAAAATTGTAAACCGGGTGGTCTGGGGGGGTGAACACCCTCCAGTACATATTATAATAAAATTCCCATTCTTCTAGAATACCTACAGAAGACAGAATATTTATACAAATTTCGTCGAAAAAAGCTAGGAAATTTTTTGGTTTTTAACAAAAGTGAGAGAAATTAAAACGTTCTGGTAAAGAAAAAATTAGAATTTGAGAAACTTATTTATTTTTATATTAGAAAAAAAAATTCAATTGCCCCACGGCACATCAAGTTTAGCAGCAACTTTTTGCGTTACTTTGAAAATATAGAAAAACGGAAATCATCTCAGTAAAAAAGAGATCTACCGCCTAGCTGCCCGTCCGCGGACGGGCTTTCCAGCTAGTAAATAAATAAATAAACAAATAAATAGAAATAATTTCAAGTTATTTAAATTTTAAAACTTTGTAGTAAACATAATTTTTATCAGGAGGGGCTTTAGGGGTACAATCTGAGTCATCCTTGGGGGGGGTCATCCTTAGCCCCCCTCTAAATACGCCACTGCACTGACTGGAAATTTAAGGAAAATAATTAATCTATTAGAATTTTTCAGTAGAATAAAATTAATTTGTATATGTTACGGTCAATGACATAAATTGGGCATTAAAGTTAATGGCCGGGGAATGACGTCAATGCCCGTTTAAGCTGGCCATTAACGTCATTGACCGGCCATTGACGTCAACGCCCGTTAACGGTGGGCAATGATGTAAATATTTTCATCTGATTGTAATATTTACGTCTTTGGCCGGTCAATAACGTTAATGGCCAAAGTAGATTGGGCAATGATGATATTATGGAATAACCACTATAAAGAACAGCAAAATGGCGATTTAAATTTGACAGCTAACTGTCAAGGGACTGTCCATTAATTACTTAAAGACGATTTTTGTAATTTTTGACACCCTCCCCCCCCTCATATAAGGGCACGTAAGGTTTTGGCAACCCCCCCTCCCCCGCCGTTACATCTTACATAAGGATTATTAAAATTATTTTCATGACAAAAAAGTGCACACAAAAAAAGAAAGGTCCACGGCGTACCTAAAGAACAGTGAAAACCGGAAAAAGAAAGGTCCTGAAAAGCAGCGAAGAGCGAAAAAAAAGGTCAACGGGGTATTTTAAAAATTTAATTTATAAACGGTATTTTACGATACTTACATAAGGAATACATCGGACCCTCTCCTCCCCCCACGTAAGGGTCGGTAAAATTTCCGATACCTCCCCCCCTCCCCCTAAATCCTTACGTAATTAATGGACGACCCCCAAGTGATATTTACATACATATGTTGTATTCATTGTGTTATAATATACTTAATCATTATTTATTAACAAAAATAATATAAATTAAAAAATAATAAAATAAAATTTTGTAAATTAATCATTTTTATTCTGGTACGAGAGTAAATTGCGAATTTGTTGTTGCACGACACGCACATTTATTATTTTTACATTCACCCTCGCAAAGACAACGCTTGTAACCCTGACCTCCTAAAATACTGCTATGAGCTGCTGCTTGTCTAAGAGTTATCTCATTTTCTTTGGTCGTATCACTAATATTTTCTAACAAAATTAACTTTTCAGTATCCCTTAATAACTAATATTAATTGCAAAGGTACATTTAATATATTACTTTCAGATGGAATCTATAGAATAATAGTTTCATCATTGCCCACCTCGTATTGGGCATTAACGTCATTTCCCCGGACAATGATGTAAAAACCACACATGAAATTTTAAATGTCAGCATCGCCCAAAATGCATGGCCATTAACATCAATGGCCGGTCAATGACGTCAATGCCCAACTAAGCTGGGCATTGACGTTATTATTGGCCGGCCATTGACGTTAATGACTGAATTGTCATCATTGACCGTAACATATATATATATATAGATATAACTTAGATATAATATAGTAAATAGATATAGTAACTACTGTTAGGCACTTAAACTTCTGATTTAAAGATCATGTTTGAATCTCGTCCGCTCCCAAACTTATTTGGTCGTGGTTTACAATCCACGTTAAGCAGTAAGATGTATTTGTAGGCAATGCTTTGCATTATAATGTTATTTTGCAGTTTGTTTTTCTTTTCTTACTATAATTTATTATGTTATTTTGCATTGTCGGTTAGAGATGTAAGAAGCAAAGATGTTTCTGGTACGAACATAACCGAAGTGATAATATTATACTTTCTCTTTTCTTTCATTTATTGTATATTTCTGCTATTTACATAAACTTTTGCTGTATTAATCAAGAATTTTATATTATTATACAGAGTGTTTACAAATTGAGTGAAACATATGTTATGAGAAAGTTATGCGAATTATAATCACCTTGGATCGATAACGTTATGCAATGTTATTGCATAAATTAGTCAAGTTATTTCGGTAGATTAAGTCACGTTCGTCCAAATAGATTATCATAGTATTACATTGTATTGCTAAACAAACTATCATCTAAAGTTTTCGGTTTCTAATAGAATAAAACAATATTGCACGTACTGCACAATCTCGCGTATACACGTAATTTAAAATACATTGTAATCCGACATACAAGTAGGATACTTTGTCAAAGTTATGCCAACTAAAAACTATCAAAGAAATGTTGATTTATAGCAGGTTCAATAAAAGTTTAAAATAAGACAATCTTAAAGAAGCGGTAAGCTCTCTTGATTGTTTTTAAAACTTCATTAGTGTTAACTATTGGTTTAAAATATTATCTCTAACCACAAAGTATATTGTAATGATTATATTTTATTTAAAAAACTCATTAAAGAAGCTAATTATAACATTATGAACGATGGTTCTCGGAACAATCACATTTTTGCTTTTGTTAAAGGTCTAGACTCTAGAACCTACAAAATGAATTATCTTTTAATTAAATTTTTGTATTCCCATTAAAAAGATAGTCAATTGTTACTTTGATTATTTTACCGCAATCGGCATCTGAACCAATGCCAGAACTATCAAAATTGAATAGACAAAATCAAGTGCCAGTGATATCAACTATATTATAAAATTGCTATACGATTACTAATTAAATGTTAACTTTTGCCAACCCAATTTTCAAATGTAAACTAAATGAAATATTAGACCAATTTAAGTTAAACTTCATGTCGAGTAAGTTGTATTATTAAATATGACGTACTTGAAGTTGCAATTGTTGTTTAGAAATAAAATGATATCTTCATAACTTCCAAGAGAACAGATGAAAAATACATTATAAAACAAATTGATACGTCAAAATGTTTTATAATTTCTTACTTTTGGAACACACGGTATTTTTGTCCTGTAACTTTAATACTAATTCATTCCCTCAACAATAAGTATTTATCATAATTAAATTGAAAATTTAATTTACGAAACGTATTTATTAAATAAAATTCTAAGATATAATATTTTTTATTAAATTTCTTTCAAATAGGGATTTAATTGAATTTTAAAAGACAATTAATAAGATCGATAAAAACTTTTTTGTTTCTAATTTTCACACTTTTTTAATAAAAATTTATATAATTTCGACAGAAACTTTGTAAATTAACATTTTCATAATATGAAACGTTACATTTTTAAAATTTTGTGTTTATTCGTATTTCAATACTTCTATTATGCACCTAAATAAAATATTGTATTATGATATTTTCCATCATTATATTCCGGCCCAGTTCTTTCTCGGTTGTTTCATATTTTTGAGACCTTGTGGTTTGAAATTTTTGTATGTTTGTATGACCAGTTTATTCCATATAAAATATTACTATATGTTTATTTTTTCATTTTAAATTCAAATTCAACTTGTAACAACAAACCGAACCTTAATGCGATCGAGATAGTATGTATTGCTATTAGATCATGCAAATGGTATTCAATTAGAAATAACAGAATGCGGTCAGATTGAATGTTGTGTTGGCAACGCCAACGCCAATGCAGGACTAGCTTTAAAGGATGGGATGGTTGGAATCTACATGCATGAGGCTGTAGGCCGAATCACTATGGTCGTTAGGTATAATTAGTAACCTTCCCATAGCCAAACAATTATAGCCTTGACCTTCTACAAATATCTTAATCTACTTATTATCTTGATTTATAATAATTTTAATTAATAGATATATAATATTGCATACAGACCATCATAGAAGTTCTGAATATTTCTGGAACTTAAAATTACTAAACCTGCAATGAATGCATGCATTAAATAATTTGTCCTCAAGTACAACACTTTCCCCTTATCATTACGATTTGTTTATCTTTAACAATACAATACTTTAAGTTAGTTAATAACATATGCTGAAGAAATTTCTCATTAGCTTACTCATATGAAGACATTACATCATATTTCATCTCTTTAGGTCTGTTGCGATTTAATTCTATATAAAAAGACACCTGTACAGAAAAGTTTTTAAGCTTAACAGCGGAACGTCGTAAGTATATTTATCAACATAAAAAAGTGTTGCGTACCTACCAATTAATGCAAAGTATCACCAGTCGAGGTCTTTGTAGAAACCAACCAGCGCACATTTGTGAATTGACTTTTATGTAAAATGAATGTTGTTTTGTGAATGTTTTAATATTGTGCTATTCATTCTGCATTGCGATCTGTTTGATAATTAGCAATTCTTTATTGCTTTGATTACAGTCGTTCATAGGGATTGTCAGTGCCATGTGTACTAAGTAGTGTGAAGTGTAAACATTTTTTGACTGAAGGTGTGATTGGATGCCTTGGGTATAATGGTATTTCTCATGGTGGGTTTTCGGAATATTTTAGCTTCTATGCCAGTACTGGTTCTTTTTAATGTTAGATCGAGGAAATTTATTTCTTCTTCCATTTCTTTTTCTAGCGTTTCTTTTATCTTGTTATGTATTCTATTAACTTGTTGATGGAATTCGTTCAGTTGTGGTTCGTTACCATTCCACACAAAGAAAATATTGTCAACTTACCTGAATCAGCCACTACACATTCTGGATAAAGGTAAAATGTGAATTTGTTCTTCGATCCGATTCATAAATATGTCGGCTAATATCAAGGATATGAGAGAGCCCATCATCAGTCCTTGTTATAATATTCTTATTATATTTAGTGCTTCTTGTACTGGTATGTTGGTGCAGAGATTCGTGAAGCTGAAAGATGCCAAAATTATGTTTTTTCCATATTTTAATTTTTGTGTTATGCTTTCAATTGCCGATTTCGAATTTTTAACAGAATACTTTGCTTTAAAATCTAATTTCCCTGTTTATTCAAAATACGTGTGATTATGTTAGTTAGTGAATCTACAAAAGAAACAACTGGTCTTATTGGGATACCATTCTTATACATTTTTGGCTTTGAATGTAATTCTGGTATTTGTGTACTTATGGGAGTCAGGTTTGCTTTTCAGCTATTCTGTCATATTTCGACGTAAGAAACCTCCACACCAACATACCAACGTACGTATTGGATTTACAAATTTAGAAATTCATATCTACAAAGTATGTAAATATATTTCTAAATAAATATTTAATTTTTTTTTTAATTTCAGTATTTTTATTCGTAAATTAATTTTAAGTAAACTCACCTTACTATAAGATATATTAATAATGTATAAACCATCTGGAATCTATAACTATTTGCATTAATATTTGAACTTTTATTTAACATTTATTTTTTGAGGAACCTGAGACTCGCTCTGCAATAAACCGGTAACCGAAAGAATTTAGAGTTTTTCGGCTAAATTCTTATTTTTTCAGTTTCTTAGTTATATGCGACTGAAGATCGCAAATAATTGTGAAATAGGGTTTCATATCGCATTACTAAATTTTAATTATTTATGTTTTTAAATTTTTATTAAATAGTAATAATATTCATTTATTTTGTTTTTCATTTATTTTTAATCCTAACCTGTCAAGTGATAATAAATATTTTTTTTTTGGATTTTTAAATAAAAATTTCTACGTATTGTATTTATCATATTACAATTGAAAAATATTATTTTAACGTTTTGTTTAATATTACGTTAATTTTAACATTAACGTTATGTTAAAAATCATATTTTACAAAATATACTAAATACTAAAATTCTACTTAAAATTTTCATTTTCTAAAATATAGATTGTTATAAATAAGTCAAACATAAGTGGCGATAACAAGAGAATTAGTACAACAGCAGGTGTGGAAATCAATTAATTTTTTCCGTTCTTTAAATCTTTTTCATATGGTAGAAAGATATCCTTAACATAATGTTTTTAACCAAATGAACACGAAATTGCGCACATAAAAATATCTTGAATATTTTATTTGCAAGATTAATTTTCATTGACTCTGCAACTGCTTTATGATTGTATACGCAGATCGCATACGAATAACTACTTTAAAACAAAGAGGTTATAAAAACACTAAAGCATTTGTAAATAATAATTATGAGTTACATTTTTTTAAATATTTTTCTGTAAAATCCTATAATTGAAACAGATTATATTTTAAAAGTTTAATCAAGTTTTTAACAGATGGACAAACTGTTTTTTTTTTATAAAAAATTGTTTCGCAAGATTTTATCAACTCTAAAAATAGAAGTTTGGTTCTTGAACCACAAAAGTTGGTAATTTAATTTTTGTAAGTTATATCTCTTAAAAATTTATTAATCTCGATTAGGTGTAAAAACGTAAATAGCTTGGCATTCAAGCGTCATTACAATGACAAATGTACGATTTTGCCCCACAAAACCATAAAACAAATTAATATTTAAATGGTTTTATAATTTGTAATAATGAAAACTTATAATGAAGTGGTAGGGTTATGAAGAATGCAGAAGTAATTACGTTTTTGTTAAACATTTAAATTTAAATATCTATTTATAATTTTAATTAGTTATATTAATGTAAAAAATTAAAGCAAAATGCCTTTTATTAAAATGCTTTATAAAGAGTAAAACTCGTGCAGCCTGAAGCACGGAAATCCATTTGAAATAACAAACTTTCATGGGTTTCCTGCGGAAGGAAAGCATCGTAACAATGAATCCTGTATAAGATCAGATAAACGCTCATCAACAATAAAAACATTCAAAGTTAGCGATGAGGCAAGTTTAAGGGAAGTTTTTATGGGCTTCACCGGCTGTTCGGTCACTAGTGGTCGTCACAAAACATGTTTAGTTTGTACATACATTTACAAGACGAATGTACCATTATTGATTGAAATAGCTTCTAAGCCTATCATATTCAAAGTGACACAATTACGCAGCAATCTAACACAAATAATATCCAAAATGACGAGTAAAATAAATTAACAAACATAAAATTATCCAAAAAAATTCAAAAAACTATAAGAATACAATACGTAGAAAATGAAAATTCAAAAAATTTAAAAAAGAGACAATTAACACATAACAGGTTGGAATTAAGAATATTTGAAAAAATGAAAAATTCGTAATACGATAGTACAATATAACGTTATTTCATGGTTATTTCCATTCCTCAGTTGCACATAATCGATTACATTGTGAAATAAGAAAAAAAAATTTTTTCAAACTAAACAAAAATATAGACTAACGTGTACAAAATTGACCTACCATAACCTCCAAAGATTATCAAAACTGAGCTTGTTACATAAAGTATGAACAATTTAAAAATGATTTGAACTAAGAAATTCGTTTACCTAGTACTGCTAGTTTGAAATCCGAAGGCACTGCCCTCTTAATATGATTTCTAAAAACTTTGAAAAAATTCAAAATTCAAAAATTTACCACGTTTTTTAACCGTGAGACGTAAAACTAGAAAAAGAACTCTAAATAAAAAATTTTAAGTAAATTTGTGGTTTTTAGTATGTATTTATGGTTAAATTCAAAATAATATAAGAATAATACAATACGTAGAAATTTTTTTGAATTTAACCACAAATACATACTAAAAATTACAAATTTACTTAAAATTTTTTATTTTGAGTTCTTTTTCTTTTTTATAAAATTATCCTTCGTAAGGATAAATCTTAAAAATATATCACTAAAAACATTCAGAAATATTTACACCGTCGTGTTGTATAATGAGATTAAGAAACTTTTTATAACATTCGTCAGCTGTTCAGGCACGAGTTGGTTTGTTGAGAGACACGTGCAAAATTTTATAGTACCTACGATAGAAAATAAAGCAGAAATCAATTTATTGATTGCAACAGGCGTAGAATGGTTTAGATGTTGGTTTGAAACAAACAAAATTTTCCGAATTAGTTCTGAAAATTTAATTAACTAAAAATGAAAAACCTAAGTAAAAACAAAATTCATATTTGCGGTTTACACATTTTGAGAAACTAAACGATACCGTACGGGAAAGACCAGCCTGCAATCCCCGACGTCGCGGCGTTAAGCGTGGAGGGAAATTTACTACCTTGTTTACCACTTATCCACGTTTACACACTTAGCCGGGGCGCATGAGAAAGCTTTGTTTTTCCTGGCTCTGAGCCCGGTATCACTGCCGCCAGCTAATCAGACAGAATTGTTATTTTGTCAGCATGTAGTTAACGCACAATCAATGTTTTTCCCATTTCATACATAATCAAAATCTGTACCATTCAAAATAAAATTTTAAAATATTCCTTAAAATAATTTTTTTTTTATTTTATTTTATTAAAAACACACACATACTATATTTTTTTATAAGTTCATCAAGTTATAATAATCAAACAAGAACTCGATCAAGCCGTTAATTTTGTTTCCTGCATTTCCACAAAACTGTTTTTTGATTTAATTCAATTTTTATCAAAATTAAAAGTATTACAATTATCTAATTATGATAACGAAATATCATTTTATTAATTTTTGATATTGAGCCCCTCGAGGTTATTTATAAAAATAGAATAAAATACACTTTCCTCGAGATTAATATATATTTTAATGTGAACCGGTTTCGGCTAACGTCTTCCTCAGCACATCCTACAAGTTTAAGGTATTATATAATGTAAAGAGAATTATGATTTATGTTTTTACAATTTTAAATTAGTTTGCAAGTTGAATTTTAATTAATTACTCAATGGATGTCAATTTTGACATCATTTTATTACGACTTTTTACGTTAGATAACGTTGCATCTAAATTATCCCTTTGCATTATTTTAAATTTTAAAAATACTTCAAATACTTCCACACATCTCGGCGTTATGTATGCATGTGCATGTGTGTTCTTCTCGCATTCCTTACTATTGCTATATTTTTATACTAGTTGTAACCTGTATTTCATAGAATTATTAATTTTTATCTTTAATTTCCTTCATAATTACATAAAATCTTGTATTTAACACGCAATGATATAATATATTTTTGTTTAACTTACATGTTTACTGAAATATTAAATTTCATTGGTGGGTTAAATCAATAGCTCTTAATATTTACATACATATTATTTATGTAATTTGTAATTTATATAATTTATGTAAAACAAAATAGTCTAATTTGTTTGTACCTCGTTTGTACCTGTTTGAACCTTCTTTATTTTTGTTTGTATCAATATTTTTGAAATATTTAAAAAATTCTATTTATGACATTTTGCTGCTCTCCCCCCCCCCCCCCATTTTTAATTTTTGATCCAAAATAATTTAAATTATTTATACATTGTTTGTACCTGTTTGTATTTTCAATAATTTTGTTTGTAATACCCATTTTGTTTTAGAAATATTTCAATATTTCTAGTAATGGCATTTGAATCTTTTGAATTTCGAATTTTTGATCAAAATGAGACTGCATCACTTGTATCTTACTTATTATGTTCTATATTTCTTTTGCACTTTTTTTGGCATATTACAAAATATTTCAATTTTCCACATATCAAACAATTGAAAACAAAGTGCTACCAAACACTAAACATCTTGAAAGTCCTATCACATTATAAATGGGGTTGCAACAAGAAAACGCTTTTATATATATTTAGAACAATTACCAGATCAAAATTAGATTACTCCAGCATCATTTATTATAGAGCAAATAAAAACATCCTAAAATCTCTAGACACAATTTACAACCAAGGACTTCGAACCGCTACTGGAGTACTAAGAACTACACCATTGGAAAGTCTCTACAATATATCGGGCGAACTACCTCCAAAACTTAGAAGAGAACAGATCATATTAAACTATTACGCAAAAATTGTCTCAAACCCAGACCATCAAAACTTTTCAAGAATTGTTACTCCAAAATTTTCATTTTTATATCAATCCACTCCAAAATTAAAAAAACCTTTACCGATCAAAATAAATGAACTCCTTAAGAAATATAATTTAGACATTAATACATTAAAAGATCAAGAAAATAAAAAATTTATAATAAAAACTAAAATACTGACAAAATGGGAAGACGAGTGGCAAGAAATTAAACATAATAAATTAAAAGACTCAAAAAAAAACACAATTATTTAGAAACATATAGAACAATTAAGTAGAAAAGAAGAAGTTGTTATTGACCGACTTCGGGTTGGCCATACTATGTTCACCCACAGCTACTTATTCAAAAAAGAACAACCCCCAAACTGTCTTTGTGGCAACCTCCTAAACATCAGCCACATCTTAAGACACTGCCCAAAATATCAGGCAGCAAGACATTTTGCCGAACTGCCTGATAGCCTAGAAGATATACTATCAAACACAAGATGCAACGTTCTAAAGTTACTAAAGTTTCTACAGTCATCGGGTTTATTTAACAAAATTTAAAATTTAATCTTTTTATTATCTCATTGTTAATTCAGTTCAAATATGTTATTTAGTTTTTTTATAGTTATTTAATTAATTGTGTAAATGTTACTATAATATTAAGTAGTGCTAATAACCTACGTTGATGCACTTTTTTGTTTATTCCATTTTACTTTGTATCTGATAATAAAATATTATATATACCTACCTAGAAATAAAAAAGATATCAAATGCATTTTTAAAAATTATAATATAATAAAGCCTTTTCTGATTTTACAAATCCGAATTTTTAAGGTGGATTAGTCCTCTCTTCATACATTTTCACCATACAATCATATTATACAATCTTCCTCATCTTCCTCCTATTGTCTTCCTCCTTGTCTCCTATTATTTCTGTTACTTTGCACTCTCAGGTAATTGTAGTCATCATTAATTTGTTGGCGACTTCCAGCACTTCGCACTCTGACCTGTTCCTTCTCTGACACTTTTATATTTTGTCTTTTTCTGGTCTATTCTTAGTCCCATTAGTCTCGCCGCTTTCTTAATTTTTCCAATTATTTTTCTCAATCTCCTTGCCGATCTTGACAATACCACCACATCGTCGGTGTATGCGATTACTTGTACCACCTTCTTAATTATTAAACCATTTACTTCTGCTATTCTAATTATGTTTTCCAAAACTATGTTAAATAGGGTGACCGACATTGCATCCCCTTGTTTCACTCCGCTGTTTATTGTGAAGTCCATTGTTTCCTCATTTGCTGTTCTTATACAGGCTGTTGTTTCTTCCAATGTCATTTCCGTCAAACTCACCAGTGTCCTATAATATTACCGTTAAACATCAAAGTGATATCTTCATAACCTATAACTTTAATAATGAAAAATACACCCACTGTTTTTATCGGTGTGTAAATATTTAAAAGAAATTGTTTTTGATATTTGTTTTTTGAAACCATAAAAAAAACCTTCTAGATGCTATCACAATATTAGATCTAATAGGTTCAAAGTACCGCCCGACAAAAGTAAATTCTTCTTTAATGTACTATGTTACAAGAAGCTACTGTCAAACTTGCGAAGTGAATGTCACGTCATATAATATTTTCTTTCTTTTATATTTGGCTTAATTGTTTTCTCACCAATACTTGTATTTTAAAAGCTCGATCACCACACAAAATTTGATCTCAATCTGTTTTACAGTTCCGGAGATACGATGACATTTTCATTTTTTTTTCATTTATTTTATTGTGCTAGCTTTGGCAAAGATTTCTCTGCCAAAACATTATTTTCACCACTAGAGCCCATCAGCCATATGTCCAAAAAGTTTGATTGCCATCGACGCAGAAATGCCGAAGAAAATCGAGGGACAAGGACTTTTTTCAAGATTTCGCAAAAAAAAGTAATCTTTTTTTTTTCATGTCAAATTCCTGATTTTTATCAAATGGTTCCATATGCTGCCTAGTTCTGTGGGAACAATGTTCCTACATACAAAATTTGATTGAGATTCCTTCAGTACCTTATTTTCACCCTTTTACCGTGAACCCTACTACCATACCAAGTTTGGTCGTGATTGGTTGAACGGTTTAGGAATAAACCGAGAAACAAAATTTGACGACCGACCGACAGACAGACTGACACAGAAATTTTTTTTTTATTTTTTGCAAATCTTTACGTTTCTGAACACGGTGATCTCGAAAATGTAAAAAAAAAAATTTTTTCGATTACCTTACCTCAAAAAAAAATATTTTTTTTGATTGGAGGTAAATGTACAAAACTTCAATTCTAATTGAATATTTTAACATTTACTAAAATACAAGAAAGTGTTTTATTTAAAAGATAAAAGCTAACAGATTTAAAAACAATAAAAATGAGCATTTTCATCATTTTAATTAACTTTAATCCTAAACTCGAAAGCCGTTGATTTTAGACAATAAAAATTGGCTATGTAAACATAGCATAACTTTCCCCATTTAATTTGGGTGTAAATAATTTGGGTATAGATAAACAATTTGGCTATAAAAAATGGTGGGCCAAAAGTAATTCACAGTAGAACTTTTTTTATGTTCTTTATCATTTCCGCAATTTTCAACGAATTTTTACCATTTTCAGCTGTCCTATAAGTTTAACTATGATGTACATTTACACACTGAAATACAGACATACAGACATAATAAGCAACATTTTAATACCAACATTTCAATCTTTGATTTTTGAATGGATTACAATACTTTTTCTTATACATACGTAATAGGTATAGGGAAAATAAAAAGTTCAAAAATTGTTTTTAGATAATTCAGCTCATTTTATTAAAAAACCATCTTACATTAATTTATACTAAGAAATTAATAGGTTTAGTGCTGTGGCATTTCCAAGGTAGAAATCAAAATTTCATTATTTTAGATGAATGATATTTCGCATACCCCTAGACCAAAATCTATCAAGGCTATCTATTTATTCACAATTGCCTAAACTTTTTATTTATTTCTATTGTTGATTTGCCAATAATCACAACTTGATAGAAAACATTCCCTAAATATAGGTAAAAGAAGGACAAGGGAAGGAGCAGCTGGTTGGTCAGTATTCGGTATTACTATCGAGTTGTATAAACAAGTATTAAATTTCAAGTTGGTACTCGGTAATACAATACTTTTCTTAGCAAAATAGTGAAAAATTAAAAAATTAATAGTTTTTGTTTACTTTTACAATTTTTGATCAATAATCTTTCTAACGTACCTAACAAGAGGTTTATGCTTCGTACAAAATTAAAATAGCAAAACAGTCAACTTTGATAAGTTTGTTCATTTATGGCGCTTCCATAATACGTAGGTAACTTTAAAATGTTTAGTCAGTAATAATTGTTATGATCAAATTAGTTCGTCTTCTAAACTAGAATTCGATGAGGTTTAAATTCATTTTACGAATCAAATTTGAAAACAAATAAAATTTGTTATAGATTATAATGTGCACGAAACAAAGTACATGTTGAAAAAATTGAAAAATTCAATTTTGTCCTTTAAGCAAATCAAATTATTTAAAGTACATTGTAGTTTTGTTCGAACAGTCGGCATGTGTGTGGATATTTCGAATATCAAATATATCAAAATAAATAAATTTTATATAGGTTGAATAATGATTAAAATAATCTTTAATGAATAAATAAAAACTGGAAAATTTAAAAAGAAATAAAAATATTTAATATAAACCATAGTATTTTTTATAACAAATGAAGGACTTCTTTTGAATTAGAAATACTAAGAAAATTTTTTTAATATCAATGCAATTTTTTTGTTATTCAGATTATAGGACAGGTTATTTCAATTTTTTACCATTCTTTTGATTATCGATCGGCTTGCATCTTTTTTGTAGTCAAATTTCAATTTCGGCTTCTGCTGAATCATAATGAAACCTCAGATTTATAAAGTAAGCGAAGCAAATAGAAGGATTTTGCTAGAAAAATGTTCTTAGTTTAAAAATGGTTTAATTAATAATTTGCAAAATTTTATATGCGGTTGTAATATTCATAATTTTGAATGAATAAGATGTGATGATTTAATCTGTATCTTGCTACTTACAGTAATTATTAATCAAAAACTATCTATCTCTGTCAAAACTGATTAATCTTTTCAAATTTAATCAGTATTGTTCACCATTTATATTCACATTTGATTATACAAAGAGTTATCCAGATAATTTATAAATATCGCATATCATCAATTATCTTTTAGGACTGACTCTTACTTAGGTTCCTATATTACCTAACTAATCAATTATTATTTAATTTTTTTTAATTCTTTTGTTCAAAAGCACTTTTTTAATAAAAATATTACATCAGCGCACTTCATATTCATACCACCACAACTTAACTTATTTTATGAGAATTTTTATTAGAAGACTTTGTATTTCAGTTGGCTTCGTAATCATTACCTCTCAAACTCAATAAGATGTTTGTCATTTTTAAGTTTTTACTATGTACTATGTTATTATTTACTATGTTTTACTTAATTAGACAAGCAATCTGAAAGAATTTTGATTTTGAAACATTTTATTAATTATAGCTACCCACATTTATTTTAAAATTATTTAACAATTATTTCAAGTCTTCGATTACTTTCTCAGGTGGTTAATTGCTGTACAATTTTCCGCATTATTATTTTTCTACAAATATATCGACCATAACAGCGTAACATGGGGATATGAACATTAGAGTTAATGACAAATTGCCTATAAAATATTTTTCGACATCTTCAAATATAACATAAAAAAGCGATTCAAGCAAATTATTTTAGGGATTTATTCAAGAATGGTATAAAAGTTTTCCGTTTGATTGTATGATTAAAGTTTAAGCATGTCTTTAAACATTTCAGAATATTTTCTAGTCTTTGTCAATTTTGTTATTTTAAATTGTTAGAATTTCAAAACTTTCCAAATTTAAAAGAAAACAATTTTTTTATATTAACTTTCAACGTATTTTTATAAATTGTGTATTCGCCCTTAAATTATTATTTTACAGCATTCAACAGGTTTAAATCAATAAGTATGTCGGAATGTCTTAACAAATTCAATTTTTGCCAAAAAATTAAGTTAGCCTTTCATATTAAATTTAATCCTATACAGACTTTAAAAAAAAATTCAGTAAAAAATTACTCAAGTAGAAAAGACGAAAAAAACATGACTACAATTTTTGGTGCCTACATGTAAGCATAATATTATATCCTATTACCCAAACAGGTATTTTATTTTTGTTCTAAATTAGAGGCAGATGATGTTTAGTTTTTATATAAAAGTATAAAAAAATTGTTTTGTAGTTTAAATCAACAAGTTCATTGGTTAAGTTATGAAACTCGATATTAATTATATTAATTATATCATTCATTATTTTAGAATAACCAAAGAATAAGCGCCGCATAAAAATGTCAAAACTAGAACTCTACCTAACAAACTAAATTTGAATTAAAATAAAATTTTTAAGAATTTACACACTATTATTAATTATTGTATTTTATTTTATTTTATTATATTCTGTTCATATTATATTCTCTAACATGTAATACAATTATTGTAATCAGAAAAATATTTTCACATGTTGTTAAAAACTATACCATAAAATATTCTGTTTGTTAATTAATAAGAATTTATTTTATTATTTTTAGTTTGTTTTTTTAGTTACTCAAATTTTCTGCTCGGTTAACTTTAAAATTTTCCAACTTAAATTATTGATCATCGACATAATATACAACGGTACCTATTTGGGAAAGCCATATTTTCAAATAAAATTGTCAAAATCCAAATTTTACTCTTAATAAATTCCAATTTCCAACTTGTCTATCTGCATTAGTATCAAAATTCTTTTCAAGATACCTTCAATCTTAATTGTAAAGTGTATGGCACTTAAAGATGAAAAACTGAAATATTGCATAAACTCATTTAATTAATCATTCAACTCAATAGTCAAATTCAATGATTCAATATTAAATTAATTATATAAAATTAAATATTGGGCTTAGTGGACTAAAAACAAACTCAATTTTTACGAAGTCGACGTTTCGAAGACTTTATGTCGACTTCGTAAAAATTGAGTTTGATTTTAGTCCACTAAGCCCAATATTTAATTTTATATTATCAAAGTTTGGACGAGAATTTTATTATTATTAAATTAATTTTTGTATTTTGTATAAATAGTGAAAAAATTTAATTAACATAATCTATGACGTTGATTTCATCAATATGTTTATTTTTGCGAGAGAACTGGATTAAATTAAGTAAAACAAACAATCGCACATGAAATAAAAGAGAGGGCAGGGGTAGAGCCAAATCTCATGACATCTCACCAGGGGGGATGGGGGTCGAAAAATCACGAAAATCGAATCACATAATTAGAGACTTCATCCACCCCACCTCTACACTTGGATTTCTGAGATATTTCAATACATTAGATTACCCGATCATACCGAGCTAATTAAAGGAAATCTATATTTTAGATATTTTTAAACTACACTTTGCACGTGATGAGAGAATTTTTCTATAAAATTTTATAAACTGCACTAAATTATACTAAATAAGTGTAGAGTTTTCATTGAAAGAAGCTGAAAAATTCTCCACAGTCGCGGGGACACCCTATGTATGACGGCTGCACTTCATGGATAAATATAAATATTATTATTTATGAAAATAATATTGATTTATATAATTTAAACCAACACGTTACAATACTGTAAAACATAGTAACTTGATTATACTTAAAGCAGTTATTAAGGTTTTCTTAAAACTAACTTTGCTGGATGTGTAAGGTTTCTTCAAATACAAACATATTATATAATTTACAATATCCTGCCCGTTGATTTCTTACTATGATGTTCTTACCCGCCGATTTATCATTTCTTATTGCAGAAGTCGACCCCTCCACATATTTTTGATAAGTGCAGTCAAATTTGAAAAATATTTAACTATTGGGTAAAAATAAATTCCGATAAGTACCACTAGCACTTGTTGGTGTTTGGTGAATGTTCATTAATTTATTAATCATTGTTTTTTCCAGATTTATTCCCATTTATTTTTAGAAGACATAAGAAATTGTTCACTTTCAAAAATGAACAATTATGCCAGATTACTTGCTTTTCCTGTATCAAGTTAAAACAGAATAGGATTTTTGTCAGAAAAGAAGCAATTAAATATTCTTTTGCTGATTATCGCTATTATCATGATTTCTATAATTTTTGATCTTATTGTACTGTGGATTCAATTTTTATACATAGGAGATAATTTTGAACATTATGTGATTAATTCTGAGAGCATATCATTCTAAGCACAGGTAATAATTAAAGAAATTTTCATATAATAATTATTTGAAGTGATCGTCGGGACGATAGCAATGTCGGTGCGATATTTGCAAAATTGTGTACCTGTAAAAATGTTTTCTTTCAATCAAAAAAGTTATTTTGATTCGAAAATTATTTTTAAAGTAAAATAAATAAATTTTGTAAAAAGCCGATGTGTACACCGATGCAAGCCATCCAATGTACGAATAAATACAATTACATCTTATGTACTGCTAATCACAATGTTAATTATTGTACTACATATACTAACTAGGAGATGACCACTTAGCGGCATTTTTGTAAATTTGGCCACTTATGGTGCTGGAAGGTCGACCTTCCAATAACAATTTCCCAAAGTTGTAGAGAGAGATGGCCAGAAGTTTTTGAGAAAATCGAGTTTTAAAATATTCACACCGAGGTATAAAGACTAGAAATATAAGAGTTGCCAATAACGAGCGTGGCTCAGAGGTTAGAGAGTGAGGTCTAGTAAACTGTAGGTTGCTACAGTTTACTAGGTCGCTAGGTCAATTCCCGACGGCTATAACTTTTTTTTCTTGAATTCATTTTAATTTTCTCCAATGCGTAAAAATTTTGACATTTTGAAAAATGTCCCTGTTATCGCACAGTTTTGCGATGACCCGTATTGATGAGCCAATTTAATACTTACAATATTGTGCATATTATTAACGGATCCAATTTTATTCTAATTCTTCCAATGATACATCAAAATTTTATCAAAAATAACTCCAAATATGTTCAAGCTTCGGACAACTTTCAAATATAAATTATCAATAAAGTTACTCACTCGATTGAAGCGCAAAGTTTATTTAAAATAATTTAAATTGTCGTACAAATTTACAAATAAGTAAAAATTTAAACCCACTCCTGAGAGGTCTCCAGCTCTGCCGCTCGAAATAAAAATATTGAAAAGGAAGTAGAATTGTACCCTTTCAAGAATGGGCGGGGGCAATTCTAGTAGATTTTTTTGCGCTGAATACGAATTTGACATTGAATTTTTTTTAAATTTAAGCTTAAATGGTTAAAAATGGCTGTTTTAATCATTTTTATAATTTTTTTAGGGATTCCCATTTTTTTGTTTCAATTTTCCAAAATTGCATCGCATAGTACTACTGCTTCGCTTTAAAATCTATTTTTCTAAATCCCGCAGAGTTCGGCCACTTTAAGGGGAAAGATTGGAAGTTATGACTATCGCTCCATTTTGTGCCAACTTGTCAAAATGTTTTCAAAAAATTTAACTAAAAAACAACGCGACTAAAATAAATAAAAAATAAACTTCACCAACAAATACCTGTATAAATAACCAAATAATGCTGTAAAATCGGTATAAAAAAACCCAACACTATTCGTTTATAATTAAATTTTAAATTCAAAGCCACAGTTATCAAATTTGAGCTGTCGTATATTAAAATTGAAAAATAGATAAGCCACATTCGTTTGCTCATACCAACTTCGTAACTTCAAAATTAGAAGAGGATAGAAATAAATTTAAAGCAACAAAAATTTATGAAAAATTGTAATTTAAGGATATTAAACATTTTACATGTTGCAAAGGACGACAGCAAATGTTGTACAACTTTTGAAAATAAGGACCATCCTAATATTATATACTTATACTTATATTTATATTACATACTTTCCTTCATTTAAGATTGTTGATTATACTTTTGGTAAGTTTGCCATTAGTGATAACTTCAGTATCATACTCATAAAACACTGTATCATATTTTTAAGTTTCTTGAAGTCAGAAATAATCATCTAATCAATCAGTGAATGCTACAGAACCCTGAAGTAGTCCAGCTGTAATATTTTCAATCTTAGCATATGAGCCACTTAATATACCTAGTCAGAACATAAGTTCTGTTACTTGATTAGTGAGTTGTTTAAAATACTAAAATATAAAAAAAAATCTAAAGTTTCATTCTATACATGATTTATTCAAAATCATCTCATTGGGCCTTCACACGTGCCTTTAAACGCCGGACCCAGTCATCTGTTAAGGCACGCATGACTTTCATCGGTATCGATGTTGTTATCTTCAGTAAGTCGCATTTTAGGAGCTCGATATTTTGATGGTGCTTACTTCAGACCAGATCTTCGAGTACAGACTACAATTTGTAATCCAGTGTGATTATTTGTTAGTAAATTTTCTTCGATCCACTTGCGTGTCAGTTTCGCTCTGTGCAAAATTTTGTTGCAAAATCCAAGACTTGTTTCTGAATATGGTGTTATTAAAAGGTTTTACTACCACATCTAGCATTGGTTGGAAGACTGAGGAGATGTTTTAACACACTTTTCACGAAAATGTAACTGTGCTAACCATTGGTGAAGTACTGGCAGTACTAGCAAATCATCACAAACTGTGGAAATATTAGAGACACGCAGAGACACAGAGACTGTGAAAGAAACATTTAACAAGCTGAATCATAAGATATATACTTTCAGCTCTAAAAACGATTTCAACAAAATTGCAACGGTAAAATACAAATTTAAAAGTGTAGTTATTGGTTTGACAAAGCTACGTATCATTACAAGCAGCAATCATTAAAATATGAAATTTTATATGAATATGAAAAAATGAAATATTTTAACACCCCATTTTATATGTATTGATTGCACTTCAAAACATCAACTAATGCAAGTTATCTACCTACAGGTGTACCTTTTTAAACCATCCATAAACAACTCTTAAATTCTATATTATGTGGGATTTAAAACCTGCGGTACTTTGATTGTAACAGAACTTAACAAAATGCATCAAGTTTCTATTCGTTAACCACTGTACAAGAAGCCAAAATAGTTCGACAAGTGTTACGTTATGTCATCATTGGCATCTTCAAGCTGAAGTCACGTAGTTAACAAAGGTCAGCTTCCAAATTTTTCGAACTTATTTTGTTTATTGATCAAAATTGTAAACTAAGAACTGCTTTTCAATTCAAAAATAAACAATCAGCACTAAAATTTGATTAACATTTATATATCTTTTTTTTTTCGTACACTGATGAGTTCAAAGAAACATCACAATATAATAATATTGTGATACATATAATAAAATACATACATTAACGTATACTATTATGTAATACATAATACAGACGTAGATCATATAGTAATTCTGTAACGAACTTCACACGTAACAAACTGATTGATGCTTTATTTAATAAGATATTATTGAGGTGATTATTCGACATTTGGCCTCACTTGGTTTAGGTACTTAGATAATAAAAGAGAAAACCAATCAGATGTGCGCTGCAAATAGAACTTGTGAATCTTGATATTAGCTATATATCTATATTTTAGAAAACCTAAAATTTGTACGTAAACGTTTTAGTATTAAAATGTTTTTTAAAAAAATGTTAAAAAAACTATTTAGAACTTAAATTTTGCAGTGCCAACAAAAATTAAATTTTGGGTTGGCAACCTACCCTACCTTACAATGGCTAGCTATATGCAGAATAAGGAAATGTCAGTGAGTGATATAGAAAGACAGGAAGCAAACTTGTAATAATGTTCAATAAATTAGTTTACCAAACAAAGTTGCGAATTCTATTGTGGCTATCTGGAAATATTCCAGTTCTATCAAAGCAAAACCTTTGCAACAGTATGTATAATTATCGCAAACATTTTCACCACATTATGGCATCATCAGTGTGCGGTTAGCCCAGTGTTAGTCCAAGTTACCAGGTTCGATTCCTGGTAAAACTAAGTAGGAAATTTTAAAAAGAAATGCTGCAAACCATCTAAATGATAAATAAAAGTATAGACCGTCGAAATGCCTAAATATTGTTTTCTAAAAATTGTCGTTCAGGATTGACGTTCAATTGTAGGTCTTCCATACTTAATCTCAGCACTGAAGAAAAGTATGTGACAGAGAAAGAGGCTTATATCTAACGATGAGTAATTAATTGCAATATCCAAGGATATATAATTTGCCGATAGAGAAAGATGGCATAATTAAGTTCTAAAATGGATGTGTGCATTTTTTGGGTTATTAAAAATATTAATATAGTACTTTTAATATGTTAAATAGAAAGTACGACTGAGTACAGCCAACAAAATCAGTTTTTGTACAATTTTTTATACTTCAATCCCTAAAAATGTAAGTTTAGTATGTCATTGGAAACTTTTAACTTGACAGCAGCATAGCAGCAAACAAAAAAAGGATTTCCTGCATTTGATTTACTTCAAATTGTGTTATGAATTATACGTTTGACTAGTTTAATTAAATTTGTTCAGTATTTCTTATAAACTGGTTTTTTATCGACGAAACCGAGTTATTCAAGCTTTTAAATAATTTATATACGTACTAGATATTACATTTGGGAAATATAAGTTCCACTTCGCACTAAAATCTTGCTCTTTGGAAGGAAGTATTATTTTTTGTCTTCCTTTCCAATAGTAAAACACATATTTTATAATCTGTCATAGTAGACCTTTTCAATATCGAGTAATTTTCCTTTAAAAATATTGCAAGAAAATGTAATTATACTCACTTGTATTTTAGGTCTTAATATTTTTTAACGAGAAAACAACATACGCAACTTACAATAATTAGAAAAATTAAAAACATTTACCATTTGCATCTGTATAAGTAAACTAAATTTAATAAAATTGGTTTTATATGGTAGTATATAATTAAGAAGAAATAGTGTTATAATAGTAATCGAGTGATGACTTTTAATACAACATTGATCCAATTGATCCATTATGTTTACAACATTAATAGAATGTATGTAGTTCAGTTACGATTTGATGTTTAACCCAGTAATTATAAACAGTGCCACAACTAACCTATCGTACACCCGGTGTCAATTAAAGGTTTTAAAAACGTTTTATAAAATAAACATTTAGTTTTGAGGTGCCGCCCCCCAAATTGTAACAAATATTTTTTGCATTGAATCGTTCATTGGAAACCACGACTTAAAATAATTTCTATGAAGAGAAGCAGTTTTGTTTTCTGGGTCCAAAGATGCTTGCAATATATCCTGCACAATAGAATCGCCTATGAATAATTGTAGAATTTTAGAATTAATGACGTTAAAGCGTCGTTCTCAGCCAATTAACGTGACGCAACATAGCATAGCATAGCTTAACACAAAAGTTAAAATACATTGAAACTTATGTATGTGTTCAAATTGACAAATGACGAAGTTGGCACAACATAACATAACATAGCTTAACGATTTTAGGTCTATTATGAATTTACCTATTATACCAACAAATTTAGGAGCTGGTAGAAATTGAAAATAGACGTCAGAAAGTAATATTAATTTGTATTGTACTATAATTAGTATAATTATCACGAATTTATTATTATATACCATAATTTGTTAATTTAATTATCCATACCAATATTTTAGAAAACCCAAAAAATGCACTAAGCACTTTTCAGAACTAAAATGTTTTTAAGTTAACACATGTAAAATACACTGTAAGTATAAATTCGCAAAACGTTTTCGCCATACTATATGATATCATCAGGCGATGAATTAGGAAATTAGGAACTAGGAAAGAAACTTAAAAACATTTTAGTTCTGAAAAGTGTTTAGTGCATTTTTTGGGTTTTTTAAAATATTGATATGATTAATATTGAGTTACACTACTTAAACCACGTATCAATCGATTAATTTAATTATGTCAAATAAATCGGTACCGTTTTGTTTTGTAGTGCTACGTTAAGTTATGCTATGCTATGTTGCGGTTAATTGGCTGAAAACGACGCTTAATGATCAACTAAGCTGGGCATTGTCGTTATTCTCCAGCCATTGACGTTAATTGCCGAATTGTCATCATCGACCGTAACATATGTTTTAAAATGCATTAATTAGGTAATAGTATAGTAACAATAGCCCATAAATCGACCTAGGATGTTAGATATTCAACAAGTATATGCTCTAATATCGCATATTCTTAATTCAAAAGTTTTCGTAAAACTATACTGAACTACAATAAAAAAATACAATGCACTAATACTTAGCAAAAATTATTTGTATTCCTTGTCACCATTGCCTTTATAAAACTACTGTAGGCAACAGCAATGGCTGGTATATTCCAACGACAGAGAGAGAAATTTTATCGTTACAATTGATTTCTTTATTTAAACAGCGCCATATATTGTCTAATAACCAAACAAAATATGTTGTTATACGTGTTGCCTACCAATAAATTATAAAATATACCCTAGTCCTAAGCCCTCTCGCGTTTATGAATCAACGCTACCTCTTTGGAGCCGATCCTTAAGAGCTTCTAATAAAGGTTTTGTCGGCAACAGAGCGCCACGGACTTATGCACACTGTGGCTTGGCGTCCACTTGTGCCCTCTTCGCCTTAAGCCCAAAGCTACCTTTATGGCCGGCCCACCCTCTTTGCCGCAGTGATTATAAATAACTTTCTCATCGAATTTGATAAACATACACAACCGTCAGAAAGTTTAAGACCACACCTTGTAAAAGCAATTAAAACTAGATATTACTCCTATCAATACATGTTTTTATATTAAAATTTTATACAGACATTAACAATATCTCGTTATGTTGTGGGGATGCTTTTCAACCACCGGGGTTGAAGATTTAATTAAAATAGAAATAATATTAAATAAAGAAAGCTATAAAACCAATTTAAAAGATCATATGATTCCCTCTGGCGTTCCATTATGAGCCGTGAATTCACCCTACAATAGGACAATGATCCAAACATAGTTCTAAACTGTGTAAGGAGTTCATCAAAGAAAAAAAATCGAGGTTTATTTAAAAAAATATGGATTAGCCACTCCAATCCCCCGATTTTAACACTACATCGGCAATTTCACATGTAATACTAAAATTCAAAACTGGAAAATGTTGTTTTTTATCTAAAAGGGCATAAATACATGGTATACAGAAAATAAGTACAGAAATTTTAATATAGCAATAGTTTTAAAAAGTTTTATCGCGGTTTTAAAGCTTTACCCAACCCTAATCAGAGGTAATATTTTCTCTACTAAATTTGGTTTCATAAATACTAAGGACATATTGTATTTTGAACTTTTTTAAATGGTCCTAAATTGTTAACTACGCTCTATTGTTAATGTCTGTGTAAAATTTTAATATAAAAACTTGTATTGATAGGAGTAATATCTAGTTTTAATTGCTTTTACAAGGTGGTCTTAAACTTTCTGACGGTAGTGTAATATAATTTGATAAACATAATATATTAAATTATTTTAAAATTTTTCATTTTTTCAAAATCATAAATAAAATTAATTTAAAAAATTGATTTTTATTCTTATACTATTAATAACATTAATATTTTATATCTATAGTTATCTATACTAACTTAATTTGAAATTGAGTACACAATCCTACTTCAAGCTATATAAGAGTTTGAAATTTTCATGTACAAAGTGAATAATTTATTAATGTCGTCGTAGGTTTGATTACAGCCATTCCTAAATTATTAATACTGTGGTTCAGATGCCACATAGATTGCAGATTACACAATACTATAGTATGTACTTAGGGCTACTAAATACATACAAAACTGTTAACTTTTAATTTGGCATTTCGATTTATCTCAAATATTAAATGATTTATTTTTAAACCATTCTTATTATTACAAATGTAATTTATGGTAGTAAAAGTAAAAAAACAATGTGAAATCGGATTTTTGTAAAATAGTCAATGTAAGTGTGATAAATACGACATTTCAATTGTACGTCTTGCCATAACTGGATACCAATAATAAATAAGTATAAATTAATATAAAGTGGTTTCATTTTTTTAATAAAAAAAAGAAAAGGTCACCGGGAAAAAAGAAATCGAAAAAAAAATTTTTAAATGAAGAAAAAGTTAGAAGTACCAAAGGAAGTGATGGCAAAATTCATTTATAAAATAAATTACAGAAAGGAACGGGCGTTTTAAAGAAAAAATAAAATATATAAAAATTTAATAAAAAAAAGTATGACAATAAACTTCAAATCATAAAAGATGTTAACGAACAAAATTCCAAAAGAAATTAAATTGAAAGAAGAAATAGAAGAAAGAAACAAAGAAGAGAAGATTTGCGAAGAAAAAAGAAAAGAAAAGGTATATTGAATTGTATAATAGTCAATGAAGACATACAAGCAACCTTAAAAACAGGTATCAAGAATTTCTTCTAATAAAAGTTAAGTGTAACAATAGAAGTTATCAACTAATACAAAATTGAAGAAAAGCGATGAGCAATTGAATTAAAATAATGATGTAAAAAATTTAAGTTGAGAACTTTTGTGTTTTTTTAAGTTGTGCATTGATTAAGGAAGTCAAATGTATTCTTGGTCAAGTGGTTATTAATGTTTCTTTAAAAAAAAGATTTTTTTTTATTACGTTTTCTACAAGTAAAAGTAAAAGGCTACAACCTCATCTGAAAATGTTCAATATGGGCCTGGAATAGATGACTCAATGTAAGTTGCAGATTAATATTTTATTGTAGAGTAAACCTATCTTGAAACTTCAATCTCGTTTATCTCGATATGATATTTTCAACATCAGTGAACACGATATATTGAAAACTACTGCATCGATTTGTTTCAAATTTCGTACAGTTATTTTAGATATAAAAAGCTAGTGGTTGAACGAAGGAATTTGTTTTTCGATGTATAGTTTTGATTTTATTAGCGATAAAGGAGCCATATTTTCATCAAAAATTGACAAGTTATCTTTAAACGTGTGCCATTTTGTCCTATATTGATATTTTGAAAAACTCTTCGTTCAAACAGTAAATAATTTAATATATTGTATACATTTTTTTGAATTTCTGATTTCCGATGATCCATATTCGAGCAGCAGTGGTCACCGCAAAACATGTTTTTGGAAAGGACCATTGGGAGAATGGCCATAACTTTTTTGTTTAAAAATATATTTTATTGAAAAAATTAAATTATTTACGTAAAAACCTCCTGTTTTTTATGTATACCAACATATCCTTAAAAAAGTCTTCCAGTTTTTAAAAAAAAATTCTCGAAAATCACGGATTTTTTGAACGTCTAACTGGGCATTACCCCTTAATAGATTCGACAAACGCGGTCGTAGGCTGGCAGTTAGAATACTAGATTGCTATGTCGGAGTCGTGGGTTCGATCCCCACAACTGGCTATTTCGACCGTGTCTCTCTCACAAGATGTTGGCAGCATCGCAGCTCTAGAAAATATATATAGTAAATCTTTAATTATTTAATAAACAAAAGTATTAATTTTCTTCTTCTTCTTCATCATCGTCATCTTCCGAGCATATGAAAATGTCCGTTACATTGTTATCATCTTTGTTGTCCTGAATCGTTGTTTCTAGGCCTTCCAGAATTTCCGGGTCAAATGCCCTCTCTTCCTCAGAGTCGCTTTGTGATCAAACAGCATTGAGCCAAGCTTGACCATTACACTGGCCACAAGCTAAAGTGCATTGCAACCCCGATTTTCTGCACCCACAGCGCACCCCACATCAATTCTTACAATTACAAAAAAATGCATTAAGTAATTCCTCAAGAGCTTGTGGTAATATTGTTGTTATTGTCTCCAGGAGTTCATTTTGCAGCACCCAACCCCACTCCTGATGTTCAGCCATAATTTTTAAAATTGTTCGTCCGTCAGTATCTCCGCTCTTTATTTCAAAAATGGTTAAAAAAAACATATTAAAAAATGTTTGGACCAAAATTTGTAGAAAATTTTATGCTCTACAATTTTTATAATAGATCTTAACATCATTTGAGCTATAGAAGCCGAGGTAATCAAGAAAACAGATTTTTGTTACCTTTGACCTTGAATAACTTACGACGCAGACACGAGATTTTATGAAACTTTTGAGACAACTTTTAGAACGCCAAAATGAAGGTGTATACGAGTTTCCAGCTTATTTTCTCTCATTCCGAGGTTGACCCCTTTTTTGTGCTTAAATGACTGGACTATAGAAAGCGCTCTAGCTAAATACATAAATAAAAATAGCAATGGTCTCGAGATACTCTTTCCGTTATTGAATTAAAGATTTCATTTTCCATTGTTCAAGCTAAAATTCACTCTGTTTACAAATTATCTGTCGTATATAAAAAATTGTTTTATTTTTCAATTTACTAAAAAACACATTTTAGATTTGAATATCTGCTTGTTTAAAACTACATAAATGACAAAGCACACAGGTTATACAAAAAAACTTTATACAAATCGCTTAGTGTTCTATCTTTAAGGGGGTATTCTAGTCTAGAGGCATGAATTTCGGGCGGTTTTTGAAGCTCTGTACAACTGAAACAAAAAATAGTTTTACTATTCATTTTTTTATCATTTATTCACTGATATTTTAATATTACATAAAAAATTAACCGAAAAATAAAAACTCAAAATTCACCAAGTTATGAGCTGGCAAATTAGGAGGTCCAAAAAAAAGAGGGTGTGCTGGCGTGCACGATATCTCAAGTTCTAATGAAGCGATTTATTTAAAATTTGGTGTGAATGTTTTTTATAGATGCCACTATAGCATGAACCTCGGAAAAGTAAAACAAAAATGTTTTCACAAAATGGCGGCAGTTTGAAAAAAAATATTTGTTTTTGGCATGCTTAAATTAACAATTCCAAGTTTTTTAAAAATAGTAAAATTAAAAATTTTGAACTAAGCGTAGTTCATGCCATAGAGGAATGTATAAAGAACATTCACAACAAATTTCAAATAAATCGGGTCATTAGAACTTGAGATATCGTGCACGCCAGTTTTTTTTGAACCTCCCACTTTGCCAGTCCATAATTTTGAGTTTTTTTTTCGGCTAATTTTTTATGTAATCTTAAAATATCAATAAACAAATGATAAAAAAATGGATTGTGAAAATATTTTTTGTTTCGTTTGTACAGAACTTCAAGAACCGCCCGAAAATTCATACCTGTCGACTAGAATACCTCCTTAAGTTGGCAATAGTTTACTGTAATAATTAGTAGTTCCTGCAATATTTATAATACATTTATAATACACAATTCAATAAAAGCCTTTAGATATTATTTATGCATGCTAAGCTGATCTATATTGTTAATATTAGCGTTTACCTGATTGTATGCACTAACGAGTATATAAAATTACTTACAAAAGCTAAAATATACGTAAAATGGGACGGACGATGAGTGGCAAGAAATTAAAACATTAAAAAAAACACGACTATCTGGAAAACTTTAGTAGAACTCAACAACTCACCATAAGAGAGCCTTACGGTTAAAAACGTGGTAAAATTTTTTGAATTTTGAATTTTTTCAAAGTTTTTAGAAATCAAGTATAGGGGGCAGTGCCTTCAGATTTCACGCTGGTAGTACCAGTTTCAAGAATTTCTTAGTTTCAAATTATTTTAAATTGTTCATTTCTACATGTGACAACGTTCAGATGTATTAATTTTGTGAGATTATGGTATGTAAGTCAAGTTTGGTCAATATTTTTGAATTCTTTTTTGTTTAGTTCGATATTTTTCTTATTTTTCAATTATATTCGTTAAATGTAACTGAAGATTGGTAATAACCATGAAATAACGTTATATTACAATATGAATTTTCATAATTTCAAATATTCTTAATCCACACCTGCCATGTGATATTTGTGTCTTTTTTAATTTTTTGAATTTTTGATTTTCTACGTATTATTAGGTATTATTCTTATATTTTTAAATTTTAACCATACATATATACTACATACCACAAATTTACTTAAAATTTTTATTTTGAGTTCAATTTATAAGCGAAGGATTTTAAATTGGCCGACTTGAAGTTGGTCGTTCCCAAAGCTTCCCAATTTATTATACTTGTAACAATTTTGTCCTAAAGATGATCCATACCTTAAAGAGATTGCCCAAAGTATCAGGCAGGAATATGTTTTGTCGAGTTGTCTGATAACTTAAAATAAATTTGAGGAAATTAGAAGAATAATATGCAAAAATTAGCAAAATTTTACCTATCAGGTTTATTTAATAAAATTTAAAAATTATTCATTACAAATAATTTATCACTAAGTAATTGGAAAAATTACCATTAATTTTGCATTTTAATGTAGTCTTACAATGTAAAACGTGGTAAATTTGAAAACTTTGAAAAAAAAATTATTTTTCATATTTTTAGAAATCTATATAGGCAGTGGATTCTATATAGCTTTCAAAATGGCAATTTCGTTCTTTGGAACTTTGTTATTCGTTAAAATTTCAAAATAAATTTTAACATGAACGTGACATCGCTTAGAATTGATATTTTTGTTTCATGGTAAATCATTTCGTTAGAGATACGCACAAAGCGTTCCAATCTAGATTGTTACATTTGTATTGAGGTATACTAAATTGAGTTTGGATTATTTAAAAATTATATTAAAAAGAGTCTCATGCTCACAAAAAATTTATTCTTGGTTGTGAGATGCAATTTTTCAAAATTTTTCTAAAATAATTTATAAAAATCATCACTAGTATATTGGAAAATGTTACTAATCAACACTTTTTTTTCTGAGTAGTATTCATTTAATTTAGTTGAAATATTTTTTTTGTTTCTTGTAACATTTCTTTTTGACTCCTTGATATATCTTTATAACTCGGCTTTCTTAAACCCTGATTTGAGCAAACGTAACAACTGAGCGACTGAACGATAGCAAAGAGGAAGTAGACTTCACTTTCTGTCAAACTTTTGCAGTCAACTTATTCGCTTATTATTGAAAAAATTTTAGTTGTTTTTCATTTTCATTTCCGGAGAACCGAACATCAGGTAAAATTAACTAAGTGTTTAGTTTTGCTAGATGGTGATTTACTTTCCTATTTCCACTGGCAGATTTGTTCAGTAGAGCTCTGTTTTTTTATCAAAATCTGTTTTATCTCAGTAATATTTTATAATACTTTGGTGGAAAGTTGTTATGTCGGGTATCTTTACCAAGGTTTTGTATGTTGTAGCAATTATTTCATCTATAGAGTTTCATTTGTTCCACGATTGCTGAGTGCCAATATTGGAGTATCTATCATACCGTTATTGAACCTGACTAAATTGTATTACTAAAATTGTTGGAGTCGCAGAAAATAAGCAAGAAAAATGTATGGGTCGCGTTGTAAAAAGATTGAGAACCGCTGTAATAACTAATTGTTAACATTTTAAAGTATTCTTTTCAAACTAATTGTTTGTAGGTTGTAGGTTCTTAGTATTAAGTTAGTGATAATAACACAATGTTAATGCACAGATGTGTTTCAATTATTTAAATCTTATATTTGCTTTTGTATTTGAAAAAAATAGTGAGTGGCTCTTGTTAAAGAATTTTGGTGTTAAAGAAGAAGCCTGCTTATCAAACTATTTTAACCTTATAATAATCCAATATGTTTATATACACGGTTTGTTTAAATACACTCTGACGTCGTAACTAATAAATGGTAACCAGTCAGTGGTGGTTATATTTGAAATTCAAAATTTAAAAGGAACATAGTAATATAATTGTAGAATGATTGGGTCAAATCTCACCCCCAAAAAAATTAGTGACTTACCGGATGATTCCTCTGGTTCTCCTCTCTGTGGGCGGATAGGAATTAACATAAGATGAAAGGAAAAGATAACAATAGGATTTTCACTAATAATCACTATAATGATCTCGAAATGTCCCGATAATTATTCAGCTGGTGTGGTCGGTCGGTTGATCACAAAAAACACTTGAAATAACCGGGAAAAATACCCAAAATTGATATCACAACAAAAATCCGGCTGGTTATTCAAATATGACGAATGGTTATCTACTCTCGATGGGTTTGCTCAGAGCGCATCAGGAAAAGGGTTTGAAAAGTGGCGCAAACATATATAATTTAAAAAAAATGTCTTATCGTAATAAATTATGTTGTATATACATGCAACATTTTAAAATATACATTAACTAAAGATAATAGGTTCCTAAGTATTATTATGATTACAATGTAAATTGTAAGTTGAAAATAAGAAAACTAAAAAATATAAAATCTTAAAATTAAATTGCTTGTCGTAATTTAATAGTTGGACAAGCCAAAACATAAAGTGGTACCATAAAAGTGATTGTGGTATTGTAAGTAAAGCATTAAAACTTTATATCGCTTTACTATATGACACAAATTAACGACATTGCTTTATAATAGAGAAAACAAACATCATCTTGAATAATACATAATGCAGCAACCTGAAGTACTTCAAACTTGGAAAACTTAAATAAAACTCGTTTCAAATCAAATTTACTATGCTGGTATCTCGGAATAATAACCAATCTCATTTTACTTCAAAGTTTAAAATATGTATTTATAATAACATAAAATGTTTCATTTTATTTATTTTTATTACAGGTTGCATGGATGCATTTTGAGCAATCAGCCATTTTAACTGTGCATAATCACGTAATTACACGAAATCCAAGAATAAGTGTAACTCATGATAAACATAGAACGTGGTTTTTGCACATAAGCAACGTTCAGGAAGAGGATAAAGGAAGATACATGTGTCAGATTAACACTGTAACAGCCAAAACACAGTTTGGCTATTTACATGTTGTGGGTAAGTAACAAATTCCACATATGCATATGTATATATTTATTTGATTCAGCTTTCAACAAATTACTTAAAAACTGAAATATAGCTGAGACAGTTTTTAATATTTATTTTTTGCTAATTAATAATTGAAATATGTTAATCAAAATTTAATTAATATGTTGTTATGATGAGTCTCATAGGCATTAATTTAAAACTCAATAAAAAATTTAAACAAATAACTTAACAGAAAATGATTGAATTTAAACTATTACGTTTGTTTGTAAGTTCGGCTACAAATATATATAATATATAGTTTTTTCCACCCAGAGTATAAGTTCATTTTTACGGAGCGGAGCACACAATAAACTATACCGCGAATGGAAGCTCAAAGAACGACAGGTTATGGGCCCAACGGATTAATATATTGTGTGAACACTTAGCTCCAAATTCTCCTTATTTGAAATATATTAAGAACTGTCATTAAAATTGAATTACTTTCAGGATTCCAATAAATTTTTGATCTAATTAACCCTTAACCACTGACAACCAGTTTTTAACACTGATACTGACACGAAGTCTATCAGACTCCTATCAAAATATTGGGTTAATTAATACTTTTAGAGCTGATATGTCAATATTTTATTTCTTACAAATTAGACCCAACATTTATTTATTTACAAAAAACACATATTTTTGCAAATCAAACTTTTAAAAATAACCAATAAAAGAAAGTGTGTTTTTTTCTTACATTTAAAACATACACTTACTAAATAGAATAATATCTCTATAAAAATTTAAACAATTGTATTTCCAAATAAGATGTTGAAGAAAACTGTTATATAAACAAAATAACACATATATTACATTCAAAAACTTCAAGATAAGAAAATCTGCAAATGGAAGTGAACGCATAGGTTTTTACTCATTTTCCCTGTCATAGCACCAGTCTATGCAACATTTGCGCGAGAATTCCAGACGTTTTGTTTGTGATATTTTTGGTTTTGACAATTTGGGTTAACCAATGAAATTTTTAGAAAGTTTAACCCAAATTTTTTGGTTTAATCTGTAACTGAAAAAGTGGGCATAATTGGGTTTTTGCGACTTTAACACTGACACGGAGTCTAGGAGACTCCGTAATGCGTATAAGTCGAGCTTCACAAAGGTCACACAATTATCACTTCAACCGCTTAAAGAACACCCAAAATTAGGAAGGTACTGGCAGTAACAACCACCAAAAAAATTTATGGAGGAAAAGACACTATGAAATGTATGACGTGGAGTCTGTCAGACTCAGCGGTTGAGGATTAAGAATATTTGATTGTCATTTTGTTGTGGTTTATACACTGCTGCACTCCAAACCGATCTCAAACTGTTAGGAGAAAGAGTAGTAGATTAAAATTCGCAAGATAAAATAGCACTTGCGCGTGCGCTTGATAGTTTAAAAACGGTTTGGAGTGCTGAAGAATCAAAACTTATAACTAATTGTTTGTTTTATATTACTTCTGTAAGCACCATTCATTAGTCTATTTGCTTAGATCTTATGGGTCTATTACACGTAACGAGTACAGTGGCGAGACAGCAAAATGTCACTAGGCCGAGAGAGTAGTGTGGGCGAGTGAGTGTTTATACGTATTCTGTTGTGGCTGGCGAATCAGTTCATTTTTGCTATTTATTATTAGGCATTTTTATAACAATGATAACACCAACACTATAATCTATTCGTTTAGCACATGCACCTGATGTAAACAATGATCATTTCGTGATATGCACGTGCTTGCATTATATTCAATTGCGATTGGATGCTCGTAAAGTTAAGACAACCCCATATATCGCCCGTACGTTACAGTTTTTCATTGTAAGTAGGTTCATATAATTTTCACCTGGCGTTTGAATTGGTAAAAATACAAGGCAATCTAGATTACCGTCATCTGGAGTGCAGGCGGACGATTTTCGCAGTTTTTTGTTAATAATTTTCTCAGATTAATTTTTAAAATATTGAAAAAATTAATTTAGGCACTCTAGTATGTGTATTACATTATGTGATAAAAACATTGTAATAATTTTAACGCAGGACCCCTCCTGTTCTTGTTTTATACTGTCCGGTGTCGCCCCTATGGTTTGGGATGAACCCGGACACCTATTTATTTCGAGTACAACTTTTCTAGAGTTATACTTTCAGGGATATACCTATGGGGGGAGCCTCCCCTTCCATCTTTGGGAAAAATTTGGCAAATTTGTGGTTTTTAAGGCAAAATTGGTAATTTTCATTGAAAGTTGAAAAAACTAACATGGCATTTCCTTGAAAAAAACGCGAAAAAGCTAAAAAAAAATTTAAAAAAAGCTCATTGATATACTGTGAGGGGACCCCAGAAAAAAAAATAAAAAATAATAAAAAAAAACTTTTTACTCATGAAATTGACCAATACATGGCTAAAAATGAGCAAACTTGTAATTTTAAGGCTTATTTTGCAAAAAAACAAAAAACATTTTGAAAATTATTTTGTCACATAGTGTAGATTTCGGAATTTATAATAGTCAGCTGCCTTTTTATACGGTTTTTTAAGGTTTTTAATACCAGTTAGTGCCCTTTGCAATGATTCATTATCATATTTCATAAACTGTGTGCCGATCTTCTTTTTGTAATTGCCAAATATATTGTTGCCAAAAATAAATATAAAGCTGATTTTCAATTTTAACATGGGAGTTTCTCTTCTATTGTAAATAATATGTTCTGTGGTAAGTAGAAAAGGGTCCGAGTGACTGTCTCGCCATTCGACTAGGCCCAATGCTCGCCCGAGCGTTCGGTAATACATATGTTTATACCAACCGAGCACTCGGCCGAGAACACTGTCTCGCCACTGTACTCGTTACGTGTAATTGAGCCATTAGAAATAGGCAAATTAATATCTAACAAGATTACAGGACAGTGGTAAAACACTATTAACAAAAAATTTGGTTCAATAGTTTAAAAATATCTGAGAAACTGGCAGGACAGTGGCGGATCAAAATAAATCAAAAAATGTTAATCTGATAGAAAATAACGGTAAAATCGAAACTAATATAATTTAAAATGAGGGAAATATAATTTTTCTTTGCGAATATAAAGTGCTAACTATTCTATTATTATTTTTGATGTAATACAGACATGTACATCGTACATCAAACGTGTTATAAAGTTTATCTCTTTTTTTAAATCAATGAATAATAAGGTTAATCCATAAAGCTATTATATAAAATACGGCCAATTACTACTGGTAGCTAATTAGTAATCAACAAAATTATTGCTTTGTTTTAAAATCAGTCATTTCCAAATAGTGAAGCCATTATTTGTTTAATTAGCACTCCTTCTAGATTATTGAGATTAAACCAAAGAAGAATATAATTTTACGACATCATAAAATATTATTGTAACATCCAAACACTCAGCCCTCAGGATAACAAAAATTTATGGATCATGTTAGTTTTAATACTCGGCGTAGTTTGTTGTTTAATTTAGAAACAATTATGAAGTTCCTTGAGACCAGAGGCGGCTCGTCTTTTTTGATTTGAAGTGACGCGAAGGCTTTACATGTGTGTTGGGTGCAACTGCATACCTATTAAAATATCAAGTTGAATCTAAAATTATATTTCTTATTTTTTACGAAAAATATCATTTATAAATCTGGCAAGGAATTTTCCCAAAACATGATTGAATACCATTTACAGAACTGCAGTTTATGCCGATCTGCATTGGTTGCATCACTAAAGACATATTTCTAAATATAATCAAGTCAACGTTACAGGTAAAAACCAGAATGTACTGAAATTAAATTTTGAATTTTGCGCACCTATTTTTGAAGTTAGGAAAAAATTAACTTGCATGATGAAGAGGCTGACTCTAAACTTCGTCATTAAAAAGCTATGTTACATACACATTAAATAAGTTAGTTCTTCATACCAAGTTAAACTAATAACGACATATATTTATGCGGAGATTTATCCAGTGGCGTAGCAATAGTGGTGCCACAATTTCAATTTCAAATTTATTTATTTGTAATAAATTTAAATTTATACAGTGTATACACTATTATTTGCCCGCACCAGGACTCGGGTTTGGCTTGCTTCCTTTACTGGTTTAATCCGTGCCTGGTAAGAAATCTCTTTGAAATAATTTTGAAACCATCAGTCGTACAGATACATTTAATGTTCATGTGATGGCTAAACTATCTGCATATATATTCAATGCAAAAGATGTTGTTTCTAGTCTTAGTAGTTGTCAGTAGTAGTCAATAGTATCGACGTTAGATAGATCTCATAATCAAAAATTTTAACACTTTATTAGTCCAGAATTTCAGAGGAGACTGATTCCCTTGTATTCTCTGACGAGCCCGCTGGTTAACGATTATTTAAAATACAGTAAGTCTTGCAAATTTTGAGTTAGACTGTTTAAATATTGATGATCACCAACATCCGAAACTGATCGACACCAGAAGAAGAATTACAAGACGTCATTGATACATTTTTTAAATGGCAACCAAGTTTTTCTGTATCATTTGTGTATTCTCATCTTCCCAGCAGTAAAATGGTACAAATCAAGCTTGGCAATCACAATCTAAGGTTTACAAAACTTATACGTTAAAATCACGCACTCTAATATATTATTCAAAGTGCGAGGGTAGAGCGTAGAGTATTACAAAAGTAACAATAATGTAAATTGCTGAAAAATGTTGAATAATAAAAGTAGCAACAGCTTATAAATATTAATTAACTATAACTGGTACTTACATCGTTACATATAATATGAAAATATGGAATAGTTGTTTACAAAATTACCTTACCTATAGTTATTTAGAAATTTTCTTCTGGCGACGATCTGTAATGTTTTCGTTCCCTTTAGTTATTTTAGTGGTCTCATAGCTCAGATTATCAGATGTGGGGTGACTTTTAAGTTGATATAAGTTTTTGTCAAGTTTCTTGCCTTTTGGGTGCGCGAATTTGTAAAAAGTTTGACTTCTTTTCTTTTCTGAAGATAAAGCTAAATTTATATTTTACTTTCATAATATTCCACTATATTAGTTTGAATAAATTACGTAAAAATTTACATTTTCACTGTTTTTTTTTATTTATTTTAATTTTAATTTCAGAAATAAAAAATTACTCCATAATATTATAGTATTCTATATAATTATAAGCACAAAATTAGACAACATTGTTTTCAATTATATATTCCATTCCTCTATCTCATAATTGCTGTTCATCAAATATACTTGTAGTCCTAGCCGTGCGATTGCTTGAATGAAGCACAAATAGCTATTTGTCATACAATTTGTAATGTTAAACATTGTATTTTGAATCAAAGCGATATGTAATATGATTTCAATGTGATGTGAGTAAGACAGAAGAATCAGTAAGAATTAAGACGAACAAACAAAAGTGGTTAACCCATATAATAATATGCAAACACTTCAAGTTCCATTGAAATCTAGCAAATATTATTTTTAAACGCCCTCTTTGTGCTGAGCATTCACTTAAGGCAAATTAGCACGTCCTTAAGCCTTATTAAAGGTAAAAGTGAAACATTCACTTTTTTCGACGCTACAGCGACTTACTCGATTTGATTTTCGGAGTTAAAATTTGATTTTTAGAAGCGCATAATAATCATTATTATTAAAAATAGCGACTTTGGTGTTACAAATTAATATAAATTTATTAAATTAATAGAAAAACATAAAATAATATAATATGATAGCGAAAGATTACATTTGGAGATTAGCAGAACAAATTTGTATGTGACTGGATAATTAATCCATTTGTCATAAATAATTAAAAATAAAATGATATATTAAAGAAAATTTGTAGTCATCTACGAACCCTAAAAACGGAAACATTTCACACAAATTATAAGTTTGAACCATTAATTTCTTAATTAACAACTGTAACCTCATAAGTTATTGTTCATCTGTTACTTGTTAAGACAAAACGATTAGCGCCACAGCATTCAACATAATTAAATGCAATACTTGTGACAAGTACGGTTGAGATTATTACCAAACATTTAAAATTATAACGACTCTTGGATTAAAGCTGAATTTAATAAATTTTTTAATGTTAAATAACTTTTTCATAGTATATACAAGAATGCAACGATATAACTTCAGCAAAGTTATATTTTAATTCTAACAAGTAGAAACGAGCTAAGAATGTTGTAAATTATAATTATTTTGAAAATTCTTCTTTGTAATTTTTCTTTTATTATAAACCTTGCAATTCTAAACGGTAATTTTAAAAGGCATAAACTTTTTGTTTTTAGAAAGTTTTAAAATGCTTATTTATAAAACCCACTAGACCGTTAGAATCTTGTAGTTGTTCTAAAGCTTAACGTGGAATTAGAATTACACAACAAATAGTTTGAACGCAAGAATAAAAACTATAACATTTCAATCTAAAGGCTAGTGTTCACTTGAGCCGAAATCTCAAGAGAAAGTCTCGAGATTGGTCTCAGGGTGTTGTCCATTTGAGATCACTTACGCTCTCGAGACAGTTGTCTCGGAGACTCGACAGTTTCGAGATCAGTAAAATTTCGTGTCAACTTGAGAGTCAACTTAACGTCGCGTCGTTTGTCGTTAGATGTGTGACTTGATCTTGCAATCAATTTTTTTGCTTTTTATTTTTATTAATATCAATTAATTTTTCAAATGGATTCGCGTCAGGCCCTAGCCTTACTAATTGCGTATAATATTGTGAAAAAATCGAAAGCTAAACGAATGGAGGGAATATTGGATAAGAAAATAGGTTGATCGACGAAATGAATTTTCTTCATCAGTCCACTTTTATTTATCTGGTACAACTAGTCAACATTCTTCACGTTCTTTCTGAAAAATTATATTTATTGCGAAATAAAAATAAAAATTTGTTTAAAATTTAAAAAATTTCCTTTTTGAAGCAAATAAAATTTAAATATATATGACCTTTGATTTTGTTGAGTGGGTATCAAGTGGATTTGAAATGGATTCTTTAATATTGGCAATTACACAGTAAACATTTTTTGGTCAATTTAACTACAGTTGTAACTACAGGATTATACAGGTCACTATATCTCGAAATTGAAACTACTACAGCTTTTAGTAGAAAAACAATAATAGTTGATGAAATATGATCTTAAGTGCAGGTGTTTCATAATATTGACTACATGGCTTTGTTAAATCAAATTAAATTCTATTAATGTTACTAAAATGCACAACCATTGTAAGTACTAGATGAAGTGAAGTGAAGTGAAGTAGTATGTTAGCTGAATAACTGCTGACACTAAGGTACCCGGTTCAAATCCGGAAGAAGTTTAAACTTTCTCATGATCGTCTCCGTGCTTCGGAGGGCACGTAAAACCGGCGGTCAACCTGGGTTGATAACTTGCCCTCATCAACAAAAAATTCAGGGTTATCGGCACATCCGAGACAAGCCCAGCAAGCTGCATCAGATGTAAAGCAATATTATATACCCAGAGACTTGTGATTTCGGCTCGGTCTTCGAAAGAAGATAGCCCAATGTCAAGGCAAACAGGATTTATTGTAGCCTAAAAAGTGGAAGAAGAAGAAGAAATTAGCAATTGTGACAGATAAACCAATTGCTGACGTGACTTTCCACCAAGGTATAACGCATAACCTGCTCCAAAATATGCTGGTAATTTATCAAAACATCAAACCTGCAAAATGTCAAATGTAACAGTTTGGATTACAACAATTGAAGAAAGTTCAAGTGAGAACCTGGTGTGACCAAGTGAGATCTTCGGTTCTCTGGAAAATAAAAAAAAAGTTAACGAAAGTTTCCACTATAAGGTTAATAAGTAGGTTAACTTCACAAAGGTTTGACGGAAACTGAAGTCTTGTAATAAAAAAATTCTTTCACCCCCTGGGGGCCAACCGAATTCCCAATCTCCGATCCCTCATATGAAATGTGCCCGTCAGTTCAGCACAAAAATCCACCAAGGTAGACAGCACCAATCATAAGCCAGGCCGGAAAACGAACAATTCCTCTTCCCCAACTGGGGCCTCCAGAATTCTTCTCTACACGCTGGAAAAACGACCTTCCAGCTTTTTTTTACTGTGGATGCCCAAGATGTTATCTAGCTGTAATTACTGCGGACAGCAAGGGTCATAAGTTCCGGAAAAAGATATCAACTAAACGAAACAATAATTTCTGCAAGAAGTCTGCTGCCAAACGGCAGTTGCAACCAAACGCCAAAAAGTTGCAGCTACTTGTCTCCATTATTATCCTTAGGAGAAACATAACTAAGAACGGGCAGCAATACCCTAATTGACGAACCAAAATAATTAAATAAATTTAATTATAAAATTAAATATTGAATGTCGTTAAAAATATTTAAAGTTGGAAAATAAATCGACCGTTGCGAGCTATGATATTGTTATCAACCAGCAATCCTCGATAGCTGTACCTATAAATTAAATTATACCTTGTAAATTATTTAAAAATCAAATTCGGCAATTCGGAAGCAATACGAGATTTCCAGTCAGCTCAAAACACCGATCGAACATCGTCTAAATTAGGTGTCTCCCCACGAAGTTTCAAAACAAAAAGTAAAAAGAACTTACTCAAATTCAACGGGCACGAAAACACATCTCACTCTTACGAAGTTCACATCAAAAATTGCCGGAAATCGCACCATTGCGTTTACAAAACGCAAACTCCAAATCCCTCCCAATCAGACACCAGGCAGGGGTGCACTCAGCAATTAAACAAATTGCTAAAATTTGTTACAGTCTGCGTCTTTCCGGCAATCGCCAAATCTTCAAAACAGATGATGAAAAAACAGCGTCATCGCAAAACCAACAACTAATACTGGAACTAACATATATGGTGGATATGAAAAGATTTCCAACATTGATATCCATATTCACGACGTCAAATTATATTATGATAACCAAGAAACGAATAATTACAGAATGTTCAACCCATGACCTGGGTGCTAAAAATAATTTGTCAAACAAATTAATTAGAAGTAAACATATCATAATTATCAAATTATCATAATAAAATTAAAACTTACAAAAATAGAAATTCACAAACACCGATCATACCTCAATCTCGAAAGAAATTTAACGCATAATGGTGCCTATCGAAAATTTACGAAAATTATCGCAACAAATAGCGATCCAGTGGCGTCGCTTGAAAAAAGCTAGTAACGGTCAAAACGTGATTTGGTACGTTACACAGATCAACATTTTAATTAACATTTTGGTACACGAAAAGTAATAAACTACGATTAGGGCTGCAGCCCATACTAAAACTTTTCAAAACCCTGGCGTTTTTAAGAAATTTACGAACAAGTTCACAAAAAATTGAGCAAATGATTAAGATTAATCAATTTTGATTCATCTGATAACCGATCACATGCTCATTTATATATTCGGAGTAAATTGAAGAGAGTAAATAATATAAAAAAGCAAAAGATCAAATTCGTAATGCACCAAATTTTTTTTGTTATATTTAATAATTAAAATCGGTTTTGAAACTTTTAATACTAATAAAATACTCACTAACGTTATTGGTAATTTTACTACATATTTTAATTACCTAAAATAAAATTCAGAAATAATTAAAATTAGCAAACAAATCAATACGCCAAATGCTACAATAATTATTTAAATCCTAAAGTTTTTTGGTGCTTTGTAAATTTATTTTATAATATTTTTTTATAATACATAAACATTACTTTTACAATACAATCAAGTATACGCAATACTAATACTTATTATAGTTAAAGGTCATAATAATTTATATACTATATCACGAAAATAGCAGTTGTTACATCTATTATATTATATTATATACATTGATTTCTTAGTGATAACACAAAATTGTTTTTTAAATAATTAATAAAAGCATGGCATTGTTACCAACAATAAATAATACTGAGGTAGATTAAAAAATTTTACTTTCTATTCTTTGTGTTTCTAACAATTAATTAATTCTGAAAAGCTTTAAACATGATTTATTATTAAAAAAAAAAGATTTTTTGAATAAATATTAGATTAAATGGGACTTTATTTTACATTTCTTCTGCCACTAAGTTTACTTTACAGCGATTACAACCTTTGTCATTTGAGTCTTTGACATATCTACACTTCATTTTAGGGTTTACAGTGAACGTGACCCTTAAATATTAAATCTTATTTGCATTTGAAAAGGTAAAATAAAATGAAATAGAATGGAAGTAGATATGAATTTATACAATCATAAATTTTATTCTTACCCACTGACAATAAAAACAGTCGAAATAATGACAACTTGACGATAAAAACCATTATTATTTCGAAATATATTATTAAGACATAAACAGGAGTACAGTTTTTTATTTTATAAATTGTTGATTATTTGTAAACCGATTTAATTATTTATTGCAAAATGTATTTACAAATTACAAATAAATTTAGTTGGATCCATATAGTACATCTCATCATCGGTTTCAAATTATTTGTGCCGTGGTTGCAAGTACACGTCAACTATTCTACTATCGGTTGTTGAAGGTTCAACTTAAGCTGCATGTTGAAATTTGTCACACACTGACATATTATTCTAAAAGTGCATTGAAGAAATTCATGCATATTACACTATAACCTGTAATATTACACACTACTATTATAATACCCACAATGGTGCGTCATCGCTACATGAAGGCGCAATCCCACGAGTGGTGCATTTGGCCATTCACCATTAATGGTGTATTCTACCAGTGCAGAAATGAATAAATGTGATACCGATCCCACGAGTGGTATATTTAGCCAACATTGATGCTGGCTATACCTGGCTATACACTGGCCGGCAATAGTTTTGATAATTTATGGCATTTTTTTAAGTAAAAACTTAATATGCATTCAAAGTAGATTCGTTCCCTATGCATTCACTACAAATTATTTGCAGATAAGGTTACACTTGAACATGTTCACTTGTAATAGAAAATAGGGGGTATCCCACGAGTGGTGTATTTGATGAAAGTTGGTAGTTTTTGCACCATTATACCTTCGTGGGATCGGAAAACACATGGCAATTATTAAATATTTTTTATATGCTGGTCGTTTCCAACTAAAGTCGGTAAATTTTAGTCACTTCAAAGGAAGACCAGTAAACCTATAAATTAAAACGTGATGAAATGAATATTCTTGACTAAATTTTTATGCCGAGTGCAATTAATTGAGGACCGTTTTTTCAAAACTCGCTTTGTCCTAAAAGAAAATTTTCAGGAAACGGTTTTTATTGTTTAGTGAATTTGATATAAACAAAATATTTTACAATAAAAACCGTTTCCTGAAAATTTTACTGTTAGGACAAAGCGAGTTTTGAAAAAACGGTCCTCAATTTAATTTATCAATTATTTAATAAATAGTTGTAAATTAAATATTGAAATTTTTTGTATAAAAACTTTGATGTAAACATATTTCATTTCAGTAACAAATGTAAATAAAAAATAATTTTTTCACAATTTTTTCCCTCGCCATTATTGCGCTCTGAAATTTTCTCTAAAATCTGAAATTTTGCATTTGGCTTTTTACGACAAATCGCTGAAAGGTGTAGTAATATCATGGGTAACTTTTTGGCTCAGTTTTTCGATATCTAGCGCCGTTTTCGAGTTACTGCAATTTAACTATACAGTTAATAAATTAAAAGTTTGACCTGAAAAAAAATAACAATTTACGGGTGCCAAATTAATAACATTTTAAATGCTGCTTGATAATTTTATGAATGTGATGGAAAAAATTTTAAATCTTCAAAAATAATGGAATGTTATTATATTACATTCTAATACTAACTAATAAATAAAATTAAATAAAAATAAGAAGAATACCCTGTCCATTGATATACAATAAATTATGAATTAATTAGTTTTTATCTTCGATTTTCAAAAATTTATAACTCAAAAACTAATAACTTTGGCTAAATTTTATAATAATAATTTTCGTTTTAAAATTGCTCAAAATATGTTTAAAAAATAATTTATTCGAATTGACCCCCGTCTCCATAATTTTGACTATGTCCCGTTTTGAGTAAAAATCAAAATGGTCACGTTATCCAATAATAAACGATGATTATTAATAAAATAAAAGAACAGTTATATAATAATCAAAAATGCATCCACACACTTATCGAGTTCAGAACGATATGTTACAAAAATTTACCTTCTTGCAAGTTGGGATGGTATGATGATTGACATGAGAAGTTATGGTTTCCGTAGAGGGTGTATTTGTTCTGCAAGCTTTAACTTAGTGACCGTAGTCAATTTGCTGGTTTAATTTATTGCTTTAATATTTTTCTATGTACAAAACCAGCACTCTTAATACCAAACTTCAAATGGTTAATAGAATGCAACATCCCTTGCATTCAAAATACTTGAGTTGCGTAGGTACTCGTATGTATATATATTTATGTATTATGTAGTTTATATAAATTATAACGATTTTAATCACATGCTTATTGCTTTTGGTTGATAGGTTGAAAAAGATTGATACTATTTATAAAGATAATAAATTAAAATTGCTCCTAGAGATGAGAGTTAAAAATTCGAAAATTGCGTATTATTTCCCTCTTTAAACATTTACCGTAATTATTTTGTGCCAATAGTTTTTTCTTTAGGAATCTAATATTTATTTATGTTTTAAACTTTTGTAAGGTACAAGATACTACATATTTTTTTAATGAATTTATTTAATTAATTTTTACTAATTATTTTCTGCTTGATGAATAAACTACTAAAATAAAATACTAAACTCAATGGAAATTTGTCTATATCAACAACTCGTGGGATTGCATCGACCAGCCTCACTTGCTAAGTAATAAAATTTTTTTGCCTTTCTTTGACTGGCGTTTCATTTACCGACTGCTATCAAGCAACGGCCAGCCATCAACACTTTTGCAACTAAAGCGGTCCCACGAAGTGGCAAGTGACTACATGTGGCCAACATTTGATCAATGCACCACTCGTGGGATTGCGCCTTGATGTAGAGAGGTTGTAAATATGTTTAGGCGTCGGCGTTGTTATGAAAGGATATCGGATTAAAGTTGTCTTGCATGATTTAAAAATGTTAGAATATTTAAAATGTTATTTTTAATTAGATTTTAAATGGCTTAGAATCAAATAAATACATTTATCTCTCACTTGTTCTTATTTTCAGGTATTTCTAAAAGAAACAAAAATTTAGTAACAGCTTCTTCAATTAAACCACAACGAGAACAACTTAAGTACATCCTTATCTTGAACCTGTAAAAAGATAACTTTAATTTTAAATTAGAAAACCCTAAGAATTTAAATTACTCTCAAGTAGGAGAATTTTTTATTTTGCAAGCTACGAGAGCAGAAATCTAAATTTATTAAATTATTGCTATTGGCAACTTAAAATTTAAAACTCCCAAATGTAAAAAATCGATTTATATATTTCATAACTTTCCATAACAACCTATACATATAACTACTTCCAATAACATATCAACTTTTCAATAAATTTTATAATATGTTTTATGAAGTAGTATACAACTTAAATACATAACATTTTCACCAACTTTCTCAAAATTTTTTATTATATCACACTATTTTTTTCGGTGACTGTAAATCGAATGCTTTTATATTTTATGAGATAAACACCAAAGAAATAAAATTTGATGTAAACTATAGTAAATTAAAAACAGATAAAAAGAAATCAAAACATATTAGCAGTCCCATAAAATCATATGCATATGCAATTATGCACCTAAAATATGTATACGAAAACATTTTGTCCAATGAAAAATTATACAAATGCTTTATACGAATAATCAATTTTATACAATTATGTTAATTTACTATTCTTATGTACTTATGTAGATTCTTATTAAAAAAAATGATATTTTGAAGATATCATTAAAGGTCTCGCATTTTTATTAATAATATAATTTCGAAAACTTTTGCGTAATTAAGGATAAACAGTACATACTGTGTTTCGGACTCGTTAGTCTTCTTCAGAAATTGCGAGTACTTGTAGACTTTTCGATGAAGTGAATAATAACTCGAGTACATAATTGGCATTCTCTAGTATTTATGTACTTTGCGTTTTGCTGATGTACATGAAGACTATAGCCATAAGTGCAATATTGTATAATAAAAATTTTTTTATCCTGTACGACTAATAAGTCAGGCCCACAGTGTCTACCCTTCATCCTTAATTATGCAACAGTTTCTGTTATTGAGGCATTCCCACAAATTGTAAAAAAGCAAAAAAAAGCAGCATATGAAATACTAAATATTCACTAGGCGTTGTAAAATGTTATAGTATATGGTTAAATAAACCTATAAACCCGATAAACCTATATAATTTTTAAAAAAATTCGATTTATAGAATAATTCGAGTTATGGAAGAATTCCTTCTTGAGGAATATTCAAATAATTTCTTAAACTACGTAATTATAAACTTGGTTCCAATAAGTTTAAAAAATCTTGCTCGGTCAAAGTCAAAAATATGAGATTGATTTTTTCTTTCAAAAATTGACCAATTAAGTTCCCAGTATAAAAACATAATATATGAATTAGATATTAAAGAATCTAAGTTACTACAAATATTTACAAACTTATTCTAAAATCAGTTTAATAGTAAAAAAAAACAATATTTAATATTTCTTCTTATACAGGGTGACCCAGACTACCCATATCAGTACTTTTTTTCAAAAACGGTAAGTCGTAGAGAGTTGGGCTAAAAAAATGTATTACAAAAGCCCTAATGACGAATCTAATGGTGATATTATTATTTCCGGGAAAAGTCGGCATCCAGAGTAGTTTGCTCCAAAAAGTCCAGAAATCCAGAATTTTAAATGGCATCATATGTCGAAAGTGATATCGTTGGAAAGCTCCTTAAAAAATAAGCAAGTTTTGTAGGAAAATTTTTTTTATTACTCCCACTCCTTTTAAGTTATATTCGACTTAAGTTATTAAGTTATTATTTTGATTATTTTGACTTTATTTTAAAAGTCAGCACTTGAAATCCAGCTATCGGGTTAGACAATAATTAGACAATAAACCAGAAGAGCTCAACAGTGTTTAGAAGTAAATGGAAGACATTTTGAACACTTGTGACATTGCTCTAAAGCGGTAGCTGGATTTCAAGTGCTGACTTTTAAAGTTAAGTTCGTTATAAGAAATTGAAATTTAATAATTTCAAGTGAATATAACTTAAAAGGGGTGGGAGTAATAAAAAAAATTTTCCTACAAAACTTGCTTATTTTTTAAAGAGCTTTCCAACGATACCACTTTCGACATATGGTATAATTTTATTTATAAACCGCACATGAATATATACTACATAAAACCAAAACAAACAAAATTGATATTTTCAAGATTTCTCTTGAATATCGGCTTATAAACTCGAGCTATAGATATATACACTACAATTGTTTCGAAGGGATAAACCACTTCTTTATCAAGTACGATCATATACTTCATTGGAAATGAAGTATTTCATTTTCTTATATATGAGATGTTTTAGTACCAACCGTGTTAATCTAAGATACAGAGGTCCCGAAAAACAGAAAGGTCATGAACGGCCAAACCTTCAACAACTGCTAAGGACTCCAGAATAACAGTGGTGAGCTGATATCTTGGATTTCTAATTGCGAGTTAGTTAAATTTTTTCCGCTCATCAACTCTTTCTTAATTTTGAGACCTTCTAATAACGTTAACATTCGCCCTTTTCTTACCGAGTGTAATAACTTAATGTTGTTGGTGTTTAAATCATGGCTTGTTTCAAGACAATGTGTTGAGAAACCTGTGTTCGTTCTATTGTTGGCTATATCAGCCTGATGTTCCTTCACCCGGGTATGTATCGATCTTCCACTTTGTCCTATATATGTAGATGCCGTCGCATGTGTTTCAATTCAATTGATAAATTCCGCTATTCGTAAGATGATCGTTAATTGTTCGTTTATTGTTCAAGTCAAATCCGGGCCCTGGTGCAAGTAGATCACAGCGGGCCCCCTTCATCGTTCTAAAATGAAAATTTAAAATAACAATTTTATTGCACAAAAAATACAATCTACAAATGATAAGAGCATTAGATTTCATCTCGAGTTGTTACTTTTGAAATTAGTTAAAATTTTCCTTTATCAAACTGACCATGTTATAAATTAATAATAATTACATTGGAAACTTACCTGGCCAGTCTGATAAATGAAAATTTTATGAATTTCAAAAGCATTTTTTGACCTTTAAGTAAAAGCTACATGAAATGCAATGCTCTTATCATTTGTAGTATTGTAGTTTATATTTATGCATTATTTTTGTGTTTTTCATTTTTTCTCCCATTTTTTTCCTTTGAATTTTTGTGTTTTTTGCTTTCTTTTCTTTTTTTTTAAATTTCTATTCTATAATTAGCATAAACTTTAAATGGTGTTGAAAAAGCAACCGGGCCCCTTTTTGCTCCGGGCCCTGATGCGAGGCACCACTAGCTCCACCTGTTGCTACGTCCCTGCATTTTAGATCGTATTACTACGACAAACATCGCAATTAGTCAACTCTCTGTCTATACCTTTATTACCTTACTATATTATGTACCGTGACAAAAACCGAACGTTAAAATATTTAAATTTGAACTTGAAGTTTTTTATATCAAGTTTTCTTCCATTATACAGTGTGTTAACGAAAAGAAGTAACAGTGAATAATTCTTTTCGTAAACGTAATTTCGTAATTTTCATAATCTGCAGTTTTTTCTCTATACTAGAGATACATATAAAATTATCGTAGGGTTATAAAATTAAATTAACGTGCGATCAATTATTACCAAATCAAATAAAAAAGCAACTAATGATGAACTTCTACGTAGATTAGTATCATGTATTGAACAAAATGGTGAAATTTTTAACAATTTCTCGAAAATCTTTTTATGTAACTCTAGCATAATTTTATATAGTATATGTTATGTATAGAAAAAATACTGCAGATTACGAAAATGCTAAAATAAACCCATGTTGCTATTTGAAAAAAAAATTTATGTTTACTTCCTGTGGAGTTTGAAATACAAACAAATTTACCTCCGCAATTTCTTATGATAAATTTCAAGTTTAAAATAATAAAAATAAAATAAATAAATAAAAAACTATTTAAACTTTTATTTGTATCTTTGTATTTGTATTTGTATCACTGTATAATGGAAGAAAACTTGATATAAAAAACTTCAAGTTAAAATTTAAATATTTTAAATTTGGTTTTTGTGTTTGTTAAAAATTATAGTTTTAGGAATACCTACATAGCGTAATTAGTACACCTTTACTTGACATTGGTTTTAAGATTAAGTTCTATTATCTACAAGATCAAATGTTTGAAGATTTATTTATGTATAATTTGAATTTTTCAAATATGCATTTTGAAAAATTTATTTTGAAGAAGATAATAAAATAAAATATGCGTATAAATAGATATTGAAATTTTTTGCAAGTTAGCGAGTTAACTTACATTTCATTTCAAATTAGAAATCCTATTACCTAATAGCTATGATTTAGGGCTTTGCAAACTAAATCTAGGTGCTATTTCTGGCACTAATGTAACGTGAACCTATCGTTAAAGCCATTACCTGGTCAATTACATTGAATCGAATCGAGGTTTCAGAACTTACCCGTTATATAATTGAAATCCGTGGGATGGTTGAAATTCCCTAAAATCTAGTAATTGTCAAGCATTGTCCGTAACCTAAGAAACTGATAATGCCTTTCCCATTGTTAGAAATTACTTTCGCTTTTAGCTTATGCCATGTATGAAATGAAAATTCTTTTACAAAATGAAGTAAAAATTGTGATAAAGTAGTGCATTTAAAGTCGTATATTTTGCAGTAAAATAAAGATAAAAGTGTAATAAAGTTTGAAGCTTCAACACTTTTAATATATGTAGAGTCACGAATGGTGACCAACCGACCTCTGTAAAAAGCGAACTGCGTTGTCACGAACGATTCATTGCGGTCAAGCTGGATCAGTGGTTCTATTTACCAATTCTGCAATCAACCACGGTTAATAAAAATTCTTTTTTGGCATAAATTTTTTAACTTGGCTAATTTGTTAATTTTCACTTTAATTAATTAAGAAAAGTTAGATAAATTTTAAATTAAAAAAATGTTTGAAACTTTTTGCTCAGTATTAGCTGTTAAAATAATTTTAATTATATTATTATTCATAACATCGCCGACGCAAAGAACTGCTTAAAATATTGTAGTAACTCATTAACTTTGTACTCACTTTATATTCACTCATTCATTTACTTGACAAAATCTCTTCTCAACAACTTCATATAAGCTTTCTAGTTTATGTTTACATAATACATGCCGCCAATTTGTTTTAAAAGTTAATTGTAGGTTTCTTCAAAATTTATATCGAAATGTAATTTAATTTTATTTTAGTAGGTAATCGAAATTGGTTATATAAAAATTCATTCACGTATATAATATTAAATTGAACAGTGGTGGAAAGGACTGATTTGCTATTACCCGAAAACTCAGCAGCAGCGTATCGAACTGGGATTCCCCTAATGTAATAATGCTTTAATCTACGCTCGCTTTAGATCCTGCAGCTTGTATGCCGATGTCCGCTCTCAACGTTCTTCTAAACGAAAGTAGACATACGATATATCATCAATCATCCTTGCAATCAAGAAGACGTTGAACACATCATGTTTATGTATTACTTTTTGTCTGTAAGAATAAAATTATAACTTCGCCCTCTACAAGCAATTATTAGCAAAATGGTTAGAAAATAATTTTCCACGCGCCATCATAATTAATTATGCTGATCCCAATTTCTGAATAAATAATTAATGGGTTAGAATTAGTTTCCAAGAGATAAATTTATTGTATCAAAATTTGAACCGATTCCATGTAATTCAATAACTTCATAGTTTCCAAAATAATTCGATAATTGACAATGGATTTAATCTTACTGGCCACTTCATCGCCATTACTTATTAATAAATATGCCAAATATTGTTTAGCAAAAGCAATTTTTAATTACTAAATAATATGTTATGAACTCAATTTTTCTGACAAACTGACGGGAAAAAATTTTCAATTGCATAATTTCCACATCTGCATGAATTTATTAATTACGTACGTATGAATAAAATTAATGTGTCTAAATTACTCGAGTCGAGTAATTGAGTAATATTTTTCCTAGCTACACAGGTAGATGAAACACAAAATGGTAAAATGCAAAATTGAACGCAATACATATTTAGTAAAAGTATATTCTTTTTTTCAATATTAGATAAAATTTGTCTTCCTGCATATAGTTATATGTAAATATATTTAATTCTTGTACTAAAATCCCGCAAAAAGCCAACAATTGTTATGGCTTAAAATCAATGATCGGAAATAAGGTGACCGTAGCGCTATAGATAAATCTGAACTTTTTGGTTAGGCCACCGTTTTCGAACCTGTCTTGTACGACAGAAATTATAAAAAATAACTTTATAACAAATAATAAAAAAAACATTTTATGGTGTGATTTAATCAATAAAATGTGTTAAAGCTTTGTTTTAATTGGTTGTGTACTTTGCCTATAAAAAATCTTTAAAATTCCACATGTAAATTAACCTTTAATTAGGTAGGCGGGGTGGCCACAACATCCCACGTATTAATTTCTTTAAGGTTGTTACGAAGAGTAACTATTAAAACTTGTAAAAACTGTTATTTAAAAGTCTTAAATTTTATTATTTTTACATTTGGCTATATAATAATATCCAAAATAATGTGAATTTACCTACAATATAAAAAATGAGTGTAAATTGTTACTGTAAATGTAAGTTTTTTTTTGGGGTGTTATGAGCACACCTACTTACGTTATAAAATTCAACCTACTTAATTAAAAGTTAAGTACAGTGACAGGAAAGTTTGAATGCGTTTTATTCAAAATTCAAAAAAACTCAGATTCATTTGAAATTTTAAGTACCATGCTACCATAAATAGGTTAACAACGTTGTTTTTTTTCTTATAATACAACTTCTCCTATATTTTTATTAATTTAAGAAAAAATAATTGTGGGAGTCATATAGCAATATAGAGAAGACATTTCCATTAAATTAAAAAAAAATTAAATAACGTCAAGAGCCTAAATATCAATATAATAAAATTAATACTAAAAATCATCTACCAAAAGTAAGTTAACAAAATTAAAAATATAAATTAATAGCCACAATTTGCTCCGTTCCTTTTCGACATAATCACCAATCTTGGTGGTAATGATTGCGTGTGCTTCTGGTACCCCGTTGGTGTAATAATATACCAAATCTATTCAATGAAGCTCCGCAGTACCGTCAAATTCCTTTATGCACTTTTGGTGATACGAGATTTTAATAAGGACCAGATATTTTCTATTGGTGACAGGTCTGGGCTTTGTGGTGGCCATGCCAAAACATTTTTATTAGTGTCTTTGATATATTTATCAACTATTTTAGCATGGTGTATGGGTGCATTATCCTTTTGCAATACGAAATCTTCACCAATCAATCGTTTTCTTTCATTTATTATTTCAGTTTTGGGTAAATTTAAGTAGACTGCCGTATTAACTTTTCCTTTTAATACCAAAATTTTGCCAACACCGGCCGTGCACATGTAGCTCCAAATTATAAAATCCTTATAGAGTGACTTTAGAGTGGGTTTTGACATTTAAATGAGTATACTTCTGTAGTTTTTCACCACATGTACATTTTTTCATGACTATATTTTAAAAGAATCATGGATTCATCTGCCCATAAGACGTTATCCCAAAATTGCATGGGTTTTAAAACATGGTCCGTGTAAAACTGCATTCGCTTTTTAATATTATGCTTGCAGATAAACGATAATCTTCGTGCAATACGTCCATTTTTACCGACTTTCTATAGTCTATTTCAGACTGTTTGTGGTGATATAACAATTTGAGAGTCATTTTGCAACCGAGCTCCTATTTTTGGTGCTCTAAAGTCAATCTATAAGGGTATTATGATTTGGGACTACATGTGCACGACTGGTGTTCGCAAAATTGTCATATTAGAAAAAAAATTAATGCTGCGGTCTACTTAAATTTACTTCAGACTGAAATAATACCTGAAAGAAAACGATTGATTGGTAAAGATTTCGTATTGCAACAGGATAATGCACGCATGCACCGTGCTAAAATAGTTGATAATTATATCAAAGACACAAATAAAAATCGGATGTGGCCATCACATAACTTTCCGAATATTATTTATATATAGAATAGAAAAAATAAATAAAAAATAAAAAAAAATAAAAAAAAATAAAAAAAAATAAAAATAAATAAAAAGAAAATAAAAAAAAAAATTTAGAAAAAATTTTATAACACAAAAGTTGTAGGTAATTTGATATGGATAATTTTTGTCTTAATAAACTTTTACCTATTTCATTGCGTTTCGGAATTATAATGGATTATGTTTTATCGCTTCAAGTAAACCTCCCGTTCCCCCCATACGATTTTATCCATTTTCAATAGGCTTCGTGCCACAACAGATAAAAACTTAAATTTAAAATTTGGAGTGATTTTGTTATTTCGTTTGGTTGCTATCGTGTTCACAGACATACATACACACACACACACACACATATGTACATACACACATACAGACATTTTTCAAAAATTGTAGAAATGGTTTAAGGGAACCTCAAAACATAAAAATTTTATGAAAAAATTGGGGGTCAATTTTTTTTTTCAATTTCAGATTACAATACTTTCCTTACTAAGGAGTTCGGAAAGTAAAAATATTATGACCCATTGAGGATTTATTAATTATATTAAAATATTTTACACTTTCCTCAATTTTTTATTTTCTTTTTTAAGGACTAGTTTCGACTATTGTCTATATCAACTTATTCCTAAAATTAATTATAAAGTTAAATTATAATCATATTTAAAAATTAAACCCGACATCTTACCGTCATATTTGTTTACCATATATGCAAATGGCTGAACACAACATTACCACAATTTATCGACTTTAAACCTGAACATAGAATAAAAAACAGAAAAAAAAATGATCGAAATGTTAGAAAACATAAACCTAAATGAAACAGAAATTATGGTGTCTTTCGACATTAAAAATCTCTACGCCAATATACCAATAAATGAAACAATAATGAAACATTGTTAAAGATATAATGATTCAAACAACACCAATGGGACAAACAGTACATCATTTAAATTTAAAAAATATAAGAATAATACAATACGTAGAAAATCGAAAATTCCAAAAATTTAAAAAAGACAATTATCAAACATAACAGGTCTGGATCGAGAATATTTGAAATTATGAAAAATCTATAATGTAACATAATGTTATTTCATGGTTATTACCAATCATCAGTTACATTTAACAGATGTAATTGAATAAAAATTGAAAAATAAGAAAAATATTCGAACTAAACAAAAAAGAATTCAAAAATATTGACTAAAATTGACTTACCATAACCTCCCAAAATTATTAAATCTGAACGTTGTCACGTGTAGAAATGAACAATTTAAAATAATTTGAAATTAAATGAATTTAAATTTTTAATTTATATTTTTTGAATTTTCGATTTTTTACGTATTGTATTATTCTTATATTTTTTAAATTTAACCATAAATACATACTACAGGTACCGTGAATGAAAAACTGAACAAATTTAAATTCAAATTTCACCAATGACAGTTATTTTTTTCCATAGTTTTCCATAGAGTGTGTGATACAAACTTTTCGATGCCAATTTTGTTTTTTTAAAATGTCAGTTACAAAAATGGTGTTAACGAAAGAGCAACAAATCATAATTTTTAAACTTTTAGAACAACGGTGTAGTTTTTCTATGATACAAAAAAGGTGTAAAGATCAAAACTTTTGTGTTTCGAAAGGTACACTCTCTAATTATAAAAAATTTGGAATCCCAGAACATAAATCCAAAATCCGAAAGAACGGCAGCGGCAAAAAGCCAACTCTGACAAATCAACAATTATTGAATTTAAAGAAAATGGCATTAAAAACGAATCCTCCGACACTACAACATATGGCAAATCAGTTCAAAACATCTGAATATACCATTCGGTATAATCTAAACAAAAAATTAAACCTAAAATTAATGAAGAAGCCACGGAGACATCACATTTATGAAGAAACAATTCAAAAAAGGCACCAGCGCTCTCTTGGATTATATCACTTACTAAATTGTAATAAATGGCAAAAATTCATTACTGTCGATGAAGGATGGTTCTATCTATCAAATGCTGATGGCCAACGAAAAATTCAGTAATTGAGTCGCGAGCAGTCGGCAAGAGAATTGGATGTATTCTCAAAACAGTCTCATCCGAAGGGAGTTATGGTGTTCATGGGAATATCAAATTATGGATCCACAACGCCAATTTTTGTTGACCCTGGGGCAAAAATTAATTCAGAATATTACATTAAGAATTGTTTAAAGCCACTTTTGAACGATGCAAAGAAATTATATCCTGCTGATGATTGGATATTTCACCAAGACTCTGCACCAGCGCACGCTTCTAAGAAGACCTTGAATTTTCTTGAAGAGAACGGCATATCTTATATTCATCCTGATATGTGGACACCATCATCGCCGGACCTTTCACCTTGTGATTATTTTTTGTGGGGCTATTTAAAATCTCAGCTAAATAAATCAAAAGTTGAAACTATAGATCAGCTTAAAAAGTTAATAAAACGTGAGATAATAAGAATTCCTCTGGAAATGATACAACAATCGCTAAAATCTTGGCCAAAACGTTGTCTACAAGTGTACAAGAATAAAGGACAACATATTAAATAAAATTGTTTTAAATAAATAAAAAGAATTAACATTTATTACACTTCAAAATCGTTCAATTTTTCATTCACGGTACCTGTACATACCACAAATTTACTTAAAATTTTTATTTTGAATTCAATTTCTAGAATATCATTTCATTAAATTGTTAACAATCTGGTTAGAACAAAACTTTTTTGTTTTTAATAACACATTTTACGAAAGCACCGGCTTAGCTATAGGAAACCCCATTGCTGCATTAATGGCAGATAAACTATGGACTGATATGAAACTGATATGCTTAAAGAAACAAACAAATTTACAAATAAAATAATAATTTGGAAAAGATACGTAGATGACATTTTCTGTTTATGGAAAGGTCCCAGATATGAAATTCAAAGTATTTCTCATGTTGAGTGTAATTTAATTAGCGGTCGACTTTGGCTACCTGTTTTATGAATATCCTTATCTGGCCTTATTATTCAAAATTCGGGTCAACCGATGGTTTGAAATTTTCCTATATTATAATGATTCCAAGAAAAGGGCAATTTTTAGTCGGAGTTGCTGTTAGTGTTGTTAAGTTTAGTTTCGCAGTTCATTCGATGCCCACACTTTAAACGCATTTTACACAAAACAACATTTTTCAAATCGGCGTGAACGATACCACAAAAAGTTTTTTATCAATCGCGCTGAAATTTAAAACACATATTTTCAATAATATTACTTTCTATATGAACCTATTTACTTTGAAAAATTTGTTAAAAAAATTTCTTTTTTGAAGCTTGAAAAATTGAAAAAAAAGTAATTTTTATAAAGCATTTCAATCCGCAAATTTAGTTTTTTTTCAAATTTTTGAGGTTCATCTAAAAATTGTAACACTAATAAACACTCACAAATTTTTATTTTTCTTTTCTGATCAATACAACAGAGGCTAGAAGTTACGCCAATCAACAACTACTCTCGATGCAACCTTCCCGTAAAACTGGAATGTAAATCGGCTATTTTAAAATGTTAAAAAAAGAAAAAAATTTTTTGTAATAGTTCAATATGTTATGTTATAAACTATACTTCAAGTTTCAAAAACATCAAATGAATTATTCTTACAAAAAAAAATTAATCAAAATCGACTTAAATTTACGAGTTTATATGTATCTCCCCCCTTAATGAAATAACAGAAAAACGTGTTTGCTAAGGGTAATATAATAATATAATATTATATAGCTTTCAATATTAAAAACTTGAAATTTTCCAAAAGATATAATATATCTTCGAAAGATAATATTATATCTTATAAAGATTCCAGCAAAGAAATATTTCAAATAAAAAATATAGTTATTAATTAAAAATGAAAATTCAAATTCTTCTTGATGCAACAAAGTTGCCATTGCACTGCGTTTTATCTATCATCGATATTATACTCTAAAATTTAATAACTTTAGTTTCGACTCGGGGTAACTACTTATAAGACTTATTCTCCATTATTAACAATTAAATTGCGCTTAATTAATTAAAGTTATCTCTAGTGAACTTTCCATAGTTTGATGGTTGATTGCATCATTCAGTCTAATATTATATTTGTAAAAATAGGTAACAAATACATCAACTTGAGACATGCTCATTGCTCATACTGTGATAAGTATAATTTTTTATAAATGTCATGTAGATGTAGTTTCGAAAAATGTATTCTTCCATTATCAAGACTGGAGGAAAAGGGAAATTAGTTTCGAACAATTTTTTTTCAACACTCACTGAAAACAAATTCAGATATTGATCTGTTTGATTATCTCATTCCAACAATTGGAAAGTATTGTTGGTACCACGGTCACACTCAAAAAAGTCAAAAACCCAGTCGGCCGACAGCAGTTTGGCCGACAGGGCTGCCCCACTAAGTTAGGATGCGCAGCTCCGATTGGCGTACGAAGAGCCATCTCTATCTCGTTTACTAAACTGTCGTTGACGCTCAGTTTAGCTCAGGCATCCCAGTCACGTTCAACTTGACCGCATTGCCCATTGGCGTTGGAACTTGAACTGCGCAACTAGCGTATCGAGTAATTTGTATTACCTATAACCTAAGTTATAGATGGTTTTTCAAATAGTTTATAAATTGTGATCTAATATATAGTTTGCGTTTAACAGTTTAAATCTTCAGAATAACGAATTACTTTCTGAATCACCCCTTTATTCAAAATAGAACGTTTACCATATTCCATTCTTTCCGAAAATAAAAAAATAAAACGTCAATGAAAACTGACACATACTTGGCCATTCGCATGCCATTTAGAATTTAATTTGTATGAATCCACATAAATATTTATTTGATTTCCTTGGTTTGAATCCAATTATCTTAAATTTCAAATTAATTATGTGACAATTTAGTGCAGCTAGGTACACCGTAGTGTTATGTGTTCTGTTAACATTGTATTTGTATTAATTTGATTAGGCATAACATGCTGTGTTGCACGCTCTGGTGTACCACTACATATTAAATTATCTTGATAATTTATTTCTTGCGGATAGAAATGAACTTAAAAAAATAAGAATTTAAAATAAATTGTATGGTAGTTAGGATGATATAATTATAATATATAATATTTATGAAAGCTAAACAGAAAGTTAAAATAATAGAATTTTAACCGTCATCAAGTGGAAAAAATTAAAATTTAAAAAGTAACAATATTGCGTTATAATGGTGTCTTTCAGAATTTTTTCAGTCTTTGGTTATGTATATGTTACGGTCAATGATGACAATTCGGCCATTGACGTCAATGACCATGTATTTTGGGCGATGTTGACATTTAAAATTTCATATGTGGTTTTTACATCATTGTCCGGGCAATGACGTTAATGTCCAATACGGGGTGGGCAATGATGAAACTACTATTCTATAGATTCCATATTCTATCACTCTCCAAGTCGAGGCGGATTGAATTCAGGGATGGTTTTAGCGGGTAAGAGAGCTTTTTTTAGAAAACTCCGGGCGCTCCGTGCCGTTTTGGCTGGCGCAACTACGGCAAATTACGGATCCACCGTAAAATAAATTAATTAATTTAAATTAATTTTTCCTCCGGGCGGGGCGGTTTTGACTGATGCAACCATGACGAATCACGGATTTACCCTAAAATGAGTTTGCTTTTGTCCGAATTAAATAAAAATCCCTGTACACTTATGAAGTCGTGAAAAGGGCCGAGTTGCTGTCATTTATATGGAGAAACGCGTGCACGACAAATAATTGTCCCGGGTTGAAGTGCATCGCCATTTTGCTGTTTCTTATAGTATTTATTGTATAATATCATCATTGTCCAATGCATTTTGGCCATTAACGTCATTGACCGGTCAAAGACGTAAATATTACAATCATTTGAAAATATTTACATCGTTGCCCACCGTTAACGGGCGTTAAAGTCAATGGCCAAATGACTTTAATGTCCAGGGTAAATGGGTATTGAGGTCATTGTCCGGGCCATTGACATTAATGCCCAATTTACATCATTGACCGTAACATATATATTACGGTCAAGGACGTAAATTGACCATTAACGTCATTGACCGGCCATTGACGTCAACGTCCGTCGTCCGTTAACGGTGGGCAATGATGTAAATATTTTCATCTGATTGTAATATTTACGTTTTTGGCCGGTCAATGACGTTAATGGCCAAAATGGATTGGGCAATGATGATATTATGGAATAACTACTATAAAGAACAGCAAAATGGCGATTCAAACTTGACGGCCAACTGGCAAGTGATATTTACGTACCTAACTATGTTGTATTCATTGTATTATAATATATACTTAATCCTTTATTAACAAAAATAATATAAATTAAAAAATAATTAAATAAAATTTTTTAAATTAATCATTTTTATTCTGGTACGGAAGTGAATTACAAATTTGTTTGCTGCCGCGACACGCACATTTATTATTTTTACATTCACCCTTGCAATGACAACGTTTGTAATCCTGGCCTCCTAAAACACTGCTTTGAGCTATGCTGCTTGTCTAAGAGTAATCACATTTTCTTTGGTCGTATCACTAATATTTTCTAACAAAATTAACTTTTCAGTATCCCTTAATAACTGGTATTAATTGCAAGGGCACGTTTAATATATTACTTTCAGATGGAATCAGTAGAATAATAGTTTCATCATTGCCAATCCCGTATTGGGCATTGACGTTATTGCCCGGACAATGATGTAAAAACCACACATGAAATTTTAAATGTCAACATCGGCCAAAATGCAGGGTCATTGACGTTAATGACCGAATTGTCATCATTGACCGTAACATATATATAACTAAGAAAAAAGAAAAACCTAAAAAGCAGGAAATCATATCCAAACAATTTTTTTTAAAATTTTTTAGAAAAATTAAAGATTATTAAATTTCTTAATAGTGAACTACTTGTCGTTTTAGGTAGTATGATTTTTGTAAATTGTCCTGATAATGATCTATTATAAAAACGAAACCGGTTGACAAACAGCATTTTCTTTTATTTTGTACAGATATTTATCCCAATTATTTATATTAATTTATCTACAAATGTATAATATATGTATACAATGTATATTTAACGATGTAGAGGTATAGCTTTCGCATTGTTTGATTTTCGTTAAGCGAACATTATTTTTATGCAGATAATTGAAAAATGTCACAAGTTTATGATATATGATGAAAACTATCAATTTTAAGAATTTGAATTTTTGTTATACGGGATGAGAACTACTTTGATTTCCGTATTCGTATTCCAAACATTATAAAATTGTTCTTGCATTTATCGAAAATAAACTTTTGATTCTTATGAGTTTTATGTTTAAAAGTTTAGGTATGTTTGAAATAAGTTACAACTAATTTTAAAAAATCTTGTTAAAACCACGTATTCAAGTTTCAGATGGTCTTTGTGAAAGTTAAATGTAGAATAAGTTTTCTGTTGTTAAAAGTTGTTAAATTTCTTTTAGTAAATTTTAGATGTTGATTAATAATAATTTTTGTTAATTTAAAATTTTTAACTTTGTTTTACGTTTACAAAGTAAAATTGACCCTTAAATGCAAATATCTTTAATATGACTTGTTCAAACAAGTCTTTATTCTCAAGTTATTTCAAGCATGCAAATTGTTGATCTTATTAATACCGAAACTAAGACTTTATCTTGCTGATTAGGGCATGTTTTACAATATTTTACTTTCTGTAACTTTTTTGCTATTGAAAAGTTAGTAATAAATTTAGAGATTTAATTATTAAACCTTTTTGATATTAAGCTTCGAAATCAGGATGAACTTGATAAATCTTTTTTAAATATTAACAAAAGTGTTTGCGCATAATAAAAACTAATTATAATAAAATTTATGAGAGTTAAAAATTCTGATAATCATTTCACTTATATTCAACGCAAAAAACACGAAAATTATCTAATTTAGCTTAATTGTTGACTCTATGCTCCGGGACACGCATTAATGTGACGACTAAACAGAGCCCCGATTTGTAGATAGGCCACACAGTTTAGTGTAAATCCATGTGGTTGCTAATGCTAAAAACTTTTTCTTCAAAAACTTTCGATTTATTATCCAACTTACCTCTTCAATTTTTTATTATGTTTTCTCATATTCTTCACAATTTATTTATTTAGGTTTTTTCAAGCTTACAGTTTTTCAGATCATACATTTCAAAATTTTATTTATAAGGGTGAAATATAATTTCTGAATCTGTTTATTGGTGCGTTAGCTTATTGTGCATTTTTATAAAACTTTCAAGATTATCTTTAGCGGTATTCATAGAGACAACGCTTGAGACCTACTTAACCTCGATAGACCACTACACTAACCATCTCGTAGTTACTAACTTCAATTATATGTATACTTAACTATAATAATTTATATTTAATTTTTTAGCTAGTTATTTTAATAATTACAAACTATAAAGTTAGCAGAATATCAAATGTTTTAAATACCAAACTACTAAAAAAATAAATCTAAACCGATACATATTAATTAATAGCTGCGTTGAACAGAATTATGTATTATCTCAAAATTATAATTACATATTTATTTCATGTATAGCATATTATCATAATAGCATATTAAATCAATATTATAAAAATTAACAGGTTAAATAAACAATAAAATAATAATGTTTTCATAAGCTTTCAGCAGAGGTAACGTGTTATCTTTAAATGTTCTTATTAACATAAAATAATTATTATTTATTTCACGGGTTAATGATTTATAATATAGTTTTATGCAGCCCTTAACGAGAGATAAAAACACTGACACTGCTAAGTGTCAGTTATAATGATGTTTAAATGCTAAAACCCTTCTTTAACAATTATTCGGAATTTACTTTGAATTTCTATGTTCAGCTTTAACGCTAAGTAGAGTATGCGACATAGCAAATAGTTATTAATTATTATATTAAACTGCTTAGTGTTTTCTGATTAAGATTATGTTTGCTTTTATGTATTTATTGTGCATCATGTATATAATTTACAAAATCGTCTATCCTTAATGGTATAAATTTTTGCAGCTTCAATGTTTTTGTTGAATAATTGTAAAAAAAAAAAAATTATTGGACTCAATTCAGAGAAGCAAAACCTTTCAAATGAGGTCCTACTTGCCATATCATCCCTATTAACATTTCAGGGGTTGTCTTCACAGCGCTAAGGGATGAAACAATACGGGAGTGACATTGGTCGCAACAGTTGTCCCCCTCGATAATAAAATTGACGTGTTTTTTCATTTTTTGAAAAAAAAATTCTTTTGGCCACAATTCCGTCTGTTTCGCTTTCAAACGGCCACCCTGTATATGATATAAATCATATAATATAATGAGTTATTGATGCCATCTTGTGTAACTGATGCCGACTGCAAAAAAATTTCAGATCCAAAATGAATTAAAAACTTCCAAATTGTAAGCCAAAAATCTTATTTGCCGACTAATGCTCGGTTTCACAAAGGTTAGTTAAATTTTAATCTATGATTAAGGGTTTTCAACAATAAAAATTCATTGTTGCGACATAGTTGAAAATCTTTAATCATATAATAATAAAATTCTCGTCCAAACTTTGATATATAAAAATTGAATATTGGGCCTACATTAGTGGACTAAAATCAAACTAAATTTTTTACAATGTCGACGTTTCGAAGACTTTATGTCTTCATCTTCAAGACTGGAAGAGAAGCAAAAATTGCAATCAACAAATTTTTTAAATGAACAAATCATATTTCATACTAATAATCCTTAATCATAGATTAAATTTTAACTATCCTTTGTAAAACCGAGCATAACTCATGCATTAAATGAGTTTCAAAACCGACTTAATGCCTGCTACATACAGAAACAAATTCGGTTAAATCCAAGCAGTTGTTCATACGGTTATTATAAGTTCCGAAACAAAATCAACTAAATCTAACCATGTACAGAGGCTACCAAATGTAAGTTAACAAGGTATATTTCTTTAAATCATATTATTTTAAGTAATTTCTAAACTCAGAAACAAAAAATAAAATGCAAAACTTGAAAATTTTATATTATAAATAGCAAAAAAATAAAAAACACATCATATTAAAAACAGTCATAAAAAATCAAAATTATAATAAACGAATGAAAATTTGCGTTCCGAAAATCAGTTAACAAATGCGAAACTAAACATTAATAACCACTATGCCCACTCATTCTTAATGGCATAGTAGCCAATCGTAAAGATAAAGTGCACATACTTTCCACATTTACTTGGTGTAATTTTGGGCCATACTGTTTTGATTAAAATTTTTAAACTGACCAAATTCCGTGGTAATCCTTTTGCAATTCCCATTTTTAGAAGAGCCAATAGGTTTTCTATGGGTGAAAGGTCTATGCTTTACGGTGGCAATCGCATATAACATTAATATTGGTTCTCTTAAAATAGTCTGTGATAATTTTAGCTATGTGAATAGGTGGGTTACCCTGCTGTAAAATAAAATCTTCCTCAATTAATCTTTTTATTGCAGCGATAATTCTTCCTTCTAAAATCACAATTTTTCCAACTCCTGTGAGCACATGCATCCCCAACTCATTATTCCTTTTTCCACCGACTTTAGTGCATTTATATAAGTATACTTTGTTTTTTGCCACACATACATCCTTGCATGACTATATTTTTTAAAACAAATCATAAATTCGTCAGCCCATATAATTTTATTCTAAATATTTAGAAGCGTGATCAGAGTAAAACTTCATTAATTTTTTGATATTTGGATTGCTTACAAACGGTAACTGGAAAGAGAGAAGTGAAGAATTGGACTTGCAATATCACCGATCCGTAACTACAAGAACTACTAAATGAAGAATATATTCAAAAGGAATATGAAAAATTGGAAGCAGGTGCTGAAAAACATAATGAAGAGGAACGCTAAAATTAAAGTTCTATCACATTATAAATGGGGTTGCAACAAGAAAACGCTTTTATATATATTTAGAACGATTACTAGATCAAAATTAGATTACTCCAGCATCATTTATTACAGAACAAATAAAAACATCCTAAAATTTCTAGACACAGTTTACAGCCAAGGAATTCGAACCGCTACTGGAGTACTAAGAACTACACCATTGGAAAGCCTCGGCAATATATTGGGCGAACTACCTCCAAAATTTATAAGAGAACAGAACATATTAAATTATTACGCAAAAATTCTTTCAAACCCAGACCATCAAAACTTTTAAACAATCATTACTCCAAAATTTTTATTTTTATATCGATCCACTCCAAAATTAAAAGAACCTTTACCGATCAAAATAAATGAACGAACTCCTTAATAAATATAATTTAGACATTAATACATTAAAAGATCAGGAAAATAAAAAATTTATAATAAAAACTAAAATACTGGCAAAATGGGAAGATGAATGGCAAGAAATTAAACATAATAAATTAAAAGACTCAAAAAAAAACACAACTATTTGGGAAAATATAAAACAATTAACTAGGAAAGAAGAAGTTGTTATTGGCCGACTTAGGGTTGGTCATACTATGCTTACCCACAGCTACTTATTTAAAAAAGAACAACCTCCAAACTGTCTTTCTGGCAACCTCTTAAACGTCAGCCGCATACTAAGACACTGTCCAAAATATCAGGCAGCAAGACATTTTGCCGAACTGCCTGATAGCCTAGAAGAAATCCTATCAGACACAAGATGCAACGTGCGAAAGTTACTGAAGTTTCTACAGTCATCGGGTTTGTTTAGCAAAATTTAAAATTTAATCTTTTTACCTTACTTACATCTATGATTTCATTGTTAATATATTTAGTAGTATTATTAACATTACTATTATAATAGCCTTAATTTATTTTGTCTATTTGTCTACCCGTATCTCTTTCTTGCAGCGCAAAGTATTTATAAGACTTTGAATTGATTTGATTAGATTTTTGAGACTTATTATCAACAAGTCATAAGGAAAAACATTAGACACCGTTGGTTTAGATCTAAGGGAAAATTGTTTTTCTTGTGGACAACTTTTTATGTAGTAGCTTAAAGAGTGAGCACAGCACAGGGAAAAATCTACAAACATCTAGTTATCAAATTTTCGTAAAATTTTTATGGGTATTTAACTATGTCTACTAAAGATATCGGCGTATTATGTAACACATGCTGCTCAGTTTATAAAACAGTCATACTATCTATTAATTAACTCAAAACAGAATAATTTCTCATTCTAGAAGAATATTTACGGCCCTGGTCATGCCATGCTTCATAATGGAGTGTGTCCTATAATTTGAAATCGCACAGACTGACTAACAGACATGTCAAACATGCACTACAAACTTAAAACTCCTTTATTTAGATTGGTAGATAATGAAAGCGTTTTTCCAAACAATTTTTCTCTTTTACTTCACCTTAATCTATATAAATGCCTGCAAGGATTGGTGATATTGTAGAATAAATCGAAAAATCTTCATTGATTTGATGGATCTGACCATCAAAACTTTGAAATATATAACTAAGTATTAAATATATCCGCATCTTTTGCAAGAAATCTTTAGTTAGTTTGAGGGTTATCTTAAGCGGTACACTAGAATGTAAATTTTTTTAAAACCGTTTTTAACCTATAGAATGTAAAATATCTTTTCAACTTTGCTTTCTATTTTGAATTGATTTAGTCCAAATTCTTTGTGCAATTTAGGAATATAGTACAATATAAAGTTACTGGTATAAGTAAGTAATATCCACAGTTAAAGGCTATTGGGAATTTCGACAGTTGATTTTAAATAAATTCAAAAAATATAAGAATAATACAATACGTAGAAAATCAAAATTCAAAAAATTTAAAAAGGAGACAATTAACACATAACAGGTCTGGATTAAGAAAATTTGAAAAAATGAAAATTTCGTAATACGAAGTACAATATAACGTTATTTCATGGTTATTGCCATTCATCAGTTGTACGCATCGATTACGATTACATTGTAAAATAAGAAGAAAAAATTTTTTTTTCAAACTAAACAAAATTATCGACTAAATTGTACAAAATTGACTTACCATAACCTCCAAAGATTATCAAAACTGAACTTGTTACACGAGGTATGAATAATTTAAAAATGATTTGAACTAAGAAATTCGTTTACCTAGCACTGCTAGTTTGAAATCCGAAGGCACTGCCCTCTTAATATGATTTCTAAAAACTTTGAAAAAATTCAAAATTCAAAAATTTACCACGTTTTTTAACCGTGAGGCGTAAAACTAGAAAAAGAACTCAAAATAAAAAATTTTAAGTAAATTTGTGGTTTTTAGTATGTATTTATGGTTAAATTCAAAAAATATAAGAATAATACAATACGTAGAAAATCAAAATTCAAAAAATTTAAAAAGGAGACAATTAACACATAACAGGTCTGGATTAAGAAAATTTGAAAAAATGAAAATTTCGTAATACGAAGTACAATATAACGTTATTTCATGGTTATTGCCATTCATCAGTTGTACGCATCGATTACGATTACATTGTAAAATAAGAAGAAAAAATTTTTTTTTCAAACTAAACAAAATTATCGACTAAATTGTACAAAATTGACTTACCATAACCTCCAAAGATTATCAAAACTGAACTTGTTACACGAGGTATGAATAATTTAAAAATGATTTGAACTAAGAAATTCGTTTACCTAGCACTGCTAGTTTGAAATCCGAAGGCACTGCCCTCTTAATATGATTTCTAAAAACTTTGAAAAAATTCAAAATTCAAAAATTTACCACGTTTTTTAACCGTGAGGCGTAAAACTAGAAAAAGAACTCAAAATAAAAAATTTTAAGTAAATTTGTGGTTTTTAGTATGTATTTATGGTTAAATTCAAAAAATATAAGAATAATACAATACGTAGAAAATCAAAATTCAAAAAATTTAAAAAGGAGACAATTAACACATAACAGGTCTGGATTAAGAAAATTTGAAAAAATGAAAATTTCGTAATACGAAGTACAATATAACGTTATTTCATGGTTATTGCCATTCATCAGTTGTACGCATCGATTACGATTACATTGTAAAATAAGAAGAAAAAATTTTTTTTTCAAACTAAACAAAATTATCGACTAAATTGTACAAAATTGACTTACCATAACCTCCAAAGATTATCAAAACTGAACTTGTTACACGAGGTATGAATAATTTAAAAATGATTTGAACTAAGAAATTCGTTTACCTAGCACTGCTAGTTTGAAATCCGAAGGCACTGCCCTCTTAATATGATTTCTAAAAACTTTGAAAAAATTCAAAATTCAAAAATTTACCACGTTTTTTAACCGTGAGGCGTAAAACTAGAAAAAGAACTCAAAATAAAAAATTTTAAGTAAATTTGTGGTTTTTAGTATGTATTTATGGTTAAATTCAAAAAATATAAGAATAATACAATACGTAGAAAATCAAAATTCAAAAAATTTAAAAGGGAGACAATTAACACATAACAGGTCTGGATTAAGAAAATTTGAAAAAATGAAAATTTCGTAATACGAAGTACAATATAACGTTATTTCATGGTTATTGCCATTCATCAGTTGTACGCATCGATTACGATTACATTGTAAAATAAGAAGAAAAAATTTTTTTTTCAAACTAAACAAAATTATCGACTAAATTGTACAAAATTTTTGATTTTCTACGTATTGTATTATTCTTATATTTTTTGAATTTAACCATAAATACATACTAAAAACCACAAATTTACTTAAAATTTTTTATTTTGAGTTCTTTTTCTAGTTTTACGCCTCACGGTTAAAAAACGTGGTAAATTTTTGAATTTTGAATTTTTTCAAAGTTTTTAGAAATCATATTAAGAGGGCAGTGCCTTCGGATTTCAAACTAGCAGTGCTAGGTAAACGAATTTCTTAGTTCAAATCATTTTTAAATTATTCATACCTCGTGTAACAAGTTCAGTTTTGATAATCTTTGGAGGTTATGGTAAGTCAATTTTGTACAATTTAGTCGATAATTTTGTTTAGTTTGAAAAAAAAAAAAAAATTTTTTCTTCTTATTTTACAATGTAATCGTAATCGATGCGTACAACTGATGAATGGCAATAACCATGAAATAACGTTATATTGTACTTCGTATTACGAAATTTTCATTTTTTCAAATTTTCTTAATCCAGACCTGTTATGTGTTAATTGTCTCCTTTTTAAATTTTTTGAATTTTGATTTTCTACGTATTGTATTATTCTTATATTTTTTGAATTTAACCATAAATACATACTAAAAACCACAAATTTACTTAAAATTTTTTATTTTGAGTTCTTTTTCTAGTTTTACGCCTCACGGTTAAAAAACGTGGTAAATTTTTGAATTTTGAATTTTTTCAAAGTTTTTAGAAATCATATTAAGAGGGCAGTGCCTTCGGATTTCAAACTAGCAGTGCTAGGTAAACGAATTTCTTAGTTCAAATCATTTTTAAATTATTCATACCTCGTGTAACAAGTTCAGTTTTGATAATCTTTGGAGGTTATGGTAAGTCAATTTTGTACAATTTAGTCGATAATTTTGTTTAGTTTGAAAAAAAAATTTTTTCTTCTTATTTTACAATGTAATCGTAATCGATGCGTACAACTGATGAATGGCAATAACCATGAAATAACGTTATATTGTACTTCGTATTACGAAATTTTCATTTTTTCAAATTTTCTTAATCCAGACCTGTTATGTGTTAATTGTCTCCTTTTTAAATTTTTTGAATTTTGATTTTCTACGTATTGTATTATTCTTATATTTTTTGAATTTAACCATAAATACATACTAAAAACCACAAATTTACTTAAAATTTTTTATTTTGAGTTCTTTTTCTAGTTTTACGCCTCACGGTTAAAAAACGTGGTAAATTTTTGAATTTTGAATTTTTTCAAAGTTTTTAGAAATCATATTAAGAGGGCAGTGCCTTCGGATTTCAAACTAGCAGTGCTAGGTAAACGAATTTCTTAGTTCAAATCATTTTTAAATTATTCATACCTCGTGTAACAAGTTCAGTTTTGATAATCTTTGGAGGTTATGGTAAGTCAATTTTGTACAATTTAGTCGATAATTTTGTTTAGTTTGAAAAAAAAATTTTTTCTTCTTATTTTACAATGTAATCGTAATCGATGCGTACAACTGATGAATGGCAATAACCATGAAATAACGTTATATTGTACTTCGTATTACGAAATTTTCATTTTTTCAAATTTTCTTAATCCAGACCTGTTATGTGTTAATTGTCTCCTTTTTAAATTTTTTGAATTTTGATTTTCTACGTATTGTATTATTCTTATATTTTTTGAATTTAACCATAAATACATACTAAAAACCACAAATTTACTTAAAATTTTTTATTTTGAGTTCTTTTTCTAGTTTTACGCCTCACGGTTAAAAAACGTGGTAAATTTTTGAATTTTGAATTTTTTCAAAGTTTTTAGAAATCATATTAAGAGGGCAGTGCCTTCGGATTTCAAACTAGCAGTGCTAGGTAAACGAATTTCTTAGTTCAAATCATTTTTAAATTATTCATACCTCGTGTAACAAGTTCAGTTTTGATAATCTTTGGAGGTTATGGTAAGTCAATTTTGTACAATTTAGTCGATAATTTTGTTTAGTTTGAAAAAAAAATTTTTTCTTCTTATTTTACAATGTAATCGTAATCGATGCGTACAACTGATGAATGGCAATAACCATGAAATAACGTTATATTGTACTTCGTATTACGAAATTTTCATTTTTTCAAATTTTCTTAATCCAGACCTGTTATGTGTTAATTGTCTCCTTTTTAAAAATTTTTTGAATTTTGATTTTCTACGTATTGTATTATTCTTATATTTTTTGAATTTAACCATAAATACATACTAAAAACCACAAATTTACTTAAAATTTTTTATTTTGAGTTCTTTTTCTAGTTTTACGCCTCACGGTTAAAAAACGTGGTAAATTTTTGAATTTTGAATTTTTTCAAAGTTTTTAGAAATCATATTAAGAGGGCAGTGCCTTCGGATTTCAAACTAGCAGTGCTAGGTAAACGAATTTCTTAGTTCAAATCATTTTTAAATTATTCATACCTCGTGTAACAAGTTCAGTTTTGATAATCTTTGGAGGTTATGGTAAGTCAATTTTGTACAATTTAGTCGATAATTTTGTTTAGTTTGAAAAAAAAAAATTTTTTCTTCTTATTTTACAATGTAATCGTAATCGATGCGTACAACTGATGAATGGCAATAACCATGAAATAACGTTATATTGTACTTCGTATTACGAAATTTTCATTTTTTCAAATTTTCTTAATCCAGACCTGTTATGTGTTAATTGTCTCCTTTTTAAATTTTTTGAATTTTGATTTTCTACGTATTGTATTATTCTTATATTTTTTGAATTTAACCATAAATACATACTAAAAACCACAAATTTACTTAAAATTTTTTATTTTGAGTTCTTTTTCGATTTTAAATAAAACTACTGCATAATTTTGTCGATGTTTTATTTAACTTCATTGTGTTTCCTCATGACTCATTTCCTCAGTTTCCTTTAGGTATACTCAATTACATTAATGAAAACTTAGCCAAACACTCCTACGTTGTTACACTGTAAGCAATGTGATGTAAAATTAAACATAATCTCCCGAGTTTCGTACTGGACAATGGGTCGTCCTTTAATCACCTGAGGTTTTTTAGGACATTTTTTGACCCCCCTCCCCTTTTGTGAGGTTTTAGGCTACCCCACCCCCTCTTCCCAATATCACGTGTATTATTTTCTAGAAAACTTTCTTAAAACAGAGACGGCGAGGCAGCGAGGTGACAAGCGGAGTCACCAGGTCCAGTGCCGGAAGCCAGCTGAGAGTTAAATATTGTTGTTATGTTGCTTTTTAGCAACATAATTTAGATTGTCACACCATCCCCTGCCCCCCATGCTGAGCAATCGTGATTTTATTCCAACCCCCTCCCGCTTTGTTAGAGCCTCACGTGATTAAAGGACAACCCCTAAGATATAATACTGATTTATCTTTTCGTTTGCACTTGGCACATTTTCATAATTAATTGAAAAAGCAAGTAAATTTGGTTCGTATATAGTTTTCATTTTATTTGTTCTGAAAATCGGATATCAGAATATTTGATTCCGATAGAAGCCTACATGAAAAATTGATGTATTGGCTGCAAACAAATTTATTATAATTGTTGAATAGGGAATTAAAATCCATCAGATAATTGAACAAAAAACCACATTGTTATAATTAAAGACAATTAGTGACATTAAAAGTTCTATGCGTGTTTGAACTTTTTTGCAATGAGTTAATATTTTGGATTTTGTATATTTTAATTAAACACTTGTTCGTTAGTACAATGTAATAAATAGTTTATATCAGTAATTTGGTCACTATAATTGACGAATTTTATAATGTCGAGAAAATTGATTAAAATAATATTTAAAAAATAAAAAAATGTCATTAAGTTTCACAAAATTAAAAAGAAATACCTAAATCAAAAATATTTAAAATTTTAAATAAATGGTTTATTGGATATAACTGAGTAGGTTACTTTTGATTATTTTCAAGATAGTCCAACCACAAAATTGCTTTCAAAACTGGTGATAAACGTAACTTAACTTTGATGGAATTTGAGAGACACCTTTAATGCGCTTCGGTTAAATAATTCAACTTTATACTTCCCACCTGTATACTTTCTACACTAACCAATAATTTTTCAATTTATAATTTTTAGTAAGTAGGTACTTATTTATTTATTTATTTGTTTATTTATTTATTTATTATTCCTCATTCTTTAATAATATTTTTAACAATTTTTGTTTAATTGGTCGCTTGACGATGTCATAATAACGAAAACGTTTGTTAATAATTAAAGTTTGTTTTACATATTGTAAAGTTTTATGCATTTTATTTATGAAAAGTGCTTCTGTATTTTATTGTTACTAGTATAAAATCCAAATATGGTTATTAAATTCTGAAATATAACTCGTTATTAAAATTTTAGAATTGTAATATTCAAATATTAATTTCAATAAATAATTAAATTTTTTAATAATTGAATCCGAATATATAATACACTTTTTTCACTTGTTTCAAATGATTTCGTTATAAACAGATATTGTTAACCCTTCGTTAGACACATGTATGTAATTCTTATGACACTTAAAATAATTCGGTTATCATTGTAATTAAATCGTTAGTTATGTTTATGACAAACCTTCAGTAGGAGCAAAACACAATTTTAAGCAGATAAATATTATTTTAGAAACATTATAATAATTATAAATTATAAATAATATTATAAATAAATAAATAGTAACTTTGTGCAACTATATAAGTCGGCGCTCGGCGGTGATCAAATCGCAGGCAGCCAACAAGCCCAAAGCACAGTACGAGATGAAACATAATGCTGTTTTTATTTTTCATTTTCAAAATCTTCCTGGAATCACCATTGTCTACTTATAACATTTCTGGACTAGTAAAATAAAAACGAAAGATTTTCGGAATAAAACTGGTATAAAAAAAGTAGATTAGTATGTTAGGAGAATAAAAAAACTCTATCTCTTATGGATATTTTTGAAACTAAAACGCCCCAAAATAAGATGATAATGCAGATATTAAATATTTCAATCTGATAAGAATATAGAGTTGGTATAGGTATTACCATATTACCAATATTTGAATATCATCACTCTTTAATTAGTCAAGTTTTGATTACACTAATAGTTTCAATAACAACATTAGGGATAATATTTAAATTCAAAATATTTCACCCCAAGCACTTTAGAACAAATGATAACAACTAATTTATTAATAAAATTAATATTTTGATGTTGTATATAATAATTAATAATAGTTTTATATGAGTAAATACTATGTTATATGAATAATCAGAAAAGTTAAGATGAAAATTAAAGAAAAAAGTAAGTTTATTAAATTCTTGATAAAGAATAATCAAATAATAATTCATTTAATTAATTTCAAATATCATTATAATAATTATATAAACAAATTAATTATATTAATAAGCATTAGACAAAAAAAACTAATAGTAAGCACATTTGTTTCAAATTTAGCACTAACCCTGTAATCCAAATTCTGAAAATTTATTTTAATAAATTTACTAAGAATAATAATTTTAGTGTATACCATAGTATGTTTATAGATAACTTTGTTATTGTTACAAATAAAATTTTGTATAATTTTAGTCGGTACTGAATTAACAAGCCTTTGTATTTGGTAATTTTTAAGTGAAATATTCACTGCAATTTACATATAAGATTTAAATAGCATTTTGATCATACCCGGCAATTTACATGTCATGAATTTGAAAAATATCACTATTACAAGTTGAAACTTTTCAAGAAAAATATGCAACAAAATACATTAATAAAAATAATTTTTCAATTATAAAATTAAATGGACTCTAGAAGATATCTTCTGAAAAAATTAGTTGGATAAATTGTGACACTTTTAAATTTTTTTATCTGCAGGTCTCGGGTGTCTAGCTTTGAAAAGCAGTGCTCAAATTTTTGTTTTCAATATTTTTACCTATGGTTAACGTAGGCCCATAACCTGTTTATTGATGAAGCTTCTATACATAAATAAAAATTTCTTGCATAGAAATATGCCTGCTGATTTTAATTTTCAAGTGCTGATACACAATACAGTGTGTTAGACGATCACTTGGCTGAAGCCAAGACAACATTCTAGGGAATTTTAATTAATAGAATGGTTTCCCGTTGCCTTCCTAATAACCTGCCTACTTAGAGGTTTAAAACTGCAGAGGTTTGTACTTTTGAATTTTAACTGGAGATAATTTAAATTTTGAATACTTAAATTAATGAACTTGGCATTATTAATTAAGTATTAATTTCACAGTAAAATGTAAAATGTAATGTATGATATTAATTTTAGATATATTTATAATTTTTAACAAATGATTGATTAACTTTTCAATGAAATTCTTTGCTCGAGAAACATTAAACGTTTTTGTTGAGTATAATAAATGTTATGTTGGTATGTAAAAATTAAAAATTCAACTTAGAAGCTAAGGTAGGTCCATTGATAAATTGGTGATGTTAACTACATCAACTTTCCAATATTAAGACGACTACTTAGTATGTGAGAAAAGTAACAATTCAAGTGAAATGAAACCTTCAAATATCTCACTTGTATCAGCAGAAAATTCTTAATGAATTCTAGTAGTTAAAAAAGTTTGCAGCTACCAAGCATTGAGTTTGCTGCAGTGAATAATAATGCATGGCCTCAGGTCGTGGGTCAAAGTTTATCTTTAAACCACAAGGGCCCGCTGTCCCGCTTTGCACTCACTGAACAACCGGAATCACGTGAATAGAGTTCGAATTTGAAACAGTGGCGTACTGAAGGCAATTGAAGCAAAATAAACATTGTAACGACTTCGATTCTTTTTCCCTATTTTCTATTGACGTTCTTTTAAAAGCTTTTCAAAACACAAATTAAACATCAAGGCGTCTAACAAATGAAAACGGAACTTCAATGTTTACACATTAAACCTTCACTTTCTTATCTTATTTTTAAATGAAAATAATTTATTCAAAATGTAATACCTACAGTTCATATTAAACGAACTTAAATACAGATTTACAAAAAACGTTGATTTAATTTCTCACAAGTTAAATCCATCAACATAATATTATCCTACTGAAAAATTATTTACACTGGTTTAGGAGTTAGCGAGATGTTAAACCCGGAGCTATCGTTGTAAAGTATGAAGCACTAACCACTTACGTTGACGAGGCGATTGGTTTTAGCTTTATTGCGAAAATCTTTTTAAGTAATTACTAATTTATTTTATGTGCTGCTAATTTTAAATCTGCATGGTCCTATTTCCAAAACAAAATAATTCATTAAAAACTAAACTGAGGTTATAAATTTATGGTTAGCTATAGATGCAATTTGAGAAAGTAGAAACACTTGAAATCATAAAACATCTAATGGATCAGTTTACAAGGTTTCTCTTAGACCGGTACTGATTGGTTGACCGGAAGAGAATTGAAACAGTCTATGTCCCTCACAATTCCTCGACGCATTAAAGGTCCACTTGATTGCGGCCGTATTTCTTCTTAGAGGGGTTGAACGCTTTCATTACGAATCCCGCCAATGCGATTAAATGTAAGCTATTGTCGAACCCAAAACTTCCAATTGAGTCTTTGATCATACCCTAATTACAGGTAATTCATTTGATTTTAAGTGTGTTCTCCTTTTATTTATTAAGTGACTAGATATTACCTACTAAATTTTCTATCTTATTCTCAGTATTAGTAAAAATAATTGTCAATTGGGTTTTCTCTATTTAGATTATGCCCTATGATATGACAATACCTATCTGTTAATAATGAAATCGTCAGAATGCAACCAAGTATCGATTTATTGGAGATATGAATAATAAATTGTGCTCAGATCGCCGACCAGATGTCTATCTGATTTGTAAAAATTATATGGTGGTTTAAATCATAATAATCTTCAATCCCTGCTATCTTACAAAGGATACATATTGTTACTTCAGGTAATTTTACCTCTTCTTACGCTTACAGTTTTTGAATAAAATTAAAAAAACAAAAATTATTTGAAAGGGTGAAAGGCAATACAAAATACAAAACGATAATATTTCTTTACTTAATTTCGATAAGATATTATCGAGATAATTTAACTAATATTAGTTAATAATAAATAATAATTAATGTAAATAACATTATTTTCATAATTACGTTTATTACCGTAATTTTAACAAAATATTTAATAATAAATAAAATCTAATCTTCAATTTGATTTTTCTTTTTGTTTGATTTTAAAATAACTTTTACTTAAATTTAAAATTATTTAAAGTTTAGTAATGTAATTAAAAACATCATTTTGACAAAAAAATTTTATAAATTGAAGTTGCTGTAGCTTCGGCCGTATTCCTTTAGAAAAATAAAAATTTCAGTGAACAGGTTTCATAGAAAAACGTATAATCGATAAAAAGTTATTATTACTTGAACAGAAGCGTTGTTCAGTTTCAATTCGGTGACACGTATTTTAATTAATTATTTATATAAAGTAATCAACAATTAAACTAAATAAATAAAAATTAATTGATTGCTTGAAATGTTCTGTTTAATGGGTATTCACTGTAGTAATAAAAAATAAAGAAATACTTGGTCACAAAACTTAAAATGCATTTTTTTATGTAAATAATTACATAAGATTTCAAGATTATTTCAGTTTTCCTTTTTGATCAATATTAGACAGTTTTGTATTTTCTAGATGAAAATGATAGCATAGCTTGCGATATTAAAACCTCTTGATTTTATACTTTTAGAATTTTTTCTATTTTTTAGAAATATTTTATATTTTTTTTAGAATTTTAGAATCCTATATATGGACAGGAAGCGTTAACAAGAAAAATATTTGATGATAAATATCTATGATAAAAAATTCACATTGGAAACAAACAAACGTAAAAAGTCAACTTTTTGGATTTAAGTCCCATGCAATCGAATTAGGACCAATTAGGACCAGTTTTAAGTTACAAATTTTATCTGACTACCTAAATTTTTACTATGTAGTGAGTCAGGAATGCATAGTAAAGTACCTTCAGACTTGAACGCCACGGTATTGACAAATACAAAAATAATGCTTAATCGAACAAATTTTTTACTTGTATTGGAATTAGTCTTGTTGTAATTTTTTTAAATTGGTTTTTGTAATTTGTTTATTGTGGCGATTCGCCACTCTTAGCAAGCACTTCCCTGTTTTAGTGCAACGCAGCCTTTATGCGGCATTATAGCATTTTGACTGCCAAGAAATACATATTTATTTACCTAATACAGTCCGCTTTTATTATTGTCATAGTTTAAAAATAAATTATCGTTTAATACATTGTTTATCAACAACCAACCAACAGCCCCAACAGAATTCCCTTGTCGAATTCAACTAGCAGCGTATTATCGAAAGTTTTATAAAGACTCTGGTTTTACTAATATTTAATTTTAATAATTATGTAATTGCACTCACTAGTTGGATTATTAAATTTCATATTAATAAACCTATTAGTTATTCAATTATATTAAATAATAAATTAATTTATTTGCGATAATACTCAGCTCATGGTATTACAAATGATAATTACATTATAAATAATAGTTCAAGAGTCTGAAAATATTAACTATTTAAATTTAATTATCAGTAGCAACCACATCTTAAAGCGAATAATAAAAAAATATGCTTTTCTAAGATTTTGGTTTGATTTGTTTTATGAATGATATCTTTATATCAATGAGCCTTATGATAATATCACTACATATTTATTTTAATTTAGAATTAACATTTATAATTGACTTAATAAATAATTTATTTGTTAGTAAAAATTTGATCTTTATGCTATCTTATAAGTAGGAGTTTCATACAAGTTTAATTCACCAACTGAGCTAAACAAAAAATAGTAATTGTAGTAAGCAATTAATTAAAAATAATAATTTCCTTTTCATAGGTATTGGGATAGGAAAATAGTGCTTCAGTATATGTATAAGAGACCTTTAAACTACATTTCTTTGCCCGGATAGTCAACTAAAATAATTTATTTAGTATTAAATCATTTAAATAGTTTTTAAACTTTTAATTAAAACAAAAAGAGTTCTAGTTTTACTAGCTTGGTTACTTTGTAACGAAAACTTATCAAGTTTTACCACATCTTACCAGTTTTACGTAGATGGCAGGTTTGAAACAGTCAGTAATAAAAATGAGTACAGCAATACAAATTTGCATTACTGAACATCATCTACGTATATGACAAATTATATATATGACAAAAAAAAACGTTATGACAAATTGCATCTAACTTGGCCAATTTAGAATACAACATCATGAACTAAAAAGAATTTTATTGGGTTTGCCACACAACGTTTTATACTTTCAGATGTTTTGTGACAGGTTATGAGAAAAATACCTAAGTTGTTGTGGATATCAATTAAAATAATTAAAATTAATAAGAATAAAAAATCTATTGTAACCTACTATAACTTTGGATTTGCTCTTTGCTATATAAGAATGAAAGAGTAACTTTAAGGTTTTGACAAAAGCAGAAAAAAATTACAATAAATGTTTATTTAAAATTACTAAACAAGGAAAAACATAAGTATACAAATAATTAGTAATTAAAATACTAAGCAAAAGCTTATAAATTAACTATTTCAAAAGATAGTCTAATTAGACAAAATATAATTAGTTATTCTAAAGAAAAACCACCAACAAAAAACAAGGATATGCTATGACAAAATAATGAATTGTGCACTATTTAAAACTAAATTTTAAGATTAATATCCTAAACGTAGAATTACCGATGGCTTTACATGTCCTCCAAAAGAATAAAACAGTCGAAATCAAAATGAGTTTTGTTTTTAATTGTTGTTAACTACTGGATCTATTACTTTCTCGATAATTTAATAATTATTAAAAAGTAATTCAAAAAAATATATAAAAATAATACGAAGAAAATCAAAATTCAAAAAATTTAAAAAAGAGACAATTAACACATAACAGGTCTGGATTAAGAAAATTTGAAAAAATGAAAAATTCGTAATACGATAGTACAATATAACGTTATTTCATGGTTATATTTTTTTTTGAATTTAACCATAAATACATACTAAAAACCACAAATTTACTTAAAATTTTTTATTTTGAGTTCTTTTTCTTTTTTTATTAAAAAGTAAATTTGTAACCCCTAATATTTAATTTGATATATTTGTAGATTCGTTGGTTTTTGAGCTAAATAAACGAATAGGATTCTTCAAGTTATTTCGAATAAGTAGTTTCGAATTAAATGGAGTATTGAAGGTGCATTTTGATTGAAATCAATTTAGTGTAAAGAAAATAATTCTTAAAATAAAGAATTCTTGAGAATTTTTCATGATTTCGAAAAAAATTGTTGGAATTGCTGTATACAAGAAAAGCTATTTAGTTAACCTTTTAGAATTTTCACTCTGCTGAAGACTTGTTTGTGTTTTTGTCAAATAGTTGTGTATAAAACTTTAAAAATTAGTAGTGGACTGACGGTTAGAGCGTTGCATTCTTATACTGTAGCCGTAAGTTTGCTCTACGACTAAGTTCCTTCATAGAGTATTAGCAACATTTATATCTTAGTAAATTTTCTATAATTATTGAAGTTCCCTGCTAAACATATGAGAAAAGAACGAGAAAAATGCACAAACTGTATAAACTCAAAAAACAAAAAATTAGTGCTAATAATACAATAAATTTTATTGAATTAGAAAAAGATTTCTAAAGTTTGGAGAAAAAAACTGTTAATTAATTATTATTTTTTTTGTTAAGCTACTAAAGTATTATGATATATTTAATAAATTTATTAAATTTATAAATTTATTATTTAATAAATTATATAATAATTTTATAACTTAACTATAAAATCTAACGCGTTTTATTCACTATTGAAGCAATTTCTTAATGGAAATCCAACCTCTCATCTTTAAAATAATCTAATTTTATTCAGTTCCTTTTGATTTAACATAAATAACTTGAAATCAAAGTTAAAATTTCCACATATATCGTCTGTTGATTTGAGAGATTAAACCATAGATTAAAATGAATATCTAACTCAAACTTGTTAAATTACACGATTTCATTGCAAATCTAGTTTCTATTTGTATAATGTAGCCTCAACTTCTAAATTAAAGTGACTTTTGAAAAGCTTCTAAGATATTTTAATCATCTTAGCACTTCATGCTAATTTTGTTTTTCATTTATGAAAGTTTGAATTTAGAAATTATCTTCAAAATATTTTGTCACAGATTTGATACATTTTAAGTATAGGTGCAGGTATAGGTTAAAGTAGTTAAAAATTGTAGCTCGTAATTTTAAGGCAAATGCGAGAAAATCAATTAAAAAATTAGTTGAAAAGAAAAATGTTCCACATTAGATCTTTCTAGCTTAATGGGATAACGAATTTAAAATTCTAAATTTTTTCTATAAAATTAATATTATAATACAGTATAATAGTTGGCGCTAATGCAGTAGCACCAACCCAGGGTGAGTTTTGGCTGACCACTTTATTTTATGAAGGGTTTTCAAGAGAGATTACTTCGGTGGTTTGCCATTGCCCGCTGTGGAAGGATGGTTAGAATACAATTCGTTAAGCAAACTTGTGAACTTGTAAATTGTAAACTTGTATCATAATGAATATTATCTGAAAATATTACAATTTTTAAAAATATAGAATTCTAAACTGTAAAATAGCTTATTATGTTCCCACTTCCGAACGTATTTAATTATTATAGTTTAAAGTTACTCCGTCAAGTTGCTCTTAAGATGAAAATATTGCAGTTTGCTTTATTTTAATTATTTGTCTTTAATTATGAACATTTGATTCCGTCACGAAATTACGTGATAATATCATAATACCCACGATATGTGCAAACTCTCTTGCGTCCATTGTAAGCCCACGTGTGTAAACAGAATCACTGGAACTAATAATACAGACCAGACAACCATTAGTGAATTCCCATTAGTATGTGATCAGTTTTCCATAGCGAATAGATTTGAACTGGTAGATACTGCGTTCCAACTATATTAACATTTTTCGATATTTTGAAAATTATTTTTCTTATATTTTGCACTACTTTTACAATTATTTTTGTGATCGCTTTGCAACTTTCCTTTTGTATTCATAGTACAAGATAAACCTTGCCGATTCTAAATGTTAGTAAAATAATTTTACCACTGCGAAGCGAGTTTGTATAAATAATTGTTAAATATTATGTTTATAACATTAATATTATCCAAAAACACATTTTTTTTTAATATTAATAATTGTGAATAAATAATTTAAGCTTATATTTACTTAACTTTCAATTTATATGACTACTATCTTGAATGGACGATTTAAATGGGACTTCTGAGAGAGTCAACCTAACCTAATCAGTCTAAGCACACAAACTTAAATTAATCAATATACGCAATTATTTTTTAGGTTTTAATTGTTTTTTTGTATTATTTTAAGTTATTCAAACTTATTATTTTTATTGTTAGTAGTACTATTATTAATAGTAATAGTAGGTACTAGTAATAGTACTAGTAACAAGAAAAACCTCGTAAGTGCTATAATAATAATCATACACATTTATTAAGAAAAGTACAGTTTCTTAATTAGATGATTTCTAATAAATTTATATTTTCAAACCACCCATACATAAAATTATAAGTAACATATTGACATATTACGTTTTGTAAGTGGAGTTCATAAATCTTGGCGCCGAGCACGCAAAACACTGTTCAAACTTCGCTGTGGAATGAGAGAATCGTGTCTCGCAGATAAACCGGTTCTCCACTTTTCCAGATTCTGAAAAGCAGAACTCCGTTTGAAGATTGGACTACCTTCAAAATATTTAAAGTTTGATAAAAAGAGACGGTCATTAGCCTAGTTTGTTAGCTGAATAACTGCTGACACTAAGGTACCCGGTTCAAATCCGGAAGGAGTTCAAAATTTCTTATGAAATTTTTTCTTTTTTTTTTCTTTTTTTTTTTTTTTTTCCGGGGCAATAAAACATGCCCCTAAAATTTATAAAGAGTCGAGAAAAAGATTACCAATAATTTTTAATGAAAGAACTATTTACAAGGTTATATTTACCAACTATTTTGTTTAATTCAACTATGCTCTTGTAGCTTCTAAAAAATTATAAAAAGTACCAAGATAAAATGTTGCAATACCTATATAGCTGGTTATTTAACTAATAATTGTTGGTTGTTATTATCAAACCATTTTGGTACACTATAATTAAATGTTAAAGAACCACAAACATCAGTAAAAATGAATAATAAATTGTTGAACAACTACATTTCATGGTAAAAAGAACTATTATCATTGTTAATATACATTTTATGTTTAACCCTTTTGAGTTGATTGAATCTACTATTGTAAATTGATAAAATTAAACAAGGTTTCGTTTAAATATACTAAATTTTATAAAATTGTTGTATGACAATTAAATCTGGTTAATTTAACCGTTCCTTTTTCTCTGAGTGGACGGAGATGAGAAGGTTCTGAAGCTAGTGGAACCTTAGAAAGTGGTGTCACACGGGATGCCTTCCAGACAAAAGGCACCTCCCCGGTTCTAAAAAAGTGATAAAATAAATTGCAAATTACCTCACTGAAAAAGGAACCACAAGTCTCAGCGTGCAAAGACTAATACCATCCGGACCGAGAGCATCAGAACGCAAAGCACCAACAATAGCACTCAACGCCTCAGGCGTGAATTCAGGAATAGAGAGTGACTGCACTTCAGGCAAAAGCGAACTCCTCCACGCCAAATCGATACCGCCAAACCTCTTAGAACAGAATTGAGAAAGTACGCATTTATGAAATCCGGGTCTTCACACAAACTGAGCAGCTATTTTGTTAGAAGGACAAGCATGCACGCCCCAAAAAGACAAACATTGCCAGACATTTTTAGGGTTTGAGCGATGCAGCGAAAGCTAAAAATTTGTATATCTCGCCTTCTCCCTTCTGACAGCATCCGACAAATACCTTTTAAGATCGCAATAACATTTATATGTTTTTCATATTTTCATCTGAAAATCTCATGAAGTTAATGGGTAATATATGAAGCTTGAAACAAAATATAGATTCATAATTTTACAAAAATTGTACCATGGTTAAAAAATGGAATGAAAGAAAAAACAATTTTTTTCTCAAGGATCTTATGAAGCTATATAAGTGTTAATCTTTTTATTAAAAGCCCCTATCAGCTTCCAAAACATATGAAATTGTTAGATCAATCGATTCAGTTAATCCGGAGAAAGATTTTTTTTTCATTTTTTACATTATTTTGATTTTTCTCGAAAACCAATTCAGTTGGCGGATCTGACACTTTCAGGATCTTATTATTTTATTAAGACCAACATATCCTCTAAGTATCGTTTAAATATCTTTCCGGGGCCGTATCACCATGGCGTCACCATTAAATTTATTGCCGTCAGCCATCCGTCAAGAAGCACCCTACATTTATCTCACATAATTTTATGACTTGTAAAATGGGTTAGGTCAAATCGTAATTAGCTCCATTTCTAAAATAAATGTAGGTAGTGAAAACAGAATCTCGTCCGAGTAGAATGATGAAATGGAAAAAAAGTCCAAATAGAGAGGATGTCAATAACTTCTAAAATTACAATTGGCTACCATGTTTATCCGAGCAAATTGCTTCAAGTTAAGAACAATAAATGTTATTGATTACATGTTTCGAAAATAAAGCTTGTTGAATAATATGTAAAAATCAGCCTCTGAAAAAAGATTTTGATGCGAACAAGACACAACGATGATAAGTGTAAAATAATTTGAATAACTACAGAAATTTGAATGATATTTTTGAAACTGTTGGCAACTGAAAATTATTTTTATAACGGCAGTTTACGGAAGGGCCAAAGAAACTGATAGAATAAATATTATAGAATTTATGGCCGAATTTTAAATCTTAACATAATTGAGATTAAATTACATTGTCAAACCGTAATACACGTTACAACAATTCAATTTCGAAGTGGCATTTATACAGAGTAAATTGAAGTTACCTTACAAGTATGACATTTTATTTGAATTTATTTGCCAAATTCTAAATGCTATATAACACTTCACAATTGCGTATACAATTTTTTACAGAACAAAACAAGCGCAACGCCCAGACACTCAAAAAACGTTTCTGATCAAAATTATTCAGCGTGTCCCAAAACTCAACGTCTTCACTTGGATAATACAGCAGCTCATGACCGACAGAATATCATAATATGACTATAGTAAAAAGTCCTTAGTATTTGAGATATTAGCACTTTTATGAATTTCTTAAAACTCGACACCTTAACCCTACCTACTTAACCCTATAGTGATGCATATATGCATCACTTGCATTTAGGCTTATATAAATTTGTTTTGAAAACATTTTATATCGCAAATGCATGCTGTATGAATCAGTAGCCTCCTAATGAAAACATGAAAACACAAAAATAATGAAATTACAACCAATTTATGACCATACGAATGTGCGATGTACGAATTTATGAATTCCAGCTATTTTGGGCTATTTTGTAAAATGATAACGCCTATTATGTATTAAAGGTATGTATATTTTTTACTTCTTTGTTTTTAACGGCAATCAAAACTGTTCTAAAAATTTTCATAAAAGTTAAATATTACTATTATTTCATGCCCTACAGCATGGGGATGCAAATTTACATCGCCCAATATTGTTAATAAAAAACTATGAAAATTAAAAAATATTTTTTTTTTATTTTTCCCGTAATGTAATCATTATTTCTTCTTAGTTCTTAAAGTTTATGCCACAGGTACGAAATTTAATATTGTAAGATTCTAATTTTGGTTACGTAACCCTGAATAACCCTGCTATTGATAACATATTAAAATGAAACTAATGTTGCCATATACCTTTAGAAAAAAAAATATTTTTGTCTAACTCATGATTAATTTTTTTTATTCGCTAACTTTGACTCTTCATACTGTGAAAAACGTATAAACAGTGAAGTATATCCTTTTTGAATGTGTCTTCATCTGTCCATAAAATTTGATCTGGAAACCCTGGATCTTCCCTACAGCGTATTAATGAAGAGGTACAACAAATAATTTTTCCAGGAAGTGCAAGACGGATAAAAATATCTTTTTTAAAAAAATGCCGGGCTTGCATTCGACGTGATGATAAGCATTTTGAACACATTCCAAATACCTGTCACTTTAAAAATTTCAAAAATGTTTTATTTAAATTCCTGATTTATGAAATAATTTTAAGGTGAGCTCCTTTTGCAAAAAAATAGCAATATCTTTCATTATAAAATAAAACATAGCAAATGTTATACCATTTTGTCAACTACACTAGATGAGAAATGTTTTGAAATAACTTGCCAGGTTTGTGTGGTATACTTTTTTACAATTTCAAGAGTCAAAGTTAGCAAATAAAAAAAATTAACTAATGAGTTGGGCAAAAAAAAATTTTTTTTTACAGATATGGCACAATTAGTATTATTTTAGTCTGTGATCAATATCAAAATTAGAATCTTATAAGATGTAATGTCTCTTTTGCAACTAATTACACAAATAGCTATTTTTAATGACCATTATAATACTCAATTTTTGTAAAAATTAATTTTATTGATTTTCGAAGTAAATTGTTTAACTTGTTCAATGATCGCTGAGCAAGAATAGTGTGAAACTACTATATGGCAGATTAGGAAGAATTAAATCAGGGTATTTTTTGAAAAGAACTTGTGATTGATAGTTGAATTGGTATAAATTACATAATAGGTATCAATTTTCTTAACTGGTTGAAATATCGACCAGTATCCCATAAACAAAGGGGTAAATACATACGAGTATAACGAAGAAAATAAACTCTTATTTTAAAATAAATAATATATTATAGTATGAATTTATTATGTAAATTAAAGTATATGATATGAAATTTAAAATTAAGTTATAGAAAATATGTAAATTGCACTAATTCTAATTGTAGTCGAATTAATTAAATTTAATACAAAAATTTACAAAACATTGCTATGCTTTTAGTTATTATTCGAAACCTGTAATTTATTCACCTTGTAGTATTATGCATTAGTTCTTACGTGATTATAATTATTAATATCAGGTAGATACATAAATTTTAAATTTAATTTATACCTACACCTTACGCGTACCCAATTTAAAATTTTTAAAAGTAATTTAAATAAATAATAGATATAAAAACCTGATCAGAGTTTTGGGAGTAGATTGTTTTAAAAATCAAAGTTGAAGTTTCATAAAAGTTGTTTAGAAAAAGCTATTAGTAACATGTGTGAAGTTTCGTAAAGATGAGAGTTATCCATCAAAATATTATAGGGTGAACGTTAGTGTACTGATGTAAATCCACCCCTAAAGAAGAAGCTTATAATCTGCGTGCCCGCACCGCACCTATTGAGAAGCCACCTCCACCGCATTTCGAGTCATAACGGTGTGAAATCCACTTTGGATCATCTGCTCTACGAAGAACCGTTTCCAAAGATCAAAGACTTTATTACACTACCTGTTTCCTGATTAGGGGTTGAAATTATCGACGTTTACCTTACGAATACCTTATATTTAATACTGACGCAAAGTAAAATCTCTTTTTTATATTAACCAAATTTGAGTCAGATTTCATTTTCAGTAACCAGCATTTTTTTTTTTTATGTAGAATGTACCTCGTCACGGTCAGTAATTATGGATGACTTAAAAATGTTTCTATCGGAAATTTTTTTTGCAATATCGTAGATATACGCAAAATTAATTTTGAATTGTAATTTTGCAGATAATTATTTTGCCAAGATATGAGCTTTCATCTAACCCAATTTTTAATTTTGTATAAATTTAACAATGTTTCGCAAATAAAGCAAATGCAATTGATGATGATTTTCAAAAACCGTAAATGTTTACTTTTTTTATTTCAGTGCCTCCAAATATAGACGATTCTATTAGTAGCAGCGATGTGATTGTCCGAGAAGGCGCCAACGAGACGCTGACCTGTCGAGCTACGGGTTCTCCACAACCTAGTGTAAAGTGGAAAAGGGATGATAATTCTAAAATCGCTATCAACAAAACTCGCACTGGTTAGTATGAAGAATTAATGTCTGTTTAAATATACTTTTGTTTTGATTGCAATTTACCATAGGTGCCATTTATAATAAGAAGTAATAAATAATAATAATTTCTCTTCTTAATTTTGAGCTGTTATACGAAGTTATATCAAGTTAAAGAACTGTAAATTTTCTTCTTTTTATCCTAATTTAGGACTTCGTTACTTGATTCTGTTATTTAACTTTGCTCATCTAGCAATAATGCCCATAATATAATTTTGAAAATTGAAAATAAAAGTATACTTAAAATTAATAATTATTACGTAATAATGTGAATACGAAGAGTGAATTGAGATATTTCCATTTTGAAATCATACCAGCCAGAGATATCGCTCACGTCCCGTTAAAATATATAACGCTTTTGTAATTCTGAAAAACTTACTTTTGGACTGTTTCATTTTTTAAGTATACGTAGATTTACTTCTAACTATTAATTTTCCTACTTTCTAGTTGAAATAGAAATATAACTTGCAGTTTTGTTTATTACTTTAAAAATAATAGAAGTGACTCATTAAACCATAAGGTTTTAATAATTTTTCCTTGGTAATGCTTACTCTACCCGTAGTTACTTTGTATCTTAAGTACTTTGATAACAAATTTATGCTTCTTGATTTAAGAAGTACTTACACAGAGGAAACGCTAACTTAAATTATTTTCAAGAGGTTTGCGTAACTTTTTAATCATGTCACAGTATCTACACTGGCTGCAACATATGCTTTTTAGTTTATTTTGAAATTTGTATTAAAAAATTTAGTTTCTTTATAAAACCAATCAAGTTTACCAAGTTTTACAAAAATTTAAAATGGCAAGAAAGTTTATTGCATAACCGCAATCACTCAATCCCATGATTAAATGATTGTCGTTTAGTACTTTTGTAATTGTTTAGCCATATCAGTAATTTGATAGAATTTTTAGCTTGATTCTCCAATGAGCAAGTAACCTCCTCCTCTTCCTCTTCATTTTTAGTGTCTGATTTATTTCCAAGAGATTATCTGGAGTCTAGGGTCCAAGATATAAATTTAAAAAAAGCTATTTTAAAACTCTGCTTGTCATGTAGTTCAAATAGAAGAATAAATAAATGATATAACTAATTTTATAGTCTCCGGTTAACATGCAACACACAACATATGTGTCGATGTAATAATATAACCTCAAAATGTTTCGGCAATAAATTGTGTTTTTGAATTCACTGTAACAAAGGTTTAATTAAATGGTTTAGTATTAATGTTGTGTAAATGTTGTGTGTAACGGTTGTGAAGATGCAATAACAAAATGGTTTATCTGGTCAGAAAAAAAATCTGTTGAATGAAAAACTTTGATATATTATCAGCAAAAACCTCTGTTGAGGCTAGAGCATCTAATTTTTTTTTTGTTAGTTATTAACTATAGGTTTCCTAAATTTAAATCTCTTTTACAGATATTTTTTATTAATGCAACCGACTATAGTTTCGTGCACAGCTGTGCACTTCTTCAGGGTCAGGTTTTGTCACTATAAGATGTAAAAAATAAAAAAATTTAAAAAAAATAGAGCATCTAAAAATTTGTTAGGACGAAGGAGCTGTTTTCATAGTTTTCATATCATAATTATGATGTGACAAAAACATCTAAACCACATTTTGGAGGTTTATATAAGATTATATTAAAATTTAGGTCTATTTAGATTATATTTATATCATTGGGTAGCGAAAATTTCCAAATTCGCATAGATACGTGAAATTTTCTTTTGTTGTTGTGGCACTAATATTTTTTTCCGAAGAGCTCTTTTTTTATGTTATATTCTCCTTTTTGATTAATTATGTTTCCTCATAATTTAAAATTTTGTATCCAAAAAAGCTTAAATTGTTTGTTCCGTTTGTACTTTTTTATTTTTGTTTTTATCTTTTCGTTTTTAACAAAATTAAAATTTTTTTTAAATTTTTTATTTAAATAAAATTAAATTAAAACAAGCTGGTGAAAGCTCCATTTCAAATTTTTTATTCAAAATGTTTCTTTTTTGCTTCTGTTTGTATTTTTCCATTTTAAAGGCCATATTACACGAGGCGATTTTTTCATGCGATCGATCGCTGCGATAAGTTGCAGCGATTTTTTGGCTTGCGCAAAATTGCTGCGCATTTTCACATGTGCGATATTTATTTTTGACAACTAGAAATAATATTATAAATACATGACATATTTACTGTAATACCAACCTATTGATTTAATTCAGTTAATTTCTGTATATAGAAAATCATTTAGAAACATTTTCCAAACATTTTTAAGTTGATAGTAAGAAATCGCACGAAAAAATCGCATAAAATTAGAACAAGTTCTAATTTAAAAAATCGCACGTGCGCAAAGTTGCAGCAACAAATCGCATGAGCGATTTTGTATTACACGAGGCGCTAAGCGCCTGCAACTTATGGCAGCGATCGATCGCATGAAAAAATCGCCTCGTGTAATGTGGCCTTTAGAATAAATCAAAAAAGTTTGAACTTGGTTTGAACACAGATGAGGAAATCTAGCTATATTTCCATTTTGAAATTCTTCAAATTTAAAAAAAGGAGGTTATCAATTTGATCTGTATATGTATGTAATATTGTTGGAATTATACAATTTTCGTATATGTTGTTAATTATTGATTCAAAATAGTTTAAATCTTATGTTGGAAAAGTTTGAATTCGATAGAGGGCACTTTGATAGCCCTGATTAGAACATTCTTAATTATGTGGAAAACAAAAATAATATAAACGACATCAAAAATATTACAAACAAATGTAAACAAGATGTTGGGACATCTATTTTAGATACTATTTTAGATTATTTTGGATGCAAAAATCAAAATAGAGAAGGGTGCTGGAAAAATTGCACTTTTAACGACAAATTATAGTTAACTTGAGTTATAGTTATAGTTAACTTATTACTATAGTTATTAAATTATGTTTTTTGCTTTATACAGGGTGTTTGATCTACCTTAAATTTCTCGTAACTATACGAAATACAGAAATAATACAATAGTCACTTTTGTAGAGAAAGAAGAGACTAACTTTTCCCACTATAAAAACTAAATGGCGCTATGCATTTTGGGACATCTTAAATTAAAGCTTATTTAAAATGCTACCTTTTACCCAAAGAAAATTAAAAGCTATATATTTGTTTTATTAGTATTTTGATAGTTTCAGCGTAATTTCTTAAAAATATATTTATTAATTTTAATTCTCTCTACGTAAGAAGATAACATTTTGGAATGACCTTTAATTTAAGATATCACAAAGGGTAAAGTGCTATTTAACTTTTTCATGGTAGGGCAGATTAGGGTGATGGGGTAAATCTTAGTGCAACGCGGATTACGCAACCTAGTCTCCCCTTGCAGCTCTACAAAAGTGACTTTTACATTTTTTCGATATTTTGTGTAGTTCAGGAGAAAATTAAGATAGATGGTTTTTCAAATAAACCAACGTGAACTGGTGTTGATTAAACAATTAAATTTTAATAAAGAATAAATTATTTTAATAACATTGTGTGTTACAATTGTCGAGATGATGCTAAAAACAATCCTATTTGGCAATATATTTTTCAGGTGCGCTACGTATACATCATTATAGTATTTGACTCCTTAAACTCATAAAAAAGTAGAAAATAATTAAATCTTGAAATTATTTAAATTATATTTCATTATCAAAATTTAAAAGTCAATATTTATACAGCCCATTCTGTGATTCAATATTGCAAAAGCAAATAATAAATATTTACCTATAAAATATTCAAATTTGCTAATCTCAGCTTTTTTCCATTGAAATTCGAATACATATAACATTTAACTTATTCTATATTTTCTTTTTTAAGGTGTAAAAATGAAAACCGCATTTCGTTAATTTATTTTTGTAACTAATTGATTGAATTATTTTTGAATAATAAAATAAGTAGATAGACTATGCCGAAGTGGATTCACTTTTCAGCAAAACTTTTTATTTGAAATGAATTAAATGACTTTTACGAAAGCGTCCTTAGGCCACAAAGTAAAAAATAAATTTTAAGTGTAAATTGCGACTTGTAACTGTCAATTTACACTTTGAAGTCGCCATTAACGCCTGCGCAATCGGACTTATCTGATACTGTAATAATTTAATCGTACTTTAAGTACGATTGAGCAGGCATTAATTGCGACTTCGAAGTGTTTTTTTCTTTAATTCCTGCTTCCCATCACAACGGATAAGAATGAAAATGGTATCAATTTAAAGCGATTTTTATTCCCCTTCTAAAGATACCTAATACTTGATATTTTGTTTTTCAATTACTGGTAAAAACTCACTAATAAAATGCAAAAAAGAGATTTAAAAAATAATTTTAGTTGCCTTGATTGAATTTTATTGCAATTGGCAGCCATTCAAAACCAAAATTTCAATTTTTGTTAAAAAAAATTTGTCATTTTTGGTTCATAAAGTAGAAAATTAGCATTGAAAAACCAAAAACTTCGATTAAAGACTAGTTTTGAATGTTTAAAAGAAGCACACAAAATTTGAAATAGATTGGTGCATGGCTTTTTGAAATATCTTGCTCACCGATTTGAAAATGTAGTTTTGAGATAAACGCATTTTAAGTTTGCAATGCAATTTGTACTTATGTACCTTGTAGGATTTGTAATAAAGCTCCTGATCCTTTTTAAAATTATTAAAAATTTTAAAAAATAAAAAATAATTAAAGATTTAAAATTCTTTGAATTTGTTTTTAAATTTGTATTTTACGTAACTCTCCGTAATTACTATAAAAGTTTAATAAAATAGATTATCTAAACCATTTACAGGCAGGTACAAAGAAGAGAGCGATATTGGTTAATGCAACAACTACGTTAATATCTGTTACACTTACATGTATGTACTTAAAGCCGTATATTCTCTTTATAAAAAACAGATTATCTTAAAACTTTCAGGAGATATTTCTGACATTGTATACTTCAAGAAAATGTGATTTTTGATAAATCGATTTTTTCTCCAGGTGGGCCTAACGCCTTAATACCATTAAATTAAATGCCGTAAAATATACAGTCAAAATATACAGACGAGTAGTTTCAAATTTAAGTTGGGAAGTACATATAATAATTAATTCTAGTACATTGATTATATTTGGCTGAAGGGTATTTCTATGGATATCTCAAGATCGTCCGGTTTGTAACAGCTTAACGGTTTAAGAATTTAATTTTTCAATAAATGGTTATAGGCATTACTGGTAGGTATTCTATATCATACCTTCAGATCCCTATTACAATAATTAAACTTATGTGCCGTTTTTAAGTTTTTTACTTCATAATTATTTGAAAAAAATACTGAGAATATGACCCCGATTTTTGATTTTTTTAACATATCTGATGTGACAGTATCTTATACTTACTATAAATTGGTTTTTTAATTATTATATTGCATATATTATTATTAATTATATTTTGTACCTACTACATTTTTGGGAAAACATTTCCAATTTATTCTTCTGTGAATTTATTCTTTTACAGATAATTTGATTTACGTTGATTGGATTCCCCATAGCTCCTCTACTAATGTAGTTAAATTGTGATAGATTTCTGTAACGTGGAATATAAAGATATATAAGATAATATGTGTAAGTTAAAATTTAAAACTTGCTAATAAATAGTTGGAAAACAACAAAAAAAGACCAAGACAAATATTGGCTACTTAGTAAATCAGACAGAAAGACAATACAAAATTTTTAACTTGGGGAAATAGGGTCATCTAATAATTTTTTATAACATGTAGTAAATTTCTAACAAAATATTTTTCTTTAATATCAGAGAATAGTGAAGTAGCAATTTTCAAAATATTGCAGGCACAATGAACAATAATTTTTTTTGAGTAATTATAATAAATTGAAATATTATGTAACATGTATTTTACACTGTAGAAAAATTTAGGAATTATACAAGGCACGAAAAATAACTTGTGGGAGAGTCCTATAAGTTGTGTTATTGAAGAATGAATGAAAGCCGTTGAGAACGGTCAAGTGATTACGGCAGTTTTTATGGACTTCGTAAGCGTTAGAAACAACGAATTGCAGTATTTATTAAGAAAGTTTAATCCTAGCTCCTATCTATGATGTTAAAGACCAGAACTGTAATGGTTTAGAAATTACTTATAAGATAGAAGTTTGGTTGTAAAATTCAATCATTATATTATACGGATTTGCTCAGGACATTTTTTGATACGCCTCAAGGATCTATTTTTGGTTCTTCACCTTTTGAATTACCTCGTATTTTTTAATACTAAACCTACATTAAATTTTGGAATTTTAACAGAAATTAAGTGTTTGCGTGAAACATCTCTATATTTAATAATATACCTTCCGTTACCAAATTAATTATAGCAAAAATTTTTAAATTGCAAATTTGAAATGAAAACGAAAGGAAGAATGTTTCCAATTTTGTTTATTGTATTTGAAAATATGTCTTTTTAATTAAATATTTGGTAACCGAATTTTTGTCTCATTTCAGTTACAGAATGGGATGGAGAAACTCTCGAATTAATAAGAATATCAAGATTAGACATGGGTGCATATTTGTGTATAGCAAGTAATGGCGTCCCACCCACAGTCAGTAAAAGAATAAAAGTTAGCGTTGATTGTAAGTATTTATCAAATAATTATTTCATTTCATATTTATGTTCAAATTTGAGGTAATATAAAATAATCGCACACCTAAATTTAATTGTAAATTAATTTGCATTGTTAAACTACAGGAACTACGCTGCAATTTAACCTGTCAAACTAACAATGGTTTGCTTTTAGTCAAAGGATGACTTAAAATTATAAACTTTGCATTACTATAGGTACAGTGGTCAGTTAATACACCATTTGGTATGACAAAACAAAGTAGTAGAAGCTAGTTAGCTGTGTTAGTTTAGGACTTTATGAATACTTAATTATTTTCCTTATAATATAAACTAAAGCAAATCCGCAAAAGTTTTGTGAGTATTCCATTATATTATTTATAATTACCTTCATTCTTTATTCTCTTTATCTCAAACTGTAATATAATAATATAATAGGTAACAAAACTATCACCAATAATTATAAATGAAATATTAAAAATGTTCTTTAACCCACAAGTGCTCTGATAAAATTACGAAGCATCCAAATTTGCAAACTCGCAATTTGAGTAATTAATTTTAAATCTTTACATGCTAGTTTAAAACGAAATCAACTAATAGCGCAATAAGATAAACATTAATGTGGAAGAACAGAGAGGTTGTCTTTGAAAATTGTAAATATTAAATATTTTGCGAATTAAAATCGCTCAATCGGAATTAAACCCAGATATTTCTCTCGAAACCAAAATATCCTGTGTTTAAAATTCTCGTATCAAATTTATTTATTTAGATTGTGTGTACTCTAAAGTTGGAATTACGAGCTTTATGTTGTAGGGGAGAAAACAAGTATAATGAATTCACATATACGATAAGATATCAAAATCCGTTTTTACAGTTTAAGATTTATTCATTTTCTAAACTCTTTTTCACTATTCAAAAGTTTGTTAAACTTCCTTCGGTACTAGAAGTAAGTAATCAAAATAATTTTGTTTTACGCATGAAAATGCTGATCCTGCTGAAGGATCCATAATACTAATAAAATTTGATATCTTACTTTTATATCAAATATTTATGTTTTCTTCCTGCAATATAAATACTCCATTCTGTTTAGGCAATTTACATACAGAATTTATGATTTACTGATCTCTTTCAAATATTTATACTTACTACATTAACTCATGATTAAACCGGTTAATTAAACAATTTTATTTTTAAGCAGAACTTAGCAGAAATCACAGCAAAGTGGTATTGCCGAATACTTCCCAAAATTTTCTTTGACGTAAAGAAAGAGATGGTAAACTATGCACATGGGTAATTTACAGTTCGCTACCTGGACGGTCATCCGGGAAGTCGAAAATGCTGATACTCTATTGGTGCAATCTTTACATCAATATAGTTTAGAGTTTTATATTTAAATTCCAGTACATTAACAAAACGTTAAGGAAACATCCATTACTCTACTCCTATAGTGCTCGATATATTTAAATAACGTCGCAACGGATTGAAGCAACTATAGTATAAGCTTTAGATGAACATCCTAGATGTTATCAGTGACTTACCATTCTGTAACAATTTATACATTCAATGAAACTCAATAGGTTTCCAAGCAGAGTGTTGATTTCCATGCTGATCGAAAACCTCCAATTTGAACTCAACCCTTGTTTTTGTATAGCCATTACAGCACTCATGATCACCTCATTTTACCTTCATGAGCCAGTAATTAACGTTCAAATTGATCAAAAATTCTTCAACCCAACCGGCCACCCATCTAACTCATCCTGAAGGTACCAAACAACGCGACATCTACATCCACAAAAATTATCGTCAAACTTATACCGAATGGGCGTCATCAAAATTTCATTTTATCAAACTTGCTGATTGAAAACCTTGTAAAAACAAAAGTTATAAATTACTCATGTCCCAAAAACTGTAAAAGCCAAACACCAAAAAATGGAACAGTTGAGTCAAATTCTTAAGGGGAGCAATCCATTTAGATGCCCAGAAAGAAGTCATTCTCTGGAGGTTCTGTAAAGTGTTCTTTCAGGCGTCTGTGCATGGCATCGAAAAGTACTGCATTTACCATTTCTTTTCTATTGATCTGAAATAAAGAAACAAATTTTTTTTCAATTATTGACATGTTCAAGGGAAGGATGAACCAAAAAAATTAGAAATTAGTATAAAATCAAAAACTAATTAGGCTGTTTAATTAAATATTCAAATTTTCGACTATATTTTCGACAGTTTTTACCCCAAAAACACTATTTATTTACTGGATAACTTTAAAAATTTAGGTTTATCTTTCCGATAATAATTTAGAGAAAATAATTGTCCGTCCGGATATGAAGCTTAATAATTGAGAATGTATATTTACTTTGAGGAACTATCTTGAAAACTGGAACGAATAAGTTTTTGTTTAATTTTGAATCCATAAAATTATATGATATTAATAATTATTTAATAAAAACTAAAAATACATATAAAGGCTTCAAGTGTTTTTATAATACATGATATAACGTTAAGCGTCAAGTCGATAATTAATTGCGATAGGAGATTGTAATAATAAGAGTCGGTTATATCGTCCGTTGACAACATATACACAGCGTGATTAATTGATTGTGTATTATCTACAAGTGTTGCTTTTGTTTCAACTAGTTGCAACAAAAAGCTTGTTTGTATTACCCGAACACCCTGATTTCCACTTTCTTATGCTGTACCTATTATTATTTATTAATAAGCAATTACAAGTAATCAGTTTGTCTGAATTTTGGTGCAAAATGTGTTAGTTTGCTTTTTTTAATTTAAATGTAACTTTTGAAAAGTTATTCAAAATTTAACGACAATATTAGAAAATTTATTTGGCAGCTTTAATTATTTAAAAAAACTTTATAATAAGGATAGAAAAACAAAATACTGATGTTCAATTATAAACTTCAGGAGCTGTATATAGTATGTATACACATAAATAATCTTTCCTTGAAAAACCATAATTAATTAACACACAGTAATTAATATTACGGTACCAATTTTTAATTAATTAATTAAAATAGTAATTAAATAATTATATATAAATAGGTACATACAGCGATATGCTGTGAAGTTTTTTTATTATATAAAGTATATAGTATTATCTATTTTTAGTATATCTAACAAATATAACCTTGTTCAAATAATACATACATAAAATGGAACAAGAAACAATGGCTATTCTACAAACGTGTAAATTACAAATTAAAAATCAGCCTTTGCGACTCCGTTATAGCACGCCACTGTGTAGGTACATATGTACTACATAATATATAATATATTATTATAGTGGTAGATTATTTTATTATTTATTACGTGTTCGTGAATTTAAAAATGTATTTTACAAATTACATGGCAGAGATTGGATATCTTTTTATAACACTTGTTGCGAAAATTGATTGTCAATTACACTTTACACAAGTGTACTCGTAGTTAATGTGAATTTATTTTACGTAAAAAATAAATTAGAAGAGTACAAAAATATTATATCGAAAGCCACAAAATGAAAATTTAAAATAGCTAACTTATTTCCATTAAAAATGCAATTCTCATTGAATGATAAGTTGTGAACGAACATAATTTGATTGTATTTTTTTAATTTCCGAAGTTCAAACAGATAAGACTAAAGTAAAACTGAAGTAGAAACCGGGTAGACCATATAGTACTCTCTAATTTTAAATTCAACTTTAATTAAAAATAATAGATGATTTAATAACACAGTGTTAGTTACATGGTTCAGCTTCAAGAATAGGCGGGTGATTCTAATACATTTTTTGCGCTGAAATCGAATTTGACTTAGAAATTCTTCCATCACGTCAGGTTTTTTTGAAATTGTAGCGTAAATGGTCAAAAAATGGCTATTTTAACCATTTTAATGATTTTTTTCAGGGAACATCAGTTTTTTGTTTTAATTTTTCACAAGTGCATCGCATAGTACTACTACTTAGCTTTAAAATCCATTTTTCAAAATCATTTTACGATTTTTTAAAGTGAGAAAAAGTGAGTAGGCGAGAGTGGGGTACATTCGGCCACTTTTTTAATAAAAATTATATTTATAAGTTTATTTCGTACAAATAATTATCTAACGTAACTCGAGATCTATCTTAGTTGCAAACACAATATTAAAATTTGAAAATCCAAAATTTCTCTAGTCTCTCGATAAGGAGATTTGAATAAATTCAATGAATGTTTATAGACCACCCAGTATGGCATAAAGCTCACACCGGCCAATTAAAAAGCGGAGAACCACTGAGCACACTCTGATCGAGTCGGATACATTACTGAGATTTAAATCCCAAGATCGATCTGTGGATAGGCATCTGGAAACCACCTAGTTAATTAAATTCCTTAATAAGTCATTTTGGCTTTAGCCAAGTTGAATAAATTTCATCGAAAATATATTATATAACAGTCAGGTGATATTTAAAAAAAAAAAGAAATTTTCAAAAGAAAATTTGAATTATTTTCACTCTCCATGAATTCTTAAACTCAATTCTTAAATTCAATTCTAAAACTCTCAAAATGAGAAAATCTTACCAAAAGAGTTGAGTTCTGGGCCATCTGGTCTATTGGTTATAAACCTAGGGTTGGTTTTCCAGAAGCACTGCCAAATCATTTTACATGGAAGGAGACATCTCTTCTTTGACTATGGAGTCAGAGAGTATGCAGTCATTAGTCTTTAGTTTTATTCAGAATCAGATTACCGAAAATTAAAAATTATAATAATAATAATAATTTAAGCTAAATTTTAAAAACAACTCTATGATTACCCATTTGCTTTACATGGACGATTTAAAATTATATTCTCGAAGTGAAGATCAACTTTTAAACTTAATACAAACTACAAAATTATTTAGTATCGACATCTGCATGGAATTTGGATTGGAAAAATGTGCAAAAATTGACATTCATAGGGGTATACCAATTTCTAAGTTTGATGTATTAAACGAAATTCCCAAACTATTGCCACATCAGTTATATAAATATTTGGGAATGCAACAAAATTTTTTTTGGACCATACACTTTTAAAAAAGGATTTTAGGCAAAAATATATGCAGAGATTAAAATTTTTAATGAAAAGTAAATTAACGTCTCGGAATATGATCTCGGCTATTAACTCTTGGGCGGTTCCAGTCGTATCATATTCTTTCGGAGTTCTGAAATGGTCGAATACAGACCTAAATGCCTTGGACACCTTAACAAGAAAAATTTTATATAAATATAGAAATTTACACCCGAAACCTGCAGTGGAAAGGCTGTATATTAAGAGAAAAAAAGAAGGACGCGGTTTAATAAATTTATTTCATTCTTGTAATTCTATAACTAAATTATTATGTGATTATTTTTACTCGTTAAATACTCCTTTAATTCAGGCAGTCATTACATTCGACAAACATTTTAGCGGTCTAAATTTAAAAAATACAAATTTGAATTGTGAACAAAACAAATTTTTATATTATTTCATGCTAATTAAATAATGCATTTGTTCCCAATTTTACGTAATACAACAATATCATTATTATGACATTATTTTGTCCAAAATAATTTATCAATATCATGTAAAAATTTCAGTTGTTGACCGCATTATTAGGGACCCAAGATTATTTTTATGACTATCCATATAGCTTAATTATTATGTATAAAAATTGCGTTACTATTATTATTAGCAAAATTTTATTTTCTAGAAATGACACAACACAGATTTACTCATAGCTCTGGCAACAAGAGAAGTACTAAAGTAAATTTTGATATCAAATTTAGCTGCACTAAGAAAAGGGCTTCTAAAATCTATTGATAAACATTGAGATAAGAATGGAAACTTTTAAGCTAATATATTAAACCAAAGTTCAGCCAAACAAACAAATAACTGAATAAGTCAAGGTAGACTCGTCATTAAACTGTTATATGATTTCACATCAATTTTTATTCGGTTCCACTGGATCATATTCCACATCAAAATGGCTTGCAATTAACTGAAAAGAATGCCTTCGTGTAACCACTAGACTGAATATAAATTAAGATTAAACTAAATCACATCGATTATTTATTTTTATGTTTCATATTGAATGTCAAAAATTGAGAAAAGTTTCAAACAATTTGAAAATGAAGAAGTACGTGATAAAATATCTACAGCCTGGCATAGTTTTTTTTAAACACTCCATCGTGCTGAATAACTAGTAAGATTTTCCATGTTTGTTAACCATAACAACGAATGGTGATTTGTCAAATCTCTAAAATATTATGTACATTTAACATTTTCAATAAGGTAACATTTCAATAGAATACATTCTAAATTATTAATATTATAATTATTATCTACTATTGATTATAGAACTATTAGCACATCTTTGATTTTTCTGCAAAAGTTTTAATTTTATTTGCAGTAATAAATAACGGTTAACATAAAAATTTTTACTTTAACCAATTAGGTGATGACTAGATTTTGGTCATCATCATGCTAGTAAAGCAGTCCTACGTAAATCTCTTCTTATCACCCTTGCTACCCCTTTTATGACTCACAGAACATTTAATCAGTGTCTTACGGAAATCAACCGCAACTCCCTTACAAAACGTATTGCAATAATTTTTTAGTTTAATCCTTGAAGTGTGCTTCACAAATTAGTTTATATCTACTGCAATTATGTTGGCAGTTTTAGCAAATTTTATATCTGCAGTTATTATAAACGAAATATAAATTTCAAATAAAGGATTGTAAAAATCTTGAAATTTTTATATCGAATTATAGAATTTTTTATATTTATATAAAAAACCTTTTTATTATCGTTGTATTATTTGAAACTTTAATGTATTAGTTTATACCAAATAATGCACTATTGGATCTACTTCATAATATCTTAATTCCAATAAATTGTTGTATAAAAATAAAGTTGTGTTTGAAAATGTTCATACAGAATTATTAATAAAATGGCGTTTCATTTATTTAAAATGTTGGAATAATAAAATGTTCGTGCTGGAAAAACGAAAGATATTCATGATTATACTTTAGGAATATATTACAACATACCTAGTCGGGACATAAATTCTGTTACCTGTAAAGAACCGTTAGATTTTACAGCTTAAGATTACAGAGGGTGGAAAACAATTACATATTTAGAAAGCCCTTTCTTTTGGCAACTTGTACAGACTATAGTTAAAATTTTTGAGTTCAACCAGCAACATGGATTGGGGTGTGAAAGAAAATCGGATAGCAGTTATTGCGTTACATAAATGTGGTGTATCAAATAGTGAAATTTAAAAATTGCTAAAGCCGTTAAATATTTCAAAAATGTTTGTAAGTCGTGCTATAAAACGGTTTACCGATACAAATGCAATAGCTAACAGAAAAAGAAGTGGACGTCCTCGTACCATAAGAACTCCACGAGTGATTAAAGCAGTGCGTGAAAGAATAAGACGAAATCCTCTGCGAAAACAAAAAATTATTGCTATGGAGATGCAAATTTCAAAAAAAAGCGTGTCTCGCGTATTGAGGCAGGACCTAAAACTTGGTGCTTTTCGTAGAGCAACAGGACAAAGGTTAACAACAGCTTTAAAAAAAATTAGGCACGAGAGATCGAAAACCGTATTAAGGAGGCACGGTAATAATAATTTTAAAAATATTTTGTTTACCGATGAAAAAATTTTTACCGTCGAAGAAAAATTTAATAAGCAAAACGATCGTGTTTATGCTCACAGCTCTAAAGAAGCGGCAGAAAAAATTCCGAGGGTTCAAAGAGGCCATTATCCAGCATCTGTGATGGTTTGGTGGGGTGTATCCTACGAAGGGGTTACTCAACTTCACTTTTGTGAAAAAGGCGTTAAAACATCGGCACCAATTTACCAAGAAATGTTAGAAGAAGTGGTAAAGCCTCTTAACGACTCTCTCTTTCAAGGAAACCATTGGGTTTTCCAACAGGACTCTGCACCAGCACACAAAGCTAAAACAACCCAAAGGTGGCTAGCAGAAAATTTACCTACGTTTATTGCAGCAGAACAATGGCCTTCTGGAAGTCCTGATCTGAATCCTTTGGATTATAAATTGTGGTCAGTTCTTGAAAATATGGCTTGTAGTAAGCCTCATAAAAATATCGAGCTTCTGAAGCGGGATTTGGTGAAAGCAGCAGCATCGATACCGTTACAAGTCGTCCGTGCCGCAATTGATGATTGGCCACGGCGTTTAAAGGCTTGTGTAAAGGCTAAAGGAGGACATTTTTAGTAAATATATTAAAAATGTATTCTTTATATATTAAGTAATAAAGCAGTATATATCATAATTGAATTTATTATTTTGAAACATTAAAAATTTAATTAATACTGTGTAACAGAACTTATGTCCCGACTAGGTATATATATATTTATATATATTGCCATGTTGGATATGCTTAGACACCTAAATTACTTATTAATACTTTCCATTCCTACGACAATTAGTAAAAGCCAACGTTTGACTATCGGAGGTGGTTTGTACTTGCCAAAATCTAAAAAGTTGAGGTCAATTAGTTAAAATTTAGAATTGTACAGTTGCGTACAACATAAAAACTTTACCTTGCTTGTGAAGGCTCCATAAAATCTAAGTTTTCAGTCATATTTTTATTTAAATAAAAAAAAATCATCTCACACTGTGGTTGGGATTTTCAAAATTCAATTTAATTGATTGTTGGTGATCAAATACTTGATTTAGTCCATCCAACTAAGTAGAAAAAGGCATCGGTGCTATTCAAAGGGACTCCGAGAAGCCCTAAATGGACAAATCTGTTAGACGAGAGAGGCTTTGTGGAGGATATTTGGTTTCTCTTTACCTAAAAATGAAAAGTTGTTAATTTTAAGTAGTACATAAGTTGTGTCAGGGTAAATAGGTGATAAAGACAAAAATTTGTGATCGTGCAAAACGTAAATGAAAACTTATTTGAACATTTTACCTACATAAACGCTAGATGACCGTGGTTTTGTGAATAACAATTTTTGGAAGAAAAGACTTGTGCCATTAGTAGTAAAATGACCTGAAGAATACGTTTCGTGCAATAAAAATCTAAAGAAAGCTCGCGCTAATGCGTAATCTTCATCCGAAGTTATGACAGTTGCTGAAGCGACGACAAATAGTTTTGCTTCCGACTAGCTTATTGTTGAATCAATTCGAACAGGAAAATTATGGGATGTTATCCTAAGTAAGAGGAAGGTTTCCTGAAAATTTCAAGAAGATTGGTGATCTCAAAAATAGATTAATTTAAAATGGATTGTCATGGATACGGAACAAAATATTTAAATCTAGTTATCGGATTTCGCCAAAACATATAAAAGGAAGACGCAAAATGGCTCATTTAGTCATTATTGTTTCAAAATTCGTTGCATGCAGTTCATTATAGGAGAAAAGTGAAATTCATTAAATGTTGATGCGGTTATAACCTTAAAGTTTATAAATGTTTATGTTATAAATATTTATCACTAATTTATGGAAGACTGATGTAAGAAAAGATTAATATTTGAAAAATGGAAATGATTATGGTTTAATTAAAGAAATATGGTATTTAATGAAAAAGGGCGTGACGATAACCTAAAATATTTACCTGTCTTAATTTAAGTAAAAAAAACTGTAATAAAAATGCCGCATGTTGATGTAATTGGTTGGTCTTAAAACTCAGCGTACAATTTAAAAAAAATTTTTAAATTTCAAAAAAATATTTAATCTGCCCGCCATAGCTAACCAATAAAATTTAAACATGGCCGTCCGATGTTGTCAGTTCTTAATTGAGTTATTATTGACAGCTATCATAATATGTTAATTAAAATTCTTTATTTTTTCATTTAATGCTATTGATTATTTCCTCACATCAATGCTGATCAATGCTTTAACTGACAAAATTGGTGCACTCTTTTTAAGAACTCTATAAGCTGGATGGTAGCTTCTGGCGAAAAATCTTTTAAACTGTGGATGCAAAGCTCTTGTAAAAGTATTACTGATGTTTTAAGTGGTTCATTTAATATATTTATGTAAAATATACAAAGAATTATCTTGTTTGTAAATAAATAATGAAACATTGTCGACATGTGAATCTTACCGAAGCACAACCGATCAACAAATTATAACCCAACAAAATAACCAAATGTAACGAACTTCAAATATTACATTAAGAATGCATGTTAAACCAATTCACTAACAAAATCTGTTCTATTTTTGAAAAACTCTACAAACTGGGTTAATTTGATGAAAATCGCCAGAAGGCGAAAAGCCGTTTACGTGTGGCATTTAAAATATCTTAAACTGTGGATGCAAAGCTCTTGTAAGTTGTCGAGATCTTTGTAAAACTAAAGTATTTGTTTTCATTAAATAAAATTTGTGAATCTAAGTAATCCATAATCACTCATATAAAATAAAACAGTATCCACGAAATACACGGCGACCATTACTTGTCATCAGGTAGGCATCTACATTTTAACATTTTAATAGAAGAAAGTACGGCAACATAGTACAGTTGTCTAAAATCCTATAGGATTATCCATTCCCACTCAAAGAAGGGTTATGACGTCATAACCCTAAGAATTTCAAATTTCATTAATTTTTTTCTGATACTTAACGCACTCAAAAAAATCTGAAAAAAAAAATTGATGGCTCCGTTTGATCTCTACTTTCAAATAAAAAAATTAAAAAAAAGTAGGAAACTCCTCCATTGGATGTTTTTACTGTGATGATTCAATTTGTGAAGCAACGATAAAGGTAGAAATTAATTTAGTTTATAAAAAAAAAAACCATTTGATTGAAACTCGATTTCAAATTATAATTTATATTTGCAGTCACCTGTTTAAAAAATTATTTATGATAAACCGATTATTCACACTCAACACCTTTACACTAGATTATAGGATTTATTTATGTTTAAACGCTGCAAAATAAATAACTTTCACAAAATTTATCTGCGTCGAATAAGTATTTGTCTGCATGTGGCATCATATTTTCAGGATAAAGTTAACTTCACTAGAATAAAGGAGCGTTCACATCTTGAAATTAAATTAAAGTTTACATTCACGACACAGCTCTGATACAAGTTCATCGCATAGTTAAATGACGCCCAACGTCAGTAGCACGATAATAAAAGTTCATCGCAATATATTTGGTAGTATTGCAATCCAATATTCCTTAGTGGGTAATCTATATTAAAACCATTCGTATTTGTAACAGCAATATTTCGAATTTTAAAAATCATAAAAAATCAAAGAACTCTTTTTCACAATTGGATGCAGTTATGCAGCAACCTACCAACCCACAATTTTCGCAAAAAAATTGGCTTGATATGAACTATTCTTTAACTCACAAAAACCTAAAGAAATCAATAAGCTAATATGGATGTTATGGAGATATTCATTATTATGCATAAAACTACCAACCCACATAATTTGAGTATTTTTATACAAAATCAGGAAATAGTATTTTTTGGCTAAAAGGTATCTTATAAATAATTGACTTATGGATATAAGAGCACTTTCACAACTGTCTTTCTGAGTGTTCTATCCAATACCGTTTTAAAAATTAAATCTTATTTATTTTATTTTCTAATTTTTAAAGTGTTTTATTGGATTGGTAGGTTTCTGCATAACTATGTCTAATTGTGTGTACATAAGTTTTGCACAGAACTTAAAAAAATATAAATTTATATAAGAAATTATAGATAATATAATAAATACCAGGAATAGCAATATTTATTCGATAAAATAATCAATTACAACAATCAAGGAATATGAACCAAGTCAAAAATTTAAAACATAATACAAAACATGCGCATGCAGAAAAATTAATAAAACCAATTATTCAAAAAAAAAAATATATATATATGTTCGTCGTGTTCCAAAATCTCCCATTAGAATTTTTGGTATTTGATTTGTAAATTTTGTATTTTAGTATATTTTGTTTATTTTAAAAATTTGAAAATAATTTTTATTTTCTGGTTTTCGTGACAAGAAGTGGTTGGTGAAACTAGCCTTCTGTCTCTAGAATTGAGGTAAAATAAAAAATCATCATTATAGGCAAAAAATAATTATTGAAAAATCATAAAATTTAATTTTAAAAATTAAAAACAATTTTTTTTTAATGTAAAAAAAAAATTTAAAAAAACAGAAAAAATTAAGTACCAATTAAAAATTTTATCCGAAGATGATTGTTGCAAATTTAACGGCTTTAAAAACTTTAAAAATCCTGAAATTTAAAATAACATAAGTTTTTTTATTTTTTTTTTTAGTAAATAAACATAGGTAATCGAGCCACATCCCGGGGGAAGGGGGGGGGTTCCTATTGATTTTTACCCTAAGACATCTTAAACCCTACAAACGTCCCTGCACAAAACATATAAAACATTTTGACACGGCTGGTCGCTCAATGAGAGATCTTTCACCTAATAGGCGAGATGTAGTTTGCAAACAAATTTGCTGACACACTAACGGGTGCCGGTGAATCTAACTTCCGTTCTTAGAGAGACGAGGTTCTAAAAAACAATTAAGAACGGTCACAGGTACCAAATTTTGATTAAAATATTTAAAATTTTATAAAATAAAAATTTTGGTGAGAAAAAATCTCATATATCGACAACTCGCGGGTTTTAAGATAATACATACGTACATAATAATATGTATATTATTACTAATTAAAACATGTGTTTTATTTTGTGTCCTGTAGCTCAAAATTGATAATTCTATTTATGTATATTATTACTTGAACTTTCTATGTATGTACCAATGTAACTGAAGTCCACATTTATAAAAATTTATAACATTCATATTATTAGTTTATAAAATTCAAGTCTTGAAAAATTTATTTGCTAACAACAAACTTACATTTTCTAGTTAGTTATTTTTCTTGGCTAAATTTATAAAGTTTAGAATGTAACTAAAAACTATATTGCAACTGTCACCTCTAAAATGAACAAGTATTATCTGTTTTAATACAAGAATAAAATTGGAAATGTTACGAATTTTTGAACACTTTTAATAAAAGAAACAAAAAATATAAAAAATTTAAATAATGTAAGTTTCTAACATTAATACCTACTTAGTGCGAAATTTTTTTTTTTCATTATCTCAACTTTGTTGCTTTTCAATTTGTTCTAGATATAGAGGACTGTTTAATAAATAGATCGAATTTTAATGGATAGAATGAATTTTAGTGACATTGAGACACAATTAAAAAACTGAATTATAAATAAATCGAAACCTGGTAAGACACTTCCCGCATTGAAGACTCAAGGGGGTCAATAAACAATAAGATAATAATTTAATTGAACAATCATTAGTATGTATTAGGTATGTACGTGAAATGATAAATAATTAATTAAAATTGATTGTTATGTACATATATATAACTGCTAACAAATAAAGCAAAAAAATTGAAATAAACAATGTCTGTTTGTACCTTTTTATTTTCGTTTGTATCCATTTTATTTTTGAGATATTTCAAAATGTCTAACAATGGCATTTCGCCAGCCCCCTACATTTTGAATTTTAAAATATCATTTAAATTGTTTGTATCTTATTTTGTACCTGGTTGTACCTTTTTTATTTTTATTAGTAGTAAATTTCAATTGTAGCAATATTAATAAATAAATATGATATAAATTGTTGAGTTTTGAGATCTTTTAATCAGTTAAATTTACCGACGTTTCGAGTCTTTTTTAAATATGACCCATTTTCAAGGCTTGAAAACTCAAAACTCAACAATTTATATCATATTAATATAAAAAAGGTCAACGACAATAAATTATTATTACTAATTATATTAATAAATAATTTTACAGAATTGAATTTGTTGTTTGAGTGACTAGCAGTTCCTATTTCAACATGTCTAATAATAGTACCTAAACTCGACTCCTGCCGGATTATCAGCGGGGCAACGATTGACAGCAGTCTGTTAAAAAATAAAGTAATTTTTTTTTTCATGTTGAATTCCTGATTTTTATCACATGATTCCATATGCTGTCAAGTCTTGTTGGGGCAATGTTCCTATATACAAAATTTGGTTGAGATCCCATCCGTACTTCATGAGATATCCACTCTTGAAGTTTTAACTTTGACTGTTTGTAATTTTTGACAGATAGAAAGACAGATAGAAAAAATGCACCTATTGTTTTTAATAGTTTTTTCTACGTAATGCGTACTAAATTTTTAATAGTAATTGCAGCTAACGAAATCAAATAATCAAACGATCAAAATAATATTTAATAACACATCGAAGAAAAATTTGGAAACGGAATCTAAAATGGAAAATACTCACTCGTTTTTTCCGAAATGTTGTAGTACTTATGTTATATTTGATGATTGTTCTTGTATCATCCGGCTTGGAGGACGATTAGATTCATTCTCGACAGAGTAGACTGATTTAATAAATATAGATCGAATTTTAATGGTTAGATCGAATTTTATTGACATGATACACATTTAAATAAAACTGAATGATAAACAAATCGTAACATGGTAACTCAATTATTAAACTCTCCTCAGTTATAGCAGTTCATATAATTTTTAATCTATTATTTAAAATTATTTATGAGATTACGAAAGAAGGGTTGCTGTGTGCAAAAGCCATATGTTGTTTATTTAAAATGTTAATTTTAGTAAAAAAAACATTGCTTACTACACCAAAGAAGAAATTAAAATAACAATACAAATAAATAAATTAACTTGGATGTTTATTTATAATTTCAGTAATTTTAAAAATAATCGTGTCTGTTTATAAATAATACAAGTTTCCTTATTTTTAAGCTTCAACTTTTTATTATTGAAACATTGTGTATTTTTCATTCAATTTAGAAAACAATCTAAATTCTAAATATATTTTTGTAAAACGGATCTCTTTAAAGATTACTAAACAAGCAAATGGCTACATTATCACATTTGACAACATAGAGCAACACTATAGGCCCTCCTAACTTTATGATATCTGACTTAAATATCAAAATTTGTGTTTTCTTGTAGTAGGCGCCCAAAGAATATTTTGCGGGGGGGGGGGGGGCAAAAATTTGAAGTTTCTTTACTGCTTAAGACTAAGCAATATTTAGGCATTTAATTAATTTAAAAAATCAATTGTATCTATAACATTATATTTGTATTTTATTAATTTACATGTAAAAAATGTTTTAAGAACGGTTTCAAGCTAAAAAAATATAGCAACTCAGCCAGCAATAAAACTTCGCTACTATTTATTTTATATTATATTATTGATTATCCATAGTAAATTAATTTGTAGTGTTTTGAATATACATATTGAACATTATTATCACGAACGACTATTTAAAATATATAATATGGTTTATGTGAAAACCATAGTTGTTCGGCCTTCAGTATCACTCTCAGCTTACGTGAATGCAGTAGTTATTGTTTTGCAGTAATTAAACATGGAAGGAGTGACTTGGGCTATTATTATTATCAATAATAACTTTGTAATAATTAATAAATTAAATATAAAATGTTGTCATTTCTATTCCAGCTAATGCTGGAATATTATGTTGTATTTAACCAAATTTTGAAAATGATTTGTAATATGTATGCAAATCGCAAATTGCAGAGCAAGCCACGTTCTATGTCGTTATTATTACAAACATCAACTCAATGTTAACTATTATCATCATCCCGTATTAAACATTAATCAACTAGGTACTGTAACTTAGCTACCTTAAAAATTAATTGAGAACATAATCGTCATATTATGTCTATTTGATCAAGCTACACTTAGGCACATCATTTAATATTACAACGAAAGTAGAATTAATGGCTTTAAATTGAAAACTTTTTATTTGAAATTAATTATGATAAACCGTCCATAATTCCAACTTTAATTACCTTAAACGAGACTGACGCAAAATTTATTGAGAATAATGAAATTAAAGAAATCTTTTTAAACAAAAGTATATACAACGAGAAAACTGTGTGTCAAATTTTTAATAATATTCACAATACGATATTATAAATTTTAATATTTATTATAAAAACATTATAAAAAAAGGTTGTAATATAAAATGTAATTTTGTACAGTTAAATTTCCTATTTAGATTTTTGAATTTTTTGAATTTTTACTGTAATTCATATTACAAAATCGAACAAGTTATGACTGTTATTTTATTAACACTACTAATGAATAAACTATTAATTACTCAAAGCTAAAATGAAACTGAACTTCAAATTATGTTTGATTAGATATTTTATATAATTTAGTACAATGCATGGTATTAATGTTTGAAAACAATATGACTTCTGTAATATTGTTAATTTTAGAATGCAATTTGCATTTTTTAATAAATGCAGTTAGCATACTTTTAATAAATGCTTTATTTGAATATTATACTATTTGCATGTTCTAACGAATCATACTAAAATTGTTATCTAATACTAAATGCTCTCTTTATTAGTATTATATGTACATAAGACATAACTAACCTTTTTAGATGAAAATCTGGCAGTAGAGGATGTAAATTTCAAATATAAACACATTTTTTATTTAATCAAAAATTTTGGTAAATTTTGATTTAGTTCGTTACATTACTATGTTAGTTGTTATGTCTAAAAATTTATTGAAAGTTTTAAATTAAAGTTTTTATAATTTTTAGTAAAAATATACAACCTCAACGACAGATATAAAAAAATTATAAAAGTTAAGGTAAACAGGACTAGGAACCAATCCATTTGTGAAAAACTCTGTTTTAAGTAAAATTCGGCTATAATAATTAACAATATTTAATTCAAAATAAAATTATGCTATATACGCTGCGCTGTTAACTATTCGAATCTGTAGCGTTTAAAAAAGTGAGATTGAAGTAGACCTCCGTGAAGTTGGCCTCCCATCTACAACATTTTGATATAAAAAGAAATAGAATCGTTAGGTCACTCTAGTTTTTCCATACAAAAATATTTAAATTTAAAAAAATTTTCTTAATAAGTTAACCTCTCATTTGCACGTTTTCGATGAAATAAAAATGGAAACCGATAGGAAATCGACTGAAAAGGATTAGTCACGTATGCATATCGTTAGGTCGTCTTTAATTTGTTTATAATAAATTAATGTCAATGCTATGCCCCTATTGCGCATGCGCACAATAAAAATATTGAGGTGTGCATATCAGCTGAAGTCCATACTTACGACGCTTTGCTTGTAATTAGAAGTTCAAGATATGTATCTATGGGTTAAAATGGCGATCTCTTAAGCGATCACAACAAACTATGACACCAGATAGCGCAAAATTCCGTAGGACTAATATTCAAAAGAATGCTGAAAGTTTTTATAAAAGTGAGTATTTAAATATTTCCTTCATGTAATGTATGCTTTCAATAATATAATATCATTTAACAGGAAATATATGTTTGTTTATCAAATACAAATCACAAATATAATTATATAAATGATCAAACAAAGTTCAATTAAAATTAGGTTTCTGGGAAATTTTCTCGATTCGGAGTATATAATAATTATAATCAAATTATCCCATTTTGGGATAATTTAATTACAATTAGGTTTGCCTTCATTAATATATATTTTTTTATTTGCTCGGTTAGATACTTTTTCAAAAAAATTTTTTAATTTTTATTCATTTTGGAATCAAGTTAGGTAGAATTTTGCTTTTATTTTAAAGAAATGTCAAATAATTTTGAATTTTTATATTTTTTCTATCATATTGAATTGAATACTGTGCGCGTTAGTAATATTTTCAAGGTTTGCCTGATGGGAATCAGAAATTCTAAACAACTAGGGCCCATTTGTCGCAGACTATTTCATATAATTTGCATATTATTTTCGCATCAATGAACAGTAAGCACTTTCAATCATTAATAATTTTTTTTATACATTTAATTGTATAGGATTACAAAATCCATATAATAAGATTTATTTGTATCTTTTAGCTCATTATTGATATTCATATTTATTGAATATAAGCATATTGTCTTAATCGCAGTAATACAATAATGAATAGTATAAGCCAATTAATCCAACAAAATGCTGCTTAGTAATATGAATGAAAATAAAAATTTCATATTTTGAACCAAATCTGTGTAACAATTTCTTCATACACATCGACTTTCTCTATATATTTCACTACAGTTGATTTATAATAATAATTTGAATAATTCGAGAAAAACTTAAATTTTCAAATTTGCAATTGAAATTTAAAATTTGGATTGCTGAAGAGTGCCAAACAATTTTCGAATTTACAATTAATGTGCTTTCTTTGTAAATTTCTTTCATTTCTGCTCCAGTTACTTTAATTTTTTTTAATTATATTTCAAAATCAAAATTAACCCCCTCCCTAAAAATTAATTGAATGGATTCAGTGTTAGTGGTGAAAACGTTTGAAGACAATACGTAAAGAACTTTAAAAAGAGGTTGTTATTTTTAAAGCTTTGTAAAGCCGGCGGGTCCACCTGGGTTGATGATTGCTGTCATCAACTATTAAAAATCAGGGTTATAGGCATTCTTCAATGCAGATTTAATAACCGTGGGGTCTAAATGCTAAAAATCTTTTTCCCAAAGAACATTTTCGATTTACACATAAGACTGCTTCTCTCATTTACTTACTTGGTAAACTTTAGCCAACTAAAAATAGCACTCTAATTTGTTGACTTTTTTACCAACCTAAATAGCAACCGTTGGAGTTTCATACCGGTAGATTTACACATTAATTAAGTTTCATTGTTCATTTCATTCATTCATGAGGTCAGTGCAGCCGATATAATAAATAAATGTCGAGATTACAGTACGTACAAAACTCTGAATCTCCATCTTCCTATCAACTTGTTTTACCTACCTAAAGATAATTATGATTAATCGACTTTTTTTATCAATTTAATAAAATTAATATGGTAATCAATCGAGTACCACATCATTCGTGTTGCATATTAATCAAGTTGTACACCAATAGAGTTGCACATGAGTCAAGTTTCACATCAATCGAGTTTCACTGTATTCACTAATTTAGCAGATGATTGCGGCCGAGAGCAGCAATTACCTCCTACCGCAATATTAATAACCAAGTGTTAGTGTATCGAGTATTGTAAAATAAATACTTAATTTCAAAATTAATTTTGAAAATACACATTAAACATTTGGTAATACAGCTTTAATGCAAACATCACGTTACAATGTAATGTAAATGATATTTTAGACGGTTTACAATTAGGCTTGGCAGTTAGAAAATAATTACTAGTTTATTTAAATAACAATTACTTGTCTAATCAGATGATGCTTTTAAAAAATCTTTTAAGGGATTAAAAAATTATTACAAATAAAATAATAGATAATAATAAAAGTTTTTTATTCAAATATAAAAATAATAATAACTGGATGCTTCTGGTGCCAAACATAGGGGTCTTTGATATGATTTTGATGTTAATTTTGTTATTTTAAAATGGTATACATTTTATTTGTAAAATATAATATATCTATGTATAGGATAGTAGTAGGTAAGTGCTTCTTGTGGCCGATACCCGAGCTACATCTCTGTAAATTGGTAAGAAAAGTTAGATGTGGAAACTAGGAAGTAATAAATACGTTAGTTCTGCTATTTTAGTAAAATTAGCCGTTCCCTAAATGGCTAATTTTAAATTAATGTAGCTTTGTATTACAATGAACTTATTTGGTAATTTAAGAAAAAAGATTAAGTTTCATCTATAATATAAAATTACTTGATTATCTAATTATACTAAGAGTAAAATGGTTAGTTTATTGTTCTTGTTCGTGATTCAATGCAATTAAATTACGTTCAAGATCAGGAACGTATAATTTGCTTTTTCGTTAAGTAAAGCATTAGTTTGAATCTTAAACAGCTACTGTAAAAGAAATAGAACAGAAGAACGATGTTTGACATCTATCTTGTCAATACGTCTTGAATGAAAATGGGGAAGATCGAGAAATCGTCAAGACTAGTAGGAAACGAGTCTGAATCAGAATGTTGCTAGAACCGAGTTCTTGTCACGGGTATAAATGTTACATTAGACCTGATCTTAGAGTGTTTGTATTTATCTCGGTGAAGCAGAAACGGATTCCGTACAGACAAGACGCGACAGCCTACATTTCATAGATGAATCTTCTCTTTTGCGATTAAACGAGAAAGTCTTAGCCATACACGATGCTTTAACTACGAACAAGTTTAATGTCAACTTTGCTCTCTTTCGTCGAAACAAACTCCGTTTATTCAACAGGCTATATTTTAAGAATTACATTGTTTTTGGCAACCTCTTTCAGCCTTGCAAACTAAATTTCTCAATATCTTTTCGAAATTTTAATAAGTAATAATTAACATGATTCCAAATTCTTCTTTTAGCTAATCTAAAAGTAATTTTTAAAAATGGAATTAAATTTTGCACAGAATTATTTTAAGACGAACTTACCTAAAATCTACCTTGGAAAGTATAAAAAAACGAAACATTAAAAATAAGAATAATTGATTCCTATCGAAGCGATTTAGATAAAAGCGTGGAACAAAACACAAGCAAAAGCCAGTTAAGCTCAGTTCACTAAAGACTTTCAGTTGAAAATGTTCTATCACAGAAACTGCAAAATCAACTTTAGTATCTTTATTCTAAATGAAAGCGCATTGATTAAAATGCGCATTTAGCTTCTGGAAGTAGTTTTCGTTTGCTTTCAGTATTAGATATCTGAGAGTGTATTGCTGATTTTAATTAATATTCAAAGTTAATTCTCTCTACTTTCATTTATGCGTGCAGTAAATTCCTTCGATTTGAATTTCATTATGAGAGAGTATTCGTATCCTGAAGCACCTTTTGAAATTATAAATATCTGATATATTTTCTTAGCGGTCAAATCTGTTTGAGATTTAAATATTGAGAAAAGACTCAATAGCAGTTTATTTTCAATACCAGATTCTTTAATATAATTAAATAAAAGACGTAGGAAAAGCAGAAACTTAAAAAAGGTAATTTCCCAAAGCACAACACTAAACGTAAAGCCGCGAAAGTGTTATGCATTTAAAGAGGTTACAAAAAGTAAATGATAGTGTAAACAGGAAGGTTTCTCCGATTGGGTGTTACTGTCGCTCAGAGCGGTGCTATTCTGTGTGCGAGTGTGAAATATAGCCGGATATACACCTTTCTGCTCTGAGCTGCCAAGCTGTTTTGCATGCTATAATGAAAATACATTTAACCATTTATGTGGGTTGCAGACAGACGCAATTCTAACCTCAACGGACGGAAACAGTTATTGATTGCTAACACTCGTTCTTGTTCTTACAGTTCCACCTATGCTATGGATTCCTCATCAACTGGTAGGTGCACCATTAGCATATTCCGTCACCTTGGAATGTTTCACTGAAGCTCATCCGTCGTCTCTTAATTATTGGACGCGAGAAGACGGGCATATGATTCACGAATCCAAAAAGTACCATACTGAAAATCTTATTGGTGTTCCATCTTACAAGACACATATGCGACTTACGATCAGCAATATTCACCAATCGGACTACGGGACTTACAAATGCGTTGCCAAGAACCCACGAGGCGAAACGGATGGCACGATCAGACTTTATAGTAAGTACTCCCCGCTCCTTTATTCGATTTTCCCCAACCAGATAATAACAGACGGCGCGGCTTTTGCGCGTAGTAATTAAACTACGTAAAGTAATTAAGATTAGACACTGCAGTCAGTATCAGTAACATCTTAATATTTAGTTCTAAATGGAATAAATTATTGGTGCGGTAATAAGCAAGCCGTTTAGGTGTCATAAATTATTCCGATATAGAACAATTTGCCATAAAAGTAGAATCGTTGAACGGCATCGTGTCATATATCTAGAAACCATTAGAAAGTACTTCGCAAGGAAACTTGTATACAACAATAAGGCAAATAGATGGACGATCGTATTTCATATCTTATGAAAGAACCTTTTTCTAGGGAACACCGTTTTAGATAATCCAAATACTTAGTTTACTAAATAACTATAGGAAATGTTACTAGTAAATTTTTTTCAAAAAGATTATTTGATGTTTGTTACATAAAACGTTATATGTTTTCATAAAAACTTTTATCGGTGTATATCAGCATGATAAAGTTTAGGCTAAATCCTGATGCTTCCAGTTGTAGAGGTAGAACGCAATCATTGCTGCGGATGACAAATAGACCAGCTACGCTGAATTAGCTGTCCGTATCCAGAGGCTGATCCAGAGGCATGGTTAGGGTGTACTTGTTAATTCGTGTCTACAACATCAATATGTTCTGCCACTGTTTGCATGTTGTAACTTGTAGTTAAACTGAATGTTTTCATTTTTTATGTTTATAACTACTGAATCTGACTCTTATTAATTAATTAATCACTTGCATACTTACATTTTTCAACACGTCACTTGATTACATTTAGACTAACCTAACTACAGCTCAATATACTAACTATTTTAGCTGTTCTCGACCAATGTGTCACGACACACTTCGTGTCGCTTCCTAAGTCGCTTTAGTTTCCTATAAATTAAAATAAATTGTATCGCGAAAAATAATAGATTCCCTTAAGTGTCGTCGTGGATGAAAAGACTGAGAACCGTTGTACTACATTATGGATTAATGTATGTATGTGTTAATTAACTAACTACTTCAGCTGTTTTCGACCGATGTGTCGTTACACATTTAGTCTCGCCTCGCAAGTCCCTCTATTTTATTTATAAAAAAACTGAAATAAACTGTGTCGTGAAAAATAATGGGTTTGCTTATGTGTCGTCGTGGATAAAAAGGTTGAGAACCGCTGTACTACATTATGTATTACGCTAGCTCTGAACTGTATAAGTTGTACGACCATACACGTATTTAAATTCTCCCGCGCACATGTTATCTTAACCCTGTTATCTTAAATCTGTGGTTCAAAGTTTCTAATAACACATTTTCCTCTTTGCCATATAATGCTCTACGCTGCATACTATAAAAATTACTGTTTGTTGTTCTCGAGGCAGAATATAAAGAAAATTGAAAAAAAAGTGAACAACTTCATTTCAATTTATCCAATAAGCATTATGCTATGAAGTTATCAATTTATTGATACAACACAAAATTAGTTTTATACGAGTGATTAATTAATTTTTTACTAAATATTTTTAACCTTTTATTACTTAATTGTTAAAGAATTGTGTTAATTTTTGTATGCATATTTAGAAGCAAGTACGGTTTACTATCATTAACTAATTATTCATGCATTAAGGTAAGTATACACAACTTACATTATAAATTATGATTTTCTGTATTTTCTTCTTTTTGACGTGAAACTAATAAATTGTTATTACTCCTAATTAATTTTAATGGATGTTGACTAAAGCTTCGAAGAATGTTCATATAAAAGATTATATTTTTTATAATAATCTTCCTTATACATGGCTTTAAGCTTTATAGCGTTTGATTATGTGCTCGTTTATGTTTTTATTATTGTAGAACGTGATTAGCGTAATTGTAGTTCCTAATTATAAATTAAATTATGCTCAATTTAGAATATATTCAAAGTGGTCTGAATGTCAGATTTGTGTGTGTATTGTTATATACAAAATTTAATTTGTGAAATACTCGAATAGACTGTAGACCTACAAAATATACATTATGTATCTATAGAAAAAGGATGGTCAATAAATTTTTGTTTGAGCTTTTAGAATTCTTGTAGCGGTCTACGCGGCAGTGCGTTTTATACACTCATTCATATTTACATATATTAATAGTTAGCATTTTGTTGATATCCATTGTTAGCCAGTAAATCAAACTCAGAGCTACTGGTCCGGTAAAAAAAAAAAATATTGCCCCAAAAGCTAGCTCAGAGCAAGAGATTCCCAAATGTAAAAAAAATAAGCTTTACTCCTTATTGATGGTGAATACGGAGTGTTGCTAAGAAATTGCTCCACGAGCAACCCAAAGATAGTGAGTATGATCGCCACGAAGTTAATGGCACTCAATTGCAATTGCAACAAAACCACTTGAACTGCGAAGGTAGGTTAAAGGAAAATAAGGGATCAGGAATACAGCCCAGAATAACTAAAATTATTGAAAGTAAATATTGCAGATTTATTTAAAAAAATCCCAAAAGGGTAATAACAAGTAAGAGCAATATATTGGGCTACCCTCTAATCTCACTATATGATCAAATATTAAGTATACCAAAAATGTAACAGCAAGATTTTAATACTCCGTATACGTATACTAGGCGTACACTAATCAATACACGCCTCTGCATTAACTCCAGGATAAGACAATCATTATCATTGATATGATTATAGTGATATAGCAACGAGTAATAAAAAAGTTAAGAGTAAGCACGGCCTATATTATATGTTTTGAGTAAAATATAAAGATATTAAAATAAAATATAGTAATAAATCTGGCGAACACAACAGATCTTATCTTAATATCCTGGTAGGTCAAAACTGAAGTTTAGAGTCGAAACGGCTGTTGATGGAGAATGGTAACTGGAGCGGCAGATCGGTGTTGCAGCAATGATATCAGAAGGAACGTGGCAGCTGATGCTTGAGACGAAAATATACCAAATAAACCAAATAAAAACGTTAAAACAAAACCATAAGACAAAAACCGTGCGTCAAAAACCCTCAGATGTTCGATGGTCCAAAAGTGATATTCGAGTTGTGGTGCAAATCTTCGATGATGTTTAAAATATCGGAGCAGATGAATCCTTCAAAATGAAGATCGGATTGAACGGAATGCTTGAAAGCCGGTAATTCGAATCTAAAATCGGTGACAATAAAAAATCCCACGAATGGTACGGATAACTTCTGATAATCGTCAGCTGATAACCTAGTCGAAAAGATGAGAATAATTAATAGCGAGTTCACACCCAAAAACCAAATTTAAAGAAAATTATCTGCGAGCAGATATAACCAGGTAAAATGTGTTTTTAACAAAATAAATCCAAATAACATTGCAATGCCGCCTATGAAAATTTCGCATAAAAATTGATTACATACCAACTCAAAATTTTTATGAAACAGATCGGTAGCAACAGAATTATAAAAATTTAAGTGGTTCTATTCAACACTAACGAAAATAGTGTCGACGGTTTGCAATATCATTTTGCAAGTTGCAGCTTTTCACAAGACAAACAATTTACTGAACAATTAATATAAATTGGTAGCATTGAAACTGGATTATATCTCATTACAAATATATTGCAACTTGAAATCTATAGCGTCGCAACTAAATTTAATTCTTGATTAGTAGGTACTTATTTTATTATAGGAAGTGCAGGGAATTTCACAAATGTCCTGAATATTAAATTAGTTTTGAATTCAAACATACAGAGCATTAGACAAAAAATATGCAACATTTTGTTTCATCATCATCATCTTTAAGTAAATGAAATTACTAAATAGTTTTTGAGGTTAGGCGATCACGTATAATAATAAACACACACGTTTTGTAATATCTCCTGCATACAACAAGTTACAGCCTTTAAATTTTTGTAATTGGTGGTGAAGGTTAACTGGGGACTGCACATTAAGGATGTAGGTTGTAAGAGTTTGTGGTTTCCTACTAAATATTTCTGCTATCCGCTTTTGTTTTTCTTTTGTATCATATTTGTTCATGATTTGTCCGCCATTCATTTGAATCGCAACATCACAACAATCGAGTCCATTTTATTTTCTAGGCTGGCGCTTTGAGCTAATTAGATGGTTGCCTATCAGTAGAGAATGGTCTACCTTTTCAAATTTTTTTCTAGAGTTTCATAAAACCGCTACCAAGCATTCCTTTTCGTTTCCACGCGGACCAGTACTTGGAGGTGAATGACGCTTTTAAGGTTTAAAGTCTACGCCAGCCACTGAGAAAAGGATAACAGCAATTCCAATCCTGGTCGCTTTGAATACGCTGCCGTAATCTAAATTCTAAGATAAATCTGTGGATATGAGGAAGCAACGGGAAACCACCCCATAAATTAAATTTCCTAGTACGTCATCTTGGCTTTAGCCAGGTGATCGCCTACGCACTGCATTATGTATGTCACTTGAAGAGCTAGGTAGCAGCATACTTGTTATTGGAACTACGAATCTTTTTACTATACATTTTTTTAGCGACAGTAACCGGTACTCCTAATTCTCCTAACCGACTACTACAGTAACTATTAACTCTGTAGAGTGTAGAGGCATTTGAGGGCAAGCTGCAATGCAACGCACAGTACACAGTCTACTTTTCTCTTTTTGCTAGTATCTAGAAAAATTTCTTTGCATCCAGAGAAAAGAAAATATAAAAAATTTGGAAAGCTGGATCCACGGCTAAGAGATTTCAAACAACACTGGCACCGAGAAAGTGTTTTAAAAACCATTCAAAGTCAAAACGTCGTTTTTCTTGATATTATTATCTGGCTATTATTAGCTAAAAGTCCTGGAAATCAGTTACAGCTACTAGGATAAACATTAAAAACTGGACAATGATATAATCTTCACTGGTTAAATAGGAGTTCAATAAAATCAAAAACGTCTTTAATAATTCAATCTTATTTTTAAGTAAGACGAATCATAGTAACGGTTTTTTTAACGAATAATTGTTGACTACGAAGCCGAAGCTTCCGGTTCAACCACTGCTGATGCTTACCAAACATTCGCCGAACAATATAGATTTGCACTTTATGGACGGTATACTTATCTGGTGCAGCAAACGTTCATTTAGTAAGAAGAATGTTTGGTATTTCGAGAAAAAAGCAAAATGATGATGTATAAAGGGGTATTTTCGTATTGTTTGAAAAATGTTCCAAACAGCAAACGGTGAATGCCTCATGCTCATATTTTCGAAAATTTTCTAGGCGACAACTCTATATTCGCTATTCGATATATTTGATGTCATTTTTTATTCAGATGTGGAAATCGTCCGAATACGAACGATCTGTCTGAACATCACAATAAACAATTATATAAATATCTTAACAAAATCAACTAAACTACTTAACTTAATTAACTATAATCGCATGAATACATTCGCTTACAAATGGTTCGTCAAATTATTGAGCAATGTCTGGGTGCACACAAAAGATTCATTAATGAATTTGCTGTATGTTAACAAATACATTTGTTCACAAATGATTTACCAAATCATTTGCTGAACACATTTGCCAATGTGTAAAGCTAACATTCTTTATTTGGAGTGTTCCATTGGAAAGCAGTAACAAAATACCAAAGGATTTGCCAAGAAAGTCAGAATATTATTCTAGTCAAAAATCATACGACGAAAAAATAGAATAGCAACACATTTTTAACTGTTGTTAGTGAAATAGCATTTTGTCACAATGCAACAGTGATTAAGTGATAGCTTGCATTAGTTGTAAAAATTGTTTTACTAAAATAAAAAATTTTATAAATTTTATAAATTATAAAAAATTTATAAAAAAATAAAAATATGGCGAATCATTTGCTAATATTTCAATATTGTCAACATAAATAATGTGGTATCTTAAGCTCTTTATTAAAGCCCTTCTTAGAATTCCAACTTACTAAGAACATGTTGGTTTTTCATTGCCTTTCCTATATAATATCTCCCAGCTCGATGTTGGACTTGAGATCACAACAGTGTATGCGGCACGACAGGAGTTAGACGATAATTTGTCGTTCTTCAGCCTGCTGGACGGTGCACAATTATTTTGGTTAATATTAAAATGACTACTCAAGATTTATTCCCTAATTATAACGTACAATCCTATTCTAACTACACCTTTTCCACCAGTAATTCAGAAAAGATCAACTGCTATTCAGAAAACGTCAATTGTAATTCAGATTTGTCAATTGATATTCAGAAATCGTCAACTGTAATTCAGATTTGTCAGTTGATATTCAGAAATCGTCAGTTGTAATTCAGATTTGGCAACAAGTTGACAAATCTGAATTATAATAGGGCACTTCCACTCCCCCACTCCAACATGGCTGCCGAACAGCAGCTAGGTGGTATGGTTGGTGGTATTCGCCATAAGATTTGTTAAGGATTCAAGTGTTTTCGTTATAAAAATGTATTTTTTATAGAATTCTAACCAGTTCTTTTAGAATTTTTAGCTTTTATGACACGGTGGTGATTGTTTTATAATAAATTGGGCTACTAAAATCCACTATACTTGCAAATAATTGAATAAATTGTGTGTTATTAAATTTTTAAAAATTATTAACCTGAAATATTAAAAGTTACAATAATTTAATAATTTGAACAGTTATTTAAATGAAATACAATACAATAAATAAATAAACAACATTTCAGCTGTTATGTTTTGTAATTTTTTGCCAGCATTTTTGTGTTTCAGTAATTTGTTTGACTTTCCGGTTCATGTTGAAATAGCAGGGCTATACAACCAGAATTTGTTATTTTCCAACTTCTGCCGGTTTGCCTTTAAACAAAGTCAAATATTTACAGAATAAAAAGTACAGTAAAATTAAATGAATGATTAAACTTAATCAAATCAAACTAGAAAATATCTAATTTAAATGGTTTTTCGTCAGTTTGAGTTATAGGTAGGGAATTTTCAAACTTGGGCGAAATTTGTATCTGCCGGGCTTAATGCATTCTCGACTAGAAGATTTGCTGATTTTTAAGACATAATTTTTACATTTTTTAGTAAACTCCTGAACTGTGCTAGTTACGATTATATCTTTCACTAAATCTGAATGTATTTATGTAAATTACTCAAAAACACAAAAATGCTGGAAACTAATTAATTATTAATAAACAGCTGAAATGTTGTTTATTTTTATTTAAAGCAATTTATTTCAAATTATTGTACCTAACTTTTAATATTTAAGGCTAATAATTTTCAAAAATTTAATAACACAAATTATTCAATTATTTGTAAGTATAGTAGATTTTAGTAGGCCAATTTATTATAAAAAAATCACCACCGTATCATAAAAGCTAAAAGTGCTAAAAGAACTGGTTAGAATTCTATAAAAAATACATTTTTATAACGAAAACACTTGAATCCTTAACAAATCTTATGGCGAATACCACCAACCATACCACCAAGCTGCTGTTCGGCAGCCATGTTGGAGTGGGGGAGTGGAAGTGCCCTATTGACGATTTCTGAATATCAACTGGCAAAGCTGAATTATAGTTGACGATTTCTGAATTACTGATGGAAAAAGTAGATATCTACCTACTGATCTTAGATAATACATATACATATAGTGAGTGGCCCTAACCACTTAGTTTTCTTTTGGAAGTTAAGTTGCAAAACACTGTATAAACCGTTATACAATCTGACTTAAAGATGTAAAGATTTGATTGAAAATTAGGGAGTACATAGTAGTTTTTTATTCCAGTTGCTATGCATTTCATAACAATTACTCCAAATTTTTAAACAATTATTTTTTAGTGCAAACATTACATATCTAATTGATATAATATGAGTATATCTGTAATTTGGATTTAAGAAGCAAATTAAACGATCTTATTTAGCAGTCGAAATAAGATAATATTGGATCTAAGTTTCCGAAACGGAAGATAATACGATCAGCAAGCGAAAAATTGCAATGATCGCTAGATAATAAAATTGAGTTTTTTTATTATCAGAGGTTAAAGTTCAATTTTCTAATACATTTTCATGTTAATTTAGAAACTGTGTTTATGTTTATCTACCATAATTTTATTTCATTGCTTTATTGTATTCTTTAACAATCCATTAGTTATTTATTTCACTAAAAAATGTCAATTTCCAACTTTTCGTCAAACTGATACTGCACCTGCGTGCAGTGTGAAATTTGTGAATTATTAACGTGTAATGTAGCATTCACAAAGAGACAAAGAAGTATGGTAAAAACTTGCAAGAGCCAATCAAATTGCAGTAAGCCGTTTAGCACAACTACATAATCTTTATATGAATGCTAATTTACGTTATAGCAGATGTGTTTATGTCAAAAATTATATCTGATGGAAATATTTTCGAAATGAATTTGAAATCAACATGCCAAAGTAACTCGCAGTATTATTGCTAGATTATTGCTATTGTGAAGCTATAACCGCAACAAGTAATTATCACATAGATCGCAAAAGCCTACTGAAGCGTTAATTTATTATGGAGAACCCTGTATAATTATTAATTTAACAAATTTTAATTATTTTATTTGAGTTACCTAGTTTTGTACTATTTTATTATTAACCCCTGCAAACACGTAAGGCTTGTGATTAACCCAAAGTTAGAAATTGGATTACTAACAACTAAATACAAATAATAATTTATTAATTATAATAAAAAGTAATTTTAATTTAAACCTAGAATATATGGTTTAATTTTTATGTCTATCTGAAATACATTTATCTGCACAAAGAAGTCAAATTAAAATCTTTTTTATTTAAACTTGCCTTTTCCTGAACTTAACTAACTTGATTTTAGAATCTTTCCCAGATATATACAGGGCCGTATCTAAATTGAATTTTTGCGTTTTTGATGAATATTATAAATGTTTTGGCAGCTACTGCAAAATTTAATTTAATTTAAAGAAAAACTTGGCAATAATTGACTGTGGTTTGCGTTAAGTTTTTATTAATTATGCAATTTGTGCAAAAGTATTTTAAACTTGCAAATCAATAATAATTACACAAATTTAAAGAAAATTACTTGTAATAAAATTGACATTCTATGGGTAACTTTTGAGTTTCATTAAATTAGTTTGTAATCTAGAAACTTTTGAATAAATTTAATTAAAATGAAAAACAAATTTGTTAATCAAGTTTAAATGTACAAAACTTTGTTAATCAATCAATATTTTTAAATAATTTTGGTCTAAATTAGACTTTTTATAAATGGATGAAATGCACAAAAAGTATAGAAAACTAGTCGGTCTAGCAATTTGGTAGATATTAGAAAATTCGAAAGGATTAAAGTAAGCAATATTAAAAGTTTGATGTTGAAGTTTCCAGCTATTTAAAAACGCAATTTTCTATTATAGTAGTCATAGATAGCATTAACTTTAGATACGGTTCTGAATACATGCATAAGCAAACCTAGACGTCATTACGCGTCTCGGCGTATGTCTCTACTTTTTTTATCCAATTCTGAATGCTGTCTGTTGAATCATCTCTCTCGGTCTAAAACCGCCTTGGCAATTGCTCTATCTCTTTTTACGTTTCCCAGAGGTCCCTTTTCATCTCATAACGTGACAAGATTCACAAAATAACACCGTGCTCAACACGTGTCGTTTCTATAGCAACAGCTTGGCCCATCGTCCCGCTACTTGCTGACTCCTCTCCCTTGTTCTAGAGATCATTCCAAAATAATCCTACAAATGTGCGTTTTCACTTGAAAAATTGCTGAATTATTACTATAGACGTTCTTCGAAACTCACTCTAAACAAGGCAGTTTTTTCATTTGCTATTTTTTAGTTGACCAGTTTTGTTTTACGTTTATGCTTTTTACATAAAAAGGCAATTTTCCTAAACGTCTTTCTTGTTTTTATTTATTATTTGATTTTGTAATATGCAAAGCTGTAGTTAGTTCAAGTGTTATAGCTTATAGGTATTATCGAGAATGCAGCCTCTTAATCCAATTATATAGATATACTCCATGACAAAAATTGTATTAAAAAAATATTTTTTTCTAGTCATTGATAGCTGTTATAAATGTAATCAACTAATAGCATTCAATCAGTGTCGTTGTCAAATCCCGCAATTCATGTGATAAAATGAAAATGAATATGTCGTCATGCGGCGACAGATTGTCACACGGTGGTAACGACCAGGTCGATAGACTTGATCCAGAAAGCTTATGAAGCTTAACGCCTTTACAATTTATTTTATATATGTATTTCATATTTACAATTTACAGTTAAAATATTTTTGAGCTTATATAAATACAAAGCCACGACGTATTGAATAGTGTCTTTGTCGCAGCTTCGTCACCACCAACGACTGCTCCAAAGCCAACAACGACCGAGACTCCAAGCCGCATGAGAGACGTCTGGGGAAATGGAGACTTCAACAACTCTGTCTATGGAAATCCATCTTCTCTAACTGTTCATCTATCGGATAAAGGTATTTGAACCTTTTTTACACAGTGGCAAAACAATGTTAATGTTGTCTTTTTCTATAAATTTTTATTTATCTCGACGTCCGTCGTTGTTTATAAAAAAAATTATATGAATCTAGTTCAATCTACGTAACCATAATATTTTATTTTATTTAGGCCAATATCCTTAAAACGCTATTTCGATTATTTAATCTCGAGCCATCTCATACCTCTGACATTACGGTTAATTTAATAAGCTGATTCGACATTCGACTTTTCCGCAATTCACCAACTCGAACCGTTGAGTTCATTTATGCTAATTGTAAAGCAAATACGTTATAGTAGGTATTGTCTATCCTCAAATTCAAAAAAAATATTAACAAATTTTATTACAACAGTAAAAGGACTAATTTTATTTTTAACTTTGCAAAACAAAAAAATTACAAAGTAATAGTTTAATTTATTAGTAGTATAGTTGGGAACGGGAGCTTTTAGAAGTCGTTATTTGTCCCTAACTCGAATTCTCATTTAAAAGAAAAACCGTTATTATTTTTCGTAGAAAAACGTGATTGAGTGGTGGTAAAATGAAATATATAAAGATTTCTTTTTATTCCAGAGTTTGGTTGTTTAAAAAATGTTGTATTTCTTTTTCTTGGCTTAATTTCTAATGTAAATTGCAGTCAAATACTTTGCTCCATTTGTTTCCTTTTTAAATTATAAAATTGGTAACTTGCCATAACAGTGTGCGATTACAAAACAATTTCAAGTTACTTCGCTTGTTGAATGAACAAATTGGGCAATTCGGAATAGCAGTTTAAGCAAATTTACAATTTGAAAACATAATTTGATGTTTAGTGCTTGTTATTTAATATGGGTAGCCTAATTTGAAATTTTGGGATAGGCAAAAACCACAAAAGTTGATTTCACTTCATTTTTAATTTCAAAGGTATCTAACTGTTTAGATTACTTACATGCAGTCGAACCACGAGACGTACAACTAGATGATTTGTCAAAGAAAAGAAAAAAAGAAAAACTTCAGTTTCTTCAAATTAAGAATTTCACTGTAGTCAAATTTACGTAATTAAAATATCTCACTAAAATACCTCATCATTTAATTAGCATGAATAGATTAACAAAATTAAATCATTTTACTATTCAAGTTTTCCAAAATTTTAATTTCGAGCTTTGCATATTTATAAGCACAGAAAAGAGTTTATTCACACTTGTTTATACCTTCTAACCTATAAAATATGTAAGTATTTAAAAAAAAAATTTTAAAGAAATTTATTTTCCAACAAAATTTATATTTTATTATATAAAATACGTTGATCAGATGATACATTGACGCAAAATGCGGGAGTAACAGAGGGGGGGGGGGTAAGCAAACAGTTAAAATATTGTATACCCAAACATTCCAATAAAAAGAATAACGTATGAAAAATTATTTTTTCACTTTGAATTCATTACGTTATATTGATTATTCATTACGTCGATTATTGGGTCATCTCATGAGCCGTAGACACGAGTAGCCGTAATATATCAATGGATCAATTGATCGGCAGATCAGCGGATCAACAGGTATAGGTTTATAGAGTATATAAGAGTTATATAGGTCTAAAATCTAAAAACACTAACGGTAGAAATATCCTATGCGCTGGGTGGAGTTGAAGCGTGCAAAGGTATTTAAAAGAAGAGAAGCAAGTAAGCGTAAGGCGTAAGAGGAATTGTCCGCAAATAGGTCAAAAAAATTTAAACAAGAAGAAGCTGAAGAAGTATTAAAGATATTAAACAACAAATTGATGATGATGAGACGATTTAGTGTTGTTATATTATATCGAGTATTCTGTTTGTGTTTTTGAATCATGCGGACTGACAGACACGGAGCCAGATCATAAGGCTTCTTCCTATACGTTGTATAGAAGCCTAATGAATAGAAATAGCTAAGAACTAAATAAATCGTAACTCTTTACATTTCTTGCAAATAAAGAACATAATATATAAAAAAACCGGTGGGGTCATTCTACCAAATAAGAACATTTTTACAGGGCGACCCCTTCTGATTTTGTTGAAACTCTGTGAATATGTTCTCTACATTATAAAAAATATTTGCTGAAAATTTGGGCTCTTAATATGCAGCCAATTTTAAGTTATGATTTATTGAATTTAAAAATTTTTATCACTACCTTTATCATGCAAGATAATCTAACGAGAACATCCGCTTGATGCGGTTTTTGGTTGCGAATTTTTGCGAATACAGTGACGCGCATGAATAGATTAACGAAATTCTGGCCAAAAATTTGCCCTGGCGACATGTTCCAAACAAAAAGCCATTAAATTTTTCGAAGAAAAACAATTTTTTACCCGCACAAATCGTTTATTTTGCAATCTCTGTTTTTTTCGTGCTGTTCTCAGATAAACAGCCCCGGGCGAGTGGGCAAAATCTTTGATTTGATTGAGTACAGCATTTATTCATCCATCGTCGAATATAAGCCTCCCTTAATTCTTGTGAGTAGTATTTATAATTATTGTTTTAAATTTTATTTGTCCCATTTTGGAAAAAATTTGGATTGGCTATAACTTGGATTATTTTTGGACGATTGATTAGGATCAAAATTGAAAAGATAATAATTAAGATTTGGAATTGAATGATTTAATTGAGAATATTAAAATTGAAATTTTAAAAGTTTTTAAAGATGATATCATTTGCGTGTAGTCCATTTCTAACAAATATTTCGTTTCCCATTTGTATTGAAAATTTATTTCGAATAAAGTTTTAAATTTGGATTTATATCAGGGATTATTGAAAAAGTATTGTTTTGAAACTTTCCGATTATTTTCATTATTGTTGAAGATTTTAATTAAGAGTTTGGATTATTCCAACTGCCCTAGCAAGTTATTTTTTAAGGGTGCATTTTTCCCAAAGGAGCGCGTCTGCAAAATCTAAACCTGGAAAAATACATCTCAATATGAATATATTGCCGTATAATTGGGGGGAGGGGGCAGCGTAATTAAAAAAATAATGGTGCCTAATCCATTTAATCATAAAAATTTCAATAAGCAACAATAAACAAATCCAAATCCAAATAATTTGAATTCAATTGCAAATCCAATTTAAAATGATTTAAATTTTTGCTCTGATACCTTTAATTTTTCTTATTCAATTTAAAAAATTTTCATTTTTTCAATTAAAATAATTCTTTCCAAATATAATAAAATATGCATAATAATAATGGTCGATTAGATCATCATTCCGTTTAAAACAATGTATCATAAGGTTAAACTTAATAAATTTTTTAATTTACATAGTTTCAAGATGGTCTATCTTCTCACCCTTCTTGCATATGTGTAGGAATTCGGCATTCTTGGTGTTATTTGTTAACAAGATGCTCTGCAAAATTAGATTTCTACTCTTATCTTTATTATTCTACCAAGTGGAGACGTGTTCTTTTAATCTTTTTTTGATTACATGGAATAGTGTATAGTGCTGTCGCTTCTTAAAAGTTATCCAATTCTTCTATGATACAAGTGGTTTCTTAGAAGGACGTCTGGCAAATAGTCCAGCTGAATCGAAAATTTCAAACAATTTGTGTAGCTGATGTTAGACGAAAATCTTTACTGCTTCACAAACGATTATTTTATCATCTCTTTTGGTTATTCGTCGCTATGTTCTTCGTCGTGTGTCTCCTGATCCATAATTAGTATTATTAAGACATCAGACCTTTTTGTCAGAAATAACTGTTTTGGTTTGAATCTGTGTAAAACACTCAAGGTCTCTTTTCTAATGCTAACGATTTCCACGTACAAGTACTACCTAATGACTGAACCATAAACTGATAACTTTTTATCGAGATTGGTTGAATTTTTTTTTTGCCGTGTCCAGGTATCTTGTACACCGCGACCAGATAGCCGACCGATCTTTCACACTTATCTGACTGTTGTCAGCTGTTGAAATGAACACAATTTCGGACTAGTATTATAAGTGTCAGTTTAAACCCGAGATTAACGAAACAAAGTTTAAAGACCAGCACCCCATGTGAGCAATACACCTTACTTTTCTTATATAATTTTGGGGAGCTTATGGCAATCAACGTTATACGTTATTTTTTACTTATAATCGCAAAATTATAACACTGTATATTACTAATGAGTTTTTTACAATAAAGTTTACTTACATGCGTTAACAAAAATAATTTTAAATGTATTTTGTACAAATACTGTAGTAAGTATGCCCGGGTACCCGGGTGCGAATGGAGAGATGGCTGAAGTTTAGACTAATTTAAAATAAATTTTAAAAAAATTTGAATTCATGATTTGCTTACTTTTGAGCTAAATAATGACGATCCGAAGCTCAAAATGAAATTTTCATTTTTTTGCAGTTCTTTTCATGCAAATACAACAAGGTGGGTAACCGGGTACCCGGGTAGTAATATAAGGGTTAAATAAAAAATAAAAATAAGAACAAAAATTGTTTCTAAGTAAACAATGTTGAATTATTGTTTAGTAATACAATAATAAGATTAAATTTATTTTATTTGATATTTTGACTAGATTTAACTATTTAAATGATATAAAAATACTTTATCCGGTATTAATAACGGTTTTCATTATTATAATAAAAAGATAATGGAAAAAAGAAAACCCACGTAGCACAAAGTTGGTTTTTCAAATTTCATATTCATAACTTGTGACTTTCTCTCCCCAATAATATATTCGATGTATTAGAAAAAATCTAAAGGACCTTTTTCATAATAATTAATAACTAGCTTTCTTTTAAATGTTGTTCTACTAAGTTTGAATGTTGAAACAATGTTGAATGGTTAAATGGGAATTAACAAATTAAATTTTTATCGTCACCCGACAAAGAATTATAATGTTAAAACGTTTCAAAATTTGCAAAACTATTCACAGAAAATAATTTTGTGACCCTATCCTTTGTTGTCATATCTTGGTTAGAGCACGTAGTAGTAAGCTTGAATTTATGCAAACCACGTGGCATGGCATATGTTACGAGTTACATATCACTCGAACCATTCAAAGTATAAAGTAATCTATATACTAGCATAATATGCACCAAAATCATACTTATTAAAAAAAAATTTCTTAACATAAAATCAATCAATTGAATTAAATTTTTCAAATCAACATCAAAATTTTAACTCCAGTCTTGGGTTACAGCTATATAATATAATTTACGTACTGCAGGCAATTTATACATCAAAGTCTCCTAATTAATTAAAAAACCAATTTACTCTCAATGTGTTAAAGGAACGTGTATCTATGACCACGTAATTGTATTACCTAAACACGATCAAGCAGTCATTCGAAAATCCGTTTTTATTAATTTTGAACTGAAAGCTATTCTAATTTATTAATTTGTGATAATAATGTTTAAATAAAAATAAAAAATAATTGAGAATGATTATTTGAAATAATAATTTTCTATTGCAATACAAATGACAAAGTCACCAAGCACAAATGCTTGGAGCTGCATATAAAAAGATAAAATTTTAATTGTAAAAAAATAGTGGTAAATAACTTCAATACGTTTTATATTGTGCTGAATAGAGAGGCATTATAAAATGTTCGTCATAATAATTTAGCTTTGGGAGACGTTGAGTTGACCATTCAACGCCACTTTAGAATACAAGACATGGCCAATAAAAAGCTTGAAACTCTCAACTTTTGAGATTTTTAATGAAAAGTTCTTTCACTGCCACTTAACTTTAATTGCACGATGATGCTTTTTCTCTTTTATTCTTAAAATGAAAAGAAATAGATTTAAAGTTAATGCTGTACCATAATACTAATATTTTTTTGTGAAATTTACCATCCCGAATGTTTTTTAAAAATTATGTATTTTGAAACAAAATCATAGGTAGGTATTACTTATTAGAATGGTTTTTACAAATGCTTAACATAATATTTTAGAGGCTATTAATATCCCATTAAATTGGAGATTCGTTTTGAATATTGAATATTATTTTACATTTTTTCATTCTGATTATTCCATTAACTTCAGAGCTGTGGGCGAGTTAAATTACATCAGGAAATTATTGGTTATCTTTAAACTTCAATATTAATTTTCAATTTTAAAATTTTTTCTATATTTATAAATATAATCTTTTATATTACAACAGCTTAATAAAAAACGAGGTGGAACTCGGATGATCGCAGTTCTTGTGGCTACCTTTTTGATTAAACTTGAAAAATATGGTTTAAAATATAAAGTAAAAAAAAATTTCGTCGGATAATCGGATAATTATATTTTGTAGGTTGGTAATATAATTTTATTTTGAAACTAAAGCTCTTAACAAGGGTATTTTGCGATCTTCAGATGTTTATTAATTGTTGTAAGTATTTTAAAAACTTAGAATTAATAATTAGTATTAAGTATATTATTTCAGGGGTTACAATTTATATATTTTAAAATCATTTGAGCAGTTTATTTGTTATTTTCTTTAATCCGATTATCTTCTTATCACAGTTATTAATTTATCTGACCCAATCACTATATGGCAAAAATTTTATAAAAAAATAGTATAAATCTATATTAATTAATATAACGTACTTATGTTTTTTATACTATTAAAGTAGTTCATAATAATTTCATTGTAAATAAATCGAAGAATTGTGTTTCTTGTGGTTGGTAAATCACAAATTTTATATAAAAGAAGAACTCTAAGAATAATTATTAACTTAAATAATAAGAATTTTAAACATGCGGACGGACAGACACGAGACCAGAACGTAAGGCTTCTTAGTATACTTCGTATAGAAGCCTAATACATAAACAAATCATCTTAAAAAAAGATATGTATGTAATATTCATAAAAATTCAATTATAATATAAAATACATTTTACATAAAAATTGTAAATAATTTTAACGAATTTTAATTTTAATTTTATCTTATAAACAGTAATTATAAATCTTTCAAATTATTTTAAAAACCTTTAAATTATCTTTCACTTTGCTATTCAACATTTTTTTGTAGATCAAATACTTCGATCAAGTTTGAACTAAATTACACAAATTTTATTATTCAGGAAACTTTAAATGTGTTTAAGCTAATTTTCAATTTACAATATTTCCGGCTAGAAAGAGAAAGTTTTAGTAAAAAAATAGTATATTACGTACCTAGAGGAAAAAAACTTATTACAGCCGTGCGCTAAGAATGTTATGTTATTAAAGCTTATCACTAAAGTACATATTACGTTGCTTACCCACAATTTTTAAAATGGTTATGCTTTAATTCCATTTTATGATTCCACGGTCAATCAAGATTAAGCATTAAATAATTTTGATAATCATTTTGTACGTAAAATTGTAGGTGTAATTTAATTTAGTTATCTTATAATTTTTGACTGCAGTTTATGTATACAATTTCATTCACATTCACATAGTAAATTATTAACAAAAAATAACAAATATTTAAAGTATTTATTATAAACTGTATCCGCTGTATTGATAAAAATTTATTTAAGAGAATGTTGAAACCTATTTTTAACCGACTTCAAAAAAAGGAGGAGGCTCTCAATTCGACTGCATTTTTTTATGTTTGTTACCTCAGAACTTTCGACTGGGTGAACCAATTTTGATGATTCCTTTTTATTTGAAAGCTGGTGCTTCCCGTGTGGTCCCATTTCAATTTGGTCCAGTTCTAACAATGGCATCGATGAGAAAAACATATAAGTCTTAAATTTGCCTTAAGTGTCTGCGCAAGAAATGAACGAATAACTCAATATCGCGCCAACCGATTTCGATGATTCTTTTTTTTTTATTGGAAAGGATGTACTTAAAGGGTAGTTTGATAAAAGTTTGGTTAAGTTCTGATTATGGGATTCATGACAAACTAACGGAACTTTTTAATTCTTAGGAGCAAATTAACGATTTAAAGTAAAACAGGTACACTTTCCTCAAGTAATTTATTGAATCTACGTACTAGTTTCGGCTACCAAGCCATCATCAGCGTATTCTACAAAAATATAAATTATTAGTAATACAATGAGGCACGCTACCAATTCGATATTCATACCGTCAGTTTTTTACAAAAGTTCAAACAACATTTAATTAAAATCAATATTAAAATCCCGAAAACATAAACTATATAAAACTGTCAAATACTAAAATTTTTCAAAAACAAACACCAATCTAACTTGAATAAGCTGTGCTTTTCTTATTTCGAAGCTTTCTAACAGGTCCAGCTTCTTTCCTTTTTTGATGTTATGTATTAAGTGGATGTTTCTTTCGCTGATCGTGTGCCCGGTGTTTAATAAATGCTGTGACACTGCTGAAAATTTGTTTTTGTTTTTATGTTCTGCAAGTCTGGTTTTCAATTTTCTACCGGTTTGTCCAATGTATTTCACGTTGCAATCTTCACATTCTATAGTGTACACTCCGCTCTTATCTAGTGTATCCATTTTGTCTTTGTTGTTTAGGATTGCCTGTTTTATTGTGTTGACGCTTTTCATGGTGGTTTGCAGTCCAAATTTGTGCAGCAGTCGAGCAATTTTCTGTGTCACTGGTCCGATGTAAGAAATCTTATTGTATCCTGTCAGGGAGTCAGGTTTAGCTTTTTTCCCTCTGTTTCTGCTTTTTATGATGTCCTCTATCAACCCCTCATCGTATCCGTTATTTCTAGCGATTACCTTTATGGTGTTGACTTCTTTCTTCATTTCTTCTATGCTTATCGGTGTGTCGAGCGCCCTATTAACGTAAGCTCGAATTGCTGCCATTTTGTGTTGTTCGCAATGGTTGGATGATTTATGTATTACTATGTCCGTGGCTGTGGGTTTTCGGAAAAATCCCGAATTCGAATTTATTTCCTATTATTTTTTCACATTTATTTGACATTTATTATTATTTGACAGTTTTATATAGTTTATGTTTTCGGGATTTTAATATTGATTTTAATTAAATGTTGTTTGAACTTTTGTAAAAAACTGACGGTATGAATATCGAATTGGTAGCATGCCTCATTGTGTTACTAATAATTTATATTTTTGTAGAATACGCTGATGATGGCTTGGTAGCCGAAACTAGTACGTAGATTCAATAAATTACTTGAAGAAAGTGTACCTGTTTTACTTTAAATATTGGCCTCAAGGGGTTCTCCATTTATGACAAATTAACGATACTCGGCCGAATCTTTTATAGGCTATCCGGATATTTGAGTCACTCACCGTAACGTCGTTATGGTCAAGTAATTGTCGTAGTTGAATATAATGATCAATGATAGATGTTTCTCCCTGACTTTGTTTGTTTCATTTAAGCGGCACTGTTTCATATAAACAGCATGTTTAGTACGTCTACCCATATTCAGACAAATTAGTTAGTGTACTTTAGATTCACTAAAAATCAAAAAATTAAAAAAAATTTTAACAAAAAAAAATCAACTTAAAAAAAAAAAATTTCAAAACAAATTAATATTACACGTAAGGTTAATGAACATTTGTGATTGGTGTTTTACTTTATGACACATTCCTTAAAAAATGCTTTATTTTTTATGAATACAGGGGTAAATTTATATACCGTATTATCTTCGCGTCGCGACAATCTGATGCAAAAATAAATTCTAGTGTAAACGTAAAATGATTCGAATTTCAGCAGTCCAGTGTTTATTATTTTTTGCCTGTGGGTTATAATTGGACTTGACCAACCCAATAAAACACTTATTGAGAAACTAAATAAATAAAATTTAATTTTAAAAATAGTATTGGATAGAACACTGCGAAAAACCGTTTCCCAACTTATTAAAATTTTGTAATAGGTCGATAATTGATTGTCTGATTGACAATAAACTAATTTTCTATACCAGTCCAGTAACCAGGGAGTTTTACCTGACAAATTTCTGTGACAAAGGATTGAAAACTGATTCCTATGTAATTTTGGTCGTAGAATCCGAATTCAACAACAAAATTTCCTTGTGCCAAAGCTGCTTTTTTTTGCAAAAAAATCAAAATTTAGGGCAACCTATTGATTTTTTCAAAAATATGTCATGTATCAAGAAAAAAGTACATAAAATTTCCTACAAAACGACTTTTTGGTTGATTTCCTAGGACGAAAATTAACACCGCAGGTGCCATTCGCGTTTTTGCTGCTTTCTCGAAAAATTTAAATTTCATAATTTCTCGAGTGAAAAAAAAGTTTTCAAGCCAACAGCAACGGGTAAAAATATAGCCTCTGGTCGGCATGGAATTTGAATTTTTTAAATTTTTTAAAAAAATTTCTAAATCAATGTGAAAAAATCAATAGGGTTCCCAAAATTTTGATTTTTTTGCAAAAACACTAGATTTTGTGTGTTTTTGATACCGAAAACCGAAAACAACCGAAAGGTAAGGTATACTTCATGCGTAAATTCAAGTTGAGTGGGGTCAACAGCCAATGGGATGCCTGCTTTTATAAAAATTTTAGAAACTGTTCTAAACCTCTCGTTTTTATAAAAACGTTTTTGTGACGTCATGAAAATGGAAGCACCATCAAAAATATTTTTACGTACGTCATTTTTATAAAACTACTGGCCTGTCACACTATTAAAACCGTTTTTATACAAATTTTTATAAAAATTTGGATGGAATTTTTATAATGTGACATCGACTTAACATATTACAACTTGTGTCTAGTCTAGTGTTTTTGAAAATAAAACCGGAAACAAACAAAACTGAACAAAGCAAAATATATAGAATTAAGCTCGAAGCAGTTGAGTTTTGTTATTATTATCTTGATGAAAATATTTAAAATATGAATAACATAATATTTTTAAATGGTAGTTTAAAATATTTGAAATTTATTCTTAATTTTATTTCATTTGTTTTGTACTTTTGTTGTTCATTATATAGTTTTTCTATAAAGCAGTTTAGCTTTTTGGAATATGAATGTATTGGGATAAATTTGTATTGTATAATGAATAATATTACAATTAAATTGGATAATAATAATAAAGATGTATAATGTATGTCCATTAAATTTACTATCCAGAAAGGAAAAATTTTAAACTCGAAAGCCCTGATACTGATATTGAATAATGGCACTATTTAGTTCTTAGTTAGTTTCAATTTTTTTTAAATCAAGGAAGTATTTACATACAAAATTTAATAATTTTAGTACCCAGGGCATTTGGGCAAAAAATTTAATATTTAATATATTACATTATATTTAAAATAATTGAATTATAAATTACTAGCTGGCCCGGCAGACGTTGTTCTGCCCAAATTTCAATATTTGCCCACATGGATTTTCTAGATCCAATCCGCATATAACCTTGCGACTTATTTATGGTCATCGCAAATACCAAACGTATTAAAAAAGGATTACCTAAATAAATAAATGATTAAAGAATACAAATCAAGGTTTAATAAAAAGTTTAACAAAACTGCTAAGTACCTATTCATAAAAATAACAATTACTAATTTTATTTTTGCCAATTACTGTTCTTTCTTTTCCTTCCCCCCTTCGTCTTCTAATGAAGAATTTTCAAAATTATGCAACGATATTGCTAATTCCTGCTTTTCTTTCTGATTCTTCTTCATATAGGCAGCAGCCAATCCTTCTTCTCGTTTTCTTTTTGCAATAGTTAATGCATCAGTACGCATGGGGTATCCGCCAAAATCTTACAATACTTCATTTAAAGAATTTATAGAGGCTTGAGTAAATTCCTCTTTCCTCCGACCAGCAATTGGTTTGAAAATACTTCACCAGATTGGTCCATGGGCGTCCAAGGGATCTTTTTCAGGGAGGAGCAAAATCAAAAAAAAAGAAGAAAAACTAAAAAACACTAAAAAAGTTAAAAATTTTTATTTAGGCAAAAGCCTGGGGCAGCTGCTCCCTTTGCCCCCCCCCCCCCAAATGGACGCCCATTGATTTGTCGTTCTGCAACTCCACACGCATGTTTATACTTAATTTGAGTGTTTCATCGTTTATTTCATTTTCAATTCATCGGATGGCGTTGACCGTGGAAACACTGGCAATGCTTGACGAAAATCACCTACCAACAGAATCATAGCACCACCAAACCGATTTTGATTGTTTCGTAGGTCTTGAATCCTTCTTGTACATTCATCCCAAACGATCAACTTGCATTACTGCAAAACTTTGGCTATCTCACAGTTCTTCGAAAGGTTACACGTTTCATTGATTTGCATATTCAAGGGCAACTTGAGTGCTGAATAACCTGTTGGGCCGCCTTCCAACAACGTAGTTGCAATTCCAGATGAAGCAAGTGTAAGTGCAATTTCATTTTGCGAGCGAATCAAAAAAGTTTTTCCAGTTCCACCGGGAGCGTCCAAGAAGAAAATCCCTCCAGTTCCATCGTTTACAACTTCCATGAGAGTGTCGTTCGCATATTTTTGTTGCCAATTCAACAGCGAATGTTTTTTCGAATTGATTTTCGTTGCAACAGCCAATTATGGGTTTTGAAGTTTTGCACTACGTTGGGAAAAACACTTCGAATGAGCTCTTCCTTTGATTCGGTCAACTGGCAGATATCAGTGGGCAATATGGTGAATACGGTCGAGATATCAACCGCGATTTTCCCATTACCAATGTCCAAGAATCTGGCAGGTATGGCTTTTTGGCTTAGTGAATGGATTTATTTGGACAGTTGCAACTAATATAATTGGTGACATATTTAAGTTATATATTTAAACATATTTAAGCAAAAAATTGCTATCGAATTCATTTTTCTCGAATTTTGTAATTTTCCTGAAAACTTTTCTTTCCGTAAAAACATTCCTTGGGTTATTGCAAACATTTTTTTTTTAAGTAACAAAATCGGTCCAGCCGTTCCCACGTAATACCGTGACAATGGATTTTCGGATTCATTTTTATTTATATAGATGATGATATGGTCATCGCGAAGGCTAGACTCACGGGGAATTACAGTTGTTTGAACTCGAATGGATGAATCCGGTTGAGATTTTAACTACGATTTTCCTATTACCAGAACAATTGCTCAAAAAACACATGCATTACACCAGGAGAATGTCAAGGCGTACTAACCACGCTGCCCCGCATGTTAGTCGCCAACCGTATTGTCTTCATATGGCGCCAGAAATTTATTATTAACAAAGTACTTTTTATTGTCGCGTCGTTGGTTAGTAAAGTAAAATATTTTTATCGGATATTTTCCAAATTTTTCAGTTTTCCGGGAAATTTTTTTAAGATTTCTTTCCGTAAGAACATTCTACAAAGTATTAGGAATCTTTTAAAACAAAAATGAATGAAATCGGTCAAGTCGTTCTGAAGTTATTGAATGACCAAGGGAAATAGGGATTCATTTTTATATATATAGATTAATATAAAATTAATTATTGAGCTTAGTGGACTAAAATCAAACTCAGTTTTTACGAAGTCGACGTTTCGAAGACTTTATGTCTTCATCTTCAAGACTAGAAGAGAAGCAACGTTACAAATTATATTATAAATTATAAATTATTATTAAAAAAATTAAACGTTAAGAATTTAGTATTGGAATAACCAAGTATCCTAAGTATAATAAATTACCTATCATTTAACAAAACGTAGTAAAAAATATTTTTGAAATAAAAAACAAACTTGTTTAGTTTTTTTTGACAAATCAATTATTTTAAGGAAGAAGGATCAAACTGTTTATGAACCAACAACGGATAATTGATATTTGTATTGTTCTAACATCAATTCATTACTTTAGCAGGGCAACTCAAAAATTTGAATTAAAAGTTCTGGATACTTGTTTTTACTTAAAATACGTGCAGTTATGACGTGTGATATTAGTTTTCTGGTAAACAAACAGAAAGAAATTTAAAAATAAATGCTAATAGAGGTTTCGTACAATTTTTGGGGTGAGTTCCATTAGGAGTTTCTTTAAGCAACCGAAATCTGCTTCGTTACGAGACGTGTATCTTACGCTGAAAAAAATCGGCAAGTCACTAAATTCATTCAGTACCCTTAATTCGTAAATGGAATCTGTACGTTCTTATTAAGAGAAAACTTTTTGTATGTAACCGTTAATATCGTAAATTAAAATTAAATTTGCAATCAATCCACACCACTAATGCTATTTATAGAAAGGTTAAAAAATATGTCGAAAGTCAAAGTGCTTATTATATTAAGCTATTAATAAAAATTTAATTTGAGAAAACGTATTTAAAAGTTTCAAAAGTATTATTTGATTATAAATAATATGATGATGGTTGTATATGAAGCCGCAGATGAGATATTTGCGACACTAACACGTCTTTGTAATTTGCGTTTCTAGCAAAATTTTAGTTAAAAACTTTAGTTTTTCCGTACTAATATTTTTCCAACAAACCGTGTTACGAATTCCTAAAGCAGGATTTATAATTTATGTTCCTGACGCTGACGGTGACATTCAAGTTGAAGTACACAAGTTACATAGTTTACAATTTATTGTTCTGTCAATTTCTTGCGAACAATTTAGCCCATGACAATTAATCGCGGACAATTCCATTTAAAGTTCGTTATTCAGCTGGTAAGAATGGATTTTTTTGAGTGCGTGCACAATTCAGATCCACCGGTGATTACAACAAGGCAGTGATGTGTAATCTGAAAGTTAAAGCGGTATAGTTTCTGGTGTTTTAGAATATTTTGAGCTAAAGACTGAATGTGGATTTTAGCCAAGGAACTGGAACATCACTTAAACTTCCAATATAGTATAGTATAATGTAAATGCTAATTTAGATTTTCTGATTTAAATAAAGTACTGAAATTTGGTACAACCATTAATGATTCATTTTAATATTTTAATATTTTTATTACAAAAATTTTAAATAAAGTTTCTAATATTAACAGTATTGGAAAATTCATAGGGATGTTATTTGGGATGTTAATTTGCAGCATAATACATTGTATGCTGGCGAATTTTGTTGGTTAAGACTTTTCTGCTGAATTTATAATTTCTATCACATCACCTAAACATGCAAATAGAGGAGGATGGTGCTCCATCGCCAATTCTGTATCAGCCGTTATTGCCCATTACAGCAAATTAAGGTAACCAACGGTATCCAATAAATCTTTTTGATAACTTTCTACATGACCCTACCACAGTCACCAACTATCTACTAAAATTTAACTAATTATACAGCGGTGGCTGTATAAAACTGCAATGCGATTGTGATAATAGATGTAAATAGAACTTTCATCTTCTCTAAATCCTGGAGTCTAAAAAGACCCTAGGTGTCCATATTATGTAACCATCTGAAGGGTGTTTCAAAAGAAGAGCAAGATTTAATTTCAAAAACAATAACTCATATTTTTTCAGCGAGTGGTGATATTTTCATTGCATTTTAAAGTAGACATGTTGCGATTATGTATAGAATCAAATATCCGGTAAATGGCCTCCGCGGATCTGAATACCGGCTCTTGCTCTTTTCATGAAATTTTCGATGATATTTTGACAAAGATAATATATGGCTTGGATCTCGGCCTTGGGCTCAGGAATTGTTTGTGGTTTATTCACATAAACCTGGGATTTCACAAAACCCCAAAGAGAAAACTCGCACGGCGTTAAATCGCACGATCTTGGCGGCCAGTTGACATCGGAATTTCGGAAGAAATTCGGATTGGAAATCTTTGTTCCAATAAATCGATTGTTTCATGCGTGGTGTGGCAGGTGTGGCTGTTTTCGAAAAAACCATCCCTTAACCATTAAAACTGACCTTTTTGGTTTATTACAAAAAGAGCGAGGATTTGCAACGAAAATTTTCGTCGTTCGACATTTCTTAGTTTAGCAGCTGTAAGTAATGGTTATTAAAAAAATTCTCGAGGAACAAAAATGAAGCCATTCGCAAGAACCAATCGATAGTCTTAAAACATTTTCAAATATTTCAAGCGTTTACGCGCAATCGGCGTATCATTGTCAAAATTTGAATTTTTCTAATTTGCGCCGTAGCGGCGTTATTCTTTGACCGTTTTTTAATTTCTAGACGGCATCGAATAGGTACGGTCGATCTCCACAAATTCGATCTGGTACATTTTTTTCCCATCTCAATCGGTGTAAAACGCAAACTAAATTTTAAAATTTTTTTTGATTTTGAGAAAAAAATTTTTTCGAAATTTTGTAAATTTCACGCTGGAAACGTATTGGCTCAGCACCTAGAAGAATTTTAGACCAAATTTTTTTCATAAATTTATTTTGTCTTTGCGGAAAAATTTCCCTTCGAAGTGTTAAATTTTCAAGAATGCACCAAAACTTTACCTTTTTTACCCGTTTCCTCCTAACGAAGAGGAAACAATTTTAAATTTTTAGCGTTATAATCATTATCGACGTTTCCGCGCATCTTTCTCGGCCATCGGCAATTACCGTAAAGTTTTCTAAAGTAAAGTTAATCTGATTGTGGAGAAGGATTTTTCTTAAATTTGATAAATTTAATTTTTTAATTTTCACGTCGATAGTAATCACGAAAAGAAAACGAAAAATAGATCTGATGGTTTTCGAAAATATCGTTTCTTCACCCTTAAAAGTAACTCTTTTTATTTATTGCAAAATATTTACTACTTTTGCACTCTAAGAGCCAAACTACACGAGCGTTGTTTCCGTCGCGTAGTTGTCGTCGCGTATTCTCCGCCGTATTGAAAACCACACGTTGAAATGGAGCAAACTACACGATCGTAATTTCCAACGTTGAAAACGCTCTTCCGTCGGCGTCAGCGAGTTGTACGCTATCGGGAGCGTTGTTTCCGTTCCCGTCGAGACTCGCCGGCGTATTTCTGAGAACGCAAACGCAGTGTTTGAATCTAGCAAACTACATTGAAGCGTAAAACGTCAGCGAGTGTACAGTCTGTAAAAATGTTTGACACGGAAAAGTTTATCTTTTTAAAATTAATTAACACAATTAAGGTAAAGAGCGATAGACACATGTACTGCTTCTTCGACTTCCAAGTCATCACACCGCACAACATGTGTTTCTGACTTATTAGTCGTCATCAGTATCGCATACTTGTTATTATCACTTAATTGTGTGCACTAAAACGGCTACTGATATTGTGCGGTGTGATGACTTGGAAGTCGAAGAAGCAGTACATGTGTCTATCGCTCTTTACCTTAATTGTGTTAATTAATTTTAAACTTATATTGCACATGAGAATTGTTTATCTATTTATCTTTTTAACTAACACCATTATAAAAAGTTTCTTCGCGAACTGTACCCGGCGTGTTAATATCGCTCCCGTGTAGTTGCTACGGGTCGAGCGGAGAAAACGCGACGATCATTACGCGACGGAAACAACGCTCGTGTAGTTTGGCTCTAAGTTTGATGGTAAATTTGGGTGGAGGACAATTGTGCTACGTACCATTGAATTCAAAAGACTCGAAGGAAGCTATTCGTTGCGTTTTCGGCGGTCGAAAATAGCACTCGATGCGGCGCCGAGCGCAAGTATGGTAAAAAAGTGTAATACGTCAAAACCCCTGTCCGATTAAATTTGCAGTTTTAGTTCTTTGTACGCAAAATTTGGAGGTAAATTTTTAACGGGAAGATTTTTTTCGAGTACAGTTGGATTGAGAAAACTTTAAGGAAGCTATTCGTTGCGTTTTCGGGGTTGGAAAATCGCACTTGCCGCGGCGCCGAGCGCAAGTATGGTCTACAGTAGCAATGTTTTCGAGAAACCGGCCGGTATACCCACCCACAGAAGATTTATTGACTGCAATCGACCCAGTTTAATCAAATTTATTGGTCTTTTTTTTTTAATTTTCACCTTTACATGGCTATAGCACCGAAAATATTAATTTTTCTATAAAAAGCGTTTAGTGGTTTTTTAAAGAGCATAAAATAATATACAGACTAGATTTAAACCTTTTATTGTTTAAAATCTACGGCTTTCGAGTTATAAATTAAAGTAAGTAAGAAAATGTTGAAAAATTCGAGCTTGTTTATTTTTTGTTTTATTTTCAAATCCCTGTATTCTTTAAGCAAAACATTTTACATAAATTTTGATGCCCTATTTCGGATAGGAAATTTAACGAACTAAAACTTTTGCTTGGTAAAATTTTTTGAGAAACCAATCCATTTCTCAAAAAATCAAGAAATAATAAACAAGGCAGCCTAAACACAAAAAATTAAATTCACAAAATTTTTATTTTTATTGAAAATTACTTTATTCATTAAACATAAATTATTACATTTTTTTATTAATTAATTACCTACTAATTTATTGAAAAAAAAAAACAAAAAACATGAAAAAGCGATCATATCATCAGCTCACATCTTACTCATGGTAAGGATTTTTGCTACGAAAGAAAAAGTAATAGTTGCATTGCCAAATAACTTCAAAACTTTATTTCTAAAGTAATGTCAATATGACTTCGTAAATAAAAATACATTTATTACTCCTGCATCTTTATAAAATTGTTCTTTGCAATTGCTAGATGTAATATTCTTTTTCAACTTTCATCTTAGGTTCCTTTCTTATGGAGAAAGTTTTCAGCGTTTATACTCCATAGTTGTTTATAACAACTTGTAAAATGTGCTTGTGACTCTACCAATCAACCCAGAAAAAGCAACGGCTTCGAGTGCCCTTCCAATTACGAAAACCGTCACATGAATGTTAGTCTCTATCAAAATTTTAAATTAATACTTTATTTCTAGAGGACGGTTACAGTCTGATGCTTAAGTGCGTCGACTACTAAGCAGAGAACCATGGTTCGAGCCTGAGTGGAGCAAGAACTGTACTCTAGCCGTCCTCCCTCGGCGGGCAATGGCAAACCACCGAGGTAATCTGCCTTGAAAACCCTTCATAAAATGAAGTGTTTAGCCAAAACCCATCCTGGGTTGTAGAACAAAATTTCTTCTTCTTTATTTCTAACAGTTGATTGTTTTAAATACTAGGCCAGTGCCCTAGTAGTTTTGAACAGCTTGTACCGTTGTTTCTATTTCTATGGTATATCCATAGCGAATAAGTTATAATATCTACAGACACAGGAGACTAACAGTTTAGGAGTTAGGACGTCTTCAAACAAACAAAATATCGTACAATAAAATACGATAGTAGTAGAACAATTATATAATAAAAACTAGATAACATCGTCGAAAATGAATTAGTTATTATTTGCTATCATTATTTTAATACATTTAACCTTTAAGAATTTTATATATGACGATTATTAATATAATAAGCTATAACCAGCTCGATTTTTTTATATTGCATTTGATAATTTTCTATATAACAAACACGAATTTTTTATGCAGCAAAGTTGAATAAAATTATATAAAGTTATATTGGTTCGAACTGCTTCGCGTAACGTGAGTATTAAGTTATACCAAAACGCTTGATGAACGGTTGTCTTTAGTTTTTTGTTTAAATTCTTAAGTTTTAAATTTACAAAAATATCCAGCAGCAACTCTGCCATTAAAATGAATTAGGCTTCAATTATCTAGTTGTTGAATTTATTTATTACTAGAGAAAGTCAAGATCTGTTATTAAGTTGCTCGACTTAATTCTTACGGCTGGCTTTCGAAGGCTTGACGATTTTCAGCTTATGGTTAGAAATAACTACCATGTTTGTTGTGATTTTCTTGAAATTCTTTAGTGATTTCTGAATATTTTGTACATTTCAATAAAATTTAAGATTAGTTAGATTCAGTTGTTGAGAAAACGTACTTAAATAATTCAAGAAGTTTAAATGAAAAAATAGGATAAACTATTTATTTTATTATATTGTTGCCAAGATCAATAGTCGATAAAAAATTAGGTTCGTAACTCTAATTTTTGAACTGTTTAGTATGTACACCGCTAGTTTTGCCAAATCGAATTACTTTTTTTATAAACATGGCCATTTGTTAGGATCAAAAGTTTCCAAATATTTATTTTTATCTACTGTAACGTAAAATGTATTTATCCCCAGTATTACACTCCCATCTGTGAATTGACACTCATGATCCTTAATTTCCTGTATAGCCACCGGCGCCGCTGACCAATTGATTCTATGTAAAGTTGTATTTCAATAAAACGGTTGTTGAGAATATTACATTTTTGGTATATATTTTTAGTGATTTGATTTGTTAGGATTTAAATTATGTTAGAAAAGTAAATATTTAATTTTGTTACCAAATTTAAATATTTTCAGGTTCTAAATATCAATCTAATTTAAATGACATTGATAAATCAGAACAGAAATCCGGATCTGATATTGATAGCAAAGGAGCGATTTATGAATGGCCTTCATCTGATGAAAGTTCCTTAGGTAAGTTTTAATTTTCTAAATATCTAGATACTATTTATAAGTTTCCTGCGTGATTTTTAAACTGAAAACTGGTAAACTATCAGTGTAGAAATAAAATTTACAAAAATCGTATGGAGAATATAATTAAGTTTTAAGGTTTTATCTGACCGAACTAAAACGCAGTATGATAATAGCAAAAACAATAATAAAAAATTTGATGTATAAATAACAAATGGAGTCCAATTTTAAGATTGAGCGTTTATTCTGAACATATAAATGTGATACGTAATACTAGGGTACATAATTTAGAAAAGGGATGAAGTTGGTATTCCATCCTTTTTCTATTCGAATGTTTGGTTCTTTTAGTAGAATTTGGTCTCGTGGGATTACCTTATCTGGCTACCAACCCATGACATATATAAAAGATCTGAAGTCGTATCATCGCCCCCAGATATATAATACATATACCTAGCTACGTCGAGTGCCATGTCCCAACAAGATACTAACTTACTTTGAAAGTTACTCTCAATCTTTCCAAGCCATCCCCCAATTGAGGTATGCAAATTTCATCTAGAATTATTTTTAGTCTACGAATAAGATTTTGAATTTATTTTTTCTTTTATATTCCAATAGAAAACTTTATAAGAATTTCCCATTATTCAAAATTTAATAATCAGAAAGTACGAAAAATACTTCACATAGAAAGCTTCCATTAACGCAATATTAATTTTTTTGATTTGTTTTTTTCAAATATTTTTCGCTGAACATAAAAGTACCAATTCCTTTACAAATGAAAACGTTTGTCAAGAATAGTTATGATGTAAATGGGAAGGACTCATCAAAGTACAGCGGACATTTACACAGGGGGTCAATACAAGCTATAGGAAATTGAGAAAATTCCATTTCCGACATCATTTAGTTTTCGAATTATGTTGTATATATATAAACACGACATATACATATGTACGTACGTTCAATTTATATCTTTTATAACTTCAAAAACATAATGTTACCTAAATTAATCTCATATAGCTTACTTCAATGTATTCTGTAAAAAGTGCACTAAATTATTCAGTTTCTTTCCAAAAAAATTAAATTATGGCTAAATAAACAAAATTAAGTTGAATGCAATCGATTTTCGATTTCTGAACTTCTTTTCAAAGTTTTTGCGTAATTCTTAATTTACATAAGGTATGACATGAGAGATATTATAGTTATTATTTGAATAGATAACATTCGTACAGGGTAAATCAATATCCTAGATGTTCTCTGTAGCTTCCACACCGCTTAAAATATCAAACAAAAATTTAAATTAAAATTTTTAAATCTGCGTGATCATATTCTGAACTAGCTGAATACAGAGTGTTCTCCTTTTGAATACCATAATGTAATTTTATTCTTTTAAACGTGGTTTTTGTTTTTTTTAAAACACTAAAAACTGCTAATTCAAACGAAATTGTTAAATACACAAACGTACACAGACGAGACACAAACAATTGATACCAAATTCGATCCAAAATTTGCAATAATAGGTGTCGCCCGCATTTTCCCAGCCTCCCAACTTAAAATAAAAGAATTTTGCGAACAAAGCACACACAAATGAAAATCATTAATGCACAAATGTAGACAAAAGATACACAAACGATTAAGACTAATTTGGGCACAAAATTTCAAATTGGCTAAGCTGGGAAATACTAGAGTGATCGAATTTTTGAATTTCCAAAAATGCCCTATAATATTTTTTTTGTATTTTTATGAATAAACGCTAATGAAAGCTTTTACTGTTATTCAATCAATTATTGTTCCTCTTCAGATACATGATCCACTAAACAAAATATTAGTATGCTCTTGCTCTTGGAAATCAAGAGAAAAAATACAAGCAATCTTTTTACAAACAATAAGCTTGTTATATGACAAATGCAGATAACATGCTTCAGCATTTTTCTTTAACCATTTCTTTAACTAGTTTTCAATGTCTATTATATGTAAGTTGACTTGAAGATTCCTGGAAGTAGTTATGGGATCGGCATGAGAAGCCAGGATGGCGGTGTCATCTACAAGAGTGCCAACTATTGTAAACCTTATTCTTGGCCGGTCATGTGTGTACAATCAATACAAAACTGTGCCCAAGACGCTTACTTAGGGTACTTCTGCGTTGATGGAAACCAGGTTGGTGTACTCATTTCCGAGTTTAACATAAAAGTGTCTATTACTCAGATACAACTTGATGTTTAAGTAAAACTGGTCGAGTATGGTCGTTTTCATTTTGTAGAATAGTCTTTGGTGCCATACCTTATCAAAAGTCTGGCTTACGCCAATGAAAGCTGCTGAACATAACCACTTGTTTTCAAGATCTTCGTGGATTTTTGAACCACTTGAAGGACCTGCTCTATTGTTCTATGCAGGTTACGGAATCCAAACTGGTAATTAGGTATTATTGTTTGCTGTTACATTAGAAGTTTCAATTGTTCGAGTAATAGTTTTTGAAAAACGTTAGCTAGGGAGGTCTGTACGATTTGAGATAGGGACGTTTCGTCCCTGACCGTTTAGCCCCTGTCCGTTTCGCCCCCGTTTCTCCCCGTATGGGGCCATCCATAAATTACGTCACACGTTAGGGGGTATAGAGGGGTTATCTAAGATTTGTGACAAAAATGTGTCAGGGGGTCCGGGGGAGTTTCAAATGTTGTGATGTCAAATTTTTAAAAATATATTTTTTTGATCCATGAATCGGTTGTATAGTGCGGCCGAAAAAAAAATTAAATATTAATAAGAATAAATTGTTATTTAAGACCTGCAAAATTGATTTAATTTAAGTTAGTTGTTAAAAAAAAATTTCTGCAAATTATTAAATTTTATAGGGTAGAAGTCTGACGTCATTGTGGGAGGGGGATCAATGAAAATTTGACTAAATGTGACATGGGGAGCGACGAGTCTAAAAACTTTAAAAATCGTGTGAGGTAATTTATGGACGACCCCTATAGGTTTGTTTCAACGGGCCGATAAACCGTTTAATGTACGGTCACACTCATGCGTAATAGCTAAATAGCGTTCCAACCGACAGGTGACGGTTTGTGGGACGATCCATTAAGCGTTCCAACCGAATTTGTGATCGTTTCTAGAACGGTCGCTAAACGATCATTTCGATACACAATCCAAAGTAGTAACTGAATAGCAATTTGGTGACTGACCTGCGCATTGAGTATTTTATATCATTGATTTAAAATAAACTTTAACTAACTTATGATAGGTGTTTTCGAAAATTGATCTGGTAAAAATAAACTTCGAAGGTAAGTGTACAATCGGTCTCTGTCAAAACAAATACAGTGTGGGCTATAAGGAATTTACTATTTTAAAACGTCACGATCTAACGGTATGTCGGAGGGGGGTGCGAGTGGCTAGGAAATTGGTATCACATCAAAACGCCGTCCCCAAAGACGCCGTTGCAATAACGCCGTAAGGTAAAGGGACGCCTTTAGGTATTTAGATAGGTATTAATAGGTATTTAAAGCTAAAGAAGTTTTCTCCTAAGTCCGTTTTGTTGGTGCCTATAAATCCGTATGAATTTTACAATAAGCGAGGGTTACTAAACCGATTTTTATGAATAAACTAAATTGACAATAATTTATTTTAAAATATTGATTAAGGAATACCAACCAAATATGGTATTATGGTATATAAGGCAATACGGTATTAAAAATAAAAATTTTAAAAATTTTAAAAAATTAAGACACATTACATATTTTGTTATATAGAGTTAATGGATTTCACAATCGGATTTCACACTGGCAATGCCAGCTAAAAGAATTTCTTAATTCAAATTATTTTAAATTGTTTATTTCTACACGTGACAACGTTCAGATTTGATATTTTTGTGAGGTCATGGTAAGTCAATTTTGTGCATTTTAATCAATATTTTAAATTCTTTTTTGGTTAGTTCGAATATTTTTTTTATTTTTTAATTTATTTATTAATCATTATATACGACTGATGATTGGAAATAATCATGAAATAACGTTATATCGTATTATGAATTTTTCATAATATCAAATATATTTAATCCAAACCTGTTATGTGATAATTATATCTTTTTTAATTTTTTGAATTAGTGATTTTCTACGTATTGTATTTTTCTTATTTTTTTAAATTCTTTCATTTTTCATTTCCATTATCTTTTCTTTTAATCGGCGGTTTTGTTATATTTTGCCTTAACTGGATGGCTTGTTTGCTGCCATCTACTTATTCTTAGTAACCGTTTTTCAAATATTTTTTGGTTGAGAACTAGTGGTGGTTTTTCTTTAATTTCGCAGCTGTGTATATCTGAATTTGCTCTCTATGCAGCTTGTTGTATACCAGTGGTAAGTGCATTGACTGAGTAATTAGGTAGTATATCAATTTCCGATCGAAAAGCTTCCCAATCACTTTGCTTGCTGAAAACTGAAGGTTGTTTTTCTTTTTTTGTTAATTGCGTGAAAATACTGACAACTCTCTAATGAAAGGTTCAAACAGGATTCTATTTTCACATTTTTGTGCCAATTCTTTTAGTAACCCAAAAGCCAATGGCATCTGGAATTTTTCCCGTGTCATGTCGGTCCTCCAGTAGACAGAGTTTTAAGATTGTTGGTTTGTACTACTATTTTGTAAAACTCTCAGCCTTTTGTTGTTGTTACTCTGGATCCCCGCATCGGATGTTTAGGGTTATAATCGCCTCTCGCTAAAAATCTTTTCCAAGGGTGTTGAAAAATTATTCGTAATCTGCTTTCTTAGTGTTGTGTATTGGAGGGCAACAAAGCATTAATATAGTGCAGTCTCCCGTTGTATTTTCTAGTACCACGCTGGTGGCTTGTAGATATTCTTAAGCGTACTTTTTTGCTTCATGATGTTTTATATTTTCACGTATGATCAGTGCTGTACCTCTGTGGGCTCTTTCTTCTGCAGTATCTTTGGTTAGTAAATTTTGTATTTCTTTATTCTTATGTAGTGTTTGTCACAAATCTCTAAATAATAAACATGCACTAATCCAAATACGTCGCGTCGTAACCAAATTAACAGTTGAATACTATAGACTGTGATATCCAAAAACCAATCATCTAGCGATTACAATTCGACGTCACCAACCGACAACAGGTGATTATAATAAAAGAACACAATCGGTGGACAGGTGATACGTGAAAGACCGTTAACAAAAATCCTACAGAGATAAGCATAAAAAAATTATACAGGCAAACAACAAATCACTGTTTATTGGAATAAAAACTAAATATCTAAAATCTAAAATTAACAAAATTTAGTGTGCATATGTGAAGCGTATAAAATTATATTGTCTTCAATTTTTATATTTAATTTTAAATTACATATTAGTAATAATTGATAAATTTATCAATTATCGTTTGTAAACCTAGTATCTACTACAGTGGAACCCCTCTATAACGAGAGCTCAAAGGACCAGCCTACTTACTCGTTATAAACAGAATTTCGTTATATACAGTCAGTTTAGCATGTAAAGAAAAGTCAAGGAACCAAACTTTTACTCGTTATAGCCGATTTTTCGTTATAACCGGGACTCGTTATAAAGGGGTTCTACTGTATTATATTAAAGATACTACCTTTTTCTAAGATTGCAGATAAACCTCGTTTCATAAATGATATCATTTACATTAATTTATTTTATTATTTAATTAATTTTAGTTGAATTTTAGAATTGTAATTACTATTAATTATTAATTTAATTAATAAAATCACAAAATTTGTACTTGATTATAATATTTAAAAAATTTATGATATGTTTTATTGTATCGACTCGTTTATTTCATATTAATATATTAATGAGATTCATAAGTATGGTCAAATTAATAAGTACGCGTTACGTACTAATTACGGATTAAATCGTCTCGTTACGTTTTTCGATAAATGACTTAATTTTGATAAAGTTTAATTTGTGTATTTTGAACGAATTTTATTACTCGTTTTACATTACATTTACTATTTAAATGATTCATATGACTGAACGGGAAGTTTTTTTTGTATATAAATTTTGTACATTTTGTACATAAAATTTTTCTAGATTTATTGTATTTAGTAGAAACAAAGCTCAAAATAGAACTGGAAGGATTGTCACAATTAAATTCAGTTATGTTGCTAAAAAATAAAATTTTTATTGGGTTCTTTAGTCAAAATTGTGCCACCAAATTTGATTTGTGAAATTAAAAATTTTTATTTGGTGGTAATCGAAATCACTTTTATTTATAAAAATAATACAAAGAGCAAAACAGAAACATCCAAGGCTTCGACAAATAAGAGTTTCCTCCCCGATGCTAGCTGAGGTAAGATTGGTAACTGACGGCATTGAGATTTCAAAAATTATAATTTTAAAATTCTTAAAAATTTCATCAATTTTATATTTTTATTGAAATAACATCTCAATATATATAATATTGGGGACAACAATTAGAGGACAACACTGTTCGACTTCATTTTAGAATATCTTTAATACTTATTAACTCCAAAACAAAAAGAAACCAGCAAAAGTCGATACGAAACTTCGTATTTTTATTAAGAAAACCTACGCACAAAATATCTAAAATCGGTAAAATTAATTTAAAAAAATTTGCTATGTAAACATTGCATAAATTTCCCCATTTAAATTGGGTATAAATAATTTGGGTACAAAAAATGGTGGTCCAAAAGTAATTGGCACTTTGTATAATGCTGGTTTTAAAATTTGAATCTAGCGCCAACATCTCATCATCGATGACACGGAAAAACTTCCCATGGACCACCACAACTCAATCTAGTAACAAGTTCTTTCTTCCGATGTAAATACAATTTGGTACACACTACAGAAGCAGACATAATCGCTCCGAAAGAGGAAACGATCGTAACTCACAACACTAATAAAACAAATTCACTTTGATAGACCGAAATATCGTAAAAAGCTTGCATCTTAATAAATAAATAAAACACATCTATTGGAGTTATGTCAAATCATTATTTGCAGATTAAATTCTGTTTAAAAAGGTAAAGTCTGAAGTAAGAATTAAACAAAGAGTAAATTTCTAACACCCTGTAGATAAATAATTCTGAAAGATAACTGCAATGGACAACAAAATAGAGTAAACCTCATAATGTAAAAATACCAACAATTAATTCAGGGTAACATTTGGATTCATATAAAAATAATGCTGTGTGGCGGATTGGGTCAATGTTATATTTGAGCTGTAATAAAATAAATGTTGTGTGGCTGATTGGGTCAAGTTTAAATTTAACAGGTTGTTGAAACCAAGAAATCATTCTTAAGTTAAAATAGATCTGCAAAAGTAACGCAATCAAATCAGGCCAATGATGGTAATTTCGATTTGTAATTCCAAAGATTAAAGATGAATTGGCTAAAAGTTTTTTGGCTTTTGCCAGGTGGAATTTAGGCAAATCTTCTAGATTTTCTTCTAAATTCATAAATTTGATACATTTTGACTGGGAATAGATTTTCTTCAAGATTAAACAACAACAGCTCGATTTAATATTATAATACCTGTATGCATTTCAATTACAATGGACTTGAAATATTATATGAATTGTGATCATCACAATAAAACAAAAGAACTATAAAATTTTACAGATAAGCAAATAAATTATAGACAACCCAACAACCATCCTAAATTTATGAAATTACTTTCTTACAGATTGAATTTTCTTTGTTTTCTTTATCATTTCCACGATTTTCAACGAATTTTCATCATTTTCATCTGGCCTCTAAATTTAACTATGATGCCATTTCTGCAAAATTTCATGACATTTGGTTTCGTGGTTTAATCTGGGCAATTGATACTATTTCTTTTCATATCCTAACCACACACAGATATACAGACATACAGACGAACTTCCAACTAAAATTCATCAAAAACTTATCAGGACATGATAAGAAGTTTTTTAATACCAAAATTTCGATTTTTAATTTTTGAGTGGATTTCAACAGTTTCCCTTATATATAGCACGTATACGTGTGGGGAAAGTAAAAAACAGCAATCAACTAATTTTTAGCAATTCCTTACCTGACAATATAATTATGTAATTTTATTTTTAATAAAAAAGAAAAAAGAACAAACCGTAATATCCAATTTGTTATTTGTTTAAATTTTCAAAATATGCTTTTTGGGCCTTTTGTTGCGCAAAATCTTTATTTACCGTAATTAATTGTTTTTGCCATCTTACTTTCGATAGCTAGACTATTTAATCCTGTCTGGCCTATTGTGGCTCTATAGTGTTTATTAACGTATACAAAAGATGCTTTTATTTAGATATTCGTTCGGTCCCTTGAGGGATCCCAAGCCCCGGGGACAAATCCATGAGCGCTCCCCCCCCCCCTGTTGTTAGGCTGAAACAGTCGAAACAATTAATAATTGTCGTAACCTATTCTTTTTTTTAACATGTATTCGTTGCATGCAACAATGCAACCAATGCAGATCGTAAATTCATCACGGAAAATTCATCGTGCGACAATTCATCGCATATAGAATGTTAATAAATAAATGGAAATACGGGTGAATAAATGCATCGATATTGGAAATTTTGTAACACTTCGTATTTAATAAACGAAGAAAGGGTTAGGTTAGGTTAATTATTTTTGATAGAGGAGACGGGAGGCGTCCAGCGTTATTTGCAATAGGTGTATATTATAGAATTGCTATGAAGCTGTTAGAGAAAATATTCCTCGCACGAACAATGTTGTTGAAGAGTGGCATAGTAGCTTTACGTCTATAATTATCGCCGCCCAAGAAAGTTTAAATAGTTTGAAGATAGAACAATTTGTTGCTGTAAATAAAATTCTACAGAAAAGAGTGTACAGAAACACTGCCAGAAGAATAAAAACAATAGTAGAAGATTACGCTAACAGGCCTATTTTAGATTTTCTTCGAGGTATAGCTCATAATTTCCAACTGCATTATTGTAAAAATATGTATCGTTTTTGTTTTAATTATATTTTAAACATACAATATTTTCATTTTTTTATTATCAATTAATTAGTTTTGTAATATCACAATTTTGTTGTTTTATTTTAATTATATTTAATTGCGATGCATTGTCGTACGACGAATTGTTCGCGATGAATTGTCACGCGATGAATTGACCGCTATGAATTATAGCATCATATTATGGGATAATTACTTCCTATCTTAGTAATGGTTAAATATGGCACTTTGTTAAATAATGGAGTTTTAGATCCAGCTTGTACATTTCAACTGGTATGCAACTGTTACACCTACCACACATGGAAAGTCGACAGTGAGCAGAATATCTGTACATTTTATACATTGTTTTCAGTAATCACAAACAAATTAATGTCAAATATCTAACTGGCATTGACATTTTTTCAAACACTGCTATTGAATACTTTGAATATTTTTTTTGAAAGTTATTGCTATTCTTTTCTTTAAATAATAAACTTCGAAATTGATTTAATTGCTGTGATAAGGTAAAATACATTGTAAACATATATTGTTTTCCTGCAATTTTTATGTTTTTACAATATCCTCGTATACTATAAGAGGTAATTATTTATAAGAGGTAAACTGTTCCCACAAGACACTCTTTATATACATCGCATGTTCTAGTTATTGAAATTTCAAAACAGAACTTTTTTTAATATTTATATGTTGTGTACTTTACCTTATGAGAAAGTGTATCATAAATTATGAATCCATATGCAATATGTATCTAACATACTGAAATAAACAATGTAAACTGCCTGGAAAAATTATCTACTCCATGTATGTACTGCGTACAGGGTAATCTTTCAAAACTCTTATAAATACGTTTACAATAAATTAAGATGAAATAAGGATCACATTATTCTTCTGCACATCTTAATGTGTAGCTGTCAAATGTTCTATTTTGCATGTCATTGTTAAATATACAATCAATAGAAAGCATAATGAATGAAAAGCTGCTCTTTTGTTGAGTCATGGCGTGAAAACTTGACTGCTTTTTGGAAATTTTATTAACTCTTACCTACTTGATGGAGTTACCTCAGTTAACCAAATCAACGCCAAAAATTATAAGAAAAATGTATAGAAAATGTGGGAGAGGATTCCATCTCCTCCATAAAGAGGAATAGAAGCGGGATAGAAGACACTTTTCCAATTAATCTTTTTCTGGCTGGGGATGCTGGTTGTATAGTAGCCGCAGGTTACTAACTTATTACATAACTTGTGAAAAAAGTAGATACTTATCTATCTTTCATGATAGATTTTTACTACCGAAAATCCACTTAAACTCACTTCTTTGAATTAAAAAATATAAGTATTTAGGAAAAATTTTAAATCATTCCAAACGAAATTCTATACTACAGTATCCATGATACTACCCTCCTAGATTTAATTGCATAACCAAGAGTTTACAATCAAATTTCAAATTTAATCAAATCAAAATTAAAATGTCTCTATCGAACATGCTTCCTTAAAATTATCTTTAGCTCGCGTTTCCACATCTCTCGAATCAATGTAATTGTCTTTCAATTTCCATCAAAATTATATAGCACATTTATTTGTTTAACCAGTAACAAGTAGCCTAAAACATTTATTTTTAGACTAATAACGCGGATTTCGTTTATTGTATTTTTTGCAAACATTCCATCTTCTTTGTATATCTTATCTATTTCGGTGCACATTTAATCCTTTTTCTTTTCTACGCTATTTATTCAGCACATTCTCTTTATTTTATAATTGTTCTAAATTACTCACATGTAACTTTTTATTCACTTTTTGATTTATTGTGTTTAATTTTTTGTTAAATTCCCTATTTCTTGCGTCCAATGTTTCGTTTATTTTTCTCATTGCATCATCCCGGAGACCTTTCATTTCTCAAGTTTTTTATGATTCACTTAAGGATTGCAGGGTTACAGGTTGCAAGATCTGACCTCACATTCCATGTAACTATTAAATTGTATATTTTTCTAAATATCAGAAATTTTCAAATGGCTCCTCCAGAAAAAATATAATTTTAAATAATTTGGTTCGGCCAACTATAACTTTCAATTCAACTTCAAATAAACTTTAATCAGAACTAGAAATGTTACATACAACTGAAACCAATATCCATCTGTACTCCCAAAAACTCCCGATTAGCCCCCATTCTTGAGTGCAATACTTGAAATAAAAATAAAGCGAATTTGGTTTATTATTTCATCTACATTTTTGGCATTTTTGCATGAATTTTGTCGATTCTAAATGATGGGCCAATCTAGACAGCATGTGGGCCAACCTTGACAAAAAAAATTTTTTACATTCCCGTATAAGTTTTCTATTATTAACCTAATCAATTTGCAATTGCCTCGAAAGTGTTCTTATTCATAGACGTTTCATGACCAAAGTATTTTTTCATGTCTTTTACTCCTAAGAATTAAGAAAAACATCATCATACTTTAATTTTAAATTTTACTAATTAAAAAAAATTCAAATCGAAAAAAACGATTTTTTGAAAAACTCGAAAACCGTTTAAGATAAAGAAAATGAAAATTTAGCTGAATTATGTTTATTTGATACCAAATAAGATATCCCCCAAGTATGAGTCGTAAAACCCGCGAGGGCAGATTTACCATATAACCCGGCTAAATTTTTTTAGTTTTAATTTAATAAATTTTAACTGAGAGTATGTCTCAAAATTCGCCATTTTGCACCAAATCTAAAAAAGTTTTTCGGGGAAACCCCAGACCCCTCTTACGGGGGGGAGCAAACCTCACCCCGCCTTTTCCGTTAATGCGCATTTAAGGCACTGACTTATATAATAACGACTGTCTACAAAAATAAAATACATATTTCACGCAATAGTATGATATTTAATTAATTTAAAATTAAAATAAAATCTCGGCGCTTCGTAATGTATAAAAGATGGCACATATGTTTTTCGGTACCAAACATCAAATATTTTACCGCTATATTATAACTTTTGTCCAAACAGTGTTACAAACCTTAGTATTTATTGTCGATTTATAGTCAACATTTAACATTTATCATTTAAGAATATTAACAATAGGGATTATGTCCCTATATAGGGTTGGTTGGTATTGTGACAGACTTTCGTGTCCGTTCGTCCATCTCTTGTGCGTCCGTAGATCTGTCCGCCCGCATGTTTCAAATTTAAAAACTATACTAGAATAGTTCTTAAATTTAAAACATGCAGACCGACGAACACGGGACCAGAACATAAAGCTTCATTTTTTTTAGTAATTTATCGCGTATGGGTTTTAAAGGGTATTCTTAGGCATAAGCCTAAGTGAAAACATTCTCAGGCAAACACGTGCAACCAATCCTAATCAGGAGCATTTGGACAATCTGACAGAACCGCTCGCTTTAGTGCTGATTTTTGGTTTTGCCGCTATGGGACGAACGCTCTAAATCCCGACCAAAACCTCCGAAATGAAAATGAATTTTCGATTTGGGGAATTTTGACTAGTGGATTGGGTAGAGAAATGATTGGAGCATTCAAGCCTTTTACTTTTTACCAGTGTATCAGTATTTTGGTAATATTTAAGTCATTTTGAATTTTCGAGTACGGTCCTGCTAGGTGTGTGCAAATTGCTAGCTGGTTAATATCTCAAAATTTAAGGAAAACGCCCAAACGTCCGGCGCCCAAAAGTCCTGCTCCGTGAAAAAATTAATCAAGTTAAAAAAGAATCGAGAATTAAATGGCTAAAAACCAATGAACGGGAACACCTAAATGAATATAAAAGAAAACGAACGGAAGCTTATAAACTTTACAAACGTAAGAAAAATTAATGGATTGATGAGAAAATGAGAGAGATAGAAATAAGTAGCGTAAATAACATTTGCAAGAAAACTTTATAAACAAATTAAAAATACGAAAAAGACATACACGATGAAAAGCAGAGGAATGAAAAACGAGGATGGAATACTCAAAAACGGAACCGAAGAAATTAAGAAAATATGGGAAAACCACTTCCGAAAACTATTCGATTCGACACAAACAGAAGTAAGAGAACAAGATCAGAGAGAAGACACACAGAAGAAAGAGGAAATGGATGAACCAACAAATGAAGAAATCACCGAAGCAATCCAAAAGTTAAAAAACCAAAAAGCACTTGGTTCCGATAAAATCGTAGCGGAAATGATTAAAAATGGAGGAGAAACATTGCAAACTGAAATATGTAAATTGATAAAACAAATATGGAAAGAAAAAGATATGCCGGACCAATGGAAAAAGGGAATCATTGTGACGATAAAAAAGAAAGGGAGCGCAGACAAGCGCAACAATTACCGAGACATAACACTTCTGAATACGACCTACAAGATCCTGTCAACAATCATTCACAATCGTCTTACAGAATATACCCATGGAATTGTTGGAAGTTATCAATTTGGATTCAAAAGAGGAAAGTCAACAGTAGATGCATTACACTTAATAAAATAGATACAAGAGAAAACTCACGAATACGGAATAGATATGCATTTGCTGTTTATAGACTTCAAACAGGCATTCGACACGGTAAACAGATCCCAACTGATAAATATCATAAAGGAATTTAATATACCACCTAAATTGATAAGAATGATCTCGATGACTATGGAAAAATCAAGAGCCATGGTAAGAACGACAGTGGGAGAAACAAACAAACAACAACAGGACTCTTTGTCGGCGACGCTTTTTAACATTGCACTTGAGAAGGTTATCAGAAGCACTGGGTGTACAGGCACAATAATAAATAAAGAAATTCAAATAATAGCTTATGCGGATGACGCATAACTTTAGTCCCGAAGATGGAGTGAATAAAGTCCTCCGAAACGTCGACCTGACAACTTTATGAGTTTGATTGCGTTCCATATAACCCGATAACTTTTTATATTCTATGTAATGCTATTAAATAAATAAATAAATATCAGTACCAGATATCACCAGTGCCAGGTGATATCCTTTATACCTGGCTCACTACTTTAGTTCAAAGTTGGCCTTTGTTTACTGTGCACAAAAACTCAAGAGTGAATTGTACGATTTCAAATTTGCAAGATGGGTTCGACTCCTGGAGCGATGTAGAATATATTTTTCTATCAGTTCAATTAAAATGTAATGTTTATCTGTTTGATATTCGGCCAAATATTAGTACCCTCGCGTAAACGATATAATTTTAGAGACTTCAGACTTCGATTTTCAAATAGATGAAAAGTAACCGCTATCAGACAAGAATCGAAGTGTAAGGCTTTAAGCGAGTCTATTAGCTTACCAAATTCACAAAATTTGTCTACCAAAAACCTCCGGATCAATTTTTTTTAGTTTTTTTTCGTAATTCGTTCATAGCTCGAACTATGCTCATTGTTTATAATAAATTTAATTAACAATTAATTTTCAGTATCCTCGACTTCCTGTTGCAACGCAACGGTACATTTTAGTTATTTTTCTTCTTAATTGTCAGGCATACCTAAGTAAAACGGGTTACATTGTTAATACTATTAACAAAGGCCTTGATAATGCCTGTTAACGGTGCAACTGTACTCTCTTTTGGTCACAATAGCCGGGCTATTAAATAAATAATCAGGAGTGGATTCAGAAATTTTTTACCAGGGGGGGGGGGAAATGAGCGCAAAGTCAGACATTCGACTAGGATATGTAAGTAACAATCGAAAAATTTTGAGTTTTATCAGGATTAGTGTAATATATATATCCCTAAATTTATCAGTAATATGATCTTTTGTTTTATTTGTTGCTAAAGTGATCCGCTATTTTTCGCCGCCATCTTGTTTTCCAAAATTTTTACTTCGGAATTGTAATCAGCGACATCGAAAACCCCTGGGTACTGAATTTCGTTAAGATTAATTTAGTTTTAAAAGTAGTAGTCCGCCATTTTTCGGCCGCTATCTTGTTTTCTAAAATTTTGACTTAAGATTCGTAATCAGCGAGCTCGAAAACCCCCGAGTACTGAATTTCGTTAAGATTGAACAACGCCTTCTAGTTTTGTCCAAGATTTAGGGCTTTTGTCTCACTGTATGTCGGTATTTGTTGTTGGTTTTTCAAATCGTTTTTTTGGAGGTAACGACCGCAAAAACATGTTCCATGTTAAAAATAATGTAATAGTAAATTAATATATAATTGGATCATCCGTTGATATAATAAATAAAATAAATTGTTTGATACAAACCACTTCTAGGCTACTTTAGTAAATTTTCAAAAATTTAACTAAAATTAATTCTGTAACTTTTTAGAAACACCAAAAATTATCATACACCAATTATTAATTAAAGCCAAATGGTACAGTAAACATAAATAGTACAAAATGAAAATTTATACATTTTCTAAGTGAAAACGAAAAAAAATTTAATTTACCTAACTCAACTTGATTAACAAAACACTTAATAACAAGTTGTTTTGAAAAGGATTTTACATTAAACAAATTGACTTGATCATTGACGTTTACTCACGAAAATTACCATATAAGAAGAACGTGAAAGCCACAGTTTTTTCTCTAAAAGTTTTAATCAATAAACAAGACCAGTTTTAACATTTTACTACAACCCCAAGTCATCGTCATATTAAGTAAAACTAAATATATAAGACTTATAGAAATATTTCACCAAATGATAAGAGCAAAACAACAGAAATACATAAAATAAATTCCGAAACAGATCTCATTTATTGAATAAATATTTAGGGCGATTTTTTAATTTTTTGTAAACATTTTTATATAGAATATTATGAATACTTACAGTAGAACCTGTTTAACGCAAAAACGTATTATATAAATTAAAACTAAATATGCGTTTTGTATTGAAAAATGTTCTAGAGTTACTAATTTGATGTTAAAACATGAATATACAAATTTTAACATATTTAAATCGACTGTAATTTGATAAATCAAAAGTGTTTGAAGCTTTAATCTAATGAGTTATTTCTTTACATGGATACTTCCCTCATAAACCCAATCAAATCTTTTGACATCAGACAGTAACAATAGCCACCTTTTGTACGGGATGCAAATGCAGATGGGTTTACAAATGCAACGATCGTATTAATCTAGACCAATATTCAAGATTTGACTTTACTCGTACAAGATTTATCTCCTCAGTTGATCGTTGGCATTTACTGTCATGATATTAACTTACACTAGCATTGATGGTAACTTCAGAAATCGCATACCAAGCCCGGCATCGTTCAGTGAAGAGAATATGAAGAATATGCAAGATTTCTAGCACTAGGTAACTTTAATAAATTACCTATTAGTATTTATACCGTAATTCTCATGAAAAAAATTAAGTCCACCATTGGCATTGATGAAATGTTTTCATCAGTTACCAGTAACGCTACTGTAGGTTAGTACCTTAACGGAACTTGGTATCGTGATTGCCAACAATCAACTGAAGAGATACATATCATTACTCGTAAGAGTAATGTGGAGATTGGAGTTTTGATATAAATTAATGCGATTTTTGATTTTGTCAAATCACCTGCGTTTGTATCTCGTGACTATTACGACTGTCTAATGTCAAAAGTTATGGTTTAATTTCTTAAGGAAGTATCCATCAAAGAAGACTTTTGTTTATAACCAACAACAAAAGGTAAAATAAACTGTTATATTCTGAAAAATAATTGTGGGCCAAACTTCCTTAGAATTTAATAAACTATGTCATTTTATAAACTTAAGTTAATAAAATGGTCCTAATTAGGACTATGTAAAATGATGCAGATTAGCAACGGGGTATTTAGATTAATTTTAAATTTAGGTTTGATTTATTTAGAATATAACATAATTAACAATTATTAACTGCTCGAAAAATCTTTTTTTAAATTATACTTAGCAATGATGTAAAATTCAAACTATGTTTAAATTGTAAGAAATAATAAGTTATAAAGAGTTATAATAATAATAAAAAAAAATAACTCTGGAAGTTAATACTTTAAATATTATAATATTGATATATAATAGCCCTAATAATATTTCATTATTAACTATTGTTTTTTAAAATATTAACCAAAAGTAATAAAATGTGTTTGCTCAACTTCTAATTTTTGAAGAGAAATCATCAATTATTATCTATGATTTCATTTATTTTTCCCAAGACTTGTTATTCTTGTTATGTTCTCGGATAAACAGACCTGGGCTGTTCTTGGGAAAAGTCTCGGAGACTTGCCCTCTTGTTACTTACGAGTATATGGCGACTGCAACGTTGACGGATGAACGGAACGAGTTTCCATATCGTCATCTCGGAATCAGAGTATTCAATCTCTATTTTTGTAAATTTTACAGTGCAGATTTTAAAGATTTTGTATTGCATTACTCTTCATTGAAATATTTTTTTACAATTTCAATTTAAAAAGTTAATATTAAAAATTTTAGCAACTTTTTGTAGTAGAGAAATTAACATGAATATAATGGCATATAAATAACTTAATTCATCATGGAGATAGAATACTCGGATTCTAAGGTGACGATATATCATTTAAATTTTATATTTTTGTTTTTGAAGAATAAAATAGTAAAAATGAAAAATAACTAGTTAATATGTACATATTTCAGCACCTTTGTGGTATACTGTATTGCTCTATTATTACGTTAACTTCTTGTTTATTACTTATTAAGAACTTCTATTCGCGAGGTTTTGTTATTCGTGCACATATTTCATCTACCATCAGATAAGCTGTTAAATGATCGAAGAGCGATATACTATGAACTTGAGTTTTCTAGTTTCAAATAATATAATATTCTTGAACTATTCATAGGTTTAAATTACGTCACCATTTAGAAGTTCTTCTGTAATAAGAATATACATAGTTAATTTACAATTATAATGGATATTCTTATTCGACGTAGACATGATGCGTAATTCGGCGAATGTTCACCATTCGGCACAACGTGTGGGCGCCTTCAGGAGTTACGAGTAAAAATTCGTGACCTTTCTGAATTTCGTCGGTATGTTTCGAACATTAAGAATGTAGCCTGATGCTGTTGGCACTTTTTTTGCATTTTTTTTACTAAAAAATAAAATCCAATCATTTCAAATTTTTTGTATGTTATTATTGACATGTTTAACTTCACAAAAAAAATGGTTTTTAGTTAATTTTACAATAATTAAAAGTGCTTAATATGGCCAAAGTAGACACCTAAACAAAAGGAATGTGACTGGCGCAGGCTATAGCGTCGGTCCAGGTAATGTGAAACAAAAAATTCACAAAGATTATTGATCTGTAAGCTTGTTATCGCCGGTAGCAAATTTAAACATTTAAAAGAAAAAATAAACCAATTACGGACTTGTGAAAGAAGAAAATCAAAAATCGCGATTTTTTTTTTTTTTTCGAAATTTGGGGTAAAAAATAGGAAATTTTTGATAAAAATTAACAATTCCGCTACCTGCGATAGCCTTTGATGTTTGGAATAACATATTCAAATTTCAGCCCAATCTGTTCGATAGATTTAATTTTTTGCCTAGGCCGATCGGAAAAATGTTGTTTTGAGAAAATCGCGTTAAAAGTTTGAGTAACCATTAGTAAGATTTTTAAAGGAGCAATTTTTTATGTTATTATTGAGTTTTTAACAACAATTAAAAAACAAAATATCGAGTGTTGGGATCTTTAAACGTGGAGAAAAATCTCTTTAAATTGATATATTTCTCATTCTTATTCGTTATAATAGAAAGCAGGAATTTAAAAATAATCAATTTCAAATGTTATTTCCCTATGATCGGGTGTAAAGTCGGACACCCGATATAATATGTTTGTTTGGCATACGTATATTTAAAAATAACAGCACTGGGATGTTTTCGATAAAGCAGTTGATACTTTTTTCATACGAATCAAACTAATAATTTAGTAATGTTTTTTCGCTTGCTAATACAACAAATGTAAGAAGAATTTCAAAATGTATATACACAAACAAATACTCAAAAAGGTTTCCACACTTATCTAAATGCAAGATGGTCTGCAAAGAGAATATCAAATTCGAAGAGAAAACACATCAAAGAAATATGTGTTTAAACCAAAGCCAAAGCGATTTTTGAAATTTACAGTACAAAATTTTATATAACTTAAAACAAATATTTGAAATATTGACTTATACATGTTAACTTAATTTTATAATAAGAATTAGACATAACTTAATTCTAACACTATATTTATAATATTTTATTAATTACAGGCAGCAGTAAATACAGAGTGGCATCCTGGAGTTATCTAATTTTTCTTTATCTTTTGCTGCGGTGAATATTTGGACTTAATTAAGTATTGCATAAATATGTATTTTTAGTTGTAAGTCACCCATAGATGTATAGAAAATATAAGTTGTACTTTAAGATCAGAATGAACGCTTGCATCTAATGCAAAAAGCATATTATTAATTGTTTATGTACAATTGTATATGTAACATGTTTTAAACGAAGACTGATGTCGTTAGAAACAATTGTAGCGATTTTATCAATTTTTAAGCGCTATTTGTCTGCAGGAGCTGTTTTGTTAATAATCAAATTGTAAAGTACTATTTTGATCAGATTGTTTCAGTTTAGCTGGTTGTAGATCCTGCAGTCTTCAACTTGCATTAAGTTAAAACGATTAGTGTAGTTAAAAATAAACGTTACTTCGATATAATAAGTGTAATACTGTTTGCCAAATACATAGGTCTACTATATTTTGAAAATTGATGAAAAAATACTTATTAAATAAGTTGTGTGAAAATTACCTCATTTAACAAGTTGCCAACTTACTCATAACTAGGCGTTAGTTTAGACTTTATAATTTAAAAACCTCAAGGTCAATTTTTCAACTTCCGCAACCGGTACAATTGTATTATTGCTCATTTTTACTGTTTTCTCTAAATTAAGATATAGTGTTAGTATCCTTAATTTACACAGAATTATGAAAATATGGACCTACATAGAAGAACATAAAACTCTTGATTTATATGTACACAAATTTTACTTAATATGCGTTACCTAATAAAGTGTTGATAAATTTTTAAATTTTATTTACTGTATTTTTTTATCAATACCTACTGCTTGCTTAAAAGATTTTTCCCATTTATATCTCTTTTTTACAACTTGAACAAACGTATTTGTTTGACATCGATAAAATACTATACCAAATTTAAAAACATTGTTGTATATTGGAAAATTAATCTAATGTTGAAAAATTTTAAACAAAGTATCAAGTATGCATATAAACAAAAATGTATATATGCATATATGTAGCTTTTGTAGCGTCTAAATTTACTGTTACGAATTGAAAATTCACATACATAAATGGGCATTGTAAATATTAGATAATGGTAACAATAGAATTTATTAATTATTAACGGACAGCTAAAACTAGCAACCGTAATATGTACACAGCAAAAGGAAATATAGCTCGGGGTTTTTCACGCAACATTGTTGTGAAGAACAACAATAAATTATAATATTCCCAAACGCAAAATCTATGTTACCAAATTTAGCGTGATTAAAAATATTATACTGTTTAATTAAAATTAGTTAACTTGGTTATGTGTTTAGTTTTTTCCTGATTTTTCTGTTGGTGAAACACAAAAAAGTTTTGCACACTAATGTCCGAATCAGATTGTAGAATCAAATGTATATTTTCGCTATTATATATTTTCTCTAAAAGTTAAATTGATATCGCACATGCACCTACTGCAAAAGTTAAAAATTTTCAAATGCATTATGCAAACAATTATGTAGGTTTTTATGTGTTATTTCAAAATGATATACTATTAGTCCTTGTTAAATGAACCTACTATATAATATAGTATATAAATACTGTTTTTAATTTTGTTTCCGATTTTGTGTAGAGCCTTTATTTTACAAATTACATAAAAAATATACTTCTATTTTGTGAAGTACCTTACTATTAAAAATTAACAGGGTATTATAAACAAGTAGGTAAACTTTCACAAACATTAGAAAAATAATCAAATAATCTTTCCTGTTGTTGTGTATTGTGTATACAATTTGTTACCTACATGTGCTTTTGTAATAATTAAACAAGTATTGTAAGAAAATGTAAGAACTGATTTTAATTTTACAAAATTGCTCTGTTAATGCAAATTACATAATATTATTATGTATCTTAGTGGTATACACATAAATGTAATTTTTTCAAATAACTCATTTATTTGTTTATGGCTTTACTAATATTTTTACTTTTAAACTATATTTTCTATAATATAGATAGAAGATTTAAATAAGATTTATTATAAACGTTAACGCTTTTTTTTGCATATATAAGCAATGTATTGTAGTGTAAATAATAAAGTTACGTAGACATATAAAGCTTTTCATTAGTGCTGTATGGTAAAGTCAACATATTTTAAATGAATACTGAATCTGCTCATTGTGCGTTTGTAAAAAGAAGATTATATTATACTACTGAATTTTTTGCCTTTTTATTTTACCTTTTCGTCATTTTCAGTGTTTGCAGTTTAATATTTAATAATGCTTCCTAAACCGTTTGCGTTTTCATACTCTGCAACATATCAAACGAAAGGTAAGTTTTTTACAACAAACTGATTCGTTCTTCCACTTGTTATAAAATTTCATTAAATAATTCATATTTTTGAACCGTTACTTGTTTTAGTAAAAGTCGATTTTTGAAATAAAAATTACTACTAAATATTTTGTTTTAATTTTATCAAGTTTGAATTTCACTGTTTATTTAGACAAAAATTATGTTTATTCCTAAATCAATTTACAATTTTCATGATTTAAGCAATATAAGATAATATATTATCAACAGAAAGGTAAGTACTACAACCATGGCAGTTATATTGACTTTGGCTATGCTATTACTCCATTTAAGAGCATACACATTTTGACATAGTACATAAGTCATTTATAACTTCTGGATTAACTAAAGGTAAAGTATTTTATTCACAATCGGTTAGTAATCGATACATTCCTGATTTTTAATAAGTTGGGAAGCAGTTTATTATTTAGTTTCACTGCCAACCAATCAAAAAGCTATTCTGTTTTACTTTCCAACCTACCCCAGGTTGGGAAGTGGCCACTTCCCGACCTGCAATGTCGCATGGATGGCAAGAAAAGAAACTAACAAAAAATATGCGTCAAATTATTTAGTCAAGGTTATGTCAAGTATCAAGTACAATTTATATACAAATTTAGTACAAGCTAAATTATAATCTAATTTTATATTAGTTACTTTATACGTTTAAGTTTAGCCAGAATAATTAAAAATTATTTAAGCAGTAATATTAAAAACACGAATCAAATCTGTAAATTTGTTACTAATATAATATTTGCCAGTTGTCAATACAAATTTTTTGTTTGACATAAACAGCAATTTGTTTTTAATATTTCATACTAACTTGATAAACAATTTTTATTTTCAAAAGTGAAATCAAATGAAAAGCAGTGTATAATTTAGTTCAATTTTTAATTATTTCTTGTTTACAAACTGATTGTGAATAAAATAGTATACATACCTCGGTGTCAAGCTTCATTCCAGCGTCGCGCTTATAGTTGACTTCGGCGCTTCGCGCCTCAGTCAACTAACTTAGCGCTCGGCTGTAATCAAGCATTTTCCACCTCGGCACGTAATATACTATACATCTAAAAAGTATTCAATCTTCAGTTATATCAGTCGCATATTAGCTTCATTACCCATCCAAAATATTCACACCCAAACAAGTAGCACCAACCTTCTGTTTAAAATGCAAAAGTAGATGGTTTGACATAAATAAGGATCTTGACCTTAAACAAGATCTTACTCCAAAATAAGTGAGTTTCCTCATGTGCGTGAAGTTGGTCTCCCCTTTTTCGAAAACTAAAAATGTGTTTCTTGTATTGTGTTGTATTTAATTTGTATTGTTTGTATTCCTAAAAATTAAAGTAATAAATTTAACATTGGGGGCCATCCATAAATTACGTCACACGTTAGGCGTAGGAAGGTCACCTCAAGATTTGTCACAAAAATGTAACAGGGAGTCCGGGAGATTTTAAATGTTGTGATGTCACAAAGTCAAATCTTTAAAAAATATATTTTTTGATTTATGGATCGGTTGTATTAGCGACATAAGTAGCGCTTACGTGCGTTTTTCCATGCGCAAAAAAAAAATTTTAAATTAATAAAAGGAAACTGTCATTTAAAACCTGCGAAAATAATTTAACTTAAGTTAGTTGTTAAAAAAAATGTCTACGAATTAGGTATTAAATTTTATAGGGCAGAAGTGTGACGTTACTTGGCAAGGGAGGGTTCAATGTATTTGCTCCTGAATTTCCGTCACACCTCGTTAACTTAAATAACTACGTTATCGTCACAGCGGACGCAGCGTCTCGGTGGAGAGGTGTCGATATTTACGTTCGTAAGTCGTTGTATTTTGCACTTTTGCATGACGGCCATCCCTTTGCTGGTGGCCTGGAGCACCTCTGGATTCGGCTAAAAATCAATGGCCTGGTGATTGGGGTTGGTGTGTTTTACAGACCTCCTACTGTTGCCCTTTCCTGTCTGGGAGATTTTGAGGATTTTCTTTCTTCAATTAACGCTGAATGTGGGGGACTGATTATACTGGGTGATTTAAACATTAATTACCTTATTCCATCGCTTTCTCTGACGCGTTTCGCGGAGGATTCTTGATGTTTTCGATCTTCACCAGATCATGACGGAGCCCACTCGTGTTACCTCTACATCGAGCACTTTGTTGGATGTCATTTGTATTGACAAGCATCGAATCCCTCTTCGTAGGAGCGATGTTGATCTTTTCGCCTTTACTGATCACTACCTGGTACATTGCTGCAAACGCCGTTACATAAACCGCGCAAGATTATTTATCGCGATTTTCGTGATTTTGATTAGGTTGGTTTTTTGGCTGATGCGGCACGTCTGCCACGGGGTATCGTTGATGAGTTATCCCTTTTCCGTTGCTTTGTTATTGGTTTACCATGATTGTCTTTCTTTAAATAGAAAACAAGATTTCCTTGTTTTGTTTATTGTTGGTGAATTTTTAATTGTATAGAAATTATGTTGGAGGTCCTGTTTCCTGATATCATTATCATACACATTTTTCGTTGTTAAAATTTTCAAGTTTGACAAATTCGTAATTTTGGTTTTTTGCAAGAGATTTTTTGATTAACGAAGTGCTACGAAAGTGGGTTTATGTTTTTTATTAGCCCTTCCGATTTCTTGGGATTCATTCGCTGCACTTAGCATTAAAGATTGTTATCGCGAATATATTTAATCTTATCTCCTTTGGAGGATTCAGTATTCAGATTTCTTTTGTAAGTACCAATTTTTAATTTCGAAATACAAACTATGTTTGTAATTTTTATTTTAGTCATCTTTACTACTTCTTGAAAATACGAAAATTACAATAAGGAAAATTGACCCTCAACAACATCTGCAAGGTACTTTTGGGAATCCTCTAATGTTTTTTTTTCTTCTCTACGTCAATAATTTATTGTTTTAGGGTCTTTGTTTACATCTTACCTTCCCGACAGTAAATTGCTGTCCAAGTTGAACCAAACTTCATACCGTTATCATTTTGAACATCAATTCACCCTTAACTTAAATATTGGTCCACAAGCGAGAACGTCTACCATCTTAATCCAAGTTAATTCAATTTTACCACCTACCAGGATTCCGTATCGGCTATTGAGATAAGTGTTCTGTTTTTTTTTGCTTAGTCTGTATTACCACAAGTCATTCGATTATTTTTGCCTCCTATTGGAGTTTACATTTTGTATAACTGCTGTTAAAACCAATATAGCTATATCGGGTATATAGCTATATTGCGCTTTTCGCAAGAAAAGCTATTCGCGAATTTTTGTTAATATTTATTTGGTTGGATCAAATCGAAATTTGGTGCTATTTTTATTCATTCCATAAAATCACTTATAATCTATTCAAGAGTATATTCTTGTACCAATTTCAATTTTCTTTTTGATTTTAATTTAATTAATAATTGAGAAGTTGATTTTTAACCACGTGGCGCCTAGGGCAAAACATTCAACCCTCTCGATTATTTTTGTTATCAATTTTGAAACTCGCCAACCACCTTTTTTATTTAGTAGATAGCCAGGGCATTGCCAATTTTTACCCTGAGATTGGGATTACTACCATCAATCCTTTGCTCAATCAAGAGCGTGACAGCCTCATCAGTTAATCGTTCTGAAGTCACCTTATAGGTACTTCTTGACTAGGCCTTCGACTTGGTTGTTCATGATTGTCTTTTGACCAAACTACACTATTACGGTTGTGACGTGTCCCTGTGTAGGTGGTTAGCGAGTTATTTGCGTACACTGAAAAAAATGGTTCATCATATTGATGAAAAGTTCATCATTTTTCAGCCGATGAACAGAATTCATCATATTTCAACAAATTTCATCAATATAATGATGTTTTCATCAATACTATGAATATTTCATCAATATGATGAATTTTGTTTATCGGCTGAAAAATTATGAATTTTTGATGTACCTTTTTTTTCAGTGTAATAGATCTCAGGTGGTTGAGTTGGCAGGAAACATATCCCTACCACTGACTGTTTCTCGGAGTGTTCCGCAAGGGAGAATTCTTGCCGCACTGTTATTTATATTATATACAACCAATTTGTGTAGAGTGTTGGATCCGGATTGCTCTCTAGATCTTTATGCTGATGATTTTCGAATACGTGTGGTGTCTACCTTCCAAAATTAACACTGCGATAGATGTGTAAAACCAAAATCTCGAATCGGTACGTGTACGTGTTAAATTTTCTAATATTTAAAACATAAAATAAATTCTGTAGGAATATTAACAAAGGCTTTTCCAACAATATTATGTTGGTTAATATTCTGGAGAACCCAAAATTTTCATTTCGACGACAAAGCATTGAAAAAAAGAAGCTAAGCAATATTTGACATTTTTATCATTAAGCAAAACTCGTCAAAAAGAAGTTTCTTTTTGGATGCTTCATTCATGAATTTTCTTTTGTGTGTAGGTAAAAATTCAAAGACTTACTATTCAATTGTTGAAAACTCTGAAATTTTCCTGATCTACCGACTGTACAACAAAAATTTAATTTGAAGGTTTTGAACTGTAACCCACTTGAGTAAGTAAATATTGCATGTCCCTTTGAGTGCTCGTAAATGACCTGTACGTAGCGGCTCCTCAGGGCTATTGCAGCTTATCGGTTGCGATGAAACCTCTCTCAAGAAGTGAGGTTTTGTTTGAATCTTGCTTATGCTGATGGTTAGTAGCGATATCCTAAAAAGACATGCAGCGCTAACCTCAGAATAAAACACAGTATGAGTAAAAAAGAGATTTATTTCACGATGGGAAATGAAATAACCGTTAGGAAATAAAGTAATTCATAAGTGCACTCACGTAATTACAAAATAATATAAACTGCCGTAAAGATGATGGACGTTAGGCAACACAAATAGCACGTTAGACAGCTGGGTATCCTTGTTAACCCTAATGTCTTCTTTCAGGTATTTATTATTACGGAAACAGTAGCAATTTTGCAATGCGTAGAAAACAACAAGTAAAGGGAAATCACAATCAAGCTTATTATGTGAACTGTTACACAATTCTACTATACTAAACTGCAAGCAAATCTTGATCAAGTGATCAGCAATTAAAGCTAAACAGCTAAAACTTGTAATCTTTTAGTGCAAAATTAAATACTGGTAAGTTGACTTACCCTAAGTGCCACTTGATATAATAATTATAATAATAAATTTAATTCACATCAGGTAATATCCAAAAACAGGTAATAACAACAACAAAACCAACAAAAACAAGATAACATAAAATTATCTACAAATGTGCTGCTGACTTCAGGTGTTCGTAGGCGGCATTTCTGGGTTTGTTGGCATTGTCTAGATATACCTATATCGCAGAGACCCGATATGCTATTTATTTTGGTGCACATGATATCGATGGGACTCTTCTTCATTATGTTGATTTTGTAATTGCTAATATAAAATATTTTATTACTGCGACGAGCTGTACTTGTTGCTAATAGTTGAATCCTGTTTAAGCTATCGAGTCGGGGCAAGCAACTCTGCCATGAATTAGTCCATGCAAAAACAGCACAGATGCCACGTACCTGCGGTTGTAGAGACATTCAAAGCTGAACTCGTTGAAAAGAGTATTATGATCAAATCCTCGTTCGGGATACTTACGATGAGTTTTCAAGTAGAGGTACTTTAAGAAACGGCGCTGAACCGATTCAAGGAGATTCCTGTATCGTAGATGGGATATTCTAAAATACTCCTGACATATGCATAATACTGTGGTGTTTCAAACATCAATTTTGACTTTTATTGTTGAATTGTGAAGATTTTGTTTATTTTTGTTATTCTGTTTGCCTTTGTAAATAATTTTTAAACTTTGTAATGACGCGCGAAAGAATTTTTGAGTTGGTAACAATTTTTGAAAAGGAAGGGGCTAGTTGCCGAGGTGAACACAAGAGCGGACGTGTTTCCGTTACGCTCTTGTAATTTTTGGGTCATTTTGACCAGTATTTGGCATTCGAATTATATTGGAAAAGTGATTGGAAATTGTACTATTGAATTTGTTAATTGGATGAATAAATTTGTATTATTTTTTTGGTGAGAAAATTTTTATTATTTCGACTTAATTCATTTGGATTGATTTGAAGTTGGATTTTGGATAATAAAATTTTAATTTGGATTCTGAAGATACAAATTGTTATTTTGTGGAATTGAGATGTGTACGTCGCACCTGTATGATAAAGCGCGCTGACAATCGCCGTTCCAATTTGAGCATATGAAATACAAAAATTTATTAAAAATTTTGAAGTTTAATTTGGATGGATTTGATTTTATGGATTATTCTTTTTATTAGTGGATTTAATTTTGAAAAATCTAAACGTTACGAACCCAACCTGAGAAGTCTAGCTCTCCGACTTGGAAGCCGTTATAGACTAGTGATTATTTTTTACAAAAATATCATTACAATACATTATTTTAATACAATGAAGATTTGTGAAGTCAGTGAAATTTCTAAAAATAAAATAAATCCAAGAATTTTTAAAGCTTTCTTGGCTGTTTTAGCTATATGATTTGTAAAATTTAGCTGATCATCAAATAAAATTCCTAAATATTTGAATTCCTTGCATCTAATAATTTCCTTATCAGCGATATTGTATTGATATGTGATATTACTTGTTCTTGTAGAATATGTCATAACATTACATTATTTGCCAATATTCAATTTTAGTTTGTTCGCGATGCACCACTGTTCAATCTGAATGATAGTTTCTTGTAGTCTTAAGCAATCATCAATTGTTAATATGAAGCACTTTTCCGAAATTTACATTTGCGAAAATTGCGAAAATGTTATCTACACAAAAATGTTACTCAAATTCCCAATTAAGTTCCAATCACAAATACTTACCAAATAGAATAGCAGAGTTAACATTTTTCCAACTTTTCTTTATACGCTGTTATTTCAGAGGATTTAAACAAACGAATGAGTTCGAGTGGTGTAGTGCATCGTAATTCGTATATCACATTTTTTTTGCTTCCTAAAATATGGTCACGCTGAGAGGTTTTTAACATAATAAATTGTAACAATGTCTCACTTTAGTATATGTCGGTGAAAATACTTATACATTTTTTAAAGCCAATTAAATAGTATCAAGTCACCCAATGCTCGAATAAAATTAGCAGCTAACTATTACAATTAAACAATATTTAAAATAGTTGAGCATTATAAAATATGATTTATTTAAATTTTTTTTTATTTTACATTAAACGTTTTTAACAGCTATGGTTGGCTATTACGCTCACTCAACAGTTTAAATTTTTAATTTGCCGTAACTATAAGAATAAGAATTTAACCACATCACAAGAAAAGTAAAGCTGCTACCTAAATATTTCCTTAACGGAAAGGCTATAAAATATTTGAAAAGATCAAAATGAATAAAAAATACAAAACTTTCAGTCAGAAATAATGCATTTATAAAGTAAACTTTTGCAACCCAATAAAAAATGGAGGGCGGTTGTTTCAAGTTTTTGATTTTTAACGTTATCTCGGATACCAAACCTAATTCCTTGCAAAATTTCAACTTTACAGTAACTGCGTTTAAACCGTAAATTTAACGACCTCCTTTCTTTTACCTTAAACGTAATCCAAAAGTTGAATATAAACAATGAAGTTCAAATTACAGTGCCCCCTGCAACAGAAACAAGAACATATTATTTTTATATACTTTGAATTTTTTAATTTGGTTCATGCTCATTTGGTTAGAGAATTAATACCGATTTAAGTTTTAAATTTTGATGAATCAATTAATGAGATCAACTAGCCCGAGCCTAAAAAGTAATATAAAGTAAAAGAATGTAATATCTAAACTTTTGACAACTTTCATTTCACCAAAGTTTGTATCGACATTGGATAAAATTTTAAATTTATATCTTTGGTTAACAACTTGAAGATTATATATTTCTTAATTTCTTTGGACTATCGATTATTTGAGAGTTTTAAATTAAAGATAATGAAATTAATTTAGTTTTTAACAACTTCTTTTTAATTCTTTTTAGCAACAGCGACTGATTTTTGATTTCAGTAAGATTCAAAATTCAAATATTTAAATAATACAGTGGGAAATAATATTTTCATTATATACTACTAGTTATTTATGAACATATTGATAGTTTTCTATAGTTTGCCGACTATTTATAAGACAAATTTTGTTAAAAAAAAACAAAAAATGCTATTTAATTACATTTAAACGTTTTTTTAATAGATTAATTTCATTTTAAACGTTTTTAAAAAAACACCAATTAACTATGACAGGAGCGATAGCGCCACCTCTTGTTAATTTGAGAAACCGCAATTTAATACATGTTAGTAATCATTAACTCGGCGTCATTGTGGCGACCAAACAGAACACCGTCGTTGTGGCCGGGTATAGCATACCCATGTACATTATTGCACTGAATCAACCTTATGCCCATATTAGTTTTTCTATATTGGGGTATTAGGTAATTGTAAACATTATTTATAAAAATTAAACATATATTTTTTATAAATAATACAAAATGAACCTATTATAATCATTAAAAATTTAAACATTCTTCTTCTATGAATCAATTTGTTAGAACATAACTTTGAATATAACTATATTCAAATACAAAAAATAGTAACAATTTAAGTACATAATATAAATATTTTTTTAGCACGTTAACATAAAATTATAAGTTACGTAAAAACAACGCATATTTATTTCTTATATACTAAGTTAATCGCTATTGAAATCAAATGTTACCTAGCCATTGTGGCTGGGTATAACTACCAGAGCGCTCTTCACAGACGTGCAAATTCCACCTTAGCCGCAATGACACTAATTAAAATAGCTAAAACGCTTAGTGAGGTCCACAACTTCAGCTACTGTGAACGGCAAATAACGAGTGTATTTTGTTTTAAAGCTATTAGAGATTTAAAAACAGTGGGGTATGAGATACCCGGCCACAATGAAGCCGGGTTAAACGCAAAAAATCGGAAGTTTACTGAATAATGTAATATTCACAATAGACATTTGAAGTTACCGGGTTATTAAATATTCATGATACGACACTGTATATTTGAAAGCACCATCTGTGGGAGGGTAACAGAAGTTTTATAAGCAAGAGAGGGGTTGGTTACAACTGAAGAGCTTGAGAAGGTCTTATGCTGGGGATGATCAAAGTGATCGGACGTACATTCAAAGTGTGAATAAAATATTTGTAATTTCAAACTTAAATTAATTTAAATTTATACTAAATTTAAATTCTACAAATCAGGTATTTCTATAAAATTGAAATTCTCAAGTAAGTGTATTTATTATTATAATTATTAACTAAAGTTGATTTAACCACGAAGTGACTTATTGTGAAGTTGTAAATTAAAATGGTGGCTTGGTCTAATGCATTTAAATCTTCATTTATTTAAATAATCAGGGATGAAGGGTTTTGCTTATTGGTAATCATAAATTAGTTTTGTTTTTTATACTTCGTGAATATTATATTTTGGTGTTTGGTTTTCTGTATTTATTTGAGGAGGTGATGATGGGGTATTATTTTATTGATGTGTGGTAATTAATGTGTTTGATTTATTGGTGTTGGTAGTTTATTTAGTGAAACGTCGATTATTGTTGGAAAGGTTGGTTATATTGAAATTTGGTTTACAAAATGGCGGGTTGGTTAGGTTTTACAAAATGGCGTAGATAACGCTTGCATACAATGATGCGACTTATTTGATAATGTAACCGTTTCGAACCAGGAGTTTGTATGTTATTTAGAATTAACAATAATATGAGGTTTTTACCGATTTGTTGCACGTAACCGAGTCCAAATCATATGGTATAGCTGCTTAATCAGGAGATGAGGCAATCATATTAGTTAGAGCATTGTGTGCTTGAATCGATGGTTTTATCCCCCCCCCTCCATTTGACCTATGTTAATCTTGGTATGTGGTTTCTCAAATCGTTACATTATTTGAGTAAGTTGGTTTCGTTGTTTGACAAGCAACACTGGATTTTGCGTTATTACTATTTATTTTGTGTTATTTTTGTATTTTAGATTCTTATACAAAAACGTCGATGACTAAAAAGTCCAAACAAAATGATATAAAATTCTCAAAGAGAACAAGAATCTCATACAAATATAATTAATTATTATAAATATGAAGTTAATTCTGACTAAAAAGTCAAGCTAGGAAATTATATGTTAATGATGAATGGGGAGTTTGAAGTTAAAGATTGTTAAGAAAATAATAACAATTATTTCAATTTAGGGACAAGAAAGTGGAGTTTAGAAAATCAATTTATTATATCAATGAAATAATACAGAAAACTACCAATATGTAATATAAAATATAAAGCATTGTATTTAATTGTTAATGATATTAATGAATAATGACTAGAGTTGCCGATTTGGCTGTTGTTCGAATTTTCCGTGCAAGTTTTTTTTTCTTTTTTTTTATCTACTAATAAATACCAAAATATACCTCATTCTGTGTTTTATTATGTCTATTTGGTTAAAAGGGGATATTAATCTATGTAAATATATTAAGTTGGGATGTTTGCTCTTGATTGAATCAACTTTTGAGATTTAATTGTTACTAACCTTACATCAAATAGCTTTGAGTACGTCACTGGTTCAGGCAAACTAGGAAACTGTAAGTTGGGTTTGTATCTTGTTTATGTCAACAACTAAATATTTAGCAAAGGTTATGTCGATCTCACAAACTGCTTGTCCTTTCTTTAAAAGAATCTGAAGATTGGGTTACTACAAACTGAAGGTTCCTAACGACGTATGGATGTTGGCTTTGACGATCACGAGCGTGCGGCTAGGTATTTGGTGCTGAGGATTTGGGGTTTGAAAATATGGGGGCGCGAGATTCAAACTCAAGTCTTGACATTACAATAATTTCAGTATTTTAAGACAAAGAAATGCAAAAAATGCTTTTGAATTACTTTGGTGATTTCTATCCATTATTTAAAACAGAAAAAACTCAGTGAACGACTTTCAAAAACTAAATTTGACAACGACTGTTAAATCAACAAAACAAAACAAAACAAAACTGTCAAAACTGAAAATGTACATAACAATTCACAAACAATTTTTATGTATTTTGCTTTCACTCCACTTGAAATTTTCTTTTTCTTACTTCACTCTGTTTTTACTTTCATTATCGTCCTTTCCGAAAGGCTTCGATCACTACTCACAAAAATTTGTTTCCCCTTGTCCCCAACACTTCAACTTCTATCTCTGGTAACTCCTTTAATTATTATTTCCACCATTCTCCGTTTCATTTTCTCCATTAATTTTGCTTGTACTTTTGTGTTTGCTTACTGTAATTTGGTTTGTCTGAATAATAAAATAAATAAAAATAAAAAATATAAATAATTTTGTATTACTTGTAGAACTAAAATTGTTGATATCTCGTTCTGATTGGTAATTTGAATTTTGCTAAGAAAATGTATGTAATGGAATAAAATTAGAAAAGTTACTTAATTAAATGAAATTTAAAATGAAATTTAATCAATAGAAAATGCACCTGAGGAACGCTCTATCTGCTTGGAGAGTAATTTACTTTTATATGCTAATACTTGTGTTTACTTTTGTACATTGTTGTTTAGCAAATAGGTAATTAATTTTTAGAAGTTTGTGCTAATTTAATTAAGTAAAAATGTTGCATTTTAGATGAATTAATAATATTACATTATAAAAGAACTTTCATACAATTTACAAAATTACTTAGGAAAACCGAGCTTTTAATGTAGCCCTCAAATTTACAACTTTGTTTTGGTAGATTGTATAACACACGAGGTTAATAGGCCGGGCTATTAAAATTAACACCAGCTAATTTTATACAAAGCTTGATAGGGTAGCAAAAATTTGATTAACACAAGTTGCTTTTAAAAAAAATCAAGGTGTTAATTAATAATCTAATAAAAAAATTTACTTTAACATAAAATTTTTCCTTAAGAAAATTTTATAAAAGATGGGATACTTCATTTTCCAATGTATCATATTTCAGTATTTTATTTTAAGATAAAACATACAAAAATCTTGAAATACCGTATAGCAATTCACCTTCAAGTCGAACATAATATAGAAAATTGAATGTTTATGTCATATTTCATGCTAACCTCTTCAGTTTTTAATAATACCTACATTATAAACATATAAACAAAATTAAATTTAAGTACATGTTTGAAAAGATTTTTAAGTTTTAAAACGAGCAATACCTCATTACCTAAATAGCAATGCACTCTTCTTTTCAGCAGGAAAATGTATGGTAAAAATCTCAGACTAACTAAAATGATTAATCTAGATTTGAACCTTATAATTATCATATTAGCACAGAATATGTTCGTTGAAGCCTTTGCGCTGCCACTGATGCGATTGGTTTTACGATCCTGATGATCAATATTGCAATTCTCTTATAATTAGAGTTAAAAATGTGTAAAAACTAGAATCAAAAAGTGAAGATACCTTTTTGCTGATTTTTGAAGATAGCTAAAGTTCAAATATAAATATAATTAGTTGTTGTTTGATTTGTTATACATAATTTTTTGGATAAAATTCCAATGCTTTAATTTTGTTGAATTGAGCTGTTTATAAATTTTAATAATTTTATGAAAGATGCAACTCAAAAATCAATATTTTTAGATTTTTAGACATTAGAGGTCAATAGAACAAAGTATAAAAAGGAAGTAACTGACTGGATGTAAATGGTTCAGAGAATAATTTCAATTTTTGCTAATTTTTTTCTATTTTAAAAAAAATAGTGCTTATAAATAGTGCTTAAAAATAAAAAAAATTAAAAAAAAAAGAAATATATTGTAAGCTTGTAATTTTTGTAGAATAGTTTAACCGTAAATATATATTATTATTATTATTATTTTTGCTATCGAGATGTAGCACTTTAGTGTCGTCGTCATTTCCGTCGAAACTCTATGACCTTCTATTATATATTTTGCAAAATTGGAGCTCTCTGGTTTGACATTTTTCCATGCTTTTATGTATTCATAACTTATTTATGCAAATTCCTGCTTCCCTAATAAATTATTTTATAATTAAAATGAAAGATACAAAAATAATGCAGAGATATAAACTACGAATGATTAGATTATATCTAACTTTTACTTAAAAAGCCAAAAAATGCTTTTGAAATTGTTAAAAGATTCATTTATCGGACTGGCCATGAAATTTTCCATGGTAATTTTGTTGGAAAATATAAATTAAATTAAATTTATTACATGGCCAGTGCGATAAATGAATCTTTTAACAATTTCGAAAGCATTTTTTGACTATTTAATTAGAAATTAGATAAAATCTAATGGTCTTATCAGTTATAGTTTATATTTCTGCATTATTTTTATACTTATAGATTTTAAAAAAATGTTTGTTCTTCTGCTTCGGACGACTAGAACCGCCACAATCTGTGCACCCGATTGCACGAGTGTCTCACGCTATGACCTGCATAACATACATAAAAGATGTCAATCGAGTATTCCATAAAAATGTGTGTTGTTAGCTGAAACATGTCTTATTATGCGTAAAAATCCCCGGAACTGTAGGTTTGATAGTTTTCCCAAAATTAATTCCTAAAAATTACTTAAAAATTAAGCTTAGATGATAATTCCCCCTAAATTTGTAAAGGAAATACAAAAACTTATGACATAATAGCCAAGTTTCGTTATATAATAATAACATAATAAATTCAAAAAATATAAGAATAATGCAATACGTAGAAAATCAAAATTCAAAAAATTTGAAAAAGAGACAATTAACACATAACAGGTCACATAACACATAACACATTACATCACACATAACAATTAAGAAAATTTGAAAAAATGAAAAATTCGTAATACGATTACGATTACGATTACGATACGATTACGTAATACGTAATACGATAAAAAAATGAAAAATTCGTAATACGATTACGAATTTTTCATTTTTTCAAATTTTCTTAATTCGGACCTGTTATGTGTTAATTGTCTCATTTTCAAATTTTTTGAATTTTGATTTTCTACGTATTGTATTATTCTTATATTTTTTGAATTTAACCATAAATACATACTAAAAACCACAGATTTACTTAAAATTTTTTATTTTGAGTTCTTTTTCTAATAACATAATAATTAAAAAAAAGGAAAAAGTTAAAAAATAACTCATTTGTATGATGCGAATAATGAAAAAATGGACAAATTCGGGACTGTTTCCCCACAAAAGTGTCGGTTTGATTCGTCTCTGCGCCGACAGTATAACTGCTTTAACAAACATAGCTTTAGACTAAAAAGTTGAAGATAAAGAAATAAGTAGGTAGGTATATAATATACAAATTAATATTATTTATAAAAAACCTTTTTATTAAGAATCAACTTACCTAAAAACAAATTAAAAAAGTTAATGCTACTTATTGCCGTTTTATTACTCAGTATTGCCCACTTATTGCTCTGCATTGCCACATATTACTACAATTGCCGTTTATTTCCGTATATTACCATCTATTGCTTCTTATTTCCATCATATTACCAACAATTTGTACAGTATTGCCATCAGCGAAACGCCCCTCGATAACAACAATAAATTGAAAATTATCTTTGACATTGCAATACATTTTAATTTTAAATTATATTTAATGATGGTGTAACAGTCGAAATACTATGTTTATTGTGTAGCTGGTCGTTTATTGACGATTCAGGTTTTTTTACAGTAAAATTTTTAGACGATAGTAGTGTTTTATTTTATTTTTATAATAATATGATTTCCATTATTATTAATTTTAAATGCAAATTTTTGCATTATCTTACATAATAAATGCATTATTTAGATATGATATTATCATAATAGTCGTTGCACATTAATAATGAATTATGCGGAAGTTGTTATGCAGATTTTCAATTTTTATGAAGCGACATTGCGTCAATGCAGAAGTAATTTCATCCCGTAGTTGCATTAGCTATATACGCTATACTATTATAATATTACAAATAATAATGGTCTTGGAAGTAAATTTGTTTATCAAATTGAACAAATTCAACTCAAAAAGAAGTAAGACGAACATAGTCACAAATGATTTTATTCAAAAGTTCACTTGTGGGGGAAAATCTTGACCCTATTAGATTCTACATTACTTGGCATATCATATACTAGTATTCAAAAATTATAAATAATTATTAAAACAGTAGACTTTCGAAATAAATCTCGTTGTAGCCAAAAAAAGAAAGTTAATTATTGCGGATGAAAATTTTATTATAATAAAAAATAAAACAAAGCCCAAAAATAAGTATGCCAACATTAACGGGCAGTTTCTTGAATGTTTGATAAATGAATCTCAACAAAATCATTCGAAGAACCTTTCCTCAAGAAGGATATAATGGCTGTATAAAAAGGAAGAAACCGTTCGTTTCTAAAGTAAATCGACTAACACACATCATGTAAAATTTTCTAAAATTTATATATTACTAAAAGTGTAGAATTTTGGGACAATGTGATTTTTAGTAGCGAAAGTAAATACAATTTTTCTTTTGGTTTTCGATTGCAAACAAATTGTGTGGTGAAGACCGAATACTGAACCAAATAAGAAAACCATGTATGGAATACCAATTCTATAGATGAAGTCGAAAATATTTAACCCTTTAACGCTCTCTGGTTTACCAGTTCGGAATAACGGAGAAATCTTACTTTTTTCAGGTAAAAAATAATTTTTAAACAATTTTTGAATGTGCAATAGGGATGGTAGAGGTTGTCTTTTACCACTCGTGATAAAGAGATCAAATTTCAATCGTTTACCTAGAATCTGGAAGACCAATATTTCTTAGTGGTAAAACAGGTATACCAATGCTCATTCACGCCTAAATATATTTCATACTATATCTAGTTGGGTAGCTATGGTGCCGCCGCCTAGGCGGTGACTTTTTGCATAAATTAGGTGATAATCTGGCCATAATTGACCAGAAGGTGGCGCGGCGTACGCTTTTTTGGGATATCCAACTATTAGCGTATTGCACTTCGTAAACGTGTTTAGTTTGAAATTCTGTTTTTTGTGAAAACTCAAATATATTTAAAAGTAACTAAGTTAGGCTAATAAAATATGTCTAGTGTCCATTAAAAATAAAAATATTAAAAATTAAATATTAAAAAAAAAAATTTTAATTTCAGAATTTTACGGAACTTGCAGAAAATCTCATTTATGACTTACAGTGGCGGTCATATGAAAAGCGCATGGTTAATTTCCAACAAATTTCCGATCTATTAGGTGTTGTTATTAGGAGTAAGAAATTTTTTCAGAAGTAGATGAAAGCTATAGGTAATTTAGTGTTAATTTCGTGTAGACAAGTGATGGCTTTCAGTTTTAAATATGAAAAAATCAAAAAATTTTATTAAGAAAAGAAATTCGCGATTTTTGAATAATGATTATAGCTCAATGATAATTAAAATTTATACATAATTAAGCAGTAAAAATGTTATTAAAATAAAAATTAATGTACATTATGTGTTTTTAAAGTATTTTTATTTTTAATATTTGGTATGACCACCATTGGCCTTTATGATTGCCTGTAACCGGCGTGGCATCGAGTCTGTTAAGCTCTTCAGGTATTGCTCACTTAAATTGTTGTCCCATACAAATTGTAAAGCTTGTTTAAGCTCTGGGATACTTTTACGTGATGTTGCGACCACGTGCCTCTTCATAATTGCCCATAAATTTTCAATGGGGTTAAGGTCAGGGCTGTTTCCAGGTCAATCAATAATATAAATCCCATTATTCAAAAAATATTGTGTTACCTGAAACACAAAATAGAGGCGAATTATTTTATATTTCTCATTAATTTATTTTAAAAATGTATAAAGAATGTCATATGATTAATGATTTTCAAAAAAAAAAATTATTTATAAAAATATTGCATACCTTCTTGGCCGTGTGACATGGTGCATTATCTTGCTGGAAATACCAATCCTCATTTTCAGCAAATAATTCTGATACCGATGGCATTAAACTTTCTTCTAATATTTCGATATAGGCATTAGCATTCACGGTACCTGTTATGATGTTCAGGTAACCTAATCCACGTTGGGAGAAACAACCCCACACCATTAATCCCATTTTATTTTTGGATGTTTTTATAGTGCATTGTTGTGACAATCTTTCATTCTTAAATCGCCGCACGTATCGCTTTCCATCCGAACCGTATAACAAAAATTTAGATTCATCGGAGAAAATCACTCGACTCCAATCTTCTTCGGACCAATTGGCATACTTTTTTGAGAATTTCAACCGCTTTTTCATCATGACTTTCGTCAACATCGGCTTCTTAACGGCCTCGTATGCATTTAATCCGAATTCACGGAGCCTTCTACCAATGGTCTCGACACTTATTTCAATTCCCATTTCTTTCTTTAATTCAGCCTTTAACTGTCGACGAGATTTGAAACGGTCTTTGAGCGCCATTCGACGAAGAACTCGATCAACGGCCTTTGTCGTCTTTCTTGGCGGTCTTCCCTTTGGTAGCGGCCTGCTACTGCCACTTTCGTCAAATTTTTTTAAAAACCGACTTACCGTTCGTCTGTGGGTAAGTCCTTTTTGCTAATGTAATTCTGGGATTTGTTTTCGTCACGTAGAACTAAAATGGTGTGCTTCTCCAATTCTGTTAAATTTCCTGTTCTTGGCATTTTGGCACGATTATGGTTACTTTTAAATAAATGGCACACTCTAAGGGCACTAGGTAACAACTGAAGTACTTAAAATTTACAACTGATTTTGAAAAAAATCCCTACCCCTAAAATTTATACCTGTACGGCTCGATATTCTTTGGAAATTCACCATGCGCTTTTCATGTGACCGCCACTGTATATATTGGATTCCACAGTATTTCCGATCAAATTTCTTAGCGGATAATTTTGCGCGTTAAAGGGTTAAATATATAAATCTTAACTTGTGAGAAAATAAACAATTAAACTTTAAATAACAAGTTAAATAAAATAAATTAATTAAATAAATTCAGAAGAAGACGAAGACGTCGAAAGCTCAAAAAAATATAATTTGATTATATTATTTTATTTTATTTAACTTGTTATTTGAAGTCGGAAATATAAAATTTAGAGTATTATTAGGTATTATCACAGATTAATATACAGATAGCCAACCGTGGGTAAAAATTTGCAACACAATTTTTAGTTCTTTATTAAGCATTCAGATGGAGCACAAATGTTCCCATCTTATTAATCATTACGATACCTCCTACGTAAACTATCGTATCTTCAAAATCTTAATTTTACAGGAGAGCATTTTCAAGTTTGTAATGTGTATGCTCTTAAGTGGAATGTCAATGTATTTTGTTGCAATTTAAAAAAGAATCGGTATAATTTTTGCAACTTTCGCTTTGGTAACATTAAGATTAGATTAGTACAGTCAAATTTCTGCAAAAAAGTAAAAATTGGGATTTTGTGGGTTACGATAGTTTACGTAGGAGGTGTCGATTAGTCATTATAGCATCATTGCAGAAACCTGCAATGGTAAGATCAAGGATAACAAATATTTTTATTATATCATAAATGACAATGATATGCCGTGACCGTGAAGTAACATTATCAAGATATGCATACACTGTCGGATATGGCTCGCGGTGTAACTTACATTGCAAGTCAGCAGCTTTTTAAAACAACATTATAATTAGAATTACGTACTTGCTTTATTTTTCGTAGATTAAAATCAAATATATTATTAATTAAATTGTTTTAAGCCGTGGTTTTAAGTTAAAAAAATTTAACATAAACTGGGTATTTAAACTTAAAAAATTATTTTCATCCATCTCTTATAATAAATATAGAGTTACACTTCTATGTTATCAATGTAAATTGAACATTTTGAAGCCGTTTATTTTTCATATAAAAATTCATTTTACGGCAAAACTTTTCAGACAATTTTTGTTACAACTTTCATGGCCTTCAATTTTGTTTATAATATACATTTTTCCATTTTGTTGCTCCATTTCAAACTGACAGTGACTTAAACAAAACTCCGTGAAATGCAAAAATATAATTTCAACTGTATCTCGAATACTGTATCTAAAAAAAGTAGAAAAATGTATATAAACAAAACTGAAAGCCATGAAATTTTCATCAAAAATGTTTGAAAAGTTTTGCTGTAAAATTGATTGTTATGTATCAAAAAAGTCTTGAAATGGCACAAATTACATTGCTAACATAGAGATGTGCCAATAATTCTGAGAGCCAGTGTATATTCTTTATGTTGAGCTAATGTGATTAAATTTACACACCTATAAAATGACCAAATCTTTTTCCAAAATTATTTTGAAAGCTTTCGTTAAATGCTTTGTGGAATACGTGCATTATAAATTAAGTACGTACTAGTACAGTAGAACCTCGATTATCCGGGTCGACCGGGACCGGTATCAGCACGGATAATTGAAAAACACGGATAATAATAATTGACTTTTTTTTTAATATTATAAAATATTCTTATTATATAGTAGATTACAAACAAGGAACATATTAATTTAAAAGTTCTATTTGAAAAAATCAGTTAATTTTGTTTGTTTTTTGACTTTTATTTAAATTAAATAAAGTAGATAAGCAGAAAATTTAGACAAATTGACAGTTAAAGTACATTTGTACAAGTCATTTGTACAAAACAATAAATTCAGCGAAATTTCATATTATGTATAACACAACAAGATGCCTTAAAACCGCCGCACGGATAATCCGCGCACGGTAATCGAAGTATAACGCCCCCACGGATAAACCGCTTCACGGATAATGCGCGCACGGATAATCGGGGTTCTACTGTATATCAAAATAGAGATATGTGTTGCTTGCTTGCAAAATGTAACAAATTTTAATATACTACTTTTGTGTTCTTTTGAATATTTCGGGGGGGGGGGGAGGGCAATTTGAGTCTCCTCTCAGGCGTGGTCGAATGGTAATTAGTTAAAGAAACACCATTTACAAATATACATTTATTTAACATTAACACACCAATATTTTACAATACTCAACCCAGCAATGTCCTTCGAAATGGGTCGCTACCAACAATACTAATTTAAATTTAACACGTAATCTGATTTACACGTTATCGTTGTCAGCATAAATAACGTTATACCAATTTAAGATTACGTTATCCTTCAAGGCGCGTTCTTACGAGTCAAGTTTAGTTGACCTATTTTAGTTGATCAACAAAAGTTGAATGAAAACTGTAATGAGAACCTCTGTTTCAATAGAGTTGATCAACTTTTTAGCTGTTCAAGAAAAGTTTGACTTGAGTCAAACTTTTGTCGTTCAAGTGATGATTTGCTTTCAAGTTGAAACTTATCTTGAAACGTGTGAACTATGCAGTCAACTTTTGTCGCTTGCAACTAGCTTACATGCTTGTTTTTAATATTATAAAATTAAAAAAATGAGCCTCAAGTGGTCTGAAAGTGATACAATAAAATGTTTGGAACCATATCATAAGAATGATTGTCTTTTGATTGTCATGATTGTCAAAATGATTGTGTCAATGATTGTCAAAAATCCAATTTTTCTCTAAAGTCCAAAAATGCGTGGTAGATATGATTTTACGGATATAAATAAATCAATCTAGTACTCCTCAAGGATGTAAAGGATTTGTTCTTAAATTCAAACGTTGGTTTGTAGAAAAACCCTCACCAACGGCAGATGGTGATCAAATAAACTGACTAAAATAAACGCAACTGATAAGATATGAATATCGAAGATGATGTTAAATTTTTTTTTACCTGCTTCACACAAAAAAAAAAGATAATGTTAATCAAATCGATAAAAACCCAACACTATCAATTTAAATGAAATTTCAGTTATAACAAACTAACTGCGTTCTAGTTGAAAAATTTCCGTTCTTATTATCTCCGCTGATAAAGATAATGCACAAAATGGTTAACCCTTCATACCAACCTTCGAATTAAATGTTGAAAAGGTGACTGGACAATCTAAAATGTAACATGAAAAATTTAAATTTAATTTTGCGACAAAAGTGACATTCGCCATGTTACACTCTCCCCCCCCCAAACGTAAAGACTGCGGTCGGCATGAGAAAAAATTGTGACTGCAATTAATAATTGGACTCAAAAATTGAAACATAACTAATTTGTGAAGCAGATTAGTATGAAATTTACAAACAAAAAAAAACAAAAACCACATGACAGACATTATTCTGAGGCACTAACCCACTAAATTACATCTCAATCGCACCAGTGTGAGCTTAGCAGAAATCTATCTGGGCTTGATTCCAAACATGCTTCCGATTTCGTCAAAAAAATTATTTTAAATTAAAATTTAATTTTGCGACAAAAGTGACATTCGCCATGTTACAACTGCTAAAGCCGAAATCACCGGTGCGATCCTAGGCGGAGTAAAAACTTTATTCTGACCGTGTTCCCCATTGCAGAGAATGACAAACCACCGAGGTATTGGCCTAGAAAGCCCTTCGAAAGAAAAAAAAGCGGTCACTATGCTCTTACGTAGAGCGAAGGAATCTGAGAGAGAGAGAGAGAGAGGTCGCAAATATACTCTAGGGCTAGGGTAATATTAACCACCATGATCGATTTTACCCTAACCAGTATACTTATCCTTAAAAGTTCTGTTTACGAAAAATATAAAATAAAACTAAAACAAATTAGATTCAAATGATGGAAAAATATCCTCCGTTTCCTAGCAATGTAAAATTCAATACATTTAGAAAATATAAAACTGTCCTAGCCTAAATTAAAGCAGCACAATTTTAATAAAAAAAAGTCTAAACACGAGCAAAACTGACAGAATACACACATGAAGAGTGATGGCACCATACTAACCTTATAAATTAGGCTCATACAAAACCATCTTTCGGCTGGTAGGTAATGTTCGCTCGTATGGCGCCAAGTTTATGATATTTGAAGCTGGTCGATTTTTCCCGACAGTCGATATTCCCCCACTATCCCCTATACTTCTTCAGAATATTGTAATTGCCTGCATTTGTTAATTGTACATATCATGCCCGCCAGGTACATATCTTGCATCACGTGTAGTTTAAAAACGGAACCTTTTCTGTGTTTTTATAAGCTTTATCCGTTTTTAGTTATTATTAGTTTGAAGTTCCTTGAAATTGCCAGCGACGTGTTGTAAATATACCTGTATTCTCGCTGTTTATTTAATTTTATATTTTATCGCTTAGCAGATTATCTAGGATACAATCTAGTTTATAGATGTTTTCTCAAAACATATGTGTTTACTAACATATTGTCGTTTTTACTTTGTGTTGTAATTCACCATTATCGTGTTTGACGTTAGTACTGATATTATGGATGCAAATTATTTTATGTAAATGGTGCTACATAACTGTTTTTATGTTTTAAAAATTGTAAGCTAATAAAAAAACAATTTATGCATAGAACTGCATATAATATTATATTATATATAATATTTAATATATATAATATTTAATTTCTCATGAAAAATCGGAATTTAAAGTTGTGAAAACTTTTTATGGTATATAGTATATACAGTGGCGTAACAAGCAGTTGAAGGACCCGTGTGCAAAGTCGTCCGCGGACAATTGTTCGCCGGACGATTGTTCGCCGGACAATTGTTCGAATAGGTCAATTATTCGCCGGATAATTGTTCGCATAGGACAATTGTTCGCCGGATAATTATTCGCTTAATTGTTCGCATAGGACAATTGTTCGCCGGAAAATTATTCGCCTGATTTTTCGTTTATAGATAATTTACCTTATGAAATGTACCATATACCAAGAACTGTTTGAAAAACATACTACAATAGACACAATTTAAAACTTTTCTGAAGATTAAATTTTTATTTAAAAAATAATTATAATAATATAAAATAATAATAACAATAAATTTAACAAAAATAACAAAATAATAATAATAACAATAACAAAAAATAATAACACATCAAAAATTATAGTTGTGAACTAAGCCACGTAGGTAATCAAGCAAATCGATTGCGCCATACTGATTGACAATACGAGCAGTGCGTTCGGCGACATCACGGTATTTCTTTTTTCTCAACGGAGGCTGCTGACCGGCAATGTATTGCTCAATCAGAGCTTCATTTCTACTTTGCTCTAGTTGGAGACTTTTTATGAATTTCCAAATCGTCGGATGATTTGCACCAATGAGTTCCACTGAAACTTAAATTTTGTAGGGGGGGGGGAAGTTATTTTTATTGTTTTATTGTTAATTTTTATTTTTTGAATATTTTTAGAGTTAAAGGTTTTCAAAATTTTCAATTTTATTTTTAAACGACACAGTTACCAACTTGAGCTAATTTCTAATAAAAAGCTAATAAAAAAAATATAGATTTATATATAGAATACTGAATTTGTATTTGACCGGGAACAGGAACATTCTCCTGATCTTCTCCTTACACACATCCTGTCAAATAAGTACGTCGCTATTTATAAACGTTCGGGAGATATGGTGACACAAACATATATATAGACGAACAAATAGCGAACAATTGTCCGGCGAACAAAAGTCCTAGGCGAATAATTGTCCGGCGAACAATTGTTCGGCGAATAAAAGTCCAGTGCGAACAATTGTCCGGCGAATAATTGTCCGGCGAACAATTTGCGGCGAACAATTGTCCTAGAATCGTGCAAAGTTGTTAACGGGGGCCCTGTTTTTATAAAAGACAAAAATGAAAGAAAATAATAAATAACATATAACAAAACTAGATTAAAGGCGAACTTTAGAATAATCGGATAAACTTAGTATAACCTGATAGATAGTATAACGTTATTCCTGGTGTAACAATTAGAAGTTTGCAGGGTGCCACTTATTTGGAAAATCTGGAAAAGTTAGGGAATTTAAGATTTAAGATAAACAATTTAATTAAAATTTTTTTTTATTTTAAAATGTTTTTAAAGTTTAAAATAGAATTTATTTTATTTAATAATTAATTTTGTTTAATTAAAAATTTAAAAAAATTATTGGTTTTAATTTAATTTTAAAATAAGATTTTTTACTTATTTATTTTCTGATTTATCGAAAATTTTTATTCTTTGTTAGGGAAAACCTGGAAATATCAGGATTTGATTTGGAAAATTTAGTGAGAACACTGAATTATTATTGGTAGTAATGGTAATACTTAGTCTAACTTTATACCAGGTTTATCCGACTATTGTAAAACTGGCCTTTTTTACATTATTTTATTATTTTTTTAAAATTATTTTTATATTATTTTAAATTTTTTTAAAAAGATTTCTGGGGGCCCTTTTAGCAGGGGGGCCGCGTGCTTCGCACCCACCGCAATCCGGTAGTTCCGCCACTGAGTATATATTTAATGCCTTTTAACTGAGTATTTTTGTAATTTAGTTTTTTTACATTTTTTGTGCTTATTTTGCACATTGGTGGTTTTGGCTTGGTAAATTTGATCATTTATTGATGATTCGTACAACAAGAAATAAAAAATCTTATTATGGTTAATGGTTATATTTAACTTTTATTACAATAAGAAGGTATTATTTAAACAAATTCATCCATTCAATATTCGTCTTCATCGGGTGCTGACAATTTGTCTTTTACAGCTTTGCTACTATTCAACGAATTCTAAAAATTACTATACACTTTTGCACGGTATCGTCAAATCTTTGCACATTTTTTTTAAATCTTTCAATTTCAGCTTAGCTACAGGAATTTTTTCATAACATGCTTTTTGGACACTTCGTGTGGTCTACCTCTTTTCTCCTTGATCTCGACATCAGTAAAGTTATCTTGCTTGATGTTAGTCTTATAAAATATTTTATTTCTTGCAGTTTTTTCAAAGTGCAACTAACATACTTTGACCATGGAATTTGTTGCAAATTGACTTTGGAATATCACTTAAAATCCTAAAAGTAGTCAACTGCATATCCCTTACAACAAAAGGACGTGGATTTCTTCTTGATTTCTAATAATCTGGGTCCAACCTTTCGAGTGTACACACCGGTACGTGTTTGGATTTCTGTTCAATTTTTGAATGAATTGAGTTGCACTTCATTTCAGTGTGTCCAGTTGGAAAAAATTTATGGTCAATTGTTTTCAGTATCAGATGTTTTGTAATCCCTCCAAAAATAGAATCATTTGGTATTTTTTGATTGATTTAAAATATAATCATAAACACAAGAACATAATTTCATTAGCACCTCGTTTTCCATCCGTTTCAACCCATAAACAACAAATTACATCGTCTTTGCCGAAATTGTACATGGTAAAATTGTATACGGCAAATTAACGCAAATAAAATATTTGACATATGCTTGACGTCCGCCCGCTCTTCAATCTGGCCGAACACTAAGCAGACTGTTTTTTATAACAACCTCTTATCAAGCTATCTGTTACATTCAGTGTTGCTAATAATAATTCTCGATATACTGTTTTTTTCTCTCTTCATTAACACTAACCCAGTAGTGTCTAGTATATTTTTTCCTAGAGTTCTTTATATTTCTTGTCATTCTTTTCTTAGGCATTTGTTTGACATTATTCATTATGAATTGCTGATGGACTTCAAAAAAAGTACTAGCACTAAATTCTGCATAAATTGCTAATCTGTGCTGTTGTTCAGTAAATCAGTACATTTATGTTGACGTTTTCCAGAGCATTGAGATGGCAGCTTAGGACGGGCAGAGTATTGAATATTGCGAAATCCGATATGCTCTTCAATTTTTATTCTATTTTCTTTTTTTATGGATTTTGCCCATTTTGACGCATTCTTTCTGTTCTTCTTACCGAAAGAATCTTTTCCTTTATCACTGGTAGACTTCCACGAGTTTCATTTCCATTATTTCCAATAGAAATAAATAATATAGATATTCCTCAATTAACTTATTGAATTCCGTTTATTACACAATTAATTAGTTTAAATGTACGTCTATAATTACGGCTATAACAGCCAATTTTAATAGGCTTTCTTTGATTCAAAATCTATTTGAAGTATTATTACGAATTATTTGGGTTAAATAAATTTTTCATTGGTTCAAATAAATTCTTTAGAGAAAGCTATAGTACATATAATTTGGACTTGACTAGCAATTCAACTTAGAGATCTCGGAACATGGAATGCAATTCCAACAAAAATTTTGAATAAATTGATGTAGTGTTTATTTGTACAATGTTAATTCTAACTGTTTATTCTATAGATTTTATTCTATCGACATCTCTATACGTGGTTGTAATATTAGAATGTCTGAATAGATTAACTTGAAATGTAGTAGCAATTAATCATTTATTGATCGTGACTCTGCAATTACTTAAAATTAAATGAGTCTGGGTTCCTAGCATTCTGATAAAAAATTTCTGTAATTGTATTTAAATAACTACGCAATTATAATAGTTGGGGGTTTGTATTTAATTAACCCAGAAGTATTATACAAAACTAACTCTGAATTAATCTATTTTTATTTGCATATTAGGGTTGTACGAGAATTTAGCTTTCCTACTCTACAAAAGTTTGTAAATATGTCTTTCAGTTGTAGGTGACATTTAACAATTTAAGTTTTTTCGTGGTTGTTTTATCTTGAAAAACTTGTTATTTATCTTTAACCTGTCTTGCAATAAGTTTGGGTTTCACTTTTTACTATCAGTATAAATGTGTTTTGTTTCTTTATCTTTCGCTAGCGCGGATACATAAAACTAGGTTTGGTGTTAAACCTTAACTTTAAATGTAACTGACAATGAGAGTAAGGTAATTCAACTCAATGTTTCATGAAATTGCATATACCAAGTCCAGTGCATTATTACAAAATAATTTTAATTTATATTACAATTTTTATGTGTTTTTGTGGTTCAAAACAGTAATTATTTTAAATTAACCAATAATATTTTATTCATGGAATACCGCAGTAGAAACTTTGCTTAAAGAACTTCGAGTTCTTCACTTAAAATTTTGTACATTTTCTTTTAATATTATATTTAACTCTTTTCTTTACCTTTATTTCACCAAATACACAATTTATTATATCATTTTTTCTGCGATTTTATTCAAGTTTCTAGTCATAATTTTTCAATGTATGTTTTAAGTTGGCAAGGTGTTATTGTTAAGGGCGCTTGCCCACCCTGTTGATTGGAGTGCCCACCCAAATTTTTAAGGTACTTATTTCAATAACGTATTTTTTGGAGTTTATTTATAAATTTTGTATGCTCCTCCCTACCCCAAATATAATGGGCCCAATTTGTGCCCACCTATTTGAAAAATGCTGGCGCCGTCGTTGATCTGCAAAGGATCTAATATCCTCTTTGCCTGGTCCAGGGTTGGTTATTTGTTCCTGATGCGCTCTGAGCAAACACAACGAGAGTTGATAACCATCCGTCATATTGGAATAACATTTTACTTGCTTATAAAGCATTACAGGCCTAGAAGACCCATGGCTTGGTTGACAATTTTCGCCCATCTTTTCCTGTCCATCGCTATCTCAATCCATCTCTCTGCTTGCAACATGTGTAGATCTTCTTTCACTTCTTGTTTCCATTACGTTCGTGGTCTGCCTCTTCTTCTTTTTCCACCCATTTCGGCGTTCCAAACCTTATTCGAGATCCGTTCTCTGTAGTTACAATTAATTAATAAAATATATTTGAAATATTAGTAGGTGCGCTAATTATTGCCATGCTCTTAATATTGCCGTTTCTCATAAATTTCGTTAATTCGTTAACGTACTAGATCGTAATAGAGGATCTTGTCAGGTCAACTGTCGTATTAATATACCTCTATAAAAACATTGTAGGTGTATCAGTCAGCAATTGCATTACCGACAAAGCAATGTGTGTTTTGTGCATTGCTATTAGAAAAACTTAGAAAACTGTACTGATCGTTACAGCTTTTAAGCTTTTAATACCGATTATTGCAAGGTGGGAACGTTATAAAGTACGAGGTAGGTACAATCAAGTACTTTCTTAATCCATATTGTGTTTAATTTAATATAAAAGCAAATTAAATAAAAATCAGGTGCATTTCGCCAGCCCCCCCCCATTTTAAATTTTGGATCCAAAATAGTTTAAATCGTTTGTACCTCGTTTGTACCCGTTTGTTTCTTCTTCATTTTCGTTTGTACCCATTTTGTTTTTGAGATATTTTGAAATATATAAAATGGGCATTTCGCCAACCCCCCCCCCATTTCAAATTTTGGATCCAAAATAACTTAAATCGTTTGTACCTAGTTTGTACACAGAAAGAAAAGTGTACTTTTAAAATAAAAGATTTAGTTTTTAATATGAATAATGAAAGTTTTGCTCTTAAGTTAAAAGCCTTACATTTAATTTGAAAGAATTGCGACTAACGCTACTTTCAAACACTGCTTTTGATTTAAATATTGTTAAATTGAAATAAATTGTTGTCAAAACAATTGTATATACTTTTGATTAGCAAGAAAGAACCTATTTGAAATTGAATAATTTTAAAATAAGTATGCGTGTCATATCATTTCAAAAGCAAAAGCTTTTAATATAGTAACTTCTTGTTAAAATGAAAACTTATATGTTATTTTGAAAGTATAAATATTCATTTTGATGTGCTAGTTTTTAATAAGATTACAATGTAACTTGCAATTCTGCAAAATGCAAGTTCTATTTATAAAAATTAGTTGTATCAGCCCCATTTCAGTTCTTAACTTAACAGTTGATGTAGTGTAAGTTAAATATTTATAATTTTAATGGATAATTACCAAAACTTTACATTTTAACTACAGTAAATCCGTCTAAGGTAAATCCAACCTATATTGAATTACCGCCTGTTAGCGATTTAGAAGAAATTGGTGTTGTTATAGTGAAATACATTAATTTGATAGTTTATTAAAAAGTTTATAAATCGAACTGGCTTATGATTTTTTTTTAAAAGGTGAGTACATTATAGCCCATAGAATTTTTATTTAAAAGATGTAAATAAGATAGATGAAATACAACGGTTTTATTTAGGAAAGCAAATAACAAGTACCTATACGTTAACGATTTTCACTTGCAAGAATTGATACCCGAATTCAATTTTGGTTTAAGAACATATTTGAGAAGGCAACTTAAACATTGGAAAGCTACAACTGAAGTAAGTATCTACCTACATATGAACATAATTATGTAATAATATACAGTGGCTCACAGAATTGATGGCAGTTCTACGTTGCAATGCAATTTGTAGCTTTTCAATACTATTTTTGACACATAACTAACAATCGATTTTACAGCAAAACTTTTTAAACATTTTTTGTTGCAAATTTCATGGCTTTCAATTTTGTTTATATACATAGTACCGTTTCTGAAATACAGATAACAATAGTTTTTGTATTTTACAGAGCATTTTTTAAATCACTGTAACACGGAAATAGTGCGACAAAATGGAAAATGTATATAAACAAAATTGAAGGCAATGAAATTTTCAATAAAAAATGTCTAAAAACTTTTGCTGTAAAATCGATTGTTATGGGTCAAAAATGGTCTTGAATAGGCGCTTACAAGATAATATGAAATTTAAATTTTAACAAAAAGTATTTATAAAAGAATCTTTTTTTAGTTTTTACTTTTTTGAACTTAATTTAATTATTTCTTTCTTTTTTTACTTTTATATATCCTTTTAATAATTTGTTGACAATTTTATTTTATAATGTTAATTTTTTTTTAAGTTTGGAGAAGGTGATGATAATTCCATGCACTTTAACAGTTACATCAAATATTAAAAAATGGTTGGAATCTGCGGCTTCTTCTAGCGAAAGTGAAACTTGAAGTGTCTTCTTGTCTAGATCTACAGGGTAGCAGTTTGAAAACGAAAGAAGCTTATTATTTTAAAACACTTTATTTTTATTTCTTTTGAAGATTCCTAAATCATCTAAATTATGTTGTCATAAGTATTTATTTATATTTATTTATATAAAATTAAGTATTTTGTTAGAGTTAAATTTTTGTGGGTTCTTTATTTTTATTTTGTATTCTGTTTTATTTCTTATTTTTAGTATTATTTCTTCAATTTCATTTTTTATTTTTAGTTTTATAGTGTTTGTTTTAAGTTTTTATTTTGTTTTAGTTTTTTAAAAATATAAGTATACCTATATACTTTTATTTTAAAATAAAAACCATTAACCAATTAACAGTGGCATTAATTCAAAAAAAAATCATAACTATTATTAAAACGAATAAAAGTAATATTAATTTGACAGTAGCTACTTTTAAATTAACATTAGCATCAATTCAAAAAAACAAATCAATCTACTTTCAATTTAAATAACTAGTGTTGTTGATTTGATGTTGGACTAACATTAAAACGAATAAAAATAAGATTAATTTGAGAGTAACCGCTTTTGAAACTTGATATTATTTTCGAAAGCAGTTGCTCTCGAATTAACAGTAGTATTACTTCAAAATAAAAGTGGTGCTACTGTAAAATTGAAAGTTTTGATGTCTACGCCCTTTTTAAAAGCAAATAATGTTAATTTTAGTGCAATGCGTTCAGTTTTACTGCAATATTTTTTTGCGTGTACCTGCTCGTATCTTCTTTATTTTTGTTTGTACCCATTTTGTTTCAGAGATATTTTGAAATATCTAAAATGGGCATTTCGCCAGCCCCCCTCCCCCATTTTGAATTTTGGATCCAAAATAGTATAAATCGTTTGTATCTCGTTTGTATCTTCTTTATTTTCTTTTGTACCCATTTTGTTTTTGAGATATTACTAAATATCTAAAATGGTTAAAATTGTTTGTACCCAGTTTGTACCTGTTTGAACATTCTTTATTTTCGTTTGTTTGTACCATATTTTCTTTTAAGATATTTCAAAATTTCTAATAAAGCCATTTCAGTAGCTTCCGCATTTTGAATTTTGGTTTCAAAATAATCTAAATTGTTTATACTTTGATTGTAGCTGTTTTTATTTATGTTATTTTCTTTTATACCCATTTTATTTTCGAAATATTTCAAAACTTCGAATAATCACGTTTTAAATTTTTAAGTTTGAATTTTTGGTCAAGAGAAGACCAAATCACTTGTATTTCCTGGTATGTCCTACATTATTTTTCTACTCGCATGTATTTCAATGCCCATTTTAAATGTTTCAAGATATCTCAAAAACAAAATGGGTACAAATGAAAATAAAGAAGGTACAAACGGGTACAAACAAGGTACAAACGATTTAAACTATTTTGGATCAAAAATTCAAAATGGGGAGGGGGGGACTGGCGAAATGCACCTCAGAAATTGCTATTTTCTATTGCTACTAAGTCATGTGAATTAGATCCAAAAGAAAAGAAAATAAACAAGAAATTCAAAAGTAGTGAAGTGTGGTTCTGTTTCGTATGTAATGATAATGATACTGAAAACGTGTCTCCTCTCTCGGTATGTGTGAATTATGTTGTCTTTATTAATGTTTTTAAAATTTATTAAACTATAGTTATTCGCTATAGTTATAAACCACTATGGTTCTTGCGAGAGTGTGTCCAACAGTGAAACATTTACTGTTGTCCAACAGTGAGACACTGTCTTACTATTGGATTCTTACTATTGGAACAGTGAAACTCACTTTTAGGCTTAACAACCATCGTAATTTAAGCATTATAATTCTTTGCGGACATACAAGTCGCCAAAAAGCTACGTTTACTTATGAAATAGACTTTAGGTTAATTAATATTCGTTATTATTATTATTATTATTATTATTATTATTATTATTATTATTATTATTATTATTATTATTATTATTATTATTATTATTATTATTATTATTATTATTATTATTATTATTATTATTATTATTATTATTATTATTTTTATTCTGTAAGGGACCACTTTTACAATAGTCGGATAAACCTGGTATAACGTTAGACCAAGTTAGACCAAGCATTACCATTATTATACCAATAATAATTGTTATACTGGGAATAACATTAAACTTGCCAATTAATATTCTTTTTCGTCTCTCGAACTCGAAATTCAAGTCGGCAGAAATTTTCGATATCCATATGAATTACAAAATTCTTATAACTAATAGTCTCCGACATTTCTTCATCTTTAACAAAAATTGTCATATTTATCAATAGCCAATACTTTGTTTTACAAATAGAAAACGACGTTTAGGCTAATCATCGGAGAATGGGCAAGTTCTGGTGTAACCCCGAAACCGGTCATACAATTGGAAAGTATGATTCACGTTTTGGACCGCTCTCTGCTTTTGTAGAAAACACTACTTCTACCATAGATCGATTTCATGCTTCAGAGATATACATATTATGAAATAAATGTCTTTGATATTAAACGGTCTAGTTTTAGCATTTTGATTATAAAATCGTTTTGGATTAAAAAACAACAAATTTGAAATTCTTCTATAAGGCTATAATTTTTATCACACTTAGAGGAACTTTTTGGATATAATAAAATTCACAAACTACTTTTGTAATACCAAAGCCACGAAAGCTTTCTACAACTTCGATAAGTTATTTTATTAAATTATTATGAAAATTTTTCAAAGTTAAGATAGAAATTTACTTTACTTTTTATCGTTGCTTGTCTTTCTTTTCGTGTTGATTAAACTGAACATACAATGTAAGCTTACTAAGTCTCGAAAATTTTAGAAAAATCTTTTTATTTTATTGTATCAATCTTACATTTTACATAAGACATTAAATAAGTTGAAGTAGTTAAATAAGTGCATTTCCTCAAATCTAAATCGACTTAATCAGCTCAATTTACATTGTATTTTAATAAATATTAAGATACAATAAAACTTAATGTCTATTAATAATTTATTAAACAAACTATTTTATTTTTTACAATCTATGAATACCCTTTATTTACTTACTTTTTGCGCTAAGCCTACGCTGTGCTCTTTGAAAAGTTTTCATTGAATTGAAACTGTTTGAAACTATAAAAAGCCGTTGGTTATTCTACTGTCAATACCGAGTGGACATTTTGTAAATAAACTTATCCTAATATTTCTTTTATGGGTCATTCCACATTAGACGACACAGACATTATTTTTGTTAAATTGACCTTGAAGTTTCAAATTTTGCTGTAGCGTTTTTTACATACTTTATGTAAAACAAAAACTAAGTACATAATCTTTCTTCTTTAACGTTTCTCGTTTTGAAGTTACAAGAAGTTGAAGTTTGGTAAACTGTACTTTAATAAATCGTAATTGTAATTTACACTGAAATAAATATTTAAAAGAAATTATTGAAGAAAATATGTATAACTCCAAAATTACTTTGAGGGTGAACGGGAAATCGGAGGTCTCACGTAGTAGAAAATGGCAATATTATTTATTAATCATTTTCAAGACTAACTACTAACATTGAACTTAATATAATAGTAGCAAAAATAAATTAGATCTGTTGGTATTAATGTAGTAATAGTAACCAGTAATAATGTAGCAGTACTACTGCAATTTGTAAATTTAGCTTTTATTGCTGTATGAAACATATGGATCATATAAACTTTTTCTTATGTTTTGAAGAACCTTGTTCTTTTCGTTTTTACAAAAGATGCGATACACAAAATCAAAATAGTTACAATTTAATAATTATTATAGTTTGTATTACTTCGCAATAATAAAAGATAATATTTCTTTTAATTTTTAATTAACACGACATGTTTCATACGAAAAAATCGTATATTTTCAGATGTCGACAAAAAAAGTGTTAAAATTATAATTATAACTTATAAAATTATTTTACATACTAAAATTTTTGAAAAATTCTTGTGAAATTATGTTAAAATGAAATTTGAATATTGAGTTTTGAAATTGAAGTATAGATGTCAGTAACCGTGTATTGATTTAAAAAATAAATAAGCTACAATCCCACTTTTTATTTTTTCAATCAATACGTTTCCTGATATTCAAAAAAAATCAAAAAATAAATTTTTAGAAAAAACTTTATTGCATTATAATTTGATCACTTCTTCTGTAGAAGAATTTATATATGGTACCTGAATATATACGAGTTTTTACTTATGTAAAACTATATGTAAAAGAAATATTATCTTCTATTATTGCTAAGTAGTACAAGCTATTTAATCTTAATTGTTAAAATACTTCGCCTGACCTAAATAATTTTATTAATATTTATTTACATTTTAACATTTTTAATAAATTCTACATTAAAACATTCAAAATAACATTAAAAGCTTTATGCTTTTATTCTTAATAAAAATAATTTTACGTTAATAGATTAATATATATTATGTGCTAATAATAATAATTAATGTAAATATTATTAAACCAAAATAAAAATTGTTTTTAAATATTAGATAGGTACACATACAGAAGGTCCGACAACTGAAATGATACCTTTGTAAATGCTTTAGGTTACTATAGAATGTCAAATATCACGTTTCAAAATCTGCTGCAAAATGCCAAACACATTGTTGATTAGAAAATGAACCCAAAATAAAAAATTTCAAGTAGATTTGTTGTATATATTAGTCTGTTTGTAAAACGTAACATTTAACAGAACTAAACAAAAAACTTGAAAACAAAAGGAATTTAAACGGTCAAGTATCATTATTTATTAAAAAAATATTAAGTAGTTTAAACTAAATAATACAGTAGAATCCCCTTAATGTGATCACTTCGGGCCAAGGACATTTTAATAATATTAACTGATAACTGATCATTGATAACAATTAGCGAAATTTAGAAAAAGTGAATTTTAGAAGACTTAGATTAGAATGAAATAAAAGAAAAAAAAGAAAAAAAAAGTGGCCGGTTTCCAAAAAAAATGATCACAAAAACCGACTGATAACATTATCCGAGATCACATTAAGCGGATTCTACTGTACAAATAAATAGCAACATAATAAGGAATGAAAAATAAAAATTGAAAATTGGCATCTTCTTCGTCTCTCTTTGATTGCAAATATTCCGGCATATATGTAATTGGAAACTTTTCCATGCCGAAGAACAGAAAATGCTTTCTTTCAATCAAAGAAATCAAAAAAGAGGATAGACTGTGCAGATAGAATGTGCACAAATTTTCAAATTTCAGTGTGACAAGAATGCTATTAAAGAAAAACTTTCCATTTTGAATGAAAAAAGTTTACACAAATTTCTCACTGCTCGTATAATATTAAATTAGAGTTAATTAGGACTTAATTAATACATATTTTTGTATACCGTTGGAAAGTAGACATTTCAAGCTAACAAGGAGGGGACTCGTCCTGCGGGTTACGAATTTTAAAACCCTTTTGGGGGGAGAAAAGTACTTAGTAATAACAAACTCTAGGCCAAGCGGCAGCGCGCACCTCTCAAAAGAAAACAAAGTTTTTGAAAAAATTTATAAAGTTAATTCATATAGGTAAACTGTACGACTATTACCCGGTCGGTCAATTTCAAAACGGAAAAAATTTACTCTTGGAGGAATTGAAACCTGGGACCGACCGGGTGATAGTCGTACAGTTTACTTCGCGACCATCGCGGTTATATGTTAAGGTGGCCGAGAAATTCGCTTTTTTTATTTGACGCAAATCTTAAAAGCTAATAGATTTGGAGAAATTCTGAAAACACCATCAAATAGCTTATGCCTGAAATTACAAAATGGGTGATTTTAGTAAAAAAATTTGCCAAAAATTATTTTCTGTTGGAATTGTTTTCCAATTATTATTTCACCCTTACATTTTTAAAGCCTAAATTTGGATTCTAGATGTAGCGTGTACCTGAAAGAACGTTTATTCATCAAGTAAATATCTTAAAATTATATATTTTTTGAAATTTGTGTCGAATGGAAAATGGCTTTCGCATTTACTAATAATGCATATATGTAGGCAACCAACAATATTACTATAGTCCTTTAATCAAAGCTGTTTAGCGTAAATATTATCTTTGCACCGTTCGCGTTTTTTGCAAAGTGTAAAACTCCCGTGGTGTAGGTGTTTGATTATAAGTTGGTTTTTGGTTATTACTTTTTTTATATTATATAAAATATTTGGACATAATTTGCGATAGAATTTTGTAATTATATCAACTCTAATAATTATTGTAACGAGTACAATAAGTACATCAGGGCCGGCAGGGGCGGATCCAGAATTTTTTTCTGGGGGGGGCACAAAGGTTCGAGACGGGCAAAAAGTGTTCTCAGATTTGGGTTTGTCTCCATGTTTCCTTGTTAATTTTAAGTGTCTGAATCCGCCTATGAGGGCCGGCATCTTTTAGATTTGCCGTGTGGTGCTCACATAATATTATGTGATGTGAAATGCACTATTTTCAAGTGTTTAGTGTTTTCTTTCCCAAATTATTTACTGTTTTGTAATTTTCCGTGTGGTGCTCAAAATCCGTGGTGTGGTGCTCGAGCACTCAAGCAATACAACTGTTGCCGGCCCTTAGTACATCATGTGACGTATTTTTCAACTTGCATTGTCTGAGTTAAACATCCTGTATAATGCTATAATTTTATACATAACAAATATGTCAAAAGTTTGTGATTTGTCCTCAAATATATTGGATTACCCTAACATTTTATAAAATTTTAATTATTAGTAGAGTCAAGTGGGGTAATTTCGAACGAGTTTTATTTTGTGTCTATAGCCAGGGCCGCGTTAAGGCATGAGTACCCTAGGCATATTTTTTTGCCGCCCCTTATAATAAAAAATTGAAATTATTGTTACAGCATATACGAATTTATTAGCAAAAAAAACTCTAAGAGTTAAGAACTTACTTGAATATTTATTTATGTTACATTTTTTATTAGAATTAATTGGAATTTTTGCCGCCCCTAAAAGACTGCCGCCCTAGGCAGCTGCCTTGCTTGCCTAATGGATAAATCGGCCCTGTCTATAGCGGTGTGAAAAATGTATATTTTTGAACATTTTTTGGCTGGAAATGCAAGAGGAACTCAAGTCCCAACTCGCTGCATTCATGGATTTTCAATATTTACATTTTTTCATACAGATATTGCTCTCTGAAAAAAAGTTGCTTTTTGAATTTTTGCAAAATGGTGGGGTAATTTCGAACACCCAAGAAAACTGCCTACAAGAAGCATAAAGATTCACATAAATCGGTTTAAAAGGTGACCACAAATCTATTGAATAAAAATCATCGAATTTAATTAGTGTTTATTTGTGAAATATGTTATAAAAAATTATTTTTTTAATTTATTTTTTTAATAAATTAATAAATTATATAAATATATTATTCCAAATAAAATTAATTCATTTTGATTTAATACGTAATATAAAGTGGTCGGAATTTTCTAGGATAGTCTTTACCATAGATAATATGTTATGTTCGGAATTCCTCCACTGACACCACTTTACGCACATGTTTTGTATTTTACGACAATATGGTAGAAAATACAAAATCTCTTCGGTTCCTGAAAGAGCATCATTAAACCTTTGGTATATATTATATTTACCCCATAATTGTGACGATTAGTTTGTCAGAAACACAATATTTTGAGAGCCGAATAAAACTTTGGGAATACAAAAATTGTCACTCGTTTCACACAGCTAATATACGCACGTTTGAACGCACCAGTGACTATTGAAAAATGAGCTAGTATTGTAAACAACAACTGATAAAAATTTGGTTTGTCACGTGTCAACACAACTCGAGATAATGACGGTGTTCGGAATTCCCCACTGTTCGGATTTACCCTACTTCACTATACCTATGTACAGTGACGTATTTTTAAATTTGGCGCCCTGGGCCCAAAAGGTTTGCCACATGAATTAATTAAAAAAAACAAAATTTAATTTTGATTTGTTCTCTCAGTGTAGGTAACGTATATAAAATGCGCTCCAAGCTGAGCGCGAGATACGGCTTGCGCCGCTCTTCGAAGCCTTCCGCCCAGGGGCCATGGCCCTCTTGGCCCTTGGGTAAATACGCCACTGCCTATGTAATATTAGGGAAAAGGCTTGCAGGTTGCCACCCCATAGCTTTTTTGGTCATAACTCGTCATACAATCAACGTATTGTTGATATAATAACATATACAGAAAAGGGGAAGTATAAAGCCACGATCCTGCGCAAAAATTCATTTTAATTCTCAAAAACTAAAAATTTACAGCAAATTTTCAAAAGTATCTAAAATCGACACCTTGAAATTTCGGCTTGCAGGTTGCCACCCCTTGAAAAATTGTTGAAAATGTAGAAAACCTCAAGTAAAAACATATGATTTATATTAATTACACTTAGTGGCTGTGAACAAAAAAAAATGAAAGTAAATTGACAAGAAAAAAAAAAGTTAAATTGAAAAAAAATTTAATTTTTTTTTTCATTTAAATCTAAAAATATATAAAAAATGCATCAATTATTAGTAAATAATTATTTATATTAATTTTTGAAATATTTAAGAAGCGTTTACGTCAATAGGTACATAAAATTAGCAATGGGGGGGTTAAACCTCCCCCCCTTTCCGCGGGAACCTGACCTGGGCCGATTTAGGGGCTTATGTTGCCACTGTCCCTAAACAGTCACTGTAGTATACGTCACAATGTAAAATAAAAGGGGTGGCAACCTGCAAGCCAAAAAAGGTGGCAACCTGCATTTTTACACCACTTTAGAATATACAGGAAAAAAAACTTCCAACTCATGATATGTTTGGAATTATTTAAGAATAATAAAAATTGAATGAAAAAGCAACACAGCAAAAATATTTCCCTTAACTTTTCGTTGAAAATGTTCAATTTATGGGCACAGAAGAAAAACACAATTTTAATTTTTCATTTTTTTACAAATAAAATTTCACGTTTTGTTTACCAAACACCCTGTTATTGTGTTTGAGTGCATCACAATTACATTAAAAGCGACAGCTATTCGTTTGTATTCGATGTCCGTCGAAATTTAAGGGATGACAATGTTAGAATGCCAAAATCCAAAAAAATTTTCAAAAAATTTGCGATGATAAATTTGATGAAAATTTATGTCAAATTTTATAGTAAATAAATGTTATACGCATCAGCAGTGAATAGCCGGTGCCGGCAAGACGATAACAACTAATATGTAATCTATACCGGTGATAAGTACACATACCATCTTGCACCTTATTAACAATTATAAATAAAAATGCATTTTGCTACAAGTAGCGACACTAGCGGATATACTTTCCTACGCGAATTTCTGGGCCACCTTAATTAATGCAACCAAGCAGCTACATATGTATATGAATAAACGTAATAATTTTTTTTTTAATCTTAGTTTCGAGAGGTAAGCGCTGCCGCTTGGCTTAGAGTTTGTTATTACTAAGTACTTTTCTCCCCCCAAAAGGGCTTTAAAATCCGTGACCCGTGACCATCTTGGTACCTATAGCAATTTTCAAGTACAAACGATTTCAAAAGTTCCCGCAATTGGTTAAATAAAAATAATTTTTTTTCGTTTTTGGATTATAACTTTTGTTTCTCACATTTGCCGATATCCCAAACTTAGGATTTAGGTCCAATAGGTCAATACGAACATTTTAATATGTATAATTCATTTAGTTCTACGTCGTGAATGGGTTCGTGAACGCTTTTGACGATCATCCGCTCCACTACTAGACCGATATAATACATATAAGGCGTTTACTACCGAGCAATTAGTTAAAATTTTTCTATACTTTGGAATAACTGGCCGCTAGTCTGGGTCGTATTAAGAAGAAAATATTGCACTCACACAATTTTACAGGAGAGCACTTGATAGATATAATTTTCTCAAAGCTCAAAAAATATTTTAAAGACTTACAATTGAGTTTCGTTTTAGAAATTTTTTTTGTAATAAAATATTTTTTGTTCTATGTCAACTAACTCCCTTTTCTGTAATAAGGTTTTTTCTGCCCTAACAATAAAATATACTTTCCAGGTAATTATAATGTTCTATGAAGATTCTTATATTTTTATTAGGATTTTTCTGCATTGTAAAACACATCTCATACTATAATTTTCTGTAATAAAATAAAAATCAAGAAATCTTTAAAAAGCAAACAATGTCTTATTATTGTTCTAAACATCTAGAAATTTGAGCGTTCAATTTGAGTTAACATGATTTGAAAAATTAGTTTAAAAAAGTCTTCCTATTCAAATGGGAAGAGATCTCAAATTTTTGAGATGTACTAAACTTGAATTAACTGCCCGCTGAAAAATAATAGTCAACAGAATTAAATCTTTAAAGAGGATGAGCTTCATTACATGAACCGAAAATAAATTGCACTACAAATCTACTAGTATTTTTTGGAGAATTTTTATTTTTGGAGGTAACAGACATGAGAAAAATAGAAATAATATTGCGCTATGAAAATCATCTCTTGTAAGAGCTTAATGTCTTAATAATTTTGCCAATAAGTATATACATATTATGTTAACTCTAGTTTAACGCTTCCTTATAGTTACAGATTTTTAGGAAATATTAATAACACACATATTCACACTATTTTCTATAAATTGCACATTTTGAATTCAAAAGTTTTCAACAATAGGTTCTTTAAATTATTTCCTTCCATCAGTATTAATAATCGTAAATAAATGTTATATAAGTGTAGGTCTTCATTTTAATTGTTTAATTAATACAATATTACAATAACACAATATAATATAAATTTTATATTGTTTCCGGAAGCAAGTAATTTAATTTATAACTATTTTCTTGGTTATACCAAGTTGACAGTGCACAGTTGAATCTTGCTAGAAAAAACTAAATACGTGTACTGAATTGTTGAAGACACGAAAGTTTTTTGTTTCGCCGCAATGTAGGTAGAATATGTTTAACTGGTTAACCATAGTTTCCGGTGCTTAGGAAACCAAACTTGTGATTCACTTTGTAAGTTGTGTGATAACGTTAGTGCCTGTAAGGTAACCTTGGTAGTAAATAATAGAACAGTCTAGTTAAATGTCTCGTTTATTACTCGTGATCAGTGCAGGCACAGAACATATATATTGAGAAGCGAAACCTGCATGTTAAATGATCGCAACACGACCCTCCTGCGCCCGTAAGGCAAACTAAAATTTAGCGCGACGTTTGAATAGCATTGTATAATTTTAGAATTTTATTTCAAAGCTTAAAATTTCAAATTCTTTAAAAATGTATTTATAAATTTTCTATAATAAACAGAGGTAATTATAGAAAATTATTAAATACATTTTTTAAGAATTTAAAATAATTATTTGCTAAATCTGACAAAGGTTAGTTGTAATAAAAATTCACAAACTAAAAATGTACAACGAATATATTAATAAAAACTGAAATACACTAAATACGTAAACAAACAATTTTTGAACATAAATAAACATTTTCTATACAAGTTAATAAAGAAATTTTAAAAAAATAACAAATATATACAACAAACACTCGATAATCTATAAAAAAAAAGTAAATAAAATAAAAATGTTGCATGGTAACATAAATCAATAATGCACATTGTAATAAAAATTTAAACATAATATTTAAATATGTTTACATAACTTATTAAAATTTAAAAAATAGTAACAATATATACAACAAAAAGGAAATAATGTATACAAAATGAAAGCAATTGATAAAGGCATACAACAATAATAATGACCAGCAATGAAATACTTATTCTGAAATAAAATTTTGTGGTTAAACCAAAAAAAATTTACATGTGCAACAAGAAAAAAAAAACGTTAATGTTACTTTTGAAATAAATACATTGTAAAAGCATTCAATAAAATGAATTTTTCACGAATTCTTCTTGGTAGAACTTGACCCGGATGCTGATTTATGTTGATCCTTGACATATTTGAAAATTAGAAAAGGAACACACTTTTCTAAAATCAAACTGTCGCAGTCATGCTCGGTGCAATATACTTCTGTAGGACACTTCGATTTATATATCTCTTTGAATTTGTCCTCCAATGATGATTGGAAACCATGTTCTTGAAGGAATTTGTATAAATTATCATGAATGTTCTGCAGAAGTACCATTACATATTCACTTGCATAATTCAACCTCCGGGTGCGATCATCCATCTCTTTAAAAGAAGTAAACAAATGGTGACTAGAAATTTCAGTAGAGAATAATTTATTACGACAATTGTCGCAATCAGGTATAACAATCTTTTTCAAAACATAGCCAGCAACATAGGCTAAACCTTGACTGTCCTCACATTTGAGGCTTTCGGTTTTCATTGTTTCAAAATCGGTTACTATATCTGATTCTGACATTTGTTCGTCTTCATGTGACGAGTATCTCAGCAAACTTTCTAAATCGTCTAAAGGCACACAAGTATCCATTTCACAGTTTCCATCACCGACAGGCACAGCTAATTTATTGACAACTACCGTCTTTAAAGCGGCCACAAATTGATGACAGGTAGGATTTGTATTACAAACGCCATGCTGCCTTATATTACAAAACAAATTTTCAACTGGATCTTGATTCAATCCTCTTAAATTTAAATATTGAAATTCGTCTACGCCTTGCAGGTGATTCCAGAGGAAAATGATTGATTTAATTGTCGTTTGCCAACTCTTAATAAAAGGATACCTATACGTTACATTTTTACCTGTTTCCAAATCAATCATTTTCCACTGTTTTAGTTCTACTAACAATCTCGACCAAAGCTCCAAATGAGGAGAAGTTGAAGTTAAAGCACATCTATAAGGTTTTGATTCCTTAGCATAAATTAAATGACCATTCAAAGAGTCAAATAAATCATCAATTTTTTTGGCAAATTCTGCAGTGAAAATTGATTCAGAAGGCAACTGTCCCAGTGTGCAATAAGTTTCGATAACCGAAGCTACCGAATTACTCAACTGTGCAGCAGCAATCTTCACTTTCATCTTCATATAGGAATGTGTAAAATTGAAATGCTCAGATTTTAATTTAATCAAAGTTTTGAAAGATTTTTTGTTGTCGAAATTAAAAGCAGACTGTATATATTCAAACTTAGCAAACTTGTGTGGTTCATATTCAATCTTGCATTTCAACAAAGCATTTCGTGTACATTTCAGAAGATGGGGAACATCAAAAATTGTAACAATTGGTTGCTCGTTAACAAAGAAATAATATGGACTTTGTTTGGGGTGTTCCTCTGAACATAACTGAGACATAGCTGCTCTACTTGTAGGACCCTGATCGCAAACCGTTGCTACAACATTTAAACCAATACCCTGAAGTTTACATATTATTTCTTTAATAAGAGCCTTTAGATCGATTGACGAAATACTTGATGTGGTGAAGTAATAAGCAATTATTTGTTTCCATTGCTTTCTAATTCCTTTAATCATAAAAACAAGAGCATGATTTGCAGCCCTATTTCTTCTACCTAAAGAACCTAAGTCTTCAAAACCAGTTATTACTTGCTTATGATGCTCGTAATAAAGTCCTTGGCTTAAAGCTACTTCGTCAAATAATAATGCACAGTACCGATCTGTACATTTCATCTTTGAGACCTGTTGTTCTAAATTTTCTAAAACTGCTGGGTTCAATCCAGTATCAAAAGGAATTTTAGACAATATATGTTTCAATGTTCTCGGAGAGGGTAAATAGAAATATGCCTTCAAATATCTATATAAGCGTGGACTTCTTTTATAGACAGATAAAGCGAAAGCTTTAATAAATGCTAATAAATGCCTTACTTACGGAATTTAAATTTTCTTCAATACATTCAAATTTACCCGACTCATATAGTTTTTTCAGCATACTTATATTATCCCTTTCTTTGTTTAGCTCAGTACGGAGTTTACTTAATTTAGAAGATGTATTTCTGTGAATTCGATACATAATTGACTTTTTAGGAGATAAATCAACTTTTGAAACACCTATTTTGTGTAAAATTCCTTTATCTTCTCTTTCTTCCAAAAATGAAAACCGTTTGCGATTACCACCAATGACTTTATAATAATTGTGATCTTGAAGATCATTGCTTGTTCCTTCATTATCATGTGAAAGAGGCAAATCTGAATATGAGCATGAAGCTGTCGAGAAAGAGCTAGGTCCAGCACAAGAATTATTTAAAGAAACCGAATCATGTAAAATAGGCAAATCTACCCTTTCGATCAATTGTTCATCAGCAATGCCTTCTAAAACATTGGAATTACTTTGAACATTTGAAATTTCTACAAGGCAAGGTACTGGCACAGCCCCAGAAATTAACCGTTGTTTTGCCTCGTTCACAAAATCACATTGATTAAAATGATCTTCACAAATTTGCCAATTTTTTGTATTTTTTGTACAACCTACGTTACAAACATTTCTCCAAATATTATGAACATGAACATCTTTAGGAAATCTAAAGAAATGTTTGTTTACATAATCGCCTTTCGTATTTAAAAAGTAATGATTTTCACAAGAAGGATACTTGCAGCTAAACTTCTTACGGCCAACCAATTCCATTGCTAAATTAATATATCAAACGAAACCTGAAATTGAAAAGAAATTTGTTTAAATAATGGTGTAGTATCTGCGAAATCTTATACTTAACTTTCACTTTTCACACACAATAAATTTGCACTTCACTTTGTAGGGATCACAGATTAATCATTTACAATGGGTATAATGGACATGGATAATGGATAATGGACATGGATTCAGGACATAACACAATAAATTTATTTTGATATAAATTATTGTATCATGGTTAGGGTACGCGCGCTTTTTGTACAAAATGCACAAATATAACCTAAAATAGAATGATTATAGGAAGTAACCAACTATGTGATTTTAAAAATCACTAGAAACCACCATGGAAATCACTAAACTCTGCAAATATCATCGTTTTTAGTTGGGTGTATACGAAACCTTATGAAAATTACGATAAGGCACCGCCATGTTGTGTTTCGGTATTTCAAATCTCAGCTTCACCCCCATGAGTGCAGGTCTCTCAAGCGTTCGAGTCACCTGACATGTATGTTATAATGTGCTCTTGCGCGTTACATAAATACTACATATGTTACATGCTCTTTCAAAAATTTGGACAAATGAAACATTCAGGATTGAAATTATAAAAATTCAAACATTATTTTAAATGATAATTAAAAGTACAAAATTGAAACATTATTCAAAATACGAGATTGAGATATAAAATTCAAACAATTAGTTCAAGACGAAGTCTTTTAGGTAACCCGGCTTTGATGTTAATCGTCTAGGTCTGCTTCTCGGTTCTTTGTCTTTGTCATGGTGGCAGCGGTAAAGTCTACACGACAAGCAAAGGTGTTTAAAACAAAATCAGTGAACTCAATAAAAATGCAAGAAGAAACGGGAGTGAAAATTCCAAGTGAAATGGTATTCGAAGGTAACATAGCAGCTAATTGGGACAAGTTCAAAAAAAGATTTAATTTTTTCATGGACGCGAGCGGGAAAAGTGAAAAAGCTGATAAGCAAAAAATTGCAATCCTCATGAACGCCATGGGTGACGAAGCAATTGACGTGTATGAAACATTTCAATACGGCGCGGATGAAAGTGCAAATAGTTATAACGATGTTATAAAAAAATTTGATCAGTACTGTCAACCTCGCAAGAACGTAGTGTTTGATCGGTTTAAATTCTTCTCGAGGTCTCAAAACAAGGAAGAAACGGTAGATAAGTACGTAACAGAACTGAAGAAACTAGCAGCACAATGTGATTTTGGGGTACAAACAGAATTTTTGATCCGCGATAGATTAGTGCTTGGCATTAAAGACAAAGCTGTGCAAGAGCGATTATTACGTGACGCGGACTTGAAATTGGCAAAAGCGCTAGATCATTGCCGGTCAAGTGAAGTCAGTCGACAACAGGTAATCGAAATTACGGGCTCAAGTGCACGGGAGGTCAGTATCGTGGATAGAGAAAAATCAAAATTCGTGCACACAAAACAAAAGAAACACGCTAGTAGTAAATGCAAAATGTGCGGTTTCATCCACAAAAGTGAGAATAAGTGTCCTGCAATGGGGAAAACGTGTCTCAAATGTAAAGGAAAGAATCACTTCGCCAGTGTGTGTAGAAACCAAAAACGCGTCAAAGAAATCGTTTATGAAGACAACGAAGAAGACAGCTCATCTGAAGAACAAGAAGTTCTAGCAATAAAAAAATTAGGCACGAAGACAATCAATAGCATCGCATGGAGAGAGCCTCTAAAAGTAAGTGGTAAGACCATTCAAATTAAAATTGATACAGGTGCGGAGGTCAACTTAATTTCGGAAAGAGATTTTGAAGCGTTACCTCATAAACCAAAGATTATCCAAAACAACATAAATTTGAAAGCATATCAAGGACATGCTATTTCGACGAAAGGAAGGTGCAGGTTGCATTGCAATTACGAAGGACATAAAAAATATTTAGAATTTTTTATAGCTGATAAGAAAGGCGGCGAGAGTCTATTGGGACTTGATGATGCAGCAAGGTTCGGGTTAATACCAACAAAACACATACATGCCATAAATAACAAGGCAGCTGCTGATATCATATCGAGTTACGAAGAAGTATTCGACGATAAACCATCAGTTATCAAATGCAAACCTTATCATATCACGTTAAAGAAAAACGCAATACCGGCAACTTCGCCACCAAGTAGAGTTCCTTTGTCTTTAAAGCACAAATTGAAAGATGAGTTAGAAAACATGGTAAAAAATAAAATTTTAGAAGCCGTAAATGAGCCGACCGATTGGGTTCACCCAATAGTCATAGTGACTAAGCGTGATGGGTCAATAAGGATCTGCATGGACCCACGTCAACTAAATCAACAATCCCAGCGGGAATTCTACGTTTTACCAACAGTAGAGAGTGCTTTAGCGGAATTATCGGGAGCAAAATACTTCACAGTGTTAGATGCTAAAACGGCATTCCTACAGGTACCTATTGACGAGCAAAGTTCGTATCTATGCACAATAGCTACTCCGTATGGCAGATTTCGATATAAAACAATGCCGTATGGTATAAGCAGCGCTTCTGAAGTATACCAGAAATTGATAAACAAAATCTTTGAAAACTTAGTAGGTGTAAAACCATATGTAGACGACGTAATAATTTTCGGAAGAACAATGGAAGAACACAACAAGCGATTAAAAGAAGCTTTGGAAAGAGCCAAACAATACAACATCAAGTTTAGTAAACAAAAAATGCAACTGGCAAAATCGGAAGTTAAATTTCTGGGGCATCGAGTAACGGAAGATGGAATTTCAATAGAACAGTCTAGTTAAATGTCTCGTTTATTACTCGTGATCAGTGCAGGTCTCTCAAGCGTTCGAGTCACCTGACATGTATAATGTGCTCTTGCGCGTTACATAAATACTACATATGTTACAAGTTGGTTTACTTAAATTTGTTAACAATTATACTTCGTTGGCCCAGTCCTCAAGATCACACAGTAGTTTATGTCTCCGCTCCAGTTGACGCGTATTATTTAAAGAAAGATGAAGAAACTGGCTCATGTACCTGCTGCCACCCTACTATCCTTAGCATGTTGATTATGTTTTTTACGCTCTGAAGTGTGTGACGTGTGTGTTAAAATGAATTCGATTTCAAGGACAAAAAAGAATTCTAATCTCAAATCAAAAATTAATAAGAAGATGCGGAAATTACAATAATTTTTTGAAAATTTCAACTCAAGTAAGCAACAAAATTAAATTTTTAGGCTCAACAATTACTTATAACACAATTTGAAATTTTCTTGCAAAATTTCATAAAAAGCGAATGATTATTGTTGATCTACGCTGTATAACGTTAACAACTTGAAAACATAAGTAATATCTGTCTTCAGTTGTTTTATAATTTTTACAAATCTTCATAAAATGTAAATGATTTACACCTTAAAACGTTAAAAACTGGAAACATGAGTAATATCTGGATTCAGTTTTGAAATCTTGCAAAATTTCATAAAGAGCGAATGATTATTGTTAATCTACGCTGTATAACGTTAACAACTTGAAAACATCAGTAATATCTTTATAGATCATATAATACTAGATACCAAGTGCCCTATTACAATGCATTGAAGCTAGTGAAGCAAAGTAATTACGACATAATAATTTGTAGCTGTCTTTGTTGAACACTACAATTGGCTATCTTATATCTCTTTCTAAATTCAGAAACCGAATGGCGCATGTTCAATTTTTAAATTTGAATTTGACAGTTGGTGTTATTCAGTGATTGCAGTAGGATTAGGCGTTTTCAAAAATTGATCAGGTAGATATCTACCTACCGTTTACCTTTCGGTAATTAGCTGATTTGTTGGGCGTTAATATAACAGAAATATGAATTAATTTAATATTTTGTCATAGATCTTTAAAACGTGAAAATGGTTAAGTGTATTATCTATGAATTAAAAAATCCATTTGTTTGAATAATTTTTTTAAGCAAATAAATTTTGTTTAATTTAAATAAAATATTATTGGTCAAACAAAAATTTGTTTAAATCAAAATTAAATTTTATTTATTCTATTGTGGTTAATTAATTTTTAGTTTCTTTAGTTAAATTTAACTTAAAAAGTTAATTCAAATTAAACAAAATTTATTTGCTTCAAAAAGTTATTCAAACAAAATAGTTTTTTTAATTTAAAGAAAGCGTTTCTACTGTGTAAAATATTGTAACTCAAATATCGTTTTACAAGTAAGAAAATTTATTGTTTCATAATTTTGCTATTAATTATAAATAATAATTATGTAAATTTAACTTTCCAAAAAGAAAAAATAGATGAACACAATGGGTTGACGCTTTAAAATTAGTGGTAACATTTTATTTTTGTAATAGATATTAATTTAGTAATAAATAAAAAACCTAAAATAAATTGCTTTGTTTCATTTCATAAACAGTCAAAAATATTTAAATTTAAAATTACCGCCAATATAGAATACAGAAAACCGATATTGGGACGTATTGAATTCAAAAAGAGATACAAAAACCAGTTTTGTATTGTATAACAGAGACGCAGTTAAAATAATACGTCGTTGCTGTTTTGCGTCTCAACATTTAGGAGTACAATAGAAACTCCATCATTCGACACTCCCGTATTGGACAATTCCGAGAATTTCTAATGCTAATGGACAGATAATTATGAGCAATCAACGACTGGATTTCAGCACGTAGGTAGACAGATTAATTACCTACATTATAATGCTTACATGATAACGGCATTTTTAATGCTAAAATAAAGGGTAATTTAAATTTGAAAAAGATGTTATTCGAAATTAATAAAAATAAAATATTTACATTCTAATCGTATAATAGTTATGTTATTTTCGTAATGCGTATCATCACAATTTTGTCATTTTTACAAAATTTGTATATTTAAATTACGACACCATCAAGTTTGCTGGGTAAGGCATAGTGTAAATAAATTCTTATCGTAATCAAGAATAACATGATATGTTTATATCATATAAAGGTATTAATTTCATTCCCTATTCGACAAATTCTATGTTTGGACAGGAAATGAGTCCCGTTTATGTCGAATTATGGAGTTTCTACTGTACTTGGTATCTATGTAATATATAATGATCTAAGCGGACGACTAAATGCAGTAGGAACAATAGGAACGTACTATCGTCGCGCGCATTCGTTTTAAATTTGACTTTTAAAAATGTAGAAAGTTAACCTATAAATTAATGTTGTCTGTCATTAAATGTTGAAGTTTATTTAGAAATTTCAAAATTCTGTTTCAAATTCACGATAAAAACAAATCAACACCATATTTACTATATTTACAGTTTATCTATCGTTTTTAAAAGTTCAGATTGTTGCAATAAAAGTGTTTGCTGAATATTTTATAATTTTTATTAATAAGAAACAAATAATTTATAAAACATAATTATAATACTTCTAAAATTTATATTAACTTATGTTTTATTTTGAAGAATTTCTTTAATATTAAGTTTTTCTTCGGGAGTTGGTTTACTCAACTTCGGTTTTGCAATTATTTTTTTCTTGGTAGAAAAATCGATCTTGGATTAGTATATTCGAAATCATAGGAACAACAGATTGCAGTGCTTAGGCTAATGATGAAACAGACTCGTGCATACTTGAAGTTACTTTTAATGTACCCGTTAAATCAATACACGAGAGCTGTTTTGTAACAGTTGTTAACAGATCAAAATCTTCAATACCTTCTACATTAATTTGAATTTAAAATAATTCACTCTTTAATTTGTCTAACTTGTTTAAAATGCCCTCCTTTAATTTTGAAACGTTATATCCTATTGGATTTCTAAAGGTGGTTACATGCACTTGCGTTTTGCGATTTGCGGAATGCGATTTTTGTTCTGATTGGTTAAATTTGAACGCAGTGTAAACGGCAATTAAGTATTTTAAGATTTTGCGATAATCGCAAAACTTGAGATGGTTTTGATTGGTTAAATTTGAACGCAGTGTAAACGACACTTTACTAATGTAAGAATTTGCGATTTTCGCAAAACTTGAAATGGTTTCAAGATTTTACGGATTCCGTTGGTCATTTCTTGAAATACGCATGCGTTCAGGTGCAGTTTTTCAAGTTTTTCAAAATACAGGTGGTTTTCAAATAGATTTTAAAAACATTATCAATATAATAATGAACTATTTTTTAATACCTATATATAAATACAAATTTTTTACAGCTATTTATTATATTGTTACAATACAATTACAATAAATCAAGTGCTGTTTTTATTGTTTTAATAATAAATAATAGAATCAATAGCTTTGATTTTGATATCATGAGTGAAGTACAAGAGGTACATTATTATGTTATGTATATTTTAATTTGCAATCAATTAGTTTAGCAAAGTCGTTGAATAAAATGTGTATATTAGGTTACTACATTCATTTAATATTTAATCAACTAGAAATCACAGTCGGGGACAGTGTGGTCGAAGTCCTAATTGGATTAATCCAAAACAAAATACCATTGTGGGACCACGAGTGAAACTACTGTATTTTAGGTTATTTTAGAATTGCCAATCTGACTCGACCAATTTCTACAAAACACCCTATCAATTCACGAAAAGTTACTACTTTCGCATTCCGCAAATCGCTAGTGCCAATCTAACTCGACCAATTTCTACAAAACACCCTATTAATTTATGAAAAAGTTACTAAACTTTCGCATTCCGCAAATCGCAAGTGCATGTAATGAACTGTTAAATTTTTGCGGAAAACGCATTCCGCAAATCGCAAAACGCAAGTGCATGTAACCCACCTTAAGGGTATCTAAATGCATTTTTTGCAATTCAGTTCCATTCACATTTTTTTTATCTAAATTTAGAATGTGTATTAGGGGTGCCGTTTCTTAACCGTTTATTATAATACAAACTTTATGCACATGTTTACTTATATTACCCTTAATAATGTAATTGTTGCATGTGCAACTTTACATATGTGTACAAGCATCACATGCGCTAGCAGCTTATTTGACAAATATGTTCTGGTTTAAAATATTGCTCGGTATCGTCACTCATAAACATTTTAGCTGCAACATCTTCAGCTCTATCTTTAAGAGCTGACACGAAATATTTTAATGCTGTGTAGTCTTCGTTGTTGGAAAACAAGAAAGGCACTGGAAATCTTTCTTCAAAATTATCAACCGTCAAAACTATTATAAGTATGAAATCATATGGATTTGTTCCATGCGTTGCATCCATGCATATGATTCCTTCATTTCCAAATTTATGTAATAGCTCTTTTTGTGCTATTGTCATAAAAGCTAATAAAAAGTCTTCGTTGTTTAATACATTTGCAGTATCTATCTCTCCCTGCTTTTTATATAAAATGATGTTGAAAAAATTCTTTACCCACATGTCAACATTGACTGCATCATTTTGGTCTCTTATAGCTCCATCAATTATTTTGTAAGTTTGAGCGATATTTTGAATGTCTTTCTTATTTACTAAATGAATTCTTTGAAAATCTTCCCCCACACTTTCTTTAATTTTATCTAGAATTTTTGTAGATGAGACACCTAAAAATGTAAAAAACATATTACACTATACCTGCAATGGTATTGTTATAATTACCTTGCATTAATTGTGTAGCTATTAAATTTTTATCACGCTGATCTAACCGAACATGTTCAAGTTTCACTTTGTGACCATAAGTATGATTTATAATACACGACTTGAAGACTTCTATCAAGATCCTTTACTGAAAATGACATGTACGATGTACAAGTGGCATTAATTTTGCAGGACCCTTGCACCTTTAGCATTCGCTTTCGCTCTTGAGTACCTATCGTTAGCTTATTACTACTGAGGTTACAAAAATAGTGAGTGGTATTTGGTGTATTGCGACTATGTATCACCCACCTAGATGTTGTTCGAATCTCTTCGGAATGTATCCTTGTTTTAAAATCTATCAATGTCATGAAGTTAAAAATAAATTAAATTTGAATTTGTATGTTATTTGTTATTATTATTTACTATAATACAATAGTCAGCATGTTAACCATAAAATAATTTATAGCTTACCTTCGAAATTTGTAAAATGCAATTCTTCTTCTTTGAAACAGAATTTTAAAATTTCTAAATAAATTAAACGTCAAAATTTAATGTTGACAGACAACATTAATTTATAGGTTAACTTTCTACATTTTTAAACGTCAAATTCATGGTCAAATTTAAAATGAATGCGCGCGTTGATAATACGCTCATAGTACGCTTCTATTGGACGGAGACGTTTTGAATCGAATCGAATCGTGAACATTCTCAGAATACCACGGCTGTGCCGTATACTCCTAATCGAGTGTGTTATCATTGTAGACGTTTTTTAAATGGGATCGTACCCTTTTTGCCGTATAGGCCTATCATAGAGAGCGACCGCATTGTCAGTGTATTCCGTGGGTCGCTGCGCCGCGGTAATTGTCCGAGCTAAGTTCGGGTATTTTCCTCAGCGAGCGGCCTCTAGCACCACTTGGTGTCCGCGGCTCCTTTTTAGGCATTCAGGATGGGAGCCTTGACCCTATCGTGTACGCCGGACTTGGGAGTCGCGGGATGCGTGACCCAGCACGTCACGCTCGCGGATTAAACCGAGACGGCCGCCCTTGGGATTTGCAATGTGAAGGGGGGGGGGGGGAAGGATTTGGATGGGTGGGACGGAGACGTTTTGAGACACGACTGCATTTAGTCATACGTCGTGTTAATACATTACTTGTTGAATTATAGTTGTCGCGCCATCTATCGATGGTTTTGTGAGAACTATTTATTCAACAGAAACGACTATTGTTTTGTAATTTGCTCTGTTGGTTTTTGCGTAATTTCAGGCAATTCTTTTGTGCAATTTTAAAGATTACTTATTATGTAATTTATAAAAATACATAATAAAATTACAGAAGGTTTAAAGCTTTTAAAGAGGTCTTATAGTATATGTTCAGATTACACTTTCAGTATTAATATAAAATAAACATTAAGTTTGAAGTAGTTGACAAGATGAAAAGACAAGCTTCTTGTAATTAAATTGTAAAGGGTTATCTATTAAGTTGCAATTTTCTATTATTGAAGACTGCTGAAAGGTTGCATACCATGAGACAAATCTTTATCGCTACAAAAGAGAATCGTTTATCACATTTACAGATACTGATTGTAAAATAAGTGTTCCCTTTTTGAAAAGAAGTTTGAAATCGTTCAATTTGATTACTTTTGTCAAGCTTTAGAATTTTTTAGAAGTACGGGTATTTGATTTAAAAATGAAGTTAATTTACAAAAATTTAGAATACAAATATAAAATCAGCAATTCTAAAATTAGGTTAGAAATTTGAAACGACGGACAGGTATAATGAAAATATTGTCGGTTTACTTTACTCATTGCTTTATCTGGCGTTCGTTAAGTAATTTAATATTATGGCCAAGCTTCAGTGCTTCCCTTGTTTCGAATTGCCAGTCGCGCATTTTTATGATTTTTAGTCACTTCTTTTTTAAACGAAATCATAAATAAATGTGATTATTTAAATATGTTTTATTCTACACATATTTTAGAATCAGACATAGGAATTTCAATAAAACCGATTTTAATTTACATGCCTAAAAACGATAACTTGTTTGAAATAACTGGAAGAGTTTTCTCGTATGTCGTTGAGATTATAGTAAAGTACCTTATGAACTTGTAGACCTTCTACTTATATATAAAGAGCGAACGCTTCGGGTGCTTTACACAAACTTCAAGTTACCACTAGGTAAACTACGTTGGTAAACTAGAGTTGTGTACTTTACTCTCGCTTTGGCCTGTGCGATACAATCAGCTAAGAGATGAAATTTGGAAGTAAGAACGTTTATTAGCTAATTTCATGCAAGTACAGGTGCTGCTGAGTTTTAATATCCTGAAAGAGTTTTTTAAATCTCCTAACTCTTCCATTCTACAAAGTTACTAAAACCTGCTGATGATGATTTTCTACTAAATTTAAAACTCGTTTAAGCTGTAAATTTTTTGTAATTTTTTAAAAGTGTTTTTCATCCACGGATATGAGAAAGATCTCTATAATATCTTTCATATTCAATCAATTTAGAAGGATCAAAAATAGCCTCAGCAATCACTGGATCAGACCGATGTCAATCGTCCATTGGACCAATTCAGCAATATATCTGGTATCAAATCAAAGATTTTCTAGATTTCCTTATTTTGGGAATTCCGAATCGAAGAAACACGTAATATATTCGGCGGATTCCAATAGTGTTTTGATGATGATTAGAGATCGGATTTTTATGCATTAAAAAACTTGAAATAATGCAGGTAAACATGCTTTGAAAACTTGGAAATAAGTACTAAAATATGAACTAAAAATTGTAATAATGCATCAAAATGCTGGATGCCAATAATTGATTCAAACACTAAATTAACTATATTTGTTGGTTGAATTTTAGTTGGTATTTGACGGTGGCTACGATAGCAGCATCTTTAGAATAAGAATAATATATGCAAAAAATATTTTTTTTTATTATTTAAATGCCAAATCAATATTTCAAATAGTAATTTTTTGCTGTCTATTAACTTGCACACCCTGTTGATTGGAGTGCCCACCCAAATTTATTTAATAATTAAATTATTTATTTATTTATTTCAATAATATATTTTCTGAGTTTATTTATAAATTTTGTATGGTCCTGCCCACCCATTTCAAAAATGTTGGCGCCGTTGCTGATTCTATCAAGTAATATGTAATATAAATATGATATAAAATGATAATGATGGAAGAAAAGAAAATTTAAAAATTAAAGTTTTCTTAGAAAACTCGACAAAAATCTTTATTGGGATTAATTTCAAACTTGACTTGCTCGCAAAACATACATAAACAGATACAAAAACGTGCAAACCAGCCAATTTATATTAATTGAGCGATTAAACATTTAAAGTTTAATTGAAGTTGATTGCTAAACAATAAGCTGTTTAAGTAATTTTTTAAAAGTTTACAAACTTTCTACCCTTGAGATACCATAAACTTTGGTTTTTACATTATACATTTCATGTTTGATCTCGTGAAATCCTGCAAATGAATACCAATTAAAATTCAATTTTGTTTTGTTTTTTGTATGTTCAGGTATTTCAGTTTTTATACGTAGTAACTATACCCATCTTTCCAATATAATAACCTAGCCAAGCATTACAAAATATTTGATATATTTTATTATTGCATAATGAATCTTGTTTTCTTAGATCGTTTAAAAGCTACATCAGTTTTCTCTTTGTATTTTCCACTAAAGTAATTTTCATATTTATAAAACCACTTTTTACTAATTAATTACACTTTTTCACTGTCATCTTGAACAAATACGATATTATAATATTAAACAATAAAACTTTAAATAACAAGTTAAATTCAATAATATAGTCAAATTATATTTTTTTAAGCTTTCAACGACTTTTATCGTCTTCTTCAGAAATTTATTTAATATAAAGGAAAGCTTAAAAAAATATAATTTGATTATATTATTGAATTAAACTTGTTATTTAAAGTTTTATTGTTTATTTTCTCACAAGTTAAGATTTAAATATTTAAAGATTATAATATTATAAATTATTTCCTTTTTGTCCTTAAAATAATAACAATTTCTTGTTTAACGTTCTTCTTACTGAAACCGGGTCAACATTAACCCAAAATTTAGTTTTTTTCCTTGTAACTTGTTAAATAATTTTATTTTTTTGTTTTCCTTTTATAAATTCTCCTAAAATGCTGTACTAAAACATAAGCAATAATAACCAAAAATTTTATTAATACCAAAATATGTACAGTAAACCCTCGCAAGCTCGACATAAACGGGACCCATTTCCTGTCGACGAAACGGTAGTAATAAATATCAAAACATGCAACTGAAATCTGCAAACACAATATCATGTTATTCTTGATTACGATAAGAATTTATTATTTATATTATCATGTAAGCATTATAACGTAGGTAATCAATCTGTCTGCCTACGTGCTTACGAGTCATGGCAAGATAAGCTCATAATTATCTGTCCAGCAACAAGAAAAATTCTCAGAATTGTCGAGCTCGAGGGGGTCGAGCTAGAGAGGTTCTACCGTATCTATTTTATATACGATTACATAATAAACAAGAAAGGGTCAATGTGTCCCTGTTTTCGTAAGAAAAGATTGTTAATTATTTTAACTTTTTTTCATTTCGTTGGCTTAAAACTAATTTTTCTTTTATTACACTTTTCCAATGTCTTTGTTTAAGACCTTTATTTAATTTTTTTACAAATATTGACTTAGAAAGAGTAAGAAAAAAACTGGGAATAACTAATAAACATGTGAATATAGTATAAAAGATACGTATTATATAGTATGAAGAAAATTTCATTCAGAAAGAAATATTTGTACATAGTTATGCATTCATATTATGTTACGGTTAATAATGACAATTCGGTCACTGACGTTAATGACTATGCATTTTGGGCAATTTTGACATTTAAAATTTCATATGTGGTTTTTACATCATTGTCCGGGCAATAACGTCGATGCCCAATACAGGGTTGGCAATTATGAAACTACTATTCGGCAGATTCCATATTCTATCACTCTTAGTGATAGTAGCCGTCACATACGTTTCGTACATTGCCGAGTTCGGGCTTCCCTGAAGAGGTCGGGCCTCCCAGTCGAGGTGAATTGATTTCAGGGATGTTTTTAACGAGTAACAACAAGTTTTGTGGTGTAACGGATGAACTTAATTTTACCTCTGCGCAACACGTGAAGTGTTGTCGTTGTCGCAGGGTCAACTGGCTCAGAGCCAACTGTCACCAAATCGAAAAAACACAACTTTATATCATAACTCGGAAACAAATGAAAATATTTAAAATTTCTTTATCCCAGTTTATTCTCCTTTAAAAAGTGTCTGAAGAAGGTATAAGTATTTTTTCTATAACGTTACAAACAACCGACGAGATATCGACATTTAACGAAAAGTCGAAAAACCTAACTTTCGACCATAACTCGAAAACGGAAAAAGATAGCGAATTCCGGTTTAGCCCATTCAGCTTTTCTCAAAAAAGAGAACGAGGATGCGCCATTCATTTTTTGATATCTCTTATATAGTTACCGATTTTCCCATAAGAGGCATCGAAATTGAGCCACCATGTACAGATGACACTATACAGATTAGTTTAATTTGTATTCTTGATTTAATGGATGATATTATTTTGGAGAATTAATTTCAAAATTCGTTAAAAAAAAAGAAAATTAGAACATTTTGTTAGATAAAAATTTTGAGATTAAGGAAAACAGTGCAACAAATTGGCACGGTAAAGATAAAAAAAATTGTCCCCTAAAGCTATCTCAGAGCAAGAGATTCCCAAAAGGTAAAAAAAAGCTCTATTCCCTATTGGTGGTAAATACGGAGTGTTGCTATAAGAAATCGCTCCGAGAGCAAGCCAAAGATGGTGAGTTGAGCTCCACGCAGTTGAAAACTCTTCGTAAATTATCACAAACCACCTGAACTGCAGAAGGATGGTTGAGTCGCAGATTTATTAAACAAAATCTCAAAAAGGCAAACAGCTGATTAATCACAAATGTATATTGGGCTACCCTCTTATGTTACCAAAGTTTTAAAATATTATTAGACATATAACAGAGACATATATTATAGATATATAAAATGACATAAAAGTACCTATGTATAAATTTTATACTTACTTTTTTATTACCATTAATTACCATTTTCTTCGTTATATGCGACTGAAGATCGGAAATAACCGTGAAATTTTTAACTTTTAATTTTTAATATTTTTTATAACACAATATTAATTCATCTTTTTTTTAATATTTTTAATTTTAACCTGTAATTTTTCTACTTATTGTATTTATGTCCTTTGTATTTAGGACTTCTTTGATTATATTTACGACTGCAGCATTGGGTAGTCAAGTAGCATGCAATTTATAAGTTGTCTGTAAAATATACCTAATCGTAATTGTAAATAAACAAATAAAGTTAGTTATCATTGTGTTTTGTTGAATACTTAATAACATGTAATAATCGTATCGATGAAAGTGAATTTAAGAAAATCGATGAAATAGATGAAATCACATGTTCGACACATTCAGTGAGAACAGAGCCATAAAAAGCGACATGCCCTAGGTGTAAGTAAGAACTCGAATTAAAACAGTGATACTAAAACTTTATTACGAAAAACCAAATTTTTTAACAGTAAAATTGAATAAATTTAATTCATTTAATATAAAAGTGGTAATTAATAAAAACAAAATATTCGTTCATTTAAAATCTTTTAAATTAAAACAATTTTTAATTCGATTGTCGAATTTTGAAACTGTCAATATACATAGATATTTTTCTTGGTAGAAAGATTTTCATTTTTTAGAATCCATTCAAAAATTAATTATATTCGTTTATTTTGATTTTATTTACCATCTAAGATAGTCTGAGTAGTTTGTCTCTCCCTAAATTTAAGAGCGAACTTCTAATTCTTTTTATAGATTGATGACAAAATGCATGAATAGTTAGAAAATAAGCAATTGGATTGACTTGACACTTGACTAGTGAATTGCAAATTCTTGAATACAACCTTTTGAATCTCTACATAGAAGCTTCTCATTCATTAATCTTAGTTTTCACCATAATATTTTACATGGATAATTATAATATAATTGAATTATCGATTACGGTATGTGTAAGATTTGTCCGTCTAATATTGAATAATTGCTTATATATTATATAAATATGTATAAAATGCTTAGAAATACAAAATATCAAACTGTAAAATAAAAATTATAGTTAAAATAATAATGTAGATTTTCAAATACTAGTAGATATACAATTTGGGTGACAATTTTTAACAATTGTGCTAAAAATGTAGGTAAATCGAAATCTTGCAATATGACGAACACTCAACTCGTCTTTGCTACTTGAGTGTCTCATTATACATGCAAATATAACGACGGACAATAAAAATCGAGGGTTATATAAGGGTTTTTCCATCAATGGTTTCAACAACATATGTATTATTCAATCAGTACTAGTACAGTAATTGCTGTCTGGAGATTTAATTGGGCCACCAGGGTGCTGTAATAGTAAACATAAATGATAAAATAGCTATTTATTTAACCTAGCAATAAAATGTAACATTTTGTTCAACGGGTGTGAATTTAACGAATCAACGAGCTTAACAAAAGTAAATTTCATTGCGTGTTAATTACAAAACTTTATCTCATTATGAAAAAAGTTAACTAAACATAAAAAAGATAGTGTAGTTCCTAAAATTTTTAAAATTATTAATTAGAAAATTTAGATTTATTAGATTTTGAAACTCATATAAACAATTTGATTGTTTATACTTAAAAAGTTGAGTTATAGTTAAAATTTCCTTTACATAACTGAATGAATATTGTAATTTCATTACGTAACTAGCTACACAAAGTAAAAAGTTTTTGTCTAACGTAAAAAGACATAATAAAGTGATACTTTGTATATATTATTGTGGAACGTTATGTTAATAACTTTCTTTTCAATACTTATTTAAATTTCCTGATCAGTTTAACAAAAAGAAGAGCTGAAACCTCTCAGGAGTGCTTTCAATTATCTGTAAATTTTTACGTTTCGACGCCAAAAGGATTTTGCAAATTTTTAATAAAATTATTTTTAATCTAATCCAAATTAAATTGTTAAACTTTAAAATAACTTTTATAGCAAATGGGGTCGGTAAATGTACAGCTATCTGACCAAGTACCACACTATCTATATTAAGTTTACGAAATTTTCGAATTTTAATTAATTTAATTATTATTTAAAAAAAAAATTATATCCAATCATCCAATTACACAATTTCATTTAATTATTTATTAATCAACTGATGCAATTCTATTTTAATTTTGGAAATCCAAATTCCATCAAAAAGCACTCCAATATCGTTCAAATTTCGGACAATTTCCATATAAGAAATATACTTATATATAAAAAAATATATATATACAAGACAAAAATTTAGGTATAAAGATGGCTGCCTATAAAATTATCATTCAATCTCCTCTTTTTGGGTACCATTCGAGGAGAAACACCGCGAGGAAGCTACAGTTCGTATCAAAAAGTCAAAAAATTGAAAAATTTGAAAACCAGTTAAATTAAAGGTGCAGATTTACTTCTTTGCAGACATAATTAGAGAGTAAATTTTCGTTCACCACCTTCTTGCAATGTACCGTTTGACGTGAAAGACCTCAAGGAAATTTTTGTCTAACCCGATATACATGCTTTAGAAAGAGATACGACACGGCACGATTAATAATAATTTGGGTATAACAAATGGTGGTCCAAAAGTAATTGACACTTGAACTTTTTTTATTTTCTTTATCATTTCCGCAATTTTCAACAAATTTTTACCATTTTCAGCTGGCCTCTAAGTTTAACTATAATGTACATTTAAGCCAAATTTTTTGACATTTGGTTGCGTGGTTTAAACTGGACAATTGATACTATTTCTTTTCATGATGTCGTAACCACACACAGACATACAAACATACAGACGAACATCCAACTAAAATTCATAAAAAAATTATCAGGGCATGATAAGAAACATTTTAATACCAAAATTTCGATTTTTGATTTTTGAGTGGATTACAATACTTTCCCTTATACATAGAAAAAGAATACGTATGGGGAAAGTAAAAAGAATACGTATGGGGAAAGTAAAAAGAATACATCTCTGAAGTGGCTAGTAAACATACAATTCACGATATATGTAACTAACAATAACGGATAAAGAATGTGTAATTTAGAAGCAGAGGCAAAGTATATTAGCAGTACTCGATTCAAACATAAGAAAATACACAAAATGACTTGCGTATGGCTTGGCAGAGGAGGTGAGAAGGAGATAAACGTCAATCATGGAAGTAAGAACATATAGAAGCGCCAATGCAGATACTGACCACTATCTGCTAGTGGCAGAAGTTAAACAAAAGAAAACATATACATAGGTGCAGTGAAGAGGAATATTAATAGAAATCTAGCAATTAACAAATTTTGTAATAACAAAGTAAGAAAGAGTTACGAGGATGCTGTAAAAAAAGCTAATAACAACGAAAGAAAGAAGCCATAATATGGAGCAAGAGTATGAAAACATCACAGATACATATTTTAAGAAAAAGTGTAGAACAAGTAAGAGGCTACATAAAGAAGAAAACAGATAGAGAATGGTTAAGTAATAGAAATAATAAATAAACTCAAAAATGGAAATGGATTTGCTGAGCCTTAGTTTTCAAAAGCAAGTACTTCGGCACTTGTTTAACAAAATCCACTTTTTGGATGGCTTATGATCGAATTCGAGAGGTTGATTGATAGATTTACGTTTTAAGTGATAAATTTAAATAACAAGCATGAATCAGCATACCTATATGATAATATTATTGGCACTACTGGAAGAGCTATTCTTCTTCCTCTTCTTATTGTTTTAATTGTTTGATGAACAATGTTTGAACAATGTGAAAACGTTTGCGATATTTTATACTTACAGTGTATTTTATTTGTAATAACTTAAAAACATTTTAGTTCAGAAAAGTGCATTTTTTGAGTTTTCTAAAATATTGATATGGTTAAATATCTACGTGTTGGCCCCATTGTCAAAGTTTTAGCATTATGATCACATTTTAAAAATTCTGGACCATTGTGAGTTGGTTAGAATTCATTAAATATTTTTACATATTGTGAAGTCTGTTAATTTTTTAAAAGTTGGTATTTAAAACAAAAATTACCAAACTTGTGTTTTTAATATATTTTTTAATTAATGCAATGCGTATTTTTCTATCAAGTGTTCTATGTTTTCGTTAAGTTACACGAGTTTAAAGAAAATAGTGAGATAACATCGACTGAAAGGTTAATTTATTTTTCAAAATATAATTCTAGATAATATAAAATCAAGGTCAGTTAAGTTGTTATTATCAAAATATCATAATGGTTGAAGTTTCGTTGACCAATGTGCCATTCCAAAATGAAATTTTTAGCAATGATAAACATTCAGAATCAGCATCATGCACAAATATTACTCTCATTTGTAATTTTGAGAAAGATATAAATGCAAACCACAGTGATCTTGAAGATTTACAACATTCAAATTACAAATCTAAAGAAGACATATTTATAGAACCACAGATAGACAAAGGTGTAGAAGAAAATCGTCAAGTACCAGCATCTACGTGTGATTTTAATAGACAAACATGTTCACATGGAAAATCGTCTACTCGTAATATGAATGATACAAACAAGAAACCTTATAGGTGCCAAACTTGTGGTTTTAAATGTTTACAAAAAGATACCTTCGCTAGTCATTTAAGATCTCATCTAAGTGAACGCCCAATTTGTAAGAAAACTGTTTCAAAAAAAAGTAGCATATTTAATAATTTGCCAATTTATAAGATCGCAAAATCGCTTCAATACAAAACTTATGAAAAATTATTTCTACAAAGGTATTATTTAAACCAGCATAAGAAAATTATCACAAGACATAAAACATTTGGGTGCCAAACTTGTGAGAAAAAATTTTTACGTATAAAAAACTTAAAATGCCACGAAGAACTTCACATTCACTAGAAATATCATGAATGGCTACCCTGTAAAAAATTGTGTTTTTGAAAATATTGATGTGATTTACGGCCTTAGTATTATATGAAAGAAAGACAAAAATTTATGTGTACAATACAGATTACCCAAAAAATTACAATTTACTTAGCAACTCATAATGAAAATATTTATGTATAAAATTTTAAGTTTTAAATGGAAAACATTAAAAATGTACTAGTTAATCTTATCATTTTTAAATTTTAAACAATTGTACTTATCTTTAGTTTAGCTGAATTTTATAACAATATAATAATAATAATAATAATATTTATTAAACAATATGTACAAATCATTTACAAAATTGATAAACACATACTACTTGTTTAACGGGTACTGGTTCAGCAAGCTGATTTTCAACCTGTACCGATATTTAGGCACCATCAATTTGAGCAACTAGCAGACGATTCATCACTTTCTTTTTAAACGTGAGCTTGGTTTCACTATTCAGGAAGAGATCAGAAAATTTGTTGAAGATTCTAAAAGTAAAGTACTCAAAAGATCCCTCAAACTTGGAGGTCTTGTGCACAGGAACCGATAGATTGCTACCATGTCTTAAATTCTGGTTGTGGCAGAGGGATCTTAGGGATCTTAGGGATAGTTAGGTCGTCCTGATTTAAAGATCCCAAATAAGAATACAGCAAACTGGAGTTCACACCGGGATTCTAATTTCAGTATATTCAATGTGTTGTAGATGGGAGTGATGTGATCCCAACGCTCGATGTTGAAGGCATAACGTAGACAAGAGTTTTGTAGCACTTGCAATTTATTCCTTAAAAAACATGTAAGGAAACTATAGTACACAGTAGCGCAGTAACTTTGAACCAGGTTCCATTTGACGTGTGAAGGAAGAAATAGCTTGTACCTGTACAACGATTTGAGTTTGTAATAACCCGTGCTACATATCTTGTTGACATGATCTTCGAAGTTCTAGGCAGAGTCCCATATCACACCAAGATTTTTCGCCTTCTCCCTAAGGTAAATGACCTTATTATCAAGAAGAATATCAGTGTGTCTTACACTGTCAGCAATAGCTCGGCTGCGTGCACTGCCCAAGCAGAGGCACACTGTTTTGCCTGGATTAAGTACCAAGCCATTTGCAGTAGACCAGCGTAGAACAGCTTCAAGACTAGTATTGATCCTAGCAATAGTTTCTTTGATAGCCAAAGGATTATCTGAAGTATATACCTGAGTATCATCGACATACAGATGAGAATCACATTCATCAGGCAGGACTTCAGGAAGATCCGATGTGAAAATCACGAAGAGCAAAGGACCCAATAAGCTACCCTGTGCTACCCCACGTATCATAATAAGTTCGCCCGAAACACTACCATGAAGTTTCACACGTTGTGTTCTTCCATCCAAGAAATTAATGAGAAGCTTAAGAGCGGAGCTGTCGCATCCATAGTAGCTCAACTTTGCCAAAAGAAGCTCATGATCGATTACATGGAACGCCTTGCTATAATCGAGTAGAGCCACAACGGTCACTTTGGAGTTGTCCATATTACGAATGACATCATTCGATACCTTTGCCAATGCGGTAGTCGTACTAAAGCCAGCCCGAAATCCGGATTGAATTTTGGGCAGAATGCCCATCCCTTCGATGTATTTCAGCATCTGCCGATGCATAAACGATTCAAGAACCTTAGAGAGCGCAGGTAGGATACTGATGGGTCTTAGCTCACTAAAACTTTTTGCATTACTGACTTTCGGGAGAGGAATAATAATCGACTTCTTCCATAACTCGGGTAGAGACGATGTTTCAAGACAGAAGTTCATCAAATGAGTGAAAATGTCCGAACAAAAAGGAAAGATAAGTTTCAGCATCCTGGATGAGATACCATCTATACCAATTGCATCCGATTTAAGTCCGAGGATGGCCCTACCAACATCTTCGGGGCTAACCAGACGAAACACGAATTTATCTGTGACATGTGGATGACAAACACTCCTTAAGTTTTCGATTATTACGGGATCTACCGTGGATGTTGGCGTGATCAAAAAATTTCCACAACTTCTTGGGGTTATTGCGGCGAATATCAATTTCGTGCTTGAAATAGGCTTTCTTTTCATTTGAAACAGCTTGGGTTACAAAATTACGAATTTCCTTGTAATATTTAAAGTCGGAAGGCTTCTTTGTTTTGCTATATTTCTTGAAAGCCTTTTGACGAAGTTTCATCATACACCGAATCTTGTATGTTAACCATCCGGGCTCTGGGCCTCATTTTAACTGTCGAGATGGGAGCATGCATGTCAAAGAGGTAACTAATTGCGGAGTTGACATAATTAACCTTATCATCGATGTCATTAGAATAAATCACTCGAGTCCAGTCTATCTTCGAGGCATCGAAAGCAAACTCTTCGGAATCAATATGGTTCAAATTTCTCATCGTCACGAGTTGAAGACCAGAGCTTATACAGGAAAAATCGACATTACAAGCAACCAAGCAGTGATCAGACAAGTCAGACATATCATAAATATTCACCTTCGAAAACTTGATGTGTTTGCTCAAGCAGATGAGATCGATGAGGGAAGACGAGTTAGTGGTAATTTGCGTTGGCTGATCAATAATCTGTTCCATATTAAATGATGACAGCAGTGATTTCAAAGCTGTACAAAGGTTGGATTTAGCAAGCATATCGACGTTGAGATCACCTGACAGTATGATTCCGTCGTATTCCACACTAAGCCTAGCTAAAGTATTTTCAAGTTCTTCAATATAGGCAGCTGAGCATTGAGGAAGACGATAGATTGTACCTATAACATATTTTCTGTTTTTAATGGTAATACAAACCCATAACTGCTCCAGTATGTTGGTCGCACCAATGGCATTGTTAATGAGACTACTCCGGATGGCATTCTGAACATAACAGCAAACACCACCACCTCTGCTCTGACGGTCACATCTGTATAGCGAATACCCAGGAATAGAAACCAATGAAGACATAAAATCGGGTGATAACCAGCATTCAGAAACAGATAACACTTGAAATTTCATGTTGGTAACTACAGCGAGAAAATCATCAAAGCATTTAACAAGCGATCTAATGTTAAGGTGACCTACGACAAAATTGCTGGCGGAGGCATCACCAACTGACCGCTTCGTGGTGTGGTTATTGAAAGCTGGCAGGGATTGGAGCACCATATAACTAATTATTTCTTTTTTATTGATTGATATTATAGTATTAAGTAGGTTCAATTCACTTTTACATTTATTTAGTTATAAAAGTTTGCGATATTGTTAATTTGTAGTGTAAAAGAATTATTTAACAAAATAAATAAAATTTTAAATATTCTGATAATGTTCTTATTATTATTATTATTCAATATTGAAAGAGTTGAGGATTTATCCTATAAACTCTAAATTACAAAAGTTTTGACACAGTGCAATTAAATACAAAAATAAAACGCCAAATATACAAAAAAACAAACAAATAAAATTCAAAAATTAGAATTAAAATTAAAATCAATCAATCCCGTCACGACAGATTCAAAAGATCTAATTCTTGAAAGAATCCACATATGGAGCAGCCACTACGTCGTCGGGAAGATCATTCCAAACGCCGAAGACTCGATTTGATAAAAAATGTTTCCTGGCTCTGCTCCCAAACCTCTCGCGAAGTAACTTCAGACGATGTCCAAGCAAGCGATCATCCACATTAAACACAAAGAGGTGAGACATATCCAATGAAAAGAAGTCGTTAAGTGCTCGAAACGTAAGTAATAGTTAGCCGAAGGTGAAAGAGCGTCAAGTAAAAAATGCGTAATCGTTCCTCATAAGATGGTCTGTTTCGATAAGGATAAGCCAATCGCGTTGCCTATCTCTGGACAGATTCAAGTATGTCAACATCGCGCACCAACTCCGCACACCACACCGGACCAGCAAACTCGAGATGAGGTCGAATGTAGGTACATCTTCCTGACAACGGCAGGACTGGGCCTCTCGAAGCACTTAGAGTGAAGATATACCATGGTTTTGGCTTTGCTGCAGATTCTGTTGATGTGACTACTCCAAGAAAGATTACTTGTTATTGTCACACCTAGATCATTGTGTGACTCGACAACTTTCAGACTTGAGCCGTTAGCCGTGTATTCCAAACGCGGATTGTTCTTACCGAGATGCATAATAACACATTTATTAATGTTCAGAGGAATCAACCACTTGGAGTACCACAGTATCACTTTATCTAAATCATCTTGCAGAATATCATGGGAAGATATAGGATTAAATATATATTGTAGACTGTAGGTACTATATCTTCGCTATTTTAAAAAACACTTGGTTTTATTATATTATTTTATTATATAGGATTGTTGTAAATTTTGGAGTCATCGGCATAAGAGGAAATTGAGGACAGGATCAAGGACGGTAAATCAGCACAGTATATCAGAAATAACAATGAACCAAGTACACATACCTGGGGAACACCACTGAGAAATTCGCACCCTAAGCAGAATATTAGCCCTAAACCCCCTATCAAAAAATTAATCAAGGGATGAGCTATCGTACATTAATTATCAAATATAATTTACCATTATTGTTTCATAACAATATTGAAACAAACATGATGATATCAAAAATAATAGCGGTAGGTATTTGGGTTGCGGTATTTTTTGGTCTCTGCAGTATTATGGCTTTGTGGGATTTTGGCCGAGAGCAAATATCCGTTGTCGGAAAAATCAACCCATTCGGACTTTTGTTTACTTGAGCTACAATAAAAAGTAGTAGATATTGAGTAGATATGAGTAGATATTGTTTTGACATCCCCAGAGCACTCAAAATCTTTTTGCTGATAAAGAGGCTTGAATGTTTGGCTTTAGCTTTCAAAATTTGAACTCTCATTTCATTTGAGTTTGTGTGTTTCCTCTCTTTTAGTACTCTAAATGTCGCTACTACTCGTATATATAGTATGAAGCAGAAACTGCACCCCCACTAACAAGGATAGATTTAAAACAAGTTCAACTAAAGTTGTTACAGTTCTTATGTGAAGTCGAAATCTACCAAAAAATATATATTTCCATTTTAAATATTAAAGTTGACTTTGAAATTCTTAATTTTCGAGATGTTTTTACTGAAATTTTTAAATAAACATACTGTATAAATTATATTATATTTCACAAAGAACAACAAGTCACGCTTATGTTTAGTTTTGATTTCATTCCAAATTTTATTTAATTTTGAATTGATTAAATAAGATTACCGTTACATTCTCCAACATTTTCAGTCGTGAAACTCTGTCATGAAAGTAAGATACTCTTCTCACATTACGTTATCTAAGCATTGGCACTTGAGAGTTAATTCGTACATGATGAAGATGATTTGATGATGATTAGAAGATGATGATAATTTCAAATCCGTCGGTTGTATAATGAAACTTAGCAAGAAACTTAGATTTGTGATGGCAAATCTATTTGCATATGTTACAAGAAAGTCCGAAATTGTACAATGTCGACATTGCACAGATATTTTTGTACAAAGCTAGCATTGCACAGTCAATATATACAAAGTTCGATATTTGGTTGCTTTAACTGACTTAGTACAGCCTTACTTGTACAATGTCAACATTGCACACTGCAATTTCTTTTTCAAAATTACCAAAAAAAGATTCTAACTTAAGGCATCTAAATGGATTGCTCCCCTTAAGCAGATGGTCAGTATTTGTATTAAATGGTCATTATTTTAAATAAGCGATCAGTATGAAAATTTTCAGTATTTGGGTGCCAAGATATTTGAGCGCTAATCATTTTAAGCGCTGCCGTTTAAGCGGCTGGATTTTTGTGCGCTATCCATCCAATCTTTTAGAAATGGAAATTTTGACTTTATCAGAAAACTTTGGAAAACATTGGATCAATTCAAAAGACACGCATTCAGTGTTTGGATTGTCGTTTTGTTTCCGTACGACGAGACGAGATGTTTATACATTCAATTCCGGTCGTTCGACTTTATTTCGGCGACAATCACCTATCAAAAGTAGACTGTCTTTAGACTTCTGTCGAATCGACTCACTCCCCCGAACGACCGAGCTGAAAGGTGGTTTACATATTCAATTAGCTTTCGGTTCAATTAGCGATCCAAATCGTTCAACCCAGATCAACCCGTGAAAACACGGCGTAAAGGTAGCCACTTACGTTCCAACGCCGCAGTACGATTTTGTCGAATGCGATTGCAGTACAATTTTGTTGGAAATTGAATAGGACCACACATGGTGCGATTGTGCAGTATGAGTTTAACTTCCTAACGATAAATATGTTGGATGAAAATATATTGTTAAGGGGTATTGCGATTTGTATAACAGAACATAATCGAAATAAAAACAAAAAACGTAGATGGTGGTGCTAAAGTAGTATTCCATTATATCCATTATTCATTCCATTCTTTCTAGCTGTTTTATCATTATATAAAAGTGATTTTATTTTCTACAGACCCTCTTGTTCTTTATATAGGTCGAAAACCTCTCTTAAAACGTGTCGATGTAGGCTACTTTTAAACTTTGCTGAAAAATTATTTACTTTTGCAGTATCGAAATCCTACAACGCAGTTGTAAACCACAATACAGGGCCAAATAAACAACCCAACCAACAATGTTGTGCTGCAACAGACTGACCAGCTTGTCTGCAATCCGATCCAACTAAAGTTGGTCGAACCGCTAAAATGCACGATCAAATTCCGTTCGATTTCGTCGCATCCTCCAGAATTGTACTGAGGTGTTCGACTTTAAGTTACCTTTTAACTCTCTTTGTATTAAATAATAATAACAATAATAATAATAATAATATAAATATAATTGACTTGAATTTTTTTTGAAGTTTATATTAAAGTTAAATTTATATTAAGATATTTAAATATATCGCAATATACTATACTTAGGGCCGATATATTCATCCGCTCATTATAGTGTCTGTTAACTATGTGTTCAGTAAATTTATAAACCTCCAATTGGAATTGAAAGGTTATCACTACTGAAAGGTGCATATATTAGGTTGTCAAATATCTTCCTTCCGCCTTTTTGCTCTTTATTCAATGCTTTATAAAAAGTGTTACAGTGATCGGATTTAGTTCAAATATGCGGCGTTTTGTTCGATAATCTGTTTCCATCTAGACAGCAACTTCATAATACCCCCCTCGTAGAAGCCCCCCTCCTTATTTGCGAAGAACTTGGACAGCCACTTTTCACAAGCCTCTTTTGAGTTCAACTGTACACCACCAAGGGCCTTTTGCCATGGACAGGAACAGGTGGTAATCACTTGGCGCCATGTCCGGGCTATATGGTGGATGCGATAAAACCTTCCATCCGAGCTCCCGTATTTTCTGACGAGTCATCAACGAAGTGTGTGGTCTGGCGTTGTCCTTGTGGAACGCTACACCCTTCCTGTTGGCCAATTCTGGACGCTTCTGGTCGATCGCCTGCTTCAAGCGGTCCAGTTGTTCGCAGTAGATGGTAGAATTAAGCGTCTGGCCATATGGGAGCAGCTCATAGTGGATGATTCCCTTCCAATCCCACCAAACACACAGCAAAGCCTTCCTGGCCGTCAATCCCGGCATGGCCACTGTTTGGGACGATTCACCGGCCTTCGACCACGACCGTTTCCGCTTGATATTGTCGTATGTGATCCATTTTTCGTCACCAGTCACCATCCGCTTCAAAAATGGGTCGAGTTCGTTCCGTTTCAGCAGCATATCGCAGGCGTTGATTCGGTCCAGAAGGTTTTTTTTGCGTCAAATCATGCGGCACCCAAACATCAAGCTTTTTTTTGTATCCACCTTTCTGCAGATGGTTTAAAATGGTTTGGTGACTAACTCCCATCTCCTGGGCGATGTCACGAGATGCCACATGCCGGTCTAACACGACGATTTCCATGATTTGATCGGTATTCGTCGTCACAGGTCTTCCGCCGGCTGGCTTATCCATGGTGTCGTTTTCACCGGCTGTGAATCGTCGAAACCATTCCTCCGCGGTTCGAAGTGATAGAGTACCATCCCCCAAAACATCATTAATCTCACGGAACGTTTCTCTAGCGGATTTGCCTTTAACGAAGGAAAACTTTAAAATAGTGCAAATTTCGGAGTTAGTGAACTCCATGTTTACACGTCTCCAACTGTTGAACGCAATATCCAAGCTAATCATGCATAGCGTCGTTTTGTAGGTTATGTCAAGACCTGTCAAATGATGTGTAGTATTGCCAGATACGAGCTCTGTAGCGCTTTGTACATAGCCGCGAAATTCAAAAGACAAAAAGGCGGAAGGAAGATATTTGACAACCTAATATTATAATGATATTTTTAATCAATCGTGACATCAATATAAAATATTCACTATCCACTACGGCTTCCAAGTCGGAGATTCGAAGACTTCTCAGGGTGGATTCCTACTTTTTAGTTTGAACAATTTTAGAGGTCAGGGAAAGAATAACAACACAATAATCTCGTCGAATAAACAAATTGAATTTTAATTCTCTTATTGGTGCTTTAAAATGTGGGAACAATATAACTCTCTCAAGATCACAAATATTGTGGAAAATTGCGTAGTAAATTTTAATAATCGAACCACATTTATTAACGGAACAAATTTGGTTCAACTGAATTCGATTATTAAGTTTACTATGTGTTGTGTTTAATGGTGTTTCCAAAATTACAAAGTTAACAATATAAAAGTTTTTTGCTAATAATCGTTTATTATTTACCCTGTTCCCACGCTGCACATCACGCCAATGAAATTCTTTGAACGCTCCAATAGGTTATAAATGGTTATCAGATAAACGGTAGCATACAGTTGGTAACTTGCTTCGGTTCCGCTCCCGCCTTCACAAAGGAAGAATTCCAGTCTAGTGTACAATAACTGATTTATAACAGGTGCCTGGTCTATAAATAAGTAGGAGAAAGATAGAATCATACCAGTGACAAATTATTTGTGATCAACGTTCCATCACAACTCAAATTATCGTATTTAAATAAATTTCCAACAACATGTACGTAAATTAATTTCTTGGAATCATGTGGTTGCATGCAAATTATAAAATCTTTGAACATCCGATTTCCATTCAACTCAATTGACCAAATATTATAATAATCACCCATTTCAGGCTTTTCTGTATCCAAATTCACCAAAAAAGCTTCAAAAATCTTCAAGATGGAGGAAATATTCATCAAAAACCAAATCTTTATAACTACGCTCGACCGCCATTATTCAAAAACCGTTGACCTTCTCCTTAATCTTCTCCCATCATTCCGTCGTCTTCCTTTTTATCACATGAGTCCTTAAAACCTTCTTTACACACTCTTCACAACTTTATACAGGGTAATACACATGTTGTTTGCTTCTTGGCTTATAATAGAAATAATAATTATTTTGGCTTCTCACTAGATTTAATTGATCAATAACACTTAACAAATGTTTACATTAATATACAAATATACAAAATTGGAGTTCTTGTATTGTGAACTCCGAGTTCTTATTATGCCGAGACAAAATTTGAGACTGAGGACCAAAGGGTTTCTTTGGTCCGACTTTAACAATAAAAATATGCTGATACCTGCTGGGGAAAATCCCAACAGGTGAAACAATAATGCACAAAAGAAAAATGTCTATTGTTCAATAATAAGTTAACGGCGCCGGCGAGGCGTCGGGTGCAAATATTCAAAATGCACTTAACATACCGCCCGCCTTGAAAGGAACGCCTTTCAAAGTACAAAAAACACTAAGTAAATATGATAGTTTATAGGTAGTTGCACTAATTGTCTGTGGGTAACACGCAAACTTTGGACACGGCACGTCGCACTATGGAACTTGAAGTTTTTATGCTTACGACGCGGATCACACCATCTTTACCGGGATGAAGTTCGCAGACACGTCCCATGAGCCACTTGAGGGGGGGGGAGGTTGTCTTCCTTCAATAAAACCAACATACCTATGTCAATTGGTATGTTCTGACGTGTCCGTTTCGATCGCTGTTGCAACTGACATAGGTACTCCGTGGACCAACGTTTCCAAAAATGTTGCACCATTTGCTGTAGATGCTGGTAATTGGACAGCCTATTTACAGGTATTTCTTGCAAGTCCATTTGAGGCAGTGCACAAAGAGGTTGTCCAATAAGGAAATGGCCAGGAGTTAAAACGGTAAGGTCGGATGGATCGCTGGACAGTGGGGTTAGAGGACGAGAATTCAAACAGGACTCTACTTGCGTTAATAGCGTATATAGTTGTTCAAAAGTGAGAATTGTGTCTCCTATAACCCGCTTTACATGAAATTTGGCAGATTTCACTGCAGCTTCCCAGAGACCACCGAAAGTGGGAGATCTAGCTGGTATAAAGTGCCAACGTATAGCCCTTTCAGTCATGTAATGAAAAAATTCTTTTTTGAATTGATCGTTTTGCAATTTATCAACTAACTCGCTTAAGGCGTTATTCGCTCCTACAAAATTTGTCCCGTTATCTGAATATATATCAGTACAAAAACCGCGTCGAGCCGTGAAACGTTTAAAAATATTCAAAAATGAGTCTGTACTCAGATCCGGAGCTAGTTCAATATGAACAGCCTTAGTCGAGAAGCAAACGAAAATACAAAGGTAAGCCTTGGAAGTTTTACATCCTCGGCTCTTTCGGTCTTTAATAATGTACGGACCTGCATAATCAACACCGCAAACTGAAAAAGGTCGAGTGGGCGTGAGCAGCGATTTCGGTAGGTTACCCATAATGGGTTCCGAATTAGTAGGCCGTACGCGAAAACAGTGGATGCATTTGTTTACAATTTTTTTACATAAAGACGGTCCAGAAAGTGGCCAAAATCGTTCTCGCAATGAAGCTAGCATGGCCTGTGGGCCAGCGTGGAGCAAACGTATATGCTCATGTCGCGCTATTAATAGTGTAAACGGATGTTTTGCCGGCAACACAACGGGATGTTTTTTATTTACATCGAAGTTTGAATGAAGCAGCCGTCCACCTACGCGCATGAGACCTAGCGCATCAACAAAGGGGTGCAGCGTTAACAGTCGACTATTAGTTTTCAAAGGTTTTCCAGTTACCAAATGATTTACTTCATCTGTAAAGGCGTGCGCCTGACATGATTTTATTAAACTGTTTAATGAATTGTTTAGTTCACTTGTTGTAAGAGATCCCCGCAAACGATTACCTTGATTCAAGCAATTGTGTTTAAACCTTAAGCAGTAAGCCGTGACTCTTTGTCACTTAATAAGACGTGAATAGCGTTCGAACAAATCAAATCCGGAGATTTGTATGGATAACACATTGGAGGGAGCTAATTTAAATTCCGGAAGGTCGTTATCGCGAATGCAACTAGTATCCAATGACGGCCAAAGTTCATGGTTCTCCGATAGCCAAGTTGGACCGTTCCACCATAACGTGGACGTAAGTAGTTCTTGCGGATACACACCCCGTGAGATCAAATCGGCTGGATTGTCGCTACTGCGAACGTGATGCCAGTCACCTATTTTGGTCAAGGTCTGAATTTGTGCTATTCGATTTGCGACGAAAGTTTTCCATATGTGTGAAGATTTATTTAACCAACCTAAAACAATGGTCGAATCGGTCCAGAGGAAAACCGAATGAAATGTCACATTTAATAATTTGACAACTTTATCAAGGAGATTGGCAAGAAGAAGAGCACCACATAATTCAAGGCGCGGAATATTTAAATTTTTCAACGGTGCGACTCTAGATTTGGCGCATAAAAGAGAAACGTGAACGTCGCCGTGGGCATCCATGGTACGGATATAGATGCAAGCGCCGTATGCCATCTCGGAAGCGTCTGAAAAACCGTGAAGTTGAATTTCCGTCGGATTTTCGCACATGACGTGCCGAGGAATTATTAAGTCATTTAGTGATTGCAAACCGTTCCGAAAATGAATCCACTTCGTATGAAGGTCGGAAGGTAAAGATTCGTCCCAATCTATTTTTAATGACCAAAGCCTTTGTAAGATGGACTTTGCTATTACAGTTACTGGTCCAAGAATGCCAAGCGGATCAAAGATTTGAGCCGTAGTCGATAAAATGATGCGTTTGGTAATCGATTGATTTGGGTTACGCGCTTCGATAGAGAATTTAAAGATATCGGAAGATGAGTTCCACCAGAGACCTAAAGCCTTTGCGTCGAAATCGCCAATTTGTAATAGCTCAGAATCATTATCGACCGCTTCGACCAATTGTGGACTATTTGATCGCCATTTACGTAGTTGAAAACAGGCAGTACTTAATATATGAATAAGATTTGATTTAATAACCCGAAGCTCTTCAATTGAATTGGCCCCAGTGAGCAGATCGTCTACCTAAAAATCCTTCAGAATGATTGCTGATTCGGAAGGATAGGTGGCAATATTTTCCTGTGCAAATTGGTGCAAACACCTTATTGCCAAGAATGGAGCTGATGAAGTCCCATACGTCAGCGTGGACAGCTCATAGCATAATATTGGAGCAGTGGGGTTATCGCGCCATAGTATTCTTTGTAAAGATCGCTGATCGCTGAACTAGAATTTGCCTATACATTTTGGCAATATCCGCGACAAGAGCAAAGCGATGTTGTCTAAAACGAAGAACAATTGCTAATAGGTCATCTTGAATAGTAGGACCAACTAGCTGTGCGTCATTGATAGATAACCCCGAAGATGTAGGTGCTGAACCATCGAAAACGACCCTTAATCGCGTACTTATGCTAGTATCTTTAATCACAGCATGATGTGGAAAATAATAGCAAATGCCTTTGATGGGCTCGCGTTCGTCGACTTGTTTCATATGACCTAAATCTTCATATTCCTTCATGAAAGAGACGTATTGGAGTTTGAGAGCGCGATTTTTCTCCAGTTTGCGTTCCAATGACAGAAAGCGGTTTAGTGCAGGTTGGCGAGATTCCCCTAAGCGCGAGATAGATTCATTGAAGGGTATAGTAACTGTGAAACGACCGTTGTTATCTCGAATAGTAGTTTTGGAGAAATTGTCTTCGCATAATTTCTCTACGATTGATAAAGGCTGAGATGCTTGTAATTCTTCAATTTCCCAAAATTTAGCGAGCTGGTCTTCTATAGAATTTTTCGTTGTGAAATTACATTTAACCGATGCAGAATTTATGAGCGGTATGGAAGACATGGGTCCAGCTAGTACCCAACCAAAAAGAGTTTTGTGAAGGATTGGTTTGTTTTTGCCCAATCTGATTTGACCGATACATAAAATATTCCAAAAAAGATCCGCACCAATGAGAATGTCAATATTGTTTGATATGTGAAAGGTGGGATCTGCAAGTTTTATATCGCTAGGAATATTTATTAGAGAACGATCGAAAGTGACTGATGGAATGCTGCCCGTTACTCGAGGCACAGTGAAGCAGTGAAGATCTATATTGAAAGCGTTGATTCGCGACCGAATGTTTACTATGGTTTTGTGAGAAAGTTTAGATTCAACTTGGTTTATTCCAGTTACAGAAATAGACACCTTTGATTTTGGTAAGTTCAATTTGGCGCAAAGACCTTCCGAAATAAAACTTGATTCAGATCCCGAATCTAAAAGTGCTCTGACTTCTGTGAAAATGCCTTTGTTGTCTTGTACCTTAATTATAACGGTAGAGAGTATACAATGAGTGGAGAGCCCACATACCGTGTGAGAAGTAACTGCTGCTGATTCCTGATTTATTACTAAGTTGGGTGCAGATGTGCGCTCAGAAATGTTCGGAACCGTAGGTAAGAGGGGGGGTGATTGAACATTATCAATGTTTAAATGGAGCAAAGTGTTGTGAGACTTGCGGAATTTTTAACATTTTAAAGACTTACAAAATCTATTAGAGTGACCTTTTTGTAGGCAATTGATACAGAGACGCAATTCACGAGCTCTCTGAATTCTCTCCTGAATCGGGAGATCTAAAAATGTATTGCAATTACTAATATTATGATTGGAACCGCAGCTAGTACACGAAGAATTAGAAGTAGCAATATTGGCTACGACTTTGTCGCGTTTATAAATTGAACGTGGTTCTACTAAAGTTTGTTTGGTTTGCTTACACTTCTCAAGCATTCTGCAACGCGTTTCCAGAAACTCTATTAATTCTGACATGGTAGGCATGTCAGAAGCGTTTTCATTTGTACCTTCCCAATCGCGTAGTATTACGGAATCCAGTTTTTGAGTTATTATGTGAATTAATAACGTTGACCACTGGTCCACCGGTTGATCTAAAGCTTTGAGAGCGCTTAAATTTGTCGAAGTATCATTAAGCAGTTGACGCAAACCGATTAGAGATTCCTTAGCTAATGAAGGAGTGCTTAAAAGAGCTTTAACATGGTTATTTATTATTAAATGCTTATTATTGTACCGATCGCGTAACAACTTCCAAGCGGTGGTGTAGTTAACATTAGTCACCGGTAATGAGTCTATGAGTCGGAGAGCATCTCCCTTCAAAGATGATTTCAAATAATGGAATTTTTGAACGTCGGGTAGATCGGGATCGTCATGAATTAGAGACATAAATGTGTCGTAAAATGATACCCAGCTTTCGTAAGCACCATTGAATGATTTTAATTCTAAAACCGGCAGGCGTACATTTTTTTTAAATTGAGAAATATTCGAGTCGTGTAAAACTCCCGTAGGACAAGACCTAGCGGTTTCTGACACTTTTTGATTGTCGCGAATTAATTTATTAGCATGAGCGACTACCTCAAAGTAGGAATTTTCAAATGTATCACGTTCGTTATCATGAGTAGTGCTTTCATCATCAAGCAGTTCTATGTTAGTTTGAATATCATCGAATTCTTCAAATAACGGTACAATTTTTGATAAACGAAGTTCTAGTTGTAATAGGGCAATATCATTAATTTCCTTTAAACTAGCTAAATGATTGTGAAATTTAGTAATACGTGATTTAACGTTACCACGTTTTACCTTTAATTCGGCAATAGTGGCCATAATTAAAAATGAAAATTATAATAATTTAAAAATTATGATAAATGAAGCAATGAAAATTAGGAGGTTTGTCTATTGCAAAAAACGTCTATTAACACAAGTAGTAATATAAACTAAATAAGGAATATTGGCAGGATAATAAAGGAATGCACTAACCTTATAGTTTTTACCAACAAATTGCGTAGTGGAACTTGCACGTTTGATTGCTGTCGACTCCGGACCTGTCTTTCAATTCGACCACGAGGACATCGGCACGTGTGTGGAATTCGTTTTAATGTAGAATTTGTTAAGTTTTCTTGGATGGGGTCATCAGATAGAATGCACAAAGATGAAGTAACTTACAAAAATGTGTGTAATCAAGTACTGTTGATATACACCGATAAATTCTCTCTTGCATGCACTATCACGTCGGGGTCACCAAAATTATGTTGTTTGCTTCTTGGCTTATAATAGAAATAATAATTATTTTGGCTTCTCACCAGATTAAATTGATCAATAACACTTAACAAATGTTTACATTAATATACAAATATACAAAATTGGAGTTCTTGTATTGTGAACTCCAGGCCTGGTGAACTCCGAGTTCTTATTATGCCGAGACAAAATTTGAGACTGAGGACCAAAGGGTTTCTTTGGTCCGACTTTAACAATAAAAATATGCTGATACCTGCTGGGGAAAATCCCAACAGGTGAAACAATAATGCACAAAAGAAAAATGTCTATTGTCCAATAATAAGTTAACGGCGCCGGCGAGGCGTCGGGTGCAAATATTCAAAATGCACTTAACAACACAAATCTGTCATAACTAACACTTTCACCCATATTGTTTATTTTTATAGCTTGTGTTAAGTAGTGTAATATCTACATTTAATCTTTGTTACAGCACCAATAATCGAAACCAAGAAACTCAAATTGTCGTTTCCGTTGAAGACAAATTCGATGAAAAAATGCATTAATTATTCCATCCACGACAACATGGGAAATAATACTACAATATATTGGCCCTTAATACTATATAGACTTGCCTCACTTTATAATAAAAAAAAGTTATAAATATCAACTAATGAGTAAAAACTACTGTATAGTAATAATAATTTTAAAATTTATTTCTTCATTGAGTGCCACATACTATGCAAGGCGTAGGCGATCAACTTCGTAGAAGCCAAGGTGATTTACTATAGGAAATAATTAATGGATTGATTTTCCTTTACTTTTTCATAGCCCAGATTAATATTGGGCCTTAGATCACAGCAGTGTGAATAATAATATTAACATTACATATACCGACAAAAAAATTAAGTTTTACTCATGAAAAAATTAAATTATACTGATCAAAATATAATTATACACTAACCATTTATGAACTAAAATACTGACCATAAATATATAACTACCCTTCTCAAGTTATCAGTTTTGAGTCTTTTCGCCATTTCAACTTCTCCAATTTCAATTTTATTTTTTTGTTCGCAAGCTCATTGTACACTGAAGAAAGAATTTATTGTCTTATTTAAATATTTACTTGTAGTTAGCAAAAAAAAGGTATAGATCAGGTATATGTAGATATTAATATACAGAAATAAATATAGATATTTGTAATGTATGGTTATACCATGTCAGGGGGGGGGGGAGTCCACTGTGATCAGGCCCGCAGGCCCGTTCTGTGTATCGAACGATATTAAGTTATTTACCGTTATTAAATACCGTTAAGTACCAACTTAATTATGTGGAATTATGGTATACCTCTGGACAATGGAGCTGTTGGAATACGGCGCTTGGACAGTCATTTGGTAGTGTGTTAGTCAATAAAGATGTCAGTAGTACCTTAGTCAAGGAGCATGCAAGTTATAAGTATGGTGACCATATGTACTTATTTTAGTAAGACAGTACTCTTTTTTGGAACGATGTCCTATGTACTTTAAAACTTCTCGAAGTACATACAAATGTACTTATTTTTTCGATTGACTCGAAAAAACTGAAAAAGGCTTCTTTACTTCGGGTGACTATATTTGTTGTACCGTGGGTTGAATAATTGAACACTTGATGAAATGAAATGAATTTACTTTATTAGAAACGAAAATTAAATATGAGCGAAAAAGAAACGTGTGCTCTTGAAATAAAATTACAAGTTAAAGTATAGATGTTACCAACATAAAATATAGAATTCACTAATATAATTATTTACAAAATATACAAAGTGCAACATAATAACTAAATATAACAATATTATTTTCACGAAAAGAAAAGGTGAATACCTTTAAAATGAAAAAGATCAACGGCAACAAAAGGTCAGAGGTTAGGAGGTTAGGAGAAATTTTCCTGCTAAGGATCATAGTTTTAGGTGCCGTTGACCTTTTTTTTAGGTATTTACCCTTTATGTACTTTTTTTTCGTGAAAATATTATTACCATAGTTATAAGTGGTCTGTAAAATATAATTGTAATTAATAATAAAGTAAGTTATTATTGTGTCTTGTTGAATACATAATATTTAATATTGTGAATCAAATGAAGCCTAATAAAATAAAACAAACCAAGTTTAGTAGCTATCTTTATATTAGTTCAGCCGTTTTAGACTTTTGCTGCCAAATTCGTGCCTCACAAAAAAAATTTTTTTATTGTGTTTATTTGGACGTCTTGATTAACACTTGGTAGTTACGCCTGGAGAATTTCGTGGAAACCTGTCCGTAAGGTCGCGTAAACCGCGGATTTGTGATTAACTCAGTTTATATAGTTCAAACAGAAACAATACTTATTATAAAAGATGTACATTTGCAAATTCTCTACCTTAAAGGTCTTATACATTTTTTTGTACGCCTAATCGTTTTGGAGATACGACGCGATATAAGTGAAAAATGCATTTAGTTTCGCCAAAGCTCTTTCGCACCATAATTTCGCAATTATCTTGCTTTCTATGTCTCTGAATAGAATTTAAATATTGGTGTTAAGGCTCGGTAATCTTTATTCTTTACCAGAATATCTTATACATTTTATTTACGTTTATTTACAATGAATAAGTCAAAAAATGCATTCATTTCCATACCACCTTAGAGGTAGAATGCTTAACGCGCTTTTTTTACACGATTTCTCCAGGAGGCCAAATCCATACCGGATCGTAAATTAGTCAAGATTATAGAACAAAAGTTGTAGATAATTTTCTACTGATAATTTTTTGTCATAATAAACTTTTACCTATTTCATTGCGTTTCGAAGTTATGATGGATTACGGTTTTTATCGCTTCAAGTAAACCCCTCGTTCCCCCCCATATGATTTCATTCATCTTCAATAGGCTTCGTGCCACAACAGATCAAAACCTAAATTTTAAATTTGGAGTAGGTAATTTCGTTATTTCGTTTGCTTGCTATCGTATTCACAGACATACATACGCACACATATACTATGTACACATACAGACATTTTTCAAAAATAATAAAAATAGTTTAACGGAACCTCAAAACATAAAAATTTGGTTAAAAATAGGGCGGCAGTTTTTTTTTCAATTGCAGATAATACTTTCCTTACTAAGAAGTTCGGAAAGTAATAAATCCATTAACATTTATAAAAATTATATAACTACCAATACCACTGTGCTACACATCAATCAAGTTCATGTACTGCAGTACTCATCAAATAGAACGGTCAATCATCGTAGGTCATACCTTCAAAATATCTCCAACCACTTAAAGAAGATTAATTGTTTTTAAAGAAAGAAGATATAAAATTATAGTCGTTGCTGTAGCTGCTAACTTTTTGGTTTGGTTTTGGATTCATGGTTTATTATGATTTATTATGCTAAATTAAATATTATGTACTTTTTTCTGTTAAATATAAAATTACAATAATTATTTTTTAATTTTCAGGTTCTTCAATGAAATACAAAATTAATCGAGTCAAAGGAAACAATGTGTAACTTTCCAGTAGAATACGAAAATTAACAACATTTTTTTATCCATATTTGCGCAGATGGACTTTTGCATTTAATAAGAAACCAATTTCAAATTGCAGAATTCTAAAGTAGATTTTATTTAATGATATAATTAAAAAACTCCGCGATTTTATTTAAATATCTTGTTTGCTAACTTGACTCTCAAACTTATAAAAGCTGTTGCATTTCCAATTCAGTAGAAAACAGCATGCGCCGTCTACGTGGTTTATTTCGAACTAGAATGTCCGTAGTCAAGGATCACTGTAATTAATTATGTAAATGCTTAAATTTAACAACTTGCATTTTATAAAAATTCAGTGACAGAATATTTTATATCATAAAACATAGAATGTAAAAAATAATATATTATTTACCCAAAAATAGTTTTTTTTTGTAAAATTACAAAAATTTGATTTTTTTGATGTTTCTTTCTCGTTAAGGAAAACCTCTCATTTAATTTCATGACCAGTTTCATGACTAAGGGAATAATTGCAACTTGCAAATATTAGTTTGCTCAACTCTCAGATGATGGTAAATCAGAAACTTCCAACATTCCAAAGTAACGAAACAGACTGAAGTAAATGCACAAATATCTTTGAAAACTAAAGAACAATGTTTCTTTAAAAACTATGAATAAAAGTAACACAATCGTTCCAAAAGCAGGTGCTCTAAATTGCAAATTTAATTTCAATACCGGCATTGCCGTGCATTTTCTCCATGGCAGCAACGTGGAATACCTGGTACCTATAAATTATATTTATGATAAAAGGATATTTTTTTTATTGAATTTTGTAAAATTATAATTTTGTTGGTTTTCAGATTATCCGATTATTATGAAATAGCGTTGCATTAATACGTTGAATTTTAGCGTTGTGTTGGTGTTCGTAATTTACCAATTACAGGATTAATTGTAACATTTATTTTTGACTGCTCGGTATATTTTTATATGCGACTTTCCTAAACCGCGTTTTGAGCAGGCGCGACGACTGAGCGATAGCGGAAAGGACTTGGTATTGGAAATTCTATAGTTGTCTTAATTTTTTTATTTTCGGAGAACCGACCATCAGGTAACTCAGGTTTTTGTTTGATAGATCGAGATTTACTTGCAATTTTCCTTTTCGTAGGTTCCCAGTAGAGTTTTTGTTTATGATATCTGAATTCGTTTTATCCGAGTTATTTTTGGTGGAAAGTCATTGCATCGGGTATCTTTTCCAAGATTTTGTCCTGGATTGGTTTGGATGTTGCAGCAATTGTTTCATCTGGAGTTCCCTTGGTTCCTTGATTGCTGAGTGCCAATATAGAAGTACCTATCATACCGTTATTCAACCTGTTACCGACTCAGAGTATTCAAAAGGTCGTATATTTAATTTAATTACTCTTAGAAAAGATTTTATTTCTGCGTACTTGTGTGGTTATAAGACTTGCCAAATTATTAGTAAGAAGATTGACTGCGAAATTTGTTTATTTACGAGTACTACAATTTATGATTTAAACAAAATTGAATTCGTTGCGGAAGAAGAAGATAATATATATAGTACTAGTTAAAGAACTTTTTTTTAGATTTATTACCACAATTTTTATTCTTTGTACGATTGATGAAAACTACAGGTTTACGCGTTAGGTAAATTAAAATCCTGTAAACTTTGATCAACAAAATTTTGTTTATTCGGCTTATGAAGACGCCGTATTCTCCTGTTGAGATCAATTTAATTTGTTTATTTATTAAAAGATTAGTCCTTTCTGACTTGAGGGTTTATTCTGTTAACTTTACACTTGTAAAAAGAATAAATTATTTTTTTTCTAATTTAAGTCAGTGGCGCCATATAAATTTTTTTAAGGCAATCAATTCGGTGAAAGTACTATACTTCAATTCTTTGGGGAACCTGCGGCTCGCTCTCCCATTTACCACAGAGCTGCCGGCCGGCATTGTGTTGACCGGAAGATTTTGGTAAGTTTTTTCGGTTATATAATAATCTTAATCTGCATCACTACAGTTGCATTAAAACGTTTATAGATTCTTAGATTTTTATATTGACGTTTAATTGAACTGAACCTAATATACAGAAATTATTAAAAAAAAAGAATTACAAGAAACCCATTAAGACTCAACGCAGTACCCTATGATTTTTAAAAGATAAGATAATACACTAGGGATTCTTACAAGCACTGCAGCTTCTTTAGTTTTTAAAATTATTTACTTTAATGCCGCATTAAAAGTGTACACGAACAATAATAAAAGTATTACATATTTTCAAAGAAAATCCTTAATCTTCTAGCAAATTTGAACATCCATCTTAACTACTGCACAGCTTTTAATATTTATGTTACAAACCCATTTGTTGAAACAAAAATTCATTTACAAGTAGAAAAAGATGAATTATTTGCAAACAGCAAAACAACGTTATTTCACGCAACGAATTTGCATTACTTGCTAATGAAAGCTCTAAAGAATAAACAACTAAATATTTTTTGCTGAAAATAATTTCTGAAGGGCACTTTAAATTTTCTTCAAAAAACCTGTAACGAAACTCCCGCCATGCTTAACACACATTAGCCGTAATTGACACGAAAGTTTATCGAAACTGTTTAAATTTCCCTAAAAGGGAAAATACAAAATGATCACGATACTAAATATACATGCACCAACAGAAGAGAAACCAATTAAGGTAAAAGAACAATTCCATACGAGGAAATCTAGAAACGATACGAGGAAATACCTAGATACGACATAAAAATACTATTAGGAGATTTTAATGTGAAAATAGGATAAAAACAAGAATACCAACCAACAATAGGAAGACATAGCTTACATGTAGAAGCCAACAGAAACAGAAAATTACTAATAGATATATATCGATGGGTATAGATATGCTAAGAAAGGCCATCCACTACTAACACAAAGGCACATGCATGACACCAAGTGGAAACGCGACAAACAAAATTGACCACTAATGGTGGAAATGAAATGTAATGATTGCATACAAGACGTGAGAAGTTCTAGAGGGGCAGACATCAATATGAACCACTATTTGGTGAGAGTTAAAGTAAGACATAATACCACTTCAGCTGAGAAAAAAAGCTGACAAACTAAAAGCTAAACCAAGATTATTAATCAAGGATAAAAAGACAAAAATAAAATACGAAGAAAAGATTAACGAAAGCCTGAAAAGGAAGAAACAACGAAACCACGACATAGAACAAAAACCCAGAAACTTACAGGAAATAATACTTTAGACGGCGAAAGAGGTAAGAGACGTAAAATAAGGAAGAAAGAAAGAGTGGTACGATGAAAAATGCGGAGAAGAAATAAGCACAAAAAAATACAGGAAAGAGATGACACAAAAGCAAACATCAGAACATAAAGAAAAATACGAGAAACAAAGACGAAAGTGCAAAAAATGTACAGAGAGAAAATAGAAAATATAACATATACCTATGACTGTAGTAGTCCAAAAAAAACTTCGAATTCTCTAAATTTTACTTTATAATTTTATAAATTTTAATAATTAGTATAGATAAAAACAACGATTAAATTATATAAGTGAACTAATTATGTACCTAGTAAATAAGAATAACAAAATGTTAAGAATTGGATGGTTGGAGTTAATCCCCCATCAAATTCTAATCCCCACATTGTATGTGAGTCCCAAAATAAAAATAATAATAATAATTGTTCTTTATTTATCATAGGATTATAATTTGTATCAACTGAAAAGAATATTCTTTTTTGTAAATATATATTTACAAAATTTACAACTATTAACTATTCAATTAAATGGAAAAATGATTTTTGGGTTGATTGGGTGGCAGATCAAAACTACAATTCGTTAGTCGACGTTTCGAACAATTTATTTGTTCATTGTCATGACGATTATAAATTTTATAGTGGTAAAAATTTGACCTAATAGTGCCAAGTTTGGATGAGGATCATAGACCACAACTCAGATAACATTGAACGTCAAAGATTGAAAATTTTTTGTAAAAAATAATAGATACTCTTGCCCTGTTATATTCCGCCTTCTTTTGTCTCATTATAGCCACCACTAGATAATGGTCGGAGTCTGCGTTTGCCCCTCTAAACGTTCGTACATCCTTATATTTTCTCTATTTTTCGTTATTAATATATGGTCAATCTGCATTCATCGGCATTCATATAATTTTTTGTTTATCGTTAGTTTCTGGTATCCTACCTTAACCTTATTCCCTTTCTCGATCTCTTTTCTTGCAAGCTCTCTTATCTTTTTTTGTATCTGCAGTTCATTCCTAGTCAAATCGCTGTCTATGTACATTTTTTCACCCTTCAGCTTGTCTTTATTCCTCATAATTTTAATCTTATCTTTTATATTATTCAGTTTCACTACTATCGCCTTGTCATCTCTGTCTTTTCCTATTTCAAAGGTATCTACTGATACCACTTCTACATCCAGCTTGTTTTTCAAGAAGCTAATTATTTCTTGTCTCAAATTGGACCCGCTTGCGATCTGTAATCCCTTTATTATTATGTTGTTGCGCTTTTTGGTTCTTTCCTGGGTTTCATTGATTTTTACCATTTTTCCATCCAATGTGATATCCTATATCTGGTTACACCTGTCTTTGCGTCAATACGAGCACCTAAATCAACTTCTAGAAGATAGTGGTATTACAATATCTTTATTTTAAATGATACTTAACCTCCAAAATGTTTCCTGATGTTTTTCCCTTAAGTAGTCCTCTGCAGCAGAATTTATTCCACTAACAGGTTGCCTATTTCTTTTGTCTTTAAAAATCTCCAAACCTCACGTCCAAAGCAATTATATCTCCTTAGTTTACTCAAAAATTGCCAATTATCCAGATCAATTTCAGTACTTAATGCACAGGACCGGCCTTATAATTATTAAACACAATTAATTAAATAATTATAAACAACTTGATAACATATTTGAACTATTTACAATAAAATCATAGATGTAAGGTAAAAAAAAATTAAATTTTAAATTTTGCTGAACAAACCCGATGATTGTAGAAACTTCAGTAATTTTCGCAATTTGCACCTTGTGTCTGATAGGATTTCTTCTAGGCTATCAGGCAGTTCGGCAAAATGTCTAGCTGTCTGATATTTTGGACAGTGCCTTAATATGTGGCTAACGTTTAATAGGTTGCCACAAAGACAGTTCATAGGTTGTTCTTTTTTAAATTAATAGCTGTAGGTAAGCATAGCATGACCAACCCGAAGTCGGTCAATAACAACTTCTTCTCTCCTAGTGAACTGTTTTAAAGTTTTCCAAATAATTGTGTTTTCCTTAGTCTTTTAATTTATTGTGGTGAATTTCTTGCCATTCATCTTCCCATTTTGCCAGTATTTTAGTTTTTATTATAAATTTTTTATTTTCCTGATCTTTTAAGGTATTGATGTCTAAATTGTACTTGTTAGGGAGTTTATTTGTTGTGATCAATAAAGGTTTTATTAATTTTGGAGTGCATCGAAATAAAAATGTAAATTTTGGAGTAACGATTGTTGAAAAGTTTTGATTGTCTGCATTTGATACAATTTTTGCGTAATAATTTAATATGATCTGTTCTCTTCTAAATTTTGGAGGTAGTTCGCCCGATATATTGTAGAGACTTTCCAATTGTGTAGTTCTCAGTACTCCAGTAGCTGTTCGAAGAACTTGGTTTCTATACTGTGTCGAGAGATTTTGGAATGTTTTTATTTGCTCTATAATATACCGGGTGCTGAATGAGTTAGCCGAACATAGGAAATTAACATGTAAAAACTTATTTATGCAAGTTTCTGCTTCCCTAATTATTTTAGAGATAAAATGCAAGACACAAAAATAATGCAGAAATATAAACTACAAATGATAACGGCCTTAAATTTCATTTAACTTTTACTTAAATAGTCAAAAATTGCTTTTGAAATTGATAAAAGTTTCAATTATCAGACTAGCCATGAAAGTTTCCATGGTAATTATTTTTGAAAGTATAAATTAAATTGAATTTATTACATGGCCAGCGCGATAAATAAAAATTTTAACAATTTCGAAAGCATTTTTTGACGTTTTAAGTAAAAGTTAGATGAAATCTAATGATCTTATTATTTGTAGTTTATATTTCTGCATTATTTTTGTGTCTTTAATTTTTTCTCTAAAATAATTAGGGAAGCAGGAATTTGGATAAATAGGTTTTTACATGTTAAATTCCTATGTTCGGCTAACTCATTCAGCACCCGGTATATGATACTGAAGTAATCTAGTTTTGATCAGGTAATTATTTTAAAAATATACAAAAGCGTTTTCTTGTTGGAACCCCATTTACAGTGTGATAGGACTATCAAAATAATCAATGTTTGATAGCACTTTGTTTTTAATTGTGTAATATACATATAGAATCCAGGTTGGTACTTCATCGAATAGAACTCCTAAATATAGTACTTCTTGTGCATATTGCAATTCCTGATTGTTAACCATATCAATATTTTAGAAAACCCAAAAAATGCACTAAACACTTTTCAGAACTAAAATTTTTAAAAGTTGTAAAAAAGTTAGATGAATTCATCGCCTGATGAAGCCATAGCATGGTGAAAACATTTGCGAATACTTACAGTGTATTTTACATGTTCTAACTTTTAAACATTTTAGTTCTGAAAAGTGTTTAGTGCATTTTTTGGGTTTTCTAAAATATTGATATGGTTAATATCGAGTTACACTACCTAAACCACGTATCAATTGATTATCCTGATTGGTCCTGATAGGAGTGGTCCATGTGATGGTGTAAAACTATCTGCATGTATGCTTTTTGGCTGGGGATTGTGATTCTGCAATAACCCCACGTTACTCATTGGTAACATATTGTGAAAGGAGTATCTATCATTAGATAGATCTTCACGGCCGAAAATCCACCTATAGCTACTTTCGTAGTTTCACTTTATTATCCTGATTGTTAATTTTGAAGAGGTAGTGGCATTTTTGATTTTTTAAATAGTACACATTTATTTTTTTTGCAGAGTATCCCGTTCTTAAGCACCAATCTTCTAATTTTTTTAAAGCGTTCTTTATGTTGTTTTCTAAATATGTAATATTCTTATGGCTGCAGTAAATAGTGAGGTCGTCAGCATAAAGTGCAACTTTTACTGGGTAAATAATTTAATATAATATATTTAACTATTCGATTGATGGAAATTAGAAATTGTGTTACACTTAATACTGATCCCTGAGGTTTTCCATTTTCTTGGTGGTATTGGCCTGATAATTGGGTATTTTCACAAAATTTTTATTTGCGTAATATATACGTTATTGTATAAATAAAGGTACCAGAAAAAGAATTTTATAATTAAAAAATGATATATTTTGCTATTTATTATGCAAAATCATTTTGAAATTTCATTAAAACGTTCAATTTTAAACTAGAATCAAAACGCTTTTTGCGCAAACGCATCGGTGTGACGTACTTGGATGTTTTAAATTGGTAATGATTTATACGTGTATGTTGTATATTATAATAGTTTAGTGCTTATTCGTCAGATGTTAATCATAACAAATCATAAGCGATAACAAACAAGGCAAAATACCATTAGAAAGACTGCAAATAATTTACAGTCAGTCGACATGTATATTTAAATTTGAAATGAGCTGTGCAGGACATGTTGGAGTGGGGAATAATGGAACTGCTTCATTCGTTTGCTGTTACGGCTTTGAATATAGCTGTAAACGATATGTGACGTAATCCGAGTTTCGTGTTTTCGCGGCAAATATTCTTATTTAAATTTTTTTTTACTTAGCTCATTTATATGCTTGATAAAGTGTCTCCTTGCAAACTTTTTAAAAAATGTGAAAATACCCAATTTAGTTCCTAAGAGTATTCGAAATTTTCTATTTGTTAATATATTTTTGATGAATTTGGTGATATTTCCTTTGATATTAAAATCTGTCAGAATTTTGAAGTTAAGTCTTTAAATGTTCTGTCGTAAGCGCTTTCGATGTCTAAAAATATAGTTAATAGTTTTTCGGCTTTAGCAAAACAAAAGCGTTCGTTTACAATTTTTTTCATTAATTTACAGAGGCAACTTGTTAGATATATTGGTCGATAACTGTCAACATCAGTGCGGCATCTTCCAGGTTTCAGGATGGAGAGAATAATGGAGTCACGCCATTGATTAGGAAAGACATGTTTTTCCCATATAAGGTTAAACAGTTTTATTATTGTTTCTTGAGCAGACAGCAGATGGAGGGAGGTGCTTTATAAATAAATTGTGAATATCATCTGGACCTGACTTCTACTTTTACAATTAGATAGTATGGGTACTAGTTCGTTTAGGTTTATTGGTGTGTTATATGATTCTGTATTCTGCATGCTGGAAATAATTGTAATTGATTCAAAATCAATAAAAATTGATTATTTGATTGTGAAATAAATTTAATATACGTATTTGAATTAAAATTATTGGAGGAGCTGCGGATTCAAATTGTATATTATCAATTAGATTTTAACGATCTTATTTTGCAAGACTATAAAATACAAAAAATATTGTCACCTGTATATCTCAAAATCCATGCAACGAAATAGAAAAATTTATAAGTAGTTTTTGTTGAAAATTTCATTCCCTACATTTTTGTTTATATACATTTTTCTATTTTGTTACACTGTTTCTAAGATAATATTACAGATGATAATATTTTTTATATTTATATAGTCTTGTTAAAGTCACTGTCAGTCAAAAACGGTGCGACAAAATTGAAAAATGTATAGGTGCAAAATTGAAGACTATGAAATGTTTAACAAAAAATGTCCAAATAGTTTTGCTGTAAACTCGATTTATATATGTCAAAAACGGTTTCAAAATGTGCATTTGACATTATTAACCAATTAAGTACCAAGCATATTTTACGAAATTAGACATAAATTTTAATTAAAATAATAATTGTTATATATTTCGTTAAGGTCTACAATAAGTTACTGTCCTCGAATGAAGACGTTGGTAATTAATGGGTTAACATGGAAGTGTCCAGATATTTTCGTAATTCACTGTATATTACCATGATAATAATAATAATATGTACTAGGTAATTGATAATAAAATAACGAAAGAGCTATTATTAATGTATTATTATACAATAATAATTCATTATTTGTAGTAACAGTTATTACAGATACTTACTACACATTAATTATTTGTTATATCTTGATCGAACCTAATTTTATTCTAATAATACTGATTTTATATTTAACTTAAAAATAAATAACAAACTTATCTTTAACATTCTAAACAAAAATACACTATTATAAAATATTGATTTAAAATATATAAAACAATAATCAGACTATTCGATTCCATTTAACATATTATCAAGTCTTTCAATGTAATCATACGTTTGTGTTTAAAATTAAAAACTTTGGTGATATTCATTCAATATATTTAATACTCAAAAATTTTGAAATCAAAATTTAAACTATGAAATTAAATATTTTTTAATTTAAATAATTGCTATTTACTTTTTATTTATTTTTGTTATTCTTCAAAATATTTGATACAAAAATTACTTAACTTTATGGTGAATTTTATTGTACATTTACATAGTTTTTAATAGAAAAATTAAATAGAAAACATGCAACTTGTTCACAGGATGTGCACCAAATAATTCAGGATATCCTATAATATTTTTTGGTTTTATTTTATAAAAATAAATGATAAAGAAGTTAAAAGTTTGTCTTTAATAAACTAATTATTTAATGATTGTAAAACAGTGGTAAACCTATTGATATAGCTCACTTACATTCGTAATGATAAGATTAAATGAACATAAAATAATAAATTTTAAGCAAATTTTTATTATTTAGTATGTATTTATATGATATTAAACACTACTAAACAAAACGTTAAAATAATAGCATTTTAACAGTCAAGTGAAGAAATACAATTACGTAGAAAAAAACAAAGAAAGACATTAATAACTACTTGAGAACTAAACTAAGCAAAATTAATGCGATATAAGGCCCTATTTCGCTATTATCTTGGATCTTTACTCTCATATATAACTAGGAAAATGACCAAGATAATAAACAAGTAAAGAAATATAAATATTTGAAGTAAATTATTAGATTAAAAAAGATACAAATACAGTGAAACTGCCCTAACTCGAATTATTCTATAAATCGATTTATTTTTAATTACATAATATATAGGTTTGTCAGATAAATACGTGTAATTTTATCTTCATAACTGGAAGTGTCTCTAATTGGAACTTTTTTGGTGGTCCCTCGAAATTCGAGTTAGGGAAGTTCCAAATAACGACACTGCCGATGCCGTTTTGAAATCAAGAATGCACTGCACCCTATATTGATTTCAAAAAATTTGAAAAATAATTTTTAAATTTACCACATTTTTCGATTTTACCATTTTATTTTACTACGCTTATTTATTAAATTTTCTAAATTCATTGTAGCACGTAACATTGCTTAGATTTGATATATTTATTTAATATTTATTATTTGTTCTATTTCAATATTATTCTAATAATTTAGTTTAAATATTTTTATTGTTTATTATTTTTGTCATCTTACTAGATATGTGATTGAAGATAAAAAAAATTGTGAAATAGAACCTTACATAGCATTACTAAATATTAATTATTATTGAAAATTTTTATAACGTAATATTCAATTCAGCTGTTTTTGGAATACTTTAGTCTTAATCTATCAAGGAGTTATTACTGAATTTATTTGGTTTTTTAAATACTGATTTACTACGTTATTGTATTTTTTTACTTCACTGTTAAAATTCTATTATTTTCACGATTTGCTTAGTTCTGTTAAATCTTACGTTGTAGTGTTATGGAAATTGCTTACCATTGCTAATTTAGGTATGCTATATCAATAATTTAAATCAGTTGTTCAATGTTGGCCTGAAATAATTTAATAGCTAAATCTTTTTAAACCATAAATTTTATGCTTTTTCAAATTGAAAACTCGTATACAAAATTGATCACAGTTTTCCTAATGACATTTTTTAATTTTTACAAGATTATATTATCTTAACCTATAATAATTACAGGTTAATAATTATTTCAAAACATGTTCAGGTAGCTATAATAAAATATATTTTGAAAAACCTAAATCTTTTAAATTTTGTTATAATTAAATTCAAAATTTACATTATCGCATAATTTTTGCAGCTTTTTCTCTATCACGTTCAACTTCAAGTGGATGCATGCGTTTTCTATGAGAAAAACAATTTCCAGAACTGGCGAAAGCTTTTGGACAATAAGGACATTGATATGGTCTGGCTCCAGTGTGTTGATTAATATGAAACTGAAAACAAACACAATGCATTAATATAATCATAATTTGAAAACATTTCAAAAAAATTATTTTTTATTAAGAGGACTGTACACCTAACTTTTAACGAAAATACCTCTAGTTCTTTTATTTATGCATAGAATTTAATGCGGTTTAAAGTAAACAATTGAAAAAAATATCTAGTTTTATGGAAAGTTATTAAGAATTGTAACAAAAATATTTAAAAATTTATTTTAATAACTAACCTTTCTAAGGAACTGTAAATGACTTTCCACTATACAAACAGTTTAAATAAAAATTTATTTAAAAAAATATGAATATATAAGATATTAACATTTCTAAAAGTATTTTAAAAAAGTGCATTTAAATCTTCGCGAAGTAGTTCCCTCTGGTGTAAAAATGCATCGCAACGTAAGAGGAGGAGCGAAAATTCTAGGTCATATGATTTATTATTTTTCCAAGATTGTTCGAACCGAACGGAAAACGTGGTGATGGGTAAAATATAAAGTGGTAAATATAAATTTTTAACTGAAAAACGTCGAAGTCGCAAAAACGCTCAAAAGGAGGGTTCTGTGTTTATTTAATGTTTTTTTGGGTTTTTTAATTTTCTCAATTGTTTTTGAATTTATTTCTGTTTCATACAATTTTTTGTTTTTTAATTATGTTATATAATATTGTAATGATATTTTGTGATAAAAAATAAATTTTCCACAAAACCACCCCTACACCTCTGTTTTGCTCCGGCTAGCTCAGATGAGTTCAAATTTTGTAGCGTAGATCGAAATCTTGTTCCAAAAATTATAAATGGTAAAAGGTTGGTGTCACTTTATGTGGCGATAACCCGCCAGACCTTGCTATCGTTTCAACGCACGTTTTATAGTAGAGAAGTGAAAATAAGGTTATCTTCACGATCTGTCATAAAGGAGTGCCACTACAAGAAAATAACACAAGATTTTTGTTTTAAAGACCTTGAAAACCTTTATCAAGGATATGTGAAATTAACTCTCTATCTTGTCATCTGTCAAAAATTACACCCTATCAAAGTTGAAACTTCAAAACTGAATAACTCATGAAGTACTGAACAGATCTCAACCAAATTTTGTATGGAGGAACATTGCCCCCTAGGACTTGGCAGCATATGAAACTATTTGATAAAAATCAGGAATTCAACAAGAAAAAAAAAGATTACTTTTTTTGCGAAATCTTGAAAAAAGTCTTTGTCCCTCGATTTTCTTTGGCATTTCTGCGCCGATGGCAATCAAACTTTTTGAACGTATGTCTGGTGGGCTCTAGTGGTGAAAATAAGGTTTTGGCATAGAAATCTTTTGCCAGGTCTACCACAATAACATAAATTAAAAAAATAAAAATGTCATCTTCGGAAATGTTGAAGCGATTGTCTTAAAATTTTGTGTCCTAATAGAGCTTTTAATATACAAGGATTGGTGAGAAAACAATTGAGTTAAATCTAAAAACACTTTTCAGAACTAAAATGTTTTTAAATTAACACAGGCAAAATGTACTATAAGTATAAATTGGCAAACGTTGGAGAGAAAAGTTTTGCGAATTTATTGAAAAATGCTGTCCCATCTCTTCCTTTCAATGTTAGGAACATAGTGGAGGCTAAAGAAAAGATCTTGCAAGCTAGATTTCCGTGTGGCTATGTCTTGATCTCTTTTGATGTCGAATCGCTCTTCACCAATATTTCTACGGGGTCAGTCATATCGTCGCTTTACAATAATTGGAACTTAATCGCTCCCTTTACTTCCATACCTTCTGAAATGTTTATGGAATTAGTGGTGGCTACATTTGACAATAGTTATTTTAGCTTTCAGGGGCAATTCCATTCTCAGCTTGTCGGGTCTGCCATGGGTGACCCATGTAGCTCTATTTTTTCAAGTTTCGTTATTAATGACCTCCTGTGCAACTTTTTTTGGTGTAGTGGAGTTTAATCTCCCCTTCCTTATGTTGTATGTTGAAGACATATTTACAGCCGTGCCATTGAGCTTATCAGTGCTCAATTCTTATGAAGAGCTTATCAATTTTACCTATGAGATGGAGTCTAATCACACGATCCATTTCCTAGATCTTTTAGTCGAAAGGCATGCACGGATAGATTGTTGAATAATGACTAGGCACACCCTCTTAAGCAGAAAATGAGTGTGGTTTATGCGCTGAAAGACAGAATTATCAACTGTGTGCTTGATAGCATCATTGGCATTACACTTCATAAGTTTAAGTCCCAGCTACTTAAAAATTTCTTCCCCAGCAAACTTATATATTTAAGAAGAAGATGCGACTAATGAAGAAAGCGGATCCTCAGTTAAACAAAACAGCACAGACTAACAGATACTGTAAGATAACGTTCTACCCTTGGAGTTAGCTAATAGAATAAGTAGAATAATGAAGGAAGCACTTAACAACAGCAAATTCATAATAACTTTTTACAATCCCTTCCACTACTTATTTTTCGCGAAAACCAAGAACAAAGTGCCAATATTGGAAAAAAATAACCTTATCTACAGCGTCAAATGCAGTTGTGATACTCAATACAAAAATCAGACCAAACAGAGATTGTCTAATAGAATAAAACAACACCAATACGACATAAAAACTGGGTCGAAAAAGACTGGTCTAGCCTAGCATTTAGATAATGATAATGACCTACATATTGTTTCGCCGGAGGATCTCAACATTTTAAATACAAAATCAAATTATCAGAAGAAAACTTTTCTGGAGGCAGCTTTCATCTCTATTACCGACAATAATGTCAATAAGCAAACAGATTATAGCTATACTAATGTTGGATATAAGAATTTACTGAAAAGCTACCTTAGAAGAATTAATGTTGATCTACCGTAGTTTTGTTGTACTTTTGGATGGATGCTTTTTTCGGTTTTTTGGGATATTTTTGACCCCCCCCTCTCTTTCCCCCCATTCCCCTCTTTCTAACTTGCTTATATTTCCCTTATATTCTTTTTGATTGACTTGCGATTGTATCGTGTTTTTTGCCCTCCTAATTACTGTTTTTATTCCTTTTTTATCTTTGAGCTTTGTCGGTTTGATCTCGCACTGTACGGTTAACTTGTTTGCGCCTGGCGTCTTAATTCCTTTGGCCTGTTTTTTTGTTTTCATTCGGGGAGATGTATGTTTTTGAACTATTTATTTATAATGTTAGTAACTTTATTGTGAATGCAACTTTAACTGAGCGGTCGGACTATAGATAATTTTATTATATGTATTTTTTATTATTATTTTTATTATTTTTACGCTTGGCGTGGTTGTATTGTGTTACCCGACAGATTATGTTTTCCTTCTTCCGAAGAATTAATATTTTGTCGCGCTAAAACTAGTTTCATCACGAATTGTTTGCTGAGTGTGAGACCATAATTGTTGCTGTTCTTTGTTTGACATGTTTTTAGTCCTGAAGATGGTATTTAGTAAATAAACCGAAACGTTGACCGACAATTAGTTGTTTTATTGAGCGCTTAGATCCCGACATTCCTTTTTAATTAATTACTACGCATTGGAAAAGATTTCTTGCATTACGTGCATAGCGTAGTTTTAAAAACTAAAAATTAAACACAATTAAGGGAAAGAGCCCTAAGGGAAAGACCCTTTAGTAAAAGGCTAAAAAATATTATGTAGTACAGTTTGGATCTAGTAATAGCTTTGGTAAACCTATTTCAATAAAATATTTGAAAATTTTCATTTGAAAATGATGACACATGAGGAAGTTAAGAAAGGGGTTGTTACCCCTTTAAATATCATTTTAAGAAAAATCCTAAATCCAAAAACACCTAATTTTTATTTTTTCTTACTTACAACATTATTATATATTTTTTTTGAATTTGATGTAGTTAAGGATGCTTTATTAAGTTAACTCTACGAAAAAAATTTATGTCATATTAATATTTTAGAAAACCCAAAAAATTCACTAAACACTTTTCAGAACTAAAATGTTTTTAAGTTAACACATGTAAAATACACTGTAAGTATAAGTTCGCAAACGTTTTCACCATACTATGGCATCATCAGGCGATGAATTAGGTTATGAATGGTTATGAATGTGTTAACTTAAAATCATTTTAGTTCTGAAAAGTGTTTAGTGCATTTTTTGGGTTTTCTAAAATATTGATATGATTAATATCAAGTTACACTACTTGAACCACGTATCAAACGATTAAAAAATGTATGTATTATTAGTTATAAAATGAAGTATTTTGGCGTTGGTTTCATTTAAACAAAATAACCTCTACATGAAAATTTAAAAATTCGATTTTTTACCCAATTTTTCAAGGACGATTACCTACACTTCCTAAACCCGCGTACCAATAGCTAAAAAAATTTGGGGTCTATTATTTTTATTTGTTAAATCGGTTAGGCACGCCGGAGGTATTTTGCTCTCTTTGCCTCTTACGTTAATTTAAGTAGAATCCAACAATTTTTTTTAAGTATACCAACATTTATTCATAAAAGTAATAAATTAATTCGGAATAAATTATTCGGGGAGATTATATTTAAACTTCTTCGGCAAACTTAAAAATGTCGAATTGTGTATATCTGCCGCTAAGTCATATTTATATTAATAAATTAAAAATAAATTTAAAAAATAAAATTGTATTATATTTGTCAACGACATTAAGCTCTATCTGTGTAGATAAAATTCGATTTTTTAAATTTTAGGTTATGAGATTTAGACCAAATCCTTAATGTACAAAAAATAGCTTACAGCTACGACTAATTTAGACCAAAGCTAATTGAATAACAGTCAATTTGGAGTAATAATAAATAATAATAAATGTAATAAGGTACCTTCAAATCCTGGTTCCTTTTGAATGTTTTAACACAAAGCGGACATTTATGGGGTCGTAAGTCACTATGTGTAATGGAATGAGCCCTTAAAGTACTATTTGTAGGGTAAACACGACCGCATACTGCACAAGGAAACTGCACACCCTCGTGATATTCTTTATGCCGGTAGAGATTGCATTGAGTTTTAAATCTGAAATAGTAATTTGTGTAAAAGAATTATTGGCACGAATAACTTACATTCTTCCACAAATATCACATCCATATTTTCCTTTGGGACGATGAGTTTCTAAATGAACTTTTAAATTTCCTTTAGTAGATATAATTTTTCCACAAATAGGACACGTAAATCTTAAATTACCTTCACTGTTTTCAGTCGTCAAATTTTCAGAAGTTTCAGCTTCGCTAGCCGTACTGGAAGAACTTCGGTTTTCACACTGCTTATCCTCGGAGTTTTCTTCCCATTTGCAATTATTGGAATTGTTAAAATTAAACAGAAGCACGTGCTTATTTTGAGGTAGATGGTTCCACATATGATTTTGTAAAGCAAATTCTGAAATTCTATAACTAAAAGGTTTATGAACATTTTCCGTAGCTTCTTCATAATTATTTTCAATATCCGCCAATTTTTCATTGGAAGTTAAGTTTTCATTTTCGGTATCGGACACGGCATCATCTGATATATCATCGTCGTCAAATGCACATTCGAGAATTAACATTGGATCAACTTTAACCTCCATTTCTGTAATTTCTTCTTTTTCTTTTATTCCCTGTTAATTTTAACTAATATAATATAAGAAATAATGAATTAAAATTTAAAATGTTAGTTTATACCTTTGTTAGATATGTATGCAATAAACCTTTATTTTCGCTATGTTTAGGTTCATTATTATTAATATTATTAATCGAATCAGTCACAAGTTTATTGAATTTGTCTTGAATTTTTACTGCCATTGTGGCAAATTTATGGATGCCTTCCAATTTTTTGCAACAACTATCGCAGATCATTTTTGGAAGTTTATCTTCTAGGGATACCTAATTAAATAAAAGCACATATAAATAAAATACTGTAAGCAGGTTAATGTCATTACTACATTTACATGGCTACATGCAATATGGCTTAACGTCATACCGTTATGTACAAATATTTCCGAATTTTTGCTTGTAAAAATAAACTTTTTCCTTCTTCACTAAAAACCAAAATTCCATGCTCAAGTTCGGTTGAACAAATTCTACATGACTGTGAGAGCAGTCCATCCGAATCCATTTTCAATCATTGATTGATTTTTCTAGACAATTTTCACCCCTCTAATTAAAAATACTTCATATTTAAGAACTTCAATCATTCCTTACTTTCCCGTCGTAAAAACTAGTATGCGCTAATAGCGTTTATTGCGCACATACAGAATAGGTACAATTTATACAATTTCTATTGCTTGATTTTTAAAAACCTAATTCATGCATTTCTAAGGTGAGGTAGTAAAAAATCATTCATCTTGCAAAAAATCTATTTTAATTTACTTTCATTAAGTACTTACAATGTACCTTAAAGTTGAATAAAGCGTATGAAATTTATTATTTTTATTTTCTATATACAAAAACACTTTATATTTAATAATGTTTAATTGACACTTCGTCAGAAGGCACATGCCTAGCATTCCCGCCATTGAAGATACCTTCTACGCATGAATCTAAACCAGAAGTGAAAATCAATACAAACTCCAATTATAGAAACCAAAACCTTATATTATTTCGTTTAAGGTTATTCACTAATTTCCACTTCGAAACTAATATAGGTAATACATAAAATATTAGAAAATCAAATAACGTTGTACGATACTGGAGCAGTGACTATGGGAATATCAAGTGTATTACGTTATGGAACGGATGAAGTCAATTTATCAGTTAACTTCAAACTTCAGCAGCAAATTTTCTGCCTCAAAAATCTTCAATTAATTACAAGCAGTATATAGGTACAATAATATGACTAACTCAATCAGTGTATATCTGCTAAATACGTGAAAATATCTTTTGGTAAATTCAATCATACTGTAATGTAATATTTAACGGGCAGCAACAAACAGCGACATGGTAAAATCCCAAGCAAAGTTAAAAATACGTTTAACCTCTTCTAATGGCCAAACAAAAATATTAAGTTGAACTGCAGCCCGAAGCTTTCCAAATTAGTCAGTTAATTCCAGGTACATGAATTATTTATTTTTCCATAATATATAACTGACCTATGATATGCAATAAAATAATATTTAATCTTTAAGTTGATCAATTATTAAGCAACATATTTTAGATGAAAAATTTAGCAAACAAACTAAACAACCTAGGTTTACGGTTAACCTTGTAACCAGCTTGAACTAGTACTGCTAGGAAGTACCTACATACATACTAACAAGCAAAGCATCCCTGTGTCTCTCGCCGATTTGAATAATTTTTGGATATATGGTTATACGGGGATCATACGTACTACTTATTTTAGGAGTATAGTACTGTGTTTTGGGGCGATTGTCCTTTGTATTTTCTGACAGGATGAGGATGTTCTGCTATAGAACATCAAAAAATAAGAGACCTCTAATTTGTTTTTAGCTGCTGAGACGCGGGTTTAAGGGATGTAATCGCTACTCAAAAATAGGGTGAAAAATCAAAATTTTGAATTTTTATGCAGAAGGAGTTGTTTGATGGTTTGAATGAAACCAAAGCCAAAATACTTCATTTTATAACTAATATTGCATATAATTTTTTTGCAACGATCACTTTATATTTTTGGAGGTGGACCATCCCCCAAAATTTTAAAATGTTTAAACTCGCATAAAGCATCCTTAACGTCATAAATTTTTTTGAAAAAAATATGTTGTAGGGGAGAATCAACAGTAGAGGTTACTTGTTTTTGAATTTTTCTTTAAATTGATATTTAAGTAGGTACCATACCTCTAAAACCAAATTAATTTTTTTTTTTTTGATTAGAGGTAAAAAAGTACAAGTTGAGTATTTGTGTGTTTTTTAAGATATGAATTTTTTTTAATATAAATTTTAAACAAAGTAATTGATGACTATTTTTTATTACTGACATTGTTGGGGTCGCAGAAAATAAGCATAAAAATTTAGGGGTCTTATACTAAACTCCCGCAGAGATCACATGACCTAAATATAAAATTTCTTTTTTCAAAAATTGACATTTCAACGGATTTAATTTTAAGTTAACTTTTCGTAATCTTTCTAGAACTTTTGTTAAATTTTTATTATGATTGAATAAAGGGTACCCCGTCAAAATAACCCCAGCCAAAACAGCCCCGACACAACAGCCCCGTCAAAACAGCTCCGGCAAAATAGCCCGATGGCAAAATAGCTCCGACCAAATAGCTCAATAACAAAACAGCTCCGACAAAATAACCCGATGATAAAATAGCTCCGACTAAATAGCCCAATAATTAATTATTTATTATTATTAATTATTATCAGAATCTCAGCCAATCTTACGCGGGGGGAGGGGGGGTCTCGGAAAATATCACGTAATTTTTTTTCCGCAAGAAAGATGAGAAAAGGGGCCGTTAATGAATTACCTAAGGGGACGTCCATTAATTACGTGAGGCGTTTGGGGGAAGGGGGGTCGAACAGAATCTCAGCCAATCTCACGAGGGGGGGGTCTCGGAAAATATCACGTAATTTGTAAAACTGTAAAATTATAAACTGTAAAATTTAGAGAGAACTGGGTTAAATTAAGTAGCTAAGACAAACAATCTCACTAGAGATTAGAAGAGGGGGGAACACATCTCACCAGAGGAGCGGGGTTGCCCCCGGGCTGCCTCAGGCTTTCATATCGGGGCTATTATGTAGTAGGGCTATTTTAGCCCGGGCTATTATGTCGGCGCTACTATGTCGCAGGGCTATTTTAGCACGGGCTATTATGTCACAGGGCTATTATGTCGGGGCTACTATGTCGCAGAGCTATTTTGGCATGGGCTATTGTGTCTCAGGCTGTTATGTCGGGGCTACTATGTCGCAGAGCTATTTTAGCACGAGCTATTATGTCGCAGGGCTATTATGTCGGGGCTACTATGTCGCAGAGCTATTTTGGCATGGGCTATTATGTCTCAGGCTGTTATGTCGGGGATATTTTGTCGGGGTTATTTTGACGGGTCACCGAATAAAGTGTTGCCAAAAACTATTAAGTCGTCTAAATAAATAAAACAAATTTCGTAATTTAAACCTGACATTGCAATCGTCATTGCTCGCGAAAATGCACTTATTGAACTAATTTTTAACCCCATTGGCATTCTTTTCATCTGATAATACCCTCGATCTGTCGTAAATGCTGTGTATGGTCTACTTTCTTTGTCTAATTCAATTTGATAGTAACCCTGCGATAGATCTAAATGTGAAAAATAAACTGCTCGTGACAAAGAATCTAGTATTTCTGTAATACACGGAAGCGGGAACCGTTCATCTTGGATTTTTGAATTAAGATGTCTATAATCCAAAACTAGCCTAAATTTCTTATTCCCAAATTGATCTGATTTTTTAGCAACGATTAACAATGGTGCTGACCATTCACTTGTTGAATTTTCAATTATACCTTTTTTAAACATTTCATGTACTTGTTTATAAACTTCCTCTTTTTGTGAATAAGGTAACCTATAAGGCTTAATGTAAGTCGGACTAACTCCTTGTTTTAAATTTATTTTTTGTTTATAAATATTTGTTACAGATAGTTTATCTCCTTCCATATGAAATACGTCTACATATTTAGCACAAACTTTTTGAATTGAAAATTTTTCCTCTTTTGTTAAATCATCTGTTTTGATAAGATTTAATAATTTATCTACCCTACTGACTGATGAAATATTATTTCTTGTAAAATTATGAACCTCATAATTTTTTAATTTTTCAATTTTTGGCCTAAAATTCTTTAATTTAATTTCTGTTTCTCTTACATTTAATATTTTGACTGGTATCTTATTATTTTTTGGTTTTGCTAAACTACCTGCTACAAAAACACCTTCTCTTAATTCGTTTGGTAGAACTATGCATTCTTCATTTGTGTGAACCCACATATATTTAATTATTTCACACCTTGGTGGAATAGTAGTATAAAAATCATAATTAGATGGTAACACAATAGATAGGTAACACAATTTTTGTATTGTTTACCCAAAAATTAAAATTAAATTTTTCAAAATCAAGGGTTGCATAATATTTTTGAAAGAAATCAATTCCTAAAATACCATTCATTCCACTATGAAAATCATTCATAATTAAAAATTCATACCTTACACTAGTGTTATTTACTTTTAATAAAATATTTGCTGAGCCATTTGAAACTATTGACCCTGAAATTCCATTTATTCTTATTTTATTTGATTCATTCACTACATGATTTAATGTTAAACTATTTTGAAATAAGACACTACAAGTGGCATCCGAATCAAGAAGAAATTTAAATTCATTCATTCCATCATTCATTCGTACAAAATTTAAGCCATCTAAATTTAAAATTACTTCTTCATTTTTAATCCGATTTACCACGAAAAAACTGTTCAGGAGTCGATTGTAAATTTTGATTATTATTATCTACTAATCGCTCTTGATTATTTTGCATAAAGAAGGTTTGTCTTGTATTACCTCGTTGTGAATAATTTCCACGACCTCTTTTGAACCTTTGTCCTCGCGTATAATTACTACTATGAAATTGCTTATTATTACCAAAATTATTTTTATTAAAATAATTACGATTACTTGAACTTGGTAAATTTGTATTATTTTCTCGATTTTGTGATATATAATTTTTGTTCCAAAAACTTAAAAATGTTTGACATCATGTAGATGGAACACCTGAGAAAATTGTTTATTTTGCATTTCTTCAGCTTTTGCCGCACTAATGGCATCGCTCAATTTTTCGTAATTTCTAGCAATTATAACATTTTTCACTTCATTATTATTTAATCCCCGAGCGAAAGTATTAACAGCAATTTTTTCATTTATTGATTTTAAAATATTGAATGCGTCATTATTTCCGTTTGCTTGGGATATAGTTAAATCAACAAATAATTCCTCAACTGATTTTCCAAATTTATCTATAGAATTTTGTGCTTGTTTAATATTATTTAATTTTACTGACAACGCCGCTGGTGATTTTTGAGTAATAAAATGCTTTTTTAGATCCTCAATTAACACAGAATTAGTTTCATAGTTTTGTTGCAATCTAATTTTTGCGCTATTTTATAATCGCGTTTTTAAAATATATGGAGGCAGGCGTCGTAAAAAGGTTGAGAACCGCTGTTATATATCATTCGAAAACTAATGATGATACGCAACTTTTTGCTGTTGAAATCATATTAATTCAGTCAACCCAAAAAAAGTTATGAGAATTTTTGTGATGAGTTGATTTTTGACCGAAAAAAAATTTGACACCAGGTATGAGGCGTCCTGTAAAATCTGCTAAATGTTCAAATGTTCCCAAGCGGTCACACATTCAAGTAGTAACCGCGCCCAACGTTGCTTGACTTGAGAACGAATAGAATAGAAAATATTTTTATTCAACATTTTCATATTTTGTTCGGCCTTTCGGTACTAGCAAACAATGCAGTCCGGTCCTACACTTTAAAATTTCGATGAAGGTTTAAGCTTCTCGTCTATACATATTATCTTCAGATAACGATTGTTAACCTTGCGGTTGTACAGGAATTCCGAGATAATAAAATAAGATTTATATTTCAAATGTTTAATTTATTAATTGTTTTGTTAGGAAACTAAAAATTCAACTTTTAATAATGCAGTTGATAAAATGAAATATAAATATATACAGGGTGATTAACAATATACAATAATATTACATAAACAATTTAAGATAAAATCTGTATAATATATAAAAATGAATGTCTATTTGTTTGTTTGTGTGTTCCTCATTTTCTTCTAAGCCATTTGACCGATTTGAAGCAAACTTTGCACACTTTTTGCAAACATTTTGAATGTTTAAAACAAGCACACAAAATTTGAGATTGACTGATGCACAGGTTTTTCATATATCTGGCTCACCGCAAAGCGTGTTTTTAAAGCTTGTCGAAAGTTGCACTCTAACTTTGTTATTTATTAGTATTTTGTACCAAAAAAAATTACGAAGCCCTCTGTTTGGGCCAAATCTCACCCCAAATAATATTGTGAGGAGATAAGAAAAAGAGTTATAGAGATTGTATTAAAGATGTTATAAATTCTTATAGTGACTTACCAGATAATCTTCGTGATTCTCCTCTCTCTTCGGATAGGAATTAAACATAAGGTGAAGGGAAAGAATAACAATAGAACTGTCACTGATAAGCACTATAATACTGGTAGCGAAATGTTTAAATAATTATTTAGCCGGCTGAGGGTTGGCTGGTCACAAAACACTTGAAAAACCTGGAAAATAACCAAAATTGATATCACAATAAATTCGATTGGTTTTCTAAATATGGCGGATGGTTATCAACTCATTGCGCTTGCTCCGAGCGCATCAAAGAAAAGGATATATAAAAAGTGGTGCAAACACCCTCACTAAATAAAGCCCTAGATTCTAGATTTTACGTAGAACTGGACTTAGGAACTTCTGGACTTAGACCACTAAATCGGGCCTATTGTACTACCTTCGAGAGGCGGAGTGTCGCTGATTCTGGCCATGTTAGGCCTGTAGTCCCCTAGTAAGGCACCTCTAGTTGACGCTAGCGACGGACATTGACAAAGCATATGTTCCGCTGTTTTGTCTGCTATGTTGCATCCACGACGTCTGGGATTATATACAAGTCCCAGTGTTTTGAGATGTTTGTTCAGTTTGAAGTGTCCAATTAAAGATCCCTGCAATTGCCCGTAGATTGACTAGATTGACTATAGGGAGCTTCAATCGCTGTCCTTCCTTGTCTGCATTCAGTTTCTTTTGCGCATCTTTTGGAGTGCAACTTTAGGATGTGTTGTTTTAGGAGGGTGTCGATAGTTTTGTCAGCTGGTACAATCATCGACTCCGGACCGCAGCAGGAAAGGCTGTTGGAACCGTTTCTTGGCAGTTCGTCTGCTTTTACGATACCCTTATTGCCTTGGTGCCCTTTCACATACGAAATAAAGATATCTCATTTAGTGTCTGGATGCATTCTAGCATGAAACCAGATGTGACCTTGTGACTATGTCACTAAATAAAGCTCTTTTAAATATTTAAACTGTTGTACAAAAATTCACATACATTTTTCTACAAAAAAATTGCAAAAATGAACCATTTATTGACAAAATTGAGACGGTCATTAGCCTGGTATGTTAACTGAATAACTGCTGACACTAAGGTACTCGGTTCGAATCCGGAAAGAGTCTTAAATTTCTTATGATCGTCTCTGTGCTTCGGAAGGCACGTTAAGCTGGCTGTCCCCTTAGGTTGTTGATTTGCCCTCATCAACAAAAATCCAGGGTTACGGGTACATCTGAGACGAGCGCAGCAAGCTGCCTCAGATGTAAAGCAATGAATATGCTCACAGATTTGGGATTTCGGCTCTGTCTTTGATAAAAGACGGCCCGAGACAGGCAAACAGGATTTATCCTAGTCTAAAAGTGGAAGAAGAAGTAGAAGAACCATCTATTCGACGTCCTAGGTGTACCTAACCCCTTAATTAAAAATGAAGCGATTTAGTAAATTGCATTTGCTGCTTTTTGACACATTTTAGCAATCTTTTATTGATTTACTGCCAGAACTATCTAATTCGAAAATAACATTTTTGAAGTTCTGAAAATGTTCTGCATAATTCATAGCAGCATTCAACCATGTCCTCCATCTTGTTAAAGTCGGTAAAAAATTAAACTTTTGCCAAGCATTAATTTAAAAAATCAAGTTTTTAAATATTTTTAATTAAAGCAACGAATGAACTTTAAAGAAAATGTATAAAAAGTTAAAAAAAAAGCACAGAAAGCATAAAATTTAATAAAAAGCACAAAATCTAAAAAAAAGCATATAAAACATGGTTCCAAATAGATTCTTTTTTTAATGAATCGCTTACATTATTTATAATATTTAAGCTGCTTCGAATCTTAAGGAAAAGCATTTTAGCTACAAATCCGGACTCGATAATGACTTATGACATTTCTTGTAAGTATTTTTCTAAATCTTCATTAATTTTTCCATAAAATTTAACTGAAGAAAGTTATGCGATGTTTACATAGCCGATTTTTAGGCTTTTATACAAAGTATATAGCAAGAAGCCTTATGTTCTGGTCCCATGTCAGTTTTTTTTTTAATTTAAAAAAAGTATTTTTTGGAAAAAAATAATTGTTAAATAATTGTTCAAATTGTTGAACATCTAATTTGATTAAACTGATCTTTTTTACAGACCCATCTTTTCATTCAAAATTCCAAGGGTGGTTTGCTCTTTACCTTAAAAGGGTTGCACTGTCAATGTTTATGAACAGCAGTAAATGTAGCCCCCTCTTGAATTTAAAATCAACCTGACCAAGCGTTTTTCACTTTGTTATTCTTAAATGTCTTAAAATATCGTATATTTATTTCTCATTTTTGCAACTTCAATTTTTTTGTTGAATAATTGATAAAACTTCAAAAATATTATTGCACTGAATTCAAGGAAGCAAGACCTTTCAAATGAGGTGTCACTTGCCATATCATCCCTATTAACACTTCAGGGGTTGTCACGGCGCGAAGGGATGAAACAATACGAGAGTGACATTGGTTGCAATATATAGTTGTCCCCCTCGATGATAAAATTGACGTGTTTTTGGATTTCTTAAAAAAACAATTCTGTTGCCCACAATCCCGTCTGTTTCTTTTCAGTTATTACGTGTTAATCTAAAATTTGTATGTAAATTTTTTTTATTTAAACAAATTTTTTAACTTTTAACTTTAACTTTAACTAAGATGTTAACTTTAACTAAAATTATCAAAACAAAATAGTTTTTTTCATTCCAAGAAAATAGTACATTGTCTTATTCGGATTAAAAGTGAAACTTTGTTTGACAAGCAATTTTTGAATTTGCGAGGCGGAGCGCTAGCGGAGCCGAGCGAATGCAATAATTGCACGTTAAACAAAGACACTTTTAATCCAAATGAGACATATTACTTTTTCTCCAACCAAAAATTCAAATTACTTCAAACATTTTGTTTGATTATTCGTGTAGTGAAAATCCAGTAACTTGAATTTTTGTTTTTTTATATTAAGTTGTCATAGTTTTTAGGTCACTTTTAGGTCTAGCACAAAAAAAGTTCTTTTAATGCACGTAAAAAAAAGTGTTGCTTAGTAATGTACACATTTTTTATATTAATAACAAAAACGTCAACTTTGATTTGAGGTAATGCTATTAAAAATGTACTGCTTTTAATATGGTTGGAGAAAAACGTTTTTATTGCGATGGTTAACTACAACTAAAAAACATTAATCAGGATACTTTTTAATTTAATTCAATTTATATTAACACTCGACTTAAAAGACAGAATAAGTAAATGATATTTTATAATTAAACTAAATAATTGTCTAATTTTTACTTAAGTATATAATATTATGTAAATGTTATAAAACTATGATAATATATTAAATGTTTTCTTAAAAAGTCTTTAAATTTGAAGACAAATTTTACAATAATTCAAAGTTGTCTGTCTACAAGTCGATAGCTCAGACAATTTATAAATCTATTTTTCCACTTAGCACGCTGCACTGGTACCTACATACCTAGCATAAGTTTATTGCCTAGTTTATTTAGATATACTTTTACACTGAAAAAAAGCTATTCATATGCATTATGTGAATTAATATTATATTGATGAAATCTCAGCGTTTTTACGCCGAACAAAATTTGTTATATTCAATGATTTTTGTCACCAATACTATGTAAGTTTTCATTAATATCATGAATTTCGTTGATTGGCGCAAAAATGATAATTTTTTCATCAATATGAAAATAAGAAGAACTTTTGTTTTCAGTATAGTCAGCTTTTATAAGTTTATAAAAAATTTTAATTTCAACGTAAAGTGGAGTTATTTGTAACTTTTATTTCAAAGAAACTACTATGTATTAGTCGAAGTTTCGCCTAACGTTTGTACTGAAAGTACCTAAAGTAAATAGTGAAGTATTTCATTATTGTGCACAGCAAATAAAATTGTATTGGAAGAAAATGTCAAAATATGTATAGTAAAACATACAAAATTTTCTTGATGTTACCTACCTTCCTCGGCATTAGCCAGGATTTTAACAAAATGTGGCATTAAGGATTTGTTATAAACTGAAGAAGAGTTTTTTATATCTTTTTTCAAATCTTAAATCCCATTTGACTGACAGACATTTTATTCTAAAACATCAAGAAGAATATACCAATCTTTACCCAATACGCTCAGGTGTTCCACAGGGCAGCATTTTATAATCAGCGTTATACTTATTGCACACCACCGACTTATCAACCACAATATCGACAACAACAGTTATATTTCCAAATAAAACCACAACCATAGCTGTACTTGCATCACATACCGATCCCGGACTTGCTTCCAAAAGCCTACAGGAGGGTTTAAGCAAAACTAAAGATTGACTCTGCAAAAGAAAAAATGAAAGCCAACACGATCAAATCTATCCATGTAACATTTATCATTCGAAGAGAAACATGCCTAGCTGTAAAATTGAACTAGCGCACTTTGTCTCAAGCGGAAAATCAAATACTACTTGATGGTTCAACGCTAAATTACTTTTTTCGAAGCTCAAAAAAATTGGAAAAATGAATTATTTAATCATTTTATTATGTGAAAAAAAGCTTTTATTTCACTACATTCATTTGACATTTTTACTTCCTTGTAATTGTAATCCCGATGTTTTTCGGTTTCTAGATTTTTTACTGTTATTTTATCATAAAATTATTTTAATTCATTTGTTGTTACTTCCCTATTTATTTTCACAACTTGTACAAAATTATATTTATTATTAGCATAAATAGTGTTAATATTCCAGAAGAAGGAAATAAAGTTATGCAAAACGTCGACTAATACATAGTAGTTTCATTCAAATACCGAATCCATTTAACCAAACATTTTTTTATTCCTTTATATTAACCCTACAATGCGCCGTGATTCATATAGCGTGTTCAACGGGAAGATTTACTATTTTGTTTGGTCGCCATTTTGGTAAATATGAGTTTTGGCAGCTCATATTTAGCAGTAGAAGTATAGCCGTGGCGAAATTTATTGTTGAAAAATATTCGATAAACAGTAACGGCAACAGGGGTGGATTGAAGTGCCCAGTCAAGTGCCCAACCAAATTTTTTAGGTGCTTATTACAATAATATATTTTTTTGAGTTTATTTTATCAACGTATTTTATTTGTAAAAACATTATATCAAAGTCAATCATCAATTATTTATTGTGACTAAAAAATTACGTGAATTGTGAAAAACAATTACGGTTGCCGGATTTATCAGCCCCGGACTTCTTTTTATGGGAATATCTAAAAAGCAAAGTTTATTTTAACAAACCAGAAATTTGAACAACTTAAACAAAACATTCGTAACGAAATTAATGAAATACCGGTTGAAATGTATGAAAATATGATAAAAAATCTTTAAAAAGAGCCCGCATTTATGAAGCTGGCGAAGGCGAACATTTACGAATACATATTAATAAAGTCAAAAATTTTTAATTATTTTTCCTAATGTTTGGAATAATATAAAAAAAACTTTATTTTCCGTAAAACAAAATTGCGCATTGTAGGGTTAAATATGAGAAAAAATAGATATTTGACATTTAAGTATCAAAATGAATATTTGAAATTAGCATGAATATTATTAAAACTTTGAAATTTCACTTCCTATGGGGTACTTACTACCGGAATGGGACATTTAATCGTCGGCACTTTGCCGTCTGACATTTTACCGTCGCCGTTGACTGTTTTGTCCTCGAAAATGTTTTCTAAATAAAAATATATTTAAAATATAAAAAGAATAAAAAACTTAATGAATTGTCAATAAATAAATAAATTTTAGAAATAAATATTAGATACAATTTACATTTAAAAAATTTAAAATTTGCTAAAAAAATTCTATGAATGCTTTAAGTGGAAGTTAAAATAAAAAGTTAAAATTTTGAAATTTCACCTAAACTTAAATTTAATAAAATAAAAAAATTAAATTAAAAGCTAAACTTCACCTTTTGAAAACTATAAAAAAAATTTAGAAATTCTGATAAAATTAATAAAAAGCATTTTTTCCAAGTAATTCCGATAGAATGTAAAATTTCAATTTTAGCAGTAGATTTAGCAGTAGCAGAAATCTTCGTATTGATTAAATGGTGAAAGTATTTTCATTTAGACCAGTCCGAGAGGCAAACCACAGAAAAAACTTACAGTGAAAAATCCGAGCAAAAATTTGAAACTAAACGAGAAATTGGTGTACAAGATTGTTGTATTATGTGGTTAACCTCTCGGGCAACCACTTAGAAGTGCTTATTGAAAATAAAAATTTTTAAATACGTATACCTATATTAGTACACCCTGATGTGCATTCCGAGATATTTTGTTTCATCCGCTTGAGGCAAAGTACAATAGTACAATTTTACTGATATACATATGTTTCACTTCGTATGATAAACATTGTATGGATAGATTTGGTCTCTTTGGCTTTCATTCTCCATTTACAGAGCCAATTCTAAATTTTGTATAAAAATGATCCTGAAGAATTTTTGGAAGCAAACCCAAGATCGATATGTGATGCAAGTATAGCTGTGATTATGGTGTCATCAGGAAATATAACTGTTATTGCAGATGTTGTGGTTGGTAAGTCGGTGGTGTGCAATAAGTATAACGCTGATTATAAAATGATGCCCTGTGGAACACCTGAGCGTATTGGGTAAAGATTGGTATATTCTTCTTGATGTTTTAACATAAAATGTCTGTCACTCAAATAGGATTTAAGATTTGAAAAAAGATAAAAAAAACTTTTCTTCAGTTTATAACAAATCCTTAATGCCACATTTTGTTAAAATCCTGGTTATAATGTCAAGATATGCAGCAGAGCAGTATCCCCTGGGATTTCAACTTATTACTAATCTTGTTAGTTATTCTAAGCTTTTGCTCGATTATGCTAGGCTGCCATCTGAAACCGAATTGGTGATTTGAAACAAGTTTCTTTTCTTCTATTACCGGTTTGAGATGTTTAAAGAGAAGTTTCTCAAATACTTTTGAGAGTGTCGGTAATACACTGATTTGTCGCACTTTAAGTTTATCGGAATCTGATGAACCATACAAATTTTTTATTGCCACTCTAAAATTTTGTTCTTGCTTGGGTTTGTACGTGCTATGGAACTTTGTCTTTTTTCTTGATGCACCGATTTTTGGTTGTATATTAACTTGCTCGGAATTAATAGTTTTAATGATAAAACTGTTTCTTACTATTATGTCCAGTACTTTTATTGCTCGTAGTTGAGCAATAGAGCTAAACAGAGCCGGATCTGATTTTTGTTCTATATTTTGCCCCTCATCCCCTTCTGTTCACGGCAAAAAATTATTATTAGTTTGTATTGGAGAACTATTTAACCAGTAGTCACTAATCTTTTTCTGTTTGTAACTCTTGTTGTTTTGTTCAGGGTTTCTCCACCGTTTTTCATAATTTTCTTTTGTTTTACATTTACTTCATTTAGGTGATTTACTCGATTGGAAAGTCAGAATTAATGTAGTGTAAACCCACGACTTGTAAATTTGCACTTAATTGGGCTTGTCTTTGATCCAGTAGTTGTTTTGGTATTATTGGTAGGAAGTTATCACAATGGCGCACTAAACTTTGAGTTCACTTGGTCAGGATACTGTACGATTAATTCAGCTTTGATTATAGTAAGTCAATCAGACTGCTTCTTGTATTTATGCAAGTACGACTGTGACCCTACTGATATATCAGTTGCATGCTTATATCACAACCGATGATTCATCAATAATTTTTTCACGATTCCACCACGAAGTGATGGCCTCCCGGGAGGTGACGTAGTTATATATTTTTGTAGTTCACAACCGATCTTAGCCTCACTTAATTTCGAAATTGAAAATATATGCAAACTTACAGTTTCTACTGAGTATAAAACTCTAAGAACTATGGTTTACAAATCTGATATTAAATAAAAAGTTCGATATATCAATATTTGTACGCAATAAGTATGTAACACTAAATTTACTTGTCATCTAATGAATATCAGGACCGTACTATCTTCAATGAGGAATTGATGTCAAATATTTTGATATCTAATCATTTTTTTACGATTCATCGCCAACGCCTTGTTTTTCTATATTTTGTTTCCTGCAATTAGTATTTCTCAACTAATTTTCTTTTTATCGTTAACAATTGTTTTTAAAGTTTTATTTAATGTTAAAGTTTGTTTTTAAATATTTCGAATCTGATGTCATTTTGGGCAAACTGGGCAAACTGTACCTTGTTCGTTTGCTGTTAGGTTCACGTTCCGAACATAAACTTGCTGCACTACCTCCAGAGGAGGTGTAGGCAGTGTAGGTTACACTAAAGTTATATTTGTAGTTGGAGTTTTTTGAGTGTGAAAGATAACCTAAAATAATTGACAGTTTTGTTCAGTATCGATCTTCTGTGGTCACGAAACTCTAAAGTAAAAAATGGAGCAAAATTAATTGCTGTTATTTTCAAGAAGTTTCTGTAATAACTTCTTTTTTTTATTTTTAGTTTTCCTAAAATTTCTTGCTTTTGCTAAAACATTTTTTGCTCCATTTCCTCTTTCCATCTTTCAAAATACAATTATTTAAATGTTTGAGATGCACGCGTGAGTACACTGTTCAAAATAGACAATATTCACTGAAAGCGTTCGTTTGCAATTTGAAAAATTGCTGCTCGAAGTTGAACTTTGTTGAACTTATGGCGTCATACGGACGTTTTCAGAACAAGTTAGTGCAGAGCAAACGAACATTATAATCATCTCCTTTGAAGTGTACCATTTAACAGAACTCAACAAATAACAATTTGTTAGAAAGTGAAGATTGAAAATGTGTTGTTTCAGCAATAGTTCGATTCGGTCCGGTAGATACCCTGTTCCCCTTCGAAAGCCGGTGCGGTGGTGTGAAGATGCTATAATACGCATCGCATGAATTGCACTACTTATCTTTAACGGATGTGGACCACCTCTAATAGAGACCTTACCCAAACGATAAACTTAAATATTTTCCTTTGATATCTCACTTGTTATATTAGAAATTATTTAAGATACATCAGCTCTGTGATGCTTCGATCATCCTATCAGAAACTTGGAGAATCAAACTCGCTATAACTATATATAATAAAGTTGGACGATTTAATAGTTCTTTCCCTTATCTCCTCCATTACATCTTCCACAGCAGTACGATTTCAACTTCCCTTCGACTTTAGAGTATTTTTGAAATTGTTATTTCTTTTTATTTCATGGAATTCTGGAAATCGGCCAGCGAGATCAGATAACTGAAGCGAGGTTAGCAGATGTTCGCTCTCGTTGATTCTTATTGATAAGATGGTACGGCGTTTAACTTTTGTTAAGGTGTTAATTGAAATGGGTGCCAGGAACTCTAAAGTAAAAACACTAATCACAAATGGATTGAAGGGGTCTTTTCTTGGAACTCCACAGTAAAAGGAAAAGATGATGCGAAACAGAACCCCGTTATTACTCAAACGTAATCCACTCAATCGGTGTTTAAAACTGCCGTTTTCGTAACCAAAGTGCGGAAGTTTTTTTCTCGGCGGTTCTATATGTTTTTTGGGTTGCTGAATCTAAATTTCAAGTTTGCTGCCTTGTAGGAGGTCGGCTTCACAACAAAAAACACAAAAACCCTCAAAATGTTTGCACTTTTTTCCGTTTTTTGCTTATATCTCTAAAACTATGAGTTTTTCAAAGATAATAATCAATTTATATAAAATTAAAGTCGATAAAATTTCCTACAAAAAATGCTAGTCAACTTTAATTTTTTAGCAATTCGTTTCAGCGCTGAAGTGCGTTGAAAAACAGCAATTTTTTTTTCTGCGAAAACATCAAAATCGCCCACCATTATCTTCCACAACTCGAAAAATATACATATTATCAACAAAAACTCTTATACCACGTTCAATTCGCTCTCCTAAAACACGACAGTGCCTTATTCTCTTATGTCTGAATATCCGTGAGCCGAGTCGAAATGAATTTGCCTGTATCTTTCTATTCAGTGCTACGGTCGTAAATAAAAGCAGAAATTCTTTTGGTAATAATGACAAAAGTTAAAATTCTTCTTCTTCGCGTCATGGATTAGGCTATGTTGCGTGTTTCGGCACCCATCTCTTCTTCGGTCGGCCTATGCATCTCCTTCCAATTGGTTTATATCTTCGGGCTGCTAGTGGCAGCCTTACTTCTGTTACTGTAGACTACTTTTTCGTCAGATGAAAAAAAATAACTCTACAATAAAAACAACATTTTTTTATAAACATATGGGTTCTGTGAAGAGCTATAGCTCGGATACTCAAAAGTGGGACGTTTCGGCTCAAGGACGTTTTGGTGCAAAGACTTTACGACGAAAGCATTAAAATACATTAATTAATACTATCAATACCCTAGACATGTTTCGTGATGGGAAAGCACTTTTCATCGCTTGCATTTTTGTTTTAATAATTTTTTATTAACCTTAGAGTCCCATTTCTGAAGGTGGATATATCCCTCACCTGGCCACGGAGTCAGAGAGATTATATCTTGAAAGCATATTAGACTTCTATACAAAGCCATTTTAATGTTTTAGAAAATAAAAATGCACAAACACTTTTCAGAACTAAAATGTTTTTAAGTTATCACAAATACAATACACTGTAAGTATAAAATATCGCAAACGTTTTCACCATACTATGGTGAAGTAGAACAATAAAATCCTATTTTATTACTATAAAAAATTAATTTTGTCTTTGTGCTGAACCTACTTCGCTCCGAAACTGCTAATAAACTGGAACCACAATATTTTTTATACGTTTATGCAGAATACATTTTCATATTCAATAAATTCCAGATACAATGCTGTTCAAGAATAATTAATATGTAACTGCAATAAAGCCTATATTTAAAATTATATATTTCTCGTGCATTTATTTTTATAATTTTTATAGATACCTATATGAAGAGAGGTAAATGATCGTTTAAATGCTAATTTGAGTACGTCTGTTTTAAATTTAACGAGTTTGTGGGTTTTATATTAATTATATAAAAGCAACGATACCGGTATTACAAATAAAAGACAATAACAAATTCTCAGTAAAAATAATGAAAATTTCAAGTTATGCAGAAATACCACTCGTTTTTGTATCTACACGGGCACACCATATTAAAAACAATTACTATATTATTAAAAATATATTATTAAAAATATTAAATATATTTTCAAATTAAATAGGTTGGTGTACATTTATTTACATACAAATCTAACACATAATTGTTACATATATACAAAAAACTATTTACATATAGTCGAATTAAAATACATATAACTGATTTTTTGTAAAAAAAAACTATTATCCTATGAAATAAATATTTGGCAACAATAATTATATAGTTAAATCATTGGAAATTTTCATTTTTCTAAATTGGAATGATGTAGCAGATCGGTGCAAGATTTAGCTTTAGTAGGCCTAAAACATATTCAATAAAGTTAACAAGTTATAATATATTTTTTAATATTTACGTATTCTTAGATTTTACTCTTCTGCAAACGTGTAATGCAATCGATCCACTTTTAATACTCTTGAAAAGTAAAACAGCATCAGCATGAGAAATATCGTGACAAACTTGTCCATTTACTGCTAGAATTTCATCACCTAAAAATAGAAATTTCAGAATAATAAATTATATTAATAGAAGATAAAAACCTTCACATAATCGTCCATCTTCAGCGGCTTGTCCATTTTCTAATATTGTTTTGACAAAAATACCAAGAGCGCCTTTTGGAGAATCTCGACCACCAACTATTGTAAATCCCAATGCTTTTTTTCCTTGTCCTTTTTGCAAAACGACCGTGTGGAATGTGCATACTGCAGATCGTGGACGTCTTGGTAATGTGCAAAAGTTTGTTGAAGCATTCAAAATATCGTTATCCTTATTGTTAGTCACTAATGGATAGTCGGGAGTAAACAATTTTTTTGTGAGGTGATTTGGTAATTTTGGTAACTCAGTTTTCTGTTCATCCGTTGTTAAAGCATTCGAAATATTTCTACTCGAACCACTATAGCTTACCACCGCACGTCTTATTAATTTATTGCAGCTACCTTGACCTGTACTGTTTTTTTGAAAATAGTGTGGACGTTTGAACATTGGACTTGGTGAAGCACTGGAATTTATTTCCGACCGTTGTTTTTCGTTGTGTAATGGTATTTTAATAATACAAAAATTTTCATAATCTACTGAACTTTCTTTCATTTTTGTTTTCCTATTTTCAACAGCAGATCGAGTGATGATCAAGTCCATAATTTTTGAAGAAGTTGTTAATAGTTGCCGTGCTTCTGTTATATTCAAACCAATCAGCTTCTTTCCATTTATACTAACTATTTCGTCTCCGACTAACAACGTTCCTTCTCTGAAATGAAACTACTCATTACTTTAAAAATTAAAGATGACATTTAACTAACCTTTGAGCAATTCCTTCAGATACGATATGTGCTACGTGATATCCACGATGATTAAAGTTTTGTGAGATAAATATTCCTAAATCTTCTGACAAACAATTTTTCTCAAGTCGAATTAAAATTGTTTGTGATTTTCTATTTTTTATCTTTCTAGGAAGGGCAGGTGCGTAATTACTCGAATTACTAAATATTACTTCTTCGTTGGAATTTGGATGAAATTGTCTGTCAAATTTCTTTTGATTTTGAAAAATTAATTTTTGAGGAATTCTTTGATGGAAAGCATTATAATCTTCTGGCGCATTATAATCGTAATAAGCGGAATTTCTTGTTTCTACAAGTGAGTTGTTTGGATTAGATGCCGAGCTGGTACACCGAAAACTATCATTTTCTAAAAATGAAGACGAAACTGAATCATTCACAAGAATTCCGCTATCGGTATCTTCATTATCCATAATCAATAATTGATCTTCTTCATCGTCTAAAATATGAGTATCATTTTCATTATACAATGGATTGTGTTTCTTATGAAATTCTTCTAAACCTGGAAGAGCGCCATAAGAAAAACTGCGAAGTTTAGCACTAACGGGTTTTTCTCTAATATTGTCAGTTGAAGTAGATGTATTTGGATGTTCAGGTGTTTTATAGAGTTTTGAAAGAAATTTATTAGTGGATACATGCAAATATTTAGCAGACATGGCTTTAAATTTAGAAGAAAAGCAAGAAGTTTTTGTTAAGCTTTCGTAGTCGCTAGCGTCATCGCCGTTAGATATGGTAAATATGTTATCATCAATATCGTTCAAACTTTTGCTGTAATTATTATAAAACGTAAAGTTACTGTTGGCACATTCACTTGACTCATTGCATCTAAATGAACTTGAATTTTTATTATCACTGTTAGACGAACTGGAAGTTTCAATTTGGGAAGCGTTGGAAGATGAACGAAAACAAGATAATCTTGTGTGTTTTACTCTATCCAACAAAGGATTCCGTTTTTCTCGAAGATGCCCATCTTCCAGAATATTATTCGAAATTGTTCGTGGCTGCGATTTGTATCTTCTTTTGTCTGATTTTTCTACCACTATCATACTCTCCCCAACATTGTATAATCTAGTATCATTTTTACATCGATTGCTGGACCAAGAACGTGGTGATGTGTCTGATAGAAAAAGGAATTGTATTATTTTTGGTATTTACATTACTAAAATTTTTATGCACAAAAATAGTGTTTAACCAAAACTTAATTAATATCAAACAGACTATTTGATCAGTTTCACTGACAACTTTTTGGCTGAATAAAATGCTTCTAATCTTGCGATAACATTTTGAAGTCTTTTTTATCATACAAAAATCGATTTTACAGTAAAATTTGTTTTGTATTGTATAGAGTCTTTTTTAAACCGTTGTCAGTCAGAAACGGTGCGACAAAATAAAAAAATGTATAGTATAAAAAATGTTTAAAACGTTTTGCTGTAAAATCCAGTTTTATATGACAAAAAAGGCTTTACAATGTACAATTTACATTGCTAATATAGGAGTGTCCGAGTTCTTTTAGGAGTAACTGTATGTCGAACAAATAGCAAGGTATAAAAATTTACCTAGTATGTATTACACAACATGCTTGCCAACATACAAAGGGGAAGAATTTGTAATACCCATCGTTCCAAATTTTCTGAGCTCCAAGTATGACTTATTGTTAAAAGGTGTGTGTATGTTTACTAGACGTGAAACTGTACTCTTAATACCTTTTAGTATAATGAGTCATACTCGAGTTCCCGTGGTTATGACTATATAAAAAAGTTTCACGTCTAGTGAACATACAAATACTTCTTAGTTATGAGTCATGGGTACTGAAGCTCTCGTGGTTATTAATATAAATCGTACTTCAGTTTTGGAAAATATTCAATCCATAACACTAAGGACCACCCTAACGTCCAAGTTAATTTACTCCCTCAAGATTTATATGTTCCGATCCCAATTTAAACTCATTTCTGTAGAGGACAAAGGACTTCAGGAAACATGTAAATTTACAGCAATTTTATACCTTAAAGTCTGGGTTTAGCAGCAAGTGCGCACATATTATGATGGATAGGCAAAAATGCTTGGACGACCTCTAAATATTATTTAATTGTGCTCAAATTTTAGAATAAGCCTAGTATCCTATAAAAGAACATTCTTAAAAGATGGGAGCAAATGTTGTACAACTTTTGAAATTAAGGATCACCCTAATACCTATGCATACCATTTGTTTTCAATTGTATCAAAACAATTTAGTTTCTTCATAAATTTCTTAAATTGAGATTTAAAATCAAGTAATTATTACACAATTATTTTTGCCGACCGCTTGAAATGTCCTTCGACGCAACATGAAGGCGAGTTTTTACGGGTCGATCTGGGTTGAGCGATTTCGGTCGTTCGACCATAGTTCGATCTGTCTTGAAAGCAAAAATGTTTACACGATAGATGCATGTTGAATAATTGAAGGGTCCAATGCAAGAAGTTACTATGTCACTTTTTGCCAGTTTTGAGATAATACGATATATTATGATAATATGACATAACAAGGAGCTTACCAGGAGCCATATTGAAAATTTAAGGTATACGTAAAACTGCCCTTTTGTCATAGAGAATCACTAAAATTATCAGGTCAATACGATAATTTGGTTTTGAATACTTTAAAATGGATTATCTCAAAACACGAAAAATGTACTTAGTAACTTCTTGCATTGGGCTCTTCAATTATAGTTCAAAATTAAAAAAAGCACTATAGGTACTCCATGCGGCTGCCGGCACGTTTTGTTTCCGTACGACGAGATGTTTACACTTTCAATTTCAGGCGTTCGACATTGATTCAGCAACAATCGCCGATCCAAAGTAAATAGTCTAGCCAAAAGGTGGTTTACATATTATTCAATTAGCCTTCGATTCAATAATCGAACCACATCGTTCAAACCAAATCAACCCGTGAAAACGCGCCTTTTAGGTTCCAGGATTATGATTTCTCATTAGATCAATCAAAGGAACCAACCGACCAACCCCAATATTTTAGTTTTGAGTAATTGATGGTTTTTTTAGACTTTATTACATTTAGGAAGTAATTTTGTGAAGTGGTTCCTTTCTGCAGAAAGCAATCCATTTTTTTCAGAATTCAATTAATTCGTTGATGATTATCACCACCAACTATAAAACATAGTTACTATCACATTTTACAATTCTGTTTAGGCAACCGCGTTTAAACAAAATTTTCTCTCAGAAAAACATCCAGCAAGGTTAGCACCTTACTAAAATATATGCAAGTACTCAAAAGACCATGAAAGGAAGAAGTTCTGGTAATAAATTCCATCTATATCCACATGGGCATAAATAATAACTTGCTGAAAAATTCACTTCTGGCGTATAATAGGTTTTATGCTAATATAGGCAACTAACATCGCACACAAGGTAAACTAACAGTTCAGTTTTATCAAATGCTCAAAAATTCCACAAAACATCACCTAATAAAAAATAATATTTAACTCGGCAAAAATGAACTAAAAATTGAAGACATGACTTTTTCAAAACAAAAAGAAATAGATATAAGTTACATTAAAAGCGTGCCTACCACCCCTGATTACCTTAAATATAAAATTTTTACTGTAAATTCGATGTTTTAGTTGATTCAGTTATAGATCAGTTAAAATTAATAAAATTTTAATTTTGAGGTGAATTTTCATAAATTTGTGATCCACACAAATATCTTAATAGAAATAATTTATAGACTCGTTATTAACTCTTATAAATAATAATCCAAAGAATATTAATTGATAATAATTAATCCAAATTGTGTAGGGGAACCTGTCCAACGGTGAAACATTTTTTTTAAGCAAATATAATTTATAAACCATTTGGCCTAAAGTACTGATTTACTTACCACTATTTAAATTTCTGCATAACAAATATATGTGTTTGTTCTCAATACAGAAGAAAACGTTCAAAAATCTATTTTTTTTGTACAAGTGGTGGAAGATGCTGACATTTTGATCGCCAACATGATCATAGTTAATAGTCTTTAGATCTTTAGATTTTTTGATTTTACGAACAGTATTAGGAAAATCGAATTCAAATGGTAATTTTATCATAGTAAGAAGAAATTGTCAAAAAATAATACTCTATTTATGGCCAAGCACCGACAGATAAAATAATGTTTTTCCATACATGTAACGGTTACGACACATCTGGTAGCAAATATTCAAGCAACATGACGTATATTCCGAATTTATTACTATACAAATAATTAAAAACTGTAATGAACACAGTTTTATAGACCTGCATCTAATTTCAACAACTACAAACTTAACGATTGTTGCTAAAGTCGAAACCTAGGAAGACAGAGATTTTTCTAACATAAAATAGAGCAACCAAAGTAGATTTAAAAATAAATGAAGAAACAGCAAAAATATAAAAATAAGCAGAAGAACAAAAGTAATAATGTACAACATTAGTTCAGAAACTTAATAAGATCGCTATAATTACCTACTAGAAAAGAATGCAGAACTATTTTTTCTTGTCCCATCCTATCCCACATTAATATTGATTGATTAATACCGTCCCGTTTTGCAAGTCCCGCAAATACCGCGAATCTCGCTATTTTTCTTTTCTTCTGATTTTTGAAGTTTTACATTTTACATGGATCCGATTCCTGCCTTCATCACTTATCACTTCATATGGTCATGCCCTAAAAATATCTTTATTTTACTCTGTATCTCGTTCATTCACTTTTAATTTTCGAATTTCTTTACTCTTCATTTTCTATTTAATTTTTCAATTTTAAAATTTTAATCATAATTTGATAGTTGAATCTTTAATAACTTGTAATTAAATTTCTTTTATTTATTAAATTATAATATGCCGTTCCGCTCGAACTATATTCGTGAAGGACGGGGCAAGACGGGACGAGATTTTCTGAGATCTGCATTCTTCTCTATTACATGTGCGTTGAAAATCAAAAGAAGAAAAACAATGAACCTGAAAGAATAATCCTGAGAATATATAGAGAATCGCACCAGGCCTCGTAGGCCCAGGGCTGAGTAATATTTCGGCATTTAATGCCTCATAAATGTTGCCAAACATATAATTTTTAGACAAAATAATAATGGGTTTTTTAGGAAAAACAACTTGCAATTTTTCAATATTATTAGTCCCATTGGGATTTTTTTTTCCAAAAATAAACATTCTTTCGATTTCTAAGGGTAAACTACCATTGACTGGGTTAAAGCTAAAACACCGCATTAGGTTACTAATTACTTTTGATATCATCAATATCTTGACCCAAGAATTATTTTCTTGTTAATTGATAATTGTTCTCGAACTATGTTAGATAATCTACTCACCAATTCTTGAGCGGTGTTTAGTATAAATGGGACTTTTTTCAATCAAATTTTCCTGCGGTAAATCAGGTCTAGGAGAATCAATTCGTAGCGGAGACAAACTTATTAGCCGCGGTGCGCTCCCCTGCTTTCGAAACCAACGCATATCTAGAAAAAAAAATAATATAAATATTTTTAATTAGTTTGTAAACAATTAGCAAGAATGACACCGTTTTAAACAAGTCCAGTCATGGTGAGAGCATTCGCATCACAAAAATATTTTAAAGACATTTTAATTAAAAAAAGAGGTGATAAAATCATATAAATGAAGGGATGATTAATCACTACTTTCTTTTTTACCTAAATCAAGTTTACAATCAATGTTTTGTAAGACCTTGCAAGACATATTGACTTGCATTCCTGACAGTATGATTTCATACATTAAATTCTTTTCGGTAACCTACATAATTAAAATAGTTCAAAAAAATTTTTAATTTTTATGAAATTTTGTCTTAGATTTTTTTTATTTCAATTCAAAAAAATATTTTTCTATGAGTGGAATTCATGGAGATAAATAAATGATAAACTATAGCTGTCGTTAAGGGCAACTACAATTATTTCTTTTGCAAAACCCTGTAATGTAGTTGTAATGTAAAAAATAAACGTGCTAAAAGACATCCAACTGTGGCCCATGCTGTATATACTTTTGAAGTTAGAAATCAAGGCTTTAAAAAAACAATAAAAAATATTTAATTAAGCATTGAAAATTATAACCCAATAAAAATAAAATAAATTTAAAAAAGGTTTTAGTAATCGTTTATGTATATTAGCAAATATTTTAATACATTTTTTGTGGTCGACACTTTTAATTAAAAAATAATTAAAAGTGCTATTCGGTTTCGCAAATATTTGTGGTTGCGTTCCAACTCTTCCTGATGTCATTTCTAGTTTATTGGTAAGGTAAACCAATAGCAGTGGTAAAGATGATAACTTAGCAGAAATATTTATACATATTTTATACAATAATGTCATAAGAAGCCAATATGCAATAACTTACTAGATGAAAACGTTCGAAGCAACTTTGTATTAAATTAAAAACGTGATGATATGTATATATCAGTTAATCAAATATATATTTAAATATTATATTTTAAATAATTATCTTCTTGGCTGAATTGTTTATATAAAAGTTTATAATAAAGGTGAAGGTCGATTCAAAACCTGGGACTGGGGAAGGTGAGCTTGTTTCAAGGTTGCGAAGTGCATATTTTACGTGCCATATATCCACTGGTACATTTTGAATTCTCAGGTGGTTACACAAATACATTGGTCTATACGTCGACCCTTACAGCTATTTGAACTATTTAGCTACTGGTGAAATACCATTCCGATATCAATTCTTCTGCATTAGCGGATGTTGCCATGGTTTGTTGAACCAATTCGCCTGAATACCTCATATGTCATCAACGAAGGCCAATACTCTGGTTATTTACATTTTTGAATTTTCAATTACTGTGAGTTTAATTTTTGTATGTTATACCATCATTAGCAAATATTTCAACTTCTAATTACAGAAATTATAAAACTTTTTAAATATTACCGTAGTAGTTATTGACCAGAAAACTGCTTCAGAACACATTTTAGTTGAGGTGATCAGTTTGGCCTCCTGTTCAACATTCAAATGTAAGAACTAATATTAATGTATAATCACGTAAAAATTCAAACCAAAATTTCCAAAATAAAAATAGTTCCAAGATGATCCTATGCGCTTTGGTGCGGAAACAGTCGTAATAGTGAAAATTGTGACTTCAATTTTATATGCATGACTTTCTAATGCTTGAATGATGTGAAAAATGTGATGTAAAAAAATTGTGATAGTGCGTTAACGTGCTCCCACTGGTTTTTATAGTTATCAGCAAAATTGTTGTAGAATTTCAAAGACGACATTAATTTTTCCTTTAAATTTCGAAATAGTCAAATTGTGAAATATCGATTTTTCACATAAGATTTGGTGAATTACCGATTTTGTTGAGGGTGCATGTACTCGATGCAAATAATTACCGTATATGATATAGTGGGCGGGGCCGCCCATAGTTAACTGCTATAGACTGGGAAAGTGTGACGTCAAAATGTTGCCGATATAACAGCTGATGGGTGGAAACATTGCCGGGTGCATGCGTTATTTTAAACTTTTTCGTGATTTTCCAATGTTTTAATTCAAAATTATGCCTTTATTGCATTTGCCCAGGTCGCCAACATAATTCTAGACGAAAAAAGTGCAGTTTTTGAAGCTATATGGTAACTAAACGCAAACAAAGTGAGGTTATCACCATGTTTCCACCCATCAGCTGATTGATCGTGACGACACCACTTTCCTAGTCTATAGCTGTGCTAGTCAGTGGCGTATAACTATTTCCTTGAGAAAATTGAATAATTTTGATGTAACTATAATCTATAATAATAATAACAATAAACAATAATGAATGTTCCAATTCCAAATAATATGTAATAAATAATCTAGTCACAATCAGTAACAAGATAGAACTACGCCCAATTTGCGATAAACGGTTTTTGCAATTTGAAAAATAATTTAAATAATTTTTATAAGGTTGTATTAATTTGTACAATGGTTAGGGGTTCTAGTGTATTCTCTGCCCCGGTGCCCGCTTCCATCTAGCTACGCCACTGGTGCTAGTGCTAACAACATATTGTAAATTTCTTTAATAGGGTTACGAATTACTAAACAATAATGGTTAATTTGACGTCTCATACAAATTGACTTTGATAACCTCGATCCTTGTTAAAAAAAATTTTTTTTTCATATTAAGATTAAAATCATTAAAATACCACTCAAAAAATAGATAAATTGCTTAAACAGGAATCTCTCAAATCATTTCCTGCAACTCTGAGCGACTGTCTTTGAACTTCTTTTTAGTTGTCATCGTAAAGCATGGTTTAACCGGAAACTAAAATCTTTTGAATTCAAACGAATACGTGTAAGGTACATACCAGCATCATCGTACTATAACAGAATTTTGGCGCATTCCAGTTTCGTATAAGCATTATAGGTGTTTAAATTTTCAACAGAAGTACATAATGTTCGGCGGTATGTCAGATGGATTGAGTAAATTGCTAAAATCATATTGGATAATTCGCACGTTTTCACTACACCTAAGAATTTGGTAAGAACTTACATTGATAACAGTGGGGGTAGGCCAGTGCCCACCCTGTTGATTAGAGTGCCCACCCAAATTTTTTAGGTGCTTGTTTCTATAATGTATTTTTTTGAGTTTATTTATAAATTTGGTGCGTTTCTGTCCACCTCAAATATATTGGGCCCAATTTGTGCCCACCCATTTCAAAAATGCTGGCGCCGTCGCTGATTGATAAACGCAGTAGTTTCATTTTTAGCGCTTTTGAGCTATTTTTACACCTAAAAATGAAACTACATTCTTACCAAATTCATATCTTTTGAATTTTTTGAAATCTTTAAACTCAAATGTTGCAAGAAAGGGGAGCCAAATGTCAAATTCTTGCTTCGGTTCGGAAAAATCGTAGATCCGAAATTGAAACACAGTATGGAATACGCTCGATCCCACACGCCGCGCCGGCGCCGGGGACATCCGTTGAAAATTGGAACACATACAAAATTTTCGGGATTACCTTTACATAACTTAGGTGATGATTTAGTTTTCACTTTGTGCTCTCCATACAGTTTAGATAACAATAATTGTCTAAATCCGCTACTGGTATAAATAAACACCATTTATAGCACAGTATCCAGAATTTCCATTCTGCAATTCTACGATCGCTCAAGCCACTGACTGTTCTGATCGCACGACATATTGCACCTTTTAAATGTATACAGAATAATAAGATTACCAATTCCGTAAACTTCTACTAAAAAAATTAATTAAATCATTACAAACTAAAATATTTTTAGATTTTAATAGTGCACTCTTTTTAATAACTGCCACTTTCACAAGGCTATCATAATCATGAGTTTTTGTATGTATACCCTAGGCGTCTAGGCAATATTCCGACTAACTGTAATAACCATTTTTAAATACCCATTGGTTTATTAGTTGTGAATCATTTTCATCGAAAGTATTTTGACGTAAAACTACGTCTTTCTCCTCGCATTTTAAGGTTGATAGCTAGCATAGATAATGATCACCATGACTAAGTTTAACCCTACATTCCGAAGTGACGGATATACTATAATAAAAGCTTGAAATAAAGCGCATTAAGACCTAATTTCTTTCTAGATCAGATCTGACATGAAAATTTAGCTATATGTCGGAAAATCCAACAAAAATTGCAATAAAAGCTGACATTAATAAAAAAAACAGCAAGAAGATGTAGTAAGTGTAAAAATAAATAAAATTTTGTTGATCCAATTATGCGCGTCACTGCTTTGTTTCAAAAACCAAGAGAATCACATTTGGCCCATAGACTCTCACGTACCTCACCAATTTAATAAAAATCTTTTAATGTAACTATTATACAACATTATAATCAATTAAAAAAATTTGAGAAAATTATAAATCAAAGTTCAAGTACATAATTATTAATATTTTCTTTAATTTATAAATAATTAGTTACATTAATTTTGTTAACTGTCAATAAAAACAGCTTGAGTGAGTTTTTATTTTCCCAGAAGATGTCTAAAAATCCTATATGTATAACAAATTGATATGAGCGATGAAGGATATAAGTTCTTAATTATACGGACATACCTTAATTATAGTATATTATAATATAAATTATGTTATTGATATTATAATTAATAAAGCCTGCTATACCATTAAATATAAGACATATTTTTATCTTACTAAATATAACTTCCAATTTTTAAAGTAATCGTAAGTTACGAACTAAATATAGATTAAAAAATTAAGAATGGGTTGCACAGACAACCTGTATTAATTAATTAAACTTTACTATATAGGTATCTGGTGTTAAAATATTTGTGCTAAAATCGTGCGATTATCTTTGTTAACTAACCTTGGTTACGGCCATTTAAAGTTTGTGCAACAACAAATTAAGTTACATTACTAGTTAAGGTAGGTGAAACCTACCCTCATTGGTTTATGCAGTTCTCCCTTAATTTAATTTTAAAATCTAATTAAATTTTAATTGATTTAAAAATAGCATACAAATTAAATTAAGGTCATTTAATAGCACTATAGTTTGGTGTTTGCGTTCAAACCAGGAAAAACGTGGAATATCATATCTCGACATTTTGACCAACATGAACATGCTATAGATTTACCTAACCTAGTCAACCCTCTTCAATTATAATAAAAACCAATTATTAAATTCAAATTTAATAATTCTAATAAATAATTGAAAAACTAATAATGACATTATTAAGCAATATGAACTTGGAATAAAACACTTCATTTAATTTAAGAAATAAGCAATAGTCAATTTTTTTTTTAATTTATATATGTATATCTATTATCTTGCAAATAAAGAACGATAAATTTAAAATAAAATATAATAACAAAAACTAATAGTACAAAAAGTGGTACTGTATAGAGAAGTAGTCGTCGGTTCGAATTCCGTATTCGAATATACAATTTTACAAGCTCAAATACTAAAGAGCTCCATCATTTTATTGTTCTTGTTGGTATTCCTGCTGGAATACCAGCTTATCGTCCAGGTACTCCTCATTATCCATAATATCAATTAAGATTAGATTAATGTTAGTTGTCTTCTAAGTACTTATTCGAAACGTTTAATCTTGCAGCAATTATAGCGATTTGCTAGACCAGAGCGTCTCAAGCTGGGGTCAGCGGTTCAAAAGGGGTCATCGAGAACCTAAAAAGGGGTCCACGAAAAATACCCAAAATCTTAGAATTAACGATAAAATTTAGTACTAACTGCAGATTTCAGTAAAATGTTATGTAAAAGAAATTTTTGATTTAATTAGTATGAAAATTGATTGTATTTGTTGTGCTGTAACAAAATTTTGCAATTTGTTTTGTTGCTGAGTACGCCGCTGCCTAGAGTCTGATTGGGGTTTGCGTTTTGTAAACGCAAGAGCGCAATTTTTAGACTTTGGTGTGAACTTTTGTAAGTGTGAGAGTGTTTTTCGAATTTTGGAGTAAGTTTTTACGTTTTTGTAATGAACTTCGTAGGAAGATACCTAATTTCGACGATATTCTTTTTACTCGTTAGATCTGTTGTTTTGTGCTGACTAGGGAATCTCGTATTTGCTTCTAAATAGCCGTATATTATTTTAAATCATTTGCAACGGTAAATTATTTTATATGGAACCAACCTCATGCGAGCTTATCGACCGATAGCTTTTATCTTCAACGTTAAATATTATTAACAAGTTAAATATTTAATTTTAATAATTTAATAATATTAAATTAATAATATTTTAATAAGTAAATTTTTTTTACTTATTTTGGTTCCACAATTAAGGTACGCTGTTTGTTCTTAATTGTGTTACTCCGAAGGAAAATAGTTGAGGCAAGCAGATACGACTTTTTGTGTTTTGGGTTGCAACTGCAGTTGGCAGCATACTTCTTGTAGAGATTATTTTTTCATTTGATTGTTACCTTTTTCGGAACTTATGACTCTCGCTTTCCGCACTATTTACAGCTACAGTTATATCTACAGGGCATCTACAGTAAATAAAAGCTGGTTGATCGTTTTCCCAGCTTGTAGAGGAAAATTCTGGAGGCCCCATAAGGGGAAGAGGAGTTGTTGTTTTCCTGCCTGGCGTATCATTGGTGCTATCAGTGTTAGGATAAGGAATTTTGTTTTAATGAACCAAAGTTTCACCTCGGGTGGATTTATGTGCTGCACTAATGGGCACAATTCGTTGCAGGGTCGGAGATTGAGAATTCGGTTGGGCCCCGAGGGGGTGAAGAAGTGTTAATAAATTTTGATTTGTAGAGGACCTTAAATAAATTAAAATTGTTGTTTAAGGGCCCACGGTTACCAAAACATTTAGAAACACTAGGTTAGAAGATTTTCGTAAAACATGCATTTTTGCACGATCTGCTAACGTCTGAAAAAAATATCAAAAAGAAATTTAGATTATTAATGGCTCCTTTATAACCTCACAAACATACAAATTTGAATACACAATTATATTAAATTTCAGATTTTTACAACAAATTCAAAATCACTAAAATAAAATTCAATCACAAAAATATTTCACATAAATCAAAATTTTCAAAAAAAAAAGATTTTGTAACACGACAATAGCTTTATATCTATAAATCATGATTATTTGCAATGACGAAACAACGAGAAATAAATGCAAAAATAAAAATTTGTACCAAAGATCCCCATTTATTGTACATTTCTATAAAATCAATTTTTTGATTTTTATGGATTTATTCAAATCTTCTACCTATAGTCCATTTCATTTAAAAAAAAAGTAAGAATTTGTACTAAAACGATGACCTCGAAATGTTAACCAATGAAATTGGTTAAAAATTAGGCGGCTTCACACTAGCGAAATTTACGTGTTGGTGACAGATAACATTTAATTTTTTGTATTATATTAAATAGTTCCTATGCAGTATTTCTTTATTTATTTCATCAAAATCGCATTAAAAATGAAGTAAATTTGTGAAAATAAGTTTCGTAAAACTATGCCTTAACTTTTAAACATTCTTAGTTAGGCAACACATATAACGCATTCAATTTGAATTTTTAAAATGACGTTTCCCTGTGTGAATGTGGTTTTGCATTTGACCTGCCACCTACATTTTTAGTATCTGGGATCGACTATAGTTAGAAGATTTCATCATTGTAAAGTGATTTGGTACATAAATTATATTATATTATATAATAAATTATATTATATTATATATTAATAACATTATATTTCACAAACCCCAAATTCGATCATAAAATCAAAGTAATAATAAAACTGTCAGTAAAAGGAAAATTTTAAATAAATTGCTTCTTTTATTATAACAACTATTATCTATTTAAATGCGCACTAAACCTTGTAAATATCCTCGCTTTCAATTTTGGTTAATTTTAAAGTAGTATTTAACTTTTGCTTTATGTAAGTGAACCAAAACTAATTTATGAACCTTCTAGTAGCCTTTATAGTATATAAACTGCAATTCAAGTTGTGATAAAAACTTTTTTTATGCCATTTACATATTAACTGTAAAAGCTTATGTGAAATAATCTAATAATTATTCTGGTTATATAGTTACTCATTCGTATGCAATTAGTTCCTCTTCTGAAGATCCACCATTTACTTCTGATTATGTTTCTATTTACACGGCATACGTATCGCATCTTATTGCTAATTAACAAAAAATGTTAATCTAAATCTGCCGTCGTCGTAGGGAAGAAGGCAGTAAGTATACTTTTGTAGTTTTGAGTAAAACACAAAAAACTAATCGCGCTTTGTGCACACAACTAATAGCAACAATTTAGATTTATAATATTGTTATCCATTTAAGACGAACAATTTGCGATTAATTTTTTGCGTTTATTTCAAAACTACAAAAGTGTACTTACTACCTTCTTCCGTACGATGGATAGCAGAAATGCGTTATTATATTAATTTTCTTTATCTTTTTCTTAATTTAGGACTATGTCCTGCTATTACCATGTGATGTATCAAATTTGCACTTGGCATTCGTGGTTCTTTGAGCATCACTTGCATATATTCTAGTAGGGTGCTAACCTTGCAAGATGCCTAGCCCATAGATAAAACTTAGGCTTTAGATCACAACGTGTAGTAGTTGTCACTTCTGCTACTACTTTTAATTATTGAAATTAATTGTATATTATATACCCAGCTTGAAAGACATTTTTAGTGGACAAGTAGACCATTGCGACTCAGTTCTTAAATCACATTAAAAATTTAGAGTGGTCCAGAGATCAATAAAGTACCTTGAAAATTTCTAGGCAAAATAGAGTAACAAACGCCGTTGTTATACGCCAGAAAGCTGGAGTAGTAGATATTATTGAACGAATGGTGGTGCTAAAATGGAGATGGACTCCATTGGACACGTGGTACGAATGGTGGAACGGAGAACGAAGATGTGAAGACCAAAAATGGGTAAAATAAGTAGAGACAGACCCCCGACTCGTTGAACAAACGATTTCAAACGAATCGCTACAAACCTGATTTATCTTGCTTATAGAAGAGAACTGCAGAAGAATTTAGAATAATGTGTCTTTTATGCATTCCTGTGATTTCTGCAGTCGGCTGAGACTGAAAAATGTGTCACTGTCCTTGCTTTTTGTGGAATATATAATATATACTATAAAATTTACTTTTATTTATTAATTATGTCAAAATAAAAGTAACAATTAATTAGAGATTAGTACGACTAATGATGTCTGAAGTCGTTTTTCAACCAATAAATAATTGTGAAATGTGTAACCGAATCATTGCTTCATTATGTTTTTGGTCGGATCCTAATCAAACTGCATTCTTATATGAAATCAGAAAAAAATAGAAATATTTAAAAATATTTTGTGTGCCGTCAAAACTGATACCAAGAGTTCGAATCTGTTTTTTGTGCAGATTTAGTTATGTCGTGAAACTTTCATAATATTTTAATTGAGAGTTAACCTATAGAACAGTTTAATGCAGTGTTGAAAGATGTAAAATGTAATAAATTAGCTAATGAATAATAACCAGGTGTATAGTTGCTATGTTAATTTAAAGATGACGATTTTATGACATGTATCTATGGTTTAGTAATTAAATAGTTCAAGACTCACTTTTTATATTATTGTCCTGTCCCCCACACGACCGTAAAAAATCTCTGAAGCAACGACAGAAATTGTTAGATAAAAATTTTGTTCAAATCAAAACCTTATGGGATTACAAAATTTCTATAAAAATTATTTTTAAAGTTCCGACTTTGGACGGCCGAAGCACCGAAACTATTAACATTTTAATATTAATCGATTCGTAACTTTTAAAGAGCATTTGCATATTTACAAATAGATTATATCTTTTTATCGTTTAGAATCAACAGATTTCGAATTACAAGCAATTTCCCCAAAATTGTTTTAATTTATACTGTGGTTTTTGGAACCTGAGTTTATATCTGGTACTTTAATATTTTAACAGAGTAATTTTCTTAGTTTTCTTTGGTTTCTTTGGTTTTATTAATTTCACCTAGGGTCTATCAACAATCAATTACATTTCAATATGTTCACTTTGAAAGTTTTCAATTGGATACACCTCGTATTTAATACTTTATTGTATTCTATAAATTCATCATAAAAATATTTCAAATTAATAAGTACCATTCAAATAGTTTATTTTTAATTTATTTTGTATTAAATAAAACACTAATAAAAAAAGTTTTTTTGGAGTATTGAACATAATTATACTACACAAAACAAATTTAAACTTCAAGGTAAAATCACTGTATCATTAATTTACAAGAAATAGACAATATAATATAGTAGATTTAATTGTTTTTTTTTATTTTGGCTTTGGGTTAATAATATTTATAATTTCCAAAAGCATTTGATTTTAAAACAAAATGGTTGATATTAATTTTTCTAACCTTTTTCTTAAATAAATACTGTACCTAAACATATAATATTATGATAATCAACTTATAGTCTTTCAGTTTTGGAAAAAATTAGAATTCAGGACAAATCGAAAATAAATTTTACAATAAAGTGTAAAATTTTTCTTTTCATCTTTATCCACTTTCTCCAAGCAACTAATGAAATTATCTATAAAAGCTTAATCTTATGAATCCTACCGTATTTCAATTTCTGTTGCCACTAAATGTACCCACACATGGTAATGCCATGCCAATGGCATGCTTATGCCAATAAGAATGCTTACGTGGTACCCTAAGGATCAACTTAGGTACCCTAAGGTGATTTTAACTTAGTTTTCACTTCAAAATTTGAAAAAGAAATTCAATTTTTTGGAATTCAACTGTATCAAACCTTTTTCTATTTTGGAATATCGAAATCTCAATTCTTTTTGTCAATTTCTGACTATGATTAAATGTGTTTATTTTTACTATTTCTTGTACACATTTTTTATGCAAAAAGCAACCTTCAATTTTCAGCTTTTCCTATAACCTTTGTGTTTTAAAATGTGCAAAAATATAAAATTGGCTTAATCTTGAAGCAATAATATCGGAATGACTTTTTGATTTAACAGTTTTGTCAAGGATAAACATAAATCCAATTATACGATATTATTCGTTGAATTACAACTAATACAGTTACGATGTACACATCTCTTATGATTTAAATAGTAGTTTTAAATCTTCCAGTAAGGAAATTTCGGATAAATTTTTACGTATATTAGAATTTTATCCACTACGACGTTTCACATTCCACTAACAGTTCAAAATTCTAAAGAGTGTATAGTTCTAATGGTATAAAGAATAGTAGTTGATATATAGGTCCTGATTAACAACATGGATTTGTAAAACAACAAAAAATTATTAAAACAGCACGGCGAATATTTTTTATATTAATTTTTATATTAAAATATTAATTTCTATATTACATGTGCTAAACACGTTAGTAATGTATCAATTATTCAAATGAAAGAGAAAGCTATTATATTAAAGATAAAAAATGCAATAAAAAAATACAGAATCAAATATGCAAATAAATGTATAGATATAAACATAAAATCGTTTTTATGTAAGAATCTTTGTGCTTCTGCACATTCAGGAGAAAGTTAATATAAAATCATAATGTTACTTTTTTTTGAAGATTTCATTAGTTTTCTAATAATTTTCAATTTGTTTATTAAAAAATGCCAATTCGAAAATTTAAAAATTTAAAACCCTGAGCTCGTTTCCTTAATTATCCTTATAAATCCTTAAACAGGTGCCTATTAATATTTCTCATCAAAATGTAATAAATAAATTACCATTGTGCGAATACTTACAATTTATACAATGTATCTCATTGTAATTTAAAATAAATTAATGGTCAGACACATAAATATTAAGTCAAACAAAAACAGTCAATTAACTGTTAGTCGAACAAAATTTCGGATACGTATCCTAAGATATACAGGGAATACTAACACGAAAGGGATTGTCGGTGTCCTTCACCGGTTTTAATCAATTTTGCATATGTTGTAGAGCACCGAAAATAATAAACTCTTATTTTTTAGATGTTGTTAGACTGTTTTAGGAAGTGTAATCGTTCCTCAAAAATAGGTTGAAAACTCAAATTTTTGCATTTTTGAGTGTCACTTGAAGGATCATTCGACAAATTATTGTATAAAATTTTACTGTGTGAAATATTGAACCAAACGTGGGACTGATACTCTCCGTGGAACTGAATTCATTTCCCCTTGAATTCCCCTGAATTGAACTGCATTGCTATCCAATTTATCCCATCTCGCATTGTTCTTTATTCTGTGACTCCTAATATTTGAATAAAATAATGTAATTAACTACACATTAGACGTTACACATTTATTTCCAGGTTTGTTTGTATCGTAACCTCCAGTTTCGAAATTTTCATAATAAGTATTAATAAAAAGAATAAGTATCAGAAAAACTTATAGCATTTCCTTAAAGGAAGGTCGACTCGATAATGATAAAATGTAAAAACAAACAATTAGCTACATAAAACCGGAAAAGCATTCAAGACAATTTGTGCAAAAAAGGTGCTCCAAAATTGCCAACAAACGTCAAATTTGGTTTATTTTCAATCTTTTAAATTTTGGGATCAGGGAATAGTAATCCTGTGCCGAATCAACATGTTTAATTTAAGACTTCATAAAATCTTAAATGGCATACTAACGTAAATTCTGCATTTGCCATATTACCATTACGATCAATGGTGTAACTACACCTCAAGAGGCGCAGGGCGGAAGTAATCATTTTTAGTTTACCGTGTAGTCAGAGACGTTCTCAAGGGGGGATCTTCGACAATTGGCAAAAGTTGTGAAGTTCACAAAAAAGTTGGTAATTCACTGAACAGTTGGCAAAACTACTAGTTGTCACAAATCGCACAATTAAAAAAAAAGCAAAAATAGTTGACAATTTCAAGACTGTTCCCCCATCAAAAGTGTCAGTTCGACACGTCCTTGCGGGTAGTTTGTCTTAGATTTTCTTTTTTTCATTTTCTTTGTATAAAATAGTACTTATTCTTATCTTGTTGTGTTGTTCTGTTTTGTTGTAGTTTGGCAAATCCAGAGGTAAATTATATTTCTATTTAGTAAATTCAAAAATTACGAGTTCTCTTGTAATTGAATTCAATGAGCAAGAATACATGATATTATAAATATTAATACGGAATTTTCGTGAGATACGGCTGGCAACAGTCATTATTGACACGATTTGATAAATTTGGATTAGGAACATTTAAATGAGCAGACACATTTGTGAATATGTACGAGTAGATAGGTCTAATAATGAAACTAGCGTTAAAGGAAACTCTGTAAAAATAGAAAATTAAATAAAAATTTAAACAGAAGGAAACTCTGTAAAAATAGAAAATTAAATAAAAATTTAAACAGATTGGAAGCAAATTATTTACCGGGATTCGCAGACGGCTACCGGCCTCCATCACGTATGAAATATTAAAATGAGCCTAAATCACACAGACCCTAAATCAGTTAGGCCCACGGCCTACCGGGAACTTCCCGATTTCCCAGTGGGCCAATCCGGGCCTGGTGTGAAACACTGTAATGATTACAGAATAATGAGTAAAATGAATCATGCGTCAAAGCCTTTCTTGACAATAATATATATTTATGTATATGCGTTTATGACAACAAATTAAATAAATAATGAGCGATATTAAATTTGGCTTTAAAAATTGTTTGAATACAAAGGGTTCTATACTAAGGGTAATTCTCAGTAGCTATGATAGAACTTTGTCTGTCGACTACAGCCATTTTGAAAATATTTTGTTTACGATCAATTGTTATTGTGTTCTGTCACAGTCACCATTTTTCCATGAAGCGCTACACGATTCAACAACGCAACAAAATCGTAAAAATGAAATTAAAAAAATAAAAACATAAATAATTGGTCGCCAAGATCGTGCTATTTCAAGCCCTTCGACTTTTTTCTTTGGGGTTACGTTGAATCTCTGATATAATACCAATAAGCCAAGAATAATTGTCGACCTTGAAGAAAACCTTGTTCGCGTCATTGGCTAGATTGAAGCCAAAAATGGACCTCTCAGATGACCGCCGTCAAGCAAAACTGTGGAGTCCATTTGAACGATTTTATTTTTAAAACATAATGATTAATGATATCGAATGCTCCTTAATTTGAAATAAGAAGATCCGCTATAATATCTCATTTAAATTTAAAGATGCATCACTCTTCATTAATGACTTTTTAGTTCTAGCACAGAAATATGTACCTAAATCAGCAACGGTCAGTGTTTACTTCCTTTATAGATTACGAGAAAGAATGTGAAACACCGCATTTTCCTACCACGGAAAATAGATCTAGATAGCAAAATCGTTTATTATACACAGACTGTATTGCTATCAATCGGCTCAGTTTTGATTTGAAGACGTCAGAACCGAAGATCTTAAACACCTGAAAGTGGCCCATCAGAGATGCGTGTTCTCTTCTGGTAACTTCTGCTAAATTATTTCCAAAAATATTTTTTGTATCGTATATTAATTTATTTTTTAAATATGTGCGAATGTGTTTTTTTGATTTTTTTTTAAATGGCATTCTCTATGTATTGTATTTCTACACTCTACTGCAAAAATTCTATTATTTTAACGTTTTATTTAGTTGTTAAATATTGCATCTTCAATATTATTAATATTCTTCTTCTTCGAGTACCATACACTATGCAGTGCGTAGACGATCACTTGGCTGAAGCCAAAGTGACGTACTAGGGAATTTAGTTAATAGAGTGGTTTCCCGTTGCCTTCCCCATAGCCCACAGATCTATCTTGAGCTTTTAGATCACAGCAATGTATTCGGACGCGACCAGGATTTGAACTGGGGTTACCCGCTTCCCAATCGGCCGGTGTAGGCTTTACGCCATACTGCTGGTATTAGCTATCACTCCAAGTAGAAAACGAAGGTAATACTAATAAAGTATCACATAATTGAATTCTTGAAAATATTGATTTGATTTTTTACCTTATATAGCATTTTTTTTTAAATATATGATACTGATGAGACCTAATAAGGTCGAAACATGTCTATCATTGTTGGGTTCTTGATTATATTGATTTAACTTTGAATTTTTATAATGAATATTACAATTATGTGTTGTGTATATGAGAAAGAGCAAGCACGGTTATTACAGCTTTGGAAAGAGGTGGAAGAAGAGAATATGCCTGTTCAAGACTTAAATTCTGGTTCAGAAGTTGAAGAAGACTTGAAAAATTGATTTTAAATAACATTCAACATATATCCTTCTAAAATCAACACAAAATTCTAATTGATTTGCCTATTTTAACTCATACCCCACCAGACCACTAATGTGGCTCAAGTCCACCAGACCTACGCCGGGTTAAGATTTCCGCCCTACAGGGTTACAACTCAATCAGCGATTTCAACAAGCCACTGTTGTGATTCAAATTCTACTTCATAACAATTTTATACCATAAATTATGTCATAATTGAACTTTATTTTTCAAGGTTATTATAATATTTTTTATCATTGACAAATTTTATTTTATTATGTAATACACTACTACTTGTTTCGGGTTATATTTCCATTACCAAGTGTTGAACAAAAATACAGTCAACTATAAGCTACTTATATTTTAAAAAATTTAAAACAAATCAACATATTAAAACCAAATTAAACTAATATTGGAGGTTGTAACGATGGTAATGTGATTTGATTAGCATACAGATCTGGTACATGCATATCGCTATTAGTGAACCGCTTATCAAGTTCGGTAATTCGTTGATTGGGTTTGAATTTTTTTTTTCGGGTCTTTGTTATTTCTAAACTTTAATCCACCACAAACATGCAGTATCTTCAGATTATGCTCACGGACTTCATGGTTTTCATCCAGGAAGTGGTCTGGAAAATTAGATTTTCCTGTATTTTTTAGTCTCCAGTAGGTTGCATGCGCTTTCTATCTGGTTTAGAAGTTAAGGCCAGATTGACCAATGTATCTCTGCTGCAGTATTTTGCAGCTTAACTTATATTTATGCTGTTCTTTAGGTATTTTTCTATGGGATCTTTTAGTTTAAAAAACAGTTTACGTATGGACCCTTTACTTTTGTAGAAAATCGTAACGTTTTTGTTATCTTGTGTAAGTTTTCTATCTAGCTTTTCTGAGATGTTATCATAATATGGTATGATGTTATATTTCTTATTTATTTTATATGTATTATGAATGAGTTGATAAATTCACTGGGATGGCCTTTGTTGTTTGTAATATTACTTTATAATACAAAGTATGAAAAAGTATTGTAATCGTGCAGAAAGAAACATTGAGATTTTGATGATTTATTTCGGATTTAAATCGGTACACGAAAACGCAGAAAAAAATAATATTTTGTAAATTAAAAAAATTATTTTTTTCATCTTTTTATAATTTTATTTTTTTATTATATTCTGCTCTATAATAATATAAAAAAAAGTATTAAGAAATAATAGTGTAAATATCCTATTTTTTTAAATATTGTTTTTACAAATTTTTATTTTAAATTTTATTTCTTATTTTTTAAAATTTATTGTTATTTAAAATTATTATAAAGTTATGGGCATGGCTACATCCACTTTTTTTTATAGTGTTCAGTTCCACTTGCAGACTTTTTTCAACCGTTGGGGTATTGACGAGATATTTGATCATTGTTTTGTATTCAGATAAATTTAATGGATCCACATATTATGATTGGAACTGAATGGGATAGTGGTGTCATTATAAGTTAGTTATAAAAAAGCCAAAAATAAACTATATGAAACATTTCTTATTAATAATTAAAAAAATTTGATTTCTGAATTGACTTGGCATTATCTATTTACCCATTTTAAGATAATTTTAACTGGGGAGATCGAATAGCAATTAAAAAAGTGTCTTAAGTTATCGTTTTCATAAATTTCAATTTTGGCTAATATTTTTAATCTCAAAATTGCTTTAATTTCAATGGATTATTATAACTTATATTTAAATTATTGCAATTTAACTGAACAGTTAAAAATAACTACCGCGCTACTAACTACCCAATTAGACCGTCCGAGTAGAATAAAAAATACAAAACTACCAACTACCAACTATTTTGCAATATTATATATGAAGTTCATCTTAAAGTTCCGATATGAAATTGCAATCAAGTTTTAATAGTTAAAACATAACCTCATCTCATCTAATATATAGGTATTATGTTTGCGAGATGTACACTGGGATAGACATTCCTTCTTCATAAGTGGAAAGAATTCTAACAACATATTATACCAACTAAGAGCGTAGAGTTTATTTTATATTAAATATTTCAATACTATCCAAATTTAGACTAAGATTAATAAATTTAAATAATTAAAAGTTATTTTATTATCCAGTATATGAATGGAACGAGCAGCATTTAAAGAAAACTGGAAGCCATGTATAGAAATAAAAAGTTATGGTTAAAGTTATTTATGTTAATTAGTAATCAAAGCCTGCAAATAGATAGTAAAATCAATCATTTCTGTAAAATTTAAATATGGTAGAAGAAAGCCCAAACTTTTAGGTATTTAATACCATGGCAAAGCAACATCAAATTATAACGGTAGAATTTCTGCTTGACAAACTATAATAATATTATGTTGTCTATAGAAATAGGAAAATATCTTGTATGTAATTTAAGTCAACTCGAGTAGCAAAGACCGGATTTGTACTCTTAATAGTTTTTTCAATATAAATTTATACAAGCAAGATTCCATCTTCGCTTAGACGACGTCGCTAATTATAACTACATTACATTTTTTGTAAAAAGAAAAGAGTATATTTTGTTTCCACTTCTTTGTTTTATTTGTAACTTTTCATTTCATTTTGTAAGGAACTTCTGTAGCAGCTTCAACTAATCCTCGGGCTATTCTTAAATACATATATTTTTATAGCAGTTAATTCATTATTACAGAATATAAGAATAATACTTGCAGTTTCTAAATATTTGCAAGTCATTCTATTAACTACTTAACTATTTCGGGTCAGGTTTCTCTGCCGCACCCTGTCCAAAATTGGGAAGATTCAAAATTTAATATTTAAATGAAAAAGTAAAGCCAAGTAATTTGCCTAAGGTCTCTTCTAAGTGTTTTTGTTTTATATTTGTGTAATTTACAATAATTTGTTTTGAAAAAATTAAATATAGAGGAATATTAAAAGACATGCAAGCAAGTTGAATTTTATTACAATGAAAAAGATTAGCTTGAGATTGCTGTTATTTACCATCTTAAATTATAAGTTAATAAAGATTATATAAGTGAAAAAGCAATTAACTTTTAAAGAATATGATAAAAATTAAAAACTGCATGTTTCAGAAGCTGTAAACAGGAAGCTGCGATTTAAAGCCTGATGGTTGTATGTTATTTAACTTGTTTCACTTGCTGTTAAATGGAGAAAGTTTTATAATAAAATCTGTTGCGCCATATTTTATCAATAACAATAATTATGTAATATATTTATTGATTGGCAAATTCTTGTATATATTCAAATTTTTCATTATTCAAGTTCCTTAAAGCTTAGTATCTTTTATTACTGCTCACATTTTTATATAATCACAAATTTACATATTGACCTAAATAAAGGAAAACGCTAAGTATAGATTTTAATTGTAATCGTCAGTTAAACATACACTTGTGTTTTTATTTCTTATTATTGCAAATAAACTAAATAATTAGTATAGCATACAAGTACGCGAGTGCAATGAACTAGCAGAAGGTAGCACTATAAAATGAAAAAAATAGCAAATTTTTTTGTTGACTTTTACAACAAATACCTCGGCGCATTATAAATTTGTTTATGTACGCCACTGGAATAAAAAAATAATTATCGTTGCGTATTGAGAACAAAACAAGGAGTGCCTTACTAGTTCGCAGAAATGTCGAATTCCCATAGAAAGACAATTTCAAATTGCGCAAATTTTAGTATTTACAAATATTTTCAATTTTATTTGTTATATATTATTTATCTAATTGTATTTTTTAGTAACGCTAAGCATTTCCGGTTAACCTGTACTAGGTATGTAAATATTTGCTCGACGAATTTATTCAAAATAAATTTAATCGAACTTAATTGAAGTGGAATCTGACTCGATTGACTTTTAATGACGCGACTTTTGTACAAAAAATTGAAAATGAATCATCTTTTAAGGATGTTTTATTGTGAAGCAACTTTAAAAGAGCATTCTTCAATATAAACTATATAATAAAAATCTTCTCTTTCACAATACAAATTATCTCGGCTATTAAAAGTTCATCTTGACATATAAAATAAAAATGGCCAGTTAAATTATATTTTAGTTTTGGCTAAAAGCATTTTTAATGATGTCATTGGAGTATTTCCTCATTTATACAATGATGGACATTACGAAATGGCTCCGTAAATTTTAATATTTTTTTATCGCCATCGATTTAAGAATGTTAGATACATTACCTTTTAATATTTCTCAGAATTTCAAAAAAAAATATCAAACGCAAAATATTTCTACAATGCAATCTTAAGAATTTCAGCAATGAAGGTGTAAACTATTTAACAAACTTGTTAAAAATAAGCTAATTAGATTGTCCTTATACTTTTTAAAAGAATCTTTTGTTACCCAACTTCAAAAATACTAACAATTGCAAAAACTCAATGAGCTATTCATAATTAAATATTTAGAAGTAACAACAGCAAAACTTGAATTATTAAAAGTACACTAAAAACATGGAAAAACTTATTTCAGGCTTCTCAGCAGAGAAAGACATCAAAAAACCCTAAAAGTCTTTTAGGCAGAACAATTTTGACTAGGTATGGTTGTTTCTTTAAATCTTCCAAACTAATTTTGATTTTATTCAATCCTTTGCAATCCCTCATCAGTCTTCTGTACAAAATTTAATCTAGATCTTTGCTCTATACTTAAACAAAGGTATAAAAAACCTTGGGTCGTGATCACTTGATTATTAAAAAAAGTTTTGCAATAAATTAATAAACTATTTTAAAGATCCATTTTTATCCAATTCTACTTAGAATTTGCAAGTGGAAGATTTGTTTTCGAGAAATTTAATTGTTGCACATATTAGAATTTATTACTAGATTTACAACTGAACTAGAGTTACAGCCCTTCCTCTTCGAAGTAACAGACCGTTTTGATCGTTGGTAGATTGCATGGAATGTGTAAAACAGTAAAATCCTTTTTGTAGTTTTGTTTTCCTTTTTTACAATTCCTGCAAATTAATAATCTTATATTTTGAACTACCCAAGAAAATTTCTGCTGTTTTTAGACAGAGACCTGTTTAAAGGTGTTCCACTTCAACATGTTTGTCCCTGTTAATTCGCCAAACTTTCTTGTTTTCGTCTCATAAAATATTGTAGATATTCCGTAAAAATCATATTTTGAACCCCAAAACAGCATTCATATTTATTTATGTAGTGTATGAAGCAAAATAAACAAAGTGCAAAAAATAAAAAGAATCTATAATTTAATGTCTAGACCGTCAATATAGTCAATTGATGATGGCGTCAATCGCTAGAAGTCCAGCTGGCTTCCGTGTTAGGTTCTCAGATTACATTTTCATTGCGTATTCCATGGCTGGTTTTACTGCAGAAAGATATCATATTACAACATCGACCGGTGCTGAACATAAAGACCCTATAATTGCAATAATTTGTACAGATTGCTAATATATACTAGTTACAATCTTCTAATCTGAAATTGCTCCAATACAACTTATTGTTGATAGCAGCTGATAAGACTGTATTGACAATATTATCGATAGTCGTGGCAACCAATGAGAGTAACAGCTTAAGGTATGCACTTCCAATAAAAACTATTCACTCATTACACATCTGGCTGCTCAGTACAAACCAGGTTTTGGTAAAAATTCAATAATTTAATTTATAGCGGCCCAATACTAATTTTCTTAGTCAATATAGTCAGTGAACTACCGGCTTTATTATTTATATATGCATATTAAAGCATATTAGACATCTATAGACATCTATAGACATCTATAGAACAGATGAGATCTTCCAAGTACCTGAGCTGCACCATAGACCTGCACCAGGAAAAATATATAGAAGAAAAGGTCGAAAAATTCAACTTCCTTAATGGCACTATTAAATGCACAAATAGAGATACCTTATTGAAGTTTTACACGGTAATGTCTGTACCCGCGGTTACTTACGGCAGCAAAACATGAATAACTAACAAAGAAAATGTAAAGCCGAATTCAAAGTGCGGAGATGAGGTTTCTAAGATCCATCATGGAGTATACACGATTAGATAGAGCGAAATACAGATATCAAAGAAGAACTTAATATTTTCAATTTGAACACCAAAATATTAGGTGTGCTAAAAAGTTCCTGGCCCAATTAGACAATAAATGACGTCAAAGTAGATTATTTCTGATACTACTGATTTTCAATATTCAATTTTCAATAGATGTTATTAGCTGGAAATGTCTTCATTTAAGTTTTCGGCGAGGGTTGGCTTGAGACCATAAATTTCGCTACTGTACCTTCCGTACGGAGGTGGAGATTTTCGTTACACAAGGTCTCTGTCTCACTACTGTACCTTCCGTCCGGGGGTAGAGATTTTCGTTATCAAGGTCTCTATCTCGCTATCGTACCTTCCCGTAATTGTTAGTTTTCGTTATACAAGACTACCGAAGTTCCTATAATTACACCGTATCTAACCTCCAGTCGTTTACGGTTACTAGACGGTTTCCAAATCCTGTTATCGTGAGCTTTCGGCATACAAGGCTGACGGAAATCTTTACGTAACTACCTTTAACATCCGAACGACGTCCGTTTCCGATAATATAACTTACTTCAATTTCAGTTATCCACAAGGAGACAGAAGCTCAGTTATCAGTGAAGCTTCAGAAGTTGCGATCCTACCGATGCATCCCGAAGTCAAACCAGTAAGAGCCAAAGTAAATAGTAATTGTCCGAATAATCCCGCATCATCCTATCTTTTTTTGAAAACCAAAATCCCGTTCCTGCCGTAATTTCTCATCCGTAGAAAAATACATTCCGTAAAATTTGGTATCAAATTAGGTAGACATTCATATTTGCGAGGGTAATTTCCAGTTACAAAAGGGAGCTTCAATTCAAACAGTAGTTATTCAGTAAATTTTGACCAGTTAGTTAAAAGTAGCAGTCACCAGCTATTATTGTTAAATTATCCGAAACTTAGTAAAAATAAGTAATCATTGTGCAGCCGATATTATTGCAAGCCACTTAATTCAATTCAGTACTAAAGGACATAGCCGTACCAGAAATTTTTCTTTCCAGGTTCAGTTTAACTGTTTTGTATCATATTGTTTTGATAAAGTTAAGTTGTAAATAGTATAGTTTAGAATTAATCAACTTTGTTTGTAGTATAAAGTAGTCATACAATATATGAATTTTTTCATCCAAACTTGCGTGTTATTGACACTAATCTCCCCCCCCCCCCGCCCCGTTTAGTATTAGACTTATTCGAATTGGCGCCCGAGTACCGTCTAGTGAGTGAGGAGTATAATCGACAATTTAAGTCCACCCCCTGGCCTAGCTTCCGGAGCTACCCAGTAGTTGCCAAATATTAACCCTTCATTTAGAAGGGTCAAATTAATGGCTCTACAAAGGCCAATTGTCGAAAATGTCGATAAAATCCTGGAAATTGTTCACTCCAACCGTCACACAAGCACTGTTTCGATTGCCCAAGAACTCAAGATTAGACAAAAAACCGTTTGGAATCATTTCAATAAGGCTGGATACAAAAAGAAGCTCGATGTATGGGTGCCACACGAGTTAACGCAAAAAACCTCATTGACCGAATTTCTATCTGCGAATCGTTGGTGAATCGCAACAAAATCGACTTTTCTGAAGCGATTGGTGTCAAACGAAAACGGTCGTGATCGAAACGCGGTGAGTCGGCGGAAACGGTGGCCAAGCCAGGATTGACGGCCAGAAAGGTTTTACTGTGTGTTTGATGAGATTTGCAGGGAATCATCTACTATGAGCTGCTCCCCTACGGCAAAACTGTTAACTCGAAACTTTACTATCAACAATTGGACCGTCTGAAGAAAGCAATCGCCCAGAAGCGGACAGCTTTGGCCAATGAGAAAGGAATTGTGTTTCATCAGGACAATGTCAGGCTACATACATCGATAGTGACTTGCCATAAGCTCCGAGAGCTTGGTTGGGAGGTTCTTATGCATCCACCTTATAGTCCGGACTTGGCACCAAGTGGTTACCATCTGTTCCGGTCCATGGCAAACAATTTTGCTAGAGAAAAATTCGCTTCAAGAGACGTTTATGAAAATCAACTATCTCAATTTTTTGCCAATGGGGACTAGGGCTTCTATGAGAGAGACATACTGAAATTACCTTCAAAATGGCAACAAGTTATCGAACAAAACGGCGCATATTTTACATAAATCGGATCATTCTAACCATGGTAATCTAATGCCTTCTATTTCTTTTACTACACCACTAAGGAAACCACATTTATCAAAATTTTGTTTTCTCTGTAATTCAATCAACGGGGAAATCCCGTCACTGATGTAGTTAAATAAGAAATTAAATAACTTCTAAAATTTTACCTGAGACTTAAAAGTACACTTGATCAGAAGGCAACGATTTCAAATTAATTATTAAAAATTTACATAATTATATTAATATATAATAGATTGCAATTTGCCGGTCTTATAATTTGAAGTTACACAATATTATGTGTCTTCAGTTACAAAACTTTCTTTGAAACAATAAAACAGAATTTTTGTGAATAAACCCATTACTTAACGTGTGAATTTTGTGTATTTCGTGAGAAAACTTTACTTCATTAACTGTATATGTAATTTTACTTTAATTACTTAACCAATTGGTGTATTTTGTGTGAATTATTAATGTTCGAGTTTAACAACCTAAAACTTATGAAAAATTTAGAAAGAAAAAAATCAACTTGCCTTTTCTGTCAAGAATTGCACTCTTCAAAATTGCACCAAATATTCCGGAATAATAAGGACACAGGGTTCTTTAATTAGAAGGCGGCATTAACCTACCATTTTAATGAGGATACTTAGATGAATTGTAAAGATTTAGATGCCGTAACCTAGTGCAACATATAATTGGTTCAATAAAAAATCTATTGTCGGATTGTAAACAAAATAATTAAATTACGTTAAAAAATTATTGGCGTATGAATTACAAATCAATTAGTACTTAACTGTAATTCTACAAACCCTAATTAAGTACTTTGATTTTATAATTAAATAAAAAATAATATAAAATTCTAATTGAATGTTTGTTTTATATTTCGTTCAAGAGAATAAACAGACAAACTGTAAAATATACTGGTATATTGAATGGGAAAAATTCTGCAAAATTAAAATTTTATATGGGGAGAATCAAATCTGATTTTAAATTTTTAAGTAAATTAAACCACTCAGGTCAGGCTAATCTGTAATAGATGCCGACTTCCTAAACGGTCGACCTAGTTTACAATCTCCTAGGAAATTATAGGTTGATTTTCAGAATGGTAAGTCAAGTATTGATTTCCGCTCTTCTGTAATTAATATTGAAGATGATTTTCTTCAATCTTATTTGTTTGAGGTTTCAAATCTGTTTTTTATATACAAACTTCTTATGTTTTTCGTTTTATTTTGAATTTGTCAAGAGTGATGTGGCGCTAAAATTAGAATCCTGGAAAATTTAATCTTCTAAACACGTTTACCTTCGAATTTTAAATCGCCTGCGGCGTTTTGTATTTTCAACTATTCCTAGAGCGATTACTATTATTTTTATTTATATCTGTTCAACTATTTAGGTACTATGTCGGCCGCTGTTTATTATTTATTTGAGATTTAACACGAGCCTATAATGGAAGATCATGTTCGCGAATATATGGATATTTTTATCATCAGATCTTTACTTTATCTCGTCCAGTGTTAAGAATTAATGTTCCCGAATTATATCCAAAAAGTGAAATTGTCAAATTTTAACATTTTCTATGAATTTTTTTATTTGGTGTTTATCAAATGTGGTGAAATTTATTTAAATGTAGAAGGTGTGATTATATTTATTGCAACTAGTCCTAGTTATTCAAACAAAGTGAAACCTTGCTTTGTTTAAATAATTTTCTTCGGGTCATGAATAACCACGTTCTTATCACAAAATTTTAATACATACTATAGCTCGGATTAAATGGCGTTAAGTGCACCGTTAATTTTAATTTCAACAGTAATTATTACAATATTATTTCTTGTTATGAAAATTTGTAATGTCAACGATTTATTTTTCTCAGTTTGGGTTTTTACCATGAAGTTAATGGTTCCAAAATTGAATTCTTTCGTAATATTGAAACGAAATAAAAGTTTGCAATCTTGACTGTATACTAGTGTAATAAAAGTTAATTAAAAAATAATGATTATTGAAAATTCCCTTAGGTACTAATACTATAATTACGTAAATTTCTAAGTTTTTTGCTTAATTAAATCGCAAATTAAATTATTTTCATGACCTATACATGATTCGCTAATCGAAAATTTATATCATTAAAACAGTGGAGTATCAAAACGAATTAGTCACTTTTTTTAAAACACAAACTCGGTACCATTTATGAAGTATGTCTAAAATAGGGGATTTTGAAGCCCCAAAAAATGCAGAATCGAAAGGAAACAAAAATAAAGATCGGCTTAATTGGACACATACCTGAATGAAAATAATTTTACAAAAACCATATAAAATAGTACCAGCACAAATACCATACATACATAATATGAGATCTGTTTATACAGAAAACTGGCTTAAAGCTTTCTCATTCCGTGTTTCGAATAATAACAACTAACTGAATGTTGTTAGTTGACAATTCCAGTCTAGTCAGATTTCATATTAGAATTATTTGCAAATATTGTTGGGCTAAAAAATGGTGTTAACTGGTCCATTTTGCCAATGAGTTCAAAAATTTGTGCCGAAGTTAATATTAAGAAAAATCTTTTAAATTTAAAATTACTTACTTATAATAAGAGGAACACGCTTGTGTATTGACACTTTTTACAACCAGTAAATTTCAACTTTCACATATTACTTTAATTTACGATACACGACACTTCAAAATATACGTTCACACTAAACACATTTACCTATCTACGAGTGACTGTCATACAATATTATCATAATCACGTTGCTTCTCCTGTACATATATTCAGGTAAAATTGTGGTACGCAAGCGCTATTCACGACTTGGTTGGTTAAGCACGTGCAAACTTGTCTTACCTTGACAAATATTACCTGTACTATTATACTATTGGAACAAGAAGTTTAAAGGTATCAATTTTATGCAAAGGTATGCTTATTATTGTAAACATACCAAAACTAACAAAGAAATCCTACAATCTTTCATGGAACCTCCATACACTTAAGCATTCCATTCTTCTTAAAACAAATTGCTTCGATTCAAACTGATTCCAATATTACCATCCTGTACAATTATTATCAAACTTTTGAAAACATATCTGAGAATTTTTTAGTTAACAAACGTTTTAACATGACTTCTTCGTTTTAGAAGAAATTAATAATTAAATATCTATATTAACAAATTTATTACTGGTAAACTGGGGTAACATTAGCCCAAAATTCCATGTTTTTTCACCTATTTAGTATAATTTTAGCTGAACTATTACGTATTAATGCTTCTACTTTTTTTTTCTTGTAGAGCATGAATGGAAGAACAATTTGAATAGGTATAAAACTTAAGTTTTTCTTACTTTCCAAATTTGCCAAACAAATTTTTGAAAATTAGGAACAAAGTTATATGGTGATGGGGTAACTGGCTCACAACTGATTTTACTCCTAAACTGCACGTAAAACGTATCTTAGACCAATATCACGCTAAATTATGTTTTGAAAAATCGCCAAGAACAGCTGAACTGAACCAAATATTAATTATTTGAAACTAATACCGTATGCCACCAAAACTGATCAAATAAAGGTATCTGCTGAGCAACGCCATCCGAGACAAACATTTTCCGGAATTAGGCCAAAGTTACCACGCTTGGAATCAATCTCGCCCAGTTTACTACTCAAGTTTAATAGAAATAACTAATACAGTGGCTCAAGAAAGAAACTCCTACATTTATACATGGTGTCCCCGGATAGACGTTACATAATTGCAGTGGTGATAGAGGACACTATTCTAAGAAAAATATTTAAGAATATTTTTTTTCTAAATTCAAGCCCTCGAGAGTTAAGCCTCCTTAAAGCATTTTTTTAAATTCCCACTTTCACATAGTCATAGCTCGGAAAATATTGATTTTTCAGTAAAAATGGTTAAGTGCTTTCTTAAAGAGCGTGAAATAATCTACAAACTATATTTTAACCTTTTATTATCTAAATTCAACGGCTTTCGAGTTATGAATTAAACTAAGTACAAAAATGATGAAAATTTTGAACTTTTTTTTTCTAGGTTTTTTTCAAATCGCTGTATCTTCTAAACGAAACATTTTACAAAAAATCTGACGCCCCATTCCGGATAGGAAATTTAACAGACTACAACTTTTGTCAAGTAAAATTTTTTGAAAAACTAATCCATTTCACAAAAAATTAAAAAATAATTAGTTGAAGCAGAATTGTTGAAAAAAGTTCAATATTGATCTCGGATCGTGTCGGATCTAGAATTATTACGACTATTGGTAGCATTTTCGAGCTATCCGAGAATTAATCCGTGATCTCGGATTGATTCTCGACTATTAGCACAGGCATTAATAATTAAGTTTAAACTATTACATTATTTAAGTAAATGTTCAAAACGACCACCCTCAATTTTAATTCGCAAATTTTGGGCTTTAATTAAAAAATTTTTTAAATGAAGGAATCCTGAAATATTGATTGAGAAGTGTAACTATTTATTTTATTGGTCAGCAAGATCTATACAGAATGAAATACTCTTGATATATTTTTTGGTGTGCTGTTAAAGCGTTGGTGTACAGCAACAGATGAAAGCCCGATACCAGAAAGGAATTAATGAACATAGTAAAGAATGCTATAGTAGCTCTTAACGAAAGAGGAAATGTTATAAATAATAATATACAACATCTTTTAAAACAATCACGACTGTGTATTGAAAATGAGGGTGGTCATTTTGAACATTTAATTAAATAATATAATGGTTTAATCTTCAATAAAATAATTTTTCAATAAAATTTAAATTCTGTGAATTTAATTTTTTGTTTTGTAGCTACTTTTTTTATTATTTTTTGATTTTTCTGTGAAATAGATTAGCTTTTCAAAAATTTTTACTAGACAAAAGTTATAGTCCCTTAAATTTCCTATCCGGAATGGGGCATCAGATTTTTTGTAAAATGTTTGCTTTAAAAGTTACAGCGATTTGAAAAATACCAAGAAAAAAAAAGTTAAAAGTTTTCAACATTTTTGTACTTACTTTAATTCATAACTCAAAAACCGTTGCTTTTAGACAATAAAAGATTCAATTGTAGTTTGTAGATTATTTCACGCTCTTTCAAAAAGCACTTAAGCAGTTTTACTGAAAAATCAATATTTTTCAAGCTATAGCCATGTGAAGGTGGTAATTAAAAAAAATGCTTTAAGGAGGCCTAACTCTCGAGGGTTTGAATTTAGAAAAAAAATTTTCTTAAATATTTTTCTTAGAATAATGTCCTCTATCACCACTGAAATTATGTAAAGTATATCCGGGAACACCCTGTATATATTAACAATGTAAATTGTACTTCTTGAAAACTTTTTTTGACACATGAAAATCGCTTTTACAGAAAAACTTAGTGTTAGACATTTTTTGTTGTAAATTTCGTTGTCTTCATTTTTGTTTATACTCGTATATCATTTTTCTACTTTGTCTTGCCGTTTTTGAATTACAGTGACTTAAATAATACTACACTCCTATATAAAATACAAAAAATATTTCAAAAACGGTATAACGAGATAGAAAAATGAATAATCGATTGATACGTGGTTCAAGTAGTGTAACTCGATATTAATCATATCAATATTTTAGAAAACCCAAAAAATGCACTAAACACTTTTCAGAACTAAAATGTTTTTAAGTTAACACATGTAAAATACACTGTAAGTATAAATTCGCAAACGTTTGCACCATACTATGGCAGCATCAGGCAATGAATTATTACTTCCAGTGTATTTATATTTGAATTTATACTTACAGTGTATTTTACATGTGTTAACTTAAAAACATTTTAGTTCTGAAAAGTGTTTAGTGCATTTTTTGGGTTTTCTAAAATATTGATATGAAAAATGAATATGTATTTTTTCATTTTTGTTCTTATACAATTTTTAAATTTTGTCGCACCATTTCCGAGATACAATGTACAATCTTTTTTGTATTTTACAGAATCTATAGCTTTACGTTTTATTTTTTTCACCTCTACCTTTCGTTAAAATTCGCAATAACTTTATTTTTAATCCATCATTGTCTTTTTATCGTCCATAAACTTCAATATCCAACGACTTATCGGGAATTGGACTATGGTTTAAAGAAAACAAAACCTTCAACTTTTTGTCGACGTTTCGAGTATATTTACTTAACTCTTCATCAGGACTGCAAGAATGAGAACATTTTATAAAACTAAACAAGTTACTACAATACTACAAACAAAATTGCCTCACCTTAAGTACTAAGTTAACATTAAAAGTAAAATAGGCATAGTAAAAAGTTTAAAACCAAACTACATGTCATTCAGCACGCCTCTCAAGTGCTTACAAAATTAAAAAGCAATTACAATTCAATATAAATTAACAAGTCAAGCTATAAAATTATATTAAAAATTGACCATATAAAACTGCGACAAATAAATTTAGCAGATATCTAATCACCTAGTCCAAAATGTTATCACCCGTTCCAAAAACACCCACAATTGGGGATCTATACGGTGTTAATAAGATAGCCACAAAAAATGTTTAATTTCTGCGTATCTTCTCGGATAGTTTACACATCGTTTATTTCTTTTTATATCTCTCACTAAGTTCCTTTTCAGAGTGTTAGCTTCACTGTCCAGGATCTTATAGCTAGTGAAGTCGAATATACGGCCCGTATCAATATGGTGCTGTACCAATGCCTTGGTACCCTAATACCCATCATCTTAACAATCTCTTTCAACTTCTTTGGACGTGGTTTTTGTTTTTTACTGCTGTCTATCGTTCCTCTTGCAATCATGTTTAT